>CM077668.1:124896810-127396810 GCA_039707655.1 Elymus sibiricus
TTCAGAGCTGTCGCGTTCATTTTTATTTTTTTTGAGAACCTTGAGGGGTTCAGTTAAAGTAGGAGTGGAGTGGACGTTCTGCATACATCCAATTTTCTGCTAGAGCATACAGGTACAGCCCACATTACACAACCGTCTCGGCCGTGCCCACATATGTGGGCCGACTTTTGCGTAGAAGCCGTGTTGAAGAGTCGTTCCCTTTTCCGGGCTGGACCGATAACGCCAACCCTGTCATCATCAATCGTTTCTCAAAGGAAAAAAATGTCATCATCAATCGGTTTGATGGGCGACAGCGATTTTCTTTGGCAAATGGCTAAAAACTTGCTCTCATCCGGTTTAGCTGTTTTTTTAACACAGTACAGACGCAAGCGCTCATATATACACGCATACACTCACCCCTATAAACGAACACACGCACACCCTACCTCTATGAGCACCTCCGAGAGACTGAGCCGGCATATTATCTTGAGATTTTACGAAGTCACCGTAGGCGTCTCGTCGTCGATGGGAACGTCTCCTCCCACTGAACGCGCATCGCCGGAAATCCTGAAATAAATTCAGGATAAATGCGAGCACTAGGACTTGAACCCTCACTACTGGGAAAGGGCTTATAGGTGAACCCTAATAAGTGGCGGGCGGGGCGGGGCACCCGCCACAGCTATTGTTGAAAACAAGCTGTGGCAGGTAGCAAATCCTGCCCGCCACAACTAGTGGACTAACTGTGGCGGGCGGTACTACCTGCCCGCCACAGGTATGATCTTTTGGGCGGGACTTGTTTGCTCAACTCAGCAGTGACGAGCAGAACGTAGCGCCCGCCACACGTAGACGACCAAGCAGTGGCGAGCGGCGTTTTTCGACCGCCACTAGTTATCCTTGCCAGGTGTCCAGTTTTGTCAGACCATAGCTGTGGTGGTTGCTCGTTGCCGCCCGTCGCTGCACGAACACATTTTACCACCCCACGCGCGCTCGATCCGGCCGTCCTCCCCCTAACTTCACTCACTCATTCACCCTAACTTCTCCCCGATGGATCTCGCTCTCGGCGCCGCCGTCGCCTCTGCCTCGCCGTCCTCTTCGCAGGCCTCATCGGCCCCGCCGTCCTCTTGGCCGCCCCCGTCGGCCCCGCCGCCCTCTTCGCCGACCCCATCGGCCCGACCGCCGTCCTCTTCGCCGACCCCGTCGGCTCCACCGTCGCCGTCGCCATGGGATCCGGTACGATCTCGTCGTCCCCGCCGTCACCCACACCAAAGGCCGCGGCCGGCACCAACACCCACGGCCGTGGCCGCCACCCACATTGGTAGGGGAGCTAGGGTTAGAGTTAGGAGTACTGGGGGTTACGGCTAGGGTTTGTAGATCGTAGATTGCTTGTGATTCGTATTGTGTTCTATTACATTTTTTGTTGGTAGGGTTATGGCTAGGGTTTGTAGATCGTAGATTCTAGCACTTTCTTATTTGTAGATTGTTTGTGATTCGTAAATTTTAATGTAGTGCTGTTGATATTGTTAGTTATAGGAACTTTCTTATTCGTAGATCGTAGAACGTAGATTATAGGAACTTTCTTTCCAGGGATTCATAATAAGAGCTAATGTTTTGGCGAAACGTAGATTTATTTCCGTTTCGCCAAATTTCTAGCACTTAATATGTCCATTTTAAAGCAGAGTTCATGCCCAAATTTTAATGTAATGCTGTTGATCGAAATTGAGTCATGTAGCCATTTAATGTTTTTTCTATAGGTAATACTTAATTAGTTTGCTGATATTGTTAGCTACATTTATTTTTTGTTCAGGGGGCAATTCTCACTCTAAATCCACATATTGAGATGAGAGTTGTTGTTTTTAGAGGAGGATACCGACTGTTGTCGTAGGGGTCGTCCTTCCTCTTCTCCTCCTCGGAGAACATGGTAAAGCAGGAGGAGAAGGTGAAGGACGACCTTCACCAATGGTCGAAATAACATTGAGTGTACATCATATATACAACCACTTGGGAGATGAACCGACTGTTGTCGTAGAGGGTTGTTCTGGCCTCCTCCTCCTCCGATACGTTGGTAAAGGACGAGGAGAAGGTGAAGAACGACCATCACCGATAGTCAAAGTACCATTTATGGAGTGCCCAACATATGTACAACCACTTAAGAGTGAGAACTACCCAACCGAAGAACGACATCGAGGGTTGCCGTATACGGTTTTAATTATCTCTTCTTATATAGTTGCTTTCGTATAAATCTGGTTTATCTAACTGTCAACTTTTGCGATTTAGATGGAGGAGCAGACAGGCCTCGTTACGACTCCTACAGCCCTAGACACCGTCTCGAGGCTGGTTGGGTACTCGGTGTCCGCGCTCACCTATGCGGAGAGGATCCTAGTTGACACCCAGAAGGCTCTACAATATGCCAAGAGCGCTGAAGGATCTCCCGATCTTGCGAGGACAGCCACTAGAAGCCGTAAAGCTGCTGCAGAGAGTGCGCGAGGAGCCGTCGAGGCTGCCGAGACACTTTTTGAAACTGCCAAGTCCGCCCTAGCCGAGGTCAACAAGATGATTGGAGACGACGACAACTCTTCACAGAGCTGAGCTTAATCTCAAGTTGCTATGATGGACTTGAACTTTTGTTTGTCAACTACTTGTGCACTGCCATAATGTGGTCTCTATGATCGATGCTCTGAATGTAGTTTCTATGTTTCTATGAAAATTCCTATATGACTTTTTGCTAGCTATATGCAGTTGGGCAACTTGTTGTTAGCTTGTTTATTGACTATGGCAAAATGTGCTACTCCTAAACTGTGATACATCGTAATGCATATGATCGAATATGTAAATACTTGCTGGTTATATGTATAGTTGTGGTGGAAGTCCAGGTTGCTGGCCCCAACTACAACATCTGACAGTGGCGGGCGAGGGAAGTTCGACCGCCACAACTAGAGCATCTAGCTATGGCGAGCGGGAGTAGACGCCCGCCACTGGAGATGCTCTACCAGTGGCGGACGAGCGCCCGCCACTAATGGGGTACTAGCAGTGGCGGGAGGTCGGTGGCGGGCGCCTCTGGGAGGCTTGCCCGCCACTGCTAGGCATTACTGCAGTAGTGCCTGGTGGGCTGGGGATACCATTGTCCTCCTAACTATCCAACCACAGGTTGGTTCATAGTTTAGCTGTTGTTCCATTATGTGTCGGTGGTACACAAAGCTGGCGCACACACCTGAGCAGTAGCAAAAATGAACTACGGGAGTTCTCCCATTTACTTATGCATTCCTCTATTCGCAGCAGTGTCTCTAGAACTGAAAAGAGAGAGCCTCTGATCTTTAATACCAAATGAAAAAACTCCGTCCCATGCTGGAGCTTTTTTCTTTAGCATATTCCAAGCTGAAACATGTCTTAGGGCATCTCTTATCGGACCCTTAAATTTGAACTCCTCAAATTTTTTCTCAAATATTAACTTTTCAAGTCTAAGAAGTTAGAAGAAAAGTGAAGCTAACCGAATCCACAAACAAACTAGACCCCACATGAAGGCCTTTTTTTCCTTCTTTTTTCGTTCTTTCTTTTCCTTCTTCATTTCACACGTCCAACGACGACTTCTCGCCCTACATGATGTCCATGAGTTAGCTAGGACCTAGGATAGATGCTTCACAAAGCAATTTGATAGAGGCTCGTTGTGCACGACGTAAGCATGCGACGAAATAGGCAAAAAATTTCCTCCACGAGCAATGACATGGGCGTTTCTTCGTCTGAATGGGTTCTTTCCCTCGTCCTTCTCCTAGTGGCGCGATGGCATGATCCGGAATGCAAGGATTCATCACAATCAGCGATGAAGGCTGGCGGCCACTTTTTTGTGTTTGTTTTCTTCATGTACTTGAACTTTTCATCTGTAGGTATTTCTCGGCGCATGGTGCAGCTTTGCTCGTAACCAGGGACGACGGATGAAAGATCGTGGATGTCGCCTAGAGGGGGGGGTGAATAGGCGCTTTAAAATAATTATGGTTTAGGCTTGAACAAATGCAGAATAAAACTAGCGTTTAATTTGACAAGCACAAAACCTAAATCGACTAGGCTCACCTATGTGCACCAACAACTTATGTTAAGCAAGATATACAACTATGTGATAGCAATATATATAACAAGAAACAATATGGCTATCACAAAGTAAAGTGCATAAGTAAAGGGCTCGGGTAAGAGATAACCGAGGCACGCGGAGACGACGATGTATCCCGAAGTTCACACCCTTGCGGATGCTAATCTCCGTTTGGAGCGGTGTGGAGGCACAATGCTCCCCAAGAAGCCACTAGGGCCACCGTAATCTCCTCACGCCCTCGCACAATGCAAGATGCCGTGATTCCACTAAGGGACCCTTGAGGGCGGTCACCGAACCCGTACAAATGGCAACCCTTGGGGGCGGTCACCGAACCCGTACACTTTGGCAACCCTTGGGGCGGTCACCGGTACCCGTCAAATTGCTCGGGGCGATCTCCACAACCTAATTGGAGACCCCGACGCTTGTCCGGAGCTTTACACCACAATGATTGAGCTCCGAGGCACCACCAACCGTCTAGGGCGCCCAAGCACCCAAGAGGAACAAGCTCAAGGGTACCAAGTACCCAAGAGTAACAAGCTCTAGGGTGCTCAAACACCCAAGAGTAATAAGCTTCTCAACTTTTTCACCACCACGAATCACCGTGGAGAACTCAAACCGATGCAACTAATGCAATGGCAAGAACACACCAAGTGCTCAAGTCCCTCTCCCTCAAATCCCACTAAAGCAACAAAAGCTATGGAGGAAAGTGAGAGGAAGAACAAGGAGAACACCAAGAACTCCAAGACCTAGATCCACAAGGTTCCCCTCACATAGAGGAGAAAGTGATTGGTGGAAAGGTGGATCTAGATCTCCTCTCTCTTTTCCCTCAAGAACTAGCAAGAATCATTGGAGGGATTTAGAGTTAGGCAAGCTCAAGAAGGTCAACAATGGGGGGCAAACACGAGCTCAAGAGATAAGAACCATTGGGGAAGAAGACCCCCTTAAATAGCCCCCACAAAATCGAACCGTTACCTGTGCAGGACGCGCTCAAGCGGTACTACCGCTCGGGGGAGCGGTACTACCACTTAGAGCGGTAGTTCCAGCCGCGAGAACGAAAGAACTGGAGCGGTAGTGCCGCTCGAAGCGGTACTACCGTCCATCCAAGCGGTACTACCGCTAATGCAAATTGAGCAACCGAACCTTGCATGCAGCCTCAAACTTAAGCGGTACTAGAGGCGGTAGTAGCGAGCGGAAGTACCGCTTAAGCGGTACTACCTCTCTACTACCGCTCATTAAAAACAGGCAGAGACACCCAAACGAAAACGATCATAACTTGAGCATCCGAACTCCGTTTTCGATGATCTTGGGCTTGTTTTGAAGCTAACAAGCACTAAATCTTCATGCAGAGAAACACCAAAAAATAACAAAGGAGGATAAAGCCAAATTGGGAAAGGTTAGACCTCTCAAAAAAAGAATAACCGGCAAAACCTCCAATATCAAAAACGCAATAAGTTTTTCATACGGAATCCGTTTTTGATGAACTTGAGCTTGTATTGAAGATCATGACAAGCTCTAAAACTCCACATAGAGAAAAGCCAAATAAGAACCAATAAAGATGATGCGAAGGATGCAATGGTTTGAGCTCTCTACGAATGATACGATCAAGCTACTCACTCGAGAGCCCCCTTGATAGTACGGCTATCGATCCTATAACCCGGTCTCCCAACTAACATCATGAGACCGGTAAGATAGAAAACCTATCAAGGACAAACCTTTGCCTTGCGCATAATCCACTTGAGCTAGATGATGACGATCTTGACCTCCTCAAGTTGGACCACCTTTCTTGATTGCGCCGGCTCGATGAAGACTAGTTGATTGCTCCCCCATACTCCACTATGGGTGAGCCACTCTTCGGCACATCTTCACAAGTCCATTTTCACCACAATGGACGGCAAGCTTCAAGCAGTGATCTCTTCGTGATGCTCCACTTGAACTTGCACACCGCAATCTTGATGACGATCACCACTTGATGTCATCCTCCATGGGTTGAATGAGATCTTCCTCTTGACGCAAGCCCATGGAAACATACCTAACCCCACATAGAACTCTCGCATAGAACATGGGTTAGTACACAAAGCATAATGGACAATGCTTACCATACCGTGAGATCACTTGATCCCACTCGGTACATCTTCTACGCTTTGTGTGTTGATCAACTTGAATCACTCTTCATATTTAGTCTTGATCAACCTTGAATCTTTCCAACTCTCTTCATTAGGATGATGTCTTGAAGGTAAACATGAATGTTCACACAATCTTCTTCTTCAAGACATGCTTGCAATAGGCTCAACACTCACATGACCAATCTTTGGATAAATCCTTGAATAGAACCTTGGTCAACACATATTCTTCTTCTAATAACCTTGAAACCAACAAATGGTCTTCAAGCAATGCCTATGGACAAACCCTTCAAATATAACTCAAGGCAACCATTAGTCCATAGAGATTGTCATCAATTACCAAAACCAGACATGGGGGCAGCACATGTTCTTTCAATGGAGAGAAGCATTGTCGGGCTAGGGACGACGAGGAGGAGCGCCTCCGTGGCCGGAGACAATGCGAAAGACAAAAAGAAAGTGAAGAAAAAAGTTCACCGAATTCTTGCCGAAATTTGGCCGCCGGTTGGTGGGGATGATGATAAGGGACATGGGCACCCAATCCTCATGGCAGAGAGCTCCGCGGCGCCACCGCCGAGAAGCACGACATCGATGATGGCGTCGGCATGGACGTGGAGAAGAGTCACGTGAAGGATTTTTTTTTACTCAGAAATACTTTTGGCTGCTCAAATTTGAGTTCATATTTGGAGGTTCGGTAAGGCAGGGCTTAATTTCTCAAATGGAATCTTTGGAGGAGTTAAAAAATTTCAAGTGTTCGGTTAGAGTTGCCCTCAAGACTCCATGTTTCGCCCTTAAGAGTTGCCCTTGCTTGTATTGGTTTACCTTTTGTTTTTCTTGTTTACGAATTTAAATAGTTTTAACTAATTTTAAAAATTGGTTCAAGAATTTGAAACATATTCCTAAAAAAATGTTCATGAATTTGCAAACAAAAGTTCATGCATCTAAAAAATGTTCGTAAATTTAGAAAAAATAGCGGGTTATTTTTTTTTCATGAATTTTAAAATAAAATCGTGAACTTGAAAAAATGTTCACGGATTATTAAAACATTCACAAATTATAATCATATTTTTTGGAAAATATTCGCAAATTTTAAAAATGATTCATGAATTTAAAAATATTCAAGTATTTAAAATAATTCGATTTTGAGGAAAATCAAGAATTAAAAAATCTTGAATTTAAAAAATATTAACGAATCTGAAAATTAACTTTGCAAAATTTAGAAACTTTCACTAATTAAAAAAATGTTCACATTTTTTTATTGTTTTAAAAAAATTGATCATGAGTTAAAAAAGGAAAATAAACAACCTAAAGAAGACAACAAAAACCAGTTAAAAACAAAAGACAATGGACAACCGAGAAACTGGAAGAAAAAGTACTAGAAAAGCCCATAGGAAAGGTTCCCAAAACCGTGTGGAACCTTCCTCACACACTCCGCAGTAAACCTCCACGAATGCTTCCATGCCTTAAATGGGTTGGTACATATACGCTAGCGAGCGGTCGCAAAGATATGTATTGCTATAACAGATACATATAATTTACGAGAGCTCCAATAGAGCGCCGTTGGCACGAGCTGAGCTAACTGGCGCTCACGCGCTAAAGCTTATGGCCTGGCCCAGCTGTGTGTCAATTAAATCAGTTGACTGGTGGAGCAGCGACCATTGGCCGGTCAACCATTGACCACAAAGAGTTGATCGTCGATTTTTTTGAAAAAGGGAAAAAGCTCACAAAAAATGAAAAAAGTTATAAAAAATCTCAATAAATTTAGAAAAAGGTCATGAAATTTGGAAAAAAAATCATAAATTTGAAATAAAAATAAAGACATAGAAATTTTGTAACTTGAAAAAATTCGCACAAATGAAGAAAGTTCACGAATTTAAATTGGTCGGTCCACCTATGCAAGTGAGGATAAAAATAAAGATACCTGGTGGTGGAACGATGATGTCCAGAAGGCAATTAAGGAGAAGAAAGAGTGTTTCAGACGCCTATATCTGGATAGGAGTGCAGACAACATAAAGAAGTCCAAGATGGCAAAGAAGGCCGCAAAGCGAGCTGTGAGTGAAGCAAGGGGCCGGGCGTATGAGGACCTCTACCAACGGTTAGACACGAAGGAAGGCGAAAGGGACATCTATAAGATGGCCAAGATCCGAGAGAGGAAGACGAGGGATGTTGACCAAATCAAGTGCATCAAGGACGGAGCAGATCAACTCCTGGTGAAGAACGAGGAGATTAAGCATAGATGGCGGGAGTACTTTGACAAGCTGTTCAATGGGGAGAGTGAGAGCTCTACCATTGATCTGGACGACTTCTTTGCTGATACTAGCAGGCTTTTTGTGCAGCGAATCCAGGAGTCGGAGGTCAAGGAGGCTTTGAAGAGGATGAAAGGAGGCAAGGCGATGGGCCCTGATTGTATCCCCATTGAGGTGTGGAGAGGCCTCGGGGACATAGCGATAGTATGGCTAACCAAACTTTTCAACCTCATTTTTCGGGCAAACAAGATGCCAGAAGAATGGAGACGGAGTATATTAGTACCAATCTTCAAGAACAAGGGGGATGTTCAGAGTTGTACTAATTACCGTGGAATTAAACTGATGAGCCATACAATGAAGCTATGGGAGAGAGTCATTGAGCACCGCTTAAGAAGAATGACAAGCGTGACCAAAAATCAGTTTGGTTTCATGCCTGGGAGGTCGACCATGGAAGCCATTTTCTTGGTACGACAACTTATGGAGAGATATAGGGAGCAAAAGAAGGACCTGCATATGGTGTTCATTGACTTGGAGAAGGCCTATGATAAGATACCGCGGAATGTTATGTGGTGGGCCTTGGAGAAACACAAAGTCCCAGCAAAGTACATTACCCTCATCAAGGACATGTACGATAATGTTGTGACAAGTGTTCGAAAAAGTGATGGCGACACTGATGACTTCCCGATTAAGATAGGACTGCATCAAGGGTCAGCTTTGAGCCCTTATCTTTTTGCCTTGGTGATGGATGAGGTCACAAGGGATATACAAGGAGATATCCCATGGTGTATGCTCTTTGCGGACGATGTGGTGCTAGTCGATGAGAGTCGGACGGGGGTCAACAGGAAGTTGGAGTTATGGAGGCAAACTTTGGAATCGAAAGGTTTTAGACTTAGTAGGACTAAAACCGAGTACATGAGGTGTGCTTTCGGTACTACTAGGCACGAGGAGGAGGAGGATGTTAGCCTTGATGGGCAGGTGGTGCCGCAGAAGTACACCTTTTGATATTTGGGGTCAATGTTGCAGAAGGATGGGGATATCGATGAAGATGTGAACCATCGAATTAAAGCCGGATGGATGAAGAGGCGCCAAGCTTCTAGCATTCTCTGTGACAAGAGGGTGCCACAAAAGCTAAAAGGCAAGTTCTATAGGACGGCGGTTCGACGCGCAATGTTGTATGGCGCTGAGTGTTGGCCGACTAAAAGGCGACATGTGCAACAGTTAGGTGTGGCGGAGATGCGCATGTTGAGATGGATGTGTGGCCACACAAGGAAGGACCGAATCCGGAATGATGATATACGAGATAGAGTTGGGGTAGCGCCAATTGAAGAGAAGCTTGTCCAACATCGTCTGAGATGGTTTGGACATATTCAGTGCAGGCCTCCAGAAGCCCCAGTACATAGCGGACGGCTAAAGCGTGCTGATAATGTCAAAAGAGGCCGGGGTAGACCGAACTTGACATGGGAAAAGTCCGTAAAGAGAGACCTGAAGGATTGGAGCATCACCAAAGAACTAGCCATGGACAGGGGTGCGTGGAAGCTTGCTATCCATGTGCCAGAACCATGAGTTGGTCGCGAGATCTTATGGGTTTCACCTCTAGCCTACCCCAACTTGTTTGGGACTAAAGGCTTTGTTGTTGTTGTTGTTGTTGTTGTTGTTGTTGTTGTTGTTGTTGTGGTCCACCTATGCAAGTGAGCGACCGTAAAGATATGTATAACTATAAGAGGGCGCGTCTATGTCTCGCTTATAGCGAGATAGAGGTACACCACGCCTTAGGGAGCGCGTTAATGGGCTTGAGCAAGCAGTGTTAGTTCACCAGTTTCGTTGTTTTCTTATTTTTATCTTTTACCTTTTTATGTATTTTCAGACATTCCAAAATACATGTGTTCCAAAAAATAATTTAGTTAATTTTCTAAAAAAATTAAAAAATGCTCACTGTGAATATGAAAAATGTGAATGCAGTGCACAAAGTTTGTTACCATAATTTCAAAAAATTGTTGATATCACTAAAAAAAGGGTTTGTGACATTTAAAAAATGTTCACAAATTACAAAAAAATTACCTTGCATTAAAAATTATTTTGTAATATAAAAATGCTCATGTAATTCAAAATATATATTCTTCACCATTTAAAAAATACATTACATATATAAGAATGTTCTTGAGTTAAAAACATATGTTCATGACATTTAAAAAAAATTATACAATGTAAAAAAAAAGTTCGTATAGTTTATAAAATGTTTTGTTACATTAAAAAATGTTACAACCCTTATTTGAAAAATGTTTA
This sequence comes from Elymus sibiricus, assembly GCA_039707655.1. NCBI lineage: Eukaryota > Viridiplantae > Streptophyta > Magnoliopsida > Poales > Poaceae > Elymus > Elymus sibiricus. The sequence goes on from CM077668.1 coordinate 124,907,514, forward strand.
ACACGTATTCAAGAAAATTTTCAACAACATATATTTGAAAAAAATGGTATTCATATATTTAAAAAGTGGTTAATATGTATAAAAATGTTTTAGATCTATACCAAAAATGTACAATGTGTATGAAAATAATAGACAACAAAACTTACCTTTAAAAATATATTAATCATGTGTTTGAGAAATGTTAACTATGTAAAATGTTCATGCTGTATAGGAAAAATGTAGACTTGTGTTAAAAATACTGAAAAAAAATAAAATTAAAAAATTGAATAAAGCCATTGAAAATCGAAGAAAGAAACGAAGAAAACCAAAGAAAAATCAGAAGAAAACTACAAAAAACCAAAGGAAACACAAAGAAAATGAATCAAACAATGAAAAACGATAAAAAAAAACCACAGAGAAAAAAAATCACGTGACAACAACAGTACTGGACTGACCTAGTAGCGCTGCGCCAAAGGTGAGCCGGAGCTATGTCTCGCAAATGCAAAACAGATAAATCCAACCGCGCGCTATAAGGGATATGGATCATTTACAGAGTAGGACTTCGTCGTGCATGACGAGCCCAGGCTCGCTTGGAGGCCAGCCCAAGATTGGAGCTAGATCAGGAGTTGAAGCCCAGCTCAAGACGGGAGCTATTAGTGGGACATAGTTTTTTCGGGGTTTTTGTTTGGAATTATCTGTTTTGCAAGACACATGCATGTTTGTGAGCATCGATCTTTTTCTTCTTATAAGAGCATTATGCATGTTATTTCTTCACAAAAGTTCACATATTTGTGGCTAAAAATGATGAAGATTTTTAAAGGAATACTATTCTATTGGATTTTACTGCTCACCCGGTTACATGTGCAATCCGTAGCAAAAGCTCCATGCAAAAAAATCATGAAAATTTTATAGTTACATGCTAAGTTGACTTGGAGCGCTTCAAGAGTCTAGTGGCCCTGCCAAAAACCTCACATCGTGTGCCAGCGTATAATAGTATAGGATGCTTGAATGGTGCTTTACAGTAGGGTTAGAGCTGGTTTAGGGTTTGAGGCTAAGGGCGACACCACAAGAACCACGACAAGTTGCAACGACAAGTGATTCCGTCATGACGCAATGGCTGAGCTCCGCTCGTGCCCCGGGCAAGACTCTGTGACACGAGTGATAATGGCGAGCGGCCAAAAGGAGCTGTAATGCCATGCGGAGGTGCATGGGCGTGGTGGATCGGAATACAAAGAGGATCGAGGCAAGACCCACAGATAAGGCCGAAGGAGGTTAGGATTTTTTGCCCTTTTTCTTTTTACTGGGTCGGTCCCACTTGTAAGGAACATGTTTAAAAGACCATTTTCCTGTTACCCATGGGCACTTTGGACTCAAGTCATGGTCGAAAGCCCCTATGTACCTGTAACTCAGGGGCATTTTTCAACAAAAACCATGGTGGGATGTCCTTCGACCTAACGAAAACTGTGTAGTGTTGAATTGTAGATGGGTCACAGAAACATGATCAATGTTACACTGGGTGACCAAAAGGCCCACGTCACACATGCTGGAGGTGACCACAACATGGTCCTCATTCCAATGGTGACCACAACATGGTCCAAATGGCAATGGTGACCAAAGCCCACGTCATGCAATCTTACCTGGAGACCGCACGAGGCAACAAGGTCCATGTTGCAAAGCTCCTGAGCGCAACACAGTCCTTGTTACAAAGGTTGCACTTGACGCAGCGGGAGATTGGATGGCTGTCTCGCGCGCCATCTAATAACTGCCGAGGTGGCCGAGCTAATCGATGAACTAGCATTGTAAATGAACGCACGAACGAAAACCCGGACATTCCAAGATCATGTAGAATGATATAAGGGCATCTCCAACTTGGACCCCTAAAACGAACACAGTATCCATCCCCCATCCAACTGTGTACCTCAAACATTCGGACATATTTTAAACTGAATTCGAACAAGCCAGACATTTTTCATTTAAACCAAAGCAAATTCATGACATTTCAGACATATTTAATTAAACAAAAGTTAACCTACTCTAAATCTTTGTCGGTGTCAGTGTCCAAGTCCTTGTCGTTCCCCATGTCCGGCATCCTTGCCGGCCGTGAGCTCCGGGAAGTGAAGCTGTGGGTCGTCGACGAGGAAGAGTAAGACATGGGACATGGATGTCTCAGTCTCCCATGTCCTACTCTTATTCGTCGGAGTCCGGGGCCTGGACTTCGACGATGGAGGCGAGGTCCACGATGGACGTGGACGGGCTGGCCTCATGGTTGTAGCGGCCCGGATAGAACCGCGCGGGCTGCGCGAACGACGCGTAGCTGCCGGCGTTCCCGTCCGCGATCGCCTGTGCTGCCTCGCCACGACTGCGACGCAGCCATGGGCGCTCGCTACTCGGCGATGAAGTTCGGATTCTCCGCAGCCATGGGTTTGGCCCTCCGCCAGCAGGTGATGCGCGAGAAGGGGAAGGTTGTAGCGCTGCTCCTCCTGCGCCTGCCAGAACGCCGACCCCGGCAGCGCCGGGTGCTCCTCGTCTATGACGACGTTGAAGTGCGCCTGCGCCTGCTCCATGATGAAGCCGGCATAGACATGCGCGAGCAGGGGTGCCTGCTCGTAGTCGGACGCCTCCTCCATCGTCGGGTCATCGTCGCTCACCTCCGGCGAGCTCACTGGCAAGCCGACCTCTATTCGTTGCGTACGACGGGCCTGCCAGCCAGCCGCAAGGCTGACCAACTCGTGCTTCTGCCCCGTTGAGACTCGAGAGGATCTTCCACATCACTTTAGAGCTCGCGGTCATGGCAGAGGTGGTGCACGGAGGAGGAACGGAAGCGAATCGTGCCGGGCGTGGCCACGTATAAATAGTGGGTGCCCGCCAGGTCAAGTGGCAGGCTGTTTCAGCATGGGTGTCGAAGTTAGTGTCTCGGCCGCCGCATCTATTTAAAGCCGGCAGACGAACAGACGGGCAGCCTGTTCGAATGCGGTAGATAGCCGCCCCGGTCCATCCAGTCACGTCTTTTCGACATTGAACAGGCGCAGAAACCAGGACGCGGCGCGGTGGCGCTCGCGGCCGATGCACCGCTTCAATGCCGGCTCTGGTGACCGGTCACATCGCGGAGAGCGGAGGTGTGTTCGCGCTGGAGATGTTTTAAGGTGGGACCGGAGTGTCGGACGCGTACGTGGCGGCAGTACGGACGCTCACAAAGCTCCTCTAATTTGTGTCCGGTTTGCGAAATTTCAAACATCCAGAGGTGTCCGCGGATCAATAAGATAGCACGTTGGATGATAAAGTGCGTCCGGACAGCTCGATCCAAATGATTACGGACGATTCGAGGGTCCGTCGGAGATGCCCTCGTCCCGCGAAAATTAGACTAGCATCAGGCTATCAGCGTTCAGCAGGAGCGAGTGAACCGACACCCTTTGCGGAAGATGGGGGTGGTTGGGAAGGCACAAAAGGGTGACGCCGGTGGCCGCTTCCACGGACTCTCTCCTCTCGGGCGCCTACGCCGCTGTGTGTACGTCCTTGGATACTAACCACTTCGTCGTCGCTAGGATCGACGAACCGCTTGACGGCGACGGCTCATCGCGCGCACCTCATTGCTGTTTCGCCTCAGTTGTTTATAGGCAACGTATTGATTATCGGCAGTTGTTCCTAAAAATATGTATACATGGAACAACCTTGCGAGAGTTGACATTCTGGATGGAGTCCATCGATCCATGCTCCATGCTCGTGGATGTCGTTGACACGGTCGAGCACACATGGTTGCAACTTGCATGTAGAAGAAAGCACAATCCATCGTAACACTGCCAAAAATGCACACGCGACACTGGAGAAATCCTTGACAACGGAAACTTCCGAACAAAGCACAAGTCCCGCGAACCATTCAAAGACCGGAATTCCTAATTTCGGACAGGGACGTGCATGTAACTGAATTTCAGAACGTGCCATCAGTTGCATGCGTTAACGCGTGTTTGAAACGCGAATGGTTAATTTGTAGTACATGCGATCGTATTCTCGGTTGTTCATGCGGTAGGTTTACTGGCCACTCCAGCAAACTACCGTCGTTGACGATTGCAAAACAATGCCTACAGAAAAATGATTAGGTGATTTGGTTGGTAGGCACTGCATTATTCATCGATTTGATGTTGTGTTGACGTGTTCTTGCGTCAATTTAATTGGTTTCGTTAAGTTATAGAATAGGGAGGGCTCTGTCCTGCTCAGGAATGCGAGACGGCGGTGGCTCCCTGAAGATGGAATAAATGTCTCCCCACGTAGCCCCCGTTCCGGCGGTGCGTCGAGCATCGTTGGTGGGCGTGTGGAGGCATGTCTCCGGCGGATCTATCTTTGGTGGCTTTGCTCGGATCTCGTCGTTGTTCGTCTACGTCCGTGTGTCTTCGGGTTTGATCCTTCCGATCTACGTTATTCTTTATCGGCGGCGGTTGCTGTTCTGGTGCGCTGATCCTATGTGGCCTTAGCACGACGACTTTCCGACTGTCTATTACAACAAGTTGTGCCTGACTCCGGCGATGGAGGGGCGATGCCGGCGGCGCGCCTTCTGTGTGCTTCAGTGCTTGTAGTCGTCGCTAGGTGGTCTACGGATCCGGATGTAATTTTTATTTCTGGTGTTCGTTATACTGTCATGATTAAAGATGAATAGATCGGAAGTTTTCCAAAAAAATAAATAAAAAAATTGCTCTCGTGCCAACTTGTCTATTTTCCGATCGAAGTGTTAGTACAAACCTACAAGGCAGCGACTTGGTATACGTGTCCCATTCTTAAACTAGTTTTCTGAAGTGCTCCATGGAAAAGTTCGGTCGTGATTTCGAATTTAAAATAAAATAGACCGTAGTATAGACTTGCACAACATCGAGACGCTGGTTGTGGTCAACAAATTACTATACAAAATCCACTTGCAATTAAGATTTACCGCCCGTTGTGCAATCCTAATCTAAGAGAAAAGAGGAGAAAATGGCTTCCATGATGCAATCTTAAGGGACATATAAATGACCATGGAATTATTTTTGCACAACAGACCCTTTTTCCTTTTTCTTTACTGGGAGCGCAGTAGACTATTAGGGCATCTCCAAGACGGACCCTCAAACCGTCCGCAACCGTTCGGACTGCGCGGTCCGAACGCGGTTTGTCATCCACCGCTGGCCTGTATCGGTCTGCCGAGCGGCCCGGACGTACTTTTTCCGGCAAACCCAAGACAAACATGGGAGGGCTTTGCGGGAGTCCGGACAGCAGCCACGTAGGACTCCGACATCCCCGGCCCATCCAAAACCCTTCCCGGACACCGCACCTCCATCCTCCTCATTTTCTATCCTTCCTTCTTTCTATCTTGCCTTCGCCGCCGATCGACCACCCCGGCCGCCATGCCACACCCCTGCCGGAACACGATCGTCGAGGATGAGGGTGAGGATGCTGCCGCAGCTCTAGAATTTGAGAACATGGGTGATCCTATCGAACTTCCAGACCAGAATCCAGCCACATTTGAAGAGTTTATTCAAATGCATCAACAAATTCGGCATCGACCAACTCACGAGCAGCTGAAGGAAGATTTGATTGAGCATCAGTGGGCGGTTAAAGGGGACAACAATGTTGGAATGTAATATTTGATATTTTTAAAATTTGAACTAGTGTTGCATGTGGCTATTTGAACGTCTGTACTCTATGTATGCGGCTATTTGAACGTGCGGACTTTAAAAAAATGAGGGAGGCCTATGCGGGCAGCGTTTGATGGCCGCCTCCCGCATCCGTGTCCGCAGACTGCCCCCCTTGTCTGCGGACGGATGCGGGAGGAAATTTGCGGGTCGCCGATGGAGATGCCCTTAGGACACTTGTGCTTCCGTCACTATGCTGTGTTTTACACAACAGAGTTTTTTTAGGGACCAAAATCCAACAAATTATGAGATTTTTGTAGCAATTTTCTTTTTACATACTCTGAGTCTCAATTTCTTCTCCAGGTATTATTTTGCGGTGGCGGTGGGGCCCCGGGTTGTTTCGCGGCGCCTGGTGTGTTGTGGCTGCTATAGCTCGTGGTCTGGAGGCGATGTGAGGCCGTCGACGACTCGATAGTGAGGCGCAAGGACAATGACATGTGAAACATGGCTCAAGGGAGTGCAATCTGGCAGTGGCTTGGTGGTGGCCACCATCGGATCTTGAAGAAGGGATGGGATTGTCCTTTAGATATGACTGTGGCGGTCCTGGCCAGCCACTGGAGCGCGGATGCTGATGGGGTGGCCTCCAAGGGTCTTCGCGAGAGTTTGTGGCTCCAGACCCGATGGCCTACCAGATCCGACCCAGATCTGTCGCCTGCTCCAACAAAGGTCATCTGTTAAAGGGGCATGCCCCTTTTTATGTCGTTTTGGTGGCTCCCACTGTGGTTGTTTGCATCATATGTGCAACAACGTCCTCAGGTTGTCCATGATGGTGGGTGGCTCCTGCCGCTGTTATGCAGCGCCCTCATATGGACATGTTTAACGATCCCGTATAGAAACGCATATGTTAGGACCGTGCACATTAGCGGTTTTCTTTGAGTCCGTACGGAGGTATCGTTGCGGCAAGTGGAGGTGGAAGGACTTGATGACTTCTATTTTGGGGTGCTCTTTGAGGACCAGGTTTCGAGTTTCGAGGTGAAGACCCCTCTAAGACCCCGAACTCGGAACTATCCAAATCTAGCACAGGAGATCATACGGGAAGCCGAGATTAGCACTGGGATAAAACATCCATATCTGACTAGCCAAGCGTCATCCCCTCTCGGCGAGCCCACAATCATTGGTTCAGGAATCCCCATTACGAACCACATCGGACGTGGGAACCAAGATTCCCAGACTAGATGAGATGGGTGATGAATTCACATCTCATAGGCAAGTTGCTTCACCCCGTAATTTGATAACCCGCTAGCAGATGCATAACAACGATTCCGACACCCTACCCAGTAATTTGAAAACCCGCTAGAAGATGCATAGCAATGATTCCAAGGTTCTACCCAAAACGTGCACTTTATATCCATACACGTATCATGCAAGCCATGGGGTGGGAACAAACGACATCACAACACAACTCTACGAACGAAGCATCAATATAATCAAAATCTCATAGAGGAACAAGATATCATATTGTTACAATCAGTGATCACATGATCCATCATTACATCATTCAGCGGTAAGCAAATAGTCTGGCTATAGTAGCAAATGTGCTTAAGAGGCTGGAAGATAAATGACGCCCCGCCCATACGCTCAGGCTGCCACCTGGGAACCTTCTATCTACTCCTTGTTGGTAAGCTCAACGAAGTAACCACCCTCGTAGCTGGTGTAGTCATCTGCAACAAGTTAGTTTGAAATAGCAATGTCCGCAAGACTTACATCAGATCTATACTACATATGGAACTTTTTCAAAAGAAGGGTGCATGTTTGGAGAGGCAATAACTATAACTTGCGCCTAATAGAGATAAGGTGAGATAACGCATAAGCGATCCATTTACTCTATCCACCTAACCTATCCACAAATAACACCGCCTTGCATTCCCCATCGCATCTCCCATGAGGAAGAATCCCCAAGGTGCTCACACGGTTGGGAAGTTTTAATAATTATTAGTTAATTTTGTGCTATGATCAAGTACCAAAATCACCAAGTCACGCATAATCGCGGTCATGCCTATTCAAATAGATTATGCCCTATCGGGATGTTACAATTTACCCTAAAATTGCCAACCGCTCTTATTGAAGTGGAGTACACACTCGAGGTGTGCTCGACAGAGTGAGATTGGTAGCGACACTTCCCCATCACTACAAACAAGTCCAAGGAGCCACCCAAGTGAGTTGTACCTAAATCTAGAGTCGGGCCATAAATCCGAATCGGACCCAACTATTGCGTGTACAAGTAAGGTGGCTAGAGCCCAGTGATGGTGTCCTAGATTAGGGGGTGCTAACCATGTCTGCACCCAATCATGGGTTGGGCCGAGGACCCCCAGACAACCGATAAATGGGCCACGTTTTCCATGCCCCACGGCGTACTCAAGATGGAATCCTCTGAAGATTTGGCGCATACTCCAAGACACGTTTCAATCATCGGCATGTTTATCCCTTGATGTAACCGACCTACATGTAACCGTAGGTACCCCCGGTGCCTATATAAGCCGAGGGGTTTTAGACCATAGGGTTAGATTCATTCACATACGATCTCGAGGTAGATCATCTTGTACTTTGTACCCCATCCACAATCAACACAACAAAAGCAAGACGTAGGGTTTTACCTCTTTGAGAGGGCCTGAACCTGGGTAAAACACTGTGTCCCTCTTTGTCCTGTTACCATTAAGCCAAGATCACCAGCTCGGGACCCCCTACCCGTGATCCGACAGATTCAACTCTGACATTGGTGGCCCATACATGTCCCTCTGTGTGGTCAAAACGGCTCAATGGTTCACCTTCGGATCGACGATAACATCAGCTGTGGGAAGACCTTTTTCCCTAGATAGCTCTTTGTCTTCGGTAGCGTCACGCTCTACATCGATTCGACTGGCCACCTCGGCCAGTTCGAGAACTTTGCTCCAGGACAGACCATCGGGTTTGGAAACCTGGAGTACGCTGTGGATGCCCGCGATGAACTTGCGTTTTTAGGCTGGGTGTCAGACCAGTCTGAAGACCTCGTTGACGCCTCCATGCCGATCTCAGATTCAATCTCGGATCAGGATAATGGCACGGATTACACCTCGGATCTAGCTTTGAGCCCAGTGCCAAACATTACCCCGGCGGATCAGACGTTAAATTTGACTGACGAAATCCCCGATGCCATGTCAGATGGGATCTCGGGCAAACTTCAGCTAAGCCCAACTTTCAGTCAAGATATGGCGAGGCCGACAAAGTGCTTTTGAACAAGATGTTAGATCGGATTCAGAGCCTCACAATCCTGGACGATCGGACCTCAGTTCACGATCAGATCTGGGAAAATCTGGAGAAGCTGGAATTTTCAACCCACCCTCCAGCCACCTAGTCACTACCGTCGAGGATTTAACTGACGTCCTAGCAAGTGCCTCCGAGGAGGCAACCGACATGGATGAAGATATCGGCAAGATGTCAGACACTACCTTGCCGCCTGCCGTCACTCATATAGGGAATTGGGCAGCTAGCTCCACCTACGATGTCTACATGGTGGACACCCCCAAAGATGGAGGAGGAGGCAAAGGACCGCCAAACGCCGACGCAGAGGTCACCATAATGGAGGCATTGCCAAGGGTCATACGGGCAACGGCGGCACTAGAAACAGTGATACTGGCAACAACGCCGCCACCCAGAACGGCGCCGACAACCAGAACGCCGGCAATGACATCAGCGCCGGTAACAACAACGGCGACAATATGATCAACGGGGATGAAGACGACGGCGATTATGATCCGGAGGCCGAGGAGGATAGAAGCCTTGGCCCCGATGAGTATGATGCTTTCGAGGAGCCCCTTGAGGTACCTCAGCTCAAAACAATCTGAAGGCGATTGGCCAGTACAACCAAGAGCATGAAGAAAAAGTCCCAACGGTTCAAAACCGAAGAGGACAAGTTAAGAAGCCTCAAATTGAATTGGAGAATGTTTGCTTGTACTTTGATTGGAATCCAGACATGTCGATTCACACATATATGTGTGTGCATTACGCACAAGCCAACCCTCAATTGTTTGTAGTGAGCATCCACCTGCCTTGTACACGTCACTTCAAGAATAGTTAAGGCTAGACATGTTTTGTTATGGGTAGGACATGTTGTTTTGGTGAAGAAGCCTCAAATTGAATTGAAGAATGTTTAGTTGTACTTTGATTGGAACCCGGACATGTCAATCCAGGCATATATGCGTGCATTATGCACAAGCCAACCGTCAATTATTTGTAGTGAGCAGCCACTTGCCTTGTACACGTCACTTCAAGAATGGTTAAGGCTAGACATGTCTTGTTATAGGTAGGACATGTTGTTTTGGTGAAGAAGCCTCAAATTGAATTGGAGAATGTTTGGTTGTACTTTGATTGAAATCCGGATATGTCGATCCATGCATGTGTGTACAATGCACAAGTCAGGAGGTGAGCAACCATTTACATTTGTGCAACATGCCACATGAACAACTGTGATTAATAGATACATCATGTCATGGCGTCGAGTTATGGGTGCATGCACACATAGCTTTCTTTCATTGTACTTTGCTTTGAAACGTGGCATGCCGATCCATTCATATATTGTAGTGAGGCGCAAAAGACAGCCAACAAAATATGTGACATTGTGCATGTCAATTGAACAATGGTGTTCATCATGTATTATACCATAGATTTTTCACATTACAAAATTTACATTACTCCTTAAAAAGCTTACAAAAAATTGATCAAAATTGAACTAGTGAAAATAAATTATGGCCCTATGAATTCGAATCCAGGATCATTTCCGGATTGAATAGTTTGAGGAAAAAGCTAATTCGGTACACTTTCCACCATCCGATGGAAGATGGACGGCCTAGCCTCTGTCTGCCTCCTCACATCCCTCCATAGTCAAACTCGACTGCGTTCCCACAGTTCAAGTTCCCACCACTCCATATTACACCATCGCACTTTAAAGGAGCGGTTCCATGTCATTCACAAATCGAACCCAAGAAAACCCTCAACCCCCTTTCCGTCGACAATGGTGCACACGACCCACTCCTTCCCCCACATCTCTATGGCCGGCAGCAGGCCGCATCGGTCACCTTCGTCCTCGAACAGCGGCCCCGCCGGAACCAACCCCCTCCTTCCTCTGACCAGGCACCAGCGGGTGCTGCGTCAGATCCGTCCCCTCAGTGACAGCGCCGGGTGAGGCACTCGGCTCTCCCTAGCGGAAGAGGAAGTCCGTGGCCAAGGAGATGGAGGACGCTGGCTGTGAACGTATCGCACAGCAGCGGCGCCTCGTCGAGACAATCGAGGCACCCGCCGAGGAGGTCCTCCGTCAAGCAGAAGAGGTAGGCCGCGACTGCGACCGCCTCTTGGCTCGATTTGATGAGCTCCGGGAGAGAGCCCGCCGCCATGTGGACGACATGCAACGCGATATCGACCGCGTCGACCCGATATTAGTAGAGTTGCTCCGCGTCATGGCTACAGCGGAGCTGGAGGTGGCGTACAATATCTCCAACGCGACGGTGCGCGCTAAGGAAATCATCCGCGAGGCCGAAAGCACCGCCGACGAGGGTGTCATGGCGGAGGACATCAAGATGCCCGCGGCCACGTAGTATTCAGAAGACGTGGTCCGCTAGGCATTCGCTGAAGTAGACATCGCAAATGAACCGCGCTATGCCAGCGAGGAGGAAGACAACAGCGAGGAGGAGGACGGGGGCGGCGACGACGATGGCAGCGGCAATGAGGATGACGGCGGCGGCGATGAGGATTAATTTCAAGTAGTTATGTTAGGTTTCTAGTAATATGCTTGTCATTTATGCAAGTACTTTTGCTAATATTCTAATGACATTAGTTATTATCTAGTATATGTTTTATGTAGTTCTCCATGGCATCCACTTAATTGTTGCGCTACCATTCCATCCAGTTCAGGCAGTGACAACGCCATTTTGCATGCAATTCAGGTGGTCACCACGGAACTGGCATCCAGTTCAGCCGGTGACCACGCCATTTTGCATGCAATTCAGGTGGTCACCATGGCACTGGCATCCAGTTCAGGCAGTGACCACTCCATTTTTACATGCATTTCAGGTTGTCACCACGGCACTGGCATCCAGTTCAGGCGGTGACCACGCCATTTTGCATGCAATTCAGGTGGTCACCATGGCACTGGCATCCAGTTCAGGCGGTGACCACGCCATTTTTACATGCATTTCAGGTTGTCACCACGGCAGACGACACTGACATCCAATTTCAGGCGATGACCACACTATAGCATTGCAAATCAGGCAGTCACCAGGGTACTGGCATCCAATTTCAGGTGGTGATCATGGCTATGGGATGGCACCCTAGTGTTTATCTACTCATATATGAGTTTGATTCAACTGGTTATGTGCAAATCCTTAAGAGCGCCAGGTCCTTGGTTCGACTCCAGGTCGTCAATTTTTTTCCTAATGATTTGTTTTTTTGTCGATGTCAAGTGGCCCTAGGCAGGGGAGACACTCATGTATAGTCACATCAATGTCCCGCCGCTCTTCTTCCACACTAAGGCATCCCTACTCCCCATTCCAATCCCCAAACCCCCTCTCTCGCCGCCGACTCCCGTCCGGGACTGCCGCCCCCTTTGCCGCCTCTCATCTCCAAAGAAAATTGCCACCGCCTACAGCCGTCGTCGCCGTCGACCACCTCAATGTCCTCAAGAAACCCTAGGCAGGCGGAATCATCAAGACAAAATGCAGGTAAATCCTTTTTCCATGTCTTCAATTCCTGTTTCAATCAAGTGCGAATGTTATCTGTGTACTGAATAGATGGTTTGGATTCACAGTTCCCAAAGCGTTTGGACACCAGGGGTTTGTGCGACAGTGGCCACGTAATGCATGCCAAGCACTTCTTCATAAACCTTCCAGTTGGATTTGAAGACATGACGGTATGTTTTTTAAATTGGTTGTTCTCTCAATCATGGTATGCCTGATTTGCTGTTAGCTACTTGATGAAACTGTACTAGTGGTCTATGAGTTAGGTCATTGTTTAGGCCATGACCATGGCCGACCTGCATGCAACTAACAAACAATCCAATTGATATGTAAACATACATGCTGCTAGTTTTATGATTGCTTCATAATTACAAAAGAGTACTGATCGGATTTTAGAATTCACATTGCTTTCTGAAAAATCCTTACAATAGCTATCCATGTATAAATTAGGATAGATGCTAAAAATAGAACATTACAGCTTTGTGAAATTTATTCCACATAGTGCACATTTTTGTTAATGATTGAATAGGCCTATTTATCTCTTGCACATTCATCTTGTTTTTCTGTGCAAATATGTAAAAAGAGCAAGCCATTGTTAAATTTGTGAACATGCTGACATAAGCCACTGTGAATCAATGATCAATTGGTATATGTAGTTATCTATGACTTGTAAGTGTAACTATGTAATCCGTCCATTTATCCAAAGTTCATCCCGTGCTTTGCAAGAAGACAAGTCCTGAAGAAACTGGCCGTTTTTTCATTTCAAAATACCTCTGCTAAGCCTCGGCTTAAAACAAAGTATGGCTTTCTTTTCTATTGTTCTCTCATAAACTATAACGGGAAAATGTTTTTCACTGGACCAACTTGGAGAGAATTTGCCAAAGTATACAAATTCCAAGTTGGTATGAAGCTGTACTTTCATATTATCACACATGGACCTCAAATCAATGTGGATTTGGACAATGTTCCAATCGTTCATCCATGTAAGTGTTCTCAAACATACATACCACTACTACAGGCGACCGCTAACGCGGCACATGAATCAGAGACCCCGCGACCAAACTGTGTGCGATGCATGAATCGCAAACGGTGTCTTAAAAATACCGTCGCCAATAAGACGAACTATTTGCGATGGCGGAGACATAAAAAACGATTCAGATTAGAGATGCGTGTGCGGTACGTGGCATACAGTTAATCCATACGAACTATTTGCGATAAGCCAGAACAACAAACACGGCCAGCCAGTTCGTGGTGTGTGCAATACACGGCATACAGTTCACTCGGATGAACTGTTTATGATTACCCAACACAATAGAAACGTTCAGGAAGATCAAGGTGTGTGTGATATACGGCATGCGGTTCACTTGGATGAATTGTTTGCGATTACCCAACACAACAAAAATGGTTCAACTTAACAAAATGTGTGTGATACGCGGCAAACAGGTCAGTAATCCGAAATGTGTGGGAAGACCGATAACAACACAGACGATTCCTGCTAATAACCCGTGTGTGTTATGGACAAATGCTTGCTGGTAAACAATTGTTAGCGATTGATGAAATCATCACCGACGGTGTCAGGGAAATATCTTTCGGTGAGACCCGCCCGTTTAGGGCCGGGTTCTGGGGATCTTTATTGAAGATAGGCTAGTTGGGCCGGAGCGTTCTCAAGAGGCCCAGAAGAAGAGCCGCCCAAGGAAGGGCCGGCCCAAGACCCGCCGTGAGAGGCGGTATATGCAAACCGCCTCGAGGTATAACTTAGGAAACAAGTAAAGGAGAGTTGGGCTCGGATTGCTATCCCGACCCGGACTCTATATAAGCCCCGGACCTCCGCCTATATATAAAGGGGAGCCCTGGGGCTAGAGGGATCAGGTTGAGACTTTTCGAGAGCTAGGGCTAGACAAGTTCCAAAACCCTTGTAATCGAGATCTTTAATACATCTAGCAGGAGTAGGCTTTTACCTCCACAAGAGGGGCCGAACCTGGGTAAACCTTGCCTCCCGTGTTCCTCGTTTAACCCCTTCGGTCTACTACTTACGCGATGGCTTCGAGATTAAGTCCTATGAGGACATCTGCCGTGAAAATACCACGACAGTTGGCGCCCACCGTGGGGCTATCGCATGGTGGTGTTGAGTATTCGAAGGGTCCTCCCCAAGGACTCGAGGGATACGTGATTGGCCGGATAACCAAGAGTCGCCGGACGGACAATCTGCTCATCGACGACTCAGGCTGGGGCCCCGAGGCCGACTCTCTTGAGTACGGGTACCGGGTCCCCTTTGGCGGAATCCATGTCTTCATCGGGAAGGCCGGCGGCTCTAAGCCGGCCACCTCCACGGAGGTCATTGAAACGGCCCGCCGCGCGCAACCCGCCATGGCGAGAGCCGCCCCTAGGCTTCCGGCTCCTGTGTAGGCCGGCGGATCTGCATCTGGGCCGGATATCTTCACCGACACCTTCAAGCCGGTCCAGGACACGCAGCCCGCCAGGCGAGAGCACGTCTTCGTTGGCTTCACTCAAGGGGTGGAGTATTCTGGATCGTCGGCTTCCACGGAGGGCTCGGCGACTTACGTTGATGGTGGCTATTCCTCTGGCGGAGAGTCGCTTTATTCTCTTCACCAAGAGGATCTTGGGGGCTTTCAGCAGAACTCGCCGGCGCAGGATTCTTTAGGCCCGTCCGCTCGCCCTGTTGTCTACATGGCGGGGGCGGCTGATATACCAGACCCGGCAGCGGATGCTGGAACCTCCAATGCGGTGTCAAGAGTTTCGCCAGCACAGACCCTGGTGGGATTGACGGCTACGTTGACTACACTGCTGGGCACACAGGTTACTGCGGAAAATCAGGCAGAGCTCAATGCAGAGATCGTCAGGATCAAGGATCAGATGGTACAGGCTCAAGCTGGCATTGATGCGGAGAACGTCCGTCTGGCGACTCGTGAACGAGAGTTACGGGAAGAATCGGCGCATCTGCAACAGGAGAATTATCATCTGGAGCAGCGCCGGGTGGAGTCTGACGCGGTTCATCACAGACGACACCGGAGCCGGCTTGCGGCCGAGGTTGAAGGTCAGGCCCTGCAGTTCAGCACCCCGCCAGGGGAACGCCTTCGAGGTCCAGCGACAGGAACTCCCCAGAGGTCGCCAGACCCGGGAACCCGACGCTCGGCGGATCATGGGGAGCGGCCAGAGGTACCGATGCTTACGGCACAAGGGCACTTTACGAACCCTGTGGACAACCTCTACGCGGCTACCACGGCGCTGGCACGTCTGCCCATCAATGGAGACACACCCCTTGAGATCGAGGTTCGCAATGCAATTGCAAAACTGAAAACCGCCGTGGTCCAGCAAGCGAATTATTCGTACAGCCGGGAGCGACTGCATTCTACACCCGCTCCTAACAGAAGCCGCACTAGAAGCCGCCACGCTGAAAGCCCTGCGGTGTCTAGCACCCGCCATCATCGGGGTGCGCCTGGGGGCTTGCCGTGTTCACCAAATCCCATGATCCCAGGGCACGGAGTACATGAGACTCACGCAGCACATACGGCGGCTCACGCGGCGGATCAGGAGGCGGCTCATGCGGCGGCTCTCGCGGCTCAGGAGGCGGCTCTCGCGCCAGTCGTGACTACAACAGTCACCCCAACAGGAAGATCCATTGGAGTGCCTTGCTTGAGCCCGGCTCTCCGCAGCGCACCCCTGCCCAGGGATTTCAAGGGCCCGCGGAAGGTGTCCAGTTATACACCAGACCAGGACCCGGCCCAGTGGATAGAAAGTTATGAGCTTGCCATGGATATGCAGGGGGTCAGCGATCAGGCTTGTGCAAGATATTTCACCATGATGTTGGAAGGAGCAGCGCGTACGTGGCTGAAGAATTTACCCCCGAATTCCATCAAGATATGGGGCGAGTTAAAGGAACGTTTTATCAAAAACTTCCAAGGTACCTGCAAGTGTCTGAAGACTATCATTGATCTTCAGCATTGTGTTCAGCGGCAGGGAGAGTCGGCTCACCATTGGGTCAGCCGAGTTGCAGAGATCATTCATTCTTCAGATAATATCTCCGCCCCTCAGGCAGTTTTGGTGCTGGAGAAGGCTTGCCACTATGAGCCTCTCACGCAGAAGTTAGGGCGGCTCAAACGGAGTGTCAAAGACATGGGGGAGCTCATGAATGCTCTCACCAAGTATGCTGAGTCTGATCCTACGAAGGACTCAGGATTTGATGAGCCAGAGGTTCCTGATCCGAAAGGTAAAAAGCCTGTTGGTGGCAAGAGTCAGCAGCAGAACAATGATAAGAAGCGTAAGGGTCCAGAAGCCGGATCTGAGCTGGTGGCTAATACCAATGCAGGGGCTAAGTTTCAGAAGGGTGGTTCTGGTAACAGACCTTTTAAGCCACAAAACTTCGATGAGTTCCTCAAGGGGCCGTGTCCAAAACACGGTACCAAAGAGAGACCAGCAAGGCATACTTGGGAACAGTGTCACATTATGGATGCTTTCGCTCAGCGCTTCCAGAACCCGCCGGGTGGCGGGGGTGGCGGATATGGACCGGGTTCCGGGCCCGGGTTCGGACCACCTGGTGGAGGCCCTCCTGGCGGCTTTCATCAACAGTCGCACCACCCGGGCGGGTCTGGTAGCGGCTTCCAGGGGAATAACAGTGGTCAGCAACCTCAAGGAAACCAATACAACAGCGGCCAACACTCTCAACAACAGCAGAACAATCAGACCGGGTTCCAGAGTAATCCTAAACAGTTGAATAGTGGACAGTATCATGTGTTCACT
Organism: Elymus sibiricus; assembly: GCA_039707655.1. Classification (NCBI taxonomy): domain Eukaryota; kingdom Viridiplantae; phylum Streptophyta; class Magnoliopsida; order Poales; family Poaceae; genus Elymus; species Elymus sibiricus. Next base: position 124,924,609 of record CM077668.1, read on the forward strand.
ACATGTGCAGATAAAAGGGAGCGCAAGGTCAGGAGACGTTCTGTTAATGCGGTAGAGCCGGCTGTTCTGCTAAGTTCACTATAGGGTCCAACATGGACCCCAAATAGGAAAGCGCGCTCGTCGAGTTTATCCGTGAGAATCGGGACATCTTTGCATGGAAACCTTCTGACATGCCGGGTGTGCCGAGAAAACTCGCCGAGCACCGCCTTAATGTGGATCCTAAGTACAAGCCTGTCAAGCAGTATCTTCGCCGTTTTAATGAAGAGAGACGGAAAGCTATCGGGGAAGAGATAGCCCGGCTTCTGGCTGCCGGGTTTATCATAGAAGTCTTACACCCGGAGTGGTTGGCTAACCCGGTGCTGGTTCTGAAGAAAAATGGCACTTGGCGTATGTATATTGACTACACGGATCTTAACAAAGCTTGTCCAGCTGATCCATTTGCTCTCCCTCGCATTGATCAAATCATTGATGCTACAGCGGGGTGTGAGAGGTTATGTTTCCTGGATGCATACTCTGGTTATCATCAGATCAATGGGCAAGCTGAACGCGCCAATCAGGAGATCCTTCGAGGAATAAAGCCCCGGCTTATGGCTCCTCTTCAGCGTACACCCGGCTGTTGGGTAGAAGAACTTCCCTCCGTCTTATGGAGCTTACGGACAACTCCCAACAGATCAACGGGTTTCACACCTTTCTTCATGGTTTATGGGGCAGAGGCCGTTTTGCCAAGCGACATCCGCCATGACTCGCCCCGGGTCTCAGCATATGTTGAAGAGGATAATGAGTTGGCTCGTCAGGACTCTCTGGACGCCTTGGAGGAAGAGCGGGATTTGGCAGCCGCCCGATCTGCTATTTACCAGCAAGACCTGCGTCGCTATCATAGCCGTAGGATCAGAAGCCGGACTTTCCAAGAAGGAGATTTGGTGCTTCGTTTAATACAAGACCAGTCAGGCATGCATAAGCTTTCGCCTCCTTGGGAAGGGCCCTTTGTTGTCAGCAAAAATCTTCATAACGGGTCTTATTATCTGATTGATCTCCGGCCTGGGAAGGAGTCTCGAACTTCTGAAGAAGAGACCAACAGGCCCTGGAACATAGCTCATCTGAGACCCTACTACACCTAGAGTTCCGGCTCTGGGAATCTGGTACATACCTCTCATGTATATATTATCAATAATGAATAAAAGCCGGCGGCCCTGAAATTCGGGGTATCTGTCATTTTCCATCCAACATGATGAGTAAGTTTTATTACATTATTACTTGCGCTTTATCATACATATATTGTGAAAGTGCAGAAACAAAAGACCCACTTCGGATGAGCTTCCTGGTAATCCAGAAGCCTTCACCATCATGGGACACTTAACCCTATGGGCCGAACTTACTGGTAAACCAGAAGTCGCCACCATATCGGGTCAAAGTCCTAATAAGCGGGCTGTGTTACTAGTAATCCAGAACCTTCATCCGTGTACAGGCACCTAATAAACGGGCTGTGTTCCTGGTAATCCAGAACCTTCATCCGTGTACAGGCATAAAAGACTCATGTGGGTTGAGCCTCCTGGTAATCCAGAGGCCTTCACCATCTTGGGACCTTCAGCCCTTATGAAGCTAACTTACTGGTAAACCAGAAGTCGCCATATTGGGAAAAAGACCTAACAAACGGGCTGTGTTACTGGTAATCCAGAACCTTCATCCGTGTACGGGCACAAACGATTTAGATGGGATGCTGCCTGCCGGTAATCCAGAAGGCTTTACCATCTTGAAATAATCAACCTTATGGGCCGAACTAACTGGCAAGCCAGAAGTCGCCACCACACAGGAAAAGAAATAACTAATCTGGTTTGGGGTGATCCAAGAGTCGCCACCATACTGGGGACTTTGCAATCTTTAGAAATTTGCTAAAGCTTTTATTTAAGATATACTGCTTTAAAGAGTTTTATGACCTCTCTTATGAGCTCTTTTTAGTGTTCGTATTTGGCCAAGAGTCGCCAGTTGTATTATATTGGCTACACCTTAAGCATCTGCAAGTTTACTGGTTATAAGCCGCCATGACTGCTTTAGTTATTGGTTTAATACTTGTTAAGAATAAATTATACATCTTATCAAGCTTTATGACTGTCTTGATGTTTGGCCAAGAGCCGCCAGCGTCAAAGGTTTCAATTTCTTCCAGAAGCAGCCAGAATAACTTTTCATAAGGAAGCTTCAGGCAAAAGAAGCAGACTTGCTTCCCAAGGAAGCCAGTATGAATTTAAACAGAATTTTTTCTAAGTCTATTACAAAGGGCCACTAGAGGGCATTTCCGAATCATTGTTCAAGACATATATTACAAGCAGTTAAACAACTGGCGACTTTCAAGGTTCCGGTTTTACTCCCGGGTCTTGCTGCCTCCGGCTTGGGCTGCGTCTGTTGAAGGATCTGTCTTGGCTTGATCGGCAGCCCAGTCAACAGTGGCAAAGGCATCAAAAATTTCTCCATCATCAATAAGATCTGAAGAATCAATGTCCGGAGCAAACTCGTCCTTACGGCCTTCAGGAGTAAGATCGAGAGGCGGAAGAGGACCGGGCTTTACGCGTTTTCCGTCTTCGCTGTAGGCTGACTGAAACCTTGTAAGCTTCATCTCTTAGACCAACTGGCTTGCAGGGACTAAGGTCTCCTTCTTCAAAGCGTTATAGGTAAGCTGATCAAGAGCTTGCCCCTTATAAGTTTCGGGAAAGCCGCCAACTAAAGTTGAAAGTTCTAAATCCTCGTAATGAGCTTTAGCGCGGGCCATGGTGTGCATAGTGGCGATGCGGGCGCTGGACTCTTTCATGATCTGCAGCTGAGCAGGCAGAGTGGATAAAGTCTGCAGGACTTCCTTGATGGTGGATGGGTTTTCTTTTCCATAGAAGGCAGTTTGAATAGCCCGCCGACTCCCAGTGTATAACTGTTCAAGGAAGTCATAAGCCGCCTTGAGCTGCATTACGGGTTCTTTCGCCAGTTTATCACTTCTAGGACCTGCAAGGGAAAAGTGTCAGAGTTATCAAGATTATCAAAATAGGGATTATAAACAGGCGACTTACCAAAGATGGCGCTGCTCATTTGCTGGATGTGCAATTTTAATCCGCTGAGCTCATCGGAGGCAGTCTTCAGGCGGCCTTCAGCGTTTTTAGCACGTTGAACAAGGAGCTGCTTCTCCTTCTCATGCTCAGTGGTCAAAGCAGCCAGCTTGGTGGCCGCCTCAGACGCGGCTTCCTCCAATGTCTTCACCCTTTCTTCAGCGGCGACTCTCAGCTCTTGCTTAGTTTTCAGCTCTTTCTGACTGTCAGCCAGCTGGGTGTGAAGGGAAGTTATTTGAACCTGAAAGAAAGGAAAAGTTCAAGTTATTTATGCAGATGAAGTTCCATATTGATTACAAGTAATCCACATGGCACTTGGGGGCTAATGCAATCCCGAAGTTTTACAAAGGAATATTATCCAATAGCTGGAAGCATTTAAGACTTGGACACATGTGGTTCTTTGCTCTAAGACCCGGCTGTTTCAAGAAGACAGCCGGCTCTTGGGGACTACATGTGGTTCTTTGCTCTGAGACCCGGCTGTTTCAAGAAGACAGCCGGTTCTTGGGGACTACAATTGGCTCTTTGTTCTATATAAGCATGTGGTTCTTTGCTCCATGTAAGACCCGGCTGTTTCAAGAAAACAGCCGGCTCTTGGGGACTGCATGTGTGTATTTACGTATTTTCAAATATGTAAGCTTACAAACCTTCATACAACTATGAAATCAGTAATATGCAGGTTTGGGCGACTAATAAGGGCCATAAGTAAATTATGACTCACCTTTGGTTTGTTGGCCAAGGTCTTGGCAATCTCCCGACTCTCAAGTAGTCGAGTCTGAAGGGCTTCATGAAGATCATTTAAATCAGTGCTCTCCAAGGAGGAGAGATCTAATTTATTCTTCTCTTTAGAAGACATGGCTTCAAAGGAAGATTTGCCGAAAGCCGCCGACGAGTCTGGGGCGGTGGCAGTGGCAGTAGCAACAGTACCCTCTTCAATATCGAAGGAGGGGATAATAGTATCCGGCTGTTGTTCAATGTTATCAGCCGGCGCTGCCATCTCTGGTTCTAAAGAAACCTGAGTTTTTGGAGCGGTGGAAACATCTGGCAGAGGAGGATCATTGGCCCTTTCCTCTGTGTCTTTGGCCGGGTCTTCAGAACCTTCAGGAGGTGGAGACGAGGCAGAAGTTGTGGGTTTTAGTTTCTTGGAGGTAACCCTGCATTTTCGACAAAGATCTCAATAACTACTACCTTTTGCTTTATGTAAGAGGAGTGAGAATAAGGGTGATCATATCTTTACCCTGCTTTAATAACAAAAGTCGTATCTGGCGACTCTGAGGCGTCATCATCAGAGGATGTGTCCTGATAGTCCGGATCTTCGGGATTAAGAGGTCGTTTAAACAAGCCGTCTTTGGGAAACAGAAGAGTCGGGTGAAGAAGTACCTCATGAGGGCGCTTATGAGAGCCGCCCGCATCGGCGTCAGACCCGCCCGTACCAGTCCTAGAGCCGCCACAATCAGTTTGGCGGAGCTCGGCGTGCTGAGACGTCTTCCATGAATAATTTGGGTCCAAACGAGCAAAAGGATGAGAAAAAGGGTATTTTCTCACAGCTACTCTGTTTTTCTTAGGGTTACGAATGTCGAAGTCAGACAAGGTCGAAGTTACCTCAGTTTCATCCTGGTCTTCTTCTTCTTCTTCGTCCTGGAAAGTTACAGATTAAAATTATTAGCAGAAAGTTGCAGATGAAAGACAGATTGATTCAAGTTATATACTTGCCTCTGACTCATCTCTAGAGGATTCTAAGATGGACGGATCCACCTCTAAAGGATTGATGGTATTCTGCTTCTTCTTCTTAGCGACGGCTTTTTTCCCCGTCTTCTTCTGGCCCTTCGTAGCTATTTCTTTCAACATCGGCCTCGCTTGCCAGAAGGAGCTATCCGCCTGTGGTTTATCAGAGAAAAGGTTTTCATGATATGAAAGTTTAAGCAGAAAAATGAAAGATTGCTTGAAAGTTTCTTACTGCTGGTGGCGGGTTAGTACTGGTGAAAGGCGCCAATCCAAACTCGCCAGTGTATTTGTCTGGCAAGTTAACAATAATTCTCATCTGATTGATTACAGATGACAAGGAGATGTCTGTAGCGCTGATCCTTTGTGGATCCTGTAAGCCGGAGTATTCACGCATCAGTTTACTCCGGAGACTCAGTGGCTGGATTTTCCATGATAGCCAGCAACGGATTAAATCGGCACCTTCCAGGCCGTTGGCGGCCAAGGCAGATATCTTATCCATCCAAGGTTTCAGCTCTGCTTGTTCCGCGGGTGTAGGCCTGGGAGGGTATTTCTTTTTGTGATCCAAGCGCCCTGGCCTGAAACCCGGCAATGGGTGCTCTCCTTCAGGAACAGGCGCCTTACAGTATATCCAAGACTTGCCCCAGCCCTTGGGGTGGCTTAGCAGATCAGCTCCGGGGAAGGTGACTCCTCGTCGTTTCTGGAAAGAAACGCCACCAAGCTCTTGATGACGGCCTTGGGCGGTTTCAGTTTGTTTGTTGACATAGAAGCATTCCCAAAACAATAGAACTGTAGGTTCTATCTGAAGATAAGTTTCACATATCACTGCAAACTGGCTCATGTTGACAATTGAATTGGGGGAAAGATCTTGTGGGTGCAACCCATAGAAGTTCAGAAGGTCCCTAAAGAACTTGGAGACGGGAGGGGAAAATCCCCTCTCCACATGATCAAGGAATATAATAACTTCTCCTTCTTTAGGCGTTGGGGGACATTCGCCTCTTGCAAGTCGGCAGTTAGTAGCTCCTTTCAGTATGCCTGTCTGAATGGCATTTTTGAGAAAATCTTTGGTGATCTCAGAAGGAACCCAGTTGCATTCAATTGTTTTCTTTGTCATCCTAGTTAATGGAGCAAAGGGTTGAGTTAGCGGCTTTCGGCACAAAGTAAGGGATGTTACAAGAAATGAAAGACGGCAGTTTGATTATGTTTCTAGGGTCTGAGACATATGGTTGGAAAAATCATTAAATATATACGGCGGCTTACATAAGTCGCCACAAGTGAGAGCTGCTCGGCGAGGCGAATTTTTTTACTAAGTCTGCAATAACAGCTTTTTACCGAGGGAGGTGAAATTTTGGATCAAGAAGTCTGTAAAAATGAGGAAAAAAGCAGTTCTGGTTACTGTTCGTAAGGCAGCAGCAGGTCATCACAGATGGGTTTTTCTTAGATCTGTTTTTATGCAAGATTGACTCCTGAGTTTAAGGGGGAATCAACGGCGCTGTTTCTATGCCTTGGAAGCATCAAGATGTGGCCGGCGGCGGCGACCATGGAGAAACCGAGGCGGAGCTTGAGCTATGATAATGGCGGAACCCTAGGAGGAGGAGGAACAATGGGTACCTGAAATCTGATGGAGACGCGGCGCGGTTGCAGACGGCGACGGGGGTGCGTTGAAGCTGAGTCCCCTCCGGTGGCTGATGAGCTCGTGATGCAGAATGGGGCTGCGGCGGCTCGAGCAGAGAGAGGAGGAAGGCGAAGGGGAAAATGATAAAAGAATGACCCAGGGGGTATTTATAACAGGATGGGATGCTCAAGAGTCGGGGCGGAAATTATGGATCTACAGTATCCCGACGCCCCGATTTTCGCGCCTAATCGATTCATTTGAGATATGGATGATGTCATGGAAATATCCGTTTTAAAGATTCGGTGACGTCACAAGGCGAACAGGTTTAAAAGAAAAACAATTAAGAAATATTCAGAAGTGGCGGGTGTTGGAAATATGCCCTAGAGGCAATAATAAATTGGTTATTATTATATTTCCTTGTTCATGATAATCGTTTATTATCCATGCTATAATTGTATTGATTGGAAACTCAAATACATGTGTGGGTACATAGACAACACTGTGTCCCTAGTATGCCTCTAGTTGACTAGCTCGTTGATCAAAGATGGTTAAGGTTTCCTAGCCATTGACATGAGATGTCATTTGATAACGGGATCACATCATTAGGAGAATGATGTGATGGACAAGACCCAAACTGTAAACGTAGCATTTGATCGTGTCAGTTTATTGCTATTGTTTTCTGCATGTCAAGTATCTGTTCCTTTGACCATGAGATCATGCAACTCACTGACACCGGAGGAATACCTTGTGTGTATCAAACGTCGCAACGTAACTGGGTGACTATAAAGGTGCTCTACAGGTATCTCCGAGGGTGTCTGTTGGGTTGGCATGGATCAAGACTGGGATTTGTTACTCCGTGTGACGGAGAGGTATCTCAGGGCCCACTCGGTAATGCAACATCACATTGAGCCTTGCAAGCAAAGTGACTAAAGAGTTAGCCACAGGATCTTGTATTACGGAACGAGTAAAGAGACTTGCCGGTAACGAGATTGAACTAGGTATAGTGATACCGACGATCGAATCTCGGGCAAGTAACATACCGAAGAACAAAGGGAACAGCATACGGGATTAACTGAATCCTTGACATAGAGGTTCGACCGATAAAGATCTTCGTAGAATATGTAGGAGCCAATATGGGCATCTAGGTCCCGCTATTGGTTATTGATCGTAGAAGTGTCTCGGTCATGTCTACATAGTTCTCGAACCCGCAGGGTCTACACACTTAACGTTTGGTGACGATTAGTATAATTGAGTTATTATGTTGGTGACCGAAAGTTGTTCGGAGTCTCGGATAAGATCCCGGACATGACGAGGATCTCCGGAAGAGTCCGGAGGTAAAGATTGATATATGTGATAATAGTGTTTTGATCTCCGGAAGAGTTCCGGAGTTCACCGGAATGGGTTCCGGATGTTTACCGAAGTGTTCGGGTGCAGCAACACTTTATATGGGCCAAAGGGATAAAGCCCACGAGGTATTGGAAAGTGCAAAAAGTAGTTTTGCTGCCGCGTAAGCGGTACTACCGTTTTGTGAAGCGGTACTACCGCCCAAGCGGTACTACCGCTTGTGTGAAGCGGTACTACCGCCCAAGCGGTACTACCGCTTGTGTGAAGCGGTACTACCGCCCAAGTGGTACTACCGCTTGTGTGAAGCGGTACTACCGCCCAAGCGGTACTATCGCTTGTGTTAAGCGGTACTACCGCTTGTGCGCGGCTGTGCACGGTTCGGCAGGGATCCGAGTTGGACTCTTTCCCTGCGGGCCAAACCGACCTTGTGCGGGCAAAACCGACCTAGAGGAGGCTTTTACTCCAAGTTTAGACCCCAAGGCTCAACATATAAATAGAGGGGCAGGGCTAGCACACGGGACACATCAAGATTTCCCCAAGCCGTGTGCGGCAACCCTAACCCTCTAGTTCCTCCGTCATAATCTCCGTAGCGCTTGGCGAAGCCCTGCAGAGATTGTTCCTCACCACCATCACCACGCCGTCGTGCTGCTGGAACTCAACCACTACTTCATCATCGCTCGCTGGATCGAGGAGGTGAAGGCGTCATCAAGCCGTACGTGTGTTGAACGCGGAGGTGCCGTCCGTTCGGCACTAGTTCGTGATCGGATCGAGGGACGACTTGCGATTTGGATCGCGAAGACGTTCGACTACATCAACCGTGTTTCTTAAACGCTTCCGCTTAGCGATCTACAAGGGTATGTAGATTTACTCTCCCTCTCGTAGATGCTCATCACCATGGATAGATCTTGTGTGTGCGTAGGAAATTTTTTGTTTCCCATGCAACGTTCCCCAACAGTGGCATCATGAGCTAGGTCTATGCGTAGATGAGATCTCGAGTAGAACACAAACGAGTTGTGGGCGTGGGTGTATACATATTGCTTGCCGTTACTAGTTGATATTTGATTCGGCGGTACTGTGAGATGAAGCGGCCCGGACCGACATTACGCGTACACTTACGCGAGACAGGTTCCTTCAACTGACATGTAACTTCGTTGCATAAAGATGGCTAGCGGGTGTCTGTCTCTCTCACTTTAGTTGAATCGATTTCAATGAAGAGGGTTCTTTTAGAAGATCAAAAAGCAATCACTACACCACGTTGTGGTTTTGCGTAGGTAAGAACGGTTCTTGCTAACCCGTAGCAGCCACGTAAAATTTGCAACAACAATTAGAGGACGTCTAACTTGTTTTTGCAGGGTATGTTGTGATGTGATATGGCCAATTACATGATGAGATATATGTGATGTATGAGATGATCATGTGTTGTATAGAATATCACGACTTACATGTCGATGAGTACGGCAACTGGCAGGAGCCATAGAGTTGTCTTTAATTATTATATGACCTGCGTGTCAATCATTAAGCGCTATGTAATGCTTTACTTTATCGCTAAACGTTAGCAATAGTCGTGGAAGCAACAGTCGGCGCGACAACCTTATGGCGACACGTTGATGGAGATCAAGATGATGGAGATCATGGTGTCATGCCGGTGACGATGGAGATCATGCCGGTGCTTTGGAGATGGAGATCAAAAGCACAAGTTCATGGCCATATCATGTCACTTATGATTTGCATGTGATGTTAATCCTTTTATGCATCTTATTTTGCTTAGGACGACGGTAGCATTATAAGGTGATCCCTCACTTAAATTTCAAGATAAATTGTGTTCTCCCCGAGTGTGCACCGTTGCGAAAGTTCGTCGTTTCGAGACACGCCGTGATGATCGGGTGTGATAGACTCCACGTTCACATACAACGGGTGCAAGCCATGTTGCACACGCGGAACACTCGGGTTAAACTTGACGAGCCTAGCATGTACAGACATGGCCTCGGAACACAAGAGACCGAAAGGTCGAACATGAGTCATATAGTAGATATGATCAACATGAAGATGTTCACCATTGAAACCACCTCGACTCACGTGATGATCGGACTTGAGTTGGTGGATTTGGATCATGTTACACTCGAATGACCGGAGGGATGTCAATTTGAGTGGGAGTTTTAAGTAATATGATTAATTAAACTCATTATCTTGAACAATAGTCTAAGTTGTCTTTGCTATATTTATGTTGTAGATCATGGCTCGCGCACTAGCACCCCTGAATTTTAATGCGTTCCTAGAGAAAGCTAAATTGAAAGATGATGGAAGTAACTTTGTGGACTGGGCCCGTAATCTAAGGATTATCCTTACGGCTTCCCAGAAGGCTTATGTCCTTGATGCACCGCTTGGTGATCCACCCGCTCCAGTTGAGTCTCTAGACGTTGTGAACACCTGGCAGGCTCGTTCTGATGATTACTCAATAGTTCAATGTGCAATATTGTATGGCTTAGAACCGGGACTTCAAAGACGTTTTGAACGTCATGGAGCATATGAGATGTTCCAGGAGTTGAAGTTTATCTTTCAGAAGAATGCCCGGATCGAGAGATATGAGATCTCCAATAAGTTCTATGCTTGCAAGATGGAGGAGAACGGGTCTATCAGTGATCACGTGCTCAGAATGTCTGGGTACTCCACCCGTCTGGCTGAGTTAGGGATGCCCCTTCCGCCAGAGGCTATCACTGACAGAGTTCTTCAATCATTGCCACCTAGCTACAAGAGCTTCGTGTTGAACTATAACATGCACGGGATGAACAAGTCAGTCGCCGAGCTGTTTGCGATGCTGAAAGCCGCTGAGTCTGAAATTCAGAAGGAGCATCAAGTGTTGATGGTCAATAAAACCACTAGTTTCAAGAAAAATGGCAAGGGTAAGAAGGGTAACTCCAAGAAGAGTGGCAAAGCAGTTGCTCCTCTCGTGAAGAAACCCAAGGCTGGACCCAAACCAGAAACTGTGTGTTTTCATTGCAAGGGAACTGGACACTGGAAGCGGAATTGCCCCAAGTATTTGGCTGACAAGAAGGCGGCCAACAACAAACAAGGTATATATGATATACATGTTATTGATGTGTACCTTACCAACTCTCGTTGTAGTGCCTGGGTATTTGATACCGGTGCGGTTGCTCATATTTGCAACTCAAAATAGGAACTGCGGAATAGACGGAGGCTGGCAAAGGATGAAGTGATGATGCGCGTGGGAAATGGTTCCAAGGTTGATGTGATCGCCGTCGGCACGCTCGCTCTTCGATTACCGTCGGGATTAGTGATGAACCTAAATAAGTGTTATTTGGTGCCTGCGTTAAGCATGAACATTATATCTGGATCTTGTTTATTGCGAGACGGTTACTCATTTAAATCAGAGAATAATGGTTGTTCTATTTATATGAGTAATATCTTTTATGGTCATGCACCCGATGTGAGGGGTTTATTCTTATTGAATCTCGATAGTAATGATACACATGTTCATAACATTGATGCCAAAAGATGTAGGATTGATAATGATAATACCACTTTCTTGTGGCACTGCCGTTTAGGTCATATTGGCGTAAAACGCATGAGGAAACTCCATGCTGATGGACTTTTGGAGTCACTTGATTTTGAATCACTTGACACATGTGAGCCATGCCTCTTGGGCAAGATGACTAAAACGCCGTTCTCTGGTACAATGGAACGGGTAAGTGACTTATTGGAAATCATACATACTAATGTGTGTGGTCCGATGAGTATTGAGGCGCGCGGTGGTTATCGTTATTTTCTCACCTTCACTGATGACTTAAGTAGATATGGGTATATTTACTTAATGAAACACAAGTCTGAAACATTTGAAAAGTTCAAACAATTTCAGAGTGAAGTTGAGAATCATCGTAACAAGAAAATTAAATTCCTGCGATCTGATCGAGGAGGAGAATATCTGAGTTATGAGTTTGGCAGTCACTTAAGACAGTGTGGAATTGTTTCACAATTGACACCGCCTGGAACACCACAGTGTAATGGTGTGTCCGAACGTCGTAATCGAACCTTATTGGATATGGTGTGATCTATGATGTCTCTTGCCGATTTGCCACTATCGTTTTGGGGTTATGCATTAGAGACAGCTGCATTCACTTTAAATAGGGCACCATCGAAATCCGTTGAGATGACGCCATATGAACTTTGGTTTGGCAAGAAGCCAAAGCTGTCGTTTCTTAAAGTTTGGGGATGTGATGCTTATGTCAAAAAGCTTCAGCCTGAAAAGCTGGAACCCAAAGCGGAGAAATGCGTCTTCATAGGATACCCAAAAGAGACAGTTGGGTATACCTTCTACCTCAGATCCGAAGGCAAAGTGTTTGTCGCTAAAAACGGAACATTTCTTGAGAAAGAGTTTCTCTCGAAAGAATTGAGTGGGAGGAAGATAGAACTTGATGAGGTTGTTGAACCTTTACTTCAACCTGAGAGTAGCGCAGCGCAGAAAGTTGTTTCTGTGGAGCCTACATTAGCTGAAGAGGAAGTTAATGATGATGATCATGAAGCTTTGGATCAAGTTGCTATCGAACCTCGTAGGTCGACAAGGACGCGTACTGCTCCCGAGTGGTACGGCAACCCTGTCTTAGAGGTCATGTTGTTAGACAACGATGAACCTACGAGCTATGGAGAAGCGATGATGGGCCCGGATTCCGAGAAGTGGTTAGAGGCCATGAAATCCGAGATGGGATCCATGTATGAAAACAAAGTATGGACTTTGGAAGTATTACCTGAAGGGCGTAAGGCCATTCAGAACAAATGGATCTTTAAGAGGAAGACGGACGCGGACGGTAATGTCACCGTCTATAAAGCTCGACTTGTGGCAAAGGGTTTTTCACAAGTTCAAGGAGTTGACTACGATGAGACCTTCTCACCCGTAGCGATGCTTAAGTCCGTCAGAATCATGTTAGCAATAGCTGCCTTTTTCGATTATGAAATTTGGCAGATGGATGTCAAAACAGCGTTCCTTAACGGTTACCTTAAGGAAGAGTTGTATATGATGCAACCAGAAGGTTTTGTCGATCCAGAGAATGCTGACAAAGTTTGCAAACTCCAGCGATCCATTTATGGACTGGTGCAAGCATCTCGGAGTTGGAATCTTCGTTTTGATGAGGTGATCAAAGCGTTCGAGTTTATACAAGTTTACGGAGAAGCTTGTATTTACAAGAAAGTGAGTGGGAGCTCTATAGCGTTTCTAATATTATATGTGGATGACATATTACTGATTGGAAACAATATAGAAATGCTGGAAAGCATAAAGGAATATTTGAACAAGAGTTTTTCAATGAAGGACCTAGGAGAAGCTGCTTTCATATTAGGCATCAAGATCTACAGAGATAGATCAAGACGTTTGATAGGACTTTCACAAAGCACATACCTTGACAAAGTTTTGAAGAAGTTCAAAATGGATCAGTCCAAGAAGGGGTTCTTGCCTGTATTGCAAGGTGTGAAGTTGAGTAAGACTCAATGCCCAGTGACTGCAGAAGATAGAGAAAAGATGAGTGTCATCCCCTATGCTTCGGCCATAGGCTCTATCATGTATGCAATGCTGTGCACAAGACCCGATGTCAGCCTTGCCATAAGTATGGTCGGAAGGTTTCAAGGTGATCCAGGAATGGAACACTGGACGACGGTCAAGAATATCCTGAAGTACCTGAAAAGGACTAAGGACATGTTTCTCGTTTATGGAGGTGATCAAGAGCTCGTCGTAAAGGGTTACGTCGATGCAAGCTTTGACACTGATCCGGATGACTCAAAGTCGCAAACCGGATACGTATTTATTCTAAATGGGGGTGCGGTTAGCTGGTGCAGTTCCAAGCAAAGCGTGGTAGCAGATTCTACATGCGAAGCGGAGTACATCGCTGCCTCGGAGGCGGCGAAGGAAGGTGTCTGGATGAAGGAGTTCATGGCAGATCTTGGAGTAGTGCCTAGTGCACTTAACCCAATGACTCTGTTTTGTGATAATACTGGTGCCATTGCTCTAGCCAAGGAACCAAGATTTCACAAGAGGACCATACACATAAAGTGACGTTTCAATTCCATCCGCGATTACATCAAGGAGGACGACATAAATATTTGCAAAGTACACACGGATCTAAATGTTGCAGATCCGATGACTAAACCTCTTCCAAGGGCTAAACATGAACAACACCAGAACTGCATGGGTGTTCGATTCATTACAATGTAAATCACATAGTGATGTGAACTAGATTATTGACTCTAGTGCAAGTGGGAGACTGTTGGAAATATGCCCTAGAGGCAATAATAAATTGGTTATTATTATATTTCCTTGTTCATGATAATCGTTTATTATCCATGCTATAATTGTATTGATTGGAAACTCAAATACATGTGTGGGTACATAGACAACACTGTGTCCCTAGTATGCCTCTAGTTGACTAGCTCGTTGATCAAAGATGGTTAAGGTTTCCTAGCCATTGACATGAGATGTCATTTGATAACGGGATCACATCATTAGGAGAATGATGTGATGGACAAGACCCAAACTGTAAACGTAGCATTTGATCGTGTCAGTTTATTGCTATTGTTTTCTGCATGTCAAGTATCTATTCCTTTGACCATGAGATCATGCAACTCACTGACACCGGAGGAATACCTTGTGTGTATCAAACGTCGCAACGTAACTGGGTGACTATAAAGGTGCTCTACAGGTATCTCCGAGGGTGTCTGTTGGGTTGGCATGGATCAAGACTGGGATTTGTTACTCCGTGTGACGGAGAGGTATCTCAGGGCCCACTCGGTAATGCAACATCACATTGAGCCTTGCAAGCAAAGTGACTAAAGAGTTAGCCACAGGATCTTGTATTACGGAACGAGTAAAGAGACTTGCCGGTAACGAGATTGAACTAGGTATAGTGATACCGACGATCGAATCTCGGGCAAGTAACATACCGAAGAACAAAGGGAACAACATACGGGATTAACTGAATCCTTGACATAGAGGTTCGACCGATAAAGATCTTCGTAGAATATGTAGGAGCCAATATGGGCATCCAGGTCCCGCTATTGGTTATTGATCGTAGAAGTGTCTCGGTCATGTCTACATAGTTCTCGAACCCGCAGGGTCTACACACTTAACGTTTGGTGACGATTAGTATAATTGAGTTATTATGTTGGTGACCGAAAGTTGTTCGGAGTCTCGGATAAGATCCCGGACATGACGAGGATCTCCGGAAGAGTCCGGAGGTAAAGATTGATATATGTGATAATAGTGTTTTGATCTCCGGAAGAGTTCCGGAGTTCACCGGAATGGGTTCCGGATGTTTACCGAAGTGTTCGGGTGCAGCAACACTTTATATGGGCCAAAGGGATAAAGCCCACGAGGTATTGGAAAGTGCAAAAAGTAGTTTTGCTGCCGCGTAAGCGGTACTACCGTTTTGTGAAGCGGTACTACCGCCCAAGCGGTACTACCGCTTGTGTGAAGCGGTACTACCGCCCAAGCGGTACTACCGCTTGTGTTAAGCGGTACTACCGCTTGTGCGCGGCTGTGCACGGTTCGGCAGGGATCCGAGTTGGACTCTTTCCCTGCGGGCCAAACCGACC
Source organism: Elymus sibiricus (assembly GCA_039707655.1). NCBI lineage: Eukaryota > Viridiplantae > Streptophyta > Magnoliopsida > Poales > Poaceae > Elymus > Elymus sibiricus. The sequence goes on from CM077668.1 coordinate 124,939,966, forward strand.
TTGTGCGGGCAAAACCGACCTAGAGGAGGCTTTTACTCCAAGTTTAGACCCCAAGGCTCAACATATAAATAGAGGGGCAGGGCTAGCACACGGGACACATCAAGATTTCCCCAAGCTGTGTGCGGCAACCCTAACCCTCTAGTTCCTCCGTCATAATCTCCGTAGCGCTTGGCGAAGCCCTGCAGAGATTGTTCCTCACCACCATCACCACGCCGTCGTGCTGCTGGAACTCAACCACTACTTCATCATCGCTCGCTGGATCGAGGAGGTGAAGGCGTCATCAAGCCGTACGTGTGTTGAACGCGGAGGTGCCGTCCGTTCGGCACTAGTTCGTGATCGGATCGAGGGACGACTTGCGATTTGGATCGCGGAGACGTTCGACTACATCAACCGCGTTTCTTAAACGCTTCCGCTTAGCGATCTACAAGGGTATGTAGATTTACTCTCCCTCTCGTAGATGCTCATCACCATGGATAGATCTTGTGTGTGCGTAGGAAAATTTTTGTTTCCCATGCAACGTTCCCCAACAGCGGGTTCTGCGGAGACTCGCCAAATGTCAAAGACAGTTTTGTATGAAGACAAGGTTGTCCAGAACCAGTTCAAGTCAACCTGAGGGCTAATGTCAGGGAAATATCTTTCGGTGAGACCCGCTCGTTTAGGGCCGGGTTCTGGGGATCTTTATTGAAGATAGGCTAGTTGGGCCGGAGCGTTCTCAAGAGGCCCAGAAGAAGAGCCGCCCAAGGAAGGGCCGGCCCAAGACCCGCCGTGAGAGGCGGTATGTGCAAACTGCCTCGAGGTATAACTTAGGAAACAAGTAAAGGAGAGTTGGGCTCGGATTGCTATCCTGACCCGGACTCTATATAAGCCCCGGACCTCCGCCTATATATAAAGGGGAGCCCTGGGGCTAGAGGGATCAGGTTGAGACTTTTCGAGAGCTAGGGCTAGACAAGTTCCAAAACCCTTGTAATCGAGATCTTCAATACATCTAGCAGGAGTAGGCTTTTACCTCCACGAGAGGGGCCGAACCTGGGTAAACCTTGCCTCCCGTGTTCCTCGTTTAACCCCTTCGGTCTACTACTTACGCGATGGCTTCGAGATTAAGTCCTATGAGGACATCTGCCGTGAAAATACCACGACAGACGGGTTCCGTAGTTTTATCCGTGTGCGATATTGATACGTCTCCAACGTATCTATAATTTTTGATTGTTCCATGCTGTTATATTATCAATCTTGGATGTTTTTATATATATTTACAGCAATTATATATCATTTTTTGGGACTAACCTATTAACTTAGTGCCCAGTGCCAGTTGCTGTTTTCTGCCTGTTTTTGGTTTTATAGAATATCAATATCAAACGAAGTCCAAATGCCACGAAACTTTTTGGAGATTTTTTTCTGGACATATACAACACTAGAAGCTTCGGGAGAGGGCCAGAAGATGAAGCAGTGGCCCACGAGGCACCACGGCGCGCCTGGGGGGGCGCCCTGGTGGCTTGTGGGGCCCACACTGCTCCATTTGACCTAATTCCACCACTATAAATTCCCAAAAATCGGGAAACCATCAGGGGAGTCCACGAAATACTTTTTTCGCCGCCGCAAGCTTCTGTTCTCGAGAGATCCCATCTGGGGGCCTTTTCTGGCACTCCGCCGGAGGGGGAATCGATCACGGAGGGGCTCTACATCAACCTTGCTGCCCTTCCAATGATGCGTGAGTAGTTTACCACAGACCTTCGGGTCCATAGTTAGTAACTAGATGGCTTCTTCTCTCTTTTTGATCTTCAACACAATGTTCTCCTCGATGTTCTTGGAGTTCTATCCGATGTAATCACTTTTTGCGGTGTGTTTGTTGGGATCCGATGAATTGTGACTTTATGATCAGATTATCCATGAATATTATTTGAGTCTTCTCTGATCTATTTTATGCATGATTATTATAGCTTCATATTTCTTCTCCGATCTATTGATTTGGTTTGGCCAACTAGATTGATTTATCTTGCCATGGGAAGAGGTGCTTTGTAATGGGTTCGATCTTGCGGTGCTCAATCCCAGTGACAGAAAGGGACATGACATGTATGTATCGTTGCTATTAAGGGTAAAAAGATGGGGTTTATTCATGCGTGAGTTTACTTTGTCTACATCATGTCATCTTGCTTAAGGCGTTACTCCGTTCTTTATGGACTTAATACACTAGATGCATGCTGGATAGCGGTTGATGTGTGGAGTAATAGTAGTAGATGCAGGCAGGAGTCGGTCTACTTGTCTCGGACGTGATGCCTATATACATGATCATTGCCTTGGATATCGTCATGATTATTTGCTTTTCTATCAATTGCCCAACAGTAATTTATCTACCCACCGTATGCTATTTTCTTGAGAGAAGCCTCTAGTGAAAACTATGGCCCCCGGGTCTATCTAAATCATATATTAAAAACCCTAAAAATACCTTGCTGCAATTTTACTTTATTTATTTTATTTTGTATTTTTGTTTCAATCTATCTATCTATCACATACAATTTAATCTTGCAATTACCGCCGAGGGATTGACAACCCCTTGTTTGCGTTGGGTGCAAGAATTTGTTCTTTTGTGTGCAGGTGCTACTAACGAGGTGTTGCGTGATTCTCCTACTGGATTGATAACCTTGGTTTCATAACTGAGGGAAATACTTATCTCTACTGTACTGCATCTCCCTTCCTCTTCAGGGAATTACCAACGCAGCTCACAAGTAGCAGATGTGATTTGCTCAATCTGCACAACATCAACGCTCTCTATGTACAGAACAATATTATTTTGTGTGAATAGTGTGCTCTGTTGGGCACACGAGATATATGGATCACACCCGTGGGAAAGCAATGTGCGTGCATGCGTCGTGCTAGCTCGCGATTCCTTCTATGCTAAGTTTCCATTAATTGATGGCATTTTATGAACACGCTACCATTTCCCGCCATTTCCCCATCGGTTTCCCGCCGCCACCCAGCGATTGCGCATAAGCCTAGGCGGCGCACGACACACCGAGGCACAAGCGCAGCCTATAGCCCCTCTAGCTAACTTTTGCAAGCATGCCAACCCACCGAACCGCCGCCTCTGCCATCAACCTCTTCGACAAGGTAAACGAGAAGGCGCCACGGCCCGTCGAGGCCAAGGGTGTCCCCGGCAACGCGATGGACGACGCCGTGCTGCGCGTCATCGCCAGGGTTGAGCAGACCCTTGGCGGACGGCGCTTCAGCGCCGCGGATCAAGAAAGGCAACTCAGTGCCGAGAGGCTGCAGCTTGACGCACAACATGATCAGTGGTGCCCCGCAGCGCAAGACAGGCGCGTCCGCGCCGATAGGCTGCGGCTCGCCGCACAGCGAGACCGATGGACCGCTGCAGAGCGAGAGGCGCGGCCCGCCGCACAGCAAGAGCAATTCCATCGGCGCTTGCCTGCTGTCGACAGGGCATTGCAGCTGGCTACACGGCCCATTAGTAGCCCCATTCCTCGCTAGGAGTGGGCAGAGGCCGTCTGCGCCGTACTAGCACCAGAGGCCGGCCGCGCCGTGCTTGCACCGGACGCCGGCCGCGCCGTTCGCATGGGTTGCACCGTTCGCCTTGTCCGCGGCCCTCTCGATGCCAACGCGCTGGTCGCTAGGCTCGAGTGCCTCCTTGGCCCAGGTGTCCACATAGGCGCAGTAGAGGAACATGGACGTCACATCCTCGAGCTGGTGATCCCCGATGGAATAGCCAACTTGGAGCTCGAGATCGCGCTCCGGATTTACTCCGAGCGTGTCAACCACTTGGACGAACGCCTGCACGAGTTCAGGCAGAGGCAAGAGCTACCGTAGGCAGGGGTGGTGGTCATGGACGCGTTTTATTCTGTTGAGTCGTTTCGACGTTGATCGCTATGTATTCCCAACAATCATAATATTGCTCTGTTTCAATGTGTGTACTCTATTTTCCATTCTTACATATTGTTATGTTTCAATGTGTATGTTTTCCATTTTCTACATGTGGATGGTAAACAGCTAGATAGAAATCTATTATATATAAAAAGTGCTTGATGGGGTCATCAGAAAAAAGAGAAATATGCAAGAAAATTGCAGAAAAATCAGAAACATCCGACCATTTATTTAGTACACTAAAAAATTATAGCCATTAGATGTGTTTTACGTGGAAAAAATTACCCACCATTGCCATTATGACAAAAAACGTTTCATACCCAACGTTGTCTATATGACAACAAATGTTTCCTTCACATTGCCTTTAATAAAAGAACAAATCTGGCTTCCTCAAAAAAAAAACTGGCGTAGGAGTTTGCTTAAAAAGAGCTATCATGACGTAGGCTGTTTCCTCTGTACGCATGGATGCATTAGCATCCTCCAAAAGAAAAATCTAAGACTACGTGGGCTGATTCCTTTCTATATGCACGCATGTCTTAGGGTAGGACTTCCCTAGAAAACAAATCTAGCATCTCGTAGGCTGATGCCTTCTGTTTTTGGATGGATGCATTCTTCACTTACAGGGACGCATGTAATTTTTTTTAAATAAACTGCCTTATTATATTAAAAACAACACTAGAATAGGACGTGGGCTCACGAAAAATAACTTTGGAGCATGGGCACTATGACCCCTTTCTAAAGTTCAAACAAACTTACTTTTACAGTATGGATAAATCTCATCTTTTTTTTGTATGTGCATATATATAATAGTAGTATAGCTGTGCAAAATTTCATCAATATACGCGCTTGCATGTAAGAGATAAAAAAAGACAAATATTCTGCTGAGTTTGGGCCAAAATTTTGAACGAAAATCTACAGATACTTAGAGCACATGCATATATATTTTTGTGCAGCGTATATCACAACATATTTTGAATGAAAATCAACAGATACTTAGAGCACATGCATATATATTTTTGCGCAGCGTATACCACAACATATTTTGAACGAAAATCAACAGATACTTAGAGCACATGCATATATATTTTTGTAAAAAAAAACAACTTTTTTTGAAACTTTTAAGAATCATTTTTGAGTGATTTCAGAAAACATGCTCTGACGCCCCCATGCTGAAAAAAAAAAATCTTTAAGTCCGCTCATGCCGTTCTATATGCATTTATGCATTCTTCTCTTGATATATGGAAGCATGGAAAGAAGCATAACATGCATTGCTCCGATCGGGTCCTCCGGCCCTGTATCGTTATAGTTACACGGGTCATCTTCCCTATTTAAATCAATAGACATTAGATAAATCTTTAAGTGTAAAATTACCCACCATTGCCATTATAATAAAAAAGCTATGTTGTTGTAAAAGAAGCTAGGTGACTTGGGTTGATTCCTTGCTATATGCATGGACTACACGTTCCATCAAAATTAAAAAGCAGACGTGGCTTGATTCCTTCCTATATGCATGGACTACACATTTCATAAAAATAAAATAAAATAAAGCAACGTAAGACATGAGTCGATTCCTTACTACATGCATGCATGCATTTTTCACTTGACATTACTCCGCGCATTACATTTTTCTCTGGCCAACTTTGTAAAAGTTTGACCAAATTTATAATAATAATATCAACATCTACATTGCCAAATAATTATAATATATCCCTCAAAATAATAATAATAATAATAATATAAAAATATATTTCATTATGCATCTAATAATGTTGTTTTTGAAGTTGGAATGTTTATATTTTTTATATAAACTTGGTCAAACCGCGAAATATTTGACTTCAGACAAACCTACCACGTAGAGTAAAAAGAAAGGAGCGAGTACATTGACGCATGAAAAAACACTGGCGCGCATTGTCTCGATCAGTACCTTTGGTCCCGTTTGGCTGTTGCACGTGATTCCTCAGGTCATGTTCTCTATGGACAGCTCCAACCGCTCTTCCATCGGTGAGTGAAAGGACCAGACAAACAAAGGCGGCACCTCCAAATGTGGCAAGCTCAAAATTATATTGGTCGGTGGGTATTCCCCCTGTCCAGCTTCCTCTGACTCATCCCGTTTTCTTTGATTCCCTTTAGTGCAATGCAAGGCAAACATTTTGTAATCGAACCGGTCCGGCATACAAAATGGGACATCAAGCTACATCAGCTCGAAGTAGTTGCAGGTTAATCTGTAATTCGAAATACTAAGAATACCAAAATTATTTAGAATCGTGGTACATGTTATAGGAGGAAAATATAGCAAAGATGTGAATAGTTATATATAATTATTTCAATGCGGAAGTAAGACATGAAAACAGCAGAATGTTGATACAAATACAATAGTTCTGGTCACAAATACATATATAGCTAATACTAATATCATCTTGAAAAGGAAATATATCAAGTTATTCTGAAAATTTAAACCGGATATATCTCATATTTAAAGATCAATCAGTACCCTATAAGTAAATAAAGATAAACCAGTAAATAGTAGACGCCGTTAGAGTAGAAGCTTGACCCAAATACAATTACATTGGAGAACATTCTATGCCAACAGCTACAGCCTAACTTAATTGTAAATTTCCAAAGTAAAAGATATATAGGTAGGTTAATATAAACAAACAATTTTCAAGATATTTTAATCTCGACTTGCTAAAACTTACCTATGTGAAATCTACCATATTTTCTAGAGTTAGTTTGTTTCTGTATAAGAAAGAGAAAACACTATTGTTAGTAATAACAATTATCAATTAAAGAATCAGCAAATCTTACCATTTTTTAGAATGTATGTGCTATTATTTTATATAAACATCAAAAAATAAGTGACAAACTTTATGATGTTGCTTGCGCACACTAAATTTACTGGACCCTTTTCTCAAAACAAAAATTGGTATACTCTAAACTCAAATATCTTAACGTGAAAATTGTGTCAGGTGTACATGTCAACATTCTACAACCCCCACCCCACCCCACCACCACACAAAAAAGGTACTACGACCATCCGACCTGACCACAGTGGTTTCTGTATATCTGGAGAATGCATGCCATCAAAACAACATCATCATATGTTGTACCGAGCGTCGAAGGTGTTGGAACATGCATGCCTGCTGCACACAATAGGGTTTTACAAATCTGACCCAAGGATTAGACACATGGGAGACATGTAAAGACAGAAATATATGTTAGGGTATAAAGGACTATGCGTTATTTAAAAGGGAAGTGATACAATAGTTAAGATTTTAATATCAACTACAAACATTGTGAGAGATAACAGTAAGTGATTGCACCCGATATAACCAGGTCCATGAATTATAATCCATTTAGATAGGATTTTTAGTAGAATTTTTTCACCGGAATCTATTGCTTTCAAGTGCATACTATTAAATTTTGGAGTTTACTATGTGATGATGTTTATATACGATCTAGCTTTCTGTTTCGTAAGAATGGTTATAGTGTAGAATGGATGATGGTTATGTATATACAGTGATTAAAACCTTAGAGGTTATATATTCTAAAGCATATGCTTATAAAATATATAGTGCTCCTTTAGATCACATGACTATATATAACAAAATGATTTAACAGAACCCATGATGCTTAATCACTCTCCAAGAACCCATAGAATTAAACTCAAGAAAAGCTATTCAAAGACATTTCATAGGTCCAAATTATATATTTAAAGAGCACCAATAACAACAAAATACTCCCTACATTCCAAAACAATTGAACTTCTAGGATTCTCCTATGTCAAACTTTTTAAAGTTTGACCAAGTCTATAAAAAAGTCCGCAAAGAACAACATCAAATATATAAATATGAAAATATATATCATTAAGAACCAAATGAAGCAAATTTAGTGCTTTAGTTGTTGATATATATTTTTTGTATACACTTGGTCAAACTTAATGAAGTTTGACTTAGAGAAAACCTAGAACTTCAATTATTTTGGAACGGATGGAGTACTAAAAATCCATCATTCCAAAGATGGTTCAACAATAATATTTTAGGACTGTACTTAAGTAAAATCACATTTCAACAAGTAAAATTTCCAAACTACTACATACAATAATTTAGAATATAAAATAAATACACTACTAGAATGATGCCCGCGCATTAGAGCGGGCCACTCTGCTAGTTAGTTCAAAAACGAACAATATGTGATGATAATTAACTGGGATCCCATACTTAACTACTAAGTACAATGCATAAAATTGAAAACTAACAATACTAAAACTAATAGTCCCTCCTTATGCGGCTAGTATTACGGCAGCCCCTCGCTAGCAGCTCCCTGGTGCGCGGCACATGCATATATATTTTTGTAAAAAAAAACAACTTTTTTTGAAACTTTTAAGAATCATTTTTGAGTGATTTCAGAAAACATGCTCTGACGCCCCCATGCTGAAAAAAAAAAATCTTTAAGTCCGCTCATGCCGTTCTATATGCATTTATGCATTCTTCTCTTGATATATGGAAGCATGGAAAGAAGCATAACATGCATTGCTCCGATCGGGTCCTCCGGCCCTGTATCGTTATAGTTACACGGGTCATCTTCCTATTTAAATCAATAGACATTAGATAAATCTTTAAGTGTAAAATTACCCACCATTGCCATTATAATAAAAAAGCTATGTTGTTGTAAAAGAAGCTAGGTGACTTGGGTTGATTCCTTGCTATATGCATGGACTACACGTTCCATCAAAATTAAAAAGCAGACGTGGCTTGATTCCTTCCTATATGCATGGACTACACATTTCATAAAAATAAAATAAAATAAAGCAACGTAAGACATGAGTCGATTCCTTACTACATGCATGCATGCATTTTTCACTTGACATTACTCCGCGCATTACATTTTTCTCTGGCCAACTTTGTAAAAGTTTGACCAAATTTATAATAATAATATCAACATCTACATTGCCAAATAATTATAATATATCCCTCAAAATAATAATAATAATAATAATATAAAAATATATTTCATTATGCATCTAATAATGTTGTTTTTGAATTTGGAATGTTTATATTTTTTATATAAACTTGGTCAAACCGCGAAATATTTGACTTCAGACAAACCTACCACGTAGAGTAAAAAGAAAGGAGCGAGTACATTGACGCATGAAAAAACACTGGCGCGCATTGTCTCGATCAGTACCTTTGGTCCCGTTTGGCTGTTGCACGTGATTCCTCAGGTCATGTTCTCTATGGACAGCTCCAACCGCTCTTCCATCGGTGAGTGAAAGGACCAGACAAACAAAGGCGGCACCTCCAGATGTGGCAAGCTCAAAATTATATTGGTCGGTGGGTATTCCCCCTGTCCAGCTTCCTCTGACTCATCCCGTTTTCTTTGATTCCCTTTAGTGCAATGCAAGGCAAACATTTTGTAATCGAACCGGTCCGGCATACAAAATGGGACATCAAGCTACATCAGCTCGAAGTAGTTGCAGGTTAATCTGTAATTCGAAATACTAAGAATACCAAAATTATTTAGAATCGTGGTACATGTTATAGGAGGAAAATATAGAAAAGATGTGAATAGTTATATATAATTATTTCAATGCGGAAGTAAGACATGAAAACAGCAGAATGTTGATACAAATACAATAGTTCTGGTCACAAATACATATATAGCTAATACTAATATCATCTTGAAAAGGAAATATATCAAGTTATTCTGAAAATTTAAACCGGATATATCTCATATTTAAAGATCAATCAGTACCCTATAAGTAAATAAAGATAAACCAGTAAATAGTAGACGCCGTTAGAGTAGAAGCTTGACCCAAATACAATTACATTGGAGAACATTCTATGCCAACAGCTACAGCCTAACTTAATTGTAAATTTCCAAAGTAAAAGATATATAGGTAGGTTAATATAAACAAACAATTTTCAAGATATTTTAATCTCGACTTGCTAAAACTTACCTATGTGAAATCTACCATATTTTCTAGAGTTAGTTTGTTTCTGTATAAGAAAGAGAAAACACTATTGTTAGTAATAACAATTATCAATTAAAGAATCAGCAAATCTTACCATTTTTTAGAATGTATGTGCTATTATTTTATATAAACATCAAAAAATAAGTGACAAACTTTATGATGTTGCTTGCGCACACTAAATTTACTGGACCCTTTTCTCAAAACAAAAATTGGTATACTCTAAACTCAAATATCTTAACGTGAAAATTGTGTCAGGTGTACATGTCAACATTCTACAACCCCCACCCCACCCCACCACCACACAAAAAAGGTACTACGACCATCCGACCTGACCACAGTGGTTTCTGTATATCTGGAGAATGCATGCCATCAAAACAACATCATCATATGTTGTACCGAGCGTCGAAGGTGTTGGAACATGCATGCCTGCTGCACACAATAGGGTTTTACAAATCTGACCCAAGGATTAGACACATGGGAGACATGTAAAGACAGAAATATATGTTAGGGTATAAAGGACTATGCGTTATTTAAAAGGGAAGTGATACAATAGTTAAGATTTTAATATCAACTACAAACATTGTGAGAGATAACAGTAAGTGATTGCACCCGATATAACCAGGTCCATGAATTATAATCCATTTAGATAGGATTTTTAGTAGAATTTTTTCACCGGAATCTATTGCTTTCAAGTGCATACTATTAAATTTTGGAGTTTACTATGTGATGATGTTTATATACGATCTAGCTTTCTGTTTCGTAAGAATGGTTATAGTGTAGAATGGATGATGGTTATGTATATACAGTGATTAAAACCTTAGAGGCTATATATTCTAAAGCATATGCTTATAAAATATATAGTGCTCCTTTAGATCACATGACTATATATAACAAAATGATTTAACAGAACCCATGATGCTTAATCACTCTCCAAGAACCCATAGAATTAAACTCAAGAAAAGCTATTCAAAGACATTTCATAGGTCCAAATTATATATTTAAAGAGCACCAATAACAACAAAATACTCCCTACATTCCAAAACAATTGAACTTCTAGGATTCTCCTATGTCAAACTTTTTAAAGTTTGACCAAGTCTATAAAAAAGTCTGCAAAGAACAACATCAAATATATAAATATGAAAATATATATCATTAAGAACCAAATGAAGCAAATTTAGTGCTTTAGTTGTTGATATATATTTTTTGTATACACTTGGTCAAACTTAATGAAGTTTGACTTAGAGAAAACCTAGAACTTCAATTATTTTGGAACGGATGGAGTACTAAAAATCCATCATTCCAAAGATGGTTCAACAATAATATTTTAGGACTGTACTTAAGTAAAATCACATTTCAACAAGTAAAATTTCCAAACTACTACATACAATAATTTAGAATATAAAATAAATACACTACTAGAATGATGCCCGCGCATTAGAGCGGGCCACTCTGCTAGTTAGTTCAAAAACGAACAATATGTGATGATACTTAACTGGGATCCCATACTTAACTACTAAGTACAATGCATAAAATTGAAAACTAACAATACTAAAACTAATAGTCCCTCCTTATGCGGCTAGTATTACGGCAGCCCCTCGCTAGCAGCTCCCTGGTGCGCGGCGGCTTCCCAGCGCGGAGGGAGTTCTTCGCTTCCTCCGCCTCACAGCGCTTGACGTGCCGATCTGCCTCTTGCTGGCGGACGTGCATGAACGATCTTGCCATTTCGTTGGGCGCCCACCGGAGATCCTCGTCGGTAGCACGCTGGAGCTTATCGGCCCACCTCCACGCAGCGATGAGGCGCCTAGCGCCTTTGGCCTTCCTGGCGAAGTACCGGCCGTCTTCGTACACCTCGTCCGCACGTCGACGCGCCCGCCGCCAAAGCTCCAGCTTCTCCTTTTCCCAAGCGGCCTCACGGGCTTCACATGCTGCCTGGTCCCTGGCGCGCTCCTCCGCCAACTCCTTCTTGAATGCCACTTGTCTGGCTTTCTTAGCCGGCGGCAGCGCTTTCCACAGACAAAGATTGTACTGGCCCCAAAACCACTCCAAAGTTGGGGGTTCCGGCGCAACCTCGTCTGGTGGCGCGTAGGGGTCCTCCTCGTCGCTGCTCTCCGCCTGGATGTCCTCGCGGGGTGGCGCCTCCTCCTTGATGGGTGGGCAGATCGTCGGCGCCATGGCAGAGTTTTGTGAGAGAGAGGGGGGGGGGGGGGGGGGGGCGAGCGAGTAGAGAATGTAGATGAGAATGCAGGCGGGACGACGTGGGTGGGGTAGTATTTATTCGCGGCCGGAATCTAGATCGACGGGAGCAGTAGAAACGCCGGTGACCGGAATTTATGAGTACTATAGCGTGAATTACACACGATTCCCGCATCAAAATCTGTGTGTGAAATAAATCACTGATGGTTCCCAAGACTGAACCGCGTCTGCTTAATAACCCACGCCACTCACCTTCCAAACCTCGCGGCGCGAAACAGAGTGCCAATCATGGGGGGCCCAGTTGTCTTGCCAGATATTTACATATTCTTTCCAAATGTTTTGCATGAATGCTTATTTCGTGTTACAATGATATTGTTGGAAAATGTATTACATAAATGATTTTTCCAACCCATGATGATATTCTTTTGCATGTACATGTAGTTCAAATTTGAATTACGGCCATTAAATGGTTAGAAACTCACTTAATGTCTTAAAAATGTCAAATAACCCCTGAAAATTTCCAAATTTTAACATGAAAGTTGTATTTGTGTATGTTAACGGTGGAAAAAAAATGCCAAGCCATAAGAGGAAGCCAATGTCGGTTCGTCATCAAACATGCATATTCTTCCCTCTCGGAACCACGAGTCTTCTCGTGAGATGCTCCGATTTGTGAGAGGTGTGTGCCAAAACTTTTGTCAAAGTGGCCAATTCTTTTACAACAGCATCTTGGTGCCATTTCATGACATCAAGCAAGGTTTCATGTATTTCTGATCATTTTTGATTTTTTTTGAATTTAAAATCCATGGTTCTCACTGTTTGTGTCCAAGCCTTGACACCAATATGTTTGAAAATTCCTTCCAATTTACTGCACAGGGCATTAACTCACACACAAGGACACAAATATGATTTTCCAACACATGATGGTTTGCCGTTGCATGTACATGCAGTTCAAATTTGAATTACGACCATTATATGGCTAGAAACTCACTTAATGTCTTAAAAAGGTCAAATCAACACCGAAAATTTCAAAAATTTAACATGACCGTTGCATTAGTGCATGTTAACAGTAGAAAAAAATTCAGGGTCATACGAGGAAGCGAGCGCCGGTTCGTCATCAAACATGCATTGTTCCCTCTCGGAACCACGTGTCTTCTCGTGAGATGCTCCGATTTGTGAGAGGTCTGTGCCAAAACTTTCGTCAAATTGGCCAATTCTTTTACCACTGCATCTCGGTACCATTTCATGACATCAAGCAAGGTTTCATGTATTTTTGATCATTTTTGAATTTTTTGGAATTTAAAAGCCATGGTTCTCACTATTTGTGTCCAAATCGTGACACCAATATGTTTTAAAATTCCTTCCAATTTACTACACATGGCATTAACTCGCACACAAGGACAGAAATATGATTTTCCAACACATGATGGTTTGCCGTTGCATGTACATGCAGTTCAAATTTGAATTGCGGCCATTATATGGCTAGAAACTCACTTAATGTCTTAAAAAGGTCAAATCAACACCAAAAATTTCAAAATTTTAACATGACCATTGCATTAGTGCATGTTAACGGTAGAAAAAAAATTCAGCTTCATATGAGGAAGCGAGCACCGGTTCGTCATCAAACATGCATTGTTCCCTCTCGGAACCACGTGTCTTCTCGTGAGATGCTCCGATTTGTGAGAGGTCTGTGTCAAAACTTTTGTCAAATTGGCCAATTCTTTTACCACTGCATCTTGGTACCATTTCATGACATCAAGCAAGGTTTTATGTATTTTTGACCATTTTTGAATTTTTTGGAATTTAAAAGCCATGGTTCTCACTGTTTGTGTGCAAACCGTGACACCAATATGTTTGAAAATTCCTTCCAATTTACTGCACAGGGCATTAACTCACACACAAGGACACAAATATGATTTTCCAACCCATGATGGTTTGCTGTTGCATGTACATGCAGTTCAAATTTGAATTACGGCCATTATCTGGCTAGGAACTCACTTAATGTCTTAAAAAGGTCAGATGAACCCTGGAAAATTCCAAATTTTAACATGACAGTTGTATCAGTGCATGTTAACGGTACAAAAAAAATTCGAACAATTTCCATCACCATCCGTTGCCAGTGTACTCCAAATTAGTCTGCCGCAGGTAATTAAAAATGGACTACATCACACACAGTTGGTTATAAGAACCGTTTGCGATGAAAATTCGCGGGTCTTTTTATGTCTTCCTCCACAAGCTTCGCCGGATTTGTCTGCTCAAGCGCTGTTCACCCCCAAATCCTCGAGACCCCGATACCCATTCCCCATCCCCTTCTTGCAAAGAATGACGCCGTAGAGACGCTTCATGAGGGCCCTTATGGTCGCCGAGTCCTCCCCGAGCGGCTCCGCCTCCGCCGAGAGCGCGGCCGCCTACGCCGAGAGCGCGGCCGCATCCGCCGAGAGGGCGTCTGCGGCAGCCGACAGGGCAGCTGCAGCAGCCGAGACGGCTGCAACTGCTGCTGCGACGACGGCTGCAGACGCCGAGAGCGCTCGAGCAGCCGTTCGTGCCGCAGAGGTCGCCCTGGCCCGGGCTGAGGCCATCCACGCCCAGGTTGAGGACGCCCATGGCAAGATATTCCAGGCCTCCTCGGAAGCCAGCATGCACCCCACGTCCGAAAAGGCGGCGGAGATGCTTGTTGACGATGCGGCGGCGGAGGCCATGGAGCCCCTGCTTCCTCATGAGATCGCCGAGCGGGAGCTGGAAATGCAGGAGGCGGCAGAGATTGAGGAGCACCGGGAGGAGGAGTTGCGCGTGGCTAAGGAGGAGGTAGACAGTCGCCTGTCCATTGAGGAATCAGCGGTGGAGTACCAACGCGAGCTCTAGCGCTGCCACTACTATGAGTACTACAACCTTGAGGGCGGCGCCGAGGACGAGGACGAGGACGACAACGCGGTCGACTTCAGCCTGGGGGACGCGGAGTCCACCAGCGGCGGCATGTCGCCAGGACAAGTCATCGACATCTCATCTTACACTTGCGAGGCATAGGGCGGCGGTGCGTCGGCGGCTTTGTTTAAATTATGCGTACTTAGCCTTTGTTTATAACGCTGGTCTTTTGTTAGAGCAATGTTTAGGTCAACTGGCTCTGTTTAATTACTAAAATTGCTCGATTCAGTAAGTGTGGTCCGTGTGCTGTAGGCTCTTTTGTGTACCCCCCCCCCCCAAATTAGCAAGTGATGTTAAATATGAAATGATGTGGATGAGCACTGTACCCAGGGAAATTTCCACCAAAATTCGAGTGCTCAAACTCATCGCATGCGCGTAAAGCAGAAGAAACGTTTGCGATGCACACATATGTTCAAAGTGAAAGGTGTCCGATGACACTGCGCGCCAAGTTCCCCCCCCCCCCACACACCTTTCGAATTTTTTTGCCTACCCCCGAAATATCTAACTCTTCCCCCCCTTCCCACCCCCTTTTCTCCCCGACCACCAGCCACATTTCCCCTGTTTACTCCTTCCTTCCTTCCCAAGCTATAGCCGCTTCCTCACTTGCTTTCCTCGCTCTCGCCGTCTCGCATCCGACCGCCGCAGACGCCATGGTTTTCTTTGACCTCTCCAGCGGTTCCTCCTCCTCGGACGAGTATGTCACCAGCCGGGTATGCCTCTCTTCTCTATCTTGCCCCCTAGGCTTAGGGTTCTGATTTGTAATAAAGGATTTTAACCCGGAGACCGATTTGACCCATTTGTTCCACTTGTAGCTCCCTAGGACCATCACTTGCAAGGAATGGAGTGGGGTAGCTGAAGATCTGCCTGCTCGTTGTCACCTTCAATCTCCATGCGTGAATTTAGTGGCTTTTGAATCTGTGGACAGTGGGAGGAAGTTTCTGGCATGTGCAGAGAAGGTTATCCCCACTTTTGTTGTTACAAATCATTTGTTAGATGTGATTCAGACACTGTCACTGTGCTATGTTAATATGGATGTGATTAAGACACTGTCAAAGTTTCTACCTACTAGTATCTAAAAATGTTGCCATCTCATCAGCAATGCCGTGAGAAAATTATTTGGCACCGCTTCAGCAGTTTGTGCACCCAACTTTGCTCCACACATCCGAGCAGCCAAGCAATAAAATACTAATACTTTATGGCAGGAAGGAACCGGGCATCGGAGCAACTAGGTGCTCCGGTTCCCTGAATTTTTCCTCTGGCAATGACTCAGCAGTGTAGGATACCGGTGCCAAATGTAGCAACAGTTGATTTGACACCAGTTTTGGCCTACACAGTGGAGGGCCTTTATTGGTATTAGTTCTATGTTATTAAATTTGTGCTTGTACATACCTGTTAGTATTAATTTGATGGCATTGAAACATTGTCGCTGTGTTGTTGCAGTTATATTTAGCTTCCTCATAAAATGGTTAATTTGTTATTATAGTACCTAACTAAGAACTTAATTATAGCTTGTGATGTTCCTGAATTTGGTTGTTGTCTCAGTAGTAATTAATTCATTTGCACATTGAACTTTTTGAGAAGATATGTCATAATAAACGTGTTTCTGCAGTTTTTCAAAATATGTATGTGGTGATTTTCTATGTTGCTAGAAACCCATTTTCCCTACAACTGTAACTGATTTAGTTTTAAATATTATAGGATGAACGGAAGTGTTCTTACCTGGAGTGGGTTGATCAAGAGTGGCCACCGTCTTTGAAGATGTGCCTAGCAAAGCTTTGGAGCATGTTTGAGGAAGAGAATAGAGATAGGCTCAGAGAAAATGTTGTCAACGCTGAAGAATATTTCAAGATACTGGAAGAAAAGAGGAAGATGGAGAATGAGCTCAGATTTTTTAAATTAGACTTTGCTAAGATGGTGTTTGCGAAGGAGGAGGCAGTTTCCCAGTTGGTCAGTGCAAAACGGGTTCTTACTGAATTGAAAGCAGAGGTGGAGAAGACTAATTTGGCTGATCATGCATCAGTTGATTAGGGAAATGAATATATTGTTCTAATATTGTGCTTATGAAGGTGAACTAGCTATATGCTGTACTGTGCTGTTTTCACGTACCTATCGTACTGTGATGTTATAATATATTTATGTGCCTGATATGAAATTGGCAGAAATTCTTCCTGCTACTTGTAGCTTACGTTGGTTTTATCCCCGAAGAGGAAGGGTTGATGTAGCACAGTAGAGATAAGTATTTCCCTCAGTTATGAAACCAAGGTTATCGAACCAGTAGGAGAATCACGCAATACCTCGTTAGCAGCACCTGCACACAAACAACAAATCCTTGCACCCAACGCAAACGAGAGGTTGTCAATCTCTCGGTGGTAAATTGCAAGATTAAATTGTATGTGATAGATAGATAGATTGAAACAAAAATACAAAATAAAATAAATAAAAGAAAATGGCAGCAATATTTTTAGGGTTTTAGTAATATGATTTAGATAGACCCAGGGGCCATAGGTTTCACTAGAAGCTTCTCTCAAGGAAATAGCATACGGTGGGTAGACAAATTACTGTTGGGCAATTGATAGAAAAGAAAATAATCATAACGATATCCAAGGCAATGATCATGTATATAGGCATCACGTCCAATACAAGTAGACCGACTCCTGCCTGCATCTACTACTATTACTCCACACATCGACCGATATCCAGCATGCATCTAGTGTATTAAGTCCATAAAGAACGGAGTAACGCCTTAAGAACGATGACATGATGTAGACAAGATAAACTCACGTACGAATAAACCCCATATTTTTACCCTTAATAGCAATGATACATACGTGTCATGTCCCTTTTTGTCACTGGGATTGAGCAACACAAGATCAAACCCATTACAAAGCACCTCTTCCCATGGCAAGATAAATCAATCTAGTTGGCCAAACCAAATCAATAGATCGGAGAAGAAATACGAGGCTATAATAATCATGCATAAAAGAGTGCAGCAAAGACTCAAATAATATTCATGGATAATCTGATCATAAACTCACAATTCATCGGATCCCAACAAACACACCGCAAAAAGTGATTACATCGGATAGAACTCCAAGAACAGTAGAACCCCTCCGTGATCGATTCCCCCTCCGGCAGATTACCGGAGAAGGACCCCAGATGGGATCTCTCTGGAACAGAAACTTGCGGTGGCAGAAAAAGTATTTCATGGACTCTCCTGAGGGTTTCTGATTTTTTGGGAATTTATAGTGGAGGAATTAGGTCAAACGGAGCTCTGTGGGCCCCACGAGGTTCCAGGGCGCGCCTGCCCCCCCAGGCGCGCCCTGGTGCCTCGTGGGCACCTCCTGGGGCTTCTGGCCTCCTCCCGAAGCTTCTAGTGTTTATCTTGTCCAGAAAAAAATCTCCAAAAATTTCGTGGCATTTGGACTTCATTTGGTATTGATTTTCTGTAAAACAAAAATAGGGCAGAAAACAGCAACTGGCACTGGGCACTAAGTTAATAGGTTAGTCACCAAAAATGATATATAATTGCTGTAAATGCACATAAAAACATCCAAGATTGATAATATAACAGCATGGAACAATAAAAAATTATAGATACGTTGGAGACGTATCAACATCCCCAAGCTTAATTCCTGCTCGTCCTCGAGTAGGTAAATGATAAAAACAGAATTTTTGATGTGGAATGCTGCCTAACATATTCATCACATATTCTTTTCTTTTGTAGCATGGACATTGGACTTGAATTATTCAAAGCAATAGTCTATAATTTGACGTGAAAATATAAATACTCAATCATGCTAACAAGCAACCATGTCTTTCAAAATATCAACGCTAAAGAAAGTTATCCCTAGCCCATTATGCTCAATCATTGATCCATTCATGAAACACATTCAAATATTAGCTACACACAATGCACAAGTATGACAATAGTGCTCTATAGTTGGTGCTTTATAAGAGAAGATGGAGACTCAAAGTAAAAATAAAAATTGCAAAAAAGTAAATAGATAGGCCCTACGCAGAGGGAAGCAGAGATTTGCTAATGTGCCAGAGCTCAAAGCTGAAATTAAAGAGATAAAAATATTTTGAGAGGCATGCTTTTCCTGTCAACGAAAACGACCGAGAATTCCCAATATTTTCCATGCTAGACACTTCATAGGTGGTTCCCAAACAGAAAGTAAAGTTTATTTCCTTTCCACCATTTGTTTCACAATCCATGGCTAGCCGTATCCACGGGTGCCTTCCATACCAACACTTTCCAAGGAATTTTGTTGTTATTAATTTTGATTTCATTGTGGGACTGGGCATCCCTATTACCAACCATTCTCTCATGCAATGACAAGTGAATAAACACTCATCGTGAGAATAACACACCTAGCATGGAAAATAATGGCCACCCCCTGCCGCTTCATGAGCGGTACGGGCACACAAAACGGAAAAATTATTTTGAAAATTAGAGTTGGCACACGCAAATTTACTTGGAACGGCATTGAAATACCCATATAGGTAGATATAGTGGACTCATTTGGCACAACTTGGGTTTAAAGATTTTGGATGCACAAGCAGTATTTCCGCTTAGTACAAATGAAGGCTAGCAAAAGATTGAGAAGCTGCCAACCAAAAAACGAAAACGGTCATAAACATGCATTAAACATAACTAACACCGAATAATGCACCATAAGTAGGATATAATTTCATTGCATAACTATTGACTTAACGTGCATGCGTAGGGAATCACAAACCTTAACACTAATATTCTTACTAAATCACAATTACTCACTAACATGACTCACATATTGTAACATCCCCAGATATTAGCCCTGTCATTAAGCTAATTAACTTGCCATGTCATCTTATTAATCTTGCTAATTGCCACTTTGGTTCAAATCCAATTCAAATTGAAATTCAAATATAAAGTGAAAATTAAAAGTTGTTTAAATTCAGAAACTAAAATGTTCTTAATGTTGCAAATAATTCAGAGGCAATTATAAAAATACAACCGACATTTATTGAATTAGTTAAATTACCCTAACATCCTAAAAACAGAACAATAACAGCAACTTATATTACCTTTTTATTTAATTGAAATTCAAATGAAATCCTATTTAGCTCAAACCAATTTCCGGTGGTAGGTAAAAATGCACTATGAATATTGGGCTAGGTCACATATTTTACTAAAGTCAAATGTGGGCCATACCTTTTGTAAAACAGAAAAGGAAAAGAAAAACAGAGTAGAAAAAGAAGAAAAGAGGAACTGCCCGCGCTGCTGGGCCTAAGTCAGCCGGCCCAGCCCGACTAGGTCGTCCCCTAGCTCTCTGCTCACGCGCGCGCGTGCTGTCGTCGTTGCCGCACTCGCCGCGCCGACCCCCTCTGCTCGCCTGCTCGACAGCGAGCCACCCGCGCCCGCCCCTGGTCGCCTAACCCCTCCCCGCACCCCTCTGGCTAACCCTAGCCCACCAGATCCCCCTCCCTCGCTCGCCTTCATCCTCTCGCGCGAGCGCCTGAAACCTCGTCGCCGTCCTCATCTCAATTCCGCGGCCACCTCCACCGCATTGCCTCGCCACCGTACTGGATCGAACCGCCGTCGTCGCCTACGTCCTCTACCACGTCCATCGCAAGCCGGGAGCCCCCATTGACGCTGCCTCGACCTCTTCTTCCCCGCACGGCCGTCTTCGTCTCCGGTGCCGATTCGTCGCCGTTGAACCTCCCCGAGCACACTAACGCACACCTACGGGATCCCGGTGAGCTTGCGCATCTTTCCCCGTTCTCCCCTGCCGCTCATCACCGTCGTAGCCATTGTATCCGACCTGACCGAGCCCGCCTCCGCCTGACCTCGTCGCCGGCGACCATTTGGTCACGCGCGTGTGTTCGTTCGACTCGCCGCTTCGCGTAGGTCTCGTTTAGCCACTGCGTTTGCTCACCCGTGCGCTACCCCGCCGATTCCACCGTCACCCGAACGCCGCCGTCCGCCGGCGAGGTCATAGACCTCTTCCCTGACCGCCCCGCCTCGCGCTAGCGCCGTAGAACGACGCGGCATCTTCCCCTCGTTCGAACAAGCCCGGAAGCGGCCGATTTGGCCCACCGTACGCCAAATCCGGGCTCGCCGGAGTTGCTCGCCGTCGCGCGAGCTCGCCGGAGACCTCCGGTGGCTGGCGCTGACCTGGCCGGCTAGGCCCCACCGCCTGTGCCGCTGACCGCGGGCCCCTGTGGGTCCGTTGACCGGTCCACCGCTGACGTGGCGCTGATGGCCCACTGACATGCGGGTCCCGCCGCTTAAACGAATTTTTAAAATAAATAAAACGTTAGTTAAATCAGTTAATTAAATTAATTAGTTAATCATCACTGGCTAATGGGCCCCACCTAGCTAATTAACCTGTTAATTAGATTAGTTAGCCCACTGTCTATGACAGGTGGGTCCCACCTGTCAGATTTGACCAGTCAGTGCCTCTGTTGACTGCTGACGCCAGCACTACGTCATGCTGACGTCACCCCCTCACTGTTTCGGATAATGTTGAATTAAATAATTTCAGAAAATTCAGAAAATGTTTAAAACTTTGAAAATTCATATCTTTTAAACCGTAACTCGGATTAAAATGATTTATATATGAAAAACGATCAGAAAAAATATGACGATTCCGAATATGCACTCCGTTCATCTGTCACTTGCCTCTATCATAGCGAACGTGGAACCATCCCCTCCGGTTCATCTGTCTGACAGACATCCGAAACCGGGAAAACGTTCCAGTTAATTTCCCGCTTCGTCTGCCACGTGTAGCAATGCGTTAGGCCACACCTAGCACCGCGTATTGCCATGTCGTGCATCTGTGATTGCATTTGTTTGCTTTATATTTATTATCTGTGCTGTAGTTGCTCCGCTTTAGTATCTGTGCCCCGATCGAATGATCGACGGGCTGAGAACAGCACATCACCGCACACCCCCTAAGTTGCTCATCTCTGCAGAGCTGGCATCGAGTGCCGAGGGTGATACCTCTTATCTCACTTTCGATGATGCCTCTGTAGAATAGCTATACGGATGTGAGTTACCGAGGGTGATTCCTCTTTCATCACCTCCGATAAGCTCCCGTCGTGCAACTCCTCGAGTGGGAATCAATCGAGGGTGATTCCTCGGACTCCTCCTCGATACTTTGACACACGGTTACTTTGACCTTTGATACAGGCGGGTCCACCTCGAGAGGTACCCGCGGGGAAATGTAAAGTCGGGCTGGCCCCAAGGGTGCCCGCGAGAGAACAATGCTAAAGTCGGGTAAGCACTAAGAGTACCCGCGAGTGATATCAAGTCGGAGCGACAAAAACTCTGATCGTCTCTGCGAGTTGCTAAATATGCCTAACGGAACTGGGTATTTGATCTGAGTTGGCTACGTGCCTATACGCACTACCACCACGTGGGATAATGGTTTAATGGGGCCCTCTGCGTTGTACGTTTCTCCCGAAAGCTCTTCAGACGTCACAGCTCAGACATGCGGGCTGATTGTTGGGGTTGGGCTGGTTACGTCACTGGTGTATTCAGTGTCGCGCCTGCTCCCCGGCCAGTCACGCAACGTGCAGGAGTGCGAAGGGCGATGGACCAAGACCCTTCGTGCTTAGGATTTAGACCGGCGTGTTGACCTCTCTGCTGAGCCTAGGTAGGACGCTGCTTCGTGTCGATTACCCGAGGCCGGGCATTACCTTGCAAGTGTGTCCGGCCAGATGTAATCGAGCGTGTTGGGTAACAGTAGTGCACCCCTGCAGGGAAGTGATCTATTCGAATAGCCGTGTCCACGGTAACAGGACGCTCGGAGTTGTATCTGGTACCATGACAACTACAAATTGATGATGATTCATATTAAACTGTTAATACTGCTCTCGGGATCGCTTTCTCGCAGGGTGTCGAGAAAGGATCTCAGGGCATTGCTGTTGTATAATCCACATGTATGCTACTATTATCTACTCTCTTCTGATGCTGCAAGATTGCTTGAAGATGCTAGTCTTCGATAGGCTAGGCCTTTCTCTCTATCCTGGCATTTCTGCTATATAGTCCATAGATACAGCCTTTTCATTTGATACCAATGCATATTTAGCATAGTTCTAATGTCAGTCTTGCGAGTACTTTGGATGAGTACTCACGGTTGCTTTGCTATTCTTTTCCCCATACCCAATTGATGATACATCAGACGTTGGAGCCCAGGAGCCAGACGCCACCGCAGATGCTTACTACCAAGAGAGTCCCGGAGGCCACTACTACTACGTTGAGCCAGCCGACTAGGAGTAGTTAGGAGGCTCCCAGGCAGTAGGCCTGCGCCTTTTCGATCTGTGTTGTTATTTTGCCCCGCCTGTTAGGGCATATCTGTTTTACTTTTATATCTGTACTCAGATATCTAATGCTTTCGCTGACGCTTGTATGCGCAAGCTTATGTATTCGAGCCCTCGAGGCCCCTGGCTTGTAATAATAAGCTTGTATTATTTGATTTGTGTTTAGAGTTGTGTTGTGATATCTTCCCGTTAGTCTCTGATCTCGATCGTGTGCATTTGCGTGTATGATTAGTGCACGGTCGAGCAGGGGCGCCACAAGTTGGTATCAGAGCCGACTGCCTGTAGGAAGCTGCCTTCCGATTCCTTAGTCGAAGTTGAGTCTAGACTTCGAAAACTATTTTACTAACATGGCTGTGTGGCTTACGGGCCCACGTCGCCAACTGGGTGGTATTAGGATCTTTTATTCCTCGTCTATACTCTGGGACAATGAATTCTCATCCTTTCGGGTTAAATGTTTTTGCTAACTCCGACACTAGGTTCTCGTAATTCCATCCACCCGGAGAACTGGATTATCTACACTTGTTCCTTCACATTGATCTGATTAGTCTGATAATCACATTTTCCTTTCCATTGGTCTGTTTAACCTTTCCTGTAACCTAGCTTTTTCTGAGCAGTGATAGTTCCCTGCTTAAGCCAACACCCCCAAATGGTGGTCCTCGGACTTGCCTTGCTGTCGTGACCTTGCAAGATGTCACTGCCTTCCCAGTCTTAATTGACACTCACCACAGTTCCACAGGATCGAAACCTGACTCTCCTGTACGTCCATGGTTCAGTGGTTTTCTCCGACGCTGATGTAGCATATCGCTATGTCACGTTGTTGTATCCCTCCGCCGCGTGCCTGCGCGCCGCCTAGTATGTCTAGCTGTTTAAATTGCGAACTTATGCTGTCCGCGTGTAATCGACTCTGTGTATGGATCTGTATGTCTTAATTGACTACTGTTATGTATCTATTGCACTACTTAATCGTTGTCGCATTAAATGACGCTTGTCTCTAAACACTTGTGGTTGCTTTTACTAAAACTACCCCTGTTGAACTTTAGCAGGATGGTTAGACCAGGTGGTCGTGGTCGTGACCGTGCTGTCAACCCTCCATCCCCGCCAGACTATATGGCAGCTATGATGCAGCAATTCGAGCTGAACCATCAGTTCCTGACTGGAATTATGGCTCAGTTTCCACACCAGAACCAGAATGCTCAGGATCAGCCACCTACCCCAATAACTCTGCAGGAGTTTGTGCGTCTCAACCCAACCACTTACTGCAACTCCGAACAGCCACTGGATGCTGATGACTGGCTTCGCGACATCGCCTATGAGATGGAATCTGCCAGTGTCGCCCTTGACAGCTATGTCACCTTCGCGACCTACTTTCTGAAAGGCCCCGCTGCTCAATGGTGGTCAACCCACAGGCATTCACTACCTGAGGGAACAGTCATCACCTGGGTTGATTTCCAGACTGCCTTCCGTGCCCGTTACATTCCTCAGGGAATCATGGACCGGAAGAAAATAGAGTTTCACAACCTCACGCAGGGCAATAAAACTGTCGAAGCTTATCAGCGGGAATTCCTTGAATTATCCCGCTATGCTGAAGAAGACATTCCAACTGATGCTCGTAGACAGGAGAAGTTCCGTAATGGACTTCACCCAGACCTCAAGCTTGCACTTGCCACTCAAGACTTCACCGACTTTGCCACCCTTGTGAACAAGGCTATCCTGGTCGAGACCGCTCAGATGGAATACAAGAATGCCATCAAGCGCCACCATGATGTTGGCTCATCTTCGGTCTCGTCATCGCAGAAGCGCCGTATCTGGATTCCCGATAGCATGTACCATCCAGCCGCACCTCCTCCACCGCCGAGACATCCAAGACCTCAGGCGCCACTACTTTGAGCTCCTACTCCCCGTCCCACTGATGGGCTCTGCTTCAAGTGTGGCCGTCAAGGTCACCGTTCCAGAGAATGCCCTCAGAATCAGCTTGCACTTCCCCCTGCTAGTCGTGGTCGAGCTTACCACGTTGATCTGAATGAAGCTCGGGATTAGCTTGCTACTGTGAACGGTAATATCCTTGTTTACTCAGTACCAACTACTGTTTTACTTAACTCAGGAGCATCGCCTTCAATTACGCTAAAACCCTTTGCATTCACGCATCACATTAGAAGTGAACCATTGCGCAATTCGTTATTGGAAAATTCTTCCGCGGGCCCATGCCAAGCTACCTTGGTACGAATACCCCGGCCTTCTCCTTTCTACCTCTTAAATCTCGGGACGAGATTTCTTGTAGTGGGGGAGATTTGTAACATCCCCAGATCTTAGCCCTGTCACTAAGCTAGTTAACTTGCCATGTCATCTTATTAATCTTGCTAATTGCCACTTTGGTTCAAATCCAATTCAAATTGAAATTCAAATATAAAGTGAAAATTAAAAGTTGTTTAAATTCAGTAACTAAAATGTTCTTAATGTTGCAAATAATTCAGAGGCAATTATAAAAATACAACCGACATTTATTGAATTAGTTAAATTACCCTAACATCCTAAAAATAGAACAATAACAGCAACTTATATTACCTTTTTATTTAATTGAAATTCAAATGAAATCCTATTTAGCTCAAACCAATTTCCGGTGGTAGGTAAAAATGCACTATGAATATTGGGCTAGGTCACATATTTTACTAAAGTCAAATGTGGGCCATACCTTTTGTAAAACAGAAAAGGAAAAGAAAAATAGAGTAGAAAAAGAAGAAAAGAGGAACTGCCCGCGCTGCTGGGCCTAAGTCAGCCGGCCCAGCCCGACTAGGTCGTCCCCTAGCTCTCTGCTCACGCGCGCGCGTGCTGTCGACGTTGCCGCACTCGCCGCGCCGACCCCCCCCCCCTGCTCGCCTGCTCGACAGCGAGCCACCCCCGCCCGCCCCTGGTCGCCTAACCCCTCCCCGCACCCCTCTGGCTAACCCTAGCCCACCAGATCCCCCTCCCTCGCTCGCCTTCATCCTCCCGCGCGAGCGCCCGAAACCACGCCACCGTCCTCCTCTCAATTCTGCGGCCACCGCCACCGCATTGCCTCGCCGCCGTACTGGATCGAACCGCCGTCGTCGCCTACGTCCTCTACCCCGTCCATCGCAAGCCGGGAGCCCCTATCGACGCCGCCTCGACCTCTTCTTCCCCGCACGGCCGTCTTCGTCTCCGGCGCCGATTCGTCGCCGTTGAACCTCCCCGAGCACACTAACGCACACCTACGGGATCCCGGTGAGCTTGCGCATTTTTCCCCGTTCTCCCCTGCCGCTCATCGCCGTCGTAGCCGTTGTATCCGACCTAACCGAGCCCGCCTCCGCCTGACCTCGTCGCCGGCGACCATCCGGCGACCATTTGGTCGCGCGCCTGTGTTCGTTCGACTCGCCGCTTCGCGTAGGTCTCGTTTAGCCACTGCGTTTGCTCACCCGTGCGCTACCCCGCCGATTCCACCATCACCCGTACGCCGCCGTCCGCCGTCGAGGTCGTAGAGCTCTTCCCCGACCGCCCCGCTTCGCGCTAGCGCCGTAGACCGACGCGGCATCTTCCCCTCGTTCGAACAAGCCCGGAAGCGGCCGATTTGGTCCACCGTATGCCAAATCCGGGCTCGCCGGAGTTGCTCGCCGTCGCGCGAGCTCGCCGGAGACCTCCGGTGGCCGGCGCTGACCTGGCTGGCTAGGCCCCACCGCCTGTGCCGCTGACCGCGGGCCCCAGTGGGTCCATTGACCGGTCCACCGCTGACGTGGCGCTAATGGCCCACTGACATGCGGGTCCCGCCGCTTAAACGAATTTTTAAAATAAATAAAACGTTAGTTAAATCAGTTAATTAAATTAATTAGTTAATCACTCACTGGCTAATGGGCCCCACCTAGCTAATTAACCTGTTAATTAGATTAGTTAGCCCACTGTCTATGACAGGTGGGTCCCACTTGTCAGATTTGACCAGTTAGCGCCTCTGTTGACTGCTGACGCCAGCACTACGTCATGCTAACGGCACCCCTTCACTGTTTCGGATAATGTTGAATTAACTAATTTCAGAAAATTCAGAAAATGTTTAAAACTTTGAAAATTCATATCTTTTAAACCGTAACTCGGATTAAAATGATTTATATATGAAAAACGATCAGAAAAATATGATGATTCCGAATATGCACTCCGTTCATCTATCATGTGCCTCTATTATAGCGAACGTGGAACCATCCCCTCCGGTTCATCTGTCTGATAGACATCCGAAACCAGGAAAACGTTCCAGTTAATTTCCCGCTTCGTCTGCCACGTGTAGCAATGCGTTAGGCCACACCTAGCACCGCGTATTGCCATGTCGTGCATCTGTGATTGCATTTGTTTGCTTTATATTTATTATTTCTTCCCCCCCACTTCTCTCCGGTAGACTCCGAGACCGACGCTGCCCAGGAGACCGACTACATCCCCGACGACCCGTCCTTTTCAGCAGAGCAACCAGGCAAGCAACCCCCTTGACGCATGCCTAAATCACCTATTCTTTCTCCCTCCTGCTTGCATTAGAAATTGCTACTACTTTGCTTTATCCTATTCTGATGCATAGCCTGTCCTTGTAACTATTATTGATACATGCCTGTTATCCTAAACCGCTTAGTATAGGATGGATGGAAAACCATCTGTGGCCCCTCTCCCTTGCTGTAGTTGCTCCGCTTTAGTATCTGTGCCCCGATCGAACGATCGACGGGCTGAGAACAACACATCACCGCACACCCCCTAAGTTGCTCGTCTCTGCAGAGCTCGCATCGAGTGCCGAGGGTGATACCTCTTATCTCACTTTCGATGATGCCTCTGTAGAATAGCTATACGGATGTGAGTTACCGAGGGTAATTCCTCTTTCATCACCTCCGATAAGCTCCCGTCGTGCAACTCCTCGAGTGGGAATCAATCGAGGGTGATTCCTCGGACTCCTCCTCGATACTTGGACACCCGGTTACTTTGACCTTTGATACAGGCGGGTCCACCTCGAGAGGTACCCGCGGGGAAATGTAAAGTCGGGCTGGCCCCAAGGGTGCCCGCGAGAGAACAATGCTAAAGTCAGGTAAGCACTAAGAGTACCCGCGAGTGATATCAAGTCGGAGCGACAAAAACTTTGATCGTCTCTGCGAGTTGCTAAATACGCCTAACGGAACTGGGTATTTGATCTGAGTTGGCTACGTGCCTATACGCACTACCACCATGTGGGATAATGGTTTAATGGGGCCCTCTGCGTTGTACGTTTCTCCCGAAAGCTCTTTAGACGTCACAGCTCAGACATGCGGGCTGATTGTTGGGGTTGGGCTGGTTACGTCACTGGTGTATTCAGTGTCGCGCCTGCTCCCTGGCCAGTCACGCAATGTGCTGGAGTGCGAAGGGCGATGGCCCAAGACCCCTTCGTGCTTAGGATTTAGACCGGCGTGCTGACCTCTCTGCTGAGCCTAGGTAGGACGCTGCTTCGTGTCGATTACCCGAGGCCGGGCATTACCCAGCAAGTGTGTCCGGCCAGATGTAATCGAGCGTGTTGGGTAACAGTAGTGCACCCCTGCAGGGAAGTGATCTATTCGAATAGCCGTGTCCATGGTAACAGGACGCTCGGAGTTGTATCCGGTACCATGACAACTACAAATTGATTATGATTCATATTAAACTGTTAATACTGCTCTCGGGATCGCATTCTCGCAGGGTGTCGAGAAAGGATCTCAGGGCATTGCTGTTGTATAATCCACATGTATGCTACTATTATCTACTCTCTTCTGATGCTGCAAGATTGCTTGAAGATGCTAGTCTTCGATAGGCTAGGCATTTCTCTCTATCCTGGCATTTCTGCTATATAGTCCACAGATACAGCCTTTTCATTTGATACCAATGCATATTTAGCATAGTTCTGATGTCAATCTTGCAAGTACTTTGGATGAGTACTCACGGTTGCTCTGCTATTCTTTTCCCCATACCCAATTGATGATACATCAGACGTTGGAGCCCAGGAGCCAGACGCCACCGTAGATGCTTACTACCAGGAGAGTCCCGGAGGCCACTACTACTACGTTGAGCCAGCCGACCAGGAGTAGTTAGGAGGCTCCCAGGCAGGAGGCCTGCGCCTTTTCGATCTGTGTTGTTGTTTTGCCCGGCCTGTTAGGGCATATCTTTTTTACTTTTATATCTGTACTCAGATATCTAATGCTTTCGATGATGCTTGTATGCGCAAGCTTATGTATTGGAGCCCTCGAGGCCCCTGGCTTGTAATAATAAGCTTGTATTGTTTTATTTGTGTTTAGAGTTGTGTTGTGATATCTTCCCGTGAGTCTCTGATCTCGATCGTGTGTATTTGCGTGTATGATTAGTGCACGGTCGAGCAGGGGCGTCACACATATTATCATTTCCATATCGCAAAACTATTGCAAGGAATCACACTTATCCTATCTAATGATCTATATGAAAGTTTTTATTATATCCTTCTTGAATATTCATCACTTTGGGACCAAATTCATATCTTGTGCAAATTACCGTTACTATCATCAACTCTCAAAAATATTTAAGTGAAGCATGAGAGTGCAAATATTTCTTCAAAATTTCAATCTTATCAATTCTCAAAATAATATAAGTGAAGCATGAGAATTCATTTCTCCAAAATTTTAATCAACTCTCAGAATAATATAAGTGAAGCATGAGAGTTTATTTCTTCAAAATATAGCCATCACCGTGCTAAAAAAGATTTAAGTGAAGCACTAGAGCAACTTTCTAGCTCAAAAAATTTAAGTGAAGCACATAGAGTATTCTAACAAATGATGATAAACGTGTGGCTCTCTCAAGATAGGTGTGTCCAGCAAAGATGATTGTGACACACTAAAAATCAAACAAAGCAAAGACTCATATAATACAATACGCTCCAAGCAAAACTCATTTCATGTGACGAATAAAAATATAGCTCCAAGTAAAATTACCGATGGTTGGTAGAAGAAAGAGGGGATGCCCCGGAAGGCATCCCCAAGCTTAGACGCTTGAGTCTTCCTTGAATATTACCTTGGGGTGCCTCGGGCATCCCCAAGCTTAGGCTTTTGCTACTCCTTATTCCTTCATCCATCGTGATCTCACCCAAAACTTGAAAACTTCAATCACACAAAACTCAACAAAACCTTCGTGAGATCCGTTAACATACCAAAATAAATCACTACTTTAAGTACTGTTGAAAACCCATTCATATTATATTTTTGCATTATACCTACTGTACTCTAACTTCACCATGGCTTATACCCCCCGATACAATCCATAGATTCATCAAAACCAGCAAGTAGTGCATCAAAAACAGAATATGTCAAAAACAGAACAGTCTGTAGGAATCTATTTAAAATCCATACTTCTGTAACTCCACAAATTCTGAAAAATTAGGAAAACGTGGGCAATTCATATACCAATACTGTGTAAAAATTTCAGATTTTTCTGACGCTCCAGTACAGAAATAAAATTCGGGCACTGGACGCAAAACTTTCTATTTTCCAAACAGCATCAATTATACTATCTTCCAAATCATCCTAAAGGTATTACTTGGCACAAACACTAATTAAAAACACAAAAACACAAACATACCAGTAGCATAATTGTTAAAACACACAATAACAGAAAAAATTCATTTTATTCATTGGGTTGCCTCCCAACAAGCGCTATTGTTTTATGCCCCTAGCTAGGCATAACGCATAGTTTCAAGTGTTGTCATCCTTCAAGTTGATTCCATAAGTGGCCCTCATAATGGATTCATATGGTGCTTTAAGTATTTTCCTAGGGAAATGTTACATACCCTTTTTTAATGGAAATTGAAATTTTATATTCTCTTCTTTCATATCAATAACGGCACCTATAGTTCGTAAGAACGGTCTACCAAGTATTATGGGGCAAGAAGAATTGCATTCAATATCAAGAACAATAAAATCAACGGGCACATAATTTCTATTTAAAAGAATAAAAACATCATTAATTCTACCCATTGCCTTTTTAATAGTAGAATCCGCAAGATGCTAATTAAGAGAACATTCATCTATATTGGTGAAACCTAGCACATCACATAGAGATTTTGGAATTGTGGAAACGCTAGCACCCAAATCACATAAAGCATTGCACTCATAATTTTTAATTTTAACTTTAATGGTGGGTTCCCATTCATCATATAATTTTTCTAGGAATTGAAATTTCTAGTTCTAACTTTTCTTCTAACGTTTTCATCATAGCTTCTACGATGTGTTTAGTAAAAGCCTTGTTTTGCTCATAAGTGTTGGGTGAATTTAGCATGGATTGTAACAAAGAAATGCACTCAATCAAAGAACAATTATCAGAATTAAAATCTTTGTAATCCAAGAGAGTGGGCACGTCCTTATTTAAAGTTTTTACCTCTCCAAACCCACTTTTAGCAATTTTCTTATCAAGATTTTCACCCTCCGAATTATGGGGACACCTACTAGTTAAAGTTGACTCTTCTTCAGTCCCCTTTTCATCAAGTTTTATATTGCTAAACAAACAATCAATAGATGAAACACCAATCATTTTAATATCCTCATCATTACTACGATAGAAACCGGGAGGAATCGCTTTTTCTAAAAATTCTCGTTTAGCTTTTAGCATGGTGGTTCTTTTCTTACTCTCATCCATGGAGACATATAAAGCTTTAATTTATTCACTAATATCAATTTTGGGTGGCAAAATTTTAGTCTTAAGATTTTCCACATCATGAATAATTCTATCAATGCTCCTAGACATATCATCAATTTTACTCAAATTTTCTTCTATCGTAGTGTTGAAAGCCTTTTGAGCATTAATAAATTATTTAATATTACTTTCAAGATCAGAGGACATCCTATTATTATTATCAGAATTACCATAAGGATTGCCATAATTACTAGAGGAATTTCCAGGAAACGGCCTAGCATTGAAATTACCTCTATAAGCATTATTATTGAAATTGTTTCGCGAGACAAAATTCACATCTACGGGATCATTATTTTGCTCAATCAAAGTGGACAAAGGCACATCATTAGGATCAATATGAGCATTTTTGCTAGCAACCAATTTCATAAGCGCATCAACTTTATCACTCAAAGTATTAATTTCTTCAATAGAATTCACCTTTTTACTAGTAGGAGTTCTTTCAGTATGCCATTGTGAATAATTTGCCATAATATTATCAAGCAATTTAGTAGCTTCACCCAAAATAATTTCCATAAAAGTATCACCCACGGCGGAATCTAAAATATTTCTAGAAACAAAATTCAATCCCGCATAAATTTTTTGTATGATCATCCATAAATTTAAACCATGAGTAGGGCACTTTCTTATCATTAATTTCATCCTCTCCCAAGATTGGGCAACATGTTCATGATCAAGTTGCTTAAAATTCATAATTTGATTTCTAAGAGAAATAATTTTCGCGGGAGGAAAATACTTAGTAATAAAAGCATCTTTACACCTATCCCAAGAATCGATACTATTTCGTGGTAAACATGAAAACCAAATTTTTGCACGATCCCGCAATGAGAACGGGAATAATTTTAATTTCACAATATCATTATCCACATCTTTTTTCTTT
The DNA here is from genome assembly GCA_039707655.1 of Elymus sibiricus. NCBI lineage: Eukaryota > Viridiplantae > Streptophyta > Magnoliopsida > Poales > Poaceae > Elymus > Elymus sibiricus. The sequence continues at coordinate 124,972,797 of CM077668.1, forward strand.
TGCATGTCACACAATTCTACGAAAGTGTTTAGATGGGATGCAGCATCTTCATTAGGGCTACCGGAAAATTGATCTTTCATGACAAGATTTAGCAAAGCGGCATTAATATCACAAGTCTCCGCACTAGCGGCGGGAGGAGCAATCGGAGTAATAATAAAATCATTATTATTAGTATTGTAAAAATCACACAATTTTGTATTTTCTTGAGACATCGTGACTACGCAAACAAGATAACAAGCAAGCAAACAAGAAAAAGGCAAACAGAAAATATTTTTGTATTTTTGTAAAAACGTTTTAGAAGTGGGGGAGATGAAAACAAGAGGCAAATGGCAAATAAAATAAATGCAAAGAGATGAGAGTTTATGCAAAGGTACTTGATAGATGTTGATGATGTCTCCCCGACAACGGTGCCAGAAATTCTTCCTGCTACTTGTAGCTTGCGTTGGTTTTATCCACGAAGAGGAAGGGATGATGCAGCACAGTAGAGATAAGTATTTCCCTCAGTTATGAAACCAAGGTTATCGAACCGGTAGGAGAATCACGCAACACCTCGTTGGCAGCACCTGCACACAAACAACAAATCCTTGCACCCAACACAAACGAGAGGTTGTCAATCTCTCGGCGGTAAATTGCAAGATTAAATTGTATGTGATAGATAGAAACAAAAATAAAAAATAAAATAAATAAAAGAAAATGGCAGCTATATTTTTAGGGTTTTAGTAATATGATTTAGATAGACCCGGGGGCCATAGGTTTCACTAGAAGCTTCTCTCAAGGAAATAGCATACGGTGGGTAGACAAATTACTGTTGGGCAATTGATAGAAAAGCAAATAATCATGACGATATCCAAGGCAATGATCATGTATATAGGCATCACGTCCAATACAAGTAGACCGACTCCTGCCTGCATCTACTACTATTACTCCACACATCGACCGCTATCCAGCATGCATCTAGTGTATTAAGTCCATAAAGAACTGAGTAACGCCTTAAGAACGATGACACGATGTACACAAGATAAACTCATGTATGAATAAACCCCATCTTTTTACCCTTAATAGCAACGATACATACGTGTCATGTCCCTTTCTGTCACTGGGATTGAGCAACGCAAGATCGAACCCATTACAAAGCACATCTTCCCATGGCAAGATAAATCAATCTAGTTGGCCAAACCAAATCAATAGATCGGAGAAGAAATACGAGGCTATAATAATCATGCATAAAAGAGTGCAGCAAAGACTCAAATAATATTCATGGATAATCTGATCATAAACTCACAATTCATCGGATCCCAACAAACACACCGCAAAAAGTGATTACATCGGATAGAACTCCAAGAACATCGAGGAGAACATTGTATTGAAGATCAAAAAGAGAGAAGAAGCCATCTAGCTACTGCCTATGGACCCGAAGGTCTGTGGTAAACTACTCACGCATCATCGGAAGGGCAGCAAGGTTGATGTAGAACCCCTCCGTGATCGATTCCCCTTCCGGCAGATTACCGGAGAAGGACCCCAGATGGGATCTCTCTGGAACAGAAACTTGCGGCGGCGGAAAAAGTATTTTGTGGACTCTCCTGAGGGTTTCTGATTTTTTTGGGAATTTATAGTGGAGGAATTAGGTCAAACGGAGCTCTGTTGGCCCCACGAGGTACCAGGGCGCGCCTGCGCCCCCCCCCAGGCGCGCCCTGGTGCCTCGTGGGCACCTCCTGGGGCTTCTGGCCTCCTCCCGAAGCTTCTAGTGTTTATCTTGTCTAGAAAAAATCTCCAAAAAGTTTCGTGTCATTTGGACTTCGTTTGGTATTGATTTTCTGTAAAACAAAAACAGGGCAGAAAACAGCAACTGGCACTGGGCACTAAGTTAATAGGTTCGTCTCCAAAAATGATATATAATTGATGTAAATGCATATAAAAACATCCAAGATTGATAATATAACAGCATGGAACAATCAAAGATTATAGATACGTTGGAGACGTATCAGCAAACAGCTGTTTGATATGAAATGTGATTTTGCTTAATACTAGAATTATTAATAGTAAACTAATAAACCTGCTAAGTGGGTCATGGAACTTTACAAATGGTTCTAGCAGCAAAAGCGTGTGTGATATACTTGAATAATGCAAACGGTTTACGGAGGCAGAGCGTGTGTGATCTTTACACCAATCACAGATGAGGCTATACAGAAAACTGTGTGTGATGTAGATACGAACGGAAACGTTTGTCTGGGATTCACTGTGTGGGGTGTGCATACGAACGGAAACGGTTGGCTGGGATTCACTATGTGGGATGTACATACGAACGGAAACGTTTGTCTGAGATTCACTGTGTGGGATGTACATACGAACGGAAACGTTTGTTTGGGATTCACTGTGTGGGATGTACATACGAACGAAAACGATTGGGCCTGTATAATTGTATGCGATGGCTCACCCGATCGCACACGAGCTCATTTTGCCCAGCGTGTGTGACTGGAGGACCTATCCCCAACGGTTTCTGGGTCATGTGGGAAGGATCCCCCTATCGCACACACAGGCAAGGCGACAGTTTAAAACTGCGTCGCGGAAAGGGGTAAAAAACCGTTTGTATAGCAGCTCGCTGCACCAGTGTACCTTGCTTACGTAGACTTGCATTTACTTGCATGTGTTCTTAATAGTCCTAATTATGAATATCTGCACATGTTCTCAATCTTTTTTATGTATATCTGCTCGGCTTACTATGCTATGTCGGAAGAAACACACGAGATAGTAGACAACATGGAACTCGCTGCTGGAACCACATGTACGTGGAAACAGATGCGGTATGTTGTCAGTTTTGCTAGCAATATTGAACCGTTTGTGTGAATATATGCACATGAACCAAGTTCTACACCATACAACCTAATGATGCACACTCTGACCGAGACCAACGTTAAAAAGAAACTATTGGTAATAATTTTATTTCCTTTATTATTTAAAATATGCCATCATACCATGTAACAATTGTGTCATTGCAACAAAGACTCCCCAGTCGTGTTCTGCCTGATCAGATGGATCGACATGGTGAAATGAGAATTATTACCTGTCCTGATACTGACATATGGTCGATATACTCGACGCCAGAAAAAGATGGACGCCTCATCATACTAGATGGATGGAAGTATTTACTTTCCTTGTACAAAATGACAGTTGGAGACAGGCTGCTCTTCGTGTTCCACCACGGAGGTGATAAGGTTATCCTGTTTATCAAACGCATGCCTGGGCAATCTGTGTAATCTGGAAAATCTGATGAAGAATAGTTCTATGCTGCTGCTGCACTTCCTGTTGATGCTCAAACACTACTACTCATGATGTGTGATACTTTTCAGAACGACGTTGTTGATGTACCAAATGTTTGTTCCATGTCTGAACTTTTAATGCTATATTATTCTCTTTGATCATATTTTCCTGTTCATACTTTATTTGAGAATTAATATGTTATCTCATAGTTCAGTAAAATGATAGCATGCACGGATTTTTTTTAATGGATTTCATTACGAGCATCTCAACTAATGTCCATTAGATAAACCCAAAACTTTCTATTCAAGCCCACCACACTATTTTTATCCTTTCTCAACCCACCGAACATCTCAACTAATATCCATTAGATTTGATTCTAATATGTTATAGACTCTGCCATGGCATAATTTATAAGGTACTACGTTCTGAACACCAACATGCCATTTTTTTATCATTTTTCTAAGCCACCGAACATTTTTCGTGACACCGAACATTTTCTGTGACACTACAAATCGTCGCACAATATGCACAAGCCTAATGACGGCTAAATACGTCGCCGGAAATCAGGCCCGAACGTCGCCAAAGTTGCCGAGGGCGCTGCCCCGGGAGGAAAACACCTAGTCACGGTTGATTGTCACAGAAAATGATCTTTGGCGACATTTCCTGTTTTGGTACCAGGGTTTTTGTCACTTAATTGAGCAGATTTTGTAGTGTTAGGAGCGCTTTCATACACTTATAGCTCTAGCGCATCCGTTGCATGGCAATCCCTACTCCTCAAATCAATATCGATTGTAAGGCCTCTTCATTGCCTAACGATCAGTCGCATTGATGTGAGACTTTCTTAATTTTTGTCTTCTTATAAAATACCCACCATCATTCTATTTGCCATCCTAAGTGCAATGACCAAGGCTTGTAAATTGAGCATTAAACAAATGTGCTAAGTAGTTGAAATTTGAAAACGGATCGTCATGGATTTGATTGCTTGACCGAAACTCTAGGTTGTGTTATGATAAGATGTTTGAATATGATAAAGCCTTGAGTGATTGGGAACATGAATATGATATATATATGTATTGATTGGGGTGTGTGTGTGTGTGTATAACTATTCTGTTTCTAGAAACAGAATATTATTCTGTTACTCATCGGCTATATAGGAGCGATCTACAATGAAACAAAAGAATGTGTCGGCCCAACTCCCCCCCCCCCCCCCGAGCCTAGCGCGACTACTCCCCACCCCCCCACGACCCGCCACACCCGCACCTCCCCATGACGCACCGTCCCCTCCAGCTCCCGCCGATGTGCCGCCCCTCACCTCTCGGAGACGGGCCACCCCTGTACCTCCCGGCTACGCACAGCCCCCTGCCTCCTGTCGACACGCCGCCACCTGCACCTCCCGGCATTGCGCAACCCCCTCCATCTCCCACTGATGCGTCGTCCTTTCTACCTCCCACCGACGCGCCGCCCCTCCACCTCCCACCGACGCACCGCCCCCTCCACCTCCAGGTGATGCGGAACCCAACCACCCCTAGCACTAGTGCCCCCTGATACCGGGCTCCCTCTACCCGGCCGCTGGAGTCGCACTTATCCCGGGCACCTCCCCGCCACACGTGTCAGCAGCCTCCTCCATCTCCTTGCTACTCCGGCTACATGCGCCCGCGATGACCAGCCGCCTGCATGGGACGCTGCCGTGGCCACATGTGCGCCACCACCTTGGCCCTCGACGATGCTCCTGTCTCATCCTTCATTTGCTTCTCATTTGCAGCCGCATATAGGACAACCTCGACCTACTGTCACTAGCTGTTGGTGCACCTCCTGTTAGCTGCTAGCTGTTACCTGGTGTGCTTGATGCTACCGCTACAAAGAAGGTAATAAAATATTCACTGCTGCTATTGTCTTGCAAGTTCAGGAATAGGGTCTGAAGTTTGTGCGGGCATGCATGGTGTGTGCTCTGTGTGTTATTTGTGCGAGATGTGAGCTCTCTGATGCTCTAAATAGGAGAATTTGTGTTTATTGAGATACCATAGATGGGTGTCATTTGTGCTCCCATTTGTATTGTGCTTATCATTCACCGGGGAGAGCTATTATGTACAGAAGTTCATGTATTGATGCCCCCAGAGTCCATGTATTGTTATAAAAAATAGTTTAGTTTTTGTTATAGAATAGTTCACTACACAAAAATGCAGCAGTTCAAAAAAGAGAGCAAAAAACAGTAGTTCAACATAAAACATCCAAGAGGTGTGAGTTGGCGGTGCTTACAACAAATATGTGTCAATAGTTCACTTCATCTCCATACGTCAGTTCAAAGATTTCAGTTTCTTCCCTAGCAGTTGTTTATTGGAGGGATGAGCGCTCCATGGTACAAATGTGCTAATTCCTGCAGTTCACTGTACAAATTTGATGTGGTGGTTTTGGACGTTTCTTTAATTCTGCACTCTATTGTGCTCGGTAATTGGAAAAAAACATCAGTTCAAAATATACTTACCATGTTTGTTCATGTGAGTGGGCGTTCACGATGTTGTGGCCTGTTGTTGTTTCATGGAGTTACCTGCGAGTTTTTCAATGGTTCTTGATTTCTTCTTCAGCAGAAGAACTACAATGTCATGTTAAACTGCAAGGACTTGCTCCCTTAGTCTTCTCTCGACAGATCCAACAGTACAGGTTCTTTGGTGCGCCAAGTATTGCCGGTGGCGATGCCTGCATCATGGCCCATTGAGGAGATCATGCCCGTCAGCTGTAGGTTTTTCTGTATGCACATTTATCTATTTAGTTTTAAGTTCTGTTGTTTGCCCCATTTGATACTTGTGTCAATGCTTCTATGTTATGCACTTTTGATCCCATCATTTAGGAAAAAAGACAAGTGAGCTAAGTACTTGTTTGGAAAGTTTGTAAGTTCAAACACAATAACCTAAAGAAGTTCATTGAAAAAGTTTGGTTTCGTTAAAAAAAGTGAATTATTGGAAAATCACTGAGGAAAATAGTTCACTTTTGCTAATTCTTGCAATTCTCTTATTTTAGTTCACTTTGTTTTGTAGGAAATTGTTTTAGTTCAGTTTGTTTTCTTATTTAAGTTCAGTCCAAATTCTAATTTTATTTCAGTTCAACACAGAATATCATCAAGGAAAAAGTAGTTGGGAGAGGATGACCTCGAGCTTGTCCAGGACACCTCTGTCATGCTTCTCCAGTTCGTTCGTGTGCGGGACTATGTGCATTCCTGGGCCGCTTGCATGTGTTGATCTGTGTGTTGTCTGTTGTTATGTAATCTCTCCCGATTTTTGTGATAGTAGTTCGAACTGAGAGATATAATGTATAAACTTTTCTGGACTTGTGCCCAGGCTGTTTCTGAACTATTGCAATGCTCTATTAGCCTCATTACTACTATTGTTCGGCACCATTAGGTACCATACTTTTAACTGAGAACTAAATTAACTCCTGGACATGTTCATAGAGTATTGCTGGACTGAGAACTCTATGAACATGAGTTCATGTCTCATAGATTATTGTTGGAGAACTCTCAGTAGTTCTAGTATGTTTTGAACTAAGAGATATACTCTATGAACTTTTTTGTACTTTCTAGACTTGAAACATTTTGTTCTCGTATATAAATTCAATTGCATATATAAATTCTTGAATGAAATGCTCTATGGACTCTTGGACTGCATTGTTGGAGAATTGTTATTTAGTACCTAATGGAATTTGCACTTGAAGCATTTTGTTCTCATTTGTGGGTGAAAGTTCGCTTCCTGTTCTGTCACATCATAGTTTGCCTGCAAAAGTGTTTGTGTTAATGTGTGCAAGAGTTGCTGCAGTAGACCTTCTATACATGGCAATGTAAACATAGAACTTATAGATGCTACTCCTGGAAGTGTTGCTGTAGTGAACAATTTTCTACCATGACCAAAAACAATTCCTCCTTGCTAGTCCAAACACAAAGTCATGGTAGTTCTAAAGTTCGTAGAACAAAAAAGAACACACAAAGCATATGTTAAAAAAATGTCTCAAAAGTTCAAAAAAAGAAGGCATAAAAAGTTCAAGTTGTAGAAAGAAAGAAGTGTAGACCTTTGTGGCAAAAAAAATTAAAAGTTCAAAAAGAAAAAGAAAGGAACACACATAAAACATATTATTTTGAAGAAAGTACAATCCATTCAGTTCAATCTTCTTAGTTTACTTTAGTTCGGTTTCTTATTTTTAGTTCAGTTCAAAATATATTTTGTTATCTAGATAAAACCACATAATTTTGGGAGTTTGTATGTTATCCCTATAATGTTTGATGAAGCAAAATTTGGTCCGTTCATGTAGATAAACGCTACAAGTTCGGAGATGGTGACACCGTAAGTTGGGTGCGGAAAAGAGTTAAAAATAAAACTAAAAAAATCACTGATGTAAGTTCACGTGTTCATTCCTTCATTCAAAAAAGTCCATGTGTTCATCCTGAATCAATTCAAAGTGTTCAGTCAGCTCAGTCCAATGTTGATTTTGGATTTCGAAAAACAAAAAATTTGTTATTTCTATAGTTTTCAAAACTGCTCCTAAACCATAATGAATTACAAAAAAAATTCAACATGTAAAAGTTTCTTCTATTCACCAGCTTTCCAACAGTATATTACATGCTTCGCTCCGAGAAATGGTTCGAAAGTTCAAGCTACGTCATCTGCTACAAATTTCTCCGAATTCAAAACTGCTCTTAACCCGTGGTAAATTTAAAAATACGTTCAACATGAAAAAGTTGTGCCTTTTCAATAGCTTTTCAATGGTATATTAGTTGCTCAATTCTGACAAATGTTTGAAAACTTATGAGGGAAAGAGTACACAAAAATAGAGTAAAGTTCACCATGTGTCATACAAAAGCTCAGTACAAACCCGCACCTCACTCAGTTCGAGTACAATGTTTTTGAAACGGAAAAAAACAGCATGTCCGGTATCACCGTATTCAAAATTTCTCTTAAACGGTTAAGAATTTGAGAAACGTTCAACATGACAAAGTTTCACATTTCTGATAGCTTTCCAAAGATCATTTGCTCGATGCCGACAAACTTAAAAAAAAAAAAAGCATTCAAAACAAATTTTCACCGTATTCAAATTTGAGTTTAAACAGTAAGGAATTAGGGAAAACTTTCTATATGAAAAAGTTTTGCATTCTCCATAAATTTCCAACGCCATATAATTTGCATTAATCCGACAAACCGTTTGCAAAAAAAAAATGAGAAAATACGTTTCGCCCAGAATTTCACCATTTTCGAAATTACTCTTAGTCCGTAAAAAAATTGAAAAAACTTTCTTTACATAAAAGGTGCAGATTTATAGTAGCTTTCCAACACCATCTCATTTGCTCAATTCCGATAAACCATTTGAGAATGAAGTCCAACATACAATTCACATTTTTGAATTTGAAAAAAATGGTATTTCCAAAAATGCTCTTAAACAATGAGGAATTTGCAAAAAAGTTCAATATGACCTGTAATCATGTTGTCTATAACTTTCCAACGGAATATTACATGCCCCATCCGACAAGAAAAAAATGAATTTTTTTAACTAAGACGACCAGTTCGACGAAATGATAGCATCTGTTCAACTGCTCGAAGTCATCAGTTCAAAAATAGTAACAGAATAATATGCTGATTCACGAAACAGAATAGCTCGCATGTATATTGATACGTCTCCAACGTATCTATAATTTATGAAGTATTCATGTCATGTTTATTATAGTTTTGTATGATTTTGGTGCACTTTTATATGACTTTTATATGATTTTTATGGACTAACATATTGACCTAGTGCCCAATGTCAGTTGCTGTTTTCAGCTTGTTTTTGGTTTTCCAGAAAATCCATATCAAATGAAGTCCAAATGCAGCAAAACTTTTTGACGATTTTTTCTGGAAGGAAACAGACCCAGGAGGCTTTGGGGGAGTAGCAGAAGAGCCATAGGGGCCCCACAAGCCACCAGGGCGTGCCACCCCCCCCAAGCGTGCCCTGGTGCCTCGTAGGTCCCCTGTGGCATCTCTTTGCGTGATTCCAACGCTGAAAAATCCTATATATTCAGAAACCCCCAAAAGTTAACCTAGATGAGTTTTTACGCCGCTGCAAGCCTCTGTACCTCCACGATCTCATCTACAGCCCTTTTTCGGCACCCTGCCGGAGGGGGGAAAGCATCACCGGAGGCCATCTTCATCATCCCGGCGGTCTCCATGACGAGGAGGGAGTAGTTCACCCTCGGGGCTGAGGGTATGTACTAGTAGCTATGTGTTTGATCTATCTCTCTCGTGTTCTTGATTTGGCACGATCTTGATGTACCGCGAGCTTTGTTAATATAGTTGGATCATATGCTGTTTCTTCCCTCTCTATCCTTGTTGTGATGAATCGAATCTTTTCCCTTTGAAGTTTCGTTATTGTCGGATTGAATATTTCAGATTTGAGAACACTTGATGTATGTCTTGCATATGAATACCCCGTGGTGACAATGGGGTATTATATTGATTCACTTGATGTATGTTTTGGCACTCAACTCGCGGATTCCCGAGGTAACATTGGGGTAATCTATGCATAGGGGTTGATGCACGTTTTCGTCCTACTTTCTCCGGTAGAAATCTTGGGGCGCTCTTTGAAGTTCTTTGTGTGGATTGAATATTATGATTATGAAGTTGTTTGATGCATATCGAATAATCAACTCACGGATACTTGTGGTGACATTGGAGTATCTAGGTGACATTAGAGATGGTTGATGCGTATCATATGGTGTTATTTTAGTACGAACTCTAGGGCTATTTGTGACACTTTGGAGTGATTCTTTATCGCACGTTGAGGGATTGTTATATGATCCAATTATGTTAGCATTGTTGAGAGATTGCACTAGTGAAAGTATGAACCCTAGGCCTTGTTTTTAAGCATTACAATACTGTTTGTGCTCACTTTTATCATTTGCTACCTTGCTGTTTTTATTTATTCAGATTATAAAAATATATTTCTACTATCCATACTACACTTGTATCACCATATCTTCGCCGAACTAGTGCACCTATACAAATTGCCATGGTATTGGGTGTGTTGGGGACACAAGAGATTTCTTGTATTTGGTTGCAGGGTTGTTTGAGAGAGACCATCTTCATCCTACGCCTCCCACGGATTGATAAACCTTAGGTCATCCACTTGAGGAAAAATTGCTACTATCCTACAAAACTCTGCGCTTGGAGGCCCAACACGAGTCTACAAGAATAAGTTGGGAGTGATTGTTTATCGCACGTTGAGGGATGATTATATGATCCAATTATATTAGCATTGTTGAGAGATTGCACTAGCGAAATTATGAACCCTAGGCCTTGTTTTTAAGCATTGCAATACCATTTGCGCTCGCTTTTGTTACTTGCTACCTTACTGTTTTTTATTGTTCGCACTACAAAAACCTATATCTACTATCCATACTACACTTGTATCACCATCTCTTTGCCGAACTAGTGCACCTATACACTTTACCATTGTATTGGGTGTGTTGGGGACACAAGAGACTCTTTGTTATTTGGTTGCAGGGTTGTTTGAGAGAGACCATCTTCAACCTATGCCTCCCACGGATGGATAAACCTTAGGTCATCCACTTGAGGGAAAATTGCTACTGTCCTACAAAACTCTGCGCTTGGAGGCCCAACACGAGTCTACAAGAATAAGTTGTGTAGTAGACATCAAGCTCTTTTCTGGCGCCGTTGCCGGGGAGGTGAGTGCTTGAAGGTATATCTTTAGATCTTGCAATCGAATCTTTTAGTTTCTTGTTTTATCACAAGTTTGGTTTATAAAAGAAAACTACAAAAAAAATGGAATTGAGGTTGCCTCATATTATTCATCTTTATAAGGTCTTTCTTGAAAATGATGGAGCGGAAAATTGTGCTCAATTGTTAGAGGAAGAATTTAATAAAATGTTTAATGCAAGCTGCTGATGTCTACTACACAACTTGTTCTTGTAGACTCGTGTTGGGCCTCCAAGCGCAGAGTTTTGTAGGACAGTGGCAATTTTCCCTCAAGTGGATGACCTAAGGTTTATCAATCCGTGGGAGGCGTAGGTTGAAGATGGTCTCTCTCAAACAACCCTGCAACCAAATAACAAAGAGTCTCTTGTGTCCCCAACACACCCAATACAATGGTAAATTGTATAGGTGCACTAGTTCGGCTAAGAGATGGTGATACAAGTGTAGTATGGATAGTAGATATAGGTTTTTGTAGTGCGAACAATAAAAAATAGCAAGGTAGCAAGTAACAAAAGCAAGGCCTATGGTTCATACTTGCGCTAGTGCAATCTCTCAACAATGCTAATATAATTGGATCATATAATCATCCCTCAACGTGCGATAAAGAATCACTCTCAAGTTCCTTTCTGATCGATCTATTGAGCTATTCCTATAGGTGTCACAAACAGCCCTAGAGTTCATACTAAAATAACACCATATGATACACATCAACCAACTCTAATGTCACCTAGATACTCCAATGTCACCACAAGTATCCGTGAGTTGATTATACGATATGCATCAAACAACTTCATAATCATAATATTCAATCCACACAAAGAACTCCAAGGAGCACCCCAAAGTTTCTATCGGAGAAAAGATAATGAAAACGTGCATCAACCCCTATGCATAGATTACCCCAATGTCACCTCGGGAATCCGCGAGTTGAGTGCCAAAACATATATCAAGTGAATCAATATAATACCCCATTGTCACCACGGGTATTCATATGCAAGACATACATCAAGTGTTCTCAAATCTGAAATATTCAATTCGACAATAACGAAACCTCAAAGGGAAAAGATTCGATTCATCACAACAAGGATAGAGAGGGAAGAAACACCATATGATCCAACTATATTAACAAAGCTCGCGATACATCAAGATCATGCCAAATCAAGAACACCAGAGAGAGAGAGATCAAACACATAGCTACTGGTACAAACCCTTAGCCTCGAGGGTGAACTACTCCCTCCTTGTCATGGAGACCGCCGGGATCATGAAGATGGCCTCCGGTGATAATTTCCCCCTCCAGCAGGGTGCCGGAACGGTTCTCCAGATGGTATTTCGAAGGTACAGAAGCTTGCGACGGCGTAAAAACTCATCTAGGGTTATTTCTGGGGGTTTCTCTATATATAGGATTTTTCAGTGTTGGAATGAGGTCAGACGGAGCCACGTGGGCCCCACGAGGTACCAGGGCGCGCCTGGGGGGTGGCGCGCTCTGGTGCCTCGTGGGCACTGGGTGGCCCCCCTCCAGTGAGTCTTGGTTCCAGTATTTTTCATTTGTTCCATAAAAAATCTCCAAAAAGTTTCATCCAATTCCAAGAACTTTTATTTCTGCACAAAAAACAACACCATGGCAATTCTGCTGAAAACAGCGTCAGTCCGGGTTAGTTCTAATCAAATCATACCAAAACCATATAGAATTGTTATAAACATGGCATGAATACATCATAAATTATAGATACGTTGGAGACATATCAGCATCCCCAAGCTTAATTCCTGCTCGTCCTCGAGTAGGTAAATGATAAAAGAAATAATTTATGAAGTGTGAATGCTAGCATAGTGCATAAGTTTGATCAATGATAATTTCAATCACTTTTTCTAGCATCAATATATATCATAATCAGTAGCTCATCTCATAAAACTTCTCATGATCAAGTAGCATGCTATTCACATGTTTAAAGTATAAACCATAAACTTTCTTGAAAACTAACAAACTATGTTCTCAGTCATCAAACAATTACAATTCATCTTATTTTCAGGAAGGGTCTATGTAAGAGCTTTGATCTAGCAACTTCCACATACTCAACTATCATTAGTCTTCCATGATTGCTGACACTCAAAGCATATTTTTAGAACAAACTGTTTCAGTCAAACACATAGGAAGATAGGGGCTTAATGTTTTGCCTCCCAACTTATTTATCTCAGGGATAATGTCAACAATAATAACTCATGATCACCTATATTCAACTGGATATATGTGCCTGGATCTTTCCCTACCACATAATGCTTGCCAACGAAAGAATAAATAGAGCGGAATAGGGATGAACATTAATGACTCTTGCATAAAAGTAAATTCAGATAAGTAAATTCAGAAAAGTAAATACAGAAAAGTAAAAGATAGGCCCTTCACATAGGGAAGCAGAGCTTGTCATGCGCTTTTTGTTGTTGGATGCACATGCTCTTAATGCAAAGGAACGTCACGTTATATTGCCCCTTGTGATAGCAACCTTTATTATGCAGTCCATCGCTTTTATTTCTTTACCATCACAAGTTCGTACAACGCTTATTTTCCCTTGCAATAAAAGATCATACATATTTTAGGAGCAATTTGTGTTGCTTTTTGCACCGATGACAACTTACTTGAAGGATCTTATTCAATCCATAGGTATATATGGTGGACACTCATGGCAAGAAACTGGGTTTAATGGTTTTTGGATGCACAGTAGTATCTCCACTTAGTATGAATTTTTGGCTAGCAAAAGATCCTAAGCAAGCACCACATGTTAGAGGATCCATGACAATATAACTTCTATGTGAATATAAACAAACATAACTCATTACGTTGTCTTCCTTGTCCAACGTCAACTACTTGATCAATCTTGAAAATAATTAATGGGGGCTCACAATCATATAAGATGTCCAAGATAGTATATTTATATGTGAAATTTCTCTTCCTTCAAAATTCTTTCATGAATTGTTCAAGTGACCAATGCTATGTTTGTTAATTTTCAATAAATTTTACCACTTATACTTCTTGTATGTGAAGTCACTACTCCTCATGGGACAAGCATATGAAGAATATAAATTTCAACTTTATGATATTCAATTCTTTCACAATTTACTCATAGGATACAAGTGAAGAACAAGAGTAAACGACAAACTACTCCAAAAAGTTATAAGTGAAGATCAAATGAGTAGTTAAGTAATTTAGTAGCAATGTGAGGACTCTCTCTCATTAAAAAAATTCAGATCTTAAGTATTTTATTCAAACAGCAAAGAAAAAAAAATTACATTCCAAGGATAGCACATATCATGTGAAGAAGCAGAAACTTAGGCTCAACCAAAACTGACCGATAGTTGTTGATGAAGAAAGGTGGGATGCCTACCGGGGCATCCCCAAGCTTAGATGCTTGAGACTTCTTGAAATATTAATTTGGGATGCCTTGGGCATCCCCAAGCTTGAGCTCTTGTGTCTCCTTAATTCCTCTCATATCACGGTTTCTCCTAAATCTTAAAAACTTCATCCACACAAAACTCAACAAGAACTCGTGAGATAAGTTAGTATAAATCAACTCAAAACCTTAACATTCTCTACTGTAGAAAATCACAAAAATTATAATTAAACATTGCATACTAAATTCCTCTTCATATTTAATACTCCTATCCTCAAATAGAAACATTAAACACGCAAACATATGCAAACAATGCAACTATAACAGCAATCTGCCAAAACAGAACAGACTGTAAAGGGTGAATAAGAATCCATACTTCCCTAACTCCAAAAATTCTGAAAACTTACCACATGAGATAGAACTCATGCATTATTACTGTGTAAAAATTTCAGATTTTTATCATGTTCTGACTATTAAGGAATATTCTGGACATAACAGAAAACTTTCTGTTTTCAAATAGCAACACATGAACTTGCAAACTGAGCATGGTAAAGGCTATAATTGGCATTTTATTGAACTAAAAGATACAAAACATGATTATTGATAACAGCAAGCAAATCTCAACTAAATAAAATGATGCTCCAAGCAAAACTCATATTATGTGACAAAGAAAAATATAGCTCCGAGTGAGGTTACCGATAGTGTTGAAGACGAAAGAGGGGATGCCTTCCGGGGCATCCCCAAGCTTAGTTGCTTGGGTCTTACATGAATTTTACCTTGGGTTGCCTTGGTAATCCCCTATCTTAGGGTCTTTCCACTCTTTATTCACCTCATATCGATATCTCACCCAAAACTTGAAAACTTCAATCACACAAAACTTAATGGAACTTCGTGAGAACGGTTAGTATGATAAAGAATAAAGCATCACTTATGTCCTGTCCAAGACAAGATTCACAATTGTTCCCATATAATGCCTACTGTATTCTATCATTTCCACAATTTATATCTCGTAATATAAGCTATGGAAACATTAAAACAAGCAAACTATGCATTGAAAATAGAATCTGTCAAAAACAGAACAGTCTGTAATGATCTGAGCAACTACCATACTTATGGAACTCTAAAAATTCTGAAACATTAGGAAAACATCAACAATTTTAATATAAATACTGTGTAAAAATTTCAGAATTGTTTGACGCTCCAGTAAAATCTGGGAAATTAAACACTGGAGGCAAAAGTTTCTGTTTTTGCACAGAATTGAATCAACAAGTATCCACACTATCCCAAAGGTTTTACTTGGCACTTTATTGAAAGAAAACATATAAAACATGATTACTACAGTAGCTTAATCATGTGAACACACTAAAATAGAAAGTATACATATTGGGTTGCCTCCCAACAAGCGCTTTTCTTTAATGCCTTTTAGCTAGGCATGATGATTTCAATGATGCTCGCATAAAAGTAAAGAATTGAAACATAAAGAGAGCATCATGAAGCATATGACTAGCACATTTAAACCTAACCCACTTCCTATGCATAGGGATTTTGTGAGCAAATAGTTTATGGGAGCAAGAATCAACTAGCATAGGAAGGCAAAACAAGCATGACTTCAAAACTTTCAACACAAAGAGAGGAAACTTGATATTATTAAAATATGTAGAAGCATATATTCCTCTCTCAAAATATTTTTCAGTAGCATCATGAAGAAATTCAACAATATATCCATCACATAAAGCATTCTTTTCATGATCCACAAGCATAGAATTTTTATTACTCTCCACTTAAGCAAATTTCTTCTCATTCATAAAAGTGGGAGCAAACTCAACAAAATAACTATCATGACATACTTGATTGGCATAATCCAATTGAAAATTAAAATCATGATGATAAGTTCATAGTTATCATTATTCTTTATAGCATACATGTCATCACCATAATCATCATAGATAGCAACTTTGTTGTCACAATCAATTGGGACCTCTTCCAAAATAGTGGATTCATCACTAAATAAAGTCATGACCTCACCAAATCCACTTTTATCATTATAATCATCATAAATAGGAGGCATGCCATCATCATAATAAATATTCTCATCAAAACTTGGGGGACAAAAATATCATCTTAATCAAACATAGTATCCCCAAGCTTGTAGTTTTGCATATCATTAGCATCATGGATATTCAAAGAATTCATACTAGCAACATTGCAATCATGCTCATCATTCAAAGATTTATGCCAAACATTTTATTGAATTCTTCTTCTATAAATTGAGCACAATTTTCCGCTCCATCATTTTCAAGAAAGACATGATAAAGACGAATAATATGAGGCAACCTCAATTCCATTTTTTTGTAGTTTTCTTTTATAAACCAAACTAGTGATAAAACAAGAAACTAAAAGATTCGATTGCAAGATCTAAAGATATACCTTCAAGCACTCACCTCCCCGGCAACGGCGCCAAAAAAGAGCTTGATGTCTACTACACAACTTGTTCTTGTAGACTCGTGTTGGGCCTCCAAGCGCAGAGTTTTGTAGGACAGTAGCAATTTTCCCTCAAGTGGATGACCTAAGGTTTATCCATCCATGGGAGGCGTAGGTTGAAGATGGTCTCTCTCAAACAACCCTGCAACCAAATAACAAAGAGTCTCTTCTGTCCCCAACACACCCAATACAATGGTAAATTGTATAGGTGCACTAGTTCGGCGAAGAGGTGGTGATACAAGTGTAGTATGGATAGTAGATATAGGTTTTTGTAGTGCAAACAATAAAAAACAGCAAGGTAGCAAGTAACAAAAGCGAGCACAAATGGTATTGCAATGCTTAAAAACAAGGCCTAGGGTTCATACTTTCGCTAGTGCAATCTCTCAACAATGCTAATATAATTGGATCATATAATCATCCCTCAACGTGCGATAAACAATCAATCCCAAGTTCCTATTAGCGGAGAACATAAGATAGAAATTGTTTGTAGGGTACGAAACCACCTCAAAGTTATCCTTTCCGATCGATCTATTGAGCTATTCCTATAAGTGTCACAAACAGCCCTAGAGTTCGTACTAAAATAACACCATATGATACTCATAAACCAACTCTAATGTCACCTAGATACTCCAATGTCACCACAAGTATCGGTGAGTTGATTATACGATATGCATAAAACAACTTCATAATCATAATATTCAATCCACACAAAGAACTCCAAGGAGCACCTCAAAGTTTCTATCGGAGAAAAGATAATGAAAACGTGCGTCAACCCCTATGCATAGATTACCCTAATGTCACCTCGGGAATCCGCGAGTTGAGTGCCAAAACATATATCAAGTGAATCAATATAATACCCCATTGTCACCACGGGTATTCATATGCAAGACATACATCAAGTGTTCTCAAATCTGAAATATTCAATCCGACAATAACGAAACCTCAAAGGGAAAAGATTCGATTCATCACAACAATTATAGAGAGGGAAGAAACACCATATGATCCAACTATATTAACAAAGCTCGCGATACATCAAGATCATGCCAAATCAAGAACAAGAGAGAGAGAGATCAAACACACAGCTACTGGTACAAACCCTCAGCCCCGAGGGTGAACTACTCCCTCCTCGTCATGGAGACCGCCGGGATGATGAAGATGGCCTCCGGTGATGATTTTCCCCTCCGGCAGGGTGCCGGAACGGGTCTCCAGATGGTATTTCGAAGGTACAGAAGCCTACGGCAGCGTAAAAACTCATCTAGGGTTATTTCTAGGGGTTTCTCTATATATAGGATTTTTTAGCGTTGGAATCAGGTCAGACGGAGCCATGTGGGCCCCACGAGGTTCCAGGGCGCGCCTAGGGGGGGGGTGGCGCGCCCTGGTGCCTCGTGGGCACTGGGTGGCCCCCCTCCAGTGGGTCTTGGTTCCAGTATTTTTCATTTGTTCCATAAAAAATCTCCAAAAAGTTTCATCCAATTCCAAGAACTTTTATTTCTGCACAAAAAACAACACCATGGCAATTCTGCTGAAAACAGCGTCAGTCCGGGTTAGTTCTAATCAAATCATACCAAAACCATATAGAATTGTTATAAACATGGCATGAATACTTCATAAATTATAGATACGTTGGAGACGTATCAGCTCCTTGAATGATGAGCATGATTGCAATGTTGTTAGTATGAATTCTATGAATATCCATGATGCTAATGATATGCAAAACTACAAGCTTGGGGATGCTATGTTTGATGAAGATGATATTCTTAGTCCCCCAAGTTTTGATGAGAAAATTTATTATGATGATAGCATGCCTCCTATTTATGATGTTTATATTGATGAAAGGGGATTTGGAGAGGTTACAACTTTATTTAATGATGATTCCACTATTTTGGAAGAGGTTTCAATTGATTATGACAACAAAGTTGCTATCTATGATGATTATTGTGATGACATGTATGATATAAAAAATAATGATAACTATGAAATTTGTCATCATGATTTTAATTTTTAATTGGATTATGCCAATCAAGTATCTCATGATAGTTATTTTGTTGAGTTTGCTCCCACTATTATGAATGAGAAGAAAATTGCTTATGTTTAGAGTAGTAAAAATTCTATGCTTATGTATCATGACAAGAATGCTTTGTGTGATGGATATATTGTTGAATTTATTCATGATGCTACTGAAAATTATTATGAGAGAGGATCATATGCTTGTAGGTGTTGCAATAATATCAAGTTTCCTCTCTATGTGTTGAAAGTTTTGAAGTTATGCTTGTTTTGCCTTCCTATGCTAATTGATTCTTGCTCCCATAAACTATTTGCTCACAAAATCCCTATGCATAGGAAGTGGGTTAGGCTTAAATGTGCTAGTTATATGCTTCATGATGCTCTCTTTGTGTTTCAATTCTTTACTTTTATGCGAGCATCATTGAAATCATCATGCCTAGCTAAAAGGCATTAAATAAAAGCGCTTGTTGGGAGACAACCCAATATTTATACCTACTGTTTTTGTGTGTTCACATGATTAAGCTACTGTAGTAATCATGTTTTATATGTTTTCTTTCAATAATGTGCCAAGTAAAGCCTTTGGGATAGTGTGGATACTTGTTGATTTGATTCTGTGCAAAAACAGAAACTTTTGCGTCCAGTGCTGGAATTTCTATTCCGTACTGGAGAGTGAGAAAATTCTGAAATTTTTACACAGTATTGGGTTACAAATTTTTTACGTTTTACTTATTTTTCAGAATTTTTGGAGGTACAGAAGTAGGGTTTTTAAATCGCTCACTACATGTTGTTCTGTTTTTGACAGATTCTGTTTTTAGTGCATAGTTTGCTTGTTTTAGTGTTTCCATAGCTTATATTGAGTAATATAAATTGTGTAAATGATAGAATAAAGTAGGAATTATGTGATAATAATTATGAATCTTTTCTTGACAGTACCTAAGTGGATGATTTATTTTTATCATACTAACCTATCTCACCAAGTTACGTTAAGTTTTGTGTGATTGAAGTTTTCAAGTTTTGGGTGAGATATAGATATGAGGAGAATAAGGAGTGGCAAGACCATAAGCTTGGGTATTCCCAAGGCACCCCAAGGTAATATCCAAGGAACACTCAAGCGTCTAAGCTTGGGGATGCCCCGGATGGCATCCCCTCTTTCGTCTTCAACACTATCGGTAACTTCACTTGGAGCTATATTTTTATTCGTCACATAATATGAGTTTTGCTTGGAGCATCATTTTACCTTGTTTAGGTTTGCTTTATGTTATCAATAATCATGTTTTGTATCTTTTAGTTCAATAAAATGCCAATTATAGCCTTTACCATGCTCAGTTTGCAAGTTCATGTGTTGCTGTTTGAAAACAGAAAGTTTTCTGTTATGTCCAGAATATTCCTGAATAGTCAGAACATGATAAAAATCTGAAATTTTTACAAAGTAAGAATGCATGAGTTCTCTGTCACGTGGTAATTTTTAAGAATTTTTGGAGTTAGGGAAGTATGAATTTTAAATCCCCCTTTACAGACTATTCTGTTTTAGCAGATTTCGGTTATAGTTGCATTGTTTGCATATGTTCCTTGTTTAATGTTTCTATTTGTGGATAGGAGTATTAAATATGCAGAGGCATTTAGTATGCAATGTTTAATTATAATTTTTGTGATTTGCAACAGTAGAGAATGTTAAGGTTTTGAGATGATTTATACTAACTTATCTCACGAGTTCTTGTTGAGTTTTGTGTGGATGAAGTTTTTAAGATTTAAGAGAAGCCATGATATGAGGGGAATTAAGGAGACGCAAGAGCTCAAGCTTGGGGATGCCCAAGGCATCCCAAGTTAATATTTCAAGAAGTCTCAAGCATCTAAGCTTGGGGATGCCCCGGTAGGCATCCCACCTTTTTTCATCAACAATTATCGGTTAGTCTTGGTTGAGCCTAAGTTTTTGCTTCTTCACATGAGATGTGCTATTCTTGGAATGTCATTTTATTTTGTTTTCTTTGCTGTTTGAATAAAATACTTAAGATCTGAAAATTTTAAATGAGAGACAGTCCTCACATAGCTACCTATTTACTTAACTACTCATTTGGTCTTCACTTATATCTTTTTGGAGTAGTTTGTCATTTACTCTTGTTCTTCACTTATATCCTATGAGTAAATTGTTGCAATGAATTGAATATCATAAAGTTGAAATTTATATGCTTCATATGCTTGCCCCATGGGGAGTAGTGGCTTCACATACAAGAAGTATAAGTGGTAAAATTTATTGAAAGTTAACAAACATAGCATTGGTCACTTGAACAATTCATGAAAGAATTTTGAAGGAAGAGATATTTCACATATAAATATACTATCTTGGACATCTTCTATGATTGTGAGCCCCCATTAATTATTTTCAAGCTTGATCAAGTAGTTGACATTGGACAAGGAAGACAACGTAGTGAGTTATGTTTGTTTATATTCACATATAAGTTATATTGTCATGGATCCTCTAACATGTGGTGCTTGCTTAGGATCTTTTGCTAGCCAAAAATTCGTACAAAGTAGATATACTACTTGTGCATCCAAAAACCCTTAAACCCAAATTCTTGCCATGAGTGTCCACCATATCTACCTATGGATTGAATAAGATCCTTCAAGTAATTTGTCGTCGGTGCAAAAAGCAATAAAAATTGCTCCTAAAATATGTATGATCTTTTATTGCAAGGGAAAATAAGCGTTGTACAAAATTGTGATGGTAAAGAAATAAAAGCGATGGACTGCATAATAAAGGTTGCTATCACAAGGGGCAATATAACGTGACGTTCCTTTGCATTAAGAGCATGTGCATCCAACAACAAAAAGCGCATGACAAGCTCTGCTTCCCTATGTGAAGGGCCTATCTTTTACTTTTCTGTATTTACTTTTCTGAATTTACTTATCTGAATTTACTTTTATGCAAGAGTCATTAATGTTCATCCCTATTCCGCTCTATTTATTCTTTCGTTGGCAAGCATTATGTGGTAGGGAAAGATCCAGGCACATATATCCAGTTGAATATAGGTGATCATGAGTTATTATTGTTGACATTATCCCTGAGATAAATAAGTTGGGAGGTGAAACATTAAGCCCCTATCTTCCTATGTGTTTGACTGAAACGGTTTGTTCTAAAAATATGCTTTGAGTGTCAGCAATCATGGAAGACTAAATGATGGTTGAGTATGTGGAATTTGCTAGATCAAAGATCTTACATAGACCCTTCCTGAAAATAAGATGAATTACAATTGTTTGATGACTGAGAACATAGTTTGTTAGTTTTCAAGAAAGTTTATGGTCTATACTTTAACATGTGAATAGCTTGCTACTTGATCATGAGAAGTTTTATGAGATGAGCTACTGTTTATGATATATAATGATGCTAGAAAAAAGTTATTGGAATTATCATTTATCAAACTTATGCACTATGCTAGCATTCACACTTCATAAATTATTTCTTTTATCATTTACCTACTCGAGGACGAGCAGGAATTAAGCTTGGGGATGCCGATACGTCTCCAACGTATCTATAATTTATGAAGTATCCATGCCATATTTATTATAGTTTTGTATGATTTTGGTGCACTTTTATATGTCTTTTATATGATTTTTATGGACTAACATATTAACCTAGTGCCCAGTGCCAGTTGTTGTTTTCTACTTGTTTTTAGTTTTCCAGAAAATCCATATCAAATGATGTCCAAATGCAGCGAAACTTTTTGATGATTTTTTCTGGAAGGAAACAGACCCAGGAGGCTTTGGGGGAATAGAAGAAGAGCCACAGGGGCCCCACAAGCCACCAGGGCGCGCCACCCCTCCAGGCGCGCCCTGGTGCCTCGTGGGCCCCCTGTGGCACCTCTTTGCGTGATACCAACGCTGAAAAATCCTATATATTCAGAAACCCCCGAAAGTTAACCTAGATGAGTTTTTACGCCGCCGCAAGCCTCTGTACCTCCACGATCTCATCTACAGCCCTTTTCCGGCACCCTGTCGGAGGGGGGAAAGCATCACCGGAGGCCATCTTCATCATCCCGGCGGTCTCCATGACGAGGAGGGAGTAGTTCACCCTCGGGGCTGAGGTAATGTACTAGTAGCTATGTGTTTGATCTTTCTCTCTCGTGTTCTTGATTTGGCACGATCTTGATGTACCGCGAGCTTTGTTAATATAGTTGGATCATATGCTGTTTCTTCCCTCTCTATCCTTGTTGTGATGAATCGAATCTTTTCCCTTTGAGGTTTCGTTATTGTCGGATTGAATATTTCAGATTTGAGAACACTTGATGTATGTCTTGCATATGAATACCCCGTGGTGACAATGGGGTATTATATTGATTCACTTGATGTATGTTTTGGCACTCAACTCGCGGATTCCCGAGGTAACATTGGGGTAATCTATGCATAGGGGTTGATGCACGTTTTCGTCCTACTTTCTCTGGTAGAAATCTTGGGGCGCTCTTTGAAGTTCTTTGTGTGGATTGAATATTATGATTATGAAGTTGTTTGATGCATATCGAATAATCAACTCACGGATACTTGTGGTGACATTGGAGTATCTAGGTGACATTAGAGTTGGTTGATGCGTATCATATGATGTTATTTTAGTACGAACTCTATGGCTATTTGTGACACTTATAGGGATGGCTCAATAGATTGATCGGAAAGGATAACTTTGAGGTGGTTTCGTACCCTACAACAATTTCTATCTTATGTTCTCCGCTAATAGGAACTTTGGAGTGATTCTTTATCGGACGTTGAGGGATTGTTATATGATCCAATTATGTTAGCATTGTTGAGAGATTGCACTAGTGAAAGTATGAACCCTAGGCCTTGTTTTTAATCATTGCAATACCGTTTGTGCTCACTTTTATCGTTTGCTACCTTGCTGTTTTTATTTATTCAGATTATAAAAATATATTTCTACTATCCATACTACACTTGTATCTCCATCTCTTCGCCGAACTAGTGCACTTATACAAATTGCCATTGTATTGGGTGTGTTGGGGACACAAGAGATTTCTTGTATTTGGTTGCAGGGTTGTTTGAGAGAGACCATCTTCATCCTATGCCTCCCACGGATTGATAAACCTTAGGTCATCCACTTGAGGAAAAATTGCTACTGTCCTACAAAACTCTGCGCTTGGAGGCCCAACACGAGTCTACAAGAATAAGTTGTGTAGTAGACATCATATATATATGAGTATTCATTGGTATACTTGAAAACATCAATTCATTAAAAGCAATAGTAATTTTGTTTACACTTTTGTGATTTTACTTGCTTGTTATCTATTATAGATGATTGGTTTGAATCACTTTTGTCTTGAGTTTGCACCACTGTTACATCATTTGGTCAAGATTTTGCTGGGTAGCATTCAACATCAAATATTATCTTTGTTTATCAATTACCTACTCAAGGACGAGTAGGAATTAAGCTTGGGGATGCAGATACGTCTCAAACGTATCTATAGTTTTTTATTGTTTCATCCTATTATATTATTTTTTATATACTTTTTACAATAATTTATATTATTTTTCTGGACTAACCTATTAATTTAGTGCTTAGTGCTAGTTCCTGTTTTATGCATATTTTGGGTGTGACGCCCCCGACTCGACCGTGCACTAATCATACACGCAAACATGCATGATCAAGATCAGAGACTCACGTGAAGATATCACTACACAACTCTAGACACAAATTCAAACATAAGGGTGTTATATTACAAATCAAGGGTCACGAGGACCCGAATACATAAGTGATACGTCTCCAACGTATCTATAATTTATGAAGTATTCATGCCATGTTTATTATAGTTTTGTATGATTTTGGTGCACTTTTATATGGGTTTTATATGATTTTCATGGACTAACATATTGACCTAGTGCCCAGTGCCAGTTGCTATTTTCTGCTTGTTTTTGGTTTTCCAGAAAATCCATATCAAATGAAGTCCAAATGCAGCGAAACTTTTTGACGATTTTTCTGGAAGGAAGCAGACCCAGGAAGCTTCGGAGGAGCAGCAGAAGAGCCACAGGGGCCCCACGAGCCACCTGGGCGCGCCTGCCCCCCCCCCCCAAGCGCGCCCTGGTGCCTCGTGGCCCCCCTGTGGCACCTCTTTGCGTGATTCCAACGCTGAAAAATCCTATATATTCATAAACCCCCGAAAGTTAACCTAGATGAGTTTTTACGCCGCCGCAAGCCTCTGTACCAAGGAGATCCCATTTGGAGCCCTTTTCCGGCACCCTGCCGGAGGGGGGAATCATCACCGGAGGCCATCTTCATCATCCCGGCGGTCTCCATGACGAGGAGGGAGTAGTTCACCCTCGGGGCTGAGGGTATGTACTAGTAGCTATGTGTTTGATCTCTCTCTCTCGTGTTCTTGATTTGGCACGATCTTGATGTACCGTGAGCTTTGTTAATATAGTTGGATCATATGGTGTTTTTCCCTCTCTATCTTGTTGTGATGAATTGAGTTTTTACCTTTGAGGATTCACTATTATCGGATTGAATACTTTTATGGATTTGAGAACACTTGATGTATGTCTTGCATATGAATACCCGTGGTGACAATGGGGTATTATATTGATTCACTTGATATATGTTTTGGCACTCAACTCGCGGATTCCCGAGGTGACATTGGGGTAATCTATGCATAGGGGTTGATGCACGTTTTCGTCCTACTTTCTCTGGTAGAAATCTTGGGGCACTCTTTGAAGTTCTTTGTGTTGGATTGAATATTATGAATCTGAAGTTGTTTGATGCATATCGTATAATTAACTCACGAATACTTGTGGTGACATTGGAGTATCTAGGTGACATTAGAGTTGGTTGATGTGTATCATATAGTGTTATTTTAGTACGAACTCTAGGGCTGTTTGTGACACTTATAGGAATAGCTCAATGGATTGATCGGAAAGAATAACTTTCAGGTGGTTTCGTACCCTACAACAATTTCTATCTTATGTTCTCCGCGAATAGGAACTTTGGAGTGATTCTTTGTCGCACGTTGAAGGATTGTTATATGATCCAATTATGTTAGCATTGTTGAGAGATTGCACTAGTGAAACTATGAACCCTAGGCCTTGTTTCTAAGCATTGCAATACCGTTTGTGCTCCGTTTTATCACTTGCTACCTTGCTGTTTTTTTATTTTCAGATTACAAAAACCTATATCTACTATCCATACTACACTTGTATCACCATCTCTTCGCCGAACTAGTGCACCTATACAATTTGTCATTGTATTGGGTCTGTTGGGGACACACGAGATTTCTTATATTTGGTTGCAGGGTTGTTTGAGAGATACCATCTTCATCCTACACCTCCCACGGATTGATAAACCTTAGGTCATCCATTTGAGGCCCAACACGAGTCTACAAGAATAAATTGTGTAGTAGACATCAATAAGTCAGCGAAAGCAATAATATCTGAGTACAGACATAATTAGACAAGTTTGCCTTAGGAAGGCTAGCAAAACAACGACATCTAGATCGAAAAGGCGCAGGCCTCCTGCCTGGGAGCCTCCGAACTACTCCTGGTCGTCGGTCTCCACGTAGTAGTAGGCTCCGTCGGTGTAGTAGTAATCGTCCGCTGGATCAGCTGGCTCCTAGGCTCCGTCTCTGATCGCAGCAACCGGGTAGAGGGGAAAAAGGTAGCAAAGCAACCGTGAATACTCATCCAAAGTACTCGCAAGACTTACATCAGAACTATGCTAAGTATGCATCGGTATCAAAGGGAATGGGCTGTATCAGTGGACCAAACAGCAGAATGCCAGAGTAGAGGGGAATGCCTAGCCTATCGAATAGTAGCATCTTGCAGTGTCTTGCAGCAACAAAAGAGAATAGAGTAACATAGCATATAGTAACAAATATATATTAGTAACGCCCAGAGATCCTTCCTTGACTACCCCGCGAGGAAGCGATCCCGGAACCATCATATCAGTTTAGTGAAACCAGTTTCCAGTTCTAGTTGTAGTAGATCGGGATACAACTCCGAGCGTCCGTTACCGTGGACACGGCTATTCGAATAGATTTACTTCCCTGCAGGGGTGCACCAACTTACCCAACACGCTCGATTAACTCCGGTTGGACACACGTTTCCGGGTCATGCCCGGCCTCGGCTGATCGACATGCCGTAGTCCTACCAAGGCTCAGCAGAGAGGTCAGCACGCCGGTCTACAACCTGAGTGCGAAGGGGTCATGGGCCAATCGTCCTAAGCACTCTTGCGCGTTGCGTACGCCGCCCGGAACAAACCTAGCCCCTGTATACACACGCAGGCATTCCAGATCAACCGGGTGCGCGCCGCTCCATTGCCGATGTCTGTGAGCTTTCGGAAGAATCGTACGACGCCGAGTGCTCATACTTATTCCCGCGTGGTGGTCAGTGCAAAAAGGCCAGAGGCCTACTCAGATCATATATCCAAACCCACTAGTGTGTTGGGAGCTCGCGGTGACGATCAGTGCTCCTGTCGCCCCGTCTTGCGGTCTTACGACAAGGGCCAGGCCCATCCCTCTCCTGGGGCGGTCTCTGCCTGCCCGGTCATGCCGCGTCAATAACTCTCGCGGGTACCCCTAGGGTCGACCCGTCTTATCAAGAGACTGTCGGGAACTCAGGTCCACCTCTACCGGGGTGGTACCACATGTCCCTTCAATCCTGCAGTAGCAGTTAACGGGGAATGGTTAAAGGTAACAGTTTGTCCTTACCATCAAGGTGAACTCAGAGGAGTCACCCTCGGTAGGTTCACACCTGAGGTAGAATGTCAAGGTGAACTTGGAGGAATCACCCTCAATAGGTTCACGCTTGAGGTGCTGCATGACAGAGACATCATCGGGAGTGGTGAGCAAGGAATCACCCTCTGTAAACTACACTCGATGTGCTACACTACAGAGATATCATCGGAAGTGAGATACGAGGCATCACCCTCGGCACTCGATAGTAGCTATGCAGAGTCGTACAACTAAGGGGGGTGCTGGTGGTGTGTTCGGTCTCTATACATCGATTACATTGATCGAATCTTCCGGTAGTAAAGCCTGGCATCACGGACAAGGGTGTAGGGCCTCTGATGGATCACTAACCAGCCTATACTAAGCATATAGGACAACAGGTAAAGTATCAACAGCAGGTTACAAAATCAGGCTATGCATCAGAATAGGAGCTATCGAATAACAGTAGCAAAATCTAATGCAAGCACGGGAGAGAAAGAATGCGCGATATAGGAATGATCAAGGGGGTTTTGCTTGCCTGGAAGCTCTGTTGAAAGGGGCTAGTCGTCTGGAGCGTAGTCGTACTCGGGAGCAGCATCGGTCTCGGGGTCTACCAGAGAGAAGAGGGGGAAGAAACAGTAAATATAAAGCACACAGATGCAGCACAATGCATGACAAGGTGATATGCTATGCTTGGGGTGACCTAATGCAGTGCTAGGTGTTATAGACGGAGCGGGAAAATGTCCGAGAATATTTTCCCGGCTCCAGGCATTTATCGGTCAGACGATCCAGAGGGAAAGGTTCCATGTTTGCTGTGCTAGGGGCATGTGGCAGGTATGTGGAAGGCATATTCGGATTCGTCTTATTATTCTGATCATTTTTCATATATAAATTATTTTCATTCGAGTTACGGATTATTTTATATGAATTTCTAAAGTTTTAATGATTTTCTGAAATTACTGGATTTATTTAATTTCGAAAATAAAACAGTAAAATTACTTTTGTCACCTAGTGCAGTGCCAGCCACAGTATATGACAGGTGGGGCCCTGTTAACTGCCAAGTCAGCAGTCAACTGTTGACTGTTGACTGGTTAATTGACAGGTGGGGCCCAGGTGTCATTGACACATGTTTTAACAGAGGCTTTTAACAATGTTAATTAAATGTTTAGTTAGCAGAAGGGCCCCACATGTAGTAGACTAATTAGCAGGGGGGTTAGTCTAATGGGGGGGGTTAGCACCTAATCTAATCAAGAGCCGGCAGGGGCGCACGCGCCCAAGGTAGAGGCGCGGCACGGTCGTGCGAGGCTGGCAGCAGCAGCTAGCGGGGGCGAGCGGGGGAAGCGGCCACGCACGGCCGGGGGCCTGGTCGGAGCACGGGGGGCACACCGGCTGGCAGAGGTAGGCGCGGCCAGGCGTGGGCTTTAGCAGCGGCAGCGGCGCAGCGCAACAGGCAGCAGTGATACAGTAGCGGCTGCAGAAGAGCAGCAGGCAGAGCAGAACAGCGGCGGCGGCAGTACGCAGAGCAGGAGCGAACAGCGCGGGGAGCAGTAGCGGCAGCAGTAGTAGCGCAGCATGCAGCAGCAGCAGGGACGAGCGCGGGGCACGCGGGCGTGAGCGGCAGCGAACGTGCGCGGGGGCGCGTAGGCGCGGGCGGCGCGGTGCAACGGTCCAGGGTGCTAGCGTGGACGGGGGTGGCAAGGATCGACGGCTACGTCAACGGCCGAGCGGCGGCAGCGGCGGCGCTCGACGTGATCGAGTCCACGGGCTCGAATTCGACGAACCGAGAGGCTAGGCGGCATCTACAGCGCTCCAGGAGCACACACGCATCCTTTGACGAAGCTAGGGGCACGACAGCGATGAGCTCGTCAACCAAGGAGGACGGCAGAGCCGGAGCTCGCGGGGATGGTAGCACTGGGGGCGAATCGAGGAAGGGAGAAAGGGGATTTACGCGGGGGCTCACCGAGAAGGCACACGAAGGCCCGTTGGTTGCTTAGGAGCAGCCAAGTCGCCGGAATCGATGCGAAGGCGGCGGCGTCTGAGGAAGAAGACGGCGGCGGATCCTGCGATGTGGTGGTTCCCGGCTCGAGATCTTGGGCGTAGGCGAAGCAGCGGAGCATGGCGGAGCGGATGGGAATGGTCCTAGGGCGCGGGGACGATGGTGGGCGCGCGGGCGAGGCGAGGCATGTCGACGGCGGCTCAGCCTTGCGCGGGGTAGAAGAAAGCTGTGCGAGGGGGAAGGGGGAAGTGGCTAGGGTTCGTCCAGAGGGTGCGGGGTGTTGGTCTTATCCCCTCCGGGCTCCTGTAGCGTCGCGGTGGCAAGCATCGAGCCAGGGTGGCCGCGGATGTACGCCACACCATGGCCTCTGCTTCTCCAGGCGGGAGGAAGGAGACAGGCCGGCCGAAGTGGGCTGGGCCACATTGTAGCCACTAGAGGCCCAAGTGCACAGTAGGTTTAATTCTATTTTTCCTTTTCTTTTTCTGTTTCTTGAATCAGCTGCTATTTTCCATTTATTTAAATTATCAAGTGAATTTTGTTTGAGTTGATACTTGGCACATAAATCCAGTACAACATCTCAAGACGACACACAAAGTTTCACAATATTTGGGAAAAGGTTAAGTATTTGTTTATTTCAAAATGGCCAAATTAAGTGATGCTGGTCCACTTTAAATATTCCTAGGGGCATTTTGGTAATCCAAACAGGGTTGATTTGTTCATGACAATTGCTTGGGGGATTTATGGAATATTATAAACATTTTTGTTTTACTGTTAGAAGAAATAATGATTTGACTTGCAATTTGAAATTGAATTTGACTTTGGTTTTTACCAAGGTGCAAATTAGCTTAGCAAAATCAGATAACATGGCATCATTAGTGTGAGATTACTGTAGCATGATTTTTGGGGTGTTACAAATCTCATCCACTTCAAGAAATCTCATCCCGAGATTTAAAAGGTAGAGTAAGGGGAAAAAGGGTCTGGCTACGAATCTAACGAATCTTCTTGTTCTTGTTACCCTTTTCGAAGAAGTTGATCCTTTTCGTTGATGTCTTCATTTCGCTGCATCAGGGCATCATGATGAAGTCGTCATCCTGTATTCCGAATCTGCATCGTACTTACGAATAGGATAAGAGGGGAAACTATAAGGACAGATGTCTGCAAGGACTGATATTCGGTAATTCTCTCAGGGAATGAGGCACAAGGCATCTCTCGAGTTGAAACTCAGGGAAATCATCGAGAGCGATATAAGAAGGTATAAAAAGTTTCAAACGGGTAGGCAATCGATTGATGCGTGAAACAGAGTGTGAAAGGGGGTTCATAGCAATGGGAATAAGTATTGCGTCTGAAACCAGAATAGATCATCTCTAGGAAGGTGGCTCGTGAATTACCTACGAAGCCAAGCACGAGGAATAACTTTGGTAACAGGGATGTACAGGAGAGTCAGGTTTCGATCTTGTGGAACGATGGTTAGTGTGGATTAAGAGTAGGACAGGCGGTGACATCTTGCACGGTCACGATAACAAGGCATGACAGAGGATAGCTTGTCATCTATGTCAGCAACAACGTCGGTACCAAGGGCGGGGGACGAAGAGAACCATTTTCCTGCTCGTAAGAACGAGGCGAACCAATAGGCAAAGTTCTCGTTCATCGGTGGTTACCGAAATGTTAACAACAATAGTAACGAGGTTTGTCTGGCGGGGTTGTACACCGGAGTGTTTACGTAAGCAGGAAATTGTTACTGCTTATATCACATAATTTATTTGAAAGGTTAAACAGACCAATGGGAAAGAAAATGTGGTTATTGGATTAATTGGACCAATGGAAATGAAAATATGTTTACTCACAAGTATTATGAGCATGTCCTTCCCAAGGATAAAGCAGAGCATGATATACATGACAAGACAGCAAGTACAAAATTATTTAGATAAAGGGGCGAGGAAATTCATGATGTTACCCATACAATGGTGTTTGGATAATTGATCAAGAAACATTTAGCATTGCGCTTCCGATGTTCTTGTTGATATTCGGAGTACCACAGTCATGCTTCGGGGTAGCAATAATATGGTGTTTCAAGTAAGGGTTGGGTCTGAAGATCACAAGAAATACACAAGGAACAATTTCAGGAATAGCAAGGAACTTCAGGCATAACCAAAACATGACCAAGTCTGGGTTGGAAGGAAAGCAAGGATGTTGTCGATGGCAACACAAATTATCGAGGGGCAAGGATGATATTTCTTATCATGAATTCGGTTCACATCTTGGAAGAAGTCAAAATGATGAAGATGATCACGACACATTTTGTCGAGAAGTTTCATGAAGATGTAGTCGATCAGCGACAACATCAAGCAAATGGAATGATGAAGCAAAAGGTTATTGGAACCACAGATAAGATGCAATCTCGGAATCGGAGTTGCTTTTCAGTACAAACAATAGGATGTTGAAAGTTTGACGTAAGCTTAGTGCACCGTCGAAATTACGTTCTCGGGATGATGGGCTAGGTAGCAAGGTCAAGCTTTAGCATGACGACGATGATGTAGCCAATCGGCTAAGGGTGACACGATTGAGTACAAACTCATAAGCAACGAAGATTATTAAGAGTTATTGAATCACGGTGCAAACCCGATTCGCTTAGCGGTGTTCTCGAGTGACAATCAACTCAGAACCCCGGGGAAAAACTGAAATTGACGAGAAGTAATACTTGATAAGGAATTCATAAGAAGTAATGTAGTTCCGTAATATTCTCGAGATACCAGAGGGTAATACTCAATGGTAGATCAGAATAGAGGTTGGAGTGGTGTAATGATCTGTAGAAGACAAGTGCTTTAACTTGTCCATGAAGTGGGATCAAAGAAGAATAACATGGTCAGAACCACGGTTGCAAAGGATCAAACCACGGATACAAGCTGAGCTTATATCAAGGGAATAATCATTATTACGAGAAGCTTCCATGATAAGATCTACATCGTCCCCGTGGGCATGAACACAAAGGTTCAAGGTCGACTCCCACTTCTTCAATGCATAACCTTTCATTCACCTCTTGTTTTCGAAGTTGTAGTGTTGAAAATTTATCTGATGAAGCGCCGGTAGAGTTTAACCCGCATAACTTTCGAGTTCATACAGATTAGGGAAGGCATAGGTTCAACCCATCGGGGCATCTTAGGAACATATACCACAAACTTCAAGAGTAAATAACACAAGCTCGACAGCAGAGCATGGTTGACAAAAGCAGAGGATAGAATTTACCAAAGGCATTATGTATCAGGGGAAGAACTCACAAGGT
The DNA here is from genome assembly GCA_039707655.1 of Elymus sibiricus. Lineage (NCBI taxonomy): Eukaryota > Viridiplantae > Streptophyta > Magnoliopsida > Poales > Poaceae > Elymus > Elymus sibiricus. The sequence continues at coordinate 125,005,613 of CM077668.1, forward strand.
TTTTAGAATATGCAGGAACGGTCGGATAATAATCCACCAAAGGGTCTGGCGGACCTCAAAGGATTTGATGTGAGTATCGGTACTCAGCCAGAAGAAGAAAGAATGCAAAGCATCGGATTATAGAAACATCGGAATAATTTGAAGTATAAAACGCAAAGGAATTATGATTTCTGGATTGGAGAATCAAAAGTAGATGCTCTGATCAAGGATGGATAAGTCGAATAGACTTAGGGGCACAATCGATGGCAAATTGATTGGCCGAGAACCAGCTCATGTTCAAAATGACGTCTGAGCCGGAAAGACGAATTCTAGGATTCGACTGATGATTGCGAGCATTCGCAACATATTGAATTATTAGGCTCAAAATGGCAATGACAAAGGATGTCAACGAAGATTACTAGACATATGGAATTAACCAGAATGCAAACATGCAAGATTTCAAGAGCAATAGGTTTTAGAGGATTTTCGGAAGATCGAATAGCATTATGAAGTATTTTGCGAAACACATGAACAACTGGGGATGAACGAATCCCCGGTAAGTTTGAGGAATTATTCGTAGGTGTATTCATGCAGGAAGGAGCTGCAAGGTAGTAGGCACAAAGGATTCTCTGAATATCGGAGAGTAATTCGAGGCATCTTATAATAACAAGAGCAACTAGGAATGAATGTATGAACGGCAAGGATGTGTAGTTATCCACGGGGATTTATCGGTGGTAGGGAATCGAAAAGCGATGAGCACAAGGGTCTTGGGAAAGCATCGAAGAGTGCTTCGGGATATTTTGAAATATCCAGGGATGATCGGTAATGAGTGGATCTTCGGAATGAAGTCGTTACGAGAACCTAGAGTTAGAGTTAGCAAAATCTTTAACCCAAAAGGAAGAGAAGTTCAGAACCCAGAGTAAAGGAGAGGAATAAAAGATCCTAATCCCATCCATTTGCGATGTGGGCCCGTAAGCCACACAACAATGTTAGTAAAATAGTTTTTCAAAGACTAGACTCAACTTCGGCCAAGGAGTTGGAAAGTGGCTTCCTACAGGCAGTCGGCTCTGATACCAACTTGTGACGCCCCCGACTCGACCGTGCACTAATCATACACGCAAACATGCACGATCAAGACCAGAGACTCACGGGAAGATATCACAACACAACTCTAGACACAAATTCAAACATAAGGGAGTTATATTACAAATCAAGGGTCACGAGGACCCGAATACATAAGTCAGCGAAAGCAACAATATCTGAGTACAGACATAACTAGACAAGTTTGCCTTAAGAAGGCTAGCAAAACAACGGCATCTAGATCGAAAAGGCGCAGGCCTCCTGCCTGGGAGCCTCCGAACTAGTCCTGGTCGTCGGTCTCCACGTAGTAGTAGGCTCCGTCGGTGTAGTAGTAATCGTCGGCGGGACCAGCTGGCTCCTAGGCTCCGTCATCTGATTGCAGCAACCGGGTAGAGGGGAAAAAGGTAGCAAAGCAACCGTGAGTACTCATCCAAAGTACTCGCAAGACTTACATCAGAACTATGCTAAGTATGCATTGGTATCAAAGGGAAGGGGCTGTATCAGTGGACCAAACCGCAGAATGCCAGAGTAGAGGGGAAGGCCTAGCCTATCGAAGACTAGCATCTTGGAGCATCTTGCAGCAAGAGAATATAGTAACATAGCATATAGTAACAAATATATATTAGTAACGCCCAGAGATCCTTCCTCGACTACCCCGCGAGGAAGCGATCCCGGAGCCATCATACCAGTTTAGTGAAACCAGTATCCAGTTCTAGTTGTAGTAGATCGGGATACAACTCCGAGCGTCCGTTACCGTGGACACGGCTATTCGAATAGATTTACTTCCCTGCAGGGGTGCTCCAACTTACCCAACACGCTCGATTAACTCCGGCCGGACACACTTTTCTAGGTCATGCCCGGCCTCGGCTGATCGACACGCCGTAGTCCTACCTAGGCTCAGCAGAGAGGTCAGCACGCCGGTCTACATCCTAAGTGCGAAGGGGTCATGGGCCAATCGTCCTAAGCACTCCTGCGCGTTGGGTACGCGGCCCAGAACAAACCTAGCCCCTGTATACACACGTAGGCGTTCCAGTTCAACCGGGCGCGCGTCGCTCAATTGCCGACGTCTGTGAGCTTTCGGAAAAATCGTACGACGCCGAGTGCCCATACTTATTCCCGTGTGGTGGTCAGTGCGAAAATGCCAGAGGCCTACTCAGATCATATATCCAAACCCGTTAGTTTGTTGGGAGCTCGCGGTGACGATCAGTGCTCCTGTCACCCCGTCTCGCGGACTTACGACAAGGGCCAGGCCCATCCCTCTCCTGGGGCGGTCTTTGCCTGCTCGGTCGTGCCGCGTCAATAACTCTCGCGGGTACCCCTAGGGTCGACCCGTCTTATCAAGAGACTGTCGGGAACTCAGGTCCACCTCTACCGGGGTGGTACCACCTGTCCCTTTAGTCCCGCAGTAGCAGTTAACGGGGAACAGTTAAAGGTAACAGTGTGTCCTTACCATCAAGGTGAACTCAGAGGAATCACCCTCGGTAGATTCACACCTGAGGTAGAATGTCAAGGTGAACTTGGAGGAATCACCCTCAATAGGTTCACGCTTGAGGTCCTGCACGACAGAGATATCATCGGGAGTGGTGAGCAAGGAATCACCCTCTGTAAACCACACTCGATGTGCTACACTACAGAGATATCATCGGAAGTGAGATACGAGGCATCACCATCGGCACTCCATAGTAGCTCTGCAGAGTCGTACAACTAAGGGGGGTGTTGGTGGTGTGTTCGGTCTCTGTACATCGATTACATTGATCGAATCTTCCAGTAGTAAAGCCTGGCATCACGGACAAGGGTGTAGGGCCTCTGATGGATCACTAACCAGCCTATACTAAGCATATAGGACAACAGGTAAAGTATCAACAACAGGTTACAAAATCAGGCTATGCATCAGAATAGGAGCTATCGAATAACAGTAGCAAAATCTAATGCAAGCACGGGAGAGAAAGAATGGGCGATATAGGAATGATCAAGGGGGTTTTGCTTGCCTGGAAGCTCTGCTGAAAGGGGCTGGTCATCTGGAGCGTAGTCTGGAGCGTAGTCGTACTCGGGAGCAGCATTGGTCTCGGGGTCTACCGAAGAGAAGAGGGGAAGAAACAGTAAATATAAAGCACACAGATGTAGCACAATGCATGACAAGGTGATATGCTATGCTAGGGGTGACCTAATGCAGTGCTAGGTGTTATAGACGGAGCGGGAATATATCCAGGTATTTATCGGTCAGACGATCCGAAGGGAAAGGTTCCATGTTTGCTGTGCTGGGGGCATGTGGCAGGTATGTGGATGGCATATTCGGATTCGTCTTATTTTTCTGATCATTTTTCATATATAAATTATTTTCATTCGAGTTACAGATTATTTTATATGAATTTCTAAAGTTTTAATGATTTTCTGAAATTACTGGATTTATTTAATTTCAAAAATAAAACAGTAAAATTACTTTTGTCACCTAGTGCAGTGCCAGCCACAGTATATGACAGGTGGGGCCCTGTTGACTGCCTAGTCAGCAGTCAACTGCTGACTGTTGACTGGTCAATTGACAGGTGGGGCCCAGGTGTCATTGACACATGTTTTAACAGAGGCTTTTAACAATGTTAATTAAATGTTTAGTTAGCAGAAGGGCCCCACATGTAGTAGACTAATTAGCAGGGGGGGTTAGTCTAATGGGGGGGTTAGCAACTAATCTAATCAAGGGCCGGCAGGGGCGCACGCGCCCAAGGCAGAGGAGCGACACGGCCGTGCGAGGCCGGGGGGACTGGCAGCAGCAGCTAGCGGGGGAAGCGGCCAAGCGCAGCCGGGGGCCTGGCCGGAGCGCGGGCGGCACGCCAGCTGGCAGAGGCAGGCGCGGCCAGGCGTGGGCAATAGCAGCGGTAGCGGCGCAGCATAGCAGGCAGCAGCGATTCAGTAGCGGCAGCAGAAGAGCAGCAGGCAGAGCAGAACAGCAGCGGCGGCAGTACGCAGAGTAGGAGCGAACAGCGCGGGGAGCAGTAGTGGAAGGCAGCAGCTAGCAGCAGAGAGCAGCGGCAGCAGCAGCAGCGACGAGCGCGGGGCACGCGGGCGTGAGCGGCAGCGAGCGAGCGCGGGGGCGCGTAGGCACGGGCGGCGCGGTGCATCGGTCCAGGGTGCTAGCGTCGACGGGGATGGCAGGGATCGACGGCTACGTCGACGGCCAAGCGGCGGCGCTCGACGGGATCGAGCCCACGGGCTCGGATTCGATGAACCGAGAGGCTAGGCGGCATCTACAGCGCTCCAGGAGCACGCACGCATCCTTAGATGAAGCTAGGGGCACGGCAGCGACGAGCTCATCGACCATGGAGGACGGCAGAGCCAGAGCTCGCGGGGATGGCAGCACAGGGGGCGAATCGAGCAAGGGAGAAAGGGGATTTGCGCGGGGGCTCACCGAGAAGGCACACGGAGGCCCGTTGGTTGCTTAGGAGCAGCCAAGTCGCCGAAATCGACGCGAAGGCGGCGGCGTCCGAGGAAGAAGACGGCGGCTGATCCTGCAATGTGGTGGTTCCCGGCTCGAGATCTTGGGCGTAGGCGAAGCAGCGGAGCACGGCGGAGTGGATGGGAATGGTCCTAGGGCGCGGGGACGACGGTGGGCGCGCGGTCCAGGCGAGGCATGTCGACGGCGGCTCGGCCTTGCGCGGGGCAGAAGAAAGCGGCGCGAGGGGGAAGGGGGAAGTGGCTAGGGTTCGTCTAGAGGGTGCGGGGTGTTGGTCTTATCCTCTCCCGGCTCCTGTAGCGTCGCGGTGGCAAGCATCGAGCCAGGGTGGCCGTGGATGTGCGCCACGCCATGGCTTCTGCTTCTCCAGGCGGGAGGAAGGAGAAAGGCCGGCCGAAGTGGGCTGGGCCACACTGTAGCCACTAGAGGCCCAAGTGCATAGTAGGTTTAATTCTATTTTTCCTTTTCTTTTTCTGTTTCTTGAATCAGCTGCTATTTTCCATTTATTTAAATTATCAAGTGAATTTTTTTTGAGTTGATACTTGGCACATAAATCCAGTACAACATCTCAAGACCACACACAAAGTTTCACAATATTTGGGAAAAGGTTAAGTATTTGTTTATTTCAAAATGGCCAAATTAAGTGCTGCTGGTCCACTTTAAATATTCCTAGGGGCATTTTGGTAATCCAAACAGGGTTGATTTCTTCATGACAATTGCTTGGGGGATTTATGGAATATTATAAACATTTTTGTTTTACTGTTAGAAGAAAGAATGATTTGACTTGCAATTTCAAATTGAATTCGACTTTAGTTTTTACCAAGGTGCAAATTAGCTTAGCAAAATCAGATGACATGGCATCATTAGTGTGAGATTACTGTAGCATGATTTTCGGGGTGTTGCATTGGGTTTCGCAGGAAATATTTAGGAAGGTCAAAACATGATGCTAATTTTTCACGATTTTTTCTTAACGACGAAGGACCCTAGAAGCTATGGGGAAGGAGCAAACGACCACCAGGGGGCCCACACGGCGAGGTGGCGCGCCCTATCCCGAGGGCGCGCCGCCAAGGCGTGCAGTGTCCCATAGCAACCGCCTCTGCCTCCCTCCACCGCCATAAATCCCTATAAATACAAAAACCCTTTGCCGTATTTTTAGAAGAATTTTATTGCTGCCGGAAGTTCCTGTTTCGCGAAGATCCCATCTGGAGGCCTGTTTCGGAGATCTGCCGAAGGGGGAAGCGATTGCTGGAGCCGTCTTCATCAACCTTGCTGCCTCCATGACCATGTGTGAGTAGTTCCATTAGGACCTTAGGGTCCATATTAGTAGCAAGATGGTTCTCTCTCTATCTCTCTCTCTCTCTTGGATTTTCAATACCATGTTCCTGTGACATGTTCGGGATCAATTCAATGTAATCGGTGATGTGTTTGTTGGTATATGATGAATTTTCACTTTATGATCAGATTGTTCATTGAAATCAATTAAATCTTTTGAGGTTTTCTTGCTATGTAATTAAATAGCTTTGCATGCTCACTGGTCTATCTATCTTTGGCCAAGTTTGATGGGTTTTTCTTCAGAGGGAGTGGTGATTTGTAGTGGGTTCAATATTCTGGTGATCTATCCCAGTGACAATAAGGTCTAAGGCACATATTTTATTGTTGCCAGTAAGGATAAAACGACGGGGTTTTGTCATATTGATTAACTTCTTGATGTCTACATTATGTCATCTTGCTTATTGCGATAGTCTGTTTCTTGCAAACTTAGGCCCCGTTCGGATCTCCTCTAGCTTCTCGAATAGCTGGCTTCTTGAATTCTCGCTGGCTTCCAGCTTCTCGCTGGAGTAGCCTCGCGTTCGGCTGGCGTGAGCAGCTCCTCACGTACACATCCCATGAAATGGGCTTGGCCTATTCGGCCAAGGGTTGGGCCAATGCACTTGGAGGAGTTGGGCTGAAAATGGCTGCACGTATGTGTTGCCTGGATCTTGTTGCAGGTTGGACGGAGCAGGTCGTCCGGCTGCCGGGGGCGACCAACGGAGGGAGTGGCTGCAGATGCGGAATTTGACTGGCAGCGACCTGCAGGACGAGGCCAAGATGCGAGGGGCGGTGGCGGAAGACTCGCGGCGGCAGGCAGGCGGCGGCGCGGTGGTGGACCGGCGGCGCGGCGGCTAGGGTTGCGAGAGCAGAGGCTCGCATCTGTCTCTGGCTGAGCTCACTCTTGTCGGGCCAGGCTTTATCTAGAGAAACGGTTCGAGGGAGCTGGGCGTGGCACTTCGGGAGGGCAATCATGCGTAATTTCTAGCAACTCTTGCTTCTCGTTTTTATGAAGCTGGGCCTGAGCTGCTCCACAAAATTGCACTGCCCTCCGCTCGTTCTCCAGGAGCTGGATTCTTGAAGCCGAATCGTTCGGGTCGCTTCTCGCTCACTTCTCAGGAAGCTAGATCGTGGAGGAGATCCGAACGGGGCCTTAATACCTTGAGATCAATGGCGGACCTAGAAATAAAATGAAGGGTGTGCACACTTTAAAAAAATGAGATCTATACCAACTCGCTTGGATGTGCCTTGAAAACAGCTAATTTTTTTACATGGTAAGAAAATATTTCGCAAAATTCTGGGTGTGTCATGGCACACCAGGCACACCCGCTAGGTACGCCACTGCTTGAGATGCATTCTAGATAGCGTTTTCGGTGTCAACTATTAATAGTAGATGTAGTTGAATTAATGGTCTACTTATCACTGACATAATGCCTATATGAGATTATACTATGAATGATCATAGTCATAAATATTGCAATTTGGTCGATTGCCCAACTGTAATTTGTTTACCATGTCATTTGCCTGTTTCCGAGAGAGATGCCACTAGTGAATCTATGCCCCCCTGGGTCTATTCTCCACTACTTGATTCTTCTACACAATTGTTATTACTATTTTACCTTGCTACTATTTATCCCTATCACTTGCGTTTAGTCTTGTAACTAGCAAGACAAGGGGATTGACAACCTTCTTGCCGTGTTGGGAACGAGTGTGTGTGTACTGTGCGTAGGTGCGATTGAATTTGTTAGCTTGGGGGACTACTACTGGATTGATAACCTTGGTTATCTAACTGAGGGAAATACTTGCTGCTATCCCGCTTCATCGTTCCTCTTGGGGGAATCTCAACGACTTCTGCCGGAGTAGCAAGGTGACAGTAAAAGCCTTTCTACCTCACCTTTGCAATTGATAGGGGAATAACGGAGTTCCCTTGGTGTGGCCGCATCCATGGGGAAACCCCTAATTATCATAGTGAGAACTGGAGCAGGGAAACTAGGTAGTGGCGTGCATTGTACAAAGTCTACCTTGAGTAAAACATATTCTATACCCGGATCAACCCAATCACAAATATCAAGATTAACTCAAGTATCCAGTTTAGAACTATGCATTAGCATATGTTACATTAGACACATACCAATGGTAATTCTGGACTCCTTGAGAACGCTTTAATCCTGTGTCGGTTTCAATGCTCTATTCACCTCGTCGCGCTCTTTTAATTCTTTTACGCTAATTACTTTTGTTCGCACTCAACTCAAAAGCATTACAATCTTCCACCTTCATTTTGCTTCGCTTCTAGGACTAACTTGCAGGCACATCTACATAAGTCTCTATAAGTGACAAAGTCCAATTCCTGTGCTCCCTTTGGGATCAATACTCTTACTTTGAAAAGGCTACAACTAAACCATGTGCACTTGCAGGACATCAACAACACAACCCGAAGGACCATGGTTCACGGCTAGATTGCTCTCCATATACATCCTCTCCCGCCTCCTTTCCTGTATTGTCCTTTCTTCCACCCATGTTAATACCTTTCCAATACAATTTTGCACAGGTGGTGCATGTTGGTTCATATATTCTACTTATTTTGATGATGGATGAGCATTCCAATCCACTAGTAACCAGGTACACACAAATACATAGAAATTTAATGTACACATTGAATCAACATTCCTTATTCAATTGTTTAACCTTATATCAACATGTAGAGATAATCTTAAATACCTTACCAAACACTCCCTCCGTTCCAGAATATAAGGTGCATCGATTCTTTTGATAGTCAAACATTTGTATGTTTGACCAAGATTATAGAATTAAATATAAACATCTGCAATACCTAATAGATAAAAAAATGAAAATATTTTCCATGATGGATTGAATGATACAAAATTGGTATTGTAGATATTTTTTTTTCTAGAAACTTGGTCAAACATGCATATGTTTGACTTTTGAAAAAGTAATACACCTTATATTTTTTGGAATGGAGGGAGTAAAGATATCTCTTATTTGAAATTCATCTTCGCACTTGGAAGTGCAAAGCAAAAAAATGGTTCTCATTCACCGTCTACACGAATCCACATCACAAATAATAAAAACAATGAAAAAATAATCAACCACCCAAATTTTATAGACCACTTCTTCAAATTTTATAGACCACTTCTTAATTTCAGATAATTCAAGAAGCAAAACTAGATTCATTGCTCTTCACATGGCTTATACGTGTGAACAACCTTGCTGGTACACCATTTACGATTTCGTCACATTATTTGCTCAACACACTATCCCATCTTAGCTAGTTAGTACCCATTTTTTCATTATTGTGGATGTCTGGAGGATGGTATATGCAAAATGTGCACTTGCACCCCTCGGCAACACACTCGCCAGATTTGTATTGCCCTGTACGTTTGGAGCATGCGTCTTCGCAAGTTTTGCTATCACATGGTGGATTTGTGATTTTTTTGACACACATGTGATGAGTTTAATGCTATCTCTTGATGCCTCCACTACCACATCTGCAAAATCTCACGATGATGAAAAGGGACGATCACAAAATGACCATTATTTGTTGGGAGAGATTATGCACAAATGTATTACATGAACAAATGAGTACCTGATGCTAGCACAAGAAAGACCAAGGCCAGAAGCGACACATGGGTAGTCCTCATTTCAACTAGTTGTTTGTGCTGAAGGAATGAGCTGTTGATTTTTGTGTGATATGTAACATCTGACGAGAACAAAAGAAATGGGCAGGCCTTTTATAGTGGATTTATCACATTAAACTAGTGATTTGGTGAGATTTCCCAAATTAATAGCCATCAAGTGAATTACTATATATATAATATCAATATATTATATGTATTTTATTTGGTGAGATCTACCAAATTAATAGTCATCAAGTGAAGATATGTACACATATATTCTATTTATTTTCAATGACGGATGAGCATTCCAAGCCACGAGTGGTAATGTACATAGAAATGCAGATAATTTATTGTATATATTAAATAAAATATTCTTTATCAAATTCTTTAACCTTATATAACAAAACACCTTACTAAATAACAAAGATCTCTTATTTGAAATTGTTACTTCACACTAGGAACTTCAAAGGAAAAAAATCGTTCTTATTCACGGTCTACACGCAAGCCACATCACATTTAATACAAACAATACGAAAACATTTGTCAAGCACACAAAATTTACAGTATACATATATGGTTTTCTCTAAATTCATTGAAATCATCGAGCTCTTTATTTCAATCCACATCAACAACAACTAATGACACATAGTTCTAGTGCCTTACCAAAGCATGTTGTGAAGCAAATCAAACCTACAAGGCAATCAAGTACCAACAAACAACTTAAAATGTGAATATTTTCAACGCAGACGTGGTGAAGAAGCATGAATACAATCATACAAAAACAATCAACTGGCAAATAAAGCATTGAGAAAGTCATTTGTGATTAGATGTATCCACTACAAATGCGACATCGCTTCCCCAATCTCGCTGTACTATGACTTCATAGACCTCTTGCTCCACCGTCCCAACAGCTACCATGGTGAACCGCAGGCATGGTAACTTATGTACAAACACCGTAATAACTTTTGCCCGGGGAAAAAAGTAATTGAAAACATGTGATAATTTGTGTGTAAATAACATGGTAATATTCACAACGCAGAGCTAATAACTCATGTACAAACACCGCGGTAACTTTTTAATCCGGCGAAAAAAGTTGTTGAAAAACACACCCCAGTATCTTCTGTGTAAATAGCAAGGTAATACACCATAGGAGAGCTGATAACCCACGTACAAACACCGCGGTAACTTTCGACCCCGGGATAAAAGTTGTTGGAAAACATATCTCCGATAACTTTTGTGTCAATACCATGATAATATACGCACAACTGAGCTGATAACTCACGTACAGACACCGCGGTAACTTTTTAACTCCGGGATAAAAGTTGTTGAAAAACATACCTATTGTAACTTCTATGCAAATAGAACGGTAACTTCTGTGTAAATAGCATGGTAATACCGTGGTAAATTTTAGACCAGGGTAAAAAAGTTCTATGTAAATAACTTATGTGCAAATAGTTGATTGATAACTCATCTACAAAAATCATGGTAAATTTTAGACCGGCGGAAAAAGTTGTTGAAAAATATACCCGGTAATTTCTGTGTAAATAGCATGGTAATACACGCACATCAGAGTTTATGACATATGTACAAGCACCAGGGTATCTTTTGACCCCGGGATAAAAGTTGTTGAATAACATACCCCTGGTAAATTCTGTGTAAATAGCATCGTAATATACACACAACAGAGGTGATAACTTACTTAGCTCAGGTGTGATAACTTTTGACCCAAAAAACTCAACGAAACATAGCAACATGAGATCTAGTTTTGAAGGTCTTGTTGTAACGGATCTTTTGTGTGAAAACGGATTTTGAATCAGGAAACAGTTTGAGCTACAAAGCATTTTGAATTTTTTAAATTGGGAGAATCTAGCATGACATCAGCTTTGTGTCCTCTATGCATGCTTGCATGCATGTGCATGTGCGAGAAGGTCGGTAAAACTATTTTTATGCCACGGTGACCTATGTGCAACAACATGATAATATACACACCGTAGGCATAGTAACTTTTTACCCGAGGAAAAGTTGTCGGAGCATACCGACCTGGGATCTAGTTTACAAGGTCTTGTCGGGCCAATTTTTTATGTGAAAACGGTTCGAGCCGCAAAACATTTTGAATTTACAAGTTAAAGAAAATTTGTGCTGACATCAGCAACCTCGTCCCATATGCATGCTTGCATGGGAGAAGCTAGCACAAATACACGTGAAAGTTCAAGATGATCAGAGAGAGGTGGAGTTTGGAGGACGCGTTCGAGCAGTAGATGCTAGTTAGCTCAGTTGTTCGGTTCCGTTGCAAAAATAGGAACATTCGTTACATATCTAACTCCTTATAAAAACATATTTTTCCAGTGTCTAAATTATAAAACCAAGAATTTCAAATTAAAATAATGGAGCAATTCAATTTTTACAAAAAATGGATTTTCCATTTTCTAGAAAACTAAAAAAAGAAGTTGAAATTAAAATAACAATTACTTTGATGTTCTTTTAAGAATGTAGGATATTTCTCATTTCTAAAAATAAAATCAAGAAGTTCAAATGAAAATAACACAACGGTTCGATGGTTATAGATTTTTTTCTTTTCAAAAAAGCGAAAACAAAAGGTTTAAATTAAAAATAGAGCAGTTCGATCGGTTCTAGAAAATAAAACAAGAAGTTCAAATTTAAAAAACTGGACAATTTGATGTTTGTAAGAAAAATGAATTTTACGGTTTTTGAACAATAATTAGTTTAGTAGTTAAGAAGTTAAGAACAAAAGTATCATAGTGCAGTTCAAATGTGAAACAGTCAGTAGTTCAACCACTTCATGGAGTGTGTTTCGCATAAGAAAAAGAAGAATAAAAAAGGCAAAGTCTAAAAGATTTGCTGCTAGAAGTTTGGCCCAGGAAAGTTAAAAATGCTTGTGAGAGAGGTTCTCCTATTCAACAAATTTCCAACGGTAGAGCATATGCTTTATTTTGATGAACGGTTCAAAAGTTCGGTGTATATTGTCTGAAAGAAGGTTTTTCCGTATTCAAAAAAATCTATTAAACCGTGGCGAATTTGAAAAAAAATGGTAAAAATAAAAAAGTGTGTTTCAGATAAGAATAAAAAGAATACAAATCAAAAGCCTTAAAGGTTTGCTTACAGAAGTTCTCGTGACCCTTTTGGCATAGTTCAAAATTTCTTGTACAAGAAGTCCAACGTTCATTTACATGTTCAAAAAAACCAATGTCCTTTCTGGCATTTTAAAAAATGCTCATAAACGGCGACGAATTTGAAAATTAATGTCTACATGAAAAAGTTGTTTCTATTCAAAAGCTTTCAACGGTATATCATACTCATTATACCAATAAACAGCTTAAAAGTTTTGTGTGTATCGTTCAAAAAAAGTTTTAAAGTATTAAAAAAAGCTTTTAAACGGTCGTGAATTTGAAAAAAATGCTCAACACGGGAGAATTACATGTTTGCAACAGCTTTCTAACTGTGTATCATTTGCCCAATTTAGATAAGTTCAATTTCTTCATGCAGTGCAGTTCGAATACTCTGTTTTCGCGATGAAGGCAGCACGCATGGTCTCGCTATTTTCAAAATTACTCAAAAATGACATAGAATTGGAGAAACCTTCCTAGCTGAAAAAGTTCTGCATTTTCGGTAGCTTTCTAAAGATGTCTCATTTGCCGCATTTCAAGAAGTTTTAAAAAATTATGACTTATAAACATTTTAAGGCGTTTTCAAAATTCACTTAAAACCGTAAAAAAAATTGGGAAAGAAGTTGTATACAAAAAAGTTTGGCATTTTCTCAAGCTTTCCAACTCCTTATCGGTTGCTCCATTTTGAAAAACCGTTAAAAAATCGAAGCAAAAATATGATCTTGGAAGAACATCGGCCATTTTTCATACTACATTTAAACCATTTTGAATTGGAAAACACTTTTGACATGAAAAAGTAGCGCCTTTTCATCAGCTTTCCAACACCATATCACTTGCGCCATTTTGATTAACTGTTTTTTAATACGATCTTGTCCGTTTGGTTTGAAAAATTCTGTCATTTTTCAAATTCCTCTTAATCTGTAGGAATTTGGGAAAACTTTCAATATGAAAAATGAACGCATTTGCAGCAACTTTCCAACACCATATCATTTGTGTCTGTTTCGATAAACCATTTGGAAATGAGCTCGTAAATATGATTCATGTTTTTTTCGAAGAAAAAGGGTTTTCAAACTGCTCTTAAACTGTGTAGATTTCGCGAAAATGTTCAACATAAGTAGTCATTGCCACGTGCGTCTGTCAGCTGTTTGCCAAGTTTATCTTTGTAGGTGCTAGGCATAGACGTGACCCTTGGAATTTCGTAAAAAAGAAAAGGAAAAAAGATTGCCGAGTTTATCTACACGGGTGCTCAACATAGACGTGACCCATGGAATACCTTCGTATAAATAAAAATAAAGCGAAATGATTACGTGTTTCCGTTAGAGGAAACCCGACAAACATAGACCGCTGCCACGGCTATGTCGCCTGGTCATTGGTGGGGCCAACCTATCTGGCACTACCGAGTTTATATACGGAGGAACTCGATGAATGTGAGACACTGCAGAGTTTCTTTCTTTCGCCGAGTCCCTTTTTCATGGCAATAGGCAAACGGTGAAGTTTACCGAGTTGCGTGTCACTGCCAAGTCCAATTTTTGTCAAACTCGACAGAGACGTTACTCTGCCCAGCTCCCAATGAATTGAACTCGACGAAAACTCAGAAGTCGGCGAAATCCCTGGTTACTGTAGTGCTTGATGCGATTACTATGATTACAATTTTTTATCTACCTTTTTTTGCAGGAAACTTTCGATCTATTTATTTTCAATCATGGTAGTACAACGAACACTGTAAATAATAAAAATGACATCCATATTCGTAGACCATCTAGCGACGACTACAAGCACTGAAGCGTGCCGTCGTCGCCCCTCCCTCGCTGGAGTCGGGAAACACTTGTTATAATAGACAGTCGAGAAGTCGTCGTGCTAAGGCCCCATAGGACCAGCGCACCAGAACAGCAACCGCCACCGATGAAGAGAACCATTCATCGAAAGGATCCAACCTAAAGACACAAGAACATAGACGGATGATCTGCCGGAAACACACCACCGACCGAATCCCACGAGATCTGCCGGAAACACACCTCCACACGCCCTCCGAAAATAGCCGAAGGCGCGCCACCTTTTCCTTTGGAGAAGAGACGAAGGGAGGAGAGACGTGTAAAGGCTAGTTCTGTGTGCATACGAGGACGAGGTTATATGTATCTACCATTTTTCTCGATTAAACTTAATAAAACATTGCTCAAATATTCAACAACTATTATGTCTAGAAGTAGGAAAAGTATGGTTGGTTTTGAAAAGTCAAAGTAACGTAAAATAGCTTAGTTAAAATCTACTCCTATATCATTGCATTTCAAGGCTGTGTTATGCCCTACACTAATGAGAAGGAAAGAAAATGCGGTGAAAAGGTTCAAATCGCACTATCGCTTCAACAATTTGATCAAATAAGAAATTTAAAACCGAGTTTATGAACTTATTGCATATGCAGTAAATAGTCCCCCTACTGTTTTTTTAGTCACTTTTTCCTCAAGACAGAACAAGGACGAGCAACCACTAGCATATTCGACAACTATAAAGAGGCATAATCTAAACGGAAATACTAAACAAATACTTGTCCTTCTAGTATGATTTAGTCTCTGTTTGGTCTTGCCGTGTCTTCTGAAAAGCACAACAACTTTACTTATTTATACTACCATCGAACGTCACAGTTAGTTGAGAGCAGATATTTATGAGATGCAGCACGAATCAGTAGTCCCACAATGACAAAAGTACCCAGAAAAGCACATCCATATGACCTAATTTGAGAAATTCGGAATAATGCCTCAACCCAATCCGAGGGATGTAGATTGTGTGTAGGCATGCCTCATAATTTTCTTAGAATAGGTGGAAACTTAAAAAGTGCACTATCCAAACATAGTTTTCTAAATATGCAACGTAAAAATACATGATGTATTTGTAAAACAAACTATATGCAATATATGTTTGTGTGTAACAAACTTAGTGCCATGAAGCGAGCCAATTGGTTGGATGGTTAGGAGGACAGCGGTATCTCCAGCCCATTAGGGTTTCAAGTTCTAGACTTGACATTTGTGCTCGCATTTTTCTGTATTTATTTCAGACTTTCCGCGATGTTCGTTCAGTGGGAGAATACGTTCTCATCTACTACGAGACGCATGTGGTGAATTCGTCAATCTCAAGATACTATGTTGGCTCAATTTCTCGGTGGTGCTCATAGGTGTAGGGTGTGTGCATACGTGTGTTTATAGGGGTGGGTGTATGCTTGTATATGTGAGCGACTTCGATTATACTGTGTTTAAAAAAAACTTAGTGCCATGAATTATTATTTTTATAAAAACCATTAATTTCGCTTGTTCAGTGGAAACGAGTCATAACAAAACATAGGATCAGATCATTACACATGTAAAGCCTTTCCCATTTTTACCCTAATTTTTTTTGAACCATCCTACCGGGTACGGATCGTCGACCGACCGAGAAGCTCATCTGACACCTCCATGACCCATAGTCATTTTCAAGGATTAGCTCCGGTGGCCACAACTAATTGTTAGGTTGATCTCCTCTGTGCAGGCCCAGCGGCCTGCCAGCCCCTTGCATCGCGCCCTGATCGGGGGCGCCCAACCCTCATATGGTTGGTGGGCCCCTGTGACCCGCGCTATATTAACAGA
Source organism: Elymus sibiricus (assembly GCA_039707655.1). Lineage (NCBI taxonomy): Eukaryota > Viridiplantae > Streptophyta > Magnoliopsida > Poales > Poaceae > Elymus > Elymus sibiricus. Next base: position 125,021,799 of record CM077668.1, read on the forward strand.
GGTGGGGGGCCGGGGCACGGGACACGAGGTTCACCGTCGCCACAAACCCCACCGATATTCCCTACCGATCTAGGGTTAGTGCGGTGCTCACGGGAAGCCTCCACGACCTCGCCATCTCTCTGTCTTCGCCGCCGTCACCATCCCACCATGGCCACCGGCGGCAGCTCCTCAAGCACAGGAGAAGGTAATACCCAACCACCACTGTTGCCGGAATCCTAGCCTACACGATCTTGTGATTCTATCAATGGTATCAGCCAGAGATTGGTTTAGGATTTTCGGTACAGAAAAGAAAAGGAAATCCCCACCCAACAGATACCCTAACCCTAACAGAGAAAAGAGAGGAAAGGGAGAAGAAAAAGAACAGCTCACCGGAGCTGTGCGCCGCCTCTGAGCCGCGCCGGTTCCTCTCGATCCGAACGGGCATCGGCAAGCCGAGCCGTTCGGACGAAGAACAACCCCGCGAGGGGCAAAGTACACCGCAACCAAACCGCTCGACGGCGGCGCGCTCACCGCAAGGGGGACGCGCAGCCGGCGAGGGGGATGGCCACGGCGCCGCCGCATCCCGCCGTCTTGTGCTCAGCAGTCGTCGTCGGTTACAATGATGGGAGGAGGAGCGGGCGGTGGAGATCACAGAAAAGCAGCGAAAGGAAAGTAAAGGGGGGGAAGGAGAGTGTGGCGCGCGGCGCCGGGATGGGCCGACAGCAGCCGTCGCCGGCTCGCCGGCAGCGCGGCGTGGCTGTAAGAACAGCCGCCGCCGGCGGAGCAGAGAGGGAAGAGAGCGGCGCGCGGGGGGGGGGGAGGAAATGAACTAGGGTTCCCCCCACCCCCCCCCCCTCGCGCTGCGAACCGGTCTGTTTTGACCCTGCGAGAAGCCTGCTCGGGCGTCGGATCTCGCCTGCCCGCATCGGGCGGCTAGGGTGAGCTCTGGCTGCCCACAAGCCGCGGCTGGGCCAAGAGGGGGTGGGCCGGCTGGGCTGGCGCCCCAGGCCAGGAGCTGCGAGGGAGCAGGCCGTTTTCGGCCCAGAGAGCTCCAGTAGTTTTTTGAAAAAGTTTCTGAAAATGAAAATAGAAAATTTTCAGAAAAAGAAAAGTTCATGAATTTTATAAAGAAAATAATAAAGTTCATGAATTTTTCTTTTGTCAAAGAAAAGTTTCTGTAAAGAATAAAAGTTCATGAATTTTCTATTCATGTTTTTCCGCTGCGTAAATAATTAATAGTGCTCTTTTACAAAGAAAATAAAAGTTTAGATAGAATTAAATTTAAAGAGCACATTAAAAGTGATTATTAAAATGAATATGATTATGTTATTTTTATGACCAACGTTGTTAATAACATGATCATGTTTTATTATTGAAATTAAAGGTGCATTTATTTCTAATTTTTTGCCCAACGGTAATATAGATTTAATTGCATAGACAATTGTATGTTTAATTTGACCAACGTTAGATTAATGCATATGATTGTTATAATGATCTCACTTAAATTGTGATTTCAGGAGGCTACCACTTGATGAGTTGCCTAAAAGAAGTTCCCACACTCCGAGGTGATAACTACACCGAATGGAGAAAGAAAGTTGATTTAGCCTTTGTCTGTGCTGAGGTGGACTGGGTTGTGGATACCCCACAGCCGGTCCAACCTCCAGAGCCAGTCAGAGATGCAAAAGCAATGATGCTGCATGGGAGAAAAAGAAAAAGGATCATGCTCCAGTGGAGATGTTATATTCCATCGAAAACCAAAAGTGGGTAAATGCAAACAAAAAGTGCATGGCATTTATAAAGAATACAATTGAGAACGCCATCGTGGGCTCAATTGCAGAGTGCACTTCCGTAGGGGAGTTGCTTACAAAGATAAAGAGCCAGTTCACTGGTTCTTCAAAGACATATGCCACCCAGTTGATAAAGCAACTGGTGACAGAGAACTACACTGGCGGTGGTCATGGAATAAGAGAGCACATCCTCAGGATGAGCAACATGGCAGCAAAGCTCAAGCCCATGGATGCGGATCTGGAGATCAAACCAGCGCTCCTGGTCCACCTGGTCATGGCTTCACTGCCAAAGGAGTTTGAAACCTTTGTTGTAAACTACAATATGTCACCTGGAACATGGGACATTGAAAAGACAATAGCAATGTGTGTCCAAGAAGAGGACAGACTCAAAGCCTCACATGGTGGTTCACTCAACTATGTGAAGGATAACAAGAAACAGAATTACAGTCAAAATAGCAAAGGTTCCCCTTCTAAGCCACATGGAAAAGCTCAACATCAGCATCAGCAGAAGTCTCTTCCAGTAGACAAAGATACATGTCTCCATTGTAAGCAGACTGGGCACTACAAGAAAGACTGCCCTGTTTGGCTAAAGTCAATAATGGCAAAGAGAGGTAACAATGTTGTTTCCTTTGTAAATGAATCCTTGTATATACAGTTTTTGAAATCTACTTGGTGGATTGACTCAGGAGCAACTGTTCATGTTGCAAATTCTTTACAGGGATTCCATTCGACGTGGACTACGCAAAGAAGCGAAAGATGCATTGAAGTTGCAAATGGAATTCAAGCAGAAGTTGAAGCTGTCAGTGACATCTCCTTGGAGTTAGCTGATGGATTCAAGCTTCTACTTAGAGATGTTTTATATGTTCCTTCATGTCACAGAAACTTGATTAGTGTTTCCTGTTTGGACAAAGATTGTTATGAATGTCATTTTGGACATGGCAAATGTGCCATATGGTTTAATAATACTCATGTGGGTGTTGCATTCCTACACGATGAGCTTTATTTATTATCACTCCGTGAAAAAGTGTATTCTGTGTGCAATGTGAATGAGCATGTTTCCGCATCGAATAAAGAACAAAAGAAAAGAAAGAGAACTCACGACTCATCGAAATTATGGCACTGTCGCTTGGGCCACATTTCCAGGGGGAGAATAGAAAGATTAGTCAAAAGTGAAATTCTTCCTCCGTTAGAGTTCTTAGACTTAGAACAATGCATAGATTGCATTAAAGGAAAGTATATAAAACAAATCAAAAAGGGTGCAATCCATAGCACAGGCACACTAGAAATCATTCACACTGACATTTGTGGACCATTTCCGGTGAAAAGTGTGGATGGATATGACTCGTTCATAACATTCACAGATGACTACTCTCGCTATGGATATATTTATCCAATCAAAGAAAGATCCGAAGCGTTGGATAAGTTTAAAATATTCAAAGCTGAAGTTGAAAATCAGCATGATAAAAGAATAAAGATAGTAAGATCTGACCGTGGGGGGAGTACTACGGTCGACATACTCCATATGGCCAAGTCCCTGGACCTTTTGCAAAGTTTTTACAGGAGACTGGCATAGTAGCCCAGTATTCAATGCCGGGCGAGCCTCAGCAAAATGGAGTAGCTGAAAGGCGCAACCGTACACTTATGGACATGGTGCGTAGCATGATGAGTTATTCCACCTTGCCATTGGGATTATGGATGGAGGCGCTTAAAACCGCCATTCACATTTTCAATAGAGTACCAAGCAAGTCGGTGCCCAAAACACCGTACGAGTTGTGGACAGGAAGAGTGCCCTCCCTACAACACTTAAGGGTGTGGGGGAGCCCAGCTGAGGCCAAAATGTTTAATCCAAACATTGCAAAGTTAGATCCCAAAACAGTGAGTTGCCACTTCATTGGCTATCCAGACAGATCAAAGGGTTTTCGTTTCTACTGTCCAGACAGATATACAAAGTTTGTAGAAACAAGACATGCAGTCTTCTTAGAGGACGAAATGATGAGGGGGAGCATGGTAGCTCGGAAAATTGATCTTGAGGAGAAGAGGGTGCATGCACCTAATCCGATGATTCAGGAGCCATTTTTCTCACTACCAGTTGCAACTCCACCCATGACAACTATGGGGGTAGACCCGGAACCTGTCCGTCAGGAGCCGACTGGACCCGTTGTTGAGCATGAAAGGGAGGTGCAGCAGCAAATTTTAGAAGAAGTGCCAGAAGTTGAGGCACAGAATGTGCCAGAAACTGAGGCCCTTAGAAGATCTAAAAGACCAAGAAAGTCAGCTATTTCTACTGACTTTAAAGTTTATAATACAGAAATGGTTCATATGGAAGGTGATCCCACCACATATGAAGAAGCCATTAGAAGCCCTAACTCATCAAAATGGCTAGAGGCAATGGAAGATGAAATGAAATCGATGAGTTCCAAAGATGTTTGGGACTTAGAGGAAATTCCTAAAGGAGCCAAAACAGTAGGCTGCAAATGGGTCTACAAAACTAAGTATGACCCTAATGGGAATGTAGAAAAGTATAAAGCCCGACTTGTGGCAAAAGGATTTACACAAAGAGAAGGGATAGATTACAATGAGACTTTTTCCCCAGTCTCGTGTAAGGATTCCTTCAGAATCATAATGGCATTAGTTGCACATTTTGATTTAGAGTTACATCAAATGGATGTTAAGACGGCATTTCTGAATGGTGATTTAAAAGAAAAGGTCTACATGAAACAACCCAAGGGTTTTATCATGGAAGGCAAGGAAAATATGGGATGCCGCCTGAAGAAATCTATTTATGGATTAAGGCAAGCCTCTAGACAGTGGTATCTAAAGTTTAATCAAACGATTAAAAAATTTGGATTTAAAGAAAATATTGAGGATAACTGCATTTGTGCAAGGTTTAAAAATGAGAAATATATTTTCCTAATCTTGTATGTGGATGATATCCTGCTTGCTAGCAGTGATGTTAGTCTACTACAAGAAACAAAGAAGTTCTTATCCTCAAATTTTGACATAACAGATCTTGGTGAAGCAACCTATGTTTTGGGCATAGAAATTCACCGAGATAGGAACAATGGAGTCTTAGGACTATCGCAGAAAGCATATTTAGAAAAGGTTCTTCAAAAGTATAATATGCATGCGAGTAAAGCCACACCTGCTCCTATAGTCAAGGGCGATAGTTTTGGGAAATTCCAATGTCCCAAGAACCAGTACGGGATCGATCAAATGAAAGCAGTACCATATGCTTCGGCTGTTGGAAGTTTACAGTATGCACAAGTGTGCACTCGCCCTGACTTAGCTTTTATCACCGGGGTACTCGGTAGATATCAAGAGAATCCAGGCATAGAGCACTGGAAGATGGTAAAGAAAGCATTGCGTTATGCGCAAGGCACGAAGGATTACATGCTAACATATAGGAGATGTGATTCCCTAGAAATAAAAGGGTATTCAGACGCAGATTTTGCAGGGGACAGAGATGATAGAAAATCCACGTCAGGATACGTATTCACTCTCGCTGGGGGAGCTATTTCGTGGAAAAGCTCCAAACAGTCGATAGTTGCATCATCCACGATGTATGCAGAATTCATAGCATGCTTCGAGGCCACGGGGTAGGCGATATGGCTAAAGAAATTTATACCCGACTTGAAAGTGATAGATTGTATTCACAAACCACTAAAGATGTACTGTGACAACCAGCCCGCGGTATTCTATGCTCACAACAACAAGTCGAGTAATGCTGCCAAAACAATAGAGATAAAGTATTATGTTGTGAAAGATAAAATCCAGGATCACACTATAAGTCTCGAGCATATAAGGACAAAGGATATGCTTGCGGATCCGCTTAGGAAAGGCTTACCACCCAATGTGTTCAAGGAACACTTAGCCGGCATGGGTTTAAGGGAAAGCCTTATGACTCCTGGATCATGAGAGGCCCAAAACGAACAGAATTTGTTTCTGAACAAAACGTATGTTGTAGCTGTATGATTCTATCGGCAGTTAAGCTGTGACGATGAAACATGCTCTATGTACCAATATGTGATGAAACAAATAAACTAGAAAGTATAAGGTTAAAAGTAAAGTTGAGATCAAGGGGGAGAATGTTAGGTTGATCTCCTCTGTGCAGGCCCAACGGCCTGCCAGCCCCTTGCATCGCGCCCTGATCGGGGGCGCCCAACCCTCATATGGTTGGTGGGCCCCTGTGACCCGCGCTATATTAACAGAGGTGGGGGGCCGGGGCACGGGACACGAGGTTCACCGTCGCCACAAACCCCACCGATATTCCCTACCGATCTAGGGTTAGTGCGGTGCTCACGGGAAGCCTCCACGACCTTGCCATCTCTCTGTCTTCGCCGCCGTCACCATCCCACCATGGCCACCGGCGGCAGCTCCTCAAACACAGGAGAAGGTAATACCCAACCACCACTGTTGCCGGAATCCTAGCCTACACGATCTTGTGATTCTATCACTAATGACTCAGCCTGCAGCCACAACGACGTGCTAACCCACACGCATCACCAAAGAGCCTATATAAACATTAGCTCCGGTGCATGCATTTCCACACAGCCTAAGTTAATCAAATATGACTTCTTCCATGCCTTGCCTTGTCCTACTCTTGGGCATCGCCTGCCTCCTGCAGGCATCGCTGACCGCGGCAGACCCGCCGCAGCGGCCACCGTGGGAGCTGCCGGAATCCGAGGTGAGGTCCAGGTGGACGAGGTGGCAAACCAAGTACTCGAAGCGCTACCCGAGCCCCGAGGAGAAGGAGAAGCGGTTCCAGGTATTCAAGCAGAACACCAACTCCATCGGCGCTTTCGCCAGCCAGACTACGGTCAACGCCGTCGTCGGCGGGTTCGGGCCCCAGACCGTCACCACGGTCAGGGTGGGCATGAACAGGTTCGGTGACCTCAACCCCAGCGAGGTCGCCGAGCAGTTCACCGGGTTCAACAACTCCGTCTTCACCCCAGAGCATCCCTCCCCGCTCCCTTACGACTCATGGAAGCCGTGCTGCGTTGACTGGCGCTCGAGCGGCGCCGTCACCGGCGTTAAGTTTCAGGGCTCTTGCTGTAAGTCAAGCTAGCAAACTCCTGCTGTGGTTTATATGTTGGTCAGTTCATGTAGAGTAACGAACATGTATATGTGGCAGTGTCATGCTGGGCATTCGCGGCCGTGGCGGCCATCGAGGGCATGAACAAGATCAGGACCGGCGAGCTGGTATCGCTGTCGGAGCAGCAGCTCGTGGACTGCGACACCGGTAGCAGTGGCTGCAGCGGCGGCCGCACTGACACTGCCCTGGGCCTCGTGGCCTCCCGCGGCGGCATCACGTCAGAGGAGAGGTACCCGTACAGCGGCTTCAAGGGCACCTGCGACGTGGACAAGCTGCTGTTCGACCACCAGGCGTCCGTCAAGGGGTTCAAGGCCGTGCCGCCCAACGACGAGCGGCAGCTGGCGCTTGCCGTGGCGCGGCAGCCCGTGACGGTGTACATCGACGCCAGCACGTGGGAGTTCCAGTTCTACTCAGGCGGCATCTTCCGAGGCCCCTGCTCCGCCGATGCCGGGAGAGTCAACCACGCCGTCACCATTGTCGGCTACTGCGAGGAGTTCGGTGAGAAGTTCTGGATAGCCAAGAACTCGTGGAGCAACGACTGGGGCGACCATGGATACATCTACCTCGCCAAGGACGTTTTCTGGCCGACGGGCACCTGCGGCCTTGCCACCTCGCCCTTCTACCCGACAGCTTGATCGATGCCGGCTTGCCGGTGGAGCTTTTGCGTGCGCCGTGCGCGCAATATACTTGCTTACGTTTAGTGCATCGATCGTACGGATGATTAAGAGTGATCGATGGTTGTGTGGTATTTTTTTTTTTGGGTATTGTTTCCCTTATCATTGTAATAACGCAAAATAAAATATTGATTGTGTTTACCTAAAAAAGCAATAGTTGGCCAATCAGTAAGAAAGATGGCTCGAGTAGTCGAGTGTACTCGTTGATATATAGACTTGCGTCGACAAAATCTTTTCACATTTCAACATGGCGTGATCCCATATCAGAACGAAGCACGCAGCTAGCGTCAGGGGAAGCAAAAGTTTACGGAAAGCTAAAGCATATTTTTATGATCGGCCTGAAGCGTCATAGCGGTACCAACACTACTGGGATCTGGGATTTCACCGAGTTCATTTCATCGGAAGCTTGGCAGAGTGATCTATTTGCCGAATTTGATAAAAATCAGTGACACTCGACTCGCCAAACTTCACCGTTTGCCTATAAGGGAAAAGGGACTCGGCGAAAGAGAGGAACTCGGCAGTGTCTCACATTCCCCGAGTTCCTCCTTTTTAAAAAAAAAAAGGAGGATATACCCCCGGCCTCTGCATCTGGACGATGCATGCAGCCATTTTATTAATTATTCATAAAGATCATACAAAGTAATACATCAGTAAGTCTGAAGCCACCATGTAGGCAACATCTGTTGCTACTCCTATCCCCTTGATGAAGGGGTGCCGAATGTCCGAGCCGAATACCAAACAGACATCGCACCAAAGCCTGACATCTAAAGCCGGATGCCCCAGCCCAGCCACATACCGAAACTGGGTCACACACCGGTCCGGCGCACTCTCAGAGGCTGCCACCGCCATCTTCCACCGATCCATCTCCAGATCAGGAACTGACGCATCGACCTTGTCTGGCCTGCCGTCGACGCCACCACGGTGCCAGGCAACGTCACCATCCTGCACGTATCCATCCACTCGCGCCCATCGCCGAACCTCCGCTGCGCCATGCCGCCGGGATCCGCCGTCGGCCTTGCGGTAGATGTAACACCGCTCCTCCTCATGTCCCCTCCAGCCAGCACTTGCTCCAAAACGGTGCCCCCAGGAGGGACAACGGCATCGAAGGTGCCATCAGCATCCGATACGGTAGACCCAGATCTAGGGTTTCCTCCGGAGCATCACGAGTGGGGTGCCACGACCTGCAACAACGATGCCTCGAGAAGGGAACGACGTCACAGACGCTGCCATCGTCCGCCATGACCGTAGTCGGCGCGATTTTCACCGGAAGTCGCGTCCCCCCCGATCTCGTAGCTGGGTGGAACCGAACGGAGCCTCGCCGTGGAGACGAGGACCTCCGTCGGCACGCCGGCAGGGAGCCTCCAGCCGCCCCTCACCGATCCTCCTCGCGCCACTGGCCGGCCCAGGCCATACCGTGATGGATCTGGGCAGGACGCCAGATCCACAGCCATCGATGCCACCCAACTGCATGCAGCCGCCACCGTCGCTGAATGGAGTGCCGCCACCGCCACCACCCAACCTCAGGTCACCGCCGGCCGTGGAGGCTTCGATCGCCGCCGTGCAGCTGGGGCGCCGCCCTGTCTGCCACCCCCGGCCTCCCCGCATGAAACGCCCCCTCCGCCTCACAGGGGATACTGCGGCTACCGCCTGCCCTGGAGGCTATGGCGTCGGGCCTTCCGCCACCGCGGCCCTTGCCGGCGGCAGCAGCGGCTGGGGATGGAACGACAGGAGTCTGGCGGCTAGGGTTAGGGGGGGCCCTGGCGTCGCCTGAGGGGAGGCGACGCGAGAGGAGGAGGACGCCTTTGAGTTGGTGTGCTTAATCCCCGAGTTCCTCCTAATATAAACTCGGTAATGGCTGACATTTTCAAATAGAAAACCAAAAAACTCTGCAATGACTGACAGATGGGCCGCACTGACGACCCTGTAACGACGTTACATGTTTGCCGAAACTCGGCAATCTTTTTGCCTTATTGTTTTTTATTACGGAATTCCATGAGTCACGTCTATGCCGAGCACCCGTGTAAATAAACTCGGCAATCATTTTGTTTTTTTCATTACGGAATTCGAGGAGTCACGTGTATGCCAAGCACCCGTAGAGATAAACTCGACAAACAGCAAACTGGTGGGCCCTTGTGGCACGTGTCAACGACTAGCTGACAGTTGGGCTTTCTATGCCGAGTTCCAAAACTAGGCAAAGGGCAGACCATTCGTCTACTAAATGGGGAACGGGCCGCTCGTGCCAAACGCAAAAGCCCTCGTGAAAGATCGTGGATGTCGCCTAGAGGGGGGGGTGAATAGGCGCTTTAAAATAATTACGTTTTAGGCTTGAACAAATGCGGAATAAAATTAGCGTTTAATTTGTCAAGCACAAAACCTAAATCGACTAGGGTCACCTATGTGCACCAACAACTTATGCTAAGCAAGATAAACAACTAAGTGATAGCAAGATATATAACATGAAACACTATGGCTATCACAAAGTAAAGTGCATAAGTAAAGGGCTCGGGTAAAAGATAATCGAGGCACGCGGAGACGACGATGTATCCCGAAGTTCACACCCTTGCGGATGCTAATCTCCGTTTGGAGCGGTGTGGAGGCACAATGCTCCCCAAGAAGCCACTAGGGCCACCGTAATCTCCTCACGCCCTCGCACAATGCAAGATGCCGTGATTCCACTAAGGGACCCTTGAGGGCGGTCACCGAACCCGTACAAATGGCAACCCTTGGGGGCGGTCACTGAACCCGTACACTTTGGCAACCCTTGGGGGCGGTCACCGGTACCCGTCAAATTGCTCGGGGCAATCTCCTCCACCTAATTGGAGACCCCGACGCTTGTCCGGAGCTTTACACCACAATGATTGAGCTCCGACAACACCAACCGTCTAGGGCACCAAGGCACCCAAGAGGAACAAGCTCTAGGGTGCCCAAACACCCAAGAGTAACAAGCTTCTCAACTTCACTTCCGCGTATCACCGCGGAGAACTCAAACCGATGCACCAAATACAATGCCAAGCGCACACGGAGTGCCCAAGTCCTTCTCTCCCAAATCCCACCAAAGCAACTAATGATAGGGAGGAAAATGAGAGGAAGAACGAAGAAGAGAACACGAAGAACTCCAAGATCTAGATCCAAGGGGTTCCCCACACATAGAGGAGAAAGTGATTGGAGGAAACGTAGATCTAGATCTCCTCTCTCTTTTCCCTCAAGAACTAGCAAGAATCATTGGAGGGATTGAGAGATAGCAAGCTCGAAGAAGGTCAAGAATGGAGGAAGAACACGAGCTCAAATGGATAGAAAACCATTGGGGAAGAAGACCCCCTTTTATAGGCCTCCCCAAATCCAACCGTTATGCCCTACAGCCCGTGCACAAGTGGTAGTACCGCTCGGGTGAGCGGTACTTCCGCTGGCACGGAAGTTCCGGCTATCTGCGTACAACTGAACAAGTCAGGGAGGCGGTAGTGCCGCCGGAGCGGTACTACCGCTCCCACCAACGGTACTACCGCGTAGTGTTGAGCAAACGGCTAGAACAGCGGTAGTAGGGGAGGGCAGCGCGGTTGTGCCGCCCGAAGCGGTACTACCGCCCGTTACTGCCGCTCTACTTCCGCTCGAAGGACAGGGCATAACAGAAGGCACAAATAAGCGGAAGTGCCCACGGCACTGGAACCGTGGAAGTACCGCGCAAGCGGTACTACCGCTAGGGTGCAACAAAAGGCCTAAGAAAAACAGAAGGAAGCAAGAAAACCAGAACTGCCACAACTTCTACATGTGAACTCCGAATCCAGCAAACTCAAGCTCGTTGGATAGATGAAGACGAGTAGTATCCAACAGCGCCTAGTTATAATAAGAAGTGGCAGAAGAGATATGCCTATGATATAGAGATGTGAAACCTCTATCAATGAAGATCCGGCAAAAACCCCAACATCGAGAACATACAAGAAGAAGCAAACGAAACCCGTTCTCGATGAACTTGAGCTTGTCATGAAGGTGACCAAAAGCTCAAAAACTCACACAGAGAAAAACCAAACAAGAACCAAGAAAGATGATGCAAGGATGCAATGGTTTGAGCTCTCTACGAACGATACGATCAAGCTACTCATACGAGAGCCCCCCTTGATAGTACGGCAATCGATCCTATAACCCGGTCTCCAAACTACCACCATGAGACCAGTAAAATAGAAAACCTATCAAGGGCAAACCTTTGCCTTGCACAAAGTCCACTTGAGCTAGATGATGACGATCTTGACCTCCTCAAGTTGGACCACCTTTCTTGATTGCGTTGGCTCGATGAAGACTAGTTGATTGCTCCCCATACTCCACTATGGGTGAGCCACTCTTCGGCACATCTTCACAAGTCCATTGTCACCACAATAGACGGCAAGCTTCAAGCATGATCTCTTCGTGATGCTCCACTTGAACTTGCACACCGCAATCTTGATGACGATCACCACTTGATTTCATCCTCCATGGGTTGTATGATATCTTCCTTTTGATGCACGCCCATGGAAACAAACCTAACCCCACAAAGAACTGTCGCATAGAACATGGGTTAGTACACAAAGCGTAATGGACAATGCTTACCATACCGTGAGATCACTTGATCCCCACTCGGTACATCTTCTACGCTTTGTGTGTTTATCAACTTGAATCACTCTTCATATTTAGTCTTGATCAACCTTGAATCTTTCCACTCTCTTCATTAGGATGATGTCTTGAAGGTAAACATGAATGTTCACACAATCTTCTTCTTCAAGACATGCTTGCAATAGGCTCATCTCTTACATGACCAATCTTTGGATAACTCCATGAATAACCCCTTGGTCAACACATATTCTTCTTCAAATCACCTTGAGACCAACAAATGGTCTACAAGCAAAGCCTATGGACAAATCCTTCAAATATAACTCAAGGCAACCATTAGTCCATAGGGATTGCCATCAATTACCAAAACCAAACATGGGGGCAGCACATGTTCTTTCACCTCGCCCATCCCGGCCGTCTCCCTCTCCTACGATACACCATCGCCGCCGCGCTGCCCTCTCTCCTTCTAGCCGCCATCGCCGAATGGATCTGGCTGCCGCATCCACTATGCCGACGAGCTCCGCGACCGTCGCATGAGTCGCACCGACGTGCCCAGTTGTATAACTGGAACATGCAGCTGATACTGATAAAAAAAATAGAATTTTAAAAAACATAAAATTAAAATGAATAAATAATAAAAAGAAAAAGAAAAAGGGGAAAAATATCATAGTTTGACTTGTTCAATTCGGGCCCGGGGAAAGTTGCATGTGGAGGATGTACATGCAAATGGATCGGAGTGGGGATGGAAGAGAAGGTGCAAGTTGCGTGTTGATGATTACGTGCAACTGGATCGAGGTGGAAGACAAACTGTGTGTCAAAGCTGGACATGCATATAAGGAGAGGTCGAAATAAAAGATCGCATGGACAAAGATCACACACTGTATCAGCATTCCCTACCATCTCTTCTGTTCCCGTGGACAAGATCGACCCACCCCACGCCTCCCGTCGTCTTGGGCGTAGGTTTCTGCTATTTGATAAAAGAGGAAATGAGAGTGAGAAGAGAAAGTGAGCAATGGTGACGGCTCATGCGATGTTTGTACAGAAGGGGGGGGGGGCTCCTATACCGCGCGCGGCGTGCTAGGACGAGATGCAGCGCGCATCCCTCGCTCCCCCAGTACGCTCTTTTTGGCCAGCCCATGTGCGGGCGTCCTATTTTTTATTTCTTTTTTCCACTTTCTTTTTTCTTTTCCATATTTTTTTATTTTCTACTTTAAATGGGATTTCAAAGAAGTTACAAATGTTTTTTTAATGAGAATTTTGAAGAAAAAAATGTTCAAGAGATCATAAAATGTCATAGATTAAAAAAATGTTCATGATTTTAAAACAAGTTCGCATATTTAAAAAATGTTCATGATTTTGAAAATTGTTTGTGTATTAAAAAAATTCATCAATTTGAATAAAAATAGAGAATTCAAATAATGTAAATGAAAATTCTAAAAATTGTTCAAAAAATGAAAAATGTTCACGAATTTCAATAAATGTTTTTAAATTTGAAAAAAACTTCATTGGCTCAAACAATGATAGCAGATTCAGAAAATGTTCATGCATTTCAAAAATATGTTCATCAAACAAAACAATGTTCGGGACTTTCATAAAATGTTCGCCAATTCAAAAAATGTTCACGAGTTTAAAATAATATTCATAGTTTTAAAAAATGTGTGTAAATTTGTAAAAAAGTTCATGGATTCAAAAAAATCACTAATTAAAATAATATTCACAAATTTGAAAAAATGTTGATGATTTCAAATAAAAATTCACAAATTTGAAAAAATGTTCATGATTTAAAAAGAATGAAAAGCAAAAAAACAAAAGGAAAGAACAAACGGGAAGAAAAAACAAAGAAAAAAGAGAAAAACGGTCCAAGGAAAACCGGTGAGGAATACACTTAAAATGGGCCGGCCCAAATGCTGATCGACCGTGCTGGAGGGGTGCGCGCTGGGTCGCTCGCGGGCTACCTACGAGCCAAATAGTAGACGCCGAAAAGGAGGGTACCACTTCCAATTCCTCAGCATGTGCAGCGGATACGAAAAATAGGCCGAAAAGAACGGGCCCACGTGGGAAAAAACAGGACAACCAAAAAACAAAAAACAAAAAATAGCTCAAAAAAAAAACCAAAAAACATAAAAAGCCCATAGTGCGACCCCTACGCGAGACAGAACGACTTGGAATACATAGCGACAACGTGATCAAACATTTTGCACGAATATTTCAGCTTCTGATTGTGTGGTGGACAATTTAGATGTGACATACCTATTTCTCATCTAGATAAGTTATTCATATTAGGCACTGTCAAAATAAGGTTAGCATTTTTTTTGCAAAGTTTGCTCGTCTAGAGAATAGAACCATGATCTGGTTGGGTTCTAGCCCTGGTGTCATTAACTGAACATTGCTGATTGTAATATCGATGTGACTGAGTAATACAAGTGTTCTACCCAAAAAGAAAAGAAAAACGTTGACAGGAATGATTCAGGGTCCCGTAAAAAGAAAAGAAATAGATTCATGGGGACTGCTTCCTCGTGTGCGTACTGAACTCCGGGAGTCAATCAAGGTGTGCAAATATTTTTTTTTGCATGGTAATACGTGTCTCATTTGTATCATAAGGATTATAATACAAGTCACGTATATGCTGACCTGGCAAAACTGGAAAAAAAAGCAGAAACCTAGCCTTTGCACAAAAAACATCAGCCAAGAAGTAATAAAATTACAAATAAGACTAAAGAATCCTTTGAGCTTAACACTGACGTCTGTCACCTGCCTCTGGCACCACCACAACAGTCACCAAAGAAAAAAAATGACGGATCACCTCCATACCCGAGCTCGACACGGCTCTATCGCTGATATGTAGCTTTACGGACCTCCAACGTGGCTCGCCAAAGACGAAACCATTACCGTTGAATGAATCAGACCGGGGCAACACCCCGGACACGCCATCAAACTCTAGATCTGGCACCCCCACACTACTAAGACGTCGGAGAAGAAAACCATACATGTCATCCACGAACCACGACCCCTAGCACACGATCCACCATCTTTTAGATGCCGCCGATGCAGACCACAATCTGCATCCGCTCCTGGACTACTTCCCAAGCTTCGCGCCGGCGCTGGAGCAAACGCCGTCGCAACGGCGGAGCTCGAGGACACAGGTCAACCACGAGGATGCTGTCGCCGTTACGCCATCCTTACTTGAACATACTGGTTTTTAAATCCATCCCCAACCATAGGACCGATCACATCGTCGGAATATGGTCTGAAGGATCTTTATTCAACGTCGCCATTGCCGCCGCCGAAGCCATGACGATAAACGACCTAAAAACCTAAACTACGAGAGTCTAAAAGCTATCCACACGCGTGGATCTGGCGACCCCCCCCCCCCTCCCCCCTCACCATCGACGACCGAAGTCGCCGGCGGAGGGGAGCCAGTGGAGGGGAGCCGCCGGAGGGCAGCGGCGGTGGCGGGTTGCCTTTTCTTTCTTTGGATGAAAGAAAAGCGAACTACTAGTGTATCTATATCTATCAAGGTGCGCAAAGAGACCATCGTTTTAAGTTAATCAATTCGTCCACCGTTGATAGATCGCCACATAGAATGATAGTTCAGGATATTAAGAGGCTCTTTGGTGAAAGGGATATCTCTATTGCTCATGTAAGTAGGAACAAGGTTGTTAGTCACACCCTTGCTGCTTTCGAACAATCGGAGGGCCGTACTGCAGTTTGGTTGCGATTTGGACAGACGTTCCTCTGCTTTGTAGGAACAAATTCTTCAACAGTTGAGCAATGAAATCCTTTTAACCACGCAAAAAGAAAATAGACCATCGTTTTATTCACGCGTAGGAAAAAGCAGAGGTACATATGCGTGTACACCGTACGGATACATTCATATTTAGTGATCTTAACCTAACATAGTACTCCCTCCGTTCCAAAATATAGTGCGTCCTTGGTTTCCGCGCTTCAACTTTGACCATAAATTTAACCAACGAGACCGACTGCGGCAGGAGCAAAAATTATACAGTGAATTCGTATTCGAAAGAAGTTTTCAATTATATAATTTTTGCTTCCGTCGCAGTCGGTCTTGTTGGTTAAATTTATGATCAACGTTGAACCTCGAGAAGCGCAGGCGCACTATATTTTGGAACGGAGGGAGTATGGGCGAATTGCACACGTATGGCAAATTAATGCCATCAGCTGGTCGCGATCTCCTCGATGGAGGCGGTGGATCCCGAGTAGTAGTGGCGAGCCATCTGAATCTCGGGGGCTGCCACCGACGACCGGTTGTTGACGACGCTGCAGTTGAGCCGGATCTCCCCCTGGGTGCCCGTGAGCACCTCGATGTTTCCCATCTTCACCATGGCCGCGACGAACTTCTGCTTCCAGAGCGTCTCGTTTGCCGCGAAGCTGTTCACGGACGTGTTGAGCGTGGCGTTGGTCCGCAGCTGGTTGTCGGAGAAGAAGAGGCCGAGGTTGAGCGACAGGAGCTTGTAGTAGTTGTTGTCCAGCACCGCAGGCGTGCTCGGATCGACCGCCGTCGTCGTGGCCCCGTTCGGAGTCGACGGGCATAGCGCCTGCAGCAGCGCCGCGTACGCCGGGCTCAGCCCCGTGTCCACCTGCACGCACGTACGCCGGCAGTTTTGCGTTACATGGTCACCATGGACAGCTGCAGCTGCAAGCATTACTAGGGGTCGGAGGACGTACGGTGGCGGTGGTGTTGTTCCAGATGCGGGGGAGGAAGGAGCTGCAGAAGGAGCGACCCACGGTGTGGGCGCCGGAGAGGATGACCATCTCCTCGGCGGTGAGGGTCTTGTTGGCGAAGCGGTCGACGAGCTGCTGCGCCGTGAACGTGGGCGGAGGCAGGTTGTTGAGCGCGTCCTGGTCGAGGGAGAAGTTCCCGTCGCGCCGGCCCGAGGGGACCTGATACGCGGCCTGGCCGGTGAGGTTGATGCTGTCGCGGGCGGCGAAGGCCACGATGTCGGCGCAGGAGACGGTGCGCGCGCAGCTCTTCTCGACTGCGGCCTTGGCGGCGTCGATCACCTCGAAGCCCCGGAGGCTGGGCTTGTTCGGGGCCGCGTCGCGCTCAGCCGTGCCGTTGGCGGACACGAGCAGCACGGAGGCGTCACATCCCTGAACGAGCAGACCAAACGTAAGTAGTGCTAGTAGTGTAGCGAGTATTTTGCTGTCCCGCACCGGCGTAGTAGGAGTGCTATTCAGGAGGCCATACGTACAGTGCATAGCATGCATGTGCATGTGAATGTATCAATGCAAAAGTGTTACAGTTACGGAATCGACCTACGGACTGTTTCTTACGGACTACGGACTCCTTTCCCAGTTCCCAGTTCCCACTGATCCCTTCCCCCCCCCCCCCCCCCCCCCCCCCCTCCTGATTTCAACTGGTGGACCCCACCTCCCTCTAATGTCCAATCATAATTTGACATCTCAGTCCGTAACATCAAATCCTGTGAAGATCTGTCCGAAGTGTAGCATCACACGTATCAGTATGATGTGCTACTATTCAATCAACCATCTTTTTTCTTATATAGTGGTTACTTTGTTTGACTCTTCAAACGACAGGAACAAGAGGGAGGCCTCCCCTTCTTCCGCGCATGGGCAAGGTGTAGATCGAATCATTGGAATAGCAAACTTACAAAGAAACTGTCCTCCCAGTACAGTTCCACTAGAGAGTACCGTGTACTGTTAACAAATTCCAAGACAAGAAAATAATACGTATTTTGCAGCTAAGGATGCTAGGTAAAAACTCGTTAGGATGGAAATTGATGTGGAAAACAAGAGCGCAAGGGATCTAGGGGCTAGGCGATACGTACCCGGACAAAGCAGTCATGGAAATGGAGGCGGATGAGGCCGGCGGCGATGCCAGAGTCGTTGGCGAAGGCGGTGGCGACGGCCTGCTGGACCAGCGACTCCGCGTTGGGGCAGCTCGTGTTGTAGAAGCCCACCTGAAGCTGCCCGCGAGCCACCGCCGGTAGCCGCAAGCACACCGCCGCCACAACCACGGCAACTACGGCAGCTACCATCTCTAGTGCGTAAAGGATCCAGGAGCTAGCTAGTGCTGGATCCCTTGCGTGATGCACATCACATGGGACCGTTTGAAGGGTTTATATAGAGCTTGAAGCAGAGGGTTTTGTATGAATGGTAGTTGAGGTGAGTCCATACACCTCTGCCAAAAGTAGCTAGCGATGCTCATGCTACCGCACCGGGTTACAATGAACAGGACCATGTGGTTGCATGTGTTGCATACTTGCTTTAGCTTTGCTTTGTTAACATTGCAACTTGTTCTCGTAGATGGGTCTTTGTGTACTTGTGTAACAGTTCTCTTGACCACCCTTGCAATGTGCCGGGAATTACTCCCTCCGATCCATAATAAGTGTCACAAATTCAGCGTCGGAGGGAGGGCGAGGGGAGCGAGGGGAATTTACTCGGTCGCCTCGAGGACGAGTATATTTACTCCTCCGCGGGGCTGAGGAGTAAAATTTTTACTCTTCTAACAGGTTTACGAGATCGGCTAGGTACCGATCAGAGGAGTAAAACCTAAAATTTACTCCTCTACAGCTTTTTAGGGGATTGGCTAAAGATGCTCTAACATAACATGAAAATCTAGGGTCCCTATTAATTCCCGATGTAGCAACTTATAAATTCTGGGTTTGGTAGTATTTGTCCCTTTGACCACCCATCGTAGACAAACTAATCACATAATGTTGTCCTCTAGGCCCTTATAGCTGAAGTGGCATGTAATCGATGTTCACACATCACCACTTGAGAATTATATCATAACACAATATTAAGAAATTAAACTTTATGCAATTTCACATAGTTACTAACAACTCGGTTTCTCCCAGGTGATCAAGGACGTAAACAAATTACTCACAAGACATCATAATGATCATGAACAGTGGGGTAGTGATATGGATAACAATATGAACGTATAAATCTTTCACCAATAAACCTCTGAGCATCAACTACAAGGAAATACTTAACACCAAGAACGGATCTCAACACATCTGAGGTAATAGTTCATATATTGAAATGGGAATGGAGATGGACACTAGTAGAAAAAGGACTTTACGTGAGCCCCATTAGTCCCGGTTTGGAAACGGACCGGTACTAATGTGACCATTAGTCCCGGTTCCAACGGCTAGGGGGCAAACATCATTAGTCCTGGTTCGTGTTGAACCTCTAGTACCGGTTCGTGACACGAACCGGGACTAAAGGGGTGGTGGCAGGCTGGTGTCAGGCTGGGGCCCCACGATCACCTTTAGTCCCGGTTCGTGTCACGAACCGGTACTAGAGGCTCACCTTTAGTCCCGGTTTGTGTAACGAACCGGGACTAAAGATGCTCCTATATAAACCCTTCGTCCAGCCCTAGCTCTCTGTTCTTCCCCTTTCCACTCCTCTCTGTTCTTCCCCTCTTCCTCGAGCTCATCCTCCATTTTTGCCAAAATTTGTCAAGATTTGGAGGCACCCCATCCATCCAAGTGTTCACAAAGGTTAGCAACTTTGTCCTTTCATCTCTCATTGCTAGATTAGCTCTTGCAATGCTCTATAAGTATAGTGATTTGTGGGTTTTAGTTTGGGAGTATTTATATGTGGTAGTTTATTTGATTTATATGCAATTTGAGCTCAAATTAACTTCTTAGTTTGGATGTGTAGGTGTGGTTTACTTAGTGCCTTCCCGTCCCCGTCCTAACCACCGTCGATCGCCCGCACCGTCCCGTCGCCGGCACCACCTTGGTGAGCCTCTTGTTCTTATCCTTTTTATAAAAAGAAAATCATGTTTGTGTGATTTAGATAGTTACTTGTATAATTTTCTTACCCGTACGTTGTTTGTTATACATAGTGGCATGGTTTTGATGTTCGTCCCCGTGGGCCCTCGTCCGGTTTATGATTCGGATGTGGTATATTCTCTTTTATAACTATTTGTTGCATTTCGTGTTTATGACAATTATGCCCATCAAGTTGACATAGATATTTTTATCTAGGAGGTATGTGAACCGGAAATTGCAACCGACCCTCTTGTCGAGAAGTTAAATTTAGTTGAAAAAAAAACGAGTATTTGAAAGAAAAATTGAAAAGAATTGAAGAAGAGAAGATGAAACTGGAGTTGTATGTTGCCGATGTCGTCGATGATCACAAGATCAAGATGGATGCAATGCGCTTGAAGATTAGAAAATTTAAAAAATATGCCATTGATAGTGAGGCTTGGTATCACTATGCTGTTGGATCAATTGTTACCTTAGTTGCGATCTTGATCGCATTTGTTGTTGCATTTAAATGCTTTAGCTAGAGAGTTTGTATGTTGTTTTATGAGAACAACTGTGTATGAACTTTATGTATGAACTTGTATTAATTTGGTCTTTTCGGTGTTGTGTAATGTAGATGAGCCGGCAATGGATGTACGATGACCGATGCTCTCCCCAGTTCATTAATGGCGTGCGTACTTTTCTGGTTGCGGCTGAGGCAAACAAGCAGGCGGATGGTTTTATGTATTGCCCATGTACTGGCTGTAAGAATGATCGAAATTACTCTAACTCAAGAACCATTCACGTCCACCTGTTTGAGTCCGGTTTCATGTCCGGCTATAACTGTTGGACCAAGCACGGAGAAAGAGGGGTCCTAATGGAAGAGAATGAAGAAGAAGAGGATGACGACAGCTATCCTGGCCATGGGTTCCCTGAATACGATGGTACAACAATGGGGGAAGAAGCTGAGCCGGCAATGCGGGAAGAAGCTGAAGAAGAGGCATCAGATGAGCCCGCTGATGATCTTGGTCGGGCCATTGCCGATGCAAAGAGAAACTGCGCAAGTGAAAAGGAGAAGCTGAAGTTGCAGCGCATGTTAGAGGATCACAAGAAATTGTTGTACCCAAATTGCGAAGATGACAAGAAAAAGCTGGGTACCACACTGGAATTGCTACAATGGAAGGCAAAGAATGGTGTATCTGACAAGGGATTTGAAAAGTTGCTGATAATGTTACAGAAGAAGCTTCCAAAGGACAACGAATTGCCCGACAGTACGTATGAAGCAAAGAAGGCTGTCTGCCCTCTAGGATTAGAGGTGCAGAAGATACATGCATGCCCTAATGACTGCATCCTCTACCGCGGTGAGTACGAGGATTTGAATGCATGCCCGGTATGCGGTGCATTGCGCTATAAGATCAGCCACGATGACCCTGGTGATGTTGAGGGCGAGCGCCCCAGGAAGAAGATTCCTGCCAAGGTGATGTGGTATGCTCCTATAATACCACGGTTGAAACGTTTGTTCCAAAACAAAGAGCATGCCAAGTTGATGCGATGGCACAAAGAAGACCGTAAGAAAGACGGGAAGTTGAGAGTACCCGCTGACGGATCGCAGTGGAGAAAAATCAAGAGAAAGTGGAAGGACTTTGCAGATGACGCAAGGAACGTATGGTTTGGTTTAAGTGCAGATGGCATTAATCCTTTTGGGGAGCAGAGCAGCAATCATAGCACATGGCCTGTGACTCTATGTATCTATAACCTTCCTCCTTGGTTGTGCATGAAGCGGAAGTTCATTATGATGCCAGTGCTCATCCAAGGCCCCAAGCAACCCGGCAACGACATTGATGTGTACCTAAGGCCATTAGTTGAAGAACTTTTAGAGCTGTGGAGTATAGAAGGTGTACGTGCGTGGGATGAGCACAAACAGCAGGAATTTGACCTGCGAGCGTTGCTGTTTGTAACCATCAATGATTGGCCTGCTCTCAGTAACCTTTCAGGACAGACAAACAAGGGATACCACGCATGCACGCACTGTTTAGATGATACCGACAGTATATATTTGGATAAATATAACAAGAATGTGTACCTGCGACATCGTCGATTTCTTCCGAGCAGGCATCCCGTAAGAAAGAAAGGCAAGCATTTCAAAGGTGAGGCAGATCACCGGAAGAAGCCTCGCCACCGTACTGGTGATGATATACTTGATATGGTCAAGGATTTAAAAGTAATCTTTGGAAAGGGTCCTGGCGGACAATCTGTTCCGAATGACGCTGACGGACGCGCACCCATGTGGAAGAAGAAATCTATATTTTGGGACCTACCCTATTGGAAAGACCTAGAGGTCCGCTCTGCAATCGACGTGATGCACGTGACGAAGAATCTTTGCGTGAACCTGCTAGGTTTCTTGGGCGTGTATGGGAAGACAAAAGATACACCGGAGGCACGGGAGGACCAGCAACGTATGCACGGAAAAGACGGCATGGATCCAAAGCAGTATCAGGGTCATGCCAGCTACGCTCTTACCAAAGAAGAGAAGGAAATCTTCTTCGAATGCCTGCTCAGTATGAAGGTCCCGTCTGGCTTCTCGTCGAATATAAAGGGAATAATAAATATGGCAGAGAAAAAGTTCCAGAACCTAAAATCTCATGACTGCCACGTGATTATGACGCAACTGCTTTCGGTTGCATTGAGGGGGCTTCTACCAGAAAATGTTCGATTAGCCATTGTGAAGCTATGTGCATTCCTCAATGCAATCTCTCAGAAGGTAATCGATCCAGAAATCATACCAAGGTTAGAGAATGATTTGGTGCAATGTCTTGTTAGTTTCGAGTTGGTGTTCCCACCATCCTTCTTCAATATCATGACGCACGTCCTAGTTCACCTAGTCGAAGAGATTGCCATTCTGGGTCCTGTATTTCTACACAATATGTTCCCCTTTGAGAGGTTCATGGGAGTCTTAAAGAAATATGTTCATAACCGTGCTAGGCCAGAAGGAAGCATCTCCAAGGGCCATGAAACAGAGGAGGTCATTGAGTTTTGTGTTGACTTTATTCCTGACCTTAAGCCGATTGGTGTTCCTAAATCGCGGCATGAGGGCAGACTGGGTGGAAAAGGCACGCTAGGAAAGAATTCAGTAATATGCCATGATGGGCATTCTTGGGCGCAAGCACACTACACAGTTCTACAAAGTTCCGCCTTGGTGGCTCCGTATATCGAGGAACACAAGAATATTCTACGCTCCAAACACCCGGAGCAGTCTGACGACTGGATTACACATGAACAAACGGGGACTTTCGCCGGTTGGTTGCAGACACGTCTCATGCATGACGACACTGTTGCAGATGAGCTGTACTTGCTGTCCAAGTTACCATCTTCGACTATATTGACTTTCAAAGGGTACGAGATAAATGGGAATATATTTTACACGATCGCCCAAGATAAAAAAAAGCACCAACCAAAACAGTGGTGTTCGCTTTGATGCAACAAACACCAATAGGCCAAAGGACACATATTATGGTTACATAGAGGAGATATGGGAACTTGACTATGGACGTGGTTTGAAGGTCCCTTTGTTTCGGTGCAAATGGGTCAATCTGACAGGAGACGGGGTAAAGGAAGACCCGCAGTACGGAATGACAACAGTGGATCTCAACAATCTTGGGTACGTAGACGAACCATTCGTCCTAGCCAATGATGTGGCGCAGGTTTTCTATGTGAAGGACATGTCTACCAAGCCGAGAAAAAGAAAAGATAAGGAAGCGAATACATCATACGATGAGCCAAAGCGCCACATAGTTCTTTCAGGGAAAAGAAACATCGTGGGAGTGGAGGACAAGACAGACATGTCAGAAAATTATGAAAAGTTTCATGAAATTGCTCCCTTCACAGTGAATATTGACCCGAGCATCAAGTTAAACGATGAAGATTGTCCATGGTTACGGCGCAAAGGGACACACGCGAAGAAAAAGTTTTATACCCAAAGATCCCACTCTGGGATGTGACCGGCTTCACTGTCATCACTTTCTTCTCTAGTGAGTTTCCGGACTTATATATCTGGAAAGTCCCACTTCGGACAAACCGGAGGGAATCTTCGTAATAGTTAGGGTACTTATGTGTTTTGGCATTTGAAACGCGAAGAAATATTATGTCCAAAGCCACGTCATCATTTTTCAACCCTTTCCGACTTCATTTGCTATTTTTCATGCATTTACTGATTTTTTTGAGCTAAATGACCCTGAAATTGAAAAGCACTACAAATGAACTCTGAAAAGGTTGAAAGTTGGCATGGTATCATCATTTCACCCACATAGCAGGTGCTAAAAAGTTGAGAGGGTTACGGCAAAAACTGGATGCACTTCGTGTACAAAATGGACAATCTCTTTCGAAGTATCAGGGTTTCAGACGAAAACAAATCTGTTACAAAGGCATTTCATTTTTTTAAACTTATTTCAACTCCAGACTTTTTGTGCGTTCAGTATGCACCATTCGAAGCCACGTCATCAATTTTCAACCCTTTCTGACTGCATTTGGTATTTTTCATGCATTTACTGATTTTTTTGAGCTAAATGACCCTGAAATTGAAAAGCACTACAAATGAACTTTGAAAAGGTTGAAAGTTGGCATGGTATCATCATTTCACCCACATAGCATGTGCTAAAAAGTTGAGAGGGTTACGGCAAAATCTGGATGCACTTCGTGTACAAACTGGACAATCTCTTTCGAAGTATCAGAGTTTCTGACGAAAACTCGTCTGTTACAAAGGCATTTCGTTTTTTTAAATAACTTAAGAATTACCAAATTGAATATAATGATAAAACACACTAATAATCACTGAAAAATCTATTTTTAAAGTAAAGTTATTCACAAACTAGTGATTCACACAAATTTCAAATAATTGAAATTTAAACTATTCAAATTTGAAAACTACTGGCACTAACAGAAAGTTTATAATTTTTTTTACCTAAAGCAAAAAGATTCACAAAGAAACTCTAAATAAAGCAAAAAACAACTTAGAAACAAAAGAAAATAAATAAAACAGAAAACAAAAAAAACAAAAAAATAAATAAATTAAAAAAAAGCCCGCCTATTGGGCCGCCACGGCCTGCATACGACTAGAAACCCAACCTCTAGTTGGGCCAGGATGCAGGCCCGTACGGCCCAGTAGGCCCCACTGGGCGGCACAGGTGCGGTAGGCCCAGAAGGCCTGCAATAGAGAGGAGCTCGACATGGTAGCCGCGGCGGGGCTTATAAACCGGTGCGAGCTCCTCTCAACTAGCGAGGTGGGACTAAACATCCACCGCGCCCCTCGCCTGGCACACCACCTTTAGTCGCGGTTGGTGGCTCCAACCGCGACTAAAGACCCCCCTTTAGTCGCGGTTGGAGCCACCAACCGCGACTAAAGGCTTGTCTTCCCGCCGCTCTGCCTAGCCAAATTTCACCCTTTAGTCCCGGTTGGTGGCTCCAACCGGGACTAAAGGTGCCTCCTATATATACAACACTTACGAATTTTTCCCCAAATCTGCCTTTCTTCTCGACGACGCCGAACGTACCACCACGCCGCCAGGCTGCCGGAGCTCGCCATCGCCGTCCGTCCGCGCGCCCCTGCCCCTCGACGTCGCCGTCCGTCCGTCCGCGCCCCTACCGCACCTCGACGCCGCCGTCCGTCCGCGCCTCTGCCGCACCTCGACGTCGTGGCCGCCGCGCCCCTGCACCTCGCCGCCGCCGTCGCCGTCCGTCCGCGCCCCTGCACCTTGACGCCGCCGTCCGTCCGCTGTGAGCTCGCGCGGCCGCCCCCTCCGGCGATTTTTTTCACTATTTTTTTTATACATGTATGCATGAATGTTTGATGTTTTATTTAGATGTTTTAGTTGTTTTAGATGATTATTTTTTTCACTAGTATATATGTATGTATGAATGCATGTTAGATGGATATAATTAGTGTTTAATTAGTATAGAATTTTTTTTATATAATGTTGTTTTTTTGTTTTTTAATGGATGTATAGAAGTATGCTTAATTAGTGTTTCTTTTTCTGTTTTTTAATTTTATATAATGTTGTATATCATAGTATAGAAAAAATTTGCATAGGAAAAAGTTGTCCATATATATATTTGTTAGAAGGACTATATATAAGTGGGAAAAGTTTCGGAATTTTTTGAGAAAGGAATATTATTAGGGTAGTTATAACCTAGGAATGGGACATTATAATTGAAAAGAGGATATTTTGCTCAAAATTTCCTAATAAAATGACATTGCATATATAGGAATTTTTTTTCATAAGAATTTGTTCTCGACGTCAACGATGCCCGGCCCGCATCCTCGTCGTCGACTCGTTCGCGACGACGTCCTGCTTCAGAGGCTCCACGTTCGGGACTGGGCTCCGCCGGGCTGGCACTGGGAGGTGCTACCTTCAGGGGCGCGCATCTGCTTGGTCAGGAACCCGGGTCCCGTCGTCGACCCGGAGCTTCTTTGGTGGCGGGCGCGTGGGCCACATTCGGTGCAGAGGCTGGCATCCCCTGCGGAGGTGGTACGTCACCGTGTCAGGGAGGAGGACGAGCACGTCCGTCGCTACATGGTTGCGTTGGACGTTAGGTTCTCCAATACCTGGCAGGTTCTTCAGGGATCTCACCCGAGCTATGATCCTGTGATCGTTCCTTCTCTTTGGGTGTCCACCGCGAGTGATGTTAATTAGCTAGTGATGTTATATATATGATAATATTCGAGATGTATTAGTGATAATACTCGAGATGTATTCGAGATTATATTCGATAATATTCGAGACGATGTATTCGAGATTATATTATTCGATAATATTCGAGACGATGTATTCGAGATTATATTCGATGATGCATATTATCTGGATTATTCGAGATGCATATTATCTACTATGATTCAGTTTTTCCTTATTGATTGCATGCATTCTAATTTGAATACTAAATTGTTTTATCTTTCTTCTGGATTAGTTAAATAAAAGCTATGGACAATACCGGCAGAGAAGGAGAAGAGGCTCTGTTCGACATCATACGCTCCCCGAGCCCAGATGATCATGATGACGGCTCGCAATATCTGAACACTACGGGTGAGGGTATGATGTTTGATGAAGACGAACGAATAGATGAATGCGACAACAATGATGACGAAGGAAATGTTCTTCAAATAACAAATACCGGCGAGGTATATTTATTATATAAGCCATCCGGTGATCATTACATGTATTAATTGATTTGTATATATTAACGAATAGATCTTTCTTCTTTTAGCCCTCCGGATCCAGCAAATCTTCTACAAGCGGCAGGGCAGTTCGAGGCCCGGCCAAAAGGTTGCAGGCTGGCGTAAAGTACAACATCGATGCCATCAAATCAAATGGCGAACCGCTTGAACCTAAGAAGAATGCGACCAAGTTCACTCGTCAATGCGGAGTTATTGTCAGGGACCAAATCCCGATCTCCGTTCAAGAATGGAAAAAGCCAGCAAAGGGAGATCCAGGAGTTACTTTTGTCGACGAAAGAGCAAAATATCTGCTTTGGGAATCGCTCATGTCACATTTCACCCTACCAGATCATTTGACAGATGCAGATCTGGCAAAAGTCAGGAAGAGTGCTCTTAAGAAGATGGCGATAGCATTCAACAACCACAAGAAAAATATATGGGCCGCGTACGTCAGAGTAGGAAAGCAGACTCCAGAATTCAATGGAACACTGGAGAAGGCAAGAGATCACTGGGACGATTTCGTGAAGTTCAAGGAATCGGAACTAGCTCAGGAACGGTCGAGACAAACCAAGATTAATGCTGCGAAAAAGAAGTGGCACCATACTCTGGGGCCAGGTGGCTACCAGGTGGCCCTGCCTAAGTGGGATCTCGCTGAGCAAAAGATGATGGATGCAGGGGTCACTCCAGTTACATTGGACTGGCCCCCCAGGTACAGGACTTGGTTTTATGCGCATGGGGGGAAGTTGGACCCAGAGACAGGGCTGATTATGGAGCGGGCAAGTCTTAAAAAAGCTCAGGACGATTTACTTGTTGCAATAGAAGAAGCTCGAACGGGGGTGTTCACGCCCAATAGAGAGAACGACGAGCTTACGCGCGCCCTGAAGAATCCTGAACACCCGGGAAGAACATGAGGCAAAGGCGTTGTTCCGTGGTTTGAGGGGTTTGCGGATTGGAACGCCGATTACAGAAGCCGTGCGAGAAAGAAGCAGCAGGAGGAGCAGAAGAGGAAGCTGGAGGAGGAGAAGAGGAAGAAGGAAGCACTCCGCCTTGAAGGCCTAGAATCAAGGCACTTGGAGTTGGAACGCGCTTTCAGGCGGCAGCAGGAGCAGATCGACTCACTTAGCCAGGAAAGGGCGTCTCAGCGGCAGCAGGAGCAGATCGATCCAGCATTGGATAGCACCGTCCCATCTATGCCGAGAAGCAGCGTGGGTTCCACCCCGGCCGATGATGCACTGCTGGCTAGATACCCTGTGGATGATATCAAAGATAGGACTACTTGTGAGCTACACATGAAAGTGAAGAACCTATCCATGAAGGTGGCGGACGGCTATGCTTTAACAAATCCCCCTGAAGCAACCTTCCATTGCAATCCGATTCCAGCTGGCTATGCTCGTGTTGGGGTTGATGAAGTGATGTCAGGATATTACGAGCTACAGCTTGACATTCCTGGAGGTGACGAGGAGAGCACACTGGGAGAGGCCATACATCGTATCATTCTATGGAAAAAGGATTGCATCGTCTTTCCAAGGCCACCGACTCCTGCTGCAACAAGTCCGCCACCGCGTCAGCCGACTCCTGCTCCTCCAAGTCCGCCGCCGCGTCAGTCGACTCCTCCGCCGGCACCGCGTCAGCCGACTCCTCCTCCTCCAAGCCCGGCACCGCGTCAGCCGTCTCCGCCGGCACCGCGTCAGCCGAGTCCTCCTCCTCCAAGTCCGGCACAGCGGAAGAGAGGCGCCGCAGCTACGGCGGCTAGCGGTACAACAGGCAAGAAATACAAATATGGTCCAAGCCTCAAGCCTCTTCCGAAATTGCCTTACCACCTGACTGAGGAGGAAACCAAAGCCGAAGTGGCTGCCCAATTGAAGGCCCATTTTGGACCGAAACCGCCCCCGCCGCCAAAGGAGAAAGTACGTGAGGATGTCATACAACACTTTATTGATAATGCTCAACCGGCTGTCAAGCATACGGACTCAGACTATGAGCGTTGTATCAAGAAGTTATATCAGGCACAACAAAAGAAGGAGTCGAGCTCGAGCTCGAGCCAAGCAGTTGGCAAAAAAAGCGGGAAAACTGTTCCCCAGCTGGGAGAATAGGCAGTGCAATCGATCCCCCCGCTCATTGTACAAACACATGTGAGTACCGCCCATCAGCTGGTAATAACTGACGATCATAAAAGGCAGTCTAAAGAGGCCGGTCTCACTGTTGAACAACTCCTAGGCACCGAGGAACTCCCCGTGTTTAAAGAGGAGGAACTAAGATGGAAATATGTCCGCGGCCAACCTCTGGTCAAGCCTGAGCAGGTCCCGCTTCTACCAACGAGAATGTACAATTTGCATAAGTGGTACATGATAGAAGCAGCAAAGACCGATCGAGAGTCCCTCATGGTGAAAGTCAAGGAAGTGCATTACTTCCATGCAAAAGATTTGTGGGTTGAATTTGAAGAGATGTTTCAGTTATTCAATCAATACGCACTCGACAAATCTATCGTCAGTTGCTATTGTCTGTAAGTGATTTCTTTCTGTAATTTAAGTCTCTAGCTAGCTGTGCTCGTTCATTACCTGTAATTATCCTCACAATATTCTTTTCTGTGGTATTATGCAGAATGAAGATGTATGAAATGAAAAAAGCTAGACGCTATGGCACTGGGTTCATTGACCCAAATACGATTAATCAAAAGACATGGTCAATTGAATGGTCGAGAAAAGACACAGAAATCAGCTTGCTAGAGTTTTTGAAGCGACTAAACACCCAACCAGAAATACTACTTCCTTACAACTTCGGGTGAGTGTTACTATATCTTGTACTACAAATTCTATTTTTTTACTAGATGTTAATAAGTGTAGTTGATGAGTTATGCACATGCCCGCTTAATTATACAAACATGTGCGCATGCAGTTTCCACTGGATCTTGTTAATCATTGAAGTTGACAAGGGAAAAGTTCAAGTATTGGACTCACTATATAAAGACCCATCCGACTACGAAATCGTGAAGGGGATGGTCGACAGGTAATTTCAATCATTATCGCACTATGTTGGCCTCTTTAGTTCATTTCCTGATATCAACTAATTAATAACTCCTTTATTCATTTTCTTTGCCGGCGGGCAGGGCTTGGCAAAAGTTCATCAAAGAGGTCACCGGCGAATGGAAACAACAGCTGAAATGGGTGCGACCCAAGGCAATTAAGTAGTACTCCCTCCGTCCGAAAAAGCTTGTCTCTCAAATGGATGTATCTAGCACCAAGTTAGTGCTAGATACATCCATTTGAGGCACAAGCTTGGGACAAGCTTTTTCAGACGGAGGGAGTACTAGCTAGCTTGATTAATTCTAGTTTCAATACCATTATCATGCTTGATTAATTATTATCTGATTGAATTTTATTCTCGTAAAGTGGCTGAGCCAGGCGCCGGGGAATAATTTATGCGCATACTACCTTTGCAAGACCATTCGCATGATGACGTCCGAAATGGAAAAATCTGGAAGACAACTTTGGGTACGTTTGCCAGAACACTATCCACAATTTTTTTTATCATGATCTAATATATATACACACAACTAATATATTCATCTTGATCTCCTTCTTTAAAGCTGCCGGAGATGCGGGGCAAGCTCCTACCAACGGATCGCATACGAGCAATTCAAGAGGAAATAGCGGGATTTTTGCTCGACCAGGTCATAGATCCCAAAGGAGAATACCATTACAAGCTGTAATGCCTGCATGTAATGATCCGCAAATTGTAGGAGAAATTGTATATACCAAATTGTATATATATGTGTATGTGAATGGTCGTATGAGAAATTCGATGATATATATATGATCGGTTCTACGAGAAATTCTATTTATATATATGCATAACGTGTACAGTATGTAGTAGCGTAAAATATGTTTGAAATGAAAAAGAATTAAATGGAAAACACAAAATTAAAAGGAAAAATAAACCATAATTCATAAACCCAGAATTAAATGAAATACTTTTAGTCCCGGTTGGTGTTACCAACCGGGACTAAAGGTCCCCCAGCCCCCGGCGCCGGCTCGTGCCACGTGGTGGGCCTTTGGTCCCGGGCCGTGTTGAACCGGGACTAAAGGGGGGGGGGGAGGCTTTAGTCCCCACCCTTTAGTGCCGGTTCCTGAACCGGGACTAAAGGCCCTTACGAACCGGCACTATAGGCCGATTCTACACTAGTGGGAGGTGACGGTTAAGATGGTGTTGGTGATGAGGATACCTAGGATGAACATGCTGTTGGTGATGTCGATAGCATCAATTTTCCCCACCCGGAGGGGAAGCATCCTGGCAGATCAGCCCTCTGGGAGAGGTAAGTGCTCCGCTCTATTTTCGCGTCAAATATGGCAGTAGAAAATTCCTTAAAATATAGGTGAAGGTTTTAGGGTAAAATAGGACCATGGGCACTAGAGGGCGGCAGGGGGCCTGTAGGCCCCATGCACCCCTAGCTCGTGGCCTAGGGCCAGGCCCCGAGTTGGGGCTGCATGGGCACCACAGGTGTCCCCTGGTCCAATTCGGGTGCCCCTGGCTCTCTTCCCCGGAGATTCTAACATACTGATTTTTGGTGATTTTTTCGACCTACGGAAAAATAGTTTCTTCATTGCCCTTCTTTTGGGTATTTTTCTACAGTTATCTGGCAATTCCCCCTGCTCCGTTGTGACATGCAAATTAAGAGGAAAATGTATTAGAGTGAAGTGATAATGTGCAAAACATGGACAATTATGCAATTAATAATAAGAAATATTGATGCAAAATGGGTGTATCAAGGGGTAGTATCAACCCCCATCGCGTGTGAGGATGCACTACATGGGTGGCGTAGCGCGACCTTTCCCATATCATGGAGAGGACAATTCCCTCCGCAAGCGTCATCGGTCATGTCAGGTTCAGAGAGGTCATCATCCTTAGCTCCATCATCATCTTCATCATCACGCTTGGGTGGGCGACAGTTTGGTCCATTGTCAGGCCGCGACGGCGTTGTACAGCTGGTGAGCTCCGACTCCAACTCTATGAAGCGACCAACCCCCACTATAACACCAGTCTAGCCCTCAGCTTCATGGGGTCCTGACAACGCACATTTTCAGACCTTCCCGAGCTTAATTATAGACAATTCATCAATGACGACAAGCTTCCCGATGAGCCTCGCCATCTACCAAATCACTAGATCCTTGCGGGTTTCGTCTGGGATGCCATAAAGACGCACACAAACCATGACACACCTCGGGGTCATTGGTGGAGGTTTGCACCGTGCTAGAATTTGTTTGAGGGATAAAGTCATTTCACCATGAGCGAGTGCACAGCCGCAAGCTTTCCTTTAAAGGAAAGGCCACCGCGAAATCGGTGGTGGAAATTTTCTTGATCTTCCAGCGCCATGATTTATCAGTGAGGTGTCGCATCTTGGCCTCTATAATAGCTGCCAATGATGATCCAAACTTGATTGGGGATCAGGGCCAAGTGTTCCGCCTTTGGGCGCATCCTCGTTGCCCATCTCAATGTAGAAGAAACCTTGATCCTTGATGTTATGCCCCAACATTTGCATCTCATAGAGCATGGGATGATCAAGGCGATCATCCACATTATGGCTAGCCCCCTTACACGTATAGCAGCACGGGGAATCGGGTTAATCAAAGGAATAGTACCAGACAGACCACAACTGAAGTATGTCACTGCGGCTCCTGGCTCCAAGTAGGGCGACGAGCCCTGAGGCTTCACGTGATATAACCGGGTATGGGGAGGTCGGGCCACTCCCATACCCGCCTCTTCCCCTTCTTCTTCTTCTTCTTCTTCTTCTTCTTCTTCTTCTTCTTCTTCTTCTTCTTCTTCTTCTTCTTCTTCTTTGGCTTCCGAGAATGCACGATTGATGGGTGGTCATGCGCGGTAGAGGTGGAAGTCGCTGGTCCAGAGGTGGGGCGGGGTGGGAGGAGCGCGATGTGCTCCGGTCTCCGCAGCCAGAGTGACCACATAAATTCTACGCATAATGTATTGTAATAATAACTAATAACGTGTGAGACACGTAATGTATCGTCTTATATACTATATGCAGAGGGTGGATTTTTTATCACGAGCTCCATGGAGCTAGAAATTTTGAAAAATTCAAAAATTAAAATTTTCAGTTTTAAAAAATTGTGAAACAATGTACACATGTATATAGAGATGTATACTTCATCTCTGTAAATCTTCAGGATGAAATACGTTTTTGATGTGGTCTACAAAAAAAAACAAAATCATGAACTTTATGGTGAATAGTCCATGTGTTAGAAAGTCATGTTTTGTTTGTAGCTCACATCTGACCGTAATTCATCATGAAATTTTACAAACATGTCGTATACACCCCTAAGTACAGGTGTAGTTTTCTTCAGAATTTTTTGAAACTTAGAAAGTTGATTTTTAAAATTTTCAAAAATCATGCTCCATGGAGCCCGAGCTCTATTAGGAATTTCCGCTATATGCATGCACATAGAATATTTTATTTGCGTTGTATATGTCGGTGCCCATATCTAGTTGCGTGTGGTTGCTGCCTTTGACTGTGGCTGTAGGGTCGGAGAGGTTTGGTTTCATACGAGGCTGAATTTGCACATATGCATCATGGTGTGACCAAAAGCAGCACCATGTCTCATACTAATTCATCCATGGTTCCTAAAGACAAATTGTTGACTATTTGAAACAAGGACATATGCTTCTCTTGATTCATAGGCAATGTACCCCTATGCGCAAATCTGAGCGTGAAAGCTAGCTATGATTACATACGGGGATACATGGAACGGTAATGATCATTGCTTTGCATTTGTTTTGTCTACTTTCGCGTGGATAGGGATATATGCGCATGCGCTGCAAGTTAAGAAGAAACTAAAAAGCTTTAGAACCAAGGTGTCCATGATGCGTGACCGGACATAAAAAAGAGGGGAGGCGCAAAATACGAGGGCTACAACACATGTAAACTAAAGGTAACCACACAAAGTGTCCATAGTTAACTACTGGATGTTGATGGTGCATTAGATTCTCACACAAGATATTTGACTCCTTGGTTGCACTTTTGTTATGCGTTGCCTACCCTTTTGTTATGTTACCTTTCCTTTGCCATATGTGTATGCTCTAACTGGAACAAGTGTCGATTTTTTTTTTTCAAAACAGAGGCAAAAGATTTGCCTCGTCCATTAATTAAGCAGAAGAGAGTTGCCCGGTTAATTAACGGAAAACCGGACTAAAACCGTCACAAACTGCCGAGCGGCACACACATGATACCCTACACACCCCTCAACTAAAAGGGCCTAATCAAGATACACTCTGACGTCATCGTCATCACTTCTCCCCAACGGCGTCATCGCCCTCCCTAGTCTCCGAGCAAGCGACTCCGACTTCGCCGAAGATGAACCTCGACCCAACCCTCACCGTAGAGACTGTGTGGAAACATAAGAAAACCTGTGCCAGACCCAGACACCCGCATCGAAGGCAGCGCAACTCCGACTCTGATGGGGAGCTCCGAAAGAGAAATATGCATGGTTGGCGCCGCGGAAGACCACCGAACAGACCACCTGCTGCCTGTCATCGTCGCCACAGGGCCCCGCCGCCGCAGCTCCGACTGGATTAGGGGTTTCCCCCGGAGATGGATCCATGCGGGAGGGGTGCGGCAACACTGCAACGATGCCTCCAAGAAGGTCTACGACGACCGTAGCCGCCGCCATCGCCGGTTACAGGCCCAAAGCCGAGACAAGGTCTTCACCTAAGCTCCCAACACACTCAACCCACACCGGCTTCGACAAGTCCACCAAGCACCACCACCACCAAGAGTCAGCCTGCCGACGTAGAAGCCCACCGACGCATCAACCAATCGCACCTTGCGGAGGCCGCTGGCGGCCACCCACCAGCATCAGCTGCCAGATCCGTCAACCGTCGACTGAAAGCAGGCCACCGGACATAGCCCGAGCCTCCGAACCTTGCCGAGCACCATGCCGGCAGGACCAGAGACGTGCCACCCGAGGCCAAGAACCACCTCGGTTCCCAGACGCAGCCATGTGCCAGACGCGCCTTCATGCACCACGCACGCCACAGCGCGCTCATCGGAGGATGGAGACACCAAATCCGGCAGACCCACGCCAGCCTGCTCCATCTCGACGTTCCTCCACCGCGCAGCCCGAGCCAACCATCGGATCTGGGCACCAGACCCCGATCTAACACTACAGCAGAGTTCCTTTCCTGCACGAGAAGGAATAAGCCGCAGAGTTCCTTTCCTGCACGAGAAGGAATAAGCCGGCCTTACTAAAGTCTGATTATAATATATGACAGAAGAGCCTTGTCTAATCTAACACTACAGCAATGAATTCGTTGCTGTGCTCTTGTCCCATGTCGGTTGCTTTATATTCTGTCAAGGAAGCATCTGATTATCTTGGCCTACGTGGGGCTCTTTTTTTTAACAAGGGGAAGGCCCTCATGGCGCAAAATATATTCATCTAAAAAAATCATAAAATGGATATGACTACTCTCTCGGTCCGGATTTATTAGGCCTTCTTATTTTGAGTCAATTTTTTTTCATCTATATGACTAATAAAATATAAAGTATATGTAAAAGAAAAATATTGTTAAAATTGTATTTGAAAGAGGTTTTCAATCGTATAATTTATGAGACATATAATTTACATTTTATCAGTAAAATTTATAGGTCAAACTTTGGTTTAAACTAAGAGGGGGCTAATAAATCCGGACAAAAGGAGTAGCTAGCAAGCGATTGCTAGTTGTCCTAAAAACGAGCGCCAGCTAAGTGTGAGGACTTACGGACCCAGTTTTGCCAGAGAGAGGTAGCACGCGTGTACGGGGGCACGCAGATTTGCGGCCGCCTGATTGCCTTGTGATTCAGAATTTCATTACTCTTTGCATGTACTTTAACCCTTAATTGCTTTGGATGGGTCCATGCATGTAACTTTTTGTAGGTTTTGGTAACTCCACCGATCCCACCTCTCATCCTTTCTCTCTTCGCTTTCAATTTTGAATATTTTTTATCTTTTCAATGATAAGTCCAATTTAACTTTTGTTTTTAGATTCGTGTTGCTTGTGTTGAGGGCTTTCAAATAAGATTCATTTTGAATATGTTTTGATGACTTTTCAAAAATTTGTTAAGTTTCAATTGTTGAAATTTGGTACGAATGGACAACAAAATCACAAGTTTCAAAACTGAAACTTAAACCTTGGTGTACCCTCGTGCAGAATCCAATGACTTTGCGGATCGCGAGGCAAATTGGGTGGTCGGGCAAGTTTCAACTACTAAATCTTGATAGGAACGATGATAAATTTAGCAAGTTTCGAAAACTAAAACTTAAACACTAAATCCTAAACCCTAAGACCTAAGCCCAGAACCCTAAAACCATAAAAGCATATGGAACTTGATAAAACTTGGGAAAACTTAATGTTACAACTATCAAGTTTCAGTATTTCAAACTTAGAATTTTTTAGAGTTGTCAAAATGTATTCAAGAATGTTCTTGTTCGAAACTTCTTGTCACGACAAACACAAATATGCAAACGAAACTTAATTTGGACTTTTGGTTCAAAAGATTAGATTAAAATTAAATTTTTAAATGAAAAAGACATGGGAGGTGGGATGGATGGGGCATCACTACTGGGAAAGGGCTTATAGGTGAACCCCAATGAGTGGCGGACGTGCTCTGTCACCCGCTACTGCAATCTTGGAGAAGCAGCACTGGCGGGTACCAAGATGCGCCCGCCATTGCTACAAACGCAGCAGTGGCGGGCACTCCTCTGTGCCAGCCACACGTGAACAACCTTCAGGATCCGCGCTTAGTGGAAAACTCTAGTGGCGGGCGACAAGAAAGGCCCGCCACTGTTCTTTCAGTCATCTGTGGCGGACCCCCGGTCCCGCCCGCCACACATGTCTTTGGGCAGCTCGCGCCCGAATGTTTCAAAAATTCCCAAAATATGCTATGGCGGGCCCTCTGGGCCGCCCGCCAGCTCCCCCCACACAAACTACGGCTACACTAAGTCAAATTCCTCCTCTTCGTCGTTCGTCCCCTTCGTCCCGCGCGGTGCGTCTTCTCCCACCGTCGTCTCTTCCTGGCCTGTCGTCGAGCCCGTCTGCCCCTCTCCCGCCGTCGTCTCTTCCCCGTCGTCGAGCCTGTCTGCCCCTCTCCCGCCGGTATGTCCCAATCTCCCCCACTCTCCTCCTTCTAGTGCGCCGCCGCCACCGCCGCTAGGGCTACGGGTATGTAGGGCGCTGCCGCCGCCGCCGCGCCGCCGCTAGGGCTAGGGTTAGGGCGCCGGCCGCCACCGGTAGGGTTAGTTCGCCACCGTCGCTAGGGACAGGGTTAATTAGGGTGTATATATCCTTCATCTTATTAGAGTGGTACTTCTCCGATTCTAAGACAAATTTGAGTAGTAGAATAGCAAACCTATGTCAAGTAGGCTGCGTGCACGTGTTTGATGTGCGCGCGTACATTCGTGTTAGAACTTTTGCTAAGAAAAAAAAGATTAAATATGACAAGTACATCGAAATGAGTGCTTAATGGACGTGTTACACATTATTTTCAGGGATCCAAAAATGAGTGCCAATGTTTTGGCGAAACGTTGATTAAATTTCCGTTTCGCCAAATTTCTGGCACTAAATATATTCATTTTTAAGCAAAGGTCATGCCGGATTTTTTCGTTCGTTTTCACTCTTTGTTAATAATAATAAGTGCATCATATGATTAATAGGGATCATGGTGCTTCAAACGTGCCAAATCTGCAAAAGTAGTTGTGCGGACAGCTTGGAAACTGCAAAGGAATTCGGGATAACGGTCGATGGTAACGGTCTTTAACTTCAGCATACAATTATAACCATTTTGAAGTCATTTACTGTCATTAACACTAATTTGGTTCGCATTTTACTTTACTGTTGCATAGTGTGTCCCATGCAACGTAAGGGTGAAATTTAACAGTGCAATAGGTGATACTTTGCTATTCAAGGATGGTAAGGGGCTGTCATTTGAAGCTGAAGTGAAGAAAGGAAAGCATAAAACCATCATCTGCGGCAATGGATGGATGAAGTTCATTTCAAAAAATAAGCTGACTGGGAGAGAGTACATAGCATTTTACTTAGAAGGGTGGGTCAACAGGTTAAGGATTATCTATTTCTACAGCCAAGATGATGAGGATAGTGAGGATGATGAGGATAGTCATGATGACAATAGTCATGATGATGAGGATATCCATGACGATGAGGATGACAGCCAAGAAGATGAAGATAGTCATGATGATGACGATGATGTTCCATTCAATTCTCCAATTTTTTCTCAACGAATGAAGAAGCTTACGCACAATGAGAGGAACAATCTCTTGGCGATCCTACCACCAATAGAGAACTACATGGGGGTGCCCCTTGTGCACCGTTTAACGAAGACAAACATCGTCAAACATGTCATGGTATGTTCTGTATTACTTCCTCTCTTTTTTTGTTCATGTAACACTAACATTGCGAGAAGTCTAACATTGCGTGATGTTTGTGCTTCTAATCACGGTGATCATAGAAATTACCCGCGAAGATGGTTTCCGGCCTGAACATCCCTGTGGTCAGTTCTGATGGAGTACGCCTTGGAGCGGGGCCTGTCACCACCGTTAAGTACAAGACCGAAACAGACGGACGCATATCCTTCCATGAGGTCGGCTGGGGGGAGTTTCTGACGGGAAAAAGTCTAATGGTTGAGACACCAATGGCAATCACGCTATGGAAGAGCAGCCACAACAAGTGGCAGATGCTGGTTGTCGTTAACCTCATTTAGAAATAAGTGGCAGATATGAACATTTGTAAGCTCATGACGTGTTAGTGAGTTTGTTAAGATGGATGTGGTACTGTGATATTAGTGTGTTAAGTGGAACAAATGTGAAGCATTGTCATTTGTTCTTATAATGGATTAAGTTTGGTTCAGTTAATGCTATAGATTTTATACTTTTGTCAGTTTACTCTTTGTAAATTGATGACCCATAAGTATAGGGGATCAATCGTACTCCTTTCGATAAGTAAGAGCGTCGAACCCAACGAGGAGAAGAAGGAAATGTAAGCGGTTTTCAGCAAGGTATTCTCTGCAAGCACTGAAATTATCGGTAATAGATAGTTCGATAGCAAGGTAATTCGTAACAAGTAACAATGGTAACAAAGGTGCAGCAAGGTGGCCCAATCCTTTTTAAAGCAAAGAACAAGCCGGAACGATCTCTTATATAAAGCAAAGCGTTCTCGAGGACACATGGAAATTTTCAACTCGTCACTTTCATCATTTTCATTTGATTCGCGTTCGCTACTTTGATAATTTGATATGTGGGTGGACCGGTGCTAGGGTGTTGTTCTTACTTGAACAAGCAACCCTCTTATGATTACCCCCTCTCGCAAGTATCCGCAACTACGAAAGAAGAATTAAGATAAATCTAACCATAGCATGAAACATATGGATCCAAATCAGCCCCTTACGGAATAACGCATAAACTAGGGTTTAAGCTTCTGTCACTCTAGCAACCCATCATCTACTTATTACTCCACAATGCCTTCCCTTTGGCCCAAGTATGGTGAAGTGTCATGTACTCGACGTTGATACGTCCATTTTGCATCATGTTTTACTACTGTTATTTATAGTGTTTTTAATCAATATAACACTTTGTGGAGCAATTCTAATGCCTTTTCTCTCTTAATATGCAAGATTTACACAAGGAGGGAGATTGCCGGCAGCTGGAATTCTGGACCTGAAAAAGCTATGTCAGAGATACCTATTCTGCACATCTCCAAATGAGCTGAAATTTCACGGGGATTTATTTTGGAATAAATAAAAAATACTGGAAGCAAGAAGTACCAGAGGGGGCCACCCAGGTGCCCACGAGGCACCAGGGCGCGCCACCCCCCCAGGCGCGCCCTGGTGGCTTGTGGGGCCCCTGGCCAGCCTCTGGCCCCCATTTTCTGGTATATAAGCCCATTTGCCCTAGAAAAAATAGAGAGAAGACTTTTGGGACGGTGCGCCGCCGCCTCGAGGCGGAACTTGGGCAGGAGCACTTTTGCTCTCCGGCGGAGCGATTCCGCCGGGGATACTTCCCTCCGGGAGGGGGAAATCGTCGCCATCGACATCACCAACGATCCTCTCATCGTGGGAGGACTAATCTTCATCAACATCTTCACCAGCACCATCTCATCTCAAACCCTAGTTCATCTCTTGTATTCAATCTTTGTCTCAAAACCTCAGATTGGTACCTGTGGGTTGCTAGTAGTGTTGATTACATCTTGTAGTTGATGCTAGTTGGTTTATTTGGTGGAAGAATATATGTTTAGATCTAATATGCTATTTAATACCCCTCTGATCTTGGACATGAAGATGATTTGTGAGTAGTTACTTTTGTTCTTGAGGACATGGGAGAAGTCTTGTCAGAAGTAATCATGTGAATTTGGCATTCGTTCGATATTTTGATGATATGTATGTTGTTGATTCTCTTAGTGGTGTCATGTGAACGTCGACTACATGACACTTCACCATCTTTGGGCCTAAGGGAATGCATTGTGGAGTAGTAATTAGATGATGGGTTGCTAGAGTAACAGAAGCTTAAACCCTAGTTTATGCGCTATTCCGTAAGGGGCTGATTTGGATCCATATGTTTAATGCTATGGTTAGAGTTATCTTAATTCTCTTTCGTAGTTGCGGATGCTTGCGAGAGGGGGTAATCATAAGTGGGAGGCTTGTTCAAGTAAGAACAGCACCCAAGCACCGGTCCACCCACATATCAAATTATCAAAGTAGCGAACGCGAATCAAACCAACATGATGAAAGTGACTAGATGAAATTCCCATGTGTCCTCGAGAACGCTTTGCTTATTATAAGAGATCGTTCCGGCTTGTCCTTTGCTACAAAAAGGATTGGGCTACTGATACGTCTCCAAAGTATCTATAATTTTTTATTGTTCCATGCTGTTATATTATCAATCTTGGATGTTTTCATATACATTTACAGCAATTATATATCATTTTTGGAGACTAACCTATTAACTTAGTGCCCAGTGCCAGTTGCTGTTTTCTGCCCTGTTTTTGTTTTATAGAATATCAATACCAAACGAAGTCCAAATGCCACGAAACTTTTTGGAGATTTTTTTCTGGACATATACAACACTAGAAGCTTCGGGAGGAGGCCAGAAGCCCCAGGGAGTGCCCACGAGGCACCAGGGCGCGCCTGGGGGGGGCAGGCGCGCCCTGGTACCTCGTGGGGCCCATAGAGCTCCGTTTGACCTAATTCCTCCACTATAAATTCCCAAAAAATCAGAAACCCTCAGGAGAGTCCACGAAATACTTTTTCCGCCGCGGCAAGCTTCT
Source organism: Elymus sibiricus (assembly GCA_039707655.1). NCBI lineage: Eukaryota > Viridiplantae > Streptophyta > Magnoliopsida > Poales > Poaceae > Elymus > Elymus sibiricus. The sequence continues at coordinate 125,063,174 of CM077668.1, forward strand.
GTTCTCGAGAGATCCCATCTGGGGTCCTTCTCCGGTAATCTGCCGGAGGGGGAATCGAGCACGGAGGGGCTCTACATCATCCTTGCTGCCCTTTCGATGATGCGTGAGTAGTTTACCACAGACCTTCGGGTCCATAGTTAGTAGGTAGATGGCTTCTTCTCTCTTTTTGATCTTCAATACAATGTTCTCCTCAATGTTCTTGGAGTTCTATCCGATGTAATCACTTTTTGCGGTGTGTTTGTTGGGATCCGATGAATTGTGAGTTTATGATCAGATTATCCATGAATATATTTGAGTCTTTGCTGCACTCTTTTATGCATGATTATTATAGCCTCATATTTCTTCTCTGATCTATTGATTTGGTTTGGCCAACTAGATTGATTTATCTTGCCATGGGAAGAGGTGCTTTGTAATGGGTTCGATCTTGCGGTGCTCAATCCTAGTGACAGAAAGGGACATGACACGTATGTATCATTGCTATTAAGGGTAAAAAGATGGGGTTTATTCATACGTGAGTTTATCTTGTCTACATCATGTCATCGTTCTTAAGGCGTTACTCCGTTCTTTTATGGACTTAATACTCTAGATGCATGCTGGATAGCGGTCGATGTGTGGAGTAATAGTAGTAGATGCAGGCAGGAGTCGGTCTACTTGTATTGGACGTGATGCCTATATACATGATCATTGCCTTGGATATCGTCATGATTATTTGCTTTTCTATCAATTGCCCAATAGTAATTTGTCTACCCACCGTATGCTATTTTCTTGAGAGAAGCCTCTAGTGAAAACTATGGCCCCGGGTCTATCTAAATCATATACTAAAACCCTAAAAATATTTTCTGCACTTTTTCTTTATTTATTTTATTTTTTTATTTTTGTTTCAATCTATCTATCTATCACATACAATTTAATCTTGCAACTTACCGCCGAGGGATTGACAACCCCTTGATTGCGTTGGGTGCAAGGATTTGTTGTTTGTGTGCAGGTGCTGCTAACGACGTGTTGCGTGATTCTCCTACTGGATTGATAACCTTGGTTTCATAACTAAGGGAAATACTTACTCTACTGTGCTGCATCATCCCTTCCTCTTCGGGGAAAATACCAACGCAAGCTACAAGTAGCAGGAAGAATTTCTAGCACCGTTGCCGGGGAGACATCATCAACATCTATCAAGTACCTTTGCATAAACTCTCATCTCTTTGCATTTACTTTATTTGCATTTGCCTCTTGTTTTCATCTCCCCCACTTCTAAAAAGTTTTTACAAAAATACAAAAATATTTTTCGTTTGCCTTTTTCTTGTTTGCTTGCTTGTTATCTTGTTTGCGTAGCCACGATGTCTCAGGAAAATACAAAATTGTGTGATTTTTCCAATACTAATAATAATGATTTTATTAGTACTCCGATTGCTCCTCCCACCGCTAGTGTGGAGAATTGTGATATTAATGCCGCTTTGCTTAATCTTGTGATGAAAGATCAATTTTCCGGTAGTCCTAATGAAGATGCTGCATCCCATCTTAACACTTTCGTAGAATTGTGTGATATGCAAAAGAAAAAAGATGTGGATAATGATATTGTGAAATTAAAATTATTTCCGTTCTCATTGCGTGATCGTGCAAAAATTTGGTTTTCATCTTTACCACGAAATAGTATCGATTCTTGGGATAGGTGTAAAGATGCTTTTATTACTAAGTATTTTCCTCCCACGAAAATTATTTCACTTAGAAATCAAATTATGAATTTTAAGCAACTTGATCATGAACATGTTGCCCAATCTTGGGAGAGGATGAAATTAATGATAAGAAATTACCCTACTCATGGTTTAAATTTATGGATGATCATACAATTTTTTTATGCGGGATTAAATATCATTTCTAGAAATCTTTTAGATTCCGCCGTGGGTGGTACTTTTATGGAAATTACTTTGGGAGAAACTACTAAATTTCTTGACAGTATTATGGCAAATTATTCACAATGGCATACTGAAAGAGTTCCCACTAGTAAAAAGGTGAATTCTATTGAAGAAATTAACACTTTGAGTGATAAAGTTGATGCGCTTATGAAATTGGTTGCTAGCAAAAATGCTCCTATTGATCATAATGATGTGCCTTTGTCCACTTTGATTGAGCAAAATAATGATCCCGTAGATGTGAATTTTGTCTCGCGAAACAATTTTAATAATGATGCTTATAGAGGTAATTTCAACGCTAGACCATTTCCTGGAAATTCCTCTAATAATTATGGCAATCCTTATGGTAATTCTTATAATAATAATAATAGGATGCCCTCTGATCTTGAAAGTAATATTAAAGAATTTATTAATGCTCAAAAAGTTTTCAACACTACGATAGAAGAAAAATTGAGTAAACTTGCTGATATGTCTAGGAGCATTGATAGAATTATTCATGATGTGGAAAATCTTAAGACTAAAATTTTGCCACCTAAAATTGATATTAATGAATCAATTAAAGCTTTATATGTCTCCATGGATGAGAGTAAGAAAAGAACCGCCGTGCTAAAAGCTAAACAAGAATTTTTAGAAAAAGCGATTCCTCCCGGTTTTTATCGTAGTAATGATGAGGATATTTAAATGATTGGTGTTTCATCTATTGATTCTTTGTTTAGCAATGTTAAACTTGATGAGAAGGGGACTGAAGAAGAGTCAACTTTAGCTAAAGAGCGTCCCCATAATTCGGAGGGTGAAAATCTTGATAAGAAAATTGCTAAAAGTGGGTTTGGATAGGTAAAAACTTTAAATAGCGATGTGCCCACTCTCTTGGATTACAAAGATTTTAATTATGATAGTTGTTCTTTGATTGAGTGCATTTCTTTGGTACAATCCATGCTAAATTCACCCAACGCTTATGAGCAAAACAAGGCTTTTACTAAACACATCGTAGAAGCTATGATGAAAGCGTTAGAAGAAAAGTTTGAACTAGAGATTTCAATTCCTAGAAAATTATATGATGAATGGGAACCCACCATTAAAGTTAAAATTAAAAATTATGAGTGCAATGGTTTATGTGATTTGGGTGCTAGCGTTTCCACAATTCCAAAATCTCTATGTGATGTGCTAGGTTTTACCAATATAGATGAATGTTCTCTTAATTTGCATCTTGCGGATTCCACTATTAAAAAGCCTTTGGGTAGAATTAATGATGTCCGTATTCTTGCAAATAGTAACTATGTTCCCATTGATTTTATTGTACTTGACATTGAATGCAACCCTTCGTGCCCCATAATACTTGGTAGACCGTTCTTACGAACTATAGGTGCCGTTATTGATATGAAAGAAGGGAATATAAAATTTCAATTTCCATTAAGGAAGGGTATGGAACATTTCCCTAGGAAGAAAATTAAAGCACCATATGAATCCATTATGAGGGCCACTTATGGAATCAACTTGAAGGATGACAATACTTGAAACTATGCATTATGCCTAGCTAGGGGCATAAAACAATAGCGCTTGTTGGGAGGCAACCCAATGAATAAAATAATTTTTTATCTTTTGTTTCTGTTATTTTGTGTTTTCAAAATTATTCTACTGTTATGATTGTGTTTTTGTGTTTTTAATTAGTGTTTGTGCCAAGTAAAGCCTTTAGGATGATTTGGAAGATACTATAATTGATGCTGTTTGGAAAACAGAAAGTTTTGCGTCCAGTGCTGGAATTTTGTTTATGTACTGTAGCGTCAGAAAAATCTGAAATTTTTACAAAGTATTGGTATATTAATTTCCCACGTTGTCCTAATTTTTCAGATTTTTTTGAGTTACAGAAGTATGGCTTTTAAATAGATTTCTACAGACTGTTCTGTTTTTGACAGATTCTGTTTTTGATGTGTTGCTTGCTTGTTTTGATGGAACTATGGATTGTATCGGGGGGTATAAGCCATGGAGAAATTAGAATACAGTAGGTATAATGCAAAAATAAAATATGAATGGGTTTGCAACAGTACCTAAAGTAGCGATTTATTTTGTTATACTAACGGATCTCATGAAGGTTTTGTTGAGTTTTGTGTGATTGAAGTTTTCAAGTTTTGGGTGAGATCACGATGGATGAAGGAATAAGGAGTGGCAAGAGCCTAAGCTTGGGGATGCCCTTGGCACCCCAAGGTAATATTCAAGGAATACTCAAGCGTCTAAGCTTGGGGATGCCCCAGAAGGCATCCCCTCTTTCTTCTACCAACCATCGGTAATTTTACTTGGAGCTATATTTTTATTCATCACATGATATGAGTTTTGCTTGGAGCGTCGTGTATTATATGAGTCTTTGCTTTGTTTGATTTTTAGTTTGTCACAATCATCCTTTCTGAACACACCTATTTTTAGAGAGCCACACGTTCATCATAATTTGTTAGAATACTCTATGTGCTTCACTTAAATTTTTTGAGATAGGCAGTTGCTTGAGTGCTTCACTTAAATATTTTTGAGCATGGTGGTGGCTAAAGTTTGAAGAAATAAACTCTCATGCTTCACTTATATTATTTTGAGAGTTGATAAGATTAAAATTTTGAAGAAATAAACTCTCATGCTTCACTTATATTATTTTGAGAGTTGACAAGATTGAAATTTTGAAGAAATATTTGCACTCTCATGCTTCACTTATATCTTTTTGAGAGTTGATGAAAGTAATGGTAATTTGCACAAGATATGAATTTGGTCCCAAAGTGATGAATATTCAAGAGGGATATAATAAAAACTTTCATATAGATCATTGGATATGATAAGTGTGATTCCTTGCAATAGTTTTGCGATATGGAAATGATAATATGTGAGCCATGTTAGTGAGTAATTGTGATTTAGTAAGAATATTTGTGTTAAGGTTTGTGATTCCCTATGCATGCACGTTAAGTCAATAGTTATGCAACGAAATTATATCCTACTTATGGTGCATTATTCGATGTTAGTTATGTTCAATGCATGTTTATGACCGTTTTCGTTTTTTGGTTGGTTGCTTCTCAATCTTTTGCTAGCCTTCATTTGTACTAAGCGGAAATACTGCTTGTGCATCCAAACTTCTTAAACCCAAGTTGTGCCAAATGAGTCCACTATATCTACCTATATGCGGTATTTCAATGCCGTTCCAAGTAAATTTGCGTGTGCCAACTCTAATTTTCAAAATATTTTTTCTGTTTTGTGTGCCCGTACCGCTCATGAAGCGGCAGGGGGTGGCAAATATTTTCCATGCTAGGTGTGTTATTCTCACAATGAGTGTTTATTCACTTGTCATTGCACGAGAGAGTGGCTGGTAATAGGGATGCTCAGTCGCATAATGAATGAAAAATTAATAACAACAAAATTCCTTGGAAAGTGATGATATGGAGGGCACCCGTGGATACGGCTAGCCATGGATTGTGAAAGAATGGTGGAAAGGAAATAAACTTTACTTTCTGTTTGGGAACCGCCTATGATGTGTCTAGCATGGAAAATATTGGGAATTCTCGGTCGTATTCGTTGACAGGAAAATCATGCCTCTCAAGGTACTTTTATCTCTTTAATTTCAGCCTTGAGCTCTGGCACATTTGACAAATCTCTGCTTCCCTCTACGAAGGGCCTATCTATTTACTTTTATGTAATTTTTATTTTTCTTGAGTCTCCATCTTCCCTTATAATGCACCAATTAGAGAGCACTATTGTCATACTTGTGCATTGGATGTAGCTAATATTCAAGTGTGTTTCATGAATGGATCAATGATTGAGCATAATGGGCTAGGGATAACTTTCTTTAGCGTTGATATTCTGAAAGACATGGTTGCTTCTTAGCATGCTTGAGTATTTATATCTTCATGTCAAACTATAGACTATTGCTTTGAATCATTTAAGTCCAATGTCCATGCTTTAAAAGAAAAGAATATATGATGAACATGATAGGCAGCATTCCACATCAAAAATTCTATTTTTTTATCATTTACCTAATCGAGGACGAGCTGGAATTAGGCTTGGGGATGCTGATACGTCTCCAACGTATCTATAATTTTTGATTGTTCCATGCTGTTATATTATCAATCTTGGATGTTTTCATATACATTTATAGCAATTATATATCATTTTTTGGAGACTAACCTATTAACTTAGTGCCCAGTGCCAATTGCTGTTTTCTGCCCTATTTTTGTTTTACAGAATATCAATACAAAACGAAGTCGAAATGCCACGAAACTTTTTGGAGATTTTTTTCTGGACATATACAACACTAGAATCTTTGGGAGGAGGCCAGAAGCCCCAGGGGGTGCCCACGAGGCACCAGGGCGCTCCTGGGGGGGGGGGCAGGCGCGTCATGGTACCTCTTGGGGCCCACAGAGCTCCGTTTGACCTGATTCCTCCACTATAAATTCCCAAAAAATCAGAAACCCTCAGGAGAGTTCACGAAATACTTTTTCCGCTGCCGCGAGCTTCTTTTCTCGAGAGATCCCATCTGGGGTCCTTCTCCGGTAATCTACCGGAGGGGGAATCGATCACGGAGGGGCTCTACATCATCCTTGCCGCCCTTTCGATGATGCGTGAGTAGTTTACCACAGACCTTCGGGTCCATAGTTAGTAGCTAGATGGCTTCTTCTCTCTTTTTGATCTTCAATACAATGTTCTCTTCAATGTTCTTGGAGTTCTATCCGATGTAATCACTTTTTGCGGTGTGTTTGTTGGGATCCGATGAATTGTGAGTTTATGATAAGATTATCCATGAATATATTTGAGTCTTTGCTGCACTCTTTTATGCATGATTATTATAGCCTCGTATTTCTTCTCCGATCTATTGATTTGGTTTGGCCAACTAGATTGATTTATCTTGCCATGGGAAGAGGTGCTTTGTAATGGGTTGATCTTGCGGTGCTCAATCCCAATGATAGAAAGGGACATGACACGTATGTATCATTGCTATTAAGGGTAAAAAGATGGGGTTTATTCATACGTGAGTTTATCTTGTCTACATCATGTCATCGTTCTTAAGGCGTTACTCCGTTCTTTTATGGACTTAATACACTAGATGCATGCTGGATAGCGGTCGATGTGTGGAGTAATAGTAGTAGATGCAGGCAGGAGTCGGTCTACTTGTATTGGACGTGATGCCTATATACATGATCATTGCCTTGGATATCGTCATGATTATTTGCTTTTCTATCAATTGCCCAACAGTAATTTGTCTACCCACCGTATGCTATTTTCTTGAGAGAAGCCTCTAGTGAAAACTATGGCCCCCGGGTCTATCTAAATCATATACTAAAACCCTAAAAATATTTGCTGCACTTTTTCTTTATTTATTTTATTTTTGTATTTTTGTTTCAATCTATCTATCTATCACATACAATTTAATCTTGCAACTTACCGCCGAGGGATTGACAACCCCTTCATTGCGTTGGGTGCAAGGATTTGTTGTTTGTGTGCAGGTGCTGCTAACGAGGTGTTGCGTGATTCTCCTACTGGATTGATAACCTTGGTTTCATAACTGAGGGAAATACTTACTCTCCTGTGCTGCATCATCCCTTCCTCTTCGGGGAAAATACCAACGCAAGCTACAAGTAGCAGCCACCTTGCTACACTCTTTGTTAATATTGCTACTTGTCACTTGTTACAAATTATCTTGCTATCAAACTACTCGTTACCGATAATTTCAGTGCTTGGAGAAAATACCTTGCTGAAAACCGCTTGTCATTTCCTTCTGCTCCTCGTTGGGTTCGACACTCTTACTTATCGAAAGTACTACGATTGATCCCCTATACTTGTGGGTCATCAGACGTTCACACGACACCACTAAAGGAAGCAACAACATACATATCATCAAAATATCAAACGAATACCAAATTCACATGATTACTTATGACAAGACTTCTCCCACGTCCTCAAGAACAAAAGTAACTACTCACAAATCATATTCATGTTCAAGATCAGAGGGGTATTGAATATTATTAAGGATCTGAACATATAATCTTCCACCAAATAAACGAACTAGCATCAACTACAAGATGTAATCAACACTACTAACAACCCACAGGTACCAATCTGAGGTTTTGAGACAAAGATTGAATACAAGAGATGAACTAGGGTTTGAGATGAGATGGGGCTGATGAAGATGTTGGTGAAGATTGGTGCTCCCATGATGAACTAGGGTTTGAGATGAGATGGCTTCGATTTCCCCTTCCCAAAGGGAAGTTTCCCCGGCGGAATCGCTCCACCGGAGAGCAAAAGTGCTCCTGCCCAGGTTCCGCCTCGAGGCGGCGGCGCTTCATCCCGAAAGTCTTCTCTTCATTTTTTTTCTAGGGCAAATGGCTTCATATAGCAGAAGGAGGGGGCCAGAGGCCTGCCAGGGGCCCCACAATCTCGGGTGTCATGGTTACTAGTCTGAAAGTGAGTACGGGGGGTACATTAGAGGAGCAGAGCCTAGATACAGCGCAGGTGTAACACTCGGATTTAGCGAGTTCAGGCCCCTCTCAGAGGAGGTAATAGCCCTACTTCTCGTGCCCTGAGGCTTGTTTTCTCTGGGGTTATCTGATTACAATGAGTGCTTAACCCCAGCGACGGAGGGAGAGGGTGGTTTATATAGGTGTCCACCGCAGCACCTCAGCCACCACGTCGCGGGGTAATTATGACATTAACTACAGCAGTTACAGGTGCTTAACACGGCAATGACTACAGCAGTTACAGGTAACGGTAGACATAACAGCACTTTAAGCCTAATTGAAGACCACTTGACCGTCGCAGTTCCCACGCTGTCCCGGTGCCTCCATTGTCCGAGTGATGACGACCGGCCGACTAGAGGGTGGACGTCCGAGTGTTATCTTCGCAAGGTCCGAGTGGATCTCCTATGGTATGTATCCGACTGTAATCGTGATCCTGGGGTCTCTGAATGATGACGTGGGCCTTAGGTGGGCCCTAGATGTCAGGTCTTTGTCCCTACCAGGGGTAGGTGACCCCATCATTAGCCCCCGAATCGGTTGAGGCTTCACAGGACGAATTGGTCGAGCCTTCGGAGCAATTTGAGTGTCCCGGGGGCACTCGGTGTCCGCTCTCCCATGATTGTCCTTAGGAGAAGCCGTATCGGATTCTGGACTTGAGGTTTCCTGAGTGATTAGGTAGTGGTGATCGCTAGGCAAAATTCGGTGGCATTCGCGTGTCACTCGGGAGAGATGGACTTGAGGCCCGAGTGAGGCATGCCATGAAACTCGAGTGGCGACGCCGACGCGTGGGCAGACTCTCCGGAGAGATGCCACTCCATATCCCTAGGGAACACCAGCGCGGGCCAGCTCCGAGTCCGAATTTATGACACACACGCCTTGGAGCCTAGTGGAAGGGCCAAGTCGATCCACGGGGGGGCGTCGAGCTCGTCCTTTCGTGATCCTGGAGCGGGCTCCAGTCGGGTGTTTAACGTGTCCGAGTGCACGGGGGCCTGCAGAAGGCGGTCGGTCAGACCGACGGGTGTTTCTTAGGAAACGATGCGAGCACAATCTGTCAGGCCGATTCGTTGCGGGATTTCCGGGATTCGAAATCAGGCGTGCGCGCGCAGAAGCGGTTACGCCGCGGCTAGTGGGGAAAGTGGTGCGCATTCGGCGTGGGCGCGTCCGATCCAGGGATTCGCGGCTGTGATCACGCCTGACGAGTTTTTACCCGTTGTATAAAGCCGATGCGGGCTAGGGTAAATCATAGATCTCCTCCCTCCCCCCGCCCGCATCGTCTGCTCTCTTCTCCCTCTCGCTTCTCCACTCCGAGCTCCTGAGCACTCGCGGCCATGGTGAAGGAGACGACAGCCAGGCTGGAGAGGGCGAAGAAGGTCGGGAAGAGCGCGAACTCGAGCGGCGGCATGGCAGCCGATCGCACCCAGGGAGACTGGGTCCCGTCACGAGTGACGGAGATGCGGCTGAGGGAGCTGGAGGGTGAGGGATTGATCCCCGCAGGCGGCTGGAGGCTGCCCGAGGAGGGAGAGATCGAGCCCGCCCCACACGCCAACGAGCGAGTCCTCCTCGTCACCCACGTCGAGCGAGGTTTCTCGATGCCCCCACACCCCTTCTTCCGTGTATTCTTGGACTTCTTCGGGGCGCAGCTCCACCACCTTCCGCCGAATGCGGTGGTTTACTTGGCAGCGTTTGTTTTGCTGTGTGAAAACTTCATCGGTTGTTACCCCCATTGGGGGCTGTTCAAGCACATTTTCACTTGTCGGTCGATGACGGTGAAGAAGGACTCGCCTAGGGGTGCGAAGACCAGTGTGACGCAGTAGTGCAGCGGGTTGGGGATCCAGCTCAGGGGGCGCTCGGCCTTCCCCAAAATGAGCTTCCCCGACTCTGTCAAGGGCTGGTAGGACAACTGGTTCTATTGCAAAGACGTCCCGAGTGAAGGGAGCCCTATTGGGCTGCCGCCATACTCGGCCGCGCAGGTCACTGCTCCACCATCTCTTACCATCGCCAAGGAGGAGAAGGTGGATGTGGGCATCTTGGTGGATGCTCTGGTGGGAGTGGTGCGGGCAGGAGTTGACGGGGTGGATCTGCTGGAGGCATTCCTCAGTTGGCGGATCCAGCCGCTGTAGGACAGGGCGCACCCCATGTGGAATTACCAGGGGCCGAGTGATCCCACTCGGGTGCACCCCGGGGTCTTGTCGGCGAAGGCCCTCGAGGGCAAAATCAAGGCGATCACCTCTGCGCGCGACAACCCACGTGGGGCCAGGAGGGTTCCCCCCTATGATCTTGAGAACCAGCCCATTGACGTAAGTTTGTACTCCATCCGAGTGTTCCATATGGCAATTCTTTCATGTATGTTTGTGTCTTGATGAGTGATGTCATCTTGTAGAGTTTCTAGAAGATGTTTTCACAGGTGCCAGCCATCGATCACGACCCAGAGGACGTGAAGAGTGACACGGAGCACCAGCACCCGGAAGACAACGATGAGGAGGAAGAGGACAGCGACGAGGACGAGGAAGAGAGTGGCGAAGACGCGAGTGATTCGAGGCCGGCTGCTTCAGCCTCTTCGCACGGAGCGAAGCGCCTGAGGGCGGAGGCTGCTGACTCGGCAGAGAAACAGGTCAAACAGCCGAAGCAAGTCACTGCCAAGCCCCGGAAGGCGGCGGTGCCGAAGATCAAAGTGGCGGTGCCACTGGCTTCAACGTAAGCACTTGAGACTAGCTCTCTCTCCTGTGTAATTTCTATCTGTTTGAGTTACTGAGTGATCTCCTGTCTTGTAGCAATGAGACTTCGACGACTTCTCCAGACCCGGACATTCCGAAGCGAGGCCGGACTGAAGGCGATGCTGCCGACGCTGCTACTTCCAAGGGTAAGGTTTTCCCGATTGTCGGTCGACTTGAGCTTCGACCGAGTTGTTTATAACTTGACATTATCTCCGGAATGTTCTTACAGCCCCGACCGAAGTCATCCACTTGGACGAGGACGACAAGGCCGAACCACCAAACCCAGAGGCCGACAAGGTGGTGCCGACTGGCACGGACATCGTGATGCGGGAGGCTTCGCCCGGCCAGAAGACTCAAGTTTCACCTGCCAAGGCCGCCAGGGAGCCCGCTGGTCCGAGTCCTCCGGCGCAGGCCAGCTCTTCGTTGATGCTTACTGCGCCGCCTCCTGAACCTACACCCGTGCAGCACTCGGCTCCTGCCACCGTTTTTGCCCTCCACAAGGTCCCAGAGGACCAAGTGGGGGCAAGCAATGAGGCCTTGGTCCAAGTGGAGGTGATGAACAACTGGCTGAAGGAGGCGTACGACGCCAGCGAGGCTCTGAGGACCAACGTCCGAGTAAGTACCATTGTAAGTTTTGTTTGAAGTTTTTGTTTTGGATTTGAAACCGAACTTCCGTCAATGGGTTTGCATGGGGCACACCCATTGGGTGTCCATTTTTCTCTAGTGGGGGCACGCTGAGTGCACCCACTGGGTGTAGTCCCCGAGGCTCCCGTTGACTGGAGACAGTCGGCGGGAGTCTTAGAACTCTGTAGCGTCGTTATGTCCACTCGGGTTGACCGGAGTCTGTGCCGAGTGTGTTTTCTCCGGTGGGGGCACGCTGAGTGCACCCACTGGGTGTATTCCCCGAGACTGCCATCGATTGCGGGCAATCGGTGGGAGTCTGATAGAACTCACACACAAGCTCTTTTTTTTAGCTCAACACAAGTCACTTTCCAGTGGGGGCACACTGAGTGCACCCACTAGGTGTAGTCCCCGAGACTGCCGTCGACTGGAAGCAGTCGGCGGAAGTCTTAGAGTTGTTTATTCGATTGCACTCGGAGTGCGACCTCCCACTCGGCTGGCTGAGTGGAAGGCTTGGTAGACTAGAAAGCTTTGAACTGATCGAGCTTTGTCTGCCTTGAGGTCAACTATGAAGGTCAGAATATTGTTGTCTTCGATCTTCTTCATTGCCGACTCAATGGTAAGAGGGTATTTCAGGATCTGGTACTGATCGAGCTTGTTCCTCCTTGAAGGAGGTAGCTTGTTATTCTGACTGACTGACCATACTCTTTGTTTTGCCACAGAGGGCTTGCGAGATGGGCTCTCACTATGCTACCTTGGATAAGGAAGTGCTGCAACTCCGAGTGGACTTGGACGCGGAGAAGCACAAGAGCGGCCATCTGGAGAAGGAGAAGAATGCCCTGGGAGGTACGTTCCACCGCTCTATTGTTCGCCGAGTCGTATTTTTTTTGATCCGAGTCAATTCACTTCAACAGATGTCCGTGGCGAGAACGCCCAACTCGTAATGAGGCTGAGGACTTCTATTTCTTTGGACACCATTGTGACGCCCCCGACTTAATCGTGCGCTAATCATACACGCAAATGCACACGATCAAGCCTAGAGACTCACTTGAAGATATCACAACACAACTCTAGACAAAAAATTAAAATAATACAAGCTTTATATTACAAGCCAGCGGCCTCGAGGGCTCGAATACAAAAGCTTGCATACAAGCATAGCAGAAACATCAACAGCATCTGAGTACAGACACAAAATTAAACAAATCTGCTTTTAAAAGGCGAAAACAATCAACGGCTCTTATCGAAAAGGCGCAGGCCTCCTGCCTGGGAGCCTCCTAACTACTCCTGGTCGTCGGCGGTCTCCACGTAGTAGTAGGCTCCTCCAGAGGGGTAGTAGTAGTCGTCGGTTGTAGCAGCTGGCTCCGGGGCTCCGCCATCTGGTCACAGCAAACGGGTATGGGGAAAAAGGGGAGCAAAGCAACCGTGAGTACTCATCCAAAGTACTCGCAAGACTTACATCAGAACTATTCTAATTATGCATATATGTGGACTGGACTGCAGAAATGCCAGAATAGAGAGAAGACCTAGCCTATCGAAGACTAGCATCTTCAGCGTCTTGGAGCATTAAAAGAGTGCAGATTGGTAACATATCATAAAGAAAAAAGCATGTAGTATCAAAGCCTAGAGATCCTTCCTCGACTCCCTGCAAGAAAGCGATCCCGGAGCTTCCAATTTAAGTAACATGTAACCAGTTCCAGTTGTAGTGGATCGGGATAAAACACTGAGCGTCCTGTTACCGTGGACACGGCTATTCGAATAGATAATCTTCCCTGCAGGGGTGCACTACTGTTACGCAACACGCTCGATTAACTCTGGCCGGACACACTTTCCTGGGTCATGCCCGGCCTCGGCTGATCGACACACCGCAGCCCTACCTAGAGCTCAGCAGAGAGGTCCCCGCCGGTCTACATCCTAAGTGCTCAGGGGTCCTGGGCCCATCGCCCTTTGCACTCTGGGTCGTTGCGCACATGGTTAGATCCAGGCACCACCTCTATCCTGGATGGCGCCGATCCTGCCGTGCCGCAATGCTGAACTGGACGTCTGACAGAGCTTTCGGCTGATACATACGGCGCCGAGGGCCCCATTAAACCATTATCCCACGTGGTGGTAGTGCGTATAGGCCAGTGACCAACTCAGATCAATACCCAAATCCGTTAGTGTACTATTAATTTTAGTGACGGCTGTCGGGACAAGTCTGGAGCTACCACCACAACATGGGTGGTACCGCTAAACAGCCAGCCGCCACAGTAACTCTCGCGGGTGCTCTCCGGGCCCGCTCGACTTTCATATTTATCTCTCGCGGGTACCCCTCAGGGTCTACCCGTCTTTATCCAGTATCTGTAATAAAATCCAGGTAACTGTGTGTTCATAACATCAAGAAGGAATCCGAGGAATCACCCTCATTGGATTCCCTTCTCGACCAATCCGTCAAGGTGAAGCCAGAGGAATCACCCTCGATGGTATTCCCACTTGCGGGGTTGCACGACATAAGCTTCGTTGGAGGTGGTGGAAGAGGAATCACCCTCGTTCACCCACGTTCGACTAGCTGTACTACAGAGGCAATATCGGGAGTGAGATAAGAGGTATCACCCTCGGCACTCGATATTAGCTCTGCGGAGTCGAGCAACTAAGGGGTTGTGTAGTGGTGTGCAGGTCTCGGCCCGTTGATCACATCGAACGGGGCACTGATAACTAAGCGGGGCAACTAGGATAAGGTGGAGGTGCCACAGATGGTTTACTGCCAACCTATACTAAGCATTTAGGATATCAGGTAAAGTATCAAAAAGCAGTTTACAAAAAACAGGCTATGCATCAGAATAGGATCAAACAAATGTAGTAGCAAATTCTAATGCAAGCAGGAGGGAGAAAGGATAGGTGATATAGGCATGTTCAAGGGGGTTTTGCTTGCCTGGTTGCTCTGCAGGCGAAAAGGAATCTTCAACGGTGTAGTCGATCCCCGGGTCGTCAGCGGTCTCGGAGTCTACCGGAGAGAAGACGGGGAGGAAACAGATACATACAAGCATTCAAATGCAATCACTATGCCTGACATGCCTAAATGAAACGCAGGGGTGATTTATTGCATCTCTAGCTATTTTAGTTAATTTAGGAATTTATTTGGAATTATTTATCAGAGGTCAAGCACTATTCATCTACCGGAAACGGGCAAAAAGTTCCATGTTCACCTAGATAGGAGTGATGGTCAAGCATTTTGACCACATATTCGGATTCTTCATATTTTTCTGATTATTTTTCATATACAAATTATTTTCATCCGAGTTACAGTTTATTTTATATGATTTTTCAAAGTTTTAATCACTTTCTGGAATTTCTGAAATTATTTTTAATTATTAAATTCCGAATTATCGAAAACAGTGTCTGATGACGTCAGCATGATGTCATAGTGACGTCAACGGTCAAACCTAGCTGGTCAGGGTCAAACCTGACCAGTGGGTCCCGCATGTCATAGACACAATGGCTAAACAGTGGTTAAAATTAACTAATTAGGGTAATTAGCTTCTAGGCCCCACATGTCAGTGACTATTTAGTTTAACTAATTAATTAAATTACCTAATTATCTAATTAAGCGGGTGGGGCCGCGTGTCAGCGACAGTAGCTGCCCAGTCAGCCGAGTTGACCAAGTCAACTCGGTCAACTGTGCCCCCTGGGCCCAGTGGCAGCGACCCAGGGGGGTTGCCAGCGTGGCGGCGGCCGGCGGCAAGCCGCCGGAGACCTCCAAACAAGGCAGCGATCCACGGGAGGCGCCGGAATCGCGCTATAGGGGGCAAAAACGAGCGCGAGGCGGCTCGTTCGAACGCGCGCTTCGCGCCGCGTTGAATGGCGGTGGCCGCATGGGTTGGGGTGGCCGGGATCGTCGCCGGCGAGCAGCGGAGGCGGCGGCACGTACGGGCGTTCTCGGCTAGGCCGCTAGGGTGCACGGGGAGAGGCGAGCTTGCGCGCGTTGGGCTCCTAGGAACCCCAGGAGCTCAACGGTGAGCTCGGGCCAGCGTGGCGGTGGCTGTGGTGACGGCAACGAGCTCGTCGGCGGCGGTGAGTACGGCCATGGCGGAGCGGCTAGCTTAGCGAGCGCGCGCGAGCGAATGGAGAGGGGTGGAAGGAGGAGGAGCTCACGGTGAGGCACACGGTGGCCGGCGACACTCTAGGAGCAGCAGGAGAGGCCGGATTCGACGGTGGTCGCCGGAGGCCGAGGCGGAAGGGGGCGGCTCGATCCGCGGCCTGCAGCGCTCCCTGGCTTCAATGGCTAGCCCTGGACGGCGTAGCGATCGACGACGGAGAGGAAGGACACAGAGAGGTGGCGCGGGGTCGACGGTTGCCGCGAGGAAGACGGCGTGCGGTGACGGCGGCGTTCGGGCGAGGAGGAAAGCGAGCGGGCGAGCGAGGGAGAGGGGGAGGGGAGTGGATGAGGACGTCGAGGTGGCAGTGGGCGTCGTTCTTATCCACGCCGCGGCGGCTGTAGCGACGCGGGACGGCTAACGGGTGCGGCGGCGACGGCGAACGGTGTCGGGCGTGCGCGCGCAACGCGACACGGGGAGGAGGGAGAAAGAGGACGACGGCCGCGGTGGGCTGGGCCGGCTGGATGGGCACTGTGCACTTTGGCCCAGTGCACAGTGACCCTTTTCCTTTTCTTTATTTCTTCTGCTGTTTTCTTTTTACTCTTTTCTGTTGCATTTTCTTTTAGCTAGTAAATGACTTTTGTAAATTGCATAACTTGCCAAATCAAATACTAGGTAATGTCTAACACTGCCACAAAAAGTTTGGGACTGACTTGAATTCACTTATATTTTTCAAAAATGAAAATGGATGCAATAATGCTGTTTTGGGTACTATTTTGGTTGCTGTGGTCAAAGTTGGAATTCAATTAATTCTTTTTTTATTTTTACAATAGCTTTGGGATTATTTTCAATATTGTGAACTATTTTGTTTTAAAATTTGATCAACTATTATTTTGACTTGCATTTTGAATTTTGTTTAAACTGGAATTTGAAATGAGATATGAACAAATGATGATTTAACACTGCAAATGAAGATGACTTGGCTTGATTAGAAGATGATCATTGTAGCATATTACAAGGGGGTGTTACAATTCTCCTCCTCTAAAAGAAATTCTTGTCCCGAGAATTCAGGAGGTAGAAGGAAAAAGGTCGGGGTATTCTTCACGAAGACGATCCTCGCGTTCCCAAGTGGCTTCATCTTCTGAATGATTCGACCACTGAACCTTAAGGAACTGGATTGCCTTCTGATGGGTCCGACGTTCAGCTTGATCAAGAATACGGATCGGACGTTCTTTATAAGATAGGTCATCCTGCAATTCCAGCACTTCTTGATCCACTGCTCGAATCGGATCCTTGAAGCAGCGGCGGAGTTGTGACACATGGAAAACATCGTGAACCTGAGAAAGGTTCGGCGGTAGTTCCAACTGATATGCCACTTCTCCACGTCTTGCGAGAATAAGGAATGGGCTAATGTAGAGAGGAGCTAGCTTGCCCTTCATCGGAGTGACACGAAGGTATGCTTGTTCGCCAGGTTGATAGACCATTACCTTGTGTTTACGGTCATAATTGCTCTTCTGACGAGACTGAGCAGTCTTCAGATGTTCCCGAACGATACGGACTTGCTCTTCAGCGTGTTGGATTATGTCCGGACCGAAGAGTGGCCGTTCCCCAGTTTCTGACCAATTCAGAGGAGTTCGGCACTTACGTCCATAAAGCACTTCAAATGGTGCCATCTTCAGACTAGCTTGATAGCTATTGTTGTAAGAGAATTCAGCATACGGGAGAGATTCCTCCCATTTCTTACCGAATGAGATGACACAAGCTCGAAGCATATCTTCAAGCACTTGATTGACTCGTTCAACTTGTCCCTGGGACTGGGGGTGAAAAGCAGTGCTAAAGGACAGATGAGTTCCCATAGCTTCTTGAAAACTTGCCCAGAACCTAGAGGTAAAGAGGCTGCCACGGTCTGAACTGATCTCCAACGGAACACCGTGGAGTGACATGATTCTGGAAACATACAAATCTGCTAACTGACTAGCAGTGATTGTCTCCTTGACTGGCCGAAAATGAGTAACCTTTGAGAATCGGTCAATGACAACAAAGATAGCATCGTGACCCTTCTGCGATCTGGGAAATCCAGTAATGAAATCCATTTCAACTTTGTCCCATTTCCATTCAGGAATAGCAAGCGGTTGCAGAGTTCCAGCAGGTCTTTGATGTTCTGCTTTGATGCGACGGCAAACGTCACACTCGGCAACATATCGAGCAATGTCTCGCTTCATATCAGGCCACCAGTACGGCTGACGAATGTCCTGGTACATCTTGGTACTACCGGGGTGGATAGACAAAGGTGTGTCATGTGCTTCTTTCATGACATCCGAACGCGAGTCCAGATTGTGCTTTCTGGGGACCACTAGGCGGCCTTTGAAGAACAAGGCACTATCATTATCAACATGGTAGAATGAAGAATTTCCCTTGGAGAGGTATTTCTTAATCTTCTCGACTTCAGAGTCATATTTCTGCCTTGTCTTGATGTTGCGCTCGAGATCCGGTTCAACAACTAGGGTATTGAGATAACCCTGAGGAACAATGTCAAGGTTCAACTTGCGAAGTTCTTCATAGAGAAGTGGTTGTGCTTGCTGAAACGTGAGGTTGTTGCAATGAGACTTGCGACTCAAGGCATCGGCCATCACATTAGCCTTGCCAGGGGTATAAGAAATATCCATGTCATAGTCAGCTATTGTCTCGAGCCATCTTTGTTGACGGAGGTTCAAATCTGGTTGGGTATACAGATACTTCAGACTCTGGTGGTCCGTGTATATCTCGCAACGATTACCGAGAAGGTAATGTCGCCACAGCTTCAAAGCATAGATAACTGCTGCTAACTCGAGATCATGAGTTGGATACTTATCTTCGTGAGGACGAAACTGACGAGAGCCATAAGCAATCACCTCGCGCTCTTGCATCAGGACACAGCCTAACCCTTGACGAGACGCATCACAGTAAATCACGAAATCCTTTCGGGAATCTGGGGGTGCTAGCACTGGGGCAGAGGTCAACTTGTCCTTAAGTGTCTAAAAACTTTCCTGACATTTTTTTGTCCACTCAAACTTCTTGCCTTTGTGTAGCAAATCAGTCAGTGGCTCTGCAATCTTGGAGAAGTTCTCGACGAAACGGTGGCAATAACTAGCAAGACCGAGAAAACTTCTGACTTGCTTAACAGTTTGCGGAGGAGTCCAGTCAAGAATGGCCTGAACTCGTTCTGGGTTAACGGCAATGCCATCTTTGGAAATCACATGGCCAAGATATGTCACTTCAGACAACCAGAACTCACACTTGGAATACTTGGCATACAGTTGATGTTCACGCAGCTTCTCCAGTACGAGACGAAGATGTTCGGCATGTTCTTCTTCATTCTTCGAATATACAAGGATATCATCCAGATAAACCACAACGAATTTGTCGAGGTAATCCATGAAGATGTAGTTCATTAACCGGGAGAAGGTTGCTGGAGCATTGGTTAAGCCAAAGGACATGACAGTGTACTCGTAAGAACCATAGCAAGTAACGAAGGATGTCTTCGGAATATCCTCTTTGCGAACTCTGATCTGATGGTATCCCAATCTCAAATCAAGTTTAGAGAATACTGAGGAACCAGCAAGTTAATCATATAGATCGTTGATTCTGGGAAGCGGATACTTGTTCTGAATTGTTGCCTGGTTGATAGGTCGGTAATCTTGAACCAACCGATTCGTTCCATCCTTCTTCTTAACAAAGAGAGAAGGTGCTCCCCAAGCAGAAGAACTGGGGCGGATGAAACCCTTTTGAAGTGACTTGTCGATTTCCTCCTTAAGTTCAAGGAGTTCATGCGGCGGCATCTTGTATGGGCGCTTGGCAATAGGAGTGGTGCCTGGTTTCAGGTCGATAACAAATTCGACAGCTCTAACAGGTGGTACACCTGGGAGTTCTTCTGGAAAGACATCTTGAAATTCATGAACAACTGGAACATTCTCTATTCCTTCCAGAGGTGAAGCATTCAATGCGTTCAGAGCATATATCTGGCTCTCGGCATTTTGAACTGTCCGAGCTGGGTATCTGACTGTCTGGCCGGAAGGGTGTGTGAGTCGGACTGTTTCAGTGGCACAGTCAATCAAGGTTTTATGAGGTTTCAACCAGTCCATACCCAGAATGATGTCTATGTCGGCAGTCTTGAGGGCAATGAGAGAAACGGGGAACACCAATCCTGCAATCACAATATGGTTACCATGGCTTACCATGGTAGTTTGCCATCTAGCCCCGGGTGACTGGATCACTAAAGGGGTGGACATCTCCTCGAAAGGTATATCATGGCTTCGCGCAAAACTTTCGGACATGAAGGAGTGCGATGCTTCAGAATCAAAGAGGACAGAAGCTGGGATTGAATTCACCAGAAGGGTACCCGTCACAATTTTGGTGTCCTGTCGGGCTTCTTCCATCTTGACATGGTTGACACGAATAAGTTGACTAGCAGGTGGTCTAGCATCAGCGTTCCTAGAAGGATGTTTTCGACGGCCCTTCCTGCGACCAACAGAAAGACGTGATGCATTATGAGGCTGATCTTGGCGACAGTTGATAGCACGGTGCCCTGGCTGGCCACACTTGTGGCATAAACCATCATTATGGGGAGGAGCGACGGCATTGGGCTGTCCACCCTGAATTGTTAGCTGTCTCGGCGGTGGAGGCAGACGAGGTGCGACATAAGACGGCCTTGGTGTTGGAGCAGGTCGGTGATGAACATTGTGCGGGATCCAGACTTGACGTTTCTGAGCAGGCTGACCCGAGGATGAGCCATCATCACGAGTGCGCTTGAGCGACTCCTGGTACTCATCCAGACCAGTTTGAGTTCGGAAAGCTTGGCTGACAAGCGTCGCAAAGTCTGCGCAATCATGGGCAACAAGTGCGAGCTTTATATCAAGACGCAGTCCTTCACGGAATTTCTCCTGCTTGCGAGCGTTAGTGCAAACGTCATCCTCAGCATAGTGGGATAATTCGAGAAATTTCCTCTGATATTCATCCACAGTCATTTTGCCCTGAGTGAGTTTGTGGAACTCCTTCTTCTTCTGGTCCATCAGACCTTGAGGAATGTGCCGTGCACGGAAGGCTGACTGAAATTCCTGCCAAGTGGTTACAGTTCCAGCAGGCAGCATACCTCTATGACTTTCCCACCATCGAGCGGCTGGACCCTTCAGGTGAAATGCCACAAAGGTGACGTAACTGTCAGGGGCAACATTAGCTGACTCCATCTCAAACAGGATATCACGAAGCCAATCATCAGCATTCATAGGATTGGTGGAGTTGCGGTAAACAGACGGGTTGAGGCGCATGAAATCTTAAAGTGATATCGGGCCAGGCTCCTGACGAGCATTGTTGCGTTCTAATCGGTTTACCAGACTCTCATTGAGCTGACGGTTCAGTTCAAACTGTTGCATCATTGCGGCAATATAGGGTGGAGGCGGAGGATCGTCAGCCATCCTACCAAATCAACAGGGGCAGTTTAGCAAGAACAACTGCATGGGTAAGAGGTCATTCATGAGGTAACATGAGCAATGAACAAGAAGGGCATTAGGTACATATTAGTAGTCGTTAAAGACATACAAATCTATGCACAGAGTTGGATACGAACGGACAACACGAGTTCGGAATCACTCGTAACTAGACAAACTAGGAGGCGCGCAGGCACGCGATGAGGAATACAACAACGGGACATAGCAAAGGCTACATCACGTCGAAGAAAACTATTGGGGCGAGGAATCTGTAAAGGACAATGCAGGGTGCCCTCGATAAAAGGATCATGCGGTCCGTGAACACTGTGAAGCAGAACCTGGCCCTCATCTTGAAGAAAGGGGAGGGTTAATTCAGAACTCCGGGTGGATGTGATCACGAGAACCTAATGTTAGAGTTAGCAAAACCTTTAACCCGAAGGGAATAGAAATCAGAGTCCCAGAGTAAGGAAGAGGAATAAAAGATCCTAATACCACCCATTGGCGATGTGGGCCCGTAACCCACACAACCATGTTAGTAAAACAGTTTTTGCAAAGACTAGACTCAACTTCGGCCAAGGAGTTGGAAAGGGGTTTCCTACAGGCAGTCGACTCTGATACCAACTTGTGACGCCCCCGACTTAATCGTGCGCTAATCATACACGCAAATGCACATGATCAAGCCTAGAGACTCACTTGAAGATATCACAACACAACTCTAGACACACAATTAAAATAATACAAGCTTTATATTACAAGCCAGTGGCCTCGAGGGCTCGAAAACAAAAGCTCGCATACAAGCGTTAGCGGAAACATCAACATCATCTGAGTACAGACTCAAAATTAAACAAATCTGCTTTTAAAAGGCAAAAACAATCAACGGCCCTGATCGAAAAGGCGCAGGCCTCCTGCCTGGGAGCCTCCTAACTACTCCTGGTCGTCGGCGGTGTCCACGTAGTCGTAGGCTCCTCCAGAGGGGTAGTAGTAGTCGTCGGTTGTAGCAGTTGGCTCCGGGGCTCCGCCATCTGGTCGCAGCAAACGGGTATGGGGAAAAAGGGGAGCAAAGCAACCATGAGTACTCATCCAAAGTACTCGCAAGACTTACATCAGAACTATTCTAATTATGCATCGGTATCAAAGAAAGGCTGTATATGTGGACTGGACTGCAGAAATGCCTGAATAGAGAGAAGACCTAGCCTATCGAAGACTAGCATCTTCAGCGTCTTGCAACATTAGAAGAGTGCAGATTGGTAACATATCATAAAGAAACAAGCATGTAGTATCAAAGCCTAGAGATCCTTCCTCGACTCCCTGCGAGAAAGCAACCCGGAGCTTCCAATTTAAGTAACATGTAACCAGTTCCAGTTGTAGTGGATCGGGATACAACACTGAGCGTCCTGTTACCGTGGACACGGCTATTCGAATAGATAATCTTCCCTGCAGGGGTGCACTACTGTTACCCAACACGCTCGATTAACTCTGGCCGGACACACTTTCCTGGGTCATGCCCGGCCTCGGTAGATTGACACACCGCAGCCATACCTAGAGCTCAACAGAGAGGTCCCCGCCGGTCTACATCCTAAGTGCTTAGGGGTCCTGGGCCCATCGCCCTTTGCACTCCAGGTTGTTACGCACATGGTTAGATCCAGGCACCACCTCTATCCTGGATGGCGCCGATCCTGCTGTGCCGCAATGCTGAACTGGACGTCTGACAGAGCTTTTGGCTGATACATACGGCGCCGAGGGCCCCATTAAACCATTATCCCGCATGGTAGTAGTGCGTATAGGCCAGTGGCCAACTCAGATCAATACCCAGCTACCACCACAACCTGGGTGGTACCGCTAAACAGCCAGCCGCCACAGTAACTCTCGCGGGTGCTCTCCGGGCCCGCCCGACTTTCATATTTATCTCTCGCGGGTACCCCTCAGGTTCTACCCGTCTTTATCCAGTATCTGTAAAAAAATCCAGGTAACTGTGTGTTCATAACATCAAGAAGGAATCCGAGGAATCACCCTCATTGGATTCCCTTCTCGACGTATCCGTCAAGGTGAAGCCGGAGGAATCACCCTCGATGGTATTCCCACTTGCGGGGTTGCACGACATAAGCTTCGTTGGAGGTGGTGGAAGAGGAATCACCCTCATTAAACCATGTCCGACTAGCTATACTACAGAGGCAACATCGGGAGTGAGATAAGAGGTATCACCCTCGGCACTCGATATTAGCTCTGCGGAGTCGAGCAACTAAAGGGTTGTGTAGTGGTGTGCAGGTCTCAGCCCGTTGATCACATCGAACGGGGCACTGATAACTAAGCGGGGCAACTAGGATAAGGTGGAGGTGCCACAGATGGTTTACTGCCAACCTATACTAAGCATTTAGGATATTAGGTAAAGTATCAAAAAGCAGTTTACAAAAAACAGGTTATGCATCAGAATAGGATCAGACAAATGCAGTAGCAAATTCTAATGCAAGCAGGAGGGAGAAAGAATAGGTGATATAGGCATGTTCAAGGGGGTTTTGCTTGCCTGGTTGCTCTGCAGGCGAAAAGGAATCTTCAACGGTGTAGTCGATCCCCGGGTCGTCAGCGGTCTCGGAGTCTACCGGAGAGAAGAGGGGGAGGAAACAGATAAATACAAGCATTCAAATGCAATCACTATGCCTGACATGCCTAAATGATACGCAGGGGTGATTTATTGCATCTCTAGCTGTTTTAGTTAATTTAGGAATTTATTTGGAATTATTTATCGGAGGTCATGCACTATTCATCTACCGGAAACGGGCAAAAAGTTCCATGTTCACCTAGATAGGAGTGATGGTCAAGCATTTTGACCACATATTCGGATTCTTCATATTTTTTTGATTATTTTTCATATATAAATTATTTTCATCCGAGTTACGGTTTATTTTATATGATTTTTCAAAGTTTTAATCACTTTCTGGAATTTCTGAAATTATTTTTAATTATTAAATTCTGAATTATCCAAAACAGTGTCTGATGACGTCAGCATGACATCATAGTGACGTCAGTGGTCAAACCCAGCTGGTCGGGTTCAAACCTGACCAGTGGGTCCCGCATGTCATAGACACAGTGGCTAAATAGTGGTTAAAATTAATTAATTTGGTTAATTAGCTACTGGGCCCCACATGTCAGTGATTATTTAGTTTAACTAATTAATTAAATTACCTAATTATCTAATTAAGCGGGTGGGGCCCGCGTGTCAACGACAGTAGCTGCCCAGTCAGCCGAGTTGACCAAGTTAACTCGGTCAACTGGGGCCCCTGGGCCCAGTGGCAGCGACCCAGGGGGGTTGCCAGCGTGGCGGCGGCCGGCGGCAAGCCGCCGGCGACCTCCAAACACGGCGGCGATCCACGGGAGGTGCCGGAATTGCGCTATAGGGGGCCAAAATGAGCGCGAGGCGGCTCGTTCGAACGCCCGCTTCGCGCCGCGTTGAATGGCGGTGGCCGCGCGGGTTGGGGTGGCCGGGATCGTCGCCGGTGAGCAGCGGAGGCGGGGGCGCGTACGGGTGTTCTCGGCTAGGCCGCTAGGGTGCACGGGGAGAGGCGAGCTTGCACGCGTTGGGCTCCTGGGAACCCCAGGAGCTCAAGGGTGAGCTCGGGCGAGCGTGGCAGTGGCTGTGGCGACGGCAACGAGCTTGTCGGCGGCGGTGAGTACGGCCATGGCGGAGCGGCTAGCTTAGCGAGCGCGCGCGAGCGAATGGAGAGGGGAGGAAGGAGGAGGAGCTCATGGTGAGACACACGGTGGCCGGCGACAGTCTAGGAGCAGCAGGAGAGGCCGGAGTCGACGATGGTCGCCGGAGGCCGAGGCGAAAGGGGGCGGCTCGATCCGCGGCCTGCAGCAGTCCCCGGCTTCAATGGCTAGCCCTGGACGGCGTAGCGATCGACGACGGAGAGGAAGGACACGGAGAGGTGGCGCGGGGTCGACGGTTGCCGCGAGGAAGACGGCGTGCGGCGACGGTGGCGTTCGGGCGAGGAGGAAATCGAGCGGGCGAGAGAGGGAAAGGGGGAGGGGAGTGGATGAGGACGTCGAGGTGGCAGCGGGCGCCGTTCTTATCCACACCGCGGCGGCTGTAGCGACGCGGGACGACTAACGGGTGCGGCGGCGACGGCGAACGGTGTCGGGCGTGCGCGCGCAAGGCGACACGGGGAGGAGGGAGAAAGAGGACGACGGCCGCGGCGGGCTGGGCCTGCTGGACGGGCACTGTGCACTTCGGCCCAGTGCACAGTGACCCTTTTCCTTTTCTTTATTTCTTCTGCTGTTTTCTTTTTACTCTTTACCGTTGCATTTTCTTTTAGCTAGTAAATGACTTTTGTAAATTGCATAACTTGCCAAATCAAATACTAGGTAATGTCTAACACTGCTACAAAAAGCTTGGGACTGACTTGAATTCACTTATATTTTTCAAAAATGAAAATGGATGCAATAATGCTATTTTGGGTACTATTTTGGTTGCTGTGGTCAAAGTTGGAATTCAATTAATGTTATTTTTATTTTTACAATTGCTTTGGGATTATTTTGAATATTGTGAACTATTTTGTTTTAAAATTTGATCAACTATTATTTTGACTTGCATTTTGAATTTTGTTTAAATTGGAATTTGAAATGAGATATGAACAAATGATGATTTAACACTGCAAATGAAGATGACTTGGCATGATTAGAAGTTGATCACTGTAGCATATTACAAGGGGGTGTTACAACCATGAAGCAGGCCTTGGAGAACAAGAACAAGGAGCTGGCGCTGGCGCACAAGGAGGCTAGGAGCAAGACCAAGGCTGCCGAAGAGAAGCTGGCTTCAGTCGGCAAGCTTGAGAAGGAGATCGAGACCCTGAAGGCTGTCGCCGAGACTGCCAAGAACGAGGTTTCTGAGCTTAAGAAGTCCAACGCCGAGTGGGAAGTGAAGCACAGCACTCAGGCAAACATCTTCGAAGAGGAGAAGAAGAAGCTGAACGACCAGATCGCCAAGCTCCTTGAGAAGAAAGGTGCACTCGAGGAGTATGTTCAAGAATTCAGCGAGGGCATGGGCAAGAAGCTTGAAGGTAAGCCGTCTCACCGACTGAATTTTGTCTGCTTTGCTCAGGAGTTTTATATCTCTGATCCCGAGTCATTTTTCACAACAGAGTTCTGCTATGACTTTGAGCTAGAGACCGACAGGGTCGAGAAAGACTTGGACCCCTCCAGGCTGATTCTCAACGATCGCGCCGCCTTGTCCATTCTCCGATTGGAAGAGCGTCTTGAGAGTGCAGTAGGGTATATCATCCGGCTGTGGTGTACCCTGTCCAAGATCGATCAAGAACTACTCGCCGGCGAAGAGCTTCAGAATGACGTGGAGTCCATTATGACTCGGCTGAAGGACATCCCAAGCCGCGTGCAAGCCTGGAAGAAGTCCGCTGCTCGCTGCGGAGCTGTCGTGGCCCTTGCACTCGTCCGCGTCCATTGCAAGGACGTGGACGAGGAAAAGCTGAAGTCGTTGAAGGTCGCCAATAGGAAGAAGCTCAAGTTTGAGGACTTCATGGAGACGTTCATCTAGGCCGCGACTCAGATCGCAGACGGCATTGACCTGGACACCTTCGTCGAGTCGGCCAATCTCCCGCATCGGAGTGAAAAACATTTAGTCTTGATTTGCCTCGGAATGCCGAGTGGTTGCTGTAACTGTTAAACTTTGAACGAGCCTCGGGCTCGCGTACTTTGCTTTTGTTAGGAAAACTCGAACGGATCGGAGTTTACTCGAACGCTTGAATGCTTACACTGTTCGCCAGTGTTATTATATTTCTAACTTGGGCGAAGGCTGGTTTGCAGCTAAGCCCCCGAGTGTGGAGCGTGTCCGCACTCGGATAGTTTTTAACTTAGGCGAAATCTGGTTCGCAGCTAAGCCCCCGAGTGTGGAGTGTGTCCGCACTCAGATAGTTTTTTAACTTAGGCGAAATCTGGTTCGCAACTAAGCCCCCGAGTGTGGAGCGTGTCCGCACTCGGATAGTTTTTAACTGAGGCGAAATCTGGTTCGCAGCTAAGTCCCCGAGTGTGAAGCGTGTCCGCACTCAGATAGTTTTTTAACTTAGGCAAAATCTGGTTCGCAGCTAAGCCCCTGAGTGTGGAGCGTGTCCGCACTCGGATAGTTTTTTAACTTAGGCAAAATCTGGTTCGCAGCTAAGCCCCCGAGTGTTGAGCATGTCCGCACTCGGATAGTTTTTAACTTAGGCGAAATCTGGTTCGCAGCTAAGCCCCCGAGTGTGGAGCATGTCCGCACTCGGATAGTTTTTTTTAACTTAGGCGAAATCTGGTTGGCAGCTAAGCCCTGAGTGTGGAGCGTGTCCGCACTCGGATAGTTTTTAACTTAGGCGAAATCTGGTTCACAGCTAAGTCCCCAAGTGTGGAGCGTGTCCGCACTCGAATAGTTTTTTAACTTAGGCGAAATCTGATTCGCAGCTAAGCCCCCGAGTGTGGAGCGTGTCTGCACTCGGATAGTTTTTTAACTTAGGCGAAATCTGGTTCGCAGCTAAGCCTCCGAGTGTGGAGCGTGTCCGCACTCGGATAGTTTTTTAACTTAGGCGAAATCCGGTTCATAGCTAAGCCCTCGAGTGTGGAGCGTGTCCGCACTCGGATAGTTTTTAACTTAGGCGAAATCTGGTTCGCAGCTAAGTCACCCACTGGGGGCGTATTGTTAGATTCCGAATGCTGTTAGTCACCGGAGTGAAAACATGATGTTTGATCCAAATTGGACGAAATACAGGAAAAGTAAGACTTTTATTCATCTAATTTCATTCGGAATACTATTACAATGGGGAGAAAATTATTCTAAGTAAAGAATTTGCGGAGCAGATCCGCGTTCCAAGCTCGGGGCTCTTCCTCACTCTTGGTGAAGTTGTAGAGCCGATAGGCTCCGTTATTCATCACTTTTGATATCGCGTAGGGTCCCTGCCACGGAGGCGCCAGCTTGTGAGGCTTCTGCTGATCCAGTC
Organism: Elymus sibiricus; assembly: GCA_039707655.1. Lineage (NCBI taxonomy): Eukaryota > Viridiplantae > Streptophyta > Magnoliopsida > Poales > Poaceae > Elymus > Elymus sibiricus. Next base: position 125,091,398 of record CM077668.1, read on the forward strand.
GGAGGACCAGGTCGCCTTCCTGGAAAGCGCGTCCCCTGACATGTCTATCATGATAGCGGCGCAAGTCTTGCTGATATGCAGTCGTCCTGATCAGAGCCAACTCGCGCTCTTCCTCCAGCAGGTCGAGGCCATCTTGACGCACTTCCTCTACCTCTGCCTCCGAGTAGAGATCCACTTGGGGGGAGTTGTGGAGCAGATCACTCGGCAGAACAGCCTCCGAGCCATACACCAAGAAGAACGGAGTGTGCTTCGTGAACCGGTTTGGGGTCGTCCGCAAGCCCCAGAGGACCGACGGCAGTTCGGTGACCCAGGCTCCTGCTGCATGCTTCAGGTCACGCATGAGACGCGGCTTGAGCCCCTGGAGTATCAGTCCATTCGCCCGCTCTGTTTGTCCATTCGACTGCGGGTGAGCCACAGAGGCGTAATCGACCCGAGTGCCCTGATGACGGTGTCCTGGACTAGGGGGGTACTCATCACGTCGTCTCCCGACCAGGTGGATCGGGCCGAGGACCCCTATGGCGGTTCACTCATGGGCCACTTCGGGCAGCCCATGACGCATACATGGAAGATTCCACAAGGCTTGGTGATCAAGACAAGGACTCCTCTCCACCGACGTAGCCGACTAGGACTCTTGTTATCCTAGGCCTCTGGTGCATATATAAACCGAGGCCAGGCTAGTCGATAGATCATCTCATATTCATTAGAACAATCTCGTGGTAGATACATGTACTCTGTACTACACCCCATATGAATACAATCAAAAGCATGACGTAGGGTATTATCTCTTCGAGAGAGCCCGAACCTGGGTAAAATCCCGTGTCCATGTTACCATCGCTCCAAGACGCCTAGCTTAGGACCCCTACTACGAGATATGCCGGATTTAGAACCGACATTGGTGCTTTCATTGAGAGCCTGCGGGCAGTCGCCGCGGTGCGATGGGAATTCAGATCGTCTCCGGCGCGATCTACGCGTCGGAACCGAGCTTTATTGTCGATGTCGGCATCTTCGTCGCTGGCTCGACTGGTCACCTCGACTGGACCGAGGACAGCGCTCCGCGTCAGATCATCAAGATCGGACGGATACTTTCATCATCATCAACTCCGATCTCTATCAAGATCATGGGGGAATCATCCACGGAGCTCGGGGGCTCAAGATCAACATTGCCCCCGGGCGACCGTGCAGTTTTTCTGAACAGCGGGTTCGCGTTCACCGTCACCGCCTCCTCGAGCGTCGTTTTGACGAATCCTTTGGTGAAATTGTGCCGAATTGAGTCTATAAAGACCCCGTAAAATTTCGTCGTATTCCGATGGAGGAAACTCCGGCGATCTACGATATACCGGCGCCTTGTCAAATCTGGATGTGAATCTGGATGAGTTTAGGGAGAGGCGTCCAGCGTCCAGCTCGGACATCCTTTGGAAGATCCAACCGTTGATCGGCTGTGGAATTCCTATATCTACCATCCCTCAAAATTTCAGCTCGATCCGACCGTTCAAACTCCGGGAACAGCCCGAGGAGTGCGTCAATTTCTGGATCTGTTTTCTGCGCAAAAACGAATCCGACCTGAGTTCATCTTTTTCATGAACAGATTATCAGACATCCTTTTTGAAGGGAATTTCTTATAGGGTATTGTGTTTTTTTTTCAACCACGTGCCTGCAAATTTTAAAAGCCTTTTCCGAGGTAATCTTCACCGTCGCGTTGGTGTCAAACTGGTCCGACAACGTTGCTCCACGGCTGCCGACCTGCGCTAGACAGTTCATTGCTTCATCGAGCCAAGGTCAACCTCATCAGATCATCACTCCGGCGAGCCGACCTGGAGTCCGGCATAGCGAATGCCAAATAATTGTCACCCCACAGATTGCACGGATGGGGCGCGCCGGCATCGCCATGCGGTCACTTCATCAAGCCGGCATTGACCAGTTCCGACCTGCGTCGGCATTGCCGCACCATTGCTTCTTCAGGCCGATACCCACCACGCCGACCTGCTTCGACACCTCGGCTGGCATGGGGCTGCAACGTCACCTTACCGACCTGCTCCGTCATCTCGGCTAGACCGGGGGCTTCGCCATCGCTTCATCGACCTACTCCGACGTCACCCTGCCGACCTACTCTGTCTCCTCGGCTGGACCAGGGGCTTCGCCTCGGCACATCGGCAGTGTTGTGCTGCCACTTCAACAACCAAGCTCTTCCCTCGGCCACCTCAGGACAGGATTGGGGGCTGGGACCTCAACCCGCCGCAAGCTCGGCCCGCGTCATCAACACCGAGCACATTAACCAGCTAAGTCGCTTTCATGCTCAACTTTTTTCAATTTTTAATTTTTGTTCGGTTCGACAAAGCATTATATTTGCGTTAAACAAAAAAGTTGTTTGTTAAAAAGAATGTTTGTTAAAAACACATTTTTCCCATGTTAACTGGGGGCTCTTAAATTTATATGAGCCGTTTTATAATAAATATTTTTTTCTTCTAAGTCGTTGCAAAGTCTTTTTCTAACACTCCTATTTCAACTCGAGTGTATGGTCAATAGCCGGATAGCCTGGTTTCTCTCTAAAGCCGCTCGAGTTTAGTTCACTAAATTGGCCTCTGAGAAGCACTCCGCCTTCGGGATATGGAGGTTGAAGCCGAAGGCTGACCTAATTGAAGTTTAGAGATTGGATGTGTCATGTTAAAGCATGACGGAAGGAAAAATTTATTTTAAAGACCAATTTTCGGATTGGCACCAAAAAAATTGATTTAGTTCGGACGTCCAGTTTTTACATAAGTTTTTTGTTTTTCGAGCTTATGGCACTTTTAAGCTATTTGTATGTTTTTCTTTCAGGAGGCGGGACATCCTCATGACCGAGGTGCCCTGCGTAATAATTCAGCTCGGGAGATCTTTTCCGACCAGTAGCTCAGCATCTTTCCTGCCGACCTACACCTCGGCATTGGCGAAACGCACATGACATCTGGACTAGTTCCTGAGGAGATTCGATCCTCAGGTTGGTCGGCCGCACCCAACCTGAGTCTCGGGTTATACTGTGTGTCTCCAGCATAACTCTCGCAGTGCAACGTCGAATGCCTTTAAATCATCGGCAATATCAATGGGGGGCTGCGACTAGAGCCGAACCCACCGAAAGCCAAGGTACTCCGAGGAGTCCTCGGCAAAACGTTCTCGGATATTGCTTTATATGCATCAGTTTCGAATTGTGTCTTCGGTCAATAGTTGGGTTGCCCGGCTCCTGTGCTTACTCCTTACGTTCCCGATTGTTCGGCTAAGGGTAAAGGGAGAACCACTGTGATTGTACTTCCGGTTTAACTGGTCAAGTACCTCAGTGGAGACAGCCGAAAACTGACTGTCACAATAAGCGTAAACTGGTCAGCGATCCGATGATTGTGTCAAACTCTAGATTGATAGAGGTTACCCCGTGTTAAATGATGGGCCTTTCATAAAATTGGCCGAAGTGTTAATGGCTTGACCTCGGCTGACGCCGAACACTAACCGGGGGCTAGTAACTGGCCTCCCAACTTTACGCTCCTATGACTAAGCGAAAGTTATAAAGCCTACATATCTGATTGCCTCGTTTCCGCTAACACGGCTGCCTCCGGGCATCGAGACGTCGGCTAAGGGTTGTCTTGTTATTGCGGAAACACCCTGCGTAGCATCTACAAAGGGGTGGAAGCCGACGATGGGCCACATTCAAATTATAAACAGTCGCAACGGAGTCAAAATAACATATAGCATAAAGCTGCAAAATACAGCTTAAAAGCTGACTACCACAAACATGCGCAAATTCAATCGGCCGATCAGCTTGCTTTCATAAAAGTGTTTGGCTCGTCCGAGGTCACTAATAGAAAAGCAGTTCAGCCGTCTTTGAAAAAACTATGCAATTCTAACCTCGAGTTTTTGGTATAAAACACTTCAGACATATAAAAGAGTCCAATAAACCGTACCAAGGGCTCCTTGAGGCACCTCGGCGCGGTTACTTTGGGACTCCTGGAGCGTACGACGTATTCTCAGCATTTGTATTCAATATACGAGAGCTGCCTTCCCATAAATCGTTATAAAGCCACAATATGCATCAATTTGACTTGAGATCTAGCCAAGCTGGTTTGCCTGGCTCCTGTGCTTACCCCCTACGTTCCCGATTGTTCGGCTAGGGGGTAAAGGGAGCACCTCTATGATTGATACAACCGGGTTATCCGGGTTAGTACCTCAGACTGGGTGAAGCCGAAAGCTAGCAATCTCAAGAACATAATTGGTCGGCAACGACAGAAGTGAAAATCTCGGTTTTTTAAAGCCAAATACTTCGGGAATTTTTCCCGAATTAATCTTCACTATTTTCTGCCACTTAGATCGGAGGCGAAGTTACATAATCATGGTTAGCATGATAACCTGCGAAAAGGAACCTATAAAGAAACTATTTTTCCCAGAAGATGTTTCTTACGTTAAATAGTAATATAACATATCTCTCCGCGTACCTTTGTTTATAAAACCATATGGCTGGATTGCCTTGTTTGCCGTAAATATTTGCCCTTATAAAGGCTTTATAAAGTAGGACAAACACTCCTCAGCTACTGGCCGAGGAGGTTGAAGCCGATGGTCGATCAACAAAGTTTTGTACAATGCGGGTCCGAGCATTAATGATGTAAAGTACTTGGATACGTAGAATCATTACACATAAATTGTAATTAAAATCAATTTACTCCGGATATTGATCCTTAATTCGGCCACCCTTGCCCAACTTAAGGCTCGGGGGCTACTGGGCTTCGCGCTTCTCACTTAAAAGCCATTAATGGGTTACATCGATCCCCTGATCTGGTGTTGCCACCCGACCAGTGGCTCGGGGGCTACTGCATTGATGATTCAATGCAGAAAACTCAAAGTGCAAAGCAGTTTCCGAGGAGATTACGATCCTCGGGTTGGTCGGCCACACCCAACCTGACTCTCGAGGACTATGCACACCGTGTTTCTGTTCCTAAGTATGCTACCGAGCTAGGAGTTAATCCTCAGGCCGATTTCGCGAATCGACCTGAGTCTCAGGGGCTACTGGGATCAACGGTTTTATGTTATCCTTCAGGTGCATCTCGGATTTTTAGCCGACACACACCTTGAGGGCTACTGGCTATATATCTCGGTAGAGAATAAATTGCACCAATTGAAAAAATATATATCCGCAAAAATCAGCCCACGGCCGAGGTGGTGCACCACCTCGGAAGCAGTCCGGCATAGAGCTCGGATGCAAGTGGCTGGCTCCCTAGAGGACATTTCCGGCATTAAGCTCGGCTGAACTCCTTCAAACTTTTTTTAAAACCGAGGTAATCTATGACACCTTGGATGCAGACCGTCGTTGGAGGTCGGCTGCAAAAAGACACCTCGGATGCAGACCGGCGTCAAAGCTCGGCTGCAAAAAGACACCTCGGATGCAGTCCGAAATTGGAGCTCGGCTGCAAGAGGACACCGCCACCCTGGAAAAACTTCGAACCCGAGGTGTGGCGTAAAAAATAACAAGGCATTGATAAAGGCCAAGAACCTAAAGGGGCTCCTCGGATGCCCGACGTGTCAACTCTTCGGATACACCTCGGCGATCCTCGAGATCGGAGATGAGAATATTTGTTGAACCAGTTTTCAAGACCAACGACCGAAGATGAAGAACAATTTGGAAGAACCGAGGAGCGTCCCCAACTTGAAGACCGGTTCAAGGGGCTACTGACGGTGTCCTGGACTAGGGGGTACTCATCACGTCGTCTCCCGACCAGGTGGATCGGGCCGAGGACCCCTATGGCGGTTCACTCATGGGCCACTTCGGGCAGCCCATGACGCATACAAAGAAGATTCCACAAGGCTTGGTGATCAAGACAAGGACTCCTCTCCACCGACGTAGCCGACTAGGACTCTTGTTATCCTAGGCCTCTGGTGCATATATAAACCAAGGCCAGGCTAGTCGATAGGTCATCTCATATTCATTAGAACAATCTCGTGGTAGATACATGTACTCTGTACTACACCCCATATGAATACAATCAAAAGCAGGACGTAGGGTATTATCTCTTCGAGAGAGCCCGAACCTGGGTAAAATCCTGTGTCCATGTTACCATCGCTCCAAGACGCCTAGCTTAGGACCCCTACTACGAGATATGCCGGATTTAGAACCGACACCTGAGAATAACAGAACTCGCGGAATTCGTCCGAGTCGAAGTTCGACCCATTATCCGTGATGATGTTGTGAGGGACTCGAAACCTGAAGATTATTTCCTTGATGAACTTGATCACAGTCGAGGAGTCTAGCTTCTTTATGGGCTTCGCTTCGATCCACTTGGTGAACCTATCCACTGCGACCAACAGATGCGTGAACCCGCCGGCCCCGGTCCGGAGTGGACCGACCATATCGCGTCCCCAGACCGCGAATGGCCACGTGAGTGGGATCGTCTTCAGCGCGGACGCTGCTTGTGCGACTGATTTGCATAAAATTGACACCCGACGCAGTGGTCAACGATAACACGCGCGTCTTCGTTGGCTCTGGGCTAATAGAAACCCGCCTGGAACGCTTTGGCGACAAAGGTTCGAGAAGAAGCATGGTGACCACAAGTTCCCGAATGAATCTCCTGCAGGATCTGTTGTCCTTCCTCCGGCGTGATGCAATGCTGAGTGACGCCAGTGACGCTCTTCTTGTAAAGTTGATCCCCCATGACGGTAAAGGCTTTAGATCGGTGGATGATCTGACGGGCCTCTTCTTCGTCTTCCGGGAGCATCTGCTTGATCAGATACGCGAGGTACGGCTAGGTCCACTCGAGAGTGATGACGAGCACCTCTTGGATAAGATCTACCACTGCTGGGACGTCAACTTCAGTTGGATTCGATGGTCCGACTAGTTGTGGGGGCTCCTCCACAAAAGGGTCTTCCTTGATTGTGGGCGAGTGCAAGTGCTCCAGGAACACATTCTTCGGGACTGGCTTCCGAGTGGAACCGATCTTGGCTAAGTCATCAGCTGCTTGATTCTTGATACGGGGGATATGGTGGAGCTCCAGACCTTCAAAGTTCTTTTCCAGTTTTCGGACGGCATTGCAGTAGCTTGTCATAGCTGGGCTCTGGATATTCCACTCCTTCATCACCTGGTTCACCACTAGGTCCGAGTCACCATAGACCACCAGTCGGCAAATTCCCAGGGAGATCGCCATACGCAACCCATGCAGGAGGGCTTCATACTCAGCCTCATTGTTTGAGGAGTCAAAGTGAATCTGAAGAACACAGCTGAGCCTATCGCCTTTGGGGGACACTAGGACAACACCAGCCCCCGAACCATTCAACATCTTGGAACCATCGAAGAACATAGTCCAGTGTTCGGGAACACTCGGGGCTGGCTATTCCTGTTCAATCCACTCGGCCAGGAAATCTACCAGAGCTTGTGACTTGATGGCTTTCTTAGCTTCAAACTTGATGTCCAAAGGAAGGAGTTCGATGGCCCACTTGGTCACTCGGCCCGTGGCGTCTCTGTTGTTCAGGATCTCCGGCAGGGGAGCATCGCTTATCACCGTGACCGAGTGCTCTTGGAAGTAATGAGCCACCTTCTTCGCAGTCAGGTAAATCCCGTATACCAACTTCTGATAGTGTGGATATCTTTGCTTGGAAGGGGTCAGAACTTCGGAGATGTAATAAACTGGCCTCTGAACCTTGTAGGCTTTGCCTTGTTCTTCCCATTCCACGGTTAGCACAATGCTAACAACTTGGCCTGTAGCCACGATGTACAAGAGCAAGGGCTCTTGGCTGCCCGGAGCAGCAAGCACCGGCTAGGTGGAAAGCAGGGCTTTGAGTTCCTAGAACGCGACGTGCGTTTCTGTCGTCCAGTCAACCTTTTCTGATTTCTTCATGAATCGGTAGAGTGGCAGGGCCTTCTCTCCGAGTCATGAGATGAATCTACTCAGGGCCGCCAGATAACCCGTGAGCTTCTGAACATCGTGCAAACGTTGCGGCTGCTTCATTCGGACTATCGCGCCGATCTTTTCGGGGTTAGCGTCGATCCCTCGTTCGGAAACAGGGAAGCCGAGTAACTTGCCGGCGGGCACCCCGAAAGTACACTTAGCTGGATTGAGCTTGATGCCGTACTGGCGTAAGTTCGCGAAGGTTTCGGCGAGGTCAGTCAGGAGGTCGGAACTCTTCCGTGACTTGACCAGGATGTCATCCATATAAGCCTCTACGTTCCGACTGATTTGTTTCTGCAAGCATTTTGGGATCATGCGCATGAAAGTTGCGCCAGCATTCTTCAACCCGAATGGCATCATGGTGTAACATAAACACCCTAATGGGGTGATGAATGTAGTCTTTATTTCATCCGGACCATACATTCGGATCTGGTGGTACCCGGAGTATGCATCCAGAAACGATAAGCGCTCGCACCCCGCAGTAGAGTCTACGATCTGATCTATGCGGGGAAGAGGGAAGTGGTCCTTCGGGCAGGCCCGATTGACGTGTTTGAAGTCAATACACATTCGGAGAGACCTATCTTTCTTGGGGACAAACACGGCGTTGGCGAGCCACTCGGAGTGGTATATTTCACGGATGAACTCGGCGGCCAAGAGCCACGCGATCTCCTCGCCAATCGCCTTGCGTTTCTCCGTAGTGGAGCATTGGAGATGCTCTTTGACAGGCTTCGCTTTCGGGTCCACTCTGAGACGATGCTCAGCCTGTCCCCTGGGAACACCCGGCATGTCAGAGGGTTTCCATGAGAAGATGTCCCAGTTCTCACGGAGGAACTGGATGAGCTCACTTTCCTATTTGCTGTCGAGCGTCGTTGATATATTGGTCGGGGCGGCGTTTGGGTCCTCCGGGTGAATGTGAACCTGCTTCGAGTCGCTAGCCATCTGGAAAGTGGATTCCACAGTCGGCTTCTTGCTCTTGAGAAGATCACTCGAATCGACCGTCTTCTTGTACTCGTCTAACTCCGCCAACGCCATCTGCTCGTCGGCAATCTGAGAGCCTTTCTGCAAGCACTCTTCAGCTATCTTCCGATTCCCTGTGATGGTGATCACGCCTTTTGGGCCTAGCATCTTAAGCTTAAGATACATGTAACATGGTCGAGCCATGAACCGTGCGTAGGCAGACCTACCGAGGATGGCGTGATAAGCACTCTTGAAGTCCACCACCTCAAAGGTCAACCTCTCCTTTCTGAAGTTCTTTTCTCCACCGAATACTACGTCGAGGGCAATTTTCCCGAGTGACTTCACCTTTTTCCCGGGAATAACCCCGTGGAACTGCATGTTGCTCTTACTCAGTCGGGACATTGGAATGCCCATTGCCTCCAGAGTATCGGCGTAGATGATGTTGACTTTACGCAGTCGGACTCCTCCGACAGCAGGATCGACCACTAGCGCTTGCCACCTGGGGGTCGGTATGTGAGCTGGGTGATCCGACTGATCGAAGGTGACAGGGGTCTGGGCCCAGTCCAAGAGCTTGGTGATAGTCGGAACTGCCATGTTGACCTCTCGGTTTATCACTTTGAGGCGACTCTTGCTTTCTACATCATCAAAAATCATGAGAACCTTCTCGACATGGGGGTACCCGGAGGTGCCTTTATCCCCATCGTCGTCCTCATCATCGCCCTTCCCCTCAGAGGGGTTTTGACGCATCTCTTGCTTGAGTAGCCGGCATTCCCAAGTGGTATGCTTCAGCAGGATCAAGTTGCCCTGTTCATCTTTCTTCGTGTGAATCTGACAGGGCTGATCAAGGATGTCGTTTTTTGGGGCGGCTTTCTTTTTGCCGGCCCACTCTTTCTTCTGCTTCGGCGGGCCTTTGCCTTTGCTTTGGCCGGCCAGAGCTGCAGCCTCCGCATTGCTGGCCACCTCGGCTTTGCGCTTCTACTTCTTGTTCTTGTTGTGGTCCAACTGATGCGCATCTCCAGCGCGGCCCTTGCCGCTTCTCAACCGGTCTTCCTCTTCGCCGTTGGCGTACCGGGTGGCTATTTCCATCGCCCGACTGAGAGTCAGGATCTCAGTGCGGCCGAACTTCAGGGCCAACTCACGGTACCTAACGCCGGCCTTGAAGGCGCAGATCGCCTGGTGCTCAGTGACGTTTTCCAGCGTGTTATGAAGGGTGGTCCATCGCTGGATGTACTCTCGGAGAGTTTCATTCTGCTTCTAGACACAATGTTGTAGCTCTGACAATCCACCATGCCGCTTGTATGTGCCCTCGAAAGTCTTGATGAAGACCCGGGCCAAATCATCCCAACAGTAAATACTGCCGGGTGCCAACTGGTTGAGCCACGCCCTGGCAGACCCTTCGAGCATAAGTGGCAGATGTTTCATAGCCACACTGTCATTGTCATCACCGATCTGAACGGCCACTCGGTAGTCCTCCAACCAAATCTCTAGCTTCGACTCGCCAGTGAACTTGCTGATGCCGGCAGCTAACCTGAAGTTATGTAGGATATCCGCCGCTCGTATGTACCGACTGAAACACTCGGGTCCAGAGGGTACGGAACCACTCGGGACGTCGGCGTCGAGTCCTTCTCTCAGGGCCCGTCCTCCATTGACCAAGTTCTGGGCGAGGACAGACCTCGCGTTGATTTGGGGGTCCCGGAGGTTACCCGGACGGTACGAGGGACTTGGCCTGCGATCGATACCGGGAGAACGCCTGTCACCATAGGGCTGGCGCCCGTATGGGACACCCCGCGGAGGGGGCATCTGGGTCCGATCATAATCATCGTATCGCCGGGGTGAACCGACTCGGTCGCACCTCCGCTCCCCGTGATGATCTCGGGAAGTGGGCGACGTTCGGCGTCTTCCTGAACCCAGCGGGCTATGAGCCGACTGGACAGTCTCGGTGCGCACTGATACGTCTCCAACGTATCTATAATTTTTGATTGTTCCATGCTATTATATTATCAATCTTGGATGTTTTTATGTACATTTACAACAATTATATATCATTTTTTGGGACTAACCTATTAACTTACTGCCTAGTGCCCGTTGCTGTTTTTTGCCTGTTTTTGGTTTTCAAGAATATCAGTACCAAACGAAGTCCAAATGCCACGAAACTTTTTGGAGATTTTTTCTGGACATAACAAACACTAGAAGCTTCGGGAGAGGGCCAGAAGCCAGAGGAGGTGGCTACGAACCACCAGGGCGTGCCTGGGGGGGGGGGGCAGGTGCGCCCTGGTGCCTCATGGGCCCACCTCTGCCCCTTTTGATCTAATTCCACCACTATAAATTCTCTAAAATCGGGAAACCAACAGAAGAGTCCACAAAATACTTTTTCCGCTGCCGCAAGCTTTTGTTCTCGAGAGATCCCATCTGGAGGCCTTTTCCGGTACTTAGCCAGAGGGGGAATCGATCACGGAGGGGCTCTACATCAACCTTGCTGCCCTTCCGATGATGCGTGAGTAGTTTACCACAGACCTTCGGGTCCATAGTTAGTAGCTAGATGGCTTCTTCTCTCTTTTTGATCTTCAATACAATGTTCTCCTCGATGTTCTTGGAGTTCGATCCGATGTAATCACTTTTTGCGGTGTGTTTGTTGGGATCCGATGAATTGTGAGTTTATGATCAGATTATCCATGAATATTATTTGAGTCTTCTCTAAACTCTTTTATGCATGATTATTATAGCTTCGTATTTCTCTCCGATCTATTGATTTGGTTTGGCCAACTAGATTGATTTATCTTGCAATGGGAGAGGTGCTTTGTAATGGGTTCGATCTTGCGGTGCTCAATCCCAGTGACAGAAAGGGACATGACATGTATGTATCATTGCTATTAAGGGTAAAAAGATGGGGTTTATTCATGCGTGAGTTTACTTTGTCTACATCATGTCATCTCGCTTAAGGCATTACTCCATTCTTCATGAACTTAATACACTAGATGCATGCTGGATAGCGGTCGATGTGTGGAGTAATAGTAGTAGATGCAGGCAGGAGTCAGTCTACTTGTCTCGGACGTGATGCCTATATACATGATCATTGCCTTGGATATCGTCATGATTATTTGCTTTTCTATCAATTGCCCAACAGTAATTTGTTCACCCACCGTATGCTATTTTCATGTGAGAAGCCTCTAGTGAAAACTATGGCCCCCGGGTCTATCCAAATCATCTATTAAAAATCATAAAAATACCTTGCTGCACTTTTACTTTATTTATTTTATTTTATATTTTTTGTTCAATCTATCTATCTATCATCATACAATTTAATCTTGCAATTAACCGCCAAGGGATTGACAACCCCTTGTTTGCGTTGGGTGCAAGGATTTGTTGTTTTGTGTGTAGGTACTGTTAACGAGGTGTTGAGTGATTCTCCTACTGGATTGATAACCTTGGTTTCATAACTGAGGGAAATATTTATCTCTACTGTACAGCATCATCCCCTCCTCTTCGGTGAAATCCCAATGCAGCTCACAAGCCACCTGGGCGCGCCACCCCCCGGGGCGCGCCCTGGTGCCTTGTGGGCCCCCTGTGGCACATCTTCGCGTGATTACAACGCTGAAAAATCTATTAAAAAGAGAAACCACCCGAAATAACCCTAGAACTTGGACTCCGCCACCGCAAGCCACTGAACCTCCACGATCTCATCTACAGCCCTTTTCCGACACCCTGCCGGAGGGGGGAATCATCACCGGAGGCCATCTTCATCATCCCGGCGGTCTCCATGACGAGGAGGGAGTAGTTCACCCTCGGGGCTGAGGGTATGTACTAGTAGCTATGTGTTTGATCTTTCTCTCTCGTGTTCTTGATTTGGCACGATCGTGATGTACCGCGAGCTTTGTTAATATAGTTGGATCATATGGTGTTTCTCCCTCTCTATCTTGTTGTGATGAATTGAGTTTTTACCTTTGAGGTTTCACTATTATCGGATTGAATACTTTTATGGATATGAGAACACTTGATGTATGTCTTGCATATGAATACCCGTGGTGACAATGGGGTGTTATATTGATTCACTTGATGTATGTTTTGGCACTCAACTCGTGGATTCCCGAGGTGACATTGGGGTAATCTATGCATAGGGGTTGATGCATGTTTTCGTCCTACTTTCTCCGGTAGAAATCTTGGGGCACTCTTTGAAGTTCTTTGTGTGGATTGAATATTATGAATCTGAAATTGTTTGATGCATATCGAATAATCAACTCACGGATACTTGTGGTGACATTGGAGTATCTAGGTGACATTAGAGTTGGTTGATGCGTGTCATATGGTGTTATTTTAGTACGAATTCTAGGGCTATTTGTGACACTTATAGGAATAGCTCAATAGATTGATCGGAAAGAATAACTTTGAGGTGGTTTCGTACCCTACAACAATTTCTATCTTATGTTCTCCGCCAATAGGAACTTTGGAGTGATTCTTTGTCGCACGTTGAGGAATTGTTATGTGATCCAATTATGTTAGCACTGTTGAGAGATTGCACTAGTGAAAGTATGAACCCTAGGCCTTGTTTTTAAGCATTAGAATACCGTTTGTGCTCCGTTTTATCAGTTGCTACCTTGCTGTTTTTTTATTTTCAGATTACAAAAACCTATTTCTACTATCCATACTACACTTGTATCACCATCTCTTCGCCGAACTAGTGCACCTATACAATTTGCCATTATATTGGGTGTGTTGGGGACACAAGAGATTTCTTGTATTTGATTGCAGGGTTGTTTGAGAGAGACCATCTTCATCCTACGCCTCCCATGGATTGATAAACCTTAGGTCATCCACTTGAGGGAAATTTGCTACTGTCCTACAAAACTCTGCACTTGGAGGCCCAACACGAGTCTACAAGAATAAAGTTGCGTCGTAGACATCAAGCTCTTTACTGGTGCCGTTGCCGGGGTGGTGAGTGCTTGAAGGTATATCTTTAGATCTTGCAATTAAATCTTTTAGTTTCTTGTTTATCACTAGTTTGGTTTTATAAAAAGAAATTTACAAAAAAAATGGAATTGACGTTGCCTGATATTATTCGTCTTTATAATGTTTTTCTTGAAAATGATGGAGCGGAAAATTGTGCTCAATTGATAGAAGAAGAATTAAATAAAATATTTGGCATAAAATCTTTGAATGATGAGCATGATTGCAATGTTGTTAGTATGAATTCTATGAATATCCAAAATACTAAAGATGATTGCACTAGTCATGACAAAAATGTTTCTTATAAGCATGTCAATTTTTGTGGAGTGCATAAAGTTTGTGAAGACATGCCTTATAGGGATGATAGATTTTGTAAGAAGCATAAACATGATAGAACCAATTTTTTGCTCAAAGTGATAGATGAATTACCTACATAATTATGTTCTCTTTGTCCTATTACTTGTGAACTTTGCAATAAAGCTGGTCACCTTAATTTCCAATGCATGCTTTTTCATGATCGAATCGTGTCCAAATATTGTAATAACTTGATCACCCTTGAACTTTATAATGAACTTTGTTTATTTTTGGGGTGTGAGGAATTGTCACATAAAAATAGTTGGTTTGAAGGATTCATATTCACAGACCATGCTGAAACTAATTTGAAAGAAATCTATATGTTTTGTATGGTAAATTGCAATGAGAATGCTTATATTGCCAACTATAGAAAGACGGGAAAAGCAATAGAATATAAAAGGAACACTAATGAAAGGGTAAAGATTTTCACTTCCCCTCATATTGTCTCTCATGATGAAGTAGGTGACGAGGAGGAGCTTCCTATTCAACCAATCTCATCAATAAGAAGCTCGGAAAAATTGATTAAACCCACACATGTTGTGGTAAAGAAGAAGAAAAGAAGAAAGAGTAGTAGAGGTAAAAAGGTATCCCTCCCAAATGATGTTGCTCCTATTATTGTTGTGCCTCATGAGAATGAATCAAAAATAATTGTGGAAGATGATATACTTGATTATGATATTGCTTCTTTGTCTTATGGTACAATGTCCGAAGGAACTATTGAGGATGACTTTATTATGCCTATTACTCATTATGATGAGTATGATTGGGAAAATAATGATACTTCTTATAATCTTGAAAATCTTTTTGGCACCAACTTAGAAAATTGTGATGATAATAATGGTTATACTATTGGTGCTATTCATACTATTAATGATGAAAGTGATTATGCTTATGATATGCAAAGCCACAAGCTTGGGGATGTTATGTTTGATGAGAATGACATGTTGGAGAATTTATTTGCTGCAATTAATGTTTGTCCCAAGCTTGGGGATGCTATGCTTAATGAAGATGATCTTTTTAGTCCCCCTACCTTGAATGATCAAATTTGTTATGATGATTACATGCCTCCTATTTATGATGATTGCAATATTTATGAAGTGGGTTTGGAAGAGTGTCAACTCTAGATAATAATTATCCCACTATTTTGGAGGGTATTGAATCTTATTATAATGATAAAAGTGGATTTGGAGAGGTCATGACTTTATTTAGTAATGATTCCACAATTCCGGAAGAGGTTTCAATTGATTATGATGAGAACAAAGTTGCTACTTATGATGATTATTGTGATGATACTTATGTTATAAAAAGTAGTGATGATTATCTTTATAAAACTTGTCATAATTATGAATATCCTTTTACTGAACATTACTCCTTTAATGTGGAAACAATGTGTAGTGTTCGAGTTTCATATGATACTCCCACCATTACTAAGGAGAACAAATATGCTTGCGTGGAGAGTAATAAAATTTCTATGCTTCTAGATCATGAAAAGAATACTTTATGTGGTAGTTATATTGTTGAATTCATTCATGATGCTACTGAAAACTCTTATGAGAGAGGAACATATGCTTCATGATGCTCACTTCATGTTTCCGTTCACTTTCATGTGAGCATCATTAGGATCATCATGCCTAGCTAAAAAGGCTTTAAAGAAAAGCACTTGTTGGGAGACAACCCAATATTTATACCTACTGTTTTTGCATGTTCACATTATTAAGCTACTGTATTAATCATGTTTTATAGCTTTTGTTTCAATAATGTGCCAAGTAAAGCCTCTGGGATAGTGTGGATACTTGTTGATTTGATTCTGTGCAAAAACAGAAACTTTTGGGTCCAGTGCTGGAATATCTGTTCTGTACTAGAGCGTGAGAAAATTCTGAAATTTTTAAAAAGTATTGGGTTACAAATTTTTAACGTTGTCCTAAATTTTCAGAATTTTTGGAGGTACAGAAGTATGGTTTTTAAATCGCTCACTACATGCTGTTCTGTTTTTGATAGATTCTGTTTTTATTGCATAGTTTACTTGTTTTAGTGTTTCCATAGCTTATATTATGAGATATAAATTGTGGAAATGATATAATACAGTAGGTATTATGTGAGAATAATTATGAATCTTGTCTTGACAGTACCTAAGTGGATGATTTAGTTTTATCATACTAACCTATCTCACAAGTTCCGTTAAGTTTTGTGTGATTGAAGTTTTCAAGTTTTGGGTGAGATATCGATATGAAGAGAATAAGGAGCGGCAAGACCCTAAGCTTGGGGATGCCCAAGGCACCCCAAGGTAATATTCAAGGAATACCCAAGCTTCTAAGCTTGGGGATGCCCCGGAAGGCATCCCCTCTTTCGTCTTCAACATTATCGGTAAGCTTACTTGGAGCTATATTTTATTCGTCACATGATTTGTGTTTTGCTTGGAGCGTCATTTTATTTTGTTTGGGTTTGCTTGCTGTTATCAATAACCATGTTTTGTATCTTTTAGTTCAATAAAATGCCAAGTATAGCCTTTACCATGCTCAGCTTGCAAGTTCATGTGTTGCTGTTTGAAAACAGAAAGTTTTCTGTTATGTCCAGAATATTCCTGAATAGTCAGAACATGATAAAAATCTGAAATTTTTACACAGTAAGAATGCATGTGTTATCTGTCACGTGGTAATTTTTCAGAATTTTTGGAGTTAGGTAAGTATGAATTCTTATTCACCCTTTACAGACTGTTCTGTTTTGGCAGATTGCTGTTATAGTGGCATTGTTTGCACATGTTTGCTTGTTTAATGTTTCTATTTGTGGATAGGAGTATTAAATATGTAGAGGCATTTAGTATGCAATGTTTAATTATAATTTTATGGATTTGAGAACACTTGATGTATGTCTTGCATATGAATACCCGTGGTGACAATGGGGTATTATATTGATTCACTTGATGTATGTTTTGGCACTCAACTCGCGGATTCCTGAGGTGACATTGGGGGTAATCTATGCATAGGGGTTGATGCACGTTTTCGTTCTACTTTCTCTGGTAGAAATCTTGGGGCACTCTTTGAAGTGCTTTGTGTGGAATTAATATTATGAATCTGAAGTTGTTTGATGCATATCGAATAATCAACTCACGGATACTTGTGGTGACATTGGAGTATCTAGGTGTCATTAGAGTTGGTTGATGCGTGTCATATGGTGTTATTTTAGTACGAACTCTAGGGCTGTTTGTGACACTTATAGGAATAGCTCAATAGATTGATCGAAAAGAATAACTTTGAGGTGGTTTCGTACCCTACAACAATTTCTATCTTATGTTCTCCGCGAATAGGAACTTTGGAGGGATTCTTTGTCGCACGTTGAGGGATGTTATATGATCCAATTATGTTAGCATTGTTGAGAGATTGCACTAGTGAAAGTATGAACCCTAGGCCTTGTTTTTAAGCATTGCAATAACGTTTGTGCTCCGTTTTATCACTTGCTACCTTGCTGTTTTTTTATTTTCAGATTACAAAAACCTATTTCTACTATCCATACTACACTTGTATCACCATCTCTTCGCCGAACTAGTGCACCTATACAATTTGCCATTGTATTGGGTGTGTTGGGGACACAAGAGATTTCTTGTATTTGATTGCAGGGTTGTTTGAGAGAGACCATCTTCATCCTACGCCTCTCACAGATTGATAAACCTTAAGTCATCCACTTGAGGAAAATTTGCTACTGTCCTACAAAACTCTGCGCTTGGAGGCCCAACACGAGTCTACAAGAATAAAGTTGCGTAGTAGACATCAAGCTCCAAAACGGATCTCGCCGCCGACTAACATGGTGACGATGAAATTTCACCTGAACTGCTAAAGTCGCTAGACGCTCTGCCCCATGGTGGGCGCCAACTGTCGTGGTTACTACTCTGACAGTGAGTACGGGGGGTACGTAAGAGGAGCAGAGCCTAGCTACAGCGCAGGTGTAACACTCAGATTTAGCGAGTTCAGGCCCCTCTCGGAGGAGGTAATAGCCCTACGTCTCGTGCCCTGAGGCTTGTTTTCTCTGGGGGTATCTGATTACAATGAGTGCTTAACCCCAGCGACGGAGGGAGAGGGCGGTTTATATAGGTGTCCACCGCAGCCCCTCAGCCACCATGTCGCGGGGTAATTATGACATTAATTACAGCAGTTACAGGTGCTTAACACGGCTATGACTACAGCAGTTACAGGTAACGATAGACATAACAGCACTTTAAGCCTAATAGAAGACTACTTGACCGTTGCAGTTCCCACGCTGTCCCGGCGCCTCCATTGTCCGAGTGATGACGACCGGCCGACTGGAGGGTGGACATCCGAGTGTTATCCTCACAAGGTCCGAGTGTATCTCCCATGGTATGTATCCGACTGTAATCGTGACCCTGGGGTCTCTGAATGATGACCTGGGCCTTAGGTGGGCCCTAGATGTCAGGTCTTTGTCCCTACCAGGGGTAGGTGACCCCATCATCGGGGGGCGCACCCCCCAGGCTTGTGGCTTCCTGGTGGGTCCCCTCCTGGTATTTCTTTCGCCAATATTTTTTATATATTCCAAAATAATTCTCTGTAAATTTTCAGGTCATTTGGAGTTGTGCAGAATAGCTATCTCTGTTGTAGCCCTTTCCGCTCCAGAATTCCAGCTGCCGGCAATCTCCCTCTTCATGTGAAACTTGCAAAATAAGAGAGAGAAGGCATAAGAATTGTATCATAAAGTGACATAATGACCCAAAACATAATAAATAATAGTAGGAAAACATGATACAAAATGGACGTATCAACTCCCCCAAGCTTAGACCTCACTTGCCCTCAAGCGAAAGCCGAAATCGATAATCATGACCACATGTTTAGAGAGAAAGGTGTCGATAAAACAAAATACGGACATGAAAGCATCATGATCATTATCATAACAGCACTATATCATCATAAAACTTCTCATGAATAAGTGACAATTCATCCACAAGATAAAGTATGAACCATAAACCATATTGAAAACTAACAAACTATGATCTCGGTCACCAATGCAATTGCAATTCATCATATTATCAGAAAGAGTCTATGTAAGAGCTTTGTTTAGCAAGTTCACATACTCAACTATCATTTAGTCTTCTATGATTGCTGACACTCACGGTATACTTATGGAGCAAAAGTTTCAGTCAGACAAATAGAAAGATAGGGGCTTATAATTTCGCTTCCCAACTTATTTACCTCAAGAGTAATGTCAACAATAGTAACTCCTGATCACCTACATCCAACTGGATATATATGCCTGGATCTTTCCCCACCACATGATGCTTGCCAAGAGAGAAAATAAAAATGGAATAGAGGAGAATACTATTGACTCTTTCATAAAAGTAAATACATAAAGTAAAGGATAGGCCCTTCGCAGAGGGAAGCAGAGGTTGTCATGCGCTTTTTATTTTTGGATGTGCAAGCTCTTAATGTAAAGGAACGTTACTTTATATTGCCCGTTGTGATAGCAACCTTTATTATGCAGTCTGTCGCATTTTTTTCTTCACCATCACAAGTTCGTAGAAAGCTTATTTTCCCTTACAATAAAAGATCATACATATTTAGGAGCAATTTTTATTGCTTTGCACAGATGACAACTTACTTGAAGGATCTTATTCAACCCATAGGTAGATATGGTGGACTCTCATGACATGAAACTGGGTTCAAGGGTTTTTCGATGCACAAGTAGTATCTCTACTTAGTACAAAATTTTGGCTAGCAAAAGATTAGGGCAAGCACCACATGTTAGAGGATCCATGACAATATAGCTTCTATGTGAATATAAGCAAACATAACTCATTACGTTGTCTTCCTTGTCCAACATCAACTATTTGACATGAAATATTTAATGGGGGCT
Organism: Elymus sibiricus; assembly: GCA_039707655.1. Lineage (NCBI taxonomy): Eukaryota > Viridiplantae > Streptophyta > Magnoliopsida > Poales > Poaceae > Elymus > Elymus sibiricus. The sequence continues at coordinate 125,111,398 of CM077668.1, forward strand.
CACAATCATAAAAGATGTCCAAGATAGTATATTTATATGTGAGACCTCTCTTTCTTTATTACTTTTTCATGAATTGCAACAATGACCAATGCTATGTTTGTTAACTTCCAACAAGTTTCATCAATTATACCTTTTTTTATGTGAAGTCATCACTCCCCATGGGATTAGCATATGATTCCTTTTTTATTTATTCTCTTTATTTTATTTCTTAAGATTGGATCAACAAAAGTAAAACAACTCAACTCAAACTACTCTTTATTATACAACTCTCACACTCGATTACATAGATAGATAGATCACAAAGCGAACACTCGAAACTAAATCATACTAAAACTTTATTCTTCTAAATCACGAAATAACTAAGGATCGAACTAAGATAGATAATTATGATAAAAGTGATGGTGATATGATACCGGGGCACCTCCCCCATGCTTGGCACAAGCCAAGGGTGGTACCCATACCCGTGTACTCAAGTGTCTTTCTTCGGTGATGGTGGTGATGAAGTGGTGGGCTTGTCCTCCGTCTTCCAAGGCATAGGCTCTCCATCATAAAAGGATGAACGTGTTTCCGGAGTCCAAAAATTTGCAGCTAAACTCATACCTTTGAACTTGGCCTCATACTCAAAATTTTGGTTTTGCAAGTCATAAATTTGGTCCTGAAGATGATCAATCCGGTCATTGAGCTTGAAGATGACGTCCCCAATATCCTTGCTGTCCACTTTGTGCTCACGGATGAATTCCGTGATCTTGGAGTGGTTAGCATTGAGTCCACGCTCCACCATCCCTTGGCACTTGAAGATCTCCTGTTCCACCGCTTCCAGCCTGGCCTTCTCGCTCCCGGTCTTCTTGGGCCCTTGAACATCCCAGATGTGAAGCACCCCCTCACGCATCTCGATAGCTTGAGGGTGTTTCATCACCTCCGGAAGGTACGGGTTGATGACCTTCTCGTAGAACTTGTCCTTGGACGAGCTTGAAGGCGCCATGGTGATCTAGATCTGTCAGAAAAACAGCCCGAAACAAGAACAGAGGAGAAACATGCGATACGGTGGTCAAAACATCCGAGAGTATATATAATGAATTTTTTTCGTGCAAGACAAGTAATATGGAAGAAAAACGGAGTCAGGAAAGTCCACGGGGGAGCCACAAGCTCGGTAGGCGCGCCCTGGGGGGTAGGGCGCGCCCCCCAGGCTTGTCGCTCCCTCGTGCACTTTTCTGACTGTTTATTATTTTCCTGATTTTTATATATTCCAAAATGAACAGAAAGTAATTTTATGGATTTTTTGGAGTCGGTTTACTTACCGTACCACATACCTACTCCTTTTCAGGGCTCTGGGCGTTTCGGAAGGTTTCTTCTATGTCCTCCTCCGGTGTCATGGTTTGAATAATATTGGTTTCAACATTAATGGGCGTACCTGAGATATAATGTTTAATTCTTTGCCCATTAACCACTCTCGGATTAGTGCCTTCGGAATTGTTTATCTTGATAGCTCCGGAGCGATAAAGTTCTTCAATGATATATGGTCCTTCCCATTTAGAGAGAAGTTTTCCTGCAAAGAATCTTAAACGAGAATTGTATAATAGAACATGGTCACCTACCTTGAATTCTCGTTTCTGAATTCTTTTATCATGCTATATTTTAACTTTTTCTTTAAAAAACTTGGCATTTTCATAAGCTTGTGTTTGCTACTTGTGATCTGCGTTGGTTTTTCCCCGAAGAGGAGGGGATGATGCAGTACCGTAGAGATAAGTATTTCCCTCAGTTATGAAACCAAGGTTATCAATCCAGTAGGAGAATCACGCAACAAATCCTTGCACCCAACGCGAACAAGGGGTTGTCAATCCTTTGGCGGTCAATTGCAAGATTAAATTGTATGGTGATAGATAGATAGATAGATAGATCGAACAAAAATACAAAATAAAATAAGTAAAGTAAAAGTGCAGCAATGTATTTTTGGGATTTTCAATATATGATAAAAGTAGACCCGGGGGCCATAGTTTTCACTAGAGGCTTCTCTCTTGAAAATAGCATACGGTGGGTAAACAAATTACTGTTGGGCAATTAATAGAAAAGCAAATAATCATGACGATATCCAAGGCAATGATCATGTATATAGGCATCACGTCCGAGATAAGTAGACCGACTCCTGCCTGCATCTACTACTATTACTCCACACATCGACCGCTATCCAGCATGCATCTAGAGTATTAAATTCATAAAGAACGGAGTAACGCCTTAAGCAAGATGACATGATGTAGACAAAGTAAACTCACGCATGAATAAACCCCATCTTTTTACCCTTAATAGTAATGATACATACGTGTCATGTCCCCTTCTGTCACTGGGATTGAGCACCGCAAGATCGAACCCATTACAAAGTACCTCTCCCATTGCAAGATAAATCAATCTAGTTGACCAAACCAAATCAATAGACCAGAGAGAAATACGAAGCTATAACAATCATGCATAAAAGAGTTCAGAGAAAACTCAAATAATATTCATGGATAATCTGATCATAAACTCACAATTCATCGGATCCCAACAAACACACCGCAAAAAGTGATTACATCGGATAGAACTCTAAGAACATCGAGGAGAACATTGTATTGAAGATCAAAAAGAGAGAAGAAGCCATCTAGCTACTAACTATGGACCCGAAGGTCTGTGGTAAACTACTCACGCATCATCGGAAGTGCAGCAAGGTTGATGTAGAGCCCCTCCGTGATCGAACCCCCCTCCGGCAGAGTGCGGCAAAAGGCCTCCAGATGGGAAACTTGCGGCGGCGGAAAAAGTATTTCGTGGTCTCTCCTGTTGGTTTCCTGATTTTAGAGACTTTATAGAGGTGGAATTAGGTCAAACGGAGCAGAGGTGGGCCCACGAGGTACCAGGGCGCGCCCTGGTGGCTCGTTGCCACTTCCTCCGTCTTCTGGCCCTCTCCCGAAGCTTGTAGTGTCTCTTATGTCCAGAAAAAATCTCCAAAAAGTTTCGTGGCATTTGGACTTCGTTTGGTATTGATCTTCTGAAAAACCAAAAACAGGCAAAAAACAGCAACTGGCACTGGGCACTAAGTTAATAGGTTAGTCCCAAAAAATGATATATAAATGCTTGTAAGTGTATATAAAATATCCAAGATTGATACTATAATAGCATGGAACAATCAAGAATTATAGATACGTTGGAGACGTATCAAGCATCCCCAAGCTTAATTCCTGCTCGTCCTCGAGTAGGTAAATGATAAAAACAGAATTTTTGATGTGGAATGCTACCTATCATATTCATCATATACTCTTTTCTTTTGTAGCATGGACATTTGGACTTGAATGATTCAAACCAATAGTCTATAATTTGACCTGATGACATAAATACTCAAGCATACTAACAAGCAACCATGTCTTTCAAAATATCAACGCTAAAGAAAGTTATCCCTAGCCCATTATGCTCAATCATTGATCCATTCATGAAACACAATCAATATTAACTACACACAATGCACAAGTATGACAATAGTGCTCTCTAGTTGGTGCTTTGTAAGAGAAGATGGAGACTCAAAATAAAAATAAAAATTGCATAAAAGTAAATAGATAGGCCCTTCGCAGAGGAAAACAGAGATTTGCAGAGGTGCCAGAGCTCAAGGTTTAAATTAGAGAGATAAAATTATTTTGAGAGGCATGCTTTTCCTGTCAACGGAAACGACCGAGAATTCCCAATATCTTCCATGCTAGACACATTATAGGCGGTTCCCAAAAAGAAAATAAAGTTTATTTCCTTTCCACCATTCTTTCACAATCCATGGCTAGCCGTATCCACGGGTGCCTTCCATACCAACACTTTCCAAGGAATTTATTATTATCATCATTTAAAAAAATCATTTTGGGACTGGGCATCCCTATTACTTGCCACTCTCTCGTGCAAAGACAAGTGAATAAACACTCATCATGAGAATAACACACCTAGCATGGAAAATATTGGCCACCCCCTACCGCTTCATGAGCGGTACGGGCACACAAAACGGAAAATTATTTTGAAAAATTAGAGTTGGCACATGCAAATTTACTTGGAACGGCATGGAAATACCGCATAGAGGTAGGTATGGTGGACTCATTTGGCACAACTTTGGTTTAAGGAGTTGGATGCACAAGCAGTATTCCCGCTTAGTACAAATGAAGGCTAGCAAATAGATTGAGAAGCGACCAACCAAAAAGCGAAAACGGTCATAAACATGCATTGAACATAACTAACACTGAATAATGCACTATAAGTAGGGTATAATTTCGTTGCATTACTATTGACTTTATGTGCATGCATAGGGAATCACAAACCTTAACACCAATATTGTTACTAAATCACAATTACTCACTAACATGACTCACATATTATCATATCCATATCGCAAAACTATTGCAAGGAATCAAACTTATCATATCCAATGATCTTTCATGAAAGTTTTTATTATATCCCTCTTGAATATTCATCACTTTGGGACCAAATTCATATCTTGTGCAAATTACCATTACTATTATCATCTCTGAAAAAGATATAAGTGAAGCATGAGAGTGCAAATATTTCTTGAAAATTTAATCTTATCAACTCTCAAAATAATATAAGTGAAGCATGAGAGTTCAAATATTTCTTCAAAATATAGCCACCGCCGTGCTCAAAAAGATTTAAGTGAAGCACTAGAACAACTGCCTAGCTCAAAAGATTTAAGTGAAGCACATAGAGTATTCTAACAAATCATGATAAACGTGTGGCTCTCTCAAGTTGGTGTGTCCAGCAAAGATGATTGTGACAAACTAAAAAGCAAACAAAGCAAAGACTCATATAATACAAGACACTGATACGTCTCCAACGTATCTATAATTTATGAAGTATTCATGCCATGTTTATTATAGTTTTGTATGATTTTGGTGCACTTTTATATGGGTTTTATATGATTTTCATGGACTAACATATTGACCTAGTGCCAGTGCCAGTTGCTGTTTTCTGCTTGTTTTTTGTTTTCCAGAAAATCCATATCAAATGAAGTCCAAATGCAGCGAAACTTTTTGACAATTTTTTCTAGAAGGAACAGACCCAGGAAGCTTCGGAGGAGCAGCTGAAGAGCCACAGGGGCCCCACGAGCCACCTGGGCGCGCCTGCCCCCCCAGGCGCGCCCTGGTGCCTCGTGGCCCCCCTGTGGCACCTCTTTGCGTGATTCCAACGCTGAAAAATCATATATATTCAGAAACCCCCGAAAGTTAACCTAGATGAGTTTTTACGCCGCCGCAAGCCTTTGTACCTCCATGATCTCATCTACAGCCCTTTTTTGGCACTCTGCCGAAGGGTGGAAAGCATCACCAGAGGCCATCTTCATCATCCCGGTGGTCTCCATGGCGAGGAGGGAGTAGTTCATCCTCGGGGCTGAGGGTTTGTACCAGTAGCTATGTGTTTTATCTCTCTCTCTCTCTCTCTCTCTCTCTCGTGTTCTTGATTTGGCACGATCTTGATGTATCGCGAGCTTTGTTAATATAGTTGGATCATATGGTGTTTCTTCCCTCTCTATCATTGTTGTGATGAATCGAATCTTTTCCCTTTGAGGTTTCGTGATTGTTGGATTGAATATTTCAGATTTGAGAACACTTGATGTATGTCTTGCATATGAATACCCGTGGTGACAATGGGGTATTATATTGATTCACTTGATATATGTTTTGGCACTCAACTCGCGGATTCCCGTGGTGACATTGGGGTAATCTATGCATAGGGGTTGATGCACGTTTTCATTATCTTTTCTCTGATAGAAACTTTGGGGCGCTCCTTGGAGTTCTTTGTGTGGATTGAATATTATGATTATGAAGTTGTTTGATGCATATCATATAATCAACTCACGGATACTTGTGGTGACATTGGAGTATCTAGGTGACATTAGGGTTGGTTGATATGTATCATATGGTGTTATTTTAGTACGAACTCTAGGGCTGTTTGTGACACTTATGGGAATAGCTCAATAGATCGATCGGAAAGGATAACTTTGAGGTGGTTTCGTGCCCTACAAACAATTTATATCTTATTCTCTCCGCTAATAGGAAGTTGGGAGTGATTCTTTATCGCACGTTGAGGGATGGTTATATGATCCAATTATATTAGCATTGTTGAGAGATTGCACTAGCGAAAGTATGAACCCTAGGCCTTGTTTCTAAGCATTGCAATACCCTTTATGCTCACTTTCGTTACTTGCTACCTTGATGTTTTTTATTGTTCGCACTACAAAAACCTATCTCTACTATCCATACTACACTTGTATCACCATCTCTTCGCCGAACTAGTGCACCTATACAATTTACCATTGTATTGGGTGTGTTGGGGACACAAGAGACTCTTTGTTATTTGGTTGCAGGGTTGTTTGAGAGAGACCATCTTCATCCTACACCTCCCACGGATTGATAAACCTTAGGTCATCCACTTGAGGGAAAATTGCTACTGTCCTACAAAACTCTGCGCTTGGAGGCCCAACACGAGTCTACAAGAATAAGTTGTGTAGTAGACATCAAGCTCTTTTCTGGCGCCGTTGCCGGGGAGGTGAGTGCTTGAAGGTATATCTTTAGATCTTGCAATTGAATCTTTTAGTTTCTTGTTTTATCACTAGTTTGGTTTATAAAAGAAAACTACAAAAAAATGGAATTGAGGTTGCCTCATATTTTTCGTCTTTATAATGTCTTTCTTGAAAATGATGGAGCGGAAAATTGTGCTCAATTGATAGAAGAGGAATTCAATAAAATGTTTGGCATAAAATCTTTGAATGATGAGCATGATTGCAATGTTGTTAGTATGAATTCTATGAATATCCAAAATACTAAAGATGATTGCACTAGTCATGACAAAAATGTTTCTTATAAGCATGTCAATTTTTGTGGAGTGCATAAAGTTTGTGAAGACACGCCCTATAGGGATGATATATTTTGTAAGAAGCATAAACATGATAGAACTAATTTTTTGCTCAAAGTGATAGATGAATTTGCTACAAAATTATGTTCTCTTTATCCTATTACTTGTGAACTTTGCAATAAAGTTGGTCACCTTAATTTTCAATGCATACTTTTTCATGATCGAATCATGGATAAATATTGTAATGACTTGACCGCCCTCGAACTATATAATGAGCGTTATCTATTCTTGGGGTGTGAGGAATTCTCACATAAAAATAGTTGGTTTGAAGTATTCATTCTCACGGATGACATTGAAACTAATCTAAAGGAAATCTATATGTTTTGTATGGTAAATTGCAAGGAGAATGCTTATATTGCCAACTATAGAAAAACGGGAAAAAAATTGAATATAAAAGAAATACTAATGAAAGGGTAAATATTCCCCCTTTCCCTCCTATTTTCTCTCATGATGAAACAAGTAACGAGGAGGAGCTTCCTATCCAACCAATATCTTCAATAAGAAGCTCAGAAGAATTAAATAAACCCACACATAATGTGGTAAATAAAAAGAAAAGAAGGAAAAGTAGAGCCAAAGAGGTACCTCTCCCAAATAATGTTGCTCCTACTATTGTTGTACCACATGAGAATGAATCAAAAATAATTGTGAAAGATGATACACTTGATGATGATTATGTTATGCCTATTGCTTGTTGTGATGATTATGATTGGGAAGATAATGATACTTCTTATGATCTTGAAAATATTTATGGTACCAACTTGGAGGAATATGATAATAATTGTTATATTATTGGTGCTATTCATACTATTGATGATAATAGTGATAATGCTAATGATATGCAAACCAACAAGCTTGGGGATGCTATGTTTGACGAGAATGACATGTTTGAGAATTTATTTGCTACAATTAATGTTTGTCCCAAGCTTGGGGACGCTATGCTTAATGAAGATGGTCTTTTTAGTCCCCCTACTTTGAATGATCAAATTTGTTATGATGATAGCATGCCTCCTACTTATGATGATTATTGTGATGATACTTATGTTATAAAAAATAGTGATGATTATAGTTATAAAACTTGACATAATTATTATTACCCTTTTTCTGAACATTACTCTTTTAATGTGGAAACAATTTATAGTATTCGAGTTTCATATGATACTCCCACTTTTATGAATGAGAAGAAATTTGCTTATGTGGAGAGTAATTAAAATTCTATGCTTGTGGATCATGAAAAGAATGCTTTATGTGATAGCTATATTGTTGAATTTCTTCATGATGCTACTGAAAATTATTTTGAGAGAGGAATATATGCTTCTACATATTTCAACAACATCAAGTTTCCTCTCTTTATGTTGAAAGTTTTGAAGTCATGCTTGTTTTGCCTTCCTATGCTAGTTGATTCTTGCTCTCATAAACTATTTGCTCACAAAATCCCTATGCATAGGAAGTGGGTTAGGCTTAAATGTGCTAGCCATATGCTTCATTATGCTCCCATTGTGTTTCAATTCTTTATTTTTATGTGAGCATCATTGAAATCATCATGCCTAACTAAAAAGGCATTAAAGAAAAGTGCTAGTTGGGAGACAACCCCATATTTATACCTAATGTTTTTGCGTGTCCACATGATTAAGCTACTGTATTAATCATGTTTTATATGTTTTCTTTCAATAATGTGCCAAGTAAAGCCTTTGGGATAGTGTGGATACTTGTTGATTTTATTCTGTGCAAAAACAGAAACTTTTGCATCCAGTGCTGGAATTTCTATTCTGTACTGGAGCGTGAGAAAATTCTAAAATTTTTACACAGTATTGGGTAACAAATGTTTTACGTTTTACTAATTTTTCAGAATTTTTGGAGGTACAGAAGTATGGTTTTTAAATCGCTCACTACATGCTGTTCTGTTTTTGACAGATTCTGTTTTCGGTGCATAGTTTGCTTGTTTTAGTGTTTCCATAGCTTATATTGAGTAATATAAATTGTGTAAATGATAGAATAAAGTAGGCATTATGTGAGAACAATTATTAATCTTGTCTTGACAGTACCTAAGTGGATGATTTATGTTTATCATACTAACCTATCTCACAAGTTCCGTTAAGTTTTGTGTGATTGAAGTTTTCAAGTTTTGGGTGAGATATCGATATGAGGAGAATATGGAGCGGCAAGACCCTAAGCTTGGGGATGCCCAAGGCACCCCAATGTAATATTCAAGGAAGACCCAAGCAACTAAGCTTGGGGATGCCCCGGATGGTATCCCCTCTTTCGTCTTCAACATTATCGGTAACCTTACTCGGAGCTATATTTTTATTTGTCACATAATATGAGTTTTGCATGGAGCGTCATTTTCTTCTGTTGATATTTGCTTGGTGTTATCAATAATCATGTTTTGTATCTTTTAGTTCAATAAAATGCCAATTATAGCCTTTACCATGCTCAGTTTGCAAGTTTATGTGTTGCTGTTTGAAAACAGGAAGTTTTCTGTTATGTCCAGAATATTCCTGAATAGTCAGAACATGATAAAAATCTGAAATTTTTACACAGTAAGCATGCATGAGTTCTCTGTCACTTGGTAATTTTTCAGAATTTTTGGTGTTAGGGAAGTATGGATTCTTATTCACCCTTTACAGAGTGTTCTGTTTTGGCAGATTGCTGTTATAGTTGCATTGTTTGCATATGTTTGCTTGTTTAATGATTCTATTTGAGGATAGGAGTATTAAATATGCAGAGGAATTTACTATGCAATGTTTAATTATAATTTTAGTGATTTGCTACAGTAGAGAATGTTAAGGTTTTGAGTTGATTTATACTAACTTATCTCACGAGTTCTTGTTGAGTTTTGTGTGGATGAAGTTTTTAATAGATTTAGGAGAAGCTATGATATGAGAGGAATTAAGGAGACACAAGAGCTCAAGCTTGGGGATGCCCAAGGCACCCCAAGTTAACATTCCAAGAAGTCTCAAGCATCTAAGCTTGGGTATGCCCCGGTAGGCATCCCACCTTTCTTCATCAACAATTATCGGTTAGTCTTGGTTGAGCCTAAGTTTTTGCTTCTTCAGATGAGTTGTGCTATTATTGGAATGTTATTTTTTTTCCTTCCTGTTTGAATAAAATACTTAAGATCTGAAATTTTTAAATGAGAGAGAGTCCTCACATAGCTACCTATTTACTTAACTACTCATTTGGTCTTCACTTATATCCTTTTGGAGTAGTTTGTCATTTACTCTTGTTTTTCACTTATATCCTATGAGTAAATTGTTGAAATGAATTGAATATCATAAAGTTGAAATTTATATGCTTCATATGCTTGTCCCATGGGGAGTAGTGACTGCACATACAAGAAGTATAAGTGGTAAAATTTATTGAAAGTTAACAAACATAGCATTGGTCACTTGAACAATTCATGAAAGAATTTTGAAGGAAGAGAAATTTCACATATAAATATACTATCTTGGACATCTTCTATGATTGTGAGCCCCCATTAATTATTTTCAAGCTTGATCAAGTAGTTGACGTTGGACAAGGAAGACAACGTAATGAGTTATGTTTGTTTATATTCACATAGAAGTTATATTGTCATGGATCCTCTAATTTAACATGTGGTGCTTGCTTAGGATCTTTTGCTAGCCAAAAATTCGTACTAAGTAGAGATACTACTTGTGCAACCAAAAACCCTTAAACCCAGTTTCTTGCCATGAGTGTCCACCATATCTACCTATGGATTGAATAAGATCCTTCAAGTAAGTTGTCATCGGTGCAAAAGGCAATAAAAATTGCTCCTAAAATATTTATGATCTTTTATTGCAAGGGAAAATAAGCGTTGTACGAACTTGTGATGGTAAAGAAATAAAAGCGACGGACTGCATAATAAAGGTTGCTATCACAAGGGGCAATATAACGTGATGTTCCTTTGCATTAAGGGCTTGACATCCAAAAATAAAAAGCACATGACAACCTCTGCTTCTCTCTGCGAAGGGCCTATCTTTTACTTTTATGCATTTACTTTTATGTATTTACTTTTATGCAAGAGTCAATATTATTTCTTCTCTTTTCAACCTAAATTATTCTCTAGTTGTCAAGCATCATGTGGTAGGGAATGATCCAGGCACATATATCCAGTTGAATATAGGTTATCATGAGTTATAATTGTTGACATTACCCATGAGATAAATAAGTTGGGAGGCAAAACATTAAGCCCCTATCTCCCTATGTGTTTGACTGAAACGGTTTGTTCTAAAAATATGCTTTGAGTGTCAGCAATCATGGAAGACTAAATGATAGTTGAGTATGTGGAATTTGCTAGATCAAAGCTCTTACATAGACCCTTCCTGAAAATAAGATGAATTGCAATTGTTTGATGACTGAGAACATAGTTTGTTAGTTTTCAAGAAAGTTTATGGCCTATACTTTAAACATGTGAATAGCTTGCTACTTGATCATGAGAAGTTTTATGAGATGTGCTACCGATTATGATATATATTGATGCTAGAAAAAGTGATTGAAATTGTCATTGATCAAACTTTTGCACTATGCTAGCATTCACACTTCATAAATTATTTCTTTTATCATTTACCTACTCGAGGACGAGCAGGAATTAAGCTTGGGGATGCTGATACGTCTGCAACGTATCTATAATTTATAAAGTATTCATGCCATGTTTATTATAGTTTTGTATGATTTTGGTGCACTTTTATATGGGTTTTATATGATTTTCATGGACTAACATATTGACCTAGTGCCCAGTGCCAGTTACTGTTTTCTGCTTGTTTTTGGTTTTCCAGAAAATCCATATCAAATGAAGTCCAAATGCAGTGAAACTTTTTGACGATTCTTTCTGGAACGAAACAGACCCAGGAAGCTTCGGAGGAGCAGCAGAAGAGCCACAGGGGCCCCACGAGCCACCTGGGCACGCCTGCCCCCCCAGGCGCGCCCTGGTGCCTCGTGAACCCCCTGTGGCACCTCTTTGCGTGATTCCAACGCTAAAAAATCATATATATTCAGAAACCCCCGAAAGATAACCTAGATGAGTTTTTACACCACCATAAGCCTCTATACCTCCACGATCTCATCTACATCCCTTTTTCGGCACTCTGCCGGAGGGGTTAAAGCATCACCGGAGGCCATCTTCATCATCCCGGCGGTCTCCATGACGAGGAGGGAGTAGTTCATCCTCGGGGCCGAGGGTTTGTACCAGTAGCTATGTGTTTTATCTCTCTCTCTCTCTCTCTCTCTCTCTCTCTCTCTCTCTCTCTCTCTCTCTCGTGTTCTTGATTTGGCACGATCTTGATGTATCACGAGCTTTGTTAATATAGTTGGATCATATGGTGTTTCTTTCCTCTCTGTCATTGTTGTGATGAATCGAATCTTTTCCCTTAGAGGTTTCGTTATTGTTGGATTGAATATTTCAGATTTGAGAACACTTGATGTATGTCTTGCATATGAATACCCGTGGTGACAATGGGGTATTATATTGATTCACTTGATATATGTTTTGGCACTCAACTCGCAGATTCCCATGGTGACATTGGGGTAATCTATGCATAGGGGTTGATGCACATTTTCATTATCTTTTCTCCGATAGAAACTTTGGGGTGCTCCTTGGAGTTCTTTGTGTGGATTGAATATTATGATTATGAAGTTGTTTGATGCATATTGTATAATCAACTCACGGATACTTGTGGTGACATTGGAGTATCTAGGTGACATTAGGGTTGGTTGATATGTATCATATGGTGTTATTTTAGTATGAACTTTAGGGCTGTTTGTGACACTTATAGGAATAGCTCAATAGATCAATCGGAAAGGATAACTTTGAGGTGGTTTCGTGCCCTACAAACAATTTCTATCTTATGCTCTCCGCTAATAGGAACTTGGGAGTGATTCTTTATCGCACGTTGAGGGATGGTTATATGATCCAATTATATTAGCATTGTTGAGAGATTGCACTAGTGAAAGTATGAACGCTAGGCCTTGTTTCTAAGCATTGCAATACCGTTTATGCTCACTTTCGTTACTTGCCACCTTGCTGTTTTTTATTGTTCGCACTACAAAAATCTATATCTACTATCCATACTACACTTGTATCACCATCTCTTCGCCGAACTAGTGCACCTATACAATTTACCATTGTATTGGGTGTGTTGGGGACACAAGAGACTCTTTGTTATTTGGTTGCAGGGTTGTTTGAGAGAGACCATCTTCATCCTACACCTCCCATGGATTGATAAACCTTAGGTCATCCATTTGATGGAAAATTACTACTGTCCTACAAACCTTTGCGCTTGGAGGCCCAACACGAGTCTACAAGAATAAGTTGTGTAGTAGACATCAGACGCTCCAAGCAAAACTCATGATATGTGACGAATAAAAATATAGCTCCAAGTAAAATTACCGATAGTTGGTAGAAGAAAGAGGGGATGCCTTCCGGGGCATCCCCAAGCTTAGTTGCTTGAGCCTTCCTTGAATATTACCTTGGGGTGCCTTAGGCATCCCCAAGCTTAGGCTCTTGCCACTCCTTATTCCTTCATCCATCGTGATCTCACCCAAAACTTGAAAACTTCGATCACACAAAACTCCACAAAACCTTCGTGAGATCCGTTAGTATAACAAACAAATCTTTAAATTTAAGTACTGTAGTAAATTGATTCATATTTAATATTGGCATAATGCTACTGTACTCCAACTTCTCCATGACTCATACCCCCCGATACGATCCATAGATTCATTAAAATAAGCAAACTATGCAACGAAAACAGAATCTGTCTAAAACAGAACAGTCTGTAAAGATCTATTTAAAAGCTATATTTCTGTAACTCTAAAAATTCTTAAAATTTAGAAAAACGTGGTAAATTCATATACCAATACTGTGTAAAAATTTCAGATTTTTCTGACGCTCCAGTACAGAATTAAAATTCCAGTACTGGACACAAAACTTTTTGTTTTCCTAACAGCATCAATTATATTATCTTCCAAATCATCCCAAAGGCATTACTTGGCACAAACACTAATTAAAACATAAAAATACAATCATAACAGTAGCATAATTGTGTGCACACAAGAAAACAAAAACAAAAAGCAAAACTTTATTTTATTCATTGGGTTGCCTCCCAACAAGCGCTATTGTTTTATGCCCCTAGCTAGGCATAATGCATAGTTTCAAGTGTTGTCATCTTTAGTTTCCAGCTCCTCAAATACACAACCACTTATTTTAGGAGGTTCAACATACGAGTTTCCCATAATCACACTCCTAGGCACAAAATCAAGAATTTTGTTCTTATAGATAGGTTCTTTTATTATATCAACAAAATTGGGGTGCATGCTAATCATTTTAAGATCCTCATTTCCCTTACTAGAAGTAGCACCATTGGTTTTAGGAACATACATAAACTTGCAATTTTTATTGGGAGGAGTTCTATCAATATTCTTAACGGAGGAAAAAGCCGAGCCCAAATGATTAATAATTTCTTCTATCTTATCAATTCTAGCGGGGCTTTGTTCTATTCTTTCATTAACTACCGGTTCCTTTTCCTTTAAGGTTTTCAATGTAATTCCTACCTTAGAACCAAATTGAGTGATATGGTTATGAATTTTTTTATCTAAATTCTCAAGATGTTCAATAGTAGGTATTTTATTTTCAATAGATTCTAACCTTTGCATAACATGTTCCAAGGTCAAAGTTGTTTCATTAACAGTGATAGGTGGTGATCCCACTAAATTTCCCATAGCATTGAAAGCATCCATAGAGGGACACATCAAGAAATTCCCTCCGGTAATAGTATCAAGCACAAATCTATACCAAGTAGTATTGCCCACATAAAAATTGCGAAGAAGGATGGTGGTGGATTGCTTACGAGTTGATCTATTATGAGCATCACAAATCCTATACCAAGCATCTTTTAAATTCTCTCCTCCCCTTTGTTTAAAATTAAGCACTTCATTTTCAGGGGTAATAGCAACAAGTGATGAACTAGCCATAGTGACGGCGCAAACAAGATAACAAGCAAGCAAAGAAGCAAACAAGAAAAAGGCAAACGGAAAATATTTTTGTAAAAAAATTTAGAAGTGAGGGAGATGAAAACGAGAGGCAAAGGCAAATAAAATAAATGAAGGAGATGAAAGTTTATGCGTAGGTACTTGATATATGTTGATGATGTCTCCCCGGTAACGGCGCCAGAAATTCTTCCTGCTACTTGTGATCTGCGTTGGTTTTTTCCCGAAGAGAAGGGGATGATGCAGTACAGTAGAAATAAGTATTTCCCTCAGTTATGAAACCAAGGTTATCAATCCAGTAGGAGAATCACGCAACAACTCATTAGCAGCACCTGCACACAAAATAACAAATCCTTGCACCCAACGCGAACAAGGGGTTGTCAATCCCTTGGCGGTCAATTGCAAGATTAAATTGTATGGTGATAGATAGATAGATAGATAGATAGATCGAACAAAAATACAAAATAAAATAAGTAAAGTAAAAGTGCAGCAAGGTATTTTTGGGATTTTCAATATAGGATAAAAGTAGACCCGGGGGCCATTGTTTTCACTAGAGGCTTCTCTCTTGAAAATAACATACGGTGGGTAAACAAATTACTGTTGGGCAATTGATAGAAAAGCAAATAATCATGACGATATCCAAGGCAATGATCATGTATATAGGCATCACGTCCGAGACAAGTAGACCGGTTCCTGCCTGCATCTACTACTATTACTCCACACATCGACCGCTATCCAGCATGCATCTAGAGTATTAAGTTCATAAAGAACGGAGTAACGCCTTAAGCAAGATGACATGATGTAGACAAAGTAAACTCACGCATGAATAAACCCCATCTTTTTACCCTTAATAGCAACGATACATACGTGCCATGTCCCCTTCTGTCACTGGGATTGAGCACCGCAAGATCGAACCCATTACAAAGCACCTCTCCCGTTGCAAGATAAATCAATCTAATTGGCCAAACCAAATCAATAGATCGGAGAGAAATACGAAGCTATAACAATCATGCATAAAAGAGTTCAAAAAAAAACTCAAATAATATTCATGGATAATCTGATCATCAACTCACAATTCATCGGATCCCAACAAACACACCGGAAAAAATGATTACATCGGATAGAACTCCAAGAACATTGAGGAGAACATTGTATTGAAGATCAAAAAGAGAGAAGAAGCCATCTAGCTACTAACTATGGACCCGAAGGTCTATGGTAAACTACTCATGCATCATCGGAAGGGCATCAAGGTTGATGTAGAGCCCCTCCGTGATCGAATCCCCCTCTGGCAGAGTGCCGGAAAAGGCCTCCAGATGGGATCTCTCAAGAACAGAAACTTGCGGCGGCGGAAAAATTATTTCGTGGACTCTCCTGTTGGTTTCCCGATTTTAGAGTATTTATAGAGGTGGAATTAGGTCAAACGGAGCAGAGGTGGTCCCACGAGGCACCAGGAGGCGCCACCCCCCTGGGGCGCGCCCTGGTGGCTCGTGGCCACCTCCTCTGTCTGCTGGCCCTCTCCCGAAGCTTCTAGTGTCTCTTATGTCCAAAAAAAGTCTCCAAAAAGTTTCGTGGCATTTGGACTTCGTTTGGTATTGATATTCTGAAAAACCAAAAACAGGCAAAAAACAGCAACTGGCACTGGGCACTAAGTTAATGGGTTAGTCCCAAAAAATGATATATAAATGCTTGTAAGTGTATATAAAACATCCAAGTTTGATACTATAATAGCATGGAACAATCAAAAATTATAGATACGTTGGAGACGTATCAGTGTTCTCCATTCATCTAGAGAGCTAATATCAAATAACCACTTCTCACCGGCAAGTTTAAAGTCATAGTTGAGTTCTTTAATGGCCCAATAAGCTTTATGTTCTAACTCAAGAGGTAAATGACATGCTTTTCCATAGACCATATTATATGGAGACATACCCATAGGATTTTTATAAGCAGTTCTGTAAGCCCATAATGCATCATCAAGTTTCTTAGACTAATTCTTTCTGGATCTATTAACTGTCTTTTGAAAATTAATTTTATTTCTCTATTACTCAATTCAACTTGACCACTAGATTGAGGATGATAAGGCGATGCAATTCTATGATTAACATCATATTTAGCAAGAAGTTTACGGAAAGCACCATGAATAAAATGTGAACCACCATCAGTCATCAAATATCTAGGGACTCCAAACCTCGGAAATATAACTTCTTTAAGCATTTTAATAGAAGTGTTATGATCAGCACTACTAGTTGGAATAGGTTCTACCCACTAAGTAACATAATCAACAGCAACTAAGATATGAGTTGGCCCATTAGTATACCCATTAGAGGAATAGGTTCTACCCACTTAGTATACCCATTAGAGGAAGTGTAACACCCCGATTTTTGGCCCTTTCTTTTTCTTTTGGATTTCTTCGAATTTGCATTTGGAGTTTCTTTTTCCGTGGCTATGTGGTCTTGAAACCTGGGAAAATCTTCTCTCCTGCCACTTCCTAGTGGCTTGTCATTCTCAAATCTATCCCAAGGCCATGACATTTCCATCTTAGCCCAACTCCAATATTTATTTATTGGGAATATTCCTTTTTCTATTAAAGGAATAACCCTGTTTGCCCTAGGTTGTGAAGCAACCTATATTTCTATCATTCCCAAAATTCCCACAAAATTCTCATAAATTATTTTGATCATATCTTCCAGAAATGTGCCAAAATCCATCCTTGCCTAGTTCAAAAATAATTCAGGAATATTCATTTTCCATTCTGTCCAGAATGGCACTTTGTGAAGGAAGTGCTATTTATATTTTCTTGATTGCCCTCAAAATTTTTGGGCACTCTCTCATATCCAAATTATTGCCACATGCCAAAATTCAACTTCATTTGCCTAGTAAATCTTCCTCAGAAAATTTCCAAAGTTTCTGACCAGAGAGAAGCTTTGTGAAGGAAGTACTAGCTAGGCTTATCCAAATGAGTTAAATTTTGGGAGATCATTCATATGATCAAATCATTGCTCTCCACCAAATTTAATTTCCATCTAGCATACTATGTGAGCACACCTTCAAATCTTGGTTTCTAGTCACAATTTCAGTTTGTAAAGCAACTATATTTTATATTGCTTCAAAAATTCATAAATTAATCCAGGACCTAAATATCCCTAAATAATGTGAGCATGCCAAAACTCACATTATTTTGCCAAGCCATTTGCTCTGGAAAATTCCCCCAAGTTCTTGTCCAGTCAGGAGCATTGTGAAGGAAGTACCATTTATACTTATCCAAATTGGATGAAATTTTCATGGAAGTCTCATATGCCCAAATCAGCATACTACACCAATTTTCAGCCCAATGCAAGCAACTATGTGAGTGGTACTTCCTGATCAAGTTTCTGGACTAGAATATGTGGTTGTGAAGCAACTATATTAACTACAGGTCCAAATCGCTTAAAAATTCACAGGATCATAGTCCTTCCTACCCTAAACCTGTGTGACATCTTATTTGACCATTTAACCAAACAATTTTACCACAGCTATTGGTCAAAGTTTGCTACAGCAAACTTCCATCGACCTCTCCCATCAACACAAAGTGCCTTTTGCCGAGCCATCACATCTATCGGACTGTATGTTGGAGGGACAACTCGGTAGACACCTTTTGGCAGCCCTCGTGCCCTCTCCTCGCCATGCCACGCGGTGACCACGCCGTTGGCATGCGTTTGGCGCGCTCCGCTCGTCGGTTAGCCTCGGGACTCCTCTGCCCGGCCGTTCCCTCGCGCCCTCTAGTGCCTTCTCGCTCCTCCTTCGGCCACGTAGCTCGCTGGACCCCTCTCCCCCTCCTGCATCGCCTGCCGCCGGCCCCAGCAGCCTCCGCACGCGAGCGCGCCGTCCGCCCGAGTGGCCGACCGCCCCTGTGCTCGCCTGTCCGCGCCCGCGCGTCCTTGGCGCCGCCCAGCATCTCCTCTGCCTCTCTCGTCGCCTCAAGGGCCCGCGCGTGCCCTGCCCTCGCCAGAGCATGCTTCGCCCGGGGGTGGCACCACCTTCGTCTCGGCTATTTAAGCCACCCCGAGCCCGCCCGAGTACTCCATCCTCCTCCCCACTTCCCTATAGCCCTCCCGGACCAGTTAAACGAGCTTGAGGAGCTCTCCTTTCTCGCCATTGCAGCCATGGCCGCCGTCGGCCTCGCATTAAATCCGAGCCTGACCGAGCGTTTCCCCTCGCCATTCCTACTCTAGAGGACTCACCGAAGTACGACGGAGCTCCTCTGCCCTTCATCTCCTCCTCTGGTGGCCTATCGGCGTGCGCCCGAGTTCGCCCGAAGCCACCGTCCGCCGCAGCTCGTGCCCTGCTCGGTTGCAAGCTCGCCGGCAAGAATGGATGGCCCAGGCAGGTGCGCGCCGTCCAGCCGAGCTCGCCGGTAGCCAGGGCGTCGCCGGAGACGGCCTACGGCGGCGGCAATCGCCGGCGGGGTCGGCTCTGTCCTCACTCAGGCGCGAGCACACGGGAGGGAAGAAGAAGACCCAGTCGGTGGGCCCCACCTCCCCGCGGGCCCCACCAGTCAGCCACACGGGGAGTTGACCCCGGCCCGCTGACGTGTATTAGTGGAGACGTACTCCACCTAATACGTGTTCTGTATCTAAAAGCGTACTCCTGCCCAGCCTAAGAAGAGAATACGCTTTCCCTCGACGAAAGCGTATTTTCTAAAGTGCGCTTTCTGTTTTTCAGCCGCCGGCCAAAACTGCTAATTAGCGGACGTTCCTCCGTTAAGGCCAGAAAAGAACAGTTTTTAATTCTTTTTCTACCTAAGGAACGAACAGCCGTAACTCCGCAACCGTGACTCCGAATCAGGTGATTCCAAAGCCCACGATCTCAGTTCGTCGAGCCCGTTCCGATGGTGTCATTTTCATGAGGTTGTCGCACTGTGAAAATGACCAGTTTGCCCTTGCCCTTAAAACAGCTCTACCGAGAGGGAAACTTTTCCGGCGATTCTTTTTGCGAGTTCATCGCACCCCTCCCCGGTGGTTCCTCCATTCCCAGGCAAGCCACAACAGCCACTTGCATGATGGCATTGCAGTAGCCATGGTTTCCACCTGAATATTTAATAATTGTTTGCGCATTTAATTATTTTGTGAATGCTTCGAATATGCTTGTGAATCCATGCTCATTGCTTATGCCATGTTCATTTTCATCTAGTAAGTGTTATGATTAATTGCTAATGATATTCTTATCTTGTTTTATTCTTGTAATCATTTCCGATGCTAGTGATACTGATATGCTCACATGAGTAGTTATGGTTTAATATGCAAATACTTGTGATATTCATGATCATCGTTAGGCCATGCTCATTTGTATCCCGTAGAATAAATGATTTATCATCGTTACTATTATGTGGTTAAATGGTTATGTTGCGCATGCATGGTTACACTGATATCATGCTCATCTGCATTGTCATTTCATTATGTATTTTATTATGACTCAGCTCATCACCATTCAAGTTAAACCGGACATTAATCGAACTTGAACAAATATGTTGGCTGAGTCATGGTGCCACCGAATCGAGCTCACCAGTGCAACTACACTTGCCTGGATGGAGAGGCCCTAATGCGGTCTATTGTCATGCCTCTCGCTGGAGCCTCCTACGATGGAAGGTTATGGGTGCGCGCTACCCTGATCAGGTAGGCTACCATAGCCTTGAGGACTCGAGTTTTGATGGTACCGAGGTCCCCGTTTGGGCCGATGTTTTTGTTTGGCCACGACAGTGGCAGCCACAGAGGTGGCAGATGTCACATGTTGACATCGGGGTCACCCAGGACATAGCCCAACGGAGAGTGTGTCGGAGTGGCCGGGAGAGTGTCATGCAATAGACTGGTTTTGTCGGAACGTCGTTGGTCCACCCGAATGGGAGCACGAGGTCATGAGTTCCGTGGTGTGGGTACAGTGTACTAACCTCTACAGAGTGTATAAACTATCGATAGCCGCGTCCTCGGATATGGACACAGTTCGTAGTAGGTCACACTATGGGTCAACAGAAATAATAACCTGAATAATAAACAACCCCAGTTCCATGAGAAAGAAGTTGGTTGATCTTTATGTGGTCATGCGATGATCACAGGTAGAGATCAAGCTCCGTGTGGTCATGTGAGGATCACGATGGTATAGTTGATACTGAGTTTGGTTGATCCTGAGGTGATCGTGTGATGTTCACGATGGTAAGTCTGAGACATATGGTGGTTACGAGATAACCTCCGAGCAGAGTAAGTTGGTCCATGAGACCTTAAATGTTGACCCACTTGCATGCTAGTGCTAGTATCATCATGTTCATGAATTATATGTACATGCCATGCTCATATTGTTGCCATGCTCATGTTGTTGCCATGATCATGATGTTCTAGTAGTATCATGTTCATCTTTGATGATTAACCTGTAAATGCCATGATGTTGTATGTCTTGATTGCTTTGGTTGCTGTGAGCTTGCGAGTACATTCAAAGTACTCACCTGGCGTGTCATGCCAGATTGCAGGTGATGCCGTGTTTGCTTGTCGAGGATCTTGAGGTTGCGCTCTAGGATACGTCCCAGCCAGAGTCCCTGCGGAGTGGAGTTCATCACCGTCGCCGTTGTTCCGCTGCTAGAATTCTTTCCGCTTCGAGATGTGCCGCTGCTAGCATAGAACTACCTGAGCAAGCGAAGTGTCGCCGTGCCCCTGTAACCTTCATGCCTTCAGAACCTTTGTACCCGTGTTATTTGTAATAAAGAGCTGATTTGTTCTATGCCAAGCAGTGCCGTATTCCAGAAGACTTGATCTCTGGGCTGGAATACGGGGTGTTCCGGTCTCTCTGAGCCGGGGTGACACAAGGCTTGGTATCAAAGCAGGTCTGGCTGTAGGACGCCCTAGTCAGCGCGAGCGTTAGAAACCGTTAGTATAGAGTCTAGTCGGCTTGCTGCACTTGATTGCTGCATTTGTTTGTCGCATAGCATGCATATAGACTTATTATCTTGTCGCTAACGGTTGATCTTGTGAGTGTAGGTGGCATCGGTTTCGATCCACTACCTGCAACCTCCTGTTTAGCATTTTTGCTCGTTGGTGTTTGGTGTCATCTTTGTCCCAGCGGAGTGATGCCGAGATACCTAGTGGTGTCGATCACTTGCAGGATTGATGCACAGGTACCGCACCAATATTTTCTCTTCCGCCACACCTATCGTTTCGGTGGTAGACACGTTTCTACCCCGGATCTTGCCATCCAACCCGCTGTTTGGCAACCTTCACTGGTCTTTGCTATCAGAAAAGGGCAATGCCAGCAAACCTTGATTTCCACTGCTAGCCTACCCTATCACCCATTCTCTGGACGAGTACGGTCTCCTTCCATACTCTTGATGATGATGTGATCGTGACATCCGTGTCACGCTACATGATCACTGAGTCCGTCCTCACCGCTAAGCCGGTCCAGATGCAACCGGTGCTGAGCCAGCTCTTGGTGTAGCTCTGCTTACACCAACCCCTCCACACGTTGATTCACTTTTGTGCACACCGCCACAGCATATTAGCTCGTAGTACCGGAGTTCCCTCGAGAATTGTGTGCTTAAGTAGGCATGCATAGTGAGGTGAATAGCTGTAATATGTGATGTTGGTTGTATGTAATCTTGATGCTGTGTGTGCTTTTGTTTTAGTTGTTTCTTTTGGCTTCTTTCTTTGGGCCCTCGGTGTTACCATATTTCCCCTTATGAAAAGTTGCTCACCAACCAACACCGGACTCGAAGAAGCAGTGAGGAGTTCTATTTGAAAAACTCAGCTAAGCATTATGAAACTCTCAGCCAACTGCATTATATTGGGAATATCTGATCTGAATACAAATGATATTCTGGAATGACTATCAGCATCAAGTTTACATCAGTGTGCAACTATCACAATCGTAATGATTAAACCAGCTAGAAGACAATTTGTGCAAGACGACAACACATTTCCAGTCAAAGGAATATCAAGGGTATATACATATATATGGTATTCAGTCTGCATATCACCCAGAGAAGCTTCTGGTGTAAGCAACCCAGTCTTCCTCCGCACGCTACCAGAGAAGCTTACGATGCAAGGTTCCGCAGTCTTCCTCGGTACGATGTATGGATAATTTTCTGTGTAAGATACTCAGTCTTCTTCGGTAAGCCACCGCAGACAGCTTTCGACATAAGTTTCCGAATCTTCCTCAGCAAGCAACCAAGGGAAAAACTTCTGAAGTACGGTACCCGGTTTTATTCAGCACGCTATCCCGGCAACAGCTTCGAGCATAAGATATCCAGTCTTCCTCGGCATGCTACTCTCAAATAGCTTCCAACACAAGCTATCCGGTCCTTGTCAGTACGGCACTACAAACCACCATCGACAGTGGTACAAGATATTACACAGTGAGTTGGCAGCATATGGCAGTGCATCCCAAGAATCAGATCCGCAACAGTTTGTCAGAAGCAAGAATCAGTCAAGACACAAGTGTCTGCCTTGGGAATCAAATGCTCAGCTACACATGCTTCCATACCGTGAGCATGCTGCCAAGATAATGCAAGTCACTCGTACGATGATACCAGCACAGTGAGAATCCAACAAATCCGTGAGTATGTAAGAGGAAGAAAGCAAGTTATACACCTCAGTGTGATGCAATGTCTGACAAGCTATGAAGCAATACAACGTTGGGACAACAATCCTGACAATGGATATCAAGGCCAGCTTCCTCACGCCCGACAAGGTGATATCGTTAACCCTTGTCACTGTCATGAAGGATTGACCACAGCAGTGAGCTCTATACAATTAACTATGAACCTGGTACATGATCATGATGAACCCTTGTTTACCTTTTCTTGGTAACGGCACCACGCCTGTGTTCTGAGCTGCTTTCGGCCGTCCAGGGTGGATGCCGCCTTTATATTTCTCTTTTCAACAACTGGCCCGTGTTCTGAGCTGCTTTTCGGCCGTCTCGGGCAGCTGTTGAGTTTCTTTTTGTAGCAGTGACCCTATGCTCTGAGCTGTTCTTCGGCCATCTTAGGGATCTGCTACATTCTTCTTATCAACACTGCCTCATGCTCTGAGCTGCTTTTCAGCCGTCGTGAGCCAGGGTTGAGTTATTTCAGTAGTGTCCTAGATCTGAGTTGTAAAGACCGTTTTGGTGGCTACTGATTTATTTGCCGATTTCTTGCAAAGGTTCGGATGATCATTGGCCTACAGTTAAAGCCCAGGAGATGATGAACTTGCCAGTTAAGCGTTGTTGCACGGTCACAGGATAAGGATAAGGTATGACTGCCGGAATATTGCACCTGACAGCACCTCTGGTCACACAAGGAATTAAAGATAGTTATGGCCAAGCTCTTTTAGCAAAAGATTCAGAAAAGAGAACAATAATGAAGGAGCAAGACCGGTAATACAGATGTGATAATTGTCGCATGAACAACATGGTACAGACTTGATACTCAAGACAGTGGAGCCAACCAAGGTAATTCAGAACTACCTACAAGTAGTCAGATTCCGCCAAGAGAACGGTCATGATTCTCAGCATTGTTTTGAACCTGGAGGATATGCATCTACTTGAGTAATCTGATGCAAGGATTAAAGGTTTCCTGCCCACCGAGGAAATTTGTTCACAACTCCATTTGATACTATCGGTGCTGGAGAAAAGAATGTCACTCCCGGACTTATGGAAATCCCGGTCATGATAATATCAGACAAGCCAGCAGGCATCAAAGAATTGAGGTCAGAGAAGGGATGAACATATGAAGGAAGACCTGTCAGAATGTGGGATACGGTGAAGCAAACCACCCCACAGCAAGTCAGTGAGTCAGATGGAATTCAGAGGGAACATCAAGGAAACGGATACCCGAGTTGGAAACGGTTTCCTTAAGTCAGAATATTCATACTTGTTCCCTGAGCAACCAAATCTCGAGGACGAGATTTATCGTAAGGGGGGTAGGTTTGTAACACCCCGATTTTTGGCCCTTTCTTTTTCTTTTGGATTTCTTCGAATTTGCATTTGGAGTTTCTTTTTCCGTGGCTATGTGGTCTTGAAACCTGGGAAAACCTTCTCTCCTGCCACTCCCTAGTGGCTTGTCATTCTCAAATCTATCCCAAGGCCATGTCATTTCCATCTTAGCCCAACTCCAATATTTATTTATTGGGAATATTCCTTTTTCTATTAAAGGAATAACCCTGTTTGCCCTAGGTTGTGAAGCAACCTATATTTCTGTCATTCCCAAAATTCCCACAAAATTCTCATAAATTATTTTGATCATATCTTCCAGAAATATGCCAAAATCCATCCTTGCCTAGTTCAAAAATAATTCAGGAATATTCATTTTCCATTCTGTCCAGAATTGCACTTTGTGAAGGAAGTGCTATTTATATTTTCTTGATTGCCCTAAAAAATTTTGGGCACTCTCTCATATCCAAATTATTGCCACATGCCAAAATTCAACTTCATTTGCCAAGTAAATCTTCCTCAGAAAATTTCCAAAGTTTCTGACCAGAGAGAAGCTTTGTGAAGGAAGTACTAGCTAGGCTTATCCAAATGAGTTGAAATTTTGGGAGATCATTCATATGATCAAATCATTGCTCTCCACCAAATTTCATTTCCATCTAGCATACTATGTGAGCACACCTTCAAATCTTGGTTTCTGGTCACAATTTCAGTTTGTGAAGCAACTATATTTTATATTGCTTCAAAAATTCTTAAATTTATCCAGGACCTAAATATCCCTAAATAATGTGACCATGCAAAAACTCACATTATTTTTCCAAGCCATTTTCTCTGGAAAATTGCCCCAAGTTTCTGTCCAGTCAGGAGCATTGTGAAGGAAGTACCATTTATACTTATCCAAATTGGATGAAATTTTCATGGAACTCTCATATGCCCAAATCATCATACTACACCAATTTTCAGCCCAATGCAAGCACCTATGTGAGTGGTACTTCTTGATCAAGTTTCTTGACCAGAATATGTGGTTGTGAAGCAACTATATTAACTACTGGTCCAAATCTCTTAAAAATTCACAGGATCATAGTCCTTCCGACCCTAAACCTGTGTGACATCTTATTTGACCATTTAACCAAACAATTTTACCACAGCTATTGGTCAAAGTTTGCTACACCAAACTTCCATCGACCTCTCCCATCAACACAAAGTGCCTTTGGCCGAGCCATCACATCTATCGGACTGTATGTTGGAGGGACAACTCGGTAGACACCTTTTGGCAGACCCTCGTGCCCTCTCCTCGCCATGCCACCAGGTGACCACGCCGTTGGCATGCGTTTGGCATGCTCCGCTCGTCGGTTAGCCTCGGGACTCCACTGCCCAGCCGTTCCCTCGCGCCCTCTAGTGCCATCTCGCTCCACCTTCGGCCACGTAGCTCGCTGGACCCCTCTCCCCCTCCTGCATCGCCTGCTGCCGGCCCCAGCAGCCTCCGCACACGAGCGCGCCGTCCGCCCGAGTGGCCGACCGCCCCTGTGCTCGCCCGTCCGCGCCCGCGCGTCCTTGGCGCCGCCCATCATCTCCTATGCCTCTCCCGTCGCCTCAAGGGCCCGCGCGTGCCCTGCCCTCGCCAGAGCATGCTCCGCCCGGCTGCGGTGACATCCGGGGGCGGCACCACCTCCGTCCCGGCTATTTAAGCCACCCCGAGCCCGTCCGAGCACTCCATCCTCCTCCCCACTTCCCTCTAGCCCTCCCCGGCCAGTCAAACAAGCTCGAGGAGCTCTCCTTGCTCGCCATTGCAGCCATGGCCGCCGTCGGCCTCGCCTTAAATCCGAGCCCGACCGAGCTTTTCCCCTCGTCATTCCTACTCCAGAGGACTAACCGAAGTACGGCGGAGCTCCTCTGCCCTTCATCCCCTCCTTCGGTGGCCTATCGGCGTGCGCCCAAGTTCGCCCGAAGCCACCGTCCGCCGCAGCTCGTGCCCTGCTTGGTTGCAAGCTCGCCGGCAAGAATGGATGGCCCAGGCAGGTGCGTGCCGTCCAGCCGAGCTCGCCGGTAGTCAGGGCATCGCCGGAGACGTCCTACGGCGGCGGCAATCGCCGGCGGGGTCGGCTCTGTCCTCACTCAGGTGCGAGCACGCGGGAGGGAAGAAGAAGACCCAGTCGGTGGGCCCCACCTCCCCGCGGGCCCCACCAGTCAGCCACACGGGGAGTTGACCCCGGCCCGCTGACGTGTATTAGTGGAGACGTACTCCACCTAATACGTGTTCTGTATCTGAAAGCGTACTCCTGCCCGGTCTAAGAAGAGAATACGCTTTCCCTCGACGAAAGCGTATTTTCTAAAGTGCGCTTTCTGTTTTTCAGCCGCCGGCCGAAACTGCTAATTAGCGGACGTTCGTCCGTTAAGGCCAGAAAAGAACAGTTTTTAATTCTTTTTCTGCCTAACGAACGAACGGCCGTAACTCCGCAACCGTGACTCCGAATCAGGTGATTCCAAAGCCCACGATCTCAGTTCGTCGAGCCCGTTCCAATGGTTTCATTTTCATGAGGTTGTCACACTGTGAAAATGACCATTTTTCCCTTGCCCTCAAAACAGCTTCGCCGAGAGGGAAACTTTTCCGGCGATTCTTTTCGCGAGTTCATCGCACCCCTCCCCGGTGGTTCCTCCATTCCCAGGCAAGCCACAATAGCCACTTGCATGATGGCATTGCAGTAGCCATGGTTTCCACCTGAATATTTAATAATTGTTTGCGCATTTAATTATTTTGTGAATGCTTCGAATATGCTTGTGAATCCATGCTCATTGCTTATGCCATGTTCATTTTCATCTAGTAAGTGTTATGATTAATTGCTAATGATATTCTTGTCATGTTTTATTCTTGTAATCATTTCCGATGCTAGTGATACTGATATGCTCACATGAGTAGTTATGGTTTAATATGCAAATACTTGTGATATTCATGATCATCGTTATGCCATGCTCATTTGTATCCCGTAGAATAAATGATTTATCATCGTTCCTATTATGTGGTTAAATGGTTATGTTGCCCATCCATGGTTACACTGATATCATGCTCATCTGCATTGTCATTTCATTATGTATTTTATTATGACTCAGCTCATCACCATTCAAGTTAAACCGGACATTAATCGAACTTGAACAAATCTGTTGGCTGAGTCATGGTGCCACCAAATCGAGCTCACCAGTGCAACCACACTTGCCTGGATGGGGAGGACCTAATGCGGTCTATTGTCATGCCTCTCGGCGGTGCCTCCTATGAGGGAAGTTTATGGGTGCGCGCTACCCTGATCAGGTAGGCTACCATAGGCTTGAGGACCCGAGTTTTGATGGTACCGAGGTCCCCGTTTGGGACGATGTTTTTGTCTGGCCACGACGGTGGCAGCCATAGAGGTGGCAGATGTCACATGTTGACATCGGGGTCACCCAGGACATAGCCCAAAGGGGAGTGTGTCGGAGTGGCCGGGAGAGTGTCATGCAATAGACTGGTTTTGTCGGAACGTCGTTGGTCCACCCGAATGGGAGCACGAGGCCATGAGTTCTGTGGTGTGGGTACAGTGTACTAACCTCTGCAGAGTGTATAAACTATCGATAGCCGCGTCCTCGGATATGGAAACAGTTCGTAGTAGGTCACACTATGGGTCAACAGAAATAATAACATGAATAATAAACAACCCCGGTTCCATGAGAAAGAAGTTGGTTGATCTTTATGTGGTCATGCGATGATCACAGGTAGAGATCAAGCTCCGTGTGGTCATTTGATGATCACGATGGTATAGTTGATACCGAGCTTGGTTGATCCTGAGGTGATCGTGTGATGTTCACGATGGTAAGTCTGAGACATTGGTGGTTACGAGATAACCTCCGAGCAGAGTAAGTTGGTCCATGAGACCTTAAATGTCGACCCACTTGCATGCTAGTGCTAGTATCATCATGTTCATGAATTATATGCACATGCCATGCTCATGTTGTTGCCATGCTCATGATGTTCTAGTAGTATCATGTTCATCTTTGATGATTAACCTGTAAATGCCATGCTGTTGTATGTCTTGATTGCTTTGGTTGTTGTGAGCTTGCGAGTACATTCAAAGTACTCACCTGGCGTGTCATGCCAGATTGCAGGTGATGCCGTGTTTGCTTGTCGAGGATCTTGAGGTTGCGCTCTAGGATACGTCCCAGCCAGAGTCCCTGCGGAGTGGAGTTCATCACTGTCGCCGTTGTTCCGCTGCTAGAATTCTTTCCGCTTCGAGATGTGCCGCTGGTAGCATAGAACTACCTGAGAAGGCGAAGTGTCGCCGTGCCCCTGTAACCTTCATGCCTTCAGAACCTTTGTACCCGTGTTATTTGTAATAAAGAGCTGATTTGTTCTATGCCAAGCAGTGCCGTATTCCAGAAGACTTGATCTCTGGGCTGGAATACGGGGTGTTCCGGTCTCTCTGAGCCGGGGTGCCACAGGAAGGAAAAGGTCCCATGTAATCAAAACCCCAAACGTCAAATGGTTCAATAACAAGTGAATAATTCATAGGCATTTCCTGACGTCTACCAACATTACCAATTCTTTGACATTCATCACAAGAGAGGACAAACTTACGTGCATCTTTGAAAAGAGTAGGCCAATAAAACCAGATTGTAATACCTTATGTGCAGTTCTGTCTCCTGCATGGTGTCCTCCGTATGCCTCAGAGTGACACTTCCGTAGGATTTGTTCCTGTTCATGCTCAGGTACACAACGTCTAATAATACCATCTACTCCTTTTTTATATAAATGTGGGTCATCCCAAAAGTAATGTCTTAAATCAAAGATGAATTTTTTCTTTTGTTGGTAGGTAAAACTAGGTGCTATATATTTAGCAACAATGTAATTAGCATAGTCTGCATACCAAGGAGTATTACGAGAAGCATTTATAACAGCTAATTGTTCATCAGGAAAACTATCATCAATAGGCAGTGGGTCATCAAGAACATTTTCCATTCTAGACAAATTATCAGCTACGGGATTCTCAGCTCCCTTTCTATCAATAATATGCAAATCAAATTCTTGTAGCAAAAGAACCCACCTAATAAGTCTAGGCTTAGCATCCTTCTTTTCCATAAGGTATTTAATAGCAGATCGGTATGAATAGTTACTTTAGAATCAACAATGTAAGATCTGAATTTATCACATGCAAACACAACTGCTAAAAATTCTTTCTCAGTAGTAGCATATTTTCTTTGAGCACTGTCTAGAGTTTTACTAGCATAATGAATAACATTTAATTTCTTATCAACTCTTTGCCCTAGAATAGCACCAACAGCATAATCACTAGCATCACACATAATTTCAAATGGTAAGTTCCAATCAGGTGGTTGAACAATAGGTGCAGATATTAAGGCTTTCTTAAGTATTTCAAAGGCTTCTACGCAATCATCATCAAAAACAAATGGAACATCTTTTTGCAAGAGATTAGTAAGAGGCCTAGAAATTTTAGAGAAGTCTTTTATAAACCTTCTATAGAAACCAACATGACCAAGGAAACTTTTTGTACCTTTGATATCCTTAGGACATGGCATTTTCTCAATTGCATCAACTTTAGCTTTATCAACTTCAATACCTCTTTCAGAAATTTTATGCCCAAGGACTATACCTTCATTCACCATAAAGTGTCACTTCTCCCAATTCAAAACAAGATCAGTTTCTTCACATCTCTGCAAAACTCGATCAAGGTTGCTTAAGCAATCATCAAAAGAAGTTCTGTAAACAGAAAAATCATCCATGAAAACCTCAACAATCTTTTCACAAAAGTCAGAGAATATAGCAGTCATACATCTTTGAAAGGTAGTAGGTGCATTACATAGACCAAAAGGCATACGACGATAAGCATAAGTTCCAAAAGGACAAGTAAAAGTGGCTTACTCTTGATCTTCTTGTGATACAAGTATTTGAGAGAAACCAGAATATCCATCTAGGAAGCAAAAGTGTGTATGTTTAGACAATCTTTCTAACATTTGATCAATAAAAGGCAAGGGGTAATGATCTTTCCTAGTAGTTTATTTAGTTTCCAGAAATCAATTACCATCCTATAACCAGTTACAATTCTTTGTGTGATAAGTTAATTTTTATCATTAGGGACAACGGTAATACCTCCTTTCTTAGGAACACAATGAACATGACTTACCCATCTACTATCAGCTATAGGATAAATTATACCTGCCTCCAGAAGCTTTAATATTTCAGTTCTTACCACATCCTTCATTTTAGGCTTAGCATCGGGCTCCATATTAATCTTGTGCTGACATAAAGTGGGACTAATGCCCTTAAGATCATCAAGAGTATATCCAATAGCTGCACGGTGCTTCCTCAAAGTTCTAAGTAATCTCTTTTCTTCATGCTCTGAAAGGTTAGCACTGCTAATAACATGATATATCTTCTTTTCATCAAGATAAGCATATTTAAGTGTATCAGGTAGTTGCTTTAATTCAAACACAGGATCACTCTTAGGTGGAAGAGGATCTCCCAAAGTTTCAACAGGCAAATTATGTTTAAGAATAGGTGCTTGTTTAAAGAATATTTCATCTATTTCATTTCTTTCATTCATATGCATATCATTTTCATGGTCTAACAAGTATTGTTCTAAAGGATCAGTATGAGGCACATCAATAGAAGCAAGACCAATAATTTCATATTTATTAGGTAATTCTTTATCATGAGGTTGTCTATGAAACTTAGAGAAATTGAACTCATGAGATACATCACCAAAATTAACACTGACTATTTCTTTATTGCAATCAATCTTAGCATTAACTGTATTCAAGAAAGGTCTACCAAATATAATGGGACAAAAATCATCTTGTGGTGATCTAAGGACTAAGAAATCAGTAGGGTATTTGATCTTACCACACAAGACTTCAACATCTCTAACAATCCCAAGAGGTGTAATAGTATCTCTGCTTTCAAGCTTAATAGTAACATCAATATCTTCAATCTCAATAGGTGCAATATCATTCATTACTTCTTGATAAAGAGTAAATGGAATAGCACTCACGCTAGCACCAATATCACATAAACCATGATAGCAATGATCTCCCATTTTAACAGAAATAACAGGCATGCCAATTACAGGTTTATTTTTATCTTCAGGGTCTGGCTTAGCAATTCTAGTTGCTTCATCACAGAAATATATGACATGTCCATCAATGTTGTCAACCAAATGATCTTTAACCATTGCAATATTAGGTTCAACTTTAATTTTTTCAGAGGATTTAATTGGTTTAATATTACTCTTATTAACCATAGCTGAAGCTTTAGCATGTTCCTTAATCCTAACAGGGAAAGGAGGTTTCTCAATATAAGCAGTGGGCACAACTGGTTCAACATTATAAATAAGTATTTCCTCTTTAGCTATAATGGGTTCTTCCTTTAATTCAATAGGTGGATGAAACTTAAACCATTTATCCTTAGGGAGATCAACGTGAGCAGCAAATGATTCACAAAAAGTATCTACTATCTCAGAGTCAAGTCCATATTTAGTACTAAACTTATGAAAAGCATTAGTTTCCATAAAAGATTTAACACAATCAAGATTTATACCTGACTCTTTACCTTTGTCGATTTCCCAATCTTCGGAGTTGTGTTTAATTCTTTCCAAAAGATCCCATTTGAATTCAATAGTTCTCTTTATGAACGAACCAGTAGAAGAAGTATCGAGCATGGATTGATCATTACGAGAAAGCCGAGCATAAAAGTTTTGTATAATTATTTCTCTTGAGAGCTCATGATTAGGGCATGTGTGCAACATATACTTAAGCCTCCCCCAAGCTTGAGCGATAATTTCTCCTTCACGAGGCCAAAAATTATATATATAATTCCGATCACGATGGACCAAATGCATAGGATAAAACTTCTGGTGAAATTCCAGCTTTAACCGGTTCCAATCCCATGTTCCAGTATCATCCAGTAGCCAATACCATGTCAATGCCTTTCCCTCCAAAGATAAAGGGAATACCTTCTTCTTAACTCCATCCTCGGATAAACCTGCAAGCTTAAACATAGATCAGGTGCATATCAGGATGTACCTTTCCATCTCCTGCATAAGTATTAGCCAACAGTTTCTCTATAACACCCAAAGGAATTTCATAATAAATATTTTCTGTAGGTTCGGTAGGTTGAGGGGCAACTCTTAATGCTTCCGGTCGAGGTGAAGATACCCCGAACAAACCCCTCAAAGGATTACTTTCCATAGTGACAAGTGACAGTAAATTTGAGCACGTAATAAAAATGTTTACATACCAAATTCCACTTACCAAAGGCGCTTCACTCCCCGGCAACGGCGCCAGAAAAGAGTCTTGATGACCTACAAGTATAGGGGATCAATCGTAGTCCTTTCGATAAGTAAGGGTGTCGAACCCAACGAGGAGCATAAAGAAATGATAAGCGGCTTTCAGCAAGGTATTCTCTGCAAGCACTGAAATTGTCGGTAACAGATAGTTCGATAGCAAGGTAACTCGTAACAAGTTGTGACGCCATCTACTCGACTGTGCACTAATCATACACGCAAATGCACATGATTGAGATCAGAGACTCATGGGAAGATATCACAACACAACTCTAACACAAATTAAAATAATACAAGCTTTATATTACAAGCCAGGGGCCTCGAGGGCTTGAATACATAAGCTCGAGAACAAGTGTTAGCGGAAGAAACAATAGTATCTGAGTACAGACACAAAGTTAAACAAGGGTGCCTTAAGAAGGCTAGCACAAACAGCGACACTGATCGAAATGGCGAAGGCCTCTTGCCTAGGGTCTCCGAACTACTCCTGGTCGGCGGGCTCAACATAGCAGTAGTAGCCACCGGGAATCTCCTGCTCCTGGGCTCCGCCGTCTGATCGCAGCAACCGGGTATGGGGAAAAGAGATATCAAAGAAACCATGAGTACTCATCCAAAGTACTCGCAAGACTAACATCAGAACTATACTAAGTATGCATCGGTATCAAAGGAATGGGGCTATATCTTTGGACTAAACTGCAGAAATGCCGGAACAGAGGGGGAGAGGCCTAGCCTATCGAAGACTAGCATCTTGAAGTAATCTTGCAGCATCAGAAGAGACTAGAACAAGATAATATATAATCAATCATATTTTAGCAAAGCCCTGGGATCCTTCCTCGACTACCCTACGAGAAAGTGATCCCGAGAGCAGTAGTGTCAGTTTATCACTATAACATTATCCATTTATAGTTGTAGCAGATCAGGATACAACTCCGAGCATCCTGTTACCGTGGACACGGCTATTCGAATAGATAACTTCCCTGCAGGGGTGCACTACTGTTAACCAACACGCTCGATTAACTCTGGCCGGACACACTTTTCTCGGTCATGCCTGGCCTCGGCTGATCGACACAACGTAGTCCTACCTAGGCTCAGCAGAGAGGTCCACGCCGGTCTACATCCTAAGTGCTCAGGGGTCTTGGGCCATCGCCCTGTGCACTCCGGGTCGTTGTGCGCAAGGTGGATCCAGGCACCACCTCTGGGGCGCCGATCCGACCCGGCCACAATGCTGAACTGGATGTCTGACAGAGCTTTCGGCTGATACATATGGCGCCGAGGGTCCCATAACCATTATCCCACGTGGTGGTCGTGCGTATAGGCCAGTGGCCAACTCAGATCAAATACCCAAATCCGTTAGGCGTGTTTAGTAACTCGCGAAGACGAACAGGATCCCTATCGCTCCGACTTGGTAACACACGGACCCGATCAGGGACCAGACCCACCTCTCTCCTAGGTGGTCTTCGCCTGCCCTGTCGTTCTGCAATAATATCACTAACGGGCGCTCTTGGAGCCGACCTGTCTTTAAAGTTATTTTCTCGCGGGCACTCTTGGAGCCGGCCCGACTTTACAGTTTAAAGTATTGTGATATGTAAACATTTCCGTGATCATCACCCAGAGTGATCACGGCCCGATAACAAGCATGGGAAACGGACAAGGGTGAAGGGCCACAGATGGATCAACAGCATAGCTAACTAAACATCATGGGATAGCAGGTAGGTATCAACAGTAGGCGACGAAATCAGGCTATGCATCAGAATAGGAGCTATCGGAGCAACAACAGAAGCAATTCTAATGCAAGCAATAGAGAGAAAGAGTAGGCGGTATCTGGATGATCAAGGGGGTTTTGCTTGCCTGGAAGCTCTGCTGAAGGTGGAAGAAGGGTCCTCGGTGACGTAGCAGTCCTTAGGGGCAACGTCGGTCTCGGGGTCTATTGGGAGAGAAGGAGGGGGAAGAAACAATAAATACACGGCAAACAATGCAACAGGGATGCATGACATGTCAACATGCAGTGCTAGGGGTGTTCTAATGCAGCACTACGCAAGTTAGTCGGAGCGGGAAATTATCCGGGAGTGTTCTCCCAGCTCCGGGTGATTATCGGTACACTGAACCGAAGGGGACGGTTCCATGTTCAGTATGTTAGAGGATTGTGGCAGGTATGTGGGTAGGATATTCCGATTCGTCATATTTTTCTGATCATTTTTCATATATAAATTATTTTCATCCGAGTTACGGTTTATTTTATATGATTTTTCAAAGTTTTATTGAATTTCTGGAATTATTTAATTTGAATTATCCGAAACAGTGATAGGTGACGTCATCATGATGTCAGTGTGACGTTAGCGGGTCAAACCCGGATGACCAGAGTCAAACCTGACCAGTGGGTCCCACTGGTCAGTGACTGTTTTAACTAAAAAAGTTTAATTTTAGTTAATTAGGTTAATTAACAGGTGGGACCTACTTTCAGCGACTCAGACTAATTATCAGTTTAACTTTTAAATTCAAATTAGTTTAATTACACACGGGGCCCACACGTCAGTGACACTGGGCTGCCCAGTCAGCACCGTTGACTGGTCAACCCAGTCAATGGGGCCAGTGGGGCCCATTGTCTGCGACCCAGAGGCGGGCCCCGACCGTGCCACGTCGGTGCCGGCGCCGGAACAGCTCCGGCGACCAAATCGCGTGGCGGCGCGCATCGGGTCTCGCCAGAAGTCGGCCACGGGCCACCGTTTTGAACACGGTTGGGCGCGTTCGATCGGGAAGACGATGCCGCGTCCAACCGGAGTGATTGCGGGGCCGGAGGTGGACGGTGGTGACGGCGGCGAGCACCGCAGCGGACGCCGAACTTCGGCCGTGGGTGGATCCGGCGATGTGGGGCACGAGGAAGCACGCTGTAACACCCCCATGTATTAGCAACAGTGATCAAACTTTTGATAGTGCCAAGTCAGCATGATTAACAAGTCTTGATCACATTAGAATCATATCTCATTTCAAATTCCAATTCAAATTGAAATTCAAATATAAAGTGAAAATAAAAGTTGTTCAAATTTGAAAACCAAAATGTTCATAATATTGCAAATAATCCAGAAGCATTCATAAAAATATAATCCACATTAATTGAATTAGTTAAATGACTCTAACATCCTAAACAGAACCAAAACAGAAATATTTAATCCATTTTCATTTAATTACAAATTCAAATGAAATCATGTGGACTCCAAACCTTTTTATAACAGTGCTAAAAATATTTCACTGAATTTATTGAGCTAAGTCACATGTTTTTCAAAACTCAAATTGAGACTATACATTTTACAAAACAGAAACTAAAATAAAAACAGAAAAGGAAATAAAAATAAAAAGGAAAAGGTTCCCCCTGGGCCTCGGCCCAGCCGGCCGGCCCAGGCCGGCCCACCTCCCGCTCGCCCTGGCCTATATGGCCTCCCCACCCGAAACCCTAACCCTAGCCGTCTTCCCACTTACACCCGCGACGCCCGCGCCCGCGCGCGCCCGACCCCGTCGCCGCCTCGTCCTCGTCCCCTCCTCGTCGCCTCCCCGACCTCCTCCACGCCGGCTTCCCCGAGCCTCGCCGGCGAACCCCTGCAACGGGGGTGAGGAACCCCGTCTCCCCCTCCCTCTCTCTGTCGCCGCCGCCCGCCGCCGCGCTGGCCTCGCTGCAGCCGGCCGCCTCCGCCACTCGCCTGGCCTCTCGCCCGCTGGCGCTCACGCACACCCAGCCTCGCCGCGCCTCGCCCGCGCGCGGCCTCGTCTGCGCTGCTGCTGCCCCGCCCGCGCGCTGCTCCCGCTCGCCTCGCCGCCCGCGCCGCCCCTCCCGCTCGCGCCCGCGCTCGCCCGCTGCCGCCGAGCCCCTGCCCCGCTCGCCGCCTGTGCCCGTGCGCAGCTCGCCGTCGCCCGCCGCTGCGTGCCCGCACGCGCGCGCGTTGACCCACTACAGTGGCCCTGGGCCACTTACAGGTGGGGCCCAGCCCCTGTTAAAACGAAAAATAAAACAAAAAAAAGAATTAAAATAAATAAGTAAAATAATAATAATAAATTAATTAGTTAATTAATTAACTTAATTAATTTTTTTAAATAACTAATTATTTAGTTAGCCTAATTAATCTGTAATTAGCTTAATTAAACCCTAATTAGCCTAAACAGACGCTGACAGGCGGGGCCCGCATGTCAGGTTTGACTCTGACCAGTCAGAGTTGACTGCTGACGTCACAGTGACGTCATGATGACGTCATCATTACTGTTTCGGATAATTCTATTTAAATAATTCCAGAAAATGATTAAGACTTTGAAAAATCATATAAATTAAACCGTAACTCGGATTAAAATAATTTATATATGAAAAACGATCAGAAAAATATGACGATTCTGAATATGCACTCCGTTCATCTGTCACGTGCCTCTATCATAGCGAACATGGAACCGTCCCCTCCATTTCATCTGACCAAAAAGCGCCAGACTTCGGGAAAACATTCCCGGATGTTTCCCCCCTTCACCTGTATAGCGTAGTACTGCGTTAGGTCACACCTAGCACCGCATATTGCCATGTCATGCATCCCTGTTGCATTATTGCCGTGTATTTATTGTTTCTTCCCCCTCCTTCTCTCCCAATAGCCCCCGAGACTACCGACGACACTGCCGTGTACGACAACGTCGCCGACGACCAGACCCCTTCAGCTGAGCTTCCAGGCAAGCAAACCCCCCTTGATCATCAGATATCGCCCACTCCCTTCTCTCTTATGCTTGCATTAGAATTGCCCCTGCTACTGTTCCGATAACTCCTATTCTGATGCATAGCCTGATTTTGTCGTCTGTTATTGATACTCTACTTGCTGTCCCATGTTGCTTAGTTAGCTTTGCTACTGATTCATCTGTGGCCCTTCACCCTTGTCCATTTGCCACGCTTGTTATCGGGCCGTGATCACTCCGGGTGAGGATCACGGAAATGTTTACATTGAAATACTTAAACTGTTAAAGTCGGGCTGGCCCCAAGGGTGCCCGCGAGAGAATAATACTAAAGACGGGTCGGCTCCAAGAGCACCCGCGCGTCATGTCTTGCCAAGTCGGAGCGACAGTAACCTTGTTCGTCTCTGCGAGTTACTAAACATGCTGAACGGATTTGGGTATTTGATCTGAGTTGGCTACGTGCCTATACGCACTACCACCACGTGGGATAATGGTTTAATGGGGCCCTCTACGTCGTAGTATCAGCCGAAAGTTCTTCAGACGTCACAGCTCAGAGATGCGGGCTGATTGTTGGGGTGAGTTGGTTACGTCTGTGGTGCTTCCACAGTCGCGCTTGGGCCCCGGCCAGTCTCGCAACGTGCAGGAGTGCGAAGGGCGATGGCCCAAGACCCCTTAGTGCTTCGGATTTAGACCGGCGTGCTAACCTCTCTGCTGAGCCTAGGTAGGACTGCGTCGTGTCGATCTCCCGAGGCCGGGCATTACCCAGCAAGTGTGTCCGGCCAGATGTGATCGAGCGTGTTGGGTAACAGTAGTGCACCCCTGCAAGGAAGTTATCTATTCGAATAGCCGTGTCCACGGTAACAGGACGCTCGGAGTTGTATCTTGATCTGCTACAACTACAAATGGATACTGTCACATTACTAAACTGTTACTATTGCTCTCG
Organism: Elymus sibiricus; assembly: GCA_039707655.1. Lineage (NCBI taxonomy): Eukaryota > Viridiplantae > Streptophyta > Magnoliopsida > Poales > Poaceae > Elymus > Elymus sibiricus. Next base: position 125,150,179 of record CM077668.1, read on the forward strand.
GGATCACTTTCGCGCAGGGTAGTCGCGGAAGGATCTCAGGGTGTTACTAAATATGACTGATTATATATTATCTTGCTCCACTCTCTTCTGATGCTACAAGATTGCTTCAAAATGCTAGTCTTCGATAGGCTAGGCCTCTCCCCCTCTATTCTGGCATTCTGCAGTTCAGTCCAAAGATATAGCCGCACTCCTTTGATACAATGCATTTTAGTATAGTTCTGATGTCAGTCTTGCGAGTACTTTGGATGAGTACTCACGGTTGCTTTGCTATCTTTTTCCCCCATACCCGCTTGATGAAATCAGTCGATGGAGCCCCGGAGCCAGATGCCACCACAGGAGACTACTACCAGGAGAGTTCCGGAGGCACGTACTACTGGGTTGAGCCAGCCGACCAGGAGTAGTTCGGAGGCTCCCAGGCAGGAGGCCTGTGCCTCTTCGATCAGTGTCGCTGTTTGTGCTAGCCTTCTTAAGGCAAACTTGACTAACTATGTCTGTACTCAGATATTATGGTTTGTATGACTTATGTATTCGGGTCCTCGTGACCCCTGGTTTGTAATATGGTGATTTATGTTTAAATTTGAGTTTAGAGTTGTGTTGTGATATCTTCCCGTGAGTCTCTGATCTCGAGCGTGCACGTTTGCATGTATGATTAGTGCACGGTAGAGCAGGGGCGTCACACACGCGCGGATGAACGTTGGGTTCGCGGGGAGGAGCTGAGCATGTCTATGTGCTTGGACGGCCATGGCAGCGGCTACAATGACGGCGACGAGCTATGCGGCGGAGACGAGCTCCGGTGAGGTTGCTGGGGACGGCTACGGGGATGAATCCGCGCGGGGAAGAGAGGGGAAGGGAGCGCGGGCTTACAGGGAGCCTGCAGGTGAGCTTAGTGGGCGCGGGGAGAGCTTGGTGGCGCCGAAATCGTCGACGAACGCTGGCGACCCGAGGAGGAAGACGAGCTCGAGGAGGTCAATGCAGAGGCTCCCGAATCCAGCTGGCGGCGTCGGACGACGTAGCGAACGACGGCGATCCTCTACGGCATGGCAGCGAGGCGTGGAGTGGCTGGTAGTTGCGGGATCGACGGCGGCTGCGATGGGAGCTCTCGGGCGAGGAAGAGAGAGAGTGAGGGAGAGGACGAGGGGGAAAATGGGGGTGGCTAGGGTTTCCAGGGGCCGCGGGGAGCTTATCCACCTCCTCAGCTCGGCGGATGGACGACGCGTGCGGCATCGGCGGCATGTCAGTGGGCGCGGCCGACAGCGCAGGGGGAGAGGGCGGGAGGAGGAAGAAAAGGCCGCGGTGGGCCGGGCCAGGCTGCACTGTGCACTGGAAGCCCAGGTACACAGTAGTTCCTTTCCATTTTACTTTTTCTTTTTCTGCTTTCTATTTTCATTTCTGTTTTGCAAATAGTTAGGACCCTAAATGACTTCTGTAAAATATGAGATTGTGCCACATAATTTCTATGCAATATCAAGTACTACCATAAAAAGGTTTGGTGAATAACTGGTTTCTTTTGAATTTCTCATGAATGATTTGGCATTTAAAAGTGCTGTAATGGTACTGTTTAAAGGGCTAGGGCTCATTTTAAGTTGATGGTGATGTTGTTTTCTTGAACATAAAAGTTATGGAATATTTCCAACATGATGAACATTTTTCCAGCAAATTTTATGCAACTTTATTTTTCACTTGCAATTTGAATTTCAATTGGAGTTGGAATTTGAAATGAGATATGATTCAAGTGATGATTAAGCACTGTTAATCATGGTGACTTGGCATTATCAAAAGGGTAATCACTGTAGCTTAGTACATGGGGATGTTACAATTCTCCTCCTTCTAAAGATATTCTCGTCCCGAGAATTAAGAGGTAGGCTGAAAGAGAGCGGGGTATTCTTCACGAAGACGATCTTCGCGTTCCCAAGTGGCTTCACCTTCAGAATGATTTGACCACTGAACTTTAAGGAACTTGATTGCCTTCTGACGGGTTCGACGTTCAGCTTGATCAAGAATGCGGATCGGATACTCTTGATAAGAAAGATCCTCTTGCAATTCAAGCATTTCATGATCCACTGCTCGGATAGGACCTTTGAAGCAGCGACGGAGTTGCAACACATGGAAGACATCATGAACTTGTGAAAGGTTCGGCGGCAATTCCAATTGATAGGCCACTTCTCCACGTCTGGCGAGGATACGGAACGGGCCAATGTAGCGAGGAGCTAACTTGCCCTTGATTCCAAATCGATGAGTGCCCTTCATCGGAGTGACGCGAAGGTAAGCTTGCTCGCCAGGTTGATAAACCATTACCTAGTGTTTTCGGTCGTAATTGCTCTTCTGACGAGACTGAGCAGTTTTCAAATGTTCACGGACAATGCGGACTTGTTCTTCAGCTTGTTGGATAATGTCCGGACCGAAGAGTGTCCGTTCCCCAGTTTCTGACCAATTCAGAGGGGTTCGACACTTATGTCCATAGAGGACTTCAAAGGGTGCCATCTTCAAACTTTCCTGATAGCTATTGTTGTATGAGAATTCAGCATATGGTAGAGATTCCTCCCATTTCTAACCAAATGAGATGACACAAGCTCGAAGCATATCTTCAAGCAATTGATTGACTCGTTCAACTTGTCCCTGGGACTGGGGGTGAAAAGCGGTGCTGAAGGACAGATGAGTTCCCATAGCTTCTTGGAAACTGTTCCAAAATCTTGAGGTAAAGAGGCTGCCACGATCTGAACTGATCTCCAACGGAACACCATGGCGTGACACAATTCTGGAAACATACAAGTCTGCTAACTGGCTAGCAGTGATTGTCTCCTTAACTGGCAGAAAGTGAGCAACCTTTGAGAATCGGTCAATGACGACAAAAATAGCATCATGACCCTTCTGCGATCTGGGAAAACCAGTAATGAAATCCATTTGAACTTTGTCCCATTTCCATTCAGGAATAGCAAGGGGTTGCAGAGTTCCAGCAGGCCTTTGATGTTCTGCTTTGATGTGATGGCAAACGTCACACTCAGCAACATAACGAGCAATGTCTCGCTTCATGTCAGGCCACCAGTACCGTTGACGAATGTCTTGGTACATCTTAGTACTACCCGGATGAATAGACAAAGGTGTGTCATGTGCTTCTTTCATGACATCCGAACGCGAGTCCAGATTGTGCTTTCTGGGGACCACTAGGCGGCCTTTGAAGAGCAAGGCACCATCATCATCAACATGGTAGAACGAAGAATTTCCCTTGGAGAGATAGTTCTTAATCTTCTCGACTTCAGAGTCATATTTCTGCCGTGTATTGATGTTGTGCTCGAGATCTGGTTCAACAACCAAGGTATTTAGATAACCTTGAGGAACTATCTCGATGTTCAGCTTTCGAAGCTCTTCATACAGGAGTGGTTGCTGTAGCTGAACCTCAAGTACACAACAGTATGATTTATGGCTCAAAGCATTAGCCATTACATTAGCCTTGCCAGGGGTATAAGAAATTCCCAAGTCATAGTCCGTAATGGCCTCCATCCATCTTTGTTGACGGAGGTTCAGAGATGGCTGAGTGAACAAGTACTTCAGACTTTGATGATCCGTGTAGATCTCGCAACGATTACCAAGTAGGTAATGTCGCCATAACTTCAATGCATAAATAACTGCTGCAAGTTCGAGATCATGCGTTGGATAGTTCTCTTCATGAGGACGCAATTGTCGAGAGCCATAAGCAATCACCTTGCGCTCTTGCATTAGTACACAGCCTAATCCTTGACGGGATGCGTCACAATAAATCACGAAGTCCTTGCGAGAATCTGGAGGAGCAAGCACTGGTGTAGATGTCAGCTTGTCTTTGAGTGTCTGAAAACTTTCTTGACATTTGTCTGTCCACTCAAACTTAACGCCTTTGTGAAGCAGATCAGTCAGAGGCTTGGCAATCTTAGAGAAGTTCTCGACAAAACGGTGGCAATAACTAGCAAGTCCGAGGAAACTTCTAACTTGTTTGACATTCTTCGGGGGAGTCCATTCAAGAATAGCCTAAACTCGCTCTGGGTTAACAGCAATGCCATCTTTGGAAATTATGTGGCCGAGATTTGTCACTTCAGATAACCAGAACTCGCACTTGGAATACTTGGCATACAGTTGATGTTCACGCAGCTTCTCCAGTACAAGCCGAAAATGTTCGGCATGTTCTTCTTCATTCTTCAAATATACAAGGATATCATCCAGATAAACCACAACGAATTTGTCGAGGTAATCCATGAAGATGTAGTTCATCAGTCGGGGGAAGGTTGCTGGAGCGTTGGTTAAGCCAAAGGACATGACAGTGTACTCGTAAGAACCATAGCGAGTAACGAAGGCTGTCTTCGGAATATCCTCTTTACGAACCCGGATCTGGTGGTATCCCAATCTCAAATCAAGTTTAGAGAATACTGAGGAACCAGATAGCTGATCATACAGATCGTTGATTCTGGGAAGCGAATACTTGTTCTGAATTGTTGCTTGGTTGATAGGTCGGTAATCTTGAACCAACCGATTTGTTCCATCCTTCTTTTTAACAAAGAGCGAAGGTGCTCCCCAAGCAGAAGAACTGGGGCAGATGAAACCCTTTTGAAGTGACTTGTCGATTTCCTCCTTAAGTTCAAGGAGTTCATGCGGCGGCATCTTGTATGGGCGCTTGGCAATAGGAGTGGTGCCTGGTTTCAGGTTGATAACAAATTCGACAGCCCTAGCAGGTGGTACACCTGGGAGTTCTTCTGGAAAGACATCTTGAAAATCCTGAACGACTGGAACGTTCTCTATCCCCTCAAGAGCTGAAGCATTCAATGCATTAAAAGCATATATCTGGCTCTCGGCATTCTGAGCTGTTCGGGCAGAGTAAGGTATTGTCTGGCCAGAAGGATGTGTAAGTTGGACTTTCTTAGCGGCACAGTCGATGAAAGCATTATGGGCTTTCAGCCAATCCATACCGAGCATGACATCTATGGTAGAAACCTTAAGGGCCATGAGTGAAGCAGTAAACACCAATCCTCCAATTGCAATGTGGTTGTTGTGGGCTATCATCGAGGTATCCCACCTGGACCCCGGAGAGCTAACCACTAGTGGAGGGTACATATTTTCGAATGATAAGCCTTGCTTACGTGCGAACGCCTCACATATGAAAGAATGTGATGTTCCTGAATAAAAAAGAACAGAAGCTAATACTGAGTTAACACGGAGGGTTCCCATCACGACAGTCGGTTCCTTATGAGCATTTTCAACATCGACATGATTGACATGGCCAAGTACAACAGCAGACGGTTTGGTATTATAGTTTCTGGATCGACGGTTTCGGCAGACCCTTTTCTGGCCAACAGGAGAACGTGATGCATTCTGCAGCTGACCCTGACGACAATTGAGAGCAAGGTGCCCTGGCTGTCCACACTTGCGGCATAAACCATCATTATGGGGAGGAGCCATAGCATTGGGTTGTCCACTTGGGATACTCAGTTGTCTTGGTGGTGGAGGCAGACGAGGTGTAACATAAGAAGGCCTCGGTGCAGGGGCAGGTTGGTGATGGACATTATGAGGTATCCACACTCGTCGTTTCTGAGTAGGCTGACCCAAGGATGAGCCAATATCTCGAGTACGCTTGAGCGACTCCTGGTATTCATTCAGACCAGTTTCAGTTCGGAAAGCTTGGCTGACAAGCGTCGCAAAGTCCGCGCAATCATGGATAACAAGTGCGAGCTTTATATCAGGACGCAGTCCTTCACGGAATTTCTCTTACTTGCGTGCGTCAGTGTAGACGTCATCTTCAGCATAGCGGGACAATTCGAGAAATTTCCTCTGATATTCATCCACAGTCATTTTGCCCTGTGTGAGTTTGCGGAATTCCATCTTCTTCTGGTCGATCAGACCTTGAGGAATGTACCGTGCACGAAAGGCTGACTGAAATTTCTGCCAAGTGGTTACAGTTCCAGCAGGCAGCATACCCCTGTGGCTTTCCCACCATTGAGCAGCTGGACCCTTCAAGTGAAATGCCGCAAAGGTGATGTAACTGTTAGGGGCAACCTTGGCTGACTCCATCTCAAACAAGATGTCACGAAGCCAATCATCAACATCCATAGGATTGGTGGAGTTGCGAAAAATGGACGGGTTGAGGCGCATGAATTCTTGCAGTGTTATTGGGGCAGGCTGTTGCTGAGCATTCTGAGTTAGAAACTGAGCCATTACTCCAGTCATAAACTGACGATTCAGCTCAAACTGCTGCATCATTGCGGCAATATAGGGTGGAGGTGGAGGATCGTCAGTCATCCTGCCAAATCAACAGGGGCAGTTTAGCAAGAACAACTGCATGTGTAAGAGGTCATTCATGAGGTAACATGAGTAATGAACAAGAAGGGCATTAGACACATATTAGTAGTCATTAGAGACATACAAACTTATGCACGGAGTTGGATACAAACGGCAGTAGGAGTTCGGAAACGCACGCAGCTAGACAAACTAGACGGCGCGCAGGCACGCGGTGAAGGAATACAACAACGAAACATAGCAAAGGCTACACCAACGTCGGAGAAAACTATTGGATCAAGGAATATGCAAATGACAACGCAGGGTGCCCTCGATAAAAGGATCCTGGGGCCGTGAACACTGTGAAGCAGATCCTGGTCCATAATTCAAAGAAGGTTGATTGAAATCTCCGGGTGGATGTGATCACGAGAACCTAATGTTAGTGTTAGCAAAATCTTTAACCCGCATAGGAGAGAGATCAGAGCCCTAGAGTAAGGAAGAGGAATAAAAGATCCTAATCCCATCCAGTGGTGATGTGGGCCCGTAAGCCACACAGCCATGTTAGTAAAACAGTTTTTGGAGGCTAGACTCAACTTCGGCCAAGGAGTTGGAACGGGGCTTCCTATAGGCAGTCGGCTCTGATACCAACTTGTGACGCCCTCTGCTCGACCGTGCACTAATCATACACGCAAATGCACACGATCGAGATCAGAGACTCACGGGAAGATATCACAACACAACTCTAACACAAATTAAAATAATACAAGCTTTATATTACAAGCCAGGGGCCTCGAGGGCTCGAATACATAAGCTTGAGAACAAGCGTTAGTGGAAGCAACAACAGTATCTGAGTACAGACACAAAGTTAAACAAGGTTGCCTTAAGAAGGCTAGCACAAACAGCGACACTGATCGAAAAGGCGAAGGCCTCCTGCCTAGGGCCTCCGAACTACTCCTGGTCGGCGGGCTCAACGTAGCAGTAGTAGCCTCCGGGAATCTCTTTCTCCTGGGCTCCGCCGTCTAATCGCAGCAACCGGGTATGGGGAAAAAGAGATAGCAAAGCAACCGTGAGTAATCATCCAAAGTACTCGCAAGACTGACACCAGAACTATGCTAAGTATGCATCGGTATCAAAGGAATGGGGCTATATCTTTGGACTAAACTGCAGATGCCGGAACAGAGGGGGAGAGGCCTAGCCTATCGAAGACTAGCATCTTGAAGTAATCTTGCAGCATCAGAAGAGAGTAGAACAAGATAACATATAATCAATCATATTTTAGCAAAGCCCTGGGATCCTTCCTCGACTACCCCGCGAGAAAGTGATCCCTAGAGTAGTAGTGTCAGTTTATCACTGTAACATTATCCATTTATAGTTGTAGCAGATTAGGATACAACTCCGAGCGTCCTGTTACCATGGACACGACTATTCGAATAGATAACTTCCCTGCAGTGGTGCACTACTGTTACCCAACACGCTCGATTAACTCTGGCCGGACACACTTTTCTCGGTCATGCCCGGCCTCGGTTGATCGACACGACGTAGTCCTACCGAGGCTCAGCAGAGAGGTCCCCGCCGGTCTACATCCTAAGTGCTCAGGGGTCTTGGGCCATCGCCCTGTGCACTCCGGGTCGTTGTGCGCAAGGTGGATCCAGGCACCACCTCTGGGGCGCCGATCCGACCCGGCCACAATGCTGAACTGGATGTCTGACAGAGCTTTCGGCTGATACATAAGGCGCCGAGGGTCCCATAACCATTATCCCACATGGTGGTAGTGCGTATAGGCCAGTGGCCAACTTAGATCAAATACCCAAATCCGTTAGGCGTGTTTAGTAACTCGCGAAGACGAACAGGATCCCTGTCGCTCCGACTTGGTAACACACAGACCCGACCAGGGACCAGACCCACCTCTCTCCTAGGTGGTCTCCGCCTGCCCTGTCGTTCCGCCATAATATCACTCGCGGGTGCTCTTGGAGCCGATCCGTCTTTAAAGTTATTTTCTCGCAGGCACTCTTGGAGCCGGCCCGACTTTACAGTTTAAAGTATTGCGATATGTAAACATTTTCGTGATCATTACCCAGAATGATCACGGCCCGATAACAAGCATGGCTAACGGACAAGGGTGAAGGGCCACATATGGCGTAGCTAACTAAACATCATGGGATAGCAGGTAGGTATCAACAGTAGGCGACGAAATCAGGCTATGCATCAGAATAGGAGCTATCGGAGCAACAACAGAAGCAATTCTAATGCAAGCAATAGAGAGAAAGAGTAGGCGGTATCTGGATGATCAAGGGGGTTTTGCTTGCCTGGAAGCTCTGCTGAAGGGGGAAGAAGGGTCGTCGGTGACGTAGCAGTCCTCAGGGGCATCGTCGGTCTCGGGGTCTATCGGGAGAGAAGGAGGGGGAAGAAACAATAAATACATGGCAAACAATGCAACAGGGATGCATGACATGTCAACATGCAGTGCTAGGGGTGTTCTAATGCAGCACTACGCAAGTTAGTCGGAGCGGGAAATTATTCGGGAGTGTTCTCCCAGCTCCGGGTGATTATCGGTACACTGAACCGGAGGGGACGGTTCCATGTTCAGCATGTTAGAGGGGTGTGGCAGGTATGTGGGTAGGATATTCGAATTCGTCATATTTTTCTTATCATTTTTCATATATAAATTATTTTCATCCGAGTTACGGTTTATTTTATATGATTTTTCAAAGTTTTATTGAATTTCTAGAATTTCTATAATTATTTAATTCGAATTATCCGAAACAGTGATAGGTGACGTCATCATGACGTTAGTGTGACGTCCGTGGGTCAAACCCGGCTGACCAGAGTCAAACCTGACCAGTGGGTCCCACTGGTCAGTGACTGTTTTAACTAAACAGAGTTTAATTTTAGTTAATTAGGTTAATTAACAGGTGGGACCTACTGTCAGCGACTCAGACTAATTATCAGTTTAACTTTTAAATTCAAATTAGTTTAATTATACGCGGGGCCCACACGTTAGTGACACTGGGCTGCCCAGTCAGCACCGTTGAATGGTCAACCCAGTCAACAGGGCCAGTGGGGCCCATTGTCAATGACCCAGAGGCAGGCCCCGACCGTGCCACGTCGGCGCCTGCGCCGGAATAGCTCCGGCAACCAAATCACGCGGCGGCGCGCGTCGGGCCTCTCCGGAAATCGGCCACGGGCCACCGTTTTGAACGCGGTTGGGCGCCTTCGGTCGGGAAGACGATGCCGCATCCAACCGGAGTGGTTGCGGGGCCGGAGGTGGACGGAGGTGACGGCGGCGAGCACCGCAGCGGGCACCGAACTTCAGCCGTGGGTGGATCTGGCGATGTGCGGCACGAGGAAGCACGCGTGGGTGAGTGTTGGGTTCGTGGGGAGGAGCTGAGCATGTGTATGTGCTCGGACGGCCATGGCAGCGGCTACAACGACGGCGACGAGCTATGCGGCGGAGACGAGCTCCGGTGAGGTTGCTGGGGACGGCTACGGGGACGAATCCACGCGGGGAAGAGAGGGGAAGGGAGCGCGGGCTTACAGGGAGCCTGCAGGTGAGCTTAGTGGGCGCGGGGAGGGCTCGGTGGCGCCGGAATCGTCGAAGAACGCCGGCGACCCGAGGAGGAAGACGAGCTCGAGGAGCTCAATGCAGAGGCTCCCGACTCCAGCTGGCGGCATCGGACGACGTATCGGACGACGGTGATCCTCTATGGCATGGTGGCGAGGCGTGGAGGTGCTGGTAGCTGCGGGATCGATGGCAGCGGCGATGGAAGCTCTCGGGCGAGGAAGAGAGAGAGTGAGGGAGAGGACGAGGGGGGGAAATGGGGGTGGCTAGGGTTTCCAGGGGGCCGCGGGGAGCTTATCCACCTCCTCAGCTCGGCGGATGGACGACGCGTGCGGCATCGGTGGCGTGTCAGCGACCGTGGCTGACAGCGCGGTGGGAGAGGCCGGGAGGAGGAAGAAAAGGCCGCGGTGGGCCGGGCCAGGCTGCACTGTGCACTGGAAGCCCAGGTACACAGTAGGTCCTTTCCATTTTACTTTTTCTTTTTCTATTTTCTATTTTCTATTTTCATTTCTGTTTTGCAAATAGTTAGGCCCCTAAATGACTTTTGTAAAATATGAGATTGTGCCACATAATTTCTATGCAATATCTAGTACTACCATAAAAAGGTTTTGTGAATAACTGGTTTCTTTTGAATTTCTCATGAATGATTTGGCATTTAAAAGTGTTGTAATGGTACTGTTTAAAAGGCTAGGGCTCATTTTAAGTTGATGGTGATGTTGTTTTCCTGAACATAAAAGTTATGGAATATTTCCAACATGATGAACATTTTTCTAGCAAATTTTATGCAACTTTATTTCTCACTTGCAATTTGAATTTCAATTGGAGTTGGAATTTGAAATGAGATATGATTCAAATGATGATTAAGCACTGTTAATCATGGTGACTTGGCATTATCAAAAGGGTGATCACTGTAGCTTAATACATGGGGATGTTACACAAGTAACAAGTAACAATGGTAACAAAGGTGCAGCAAGGTGGCCCAATCCTTTTTATAGCAAAGGACAAGCCGGAACGATCTCTTATACAAAGGAAAGCATTTTCGAGGACACATGGGAATTCTCATCTAGTCACTTTCATCATATTTATTTGATTCGCGTTCGCTACTTTGATAATTTGATATGTGGGCGGACCGGTGCTAGGGTGCTGTTCTTACTTGAACAAGCAACCATCTTATGATTACCCCCTCTCGCAAGCATCCGCAACTATGAAAGAAGAATTAAGATAAATCTAACCATAGCATGAAACATATGGATCCAAATCACCCCTTACGGAATAACGCATAAACTAGGGTTTATGCTTCTGTCACTCTAGCAACCCATCATCTACTTATTACTCCACAATGCCTTCCCTTAGGCCCAAGTATGGTGAAGTGTCATGTACTCGACGTTCACACGACACCACTAAAGGAAGTAACAACATACATATCATCAAAATATCGAACGAATACCAAATTCACATGATTACTTATGACAAGACTTCTCCCACGTCCTCAAGAACAAAAGTAACTACTCACAAATCATATTCTTGTTCAAGATAAGGGGGGTGTTGAATATCATTAAGGATCTGAACATATAATCTTCCACCAAATAAACCAACTAGCATCAACTACAAGATGTAATCAACACTACTAGCAACCCACATGTACCAATCTGAGATTTTGAGAGAAAGATTGAATACAAGAGATGAACTAGGGTTTGAGATGAGATGGTGCTGATGAAGATGTTGATGAAGATTGGTCCTCCCACGATGAGAGGACCGTTGGTGATGTCGATGGCTTCGATTTCCCTCTCCCGGAGGGAAGTTTCCTGGGCGGAATCGCTCCGCCGGAGAGCAAAAGTGTTCCTGCCCAGGTTCCACCTCGAGGCGGCGGCATTTCGTCCCGAAAGTGTTCTCTTGATTTTTTTTCTAGGGCAAATGGCTTCATATAGCAGAAGGAGGGGGCCAGAGGCCTGCCAAGGGCCCCACAAGCTCAGGGGGTGCGCCCCCCAGGCTTGTGGCTTCCTGCTGGGTCCCCTCCTGGTATTTCTTTTGCCAATATTTTTTATATATTCCAAAATAATTCTCCGTAAATTTTCAGGTCATTTGGAGTTGTGCAGAATATCTATCTCTGTTTTAGCCCTTTCCGGTCCAGAATTCCAGCTGCCGGCAATCTCCCTCTTCGTGTGAAACTTGCAAAATAAGAGAGAGAAGGCATAAGAATTGTATCATAAAGTGAAATAATGACCCAAAACATAATAAATAATAGTAGGAAAACATGATACAAAATGGACGTATCATAAATCATGTGTTCAAATTCGAGCACAGTAAATTCATCGGAACAAAAATCTGTGGCGAGCGCTATTCTCTGCCCGCCACAACCACATTATGCTGGACTGGCGGGCGGCGAGGACCGCCCGCCACTACAGAGATTCTAGCAGTGGCGGGCGAGCGCCCGCCACTAATGCCATTATAGCAGTGGCGGGTGCCCTTGAGAGCCTTACCCGCCACTGCTGAGCTTTTCCCACCCGCCACTGCTAGGCATTCCTGCAGTAGTGCAGGCATCTCTGGAATAACATTAATAAAATCCCTAGTACTAAACAATTTTATGAATATTAAAGCAATCGGACGTCCGGACACAACTAGACAGGTGTGTGCCCCTGAGAGTTTTCGAGTTTTACCAGAAAAAGGTAACTCCACTCCTCTCATCCTTCCCATGACTTGGTCCCCCAAGATTACATGTCGCTCCATCGTTCCCGAAAAGTTTACATCACATAAGAATTGAATAAAGTAGCAAGTGATGTAACTCAACTAAACGAAATGCTCTCTCACTTGAAGCTAGCATTTCTATATATCTCCCCCCACCCCCCCTTGGCATCAAGATACCAAAAAAGATCAAGAGATCTAAATGTCACTCAGGGCAGCACGATTGACGGCAGCAGGAGAGGAAGTCCTCAGGCTGGCAGCACCAGTCTGGGTCGATAGAGTGGAGAGAAGCACGTCCACGAAGTCTCGGGCATCAACAGATATGAGTGGAGCCGCAGGAGGTGTAAACACAACCGTAGGTGGAACTCTGGGCTTCTGCTCAAGCAGAATAGACTCATAAAAATCTTGTTGCTCTCTAGTGAAGAACTTAGGATCAACAACAGTCCTCTTGGCTCCTGGGGCATATGGATCATGAGCTCTCCATGCTCTCAAACCTTTGTCCTTCCTCTCATTCATGTTCTCTGCAACTGGATGATCATCATGGTGCAGGGGCAGAGAAGATCTAAGTTTTTTCACATGAGTAGAGTCATCATCTTCTTCCCCTTGAGCAACAGCAGCAACCTTCTTTTTTCTTGGAACTAGCAGCTACAGCCTTCCCTTTCCCTTTAGGAGCAGACTTGGTCTTGACTAGAGCTCTAGGCATAGCATCTTGCATGAGATTTGTCCTCTTCCTGGGTTGAGGAGACTGAGGTGCTTCCTCTTTTTCTTCTACAGTGTCTTCCTCTTCCACTTCAGCATGAGGATCCACAAACACGGTTGCTTTCCTGGATTTCAGATAAACAGTCCTTGACCTTGCCTTCTTAGGCTTGGGTTTGGGGTCACCCTGAACTAAGCTTCCCACTTCATGAGTCAGAGCAGCTCCTCTCTTGGCAGTTGTGGATGCAGAAAATTTCTTGCTTACCATTCTTTCGTTCCTAGAGGATTCCAGCTCGCTAGGAATGAAGTCATCATCATATTTATTTGAGTTCTTTCTCTTCCTTGACCTAGTAGTAGCTGAGGGCAAGCCATGATCACTTGGGCTACCTGTATCAGATGTTGATTCCTCTGGACTAGAACCAACACTCAAGTTGACATCTTCTAAACCTAACACATTCTAGTTGTCCTCTGCATCTGAGCCTAATATGATGACCACTGAGCAGACCATGTGAAGTAGATAGATAAGGATGGAAAAGGTAAGGATAAAAAAATGCAGCTATTTTTGAAAAAAATTGTATGCCTTACCAACAAGAGGATATGTGACTCCATGAATTAGTGCATGATGTGGAAGTGGTTTGCACTAACTTCCTGCCATGAATGAATATGATTGAAGCTTGTTGGCCAAGTCACCCTGAAGAACTCTCTAGTTCTTCTTCTAGGGGATCCACATCACCTTGATGGGGACCTTTGAAGTTGATGTAGAACTTGAAGAAGCGGAGCTCGAAATAGCTTTAGAAACCCACTTGACTGTAGCTTGGGAGGGATCTTCATATGAGTCTAGTTAATCTTGTAGTATTTCCTTCCCTTTTTGCTCGAGGTCTTGTGGAGAAAGATCAACTGTAGCTTGTGTTCCCTTGGAGAAAGTAGGATCATACTTCTCCTTTTGGGGAACAAACTTCGTCTTGGGATATTGATCTTCTTTCAATATACTCCACTGGCATTGAACTTGCGTTCAAAACCAACACGTTGGTTCCGTTGATGTCATCCTTGCTTGCGCACAATCTCATCAAATTGCTTACTTTCGGCAAGACTTTTCTAGACACCCTTTTCTATAATTCCTTTCAATAAAGCATTTTCTTCCTCAAGTGTAACTTGGCTAAGAGAATCATTAGTGGAATCAATAGAACTACTAGAAGTAACACCTTTGAATTCAGCATTGTGAGTATTACTAGTAGAAGTTGAACCATTTTTAGACTTGTGATGTGAATGCTTAGGTTTAACTTGTGGAATAAAAGACAATAAAATTTGTTTGGCAATACGAGAGGTACTCATCTTTCAAAGATCGTCATTGATAGCTTTCAAGAACGCATACTCTTTCTTCAAATTAAGCATCTCGAAGCGTAGCTTCTCATGAGTTTTCAAAAGCTCTCTAGATCTTCTTGGTGAGTTTCATGAGCCAAGTTAGGAGTGTTTAGTTATTTAGTTAAAAGCTCACTCTCCCTCTTAATTTTAACAAGCAACTTTTCTTGACTATCACACATAATAGCAAGTTCATCAAAGTTTACATCATAATCTTCCTCATCAAGGAAGTGATGTCTACTACACAACTTATTCTTGTAGACTCGTGTTGGGCCTCCAAGCGCAGAGTTTTGTAGGACAGTAGCAATTTTCCCTCAAGTGGATGACCTAAGGTTTATCAATCCGTGGGAGGTGTAGGTTGAAGATGGTATCTCTCAAACAACCTTGCAACCAAATACAAGAAATCTCTTGTGTCCCCAACACACCCAATACAATGGTAAATTGTATAGGTGCACTAGTTCGGCAAAGAGATGGTGATAAAAGGGTAGTATGGATATTAGATATAGGTTTTTGTAATCTGAAAATATAAAAACAGCACGGTAGCAAGTAACAAAAATGAGCACAAACGGTATTGCAATGCTTAAAAACAAGGCCTAGGGTTCATACTTTCACTAGTGCAATCTCTCAACAATGCTAACATAATTGGATCATATAATCATCCCTCAACGTGCGATAAAGAATCACTCCCTAGTTCCTATTAGCGGAGAACATAAGATAGAAATTGTTGTAGGGTACAAAACCACCTCAAAGTTATCCTTTCCGATCGATCTATTGAGCCATTCCTATAATTGTCACAAACAGCCCTAGAGTTCGTACTAAAATAACACCATATGATACACATCAACCAACTCTAATGTCACCTAGATACTCCAATGTCACCACAAGTATCCATGAGTTGATTATACGATATGTATCAAACAACTTCATAATCATAATATTCAATCCACACAAAGAACTCCAAGGTGCACCCCAAAGTTTCTATCGGAGAAAAGATACTGAAAACGTGCATCAACCCCTACGCATAGATTACCCCAATGTCACCTCAGGAATCCACGAGTTGAATGCCAAAACATATATCAAGTGAATCAATATAATATCCCATTGTCACCAAGGGTATTCATATGCAAGACATACATCAAGTGTTCTCAAATCTGAATATTCAATCCGACAATAACGAAACCTCAAAGCGAAAAGATTCGATTCATCACAACAAAGATAGAGAGGGAAGAAACACCATATGATCCAACTATATTAACAAAGCTCGTGATACATCAAGATCGTGCCATATCAAGAACACGAGAGAGAGAGATCAAACACATAGCTACTAGTACATACCCCTAGCCCCGAGGGTGAACTACTCCCTCCTCATCATGGAGACCGCCGGAATGATGAAGATGGCCTCCGGTGATGCTTTCCCCCCTCCAGTAGGGTGCCGGAAAAGGGCTGTAGATGAGATCGTGGAGGTACAGAGGCTTTCGGCGACGTAAAAACTCATCTAGGTTAACTTTTGGGGGTTTCTGAATATATATGATTTTTTGGCGTTGGAATCACGCGAAGAGGTGCCACAGGGGGCCCACGAGACACCAGGGCGAGCCTGGGGGGGTGGCGTGCCCTGGTGGCTCGTGGGGCCCCTATGGGTCTTCTGGCCACCTCCCGAAGCTTCTAGTGTCTCTTATGTTCTAGAAAAAATCGCCAAAAAGTTTCGCTGCATTTGGACTTCATATGATATAGATTTTCTGGAAAACCAAAAACAAGCAGAAAACAGCAACTGGCACTGGGCACTAGGTCAATATGTTAGTCCATAAAAATCATATAAAAGTCATATAAAAGTCATATAAAAGTGCACAAAAATCATACAAAACTATAATAAACATGGCATGAATACTTCATAAATTATAGATACATTGGAGACGTATCAGCATCCCCAAGCTTAATTCCTGCTCGCCCTCGAGTAGGTAAATGATAAAAGAAATAATTTATGAAGTGTGAATGCTAGCATAGTGCATAAGTTTGATCAATGATAATTTCAATCACTTTTCCTAGCATAATAACAACAACTTTTTCTCATAAAAGTCATCATGATAAAGTAGCAATTAAAAACAGAAATTTTGATGTGGAATGCTACCTATCATAATCATCATATAATCTTTTCTTTTGTTTCATGGACATTGGACTTGAATGATTCAAAGCAAGATCATTATTATAACAGCAATATTTATTATCATAAAACTTCTCATGAGCAAGTAACAATTCATCATAACAATGAAGTATAAGGCATAAACTTTCTTGGAAACTAACAAACTATTCTAGTCAACAATGCAATTGCAATTAATCATATTTTCAGGAAGGGTCTCATGCAGGAGCTTTTTAGCAAGTCCACATACTCAACCATCATTTAGTCTTCTATGATTGCTAACACTCACGACATATATATGGAGCAAAAGTTTCAGCCAGACACATATAAAGATAGGGGCTTGTGATTTCGCCTCCCAACTTATTCACCTCAAGGGTGATGTCAACAATAATAACTCATGATCACTCACATCCAACTGGATATATGTGCCTAGATCTTTCCCCACCACATGATGCTTGCAAAAGAGAAAAATAAAAAGGAAGTAGAGGAGAACACTATTGACTCTTGCATAAAAAGTAAATACATAAAAGTATAGGATTGGCCCTTCACAGAGGGAAGCAGAGGTTGTCATGTGCTTTTTGTTGTTGGATGCAGAAGCCCTTAATGCAAAGGAACGTCACGTTCTATTGCCCCTTGTGATAGCAACCTTTATTATGCAGTCTGTCGCTTTTATTTCTTTACCATCACAAGTTCGTACAACGCTTATTTCCCTTACAATAAAAGTTCAGACATATTTAGAGGCAATTTTTATTGCTTTTTGCACCGATGACAACTTACTTGAAGGATCTTATTCAATCCATAGGTAGATATGGTGGACACTCATGGGAAGAAACTGGGTTTAAGGGTTTTGGATGCACAAGTAGTATCTCTACTTGGTGCGGATTTTTGGCTAGCAAAGATATTGGGCAAGCACCACATGTTGGAGGATCTATAACAATATAACTTCTATGTGAATATGAACAAACATAATTCATTACGTTGTCTTCCTTGTCCAACGTCAACACTTTGACATAAAATACTTAATGGGGGCTCACAATCATAAAAGATGTCCAAGATAGTATATTTGCATGTGAATCTTCTCTTCCCTTATTAACTTTTTCATGAATTGCATCATTGACTAATGCTATGCTTGTTAACCTCCAATACATTTTACCACTTATACTTTTCTTTATGTAATGTCATTACTTTCCATAAGATTAGCATATGATCTCTTTCATTATTTTCATTGCAAGGAATCACACTTATCATATCCAATAATCTATATGAAAGTTTTTATTATATCCCTCTCGAATATTCATCATCTTGGGACCAAATTCATATCTTGTGCAAATTACCGTTACTATTATTAACTTTCAAAAAGATATAAGTGAAGCATGAGAATTAATGACAAACTACTCCAAAATATATAAGCGAAGATCAATGAGTAGTGAGACAATTAAGTAGCTATGTGAGGACTCTCTCTCATTTAAAAATTTCAGATCTTAAGCATTTTATTCAAACAGCTAAGAAAACATAATCAAATGACATTCCAAGAATAGCACAACTCATGTGAAGAAGCAAAAACTTAGGCTCAACCAAAACTGACCGATAGTTGTTGATGAAGAAAGGTGGGATGCCTACCGGGGCATCCCCAAGCTTAGATGCTTGAGACTTCTTGAAATATTAATTTGGGATGCCTTGGGCATACCCAAGCTTGAGCTCTTGTGTATCCTTAATTCCTCTCATATCACAGTTTCCCTAAATCTTAAAAACTTCATCCACACAAAACTCAACAAGAACTCGTGAGATAAGTTAGTATAAATCAACTCAAAACCTTAACATTCTATACTGTAACAAATCACTAAAATTATAATTAAACATTGCATACTAAATGCCTCTGCATATTTAATACTCCTATCCTCAAATAGAATCATTAAACAAGCAAACATATACAAACAATGCAACCATAACAGCAATCTGACAAAACAGAACAGTCTGTAAAGGGTGAATAAAAATCCATACTTCCCTAACTCCAAAAATTCTGAAAAATTACCATGTGACAGATAACTCATTCATGCTTACTGTGTAAAAATTTCAGATTTTTTTTCATGTTCTAACTAATCAGGAATATTCTGGACATAACAGAAAATTTTCTGTTTTCAAACAACAACACATGAACTCGCAAACTGAGCATGGTAAAGGCTATAATTGGCATTTTATTGAACTAAAAGATACAAAACATCATTATTTATAACACAAAGCAAATATCAACAGAAGAAATTGATGCTCCAAGCAAAACTCATATTATGTGACGAATAAAAATATAGCTCCGAGTGAGGTTACCGATAGTGTTGAAGACGAAAGAGGGGATGCCTTCCGGGGCATCCCCAAGCTTAGTTGCTTGGGTATTCCAGGAATATTACCTTGGGGTGCCTTGGGAATCCCCAAGATTAGGGTCTTACCACTACTTATTCTCCTCATATCGATATCTCACCCAAAACTTGAAAACTTCAATCACACAAAAGTTAACGGAACTTCGTGAGATAGGTTAGTATGATAAAAATAAATCATCCACTTAGGTACTGTCAAGACAAGATTCATAATTGTTCTCACATAATTCCTACTGTATTATATCATTTCCACAATTTATATTACTAAATATAAGCTATGGAAACACTAAAACAAGCAAACTATGAATCGAAAACAGAATCTGTCAAAAACAGAACAGCGTGTAGTAAGCGATTTAAAAACCATACTTCTGTACCTCCAAAAATTCTGAAAAAATTGGAAAACGTAAAAAAATTGTAAAAAAATACTGTGTAAAAATTTCAGAATTGGTTCATATTCCAGTAAAGAATAGAAATTCCAGCACTGGATGCAAAAGTTTCTGTTTTTGCACATAATCAAATCAACAAGCATCCACACTATCCCAAAGGCTTTACTTGGCACATTATTGAAATAAAACATATAAAACATGAGTACTACAGTAGCTTAATCATGTGAACACACAAAAACAGTAGGTATAAGTATTGGGTTGTCTCCCAACAAGCGCTTTTCTTTAATGCCTTTTTAGCTAGGCATGATGATTTCAATGATGCTCACATAAAGGTAAAGAATTGAAACACAATGGGGGCATCATGAAACATATGGCAAGCGCATTTAAGCCTAACCCACTTCCTATGCTTAGTGATTTTGTGAGCAAATAGTTTATGGGAGAAAGAATCAACTAGCATAGGAAGGCAAAACAAGCATAACTTCAAAACTTTCAACACATAGAGAGGAAACTTGATGTTGTTGAAATATGTAGAAGCATATATTCCTCTCTCAAAATAATTTTCAGTAGCATCATGAATGAATTCAACAATATATCCATCACACAAAGCATTCTTTTCATGATCTACAGGCATAGAAATTTTATTACTCTCCACATAAGCAAATTTATTCTCAACAATAGTAGTGGGAGCAAATTCAACAAAATAACTATCATGTGATACTTGATTGACATAATCAAATTGAAAATTAAAATCATGATGAAAAATTTCATAATTATCATTATTCTTTATAGCATACATGTCATCACAATAATCATCATAGATAGCAACTTTGTTGTCATAATCAATTGAAACCTCTTCCAAAATAGTGGAATCATCATTAAATAAATTCATGACCTCTCCAAATCCACTTTCATCAATATAATCATCATAAATAGGAGGCATGCAATCATCATAATAAATTTTCTCATCAAAACTTTGGGGAGTAAAAATATCATCTTCATAAAACATAGCATCCCCAAGCTTGTAGTTTTGCATATCATTAGCATCATGGACATTCAAAGAATTCATACTAGCAACATTGCAATCATGCTCATCATTCAAATATTTTATGCCAAACATTTTATTGAATTCTTCTTCTATCAATTGAGCACAATTTTCCTTTCCATCATTTTCAAGAAAGACATTATAAAGATGAATAATATGAGGCAACCTCAATTCCATTTTTTTGTAGTTTTCGTTTATAAACCAAACTAGTGATAAACAAGAAACTAAAAGATTCGATTGCAAGATCTAAAGATATACCTTCAAGCACTAACCACCCCGGCAACGGCGCCAGAAAAGAGCTTGATGTCTACTACACAACTTATTCTTGTAGACTCGTGTTGGGCCTCCAAGCGCAGAGTTTTGTAGGACAGTAGCAATTTTCCCTCAAGTGGATGGCCTAAGGTTTATCAATCCGTGGGAGGCGTATGTTGAAGATGGTATCTCTCAAACAACCCTGCAACCAAATACAAGAAATCTTTTGTGTCCCCAACACACCCAATACAATGGTAAATTGTATAGGTGCACTAGTTCGGCGAAGAGATGGTGATAAAAGTGTAGTATGGATAGTAGATATAGGTTTTTGTAATCTGAAAATATAAAAACAGCAAGGTAGCAAGTAACAAAAATGAGCACAAACGATATTGCAGTGCTTAAAAACAAGGCCTAGGGTTCATACTTTCACTAGTGCAATCTCTCAGTAAATCTAACATAATTGGATCATATAATCATCCCTCAACGTGCGATAAAGAATCACTCCCAAGTTCCTATTAGCGGAGAACATAAGATAGAAATTGTTGTAGGGTACGAAACCACCTCAAAGTTATCCTTTCCGATTGATCTATTGAGCCATTCATATAATTGTCACAAATAGCCCTAGGATTCGTACTAAAATAACACCATATGATACACATCAACCAACTCTAATGTCACCTATATACTCCAATGTCACCACAAGTATCCATGAGTTGATTATACGATATGCATCAAACAACTTCATAATCATAATATTCAATCCACACAAAGAACTCCAAGGAGCACCCCAAAGTTTCTATCGGAGAAAAGATAATGAAAACGTGCATCAACCCCTATGCATAGATTACCCCAATGTCACCTCGGGAATCCGCGAGTTGAATGCCAAAACATATATCAAGTGAATCAATATAATACCCCATTGTCACCTCGGGTATTCATATGCAAGACATACATCAAGTGTTCTCAAATCTGAATATTCAATCCGACAATAACGAAACCTCAAAGGGAAAAGATTTGATTCATCACAACAAAGATAGAGAGGGAAGAAACTCCATATGATCCAACTATATTAACAAAGCTCTCGATACATCAAGATCATGCCATATCAAGAACATGAGAGAGAGAGAGAGAGATCAAACACATAGCTACTAGTACATACCCCTAGCCCCGAGGGTGAACTACTCCCTCCTCGTCATGGAGACCGCCGGGATGATGAAGATGGCCTCCGGTGATGCTTTCCCCCCTCCGGCAGGGTGCCGGAAAAGGGCTGTAGATGAGATCATGGAGGTACAGAGGCTTGAGGCGGCGTAAAAACTCATCTAGGTTAACTTTCGGGGGTTTCTGAATATATATGATTTTTTGGCGTTGGAATCACGCGAAGAGGTGCCACAGGGGGCCCACGAGGCACCAAGGCGCGCCTGGGGGGGTGGCGCGCCCTGGTGGCTCGTGGGGCCCCTGTGGGTCTTTTGGCCACATCCCGAAGCTTCTAGTGTCTCTTATGTTCTAGAAAAAATCGCCAAAAAGTTTCGCTGCATTTGGACTTCATTTGATATGGATTTTCTGGAAAACCAAAAACAAGCAGAAAACAACAACTGGCATTGGGCACTAGGTCAATATGTTAGTCCATAAAAATCATATAAAAGTCATATAAAAGTGCACCAAAATCATACAAAACTATAATAAACATGGCATGAATACTTCATAAATTATAGATATGTTGGAGATGTATCAGGAAGTCACCCTCATCACTATTAAAGTCAATGAATTCGGGGTGTGTTACCTTAGGGCCATTAGCCTGAAGCATCTCAAGAATCTTCCAATTCATTTATTTGGTGACTCAAATAAGTCATAGAACTTGGAAGAAACTAGAGAAACTCCGTCAACACCTTCATCTTGACTATAGTCGGAGTTGGAGTGATAACTTCTCTCGAAGTGGTTGTCAGAGTCAAATCTGGATACCCATTCACCAACATGATCTTGGTGTCTTATTCTTGAATATCTCCTATTATACGTGCCTTTCTTCTATGTTTCCTTACTTCTCTGCGATGGTCTTCTTCATATATATATCATCCTTACTCCTTCTCTCTCTCTCTCTGAGGTGAGTCATTACTTCCTCTTGGGAGGATCTGTGCAATCAATAGAGAAATGTCTGGGTCTTCCACAATTGTAGAAATTACGATTATGTTTTAAAGATCTTGACTCATCATATATTGACTTTGAGTAGCTTCGCCTTTTGTCTTTGTTATTGAAGAACTTATTGAAGTTGCGTACCATCATTGGAAACTTCCTTGAGTTTTCCACTGAGGTATTGGGAGCATAAATTGAAGCTTTGTAAGCACCACTACTAGATTGGCTATGGAGCTCTTCTTTGTCTTTGAGTG
This sequence comes from Elymus sibiricus, assembly GCA_039707655.1. NCBI lineage: Eukaryota > Viridiplantae > Streptophyta > Magnoliopsida > Poales > Poaceae > Elymus > Elymus sibiricus. Next base: position 125,173,273 of record CM077668.1, read on the forward strand.
ACATCTCATGAGCTACAATCATTTCAGTGACTTCTGTTGGTTTGAGATCTTTGTGGTTTGGCATCATTTGGATCAATGTGCACACGGTGTTATATTTGCTAGTCAAAGCTCTAAGAATCTTCTTGATGATGAACTTTTTGGTCATCTCGTTGCTTCCTAAGACGGTAGTCTCATTGGTGATGAGTGCAAGCCTAGAGTACATCTCAGCGACACCTTCACCATCTTTCGTCTTGAACTTCTCTAGTTGACCTTATAGCACATCAATCTTTGATTCCTTCACTGACTTAGTACCTTCGTGCATGTCCACCAAGGTATCCCAAATCTCTTTTGCATTCTCAAAATGACTTATCTTGTTGAATTCTCTGGGACACAAAGCGTTGAAGAGAATATCACAATCTTGAGCATTGTATTACACCATTTTCAACTCTTTGGTGGTTGCTTCACGATCTGGTTCCCTTCCATCTTCAAAGAAATCACCTTGCAAGCCAACACGAACAGCAACCCAAACGGCAGGATTATGTCCAAGGATATGTAGTTTCATTTTATACTTCCAACTAGAAAAGTTTGTACCATCAAAATAAGGACCTCTACGATGATAACTACCCTCACTAAATGCCATACTCTCCAAGGCGGTTAAGCCAAAGCAATGGAGACCAAAGCTCTGGTACTACTTGTAGGATCAAAAGTATGTCTAGTGGGGGCCGAGGTGAATAGACTACTAGCAAAATTTAAAGGACTATTTTCCCGATTTTACTTCTTGGCAAATTTTAACTTAATTAGCTAGCAATTCAAGAGCACCCTACACATGCAAGTCTAGAGTATAGGCAGCGGAAAGTAAAGACATGCAAGTGCAAGTAATGTGGAGAGTAGAGTTTGAGAGAATAGCAAATGCAAGTTGACACAGTGAAGATTTTTGGCCCGTGGTTCTGATAGGTGGTCCTATCGTACGTCAGTGATGGAGGCTTTGATCCACGGAGGATCTAAGATCATGAAGATCTCGGTTGTGAGATTCCACCGAGGAATCGAGTCCACGAAGGGCTCACACACACGAAGGTTCCACGAATTAGCAACCTCACCTATTCCACCATGGCTTATGCCCACGAAGGACTAGCTTCACTCAGGTAGATCTTCATGAAGTAAGCGATCTCCAAGCTCTCACAAACTTCTTGGCTTCTCCACAATGGTTGGAGACTTCCAAGTTCCAACCACACCTAGCCAATCTAGGAGGCACCACCCTCCAAAAGGTTATAGATATTGTTGTTGATGATGAATTCTTTGCTCTTGTGCTTCAAAAGATAATCTCCTCAACACTCAAATACTCTCACAAATTTTTAGCTTTGGTAGGAGATGATTTGGGTGGAAAGCAGTGAGGTGACTTGATCTCAAGGAATAGATGGTTGGAGTGGAATCTCTTTGAAATCAGCACAAGGAAGTGGAGCTCTCTTTCTCTCTCTCGGAAAAATGGATATGAGTTGTGTTTGATTTGAGAGACATTGGTGGAGTGGGTGGGGGTATATATAGGGATGACCAAAAATCTAACCATTACACACACTTTTCCACACATCGGTGAGACCGACAGAATTACTCGGTCAGACCGATATGTACAATAGGTGGCAACTTTAGATTGTTCGGTCACACCGGGTGAAATTGATCAGTGGCTTTGAGATGTTATGACCTAAGCACTTTTGAACACTTCGGTGTCACCAAACGAAACTCATCGAAAATTCTGAAAGAATTTCAGTTGATGACATAAGGTTGGCATAGGTGTTTCGGTGAGTCAATGGACATCTCGTTAGACCGAATCGGTTAGGGTTTTAGGATAACATGCATATCTGTTTGATCGGTGAGTCTGGTAGGATATGTGTCGGTGAGTTAGAGTGGAGTCTGGGTTTGATATAGTGGGCATTGTGAAAGTATCTAAGATTTCTGGAGTTTGATCTCTAAGCACTTGAGCAATGAAGCCATCTTCTCAACCTCACCCCTTTTGATAGTATCAGCATGCCTATGAACTCAGTGTGATCTGTGATCACTTCAATATAAAAAGGGTGAGTCTTGAGGCTTGATCCATTACTTGTCCTTAGTGTTTTTGAGGGGTTCACTTTCATCTCCCATGTTGTACCTAAATGAACTTTTCTTGAAATGAGCTTTGAGCAGACATTAGTTATGAATTAACAAAACCACACAGGGGATTAGATGCATTTTCAGTCTGCTATACATGCCACCCATAGCTTGCTTAACTTCTCGGTTGCAGTTGGTATTTGCGCCAATGGCGCAACGGGTCTCCTTTCTATCGAACCAGTTGTTGGGTTGCCCTGGCCGGCCAAAGAAGGATGATACGTCTCCAGCGTATCTATAATTTTTGATTGTTCCATGCTATTATAGTATCATTCTTGGATGTTTTATATGCAATAATATGCTATTTTATATCATTTTTTGGGACTAACCTATTAACCTAGTGCCCAGTGCCAGTTGCTGTTTTCTGCCTGTTTTTGGTTTTTCAGGAAATCAGTAACAAATGAAGTCCAAATGCCACAAAACTTTTTGATGATTTTTTTCTGGACAAAAGAGGCCCTAGAAGCTTCAGGAGGACGCCAGAAGCCTCACGAGGAGGTGACAAGGCAACAGGGCGCGGCCCCAGGGGGCGCGCCCTGATGCCTTGTGGGCCCCTCGTGGCTCCGTTTGACCTAATTCCACTTCTATAAATTCTCAAATATTGGGAAACCAACATAGAGCCACCTCGAATAACTTTTCCATCGCTGCAAGCCTATGTACTTCTGCCATCCCATCTGGAGGCCTTTTCCGGTACTCTGCTGGAGGGGGAATCGATCACGGAGGGCTTCTACATCAACCTTGCTTCCCTTCCGATGATGTGTGAGTAGTTTACCACAGACCTACGGGTCCATAGCTAGTAGCTAGATGGCTTCTTCTATCTCTTTGATATTCAATACAATGTTCTCCTCGATCTCCTTGGAGTTCTATTCGATGTAATCTTCTTTTGCGGTGTGTTTGTTGGGATCCGATGAATTGTGCGTTTATGATCAGATTATTCATGAGAAATATTTGAGTCTTTCCTGAACTTATTTATGCATGATTGTTATAGCTTTGTATTTCTCTCCGATCTAGCCGTTTGGTTTGGCCAACTAGATTGACTTATCTTGCAATGGGAGAGGTGCTTTGTGATGGGTTCAATCTTGCGGTGTTCTATATCCCAGTGACAGAAAGGGACAAGACACGTATTTGTATTGTTGCCATTAAGGATAAAAAGATTGGGTTTAATCATATTGCTTGAGTTTACTTTGTCTACATCATGTCATCTTGCTTAAGGCGTTACTCTGTTTTCATTAACTTAATACCCTAGATGCATGCTGGATAGCGGTCGATGGGTGGAGTAATAGTAGTAGATGCAGGCAGGAGTCGGTCTACTTGTCTCGGACGTGATGCCTATATACATGATCATTGCCTCGAATATCATCATAACTATGCGCTTTCCTATCAATTGCCCAACAGTAATTTGTTCACCCACCGTATGCTATGTGTTCGAGAGAGAAGCCTCTAATGAAAACTATGGCCCCCGGGTCTACTTTTATCATATATTAAAATCCAAAAATACCTTGCTGCAATTTTATTTCCTTTCTTTTATTTTGCAATTTACTTTTCTATCTATCACTATCAGAATTAATCCTTCCAAGTAACCGCCAAGGGGATTGACAACCCTCTTGTTTGCGTTGGGTGCAAGTATTTGCTTTTGTGTGTGTAGGTGCTGCTTACGAGGTTCTGTGTGGTTCTCCTACTGGATTGATAGCCTTGGTTCTTAACTAAGGGAAATACTTATCTCTACTTGACGGTGTCCTAGACTAGGGGGTATTAATCTAGTCGGTCCATATCCTTCGGGCTAGGCTAGTGGACCCTCATTCTTCTCAAGATGGACTCCGGAAGCCACACGCTAGGGGCAAGACCAGGATTGCATCTGCCGAAGACTTGATGTATACTCCAAGACTCCTCCTACTGCCTCCAGTCCAAGTTACTGACCTTGTAACCTTAGATGCCCTACCTGGCGTGTATATAAGCCAAAGGGTTTAGCCCTTAGAGGGGACTTCAATGCAATCTCATTCACCTAGCCCTAGAACTAGAACATATCTTACGAACTCGAGGTAGATCAACTCTGTACTTGATACATATCCATTGATATAAACAAGAGTAGGACGTAGGGTTTTACCTCCATCATGAGGGCCTGAACCTAGGTAAACATCGTCTCTTTGTTCCTGTTACCATCTGTCCGAGATCCACAGCTCGGGACCCCCTACCCCGAGGTCTGTCGGTTTTTACACTGACACTGGTGCTTTCATTGAGAGTTCCACTATGTGATCGCAAAGGATCGATGGCTCATCTGTAGATCAACTGCAGCAGTGGCTGTGGGGATGCCTATGTCCCCGGCCAGCTTTTTGTGTTCGGCAGCATGATCTTCTGCGCTGACTCGACAGGCCACCTGGCCACCGTCGAGAACTACACTCCCGACCAGATCGTTACCTTCGGAGGTTTGGAGTACACCGTGGATTCCCGTGGCTAGCTTGTCCTATCAGGCTGGACTCCCGGCCGGATTCAGGGGCTAGCAAACATCGGGGGCTCGACCTTGGAATCGATCTCCGTTGAAAGCAACGGGTCATGCCCCCCCCCCCCCCGACATTGCCGGGGGCTATGGAGAAACTTCCCTCCCCCACCTTGGACAACCCTGTCACGGTACCCGGCTCCGACATAGATCAGAGCTCGGCCTTGGACACAGCATCGGGCTTAAAACCGATCTCGGCGGCGGATCTAGAATCCACCTCACCCCCTTGTATGGCCAAAAACGCATCAGGCGTGACACTACGAGTCGACCCGGCTTATGGCCAGACCATGAACCCTGAGGAGCTATCTCACCTCAACGAGATGCTTGACCGGATCCAGAGTTTGTCAATCTTTGACGGCAAGACCTCGGTTTATGATAAGATCGGACTTAAAGCCAACGATCGGGAAATTTACATCCCACCCACCACCCACCTAGTTGCCACTATCAACGATTTAACCGATATGCTAGACTACAATGAGGCAACCGACATGGATGAAGATGTCGGCAGCCCTATGGACAACACCTTGCCACCTACTAACACCAGCAGGTGGAAAGCAACATCCACGTATGATGTGTACATGGTCAACACTCCCAACTCCCCTCCAAGGCGTAGGCGAAGACGGAGAAGGGGTGCTAACGGGGAGCCCAGCGGGAACAACTCTACCGCCGATACGGCGGCCAACGACACGGAAGACCCAGGGAAGGACCCTCAAGCCTCCCCAGAACGCCACGTCGACCCTGAAGGCACCACCAGAGACTCGGATCCCGACGACCTCTTTGAAGGGGCCGGTGAAAATTATATGCCGGAATCCGAGGAGGACGTGAGCCTCGGCACCGAGGACTTCATAGTCCCCGAAGACCCTGCTGGGCAAGAACGCTTTCGGCGGCGCCTAGTTGCTACCGCCCGAAGCATGAAACGCAAGCAGCAGCAGCTGCAGGCTAACGAGGATGCACTAAACGACAAGTGGGTCGAAATACTTTTGGCCGAGCAAGACCTCGAAGAACGGCGCCGCAGTGCGCCTAAATCTTATCCACGCAGGCATTTACTGCCTGGATTTGACGATGAATTAACCACCGAGGCACCTGATCGCCCCCTCGAGGACGCGACAGGCTTGCGCGGGAGGATTTCCACACCCAACCAGCCCCACGCCATCATGGCAAGGACCCTGTGGATTATCTGGATCCTCAAGACGTTCGACGTCGGATAGAGGCAAACCGGGCGCCACCCCGGTCCATTTATGGATCAAGAGGATGCGCTCCGGCCGGGCCTAACGGCTACGACGCCTGGTTGGACAGGAACGGCCGTGCCCAAGATCAAACTTATACTCGACTCCCTCCCAACATCCGACATGATACCGCTCGGTTCCGAGGACCAGCCCACCCGATCTGTTTTACAAATAGGGTAATGGAACACCAGTTCCCCAATGGGTTCAAACCCATCAACATAGAATCTTACGATGGCACCACAGACCCAGCTGTATGGATTGAAGATTTTCTTCTCCATATACACATGGCTAATGGAGATGACCTCCACGCCATCAAGTACTTGCCGCTCAAGCTAAAGGGGCCGGCGAGGCATTGGATGAATAGCCTGCCGCCCCACTCCATTGGAAGCTGGGAGGCTCTTGAAGACGCCTTCAGGGCAAATTTCCATAGAACCTACGTCCGACCTCCGGACGCCGATGACCTCAGCCGTGTCACTCAGCAGCCCGGCGAATCAGCTCGGAAATACTGGAACCGGTTTCTTACTAAAAAGAACCAGATCATAGACTACTCAGACGTCGATGCCATCTCTGCATTCAAAAACAACATCCGAGATGAGTGGCTCGCCCGCCAGCTCGGCCAGGACAAACCGAGGACCATGGCAGCCCTAACCTCACTCATGACCCGCTTTTGCGCGGGAGAGGATAGTTGGCTGGCCCGCAGCACTCACGATGGTGAGGCGGGGACCTCGGAGACTCACGACGCCAACGGAAACCCTAAGCGCAACAAAAATAAGCACAGGCATAGAAACGACGGATGCGACACAGAAGATGCAGCAGTCAATGCAGGCTTCACCGGACCTCGATCTGCACAAAAAAGAAAGCCCTTTAAAGGGAACAAGGATGGACCGAGCCAGCTCGACAAGATCCTGGATCGACCGTGCCAAATTCATGGCACTCCAGACAAACCGGCAACCCACACCAACAGGAATTGCTGGGTCTTTAAGCAGGCTGGCAAGGTACACTACTAGGAAAATGCTTATACGTAGAACTTTACTAGTAGCGCCTGTTTTGGCCACCACGCTACTGGTAAGTAGCAGTAGCGCTTGGTACAAAACGCGCTACTGGTATAACTTAGCAGCAGCGTTGTGAAAGCACATTTGCTCCCTTGGTGGTTTTGGTAATTTATGCCAACATACATGTTGTTGGACTAATGCTTTTATCTAGTGAATTTCAGACAAGTTCAACAATGGCATGGCATGGACAAGAGGATGTGGAACCCCCTCAGAATGCGAAGGACAAGGATTGGCGAAAGCTCAAGACTCTACATTTTTGGTTTAGTGATCCAAGATCACATTGAGTCCATAGGAAAGCCAATACTATTAAAAGGGGATGAGGTGTTGCTTAATGATCTTGTTGCTCAAGTGCTTAGTGACAGTAATCCTAAACCATCAACCACTCTCTCTACCCAAATATGTCCAGAACCTACATTCCAACTCGGCCCCACCGAAATTCTCTATCTGGCCCCACCGATTTCATCCAAGACTTAGCCACTGCCAAAACCCTAACAAATCGGATCCACCAAAATGGATCTCAGTCTCACCGAGATGGCCTTGACAACTCTCTGCAGTCGTTTGCACTCACTTCGGTCTCACCGAATTTTGCAAATCGGTCTCACCGAGATGGCTTGCCAAGTCTCTGTTGCCTTATTGCTTCACTTCGGTCCTACCGAGTTGATGCAATCGGTGCCACCGAGATGAGGATTGCCCTAGCCATTGCACTTCGGTCCATCCGAGTTGTTCGTATCGGTCCCACCGAGATTCCTAACGTTCATATCTTTTACACAGTTCGGTGCTACCGAGATGAAAGTTTCGGTGCCACCGAGTTGGGTCAAAAGTGTGTAACGGTTGGATTTTATGTGGAGGCTATATATACCCCTCCACCACATCCTTCTCAGAAAAGGAGAGCCATCAGAACGTGCCTACACTTCCACCATACATTTTCTGAGGGAGAACTACCTACTCATGTGTTGAGATCAAGCTATTCCATTTCTACCATTTGAAACTTGATTTCTAGCCTATCCCAAGTTGCTTTCCACTCAAATCCCTCTTCCACCATAGCCAAATCTGTGAGGAGTTGATTGAGTGCTGGGAAGACTATCATTTGAAACACAAGAGCAAGGAGTTCATCAACAACACACCGTCTATTACCTTTTGGAGAGTGGTGTCTCCTAGATTGGTTAGGTGTCGCTTGGGAGCCTCCAACCAGATGTGGAGTTGAACCAAGAAGTTTGTAATGGCAAGGAGATCGCCTACTTCATGAAGATGTACCCCGAGTGAGGCTAGTCCTTCGTGGACGTAAGCCATGGTGGAATAGACAAGGTTGCTTCTTCGTGGACCCTTCGTGGGTGGAGCCCTCCGTGGACTCGCGCAGCCGTTACCCTTCGTGGGTTGAAGTCTCCATCAACGTGGACGTACGATAGCACCACCTATAGGAACCACGCCAAAAATCCACCGTGTCTACATTGCGTTTGATCTTCCATACTCTACCCCTTTACTTTCCGCACTATTGCATGCTTTACTATTTCCGCTGCTCAATCTCTAGATATGCATGTGTAGGAAGTATTTAAGTTATCTTAACTTGTGCTAAAATCTGCCTAAGTTCCAAGAAAATTAAAAACTGCACTTTTGGCCGGTTAGGAGTCTATTCACCCTCCCTCTAGACCTATCTCCTCGATCCCACAATTGGTATCAGAGCTTTGGTCTCCATTGCCTTGGTTTCATCACAATTGGAGGGAGATGGATATGTCTACGTTTGGGAGTCTTAGACGTAGAGTGCCTATTCTCAATGGGGAATATTACAACTTTTGGAGAGATGAAATGCTTGATATCTTTGATGAATTTAACTTGAGCAAGTATATTCATAATCCTTATGTGCCCCCTATTGATCCCTTGCATCCTACTCATGAAGAGGAAATTGACATGCTACGTAATCTTAGAACTGTCAATCTTATCATTAGAGGATTACCTAAGGTTGTGCTTGGTTGTATGCAAAACTTTGCATGTGCTTATACTCTATGGCATGATTTAGAAAAGAGATATCCTGATTACTCCTTAAAGAGTCTTGATAAGATTCTTCATAAGACTATTGCTTTACACAAGATGAGTCCAAATGATCCTAAATTTGATGATTGCTTGTTTGAGCTTCGTGACCTTATGCGTGCTAAAGGAGATGTTACAACTATTAGCAACATTATCATGGAAGCCATTAGAATTCATAAACTTGAACATTGTCATGATCATGAAACTAATGAATGTGTTGATCACATGCATGATGATGATGATGTTGAGCATGGCTATTATGATGAAGACGAAGATTTTGATACGGAATTCGAGAAGACCATGAGGAATCTCAGTCTTATGGCAAATCTTCGAGATTACATGGCCGGAGGAAAAGAGTGGATTCTTGATAGCGGTTGTACCGATCACATGACCGGAGATAGAGACATGTTTCGTGAGCTTGCTAAAAATGATGGTCCACACAAGTATGTGACTTTTGGAGACAACTCCAAGGGTAAGGTACTTGGCCTTGGTAAGGTGGCCATATCCAATGATAGCTCCATACAAAATGTTATGCTTGTTGAATCTCTTGGTTACAATCTTCTTTCCGTATCTAGACTAGCCGATTTTGGTTTTAATGTTCTATTTACCAAAGTAGATTGCCAAGTGTTTTGCCAAGATAATCATAATATAGTCTTTACCGGCATTCGTAGAGGTGATCTATACATTGTTGATTTCACTAAGAGAGCCCAACCTCGTACATGCTTAATTGCTAAATCTTCTAAAGGTTGGTTATGGCATAGAAGACTTGGACATGGTGGTATGCGTAACCTTGATAAACTTGTTAAAGGAGATCACATTCTTGGAGTGAAAGATGTTATATTTGACAAATATCGACTTTGTAGTGTTTGCCAAGCAGGAAAACAAGTTGGAGGAAGCCATCCCGTGAAGAACATTATGACCACGAGGAGACCACTCGAGCTACTTCATATGGATCTTTTTGGTCCCAATGCCTATAAGAGTCTTGGTAGTAACTCTTTTGGTTTGGTCATTGTTGATGATTTTTCCAGATTTACGTGGGTGTTCTTTCTTGATGACAAATCGCAGGTACAAAAGATCTTCAAGAACTTCGCAAGAAAGGCTCAAAATCAATTTGAAGTGAAGATCAAGAAGGTTCGAAGTGACAACGGAACGGAGTTCAAGAACACAAATGTGGACACATTTCTTGATGAGGAGGGTATTTCACATGAGTTCTCGGCTACGTACACACCTCAACAAAATGGAGTCGATGAGAGAAAGAACCGGACACTTATTGAGATGGCGAGAACAATGCTTGATGAATACAAGACGCCAAGACATTTTTGGGCGGAAGCGGTTGAAACAGCTTGTCATGCAACAAATCGACTTTATCTTCACAAGCTTCTTGGTAAAACGGCGTATGAACTGCTCACCGGTAACAAACCACAAGTTGGATACTTTCGAGTATTTGGCTCAAAATGTTTACATTCTTGATAAGCATCGTCGTTCAAAATTTGCTCCTAAGTCTCATGAAGGTTTCCTACTCGGTTATGGATCGAACTCTCACACTTACTGTGTCTACAACAACTTCACTCGAAAAGTTGAAGAGACGGTAGATGTGAAGTTTGATGAGACTAACGGCTCGCAAGTCGAGCAATTGCCACTTGATGTAGGAGATAAAGAACCATCGGAAGCAATCCAAGACTTGCCCATTGGCAAGATTCGCCCCATGGAAGTTAAGGAGAGTACCTCGTCTATTCAAGTGGAAGCCCCAACTTCACATCAAGGTGAACGACAGGATATGGAGGCATCCACAAGTGGAACTCGACAAGACGATGGGAATGAGGAAGTGCAACAAGATGATCCACCTCAACCTCCTTCTCCACAAGCGAACATTGACAACATCAACGAAGAAGAAGAAGATGATGATGATGATGAGGAAGCCTCACCACAACCCAAGAAAAAGCTACCACGAGTTAGAGCAAGGATCGACAAGGATCATCCCGTCGAACAAATACTTGGAGATATCCAATCCGGGGGAATCACTCGCTCTAAATCTCGTTTAGCTAACTTTTGTGAGCATTACTCATTCATCTCTAGTGTTGAACCTTTGAATGCAATGCATGAGGAGCTACACAACTTTGAGAGGAACCAAGTCTGGACATTGGTTGAGAAGCCTAAGGAAGAGCAAAACATCATTGGAACCAAATGGGTATTTCGGAATAAGCAAGATGAAGATGGACAAGTTGTACGCAACAAGGCTCGTCTCGTAGCACAAGGTTACACACAAGTCGAAGGTATGGACTATGGTGAGACCTATGCCCCCGTTGCAAGACTTGAATCCATTCGCATTTTACTTGCTTATGCCAATCACCACGATATCACTCTTTACCAAATGGATATTAAAAGTGCCTTCTTAAATGGTGAAATTGAGGAGGAAGTGTATGTTAGATAACCTCCCGGCTTTGAGAATCCCAAGAAACCTAATCATGTGTACAAACTTCATAAAGCTCTTTATGGTCTTAAACAAGCCCCTAGAGCTTGGTACAAATGCTTGACAAAGTTTCTTCTTGAAAAAGGTTTTGAGATTGGGAAGATTGATTCAACTTTGTTCACTGAGAGGGTTAATGGAGAATTATTTGTATGCCAAATTTATGTTGATGATATTATCTTTGGATCTACTAACCCCTCTTTTAGTGAAAAGTTTGGAAGGTTGATGTCGAAAAAGTTCGAGATGTCTATGATGTGTGAACTTAAATTCTTTCTTGGTTTCCAAATCAAGCAAACTAGGGAAGGTACCTTTGTTTCTCAAACAAAGTATACCAAGGACTTATTCAAGAAGTTCAACATGCAAGAGAGTAAAGGTATGAGAACTCCCATGCCCACGAGTGGACATCTTGACTTGACCAAGGATGGCAAACCGCTTGATCAAAAGGTATATCGATCTATGATTGGTTCATTGCTATATCTATGTGCCTCCCATCCCGACATTATGCTAAGTGTGTGCATGTGTGCACGCTACCAAGCGGCACCAACAGAGTGTCACCTTAAGGCAGTGAAAAGAATTGTGAGATACTTGATTCATACACCAAACTTTGGCATATGGTATCCCAAAGGATCTTCTTTCAATCTTGTTGGCTACTCCGATTCGGACTATGCAGGAGACAAGGTTGACAGAAAATCCACTTCGGGTACATGTCAATTTCTTGGTATATCTCTTGTGTCTTGGTCCTCCAAGAAACAAAATTCCGTATCTCTATCTACTGCCGAAGCAGAATACATTGCCGCGGGATCATGTTGTGCTCAATTACTATGGATGACACAAACTCTTAAAGACTATGGTGTGCATGTGAGACATATACCATTACTATGTGACAATGAGAGTGCTATTAAGATAGCACACAATCCCGTGCAACATTCTCGAACTAAGCATATTGAGGTTCGTCACCATTTTATTTGAGATCATGTTGAGAAAGGTGATATTGACCTTAAACATGTTCGTACCGACAAACAATTGGCGGACATCTTTACCAAACCCCTTGATGAGAAAGTGTTTTGTCACTTGAGAAGTGAGTTGAACATCATTGATGCTTCAAACGTGAACTAGAGGTTCATGTGGATGTATACAAGGGCCTGAGCATTCTTGACTAACCCATGATATTTTCATGATCATCTTATATCTTGGATATTTTGCTCCCTTGTGTGGCATCTAACCTTTTGAAGGTACTTGGACAAGCTTCATGTCACAAGATTGCATCTCACACTCCTAACATAAGCAATCTTGTATAACCCAAGTATCGACAATTGATAGTGGAACAAGGAACAAGACAACCTAAACATATCCTTCGACAACATTTGAGTTATGCTTCATTCTTGTCATTCTGGATGTACAAGTTGTTCCTTGCAAAGCTAACCCATGTAGGAAGATGAACTACAAAAGATAGGATCGCTCCCAACTCTTGATGGTCTACATCAACATTGAGCATCCACGTCTTCAACATCTACATGAAGTCATCATCGACAAAAACCCAAGGTTAGTTCATCCCTCTTAGGGGGGATATCACATCTAGGGGGAGCTTTGCTCAACGAAATTGAGCTAAAGCAACTCTAATGGTGTGAACACATTAATGCTTTATGTAAAAATGGCAACCCCATTTTGAGCTTAAACGATGAGTATGACCTATGATCAAGTGATCTCACTTGACTCCTACGTCAATATACTCTAACATAGGTGACCTAGTCGCCGACCCTTCTAGATGAAGTTCTATAGTGTTTCTTCTGATTTGTTCTCTTCTTGCTAGAGTGTTAAAAAAAACTTCATCTAGATGTTGCTTTGTTTCTTTTCTGTGTGTCTTTTCTTTTAGTTAGTTTCGCAGTTAATTCATTGCAAATCTTTGTGAGATTTCCTTTGCCTAGTGAGCTGAGTTGAAAAAATGCTGCATTGCAACAAACTCGGTTCCACCAAATTGCTACAACTCGGTGTCACCGATTTTGCCGTTCTAAGGAGTTTTCTGTCAAATATTTCCTGAGTTTTTCTGCTCTAGCTCCACTCAATGATTCTTATCCTCTACTTGCATCTAGAGCCACTCAATGGCTAAGTGTGTTTCTCTAGGACCAAACCCACTAAATCAATACCCTTGAAGGCCCTTCTTGGAAATTGATGTCAAAGCAGGAGAGAGGAATACACATCAAAGCTTATCACAAAAGAGATGCACCTTACAAGAGGAGAGAATGTTACATGTTTCTAAGAGGGAAGAAACGTGATTAGTTTGTTCTTCGGTTGTTCTAGTTTTCTCACCCTACCTACTCCCAATATGCAATGTCAGATTCAGGGGGAGAGGAAGTTCTTTAAGGGGAGATAACTATTTCTTTTGGGGACATGTTTGCTTCAAAGAAGTATTCACCTAGTGATACTCCATTCTACATGTCATCCCAATCTTGGTTTCTTGTTGATTTTGTATCTTTCCTTGAAGAAGTTATCTTGTGTTTTCTAACCCTATTTTCTCAAGTGTATTTCTTCAGGTACTTGATCAAGACCATCAAGTTAAGTATATGCATCACACTCATGTACATGATTGACCTCTTGCTAGTATATATTGTTTGCAAGAAGAAAATCATGTACACGTGGATACCCAAATACCATACATATTGCTCTGATGCATATAGCCAAGATATATGTTGCATGTATATTTCCCATGAGATATCATCATGTTATGCACATCTTCAGGGGGAGTTCACGGGAGCTCATGCATGTTACAAGTTTCCTTCAAAGCTTTCATACATACCTCTGCTATATCGTTATTTGAAGCTTTGATGTATGTTGTCATCAATTACCAAAAAGGGGGAGATTGAAAGCACATTTGCTCCCTTGGTGGTTTTGGTAATTTATGCCAACATACATGTTGTTGGACTAATGCTTTTACCTAGTGAATTTCAGACAAGTTCAACAATGGCGTGGCCTGGACGAGAGGATGTAGAACCCCCTCAAAATGCTAAGGACAAGGATTGGCAAAAGCTCAAGACTCTACATTTTTGGTTTAGTGATCCAAGATCACATTGAGTCCATAGGAAAGCCAATACTATTAAAAGGGGATGAGGTGTTGCTTAATGATCTTGTTGCTCAAGTGCTTAGTGACAGTAATCCTAAACCCTCAACCACTCTCTCTACCCAAATATGTCCAGAACCTACATTCCAACTCGGCCCCACCGAAATTCTCTATCCGGCCCCACCGAGTTCATCCAAGACTTAGCCACTGCCAAAACCCTAACAAATTGGATCCACTGAAATGGATCTCGGTCTCACCGAGATGGCCTTGCCAACTCTCTGTAGTTGTTTGCACTCACTTCGGTCTCACCGAGATTTGCAAATCGGTCTCACCGAGATGGCTTGCCAAGTCTCTGTCGCCTTATTGCTTCACTTTGGTCCTACCGAGTTGATGCAATCGGAGCCACCGATATGAGGATTGCCCTAGCCATTGCACTTCGGTCCATCCGAGTTGTTCGTATCGGTCCCACCGAGATTCCTAACGTTCATATCTTTTACACAGTTCGGTGCTACCGAGATGAAAGTTTTGGTGCCACCGAGTTGGGTCAAAAGTGTGTAATGGTTGGATTTTGTGTGGAGGCTATATATACCCCTCCACCACATCCTTCTCAGAAAAGGAGAGCCATCAGAACGTGCCTACACTTCCACCATACATTTTCTGAGGGAGAACTACCTACTCATGTGTTGAGATCAAGCTATTCCATTTCTACCATTTGAAACTTGATTTCTAGCCTATCCCAAGTTGCTTTCCACTCAAATCCCTCTTCCACCATAGCCAAATCTGTGAGGAGTTGATTGAGTGCTGGGAAGACTATCATTTGAAGCACAAGAGCAAGGAGTTCATCAACAACACACCGTCTATTACCTTTTGGAGAGTGGTGTCTCCTAGATTGGTTAGGTGTCGCTTGGGAGCCTCCAACCAGATGTGGAGTTGAACCAAGAAGTTTGTAAGGGCAAGGAGATCGCCTACTTCATGAAGATCTACCCCGAGTGAGGCTAGTCCTTCGTGGACGTAAGCCATGGTGGAATAGACAAGGTTGCTTCTTCGTGGACCCTTCGTGGGTGGAGCCTTCCGTGGACTCGCGCAGCCGTTACCCTTCATGGGTTGAAGTCTCCATCAACGTGGACGTACGATAGCACCACCTATCGGAACCACGCCAAAAATCCACCGTGTCTTCATTGCGTTTGATCTTCTATACTCTACCCCTTTACTTTCCGCACTATTGCATGCTTTACTATTTCCGCTGTTTAATCTCTAGATATGCATGTGTAGGAAGTATTGGAGTGATCTTAACTTGTGCTAAAATCTGCCTAAGTTCCAAGAAAATTAAAAACTGCACTTTTGGCCGGTTAGGAGTCTATTCACCCCCCTCTAGACCTATCTCCTCGATTCTACACGTTGGTTTTTCTTGGCCGCGCTACTGGTAAGTGTGCCACAGCACACCCCCAGGTCAAGAGATATTAGCAGCGTCAGTTGTCTATCCAGCGCTACTGTTCAAGCCAGATCTGTAGCGCCTGGATGCGCTACTGCTATTTTTTCTACGTGTAAACTTGTGGGCCCCTTTAGCAGTAGTGTGTTTTGCAACCCAGCGCTATAGCTAGTGCAACTACCAGTAGCGCGCGTTGGTGGCAAGCGCTACTGCTATGGTCGCCAGCCAAAATATCTACCACCTCCCCCCCCTTTTCTCCCCCCCCCCTTCCTTTCTCCCCCTCCTCTTGCACTTCTTGTTGGTTCTTCCTTTCAATGCTCCCCCTCCTCCCCCTCTCTTTGCCCCTCCACCCCCTCCATTAATGCCCTCCCTCCTCCCTCTCTCTTTCTTTGCCCCTCCACCACCTCCATTAATTAATGGCCTCCCTCCTCCATCTCTCTTTCTTTGCCCATCCACCCATCTCCACTAGCTCTCTCTCTCTCCCTAGTTAGAGCAATATGTAGGTACCTCACTATCTAGAGCTACTAGCTAATTACGAAGGTGCTCGATATCCCTCTCGACACATAGGTGAGCAAAAAAAAAGAGTTGTGCAAGAATGGAAATATGTGTGTGTGCGATAGGACCGAAACTATGCGCGATATGAATATACCGAATTGTGTGTGGCACGTGAGTTGCCTATATTGTGTATTTGTTGAAATGTGGGTGACATGAGTTGCCGATGTTTTGCCGAAATGTCGATTCAATTCCGTTTCGGCGAATCAGGGGCAAACTCAATATGTCCTATGTTTAGGGAAGGTCATGTCGATTTTTTGTATGAATTTGATCCATGCATGCGTACGTGGTTATAATTCTTTTGCTCCGCGCATGCAGGTGATCATGAAGGTCAATGGAAGGATGGTGGAAAGATACTGGCAATCCGCGGTGGACGACATGTATGAACAAAGACTGAAGGATGTTTTATGTCCGTGTCAAAAATGTAAAGGAGGAGTCAGGCTCGACCCCTTTAAGGGTGGTAAATTCAAGGCGCACCTGCTCATGCATGGTTTCATGGATGGCCATGCTCGGTGGATAAGTGAAGATGATGATGATGAGGACGTCGACGGGGCAGGAAATAACGACATTGGGCCAGACGAAGAGATGACCGATTATGGGCCCTAAGAAGAGGGCCTTAGAAATGGTGATGGTGAAGAGGCAGTACAAGGCGGAGAAGACGCGGACACGCCGCAGCCTTCGTCGCTACTAAGTTCAGCCATGCGGGACCCGCATGTTCGAGACCTGCTTCGCAAGGAGACGACTAGCGACAGAGCTGCTTCTAGATAGGAGGCCAAACTGGCGCAACTAGAGGTAGACTCCATGACTCCATTGTATGATGGTTGCGATCCCGAGGTGACCCGCTTGAGTTTCACGCTAGAACTTCTAAAGACGAAGGCAAAAAACAAATGGACGGATGCAAGCCTGGATGAGCTTCTGAAGTATCTAAAGAAGGTTCTTCCCGCGGGAAGCCTGTGTCCTACTAGTGTCAAGGAGGCAAAGAAAATCGTGTGCCCTCTTCATCTGCCACACATTAGATATCACGCATGCATCAATGATTGCATCATATATCGGAACGAGCACGCGGAAAAAACCATCTATCCAAAGTGCAATGCTTCACGATATAAGAAGGCCGGAAAGAAAGCTCCATAGAAAGTTGTATGGTACTTTCCGATCACTCCGCGTCTGCAGCGGTATTTCATAGATCCTAAGGAAGCAAAGCTTATGCGCTGGCACGCGGAGAGGGTGAAGCCAGATGACGAAGATGATCCGAAGCTGAGACACCTCGCAGATGCTAGCCAGTGGAGAGCATTAAACGCTGAATTTAAATTTTTCGCAGATGATGCAAGGAACATCGTGCTTGGCTCTAGTACTGATGGCATGAATCCGTTTGGCAACCAGAACACCAATCATAGCACATGGCCCGTGTTTGTATGGATGTACAACCTCCCCCCCCCCCCTGGAAGTGCATGAAGGAAAAATACATACACATGACTATGCTTATTCAAGGGCCGAGACAACCGGGAAATGATATAAATTTGTATATCGGGTTACTGAAAGAGGAGCTACAGACCTTATGGACAACGCCGGCCAAGACATGGGACGCAAGCAAAGGAGAGTATTTCTACATGAGAGCCGCACTGATTACGACGGTGCAAGACTATCTCGGTTACGGCTATATCTCCGGCCAGGTGTGCCACGGATATTGCGGATGCACTAGGTGCATGGATGATACAACTTCTCAGCAGCTATCGAAAAATGGCGGGTCTTCAAAAATCGTGTAGATCTATTCAATGGGGCATCGAAGATGGCTCGAGAATGATGACCCATGGAGGAAGCGTGGAGATCTATTCAATGGTAAGGCTGAGCATCGAGGTCCTCCACGTAAGCGTAGCGGTGCCAAAATATATGAGTTATTGAAGAACTAGGAAGAGTGCCCCTCGCCGGGAAAGACGAAGAAAAAGGCGCCGGAGCCGCTGCTGAAGGTATGGAAGACGAGGTCTGTTTTCTGGGACTTAGAGTACTGGCCCAAACTCAACTTGCCTCATAGCCTTGATCAAATGCATATCATGAAGAATATCCTCGAGAGCTTGCTTGGAACATTGATGAACATGCCGAAGAAGACCAAGGATGGGTCGGAGGAGACGGAGACGGAGACGGATACGGAAGATAGGGGGGAAAAGTAATCAAGAAGGAAGAACAATATTGCCCCCCTCTTGCTTCACCTTACATCCGAAGGAGGTCGATCAATTGTTCAAGTGCCTTGCCGGAATCAAAGTTAGTTCCGGATACTGTGGGAAGATTAGCAGATATCTGGACACCAAGAAAAAAAGGTTCAGCGGGATGAAGTCTCATGACTGTCACGTGATGATGACGCAGTTACTCCCGGTTGCACTTAGAGGGATTATGGACACACACGTCCGTGAGACGCTTACTGACCTATGCCACTTTTTTGATGCTATCTCTCGAAAGTCGATCAGAGTCAAGCAACTCCATAGGCTACAGGAAGAGATCGTTGTCATACTAAATGAGCTAGAGATGTACTTCCCGCCCGCGTTCTTTGATGTCATGGTGCATCTATGTGTCCACATCGTGGACGACATCATCGATCTAGGGCCGACATTCCTGCACAGCATGATGCCGTTCGAGAGGATGAATGGGGTCATCAAAGGATTCGTTCGTAACATGTCACGTCCGGATGGAAGCATAGCCCAGGGATATCTGACCAAAGAGTGCATCTCTTTCTGCGAGAGTTATCTAGGCACCGGAGACCCTGTTGTTGGTTTGCCCGTCAGCAAGCACCGTGGAAGGCTCGAAGGCGAAGGTCACACCAATGGTTGGAGGGATGTGAATGTGTTCCGCTCGGGCCGACAAAACGACTTTGACAGGGCAAACTTAGTAGTGCTACAACACCTAGATGTGCTAGAAGATTTCGTGACACTGCACAAAGAGAACATCGCAAAGAACTACCGTGACCATGGGGTGCACAGGACGGACGCTGAAGTTATTAGAGAGCACAACTCCACTTTCTTGCATTGGTTCAAAGAGCAAGTTCTGGCTAATCCCCCGGAAGAGGGCTGTCCGGATGGAACGCTCATATACGCCTTAGCACATGGCCCGTCAGTCAACCTCGCGACTTATCAAGCATACGATATCAACGGATACACGTTCTACACGGAGGCCAAAGATATAAACAGTGATAACCAGAACTCAGGGGTGACGATGGAAGCCATGACCGGGAACGTAATTGAAAGATATTACGGAAGGGTCGATGAGATCTGGGAGCTTGACTACTCTGGATTGCATAGCGCGACGATGTTCCGTGTTAGATGTGCTAAGAACGTACAAAGAGAAAACCGACATTTCACTACCATGTGTATACCCGACTCCGATAGCGGTACCGTCAACGCCACCGCCAAAAATGAGCCATGGGTACACGCTAAACATGTGACACAATGTTTCTTCATAACCGACCCGAGCAATCCCAGCCGTGTTGTCGTGAGGAGAGGCAAAAGGAGCATCGTCAGAATGGATGGAGTCGCCAACGAGGAAGACTACGACCAGTACGGTGACCCGATGAGGGAAGATGATGCTGATGACGATGAAACATACGTCAAAAGCAGGATGAAGACTACATTACCTACGAAAGATTGTACTCCCTGGGAAAAGAAAAGTCACGACCATGGGCTCAATTATTCGACAACGAACAAAAGAGGAAAGAAGAAGATCAGTCTGAAGCGTCGTCGACCAAGCTGACAAACTGTCATAATTTGTCTATATCTATTTTGTATACGTACTTAACACACCGTTAGAAGTCAAATGATGTAATATATATTATACACTAATTATTATCCGGAGGTTGTTATTACTCCAACAGACCTAACCCTATCCCACTGCTACAACTTATACAACAAGAAGCGAAATGAAAAAGAAAAATGCAAATGAAAGATAAGAAAAAGAAAAATGCAAATGAAAGATAAGGAAAAGAAAAATGAAAATGAAAGATAAGAAAAATAAAAATGAAAATGAAAGATAAGAAAAATAAAAATGAAAATGAAAATCAATTAGATAAGAAATAGAAAAATAATTAGCAGTAGCACTTTTTTTTGGGAAACAAGCGCTACAGCTAACTGTCCAGATAATTTTAAAATAAAAAAAAATGTAGCAGTAGCGCGTTTTTTTTCAGGGCCGTGCTATAGCTAACTTAGCTATAGCGCGTGTTGCCGGGCCGCACTATAGCTAAGTTGCCTATAGCCCCGCCGAGCCACACGCGCACCACACTCCTCTCTCTTTCCTCCTCACTCTCGATCCCCCTCTCTCTCCCACGCCGCCGCCGACGCCGCACCGGCCACGCCGCCGCCGACGCCGGACCCGACCTCAACCTCAACCCCGATGCCGGCCACCGGCCGCCCCGTCACCCCCTCCCCCTGTGGCGCCCCCTGACCCTAGGTCCACCCCCCGGCCCGGCCCCTCCCCCTATGCCGCCCCTCCCCCGGCCGAGCAGTCCCCTCCACCGGCGGCAGGTCTCTCTCTCTCTCTCTCTCTCTCCCTCTCTCTCTCTGACCAAATTTGGTCTCTACATAGATCGACCAGGCTCGGATCCTCTGGCAGCAAGGTGCTCGGCGAGGAGGAGAAGGACGTGGCGACCCCGACCACGACGCCGACGTCCTCAACCCCGACGCCGACCCCCTCAACCCCGGTGACCCCGACCCCGACGCGCTGTGAGCCACCCCCTTCCCTCCCTCCTGTTCATGAAAATGAGGCAAAACAATAATTTTCAGTGTAGGGTGTCCAAATGAAAATGAGGCAAAACAAAAAGTAAATGAAAATGAAATTGAGGATTTTTAATTTGTAGTTGCTGTCCATTTTGAAAATGTTGATTATGTTGTTGTCCAAATGAAAATGAGGATGTTGTTGTGTCCAAATGAACAAATGATTATCTTGCTGTCCATTTTAAATGAAAATGAGGATTTTTAAATGTAAATGAACATGAGGATGTAAATGAAAATGAAAATTTTCTTGTGAGGGCTGCATCTCCGTGATTGTTAGTGAAATGCTACTTCAGCACATAGTGCTTATTGTCATTTGCAGGGAAACCGATTCCGAGTGGCCTATGTTTTGCCAGAAATGTTGATTCATTTCCATTCCGGCAAATTTCAGGCGCTCTATATGTGCACTTTCTAGCATAGGTCATGCCAAAAATTTCCGTGAATTTCGGCATGACTTGTGCTAGAAAGTTGGACATATCGAGTGCTCGAGATTTGCCGCCACGGGAATGAAACGACATTCAGGCAAAACAAAGGTCATTTTTTTGTCATTATTCACTTTATTATATAAAGCTCGATAATTAAATGACTACGACATTGAACCCTATCTAGGAAACATGACCGACAATGATGAGGCTGGAGGTTCTCACACCCAAGAAGGACAAGCACACGCCTACCTCGACTTTTTGGTGGCTCAGGAGAAACAAGGGTGGCAGGACCCCCTTGTCATGACGGACGACGACGGTGGTGGCGCCGGTGCCGACACTGATGCCTCCAACACCGGCACTGAGACGGGCCCTGATGATGTTGCTAATGACAACACGGAAGGTGGGACCTCCCAAGCCAGTGAAGGAAAGAAGGCAAAGAGGGCACGACACCCAAATGAGCTCGGCACCGGAAGACTGGTGGTCACGACGGTGCACCCCGGCGAGTTCGAGCATGTAGAGCCACGGGAAGTGGCAGCGTGTTACGGCAACCAACTAGCATGCATCCTACGGGATACCGCTAACATCAACACCACAAAAATACGGAAGAATGAACATTTGAAGCAGCTGCTCCTAACTAGGTTGCATGCAAGATTCCTGTTCCCCGGTCGGAAAGACGACGTTGACCCATGGAAAGATGATGCCATGAAAAAAATCAACAACAAAGCCCTAGGGAAGTTCAGCAACGCATTGAGCGCCTGGAAAACTAGGGTGAAAAAGGCGATTGAAGTAGACCATGAAACCTACGCCGAGATTGTTGCAGACAATCCGACAATTACGGTAGAGGACTTTGAAAAGTTCAAGGCGACTTGCAATGAAGAAGCTGCCAAGGCCTGGTCGGAGAGAGGCAAGCAGCTGCAGGCAAAGAACATGGGGAACCACCGCCTCGGAAGTCGTGGTTACACGGGAAAGAGGCCCGTGTGGGCTAAGGAGGATGCGGAACGTGAACGTCTGGGGATCCCAGACCCCTTGGCTGAGTTCACCAACCAGTAGGAGCACGACTTCATCAGGGCCCGATTCTCGTGGGACCCCAAAAAAAATATTTTTTTCACCGACGGGCCGACTAGGCAATTCATGAGATTACTGGTAATTATCCTTTTACCACCTTATATATTAGCTTCCGATCAATGAAGTCTACTACATTCTAGTCACATTCGTAAATGATTCATGCTCCATTTTGCAGAGAGAGCAACACAAGATTGCGGCCGAAAGCGACTCGTCGACTCAGTCGACTCAGTCGTCGGCGAAGTACAAGTGGGACACCCCTTTCAACCGGGCCATGAACATAATGATGGGACACCCGCCGGGCCAGCGGCCACAATATGGACGTGTGCACGGCGCCGGAGACGGCGCCACGTGGAAGTACTATTATAGTGAGGACCCCGAGGCCAAAAGACAGAGAAAGAAGTTCAGTCAAGTGACTATCGACGAGAAGGTGGCGCGGGTGATCGAGAAAACAAGAGCTGATACCAAAGCTGAGGCAATCCGGGAAGCGGTAGCTGCCTACAGAAATGATATGGCAGCTGCCTTTACAAGCTTGATTCCAAGTGTGGTCAGCTGGTTGCAACAAAATCCAAACGCGGCTCCAACTGATTTTCCCATGCCCAGCTTCACCGGGAGCAACTCAATGAACACCGCACCCACACCCATACCTGATATGGCAACCGCACCCGCACCTACTCCAGCACCTGCTCCCGCACCCTCTCACAGCAGTCCTAGCTCCGTCTCGATGCCCTCACGGTAAATACGCTTCACACTCTCATCAACACAACTAATTAATCTTCAGTTCCCGTTCTTTTTGGATCTCTGACGCCGCACACGTACATGTCTTCGCGGGCCGACTCCACTCCGTGCACCCTCCTTTACCACATGAAGGGCGGGTTGGTGGATGTGGGGAAGAGTACTATAGTGAAGCCCAAGGATCGATTGTTCCACAGCCTACAGATGCCTGATAACGCCTTAAGGGTCTCTGTGGCGAGTGTGAAAGGGGGCTACGAGGGTTTTCCTCGTCCCATACAAACCGGTGGAGAGGATGACGAGACCCCCACGCAGCTTGGCCAATGCAAAAATTGGCCGATCCTGTGGCCGAAGAATCTTCTTCGTGTGGAGGTGGCCGGGAGCACACCAACGGGACCTCATCAGGAAGCAGGTATGACCACAACCCCACCTACACAACTACAACAACCATCGTCTGTGCTGCTGGGTGAGATCGAGAGACACGAGGAAGGAGGGCCAACCGTTCCGGCGGATGATGACATCGGCCCCATGGAAGAGGATATGGATCATGACATGGAGGAGGATGACCCTCTCCAGTATCTCAATACCGGCTTTGACCACGAAGTAACGATGAGTCAACCATATGAGATGCATGGTGTACCAGAGCCGGAACGTCCTCGGGAGTGCAAGAAGCCTTTGTTGATGCAATCCTCGCAGGACACGCCTCCAGATGCCGGTTCCACCCAAGCTCAACTAATTAGCCAGAGGCGTTCAATGCTGAGCCCGACAACACTAGGGGCGGCGGTCAGGGAGGGTCTGACAGACCCACCAGCACCTAAGCCCACCAAGAAGAAGCAGAGGAAGAGACCGATGAGAAAAGGCCATAAAGCTGCCAATGTTGCTTCTAGAAGCCAGCCGCCTCCGCAGACCAGGGTTGACAGTGTACCGATGAAACATGCGCCATTACTCCATGTCGCGGGAAGGCCAATGGTACCGGCGGATGCGCTAGCTGCCATAACAGGGGATCTCAGGAGACTCCATGACCATGTGCTGTCGACAGAGAGAAGCCTCCTCGCCTCGGATGATCCAGGATACCCACTTTATACGGTTAGTGTGCCGTGCAGTGGCAAGATGTACGTCAACACATGCCCCGTGGACCTGTTCTTCCTGCGATTTGATTACATCTTCGAGATGTTTCAAATGAGGAGACTCGATTTTATGTTCGTCCGCCTGTATGCGCTGCACATGAACTACATCGTCAGGAGAGAGCAAATCACTGGTCTTGCGGTCGCGGACCCATACTACATGCATGAGGGCTTCTTGTCAATCAACGAAGCCAACCGTCAATATGCGAGGGAGTACATCGAAGAATTGTTGGTCATCAATAAGGACAAAGAAAAGATTCTCCTACCTTATCATCTCGGGGAAGTCATCCCCGGATAGCCACTATAACACATACATCCTTTCGTGCATTTCAATAATTACTTTGCACGCATGGAGGCTAACTTGATCGTGTATTTTGTGCAGCGGGAGGGGGGGTGCCGTTCTCATCATTCTTTACCCGCGTTTCTCCCACGCTCTATATTTGGACCCATCGAAGAACATAGAGAAGAAAGATTACACACACATAAAGTATGTTCTGGACAGAGCTCTCATGGGCTTCAGCATGCGGGGTGGCTACATCCAAGTCAAAAAAACAAGTAAGGCCGGGCTGTGTTTCGGCCATAAGACTGACTTTTGTTGCCTCCAGCGACCGGGAACAAGTGATAATGATGGATTCTACGCCATCCATCTAATGATGGAGTACAGAAGGGATGTGCAATCACTTTGCATGACATCTTCATCCGATGCCCATATCCGGAGATGGGCCAAAGCCTTTGGAACCGTGCCGGATAATCGACTTCGAAATGATTTCTACCGGATCCAGCAGGAAATTGCGTCCATCATCATGAAAGACGTCCTCGAAGAGAATAGGATGTTCTACGGCGGCCTAATATCGCGAGCTGACATCCGAACCCGCATAGCCCTACAGCGTCAGGACATGACGCCTTTCACTAAGCTTGGGTGCATCCTCCCGGATATGGCCGGATGGGAAGAGTGCACTGCTTGAAGACAATGTGTCTGTTTAGTTAGTTGTTACTTTCTGTACGACGAAACTTTTGAATGTCTCTGTACGACGAAACTATTAGATGTAAATGGTGCTGCACTAGTTAATTAGTTTCGGTACGATGAATTTCGTTAACTATGTTTACTATACGTTGCTTCTATTTCATAACTGTTTCTCTCCACAGGCCGACGTATCTTACGCTGCATATTATATATCGTCGAATTCGCTTGATGATATATGTGCATCTCTGACAGGTATATAGATCAACGATGGCAAGGAAGTGGTATGCCGTGTATGTAGGGCATGTTCCGGGTGTGTACGATGAGTGGCCGGAGTGTCAGGCCCAAGTGTACCGCTTCCCGGGCGGAAGCCAGAAAGGGTTTGATAGCAGAATGGAAGCCGAAGCTAGTTACTTGAGATTCATAGCGCAACAGAGGATTCAGAACCGGCGCCGCAAAAACTACTACATAATCCCGCTTTTGCTCATCGTGATCGCCCTTCTCTTCTATGCGATCATATGATAGTCTACATAGATAATGAAACATGAGTATGTGACCATGTAGTTGCATGTATTCGGAACTTCTAATAACTTGTAACGCTATTTCGAGACATGTGTTCGACCATGATTGATGATGATGAGATACTGTAGTCGAGACTTCTAATAACTTTTGCTCATCGATGCCTCACTTGTTTTTCATTGAATATGCATGTTGTTATTGTATAAAAGATGTATCTGTTTAAACATGTATAGCGCCAAAACGCAGAAAAAAACTAAAACTTTAGCAGTGGCGAGGGGGCAAAGTTTACCAGCAGCGCTCAATTAACAGTAGCGCTTATTATCAACACTCGCTGCAGACAATTACCAGTAGCGCGCTACAAAAAAGCGCTACTGCTAGCTTCAGTTACCAGTAGCGCTGTGACAAACAAGCGCTACTGCTAAAAAATAGCTGTAGCGCCATAGCAGTAGCGCGTCTTCCAGCGCTACTGGTAGCAAAAAAACCAGCGCTACTAGTAACCATTTTCCTAGTAGTGGTAGCGACAGAGGGTCAAAGTAAAACCCAAAATCGCAGCGAGGACGAGGATGAACCTCGGCGGCCAAACAATGGAGGCCAAAAGAAGTTTCCTAATGAGGTAACAGAGGTAAACATGATTTACGTTACCCACATCCCTAAAAGTGAGAGGAAGCGCGTACTTCGGGACATCTACGCGTTAGAGCATGTGGCCCCAAAGTAAAATCGGTGGTCGGCTTACCCGATCACATTGGACAAACACGACCATCCGACAAGCATCAGGCATGGCGGATCGGCCGCACTCGTCCTGTACCGAATCGTCGACGGTTTTCATCTGACGCGCGTCCTTATGGACGGAGGGAGCAGCCTTAACTTGATCAACGAGGACACAGTAAGGAAGATGGGGATTGACTCATCTCAGATTAAGCCTAGCAGCACCACCTTTAAAGGTGTAATACCAGGGGTCAAGGCTCGCTGCACCAGAACCGTGTCCCTGGAGGAAGTATCACCCGAGAACTTCAGGAGCGAGGAGTTAATCTTCGACATCGTACCTTTTCGCAGCGGATACCATGCGCTCCTAGGGCGCACCGCATTCGCCCGCTTCAATGCGGTCCCACATTACGCTTATCTCAAGCTCAAAATTTCGGGACCAAACGGTGTTATTATAGTCAACGGTAACATCGAACGCTGATACGTCTCCAACATATCTATAATTTATGAAGTATTCATGCCATGTTTATTATAGTTTTGTATGATTTATGTGCACTTTTATATGGCTTTTATATGATTTTCATGGACTTACATATTGACCTAGTGCCCAGTGCCAGTTGTTGTTTTCTGCTTGTTTTTGGTTTTCCAGAAAATCTATATCAAATGAAGTCCAAATGCAGCGAAACTTTTTGACGATTTTTTCTGGAACATAAGAGACACTAGAAGCTTCGGGAGGTGGCCAGAAGACCCACAGGGGCCCCACGAGCCACCAGGGCGCGCCACCCCCCCTAGGCATGCCCTGGTGCCTCGTGGGCCCCATGTGGCCCCTCTTCGCGTGATTCCAACGCTGAAAAATCGTATATATTCAGAAACCCCCGAAAGTTAACCTAGATGAGTTTTTACGCCGGCGCAAGCCTCTGTACCTCCACGATCTCATCTACAGCCCTTTTCCGGCACCCTACCGGAGGGGGGAAAATCATCACCAGAGGTCGTCTTCATCATCCCGGCCGTCTCCATGACGAGGAGGGAGTAGTTCACCGTCGGTGCTGAGGGTTTGTACCAGTAGCTATGTGTTTTATCTCTCTCTCTCTCTCGTGTTCTTGATTTGGCACGATCTTGATGTACCGTGATCTTTGTTAATATAGTTGGATCATATGGTGTTTCTTCCCTCTCTATCCTTGTTGTGATGAATCGAATCTTTTCCCTTTGAGGTTTCGTTATTGTCGGATTGAATATTTCAGATTTGAGAACACTTGATGTATGTCTTGCATATGAATACTCGTGGTGACAATGGGGTATTATATTGATTCACTTGATATATGTTTTGGCACTCAACTTGCGGATTCCTAAGGTGACATTGGGGTAATCTATGCATAGGGGTTGATGCACGTTTTCATTATCTTTTATCTGATAGAAACTTTGGGGTGCTCCTTGGAGTTCTTTGTGTGGATTGAATATTAAGATCATGAAGTTGTTTGATGCATATCGTATAATCAACTCACGGATACTTGTGGTGACATTGGAGTATCTAGGTGATATTAGAGTTGGTTGATGTGTATCATATGGTGCTATTTTAGTATGAACTCTAAGGCAATTTGTGACACTTATAGGAATAGCTCAATAGATCGATCGGAAAGGACAACTTTGAGGTGGTTTCGTACCCTACAAACAATTTCTATCTTATGTTCTCCGCTAATAGGAACTTGGGAGTGACTCTTTATCGCACGTTGAGGGATGGTTATATGATCCAATTATATTAGAATTGTTGAGAGATTGCACTAGCGAAAGTATGAACCCTAGGCCTTGTTTTTAAGCATTGCAATACCGTTTGTGCTCACTTTTGTCACTTTCTATCTTGCTGTTTTTATATTTTCAGATTACAAAAACCTATATCTACTATCCATACTACACTTTTATCACCATCTCTTCGCCGAACTAGTGCACCTATACAATTTACCATTGTATTGGGTGTGTTGGGGACACAAGACATTTCTTGTATTTGGTTGCAGGGTTGTTTGAGAGATACCATCTTCAACCTGCGCCTCCCACGGATTGATAAACCTTAGGTCATCCACTTGAGGGAAAATTGCTACTATCCTACAAAACTCTCTGCTTGGGGGCCCAACACGAGTCTACAAGAATAAGTTGTGTAGTAGACATCAAACGCTCTCTCCGGATGGAGGAGCAGACTGCGGCTTTCGCAGCCGAGGTGCAGGCATCTGAGGAGGCATCCCGTGGCGGTAAATGCACCCCCAGCTCTTTGAAGCGTACGCGGGCCATGCCAGTTGACCTCGGACATGCACCTCCCCACCCTAAATAGGGGTACGGGCTCCTCGCGCGCTTCCCTCGGGAGGGGTACTACGTCCCCAGGGTGCACAACTTCGTACTAAAAATTCCCTGGGTCGCCGAGGAGCCAAAACAACGGAAACGTAGGGTCGGCTAGACCGAGCAGCGATGAAACCTCAAGCTTACATATCGGCAGGGTTCTGTCAAAGAGCTAGCCAACACTAGCATGCCCATGTGGCTTTAACCAAACAACTAACAGCTGCAGACCTCTTCAAAGGGCTCGACCAACGAACGCATCAAGCGCATACTTGGCCGAAGTTGCATGCTACCAATATTAACCCCCGCTATCAATGAGGACGAGTTGGTCAACAGCGTGGAGACGCAGACGTCCGGCAGGAAGCGGCCCGGGCTCATAGACCCGATGACAAGATCCGCCTTGTTTTTCTTTTAGTTTCTCCTTCATTATCTTTACTCGCATTGTATCTTGTTTAGTTCCTCTCATCAAAAGTTTGGCTTGTAAAGCTTGGCTACATGAAATAAAGAAATCATGCCCATAAAGGTGTTTAAAGGTATTTTCTTACAAGCACTGCCCACGAACTATGAGAACATCTCTAAGATACAATTGCTAAAGGGCCTCGATTTTACACCCTGAAACACAAAGTCTGAAGTACTCGGCATCTCGGATGTTGCATTATATGCATCAGTTTTGAACCTAGATTTTGGTCTATAGTTGGGTTGCCCGGCTCCTATGTGTACCCCTTACGTTCCCGATAAATTCGGCTTAGGGTGTAACGGGAGAACCACTGCGATAGTGCAGCCAGTTTAACTGGCAGAGCCCCTCAGTGGAGAAAGCCGAAAACTGACTATCTAGGTAAGCGAAAACTGGTCGGCCGTCCGAAGACCGCGTGTCAAGCGATGTGTCGTTAGAGATCACCCGTGTTAAATGAAGGGCTTCTTCCTCGAATTAGCCGAGGTGGGCACGGGCATAGACCTCGGCTGACTAAGCCAACCACTTCACTCACTGGGGGCTCATCATCAGTCCCCACCGTCAAACTCCTATGACTAAGTGAAAGTTATAAAGCCACCGCAGTCCGATTGCCTAGTCCCTATGTGCATAGACCTCCTCCGGGAACCGAGACATCGGGTAAGGGTTATGATCGCCCAAAAGGGGCACCCTTTGTATATTGTACAAGGGGGTTGAAGCCGATGACTGGCCACTTTCAGTTTAACATGGTCAAACAG
Source organism: Elymus sibiricus (assembly GCA_039707655.1). Lineage (NCBI taxonomy): Eukaryota > Viridiplantae > Streptophyta > Magnoliopsida > Poales > Poaceae > Elymus > Elymus sibiricus. The sequence continues at coordinate 125,203,486 of CM077668.1, forward strand.
GAGGAATATTAAAAATAAAGCAGAAACATATGAGAGGAACTTAAGCCGCACTCATTAAATAACTGATAATTTTTATACATCCCGTGCACTCCGGCATTCCGAAGTGCTAGCTAAAAATACAACTTGTCCTTAGGACACACGGCCTCGGTAACACAGGCGCCCTCCTCTACCTCAGCAAAGAACTACTCCGCGGTGCACGCCTTCCCTTCAGGGTCCCCGCAGCAACAACCTCCGCCTCAACCTTCCGAAAGTGCGTCTTCACACAGGCATACGCCTGTCGCGCCCCTTCCAGACACGTGGATCACTTCCAGCGATTGACTTGTGGAACGGCCTCTTGCAGTCGCGCCAGGAGCCCGAAGTAGCTGGCTGGCAACACCTCCGTTGGCCACAAATTGACGCAGAGATCTTGGAGCGCCGGCCTCGCCATCTTGGGAAGTTCCGCTTGCTGCTTCATCCGATGATTGAGCAACTGCGGCTACGACGACTCCTGGAACTGCCTCCAGAATGCCTTCTCCGCCTCATGGCCCTCCAGTTGGCCGAAATGAAGGATGGCGTCCACCGCACTCTTCGGGAGATCGGCGAAGACCTCTGCAGATCGCCATAGCTGGGTGAGCTCGACGAATACTTTGCTGCCAAACGCACATTGAAGTAAATATGGCTTACCCGCGGCTATCTGCTCCACTTGTTGGAGCACCTCGCGGTCAGCTCGGGCCTTGGTCTGGAGCTTGGAGTGTGCAAGACCGAGATTCTTGAGCTCTTCCTTTGCCTTCTCCTCCCCGGCCTGAAGGGCATCACATGTTTCGAACATGCCCTTCAGGGTCTCCTCGACCTCCACGAGGGCTAGGTCCTTCTCCGTCTTGGCCGCAGCAACTTTATGCTGCTCGACCTCCTGCCGAGCCTTCAAGAGCTCGGCCTTGAGCCTCTCAAGCTCGGTGACAACCTCTATCATTCAAACAGTTCGGCGTCAGCTTCTATTTTGCAAAATATATTTGCTTGAACTCACATCCAAAGATGAAAAGCATCGGTCGCTTACCTTGAAACTGCTCGACCTACTTGTTCATCAGGTCGAGGTCCTTCTCGGACCTCTCAAGCTTCTGGCTCATCTCCGCAATCTCCTTTGAGATGGAGCCCGGAGCCGAGGTTGAAACCTGCATAGACACTTTCTAATGAGCCCCATGATCAATTCATTGACACTTCGGACATACATTCTGTCTTATCAGTCTTGGGGGCTACTCTTTCCTCTGCTCCTATACTTCGACACTACACCAGTTTTTCAAAACTGGCCTTGGGCTCGGGGGCTACTCACTGGCTAGGCCATCTAAATGCCAGGTAACGGATGTCTTCGGACAGTTACAAGGGTTAATAAATTAAATCTAAGCAGAGAAGCCCTTTTTCGCGTAAAAACAGAAGATTACCTCGAAGCTCGTGGTGAGGCCCTTAAAGACCTCACGCATTCCGGGCTTTGTGGACCGGAATCCTTGCAGCGCAGCGCCAATCAACGCGCGGTGCTCTTCCTTGAGGGAGGAGCCCATCAAGGCCACCTCCATTTCTTCAGTCCACCCCGCGCTAACCCGCCCTGGGGCAGGAAGTGGGGGTGGAAAGACCTCAGACCTCAGCACCTGGGTGCTAGGTACGAGGGTTTCCAGCTGCGGCGGCGGAGCCGGAGTAGACTTTGGCTAGGCCGCCGATGGGTCCAGCCCTTCCTGAATAACCTCGGGGACCCCGTCCCCTTGGCCTTGTGGGGCCGAGGTATCAACCTCGGCCATGACGACCAACTTTTCGGGCCCCGCCGTGTCAACCTGATGGGCCGGAGTCGATGTTGCCTCCCCCAGCCCTTCTTGAGCCGGGGCAGCGCGGTCTGGCGTCCCGCTGGTGGGCGGCAACCCGCTGGAGGAGTCGCTAAGGCGTGCCTTTGGCGGGCTGTGGAAAAGTACTCATGCGAATTTAGTCCTGCTGAAAGGACTCGATGTAAAATCAATCACAAAAGACGATGACGGACGTTCGAGGTGCCGGTTTCTTCCTCCCCATTGTTAGGGGATTATCTCCTGACTCGTCGGAGAGTATGGCCTTCTCTGACGTTGTGGCCTTGATGTCGGCCCCGGCCGGGGTCTTCTTCGACCTCTTTGGGCCCTTGGGCCGCATCCCAGCCACGACGTCCTCCGACGCCACCCTATTCCCTTTTGGGGGAGGGTTCTCTTCTTCCTCGTCCTCCCCCATCACTCTCGTGGGTAGAGGAGGAACGGGTCTCCTTGGAACGGGTGACCGAGGTCTCCCGCTTCCGAAGACCCGCCCTGCCCATCTGGGGCTTGGACCCTTTGGGGACCACCACGTTCAGCTCCTCAACTAGGAGCGTCGTAAGCAGGGGGATTTCTCCTCCTCTGGCAGCGGTGCTGGGCACAACATCTGCTGCATCTTGGCTGCCCAGTTCTGCAAATACGAAATGAGGTGATTCGTCAAAATCTGTCTCACTTAACAGGAGAAGAATGTGAACGTGTATATCCAACACTCACCAGCGGGGTGTCGCAGCCGACCTCGAAGCCGAGGTCCTCCCCCTCCTTAGGAATCTTATCCTTGGGCAGCTTGAAGAGCCATGCCCACCTGCCGGCCAAGGAGGAGCGGAAGAAGTTGAGTACGGGCCCCGCATCCCCGGATTTATGCTCTCACATCGAGGTGGCCCGGAGTTGGAGCGGGAGGATGCGGCGATGTAGCATGACGTTAACCACTTCGGCTAATTGGAGGTCCCTCTTGGCGGACCACCACTTGATCTTCTAGATCAGGGCCTCCACCTCCTCGGGGTTCCCCCAGATGACACCCTTCTCCCTCCAGGACTTGAGCTTCCTTGGGGGCCCGACCGAAAAGGCTGGAACTTTGGTTTGGCCGGCGCCAAGCGGCTCAGTGATATAGAACCACTCACGCTGCCACTCCTTGACCGTCTCGATGAAGGTGTCTTCGAACCAGGCGGCACTCTAGTTCTTGCTGACCATGGCCCCACCGCACTCTGCCAGGTCGGAGCCGCTGGACTTCGCCTTGACGCCGAAGATCTTCAGCCACAGGCCGAAGTGTGGTTCGATGCGAAGGAAGGCCTCGCAGACCGTGATGAAGGAGGTGAGGTGCAGGATGGAATTCGGGGCCATGTGGTGAAAGTCGAGCCCATAGTAGAACATTACCCCGTGCACGAACGGGTACAGCAGGAACCCTAAACCTCTGATGAGGTGAGGGATGAAGACTACCCGCTCCCCTGGGTTGGGAGCGGGCACCTGCTGGTCGGCGTCTGGAGCACAGGCGGCGACGTTGGCGGGGATGTACCCCGGATTACGCAGCACCAGGATAGTGCTCTCTGTCATGGTGGACCACCCCAGTGCCTTTGAGGGTGTCGGCCATGGCTGAATGGGGGAGCACGGATGCGCAGAGGCGGGAGAAGGCGAGATTTGATCTGGGTGCTCGAGCTCAAGGAGGCAGAAGGCGGGGGAAATGGGAGCGTGATTACTGGCTCTATTAGCTTTTTACTCTTATAGGCTGCTGAAAGGCCAAGAATCCCCTCGCCGCGCCGGTAAAAACGCCACTCCTCCCCGCAAAAGATGCCGTTATACGCATGGGGAGAAACAAAATCTTGATGATATCCCTGAGAATACGGGCACGATCGCCACCTCGATGGGACGCACTAGTAAAAGGGCGGCCTCGAACCACGATTTGAGGTAGGCAGTAACTGCCTGACCCGTCGTGGGTAGCGCCGCTTCGATAAATTTGTCAGGCTATGAAGTATTGTTCATGCCTAGGTGGTTGGCCTTCAAGGTTAAGTAAACTCGCGACCCCGGATGGGGAGGGGACTCGGCTGAACCTCATTTGCAAGACACCGCTCCTTGGAAGGACGGTTAAGAGATCTTGAATTGCGAAAGGGAACTCGTCTGTCGAGCTAAGGACTTCGGATCCGAAGTTACTTCCGTTGGAGAAATCGTCCTCGGCGTAGAAGACTAGTTCGGGGGCTACTGACGGTGTCCTAGACTAGGGGGTATTAACCTAGTCGGCCCATATCCTTCGGGCTGGGCTAGTGGACCCTCATTCTTCTCAAGATGGACTCCGGAAGCCGCACGCTAGGGGCAAGACCAGGATTGCATCTGCCGAAGACTTGATGTATACTCCAAGACTCCTCCTACTGCCTCCAGTCCAAGTTACCGACCTTGTAACCTTAGATTTCCTACCTGGCGTGTATATAAGCCAAAGGGTTTAGCCCTTAGAGGGGACTTCAATGCAATCTCATTCACCTAGCCCTAGAACTAGAACATATCTTACGATCTCGAGGTAGATCAACTCTGTCCTTGATAAATCTCCATTGATATAAACAAGAGCAGGACGTAGGGTTTTACCTCCATCAAGAGGGCCCGAACCTGGGTAAAAATCGTCTCTTTGTTCCTGTTACCATCTATCCGAGATCCACAGCTCGGGACCCCCTACCCCGAGGTCTGCTGGTTTTTACACTGACACTACTGTACTGCATCATCCTCTCCTCTTCGGGGAAATCCCAACGCAGTTCACAAGTAGCAAAGGACATGGGAAACGACCATCGTTGTCTGTCATTGGTAAATATATAGGACAGAAACAAACGCAATACGAACATAATCATTTGCAGACTATTCACGAGAAACATCCTTCAAATAGTTCACCATTTTTTTTGTATTAGTTGATTCGCTTTTTTGCAGTTGGTCTTTGCGCCGATGACTGCAGTTGGCCTCTTTGGATACTGCACTTAATTTCCATTTTATATTTCAAATAGTTCACTTAACTTTCGAGCTATAGTTGGTCTTTGCGTCAGTGGAGCAACAGGTCATCTAATGTTGAATAAAACCTCCTTGGCTACCTACTACAACCGCGTACTGATGACCCACAAGTATAGGGGATCAATCGTAGTCCTTTCAATAAGTAAGAATGTCGAACCCAACGAGGAGCATAAGGAATCGATAAGCGGTTTTCAGCAAGGTATTCTCTGCAAGTGTTGTAAGATAGTTTTGATAGCAAGTGTGCTAGCAAGATAATTGATAGCAAGTGACAAGTAACCAAAGTAACAAGGTGCAGCAAGGTGGCCCAATCCTTATTGTTGCTAAGGACAAGCCGGGGGAACTTCTTATAGTGATTAAAACACTCTTGAGGACACATGGGAATTTCATCTAGTTACTTTCACCACGATTCATCAACTTACAGTCATCGCCTTGATAAGTTGTTATGTGGGTGGACCGGAGCTAAGGTGATGTTCTTACTTGAACAAACAACCTAATTATGATTGTCCCCTCCATGCAAGCATTCGCAAATACAAGAGAATAATTAGGATAAATCTAACCCATAGCATAAAACATATGGATCCAAAATAGCCCCTTACGGAATAATTCACAAACTGGGGTTTATGTTTCAGTCACTACCACAACTCATCATCTACAAACTAATTCCACAATGTCTTCCCCTAGGCCCAAACATGGTAAAGTATCATGTAGTCGACGTGCACATGACACCACTAGAGGAAGAACAACATAACATATCATCAAAACATTGAACGGTGATCAACTTCACATGATTACTGATAACAAGACTTCTCCCATATCCTCAATAACAAATAGAATTATTCAGAAAGCATAATTGTGTTCATGATCAGAGGATATAAATATGTGTTTAACAATCTGAACATATAATCTTCCACCAAGTAAACCAACTAGCATCAACTAAAAGATGTAATCAACACTACTAGCACCCCCAGGTACCAATCTGAGGTTGGATACAAACATTGAGCACAAGAGATGAACTAGGGCTTTGAGATGGGATGGTGCTGGTGAAGGTGTTGATTAAGATGAGTCCTCACACGATCAGAGGAGAGTTAGTGATGACGATGGCTTTGATTTCGCCCTCACAGAGGGAAGTATCACCGACGAAATCACTCCGCCAGAGAGCAAAAGTGCTCCTGCCCTGATTCCGCCTCGAGACGGCGGCGGCTACTCCCGAAAGGACTTCTCTTTTTTTCTAGGGAAAATGGCTTCATATATGGGAAGATGGGCAGCAGCGGGCCTCTGTGGGCCCCATAAGCCACCTGGGCGCGCCCCTGGCTTGTGGGCCCACTGAGGTTCCTCTCCGGTACTTCTTTCTTATAGTATTTTTTATATATCCAAAATAAATCTCCCTAAATTTTCACGTCATTTTGAACTCCGGAGAATTGCTATCTCTGCAGTGGCTTTTTCAGGTCAGAATTCCAGCTGTCGGTAATCTCCCTCTTTTGATGTATCTTGCATTTTAAGAAATAAATGGCATTAGAATTGCATCATAATATGGAATATAACTTCAAAACAATATAAATAACAATAGAAAAACATGATGCAAAATGGACGTATCACGTACACACCGTCATGTACAGTGGTCAATACTTCGCTTACATGCGTGTAGCGTAAAGCATGAAGAAAGCCAATGCGTACATCGATTGATAACCTGGTGAGGAGAAAAGTTTTACTATCAGAACCTTACTATTTCTTCAAAGCTAAAAGAGACAAAGTGTCGTGGTTTTGACACGGCAGATGCCCTTGAGAAAGGACTTGGGGATGAGGCCATCGCACAAGTGTGGAAGCTTAACGGGGTTGATCGGGAACGGGAAAACACCGGGTTACCCAGGTTCGGCCCCTCACGGTGGAGGTAAAAGCCTACGTCCTGCTTGATTATATTGTTGTGGTTCTCTATTACAAGGATGCGGATTCGCTAACCTAGCTTTTGAGAGATTGCAACTTAGTCTTTTTCGTATAGGTGCTCCCCTTTATATATCCAGGTGGAACCCTAGATTACATGAGAGTCTGGGTTATCCTTTGACCCGTCTCCTATTCTTTCCTACTTGTTCTCCAAGACGGCCTTCGCACCACTCATCTTCCTCGTGAGCCGGCCCATTGCCTAAGCCGGTCTTCCCGCTAGGCCTCCTCAAGCCGGTCCGCCAAGAGTCCTTTAGCCCTGCAGTGAGTTGACCCGCTAAGCCTGCTCTATGGCCGGGTTATCACCCTGCCGGGTCTATATGCTGGTAAATATCCCCAACATTAGCCCTCAGTTTGACTTGAATTCATTCATGTTAATTTCCACCCTGAAAAAGCAGAATCATTAACAAGATGTTATCGCATAGCTTCTCAAGCTGGTTTGTTGGATCGCCGTCCTTATCAGTCATGATTTCCCGGGTTAATCCAAACGCCAGGTCATTCCTCTGGTTTCAAACTTTGCATTTTTCATCGCCTTTGTCTCATGACGTTTAAATTTATCTCCACAAGATCCGGAATGACGTCATAGAGAATCTGAGCGGATTTGTATTGCCTTGTCGGGCGCAAAAATTGAGGAGCCCTTTTAGCCACTGTTTACTTTGTCGCCTAGCATTTCGTGCTCGCCGTTTGGGGGTCCAACAGCGCCCTTAAATAGGCCGCGCCGCCCCGTCTTCCTTACTACTCTTCTTCTTCTTCGTGTCACCACCTACTCGAGCTCGTCGACGTCGGAGCCAGTGCCAGCCGTGCTTTTTCTTCGTCGCCGGAGGGCATCCAGTCACCACCAACGCGGCCGCCACCGCCGCACCTTGAGAACTGCGAAGCCTGAGTTTCAGATCTGTGAGTGTCCTCCACCATTGCCACCACTTCCTTGATATTCTTCTGTGTTCTTCGACGTAGCCGTGGTAGATCTTCAATACATTGGGCCTCGTTTATTTTTAGTTCGTACGATCCCGCCGCAACATTTCCTCATTGGTAGATCCAACATGCTGTCTTAGCCAAATCCCATTTCGGTTCGTTTCACAGTACGAAGAACATGCTTAGCTTTTATTTCTTCATTTTAATCCTTTTTTCAGATCCGTAGAATTTTCTTACCGTGTGGAAACTTGTTTGCGGAGTCATAGCCTAGATCATGTTTCAACACTTGTAAAATTCGTGATATGTAGCTTCCGGCTTATCTATGCTAATAATCTTGACCCGGAATCCATCAACATCTTCCTCCACAACCCGGCATATTGTTTCAATTGCCGACTCATCTGTATTACTTACTCTAAACTAAGCTCATGTTTTACCGGCTTATGGTATCTTCTCTTTTTCATATCAGCTGACACCATGCCTCCTAAACCCAAAGTCGTCAATTGGGCCAAGTCAAGCATGTCTGAACTTAGCCTGCAGGCCTTGGCAGATTCCGGGTTGTTGCCGCCAAAGGAAGCGATTAAATGGCGCGCCCCTGAAGAGGAGATCCACCCTCAGTTGGTTCAGAAAGAAGTCATTGTATTCGCTGAACACCTTTCGAGGGGCTTCCGTCCCCCCGGCTCAAAAAATTTCAGAGATGTATTGCATTTCTTCAATATCCGGCCTCAAGATCTGGCCCCCAAGTCCATCTTCAACTTATGCCAGTTCCAAGTTTTCTGCGAAGTATATCTGCAGCTTGAGCCGTCCATCAATCTATTCCGGGAATTCTTTTATTTAAACCGCCAAATAGATCATAAAGACGGCCCAAGCGTTGAGCTCGGCGGAGTCTTGATCCAACGGAGAAAAAATACAGTCTTCCCTGAAGCCAAGCCAGCCAGTCATCCCAAGGGGTGGCACAGAACCTGGTTCTATTGCGAGGACACCTCCCCTGAAGAGCAAAATCCACTGCCGGGTTACAGGGCAAACCGGCTTGCCGCCAATGCAGCTTTCCCGGGTCTGGCTTCCAGGGAAAAAAGAGAGAGCCTAGAACCCCTCTATCCGAAGATGAATGCATTAATCGCCCATGGCCTCACCGGCGGTGATCTGACCCGAACCTGGGTTGAGTGGCAAATCCAACCGCTCAGCTTTAGGACCCGGTCTATGTATTCCTACACCGGCCACCGGGAAGACCCACTTCGGTTTAGCCGGGTTAACCTCAAGGAGAAGGATGTCTTGAAATTTGCCAAGAAGCTTCTTGGTGAAACGAAGGACGACATCAAGCTCGTGGGGCTCGCCCCATTTTACTCAAACAACTAGGCACCTAAGGTAAGCCGCCTTGTTGCATTTTACTTTGTCAAATATCTTTTTATCCTTGCCATGATCCCATCCACCCACCATACTGTAGGACGACGATGACTGATGGCGGGTTGAAATTCAAGACCCTACCCCTCCTCGGGAAAGCGATGGAGAGGACTCAGACGGCGATGAAGATAACGAGGTAGAACTTGACTCCCTTGGCCGCCTTTTTAACCAGCTTGTTGATGCCGACTCTTCACAGGAAGAAGCTGAAGTCAGTCACGCCAATGAGCCAGAGGTAATTTCAATCTCTTCAGACCCTGACTCTCCACAACCCGTCCAAAAGAAAACCCGGACTGCAATCTGCAAAGTCCAAAGGAAATCCCTGGTTGCCGTCCGTAAAGTCCCTTTTTCACATCAGGACGCTCATCTGGATCCCGAATTTGTTTTGATGAAAACACAGCAAGCCGGGACCTCCAAAAGGAAGACCCGGAGTAGCGAAGGCGAGTTGAGTGGCGAGCTTCCATATGAGCCGCCATCCCGTAGAGCATGGGCAGATGTGGTTCTCAGTCCAACCCCCTCTTTTCCTCTAGCTGGTCGTTCCAAGGAACCCTTATATTTAAATGACTCGGCATACCAGACGTCCCCCTCCTCGGACGAGTCAAGCGCTACTCAGGCACCGGCCTTCAACATCAACCTGGGGTAAGCACATTGAGTTTTCCATTATCGCACATCAGCTCTTTACCTTATAACCTTTAACTGAATTAACTCTTTGCTCCTTGTACAGTGCCAAGGCCATCAAGAAAAAGACCATCACTGCGGCCGGGTCATCTAACCCGGTTATTTAGACGGTCCTTCAGGAAGAGATGGAGGCCCCCTTGATTATTCAGGATGAACCGGCCTTTCAACACAGCCCGCCGCCCCAAGACACAGCAAGCCTGGCTCGCGTATCCTCTCCCGCCGCTCAGGAGAGGGAAAATTTAATTGAAGACCAACCCGAACAGCAGCCCGAGGCACCGGCTCAAGAAGAAGTAGTGGTAATGAGTGAGCGGCAAACTACTGCACCAGAAGCCTCCACTGCTCTTACCAAGGTTCCGCCAAGCCTGAGCCGGCCCCGAAGGATAAGAGGAAGACGGCTCTTGAATTTTCCACCTTTGAAGACCAAGACGCCAGCTCCTTACACCAGGCTGTGCTAACCCAGCTGTCTGAAAGCCGGGACACAGAAATTGCTATGATAACCTCCCTGAAGAGGAAATATGAGGTAATTAGCACCCTTTTATGAACCATATATATATGTAGCCCCCAAGGGCCGGGTCATTATAGAATGATGACCCGGGACTTCAAAATCCAACTTGTATGCATAATCTTCAGTCGGTGACCCCAAAGGCCGGCTCGCCATTCATGACGGGCGGGTCTTCAGAACTTATCACGATAGATCAATTTATGCATTAGCCCCCAAGTACCATGTAGAATGCCTGCAGCTGCATGGAACTTGCTTTGCTGTTTGTTTTAAGAAGCTCGAAAACATGTAGCCCCCATGTGCCGGGTTGTCCTTTAGGGCGGCTCAGGACAGGCCTATGAGATATAACTGAACTTGTCGTGCAGGATATGCTGAATCAAGTAGAGGCCCGGGCTTCCTTCTTCCGAAAGGAAGCAAGGAAGGAGAAAAAACTGCACAAAGAAGCTGAAGAAGCATATGCTGAAGCCAATAAGTCTTTGGTCATTGTGAGGAACACCTTGCAAGAAACCGAAGCTGCAAGAGCCGCCCTAGCTACGCGAGCTAAAGAGGCCGAATCCAAACTTGAGCCGGTAACTCAAGAGCTGGCGACTCTAAAAGGCCAGATCACCGCCATGTGCCGGACCATCTTTGGTAAGTGAAACGACTATTATGAGTTAATTGTACCGACTTATCACACTGAGCCGGCTTGACTGATCGTGCGTACTTGTCCTTGAAGGCCGCAAGAACCAAACACTGGTGCAGCAACCACTGGTGATATTAAAGGCGGTGTACACCCCTGTAGAGCAGCTGTACATAGGCGGCTGTCGTTGCATAATGGCCGCAAAGAACACCAAGGCGCCGCCGTGGTTGATTGCAGACACATTGAAAGAACTGTCAGTCGTGCCCAGGTGGTTCGATGACTGGAAAAAGGCGGCTTGCCGCACCGGGGCCCTAACAGTGCTTGCCCGAGCCAAGGCATATGTGCCAGAACTCGATCCGGCTCAGATTGTTGGAGGGTATCCAGAGTTCAATGTGGATGACTCGCCGTTTACCAAGAAAGACTTCCAACGCTGCATCAAAGAAACTCGGGTTGCAGCCACCGAGATTGCCAAAGAAGCAGATCTGACCAAGTACCAGGCTGGCTACACAAAGGAAAACGAGCGGATGGAGACGCCAAATCATGAGCTGGTTGCTCTAACCCGAACGCGTAAGCCATCTTTCGCTCCTGAAGTCGACCCCTCCTCCGTGATAACAGCCGATGCCCTATTTGAAGCGTTGCGCTCAATTCAGTGGTCGACCAGCGAGTCAAGTCAAGAGGCGGAGGGTGACGACGGCCGCGAAGAGCCGGCACATGGTGCTTCATCGGGCGCGGGTACCAGCTCTAACCCGGCGACATAAAACACCGGCTTGTCCTTTTGTAGTCTGAAGTAGAAAAACTTTTGTCGTGGCCATAGCAGATGTGCGGCTTGTAATAGTATAGCATAAAACATTGTGTCACTGATGCCAGTGCCATCGCGTACTGTGATTGGTTAGTGCATGTACAAATACCTTGTTCTTCTGTGAATCTTCTTTGGGCTTCGAGAGCCGGTGTCTGCAATGAGAGTGATTCTGCTGAAGTGATAACAATTGCACACAATTGTGATGTCTGTAATCACATAACCAACAAGTAATCTTTGTTACCGTTTGCAATGAATCAAAAATATCAAAGTGAACTTAAAGTAAATGCTCTGTATGATTGTATGCATGTATGTAGATATGAGATGAATGCAGAAAAGAAAACATAACTGCAATAAGCCGGTTTCATAAAACCCAGCTTGAAAGACCGGCTTATAAAGCTCAAGTCTGATTTTTCTTTCATGAAGCAGGCACTTTGGGCTGTTGGTTTGTCCTCGCTCTCTAAAAGCCGGCTCTCACGCAACCAATCGAATGTTTTAACTCTGATGAATTCAGGGTCACTATGTGATTGACTCATCAGACATACGCCGAGTCGCTTGTTTAGGGAGTAGCATCTTGCTAACAGGCAGGTTTAACCAACTTTGTGGCATCTCGCCGGGTTAAAAGGGCTTTGTAAGAAAAACTCAATTGAGTTGGAAGCCCCCAAGTAACCAAGATCAACAAATAAAGATCCAGCCCACAAAATTTGCGGCGAAACAACACTTTTTATACAGTGTTGCCGGTCGTTATTTTATTTGATCGAAAATAGGTATATACATGATAAAGGTATGTACAAAGATGTGACCCAGTCGATGACTCAGGTGTAATATGGCCGGAGTTGGGCAATGTTCCAGGGCCGGCTTGTTTCCTCCTCAGAGGTACGTGATTTATCTGCCTCACGTATATCAATCAGGTAATATGACCCGTTGTTAAGATTCTTGCTGACCACAAAGGGCCCTTTCCAAGGTGGTGAAAGCTTATGCATGCCTGTCTGGTCTTGTATCAGACGGAGCACTAAATCACCTTCCTGAAAGGTATGGCTGCGAACTCTACGGCTATGATAGCGACGTAGGTCTTGTTGATAAATTGTTGATCTGGACGCAGCAAGTTCGCGTTCTTCTTCCAGAGCATCAAGAGCGTCTTGTCGAGCTTGCTCATTATCAGATTCCACATAAGCCGTCACACGAGGCGAGTCATGACGGATATCGCTTGGAAGTACAGCTTCTGCACCATAGACCAGGAAAAATGGCGTATAGCATGTTGACCTGTTGGGAGTAGTCCGTATGCTCCAAAGCACCGCAGGTAATTCCTCTTCCCAGCAACCCGGCATGCGCTATAAAGGTACGATGAGCCGGGGCTTGATACCACGCAGCAATTCCTGATTGGCTCTTTCTGCCTGCCCATTAGACCGAGGATGCGCAACTAATGTTAGATCAAGCCGGATATGCTCTTGCTGACAGAACTGCTTCATGACTGTAACACACCAATAATCATGCTACCATAATCTCACACTAATGATGCCATGTCACCAGGCATGCTAAGCTCAATTGCCCTTGATTAAAACCTAAGTCAAATTCAAATTCAAATTTCAAGTCAAATAATAATTCTTCAATATGGCAAATTAAAAATGTGTGCATTATGTCATAAATATCCCGAGTATTGGTAAAAATGAAACCCACTTCATTTGCTTTCCCATCTTAACCGTAGCATCCATTTAATGGACCAGCAACATTTACATAAAGCCATTTAAATTCAAACCTAAATTTGAGTGGTCCCAAATGGCCAGAAACTTTTTGTATATACCCATAATATTGCCAGGCATATATGTGACAAATTTCATCTAGAGAAAAATTCATTTGATAGCTAAGAAAAATAGAAAACAGAGGCCAAAATATGTGACAGAAAAAGAAAAAGAATAAAGACTAAAGCCACTGTGTACTTTGGCCCGTTTAACCGTAGTGCGGCCCAGCCCACGCAGGCCTTCTTCTACCTCCTGCTACAGGAGGCAGAGAGGTCGTGGCGTGCGTCCAGGGCGCCTTGGCCATGGATGGCCTCCACGTCGCCCCCCACGAGCTATAAAAACGTCCACTGAAACCCTAGATCACCCCCTTCATTTCCCCTGGATCCCCCATCGCCTCCCTCCTCTCTGGCTCGAATTCGAGCTCGCAAGCTCACGCGATCACCGCTGCCCAGCCGTCGTCGTCGTGGCCACCGATGTCTCCGGTGCGCGGGAGCATGTCCAGGAGGTTCGCCGCAGCTGGCTTCACCCGTTGTGGGCATTGGAGCAAGCCGGGGGGCTGCGTAGCCGTCGCCATCGTCATCATCTCCGCCCAGCCGCCACCAACTCGCCGTCAATGCCGTCGCTTCGGTCCACCCCGACCCTCCCTTCGCATGCCAAATGACTCACCGTGAGCTCCTCACTCATTCCCCCCCTGCTCGCCCCCTCGATTCATTGCCATAGCTGCCGTCCCCGTGCGTGCTGCTGCCCGCTGCTCTGCTGCTGCTACTACTTGCTGCGCTGCTGCTCATTGCCGCTGCTAGCTGCTGCACTTGCCACTGCTACTAGCTCCTGCTGCCAATGGCCATGTGCATCGCTGCTCCAGCCGCGCCCCTGGGCCTCGCCACATGCGCGCTCGCGCGCCCCTACATGCCTCTTGTCGCGCCCGCCCCGGCCTCGGGCCACTGCCTGGGCGCGGCCTCGTGCGCGCCCGCGCAGCCCCACGCGCGCGCCGGCCGCATCCTGTTCGCCCGTGGCCGCCCTGACCCCCGGCCGATCCCGTGCGAGCTACTGGCCATGGCTGGCCGTAGCCGCCGTGTGCTGGTGCGTGTGTGCCCAGCCACGGTCAGGCCGGCTGGGCTCTGTCCACTAAGGTCGGCCCTGTGCTAATTAGTTAGTACTAATTAGGTTAGTTAGGTGTTAATTAAACTAATGGCCCAATGAGAGTGCCTCCTCTCTAAATAACCTTTTAATTTAACTCTATTCAATGACATGTGTGACCCACAACACTGTTCACGTTTGACCCTAGTCAACACTTTGACTGTTGACTGCTGAGTCAGCACCCCACGAGCCCCATTGTCATACACACAGGCTAGGGTAACACTAGGTGACAAAGGTATATTCTGTTTTTAATTCGAATTTATAATAATTCCAGAAATTGTTGAAAACTTAGAAAATTAATAGAAAATAAACCGTAGCTCGGATGAAAAAGTTTTCTACATGAAAGTTGATCAGAAAAATATGAAGAATCCGAATATGTGGTCAAAATGCTTGCCCATCACTCCTATCTAGCCGAACATGGAACTTTTTGCCTGATTTAGATAAATGAATAGTGCATGACCTTAATAAAATAAATCCAAATAAATTCCTAAATTATCTAAAATACTTGGATAGGCAATAAATCACCTCTGCATATCATTTAGGCATGTCATGCATCACGGTTGCATTGTTGCCGTGAATTTATTGTTTCTTCCCCCTCCTTCTCTCCCGATAGACGCCGAAACCGCCGCCGACGTAGCTGAGTACGACTACGCTCTAGACGAGCAGCCTTCAGACGACCAGCCCCTCTCAGCAGAGCTTCCAGGCAAGCAACCCCCCTTGACGCATGCATATATCACCTATTCTCTCTTCCTCCTGCTTGCATTAGAATTTGCTGCTGCTATTGCTTTATCCTATTCTGATGCATAGCCTATCCTTGTAACTGTTATTGATACCTGCTTGCTATCCGAGATGCTTAGTATAGGTTGGATGGTAAACCATCTGTGGCCCCTCTTCCTTGATGTAGTTGCCTCGCCTTAGTACCTGTGCCCCAATCGATGTGATCGAACTGGTTGAGAACAGCACATCACCGCACACCCCCTAAGTTGCTCGTCTCTGCAGAGCTGGCATCGAGTATCGAGGGTGATACCTCTTATCTCACTTCCGATGATGCCTCTGTAGAGTAGCTATCCGGTTGTGAGTTATCGAGGGTGATTCCTCTTTCATCACTTCCGATAAAGCTTCCGTCGTGCAACTCCTCGAGTGGGAATCCATCAAGGGTGATTCCTCGGATTCCTTCTCGATACTTTGGACACCCGGATACTTTGGCCTTGTTGCAGGCGGGTCGACCCCGAGGGGTACCCGCGGGGAGATATGAAGTAGGGTTTGCCAGGAGGGCACCCGCGAGTGATACTGTGGCGGAACGACAGGGCAGGCGGAGACCACCCTGGTCGTGATCCGTGTGTTACCAAGTCGGAGCGACAGAAATCCTGATCGTCTCTGCGAGTTACTAAATACGCCTAACGGATTAGGGTATTTGATCTGAGTGGGTCGTTGGCCCTATACGCACTACCACCATGTGGGATAATGGTTATGGGACCCTTTACGTCGTATGTATCAACCGAAAGCTCTTCAGACGTCGCAGCTCAGAGATGCGGGCTGATTGCTGGGGTGGGCTGGTTACGTCACTGTGTATATAGTGTCGCGCCTGGGCCCCGGCCAGTCACGCAATGTGCAGGAGTGCAAAGGGCGATGGCCCAAGACCCCTTCGCACTTAGGATTTAGACCGGCGTGCTGACCTCTCTGCTGAGCCTAGGTAGGACTGCATCGTGTCGATCACCCGAGGCCGGGCATTACCGAGCAAGTGTGTCCGGCCAGATGTAATCGAGCGTGTTGCGTAACAGTAGTGCACCCCTGCAGGGAAGTTATCTATTCGAATAGCCGTGTCCACGGTAACAGGACGCTCGGAGTTGTATCCTGATCCACTACAACTACAAATTGATGCTGATTTAATATTAAACTGTTAATACTGCTCTCGGGATCGCTTTCTCGCAGGGAGTCGAGAAAGGATCTCAGGGCATTACTATCATATAACCACTATTATATGCTACTGTGTTCTACTCTCTTCTGATGCTGCAAGATTGCTTCAAGATGCTAGTCTTCGATAGGCTAGGCTTCTCCCCCTCTATTCTGGCATTCTGCATTTCAGTCCAAAGATATAGCCCCATTCCTTTGATACCGATGCATAATTAGTATAGATCTAATGTCAGTCTTGCGAGTACTTTGGATGAGTACTCACGGTTGCTTTGCTCCCTCTTTTTCCCCACACCCGTTTACTGCGACCAGATGACGGAGCCTCGGAGCCAGCTGCTCCTGCCAATGACTACTACTACCCCTCCGGTGGAGCCTACTACTATGTGGAGACCGACGACCAGGAGTAGATAGGAGGCACCCAGGCAGGAGGCCTACGCCTTTTCGATCTAGTTATCGTTGTTTTGCTCAGACTTCTTAAGGCAAACTTGTTTAACTTTGTGTCTGTACTCAGATACTGTTGTTTTCGCTGATGCTTGTATGACTCGAGCTTATGTATTCGAGCCCTCGAGGCCCCTGGCTTGTAATATAAAGCTTGTATGACTTTTATTTGTGTCTAGAGTTGTGTTGTGATATCTTCCCATGAGTCTCTGATCTCGATCGTGTGCCTTTGCGTGTATGATTAGTGCACGGTCGAGCAGGGGCGTCACAAGTTGGTATCAGAGCCGACTGCCTGTAGGAAGCCCCTTTCCAACTCCTTGGCCGAAGTTGAGTCTAGTCTTTGAAAAACTGTTTTGCTAACCTTGTTGTGTGGCTTACGGGCCCACATCGCCAATGGATGGGTTTCAGATCTTATTCCTCTTCTTTACTCTGGGACTCTGATCTCTCTTCTATTCGGGTTAAAGATTTTACGAACTCTAACATTAGGTTCTCGTAACCACTTCATCCCAGAGAGCCCCTTCACTCCAGAGGATCGCTTGCTTCACCAGAAGATTCTGAAGATATTCTTCGATGTTTTCCCGAGGCCCTTGTGCCCACCGCCTTTGCAATTCCCTACCACCGATAATTCCTATGGATTACTACACATACTTACCGTTCATACATTCATTTCCAGTTGCTCTTGTTAGTACAAGATACCGCGAAATACTCTCCGTTGTTCCAAGAATCTATTGTGCCACTGCCTTGCAGCTCCTTTTCCGCATGAATACACCTACGAATAATTCCTCACACTTACTGGGGATTCGTTCATCCCCAGTTGTTCATGTGTTTCACAAAATACTTCATAATGCTATTTGATCTTCCGAAAATCCTCTGCGGCCTATTGCTCTCGAAATTCTTGCTTGCTTGCATTATGGTAAATCCCATATGTCTAGTAATCTTGTTGGCATCCTTTGTCGCTTTCATTCTGATCATATTGATTCAACAAGTGTGCGAATACTCGTAATCATCAGTTGATTCCCTATAAACTATCCTTCCAGCTCAGACGTCATTCCGGATATGAGCTGGATCTTGATCGATCAAATTTTGATCGATTGTGCCTCTAAGTCTATTCAACTTACTTATCTTTTGATCAGAGCGTCTGCTTCTGATCCCTCGATTTGGAAATCATAATTCCTTTGTAGTTAAGCCTCGAATTGTTCATATGTTTCTATGATCTGATGCCTTTGCATTCTTTCTTCTTCCGGTTGAGTACCGATACTCACATTAGCTCTTTTGTGGACCGCCAGATCCTTTGTTGGGCTGTTATCCGACAGTGTCCTTCATATTCAATAACCTTGTGAGTTCTTCCCCTGATGCATAATGCCTTTGGTAAATTGTATCCTCTGTTTTTCTCAACCATGCTCTGCTTCCGAGCTTGTGTTATTTACTCCTGGAATTTGTGGTATAGGTTCCTAAAATGCCCCGATGGGTGGTATCTATGCTTCTGCCATCTGAGTGAACCCGGAAACTCCTACGGGTCTTACTCTACTGGTGTTACTCCAGATAAAATTTCAACACCACAACTTCATCGAAAGCGAGAAGTGAATGAAAGGTTATGCATTGAAGAAGTGGGAGTCGACCTTGAAGTTTGTGTTCATGCCCATGGAAACGATGTAGACCGTCACAGAAGCTTCTTGCAAAATATTTATTCATTTGTATAATTCTTCCAGTTTCCTTAACTTGATTCCATGCAGTAATGGTTCTGACCATGCTGACCTCATTTGATAACTCCATTCCCGTGCCTCGTCTATTTTTCAACAAGGTTAAAGCACCTGCCATCCGCAGATCAATGATCTAGTTCAGCTTCTATTATGTTCTATCTTCGAGTATTACCCTCTGGTATCTCGAGGATATCATACCATTGCACTACATCTTATGAAGCTTTGATAATGTGGTACCTTTCCCCATCATAGTAATTCCACGGGTTCTGGTTTGTTGTCTACCGAGAACACTGATAAGTGAATCAAATCCACCCTATAACACATTGACCTTCTGCTTCCCCATTTCTTCTGCTTGATCATGTTATTGATCAATTACATCTTCCTGAAACCTTTCGATAAATTGTGTTGTGATCATTGTCAACATCTTGGACTTATCCCAAGTTATGAATTTAATTCGTAATACTTCCTTTTACCTAAATGGTGATCCACTTGCTATCCTATCATGGATATCAAGCTCTGCTTTCCTTGGGAGATATATACTCTTGATATTTGCGTATTATCACATTTTCCTTTCCATTGGTTTGTTTAACCTTTCTTGTGATCTATATGATCTAAGCAGTAATAATCCCCTGCTTATGTAAACACCCCGGTGTACAACTCTGTCAGAAAAACCCTATCACTATCGTGGTTAACATTCCGGTAACCACCGATGGATGAGAACTTTGCCTATTGGTCCGCCTCGTACTAACGAGCAGGAAAATAGTTCTCTTTGTCCCCCCACCCTTGGTACCGATGTTGTTGCCAACATAGCTGAGAAACTATCCTCTGACATGTCTTGCTATCGTGACCATGCAAGATGTCACCGCCCTTCCTACTCTTAATCCACAGTAACCACAGTTCCACAGGATCGAAACCTGACTCTCCTGTACATCATTGTTTCCAAAGTTATTCCTCGTGCTTGGCTCCAAATGTAATTCACGAGCCACCTTCCTATGGATGATCTATTCTTGTATCAGATGCAACCTTATTCTTCATTGCTCTGAACCGCTTCATCACCTATTTTAGGCATCAGCTGGATGCCTACCTGATTGAAACTTGTTGAACCTCATTATATCACTCTCGATATGTTTCCAAATGCTTCTAAACCTCCTTCCCTGAGATAATTACCAGATGCCAATCCTTCCAGACCTCCGTCCCTATAGAGTTTCCCCTCCTACCCTATTCGTAAGTACGATGAAGATCCCGAAGAAAGGATGACGACTTCATCATGATGACCTGGAGTAGAGAAATAAAGACATCAACGAAAAGGATCAACTACTTCGGGAAGAGCAACCAAGACCGAGAAAACTCGTTAGAATTTCATAACCAATTCCTTCCCCATAACTCTACCTCTTAAATCTCGGGATGAGATTTCTTGTAGTGGAGGAGATTTGTAACACCCCAATAATCATGCTACCATAATTACACTAATGATGCCCTGTCACCAGGCATGCTAAGCTCAATTGCCCTTGATTAAAACCTAAGTCAAATTCAAATTCAAATTTCAAGTCAAATAATAATTCTTCAATATGGCAAATTAAAAATGTGTGCATTATGTCATAAATATCCCGAGTATTGGTAAAAATGAAACCCACTTCATTTGCTTTCCCATCTTAACCGTAGCATCCATTTAATGGACCAGCAACATTTACATAAAGCCATTTAAATTCAAACCTAAATTTGAGTGGTCCCAAATGGCCAGAAACTTTTTGTACATACCCATAATATTGCCAGGCATATATGTGACAAATTTCATCTAGAGAAAAATTCATTTGATAGCTAAGAAAAATAGAAAACAGAGGCCAAAATATGTGACAGAAAAAGAAAAAGAATAAAGACTAAAGCCACTGTGTACTTTGGCCCATTTAACTGTAGTGCGGCCCAGCCCACGCAGGCCTTCTTCTACCTCCTGTTACAGGAGGTAGAGAGGTCGTGGCGTGCATCCAGGGCGCCTTGGCCATGGATGGCCTCCATGTCGCCCCCCACGACCTATAAAAACGTCCACCGAAACCATAGATCACCCCCTTCCTTTCCCCCGGGATCCCCAATCGCCTCCCTCCTCTCTGGCTCGAATTCGAGCTCGCAAGCTCACGCGATCGCCGCAGCCCAGCCGTCGTCGTCGTGGCCACCGATGTCTCCGGTGCGCGGGAGCATGTCCAGGAGGTTCGCCGCGGCTGGCTTCGCCCGTTCTGGGCATTGGAGCAAGCCGGGGGGCTGCGTAGCCGTCGCCATCGTCATCATCTCTGCCCAGCCGCCACCAACTCGCCGTTGATGCCGTCGCTTTGGTCCACCCCGACCCTCCCTGAGCATGCCAAATGACTCACCGTGAGCTCCTCACCCATTCCCCCCTGCTCGCTCCCTCGATTTGTTGCCTTAGCTGCCGTCCCCGAGCTCGTCCGAGGAACGCGTACGCGTACGTGCGTGCTGCTGCCCGCTGCTCTGCTGCTACTACTACTTGCTGCGCTGCGGCTCATTGCCGCTGCTAGCTGCTGCACTAGCCGCTGCTAGCTGCTGCACTAGCCGCTGCTACTAGCTCCTGCTGCCAATGGCCATGTGCATCGCTGCTCCAGCCGTGCCCCTGGGCCTCGCCGCATGCGCGCTCGCGCGCCCCTGCACGCCTCTTGCCGCACCCGCCACGGCCACGGGCCACTGCCTGGCCGCGGCCTCGTGCGCCCCCGCGCAGCCCCACGCGCGCGCCGGCTGCATCCCGTTCGCCCGTGGCCGCCCTGACCCCAGGCCGATCCCGTGCGAGCTACTGGCCATGGCTGGCCGTAGCCGCCGTGTGCTGGTGCGTGTGTGCCCAGCCACGGTCAGGCCGGCTGGGCTCTGTCCACTAAGGCCGGCCCTGTGCTAATTAGTTAGTACTAATTAGGTTAGTTAGGTGTTAATTAAACTAAAGGCCCAATGACAGTGCTTCCTCTCTAAATAACCTTTTAATTTAACTTTGTCAATGACATGTGTGACCCACAACACTGTTCACGTTTGAAAGTAGTCAACACTTTGACTGTTGACTGCTGAGTCAGCACCCCACTAGCCCCACAATCATACACACAGGCTAGGGTAACACTAGGTGACAAAGGTATATTCTGTTTTTAATTCGAATTTATAATAATTCCAGAAATTGTTTAAAACTTAGAAAATTAATAGAAAATAAACCGTAGCTCGGATGAAAAAGTTTTCCACATGAAAGTTGATCAGAAAAATATGAAGAATCCCAATATGTGGTCAAAATGCTTGCCCATCACTCCTATCTAGCCGAACATGGAACTTTTTGCCTGATTTAGATAAATGAATAGTGCATGACCTTAATAAAATAAATCCAAATAAATTTCTGAATTATCTAAAATACTTGGATAGGCAATAAATCACCTCTGCATATCATTTAGGCATGTCACGCATCGTTGTTGCATTGTTGCCGTGAATTTATTGTTTCTTCCCCCTCCTTCTCTGCCGATAGATGCCGAGACAGCCGCCGACGCAGCTGAGTACGACTACACCCCAGACGAGCAGCCTTCAGACGACCAGCCCCTCTCAGCAGAGCTTCCAGGCAAGCAACCCCCCTTGACGCATGCCTATATCACTTATTCTCTCTTCCTCCTGCTTGCATTAGAGTTTGCTGCTGCTATTGCTTTATCCTATTCTGATGCATAGCCTGTCCTTGTAACAGTTATTGATACCTGCCTGCTATCCAAGATGCTTAGTATAGGTTGGATGGTAAACCATCTGTGGCCCCTCTTCCTTGCTATAGTTGCCTCGCCTTAGTACCTGTGCCCCGATCGATGTGATCGAACTGGTTGAGAACAGCACATCACCGCACACCCCCTAAGTTGCTCGTCTCTGCAGAGCTGGCATCGAGTATCGAGGGTGATACCTCTTATCTCACTTCCGATGATGCCTCTGTAGAGTAGCTATCTGGTTGTGCATTACCGAGGGTGATTCCTCTTTCATCACTTCCGATAAAGCTTCCATCGTGCAACTCCTCGAGTGGGAATCCATCGAGGGTGATTCCTCGGATTCCTTCTCGATACTTTGGACACCCGGATAGTTTGGCCTTGTTGCAGGCGGGTCAACCCCGAGGGGTACCCGCGGGGAGATATGAAGTCGGGTTTGCCAGGAGGGCACCCGCGAGTGATACTGTGGCGGAAGGACAGGGCAGGCGGAGACCACCCTGATCGTGATCCGTGTGTTACCAAGTCGGAGCGACAAAAATCCTGATCGTCTCTGCGAGTTACTAAATACGCCTAACGGATTTGGGTATTTGATCTGAGTGGGTTGTTGGCCCTATACGCACTACAACCACGTGGGATAATGGTTATGGGACCCTCTATGTTGTATGTATCAACCGAAAGCTCTTCAGACATCACAGCTCAGACATGCGGGCTGATTGCTGGGGTGGGCTGGTTACGTCACTGTGTATACAGTGTCGCGCCTGGGCCCCAGCCAGTCACGCAACGTGCAGGAGTGCAAAGGGCGATGGCCCAAGACCCCTTCGCACTTAGGATTTAGACCGGCGTGCTGACCTCTCTGTTGAGCCTAGGTAGGACTGCGTCGTGTCGATCACCCGAGGCTGGGCATTACCCAGCAAGTGTGTCCGGCCAGATGTAATCGAGCGTGTTGGGTAACAGTAGTGCACCCCTGCAGGGAAGTTATCTATTCGAATAGCCGTGTCCACAGTAACAGGACGCTCGGAGTTGTATCCTGATCCACTACAACTACAAATTGATGCTAATTTCATATTAAACTGTTAATACTGCTCTTGGGATCGCTTTCTCGCAGGGAGTCGAGAAAGGATCTCAGGGCGTTGCTATCATATAACCACTATTATATGCTACTGTGTTCTACTCTCTTCTGATGATGCAAGATTGCTTCAAGATGCCAGTCATCGATAGGCTAGGCTTCTCCCCCTCTATTCTGGCATTCTGCAGTTCACTCCAAAGATATAGCCCCATTCCTTTGATACCGATGCATAATTAGTATAGATCTGATGTCAGTCTTGCGAGTACTTTGGATGAGTACTTACGGTTGCTTTGCTCCCTCTTTTTCCCCATACCCGTTTACTACGACCAGATGACGGAGCCCCGGAGCCAGCTGCTCCCGCCAATGACTACTACTACCCCTCCGGTGGAGCCTACTACTACGTGGAGACCGACGACCAGGAGTAGATAGGAGGCACCCAGGCAGGAGGCCTACGCCTTTTCGATCTAGTTATCGTTGTTTTGCTCAGCCTTCTTAAGGCAAACTTGTTTAACTTTGTGTCTGTACTCAGATACTGTTGTTTTCGCTGATGCTTGTAGGACTCGAGCTTATGTATTCGAGCCCTCGAGGCCCCTGGCTTGTAATATAAAGCTTGTATGACTTTTATTTGTGTCTAGAGTTGTGTTGTGATATCTTCCTGAGTCTCTGATCTCGATCGTGTGCCTTTGTGTGTATGATTAGTGCACGGTCGAGCAGGGGCGTCACAATGACTCCCTTGGAAAGATTGGTGCCATTATCTGTAATTATACTGTGCGGATAACCAAAATGAAAGATCAGCTTTTTCAGAAATTTGACTGCCGTAGCAGCATCACAACGGTTGACCGGCTCTGCCTCGACCCACTTGGTAAACGTGTCCACAGCCACCAGGAGGTGCGTATACTTGCTCTTAGAACATTTCAAGGGCCCAACCATGTCAAGCCCCCAGACCGCAATGGGCCAAGTTATCGGGATCATCCTCAACTCTTAAGCCGGCACATGAGCCTGGCGAGCAATTTTCTGGCAACCATCACACTTGCGTACAATGTCCTTTGCATCGGCATGAGCTGTGAACCAGTAAAAACCGTGCCGGAAAGCCTTCACGACCAGTGATCTTGAGCCGGCATGGTGTCCACAGTCACCAGAATGAATCTCATTGAGAATTGCGCGGCCTTCTGATACGTCCATTTTGCATCATGTTTTGCTACTGTTATTTATAGTGATTTTGATCAATATAACACTTTGTGGAGCAATTCTAATGCCTTTTCTCTCTTAATATGCAAGATTTACACAAGGAGGGAGATTGCCGGCAGCTGGAATTCTGGACCTGAAAAAGCTATGTCAGAGATACCTATTCTGCACATCTCCAAATGAGCTGAAATTTCACGGAGAATTATTTTGGAATAAATAAAAAATACTGGAAGCAAAAAGTACCAGAGGGGGCCACCCAGGTGCCCACGAGGCACCAGGGCGCGCCACCCCCCCAGGCGCGCCCTGGTACCTCGTGGGGCCCCTGGCCAGCCTCTGGCCCCCATTTTCTGGTATATAAGTCATTTTGCCCTAGAAAAAATATAGAGAAGACTTTCGGGATGGTGCGCCGCCGTCTCGAGGCGGAACTTGGGCAGGAGCACTTTTGCTCTCCGGCGGAGAGATTCTGCCGGAGATACTTCCCTCCGGGAGGGAGAAATCGTCGCCATCGACATCACCAGCGGTCCTCTCATCGTGGGAGGACTAATCTTCATCAACATCTTCACCAGCACCATCAAATCTCAAACCCTACTTCATCTCTTGTATTCAATCTTTGTCTCAAAACCTCAGATTGGTACCTGTGGGTTGCTAGTAGTGTTGATTACATCTTGTAGTTGATGCTAGTTGGTTTATTTGGTGGAAGATTATATGTTCAGATCTATTATGCTATTCAATCCCTCTCTGATCTTGGACATGAATATGATTTGTGAGTAGTTACTTTTGTTCTTGAGGACATGGGAGAAGTCTTGTCATAAGTAATCATGTGAATTTGGTATTCGTTCGATATTTTGATGATATGTATGTTGTTGATTCCCGTAGTGGTATCGTGTGAACGTCGACTACATGACACTTCACCATCTTTGGGCCTAAGGGAATGCATTGTGGAGTAGTAATTAGATGATGGGTTGCTAGAGTGACAGAAGCTTAAACCCTAGTTTATGCGCTATTCCGTAAGGGGCTGATTTGGATCCATATGTTTAATGCTATGGTTAGAGTTATCTTAATTCTTCTTTCGTAGTTGCGGATGCTTGCGAGAGGGGGTAATCATAAGTGGGAGGCTTGTTCAAGTAAGAACAGCACCCAAGCACCGGTCCACCCACATATCAAATTATCAAAGTAGCGAACGCGAATCAAACAAACATGATGAAAGTGACTAGATGAAATTCTCATGTGTCCTCGTGAACGCTTTACTTATTATAAGAGATCGTTCCGGCTTGTCCTTTGCTACATAAAGGATTGGGCCAACTTGCTGCACTCTTTGTTACTATTGCTACTTGTCACTTGTTACAAATTATCTTCCTATCAAACAACTCGTTACCGATAATTTCAGTGCTTGCAGAAAACACCTTGCTGAAAACCGCTTGTCATTTCCTTCTGCTCCTCGTTGGGTTCGACACTCTTATCGAAAGGACTACGATTGATCCCCTATACTTGTGGGTCATCAAGACTCTTTTTTGGCGCCGTTGTCGGGGAGTGAAGCGCCTTTGGTGAGTGGAATTTGGTAAGGAAACATTTATATTACGTGCTGAAATTTACTGTCACTTGTCACTATGGAAAGTAATCCTTTGAGGGGTTTGTTCGGGGTATCTTCACCTCGACCAGAAACACAAATAGTTGCTCCTCAACCTACTGCACCTACTGAAAATATTTCATATGAAATTCTCCTGGGTATGATAGAGGATCTGCTAGCTAATCCTTATGCAGGAGACGGAACGGTACATCCTGATATGCACTTAATCTATGTGGATGAAATTTGTGGATTGTTTAAGCTTGTAGGTTTATCCGGAGATGGAGTTAAGAAGAAAGTATTCCCTTTATCTATGGAGGGAAAGGCATTGATGTGGTATAGGCTATGTGATGATACTAATACATGGGACTGGAACCGATTGAAACTAGAATTCCATCAGAAATTTTATCCTATGCATCTGGCTCATCGTGATCGGAATTATATATATAATTTTTGGCCTCGTGAAGGAGAATGCATCGGTCAAGCTTGGGGGAGGCTTAAGTACATGATGTACACATGCCCCAATCATGAGCTCTCGAAAGAAATTATCTTACAGAATTTTTATGCTTGGCTTTCTCATGATAATCGAACTATGCATGATTCTTCTTCGATTGGCTCCTTTATGAAGAAAACTATTGAATTCAGATGGGATCTTCTGGAAAGAATTAAACGCAACTTTGAAGATTGGGAACTCGACAAAGGTAATGAGTCAGGTATAATACTTAAGTTCGATTCTGTTAAATCTTTTATGGCCACCGATGCTTTTCATAAGTTTATCACTAAATATGGACTTGACTCTGAGATAGTAGCTTCCTTTTGTGAATCATTTGCTACTCATGTTGATCTCCCTAAGAAGAAGTGGTTTTAATATCATCCCCCTATTAAAGAAAAGATTGAGGAACCTGTTAGTGTTAAAGAAGAAACAATTATTTACCATGTTGATCCAGTTGTGCCCACTGCTTATATTGAGAACCCACCTTTTCCTGTTAGGATTAAGGAACATGCTAAAGTTTCAACTGTGGTTAACAAAAGTAATATTAGAGCACCTAGACCCTCTGAACAAATTAAAGTTGAACCTAATGTTGCTATAGTTAAAGATCTCTTGGTCGATAATATAGATGGGCATGTTATTTACTTCTGTAATGAAGCAGCTAGAATTGCTAAACCAGATCCTAAAGATAAAAACAGACCCATAGTAGGCATGCCTGTTGTCTGTGTTAAAATAGGAGATCATTGTTATCATGGCTTATGTGATTTGGGTGCTAGTGTTAGTGCTATTCCGTTTACCTTATATCAAGAAATTATGAATGATATTGCACCTGTTGAAATAGAGGACATTGATGTTACTATTAAGCTTGCAAACAGAGATACCATTACACCACTTGGGATCGTTAGAGATGATGAAGTCTTGTGTGGAAAAATAAAATATCCTACTGATTTTCTAGTCCTAGGTTCTCCACAAGATGACTTTTGTCCCATTATATTTGGTAGACCTTTCTTGAACATTGTTAATGCTAAGATTGATTGCGTTAAAGAAACTGTCAGTGTTGATTTCGGTGGTACATCTCATGAGTTTACTTTCTCCAAGTTTCATAGACAACCTCACGATAAAGAATTGCCTAGTAAAGATGAAATTATTGGTCTTGCTTCTATTGTTGTACCTCCTACTGATCCGTTAGAACAATATTTGCTAGACCATGAAAACGATATGCATATGAATGAAAGAAATGAAATAGATAAGATGTTCTTTGATCAACCACCTATACTTAAACATAATTTGCCTGTTAAAACTCTTGGAGGCCCTCCTCCACCTAAAGGTGACCCTGTATTTGAATTGAAGCAATTGCCTGATACATTGAAATATGCTTATCTTGATGAAAAGAAGATATATCCTGTTATTATTAGTGCTAACCTTTCAGCGCATGAAGAAAAGAGATTACTAAAAACTCAAAGGAAGCATAGTGCTGCTATTGGATATACTCTTGATGATCTTAAGGGCATTAGTCCCACTCTATGTCAGCACAAAATTAATATGGAGCCTGATGCTAAACTAGTTGTTGACCACCAACGACGATTAAATCCTAAGATGAAAGAGGTGGTAAGAACTAAAATATTAAAGCTTCTGGAAGCAGGTATAATCTATCCCATAGCTGATAGTAGATGGGTAAGTCCCGTTCATTGTGTCCCTAAGAAAGGAGGTATTACCGTTGTTCCTAATGATAAAAATGAACTCATTCCACAAAGAATTGTAACTTGTTATAGGATGGTAATTGATTTTAGAAAATTAAACAAAGCTACTAGAAAAGATCATTACCCTTTACCTTTTATTGATCAAATGTTAGAAATATTATCTAAGCATACACACTTTTGTTTTCTAGGTGGTTATTCTGGTTTTTCTCAAATACCCGTATCACAACCCGATCAGAAAAAACCACCTACACTTGTCCTTTTGGAACTTATGCATATAGACGTATGCCATTTGGTTTATGTAATGCACCTGCTACCTTTCAAAGATGTATGACTGCTATATTCTCTGACTTTTGTGAAAAGATTGTTGAGGTTTTCATGGATGATTTCTCCGTTTACGGAACTTCTTTTGATGATTGCTTAAGCAACCTTGATCGAGTTTTGTAGAGATGTGAAGAAACTAATCTTCTCTTGAATTGGGAGAAGTGCCACTTTATGGTGAATGAAGGCATTGTCTTGGGGCATAAATTTTTTGAAAGAGGTATTGAAGTTGATAAAGCTAAGGTTGATGCTATTGAGAAAATGCCATGTCCTAAAGATATTAAAGGTATAAGAAGTTTCCTTGGTCATGTTGGTTTCTATAGGAGATTTATTAAAGACTTCTCTAAAATTTCTAGGCCTCTTACCAATCTTTTGCAAAAAGATGTTCCATTTGTTTTTGATGATGATTGTCTAGAAGCCTTTGAAACACTTAAGAAAGCCTTAATCACTACACCGATTGTCCAACCACCTGATTGGAACTTGCCTTTTGAAATTATGTGTGATGCTAGTGATTATGCTGTTGGTGTTGTTCTAGGACAGAAAGTTGATAAGAAATTAAATGTTATCCATTATGCTAGTAAAACTCTAGACAGTGCCCAAAGAAATTATGCTACTACTGAAAAAGAATTTCTAGCAGTTGTGTTTGCATGTGATAAATTCAGATCTTATATAGTTGATTCTAAAGTAACTATTCACACCGATCATGCTGCTATTAAATATCTTATGGAAAAGAAAGATGCTAAACCTAGACTCATTAGGTGGGTTTTATTGTTACAAGAATTTGA
Source organism: Elymus sibiricus (assembly GCA_039707655.1). Lineage (NCBI taxonomy): Eukaryota > Viridiplantae > Streptophyta > Magnoliopsida > Poales > Poaceae > Elymus > Elymus sibiricus. The sequence goes on from CM077668.1 coordinate 125,232,838, forward strand.
CTTGCATATTACTGATAGGAAGGGAGCTGAGAATCCCGTAGCAGATAATTTGTCTAGAATGGAAAATGTTCTTGATGACCCACTACCTATTAATGATGATTTTCCTGATGAACAATTAGCTGTCATAAATGCTTCTCGTAATACTCCATGGTATGCGGACTATGCTAATTATATTGTTGCTAAATTTATACCACCTAGTTTCACATACCAACAAAAGAAAAAGTTTTTCTTTGATTTAAGACAATACTTCTGGGATGACCCACATCTTTATAAGGAAGGAGTAGATGGTATTATTAGGCGTTGTATACCTGAGCATGAACAGGAACAAATCCTATGGAAGTGTCATTCCGAGGCTTACGGAGGACACCATGCGGGAGACATAACTGCACACAAGGTATTACAATTTGGTTTTTATTGGCCTACTCTTTTCAAGGATGCTCGTAAGTTTGTCTTATCTTGTGATGAATGTCAAAGAATTGGTAATGTTGGTAGACATCAGGAAATGCCTATGAATTATTCACTTGCTGTTGAACCATTTGATGTTTGGGGATTTGATTATATGGGACCTTTTCCTAAATCCAATGGGTATACTTATATTTTAGTTGCTGTTGATTACGTTACTAAGTGGGTAGAAGCTATTCCAACTAGTAGTGCTGATCATAACACTTCTATTAAAATGCTTAAAGAAGTTATTTTCCCGAGGTTTGGAGTCCCTAGATATTTAATGACTGATGGTGGTTCACATTTTATTCATGGTGCATTCCGTAAATTGCTCGCTAAATATGATGTCAACCATATAATTGCATCTCCTTATCACCCTCAAACTAGCGGTCAAGTAGAATTGAGTAATAGAGAAATAAAATTAATTTTGCAAAAAACCGTCAATAGATCTAGAAAGAATTGGTCTAAGAAACTTGAGGATGCATTATGGGCTTATAGAACTGCTTATAAAAATCCTATGGGTATGTCTCCTGATAAAATGGTTTATGGAAAAGCATGTCATTTACCTCTTGAGTTAGAACATAAAGCATATTGGGCAATTAAAGAAATGAATTATGATTTTAAACTTCCCGGAGAAAAGTGGTTATTTGATATTAGCTCATTAGATGAATGGAGAACCCAAGCTTATGAAAATGCCAAATTGTTTAAAGAAAAAGTTAAAAGATGGCATGATAGAAGAATTCAAAAATGGGAATTTAAAGTAGGTGAGCAAGTTCTATTGTACAACTCTCGTTTGAGATTCTTTGCAGGAAAACTTCTCTCTAAATGGGAAGGACCGTATATCATCGAAGAAGTCTATCGCTCCGGAGTCATCAAAATAAATAATTCCGAAGGCACTAATCCGAGAGTGGTGAATGGGCAAAGAATTAAGTACTATATTTCAGGTACCCCCATTAATGTTGAAACTAATATTATTGAAACAATTACACTGGAGGAATACATAAGAGAGACCTTCCGGAACACTCCAGAACCCTGAAAAGGAAGAGGTATGTGATACGGTAAGTAAACCGACTCCAAAAATTCCATAAAAATATTTTCTGTCAGTTTTGGAATATTAGAAAAAATACAAAAATAAGAAACAGCCGAGAGGATCCACCTGGTGCCCACGAGGCACGAGGGCGCGCCACCCCGCCAGGCGCGCCCTGGTGGCTCGTGGGCCCCACATGAGCCTTCCCGACTCCGTTTTCTCCTGGATTACTTGTTTTCCAAGATAAAAAATCTTTATATATACTCCCATATGCTTTGACCATCGTATCGCAGAAATCTCCTCTGTTCTTGTTTCGTGCTGTTTTCCTGGCAGATCCGAAAGTATGTCGTCTCAAGACTCAGATGGGAAGAGCTTCGTATCACACTATGTTGCAAATCCAAAGATCTATGGGGATATATAGACCCCTATGGATGGTCCTAGGAGGAGCAACACGCCAACATAAAGGGGACGGAAGACGCGAGTTCGGATGAAGACGATGCCCCTCTACCTCAACCCGGAGATATGCATGTGGAGTTCAAGAAGTCGAGCCTCCCAAACACACTATATAGCATTAGTCAATGATGCAATTCATGAAAAAGTTAATAAGGGAAGAGAAGATTCACATGCAAATATACTATATTGGACATCTTTTATGATTGTGAGCCCCCATTAAATATTTTATGTCAAATTGTTGACGTTGGACAAGGAAGACAACGTAATGAATTATGTTTGTTCATATTCACATAGAAGTTATATTGTTATAGATCCTCCAACATGTGGTGCTTGCCCAATATCTTTGCTAGCCAAAAATCCGCACCAAGTAGAGATACTACGTGTGCATCCAAAACCCTTAAACCCAGTTTCATGTCATGAGAGTCCACTATATCTACCTATGGATTGAATAAGATCCTTCAAGTAAGTTGTCATCGGTGCAAAAAGCAATAAAAAAATGCCTCTAAATATGTCTGAACTTTTATTGTAAGGGAAATAAGCTTTGTACGAACTTGTGATGGTAAAGATATAAAAGCGACAGACTGCATAATAAAGGTTTCTATCGCAAGGGGCAATATAAAGTGACGTTCCTTTGCATTAAGAGCTCTTGCATCCAACAACAAAAAGTGCATGACAACCTCTGCTTCCCTCTGCGAAGGGCCGATCCTTTATTTTTATGTATTTACTTTTTATGCAAGAGTCAATAGTGTTCTCCTCTATTTCCTTTTTATTTTTCTCCTTTGCAAGCATCATGTGGTGGGGAAAGATCTAGGCACATATATCCAGTTGGATATGAGTGATCATGAGTTATTATTGTTGACATCACCCTTGAGGTGAATAAGATGGGAGGCGAAATCACAAGCCCCTATCTTTCTATGTGTCTGGCTGAAACTTTTTGCTCCATATATATGTCGTGAGTGTTAGCAATCATAGAAGACTAAATGATGGTTGAGTATGTGGACTTGCTGAAAAGCTCTTACATGAGACCCTTCCGGAAAATATGATGAATTGCAATTGCATTGTTGACTGATAATATAGTTTGTTAGTTTTCAAGAAAGTTTATGCCTTATACTCCATTGTTGTGATGAATTGTTACTTGCTCATGAGAAGTTTATGATAATAAATATTGTTGTTATAATAATGATCATGATGCTACTATGTCCGTATTTTGTTTTTATCGACACCTCTCTCTCTCTAAACATGTGGACATGATTATCGATATCGGCTTTCGCTTGAGGACAAGCGAGGTCTAAGCTTGGGGGAGTTGATATGTCCATTTTGCATCATGTTTTGCTACTGTTATTTATAGTGTTTTTGATCAATATAACACTTTGTGGAGCAATTCTAATGCCTTTTCTCTCTTAATATGCAAGATTTACACAAGGAGGGAGATTGCCGGCAGCTGGAATTCTGGACCTGAAAAAGCTATGTCAGAGATACCTATTCTGCACATCTCCAAATGAGCTGAAATTTCACGGAGAATTATTTTAGAATAAATAAAAAAATACTAGAAGCAAAAAAGTACCAGAGGGGGCCACCCAGGTGCCCACGAGGCACCAGGGCGCGCCACCCCCCCTCCCGGCGCGCCCTGGTACCTCGTGGGGCCCCTGGCCAGCCTCTGGCCCCCATTTTCTGGTATACAAGTCATTTTGCCCTAGAAAGAAGACTTTCGGGACGGTGTGCCACCGTCTCGAAGCGGAACTTGGGCAGGAGCACTTTTCCTCTCCCGCAGAGAGATTCTGCCGGAGATACTTCCCTCCGGGAGGGGGAAATCGTCGCCATCGACATCACCAGCGATCCTCTCATCATGGGAGGACTAATCTTCATCAACATCTTCACCAGCACCATCTCATCTCAAACCCTAGTTCATCTCTTGTATTCAATCTTTGTCTCAAAACCTCAGATTGGTACCTGTGGGTTGCTAGTGGTGTTGATTACATCTTGTAGTTGATGCTAGTTGGTTTATTTGGTGGAAGATTATATGTTCAGATCTATTATGCTATTCAATCCCTCTCTGATCTTGGACATGAATATGATTTGTGAGTAGTTACTTTTGTTCTTGAGGACATGGGAGAAGTCTTGTCATAAGTAATCATGTGAATTTGGTATTCGTTCGATATTTTGATGATATGTATGTTGTTCATTCCCTTAGTGGTGTCGTGTGAACGTCGACTACATGACACTTCACCATCTTTGGGCCTAAGGGAATGCATTGTGGAGTAGTAATTAGATGATGGGTTGTTAGAGTGACAGAAGCTTAAACCCTAGTTTATGCGCTATTCCGTAAGGGGCTGATTTGGATCCATATGTTTAATGCTATGATTAGAGTTATCTTAATTCTTCTTTCATAGTTGCGGATGCTTGCGAGAGGGGGTAATCATAAGTGGGAGGCTTGTTCAAGTAAGAACAACACCCAAGCACCGGTCCACCCACATATCAAATTATCAAAGTAGCGAACGCGAATCAAACAAACATGATGAAAGTGACTAGATGAAATTCCCATGTGTCCTCGAGAACGCTTTACTTATTATAAGAGATCGTTCTGGCTTGTCCTTTTCTACAAAAAGGATTGGGCCAACTTGCTGCACTCTTTGTTACTATTGCTACTTGTCACTTGTTACAAATTATCTTGCTATCAAACAACTCGTTACCGATAATTTCAGTGCTTGCAGAAAACACCTTGCTGAAAACCGCTTGTCATTTCCTTCTGCTCCTCGTTGGGTTCGACACTCTTACTTATCGAAAGGACTATGATTGATCCCCTATACTTGTGGGTCATCACCTTCATGAGGCGAAACACAACGTTGAAAAACACCCGTGACGCTTCGTCGGTGCAACTCACCATTGACAACAGTCATAGACTTGGATCGTCTGATGATCCGTGGAGCAAGGAGTTCCTCTGTTGGCAGTTCTCCCCAGCTTAGATAAGCCAAGTAGGGGACCGTCCAATCAGGTATAGCATGGACAGCAGCCACTAGAGCCGCCTCCGGTTCAGGAATAGCCAAGTCCTCCTCTATTGGTAACTTGACAGACGGATTGTACAAAACGTCCAGGAACACATTGGGTGGCACCGGCTTGCGCTGAGAACCCAAGTGAGAGAGGGCGTCTGCCGCCTCGTTCGGCCGGCGATCAATGTGATCAACTTAATAACCTTTGAAGTGTCAAGCAATATTTGTGACCGCGTGCCAATAAGTCGCCATAAGGGGGTCCTTGGAATCCCATGTACCAGAAACCTGCTGGGCCACCAAGTCTGAGTCGCCCAAACACCTGACCCGGCTCAGGTTCATCTCCTTGGCCATCCGAAGCCCATGAAGCAAGGCCTCATATTCTGCTGCATTGTTAGTACAGGGGAACATGAGTCTTAAAACGTAACAGAACTTATCTCCTCATGGGGAAGTAATCACAACCCCAGCCCCCGAGCCTTCAAGCTGCCTTGAGCCATCAAAGTGTATGGACCAGTATGTTGTGTCGGGCTTCTTTTTGGGAGCCTGCAACTCTGTCCAATCATTAATGAAATCTACCAATGCCTGAGACTTGATTGCTGTGCGTGGCACATATTTGAGATGGTGCGGACCAAGTTCAATGGCCCACTTGGCAATTCGGCCCGTGGCCTCCCGGTTCTGGATGATATCCCCAAGAGGTGCTGAGCTGACCACAGTGATTGGATGTTCATGAAAGTAATGCTTGAGCTTGCGACTAGCCATAAACACTCCGTAGACCAGCTTCTGCCAATGCGGATATCGCTGCTTGGACTCGGTTTATACTTCACTGATATAGTACACGGGGTGCTGAACTGGATATTCTTTGCCATCCTCTTTGCGCTCTACAACGACTGCCACGCTTACAGCCTTGTTATTGGCAGCAATGTATAGCAACATCGGCTCCTTCTCGCGAGGGGCGGCAAGGACTGGTGGCTCAGACAACTGCTTCTTAAGGTCCTCGAAAGCCTGATCTGCAGCGTCACTCCAGACGAAGTTATCTGACTTCTTAAGCAATTGGTACAACGGAATTGCCTTCTCACCGAGCCGGCTTATAAACCGACTCAGCACCGCAACCTGCCCAGCTAGCATTTGCACGGCATTCAGGTTGGCCGGCTTAGCCAGGGTCATGATTGCTTTGATCTTTTCCGGGTTAGCTTCAATGCCACGCTCGGAAACAAGAAATCCCAGAAGCTTTCCTGCAGGCACACCAAAAACACACTTCTCCTGGTTAAGCTTCATCTGGTAGACACGGAGATTGTCAAATGTTTCCTTGAGATCCTCCAACAGAGTTTCTTTCTTCCGGGATTTAACCACAATATCATCAACGTAAGCATGAACATTCCGCCCGATCTGTTTGTGAAAGCAGCTTTGGACACAACGCTGGTAAGTTGCCTGTGCACACTTCAAACCAAACGGCATGGTTGTATAACAGAAGGGCCCCAAAGGGTGTGATGAAAGCCGTCTTTTCCTGGTCTTCCAGCTTCATTTTGATCTGATGATAGCCAGAGTAAGCATCCAGGAAGCATAAACTCTCGCAACCAGCCGTAGCATCGATGATCTGGTCAATACGGGGCAAGGCAAAAGGGTCACTAGGACAAGCCTTATTCAGATCTGTGTAATCAACACACATCCGCCAAGTCCCGTTTTTCTTCAGAACAAGCACCGGGTTGGCCAGCCATTCAGGATGGAAGACTTCAATGATGAACCCAGTAGCTAGGAGCCGGGCCACCTCTTCACCAATAGCTTTCCACCTTTCCTCATTAAAGCGACGGAGATACTGGCGAACTGGTTTAAATTTGGGATCCACATTGAGGGAGTGCTCAGCGAGTTCTCTCGGTACACCTGGCATGTCAGAAGGTTTCCACGCAAAGATGTCCCGATTCTCACGGATGAACTCGATGAGCGCGCTTTCCTATTTAGGATCCATGTTTGCCCCTATGGTGAACTACTCTGACGAATTGCTCGGGGTGAAATCAACTTGCTTTGTGTCTCTGGCCGACTTGAACTTGAGTAGAGGGTCTGACTCCGTCGTGGGCTTCTTCAGGGAGGCCCTATCAGATGGGTCAACATTGTCTTTATAATACCGCAACTCCTCTGCGGCGCAAGCTGTCTCGGCATATGCTGCGTCTCCTTCCTCGCACTCAAGTGCAATCTTCCGGTTGCCTTCCACTGTGATGGTTCCCCTTGGTCCTGGCTTCTTCATTTTCAAGTAAACGTAGCACGGCCGTGCCATGAACCGCGCATAAGCCGGCCGGCCAAATAAGGCATGGTATGGGCTCTTAAGCTTAACCACCTCAAAGGACATGAACTCAGAGCGCCAGTTATCCTCTTAGCCAAAGGCCACCTCTAGGGAGATTCTTCCCATGGGATAGGCTGACTTGCCCAGAACAATGCCATGAAAGACTGTAGAGGATGAAGTTAACTGCTTATCGGACAGATTCATCCGCCTGAACGTGTCGTAGTACAGAATATTGATGCTGCTGCCTCCGTCCATGAGCAACTTAGTCAGTGTATAACCGCCGACTTGTGGCGCAATCACCAAAGCCAGGTGGCCAGGGTGATCGAGGAGCACAGGATGATCCGCCCTGCTCCAGGTAACCGGCTGTTCAGACCAGTTGAGATAATAAGGAGTTCCCGGCTCAACCGCATGGGCGGCTCATCGTTGCTCCTTCCGATCCCGTTTGCAGGTACTGGTGGTGAAAACATGATACTGTCCACTATTCAGCTGTTTCGAGTTACTCTGAAACCCTGTCGCCCCAGCTTGGTGCTGATTTCCCTGGTTGTTTCGCTGATTGCCGCCTCCAGTATTACTAGCCCCCTGAAACCCGCCCCCTTGGCCACTGTTCCATTGGAAACCGGGTCCGGCGAAGGGCCCTTGCAAGCCGGCTCCTGAGAAGCCGGGTCCCTGGTTGGCGGGTTGTCCGCCATTGCCGCCTCCATGATGATGATTCTGGAAGACCCGCTTGGCGAACTCTTGCATGACATAGCAATTTTCCCAGGAGTGACTGGATGGCTTACCATTGTAACTGTGTTTCGGACAAGGAGCCTTGAGAGCTTCCTCGTAAGTGAGAGGGCGATTACCAGAGGATTGCCTCCTAGAACCGTCGTTCTGACGCTGACCTTTGTTCTCCGTGTTTGTGTTCGCCACCAGATCGGAACTGCCGTCGTAACCCTTGCATTTACCACGATTGTTGTTCTGCCCGTTACCGTTGTTCCGCTGGTGGCCCCTGCCACCGCCTTTCTTGTCTTTACCGGCTTTCTCCTCATCCGATGGCGGGTCTTTAGTATTGTCAGACTCCGCGTACCGGGTTAAGACATCCATCAGATCACCCATATCCTGGGTTTTTCTCTTGAGTCGCCCTAATTTCTGGACCAGCGGCTGAAATTTGCATGTTCGTTCCAGAACAAGCACCGCCTGAGCCGCCGAGATGCTGTCAGAGCTGTGTATCACCTCTGCAACCCGGCGAGCCCAATGGTGGGCCGACTCATCCTCGCGCTGAACACATCGTTCCAGATCAACAATGGTACTTGGCGTTTTGCAGGTTCCCTAGAAGTTCTTGATAAATCGCTCCTTCAGTTCGTGCCACGTGTTGATGGAATTCACCAGTAGGTTTTTCATCCAGGTGCGTGCAGGGCCTTCCAACATCAGAGGCAGGTAACACGCACACACTGACTCACTTGCGCCCAACAAGTCCATTGCCAGCTCATAACTCTTGATCCACTCATTGGGCCCCAGATTCGCTGTATAGTTTGGAACCTTGCGTGGACCTTTGAAACCGGGGGGTATGCGCGCTTCTCGCAGCGCTGGAACCAAACAGGGAGTTCCGATCATGCGGCTTGATGAGCCCCCAAGTCGGCCATCTGTCTGGGTTGCGGCGGGCGAATTAACATTCGGCGGCGGGTTGATATTCGGTGGCGGGTTGACTCGCGCCGGCGTGTTGATATTCGGCGGCGGGTTGCGCCCTGCACGCGCGTTTTCCTCATCCCACGCTCGTAGAGCCCGGGCAGCGTCCGTAATGTCTTGCGGGATCCCAGGCTGAGGCTGATCCGCCAGTGGCGGGGCGGCTCTTCTGCGATGTGCGCTGCTGGAAACCGCTGGTGACTCCGGATGCTGGCTCCTGGTACGGCACTGGTGTGGGGTTGAGTGAAGACGGTGATGGCTATGCGAGTAGTTGGTCTGCTGCACTACTGCTGTCTTGAGCATCGCAATAGCATTCCTGGCCTCTGTCTGAATCAGGCCGTCCCCCTCGATCGGAATAGCTGCCAAGTTGTGGGTCGCTGCCAGCACGTTATCAACCGGGTTAGAGTAGTGTCCAATTGGGGTCTGGAACCGGTGAGACGGCGGCTGCTGTTGCTGGTCTGGCGTGCGGTGCTGGGCCGGCTCCCTCGGCTGAGCCGGCTGCGGTAGAGACGGTCCTCCTGGGGGAACAACACCAGCCCCCAGGTTCGCCGGAGCCGGCGGTGTGGTGAACAGCTGAGTCGGCTCAAGATCGACCGGAAGCCAGCTCTGATGACGCCTCCGGTGGACAAGTTCTGGCTCGGCCTGCCGACAGCTTAGGTAACTCGCCTCCTCATCCAGACGCTGCCGCTCCTCGGCAAGCCGGGCCTGCACCTGAGCCATGCGTGTGTTCTCTGCATTGATGTCCTCCTGGATCTTGGCCATCTGATCGCGACACTTCGTGATCTCCGTGTTGCACGCGACTGCATTCTCCGCCGTGACCGGCTCGGCCAACAGGGCCGCCAGTGTGTTCATCAAGTCCGCGAGCGCCTGCACCCCGGTTTTCTGTGAGCCAGCGGCCGACGTGCCGGCTCCTCCTGAGCCGGCAAGGGTGTTGTTCTGCCCCGCCGTTGGATTGGCTGGGTCACGCACCGGATCTTGCCTACCCGCCATGTACACCGCCGGAAAACGAGGCGGATCTGGGATCTCTGGAAAGACGTCGTCCGCGTATCCGAGCCTTCCATCGTGCAGAGGACGGATCGACTCGGTTTCTCCTGTTGAGGACTCGCTGTCAGATTGGACGAGTGTATCATCTCCGGATAGGGAGTTCTCCGACAAGGCCACCCCTTGGGTGAACCCTACAAAGGCATGGTTCCGGCCGGCTCGAGTGGGGCCGGGTCTTGCCTGGCTCGGATTAGTGCGACGCGCCGGCTCGACACCGGCGATGTTCTCCAACCCGGCGGCCGACTCGCCGACCACGCCGATGAAGGTATGGATCTTGCCAAAGGGGACCCGGTATCCGTACTCGATTGAGTCGGCGTCGGGGCCCCAGTATGAATCGTCGATGTAGAGCTTCCCGCGGCAGCTCTTCATCATCATGCCAACCGCGTACTTCCCGAACCCTTGGAGAGATCCCGCTAAGAACTCAACTCCATCGTGCGTAGGCCCCATGGTGGGCGCCAACTGTCGTGGTTTTGACACGGCAGATGCCCTTGAGAAAGGACTTGGGGATGAGGCCATCGCACAAGTGTGGAAGCTCAACGGGGTTGATCGGGAACGGGAAAACACCGTTTACCCAGGTTCGGCCCCTCACGGTGGAGGTAAAAGCCTACGTCCTGCTTGATTATATTGCTGTGGTTCTCGATTACAAGGATGCGGATTCGCTAACCTAGCTTTCGAGAGATTGCAACTTAGTCTTTTTCGTATAGGTGCTCCCCTTTATATATCCAGGTGGAACCCTAGATTACATGAGAGTCCGGGTCATCCTTTGACCCGTCTCCTATTCTTTCCTACTTGTTCTCCAAGATGGCCTTCGCACCACTCATCTTCCTCGTGAGCCGGCCCATTGCCTAAGCCGGTCTTCCCGCTAGGCCTCCTCAAGCCGGCCCGCCAAGACTCCTTTAGCCCTGCAGTGAGTTGACCCGCTGAGCCTGCTCTATGGCCGGGTTATCACCCTGCCGGGTCTATATGCTGGTAAATACCCCCAACACAAAGTCAGACGCTCCCACTATATGAAACTTTTTAGGCATGCAGTCAAACCAGTGGCCATATATATTGGCAACACTTCTTGCTGAAAACATATTCGACGCCATTTAAATGACTAAGCACATAGAACCAGTGTTCAAACGGCCGATATACCGATATATCGGCCGATTTATCGCTTATCGGGGTCAGACCGATAAGATAAGTGAATATCGCCGGCATTTACCGGTCTGGCCGATATATCGGTCTGACAACCAATATATCACCAATAAATCTGCGGGACCCAACTGTTTAGCTCATGATTTTTTATTATTATTTTGGTTGAGTTTTGTAGTCTGATACATGGTTGATGCCTTCTATTTGTGTAGATGGCTACCTCCGGTACATCTCAGGTCGCATATGAGGAATACAGATGACATGGCTTACGGGTTTGCCATGTTGATTGATCCTGATGATACGAAAACCTGAGATTTTTAAAAAACCTTACCGACCGATAAAATCGATAAATCGGCCGATAAGCCGATTTATCTCTTATCTTGGGTCGACCGATAAGTTGACGAGAAGCAATATCCCGAACATTGCATAGAACACACGGACTTTTCACCAAAAAAGAGATGCTTAATTATCTCGGAGCACAAAAACAACACTTTCGTTTGAATAATGTGCATTTTTTATAGAGTTTACAACTATTATCAATTTTTTTGCGGGAAAAACTTCCAATCTATTCATTCCATATCATGGCAGTGCAAAGAACATGAGAAGTAACAAAAATTACATCCATATCCGCAAACTACCTAGCGACGACTACAAGCACTAGATGAAATCCATTTTGTGGACGACCTAAGAAAAAAAGTCAAAGCAGGTTGACTGAATGAATATTAGACATTTTGAATGATCTTGAAATTAACCTCACATCCTATTCGCAAGCACCGGCACGAAGTTCTTGTTCGAATACCCGATTTTGGAAAAGAATGGGGTCCACATTGCCTCGTATATAGAATATTCTCTGCCTTGCGCCGCCAGTCCGTCTCGTCTCCAATGGCCTTAGGGCCATGAGGACACAGTGGATCCCGGCTCTTGTCGGTGGGAGGGCTTCGTTTTTAGATGTTACTTCGAGTTTTGTTAGAGTTTGTGTCCTGCTCAGCAACGGCGGCGGCTTTTTGAAGATGGAATAAGGTTCTCCTCGCCTAGCCCCCGTTCCGGTGGTGCGTCTAGCATCGTCGGTGGGCGTGTGGAGGTGTGTCTCCGGCGGATCTGTCTTTGGTGGATCTGCTCGGATCTGTTCGCCGTTCGTCTACGTACGTGTGTCATCAGGTTGGATCCTTCCGATGTACGCTACTCTGCATCGGCGGCGGTTGCTGTTCTCCAGCGTTGGTCCTACGGGTTCTTAGCACGACGACTTCCCTGTTGGGGAACGTTGCATGGGAAACAAAAAAATTTCCTACGCACACACAAGATCTATCCATGGTGATGAGCATCTACGAGAGGGAGAGTGAATCTACATACCCTTGTAGATCGCTAAGCGGAAGCGTTTAAGAAACGCGGTTGATGTAGTCGAACGTCTCCGCGATCCAAATCGCAAGTCGTCCCTCGATCCGATCACGAACTAGCGCCGAACGGACGGCACCTCCGCGTTCAACACACGTACGGCTTGATGACGCCTTCACCTCCTCGATCCAGCGAGCGATGGTGAAGTAGTGGTTGAGTTCCAGCAGCACGACGGCGTGGTGATGGTGGTGAGGAACAATCTCTGCAGGGCTTCGCCAAGCGCTACGGAGATTATGACGGAGGAACTAGAGGGTTAGGGTTGCCGCACACGGCTTGGGGAAATCTTGATGTGTCCCGTGTGCTAGCCCTGCCCCTCTATTTATATGTTGAGCCTTGAGGTCTAAACTTGGAGTAAAAGCCTCTTCCATGTCGGTTTTGCCCGCACAAGGTCGGTTTGGCCCGCAGGAAAAGAGTCCAACTCGGATCCCTGCCGAACCGTGCACAGCCGCGCACAAGCGGTAGTACCGCTCACAAGCGGTAGTACCGCTTGGGCGGTAGTACCGCTTCACACAAGCGGTAGTACCGCTCGGGCGGTAGTACCGCTTCACCAAGCGGTAGTACCGCTTACGCGGCAGCAAAACTATTTTTGCACTTTCCAATACCTCGTGGGTTTTTATCCCTTGGCCCATATAAAGTGTTCTCGCACCCGAACACTTCGGTAAACATCCGGAACCCCTTCCGGTGAACTCCGGAACCCTTCCGGAGATCAAAACACTATTATCACATATATCAATCTTTACCTCCGGACTATTCCGGAGATCCTCGTCATGTCCGGGATCTTATCCGGGACTCCGAACAACTTTCGGTCACCAACATAATAACTCAATTATACTAATCGTCACCAAACGTTAAGTGTGTAGACCCTGCGGGTTCGAGAACTATGTAGACATGACCGAGACACCTCTACGGCCAATAACCAATAGCGGGACCTGGATGCCCATATTGGCTCCTACATATTCTACGAAGATCTTTTATCGGTCGAACCTCTATGTCAAGGATTCAGTTAATCCCGTATGCTGTTCCCTTTGTTCTTCGGTATGTTACTTGCCCGAGATTCAATCGTCGGTATCTCTATACCTAGTTCAATCTCGTTACCGGCAAGTCTCTTTACTCGTTCCGTAATACAAGATCTCGTGGCTAACACTTTAGTCACATTGCTTGCAAGGCTCATTGTGATGTTGTATTACCGAGTGGGCCCTGAGATACCTCTCCGTCATACGGAGTAACAAATCCCAGTCTTGATCCATGCCAACCCAACAGACATCCTCGGAGATACCTGTAGAGCACCTTTATAGTCGCCCAGTTACGTTGCGACGTTTGATACACACAAGGTACTCCTCCGATGTCAGGGAGTTGCATGATCTCATGGTCATAGGAACAGATACTTGAGATGCAGAAAACAATAGCAATAAACTGACACGATCATATGCTACGTTCGTAGTTTGGGTCTTGTCCATCACATCATTCTCCTAATGATGTGATCCCGTTATCAAATGACATCTCATGTCAATGGCTAGGAAACCTTAACCATCTTTGATCAACGAGCTAGTCAACTAGAGGCTTACTAGGGACACAGTGTTGTCTATGTACCCACACATGTATTTGAGTTTCCAATCAATACAATTATAGCATGGATAATAAACGATTATCATGAACAAGGAAATATAATAATAACCAATTTATTTTTGCCTCTAGGGCATATTTCCAACAGTCTCCCACTTGCACTAGAGTCAATAATCTAGTTCACATCACTATGTGATTTACATTGTAATGAATCGAACACCCATGCAGTTCTGGTGTTGTTCATGTTTAGCCCTTGGAAGAGGTTTAGTCATCGGATCTGCAACATTTAGATCCGTGTGTACTTTGCAAATATTTATGTCGTCCTCCTTGATGTAATCGCGGATGGAATTGAAACGTCGCTTTATGTGTCTGGTCCTCTTGTGAAATCTTGGTTCCTTGGCTAGAGCAATGGCACCAGTATTATCACAAAACAGAGTCATTGGGTTAAGCGCACTAGGCACTACTCCAAGATCTGTCATGAACTCCTTCATCCAGACACCTTCCTTCGCCGCCTCCGAGGCAGCGATGTACTCCGCTTCGCATGTAGAATCTGCTACCACGCTTTGCTTGGAACTGCACCAGCTAACCGCACCCCCATTAAGAATAAATACGTATCCGGTTTGCGACTTAGAGTCATCCGGATCAGTGTCAAAGCTTGCATCGACGTAACCCTTTACGACGAGCTCTTGATCACCTCCATAAACGAGAAACATGTCCTTAGTCCTTTTCAGGTACTTCAGGATATTCTTGACCGCCGTCCAGTGTTCCATTCCTGGATCACTTTGAAACCTTCCGACCATACTTATGGCAAGGCTGACATCGGGTCTTGTGCACAGCATTGCATACATGATAGAGCCTATGGCCGAAGCATAGGGGATGACACTCATCTTTTCTCTATCTTCTGCAGTCACTGGGCATTGAGTCTTACTCAACTTCACACCTTGCAAAACAGGCAAGAACCCCTTCTTGGACTGATCCATTTTGAACTTCTTCAAAATCTTATCAAGGTATGTGCTTTGTGAAAGTCCTATTAAGCGTCTTGATCTATCTCTATAGATCTTGATGCCTAATATGAAAGCAGCTTCTCCTAGGTCCTTCATTGAAAAACTCTTGTTCAAATATTCCTTCACGCTTTCCAACATTTCTATATTGTTTCCAATCAGCAATATGTCATCCACATATAATATTAGAAACGCTATAGAGCTCCCACTCACTTTCTTGTAAATACAAGCTTCTCCGTAAACTTGTATAAACTCGAACGCTTTGATCACTTCATCAAAGCGAAGATTCCAACTCCGAGATGCTTGCACCAGTCCATAAATGGATCGCTGGAGTTTGCAAACTTTGTCAGCATTCTCTGGATCGACAAAACCTTCTGGTTGCATCATATACAACTCTTCCTTAAGGTAACCGTTAAGGAACGCTGTTTTGACATCCATCTGCCAAATTTCATAATCGAAAAAGGCAGCTATTGCTAACATGATTCTGACGGACTTAAGCATCGCTACGGGTGAGAAGGTCTCATCGTAGTCAACTCCTTGAACTTGTGAAAAACCCTTTGCCACAAGTCGAGCTTTATAGACGGTGACATTACCGTCCGCGTCCGTCTTCCTCTTAAAGATCCATTTGTTCTGAATGGCCTTACGCCCTTCAGGTAATACTTCCAAAGTCCATACTTTGTTTTCATACATGGATCCCATCTCGGATTTCATGGCCTCTAACCACTTCTCGGAATCCGGGCCCATCATCGCTTCTCCATAGCTCGTAGGTTCATCGTTGTCTAACAACATGACCTCTAAGACAGGGTTGCCGTACCACTCGGGAGCAGTACGCTTCCTTGTCGACCTACGAGGTTCGATAGCAACTTGATCCAAAGTTTCATGATCATCATCATTAACTTCCTCTTCAGCTAATGTAGGCTCCACAGAAACAACTTTCTGCGCTGCGCTACTCTCAGGTTGAAGTAAAGGTTCAACAACCTCATCAAGTTCTATCTTCCTCCCACTCAATTCTTTCGAGAGAAACTCTTTCTCAAGAAATGTTCCGTTTTTAGCGACAAACACTTTGCCTTCGGATCTGAGGTAGAAGGTATACCCAACTGTCTCTTTTGGGTATCCTATGAAGACGCATTTCTCCGCTTTGGGTTCCAGCTTTTCAGGCTGAATCTTTTTGACATAAGCATCACATCCCCAAACTTTAAGAAACGACAGCTTTGGCTTCTTGCCAAACCAAAGTTCATATGGCGTCGTCTCAACGGATTTTGATGGTGCCCTATTTAAAGTGAATGCAGCTGTCTCTAATGCATAACCCCAAAACGATAGTGGCAAATCGGCAAGAGACATCATAGATCGCACCATATCTAATAAGGTTCGATTACGACGTTCGGACACACCATTACGCTATGGTGTTCCAGGCGGTGTTAATTGTGAAACAATTCCACACTGTCTTAAGTGACTGCCAAACTCATAACTCAGATATTCTCCTCCTCGATCAGATCGTAGGAATTTAATCTTCTTGTTACGATGATTCTCAACTTCACTCTGAAATTGTTTGAACTTTTCAAATGTTTCAGACTTGTGTTTCATTAAGTAAATATACCCATATCTACTTAAGTCATCAGTGAAGGTGAGAAAGTAACGATAACCATCGCGCGCCTCAATACTCATCGGACCACACACATCAGTATGTATGATTTCCAATAAGTCACTTGCCCGTTCCATTGTTCCAGAGAACGGAGTTTTAGTCATCTTGCCCATGAGGCATGGCTCACATGTGTCAAGTGATTCAAAATCAAGTGACTCCAAAAGTCCATCAGCATGGAGCTTCCTCATGCGTTTTACGCCAATATGACCTAAACGGCAGTGCCACAAGAAAGTGGTATTATCATTATCAATTCTACATCTTTTGGCATCAATGTTATGAACATGTGTATCATTACTGTCGAGATTCAATAAGAATAAACCCCTCACATTGGGTGCATGACCATAAAAGATATTACTCATATAAATAGAACAACCATTATTCTCTGATTTAAATGAGTAACCGTCTCGCAATAAACAAGATCCAGATATAATGTTCATGCTTAACGCAGGCACCAAATAACACTTATTCAGGTTCATCACTAATCCCGACGGTAATCGAAGAGCGAGCGTGCCGAAGGCGATCACATCAACCTTGGAACCATTTCCCACGCGCATCGTCACTTCGTCCTTTGCCAGCCTCCGTCTATTCCGCAGTTCTTGTTTAGAGTTGCAAATATGAGCAACCGCACCGGTATCAAATACCCAGGCACTACAACGAGGGTTGGTAAGGTACACATCAATAACATGTATATCATATATACCTTGTTTGTTGTTGGCCGCCTTCTTGTCAGCCAAATACTTGGGGCAGTTCCGCTTCCAGTGTCCAGTTCCCTTGCAATGAAAACACACAGTTTCTGGTTTGGGTCCAGCCTTGGGTTTCTTCACGAGAGGAGCAACTGCTTTGCCACTCTTCTTGGAGTTACCCTTCTTACCCTTGCCATTTTTCTTGAAACTAGTGGTTTTATTGACCATCAACACTTGATGCTCCTTCTGAATTTCAGACTCAGCGGCTTTCAGCATCGCAAACAGCTCGGCGACTGACTTGTTCATCCCGTGCATGTTATAGTTCAACACGAAGCTCTTGTAGCTAGGTGGCAATGATTGAAGAACTCTGTCAGTGATAGCCTCTGGCGGAAGGGGCATCCCTAACTCAGCCAGACGGGTGGAGTACCCAGACATTCTGAGCACGTGATCACTGATAGACCCGTTCTCCTCCATCTTGCAAGCATAGAACTTATCGGAGATCTCATATCTCTCGATCCGGGCATTCTTTTGAAAGATAAACTTCAACTCCTGGAACATCTCATATGCTCCATGACGTTCAAAACGTCTTTGAAGTCCCGGTTCTAAGCCATACAACATTGCACATTGAACTATTGAGTAATCATCAGAACGAGCCTGCCAGGCGTTCACAACGTCTAGAGACTCAACTGGAGCGGGTGGATCACCAAGCGGTGCATCAAGGACATAAGCCTTCTGGGAAGCCGTAAGGATAATCCTTAGATTACGGGCCCAGTCCACAAAGTTACTTCCATCATCTTTCAACTTAGCTTTCTCTAGGAACGCATTAAAATTCAGGGGTGCTACTGCGAGCCATGATCTACAACATAAATATAGCAAAGACAACTTAGACTATTGTTCTAGATAATGAGTTTAATTAATCATATTACTTAAAAACTCCCACTCAAATTGACATCCCTCCGGTCATTCGAGTGTAACATGATCCAAATTCACCAACTCAAGTCCGATCATCACGTGAGTTGAGGTGGTTTCAATGGTGAACATCTTCATGTTGATCATATCTACTATATGACTCATGTTCGACCTTTCGGTCTCTTGTGTTCCGAGGCCATGTCTGTACATGCTAGGCTCGTCAAGTTTAACCCGAGTGTTCCGCGTGTGCAACATGGCTTGCACCCGTTGTATGTGAACGTGGAGTCTATCACACCCGATCATCACGGCGTGTCTCGAAACGACGAACTTTCGCAACGGTGCACACTCGGGGAGAACACAATTTATCTTGAAATTTAAGTGAGGGGTCACCTTATAATGCTACCGTCGTCCTAAGCAAAATAAGATGCATAAAAGGATTAACATCACATGCAAATCATAAGTGACATGATATGGCCATGAACTTGTGCTTTTGATCTCCATCTCCAAAGCACCGGCATGATCTCCATCGTCACCGGCATGACACCATGATCTCCATCATCTTGATCTCCATCAACGTGTCGCCATAAGGTTGTCGCGCCGACTGTTGCTTCCACGACTATTGCTAACGTTTAGCGATAAAGTAAAGCATTACATAGCGCTTAATGATTGACACGCAGGTCATACAATAATTAAAGACAACTCTATGGCTCCTGCCAGTTGCCGTACTCATCGACATGCAAGTCGTGATATTCTATACAACACATGATCATCTCATACATCACATATATCTCATCATGTAATTGGCCATATCACATCACAACATACCCTGCAAAAACAAGTTAGACGTCCTCTAATTGTTGTTGCAAATTTTACGTGGCTGCTACGGGTTTGCAAGAACCGTTCTTACCTACGCAAAACCACAACGTGGTGTAGTGATTGCTTTTTGATCTTCTAAAAGAACCCTCTTCATTGAAATCGATTCAACTAAAGTGAGAGAGACAGACACCCGCTAGCCATCTTTATGCAACGAAGTTACATGTTAGTTGAAGGAACCTGTCTCGCGTAAGTGTACGCGTAATGTCGGTCCGGGCCGCTTCATCTCACAGTACCGCCGAATCAAATATCAACTAGTAACGGCAAGCAATATGTATACACCCATGCCCACAACTCGTTTGTGTTCTACTCGAGATCTCATCTACGCATAGACCTGGCTCATGATGCCACTGTTGGGGAACGTTGCATGGGAAACAAAAAAATTTCCTACGCACACACAAGATCTATCCATGGTGATGAGCATCTACGAGAGGGAGAGTGAATCTACATACCCTTGTAGATCGCTAAGCGGAAGCGTTTAAGAAACGCGGTTGATGTAGTCGAACGTCTCCGCGATCCAAATCGCAAGTCGTCCCTCGATCCGATCACGAACTAGCGCCGAACGGACGGCACCTCCGCGTTCAACACACGTACGGCTTGATGACGCCTTCACCTCCTCGATACAGCGAGCGATGGTGAAGTAGTGGTTGAGTTCCAGCAGCACGACGGCGTGGTGATGGTGGTGAGGAACAATCTCTGCAGGGCTTCGCCAAGCGCTACGGAGATTATGACGGAGGAACTAGAGGGTTAGGGTTGCCGCACACGGCTTGGGGAAATCTTGATGTGTCCCGTGTGCTAGCCCTTCCCCTCTATTTATATGTTGAGCCTTGAGGTCTAAACTTGGAGTAAAAGCCTCTTCCAAGTCGGTTTTGCCCGCACAAGGTCGGTTTGGCCCGCAGGAAAAGAGTCCAACTCGGATCCCTGCCGAACCGTGCACAGCCGCGCACAAGCGGTAGTACCGCTCACAAGCGGTAGTACCGCTTGGGCGGTAGTACCGCTTCACACAAGCGGTAGTACCGCTCGGGCGGTAGTACCGCTTCACCAAGCGGTAGTACCGCTTACGCGGCAGCAAAACTATTTTTGCACTTTCCAATACCTCGTGGGTTTTTATCCCTTGGCCCATATAAAGTGTTCTCGCACCCGAACACTTCGGTAAACATCCGGAACCCCTTCCGGTGAACTCCGGAACCCTTCCGGAGATCAAAACACTATTATCACATATATCAATCTTTACCTCCGGACTATTCCGGAGATCCTCGTCATGTCCGGGATCTTATCCGGGACTCCGAACAACTTTCGGTCACCAACATAATAACTCAATTATACTAATCGTCACCAAACGTTAAGTGTGTAGACCCTGCGGGTTCGAGAACTATGTAGACATGACCGAGACACCTCTACGGCCAATAACCAATAGCGGGACCTGGATGCCCATATTGGCTCCTACATATTCTACGAAGATCTTTTATCGGTCGAACCTCTATGTCAAGGATTCAGTTAATCCCGTATGCTGTTCCCTTTGTTCTTCGGTATGTTACTTGCCCGAGATTCGATCGTCGGTATCTCTATACCTAGTTCAATCTCGTTACCGGCAAGTCTCTTTACTCGTTCCGTAATACAAGATCTCGTGGCTAACACTTTAGTCACATTGCTTGCAAGGCTCATTGTGATGTTGTATTACCGAGTGGGCCCTGAGATACCTCTCCGTCATACGGAGTAACAAATCCCAGTCTTGATCCATGCCAACCCAACAGACATCCTCGGAGATACCTGTAGAGCACCTTTATAGTCGCCCAGTTACGTTGCGACGTTTGATACACACAAGGTACTCCTCCGATGTCAGGGAGTTGCATGATCTCATGGTCATAGGAACAGATACTTGAGATGCAGAAAACAATAGCAATAAACTGACACGATCATATGCTACGTTCGTAGTTTGGGTCTTGTCCATCACATCATTCTCCTAATGATGTGATCCCGTTATCAAATGACATCTCATGTCAATGGCTAGGAAACCTTAACCATCTTTGATCAACGAGCTAGTCAACTAGAGGCTTACTAGGGACACAGTGTTGTCTATGTACCCACACATGTATTTGAGTTTCCAATCAATACAATTATAGCATGGATAATAAACGATTATCGTGAACAAGGAAATATAATAATAACCAATTTATTTTTGCCTCTAGGGCATATTTCCAACATTCCCGACTGTCTACGACAACAAGTTTTGCCCGGCTCCGACGAGGAAGGGGCGATGAAGTTTCAGTGCTTGTAGTCGTCGCTAGGTGGTCTATGAATCTGGATGTAATTTTTATTATTTCTAGTGTTCGTTGTACTGCCATGATTGAAGATGAATAGATCGAAAGTTTTCCCGTAATTTTTTTTTCACGAGAACCTCACCAATCAAAAAAGAAAAAAGAAAAAAATTCACTCCACTTCACCATGTCGACCTTTTTCATTTTCCTCCTACCTGTCCCACCAAAACCAAAACAATTTCTACCCTTCCCTCGTTTTTCCCCATTCCCCGCCAAAATGAGAGCCAAGCATCTCAAAGGCCTAAACCCTCCCCTATCCCCTTGTCTCCTTGCCAAATCCCAACCAATCCCCCCCGCCCGCCCTCCGTTCCCTTTCCACCTTCCCGTATCGTCTCCTAATCACCGGCTGGCCGCCATGTCATGCGACGGCGACGAGGAAGAGCGCCCCGTCGGCGGTGTTACCCTGACGCTGCCGCCTCCGGTGAAAGTGAAAATCGCATCCCCCGACGAGGTCGATGTGAAGAGGGAGCCATTCCATGCCGACTCCGACAAGAGGGAGCGAATCCATGCCGACCACGGCGAGGTGAAGGTTGAAGCCGCCGGCGAGGTCGAGGTAAAGAGGGATCCAATCGATGCGGACTCCGACAATGTGAAGATTGAAGCTTCCGACGTGGTCGAGGCCAAGATCAAGAGGGAACCAATCGATGCCGACCCCGACTCCGACGAGGTGATTGTGAAGTTCGAGGCCCCCGGTGAGGTCGAGGTCGAGAGGGAACGAATCCATTCCCACCACGGCGAGCTGAAGGTTGAAGCCGCCGGCGAGGTCGAGGTAAGGAGGGAGCCAATCGGTGCGGACTCCGACAAGGTGAAGCTTGAAGCTCCCGGCGTGGTCGAGGCCAAGATCAAGAGGGAGCCAATCGATTTTTTTTTTTAGAAAAGGAGGATTACCCCCGGCCTCTGCATCTGGGCGATGCATGCAGCCATTTTATTAATTATTCACAAAGACCTTACAAAGTAGTACATCAGGTAGTCTGAAGCCATCATCTTAGCAGCAACTGTCGCTACTCCTATCCACTTGATGAAGGGGTGCCGATAGTCCGAGCCTAATACCAAACAGACATCGCACCAAAACCTAACATCTAAAGCCGGAGGCCCCAACCGAGCCACATACTGGGTTTGGGGTACAAACCGGTTCGACGCACTCTCATGTGTCGTCGCCGCCGTCTTCCACCAATCCATCTTCAGAGCAGAAACTAACGCACCGACCTTGCCAGGCCTCTCTGCCATCGACGCCACCATGACGCCAGACAGCGTCTTCCTCCTGCGCGAGTCCATCTCCGCGCATCAGACGCCGAGTCTCCACTGCGCCATGCCGCCGAGATCCACCGCCATCAATGAGTAAGATGAAGCACCGCTCCACCAAAGAAGCCGTCCACTGGTCCCTCGAGCCCGTATACACCTCAAGAATGACGCCCCCAAGGGGGAAACGATACCAGAGCGCCGCCGTCATCCGATCTACTGATCTAGGGTTTCCCCCGGAGGTTGCAGATAAAGGTCTGGAGCTTCTCCACAGTGATGCCTTCAAGAAGGTAACGACACAAAAGAGTGCCGCCATCGCCGGTCTTGGCAACAAGCCGAGAACGAGGTTTTCACCCGGATCCGCTCGACGAACCTCCATCAAGCATCGTGTGCACGGGTCGCCACCGATTTGAGCCGCCACGCAGCGAGCAGGCCGCACCGGCCAGATCAGATCTGTCCGGAGGCCAGACCACTCATGGCGCCGACCCGTCCACCAGGCCCTCCATGCCTCCGCCGCCGATCCGAGGTCAGATGGCCCGTTGCCGCAGATCCAGTCGCCGCCGCCGAACGCAGCCAACGCCGCAAGGCCGACCGACGCGCTGCCGCCGGTCAAGGCAGGGACGCTCGCCGCGCCGCCAAGGCCAGATCGGCTGCGCCTTCTCACGCCGCGGGGCTCCGCACCATCCCCATGGCGCAGGAGAGAGGGAGGCCCCCGCCACCACCGTCGGCCCCCGGGCTATAGGCCGGCGGCGTCCTTCGGCGGCGACGGAGGGAGGGAGGGAAGGAAGAAGAGCCCCCGGTCGCTAGGGTTTCGTCCCCGCCCGAGTCGCCCGAGCGGGGGCGACGCGGGGGCGTGGTATTAGCCTGGGAGGAGTTAGTATTAGCCTCACTTCGTTTCAGCCGGGAGCCAATCGATGCCGACATCAAGGATAGTCGGGTCAAGAAGAGGGGCCAATCCGACGAGATCAAGGTCCCGGTCAAGGAGGGACATGGCAAAACTGCGTCGCCGCGCCATGTAAAGGAGGAGGAAGAGGAGGAGGACTCTAGTGAAGACGAGGTGGAGATCATTGACCCCCCGCCGAAGTCCAAGAAGAGAAACCGCGAAGATGACGACGACGTAGTCTTCATCGATCTCACGACGTCCCGCCCGGCGGCTTACCTGAACCCAAAGCCCATCCGGGCAATGCCGCCGCCGGGGGCCACGCCAGTGAGCGATTGGAAGATGGTTGTGGCGCCGCAGCCGGCGGAGCTGGACGAGTCTCCACCGGACCACCGCGAATGGGTCTTCTTCACAAAGTCCTATGCCACCGGGCTGTCGACTTGTCGCGGGAGGAAGTGGCTGGACGCCGGCGAGGTCGTCCACTTCGCCTTCCCTTCACACGAAGGCAGGATCAGGGTGTCGTACAGGCAGGCGGTGGCGCTGGCAGAGATCGTGGGCTTCTCGACAAACCGATCTGGAGAGGATCCTGCTTCACTCTGCTTTTGCTTCTAATGCATATATACATCATATCTGTGCAGAAATAGTATCTGAATTTGATCAATTATTTGATGGCAACTTACTGTAGATCGGGAAGCTGTCTCCCGAGTGGGCGAGGTGCCTTGCCCCGCTGGTGAGTTCTTCTAAGGTTATGATCCAGGGGAAGATGGTGTTTCCGATGATGGAGCTCTGGCTGATGCAGGAGGTGTTGCTGTATGTCAGGTAACGACTCTGAATATCTCTGAACATGATTGCTACTTGTATTCCTATACTTACTGACGCTAAATTTTGGTTTCTTTCGCAGCTTCTACATCCACCGCTCGTCCTTGTACCTGATTTCTCCTAAAAATGAATGCCATCCAAACAATCCCCCCGTGGCCTCTTCAAGTTGCTTCGGCGATTCGGCGTAGCTGAAGCCGGAAGCTCCCGACGGGGCCAAGTTTGGTCGTTTGGGTCAACATGGAGCGACATACTGATTTTCTCATGGTAGTGTCAGGATCTGTTAGGAGTAGAGTAGTGTACCATTGCGTTGGGTAATTTTGGTCTTGGACTTGGTTGCAAGCAGTTCAGTGGCTGTTGTCCAGCAAGGCAAAACAATGCAATGACAAACTTTCCCTGTCTACCCCCCCTGACTCATATCTCTTCACCCACCCCTATACCTGAAATCTACACGTAGCTCTTTGATTCATGTGGTGTATTGACTATGACACTGGGTTGCAGGTGTTGCTGTGATGCGCCGCAGCTGGCTTCTCTGTGCAACAGCAAGAAGCAAGCAAGCGATTTGGTAATGTGATGGGAAAGTAGTGATCAGGTTCACTTGAAAACCTAGTGCTCCATACAGCCTTTTTACTTGAGGGTTTGCGATTTGGTAGCGGGATCTTATAGTTGGGCTCTGGATTTTGCACCAAGTTCGTAGGCACTGTTTTCGCTGAATTCAGAATCTCTGCACTAATGGACTTCCTCGATCCCTCCTTGATTTGGGAATCTTTTTTATTTATTTTTTCATGGCCTTTCCTGTTGACATGATCCGTGCTAAGCCTAGGTGCTTCACTCAGGTTCAGGAGTTTAAACCTTCACGTACTCATGACTAGTCACGTCCTTCCTCTACTTTTCCTCTGCTCTATACTTGTTCTTAAATTAGCCTGGACCTGTATATGTGCACACATCACTTTTCCTTTCAGGCATGCTGCTACACGTCGGTCCAACCAGTGGCGGATCCCAATTATCAGCTGGGTCACGGGCCGTCGGTCCAACCAGTGGCGGATCCCAATTATCAGCTGGGTCGCGGGCCGTCGGATCCAGTGGCGGACCTAGAATCGTTACATTAGGGTGCCAAAAGGTACAATTTGATTTTAGTATCATCATACCTAGCAAATACTCCTCAAATAGCATTAAGTTATTGTAATAGTGTCTACTGTATATTTAAAATTAGATTGCACTTTTAGAGGAGGTGCCATGGCACCCCGACTAGATCCGCCACTGGTTGGATCGGCGCCATTGTGTGGTCCAGCATCATGGCTCCCCTTGCAGCCCTTTGCGAAATTCGTTTGTAACATGACAAATGTTATGAAGCTCCTTTGCAACATGATGCATGTTTCGAAGCTCTAGTGTTGTGTTGTCTCCCCACCTTGCGACAACATTGTTGTAGAAGCATGCCTCATGTTGCAAAGGTCACAACATGCCTCAAGTTGCAGAAGATCGCAGCATACCTCACGTTGCAGAAGTTGTAGAATGACCTCAAAGTCGTCAGCAGCGGTGGCTGCAGTACCCTACGGCGAGTTCTGTCCATCCTTGACCGCTGGTGGTCGGCCTGCAGCGCACGAGAGCCTTGCAACACCTGAATGGCGACCATGCCGGTAGCTTGTGTCATGCGCGGCAATGCCGTCTTTGGATTGCAAAAAATGAACAATGGGTGGCGGACTTGGAGCCCTCGCAACAATAGCATGGGAGAGGGGCCTCACAGCCCCTATTCATGGGGTCCTCGACAAGGGATGGGAGGAGCTGGGAGAAGGGGCAGGGAAAAGGAGGAGGCCCTTGGGGACTGCAGCTCTGTAGAGGAGCCGGATTGGGTGGATCACGCCGGCCGGGAGAGGAAGGAGTGGTAGATGCAACATAGGGCAGCAGCTGTTGAAGCATCGCCACTGCTGTGGGAATATGTTGCGCCAATGCCGAGATCGAGATTGAGAGAGAGAGGGAGAGAGAGAGAGAGAGAGAGAGAGAGAGAGAGAGAGAGAGAGAGAGAGAGAGAGAGAGAGAGAGAGAGAGAGAGAGAGGGCTTTCATTTCCGCATAGTGATGAAAATGGAGTGGAAATTTTTCGCTTTTCCAGTGAAAAACAAAAACGGAGAGGAAAAACAAAAATAGAAACGGAATTTTTTATGCAGAAACGGAAATGAAAACGAAATGATGTTTTTCGGTGGAACAGGCACAGAAACAGAATTTACCGTTTCCCTTAATACAAAACTTTTCGTTTTGAATATGAGCACATCGTTGCTTTGTAGCCCAACGAACACACGATCGGGTCCTAACACAATGAGCAGAATGACCCAGGTGGTCCAACTTCTACAATACTTCAATTACATCGAGCACGACAACACCCGAGCATAATCCCTAATCCCTAGTCAAGCACAGCTGACACATTCTATTATATAGCCATGATATATCATAATATTTTGTAATCATCTTATCAATTGAACAAGTTTGTTGGTTTCCTTGTTTTTTTCCCTATGGTTCAAGGGGTCTTTAGTTCCGATGAACACTCTGCTTCCGTCTTCGTGTCCGTGTCGTATTCGCTCCATTTTATTTTCTGGTAGTATTTGTTTTCGTATTTATTTCCAGGGTTTCTGTTTTCATTTCTGCTTCTGCAAAAAAATTGAAAAATGTGGCAGCGCC
The DNA here is from genome assembly GCA_039707655.1 of Elymus sibiricus. NCBI lineage: Eukaryota > Viridiplantae > Streptophyta > Magnoliopsida > Poales > Poaceae > Elymus > Elymus sibiricus. The sequence continues at coordinate 125,259,843 of CM077668.1, forward strand.
CTGTTTCATCCGTTTTCATTCCTATTTCCGCGGTCACGCGGTTTACGAACGCATGTGTGCCGGGAGAAGGCCACACAACTTTATAGTTCCCCATGAGCGCGACCTCCCATTTTGCCACGGCGGCTGTCGTAATGCGAACAATATAGCGGTGGCCGGCCGGGAGGCGCTCCGGCCCGACGACTGATTCAACTTTATGGAGCGCGTCCTCCTCGACCCACTCAAACCACAACAAGGCCTCTCCCAAAACTTTCTCTCAGCGCGGTTCTCTTCGGTCTCGCTGGGTAAAGGTCCACGAAGAGGGCTCGGCCTCCACGACATGGTGGATGGTGGGCTAGTATGTGGCAACGAGAAAGATGGGTGAGGAGTGACGCCGCCAAGTGGGGTGATGGGTGAACAGTGGCATCGCCAAGCGGGTTTGAGCTGGTTTTATATACCCGTGAATGGATGCGCCCCAACAAGAAATGATGCCAGAATTGGCGCGCGCGGGTGGGAGACAGGTAGGAAATGCGGTGGCGTCCATTAATGGTCGCTCTTCTGAGTAGAAAAGCGGTTGCACCATTTGTAGCAGTAAAAGCGGCAGTCGTACAGATGACCGAGCCATTGGCAGGACTGGACATTGGAGGAAGAAACCGGGAGAGACTTCTCGCCGCGCATGCGATTGGGTTCGGAGCTCGCTCGCCATTTGTAGGAGTGGAAGCGACGTTCTTATGAATGAATGTGCCATTGGTAGGATTGGACTTGGGAGGAAGAAACCAGTGTGTCCCCCCACGCGAGCAGTTGCGTTCGGAGCTCGCTCCATGTCAGCACCCCAGCCTTCTAATTTGGAGGCTCGCGGACTCGATTTGTGGCAGCCTCTAAAAATTATGATGGTCAAGACCGGTATGACAACTCTGCTACACATGTTTAATGAGTCTCGAACCCCAAACCGTCGGTTATTATGGTGATTCAACAGTTATGACGACTGTGCTAGAGTGCTAGCAACCTAACTGTACCTCTCCATCGATCTATTAATCTCACAGAAGTACTCAGATTTTGGTAGCGGTTACAATCAGAAATGGATATACGAATTGGGGGTGATAGGAAGAACACAAAGCCGCCGCTGATTGCCAAGCCATGATCCTCTCGATGCCCTCCACCTTCCTGTGTCAAGGGGTAAGAAGGTGGAACCCCGCAAAAAAAAAAAAAAAAAAAGGGGGAAAGTAGGTGGCGACGCGGGCCTGCTCTCACCTACTCCAGGCCCTGGTTCATTGGGTTGGGTCTGCGTTGCCTGATGGGCCGAGGCTGACATGGCGCTTCATGGTGGGGACTGCATGTTAGAGGTGCTAACATATAATTGATCTTACATGTAGATGTAGAAGAATTTACGCACAATGTCAAATGCACACGCAGCACTGGAAATCCTTGACACGGCCGGAAAATTTCAAATTAAGCACGAGGCGGCTCGTGAACAGGTAGACTGACGTGCGTAACAATACAGACGTATTGCGTGGTCATTCTCATTCAAGAATGTTTCTTCTCTTTGGGTACGACTTGGTGTCTCACTCTGAAATTAATTAGTTCTCATATGTGCATATACATCGAACCCCATATAAAAGACTTGGACAAGAACCTGATGTTGAGTGGTCAACAAATTAGTAACCGAATTCCACTTGTCATTAACATTTAGTGTCAGTTGTGCCAGCCGAATCTGGCTATATATATATACAGAAGAAGAAATACTGCACGATGCAATCATAGGGACACTTGAGCGACACAAAACTATTTCCCACCGTAGACCACTAGAAGACTGGTTTTATGCTAGTTTCTTATACCGTGCCATCTTGCGGGTCCAGCTAATTATGTGATTATGCTTGTCTTATTAGTTTATAAGCAAGAAAAAGCATTTTTCTTGGATAGGTAAAGAATAAGTCTCCCAACCACTGAATCAAAAATTGCAGACAGCCAATTATTAGAATGTCTTGGATTGACAAGTCTCACAAAGTAATCAAAGGATACCCGCAAAAAAAAAGGGTAATCAAAGTACAAAAGCGGTACATCTAGGACACATGAAAAGCTGAGTTATAACAAGCCTATTGCCAAACCGTCATCCATGTTGGGACATAAATCTCCTAATGACTTGTTCTAGCTTTTTTGCTTCCCTCCATCGTTGCATCCCCGAGTCCATTCGCTACTGCAACACTAACCGAGGCTTCCAGTTGGTAGAAAATAACATAACCCGGTGGCTCATTGAGATAGGTAACTTGCGTACGACGCATAAGTTTCATCATTCAAAAGAACATAATTTAGCAACCACAGTTGGTGTAACCATACGGGTTGCAGAACATGATTCAAGTTTTGGTCCAATCAAGACAGACTCCACCAAGCCAGGTTGGGTGGAAACGTGAAAACTTGGTGGGCAACCAATCAAGCCCTAGGTGAATCCTCGTGCAGTTTATGTGGAGCGCCATGTGAGAGGCAATCCGGTGAAGATGGGCACCTGCTATGCATGCTACACCCACGGTCTTCCCACGGGAATCCTACCAGAACTTCCAAATCAAACTAAGCCCCCCCCCCCCCCCCCCCCCCCATCAAAGGATGAAAGTAGTACATCTAGGACACATCGAGAAGTCAACTTTAACAAGCCTATTGCTAAACCGTCACCCATGTTGGGACATAAATCCCGTAATGACTTGCCCTAATTTTTTTGCTTCCCTCCATCGTTGCCTCCCGCTGGTCTATTCGCTGCAACACTGATCAAGGCTACTTCCAGTTGGTAGACAAGAACATAACCTGGTGGTTCGTTGATATCGGTAACTTGTATGTGAAGCATAAGCTTCACAATTGAGCAAAACATAATTTAGCAACTGCAGTTCATGTAGTCAAATGAGTTGCAGAACGTGGTTTGCTACTTGTGAGCTGCGTTGGGATTTTTCCCGAAGAGGAGAGGAGATGCAGCACAGTAGAGATAAGTATTTCCCTCAGTGAGAACCAAGGTATCAATTCAGTAGGAGAATCACGCAAAGCCTCGTGAACAGCATCTGCACACACAAAAGCAAATACTTGCACCCAACGCGGGCAAGAGGGTCGTCAATCCCCCTAAACTCGTTACTTGTAAGGATTAAATTTTGTAGTGGTAGATAGATAAATTGCAAAAGAAAATAAAAGAAAGAAAATTACAGCAAGTAAATTTAGGTTTTCTTTTTATGATTAAAGTAGACCCGTGGGTCATAGTTTTCACTAGAGGCTTCTCTCTCGAACACATAGCATACGGTGGGTAGACAAATTACTGTTGGACAATTGATAGAAAAGCGCATAGTTATGACGGATTCATGGCAATGATCATGTATATAGGCATCACGTCCGAGACAAGTAGACCGACTCCTTCCTGCATCTACTACTATTACTCCACCCATCGACCGCTATCCAGCATGCATCTAGGGTATTAAGTTAATGAAAACGGAGTAACGTCTTAAGCAAGATGACATGATGTAGACAAAGTAAACCCAATCAATATGAATAAACCCCGTCGTTTTACCCTTAATGGCAACAATACAAATACGTGTCTTGTCCCTTTCTGTCACTGGGATATAGAGCACCGCAAGATTGAACCCATTACAAAGCACCTCTCCCGCTAAAGATAAATCAATCTAGTTGGCCAAACCAAACGGATAGATCGGAGAGAAATACAAAGCTATCAAAATCATGCAAAATAAAGTTCAGAAAAGACTCATTTACTTCTCATGAATAATCTGATCATAAACCCACAATTAATCGGATCCCAACAAACACACCGCAAAAGAAGATTACATCGAATAGAACTCCAAGAAGATCGAGGAGAACATTATATTGAAGATCAAAGAGAGAGAAGAAGCCATCTAGCTACTAGCTATGGACCCATAGGTCTGTGGTAAACTACTCACACATCATCGGAAGGGCAGCAAGGTTGATGTAGATGCCCTTCGTGATCGATTCCCCCTCCGGCAGGGTGCCGGAAAAGGCCTTCAGATGGGATCGCGGAAGAACAGAAGCTTGCGGCGGCGGAAAAGTTATTCGAGGTGGTTCTCTGTTAGTTTCCCAATATTTTAGAATTTATAGAAGTGGAATTAGGTCAAAAGGAGCCACGAGGGGCCCACAAGGCATCAGGGCGCGGCCACCCCCCTGGGCGGGCCCTGTTGCCTTGTCACCTCCTCATGAGGCTTCTGATCTCCTCCCGAAGCTTCTAGGGTCTCTTTTGTCCAGAAAAAAATCGTCAAAAAGTTTCGTAGCGTTTGGACTCCGTTTGGTGCTGATTTTCTGAAAAACCAAAAACTAGCAGAAAACAGCAACTGGCACTGGGCACTAGGTTAATAGGTTAGTTCCCAAAAATGATATAAAATGACATATAATTACATATAAAACATCCAAGATTGATACTATAATAGCATGGAATAATAAAAAATTATAGATACGTTGGAGACGTACCATGGTTCAAGTTTTGGCCCACTCGAGACAGACTCGACTGAGCCTGGCCGGAAGGAAACATGAAAACTCGATGGGCAACCAAACATGCCGAGGTGCATCATCTCATGCATTTTATGTAGAGCGCCATGCGAGAGGCAACCAGGTGTAGGTGGGCACCTGCTGGCTTCTCTGACTTCCTTCGCAAAAAATCCTACACCTATGGGCTTCCTACCGAAATCCTACGAAACCTTCCCAATCAAACTAGCCCCACCCCTAAATTTCATGTGTGGGTCCGTTTCCCCCATTGATATCCAATTAACATTTGACACATCCTGTAAAATCAACTCTGTAAATGTGCTCCATGGATGTAACGCTGCTCCTTCGTTCGGCTAGCATAGGAGACTCGAAACCGAATCGACATACGACTCAGCTTGGATTTGCTTTCTTAGAGCATCTCCAATAGATGATGCAAATTTGGAGATGTAAAAGTAGGTGTTGTATAATTTACATCACCAAAAAGTGCTTTATACATCTCCAAAAAAGAGCTAACTCCAACAAATGATGTATATTTGTGATGTAAAACTCCAACTCCAACAGATGATGCAAATGAAGATGTAAAACTAGTCGGCATGAGCACCGGCGGCCGAGCGCCGAGAGCCAGGAGGAGCGCCGCCGTACCGAGCGACGGCAGCAGGTGCGCCGGCGGCCGAGCGACGAGAGCCGGGAGGTCGAACGCGGCGGCGGGAGGTCGAATGGCCGGCGGTGCAGCTGTGAATCGAGCGGCAGATTGGTCGCGGCGGGCGGCGGGGCGACGGCCGTGCGGCGCGAGTAGGTCGAGTCTGGCGGCGGCGGGTGTGCAGCTCGAATCCAGCAACGCGGGGCGGTGAGACGTCTCCAACGTATCTATAATTTTGATTATTTCATGCTATTATATTATCAATCTTGGGTACTTTATATGCTTTATATGCAATTTTATATCATTTTTGGAAATTAACTTATTAACTAGTGCACAGTGCCAGTTGCTGTTTTTTGCTTGTTTTTGACTTTTCAGAAAATCAGTACCAAACAAAGTCCAAACACGATGAAACTTTACGGTGATTTTTTCTGGACCAGAAGGGACACTAGAACGTTTGGGAGGAGGCCAGAAGCTCTACGGGAGAGCCATGAGCTCACACGGCGCGCCCTAGGGGGGTGCCACCCGAGCTCGTGGGTCCCACACAGCTTCGTTTGACCTAATTCCACTTCTATAAATTCCTAAATATTTCCAAACCAACAGAGAGCCACCCGAAATAACTTTTTCGCCACCGCAAGCTTCTGTTCTTCCGCGATTCCATCTGGAGGCCTTTTCCGGTACTCTGCCGGAGGGGGAATCGATCACGAAGGGCTTCTATATCAACCTTGCTGCCCTTCTGATGATGTGTGAGTAGTTCACCACAGACCTACGGGTCCATAGCTAGTAGCTAGATGGCTTCTTCTCTCTCTTTGATCTTCAATACAAAGTTCTCCATGATCTCCATGGAGTTCTATCCGATGTAATCTTCTTTTGCGGTGTGTTTGTTGGGATCCGATGAATTATGGGTTTATGATCAGATTATTCATTGAAAGTAATTGAGTCTTTTCTGAACTTTATTATGCATGATTATTATAGCTTTGTTTTTCTCTCTGATATATCCGTTTGGTTTGGCCAACTAGATTGATTTATCTTTAGTGGGAGATGTGCTTTGTGATGGGTTCAATCTTGCGGTGTCCTCACCCAGTGACAGAAGGGGTAGCGAGACACGTATTTGTATTGTTGCCATTAAGGGTAAAACGACGGGGTTTATTCATATTGCTTGAGTTTATTATGTCTACATCATGTCATCATACTTCATGCATTATTCTGTTTGTTATGAACTTAATACATAGAGAGACAAGCATAGAAGCGCTCTCGAAGTGGAGTAATAGTAGTAGATACAGAATCGTTTCGGTCTACTTGTCACGGACGTGATGCCTATATACATGCTCATTGCCATGAATAACATCATAACCATTCACTTTTCTATCAATTGCCCAACAGTAACTTGTCTACCCACCGTATGCTATGTTTCGAGAGAGAAGCCTCTAGTGAAAACTATGGCCCCCGGGTCTACTTTTATCATATTAGAAGAACCTAAATTACCTCGCTGCATGTATTTTACTTTTTATTTACTTTTCAATTTATATATCTATCATTACCAGATTTGATCATTGCATGTAACGAGTTCAAGGGGATTGACAACCCTCTTGCCCGCATTGGGTGTAAGTATTGCTCTTGTGTGTGTAGGTACTGTTTGATTAGGATTTGCTTGGTTCTCCTATTGGTTCGATAACCTTGGTTCTCACTGAGGGAAATATTATCCGCTACTATATTGCTTCACCCTTCCTCTTCGGGGAAAATCCCAACGCAGCTCACAAGAAGCAGGCGACGGGGGGAGCTCAAGTCATGCAGCGGCATGGTGGTGATTTGACGACGGAGAAGCGACCAAATCGGCCGATATGGAGGCGGGCAGCGGGGGCGGTGGAGCGGTCGGATCTGGCAGTGGGGGTGGCGACAACATGGTGCGGTGGGCGAGCGGCACGGCGGCGGAAGTGTGGTGGGAAGGACTCAAATCGGCGGATCCTCGGCGGCTACGACGGCGCGGCGGGCGGCGGGGATAGCCGGCGGGGTCACGGTGGGGTCGGGGATGGACGGACGGGCGGCAGCGGCAACATTTCCAGTCAGAAATCGGCGGCGGCGGAGGCGGGCGGGCGTCAGGCGGACGGGGGGAACTGAAATGAAGCGGCGGTTGGCGGTTGGCGCGCGACTGGAGTTTTACATCACCTAGGAGGTGGAGATGCAAATTTGCATCTTAAATTGTTGTATTTTACATCACTTGGAGGAGGTGATGTATTTTTTTTTGCATCTACATCATCTGTTGGAGCAACATTTTTTGGCCTTCATGATGTAAAAGTTAGATATTTTTGCATCTACATCTTCTATTGAAGATGCTCTTAGCTTGCGCATTTTGTCTAATTATGAATAAATTATGCATTAATTGTATTTTTATTATTGACACCAAACTGATGGCCTATATAAATTGGTGATTTTCCTACAGCTTTTGAAATCCATTGAGTGGGCAAAAGGACTCATCGCACCTTGATCATCTCATCACCAACCTTCATGCACTGGGATGAAGCCCTTCGGACTTCCAACCACAAAGATCTAGCCAACTAGCTAGAAGATTGTGTGTGGTGCCAGGAGTCATTTAGGTGACCTTTTTGGAGTGGAGTAAATAGCAAAAAACTACCACAACTCTTGTTAGGATTCAATAAACTACCACTTTAACTTTTCTTCCTAATACCTATCAATTTTTTCTAATTTTTTCACAAAAAACACTAATGATCGATTGCCTTAAAATTGATCGCGGTTATGACAGATGCGGGTGATATAGGCCGAACCACCACCTGATATAGGCCGAACCTCGTGGCGAGATCTGATCAGTTGTTGCGGCCCGACCTTTCGTGACACTTCAACTTCAACAGTAGTAACCTCTCGCCCGCACACACGATGTATACGAAGTAGAGGGATTGAACCTTACGGTTCAGCATGAGAATACCAATCTCGACGATGGTACTCACGCGCAAAACAATTTTCTCACAGAGAAAACGCAACACGAAGGTTTTCTAAAGTTTCCTCCAAAACTTAGGGATTTTTAGACAGCTTCCCCCAAAAATCGATACGGGTATTTACCCTAAAAACACATCGTGTTTATTCATTAAATATAACCCTCTTGGAAAACGTCTGTAGTATATTCAGTACTAGGTGTAGACGTTATTGTATCATCAGCGATCATCGTAGTTAAAATACACGCGGTCATATCATCCTCTCCTCCTTGAAACAAAACCGTCTCCGGTTTCGAGTCGATCTCTTCGATAATATTTTTATTTCCAAACTGAATGATGACCGTAAAAATTTCAGCAGCTTCGGCCTCCCTTTTCTTAGCTTCCTCCCACTCTTTTATCTTCTCCATGTGTTCTTTCCTCCAAACAATGGAAAGCTTCTCACTCATAGGCACGAGGTCACACTTCTTACCCTTCTTGACAGTATATTTGTGTGTTTGGCAATCATATGCAACATCATATTCTTTGTACCATGGCTCGCCCAACAACAAGTGACACAAAATCATCGGTACCGGAATGACGTCGCACAAAACCTCACAAAAATATTTTCCCAACAAAAACGGTACCTTGGTCTGGTGCGTGACAGTGAGCTCTTCATGACCCCAACGAAACGAGTATGGTTGTGGACGTGGTGTCATCGGAAGTTCCAACTTCTCCACCATCTCGATGCTTGCGGCGTTGATCAAACTCGTGTGGTCGATTGTCATAGCACATGATCTCTCTTGTACCACAACACGAGTATGAAAAAGTCCATCCCATCGGCCTTCTTCCTCCAATTGAAATCCATAGCTTAGCTTCCATGATAATACAATCATTTTCTATAGTGTCGTGAACAACCTTGCTCTGAATACCACCTGATATAGGCCGAACGTCGTGGCGAGATCCGATCTGTTGTTGCGGCCCGACCTTTCACGACACTCCACCTTCAGCAATAGTAACCTCTCGCCCGCGCACGCGATGTACACGAAGCAGAGGGATTGAACCTTACGGTTCAGCACGAGAAAACCAATCTCGACAATGCTACTCACGCGCAAAACAATTTCCTCACAGAAAAAACGCAACACGTAAAGCTTCCTCCAGAACTTAGGGATTTTTAGACAGCTTCCCCCAAAACTTGATGCAGGTATTTACCATGAAAACACATCGTGTTTATTCATTAAATACAACCCTCTTGGAAAACGTCTGCAGTATATTCAGTACTAAGCGTAGACGTTATTGTATCATCAACTATCATCGTAGTTAAAATACACGCGGTCGTATCATCGGGCCACTCATCAGATCCACGTGGCACAAAAGTCAACTTCGATACAATGAACAAATACATTGGCCGTTATGACAGGTGGGGCCCACATGTTAGTCTCTACAAAGAATTCCCCAAAATAAATAGGCCAGCTCGGCACCAGCGACCCAGGGGTGGATTGATCCTCTCCCCCACCAGCGATCTTAACTCCTATGGGCTTCATTATTAAAGTCGGGCAACAACATCCTTTCCAAAAAAACAACATGGATGGAGGCTGAAAATTTTGCAGAGGCCATGGGTTTGAGGGAAGAAGACAAACATGAGCCATATCATATCCTAAAATTACCATCATGAGAAGATCGATCAAAATTTCAGTAAGCAAAGCATGGGAGTATGGGCAAAGAGAACTCACTTGATCCATGGAGGTGAGGAGAGAAGATTTGCGGTACGAAGGGGTGGAGGCATGGATGCATGCAGCTGTATGATTGCGCCAAGATATGAAAAGTGATTTTCTGATTAGAGCTTAATTACTACATGCATGCAACTCTTGATATAACTTTTGGTAGAGAGTGCATGCCCCACCCACCCCACCTCCCATCCTTTTCCTTTTGACTTGTAAATTTGAATGTTATATCTTTTGAATCAACAGTCAAATTTATATTTCATTTGCATATTCGTGTTCATTGTGACGAGGGCTTTGAACTAAGACCAGTTTAAATACATTTTGACACATTTTTTTGATTTCGCTTACTTTCAACTGCTGAAACTTAATAGAAATGAGCGTTAAAATCATTAAGTTTCATAACTAAAACTTAAAACCATGTGGGGGATCCAACGTTTTGACAATTTTAATAGAAATGAGCGTTAAAATCATTTCGCTTTATGAATTCCTTAGTGAGATGATCCAGTTCATGGATATCGAACATCATCAGATAAGTTTGGGAAATATTTCTTTTGGGTCATGTTTTTCTTATATCCTATATATCTAAGTAAATGATTTCATTTAAATGCACATGTAAGTCATCCAAATCATTAAGCGTATGCAAACCTTTCACTTTCTACTTTCCACTACATGCACGATCATCCCCATCATCAAGCAGATGCAATTCTTCCACATCATTATTTTTTATTTTTTCAGCGACAAATAATTAAACTTGAATGTCAAAAGACAACATAACATGCATTCACCCTACATTTACCTCTATATTTTTTACCGTTCATATGGCGAGAATGTGTGTGTGTGTGTGTGTGGGGGGGGGGGGGGGGGGGGGGGGCTATTTTCACATATTCTAATTTTACTTTCGATAATTTCATTGCCATAAATGTCCGTAGCAGCGCGTCGAGTGTTCTATAGTGTATACAAGTTAGTCGTGTGCAGTTTTGCTGTGCCAAATCCACCTGTCCGTATGGTGGAGGGGCAGCGTCGGTACTTTGATAGAAAAATTAAGATAAACAACAACTATGGAACTAGTTATACTATATATGGCTCAGTTTGCGGTAGCTGAACTATGATAGGATGCAATTAATTTATATTCTACTGTTGAAAATTAGTCATAAAAACAGATAAAAATGAAACAGACAAACACCAAAATTGGTTAAAGTGGGTGGGGCAAATGAAATTATGATAATCTACCACATTGTCAAACGCGACCTATATGTGCAGCAAGTAACCACCCTAGGTATTTTATTACAAACAAAACAAAACCACTATTTGTTTTTGAGAAACACGAATCATTATTAATTATATTCCGCAACTAAAAGGAAAGACCTAGCCTTAACAAATAATTTTGTCTCACTTGGATATTGTGGCGGCTTTTCAGACTCACACCTATTTATTTATACTACCGGACATTACAGTTAGTTGAGAGCAAATTTTATGTAGATGTAGCAAAAATTAGTAATTTGCCTTAATAATGAAGCTCGCACAGCACAATAGACACAAAGTAACCGGAAATCCGACATTTAAATTACATTCATATCCTAGTTTTAGAAACTTTCGAAGGAATGCCTCAACCTCTATGAGATGCGGATGCAATAGAACGATTGTAGATATATCTGACAAAGCCATAGCCCAGATAAACTATACGAAATAACTAATGGAGTAGGTGTGAACTTAACAGTTATTATACTACAAAAGTTAGAAACATACACGACCTAAACATCACTTTCATACATCACACATAACAACCTTGTGCAATGACTTCTTCTCGTGTGATGAAGTCAACTATTTTTTCCTATAATGGGAACGAGTCGTAAAAAAAACCTATGATCGGACAACATATATGTAAATAATTGCCCTAAACTTTACTCCAGTGAGTACTGACTACTGACCGAGAAGCTCACCTGCTATGATCCGAAGTCTTCCTACAGAATTCCTCAAAGTAAAAAAAAAGTCTTCCTACGGACCATGCATGCACACGCTCAACAACTCATGAGCCACCAGCCACAACGACGACATGCTAACGGGAAACCCACGCGTCGACCATGGGGGAAATACACTTCGGAACCTGGTTGTATATACATCCTATATGGGGATTTTTTTTAGTAATTAAACAAAAAGTCAAAATAGTTTAGAACTACTTTTAGAACAAACTTGACTTACTTTTGCACTAGTATATAAATTTTCACGAAAAAAAAATTAACGTTGACTTAACATCGAAAAAGACAAAATTTATTTGCTATTATAGGTCACTATTCACATTATTTTGGACAAAAATTTGTCTTTTTTGAAAAGAAGTCAAAGGAGGATTTTCAGTTTGTGGAATTTTTCTCACTAGTACAATGGAAGGTCAAGTTTATTTTAAAAATATTTTCAGAATTTTTTGACTTTTTGTTAAATTACTAAAAAAAAATCATATAGGGTGTATATGTCCCCATAGACCAAACGTCCGCGTCCTCGACCATGGCGCCTATATAAACATTAGCTCCGGTGCATTCCAAGCATAGATTCTAAGCTAATCAAGATGGCTTCTTCCACGCCTTACCTTGTCGTGCTCTTGTGCCTCACGAGCCTCCTGCAGGCATCGCTGACGGCGGCGAACCCGCCATCGGAGCTGCCGGAATCCGAGGTGAGAAGCAGGTTTTCCAAGTGGATGACTAAGTACTCGAAGCAGTACTCATGCCATGAGGAGGAGGAGAAGCGGTTCGGAATCTTCAAGCAGAACACCAACACCATCGGCGCTTTCGCCAGCCAGACTACGGTCAACGCCGTCGTGGGTGGGTTCGGGCCGCAGACCATCACCACGGTCAGGGTGGGCATGAACAGGTTCGGCGACCTCAACCCCAGCGAGGTCGTCGAGCAGTTCACCGGGTTCAACAACACCGCCTTTCGCACCCCCAAGCCCTCGCCCCTCCCCTACCACTCCTGGAAGCCGTGCTGCGTCGACTGGCGCTCCAGCGGCGCCGTCACCGGCGTCAAGTTTCAAGGCTCTTGCTGTAAGTCAAGCTAGATATATATATAGATCCGCTCCTACTGCTCCGCTACGTTTACTTACGTTGTGCATGGACATATTTATGGCAGTGTCGTGCTGGGCGTTCGCGGCGGTGGCGGCCATCGAAGGCATGAACAAGATCAGGACCGGCGAGCTGGTGTCGCTGTCGGAGCAGCAGCTCGTGGACTGCGACACCGGGAGCAGCGGCTGCAGCGGTGGGCGCTCCGACACGGCGCTCGGCCTCGCGGCAGCCCGCGGCGGCATCACATCGGAGGCCAAGTACCCGTACAGCGGCTTCCAAGGCAGCTGTGACGTGGACAAGCTGCTGTTCGACAACCAGGCGTCCGTCAAGGGCTTTAAGGCCGTGCCGCCCAACGACGAGCATCAGTTGGCGCTTGCAGTGGCGCAGCAGCCCGTGACGGTGTACATCGACGCCAGCGCGTGGGAGTTTCAGTTCTACACCGGTGGCATCTACCGCGGCCCTTGCTCATCCGATGCGTCGAGGGTGAACCATGCCGTCACCATCGTCGGCTACTGTGAAGGTCCCGGCGAGAACAACAAGTACTGGATCGCCAAGAACTCGTGGAGCAACGACTGGGGTGACCAGGGCTACATTTACCTCGCCAAGGACGTGTCATGGCGGACGGGCACCTGCGGTCTCGCCACCTCGCCCTTCTACCCGACGGCTTGATCGATGCCGGCCGGCTTGCCGGAGGGGCTTTTGCATTCACCAACTGCTTATGTTGTTTTATTTTATTTGACAGGGGACAATTTGCTTATGTTAAGTACCAGTGCGTCGATCATACATACGGCACAAATTATTGAAGGATGTGTGCTATTATTATTATTATTATTATTCATCTGTGATAATGCATAATAAATTATCAATAAAGTATGAGTTCATTTGGCTTAATCTGTCTTTGGCATTGCGGTGATTGTGTTAATCCCATTTACCTAGACAGTTTTTGTTTATTTAGTGTCTTTTAAAAAAAAGACGTATATTAATTAATTAAAAAGTTGAATACAATCGTTCATTACAGCATTCGCCACGCAGGGCGAAAAACTATTACAAAGAAGGCCATCCGACCTATTATCAAAACTAAACTTAGCTATCTGGTGAGCCACCTCATTGGCCTGTCTACTGATCTTTGCCAGTTTAAAGTTTGGAAGAAGCTTGGTTTTTTTTTTAGGGGAAAGAAGCTTGGTAATGGCTAAGGCTTCCTTCTTGAGATCCACCAGAGAAGACCTATCAAGGGCGAAAGTCATTTTGCGCGTTAACGTCATGTACCGGTAGATCCTGCATCGGTCGTCCATTCTGCGATTCATGCTGGCCATGTCCACGAATCGGTATTTCAGATGTATAGTTATAGTCCTTGTTTCTTATTACTATTAATTCATATACGGAGTCCTGGTCCTACCACCACCCTCTCGTCAGTTCGCATAGTAACTCCGCCGCGGTATTCCATACACCTGGGGAGTCCTGGTCCTACCACTTCTCCTTTCTCCTTCTTCTTCCTCTGCTCCGCCGGCGCCTCTTCTTCTGCTTTCTTCCGCAGGCGCGGTTCTTCTTCTTTCTTCTTCTTCCATTGTTGGCCACCATTTGCTCCCGAAGTTTGCTCTCACTCGGCGCCCCATTCCGCATCTCGAGAGGATGAATCCAAGCTTTTGTGTCGCGGCAAAGTACTAGATTTCTCGATTTCAGGGACCTGGTAAGTTCATTTTCAATCCCCAAATAGGAATTCTGTACCCCCAGCTAGTATGCAGATTTGTTCATTCGAATCTATGTGCTTCATTTTGGTACATATTTTTGCTATTCTATGAGGAACCCTAACCCTAGTTGATTCAAAACATGTTGTTGTTCTTGTCCTAGTTCAACCCTCGATTTGGCATTGCTATTGTTATTCGTTGAACTGGCAAAATGTTTTTTTAATATTATTCCCAACAGATTTTTTTTCAAACTTCGAACTGTCTAGTTGATATTTTGTGAAATATATAAATGCTAAAAAATAGATGGTTTTATTTAAAAAGTTATACCTCATCTTGATAAATTAGATGTGAAATAATATTTCTCTTCACACGCATGTGAAATGTGATACTTTTACCACGGCTGATTAATAGACGGGGAAATGATATATTTGTCAGTGATTTTGCCGCTTTTTTTCTTGATTTTGAACATGTGAAATGTGAAACAAAGACATTTTGGATATTTATTTTTGTTACGGTTTAAATAACTTACACATATTGTTAGCGATTCCAGAAAATGTTAATTTTTGTTACGGTTCTATGACTGACTGATAGCCGTCATGTCTATATATAGACACGTTAATTATGAAATATTTGTAGTATCAAATTCACTTATAAGCTTTGACATGTCATTTATTGGTCAATAATTGGTTCTACTAATGTAGAGATGGAGCGTCGTAAATCACGAAGATCAAAAAGACCAGTGCAGTTAGAAGGATCTAAAAAAAAGAAGGATCTACTAATGAAATCAGTGATGATGAAGTTTCTTCTGGATCCAAAAGAACTGCCAACAGTAGAAGAACTTCTCCCAAGAAGACTAAAAGGGCCGCTAGATCAGCAATATTACAGGTAACGATTTATAGTATATTTCCATTTTAGTTTAGTTACTAAGTATATACATTGTGATATTTTGTCTTATATGCAGAGCATCAATTGGAAATGTAGCCCTCTCAGAATTGCCCAACTAGTCAAAGAATTAGCACCGAGGCAACTGCAAATGGGTGAAAGATATGGAATTCCAATCAGTCATAGAAATGCCTGAATATAAACTATCGCGCAGGCTCTTGTTATGGCTTGTCAAACGTGGAGATTGTAAAACCAAGTCCCTGGTTTTAAGAAACAGGAGAATTTCACTTATGGATGCAGTTGAAAACATCTTGCAGTTTCCAGCTGGTGAAATTGATGTGGAAATGCCTCCTGCGGGAAATCCCCAGGAGCTTCTAGGGTCCCTTCTGGTCCAGAAAAAATCACCGTAAAGTTTCACCTGAGCTTGTGGATCTCTCATGCATCGTATGGTCTCCCCCCGAAGCTTCTGGGGTCCCTTCTGGTCCAGAAAAAATCACCGTAAAGTTTCATCGTATTTGGACTTCGTTTGGTATGGTTTTCTGCGAAACAATAAAATAGGCAAAAACAAAAACTGGCACTGGACACTGAGTTAATAGATTACTTCCCAAAAATGATGTAAAATTGCATATAAAGCATACAAGATTGATAATATAATAGCATGAAACAATAAAAAATTATAGATATGTTGGAGACGTATTAGGACGACATCGCCAGCTCCGCCACGTCCGCACCCCGCCGCCACGACCACGAAGCCGGAACGTCCGTGGGCGCCGCCGACAACGGGGAAGATTAGTGAATGGTAGGTCGCCGCCGACAACGAGGAAGAGTAGTGAATGGTAGGTCGCCGCCGCTCGGGTCCCAAGAAGGCCACTGCTCCTTCCCTCCCGTTGAAGCCAAGCTTGGTGGGCTGATCATTGATAACCCACAAGTATAGGGGATCGCAACAGTTTTCGAGGGTAGAGTATTCAACCCAAATTTATTGATTCGACACAAGGGGAGCCAAAGAATATTTGCAAGTATTAGCAGTTGAGTTATCAATTCAACCACACCTGAGACTAAATATCTGCAGCAGAGTGATCAGTAGCACCGTAGTATGATAGTTTGATAGCAGTAGCAATAATAGTAACGGTAGCAGCAATAGTAGTAGCAATTGTAACAGTAGTAGCAACAGTAGTAACTTAGCAAGAACAATATGTGAAAAACTCGTAGGCATTGGATCGGTGAAATTGTTGGATAACATTCATCATGTAACAGTTATAACCTAGGGCGACACAGAACTAGCTCCAATTCATCAATGTAATGTAGGCATGTATTCCGTATATAGTCATACGTGCTTGCGATAAGAACTTGCTTGACATGTTTTGTCCTACCCTCCCGTGGCAGCGGGGTCCATAAGGAAACTAAGGGATATTAAGGCCTCCTTTTAATAGAGAACCGGAACAAAGCATTAGCACTTAGTGAATACATGAACTCCTCAAACTACGGCAATCACCGGAAAGAATCTCAATTATTGTCACCTTGGGGTATGCGGATCATAACACGTAGCAGGTGCATACAACTTGCAAGATCGGATCAAGAAAACAAATATATTCATGAAAACATAAAGGGTTCAGATATGAAATCATGGCACTCGGGCCCTAGTGACAAGCATTAAGCATAGCAAAGTCATAGCAACATCAATCTCAGAACATAGTGGATACTAGGGATCAAGCCCTAACAAAACTAACTCGATTACATGATAAATCTCATCCAACTCATCACCGTTCAGCAAGCCTACGAAGGAATTACTCACCCCCGGCGGTGAGCATCATGAAATTGGTGATGAAGGATGGTTGATGATGACGATGCCGGAAGATCCCCCTCTCCGGAGCCCCAAACGGACTCCAGATCTGGCCTCTCGATGAAGAACAGGAGGTGGCGGCGGCTCCGTATCATGAAACACAATAAAACTTCCTCTCATATTTTTTTCTCTGGAATTGTGAATTTATAGCGTTGGAATTAGGGTCAGCGGAGACACGTGGGCCCCATGAGGTACCAGGGCGCTCCTGGGGGGGTGGCGCGCCCTGGTGCCTCGTGGCACTGGGTGGCTCCCCTCCAGTATGTTTTGGCTCCAGTATTTTTTATATATTCCATAAAAAATCTCCAAAAAGTTTCATCCAATTCCAAGAACTTTTATTTCTGCACAAAAAACAACACCATGGCAATTCTGCTGAAAACAGCGTCAGTCCGGGTTAGTTTCATTCAAATCATGCAAATTAAAGTCCAAAACAAGAGCAAAAGTGTTTGGAAAAGTAGATACGACGGAGACGTATCAACTCCCCCAAGCTTAACTCATTGCTTGTCCTCAAGCAATTCAGTTGACAAACTGAAAGTGATAAAGAAAAACTTTTACAAACTCTTTTGTTCTTGTATCTATATATATGCTTAAATAGCACCCAAGTTTTCAGCAAAGATTATAACTAACCATGCAAATGATAACTCTTAGAAATTATATTCACTCATATCAGTGGCATAATCAACTAGCGAGCAATAATAAGATATCTCAAATGCCAACATTTTGTCAAAACAATCATGATATAATATGATAACATGGTATCTCGCTAGCCCTTTCTGAGACCGCAAAACATAAATGCAGAGCACCTCCAAAGTTCAAGCAGCGACTAAACATTGTAATTCATGGTAGAAGAGATCCAGTCATGATGCACACAACATTAACTATACACAATGCATGAGAATGACAATAGTGCTCTCAGGTCTGGTGCTTGTTTGAGAAGGTGATGACTCAACAATAAAAGTAAAATAACATAAAAGTAAATAGATAGGCCCTTCGTAGAGGGAAGCATGGATTTGCAGAGGTGCCAGAGCTCGAAGCTTAAATCAGAGATAAATAAAATTTTGGGAAGTATGCCTTTCCTGTCAACGTCACGACCGAGAGTTTTCAATATCTTCCATGCTAAACACATTAGAGGCGGTTCCCAAGCGGTAAAGTAAAGTTTACTCCCCCTCCACCAACAATCACAAGCCATGGCTAGCCGAATCCTCGGGTGCCCTCCATACCAACAACTTTCCGGGGGAGTTTGTTTTATTATTTTGCAATTTTAATAATGGGACTGGGCATCCCGATTACCAGCCCCTCTCGTGCAAGGACAAGTGAATAAACACTCATCATGAGAATAACCCGCTTAGCATGGAAGATACAGACTGCCCCCTGTCGCTCCATGAGCGGTACGGGCACACAAAACAGATGTTCATTTGAATATTTAGAGGTGGCACATGCAAATTTACTTAGAACGGCAGAGTGATACCGCATATAGGTAGATATAGTGGACTCATTTGGAATAACTTTGGTTTAAGGATTTTGATGCACAAGCAGCATTCCCGCTTAGTACAGGCGAAGGCTAGCAAATAGGTTGAGAAGCGACCAGCTAGAGAGCGAAAACGGTCATAATCATGCATTATGAATAATCAACATTGAATACTAGCATGAGTAGGATATAAGCACCATGAACATAAATATCGTGGATGCTATGTTGGTTTTGAATCAACTACATGTGTGAACATGTGCCAAGTCAAACCACTCAAAGCATTCAGAGGAGGATACCATATCATCATACTACATCACAATCATTTTAATGCATGTTGACACTCAAGATAAATCATTATCCACTCCTAGCTACTTAAGCATGGCATGAGCAACTATAATCTCTAATTGTCATCATAAACATGTTTAATCATAATATGCTGAATCATGGATACTAAGTTAAACATATTTACAAAAACAAAGAACAAGTTGAGTTCATACCCGCTTTTCCTTGGCACGGTCACTTCATCAAATCATCGTCATTATTGCCTTTCACTTGCACAACCGAATGATATGAAAATAAAAATAGTGCAAGTGCGCCGTGAACAAAGCTGGAATCTGCAAGCATTTTATTCAAAGGAGAAGACAAGGTAAAATGGGCTCTTTGTTAAATCAACAATAATGCATACGAGAGCCACTCAACATTTTCATCGTGGTCTTCTCCTTACAATGACTCAACAAAAGAAAAGAATTTCAGAGAAACACACTGAAATATTTTTGGAGTTTCTAGTTTTTCTGAAGAAAGCAAATTAAAGAAGAAAAACGAAAACAAGAAGAGAAAACTATTTACACGGGGGAACTCCCAACAAGTAAAAGAAGAAAAGGGAAATCTTTTTGGGTTTTCTTTTAGTACTACTACTAATTAAGCTAGAAAGAAAAACCGAAAAGAAACGAGAAATATTTTTGGATTTTCTCAAAGTTTTTCAAACACACAAGAAGAAAGCGAGGAAAATAAAATTAACATGGATTATACAATGAAAAGGTATGAACATCGACAACTGGAATAAAATGTGTGAGCATGAATGTAATGTCGGTGAGAGATACGTACTCCCCCAAGCTTAGGCTTTTGGCCTAGCTTGGTCATCGCCATCCCTGGTCTGGGTAATAATTGAAGTGGTAGCTCGTAGAGGCGTTCTGAGCCGCCTCCTCAGCCAAACGCGCAGCCTCGACCGCCACCTTGTACTCGTGCACCTCGCTCTCCAATAGGTAATATCTCTGTTTGTTCTGAAAATCAAAGAGGGCAGGAGCAGGCAAAACAACATACACAGATCGAGATTTATTAAAAACTAAGTTATATTCATATCCCTGTGCATTGCGTTTTAAAAACTTATGTTCTCGCATTGTTTCGAAATTTAAATATTTGTAGGGTAAGAGGGGATCATTGGAATTGGGCGAGACCCCTAACTTTGCAGCTACACGGGAGGCATAAATTCCTCCATACAAATCGCCATTACCTGCGTTACGCTGCAGCCTACGTGCGACAATAGCCCCAAGATTATAATACTTGCTGCCAGTCAAAGCCGTATGGATAAGACTCAGATCAGGGGCACAAAGCGTACTGCAGTCCTGCTTACCAACAATGCATTTACCATTAAAGAGTGCAAAATATCGGATAGCAGGAAAGTGGATGCTAACTATTCTGGCCTGCGTGACTCCTCTATCCTCACCGTTGCAAAGGCTATTAAGAAATGACTCATAATCAGATTTTTGTGGCTCATCTAACGAACCCCAATATGGAATTTTGCATGCATCGCAGAATTCTTCTAGAGACATACTATAGGATTTGTTATAGAGGTGAAATGAAACTCTAGAAGTGCGTGGGTGATATTCAAAGTGTTGAGTGAATGAATGAGTGAGGTAGTAATGTTGTGGTGGCCTATCTGCGATGAAGGCGGAGAGCTCGGTGTTGTGAATATATTGGTCAAATTCTTCCTTGATGCCTGCACATAGCATGAACTCGTTGCAAGGCCATCGACATGATTTTGCTTCGGCACCCCGCACCGAACTTGCCCTTGGTTCCTCATATGATTGGCGTGCTGAGCTTTCACTTGATGACGCTTCAGAGGACCTCCTCCTCGAAGAACTCCTCCGGAAGATATTCAT
The DNA here is from genome assembly GCA_039707655.1 of Elymus sibiricus. NCBI lineage: Eukaryota > Viridiplantae > Streptophyta > Magnoliopsida > Poales > Poaceae > Elymus > Elymus sibiricus. The sequence continues at coordinate 125,280,664 of CM077668.1, forward strand.
TTTCCTAAGAACAATTTTCTGAAATTTTTTGGGCCACAAAATGATATCAATAAAACTTCACAAGATTGATAGCAACTACTCATATGGATGTCTGGAGGCTATATCAGACATTCAAACTACTTGGAACTCAAAGAATTCAACATGCAAGCTCATTTTCAGTAGCACCAAGAGTAGCTAATTATGCAAAATATAATCCACTAGAACAAAAACTAATTGGAGCAATGGAGGAGTCACATACCAAGGAGCAATCTCCCAAAACAGTTTCGGAAACGGAGCTCCGAGCAAAGAGATCGAAAATTTCAGGTTTGTGAGCAAGAACACGAGAGAGAGAGCTACCAGGAATTTTTGCTAGAGGTAAGAGACGAAGTGGGCTGAAGGGATAAGTGAGGGGGTCCCTGTGGGGCCCACGAGGTACCTGGGCGCGCCAGGGGGGTGGCGCGCCCTAGTGCCTCGTGGGCACCTGGGGCACCCCCTTGGTATGTTCCCAGTGCCAAAAATTCTTAAATATTATATAAAAATTCATATCAAAATTTTATTGCATTCTGAGCACTTTCATTTCTGGACATTTTTTATTGCACGGATAAATCAGAAAACAGGATAATCATGGCATTTTATTTTATTTAACTAAAAATAACAGAAAACAAAGAGTGGGTACAGAAGGTTGTGCTTACTAAATTCATCGACCACATGCCTCTCAAAAAGAATTCATTAATAAGGTTGATCAAGTCTTATTAACAAACCATTTCCGAGTAACATGAAACCGAAGAATTTTCGTATAACACTAAGTTACCTCAACGGGGATATGCATCTCCCCAATAATAAGAGTTTCATATTTCTTTTTAATAGTAGGAAGAGGGGGTTGAAAATTTCCAATAGTAATTGTTGGAGTCTTTCCAATAACACGAATACCATTTACTTGCAATTGTTTCTTCGGAAAGTGCACCGTATGTTCATTACCATTGATATGAAAAGTGACCTTGCTTTTGTTGCAATCAATAACAGCCCCTGCAGTATTCAAAAAGGGTTTACCAAGGATAATCGACATATTGTCATCCTCGGGCATATCAAGTATAACAAAGTCTGTTAGGATAGTAACATTTGCAACTACAACGGGCACATCCTCACAAACATCGATAGGTATGGTAGTTGATTTGTCAGCCATTTGCAATGATATTTCAGTGGGAGTGAGTTTATTCAAATCAAGTCTTTTATATAAAGAGAAAGGCATAACACTAACACCGGCTCCTAAATCACACAAGGCAGTTTTGACATAATTTTGTTTAATGGAGCATGGTATAGTTGGTACTCCTGGATCTCCTAGTTTCTTAGGTACTCCATCCTTAAAAGAATAATTTGCAAGCATGGTGGAAATTTCAGCTTCGGGTATCTTTATTTTATTTGTGACAATGTCTTTCATATATTTAGCATAAGGAGGCATCTTTATAAAATCAGTCAAACGAGTGCGCAAAAAGACTGGCCTAAGCATTTCAGCAAAGCGTTCAAATTCTTCCTCATCCTTTTTCTTAGATGGTTTAGGAGGAAAGGGCATGGGTTTTTGAACCCATGGTTCTCTTTCTTTAGCATGTTTTCTAGCAACGAAGTTTCTTTTATCATAACGTTTATTTTTAGGAGGTGGGTTATCAAGATCAACAGCAGGTTCTATTTCAACATCATTATCAAGTTCTTTATCATTATCTGGTTGGGTATCCACATGAGCATCATCATTATTATTATCATCAGGTGAATGTTCATTACCAGATTGTGTTTCAGCATCAGAAATAGAAACATCATTACTATCCTCCAAGGGTTTTTCTACCTCAGGTTCACTAGAAGTATGCAAAGTCCTATCATTTTTCTTTTTCTTTTTCTTTTTAGATGGACTAGGTGCATCAACATTAATTCTTTGACAGACTTGTTCAATTCTTTTAGGATGACCTTCATGATAAAGTGGCTCTAGAGTCATTCTACCGCCTCTAGTCATTACTCTGACAGCATGATCATTCATTTTGTTATTCATTTCATTGAGCAATTCACTTTGAGATTTAGCAACTTGTTCTAATTGAGTTTGAACCATAGATGCATGTTTACTTACACCTTTAACATCATTAGCAATTCTAAATAACAAGTCACTCAAGCGGTCAATCATGTAGGCATTTCATTTCAATTGTTTCATAACATTGGCATTGAAATGATCTTGCTTAATAATATAATTGTCAAATTCATACAAGCATTGACTAGGAGGTTCGTTATAAGGAATATCACTTTCATTAAACTTTATAAGAGAATTTACCTCTACTACCTATGTCGGTTTGTCAAGACCATGTATCTCTTCAATAGGTGGTAAATTCTTAACATCTTCAGCTTTAATACCTTTTTCCTTCTGGCATTTCTTTGCTTCTTGCATATCTTCAGGACTGAGATATAAAATACCCCTCTTCTTCGGAGTGGGTTTAGGCAGTGGTTCAGGAAGTGTCCAATCATTATCATTCTTCAATATATTATTCAATAATTCCTCAGCTTGTTCAATAGTCCGTTCCCTGAAAACACAACTCGCACAACTATCTAGGTAGTCCCTAGAAGCATCGGTTGATGAAGAACGTTGCATGAAAATCAAAAAAATTCCTACGAACACCCAAGATCTAATCTAGGAGATGCATAGCAACGAGAGGGGAGTGTGTCTACATACCCTTGTAGACCGAAAGCGTTAGCGTCGTAACGCGGTTGATGTAGTCGTACTCTTCACGATCCAATCGCGATCCAATCCGATCTAGTGCCGAACGGACGGCACCTCCGAGATTAGCACACGTTCAGCTCGATGGCGTCCTCTCCTTCTTGATCCAGCAAGAGAGGGGAAGGAGGTAGATGAGATCGGAACCAGCACGACGGCGAGGTGGTGGTGGTGGCAGCAGAAATCCGGCAGGGCTTCGCCAAGCGCTGACGGAACGTGGAGGAGGAAGAGAGGGAGGGGGCGGCCAATGGTGGAAGCGTGCTGCCCCCCGCACCCCTCCCCACTATATATAGAGGAGGAAACTTGGAGGAAGAATAGCGCCGCGTGAACAGTACCACGTGAATAGTACACGCGTGAACAGTACGCGTGAATAGTAATCCCCTTTCCAAGTAATGCCTCGTATCTCCTATTTTAAAGGGATTTGATCTTATCACTTGGGATAGCCGCATGGGCCAAGTGGGGCTGCTGCGCCTGGCCCATGAAGGGCTGGTGCGCCCCCCTCAGAGTCCATGTGGACCCTCCGTGGACTTCCGAACACCTCCGGAACCCTCCGGGACCTTCCCGGTACAATACCGAAAAAAACAAAACTTTTTCCGGAACCCAAAATATGACTTCCCATATATAAATCTTTACCTCCGGACCATTTCGGAGCTCCTCGCGATATCCTGGATCCCATCCGGGACTCCAAACAACCTTCGGACTTTCCACTATTAATATCTCATTACTACCCTAGCGCTATCGAACGTTAAGCGTGCGACCCTACGGGTTCGGGAACATGTAGACATGACCGAGATACTTCTCCGGTCAATAATCAATAGCGGGATCTGGATACCCATATTGATTCCTACATATTCAACGATGATCTTTATCGGTTGAACCACGATGTCAAGGATTCGGTTAATCCCGTATGCAATTCCCTTTGTCCAGCGATATGTTACTTGCCCGAGATTCGATCGTCGGTATCTCCATACCTAGTTCAATCTCGTTACCAGCAAGTCTCTTTACTTGTTCCGTAATACAAGATCCCATGGCTAACTCATTAGCCACATTGCTTGCAAGCTCTTTACGATGTTGTATTACCGAGAGGGCCCAGAGATATCTCTCCGTCATATGGAGTGACAAATCCCAGTCTCGATCCGTGCCAACCCAACAAACACCTTCGGAGATACCTGTAGAGTACCTTTATGATCACCCAGTTACGAAGTGACGTTTGGATACACACTAAGTATTCCTCCGGTGTCAGGGAGTTGCACGATCTCATGGTCTAAGGAACAGATACTTGACATGAAGAAATTTTATCCTATGCATTTGGTTCATCGTGATCGGAATTATATATATAATTTTTGGCCTCGTGAAGGAGAAAGCATCGCTCAAGCTTGGGGGAGGCTTAAGTACATGATGTACACATGCCCCAACCATGAGCTCTCAAGAGAAATTATCTTACAGAATTTTTAAGCTCGGCTTTCTCATGATGATCAAACCATGCTCGATTCTTCTTCGACTGGCTCCTTTATGAGGAAAACTATTGAATTCAGATGGGATCTTCTGGAAAGAATTAAACGCAACTCTGCAGATTGGGAACTCGACAAAGGTAATGAGTCAGGTATAATACTTGAGTTCGATTGTGTTAAATCTTTTATGGATACCGATGCTTTTCGTAAGTTTAGCACTAAATATGGACTTGACTCTGAGATAGTAGCTTCCTTTTGTAAATCATTTGCTACTCATGTTGATCTTGTAGGAGATATGCCCTAGAGGCAGTGATAATAGTTATTTTATATCTCCGAGTTTGTAATGAATGTTTATGTTCCATGCTATAACTGCAATGATTCTCGAGTCTACAATAACCACAAGGCTCGGAGGGAAACTCATGTGCACGTGTGGTATAATAAACGGTAAAATGTATTCCTAGTCTTGCCTCTAAGACTGGCTCAAGTATTGCATGATGATCCTGTTTTCCTGATCATGGGCATGTCTATGCCGGCAATTTTGAGAGCACAATGTTAGGAGAACACTTGTGTTGAATCGACCCGAATTGATGTTATGCTATGAGATACATTCGTCACAAGTTAATGGTAAATAACACAGAGATAGTTAATCTTTGCATAAATCCTTAGACCATGAGAGTATCGAGTTCCTTCGTACTTGCTTCGTGAACTTTGGGGTTTGTTAAACATCATCCGTAAATGGGTGGCTATTACGGCGGCTTATGGGTTCACGGAAAAGTATGACAAGAAACGAGATAGCTCAAGATTGGGATTTGCTCCTCCGACGATGGAGAGATATTCTTGGGCCCTCTCGGTGTTACGGTATCCATCATCGTCTGATCAGACACATTGTGATTTGATCATTGGGATGCCGGAACGCGGAAACGAGAAAAGAGAACAAAACCGGTAACGAGGTAACTTGCATGGTGGACAAGTTGTTGATCCACGGGGATGCAATAAATCTCACCTTGGGTTTTCTAATATATCGTGAAGCAACAGGAATAGCACACGGCAACTGGAGGTTCACTCGAATATTCATTCGTGTGGGTATAGGGGTCAATATGGGTGTCCACGGCTCCGATGTTGATCATTGATCGGAAAGTCTTCCGGGTCATGTCTATACTTCACCGAACCTATAGGGTCACATGCTTAAGGGTCATCTATCTGCTGAATACTAGACGGGGAGTCTGAGAGAAAATCACCGAAAAAGTTTCGGACGAAACGGAAACGTTCCGGAGAGAACACCGGAATAGTTCTGGTAAAACTGAAAAGTTGTTTCAGGGTATTCCATTAAGTCAAATTGGTTTCGGCACATGTCTGGAAATTCTTAGAGGGTGCCAGAATCGTTCTGGAAACTTCTGGGATTTTTCCGGAGGAAAAACCGGAAATGTTCCGGAGCAGTCGGAACCGCTATGGTAGCTTTTCGCTGAAGAAAAACATTGTTCCAAAATTGTTTCGGAATGCGTTCAAAATTGTTTTAGTGGGTACTGGAATTGTTCTAGGCACACAGAAATAATTTGGGATTTAACGGACGCAGAAAAATGTCTTCATGAATAGTGAAAGTGCTTTATCGATATTTTTTGGAAAGCACCTTTTGGGATATTTCCCAAAAGGCTTCTAGAAGAACTTGGGAGCCAAGCGGAAGCCCCCTCATGGGGGGGCCCCCAAGTGTGGCCGGCCAAGGGAGGTGGAGCTCCTTGGAGCTCCACATGGCACCCCTTTTAGCTCTATTCTTTTATGAAAAGGCATAAAGTGGGGGTACTTTGGTATTTTTGTATGACAATTTTACCCCTTGGCTATCCTATAAATAGAGGTGGAGGGGTGCTCTCCAAACCTCATCCTTGCTCTCATACACATGCCATGCTCGTCTGGCTCTCTCTCTCTCCCTCCCAGCGAAATAGTTTCGTAGAGCCGAAAGGCTGTCTGGGTTCCAGCAGGAACTAGTTCTGGACGGCGAAGCCCTGCCGGATAGCTGACACCGTATGTGTGCAACCCCATAGAGAGATTGTAGTTTCGATCTTTTGCCCGAGGGTCTGTTCGTGTGTCCTCCCGAAGGGCTGTCCGAGTTACCGTTCGGTTTTCGGGTGTCCTCCCGAAGGGCTGTCCGAGTTACCGTTCGGGTTTCGATCGTCGGTATCTCCATACCTAGTTCAATCTCGTTACCAGCAAGTCTCTTTACTTGTTCCGTAATACAAGATCCCATGGCTAACTCATTATCCACATTGCTTGCAAGCTCTTTACGATGTTGTATTACCGAGAGGGCCCAGAGATATCTCTCCGTCATATGGAGTGACAAATCCCAGTCTCGATCCGTGCCAACCCAACATACACCTTCGGAGATACCTGTAGAGTACCTTTATGATCACCCAGTTACGAAGTGACGTTTGGATACACACTAAGTATTCCTACGGTGTCAGGGAGTTGCACGATCTCATGGTCTAAGGAACAGATACTTGACATGAAGAAAGCTGTAGCAAATAAACTAAACGATCTGATGCTAAGCTTACGGTTGGGTCTTGTCCATCACATCATTCTCCTAATGATGTGATCCCGTTATCAAATGACAACTCATGTCTTTGGTCAGGAAACCATAACCATCTTTGATCAACGAGCTAGTCTAGTAGAGGCTTACTAGGGACACGGGGTAGTTTATGTATTCACACATGTATTTAAGTTTCCGGTCAATACAATTCTAGCATGAATAATAGACATTTATCATGAACAAGGAAATATGATAATAACCAATTTATTATTGCCTCTAGGGCATATTTCCAACAGTCTCCCACTTGCACTAGAGTCAATAATCTAGTTCACATCGCTATGTGATTAACACCCAATGAGTTCTGGGGTTTGATCATGTTTTGCTTGTGAGAGAGGTTTTAGTCAACGGGTCTGCCACATTCAGATCCGTATGTACTTTGCAAATCTCTATGTCATTCTGTAGATGCTGCTACCACGCTCCACTTGGAACTATTCCAAATGACTACTCCACTATGCATATCCGGTTTGCGACTCAGAGTCATCTGGATCGGTGTCAAAGCTTGCATCGACGTAACCCTTTACGATGAAATCTTTATCACCTCCATAACCGAGAAACATTTCCTTAGTCCTCTTTAGGTACCTAAGGATAATTTTGACCGCTGTCTAATGATCTACACCTGGATCACTTTGGTACCTCCCTGCCAGACTTATGGCAAGGCACACATCAGGTCTGGTACACAGCATGGCATACATTATAGAGTCTATGGCTGAGGCATAGGGAATGACTTTCATCCTTTCTCTTTATTCTGCCATGGTCGGGCTTTGAGTCTTACTCAACTTTACACCTTGCAACACAGGCAAGAACCCCTTCTTTGACTGGTCCATTTCGAACTTCTTCAAAATCTTGTCAAGGTATGTGCTCTGTGAAAGTGCTATCAGGCGTCTTGATCTATCTCTATAGATCTTGATGCCCAATATGTAAGCAGCTTCACCCAGGTCTTTCATTGAAAAACTCGTGTTAAAATAACCTTTTATGCTTTCCAGAAATTCTATATCATTTCCAATCAGCAATATTTCATCCACATATAATATTAGAAATGCTACAGAGCTCCCACTCACTTTCTTGTAAATACAAGCTTCTCCATAAGTTTGTATAAAACCAATAGCTTTGATCACTTCATCAAAGCGTATATTCCAACTCCGAGATGCTTGCACCAGTCCATAGATGGATCGCTAGAGCTCGCATACTTTGTCAGCACCTTTAGGATCGAATAAACCTTCCGGTTGCATCATATACAACTCTTCCTTAAGAAACCCGTTAAGGAACGCTGTTTTGACGTCCATCTGCCAGATCTCATAATCATAAAATGCGGCAATTGCTAACATAATTCTAACAGACTTAAGCATCGCTATGGGTGAGAAAGTCTCATCGTAATCAACTCCTTGAATTTGTCGAAAACCCTTTGCGACAAGTCGAGCTTTATAGAGGTGACATTACCATCAGCGTTTGTCTTTTTTCTTAAAGATCCATTTGTTCTCAATGGCTTGCCGATCATCGGGCAAGTCTACCAAAGTCCATACTTTGTTCTCATACATGGATCCTATCTCGGATTTCATGGCCTCAAGCCATTTGTCGGAATCCGGGCTCATCATTGCTTCTTCATAGTTCGTAGGTTCGTCGTTGTCTAACAACATGACTTCCATGACGGGATTACCGTACCACTCTGGTGCGGAACGTACCCTGGCCAACCTACGAAGTTCAGTAGTAACTTGATCTGAAGTTTCATGATCATCATCATTAGCTTCCTCTCCGGCTGGTTTAGGCATCACGGGAACTTCTTTCTGTGATGTGCTACTTTCCAATTCGGGAGAAGGTACAATTACCTCATCAAGTTCTACTTTCCTCCCACTCACTTCTTTGGAGAGAAACTCCTTTTCTGGAAAGGACCCATTCTTGGCAACAAAGATCTTGCCCTCGGATCTATGGTAGAAGGTATACCCAATGGTCTCTTTAGGGTATGCTATGAAGACGCACTTCTCCACTTTGGATTCAAGCTTATCAGGCTGAAGCCTCTTGACATAAGCGTCGCATCCCCAAAATTTAAGAAATGACAGCTTAGGTTTCTTGGCAAACCACAACCCATACGGTGTCGTCTCAACGGATTTAGACGGTGCCCTATTTAAAGTGAATGCGGCTGTCTCTAATGCATAACCCCAAAACGATAGTGGCAAATCGGTAAGAGACATCATAGAACGCACCATATCTAATAGAGTACGATTACGACGTTCGGACACACCATTACGCTGTGGTGTTCCAGGTGGCGTGAGCTGTGAAACAATTCCACATTGTCTCAAATGCATACCAAACTCGTAACTCAAATATTCACCTCCACGATCAGATCGTAGAAATTTAATTTTCTTATTACGATGATTCTCCACTTCACTCTGAAACTCCTTGAACTTTTCAAATGTTTCAGACTTGTGTTTCATTAAGTAAATATACCCATATCTATTCAAATCATCTGTGAAGGTAAGAAAATAACGATATCCACCGCGTGCTCCAACTCTCATCGAACCGCATACATCGCTATGTATTATTTCCAACAAGTCACTTGCCCGCTCCATTGTTCTGGAAAATGGGGTTTTAGTCATCTTGCCCATGAGGCATGATTCACATGTCTCAAATGATTCATAATCAAGAGATTCCAGAAGTCCATCAGCATGGAGTTTCTTCATGCGCTTTACACCAATATGACCTAAGCGGCAGTGCCACAAGTATGTGGTACTATCATCATTAACCTTACATCTTTTGGCATCGATATTATGAATATGTGTATCAATACGATCGAGATTCAACAGAAATAAACCATTCACCAAGGGTGCATGACCAAAAAAGATATTATCCATATAAATAGAACAACCATTATTCTCTGTCTTAAATGAATAACCGTCTCGCAATAAACAAGATCCAGATATAATGTTCATGCTCAACGCAGGCACCAAATAACAATTATTCAGGTTCATAACTAATCCCGAAGGTAAACGTAGAGGGACCGTGCCGACGGCGATCACATCAACCTTGGAACCATTTCCAACGCGCATCGTCACCTCGTCCTTAGCTAGTCTCCGTTTATTCCGCAGCTCCTGTTTCGAGTTACAAATATTAGCAACCGAACCAGTATCAAATACCCAGGCGCTACTATGAGCACTAGTAAGGTACACATCAATAACATGTATATCAAATATACCTTTGTTGACGTTGCCAGCCTTCTTATCTGTCGAGTACTTGGGGCAGTTTCGCTTCCAGTGACCATTCCCCTTGCAATAGAAGCACTCGGTCTCAGGTTTGGGTCCGGCCTTGCGTTTCTTCACGGGAGCGGCAACTTGCTTGCCATTCTTCTTGAAGTTCCCTTTCTTTCCCTTGCCTTTCTTCTTGAAACTGGTGGTCTTATTGACCATCAACACTTGATGCTCTTTCTTGATTTCTACCTCCGCGGCCTTAAGCATGGCGAAGAGCTCAGGGATCATTTTCTCCACCCCTTGCATATTATAGTTCATCACGAAGCCTTTGTAGCTCGGTGGCAGTGACTGGAGAACTCTGTCAATCGCTACTTCATCCGGAAGATTAACTCCCAACTGATTCAAGCGATTATAGTACTGATACGTCCATTTTGCATCATGTTTTGCTACTGTTATTTATAGTGTTTTTAATCAATATAACACTTTGTGGAGCAATTCTAATGCCTTTTCTCTCTTAATATGCAAGATTTACACAAGGAGGGAGAATGCCGGCAGCTGGAATTCTGGACCTGAAAAAGCTATGTCAGAGATACCTATTCTGCACATCTCCAAATGAGCTAAAATTTCACGGAGAATTATTTTGGAATAAATAAAAAATACTGGAAGCAAGAAATACCAGAGGGGGCCACCCAGGTGCCCACGAGGCACCAGGGCGCGCCACCCCCCCAGGCACGCCTTGGTGGCTCGTGGGGCCCCTGGCCAGCCTCTGGCCCCCATTTTCTGGTATATAAGTCATTTTGCCCTAGAAAAAATATAGAGAAGACTTTCCGGATGGTGTGCCGCCGTCTCGAGGTGGAACTTGGGCAGGAGCACTTTTGCTCTCCGGTGGAGAGATTCTGCCGGCGATACTTCCCTCCGGGAGGGGGAAATCGTTGCCATCGACATCACCAACGATCCTCTCATCGTGGGAGGACTAATCTTCATCAACATCTTCACCAGCACCATCTCATCTCAAACCCTAGTTCATCTCTTGTATTCAATCTTTGTCTCAAAACCTCAGATTGGCACCTGTGGGTTGCTAGTAGTGTTGATTACATCTTGTAGTTGATGCTAGTTGGTTTATTTGGTGGAAGATTATATGTTCAGATCTATTATGATATTTAATACCCCTTTGATCTTGGACATGAATATGATGTGTGAGTAGTTACTTTTGTTCTTGAGGACATGGGAGAAGTCTTGTCATAAGTAATCATGTGAATTTGGTATTCGTTCGATATTTTGATGATATGTATGTTGTTGATTCTCTTAGTGGTGTCATGTGAACGTCGACTACATGACACTTCACCATCTTTGGGCCTAAGGGAATGCATTGTGGAGTAGTAATTAGATGATGGGTTGCTAGAGTGACAGAAGCTTAAACCTTAGTTTATGCGCTATTCCGTAAGGGGCTGATTTGGATCCATATGTTTAATGCTATGGTTGGAGTTATCTTAATTCTTCTTTCGTAGTTGCGGATGCTTAAGAGAGGGGGTAATCATAAGTGGGAGGCTTGTTCAAGTAAGAACAGCACCCAAGCACCGGCCCACCCACATATCAAATTATCAAAGTGGCGAACGCGAATCAAACCAACATGATGAAAGTGACTAGATGAAATTCCCACGTGTCCTCGAGAACGCTTTACTTATTATAAGAGATTGTTCTGGCTTGTCCTTTGCTACAAAAAGGATTGGGCCACCTTGCTGCACACTTGTTACTATTGCTACTTGTCACTTGTTACAAACTATCTTGCTATCAAACTACTCGTTACCGATAATTTCAGTGCTTGCAGAAAATACCTTGCTGAAAACCGCTTGTCATTTCCTTCTGCTCCTCGTTGGGTTCGACACTCTTACTTATCGAAAGGACTATGATTGATCCCCTATACTTGTGGGTCATCAAGACTCTTTTCTGCCGCCGTTGCCGGGGAGTGAAGCGCCTTTGGTGAGTGAAATTTGGTAAGGAAACATTTATATTACCTGCAGAAATTTACTATCACTTGTCACTATGGAAAGTAATCCTTTGAGGGGTTTGTTCGGGGTATGTTCACCTCGAACGAAAGCACAAATAGTTGCTCCCCAACCTACTGCACCTACTGAAAATATTTCATATGAAATTCCTTCGGGTATGATAGAGAAACTGCTAGCTAATCCTTATGCAGGAGATGGAACGGTACATCCTGATATGCACTTGATCTATGTGGATAAAATTTGTGGATTGTTTAAGCTTGCAGGTTTATCCGGAGATGGAGTTAAGAAGAAAGTATTCCCTTTATCTTTGGAGGGAAAGGCATTGACATGGTATAGGCTATGTGATGATACTGATACATGGGACTGGAACCGATTGAAATTGGAATTCCACCAGAAATTTTATCCTATGCATTTGGTTCATCGTGATCGGAATTATATATATAATTTTTTGCCTCGTGAAGGAGAAAGCATCGCTCAAGCTTGGGGGAGGCTTAAGTACATGATGTACACATGCCCCAACCATGAGCTCTCAAGAGAAATTATCTTACAGAATTTTTAAGCTCGGCTTTCTCATGATGATCAAACCATGCTCGATTCTTCTTCGACTGGCTCCTTTATGAGGAAAACTATTGAATTCAGATGGGATCTTCTGGAAAGAATTAAACGCAACTCTGCAGATTGGGAACTCGACAAAGGTAATGAGTCAGGTATAATACTTGAGGTCGATTGTGTTAAATCTTTTATGGATACCGATGCTTTTCGTAAGTTTAACACTAAATATGGACTTGACTCTGAGATAGTAGCTTCCTTTTGTAAATCATTTGCTACTCATGTTGATCTTGTAGGAGATATGCCCTAGAGGCAGTGATAATAGTTATTTTATATCTCCGAGTTTGTAATGAATGTTTATGTTCCATGCTATAACTGCAATGATTCTCGAGTCTACAATAACCACGAGGCTCGGAGGGAAACTCATGTGCACGTGTGGTATAATAAACGGTAAAATGTATTCCTAGTCTTGCCTCTAAGACTGGCTCAAGTATTGCATGATGATCCTGTTTTCCTGATCATGGGCATGTCTATGCCGGCAATTTTGAGAGCACAATGTTAGGAGAACACTTGTGTTGAATCGACCCGAATTGATGTTATGCTATGAGATACATTCGTCACAAGTTAATGGTAAATAACACAGAGATAGTTAATCTTTGCATAAATCCTTAGACCATGAGAGTATCGAGTTCCTTCGTACTTGCTTCGTGAACTTTGGGGTTTGTTAAACATCATCCGTAAATGGGTGGCTATTACGGTGGCTTATGGGTTCACGGAAAAGTATGACAAGAAACGAGATAGCTCAAGATTGGGATTTGCTCCGCCGACGATGGAGAGATATTCTTGGGCCCTCTCGGTGTTACGGTATCCATCATCGTCTGATCAGACACATTGTGATTTGATCATTGGGATGCCGGAACGCGGAAACGAGAAAAGAGAACAAAACCGGTAACGAGGTAACTTGCATGGTGGACAAGTTGTTGATCCACGGGTATGCAATAAATCTCACCTTGGGTTTTCTAATATATCATGAAGCAACAGGAATAGCACACGGCAACTGGAGGTTCACTCGAATATTCATTCGTGTGGGTATAGGGGTCAATATGGGTGTCCACGGCTCCGATGTTGATCATTGATCGGAAAGTCTTCCGGGTCATGTCTATACTTCACCGAACCTATAGGGTCACATGCTTAAGGGTCATCTATCTGCTGAATACTAGACGGGGAGTCTGAGAGAAAATCACCGAAAAAGTTTCGGACGAAACGGAAACGTTCCGGAGAGAACACCGGAATAGTTCTGGTAAAACTGAAAAGTTATTTCAGGGTATTCCATTAAGTCAAATTGGTTTCGGCACATGTCTGGAAATTCTTAGAGGGTGCCAGAATCGTTCTGGAAACTTCTGGGATTTTTCCGGAGGAAAAACCGGAAATGTTCCGGAGCAGTCGGAACCGCTATGGTAGCTTTTCGCTGAAGAAAAACATTGTTCCAAAATTGTTTCGGAATGCGTTCAAAATTGTTTTAGTGGGTACTGGAATTGTTCTAGGCACACAGAAATAATTTGGGATTTAACGGACGCAGAAAAATGTCTTCATGAATAGTGAAAGTGCTTTATCGATATTTTTTGGAAAGCACCTTTTGGGATATTTCCCAAAAGGCTTCTAGAAGAACTTGGGAGCCAAGCGGAAGCCCCCTCATGGGGGGGCCCCCAAGTGTGGCCGGCCAAGGGAGGTGGAGCTCCTTGGAGCTCCACATGGCACCCCTTTTAGCTCTATTCTTTTATGAAAAGGCATAAAGTGGGGGTACTTTGGTATTTTTGTATGACAATTTTACCCCTTGGCTATCCTATAAATAGAGGTGGAGGGGTGCTCTCCAAACCTCATCCTTGCTCTCATACACATGCCATGCTCGTCTGGCTCTCTCTCTCTCCCTCCCAGCGAAATAGTTTCGTAGAGCCGAAAGGCTGTCTGGGTTCCGGCAGGAACTAGTTCTGGACGGCGAAGCCCTGCCGGATAGCTGACACCGTATGTGTGCAACCCCATAGAGAGATTGTAGTTTCGATCTTTTGCCCGAGGGTCTGTTCGTGTGTCCTCCCGAAGGGCTGTCCGAGTTACCGTTCGGTTTTCGGGTGTCCTCCCGAAGGGCTGTCCGAGTTACCGTTCGGGTTTCGATCGTCGGTATCTCCATACCTAGTTCAATCTCGTTACCAGCAAGTCTCTTTACTTGTTCCGTAATACAAGATCCCATGGCTAACTCATTATCCACATTGCTTGCAAGCTCTTTACGATGTTGTATTACCGAGAGGGCCCAGAGATATCTCTCCGTCATATGGAGTGACAAATCCCAGTCTCGATCCGTGCCAACCCAACATACACCTTCGGAGATACCTGTAGAGTACCTTTATGATCACCCAGTTACGAAGTGACGTTTGGATACACACTAAGTATTCCTCCGGTGTCAGGGAGTTGCACGATCTCATGGTCTAAGGAACAGATACTTGACATGAAGAAAGCTGTAGCAAATAAACTAAACGATCTGATGCTAAGCTTACGGTTGGGTCTTGTCCATCACATCATTCTCCTAATGATGTGATCCCGTTATCAAATGACAACTCATGTCTTTGGTCAGGAAACCATAACCATCTTTGATCAACGAGCTAGTCTAGTAGAGGCTTACTAGGGACACGGTGTAGTTTATGTATTCACACATGTATTTAAGTTTCCGGTCAATACAATTCTAGCATGAATAATAGACATTTATCATGAACAAGGAAATATGATAATAACCAATTTATTATTGCCTCTAGGGCATATTTCCAACAGTCTCCCACTTGCACTAGAGTCAATAATCTAGTTCACATCGCTATGTGATTAACACCCAATGAGTTCTGGGGTTTGATCATGTTTTGCTTGTGAGAGAGGTTTTAGTCAACGGGTCTGCCACATTCAGATCCGTATGTACTTTGCAAATCTCTATGTCATTCTGTAGATGCTGCTACCACGCTCCACTTGGAACTATTCCAAATGACTACTCCACTATGCATATCCGGTTTGCGACTCAGAGTCATCTGGATCGGTGTCAAAGCTTGCATCGACGTAACCCTTTACGATGAAATCTTTATCACCTCCATAACCGAGAAACATTTCCTTAGTCCTCTTTAGGTACCTAAGGATAATTTTGACCGTTGTCTAATGATCTACACCTGGATCACTTTGGTACCTCCCTGCCAGACTTATGGCAAGGCACACATCAGGTCTGGTACACAGCATGGCATACATTATAGAGTCTATGGCTGAGGCATAGGGAATGACTTTCATCCTTTCTCTTTCTTCTGCCATGGTCGGGCTTTGAGTCTTACTCAACTTTACACCTTGCAACACAGGCAAGAACCCCTTCTTTGACTGGTCCATTTCGAACTTCTTCAAAATCTTGTCAAGGTATGTGCTCTGTGAAAGTGCTATCAGGCGTCTTGATCTATCTCTATAGATCTTGATGCCCAATATGTAAGCAGCTTCACCCAGGTCTTTCATTGAAAAACTCGTGTTAAAATAACCTTTTATGCTTTCCAGAAATTCTATATCATTTCCAATCAGCAATATTTCATCCACATATAATATTAGAAATGCTACAGAGCTCCCACTCACTTTCTTGTAAATACAAGCTTCTCCATAAGTTTGTATAAAACCAATAGCTTTGATCACTTCATCAAAGCGTATATTCCAACTCCGAGATGCTTGCACCAGTCCATAGATGGATCGCTAGAGCTCGCATACTTTGTCAGCACCTTTAGGATCGAATAAACCTTCCGGTTGCATCATATACAACTCTTCCTTAAGAAACCCGTTAAGGAACGCTGTTTTGACGTCCATCTGCCAGATCTCATAATCATAAAATGCGGCAATTGCTAACATAATTCTAACAGACTTAAGCATCGCTATGGGTGAGAAAGTCTCATCGTAATCAACTCCTTGAATTTGTCGAAAACCCTTTGCGACAAGTCGAGCTTTATAGAGGTGACATTACCATCAGCGTTTGTCTTTTTTCTTAAAGATCCATTTGTTCTCAATGGCTTGCCGATCATCGGGCAAGTCTACCAAAGTCCATACTTTGTTCTCATACATGGATCCTATCTCGGATTTCATGGCCTCAAGCCATTTGTCGGAATCCGGGCTCATCATTGCTTCTTCATAGTTCGTAGGTTCGTCGTTGTCTAACAACATGACTTCCATGACGGGATTACCGTACCACTCTGGTGCGGAACGTACCCTGGCCAACCTACGAAGTTCAGTAGTAACTTGATCTGAAGTTTCATGATCATCATCATTAGCTTCCTCTCCGGCTGGTTTAGGCATCACGGGAACTTCTTTCTGTGATGTGCTACTTTCCAATTCGGGAGAAGGTACAATTACCTCATCAAGTTCTACTTTCCTCCCACTCACTTCTTTGGAGAGAAACTCCTTTTCTGGAAAGGACCCATTCTTGGCAACAAAGATCTTGCCCTCGGATCTATGGTAGAAGGTATACCCAATGGTCTCTTTAGGGTATGCTATGAAGACGCACTTCTCCACTTTGGATTCAAGCTTATCAGGCTGAAGCCTCTTGACATAAGCGTCGCATCCCCAAAATTTAAGAAATGACAGCTTAGGTTTCTTGGCAAACCACAACCCATACGGTGTCGTCTCAACGGATTTAGACGGTGCCCTATTTAAAGTGAATGCGGCTGTCTCTAATGCATAACCCCAAAACGATAGTGGCAAATCGGTAAGAGACATCATAGAACGCACCATATCTAATAGAGTACGATTACGACGTTCGGACACACCATTACGCTGTGGTGTTCCAGGTGGCGTGAGCTGTGAAACAATTCCACATTGTCTCAAATGCATACCAAACTCGTAACTCAAATATTCACCTCCACGATCAGATCGTAGAAATTTAATTTTCTTATTACGATGATTCTCCACTTCACTCTGAAACTCCTTGAACTTTTCAAATGTTTCAGACTTGTGTTTCATTAAGTAAATATACCCATATCTATTCAAATCATCTGTGAAGGTAAGAAAATAACGATATCCACCGCGTGCTCCAACTCTCATCGAACCGCATACATTGCTATGTATTATTTCCAACAAGTCACTTGCCCGCTCCATTGTTCTGGAAAATGGGGTTTTAGTCATCTTGCCCATGAGGCATGATTCACATGTCTCAAATGATTCATAATCAAGAGATTCCAGAAGTCCATCAGCATGGAGTTTCTTCATGCGCTTTACACCAATATGACCTAAGCGGCAGTGCCACAAGTATGTGGTACTATCATCATTAACCTTACATCTTTTGGCATCGATATTATGAATATGTGTATCAATACGATCGAGATTCAACAGAAATAAACCATTCACCAAGGGTGCATGACCAAAAAAGATATTATCCATATAAATAGAACAACCATTATTCTCTGTCTTAAATGAATAACCGTCTCGCAATAAACAAGATCCAGATATAATGTTCATGCTCAACGCAGGCACCAAATAACAATTATTCAGGTTCATAACTAATCCCGAAGGTAAACGTAGAGGGACCGTGCCGACGGCGATCACATCAACCTTGGAACCATTTCCAACGCGCATCGTCACCTCGTCCTTAGCTAGTCTCCGTTTATTCCGCAGCTCCTGTTTCGAGTTACAAATATTAGCAACCGAACCAGTATCAAATACCCAGGCGCTACTATGAGCACTAGTAAGGTACTCATCAATAACATGTATATCAAATATACCTTTGTTGACGTTGCCAGCCTTCTTATCTGTCGAGTACTTGGGGCAGTTCCGCTTCCAGTGACCATTCCCCTTGCAATAGAAGCACTCGGTCTCAGGTTTGGGTCCGGCCTTGCGTTTCTTCACGGGAGCGGCAACTTGCTTGCCATTCTTCTTGAAGTTCCCTTTCTTTCCCTTGCCTTTCTTCTTGAAACTGGTGGTCTTATTGACCATCAACACTTGATGCTCTTTCTTGATTTCTACCTCCGCGGCCTTAAGCATGGCGAAGAGCTCAGGGATCATTTTCTCCACCCCTTGCATATTATAGTTCATCACGAAGCCTTTGTAGCTCGGTGGCAGTGACTGGAGAACTCTGTCAATCGCTACTTCATCCGGAAGATTAACTCCCAACTGATTCAAGCGATTATAGTACTGATACGTCCATTTTGCATCATGTTTTGCTACTGTTATTTATAGTGTTTTTAATCAATATAACACTTTGTGGAGCAATTCTAATGCCTTTTCTCTCTTAATATGCAAGATTTACACAAGGAGGGAGAATGCCGGCAGCTGGAATTCTGGACCTGAAAAAGCTATGTCAGAGATACCTATTCTGCACATCTCCAAATGAGCTAAAATTTCACGGAGAATTATTTTGGAATAAATAAAAAATACTGGAAGCAAGAAATACCAGAGGGGGCCACCCAGGTGCCCACGAGGCACCAGGGCGCGCCACCCCCCCAGGCACGCCTTGGTGGCTCGTGGGGCCCCTGGCCAGCCTCTGGCCCCCATTTTCTGGTATATAAGTCATTTTGCCCTAGAAAAAATATAGAGAAGACTTTCCGGATGGTGTGCCGCCGTCTCGAGGTGGAACTTGGGCAGGAGCACTTTTGCTCTCCGGTGGAGAGATTCTGCCGGCGATACTTCCCTCCGGGAGGGGGAAATCGTTGCCATCGACATCACCAACGATCCTCTCATCGTGGGAGGACTAATCTTCATCAACATCTTCACCAGCACCATCTCATCTCAAACCCTAGTTCATCTCTTGTATTCAATCTTTGTCTCAAAACCTCAGATTGGCACCTGTGGGTTGCTAGTAGTGTTGATTACATCTTGTAGTTGATGCTAGTTGGTTTATTTGGTGGAAGATTATATGTTCAGATCTATTATGATATTTAATACCCCTTTGATCTTGGACATGAATATGATGTGTGAGTAGTTACTTTTGTTCTTGAGGACATGGGAGAAGTCTTGTCATAAGTAATCATGTGAATTTGGTATTCGTTTGATATTTTGATGATATGTATGTTGTTGATTCTCTTAGTGGTGTCATGTGAACGTCGACTACATGACACTTCACCATCTTTGGGCCTAAGGGAATGCATTGTGGAGTAGTAATTAGATGATGGGTTGCTAGAGTGACAGAAGCTTAAACCCTAGTTTATGCGCTATTCCGTAAGGGGCTGATTTGGATCCATATGTTTAATGCTATGGTTGGAGTTATCTTAATTCTTCTTTCGTAGTTGCGGATGCTTAAGAGAGGGGGTAATCATAAGTGGGAGGCTTGTTCAAGTAAGAACAGCACCCAAGCACCGGTCCACCCACATATCAAATTATCAAAGTGGCGAACGCGAATCAAACCAACATGATGAAAGTGACTAGATGAAATTCCCACGTGTCCTCGAGAACGCTTTACTTATTATAAGAGATTGTTCTGGCTTGTCCTTTGCTACAAAAAGGATTGGGCCACCTTGCTGCACACTTGTTACTATTGCTACTTGTCACTTGTTACAAACTATCTTGCTATCAAACTACTCGTTACCGATAATTTCAGTGCTTGCAGAAAATACCTTGCTGAAAACCGCTTGTCATTTCCTTCTGCTCCTCGTTGGGTTCGACACTCTTACTTATCGAAAGGACTATGATTGATCCCCTATACTTGTGGGTCATCAAGACTCTTTTCTGCCGCCGTTGCCGGGGAGTGAAGCGCCTTTGGTGAGTGAAATTTGGTAAGGAAACATTTATATTACCTGCAGAAATTTACTATCACTTGTCACTATGGAAAGTAATCCTTTGAGGGGTTTGTTCGGGGTATGTTCACCTCGAACGAAAGCACAAATAGTTGCTCCCCAACCTACTGCACCTACTGAAAATATTTCATATGAAATTCCTTCGGGTATGATAGAGAAACTGCTAGCTAATCCTTATGCAGGAGATGGAACGGTACATCCTGATATGCACTTGATCTATGTGGATAAAATTTGTGGATTGTTTAAGCTTGCAGGTTTATCCGGAGATGGAGTTAAGAAGAAAGTATTCCCTTTATCTTTGGAGGGAAAGGCATTGACATGGTATAGGCTATGTGATGATACTGATACATGGGACTGGAACCGATTGAAATTGGAATTCCACCAGAAATTTTATCCTATGCATTTGGTTCATCGTGATCGGAATTATATATATAATTTTTGGCCTCGTGAAGGAGAAAGCATCGCTCAAGCTTGGGGGAGGCTTAAGTACATGATGTACACATGCCCCAACCATGAGCTCTCAAGAGAAATTATCTTACAGAATTTTTAAGCTCGGCTTTCTCATGATGATCAAACCATGCTCGATTCTTCTTCGACTGGCTCCTTTATGAGGAAAACTATTGAATTCAGATGGGATCTTCTGGAAAGAATTAAACGCAACTCTGCAGATTGGGAACTCGACAAAGGTAATGAGTCAGGTATAATACTTGAGTTCGATTGTGTTAAATATTTTATGGATACCGATGCTTTTCGTAAGTTTAGCACTAAATATGGACTTGACTCTGAGATAGTAGCTTCCTTTTGTAAATCATTTGCTACTCATGTTGATCTTGTAGGAGATATGCCCTAGAGGCAGTGATAATAGTTATTTTATATCTCCGAGTTTGTAATGAATGTTTATGTTCCATGCTATAACTGCAATGATTCTCGAGTCTACAATAACCACGAGGCTCGGAGGGAAACTCATGTGCACGTGTGGTATAATAAACGGTAAAATGTATTCCTAGTCTTGCCTCTAAGACTGGCTCAAGTATTGCATGATGATCCTGTTTTCCTGATCATGGGCATGTCTATGCCGGCAATTTTGAGAGCACAATGTTAGGAGAACACTTGTGTTGAATCGACCCGAATTGATGTTATGCTATGAGATACATTCGTCACAAGTTAATGGTAAATAACATAGAGATAGTTAATCTTTGCATAAATCCTTAGACCATGAGAGTATCGAGTTCCTTCGTACTTGCTTCGTGAACTTTGGGGTTTGTTAAACATCATCCGTAAATGGGTGGCTATTACGGCGGCTTATGGGTTCACGGAAAAGTATGACAAGAAACGAGATAGCTCAAGATTGGGATTTGCTCCTACGATGATGGAGAGATATTCTTGGGCGCTCTCGGTGTTACGGTATCCATCATCGTCTGATCAGACACATTGTGATTTGATCACTGGGATGCCGGAACGCGGAAACGAGAAAAGAGAACAAAACCGGTAACGAGGTAACTTGCATGGTGGACAAGTTGTTGATCCACGGGGATGCAATAAATCACACCTTGGGTTTTCTAATATATCGTGAAGCAACAGGAATAGCACACGGCAACTGGAGGTTCACTCGAATATTCATTCGTGTGGGTATAGGGGTCAATATGGGTGTCCACGGCTCCGATGTTGATCATTGATCGGAAAGTTTTCCGGGTCATGTCTATACTTCACCGAACCTATAGGGTCACATGCTTAAGGGTCATCTATCTGCTGAATACTAGACGGGGAGTCTGAGAGAAAATCACCGAAAAAGTTTCGGACGAAACGGAAACGTTCCGGAGAGAACACCGGAATAGTTCTGGTAAAACTGAAAAGTTGATTCAGGGTATTCCATTAAGTCAAATTGGTTTCAGCACATGTCTGGAAATTCTTGGAGGGTGCCAGAATCGTTCTGGAAACTTCTGGGATTTTTCCGGAGGAAAAACCGGAAATGTTCCGGAGCAGTCGGAACCGCTATGGTAGCTTTTCGCTGAAGAAAAACATTGTTCCAAAATTGTTTCGGAATGCGTTCAAAATTGTTTTAGTGGGTACTGGAATTGTTCTAGGCACACAGAAATAATTTGGGATTTAACGGACGCAGAAAAATGTCTTCATGAATAGTGAAAGTGCTTTATGGATATTTTTTGGAAAGCACCTTTTGGGATATTTCCCAAAAGGCTTCTAGAAGAACTTGGGAGCCAAGCGGAAGCCCCCTCATGGGGGGGCCCCCAAGTGTGGCCGGCCAAGGGAGGTGGAGCTCCTTGGAGCTCCACATGGCACCCCTTTTAGCTTTATTCTTTTATGAAAAGGCATAAAGTGGGGGTACTTTGGTATTTTTGTATGATAATTTTACCCCTTGGCTATCCTATAAATAGAGGTGGAGGGGTGCTCTCCAAACCTCATCCTTGCTCTCATACACATGCCATGCTCGTCTGGCTCTCTCTCTCCCTCCCAGCGAAATAGTTTCGTAGAGCCGAAAGGTTGTCTGGGTTCCGGCAGGAACTAGTTCTGGACAGCGAAGCCCTGCCGGATAGCTGACACCGTATGTGTGCAACCCCGTAGAGAGATTGTAGTTTTGATCTTTTGCCCGAGGGGCTGTTTGTGTGTCCTCCCAAAGGGCTGTCCGAGTTACCGTTCGGGTTTCGAGGGTCCTCCCGAAGGGCTGTCCGCGACATCCTTCCGAGGGACTGTCCGACCGCCTCCCGAAGGGCTGTCCGGTGGGGGAGTACATCCTCGCGATTGGGAGGTTGTAAGTCCTAGCTGCAGGGATCTGCACCGACGATCTACACCGACTCTTCTTCCGCTGCGCTCTGAGTCGGTACGGATCAGATCAAACCTTGTATGCTGTCTCCATAGTAGTCCTTGGCGTGCTCGCTGTACCGAATTTTTTTGTTTTCTGTCGCGTTCCCCTACAGTGGCATCATGAGCCGTGCTATGCGTAGATGCAGGTTACGATCTAGAATACATGGAGATGTATGGGTATTGCATAATATAATTTTGGAGTAGATGAGATCTATTGCTGAAAATTATTTATGCGGGTGGCAGATGAAGTCTGTTACCCGATGTTCTTGTTGCTTCCCTCGAATTTGCGTATTTCTAATCTCGAGACAGCATGGTGGAATTTCACAAAGTTCTGGCAATCAGCGATCCTGATTGATCAACGAAGTGCTATCAGTTCTTTGGGTTCCGCCATAGTCAAAAGAAAGATGAAATTTGCAGACGAAAGGGCAATGCAGATATGATCTGCACGGGGGTCATGTGTATGACGAAGTTTAGTATGGGGCTCGAGATTTTATTATCTCGTGTTTCATACACCCCGAGATGTTAATCTAGCGACTTGAATAATCATACTTGATGATAAAACGTTGGTAGCTGCGGTTTAAGTCAAAACCTTAGAAGCCACGTAAAATAAAATTTTGCATAAACCGATTAGAGGCGTCTAACTTGGTTTTGCAGGATGTGCATGTGATGTGGTATAGCAGTGCTCATATTAATTCGATTATGTATGAGATGACTATATGATGTAAATTTATTAACATGACCTGCGTGTCATGATTCGGCATGATGGCTGGAGCCATATGATTGTCACTTTAATGACCTGCGTGTCAACCTTAAGTTATGCACTTATTTTATTAGCTATAGAGATAGCAATATTATCTGGTGCATCGACAAGGTGGTGGCAATCTTCGCGAAGGTGAACACCGACGCAAATGCCGAAGACGAAGAAATACTTGACTTCTCCGTCAGAAAGGGCTATACCATGTCATGCTATTATGAATTGCCTGAGATGTTTATCCCTTATGATGCACCCTTTTGATTGCGCAGTAGTCGCTTTTTATTAGGGTGATCTCTCACTTAAAAATATCAAGTAGTTAGTGTTCTCCCAAGTGTAGCACCGTCACGGCACCTATCTTTTCGGGGTACCACATGGATACATGGGTACGAACGATTAGTGAAGTGTGAGGCGGGTGAGTTGAGACCTCGCAGCAAGATCACTTGGTTGTCTTGACGTTCCGGAGGATCGTCCTGAGCTCGGAACACGCCCATCAAAAGATGAACAAGAGTCACGTAGAGATGTGATTGGCAAGTTGGCCTACCGATTGAAATTCTCGTCACTTGAGATGGATACATCCTTGGCGTTGAATTACAATTTGGGTCTTGTATCACTCATAATCAATTTTGAGAGATGTTGATTTGAGTGGGAGCGCACTTTAGAATAAAATTGTTTATTCAATAGTGCCAAAAATCATTATAAACAAAGTCTAAGTGAAACTTGTGTTTTCCGTTGTAGATCAAATGGCTCGCAACACCGCGTTCAACTTAGGCCCGATGTTAGAGAAAGAGAAGTTAGCTGCGACTGGAAACAACTATGCGGACTGGGTCCGCAACCTGAGGATTGTCCTCAGGAGCGCTAAAAAATGTATGTGCTTGAAGATGCTCTTCCAGCTAAACCGGCGGCCGATGCCCCGGAAGATGAACAAAATGTATGGGCCACTAAGGATGATGATCACAACTTAGTGCAGTGCCTCATGCTAGCTTGTATGAGTGCAGGGCTTCAAAAACATTTTTAATTCCATAAACCCTGTGATATGATCCGGGAATTGGATGCTCTGTACAAGGAAACCGCATGGTCTGAACGATTTGATATCATGAAGGCCGTGATGGATTGCAAGATGGCTGAGGGCAGTTCAGTTGGCGAACACGTAGTTAAAATGATTGGCTATGCTGAAAGGCTTAAAACCCTGGAATTTCCAATTCCACCTGGCCATATGATGGACATGATGCTTTCTTCACTCCCCCCGTCTTACGACGGTTTTGTCATGAACTACAACATGAGTGGGATGGAGAAGATACCGGAAGAGGTGCTCGCCATGCTGAAAACTGCGGAAGGAGGACTGCGGAAAAATATCAAGCAAGTGTTGCTTGTGAATAAAACCGCCAGTTTCAAAAAGAAAGGCAAGCCAAAGAAGGGCAAGGACGCCGGTAAGACCGGCTCCCAAAGCAACTCTAAGGGCGGAGCCAAGAATGAAACTGGTGCTTCTACTGCAAGGGCACAGGACACTGGAAGAGAAACTACAAGAAGTATCTGGAAGATAAGAAGTCCGGGAAAACCGGAAAAGGTATAATTGTTATACAAGTTAATGTCATTGACGTTTTGCTTGCTAGCGAAAACTCTAAGTCTTGGGTAATTGATACCGGATCGGTTGCTCACATTTGCAACTCGATACAGGGACTTCAGAAGGTGCGCAAGCTAGCAAAGAATGAAGTCGTGATGCGCGTCGGGAACGGTGCTGGGATCGCCGCTCAAGCCGTTGGCATTATGCCTCTACGTCTCCCTTCGGGATTTATCTTAGAACTAAATAACTGTTTTTTTTTCACTATTGTGTAGAAACATTATCTCCGGATCATGTTTAGTACACGATGGGTATTCGTACAAGTCTGAGAACAATGGTTGTTCACTTTATTGTAAGGATATGTTTTATGGATTTGCACCCATTGTTGGGGGCCTTTTCATTCTAAATCTTGAATGTGGAAATGATGTCTTTAACGTGAATGCTAAACGCCTTAAGAAGGCTGATACCACCACCACTTTCATGTGGCACTGTCGGCTTGGCCACATCGGAAAGAAACGCATGCAAAGACTCCATAAAGATGGAGTTTTACCGTCTCTTGATTTTGAATCATTTGACACATGTGAAGCTTGCTTGATGGGGAAAATGACCAAGACACCGTTCACGGGTCATCCTGAACGGGCGAATGAATTGTTGGAAATAATACATAGTGATGTATGTGGTCCAATGAGCACAATCGCACGGGGTGGGTATTTCTACTTCGTGACTTTTACTGATGATTTGAGTAGGTATGGATATATCTACTTGATGAAGCATAAGTCGGAAACCTTTTAAAAGTTCAAAGAATTTCAGAATGAGGTAGAAAATCATCGTAACAAAAGGATTAAGTTTCTGCGGTCTGATCGCGGGGGCGAATACCTTAGTCATGAGTTTGGCCAACATCTGAGTGACCGTGGAATCGTTTCACAGCTTACGCCTCCCAAAACTCCACAGCGAAACGGAGTGTCGGAACGACGTAACCGAACCTTGTTAGACATGGTAAGGTCGATGATGTCTCTTACAGATCTACCGATATCTTTTTTGGGTCACGCACTACTCACTGCAGCTTATACACTAAACAGAGCACCGTCTAAGTCTGTTAAGACGACACCACATGAGATGTGGCATGGGAAGATTCCTAGTGTGTCGCATCTTAAAATTTGGGGTTGTGAGGCATACGTAAAGCGTTTACAGCCAAGCAAACTCAATCCCAGATCAGACAAATGTTACTTTGTAGGTTATCCAAATAACACCATTGGGTATTCCTTCTACAACCAGTCCGAGGGCAAAGTGTTTGTCGCAAAAGTTGGACACTTTCTCGAGAAAGAATTTCTCGCTAAAGAAGTAAGTGGGAGGACAGTACAACTTGATGAGATTAGTGAATCTTCGGCAACCGTTGATATGGCTAAGGAACCGGAAGAAATTCCGCTAATTATCCCTACAACCGAGCCGGAAGTTGTCGCATGTGATGCGGAAACTTCAGACATTGTTGTAACTGAACCGCCCAGATCAGGTAGGGCCATCCAGCCACCTGAGTGGTTTCATAACGAAATCTTCATTCTTGAAGACGATGAACCTGCGCACTACAGGGAAGCGATGACGGGGCTCAGCTCAAAGGAATGGCACAAGGCCATGAAATCCGAAATGGAATCCATGTACGAAAACCAAGTTTGGAACTTGGAAGAACTTCCAGAAGGCGTAAAGCCCATTGGTTGTAAATGGATTTTCAAAAGAAAGACGGATGCGGATGGTAGCATTACTATCCACAAAGCTAGACTTGTCGCGAAAGGGTTCACGCAAGTTCCAGGAGTGGACTCCGACGAGACTTTCTCACCCGTAGCTATGCTTAGGTCTGTTCGGATATTACTAGCAATTGCTGCTTATTTCGATTATGAAATATGGCAGATGGACGTCAAAACGGCTTTCGTAAATGAAAACCTCAAAGAGGATGTATACATGATACAGCCAGAAGGTTTTGTCGTTCATAAGGATGCTGGAAAGGTATGCAAACTTCAGAAAGCCATTTATGGTCTGAAGCAAGAGTCAAGGAGCTGGAACATTCGTTTTGATGAAGTGGTCAAACAGTTTGGCTTCATCAGGAATGACGAAGAATCTTGTGTTTACAAGAAGTTTAGTGGGAGCGCAAAAGCATTTCTAATCTTGTATGTGGATGACATATTGTTGATTGGAAATGACGTGAATTTTCTTAACGAAATAAAAGACTCATTGAAAAAGAGTTTTTCAATGAAAGACTTAGGCGAAGCGGCACATGTATTGGGCATTAGAATCTATAGAGATAGATCAAAACGCCTGATAGCGTTTAGCCAAAGCACGTACATTGACAAGGTGTTGAAAAGGTTCAACATGGAGAACTCCAAGAAAGGCCTACTCCCCATGTCACCTGGCACAGTGCTTTGCAAGAATCAGTGTCCTCGGACTCTCGATGAGCGAGTACAGATGAATGATGTTCCATATGCTTCGGCAGTTGGTTCTATTATGTATGCCATGCTATGTACAAGACCGGACGTTTCCTATGCGCTAAGTGTTAGCAGCCGGTACCAAAGTGATCCAGGATTGGAACACTGGGCCGCAGTCAAGGGTATTCTTAAGTACCTCAGACGGACCAAGGATTTACTCCTTGTGTACGGAGGTGATGAAGAGCTCATTGTAAGTGGTTACACTGATGCAGGCTTCATGACTGACCCAGATGACTTCAAATCTCAGTCAGGCTATGTTTTCATATTGAACGGCGGCGCAGTTGATTGGAAAAGTTCCAAACAAAAGACTATGACGGATTCTACGACGGAGGCGGAATATGTTGCTGCTTCAGAGGCCTCCAAGGAGGCGGTATGGATCAGGCAATTTCTTGAAGACCTTGGTGTGGTTCCAAGTGCTCTGGACCCGGTGGAGATCTATTGTGATAATAGTGGCGCCGTGGCTCAGGCAAGAGAGCCAAGTTCGCACCATAAGACAAGACATATTGAACGCAAATATAAACTCATTCGACATCATGTCGAAGAGGGTTTAGTGAAAGTACGCAAAGTTCACACGGATCTGAACTTGTCAGACCCGATGACAAAGCCTCTACCACGAGGAAAGCATGAGCAGCACCGGATTGCCATTGGTGTTAGGGAAGCCATGTAACTGGATTATGACTCTAGTGCAAGTGGGAGTCTGTAGGAGATATGCCCTAGAGGCAGTAATAACAGTTATTTTGTATCTCTGAGTTTTTAATGAATGTGTATGTTCCATGCTATAACTGCAATGATTCTCGAGTCTACAATAACCACGAGGCTCGGAGGGAAACTCATGTGCACGTGTGGTATAATAAACGGTAAAATGTATTCCTAGTCTTGCCTCTAAGACTCGCTCAAGTATTGCATGATGATCCTGTTTTCCTGATCATGGGCATGTCTATGCCGGCAATTTTGAGAGCACAATGTTAGGAGAACACTTGTGTTGAATCGACCCGAATTGATGTTATGCTATGAGATACATTCGTCACAAGTTAATGATAAATAACATAGAGATAGTTAATGTTTGCATAATTTCTTAGACCATGAGAGTATCGAGTTCCTTCGTACTTGCTTCGTGAACTTTGGGGTTTGTTAAACGTCATCCGTAAATGGGTGGCTATTACGGCGGCTTACGGGTTCACGGAAAAGTATGACAAGAAACGAGATAGCTCAAGATTGGGATTTGCACCTCCGACGATGGAGAGATATTCTCGGGCCCTCTCGGTGTTATGGTATCCATCATCGTCTGGCCAGACACATTGTGATTTGATCACTGGGATGCCGGAACGCGGAAATGAGAAAAGAGAACAAAACCGGTAACGAGGTAACTTGCATGGTGGACAAGTTGTTGATCCACGGGGATGCAATAAATCTCACCTTGGGTTTTGTAATATATCATGAAGCAACAGGAATAGCACACGGCAACTGGAGGTTCACTCGAATATTCATTTGTGTGGGTATAGGGGTCAATATGGGTGTCCACGGCTCCGATGTTGATCATTGATCGGAAAGTGTTCCGGGTCATGTCTATACTTCACCGAACCTATAGGGTCACACGCTTAAGGGTCATCTATCTGCTGAATACTAGACGGGGAGTCTGAGAGAAAATCACCGAAAAAGTTTTGGACGAAACGGAAACGTTCCGGAGAGAACACCGAAATAGTTCTGGTAAAACTAAAAAGTTGTTTCAGGGTATTCCATTAAGTCAAATTGGTTTCAGCACATGTCTGGAAATTCTTGGAGGGTGCCAGAATCGTTCTGGAAACTTCTGGGATTTTTCCGGAGGAAAAACCGGAAATGTTCCGGAGCAGCCGGAACCGCTATGGTAGCTTTTCGCTGAAGAAAAACATTGTTCCGAAATTGTTTCGGAATGCGTTCAAAATTGTTTTAGTGGGTACTGGAATTGTTCTAGGCACACAGAAATAATTTGGGATTTAACGGACGCAGAAAAATGTCTTCGTGAATAGTGAAAGTGCTTTATGGATATTTTTTGGAAAGCACCTTTTGGGATATTTCCCAAAAGGCTTCTAGAAGAACTTGGGAGCCAAGCGGAAGCCCCCTCATGGGGGGGCCCCCAAGTGTGGCCGGCCAAGGGAGGTGGAGCTCCTTGGAGCTCCACATGGCACCCCTTTTAGCTCTATTCTTTTATGAAAAGGCATAAAGTGGGGGTACTTTGGTATTTTTGTATGACAATTTTACCCCTTGGCTATCCTATAAATAGAGGTGGAGGGGTGCTCTCCAAACCTCATCCTTGCTCTCATACACATGCCATGCTCGTCTGGCTCTCTCTCTCTCCCTCCCAGCGAAATAGTTTCGTAAAGCCGAGAGGCTGTCTGGGTTCCGGCAGGAACTAGTTCTGGACGGCGAAGCCCTGCCGGATAGCTGACACCGTATGTGTGCAACCCCATAGAGAGATTGTAGTTTCGATCTTTTGCCCGAGGGTCTGTTCGTGTGTCCTCCCGAAGGGCTGTCCGAGTTACCGTTCGGTTTTCGGGTGTCCTCCCGAAGGGCTGTCCGAGTTACCGTTCGGGTTTCGAGGGTCCTCCCGAAGGGCTGTCCGCGACATCGTCCGAGGGACTGTCCGACCGCCTCCCGAAGGGCTGTCCGGTGGGGGAGTACATCCTCGCGGTTGGGAGGTTGTAAATCCTAGCTGCAGGGATCTACACCGACGATCTACACCGACTCTTCTTCTGCTGCGCTTTGAGTCGGTACGGATCAGATCAAACCTTGTATGCAGTCTCCATAGTGGTCCTGGGCGTGCTCGTTGTACCGAATTTTTTTGTTTTCTGTCGCGTTCCCCTACGGATCTCCCTAAGGAGAAGTGGTTTAAATATCATCCCCCTGTTAAAGAAAAGATTGAAGAACCCGTCAGTGTTAAAGAAGAAACAATTGTTTACCATGTTGATCCAGTTGTGCCTACTGCTTATATTGAGAAACCACCATTTCTTGTTAGGATCAAGGAACATGCTAAAGTTTCAACTATGGTTAACAAAAGTAATATTAGAGCACCTAGACCCTCTGAACAAATTAAAGTTGAACCTGATGTTGCTATGGTTAGAGATCTCTTGGTCGATAATATAGATGGGCATGTTATTTACTTTTGTGATGAGGCTGCTAGAATTGCTAAACCTGTTTGAAATGAACGAGATATGTTAGACAAGAACAAGCCCGTAGTTTGCATGCCTGTTGTTTCTGTTAAGATTGGAGATCATTGCTATCATGGTTTGTGTGATATGGGTGCTAGTGTGAGTGATATTCCATTCTCTTTATATCAAGAAGTATTGCATGATATTGCACCTGTTGAGATTGAAGATATTGTTGTTACTATTAAGCTTGCAAATAGAGATACTATTACACCACTTGGGATTGTTAGAGATGTTGAAGTCTTGTGTGGTAAAATCAAATACCCTACTGATTTCTTAATACTTGGCTCACAACAAGATAATTTTTGTCCCATTATATTTGGTAGACCTTTCTTGAATACCGTTAATGCTGAAATTGATTGTGTTAAAGAAAAGGTTCGAGTTAAGTTTGGTGATATATCTCATGAGTTTAATTTCTCCAAGTTTCATAGACAACCTCATGATAAAGAATTGCCTAGCAAAGATGAAATTATTGGTCTTGCTTCTATTGCCGTACCTCCTACTGATCCGTTAGAACAATATTTGCTAGACCATGAAAATGATATGCATATGAATGAAAGAAATGAAATATATAAGATGTTCTTTCATCAACCACCTATCCTTAAACACAATTTGCCTGTTGAAACTCTTGGAGGCCCTCCTCCACCTAAGGGTGATCCTGTATTTGAATTGAAGCAATTGCCTGATACATTGAAATATGCTTATCTTGATGAAAAGAAGATATATCCTGTTATTATTAGTGCTAACCTTTCAGCGCATGAAGAAAAGAGATTACTAAAAACTCTGAGGAAGCACCGAGCTGCTATTGGATATACTCTTGATGATCTTAAGGGCATTAGTCCCACTCTATGTCAGCACAAAATTAATATGGAGCCTGATGCTAAACCAGTTGTCGACCACCAACGGCGATTAAATCCTAAGATGAAAGAGGTGGTAAGAACTAAAATATTAAAAAAATTGGAAGCAGGTATAATCTATCCCATAGCTGATAGTAGATGGGTAAGTCCCATTCATTGTGTCCCTTAGAAAGGAGGTTTCACCGTTGTTCCTAATGATAAAAATGAACTCATTCCACAAAGAATTGTAACTGGTTATAGGATGGTAATTGATTTTAGAAAATTAAAGAAAGCTACTAGAAAAGATCATTACCCCTTACCTTTTATTGATCAAAGTTAGAAAGATTATCTAAGCATACACATTTTTGTTTCCTAGATGGTTATTCTGGTTTTTCTCAAATACCTGTATCACAACCCGATCAAGAGAAAACCACCTTTACTTGTCCTTTTGGAACTTATGCTTATAGACGTATGCCTTTTGGTTTATGTAATGCACCTGCTACCTTTCAAAGATGTATGACTGCTATATTCTCTGACTTTTGTGAAAAGATTGTTGAGGTTTTCATGGATGATTTTTCCGTTTACGGAACTTCTTTTGATGATTGCTTAAGCAACCTTGATCGAGTTTTGCAGAGATGTGAAGAAACTAATCTTGCCTTGAATTCGGATAAGTGCCACTTTATGGTGAATGAAGGTATTGTCTTGGGACATAAAATCTCTGAAAGAGGTATTGAAGTTGATAAAGCTAAGGTTGATGCTATTGAGAAAATGCCATGTCCTAAAGATATTAAAGGTATAAGAAGTTTCCTAGATCATGCTGGTTTCCACAGAAGGTTTATTAAAGACTTCTCTAAAATTTCTAGGCCTCTTACCAATCTTTTGCAAAAAGATGTTCCATTTGTTTTTGATGATGATTGTCTAGAAGCCTTTGAAACACTTAAGAAAGCCTTAACCACTGCACCTATTGTTCAACCACCTGATTGGAACTTTCCTTTTGAAATTATGTGTGATGCTAGTGATTATGTTGTTGGTGTTGTTCTAGGACAGAGAGTTGATAAGAAATTAAATGTTATCCATTATGCTAGTAAAACTCTAGACAGTGCCCAAATAAATTATGCTACTACTGAAAAAGAATTTCTAGCAGTTGTGTTTGCATGTGACAAATTCAGATCTTATATAGTTGATTCTAAAGTAACTGTTCACACCGATCATGCTGCTATAAAATATCTTATGGAAAAGAAATATGCTAAACCTAGACTCATTAGGTGGGTTTTATTGCTACAAGAATTTGACTTGCATATTATTGATAGAAAGGGAGCTGAGAATCCCGTAGCAGATAATTTGTCTAGAATTGAAAATGTTCTTGATGACCCACTTCCTATTAATGATGATTTTCCTGATGAATAATTAGCTGTCATAAATGCTTCTCGTAATACTCCATGGTATGCAGACTATGCTAATTATATTGTTGCTAAATTTATACCCCCTAGTTTCACATACCAACAAAGGAAAAAGTTCTTCTATGATTTAAGACATTACTTCTGGGATGACCCACATCTTTATAAAGAAGGAGTAGATGGTATTATTAGACATTGTATACCTGAGCATGAACAGGAACAAATCCTACGGAAGTGTCATTCCGAGGCTTACGGAGGAAACCATGCGGGAGACAGAACTACACATAAGGTATTGCAATCTGGTTTTTATTGGCCTACTCATTTCAAGGATACTCGTAAGTTTGTCTTGTCTTGTGATGAATGTCAAAGAATTGGTAATGTTGGTAGACGTCAGGAAATGCCTATGAATAATTCACTTGCTATTGAACCATTTGATGTTTGGGGATTTGATTACATGGGACCTTTTCCTAAATCCAATGGGTATACACATATCTTAGTTGCTGTTGATTACGTTACTAAGTGGGTAGAAGCTATTCCAACTAGTAGTGCTGATCATAACGCTTCTATTAAAATGCTTAAAGAAGTCATTTTCGCAAGGTTCGGAGTCCCTAGATATTTAATGACTGATGGTGGTTCACATTTTATTCATGGTGCATTCCGTAAATTGCTTGCTAAATATGATGTCAACCATAGGATTGCATCTCCCTATCACCCTCAAACTAGTGGTCAAGTAGAATTGAGCAATAGAGAAATAAAATTAATTTTGCAAAAAACTGTCAATAGATCTAGAAAGAATTGGTCTAAGAAACTTGACGATGCATTATGGGCTTATAGAACTGCATATAAAAATCCTATGGGTATGTCTCCTTATAAAATGGTTTATGGAAAAGCATGTCATTTACCTCTTGAATTAGAACATAAGGCATATTGGGCAATTAAAGAACTCAATTATGATTTTAAACTTACCGGTGAAAAGAGGTTATTTGATATTAGCTCATTAGATGAATGGAGAACCCAAGCTTATGAAAATGCCAAATTGTTTAAAGAAAAAGTTAAAAGATGGCATGATAGAAGAATTCAAAATGGGAATTCAAAGTGGGTGAGCAAGTTCTATTGTACAATTCTCGTTTGAGATTCTTTGCAGGAAAACTCCTCTCTAAATGGGAAGGACCGTATATCATCGAAGAAGTTTATCGCTCCGGAGCCATCAAAATAAACAACTTCGAAGGCACTAATCCGAGAGTGGTGAATGGACAAAGAATTAAGAACTATATTTCAGGTACCCCCATTAATGTTGAAACTAATATTATTGAAACAATTACACCGGAAGAATACATAAGAGAGACCTTCCGGAACGCTCCAGAACCCTAAAAAGGGGTAGGTATGTGATACGGTAAGCAAACCGACTCCAAAAATTCCATAAAAATATTTTCTGTCAGTTTTGGAATATTTAAAAAATTACAAAAATAAAAAGCAGCCGAGGGGACCCACCTGGTGCCCACGAGGCACCAGGGCGCGCCACCCCCCTAGGCGCGCCCTGGTGGCTCGTGGGCCCCACGTGAGCCTTCCCGACTCCGTTTTCTCCTGGATTACTTGTTTTGCAAGATAAAAATTCTTCATATATACTCCAGGACGTTTTGACCACCGTATCGCAGAAATCTCCTATGTTCTTGTTTCGTGCTACTTTTCTGACAGATCTAGATCGCCATGGCCCCCCAAAAGCTCCGTGCCAAGCACCGCCTTGTGCAACCATCGCCGGGCAAACGCGCCAACAGCGAGGTTTAGTACGAGTTGTCGTCGGGAGAGGAAGACAATGGCAAGGAGGACAAGGTCGAGGAAGTTACAGGAGCCCAGGCTCCGGAAGGAGGGCAAGCCATCCCCATGGAGGAGACCGCAGAGAAGGGAGATATCCTTCAACCTTTATATGACCATCTCTCCCCATCCGTACTTGAAGCCCTAAGAGTCTTTGAATAGTTAGTGCTCAGAATACATCTCTCACTCGTGAAGTTATTTTGTTGGAAGAGCAAAACATCGCCCTTTGGAGCATCAACCACAGATTGATGTATCTGCTTGAGCTGAAGGACAAGCTCGCCACTTCACCACCACCACCATCACCGAAGAAGGACACTTGAGTACATGGGTATGGGCACTCCCCTTGGCTTGTGCCAAGCTTGGGGGAGGTGCCCCGGTATCGTATCACCATCACTTTTATCATCTTTACCTATTTTAGTTCGATCCTTAGTTATTTCGTGATCTAGTTGAACAAAAGTTTAGTATGATCTATTTTCGAGTGCTAGTTTCGTGATCTATCTATCTATGTAATCGAGTTGAGAGTTATATAATAAAGAGTAGTTTGAGTTTTTGCTTCTTTACTTTCATGTTTCAATTTTAGCAAAGAAAATAATGAAAAAGATCATATGCTAATCTTATGGAAAGTAATGACATTGCATAAAGAAAAGTATAAGTGGTAAAATTTATTGGAAGTTAATAAACATAGCATTAGTCAATGATGCAATTCATGAAAGAATTATTAGGGAAGAGAAGATTCACATGCAAATATACTATCTTGGACATCTTTTATCATTGTGAGCCCCCATTAAGTATTTTATGTCAAATTGTTGACGTTGGACAAGGAAGACAACGTAATGAATTATGTTTGCTTATATTCACGTAGAAGTTATATTGTTATAGATCCTCCAACATGTGGTGCTGGCTCAATACCTTTGCTAGCCAAAAATCTGCCCCAAGTAGAGATACTACTTGTGCATCAAAAACTCTTAAACCCAGTTTCATGTCATGAGAGTCCACTATATCTACCTATGGATTGAATAAGATCCTTCAAGTAAGTTATCATCGGTGCAAAAAGCAATAAAAATTGCCTCTAAATAGGTCTGAACTTTTATTGTATGGGAAAATAAGCTTTGTACGAACTTGTGATGGTAAAGAAATAAAAGCGACAGACTGCATAATAAAGGTTGCTATCACAAGGGGCAATATAAAGTGACGTTCCTTTGCATTAAGAGTTTGTGCATCCAACAACAAAAAGCGCATGACAACCTCTGCTTCCCTCTGCGAAGGGCCTATCCTTTACTTTTATGTATTTACTTTTTATGCAAGAGTCAGTAGTGTTCTCCTCTACTTCCTTTTTATTTATTTTTCTTTTGCAAGCATCATGTTGTGGGGAAAGATCTAGGCATATATATCCAGTTGGATATGTGTGCTCATGAGTTATTATTGTTGACATCACCCTTGAGGTGAATAAGTTGGGAGGCGAAATTATAAGCCCCTATCTTTCTATGTGTCTGGCTGAAACTTTTTGCTCCATACATATGTTGTGAGTGTTAGAAATCATAGAAGACTATATGATGGTTGAGTATGTGGACTTGCTAAAAAGCTCCTACATGAGACCCTTCCTGGAAGTATGATGAATTGCAATTGCATTGTGGACTGAGAACATAGTTTGTTAGTTTTCAAGAAAGTTTATGCCTTATACTTCATTGTTGTGATGAATTGTTACTGCTCATGAGAAGTTCTATGATAATAAATATTGCTGTTATAATAATGATCATGATGCTACTATGTCCGTATTTTGTTTTTGTCGACACCTCTCTCTCTAAACATGTGGACATGATTATCGATATCGGCTTTCGCTTGAGGACAAGCGAGGTCTAAGGTTGGGGGAGTTGATACGTCCATTTTGCATCATATTTTTCTACTGTTATTTATATTGTTTTTAATCAATATAACACTTTGTGGAGCAATTCTAATGCCTTTTCTCTCTTAATATGCAAGATTTACACAAGGAGGGAGAATGTCGGCAGCTGGAATTCTGGACCTGAAAAAGCTATGTCAGAGATACCTATTTTGCACATCTCCAAATGAGCTGAAATTTCACGGAGAATTATTTTGGAATAAATAAAAAATACTGGAAGCAAGCAATACCAGAGGGGGGCATCCAGGTGCCCACGAGGCACCAGGGCGCGCCACCTCCCCCCCAGGCGCGCCCTGGTGGCTCGTGGGGCCCCTGGCCAGCCTCTGGCCCCCATTTTCTGGTATATAAGTCATTTTTCCCTAGAAAAAATTTAGAGAAGACTTTCGGGACGGTGCGCCGCTGTCTCGAGGCGAAACTTGGGCAGGAACACTTTTGCTCTCCGGCGGAGAGATTCTGCCGGGATACTTCCCTCCGGGAGGGGGAAATCGTCGCCATCGACATCACCAACGATCCTCTCATCGTGGGACGACCAATCTTCATCAACATCTTCACCAGCACCATCTCATCTCAAACCCTAGTTCATCTCTTGTATTCAATCTTTGTCTCAAAACCTCAGATTGGTACCTGTGGGTTGCTAGTAGTGTTGATTACATCTTGTAGTTGATGCTAGTTGGTTTATTTGGTGGAAGATTATATGTTCAGATCTATTATGATATTTAATACCCCTCTGATCTTGGACATGAATATGATGTGTGAGTAGTTACTTTTGTTCTTGAGGACATGGGAGAAGTCTTGTCATAAGTAATCATGTGAATTTGGTATTCGTTCGATATTTTGATGATATGTATGTTGTTGATTCTCTTAGTGGTGTCATGTGAACGTCGACTACATGACACTTCACCATCTTTAGGCCTAACGGAATGCATTGTGGAGTAGTAATTAGATGATGGGTTGCTAGAGTGACAGAAGCTTAAACCCTAGTTTATACGCTATTCCGTAAGGGGCTGATTTGGATCCATATGTTTAATGCTATGGTTAGAGTTATCTTAATTCTTCTTTCGTAGTTGCGGATGCTTGCGAGAGGGGGTAATCATAAGTGGGAGGCTTGTTCAAGTAAGAACAGCACCCAAGCACCGGTCCACCCACATATCAAATTATCAAAGTAGCGAACGCGAATCAAACCAACATGATGAAAGTGACTAGATGAAATTCCCATGTGTCCTCGAGAACGCTTTACTTATTATAAGAGATTGTTCCAGCTTGTTCTTTGCTACAAAAAGGATTGGGCCACCTTGCTGCACACTTGTTACTATTGCTACTTGTCACTTGTTACAAACTATCTTGCTATCAAACTACTCGTTACCGATAATTTCAGTGCTTGCAGAAAATACCTTGCTGAAAACCGCTTGTCATTTCCTTCTGCTCCTCGTTGGGTTCGACACTCTTACTTATCGAAAGGACTACGATTGATCCCCTATACTTGTGGGTCATCAAGTACCCAAACATTTTGAGTACGTGCTCACTAACGGAGCTGTTCTCCTCCATCTTACAGCTAAAGAACTTGTCGGAGGTGTCATACCTCTCGACCCGGGCATGAGCCTGAAATACCAATTTCAGCTCCTGGAACATCTCATATGCTCTGTGGTGCTCAAAACGTCCTTGGGGTCCCGGTTCTAAGCCGTAAAGCATGGCGCACTGAACTATCGAGTAGTCATCAGAACGTGCCCACCAGACGTTCATAACATCTGCAGGCGCATCTTGAGGGGGTGCATCACCAAGCGGTGCATCAAGGACATACACTTTCTGTGCAGCAGTGAGGATAATCCTCAGATTACGGACCCAGTCCGCATAGTTGCTACCATCATCTTTCAACTTTTCTTTCTCTAGGAACGCATTAAAATTCAGGGGAGCTACAGCACGAGCCATTGATCTACAACATTAATTTGCAAAGACAATTAGACTAAGTTCATGATAATTGGTTCTTCTAATCAAATTACTAAAGAACTCCCACTTAAATCAACATCCCTCAAGTTGTCTAAGTGTTACATGATCCACATCAACTGACCCATGTCCGATCATCGCGTGAGATGAGGCAGTCATCAATGGTGAACATCTCCATGTTGATCATATCTACTATATGACTCATGTTCGACCTTTCGGTCTCCTGTGTTTCGAGGCCATGTAT
This sequence comes from Elymus sibiricus, assembly GCA_039707655.1. NCBI lineage: Eukaryota > Viridiplantae > Streptophyta > Magnoliopsida > Poales > Poaceae > Elymus > Elymus sibiricus. The sequence continues at coordinate 125,319,851 of CM077668.1, forward strand.
GTACATGCTAGGCTCGTCAAGTTTAACCCAAGTATTCTGCATGTGTAAAACTGGCTTACACCCATTGTATGCGAACGTAGAGTCTATCACACCCGATCATCACGTGGTGCTTCGAAACGATGAACTTTTGCAATGGTGCATACTTAGGCAGAACACTTTTATCTTGAAATTAAGTGAAGGGATCATCTTATAATGCTACCATCATCCTAAGCAAAATAAGATGCATAAAAAGATAAACATCACATGCAATCAATATGTGACATGATATGGCCATCATCATCGTGTGCTTTTGATCTCCATCTCCAAAGCACTGGCATGATCTCCATCATCATGATCTCCATCATCGTGTCGTCACGTGGTTGTCTCGCCAACTATTGCTTCTACAACTATTTTTTGCTAACGCATAGCGATAAAGTAAAGCAATTACATGGCGTTTAATGATTGACACGCAGGTCATACAATAAATTAAAGACAACCCTATGGCTCCTGCCGGTTGCCGTACTCATCGACATGCAAGTCATGAACCTATTACAAAACATGATCATCTCATACATCAATATATATCACATCATGTTTTGGCCATACCACATCACAACATGCCCTGCAAAAACAAGTTAGACGTCCTCTACTTTGTTGTTGCATTTTTTACGTGGCTGCTAGGGCAAACTATAAGAACCGTTCTTATTTATGCAAAACCACAATGGTGATATACAAGTTGCCTTTTAACCTTCTACAAGGGCCACCCTCGTCAAATCAGATTCAACTAAAGTGGAAGAGACAGACACCCACAAAGCCACTTTTATGCAATACAAGTTGCATGTCAGTCAGTGGAACCGGTCTCTTGTGCGGGGACAAGTAAGGTTGGTCCGAGCCGCTTCATCCCACAATACCGCCGAATCCAAATAAGACAAAGGAAGTAAGAAATTTGAACATCAACACCCACAACTTCTTTGTGTTCTACTCGTGCAAATACATCTACGCATAGACCTAACTCATGATGCCACTGATGGGGAACGTTGAATGAAAATCAAAAAAATTCCTACGAACACCCAAGATCTAATCTAGGAGATGCATAGCAACGAGAGGGGAGTGTGTCTACATACTCTTGTAGACCGAAAGCGTTAGCGTCGTAACGCGGTTGATGTAGTCGTACTCTTCACGATCCAATCGCGATCCAATCCGATCTAGTGCCGAACGGACGGCACCTCCGAGATTAGCACACGTTCAGCTCGATGGCGTCCTCTCCTTCTTGATCCAGCAAGAGAGGGGAAGGAGGTAGATGAGATCGGAACCAGCACGACGGCGAGGTGGTGGTGGTGGCAGCGGAAATCCGGCAGGGCTTCGCCAAGCGCTGACGGAACGTGGAGGAGGAAGAGAGGGAGGGGGCGGCCAAGGGTGGAAGCGTGCTGCCCCCCGCGCCCCTCCCCACTATATATAGAGGAGGAAACTTGGAGGAGGAGGAATAGCGCCGCGTGAACAGTACCACGTGAATAGTACACGCATGAACAGTCGCGTGAATAGTAATCTAATTTCCAAGTAATGCCTCTTATCTCCTATTTTAAAGGGATTTGATCTTATCACTTGGGACAGCCGCATGGGCCAAGTGAGGCCTGCTGCGCCTGGCCCATGAAGAGCTGGTGTGCCCCCCTCAGAGTCCATGTGGACCCTCCGTGGACTTCCGGACACCTCCGGAACCTTCCCGGTACAATACCGAAAAAAATTGAACTTTTTTCGGAACCCAAAATATGACTTCCCATATATAAATCTTTACCTCCGAACCATTCCGGAGCTCCTCGTGATATCCTGGATCCCATCCGGGACTCCGACCAACCTTCAGACTTTCCACTGTTAATATCTCATTACTACCCTAGCGCTATCGAACGTTAAGCGTGCGGCCCTACGGGTTCGAGAACATGTAGACATGACCGAGACACTTCTCCGGTCAATAATTAATAGCGGGATCTGGATACCCATATTGATTCCTACATATTCAACAAAGATCTTTATCGGTTGAACCACGATGTCGAGGATTCGGTTAATCCCATATGCAATTCCCTTTGTCCAGCGATATGTTACTTGCCCGAGATTCGATCGTTGGTATCTCCATACGTAGTTCAATCTCGTTACCGGCAAGTCTCTTTACTCGTTCCGTAATACAAGATCCCGTGGCTAACTCATTAGCCACAATGCTTGCAAGCTCTTTACGATGTTGTATTACCGAGAGGGCCCAGAGATATCTCTCCGTCATACGGAGTGACAAATCCCAGTCTCGATCCGTGCCAACCCAACAAACACCTTCGGAGATACCTGTAGAGTACCTTTATGATCACCCAGTTACGAAGTGACGTTTGGATACACACTAAGTATTCCTCCGGTGTCAGGGAGTTGCACGATCTCATGGTCTAAGGAACAGATACTTGACATGAAGAAAGTTGTAGCAAATAAACTAAACGATCTGATGCTAAGCTTACGATTGGGTCTTGTCCATCACATCATTCTCCTAATGATGTGATCCCATTATCAAATGACAACTCATGTCTATGGTCAGGAAACCATAACCATCTTTGATCAACGAGCTAGTCTAGTAGAGGCTTACTAGGGACACGGTGTAGTTTATGTATTCACACATGTATTTAAGTTTCCGATCAATACAATTCTAGCATGAATAATAAACATTTATCATGAACAAGGAAATATGATAATAACCAATTTATTATTGCCTCTAGGGCATATTTCCAACATCGGTTAGCCCATTATAGAAGATATCAGGTATTTCATTTTTCTTAAGAGGATGATCGGGCAAAGCATTAAGTAATTGGATAAGCCTCCCCCAAGCTTGAGGGAGATTCTCTTCTTTGATTTGCACAAAGTTAAATATTTCCTGTAGAGCAGCTTGTTTCTTATGAGCAGGAAAATATTTTTCAGAGAAGTAATAAATCATATCCTGGGGACTACGCACACAACCAGGAGCAAGAGTATTATACCATTCTTTAGCATCACCCTTTAATGAGAAAGGAAACAACTTAAGAATATAATAATAGCGAATTTTTTCCTCATGAGCAAATAGGGTGGCTATATCGTTTAATTTAGTAAGATGTGCCACAACGGTTTCAGTTTCATAACCATGAAAAGGATCAGATTCAACCAAAGGAATTAACTCAGGATCGACAGAGAATTCATAATCCTTATCAGTAACAAATATGGGGGAGGTAGCAAACTTAGGATCATATTTCATTTTCTCCCTCATAGATTTTTCTTTCATTTCAGCAAGCAGTTTTATAACTTCATCTCTATCATTACAAGCAAGAATGGCTCTAGCCGTCTCCCTATCAAAGCAATGTTCATCAGGTGTTTCAACTCTAGTAGGAGAGCTAGGCATAATAGGTGAATCACAATTCTCAAGAGTTTCAGCATTTTCAATTTCTTTAGCTTTAGTAATTTGTTCACTAAGAAATTCACCAAGTGGCACAGCATTATCAAGCATAGTACTAGCATCAGCATGAGTATCATTCATAGCAGAAGTGGTATCATCAATAACTTGCGACATATCAGAATTAATAGCATGTGGTGGTGTTGCAAGTTTACTCAAAACAGAAGGTGAATCAAGTGCAGAGCTAGATGGCAGTTCCTTACCTCCCCTCGTCTTAGAGGGAACGATCTTGGTCTTAGCGTCTTTCAGATTCTTCATAGTGATCAATAGATATAAATCCCAAGTGACTCCGCAAATAAAGCTATGCTCCCCGGCAACGGCGCCAGAAAAAGGTCTTGATAACCCACAAGTATAGGGGATCGCAACAGTTTTCGAGGGTAGAGTATTCAACCCAAATTTATTGATTCGACACAAGGGAAGCCAAAGAATAGTTGCAAGTATTAGCAGTTGAGTTGTCAATTCAACCACACCTGAGACTAAATATCTACAGCAGAGTGATCAGTAGCACAGTAGTATGATAGTTTGATAGCAGTAGCAATAATAGTAACGGTAACAGTAACGGTAGCAGCAATAGTAGTAGCAATTGTAACAGTAGTAGCAACAGTAGTAACTTAGCAAGAACAATATGTGAAAAACTCGTAAGCATTGGATCGGTGATATTGTTGGATAACATTCATCATGTAACAGTCATAACCTAGGGCGACACAAAACTAGCTCCAATTCATCAATGTAATATAGGCATGTATTCCGTATATAGTCATACGTGCTTGCGATAAGAACTTGCATGACATGTTTTGTCCTACCCTCCCGTGGCAGCGGGGTCCATAAGGAAACTAAGGGATATTAAGGCCTCCTTTTAATAGAGAACCGGAACAAAGCATTAGCACTTAGTGAATACATGAACTCCTCAAACTACGGCAATCACCGGAAAGAATCCCAATTATTGTCACCTTGGGGTATGCGGATCATAACACATAGCAGGTGCATACAACTTGCAAGATCGGATCAAGAAAACAAATATATTCATGAAAACATAAAGGGTTCAGATATGAAATCATGGCACTCGAGCCCTAGTGATAAGCATTAAGCATAGCAAAGTCATAGCAACATCAATCTCAGAACATAGTGGATACTAGGGATCAATCCCTAACAAAACTAACGCGATTACATGATAAATCTCATCCAACTCATCACCGTCCAGCAAGCCTACGAAGGAATTACTCACTCCCGGCGGTGAGCATCATGAAATTGGTGATGAAGGATGGTTGATGATGACGATGTCGGAAGATCCCCCTCTTCGGAGCCCCAAACGGACTCCAGATCTGGCCTCCCGATGAAGAACAGGAGGTGGCGGCGGCTCCGTATCGTGAAACGCAATTAAACTTCCTCTCTTATTTTTTCTCTGGAATTGTGAATTTATAGCGCTGGAATTAGGGTCAGCGGAGCCACGTGGGCCCCACGAGGTACCAGGGCGCGCCCTGGGGGGTGGCGTGCCCTGGTGCCTCATGGGCACTGGGTGGCTCCCCTCCAGTAGGTTTTGGCTCCAGTATTTTTTATATATTCCATAAAAAATCTCCAAAAAGTTTCATCCAATTCCAAGAACTTTTATTTCTGCACAAAAAACAACACCATGGCAATTCTGCTGAAAACAGCGTCAGTCCGGGTTAGTTTCATTAAAATCATGCAAATTAGAGTCCAAAACAAGAGAAAAAGTGTTTGGAAAAGTAGATACGACGGAGACGTATCAATCATCATCGGCCGATTAGCCGCTCAGGCTGCAGTGGCGGAGGCAGAGCTGGAGAGCACCGAGGCGGAACTGTAGAAGGCGAAGGCAAGAGCCGGAGCTTCAGTTCTCGGGGCTCATGGCCGGACATGGCGAACGGGTGCCGGCGATCATTTAGATTAGGTTTAGAGTAGGGTTTAGTTAAAAATTGTCCAAAATGTAATGAGTTTTGTCTGGTTTATATGAAAAATGTCCTAATTGTAATGAATATGCTCCGGTTTATATGAAAATCCGCCGTGTTTGCATGAATTTCGTCCGGTTAGTTGAAACCCGGCCTGAATTGTATGCGGGCAGCGTTGGATGGCCGCCTCCCACATCTGTGTCTGCGGACTGGTCCCCCCGGTCCGCGGACGGATGCGGGAGAAAATTTGCGGGTCAGCGTTGGAGATGCCCTAAACATCTATCCTATTATTGGACCGTCATCCACACCGGCTGTACATAAGAGAGAGAAAGAAAAGAAAAATAAAGATAAAAGGTGGTCCGGAGTGTGCCGCATCCTACGTGACGGACTGACCGGGCGCGTCTGCGAACCGTCATATCCTCCTCATATATGATATATGGTTTGTATATACGAGGGTTAGCGCACAACTCGAACGCATGAGGACAAAGTAAGGGGTCCGGTTGGGTCATCTTTTTTTCTTCTCTCTCCTTTTCGGGCAGTGACCGAGCTGTTCGTCCTGATGTATAAGGATAATACGAGGGTCCAACACTCCGGCTGTAGATGTTCTTACCGCTGTGTCGTCCGGTGTGCGTACGTTCTTGTGGATAGTGGATACTAAGGCCAACTCCAATGCGCAACCGCATTTGGTCCGTTCACGTCCGTTTGGGTCAAAACGGGCAGATAACGCGGCCCAACGCGCCGATGCAAACGGATGGGTGTCCGTTTTCTGTCTGTCCCCGACCCATTTTTGTCCCAAATTTGGGCCTTGTTTGCGTCGAAACGGACAGGGTGCGAACGCGCGGGACGCACGCCCTTGTCCACCCCCTGGCCCGCCCGTACATAACGCCGCCGCCGCCATCCTGGCCGCCACCGACGCCAGCCCCATGGCCACGAAAAAGAAGAAACCCAAGAAGGTGCTCACACCGGCTTAGCTCGCCCGAGAAACGACGAAGAGGGCTGGCTGAAGGGCCATTGCTGCAGCGAGGAAGGCCGACGCCTAGGCCGCCATCGACGCTACCGCCGCGCAACACAAGGCCACCGTTGAGGGTAATGAGGCCCTCGTCGCAAGGCCACACCGGCAGTGATGCAGCTTGCCCTCCTCATTCTAGGGTTTAGCCGACCCACACCGGCCATTCTTACCGCCCCCGCCATGGCCGCGGCAAGCACTTGCTCGTCGGTCATTCGCCCTCCTCAAGGGCAGTCGCCAAGCTCCTCCACAACACCGCAGGCGGGCGGTCTCCATCCGTCAGACGACCATGGTGCAACCCGCTTCTCCACGTCGCCGGTCGGCAGCGTGATCGCGCCGTGCACCCCCGCTCCAGTGGCCAGCATCGACCTCAACGTTACGCCTGGGTCGGGCGCCGGCCAGTCGGCCACCGGGATGCAAAAGAAGCGGCCATGGGCGATCCCTACGACGAACCTGTCCGACGCCCGCAAGCTGTTCGATGGAACGCCCACCCCGATGCCAGCGCAAGATGACCCCGCCTACTTTGACGATGTCATGGAGAACATCATCTACGAGGGCCATGGCCAAGCCTTCCACCTCGAGCGCCATGGCCAAGCCTTCGATCCCGACGAGACCCAAAGCCAAGATGGCCGCAGCCAAGATGATGGTGCCGAGCACATTGGCGGCCAGGGCAACCAAGAAGCGACCGACGGCCAAGGCGACCCATGTCATGAAGATATGTATTGCAAAGATAAAGAAGATGACGTAGACATTGAGGAGGAGCCATTGTTTATCGATGAGCTCACCCTAAAAGCCAATGCGCAAAAGAGGAGACAAAGCATTCAGACGGGATCATACACCAAAGATGAGGACAAGTTGATTTGTGAAAGTTGGAAGAAAATAGGGCAATATCCCAAGACCGGCGCCGAGCAAAAAGGAGCCATTTTGGGGGGAGAGTTCATGAGACCTTCCATGAACGTAGGAAGTTCCCGCCCTACAAGTTTGCGAGCACCCGTGGCATCAAATCAATCCAAAAGAGGTGGGGGTTTATCCAACAAGAGCAACAAGTTTTGTGCCGCGTTTGAGAGCGTTGAAGCCCGTCCCATGAGTGGCCTAGGCGTGGGCGACATGGTATGAAGTTCTTCTCTTTGTTCCTATGCCATGTTCATGTTTGTTGCATTTTGTGTCCTTCACTATTACATTGTGGCCATTACTTTTATTGTGTAGGCATTCCAAACTTTGGAAGCCTTCAAGGCCCAACATGCGAACAAGCCATTCACACTCGCCCATTGTTGGACGCTCATCAAAGATTGCCCTAAGTTTAAAGATCAATATGCCGCCCTAAAGAAGAATGGACAGCCGGCGGCTGGCGTTGAGCATGGAGAAGGAGTGAAGCGACCGGGGGGAAAGACCAACTCGGAGGTGGACGAGAAGCGTGATGCGGCATCGTTCACCTTACAAGAAACTTTGCAAGGCATGATGACCCAAAAGGAAGTAAGGGACGAGAGAAGCGCCAAGAGAAAGAGGAGCAAATGAAGACCTACATGGAGCTCCAAACGAAGAAGCTCGAGATGGAGGAGGGCGTCAAAAGGACGAACCTCGAGATCGAAGACGCCGTCCAAACGAAGAAACTCGAGCTTTTGAGGCAACCAATGCGAACACCAAAACAAAAGAGGTGGCGCAAGCTTTCATTGCGAAGGAGTTGGAGATCATGACAGTGGACTTGAGCAAGATGTCTCCGAAGAGAAGAGGTTGGTTTGAGAAGAAGCAAAAGGCGATGCTCGAGTTAGATGATTGAGCTACGGCCATGAATTAGGGCCGCGAACTACAACCTTTTTTTTGTGCGCTGGCAAGTGTGCCGGCCGTTGGCCAATTGTACCGGCTTGAACCGCGGTGATATTGTAGGTTGGCTGTTGCCGGCCCCTGGCGCTCTGGCCAACATGGACTCTGGCCATTGGCATGACTCTGGTCGAGGGACCTAAAAATTTCAGTTTTCATTTTCTTTGCAAAAATTACAGACGGACGGACGAAATGCATCCGTCGGTTAGGCGTAAAATCAACGTAAAAGTATAAACAGCCGGACAACGCCCCTTTGGCCGATCCAAACGGGTAGAATCCGGACAAAATGAGCGTCCGTTTGGGGTTTGAGTTGGCCTAACTAATTGGTCGACGCTGACAGATCGACGAACCGCTTGACACGGACGGCTCATCCCGGGCAGTTTGTCGTGGTTTGCGTCTGTTGTTTACAGAAATTAATAGTAAGTTGTTGCAAGAAAAGAAAAACTGTACGTACGTGGAAACGTGGAAGAACCTTGCGAGTCGACATTTTTGGCGTCCATGCATGGTATACGTTGGATCTCGCGGGATTCGGTCGGTGCTGGTCTTCGGTGGATCTATTTGGATCCGGTCTTCGTTCGTCTTTGTTTGGGTGTTTACAAGTTTGATCCTTCTGATCTACGACTTTCTTCATCGGCGATGGTTGCTACTTTGGTGCGCTGGTCCTATGGGGCCTTAGCACGACGACTTCCCGACTGTCTACTACAACAAGGTTTGCCCGGCTCCGGTGAGGGAGGGGCGATGACGGCGGCGCGCCTTCGGCTCGCTCCAGTGCTTGTAGTCGTCGCTAGGTGGTCCACGGACATGGTTGTAATTTTTATTACCTCTGTTGTTCTTTGTACTATCATGATTGAAGATGAATAGATTGGAAGTTTCTCGCAAAAAAAAAAAACAAGCACGTGCCTACGGACGCATGCCACATATTGACATGGTCGAGCTTCAGACTCCACGTGCATGCTGGCGACTTGCATGTAGAAGAAAGCACAGTTTAGGCGCCGCTTGGAATCGGTGTATCTTGATACACCCGTATTTGTTTTACAAGTGTATCTTACCGACCGTGCATGATTTCCAGCTGAGAATAAAAACGACTGATCATGGTCTGTATATTTTACAGGTGTAAAAGCGCTGGAAACGACAATCCAATCAAGGCCTTACGCATAATGTCAAATGCACACGATCGAGACACCGGAAAATTTCGAATTAAGCATGAGGCGGCTCGTGAACAGCTACACTGACGTGCGCAGCTATAGCAATAATACGGACGTGTTTGGATGCTCACATAGCACTCAACGATGTTTTTCCTTTCATATTCATAGTAGATCAACTGCAAGTAGGAGGGTACGACTCGGTGTCTCACGCTGAAATTAATTAGTTTCCTTGGAGTGTCCATTCAAAAGAAATTAGTTTTTGAAGTGCGTACTCCATATGGAAAGGTTCTTTCATGCCTCATATACATCGAACCGAAACCCATATAAATGGCTTGCAGAAGAACCAGATGTTGAGTGGCCAACCATTTACTAATCAAATTCCACTTGTCATTAACATTTTGTTCCACTTGTGTGCTGCGAATATGATCATATATACAGGAAAGAAATTTCTACTCCATGATGCAATCACAGGGACACTTGAACGACACAAAAACCAATTATCCAGCTTAGACCATTAAAAGACTGGTTTTCTGCTATTTCTTCTATTGTGCCATTTTGCAGATCCGGCTAACTATGTGAATTTTACTTCACCTATTACTTTCAGTTAGAAAAAAGACGTTTATACACACAATAAGTTACTCAGACTATTTGGCATCACGGTGGATTATGTTGATTTCATTTTACTAGCCAACTTTTTCTTATTTATTTATCTTGTTTTGCTGTTTTCCTAACTTGTTTTTTGTTTATTTTTGCACCAACTCAACAACCACAGTCTGAGCATTTGTCTAGCTACTAGTAGAAAAAAAAGTGATTTAAAAAGGCCATCATATGCCAGTGCCTCGGCCTTTCCCGTCCCGATGGCGGTGTTCTCGGTCCTCGTTGATGCTCCCTCTTCGATCCTCGTTGTCTTCCCCGGGTCAATGATTCCTTCGATTCATCGTCACGGCTGTCTCTAGCATAGACCTTTGTCTTCCCCGGGATGATGATTCCTTCAATTCGTCATCCCCGACGTCTGTAGCTTAGACCAATTCTTCCCATCCACGATCCCAAAATTTTCCTTGCTGCAGAGGCGAGGCGGAGCTTCAGGTGCGGCCACCGAGCGATACTCACCGCACACCACCACCATGTGCAGGAGGAAGATGACGGAGTCTATCCCTTGTACCAGGGTGCAATTTATTTTCTTTGTAGAGACTTTCTTGTAAGGATCGAACTTCTCTAATATATGACATGAGGCCTTTTCGCAAAAAAGGCCTCATAACTTCAACCATAGCCTAATTGAGATCTACAAATCATCATATATACTTTTCAATCATGTGATGCACTACATTAATCATATCAGAACCGGCAACTTTACCTAGTGTCAGCTTGTTTGCTGACTGCATGAGGGGGTTCGATAGTAACTACAACCCATCATGGAGACCGTGATGGGGAAGGAAGAAGGAGTGGTGATGAAGTTAGTGGTGTGGCGGCGGCGGCGCATGACCGGCGCCTTGGCAAAGGCGGCTCCTTTGATGTCTTCCTTCCCGACCTTCCTTCAAGGTTGCAATGGATGGAGATGGGGGTTTGGCACAACCCCCTAATTTCCCTTGACGTGATGTGGATGACGACTTGAACATGGGAGAGATGGGATGAATTTTTGAAAGATCATGGCCGACGGCTAGGAATGAAGGTGTATATATAGCCGGTCTCCTCTGTGGATGTAGCTTGTCTTGTTTGATTCAAGGGCTCTAGACGATCCTTAACCTCTCCCAATACCTTCCTTGATGCACAAGGATTCTTTCGGAAAAACAGGGATGAAATCAGTGAACCTAATAAGTACCTACCAAGAATTGGGCCAGTGGTTCATTCAATGAGAAGGAAAGACAGGAAGTAGGATTTGTCGTGTTGGGCTAATTCATTCTGGGAAAAAAGGGGAAAGGGAGTCACAATCGTGAAAGTTACAACAATTCATGTTGCCAAAATCGCTTGGTACGACAATCGGTACAACCGTGTATGGTCGTACCACACATTGTCTTCTCTTCTGGAGGCTACGTGTGGTGTTTAGTATTTCGGTCACCATTTCCTCATACGAACTCTGATTTGGGGGTTCCTGGGCTTGTTGGATTTGTATGGAGGAGCCCGAGAACCTCCTAGTGCCGGATCTTAAATTTTGGCTTTTTGGGAAATCTCCTTTTGTAAAACTCTACAAAAAAAGCCTTTATATGGTTCTTATAATTCCTTTTTATTGATTCCAACATTGGTTCTTTCATCGTGCTAAGTCCATGGGAGCTCCAAATCACCTACACACAAAACAAAAAGGAAAGGAAAGCTAGTAAAAACTAAAGACTATGCAATCCTCACATTAAAAATGAGTGCAAACTAGAAATCGTGCATAATTGACATGCAATTGGCTCAATGGGACATGATATCACTAGTAGAAAAAGGCCCATTAGTCCCGGTTCCAGAGGGGCTTTAGTCCCGGTTCTGGAACCGGGACTAAAGGGTCGGGACTAAAGCCCAAAACCTTTAGTCCCGGTTCGCTTACGAACCGGGACCAAAGGGGCTCCACGTGGCTGCTGTGGGGAGCCCAGGCAGGAGGACCTTTAGTCCCGGTTGGTAACACCAACCGGGACTAAAGGAGCTCCACGTGGCCGCTTCGCAGCACTCAGGCAGGAGGACCTTTAGTCCCGGTTGGTAACACCAACCGGGACCAAAAGGCGCTGTGGTTTTTGTTTTTTTTTTGAAAGGGGGGGTTTAGGGGTTTTGGAGGGTTTAGGGGTTTCATATTGTGTTAGCTAGCTAATAGAGAGAAGTGACCTCTCTTTCTCCGTGCTTGGTCGACGCTAGCTACTACATATAGAGAGAACTCGACGCTAGCTAGTAAGCAAATGAAGGAAACCATTAATTACACAAGATCGTCATGAACATATACAAAGAGAAGTGACCTCTCTTTCTCCGTGCTTGTTCGAACAACAAGTTTTCGTAAATCTATCCGACGCTACTACATATATACAATATAACATCCCTGACATCATCAAGCGCCAAACTCCCATTGAATTTCCGCATGGTATTCTCCCTTTTCATGTATGATGTGGTCAAGAAAGAATCCCGCCAATTCCTCTTGAATTGCTCGTATGCGATCATGTGGTAGGAGTTCATCCCGCATCTGCCAGATCTAATTTAAAGAAGGGGGTCAATACATATATATGAATGAAACTCAACACAATTGATGGTAATAAAAAAAATTGTGAATATTGTTTACATACTTCAAATTGTTCTTCAGATCTGCCCCGCTCAGAGGTCCTGTGGCGAATGTACTCGCAAACGTAGTATCCACATAAATTATTCCCGAGTTCCTGCCACAAGAACTTTATGAGAATAGAGTTCAATCAAACTGATAATCAAGCATGATAATGGTATTGATGAAACTGGAATCAATGAGAGATGCGCGGAACTAGCTAGTACTACTTACTTTGGGGTGTGTAAATCGCAGCTCGTTCTTCAGACCCGGAACCTGTCCGGTGAACTGTTTCCAAACCCTGCCAGGCAAAGAAAATGATTACTTGATATCAGGAAATGAACGAAAGTTGTCGATATGGTTCCGGTATTGATTGAACTTACTTCTGGAGCATTGCAGTCATGTCCGCATAATCCTTGGGATCTTTACATCTCGAGTCAAAGACAGTTACTACTCCCCCGTCAAGCTTAATGGATAGCAGAATATAGTGGAAACTGCGCACGCATAACTCATCAATTACAGTACTTAACCTCGAGTAAGCGAAACCGAATATGCACAAGACAGTAACACTCACTTGAAGTTGTAAGGAAAAAGTATTTCCCTTTTGTTTTGATGTCGAAGGAACGCTTTTAGCAAGTTTTCCTCGGTATCTTTAACTCTTTCTTGTACCGCCCATTCATTTACGGTATTTGGGCTAATGAACCCAATGTCATAGATTTGTTTTTTTGGGCATTCGAAGATCTTCAATCTGCATAATATAGTGAGGATAATTATATATACATGCAATGAACGAGTTGAGCTAGAGACTTAATTACAGAAGTAATACTTACAGACAGTAGCAAGTCATGATTTGTTTGTCGAGGGCCTTTTGATTGAATAACTGAAATAACTCCACAAATTCAACAGGCATCAGGTCGACTCCAATGAGGTCGTGCTCATCTTTAATTCTCACCAGCAAACTATCGGACCCATTCTTCCTGCAGGTTTCCAAGTACCACTCATGCAATTTGTACATCATCGTTGTTAAAGGAGGATGATCAGGTTTGACGAGAGGCTTCCCGTGCACGTATTTATATTCTTCTTTTGGTACCTCAGCCATTTCAAAAATTACATCATCCCCCAAGTAATCACCAAGATTGGTACCGAGCACCATCCCGGGATGATTAGCGACGATATCGCTAGACACCTTGAGCGGGGGGCACGATTTCTTCTCCTGTTCGCCGAGCTGGGGAATTGTTTTCCCACTTCTTCGTTCTGCTAACCTTGCATCACTAGAAGTACTTCCCGACCGCCGCGCTTCATCATATGTCTTTTGAATAATGCGGTCATAGTTGGATTGCGGCGGAGGCGGTGGTGGTCGCTTCAAGGCATCGATAGTGCGCTTCACTTTCATCGGATCTATTGTTTCCTTCGGAGGTGGAGTTTTCTTTGCAAAATGGGCCCTCACTTGGGCACGAACTATGTCCTCGTTTTCCTGCTCGGTCCTCTCATATGGTAACTTTTCCAGAGGCTTGAGAGATGGACCGTATCTGAATTCCCTCCCGCCTCTGCTTGTACTGCTAGCTGCCGGAGCGGCGGCGTCTCTGTTCCGTCGTTGCTGACGAGGCTGAGAAGGAGGCGGAGTGCTCCGACGCGCCGGAGGAGCCGGACCGGTGGCGTCTGTCTTCCACCGTTGCCGACGAGGCGGAGGAGGAGGCGGACTGCTCCGACGCGCCGGAGTAGGCGAAGGAGGAGGCGGAGTGCCCTCACGCGTCAGAGGAGCCGGAGAAGGAGGCGGAGTGCCCTGATCACTCGCCGGAGGAGGAGGAGGAGGAGGAGGAGGAGGAGGCGGAGTGCCCTGACTCACCGGAGGAGGAGGAGGAGGCGGAGGCGTCCAGTTTGGAAGCTTGATGTACTCCTTCTGCCATAGACATGTACTCCTCAGAGCACGAACCAGCTGATTCTCCCCTTCACCTGTAGAGTGGTAAAGCTCGAGCTCCTCAAATCCCTCCATTACTTCATCCACCATCACAACAGCATAGCCATGTGGAATCGGAAGGCAGTGAAAAGTTCCGTTGGGTTGAGGAGGTGCAACAGAGCCGAGAGCCGCCTTGAAAGTGAGGTTATGGCATTTCGTCATAAGCTCGCAATTTTGAGCCTCCGTGATAGTATCCACGGGGTAGATAGGCTCCGTGAAGTCAGTCTGAACGGGCTCCGTGGAAGCCACGCTGCTTCTCCGCTGAGATGGCGGGGTAGCTTCTGGGGTAGCTTCGTGCCACTGAGATAGTTGGCCAGTAGCTCGCTGGCTCTCAGCTTCCTCTAGCTTTTGTAGTCTTGCACTCATCTTCTGCATGTCGCTCAGCTCCGCTTTCCTCTTTCTCTCCCGGCTTCTGTAACCGCCTGCGTCGGGAAACCCAAACTTCCACGGAATGGAGCCTGGTGTGCCTCGTGTTCGTCCAGGGTGCTCAGCATTCCCTAGGGCCCTAGTCAGCTCGTCCTTCTCTCTGTCGGGAATGAACGTCCCTTCCTGCGTTGCGGTGATATACTTCTGAAGCTTCGTGACGGGTATTGCATGTTGCTCGTCCGTCCAACGGCACTTCCCTGTTTCAGGGTCCAAAGTTCCCCCAACCCCGAAGAACCAAGTCCTTGAACGGTCTGGCCAGTTCAATGTCTCTGGTTCGACCCCTTTAGCAATCAGGTCATTCTCAGCTTTGTCCCACAACGGCCGGGCTTTGAGGTAGCCACCTGACCCCGTGTGATGGTGATACTGCTTCTTTGCAGCGTTGTTCTTGTTTGTCTCTGACATTTTCTTACTCTTGTCTGATGTCTTGTAGGCCACAAATGCGGGCCAGTGATCTCTTATCTTCTCAAATCGGCCGATGAATTCTGGAGTCTCACCTTTGTCGACAAACTTTGATTTCAACTCCTTCTTCCACCTCCTGAATAGATCTGCCATCTTCTTAAGAGCACACGCCTTGACCAGTGGCTCTATAACGGGCTTATTCGGATCCTCCTCTGGCGGTAGGGTGAAATTTGCCTTCACCAAGGTCCAAAGATCATCTTTCTGTCTATCGGTGACATAATCACCTTCAGGGGCGTCGTCCTTAGGCTTATTCCATTGCTTGATGCTGATCGGGATGTTGTCCCTAACAATAGCTCCGCACTGAGCAGAAAATGCGTCCTTGGTCCGCTTGGGTTCAATCGGTAGGCTATCGTCCGCGAGTGCTGTGATCATGAACCTTTCATCCTTGCGCAACCTCTTCTTCGGGCCTCGTCTCGTTACCAAAGTTTGGCTCGATCTGGAGGGCTATAAAAGAAGAAAGAAGAGTTAATATATGTACATACCAAAACAATTAATGCATCAATTAGCTAGTCAGCACCTCCGGAGCCATCATGATCATGTCACCGGAGCCATCATGATCATGTCCTTCCTCCTCCATTGTTCCATCGGTGTCATTGAGAAACGACAAGACAGCATCACCTCCGGCGAGCATTATCTCCCCCAACAACTATTCTTGTTCCAAGTCTCTTTGATCCATAGTTTCTGCAAATATAGAAGAATATATATATAGATGAGATCAGAAAAAAAATTGGATCAACTTGTGCACATCCATAATGGGGGTATTCTTGATAAATCTATGTTACCGGAGTTATCTATGTTACCGGAGGGGGTAGACAACAACGACGCTCACCCCTCATGTCATGTCCGACGTCCCTCCTCATGTCGAAGTTATCGGGGAGGGGGTAGACGACAACGACGCTCACCCCTCATGTCCGACGTCCCCCCTCATGTCGAAGTTATCGGGGAGGGGGTACAGGTGGCCTCGAGAGTTGGTCGGGCGAGCGGACCGGGAGTAAGTAACTTTTAACTCATTTTAACTCATTTTGAATATATGAACATTTTAACTTTTACGGGTAGGGGCGGGAGGGGGTTGATCGACGTCTCCCCCCCTCATGTCGAAGTTACCGGAGTTTTCTATATGAACAAAAAAAATGCACATGACATGTCCGACGAGCGGACCGCCTCTCTCTCATGCATGTCCGACGTCCCCCCTCATGACAAAAACTTTCTATTAAAAAAAGCATACATCTATGAACAAAAAAAATTCTATGAACAAAAATAAAATTGTATCAATGCATATATAAAAAGCTTCTATGGATCATCATTGCTCATATATCAATGCATATATAAAAACTTTCTATGGATCATCATTGCTCATATATAAAAGCTTTCTATAAACAAAAAAAAACATACATCTATGAACAAAAATAAAATTGTATCAATGCATATATAAAAACTTTCTATGGATCATCATTGCTCATATATCAATGCATATATAAAAACTTTCTATGGATCATCATTGCTCATATATAAAAGCTTTCTATAAACAAAAAAAACATACATCTATGAACAAAAAAAAATCTATGAACAAAAATAAAATTGTATCAATGCATATATAAAAACTTTCTATGGATCATCCATCCATACATACATACAGCATCCATACATACATACATACATACTGCATATACATACAAAAAAAAGGCAGATCCGGCCGGGGCGGCGGCGGCGCGTCAAGCAGAGCAGGGGCACGGCGCGGCAAGCAGAGCAGTGGCGGCGGCGCGGGGGAAGGGGGGGCTCACTGGGGGCGGCGTCGGGGCAGGGGCAGGGGGGCACGGCGGGCGGCGTCGGGGCAGCAGGGGCGCGGGGAGCGGCGCCGACGTCGGGGCAGAGGGCATCGAGGGCGTCGGGGCAGCGGGGGCTCGGCGGCGATGGCGACGAGGAGCAGCCTGACGGCGTCGACGGGGCAGAGGGCGGCGAGGGCGTCGACGGCGAGCTCGGGCAGCCTGGCGGCGTCGATGTGCTCGGCGTCGTCGGGGGAAACTGGCAAATTTTTCCAACTCCTGCTTATATAGGGAGACCTTTGGTCCCGGTTGGTGCCACCAACCGGGACCAATGCCCACATTGGTCCCGGTTGGTGGCACCAACCGAGACCAAAGGTCTCTTTTCGTCAGCCCAAAGGGCGGGAAGCAGAGTCCTTTGGTCCCGGTTGGTGACACCAACCAGGACTAAAGGGTGGCATTGGTCCCGGTTGGTGGCACCAACCGGGACCAAAGGTTGGTATTGGTCCCGGTTGGTGGCACCAACCGGGACTAAAGGGTGGTGCTGCCCGGGGCCAAAAGTTTAGTCCCACCTCGCTAGCTGAGAGGGCTCGAGAGTGGTTTATAAGCGCTGCTGCGCCAGCCCTCTCGAGCTCCTCTCAACTGCTGGCTTACGGGCCTAATCGCACACACCTCTGCCTGTGGGCCTTCTGGGCCTTCTGCGGGCCTGAATCCTGGCCCAACTAGATGGTTGGGTTTCTAGTCGTATTCAGGCCGTGGTGGCCCAGTAGGCGGCATTTTTTTTAATTTTTTTCTACTTTTTTTGTTTTCTTTTTTGCTTTATTTATTTTCTTTTGTTTCTACTTATAGTTTTTCAGTGATTCTTTTTGCTTTTAGGTCACAAAAATTATAAACTTTATGAAAATTCTTTTTGCTATTAATGTTTTGAACAAAAAATACTTTGATAACTTTAGTTGCATAAATTTTATATAATTTTAGTTTCAAAAATACTAGAGGTTTATAAAATATTTTTAGTTGATTCCTTTTGTTAAATGACCCTGAAATTGAAAAGCACTTCAAATGAACTCTGAAAAGGTTGAAAGTTGGCGTGGTATCATCATTTCACCCACATAGCGGCTTTTTTTTTATTTTTTTCTACTTTTTTTGTTTTCTTTTTTGCTTTATTTATTTTCTTTTGTTTCTACTTACAGTTTTTCAGTGATTCTTTTTGCTTTTAGGTCATAAAAATTATAAACTTTATGAAAATTCTTTTTGCTATTAATGTTTTGAACAAAAAATACTTTGATAACTTTAGTTGCATAAATTTTATATAATTTTAGTTTCATAAATACTAGAGGTTTATAAAATATTTTTAGTTGATTCCTTTTGCTAAATGACCCTGAAATTGAAAAGCACTTCAAATGAACTCTGAAAAGGTTGAAAGTTGGCGTGGTATCATCATTTCACCCACATAGCATGTGCTAAAAAGTTGAGAGGGTTACGGCAAAAACTGGATGCACTTCGTGTACAAAATGGACAATCTCTTTCGAAGTATCAGGGTTTCGGACGAAAACTCATCTGTTACAAAGGGATTTCATTTAATTTCTTCACATGTAACTGCAATGATATAGTTGTGGAGAGAAAGTCTTCACTTTTTCTTCGCTTGTGTCCTTTGCTTATTGCGCCGTAACCATGGATAATCTTCATCGTTTAACAGGGTGCTTGGGTCAGCCTTGACTTTGAAGGGAGGAATTTCATGAAACTTTTCATAATCTTCAGACATGTCTGTCTTGCCCTCCAATCCCACGATGTCTCTTTTTCCTGAAAGAACTATGTGGCGCTTTGGCTCATCGTATGATGTATTCGCTTCCTTATCTTTTCTTTTTCTCGGTTTGGTAGACATGTCCTTCACATAGAAAACCTGCGCCACATCATTGGCTAGGACGAATGGTTCGTCTGTGTACCCAAGATTGTTGAGATCCACTGTTGTCATTCCGTACTGTGGGTCTACCTGTACCCCGCCTCCTGACAGATTGACCCATTTGCACTGAAACAAAGGGACCTTGAAATCATGTCCATAGTCAAGTTCCCATATGTCCACTATGTAACCATAATATGTGTCCTTTCCTCTCTTGGTTGCTGCATCAAAGCGGACACCGCTGTTTTGGTTGGTGCTCTTTTGATCTTGGGCGATCGTGTAAAATGTATTCCCATTTATCTCGTACCCTTTGTAAGTCAATACAGTCGAAGATGGTCCCCTGGCCAACGAGTACAGCTCATCAGAAACAGTGTTGTCACCCATGAGACGTGTTTGCAACCAACTGCCGAAAGTCCTGATGTGTTCATATGTAATCCAGTCGTCACACTGCTCCGGGTGTTTGGAGCGCAGAATATTCTTGTGTTCATCGACATACGGGGTCACCAAGGTAGAATTCTGTAGAACTGTGTAGTGTGCTTGAGACCAAGAATGCTCGCCCCTACATATTATTGAGTCCGCTCCTAGCGTGCCTTTTCCAGTCAGTCTCCCCTCATACCGCGATTGAGGGAGACCAATCTTCTTAAGGTCAGGAATGAAGTCAACACAAAACCCAATGACATCCTCTGTTTGATGGCCCATGGAGATGCTTGCTTCTGGCCTAGCACGGTTACGAACATATTTCTTTAAGACTCCCATGAACCTCTCAAAGGGGAACATATTGTGTAGAAATACAGGGCCCAGAACGACAATCTCGTCGACTAGATGAACTAGGACGTGCGTCATGATATTGAAGAAAGATGGTGGGAACACCAGCTCGAAACTAACAAGACATTGCACCAAATCACTCCTTAACCTTGACAGGATTTCTGGATCGATCACCTTCTGAGAGATTGCATTGAGGAATGCACATAGCTTCACAATGGCTAATCGAACGTTTTCCGGTAGAAGCCCCCTCAATGCAACCGGAAGCAGTTGCGTCATAATCACGTGGCAGTCATGAGACTTTAGGTTCTGGAACTTTTTCTCTGCCATATTTATTATTCCCTTTATATTCGACGAGAAGCCAGACGGGACCTTCATACTGAGCAGGCATTCAAAGAAGATTTCCTTCTCTTCTTTGGTAAGAGCGTAGCTGGCAGGACCTTCATACTGCTTTGGATGCATGTCGTCTTTTTCATGCACACGTTGTTGTTCCTCCCGTGCCTCCAGTGTATCTTTTGTCTTCCCGTACACTCCCAAGAAGCCTAGCAGGTTCACGCAAAGATTCTTCGTCACGTGCATCACGTCGATTGCAGAGCGGACCTCTAGGTCTTTCCAATAGGGTAGGTCCCAAAATATAGATTTCTTCTTCCACATGGGTGCGCGTCCCGCATCGTCAGTCGGAACAGATAGTCCGCCAGGACCCTTTCCAAAGATTACTTGTAAATCATTGACCATATCAAGTATGTGATCACCAGTACAGAGGGCGGGCTTCTTCCGGTGATCTGCCTCACCTTTGAAATGCTTTCCTTTCTTTCGACATTGATGGTTGGTCGGAAGAAATCGACGATGCCCCAGGTACACATTCTTCCTGCATTTGTCCAAATATATACTGTCGGTGTCATCTAAGCAGTGTGTGCATGCGTGGTATCCCTTGTTTGTCTGTCCTGAAAGGTTACTAAGAGCAGGCCAATCGTTGATGGTTACAAACAGCAACGCATGTAGGTCAAATTCCTCCTGTTTGTGCTCATCCCACACACGTACACCTTCTCCATTCCACAGCTGTAAAAGTTCTTCAACTAATGGCCTTAGGTACACATCAATGTCATTGCCGGGTTGCTTAGGGCCTTGGATGAGCACTGGCATCATAATGAACTTCCGCTTCATGCACAACCAAGGAGGAAGGTTATAGATACATAGAGTCACGGGCCAGGTGCTATGATTGCTGCTCTGCTCCCCAAAAGGATTAATGTCATCTGCACTTAAACCAAACCATACGTTCCTTGCGTCACCTGCAAAGTCCCCCCACCTTCTCTCGATTTTTCTCCACTGCGACCCGTCAGCGGGTGCTCTCAACTTCCCGTCTTTCTTACGGTCTTCTTTGTGCCATCGCATCAACTTGGCATGCTCTTTGTTTCTGAACAGACGTTTCAGCCGTGGTATTATAGGAGCATACCACATCACCTTGGCAGGAACCCTCTTCCTGGGGCGCTCGCCCTCAACATCACCATGGTCATCTCGTCTGATCTTATACCGCAATGCACCGCATACCGGGCATGCGTTCAAATCCTCGTACTCACCGCGGTAGAGGATGCAGTCATTAGGGCATGCATGTATCTTCTGCACCTCCAATCCTAGAGGGCATAGAACCTTCTTTGCTTCGTACGTACTGTCGGGCAATTCGTTATCCTTTGGAAGCTTCTTCTTCATTATTTTCAGCAGCGAACTAAATCCCTTGTCAGATACACCATTGTCTGCCTTCCATTGCAGCAATTCCAGTGTGGTACCGAGCTTTCTGTTGTCATCTTCGCAATTTGGGTACAACCCTTTTTTGTGATCCTCTAACATGCGATCGAACTTCAACTTCTCCCTTTCACTTTTGCATTCTCTCTGTGCATCAACAATGACCCGGCGAAGATCATCATCGGGCTCATCGTCTGGTTCCTCTTGATATTCAGCTTCCCCCATTGCAGCATCACCGTATTCAGGGGACGGGTAGTTGTCATCATCCTCTTCTTCTTCGTTGTCTTCCATCATAACCCCTCTTTCTCCGTGCTTGGTCCAAACATTATAGTGTGGCATAAAACCCTTCTCAAGCAGGTGGAAGTGAAGGGTTTTAGAGTTGGAGAAAGCCTTCATATTCTCACAGACAGTACATGGACAATGCATAAAACCATTCTGCTTGTTTGCCTCAGCCGCTTCGAGAAAATTATGCAGGCCCTTAATATACTCGGAGGTGCGTCGGTCACCGTACATCCATTGCCGGTTCATCTGCGTGCGTTATATAGTTCTTATTATTGAACAACATATAACTCTCTAGAGCATCTAATTAAAACACACAAGTAAGAACTTTTTTCTTTTAGAAAGAAGATAAGAAGAAGAGGCTAACCACGGTGTTGCCGGCGCCGAGATGGGCGCGGGCGATCGACGGCGGTGAGGACGGGGACGGGACAGGACGGACCGCCAAACCTAGACAAATCTTGAGGAAAATGGAGCTTGGACAAGGAGCTTCGAGAGGAGAAATCTTAAGTGTGGCTCGGGCATTTCATCGAACACCTCATGTGCATAGGAGGTGAGCTAGAGCACCACAAAAGCTCTCCCACGGCCGGGCAAAAAAACAGAGCAATGCATTGCTCTGCTCACGGGCGGGGGCTATATATAGGCCAACCATTGGTCCCGGTTCCAGCCACAAACCGGGACCAATGGTTGTGGGCCAGGAGCGAGGCGCATTGGTCCCGGTTCGTGGCTGGAACCGGGACAAAAGGGGTCACCTTTTGTCCCGGTTCCAGCCACAAACCGGGACCAATGGTTGTGGGCCAGGAGCGAGGCGCATTGGTCCCGGTTCGTGTCTAGAACCGGGACAAAAGGGGTCTGACGAACCGGGACCAATGGCCCACGAGGCCCGGCCGGCGCCCTGGCCTCACGAACCGGGACCGATGCCCCCATGGGTCCCGGTTCGTGAGTGAACCGGGACTAATGGGCTTCTCAGGGGTGGACCAATGCCCTGTTTTGTACTAGTGTATGATGAGTTATTAGGAAGCAAATGAGCTCTAATGTGTCATAAATGAAGGCATCAACCTCCCCAATCTTAAACCTTGCTCGTCCTCGAGTAAGTGTGTTGACTAGGTAAGCTCATTGTTGCTAACTCTTAAGCTTACATTATAAGCCAAAGACTAGAAGTGTATCCTTATTTTTCGTGTAGGCTTGTAAAATTTTATCTAGCATGAGAGCAATACCTGCATTCCTCTTATCCCCATTGCCATGGAGGTGAAAAAGAAGTATTTTTGTGGAGTCCAAATTCCCATGGCCAAACTTTTAGAAAGAATGTCAATATTATGCAGGGAACAAAGCAATGACCGTTATCGACACATGAAAATATGCATTAGCGATCGCTTCAATAACACCAACCAGAGGCATACCAGGCACAACAGCGAAATCGGTTGTCTACGTAAGTCAACCACTCAACTACATATGAAGAGCTGAGCGCAAGGCTATGACTCGCACTTATGTGAAAATAGAATAATGGTTGGGGCTTTAATAAGAGGTCAAAAACAAAGAAAGTATTGCATCAGCGTAGCTGACCATACGCAATGGAGAAGGCCATATGATCGATATTAACGCAAGGAGGGATCGCCATGCAATTAGGATGCACACCAAGCTATGAAGTTATGAAAGCTCTCCTATGGACTAAGCGGGGGTGCATCCAACTTGCTTACTAATGAAGGCTTTGAGCATTTGAGAAAACTCGTCATTGAAATATATAAGTAAAGTTCTATAATGTAAGTTCCCCACTAGCATATATGAAATATGAGGCTCACGAGACTTTCTACTTTACAATAGATGAAGTGGTGCTACTTGAAGAATTTTTGTGTATACTAAAGGGATAATGGTGTTGCTCCTTCTCTCTTGCACAATTTTTCTCTCCCTCTTTTTTATTTGTGGTACCTCTATGGTGCATCTTTTTTTGGTCCTTTTTTTTAAGCAACACCTTACAATGAACATTACATTTCTCTTTTGACACACTTCAACCGAGTGTAATCATAACTCAACCTCAAAACATGAGAGAAACTCTATATGAATGATTTGGCAGTGTACCAGTATTACAAGATCTAGCATAGCATGCGAAGAACAATGGTTATTTGTGCCAAACAAAATGAAGCTAGCAATATGATCAAGTAAAAAACCATATTAAAATAAAGAACATGGCTTAGTCATGTCATCTAATAATGATGGTAGCGTATAGCGATATACTCGGAATGGCTATGGAAATGACATGATATGTAGTTGTGGTGGCTATTTTGAGAAGATGTGGGGCTTATGTGCAGGAGAGCAAGAGGAAGTCCTCCCACGGGGTTGGATGTACCAGCAAAGTATGCACCAAGTCTCAGTGTGAGAGTGGGTAATTAGCCCCTTTAGTAATCCGGTAAAGGAGCAAAAAGGATTCTCGCCTTTTTTCCCCAGAGGTGACCCTGAGTTATGAAACCCACGAGAGGACGGTGCCCGCATTAGGATCATTGTTGTGGTTGCAACACCTCTCATGTCGTCGGGGTTCGGTTCCAGCTCCTCTCAGACATGGTGGAATGCAGATTGTCCATGGGCTCCACGGCTGTGGGCGGCCATGGAGACGAGCGCCCCAAGCTATGGCCGGCCATGGCGACGAGCATGCCCGACTGCGCACCATCTTCTAACTTAGGAGCACCGGGGACACGTTGTTTGCGACAGCGGAGAAGGAGAGGAGGAGTGGGTGCACCGGCGGAAGAGAGCGGAATGGGCATCGGGGAGGAAATGGTGCGGGTTGTGGGCGGTGTGTGGGTCCCACATAGTCGCGCGTGTGGTGGACGCCAACTGGTGATGAGATGGCAACGATCGAAGGGCGCTCGCGTGACCGGCGGAACGGTTGGGCCGGCCAGCGGTTGTAAATCATTACCCTAAAAGTAAAGATAGAAAAATACTCGAAGTATACATCATTTTCATACAGCCCGTAACAACCTCGTGCAATGACTTTTTTTCGTGTGATGAATTCATATATTTTTTTCGTGAACGAGTCGTAAAAAAGCCAATGGTCGGACAACTTTACTCAAAGTCTTCCCACGGAATTCCTCAAAATAAATTTTTAAAAAAGGCTTCTTACAGATCATGCATGCACGCTCAACAACTCATGAGCCAACCCTTGCGTCGAACAAGGCGCCTATATAAACATCAGCTCCGGTGCATATGTATTCCACACAAGCGTAGAGTCTAAGGCTCTAAGCTAATCAAGATGGCTTCTTCCACGCCTTACCTTGTCGTGCTCTTGTGCCTCACGAGCCTCCTGCAGGCATCGCTGACGACGGCGAACCCGCCATCGGAGCTGCCGGAATCCGAGGTGAGAACCAGGTTTTCCAAGTGGATGACCAAGTACTCGAAGCGCTACTCATGCCATGAGGAGGAGGAGAAGCGGTTCGGAATCTTCAAGCAGAACACCAACACCATTGGCGCTTTCGCCAGCCAGACTACGGTCAACGCCGTCGTGGGTGGGTTCGGGCCGCAGACCATCACCACGGTCAGGGTGGGCATGAACAGGTTCGGCGACCTCAACCCCAGCGAGGTCGTCGAGCAGTTCACCGGGTTCAACAACACCGCCTTCCGCACCCCCAAGCCCTCGCCCCTCCCCTACCACTCCTGGAAGCCGTGCTGCGTCGACTGGCGCTCCAGCGGCGCCGTCACCGGCGTCAAGTTTCAAGGCTCTTGCTGTAAGTCAAGCTAGATATATATAGATCCGCTCCTACTGCTCCGCTACGTTTACTTACGTTGTGCATGGACATATTTATGGCAGTGTCGTGCTGGGCGTTCGCGGCGGTGGCGGCCATCGAAGGCATGAACAAGATCAGGACCGGCGAGCTGGTGTCGCTGTCGGAGCAGCAGCTCGTGGACTGCGACACCGGGAGCAGCGGCTGCAGCGGTGGGCGCTCCGACACGGCGCTCGGCCTCGCGGCAGCCCGCGGCGGCATCACATCGGAGGCCAAGTACCCGTACAGCGGCTTCCAAGGCAGCTGTGACGTGGACAAGCTGCTGTTCGACAACCAGGCGTCCGTCAAGGGCTTTAAGGCCGTGCCGCCCAACGACGAGCATCAGTTGGCGCTTGCAGTGGCGCAGCAGCCCGTGACGGTGTACATCGACGCCAGCGCGTGGGAGTTTCAGTTCTACACCGGTGGCATCTACCGCGGCCCTTGCTCATCCGATGCGTCGAGGGTGAACCATGCCGTCACCATCGTCGGCTACTGTGAAGGTCCCGGCGAGAACAAGTACTGGATCGCCAAGAACTCGTGGAGCAACGACTGGGGTGACCAGGGCTACATTTACCTCGCCAAGGACGTGTCATGGCGGACGGGCACCTGCGGCCTCGCCACCTCGCCCTTCTACCCGACGGCTTGACCGATGCCGGCTTGCCGGCGGGGCTTTTGCATTCGCCAACTGCTTATGTTGTTTTATTTTATTTGAGAGAGGCCAATTGCTTATGTTAAGTACTAGTCCGTCGATCATACATACGTCACCAAATGATTGATGGATGTGTGGTGTTATTTTTTTCAGCTGTAATGGATAATAAGATATTAATATCAATAAAGTACAAAATCATTTGCCTCAAACTGTTTTTGGCATTGCGGTGGATTGTGTTAATCCCATCAACCCTCTCCAGTTTTTGTTTACTTAGTGTCTGATTCACCCACAGGCGAGTCCACTAGCTCCAACCTGCCAGGCGTCAATCAGTAGGGTCAGCAGCCGTTCGATCGTGCTTCAGTACCCAGCGCAAAGCCTCCTCTTGCCTTCTCGACCAGCACTAATTGTGTGTATTTCTTTCCTGCATATTTATGCTGTACTTATGCAACAATTATACAAATTTTTATACAGTCCAATATATACATGCATCATTGATACAACAATGTCTCATCATCATCATAGTGATATAACACTGTCTCATCATCATCATAATGATATACAATGTCTCATCATCATCGTAGTGATATAACAACACATTATCATCATAATGATATAACAATGTCTCATCATCATCATCATCATAAGTTAACCACTAGCTAATTGTTATCATTCTAGGTAAATAAATTCCGAGCACATAGTAGTCATAACCCTAGATCATGACAAGTACTAGGACCTACTCCTCTCTCTTAGGGAAAATAGAATAAAACAGGAAAAAACCCTCCATCTCCATGATGGAGCACAGAGATCTACCGGTCTCCAATTTGTGGCATGTGCTCATTCACTATTTGCCTCAATCCTTCAA
Organism: Elymus sibiricus; assembly: GCA_039707655.1. Taxonomy (NCBI): domain Eukaryota; kingdom Viridiplantae; phylum Streptophyta; class Magnoliopsida; order Poales; family Poaceae; genus Elymus; species Elymus sibiricus. The sequence continues at coordinate 125,346,908 of CM077668.1, forward strand.
TTTTGAGGCATCCATCTGGTTTGCGTTCAGTCGAGTATCTATATTTGAAACTGGTCTTCAAAGGGCAAATAATTGTCATCTCACCTTCGACATCCATCAGCGTAGGCAGAACAACATTTGGAAGCTTCTGTTGAAGATCATAATAGTAACATAGTTAGCAATGTAGTTTACTTAAGAAGAATGTATGAAAAAGATGGACTAGTGACACATTAGTAAAAAATCTTACCATGATATTTCTACGAATGTTAGCATCGCTCAACTTGTGGACTAGTGGCACGTATCCTGTAGTATTTCGGCCAGCTCCATAAATACTCTTAAACAACAGAACATCATTAACAAAGGAGACAAGACAATTCTTCTCCTCCCAAGTTAGCTCTGAGCCAGCAGTGTAATAGGTCTCGTCTACTATCTTTCGTGTATTTCTTGAAGATAGAAAATAAGTTGTCCATTATAAATAAACAAGTTAAGTTATGGATGAATAACAACTATTTTTAAATAAGCAATATAGATTATTTAACAAATGTATTTAACAAACTCACATGGAGGTAGAATTGAAATCATGTCCAGATCCACCCAAATGTCTTTATCATATTGAGGACCGGTGACTGGATCATATTGAGGAATGCCAATATCGAAAGTTATTCTCATACCCTCCTCAAATCTGTAAGCCTTGCATAATCCTCTCCAATTTGGACAATCAAAATATGTGTGACCTACTTGATTGTAGATCGTAGCATAAAAAATGAAACCATGTTTCGTCTTAAGGTAATCTTTCCTCTTATCCAGCTTATCCATGTCATCGAAAGAGAGCTTCTCTAGTACATAATGTCTTGCATAGCAGGGGATGCACTAGTCAAATTATAAAAAACGGAAATTACATGTTAAAGCAAAAAATCTTAAGCCATGCTTAATTAAGAAGAAATACGTGCCGCTGAAGTTATATACCGTATAATATTATAAAGCCTCCTTAAGCGTGAGGGAGAAGCACCTATAGTTTTCCAAGTGAGGATTGTCGCACATACCCCCGTCGTCGGTACAGTCATCGCACTCGCGGATCCTATCGTCGTCATCCATTTGCTGTTTTCATAATTGAAAGATTAAAAATCGATGGCAAATACCAAAAAGTCAATACACAAATCACTATTCGGTATGGGTTGACTTTCGGTATGTCGAGTCTCCCTTGAACAAATCTCATCTCCGGTGGTGTATATGGTGGGCACTGATATTTCGACCATCGGTGATGGTCACTACTCCTTCTTGCCCGAGTGCATTAACAAAAGGTCTAGCACAAGGAAAAGAAGGAGAAGCGACCCCCACGACAACATTCAGGATTCTTCCTTCAAGAACATCAAGGGAGCCCCATCAGACTGAAAGTCAACCCTAAGCATCGATCAACATTACATATATCGAATAATTGCGCCTGCGCTACTACTAGACGTTTAACCCTCGTCATCCATTCGCAAATTCCGGGCACACGATATGTCCTACTTTTTTAGCAAAAGTCATGCCGAACTTCACGGAAAATTTCGTCATGACCTTTGCTAAAAAAGAGGACATATTGAGTGCTTGAAATTTGCTGGAACGGAAATTAATCAACATTCCTGCAAAACATAAGCACTCGTAAGTTCCCTGCAAAACATTTTCAATATTACAGTAGTACATTTTATTCAACCATACAAATTCTTATGATAGTTTAGAAAAAATTCCTAAACTAACACATACTACTACATTTTATTCAACCATACAAATTCCTAAACTAGCACATAGTACTACATTTTATTCAATCATACAAATTCCTAAACTAGCACATAATACTACATTTTAATCAACATTTTATTCAACCATATATGACAGTTTAGAAAAATTCCTAAACTAGCACGGGAAGAGTGGGGGAAGGAGGGAGGAGGGAGGAGGGCCGGTGCCCCGGTAGGGGAGGAGGGAGGAGGGAGGATTACCTCGGTAGGGGACGGCGGGAGGAGGAGCGGGAGCGACGGCGACAGAGTGAGAGAGAGTGAGGAGAGGGAGTGAGGAACATGTACGGGCAGGGAGAGATGAGGGTGCTGCGCTTAGCAGTAGTGCGGGGCAAGAGACCCGCACTACTGCTAAGTGTCGTAGCTATAGCACGGGGCTCGTGGGACGCGCCACTGCTAAGTGGGGCCCACCAGCTAGCCCCGCGTATCCATAGTAGTGGCGCGGGGTCTAGGGCCCGCGCTTCGGCTATCTTGTTAGCTGTAGCGCGGGGTCCGTGTGCCCGCGCTACTGCTACATTTTACCTGCAACGCTTTGTTATACCCCGCACTACTGCTAATTAGCAGTAGCGCGGCTCCTTCGCCACTGTTAAGTGATTGCCTATAGGAGTTTTCCTAGTAGTGCATGGATGCTGCTTTGCAACATCGCCGCTGCTCCCTGTAGCACCCGCGATTGTAGTGCGGTGGATTGTTGCGTTTTAGGGTTGCGCAGCGGGGGCCACGGTGCCCTCTCCGACTTGCAATCGATGTTGCTTTGCAACATCACCGTTGCTCCCGCGGCACCGGCGATTGCAGCGCGGCGGATGTTGCCTGAGGGATGCGCAACGATGGCCGTTGTGCCCTCTTTGACTTGCAGCCCATGCTGCTTTGCAACATGGCCGCCGTTCCCGCAACACTAGTGATTGCGGCGCAGCGGATATTGCGTGTGAGGGACGCGCCAGAGTGGCCGTGGTGCCCTCTCCGGCTTGCAAACAGTGCTGCTTTGCAACATCGCTGACACTCACATCAAATCACCGTGTTGCTTCGCCACACGGTGACTGCACAGCTCTCCTGCAGCAACGGTTTGCAACACCATCGTCGTGGTGTTGCTCTCTAGCTCGGCGGGAGAGGCTCGCAACACCGTGGCCCCAGCGCATTGCCGGTCGTCGTCGTGGTGTCGCCCGCAGCGTCTCACAATAACGGGTCACGGCACAGCCCGTGCTCCCATCTGAAGCGGTGGCCATCAGTTTGCGGTGGTGACTGAGGGCGGCGACTAGGAGGGAAAGGGTGAGGGAGCAGCGGGAAGTGGCGTGCGCGTGAATCTGGTGTGCAGTCGTGAGTTTCGACCACGGAGACGATTGAAGCTAGCAAGAGGGACAAAGAAGATGTGTGGTCCAGGTGAATCGGATGGGATAAGGCAGGGAGAAGAACTGTGGGCGGGCCCACGTGTCATGCAACAGATGCGACTTACAGGTTAAAAAATCAGTCGGTGGAAATAAAACCTATGATTTTTTTTTAATACTGCTCTTCATCTCAGCCCAACACGGCAACAAAACAAACATGCAACAGCCCAAGTGCCCAGACATAGCCTCAAGCTGTTGAACGCGCGCTGCTAACCAACAGAGCTGACGAGCTTTGGTTTAAAGTTAGTAGCGCGGTACCTTAAGAACTATCAACAGTGTTAGATTCTGAACGTTTTCTGAAATTTCAATTGCGATTGTTTTCCGAAAAAAGTGAATAATTTTTTAAATGCGGACATTTTTCGAATTTGCGAACAATATTTTAGAAAGTCGAACCTTTTGTGAAAATTCCAAAGATTTGTTTAATTTGTGAACGTTTTTTGAAAAATGGGATTTTTTAACTTCTAAAAAAAATTGAAAACACGTCCAGTTTTTGAAAACATAAACATCTTTTGAAAATCCAAATAAAATTTGAAAACAAAAATATTTTTTGAATATATGAACATTTTTTGAAACTCCGGACAAAATTTGCGATCATTTTTTAGAAATCACGAACATCTTATGAATTTGTGAACAATTTTTGAAAACAGGAACATGTTTTGAACTTCGGATTTTTTTTTGAAAAGCGTGAACATTTTTTAAATTCTCAAACATTTTTTGAATATGTGAACAAAAATTGAAAATTGGAACATTTTTTGAAGTTTTGAACAATTTATGGCAAATGCAAACATTTTTTGAAAAAAGAAAGTTAAATTTGAAAAAGAAATAAGAAAAAAAAGGAAATAAAAGGAGAGAAAGGCAAAAAAAGAAACAAAAAAGGAAAAGGGAAAAAGGAAAAGGAAAATTAGAATAAATACTGTACATGTTTTCGGTAATATTCTGGGAAAGTTTGATTACATTTGGACAAAAGGAGTTGGAGATAATGGCTATTTACCTAAACAAAAATTCCAAAAAAAAAAGTAAATACTACATGTTTCCAGTAGTATTCTGGAAAAGTTTTAGCACATTTGGACAAACTAGTAAGCGTGCATGTGCAATGCACGTATAACTTTAGGGAAAAATCGATACACCGATCTTGCATAAAGACCCCTTGTGCTTTGAAGAACACGCCTCTAATAGGTTACTCATGACATTCTCCACTCCATCATTCTCTATCTCCAAGCATATTCCCTTCATTTCATACCAAACAAATATTTCAAGAAAAAATGTGACATGGTTGTTCACGTCGCCGTTTACATGACTTGCATCTTCTTTGCTCTCCCGTAGTATACAGTAAGCGTTGTAGCTGTAGGAAAAAAGTTCGGCACTTTTCTTGAATTTTCATATGCACATATTACTGACAGGTTAGCAGAAATACATCTTTATGACACGAAAATCTTTTACTTCCAACCAAGAACAATTGCATCAAGTACTAAACAAATAAGCTCATTCCATCTCGTCGGTTAATACAACTTATTAACAACTCCCTGTATGAGAAACCAAATGTCAAACTGAGTAGGGAAGGTAGTTATGATATCATAAGTGGTCATAGAGTTAAGTACTCCGAGGTCCAGAAGCTCAAATGTGGTTAGATTTTTCTTTTGCATTCAATATAAAAAATATTTTCTGTACTATAGAAATATCTTGACTATCCTCCTGATATAGTAACCACAAGTGTTCATTAGCAAAAAAATAAAAAAAAATAGGATGATGTTTATGTACTCCTGAATGATGAGGCCCAAGCATAGGTTTGGCTTTCCCATGCTAAATGAAATCTACCGAAAGCACTAAATTTTACCTTTCTACAGAAGCAAGGTAGATTACTAATAATTGTAAAGCAGAAGAAAATACGTAGCATGTTCATCTACTACATTGCTGGCAAGACAAAATAACATATTTATGTGTGAAAACAAATTTGGTACATGTTCCCAACACAAGGAATGAACCAGGTGTCAAAACTGCCACCAGTATCGGAAGCCTGAACAGTGGCATCCAAATCAAAATAATTAATCACTTAACTGAATCAATCAAAATCATTACCATCTTGAATTATCTAGGGTAATGGTGCTGGGGTATACGTATCATCCTCCTCTGCAATTAGTATCACCTTGTCACTCTCTTGTGAGACATAACATCATCATGATGTACAGTTAGCAATTAGAAAGACTGCATGTAGTTACTGAAGTTCATCCGGTACTTAGCAAGGGAATTGTAATAATCGTTCCTTAGATGTAGCCATATAGGTAAGTGCGTCAGTGTGTGCATGTTTCACATGTAGGACAAGCACCTAAGTTAGTTCAATAAAATCTGCAACCCCATGCTCAAAAGAACAGTGTTGAAGTAAAATGAATTACATAAGCCAGTAAGTGGCACTGCGAAAACATGACTATGAGTGGAATTAAACAGAGCGAAGATTATAAGTTTAGTACAAGAAAGTTTTTGAAGAAAATAGACTTTGTATTTAAAAATATATCATTTTATGTCGTGCCATCCAACCCCCTAACACTCATTATCATAGCTCATCCATATCTTGTTTCAACATAATGAAATTATCACTAATGAGAGGCTCGCCATCTTCTCTAAACATGGCATTTGAATTTTCAGATTAAAATACCTATAAGTTTGCCATTTCGTTGTGACAAAACTGAATAATCAGTAATGAAAGCTCTGAACAAAATGAGATTAGTACAATAAGCAAATACTTGTGATCATTTTGGTTCAGAATTCAGCATTAAGTTTCTAAACCAGAACTTTGCATACATTCAAAAAATAGATATGTAAAAGTTTGTGAAGTGACAAAACATGGTAAAATACGGAAGTTGGTACAACCCGAAACACAAGATTGGAGATAATTCAAATGTTTATTGCCAACAATAAACACTGCTCAACTGATATGAAGCAAAACTCACTGATGACCTGAGACTCCGAGTCACCAAGGCGCATCTAATCTTACCTTGAAGGGCCTCCAGCATCGCCGAAGCAATAACCTCTGTATCATCGTCATCAAGCTCAACAACCTTGCACATGCCTTCCGACGGTTCGACACGACTTGCTGAGTCCAACTTGCATCCACGATAATTCTCCTCTGTTTATGATACGGAACCTAATCGGTTTCAAGGTTTGCTCCTATACAATGGTGAGCTGTTTCAGTTTCAAAATGAAGAAATAAAAGGAAGTTTCACAGGCTCCCTCACCTGCTAATGAAATATACTTATCACGAAAAAAATGATATAAATGTGCACCAAGTTCCAGCAGGCTCCCTCACCTTTGCAAACCCAATGCCACCTTGATAGTATACACTACTAATATAAGTGTTTGCAACGTTATGCTTCTTTTCGTCATCAGAATAATTGCTATGTGACCAAATAGACAATCTGAGTTTTCTGGCCAGTTTACTTCGATCTATGCTTGTATTTCTTGGACCTGGTCGTAGGAGGCATGCCAGTATGGAATAGGGAAATGATATTCTATTCTATGCAACTTTTTATAAGTGCAGACATCATGCTGCACTGTCCTCAAAAACCCATTTCGCTCAATCGGGAATACTACTGGGAATTATGGCCCAAACTAACATTACCTTGTTCCAGTAGCTTCACAATAAATATAGCACCATCAACGCCAACAATTGCAGGTATGGTGATCAGGGGAGCCTGCAAAAATTCAGGAATAATTCACATATGTCAATGAACAACTATGGAATAATAGGCCTGAGACATAAATTGGAGAGCATGTACATATAATTATGTTGCAAAAAACAGAGTGATAAGAAACAAGTGGAGAAATATCTTTATTAAGATGTAAAGGAAAGTGTGATTACCTGTTAGTACATAATAGAAAAATGATCACAATTCACTCTCCTGCAATGTTCCAGCATGATACATTAACCTAGAGGGAGGACACCAATCAAGAATAGCAGACTATTCAGAGAAACTATTTGTCAAATCTTATAGCATTGATCTCATGGACTTGGTTCCTCCAAACTTCAAATCTCAATGATTATATATGCTAATGAGAAATATAATCAAGAAACTGTCAATAACTTACCTGTATCAGGAATAAAGCACCCTCAGATATCTTTGTCAGATAAAAACTTACTTTACCCCATGTACACATACAAAGCTGACAATGAGCGGGCATCTGAGGATGCATGACAATCATCCTGGATTATATTATATTCGGCAAGTAGCCGTTCATTCCTTTCATGACGAAGCTCCTTGCTTTCTACCTCTTCGCCATGCGGTGTGCTGCTCATCGCGCTCCTCGTCTTTGCCCTCGCCGTCACCAGCGGATCCGGAGGTGAGGCCCGAAGCTGAGGAGAGGCGTGGCCGACAGAGGGGAGGCCGTGGTGGAGAAACGTCGTGCTGTTGCGCCCAATCTCCTTGTGCGTTGAAGCTGCCGCTGCTACGCCGCCATCACGCCAAAGACCTACGGATCCCACCGTTAGAGAAAGTATTGCAGTCATGGAGCTGGGGATCCACTGCTGAAGAGAGAGAGAGAGAGAGAGAGAGAGAGAGAGAGAGAGAGAGAGAGAGAGAGAGAGCAGGAGATGGTTGCTCATGCCGATCTGCTGCCGCCGCCGCCGCCGCCTCGTGCCCTCGTTCCGTCGCTGCCGCTCCAGCTTCCGCCTGGCGGGGTCGTCAATTCGCTAGCGTGGGGATAGGCAAGTGAGAGAGAGGGGGCCGATTTGGAAGGGACAGAAGATCTTGACGTTGGGCCGATCCAAGATTTCAGGCGTGTGAGGGGGCATGACTTGCGTGGGATTGATTTTTTACCGGTGGAAGAACGTACGTAGGATTGATGTCCTGTGGCAGAACATTTAATCTTAGCCATTAGACGGGATGCTAGACCACCGAGTCAATTAGGACTGTTAGATTTAACTGTGTGGGTTAGATCTTAAGGTGCTGGTTGATCCGTGTACATCAAGTTTGGTGGCTGTAGGTGAATTCATGTTTGCTCGTTTAATAGTTGTGGAGATGGAAGAACGTACGTAGGATTGATGTCCTGTGGCAGAACATTTAATCTCAGCCATTAGACGGGATGCTAGACCACCGAGTCAATTAGGACTGTTAGATTTAACTGTGTGGGTTAGATCTTAAGGTGCTGGTTGATCCGTGTACATCAAGTTTGGTGGCTGTAGGTGAATTCATGTTTGCTCGTTTAATAGTAGTGGAGATGGGCTTGGAGATATTGGCTATTTAGCTATGCAGATTCATATTTTGGTTCAAAATTTAGTATTTTTCTAAAATTCCAGAAACAATCCAATAAAGACTAGTACATTTTTCCAGTAGTAATCTGGGAAAATCTCAGATTATTTGGAGAAAATAATTAGGAGATAATGTTGTTTTTCTTCAAACGAACGTTTCGTTTTTTCGCCGTTAACTTTGAGTCCACCCTCCATTTTCTTTCTGCATTCACCTGCTTTTGCCTACTTTTATGCCTAAACAATTCAACAGCCGCAAACTGAGCCCCAAAGTAACTGGAGTAACTCTTTTAACTTACTATACAACATTAAGCGTCAGCTCAGGTGGGAAGCAACTGTTTACTCCAAACAAACAAAAAAACTGCAAACAAATTAAACTGATAACTAATTGATGCGAAAGAGCAAATGCTAACCTTTTTTATTAACAGAGGAAATTTCAATATCTGTATATAGTTAAACTGAAATGCTAGTAAATAGGGGGAAATAAGCAGCTGAAAACTAGGTGTAGATACCCTTGGCTGCACCAGCTCAGATCAGTACAAAATTCAGGCCATGAAGAGAAAACTAGAAGAGCTTTACATAATTACATAACCTCAGCTCACATTTACAGTAATGCCGATACACCGATAGATGGTGCCGTAGAGATGCAAACCCTCAACATTTTCCATCCTTCAGAGATAGGAGTAATCAAGGAACTTCGATTTACACGAGATTTTCCCCTGTAACCAGAGACGTGGAATGTCGGGCAGATTTACAAGAGTTCCCAATCATCCTCCAGACCATTTGATGAACAAACTACTTCATTGCAAACATCTTCTGATTTCTGTGGTCTAAAGGGGACAGCCTGATGCACATTCATATCCTTCTTTGACCACCGGAGTTTATTCGACAAGCTCCTCATCAACACTTTCTGCAAGGAGCAAAAACATTGGTTGCCATGCTTTTGCACAGAAAGTAACAAAGTAACAGGAATGGCGATAAAAGAAAGCAAAATTAGTATGCATGAGATATTTATTTGCTTTGTGATGCAATTTCTCCAAGCATGTTTAGTAGATAAATTCAGAAAGAGTAATACAGCCTAGTTATTTCACACAAAAGGACATGACGCTGTAATTGCATTAATCTACTACCACGATCAATTCTTATTATGACCACAGTACCATCATATTTCAAATACTTAGTACCTTGAATGATGTGTTTTTTGGTTTAGGGACCGAGGATGCCTCTCCTTCATTGTATTTCATCTGCTCCTGGCCATCCCCGAGGTCTATATTAACAAAATCTGTGGTCTCGTCAGCACCAGTGAACACCTCTGCGCTCAAGTAATATGAAACAGTCCCAACAGACAAATCCTTTATGTTACCTATATATTTAGCACACAGAAGGATTACATTATTTTCTGTATAAGTTAAGAGATTGAGAATATATTTTTTTCGTTATTTGCCATTCTCTGGAAGCACATTCAAATCTTGTGGAGAAAAATAAAGTCATGTTCACACATTTCAAAATTTGAAAAAAAAAAAGCTACAAACCGTGCTTTGTTGATTCTTCATGGCTGTTCGCACTGCATAATTCTGATTGCTCTTCACCGTTTCCCTTTCCAGGCAGAAGTGCTCCATCAAAAGCTGAAGATTCTGTCAAAACATAAATGTCAGTTAAATATTATTATGAAAACTGAGGGATTAGAGGACATTATTTGTTAAGATAAAAATTAAGTAATGATCCTTGTTGAAATGGATTATTTTCACCTCTGCTTACCCCGTCAAGGATAAAGATGAGCAAAATGACAATTTCTCAATTGCTTACCTGAATGTCCTGAACCATGGAGTTCAACTTGCTCGATGATTTTATTTCCGTTCGCTTCTTCAGATACATAATCTTGGACTACGGTGGCCTGTTCTGCTAGGACATATCAATTCAATAAAAAATAAGTCAGTATATTGAAATATTGATGGCAGCAGGAAGTGGAAAACAAATGTTATAGCCAGTAACGTGGCAATGGATGCCAAGTACAATTTGGCTCCATAATTCTGAAGAAATTTGACTACAGCTATTTTCTATTTGAGACAGCTAACCATGCTTGCATCACAAGTAGTAAATTGCATGCAAGTCCATATTGAAAGGCCCCTATGATCTGAGTAATAAATAAGATAAAGAAAGATAAATCCAGACCAGGTAATTGTGGTGGTGTTACAGAATTCCATGCATTCCATAATATAATTTCCTCCTCACTGCTAACAGATCTCCCTAGTGAATTGTGATTTTCAGGACTACAGTTATCTGAGAGATCCTCTGAATTGCAAAAACTAACTTCCTCCTTGGTGTCAACAGTTCTCTCAAGTGAAATGGAGTCTTCAGAAGCACACATGGCTGCAGGCAAGAGAATAAACAATATGAGTCTGTTAGAACAAAGGTATCATCAAGGGAACTTCAGTGCCCGTCAGAAAAAAAGATTCCCTTCACACAAAGTATTTTCTGGGCGATCAATACGAAAGCTAAATGACAAGGAACTGGATCAGAAATCTAAGCAATCTTATGTGTGATCAAGGACAAACCTAGACTTGTAGATGAAACCGATTCAGTTTCATGAACATCAGTAGCAGTTGACCCGAGAGAACGGTCTTCCGCGGTAACGAGAGATGAAGGAGAACTGAAGAATTCTTCGTTAGGGTTGACTTGCTGCATTTCAACAGATGTGGAGGGAGATCCAGTTATGGTATTGTTACTAGATGGATCCGTTAATGTCCCATGGTGTTCGTCCGGCAAATTATCGTCAGGAGAGTGAGCATAAATCAATGCAGGGATATCCTCAACTAGCTCAACAGCTTTATCGTGAGCAGAATCAAGATATTTGATCGGTAACTGTCCAAATGCAAGACAAGTCACTACAAAAGCATTGCCAAAAATCATATGTCATGCTAAATAGCTGCCTGTATGAATAAAATCAAGACATTGTGTCAAGTGCAAAGGTAAGAAAGGCACTACCTCCATGAACTTCTTCATATTTTCTCCAAACCCATCAAACGTGATGCCCATATCAAATCCATCCATGAGTGAAAGAGAACCAATATAATCTGAATCCAGTCCTCTCGCCATTGGCTTTCGCGTCAACAAAAAGGCATAAATATCCTGTTTCTGCGTTGAATGGTAGAAAGTTTAACATTATTTACCAGAAAAACACTAAATTACCCCACATGGTTATACATTCTCGCACACCACGTAGTTGAGGGTTGAGACTGCCTGACGGGCTAAAGCACTGAAGTACTAAACCAGGAATAAAGCTATCGGCATGACGATCACCAGCTTTTGGTATTTGGCACCCAAGTTCTCTAAATTGCAGTATTTACCAAACAAAATCACATAACTTACTAACAGGAAACTATCTTAGAGCATACACGTCTGTCTTAGAGCAAACTATCTTACTCTGAACTTAAATAAAGAGGTGTGCCTCTTGTTTCCGCTATCAAGTACTCCCTCTGTAAAGAAATATAAGAGCGTTTAGATCACTACTTTAGTGATCTAAATGCTCTTATATTTGTTTAGAGGGAGTAGTTGTTGATAATCCCTCGACCAAATAACACAGGGTAACATTTGTGGTGTTTATGCGGTTTACGTTAATTCGAGTAGCAAATTTTTTTTTTGCTGCCTTCGGTCCCCCAAAACACCGAGCCGCTCAGACATCATCAGGGAAAACAGACAAAAATAATCCAAGGGCCTGAAGCGAACTCCTCCCAAAATCCCAACAGAACCCCAGTACGCGGCCCTCCCTAGAAGGAGTGACGGATTCAACAACATCACTCGATCCGATTCAACAGCAGAGCACACAAAACTCTAACAGAGGAACAGCAGCGCCGGAAAAATTCCAAAGAAAAATCGAGCTGAAAGACGAACAGCTCCTGTCGATCGCCGCATCATCGAACTAATCGGGAACCTAATCACTCGCCAGAGCAGGAAAAAGACAGAGAGACTGAGGACAATATGCAAGAAAAGAGACGCTCTCACCTCTTGGCTGCCGCCGGCGGCCACGAGCGGCGCGGGGAGGGAGAGCTGCGGCCGCGCCTTCTAGGTTCAGGCCTTCGCAGGAGAGAAGAAGAACCAGACAACAAAAAAAGGTCGAAAAGCTATGGAGTATAATAATAATAGTATAATAAAAATAATATAAATACTAGAAGAGTTCAAGTGCGAATCTTTGGGAGCACGAACTCTTCCTCCCGTGTGCCTTGCGGCCCGAGTTTCTGCCGCCAAACCAACTCCCGTAACCTTGTAGGCTTCTGATTCTGATCAAGCTGGTCGCCTTTGGGATCAATCTCCTCCGTTGATACGAGTCTAGAGTATGCAGTGTGTGTTGCGTTACATGGAACGGAGTTTCTAACGGAGAACGCAGACACCCCGTTATTACAAAACTTATTATCCCTCTTCTTTTTGCGAAAAAGGTTACAAAACTTATCCGAGTAGGAAAAAGACCTGCCGGATGATTGTGGTACGAGTACCAAGTGACATACCAGCATGTGGTTGGTTGCAAGACCACTAGGATGGCGTTTGTTATTTTCCTTGGTCGAAAGAGTTGCCAAACTGTTATTTCTTGGTCCAAAGAGTTGGTACAAAAACTAGTACAGACAAACTGTTATTTCTTGGTCCAAAGAGTTGGTACTGAAAAAGAACTACTACCGGGACACAAACGTCGTTAATGTGGATGCTGCATTCTTTAAGAGTCTCGGCGGATGGGAATTGGCGTGGTAACCAGGAACCACATCGGAGATTGCTTGCTAGCTTGCCGCGAGCATGTTGACGAGGTTACCGCCCCAGAATTAGCTGAAGCTCTGGCCCTACGGCGTGCGGTGGCTCTCACCCGTGAGGAAGGATTTTCAAGGACCGTTTTCCAGTCAGACTGTTTGTCAATTATCCAGAGGACCGATGCTTCGACGGTTGATCGCTCGCCGATGGGGCTCATCACCGCTGATATCAAGGTGTTGGCGTCGTTTTTCTCGTCTGTTCGCTTTAGTCATGTAAATCGGTTGTCGAATGTCGCGGCACATATTTTAGCTAGATCTTGTGAGTCTTCTAGTGACTATTTTTCATGTAACCCCGGATTGTATCCGGGAGACACTCTTTCTTGATTATCCTTGATCAATAAAGCACGATATTCCTCAAAAAAAAATGCATGTGCGAAAACGTTGCCAAAACATGGCTTTTGAGGAAAGTGTAGGACAATGAAAGAGGTGACTCGAGAGCACTACGGGAGCTTTCTTTTGACCTTCGTTGACACGAAAATTTGTTTCATCTGTAGGAGTACATACTGCTACCTCCGTCTCAAAATATAAGATATTTTTTGGGTCTGTCTAGAGCACATCTAAATGTGCTCTAAGTATTGCACATCTAAGTGACTCAATCAACATAAGAAGCAAAAAGAAAAAGGAAAAAAAATACCCGCACGAATCTTCACGTAAAATCAATGGTATCGAATTTAGATGTGCAATACTTAAGGCACATCTAGATGTGCCTTAGCAAACCCGATATTTTTTTAGGCTAATTTTGTAGGCTAAGGGGTTGTTTGAATATGGAGTTTATGTTAAAAAAGTAGTTATCCTTAAATCTAAAATCTTGTTTGGATTTTCTAATAGAATCGATGATATATAAAAACAAGTTCTACAAAAGCTAAGCCAGTTTATAGAAAAACAACTAATAGTAGGCCCGAAGTCGTCGAAAAAAAGGGAGTGCGCCAGGATCGCCGCAACGTCCTCTGCCCCCGATGGAGGGCGAGGCCATCGCCTGGTCGGACTGCCATTATTGGAGAGAATGACGATGTGATGGACAATTTTGGTGTTTTGACCCTTTTGACAAAGTTTAGCCGGATCTGACCCCTGTTCGAAAGTATTTCGGGATCTGACCCTTTTTCCTACCGCCGTAGTCCTTGGCAGTAGGGTTACACAACCTACCGCCGAGGTTAATGGCGGTAGGACTTAACTGCGCCGTCACATCCGTTTAACGTCGAAAATACCCTACCCCCAGGGCCTTTGGCGGTAGGCTGTGTAACCCTACCGCCATGATCCTTGGCGGTAGGCTCTTGGAGACCGGCCGACTACGCATGCATGCATGGCTATGCATGCCTGCCTGGGAGTGAGTTAATTAACTCTAGCTGTAGCTTGCATGCATGGCTATGCTTCGTGTCTTGTCCCACCTACCCCAGCCTATCTACTACTCCCTAGGCCACACACGCATGTGATGTAGGGTGGAACCCTAGTTTGTCGATCTTTTCACAATTGAAGGTGGGAGAGGCAAGAACACGAAGAACACAAGAACACAAATCACTCAATTGACACAATCACAAGTCACACATACACTAGATCCACATACACATACGATGAATCATGATACAAAGTCAACACGGGAGGATACACGGTAACTAGTTCATCCCGATCCGGAGAGGAGTCGAGGTCTTGATATCCGGAGTGGATCTTCTCACATCAGTGTCATGGAGGTCTTGATCTCCATGAGAGAGGTATGGATGAGCAAAGCTCTAATCTCAAGAGCCAACACTTTGCTAACCCTAAAACATAGAGGGGGAAGGAGTATTTATAGTCTAGGGGACGAGTGGATTACATGGCCCTCGGGCCACACACACACACATGGGCTGCGGGGTGCCCGGACGATCCGGGTGTCGGCCCGGATGATCCGGCTGTCGGGAGCCCGGATGATCCGGGCGGTCGCCTGGACGTCCGGGCGGGTCACTTTCAGGCGCGGTATGGCTGGACATCCAGGTCGCCGTCCGGACATCCGGGCTGGTCCGGATGATCCGGGTCGGGGCCTGGATGATCCAGCTTCCTGCTGGTGCTTGTTGTTGCCTTGGGGCACTTCGGTCGGATCGTCCGGACGGCGGTCCGGATCGTTCGGGCATTGGCCGGATCATCCGGACGGGGGTCCGGATCGTCCGGGCTGACTCTGCCTTGTCCTTTTGCTTCTCCGTTTTCGCGTTCCTCTTCCTCGTTCGCTCGACCTTGTTCCTTAGCATCTCCAAGATGATCTCCTTGGTACCTGAGTATGCATAGGGTCTCCGCTTGAGGTAGCATCCAATTCTCATGTGCATCGAAGGGGAATTGCGTAAGGAGTGATGTCACCTCGTTCTCGATGGCTCTTGCTCGTGCTCGTGTCATAGGTCCTCGTGGCACTTGAGGTGACGAAGGTGAGTCCATGGGGATGACCTCGGGATGCTTCGCACCATCTCCCCCCCCCCCTTGGGAAAGATCCGTCCTCGGATCAAGATCCACATCACCATGGAAGGGAGATAAGTCCTTGACGTTGAAGATGTCGCTCACGTTGTACTTGTCGCGTGGTATGTCGATCTTGTAGGCGTTGTCGTTGTAGCGTGCTAGTACCTTGAACGGTCCATCGGCTCGAGGAAGTAGCTTTGACTTTCGTTCGTTGGGGAAGCATTTTTTGCGTAGGTGTAGCCACACAAGATCTCCGGGGTTGAACACCATGGGGTGCTTGTTGATGTTGACCTTGGTCGCGAGTCGTTGTACTTGGCGCTCGATTGCTTGCCTTGTATCTTCATGCATCTTCTTGATGTATGTAGCACGTGCACTCGCGTCCACATCGATGCGCTCTTGGAGTGGTAGCGGTAGGATGTCCAATGGAGACAACGGGTTGAAGCCGTAGACGACCTCGAAGGGGGACTTGTCGGTAGTCGAATGTCTTGCTCGATTGTAGGCGTACTCAGCGATGGGTAAGCATTCCTCCCACTCCCATATGTTCTTCTTGATCAACACGCGAAGGAGTGTGGATAGCGTCCGGTTCGTGACCTCTGTTTGGCCGTCGGTTTGAGGATGATAAGCCGAAGAGAATAGTAGTTTGATTCCGAGCTTGGTGCATAGTGTCTTCCAAAAGTAGCTTAGGAACTTGACGTCGCGGTCCGATACAATCGTCTTGGGCACTCCATGCAATCTCAAGATTTCCCTACAAAAGAGATTTGCAACATGTGAAGCATTGTCGCTCTTGTTACAAGGAATGAAATGTGCCATCTTAGAGAAACGGTCCACAACAACAAATACTGAATCATTGCCATTTTGAGTACGAGGCAAACCAAGCACAAAATCCATGCTAATATCTTCCCATGGTTGATATGGAATAGGGAGTGGCATATATAGACCATGAGATTGAGCTTTTGACTTAGCTTTGCGGCATGTAGAGCACCGGTTGGTGTAGCATGAAACGTCTCGAGACATCTTTGGCCAAAAGTAGTTCTTGGAGAGCGTAGCGAATGTCTTGTCACATCCAAAATGTCCCATGAGTCCTCCACCATGAGCTTCTTGCAAAAGTAGCAAACGAAGAGAAGACTCGGGTATACAAAGTTTGTTAACTCGCATAAGATAACCATCTTTCAAGTAATATTGCTCCCAAGTTTTATATGCTAAACATTTGGCATAAGGAATTGCAAATGATGAATCATGCTCATACAAGTTTTTAATGTGCTCAAATCCTATGACATTCAACTCAAGTTGAGTAACCAACATGCACTTGCGGGAAAGAGCGTCCGCCACAACATTTTCCTTACCTTTGATATACTTGATTACATAAGGAAATGACTCAATGAACTCACTTCATTTAGCATGACGCTTATTCAATTTAGTTTGACCCTTTAGGTACTTATAAGCGTTTCATGATCCGTATGGATGACAAATTCACGTGGACGAAGATAATGTTCTCACACATGCAAGACTCTCACTAAAGCATATAACTCTTTGTCATATATAGGATAGTTAAGTTGTGCTCCGGATAGTTTCTCACTAAAATATGCAATTGGTCGCTTCTCTTGCATTAACACGCCACCTATGCCATTCCCACTAGCGTCACAATGCACTTCAAAAGTTTTCTCAAAGTTGGGTAATGCAAGTAAAGGAGCATGTCTAAGCAAGTTCTTAAGCTCATGAAATGCAGCATCTTGGGATAGACCCCAAACAAATGGTGCATTCTTCTTACTCAATGTGTGCAATGGTGATGCAATAGTGCTAAAATCCTTCACGAAGCGTCTATAAAATCCGACTAAGCCAAGGAAGCTACGCACTTGAAGCAAATTTGTTGGTTGTGGACAATTTTTAATAGCATCAATTTTAGCTTCATCAACATGAACACCCTTAGATGAGACAACAAAGCCCAAGAAAACAAGCTTATCAACACCAAAAGTGCATTTTTCCATGTTAGCATAAAGTCGCTCGTCTCGAAGAATTTGCAATACTTCTCTAAGGTGTTTGACATGATCTTCAAGAGTTTCACTAAACACAAGGATGTCATCAAAGTAAACCACAACACAAATGTCAATTAATTTGCGAAGAACATAGTGCATCACACGCATAAAAGTGCTAGGTGCTTGCGATAAACCCATAGGCATGACTAACCATTCATACAAGCCAAATTTGGTTTTGAAAGCGGTTTTCCATTCATCACCTCCTTGCATGCGAATTTGATAATAACCACTTTTAAGGTCAATTTTAGAGAAAATAGTGGCTCCACTAAGTTCATCAAGCATGTCATCTAGGCGTGGAATGGGATGTCGATATCTAACGGTGATAGCATTTATGGGACGGCAATCGGAACACATGCGATAGGAACCATCTTTCTTAGGCACAAGAACTACCGGAACGGCACATGGGCTCAAGCTCTCGCGTACATACCCATTCTCCATGAGATGTTGCACTTGCCTTTGGATCTCTTTGGTCTCATCGGGGTTGACGCGGTATGGTGCCTTGTTCGGTAGAGGTGCACCGGGGATGAGATCGATGCGGTGTTCGATTTCGCATAGAGGAGGAAGTCCGGGAGGTAGCTCATCGGGAAACACGTCATTGTATTCCTTCAAGAGATGAGACAAAACTAGAGGAAGATGTTGTGAAGTATTAGTCCGCTCAACTTCACCTTTGCATAAAAGCACAAAGTGAAGAACACTTGATGGACTCTCACTCACATCTCTCAAATCTCTTTTGGTGGCTAAAAGAACTAGATCTCTTTTGTCGCTCATCGTGGAGTCGCTCATTTTTGGCTTGTGGCGCTCACTCTCTTTTTGGTGGTTCACTCGCTCACTAGTCTCTCCACGATGTGTAGATGCTTGCTTGTCGGCGATGACTTGACTTGGCGTCATTGGTCGAAGTATGAATTCCTTGCCCTTCATCTTGAAGCTATAGTGATTGGTCCGTCCGTTGTGGATGACGCCGCGGTCGAATTGCCAAGGTCTTCCAAGGAGGAAATGGCATACGGACATAGGAACCACATCACACTCTAAGGTGTCTTCATATGCTCCAATCTTGAAGGAGACTTGAACGGTGTGCTCCACTTGAATGGTGCCGGAGTCGCTCAACCATTGTACCTTGTAGGGGCGAGGGTGCTTCTTCTTGACCAATTGTAGCTTGGAACATAATTCTTCACTTGCCAAGTTATGACAACTTCCGCCATCGATGATGACCTTGACGGAACGTCCTTGAATACCCGCTTTGGTATGGAAGATGTGGCAACATTGGTCTTCATCTTGATGTTGTTGAAGTGTCAAGACCTTGGAGACAACAAGAGCGGGGCTTGAATCATTATCGCAAAAGACTTGATTGTCTTCATCTTCATTCACTTGGCGGTGCATGGCCACTTGCTCGAGGGCTTCCATTTCATCTTCACTCATGGAATCATAGGTGCCGTCGGCGTTGAGGATCATAGTGCGTCGTGTTGGGCACTCAAATGACTTGTGGCCTTGTCCCTTGCAAGTGAAACACTTGATGTCACTCGTCTTGGTGTCGTCCATAGGAGTTGTTGATGACGAAGGCTTTTGCTTGGATGTACTTGTATGACGACTCGAAGATGTCGTAAGTTGCTTGGAGCTTGACTTGTCGCCGGAACTTGGTGTAGATCAAGTCGTGGAAGGAGATGTAGAAGTCGTTGAAGCTTGAGTATATGAACCGTAGGTCTTGGAAGAGTACTTGTAGTCCTCTTGTACTTGTTGCTCCGCTTTGGTTGCTTGGTGCACTAGCTCAAGGAGGTTGGAGTACGGTTGGAAATCCGCAATTTTCTTGATGGGATGGTTGAGACATTCAAGAATCTCACCATAGTTTGTTCATCATCTTCCTTGACATTGGCTCGTATCATTGCAATCTCTATTTCTTGGTAGTATTCTTCAACGGACTTGGTGCCTTGCTTGAGGAGTTGGAGCTTCTTGAAGAGGTCACGGCTATAGTGTTGATACGTCTCCGTCGTATCTATAATTTTTGATTATTTCATGCCAATATTCTACAACTTTCACATATTTTTGGCAACATTTTATATTATTTTTGGGACTAACATATTGATCCAGTGCCCAGTGCCAGTTCCTGTTTTCTGCTTGTTTTTTGTTTCATAGGAAATCCATATCAAACGAAGTCCAAATGCAATAAAATTTTACGGAGAATTATTTTGGAATATATGTGATTTTTGGGAGGTGGAATCAACGCAAACGGAGGCCCACAGCCTCCACAAGCCACCTGGGTGCGGGCCCCCCGGCGCGCGGTGGTGCCTTGTGGGCACACCGTAAGTCGGTTGGGGCTCATCTTCGGCCGCAAGGAAGCTAATATCCGGAAAAAAAATCATGTTAAAATTTCAGCGCAATCGGAGTTACGGATCTCCGGGAATTTAAGAAACCGTGAAAGGCCAGAAAACAGGAACGCGAAACAGGAGAGAACAGAGAGAGAGATCCAATCTCGGAGGGGCTCCTGCCCCTTCGGGTGCCATGGAGGCCAAGGACCAGAGGGGAGAACCTCCTCCCATCTAGGGGGAGGCCAAGCAAGAAGAAGAATGAGGGGGGCTCTCTCCCCCTCTCTCCTGGTGGCGCCGGAACGCCGCCGGGGCAACCATCGTGACGGCGATCTACACCAACAAGTTCGCCGCCGTCAACACCAACTCTCTTCCCCTCTATGCAGCGGTGTAACACCTCTTCTCCCTACTATAATCTCTACTTAAACATGGTGCTTAATGCTACATATTATTATCCAATGATTTGTGGCCATCCTATGATGTTTGAGTAGATTTCTTTTGTCCTATGGGTTGATTGATGATCGTGATTTGTTTGAGTTGTATGTTATATTTTGGTGCTGTCCTATGGTGCCCTCTGTGTCGCGCAAGCATGAGGGATTCCTGCTGTAGGGTTTGCAATACGTTCATAATTCTCTTATAGTGGGCGGCTAGAGTGACAGAAGCTTACACCCAAGTAAGGGGGTTGTTCCGCATGGGAGTAAAGAGGACTTGATACTTAATGCTATGGTTGGGTTTTTACCTTAATGATATTTGGTAGTTGCGGATGCTTGCTAGAGTTCCAATCATAAGTGCATATGATCCAAGTACGGAAAGTATGTTAGCTCATGCCTCTCCATCGTATAAAATTGCAATAATGATTACCGGTCTAGTTATGGATTGCCTAGGGACAAATCTTTCTCTTTGTGTTACAAAAAGCTATGTACTAAAACTAATTTAATTGTTTCTTTATCTTAATAGCCCCTAACTTTTATTTACGTGTTCTTTATTATCTTGCAAACCTATCCTATCACCTACAAAATAGTTTCATACTTGTTCTAGGTAAAGTGAACGTTAAGTGCGCGTAGAGTTGTATCGGTGGTCGATAGAACTTGAAGGGAATATTAATTCTACCTTTAGCTCCTCATTGGGTTCGACACTCTTATTTATCGAAAAAGCTACAATTGATCCCCTATACTTGTGGGTTATCAAGACCTTTTTCTGGCGCCGTTGCTGGGGAGCAATAGCGTGGGGTTGATATTTCTCGTGTGTGCTTGTTTGCTTTATCACTTAGTAGTTTTTATTTTGTGCTCTCGTTTTCTATCTTTAGTTATGGGTAGGAAACGTAAAATACTAAAAAAAATTAGTTGTACCTGCTAAACCAATGGTTGAAGAACCACCCAAAATCTATCATACTACTGAAGCTTTCTACTTGGATCATCTTCGATCCCTATGTGCTCGTGCTGAAAACCCAACTAGCTTAGTTGAGGGAAAATCATTAGATGAGCATGCTCATTTTGTGCGACGCAACTTATCTCAAAAAGGGAAACTTTTAAGGCATCAAATTAATTGTTTGCAATGCTATGCTTGGAATTTATGCGAAATACATGACATTACTTGTTGTTCTAAAGACCCTAAGAAACACCTTCCCTACCAATGTGAGTTTGGTGATAATGGAATCGTATCTTCTTATGCTAAAGGTGTTTATAGTTACTATGATATTGAACAAATTGAAGAATTTGTTGCTTTTAAGGGTGCTTATGAAATTGCTTCTTTGATTGAAGAGTGTGATGCTACTCTTTACAAATCTAAAAATTTTGCCATACTTAAATATTGCTATGAAAACTATGCTTCTAATGCTTATGTGAAAGAATATATTGAGGACACCTCCGCTGTCCAAAAAGAGACTAATATTTTGCAGGAGTCTATGGAAGAAGAAATTGATGACACTGTGAGCTCATTGGATGAAAAAGATGACAAGGAGAGCAAAGAACAAAAGGAGGAAGAGCGGATTGATCACCCGTGCCCACCTTCTGATGCGTGTAACTCTTTATCTCATACATTATTTAATTTCCCTTCGTGCTTACCGAAGGATGAATGCTATGATAATTGCTATGATCCCTTGGATTCGTTTGAAATATCCTTTTTTGATGAAATTGATGCTTGCTATGCTTGTGGCCTTGATGCCAATATGAATGATGCTTATGGAGATGAACTTGCTATAATTCCTTATGTTAAGAATGAAATTGTTGCTATTGCACCTACACATGATAGTCCTATTATCTTTTTGAATTCTCCCAACTACACTATATCGGAGAAGTTTGTGCTTATTAAGGATTATATTGATGGGTTGCGTTTTACCATTGCACATGATGATTTTGATGGATATAATATGCATGTGCTTGCTGCTCCTAATTGCAATTATTATGAGAGAGGAACTACATCTCCGCCTCTCTATGTTTCCAATACGATAAAATTGCAAGAAACTGTTTATATTATGCATTGGCCTTTACTTGATGTGCATGAATTGTTATTTTATGACATGCCGATGCATAGGAAGAGAGTTAGACTTCGTCATTGCATGATATATGCTGCTTTGTGCTCACTACTAAATTTCAAATCATTGTTAATTAAAATTGGTTTTGATCAATTAGTTGAGCACTTTATGCCTAGCTTAATGGCTTTAAAGAAAGCGCTGCCAGGGAGACAACCCGGAAGTTTTAGAGAGTCATTTATTTCTGTTGAGTGCTTTTATAAAGTTTAAAAAAAATAATATAGGGGAACCTAAAATTTTTCAAAAAGGAAAGTGAAAGTAAGAAAGACGAGCACCGTTGAAGTGGGGGAGCTCCTTGAACTTTGTTCATGCCCATGGAAACTTTGCAAATCTTGAATTACAGAAACTTTTCAACAAAAATAATTATCCCCTTGTACAAATCCATTGTATTATAAAAATAATGTGCCAAGATTTACCGTTAGGATGTTTAAATTGCTTGTTTGGTGTGTGCGGTGCAAAAACAGAAACTTTTGCTGTAGTGCGTGAATTTACATTTTTTACTGGAACGTGCAAAAATTCTGAAATTTTTACACAGTACTTCTATGAAAATTGTTTATTTTGTCCTAATTTTTCAGAATTTTCGGAGTTACAGAAGTATGGTCAATGTTCAGATTACTACAGATTGTTCTGTTTTTGATGCATTGGTTTGCTTGTTTTGATGAAACTATGGATTGTATCAGAAGGTATAAGCCATGGAGAAGTTAGAATGCAGTAGGTATAATGCAAAAATAAAATATGAATGGGTTTGCAATAGTACTTAAAGTAGTGATTTGCTTTATTATACTAACGGATCTCACAAAGGTTTTGTTAAGTTTTGTGTGGATGAAGTGTTCAAAGATCGAGGAGGTATTGATATGAGAAGAATGAGGGGAGGCAAGAGCTCAAGCTTCGGGATGCCCAAGGCACCCCAAGTAAATATTCAAGGAAACTCAAGCGTCTAAGCTTGGGGATGCCCCGGAAGGCATCCCATCTTTATTCAACAATTATCGGTATGTCTCGGTTTTTGTTTTGTTCACATGATATGCGTAAATTCTTGGAGCGTCGTGTGACTTTTATTTTTCTTTTAATAATGCACCATGCTGGTATGGGATAGTCCTTGGTTGATTTATAGAATGCTCTTTGCACTTCACTTATATCTTTTGAGTATGGCTTTATAGAATGCTTCAGGTGCTTCGCTTATATCATTTGAAGTTTGGATGCCTGTTTCTCTTCATATAGAAAACCGATATTTGTAGAATGCTCTTTTGCTTCACTTATATTTATTAGAGTGTAGTCTTTTGTAGAAATAATTAAACTCTCTTGCTTCACTACTTATATTTATTTAGAGAGTCAACAGGAACTGGTCATTCACATGGTTAGTCAGAAAATCCTACATAAAACTTGTAGATCACTGAATATGATAAGCTTGATTCCTTGCAATAGTTTTGCAATATGAAGATGATGATATGTGGGTTGTGCTAGTGAATGATTGTGGTTTAGTAAGAATATTGGTGTTAAGGTTTGTGATTCCCGAAGCATGCACATATAGTCTATAGTTATGCAACGAAGTTACATCCTACTTATGGTGCATTATTCAGTGTTAGTTATGTTCAATGCATGTTTATGACCGTTTTTGTTTTTTGGTTGGTCGCTTCTCAATCTATTTGCTAGCCTTCATTTGTACTAAGCGGGAATGCTGCTTGTGCATCCAACTCCTTAAAACCAAAGTTGTGCCAAATGAGTCCACCATACCTACCTATATGCGGTATTTCCATGCCGTTCCAAGTAAATTTGCATGTGCCAACTCTTAATTTTCAAAATAAATTTCTGTTTTGTGTGCCCGTACTGCTCATGTGGTGGCAGGGGGTGGCCAATATCTTTCATGCTAGGCGGGTTATTCTCAAGATGAGTGTTTATTCACTTGTCATTGCACGAGAGAGTGGCAGGTTATAGGGATGCCCAGTCCCACAATGAATCAAAAATAATAATAACAAAATTCCTTGGAAAGTGTTGGTATGGAAGGCACCCGTGGATACGGCTAGCCATGGATAGTGAAAGAATGGTGGAAAGGAAATGAATTTTATTTTCTGTTTGGGAACCGCCTATAATGTGTCTAGCATGGAAGATATTGGGAACTTTCGATCGTAGCGTTGACAGAAAAAGCATGCCTCTCAAAATATTTTTATCTCTCTAATTTAAGCTTTGAGCTCTGGCACCTCTGCAAATCTCTGCTTCCCTCTGCGAAGGGCCTATCTATTTTACTTTTATGCAATTTTTATTTTTTATTTTGAGTCTCCATCTTCTCTTATAAAGCACCAACTGGAGAGCACTATTGTCATACTTGTGCATTGGATATAGCTAATATTGAGTGTGTATCATGACTGGATCAATGATTGAGCATAACGGGCTTGGGATAGCGTTCTTTAGCATTTTTATTTTGAAAGACATGATTGTTTGTTGGTATGCCTGAGTATTGATGTCTTTATGTCAAATTATAAACTATTGCTTTGAATCACTCGTGTCTTAATATTCATGCCATGATTAAATTATATGATCAAGATTATGCTAGGTAGCATTCCACATCAAAAATTATCTTTTTATCATTTACCTACTTGAGGACGAGTAGGAATTAAGCTTGGGGATGCTGATACATCTCCATCGTATCTATAATTTTTGATTGTTTCATGCCAATATTCTACAATTTTCACATATTGTTGGCAACATTTTATATTATTTTTGGGACTAACATATTGATCCAGTGCCCAGTGCCAGTTCCTGTTTTCTGCTTGTTTTTTGTTTCATAGGAAATCCATATCAAATAAAGTCCAAATGCAATAAAATTTTACGGAGAATTATTTTGTAATATATGTGATTTTTGGGAGGTGGAATCAACGCAAACGGAGGCCCACAGCCTCCACAAGCCACCTGGGCACGGCCCCCCTGGCGCGCGGTGGTGCCTCGTGGGCACACCGTAAGTCGGTTGGGGCTCTTCTTCGGCCGCAAGGAAGCTAATATCCAGAAAAAAATCATGTTAAAATTTCGGCGCAATCGGAGTTACGGATCTCCGGGAATTTAAAAAACCGTGAAAGGCCAGAAAACAGGAACGCGAAACAGGAGAGAACTGAGAGAGAGATCCAATCTCGGAGGGGATCCCGCCCCTCCGGGTGCCATGGAGGCCAAGGACCAGAGGGGAAAACCTTCTCCCATCTAGGGGGAGGCCAAGCAAGAAGAAGAAGGAGGGGGGCTCTCTCCCCCTCTCTCCCGGTGGCGCCGGAAAGCCGCCGGGGCAACCATCGTGACGGCGATCTACACCAACAACTTCGCCGCCGTCAACACCAACTCTCTCCCCCTCTATGCAGTGGTGTAACACCTCTTCTCTCCGCTGTAATCTCTACTTAAACATGGTGCTTAATTCTACATATTATTATCCAATGATTTGTGGCCATCCTATGATGTTTGAGTAGATTTCTTTTGTCCTATGGGTTGATTGATGATCGTGATTGGTTTGAGTTGTATGTTTTATTTTGGTGCTGTCCTATGGTGCCCTCCGTGTCATGCAAGTGTGAGGGATTCCCGCTATAGGGTTTGCAATACGTTCATAATTCTCTTATAGTGGGCGGCTAGAGTGACAGAAGCTTACACCCGAGTAAGGGGGTTGTTGCGTATGGGAGTAAAGATGACTTGATACTTAATGCTATGGTTGGGTTTTTACCTTAATGATCTTTGGTAGTTGCGGATGCTTGCTAGAGTTCCAATCATAAGTGCATATGATCCAAGTACGGAAAGTATGTTAGCTCATGCCTCTCCCTCATATAAAATTGCAATAATGATTACCGGTCTAGTTATCGATTGCCTAGGGAAAAATATTTCTCTTTATGTTACAAAAAGCTCTCTACTAAAACTAATTTAATTGTTTCTTTATCTTAGCAGCCCCTAACTTTTATTTACGTGTTCTTTATTATCTTGCAAACCTATCCTATCACCTACAAAATAGTTTCATACTTGTTCTAGGTAAAGCGAACGTTAAGTGCGCGTAGAGTTGTATCGGTGGTCGATAGAACTTGAAGGGAATATTAATTGGCGGCTACTACCAGTCAGCCGGATGATTTTAGGCAGAATTAAACCGCCCCCAGAGCCGTCCGATTCAGACCCTCCCAGCCGCAAGATCAGACTGCTCCCATGGCAGCACCACGCAGCAGCTCCCATCGCAGCACCGAGCGCCCGGCGGCGCTCCATTGCAGCGCTGACGGTGCTTCAATGAAACTCCGACGAAGCTTCAACGGCCCCGCAACACTTCATTGCAGCTCCGGCGGCGCTCCGCTGCAGCTCCGACAAAGCTTCAACGACCCCGGGCTCTTCATCGCAGCTCTGGCGCCTCCGGCGATGCTCCACTACAGCAACATGGCCTGGCGAGCTGCATGGCAGCACCGGCGCTGGCGGATGCTGCAACGTACGTGCTGCTTCCAACTGGATCTCGCCGCCGACGAAGCTGCAGTGCAACGTGTTGCTGCTTCCACCCTGGATCTCGCGGCCTGCGGGGGAGCTGCAAGGCAACACACGTGCTGCTTCGACCTTGATCTCGCCGCCGGCGAAGGTTGGTCTGCAGCATCGGTCGTCTTCCCCGCAGCAATGGCATGACGAGCTCTGTTGGTTGATGGTGGGAGAGGAGCGGGATCGAGAAGGGGAGGAGGCTCACTTGCAGCACATCTACGCCAACATATAGCACCAGCCCAGAGAAGAAAGATAGATGGAGATTGGTAGAGAAAGACGGTGAGAGAGAAGCGGCCATGGCTGCATCGTGGGGAAAGAATGAGTGGTGGGAGAGAGGAGCGAGGGGATAAGGCTAGTTGAGGGATCAGCTATGCGTGGCCGTGGTGTGGCGCGTGTTGACCAGGATGTAAACCACCGCCGTGTGTGAGTCATGGACGCGTGGCGTGCCAGCAAGGCGGCTGATTTCTTCAAAGAAATCAGCCGGTTTAATTTAAACGTTTTCCATATTAATTCTACCTTTAGCTCCTCGTTGGGTTCGACACTCTTATTTATCGAAAAAGCTACAATTGATCCCCTATACTTGTGGGTTATCAAGTGTGTAGGCACAAAGCGAGCTCGCATGACATCTTTCATTTGATTCCAAGTGGTGATGGGTGGCTCGCCCTTCTCTTGGCGTCGTTGAATAACTTGCTCCCACCAAATGAGAACATAGTCTTGGAACTCAAGAGATGCCATGGCAATCTTCTTTTCCTCTTCATAGTTGTGAAGACGAAATATCTTGTCAACCTTCAATGCCCATGAGAGGTATTCTTCGGGATCATTTCCACCGGAGAATTTAGGCATGGTGAACTTGAGCTTGCCGTAGCGCTCTTCATTGTTTTGTTCGCGATGGCGATGACGCTCGTGTCTTGGAGGAGGATCTTCTATCTCTTGCTCGTCGTGAGCATCTTGTTTCGCTTGACGTCGAGGTCATGGAATTCTTGCACGGTTCCTCATCTCTTGGCGCTCCTCATTTCTTGCGGCCTCTTCTTGTTGCTCGCGTTGGGGGGCCTCTTCTTGTTCTCGCACACGGCGGTTGCGGTCGGCGACGTTACGAGTTGCTTCGCGTAGGGCACGTTGAGCTTCAATTGCTTGCTCCTCGCGACGTTGCCGTTCTTGTAGTAGAGCGTCGTCATCTTGGTTTACTTGACGTTGTCGTTGTGGAATTTGATCTTGCTCCATGTTGCATTTGCTTGCCGGTTTTGTCTTCCGCGCTCTCGAAGACGGTCTTGCAAACCATTGTGGAATGGGTTTCTTGGAGCTTGCCGGTCTTCATGTACTTGAGGGCGATGATAGCATGCTCATGGAGGGCTTGCATCCGAAGAAGTGTCTGAAGAGCTGCGTCTTGAGTGGCGCCGTCTTGATCTTGAACTTGATGAAGTGGAAGAAGTGCGGTTGACCATCATAACACGGAACTCTTCCATTTGAGATGATAACTTGTCGTCAAGAGTTTGTCAAAAGTCGGAGGCGAGTTGTTCGATGCGTTCGCCCAAAGCTTCATTTTCTTGATGTAAGGCTCGTTGGACGCCAAAGAGGTGTGCCTTGGTGACATAGTCGTTTGGTGCATCGTCTTGCTCATCGAAGAGAGGATTCGAAGTAGTGCCCGACCTATCCATGATTCTCGAACAAGTGTTAGTGAAAGAAGGGAACGAACTAGACCAATGTACCTTATCCAATGTTGAAGATGGATCAATGATCACTCGATATGGTTTTATGGAAATAGTGCAATTGGTACCGGATCGTGTCAATTCTCACACCTACACAAGTAAAGCTTTTGGAGGAGTTTGGTTAGGATGGTGGCACGAAATATTTGCAATTGTAAGCAAGATATCAATAATGTTGAGAAAGATTTGCAAATTCGCAAGTGAAACAAGTAGACCAATAGCAAAGTTACACGAAAACACACACACGGAAAGATAAGTGAGGTCGTGCAACCAAGGAATGAGCACAAAATGTGGAACACCCGGAAACGCTCATGTTGCACAACTCTAGAGAGACGCTAGCATGATTGCTTAATAGGCGGATACGACACTTGTGCACAACCTATAGGAGACAAAATGACCAACCTTTATCTCAAATATGCTTTGTATGTATGAGTCCCGGTGAACTTGTCACGATAATCCAAGATGATCAAATATGATATGTAATGTGGCGATGCTATGGCTCTTGCTTACAAGCTTGTTGTTGCCCTTTTCTCTTTGCTTAAAAGCTTTTCTTTCTTTTGATATTTTTCTTTGGCCAATTATGCGAAATGCTCTCACGATGGTAGCAATGATGTATATGCGGGAACAAAATTTTGGCACAAAAGATGATATGATGATATGATGGTAACACTAGAGTGCACAAGTAATCGTTGCCCGACAATACTCAAATGGCTAGTCTCGTAGGAAAGCGACGCAAAAGAGGGCCTTTGGGTTAACAATGCAATGGCAAGGGAAGGGAAGGAACGAGTTGTTGTCGAGGTTACTGTCCTTGCTTACGGTGGTGGTGTCACGATGGTGAGACGGTCGTTGTCAATGTCGAGTCCGTGGCAATAATGAGTGGCGGTGAAGTCGATGTCGAACCATGCCTAGTTAGCCGAAACACACTAGGAAACGGTAATCCGCAACTCAAAATCTCAAGGCAAATGTCAAATGGTGGTGGTGGTGGTGGTCTAGGGGTATAGGTGAAGGTGGTGAAGCTATTTTGGGACTTGGGAAATTTATGCGGAAGTGGTGGCGGTGGTGGGATGGCTGCTGAATTTTTTTCCAGCAAATTCAGGGGAAGACGGATGATCCGGACCCTGGTCTGGCTGATCCGGGCTCGTCCGGACGATCTGGGCGCCGGTCCGGTCGATCCGGGCAGGTCAACTGCTCGCGGGTGAGGCTCGGGTAGGGGTGAAAAAAGCGAGAAAATTCAAAAAAATCACGGATTTTCGAAGGGGATTCGAGGAGGGATGGCGGGCGGGGGGGGGGGGGGTAGATCCACTTGCAACACACGAAATCCAATGATCAAAATCAACAAAACATCATCAAACTCACAAATCACAAAAAAAATTGGTGGGGCTATTTTTGTGGGAATTTTCGAAATTGGGGAAAAACAACAAAATTGAGGGTAGCAAATGGAGGGTAAGGACACCAAATTGTGAATCAACGTGGCTCTGATCCAAGATGATGTAGGGTGGAACCCTAGTTCGTCGATCTTTTCACAATTGGAGGTGGGAGAGGCAAGAACACGAAGAACACAAGAAGACAAATCACTCAATTGACACAATCACAAGTCACACATACACTAGATCCACATACACATACGATGAATCATGATACAAAGTCAACACGGAAGGATACACGATAACTAGTTCATCCCGATCCGAAGAGGAGTCGAGGTCTTGATATCCGGAGTGGATCTTCTCACATGAGTATCATGGAGGTCTTGATCTCCATGGGAGAGGTATGGATTAGCAAAGCTCTAATCTCAAGAGCCAATACTTTGCTAACCCTAAAACATAGAGCGGGAAGGAGTATTTATAGTGTAGGGGACGAGTGGATTACATGGGCCTCGGGCCACACACACACACATGGGTGATGTCTACTACACAACTTATTCTTGTAGACTCGTGTTGGGCCTCCAAGCGCAGAGTTTTGTAGGACAGTAGAAATTTTCCCTCAAGTGGATGACCTAAGGTTTATCAATCCGTGGGAGGTGTAGGATGAAGATGGTCTCTCTCAAACAACCATGCAATCAAATACAAGAAATCTCTTGTGTCCCCAACACACCCAATACAATGGTAAATTGTATAGGTGCACTAGTTCGGCGAAGAGATGGTGATACAAGTGTAGTATGGATAGTAGATAGAGGTTTTTGTAGTGCGAACAATAAAAAACAGCAAGGTAGCAAGTAACAAAAGTGAGCATAAACGGTATTGCAATGCTTAGAAACAAGGCCTAGGGTTCATACTTTCACTAGTGCAATCTCTCAACAATGCTACCATAATTGGATCATATAATCATCCCTCAACGTGCGATAAAGAATCACTCCCAAGTTCCTATTAGCGGAGAACATAAGATAGAAATTGTTTGTAGGGTACGAAACCATCTCAAAGTTATCCTTTCCGATCGATCTATTGAGCTATTCCTATAAGTGTCACAAACAACCCTAGAGTTCAAAAAAAATAACACCATATGATACACATCAACCAACTCTAATGTCACCTAGATACTCTAATGTCACCACAAGTATCCGTGAGTTGATTGCCAAAACATATATCAAGTGAATCAATATAATACCCCATTGTCACCACTGGTATTCATATGCAAGACATACATCAAGTGTTCTCAAATCTGAAATATTCAATCCAACAATAACGAAACCTCAAAGGGAAAAGATTCGATTCATCACAACAAGGATAGAGAGGGAAGAAACACCATATGATCCAACTATATTAACCAAGCTCGCGATACATCAAGATCGTGCCATATCAAGAACACGAGAGAGAGAGGTCAAACACATAGCTACTGGTACAAACCCTCAGCCCCGAGGGTAAACTACTCCCTCCTCGTCATGGAGACCGCCGGGATGATGAAGATGGCCTCCGGTGATAATTCCCCCCTCCGGCAGGGTGCCGGAAAAGGGCTCCAGATGGGATCTCCTTGGTACAGAGGCTTGCGGCGGCGTAAAAACTCATCTAGGTTAACTTTCGGGGGTTTCTGAATATATATGATTTTTCAGCGTTGGAATCACGCAAAGAAGTGCCACAGGGGGCCCACGAGGCACCAGGGCGCGCCTCGGGGGGGGGGGTGGCACGCCCTGGTGGCTTGTGGGGCTCCTGTGGGTCTTCTGCTGCTCCCCCGAAACTTCCTGGGTCTGTTTCCTTCCAGAAAAAATCGTCAAAAAGTTTCGCTGCATTTGGACTTCATTTGATATGGATTTTCTGGAAAACCAAAAACAAGCAGAAAACAGCAACTGGCACTAGGCACTAGGTCAATATGTTAGTCCATAAAAATCATATAAAAGCCATATAAAAGTGCACCAAAATCATACAAAACTATAATAAACATGGCATGAATACTTCATAAATTATAGATACGTTGGAGACGTATCAATGGGCTGCGGGTTGCCCGGACGATCCGGGTGTCGGCCCGGATGATCCGGCTGTCGGGAGCCCGGATGATCCGGGCGGTGGCCCGGACGTTTGGGCCCGGGCGGGTCACTTTCAGGCGCGGTATGGCCGGACATCCGGGTCGCCGTCCGGACATCCGGGTTGGTCCGGATGATCCGGGTCGAGGCCCGGATGATCTGGCTTCTTGCGGGTGCTTGCTGTTGCCTTGGAGCGCTTCGGCCGGATCGTCCGGACGGCGGCCCGGATCGTCCGGGCATCGGCCGGATCATCCGGACGGCGGTCCGGATCATCCGGGCTGACTCTGCCTTGTCCTTTTGCTTCTCCGTCTTCGCGTTCCTCTTCCTCGTTCGCTCGACCTTGTTCCTTAGCATCTCCAAGATGATTTCCTTGGTACCTGAGTACGCATAGGGTCTCCGCTTGAGGTAGCATCCAATTCTCATGTGCATCGAAGGGGAATTGCGTAAGGAGTGAAGTCACCTCATCCTCGATGTCTCTTGCTCGTGCTCGTGTCATAGGTCCTCGTGGCACTTCAGGTGACAAAGGTGAGTCCATGGGGATGACCTCGGGATGCTCCGCACCAGCATGGCTACACATGCATGGCCTAGCTTGTCCTCTTGTGCTTCCCCAGGCCACACATGCATGGCTAGCTTTGACTGTAGCTGATAAACACATGGCCGCTGCAGTGCATTGCATGCCTAACTGCTGCAGTGCAGTACTGAACTGCGAGCATGGTTAAGACCCTACCGCCAAATTCCATGGCGGTAGGATATAACGGACTACCGCCAAAAGCACTGGCGGTAGATTTTTTTTAATGTCAAACGGATGTAACGGCGCAGTTAAGTCCTACCGCCATTAACCTTGATGGTAGGTTGTGTAACCCTACCGCCAAGGACTACGGCGGTAGAAAAAGGGTCAGATCCCGAAATACTTTCGAATGGGGGTCAGATCCGGCTAAACTTTGTCAAAAGGGTCAAAACACCAAATTTGCCCCGATGTGGCCGGCATGTAGCAATGTCCAAGTGCGTCAGCGCCTTTGGACGAACATGGCGTGGCGGCCATGGTCTTCTCCGGTGAGGCCCTCCGAGCAACGAGGTAGCAGCGGTAAAGCCCGGCGACGTGAAGTCCAGCAAAGTGGTGATGGTCGCATTCCGGCGGGAGGCCATGGTTTTTCGGGAGGACGTCGTCGACTCTAACCGATGCGGCAGCGGGGGCGCAAATCCTCTTGCGGCGCTGTACAAGAAGCCCAATGGCAACCTGCAAATTTCCTCCCGCATCCGTCCGCGGACAGGGGGGGCAGTCCACGGAAACTGATGCGGGAGGACGCCATCCAACCGTAGCAGCATACATTTTGACAACAACTCGAACCAACCAGATGAAATTCATGCAAACACGGCCGGATTTCATATAAACATGACGGATTTCATATAAAAATGCCGGATTTTCATATATCATGACGGATTTCATTACATTTACATTGACTAAGCGGTGCTAGTCCGGCTCTGGAGGTATAATTAATACCTAATCTAAATGGTGGCCCACGGATCCCTTTGTCTTCCTCATATCCGGCAGCCCGATCACCGGACTACCGGGAGCCCCGGAGGTATATGCTTCAGTGCAAAGGACGGCTCTCTTTCCCACCGCTCATCGGAGTGGAACCCCCGGCTGATGCTTCAGCGGGAGGGGAAGGGGGCGCCTCCGCTTTCATGGAGCCCATGCGGGGTCGACGAAGGTCCTCGCATAAGAAGAACCGCGCAAGACACCGGATGTGTACGCCGGCGTCGCCTCGGCGGTGGCCTTCATGGGACCCAAGCAGAGGCGGCCTCCCGTGTTCTACTTCTCCTCGATGATGGCGGCGGATGCGGAGGCGCTCGCCACCGACTTGTCGATCTCCGCGCACCCGGCTTCTGTCTCTTCCTGCATGGTGCGGTCGCAGGCACGGGAGGCGCAGTACGATGTGGTGTCGTCGACGGCAGCGACGACGGCCGTATGATACGTCTCCAACGTATCTCTAATTTTTTATTGTTCCATGCTATTATAGTATCAATCTTGGATGTTTTTATATACATTTACAGCAATTATATATCATTTTTTGGGACTAACGTATTAACTTAGTGCCCAGTGCCAGTTGCTGTTTTTTGCCTGTTTTTGGTTTTCCAGAATATCAGTACCAAACAAAGTCCAAATGCCACGAAATGTTTTTGAGATTTTTTTCTGGACATAAGAGACACTAGAAGCTTCGGGAGAGGTCCAGAAGCCAGAGGAGGTGGCCATGAGCCACCAGGGCACGCCCCAGGGGGGATGGCGCGCCCTGGTGCCACGTGGGCCCACCTCTGCTCCGTTTGACCTATATCCACCTCTATAAATTCTCTAAAATTGGGAAACCAATAGAGGAGTCCACGAAATACTTTTTTCGCCGCCGCAAGTTCCTGTTCTCGAAAGATCCCATCTGGAGGCTTTTTCCGGCACTCTACCGGAGGGGGAATCGATCACGGAGGGGCTCTACATCATACTTGCTGCCCTTTCGATGATGCGTGAGTAGTTTACCACAGACCTTCGGGTCCATAGTTAGTAGCTAGATGACTTCTTCTCACTTTTTGATCTTCAATACAATGTTCTCCTCAATGTTCTTGGAGTTCTATCCGATGTAATCACTTTTTGCGGTGTGTTTGTTGGGATCTGATGAATTGTGAGTTTATGATCAGATTATCCATGAATATTATTTGAGTTTCCTCTGAACTCTTTTATGCATGATTATTATAGCTTCGTATTTCTCTCCGATCTATTGATTTGGTTTAGCCAACTAGATTGATTTATCTTACAATGGGAGAGGTGCTTTGTAATGGGTTCGATCTTGCGGTGCTCAATCCCAGTGACAGAAAGGGACATGACATGTATGTATCGTTGCTATTAAGGGTAAAAAGATGGGGTTTATTCATGGGTGAGTTTACCTTGTCTACATCATGTCATCTTGCTTAAGGCGTTACTCCGTTCTTCATGAACTTAATACACTAGATGCACGCTGGATAGCGGTCAATGTGTGGAGTAATAGTAGTAGATGCAGGCAGGAGTCGGTCTACTTGTCTCGGACGTGATGCCTATATACATGATCATTTCCTTGGATATCATCATGATTATTTGCTTTTCTATCAATTGCCCAACAATAATTTGTTCACCCACCATATGCTATTTTCAAGAGAGAAGCCTCTAGTGAAAATTATGGCCCCCGGGTCTACCTCTATCATATATTGAAAATCCTAAAAATACCTTACTGCACTTTTACTTTATTTATTTTATTTTGTATTTTTGTTTGATCTATCTATCTATCACCATACAATTTAATCTTGCAATTGACCGCCAAGGGATTGACAACCCCTTGTTCGCGTTGGGTGCGAGGATTTGTTGTTTTGTGTGCAGGTACTGCTAACGAGTTTTTGCGTGATTCTCCTACTAGATTGATAACCTTGGTTTCATAACTGAGGGCAATATACTTATCTCTACTGTACTGCATCATCCCCTCCTCTTCGGGGAAATCCCAACGCAGCTCACAAGTAGCAGGAAGAATTTCTGGCGCCGTTGCCAGGGAGACATCATCAACATCTATCAAGTACCTACGCATAAACTTTCATCTCCTTGCATTTATTTTATTTGCCTTTGCTTCTCGTTTTCATCTCCCCCACTTCTAAAACAATTTTACAAAAAAATACAAAAATATTTTGTGTGCTATCTTTGCTTGTGTTGCCATGTGCCTTCTATTTGCTTGCATCTTTGCTTGCTGAAAATCTATTGATATGGATCCAATTATGATGAACAAATTGCTAGTGAGTTGAGTGCACTTGATTATCTTTATGAAGTTTTGCTTGAAAATCATGAATCTGAAAATTGTGATGAAGTGTTAAAAGAAGAAATTTATAAAGTGATTCATGATAGCTCCTTGATTGAAAAACATGATTGCAATGATGTTACTATAAATTCTATTAATGTGAATTGTGCTAATAATATGCAAAACTACAAGCTTGGGGATGATAATTTTGTTATGTCCACTACTTATTGCAATGATCATGATTGGGGTGATAATGCTTCTTATGATCTTGAAAATTTATTTAAGCCTCATGATGAATATGTTATTGATAATAATGTTTGCAATACTATTAAAAGTGGGTTTGGAAGAGCGTCAACTTTAGGTAATAATGATCCCACTACTTTGGAGAATTATCAATCTTATGAAATTTTTGATAAAAGTGGGTTTGGAGAGGTCATGACTTTAGTTGATGTTAATCCCACTATCTTGGAAGATTATAAAACTTTTATGCATGTGGATCATGAAGATAAAATTGTATATGATAGCTATATTGTTGAATTTGATTATGATCCTACATGTAATTATTATGAGAGAGGAAAATATGGTTATAAAAAATTTCATGTCATTAAATTACCTCTCTTTGTGTTGAAATTTTTAATGCTTCATTCTTCCTATTTGCATATGCTAGATATTGCTTGTCTTGACAATTTGTTTTCCTATAAAATGCATATGCATAGGAAGTATGTTAGACTTAAGTGTGTTTTTCACATGCTACATGATGCTCTCTTTGTATTACAATTATTATCTTTCATGAGAGCATCATTGAAATCTCAAGCCTATCTTAATGGCTATAAAGAAAGAGCTTGTTGGGAGAAAACCCAATGAATAAAATAAGTTATTGTGTGTTTACACAATTATGCTACTGTTATGATTATGTTTTTTATGTTTTAGTTAGTGTTTGTGCCAAGTAATGCCTTTGGGATGATTTGGAAGATAGTATAATTGATGCTGTTTGGAAAACAGAAAGTTTTGCGTCCAGTGCTGGAATTTTAATTCTGTAATGGAGCATCAGAAATATCTGAAATTTTTACACAGTATTTGTATATGAATTGCCCACGTTGTCCTAATTTTTCAGATTTTTTGGAGTTACAGAAGTATGGCTTTTAAATAGATCTTTACAGACTGTTCTGTTTTAGACAGATTCTGTTTTTGTTGCATAGTTTGCTTATTTTGATGAATCTATGGATCGTATCGGGGGGTATGAGTCATGGAGAAGTTGAAGTACAGTAGCGTTATGCCAATATTAAATATGAATCAATTTACTATAGTACTTAGAGTTAAGGATTTATTTGTTATACTAACGGATCTCACGAAGGTTTTGTTGAGTTTTGTGTGATTGAAGTTTTCAAGTTTTGGGTAAGATCACGATAGATGAAGGAATAAGGAGTGGCAAGAGCCTAATCTTGGGGATGCCCAAGGCACCCCAAGGTAATATTCAAGGAAGACTCAAGCGTCTAAGCTTGGGGATGCCCCGGAAGGCATCCCCTCTTTCTTCTACCAACTATCGGTAATTTTACTCGGAGCTATATTTTTATTCATCACATGATATGTGTTTTACTTGGAGCGTCGTGTATTATATGAGTCTTTGCTTTGTTTGCTTTTTAGTTTGTCACAATCATCTTTGCTGGACACACCCATTTGAGAGAGCCACACGTTTATCATGATTTGTTAGAATACTCTATGTGCTTCACTTAAATCTTTTGAGCTAGGCAGTTGCTCTAGTGCTTCACTTAAATCTTTTTGAGCAAGGCGGTGGCTAAATTTTGAAGAAATATTTGAACTCTCATGCTTCACTTATATTATTTTGAGAGTTGATAAGATTACATTTTGAAGAAATATTTGCACTCTCATGCTTTACTTATATCTTTTTGAGAGTTGATAATAGTAATGGTAATTTGCACAAGATATGAATTTGGTTCCAAAGTGATGAATATTCTAGAGGGATATAATAAAAAATTTCATGAAAGATCATTGGATATGATAAGTTTCATTCCTTGCAATAGTTTTGCGATATGGAGATGATAATATGTGAGTCATGTTAGTGAGTAATTATGATTTAGTAAGAATATTGGTGTTAAGGTTTGTGATTCCCTATGCATGCACATAAAGTCAATAGTTATGCAACGAAATTATATCCTACTTATGGTGCATTATTCGGTGTTAGTTATGTTCAATACATGTTTATGACCGTTTTTGCTTTTTGGTTGGTTGCTTCTCAATCTATTTGCTAGCCTTCATTTGTACTAAGCGGGAATACTGCTTGTGCATCCAACTCCTTAAACCCAAGTTGTGCCAAATGAGTCCACCATACCTACCTATATGCGGTATTTCCATGCCGTTCCAAGTAAATTTGCATGTGCCAACTCTAATTTTTCAAAATAATTTTCCATTTTGTGTGCCCGTATGGCTCATGAAGCGGCAGGGGGTGGCCAATATTTTCCATGCTAGGTGTGTTATTCTCACGATGAGTGTTTATTCACTTGTCATTGCATGAGAGAGTGGCAGGTAATAGGGATGCCCTGTCCCGAAATGAAAATAATAATAATATGATGGTAATAATAAATTCCATGGAAAGTGTTGGTATGGAGGGCACCCGTGGATACGGCTAGCCATGGATTGTGAAAGAATGGTGGAAAGGAAATAAACTTTATTTTCTGTTTGGGAACCCCCTATAATATGTCTAGCATGGAAGATATTGGGAATTCTCGGTCGTTTTCGTTGACAGGAAAAGCATGCCTCTCAAAATAATTTTATCTCTCTAATTTAATCCTTGAGCTCTAGCACATTTGCAGATCTCTGCTTCCCTCTGCGAAGAGCCTATCTATTTACTTTTATGCAATTTTTATTTTTATTTTGAGTCTCCATCTACTCTTCCAAAGCACTAACTACAGAGCATTATTGTCATACTTGTGCATTGTGTGTAGCTATTATTGAGTGTGTTTCATGAATGGATCAATGATTGAGCATAATGGGCTAGGGATGACTTTCTTTAGCGTTGATATTTTGAAAGACATGGTTGCTTGTTAGTATGCTTGAGTATTTATATCTTCATGTCAAACTATAGACTATTGCTTTGAATCATTCAAGTCCAAATGTCCATGCTACAAAGAAAAGAATATATGATGAATAAGATAGGTAGCATTCCACATCAAATTTTTTGTTTTTATCATTTACCTACTCGAGGACGAGCAGCAATTAAGCTTGGGGATGCTTGATACGTCTCCAACGTATCTATAATTTTTTATTGTTCCATGCTATTATAGTATCAATCTTGGATGTTTTTATATACATTTACAGCAATTATATATCATTTTTTGGGACTAACCTATTAACTTCGTGCCCAGTGCCAGTTGCTGTTTTTTGCCTGTTTTTGTTTTTCCAGAATATCAGTACCAAACAAAGTCCAAATGCCACGAAACTTTTTGGAGATTTTTTTCTGGACATAAGAGACACTAGAAGCTTCGGGAGAGGGCCAAAAGCCAGAGAAGGTGGCCACGAGCCACCAGGGTGCGCCGCAGGGGGTGGCGCGCCCTGGTGCCTCGTGGGCCCACCTCTGCTCCGTTTGACCTAATTCCACCTCTATAAATTCTCTAAAATCGGGAAACCAACAGAGGAGTCCACGAAATACTTTTTTCGCCGCCGCAAGTTCCTGTTCTCGAGAGATCCCATCTGGAGGCCTTTTCTGGCACTCTGCCGGAGGGGGAATCGATCACGGAGGGGCTCTACATCATCCTTGCTGCCATTCCGAAGATGCGTGAGTAGTTTACCATAGACCTTCGGGTCCATAGTTAGTAGCTAGATGGCTTCTTCTCTCTTTTTGATCTTCAATACAATGTTCTCCTCGATGTTCTTGGAGTTCTATCCGATGTAATCACTTTTTGCGGTGTGTTTGTTGGGATCCGATGAATTGTGAGTTTATGATCAGATTATCCATGATATTATTTGAGTTTCCTCTGAACTCTTTTATGCATGATTATTACAGCTTCGTATTTCTCTCCGATCTATTGATTTGGTTTGGCCAACTAGATTGATTTATCTTCCAATGGGAGAGGTGCTTTGTAATGGGTTCGATCTTGCGATGCTCAATCCCAGTGACAGAAAGGGACATGACACGTATGTATCATTGCTAT
Source organism: Elymus sibiricus (assembly GCA_039707655.1). Classification (NCBI taxonomy): domain Eukaryota; kingdom Viridiplantae; phylum Streptophyta; class Magnoliopsida; order Poales; family Poaceae; genus Elymus; species Elymus sibiricus. The sequence goes on from CM077668.1 coordinate 125,386,938, forward strand.
TAAGGGTAAAAGGATGGGGTTTATTCATGCATGAGTTTACCTTGTCTACATCATGTCATCTTGCTTAAGGCGTTACTCCGTTCTGCATGAACTTAATACACTAGATGCATGCTGGATAGCGGTCGATGTGTGGAGTAATAGTAGTAGATGCAGGCAGGACTCGGTCTACTTGTCTCGGACGTGATGCCTATATACATGATCATTGCCTTGGATATCGTCATGATTATTTGCTTTTCTATCAATTGCCCAACAGTAATTTGTTCACCCACCGTATGCTATTTTCAAGAGAGAAGCCTCTAGTGAAAACTATGGCCCCTGGGTCTACCTCTATCATATATTGAAAATCCTAAAAATACCTTGCTGCACTTTTACTTTATTTATTTTATTTTGTATATTTGTTCGATCTATCTATCTATCACCATACATTTTAATCTTGCAATTGACCGCCAAGGGATTGACAATCCCTTGTTCGCGTTGGGTGCGAGGATTTGTTGGTTTGTGTGCAGGTACTGCTAACGAGTTGTTGCGTGATTCTCCTACTGGATTGATAACCTTGGTTTCATAACTGAGGGAAATACTTATCTCTACTGTACTGCATCATCCCCTCCTCTTCGGGGAAATCTCAACGCAGCTCACAAGTAGCACCATGCCGCCGTGCTCCCTCCCGTGCCAGCCTGGAGTGGCGAGTTGGTGAAGCACGCGCCGGCTTGGGTCGGCAACTGGCCCCGTCGGGCTAGGCGAGGGAGGTGGAGCAGCGAGCTGCCTCGCTCATATCCGGCGGGCTCGGCGGGCCACCCAGTCGGCTTGTATGCCAGAGAACTTCTCTTCGGAAGCCATCGGAAGAGTGGAGAAAATGGTGAAGGAGGAGATGGGGGAGCGGCAGAGGGGTGCAATTCTTGACCGGCATCTGGCCTCGTTTAAATAGAGGGCGGACGGGAGGAGCTCGGCCGGCGTTGCGTTTCATGTCAGCCCGCTCATGAACGGACGTGTGGCCAGAGTAAGTTTCTCGGCTTCCACGTGGGTTTAATGGAGGCGTTTGAATGCCGCGAGGAGGCGTGTTCAGCCGGGCGTGCAGCGGGCGGCGCCCTCGGCCAGCGCACCGCTACAATGGCGGAGGCAGTGAGAGGTCGCGTCCGCCCTGAGCCATCTTCAATGTGGAGCGGCGCGCTCTACAGCGGCATGAATGCGGGCAGGTGGCGCCTGGCGGGAACGCGCTCGGGCGAGGGAGGAGGGGTTTTGGTGGGCCAGGGCGGTTAGAAGCGGGCTTGGGATCGGTCCGGACTCCCGCAAACCTCCCCCACTTTTGTCTCCGGTTTGCGGGAGAAAACGCGTCTGGACCGCGCCGCGGACCGATACAGGCCCACGTTGGATGGCTTCCGCGATCCGGACAACGCGGTCCGGACGGATGCGGGCGGTTTGCGGGTCCACCTTGGAGATGCCCTTACGACGTCATTGGCTTTACAAAGGGTGCAGAGAAGCCCGTGCGCAGAGTGCTACTTGCAAGTCGACCCGCTCTTCGACGCGACCACGTCGGCGTCCTTCGCCGTCGTGCCATGCGGCTCTGGCATCTGGGGGGCACTGTCCGGTGGATCCTCTGGCTTCGCCTACTCCAGAGCTTACCGATACTAGGTGTCATACGGCGAAGGGTCATACGCCGAGGACGTACTCGCGCTGGAGACGCTCACCTTCGGGGATAGCACACCGGTGAGGGTGTCGTCATCGGCTGCGGCCACCACAACCGTGGCTTCTTCGTCAGGGCGGTCGGTCTGCTCAATCTCGGTTGGGGCCGCATGTTGCTCGTCAGGTAGCTCATCAGTGCGGCAGGTAGCACACTCAGTTACTGCTACCGCACTCAGTTACTGCCTCGCAAGCTGCGGCGGTCTCACGAGGACGGCGGCAGCGGCAGCGTAGTGATGGACACGTTTTACGAGCAAGAGACTACGCGGGGGTCAAAGCTTCTTGCGGTGCTGTATGAGTAGCCGGGCTGCGTCAGTATTCACGTACTAGGACGCGTTTGGTAGCCCGCATCCACCCTAATCAGGCCCGCAGGGGAAGAAAACTGGTTGTTTGGTTAGTTGGGCTGCATCAGATTCTTGCATAGCACGGAACTTAAAGCACTTCTCACCCAGGCCTGCTAGGAACGGCTGAATCGGCTAGCGAGTCAGGCTGAGTCGAGCCACATCGAGCATACACGGTGGGTCCAGTTGCATGATAGGATCCCAGGTGAGGCGAGATAATGAAAACAAGGAAAGTGAGGAGTAACCGGTTTTGTGCTTTGAAGCTTGATATGATGAAAGCGTATGACAGGTTGGAGTGGCCGTATCTGAAGGCGGTCATGCTAAAGCTTGGTATTAGCCCAAGGTTTACGGATTCTATTATGCGATGTGTAACATCCGTCTCTTTCTTAGTTATGTTCAATGGTGGCAAGTTGGATGAGTTCAAACCTACGAGGGGATACGGCAAGGAGACCCAATATCTCCCTACTTACTTGTGTTGGCAGCTGAAGGTCTTTCCTGTCTACTCAAGTCTTCTATTCCTAATGAGATGGTACATGGTATTACGGTGGCCCCGGGGGCTCCACAGGTTAACCACCTTCTTTTTGCGGATGATAATTTGCTCTTTTTTAATGCTATCGATATGGCTAGTCAAGTTGATTCTTTACTTCAGACATACTGCAATGCATCCGGACAGCGTATTAATAGAGATAAGTCTTCTATCTTCTTCAGTAAGGGGTGTTCTGACATGCTGAGGCGGGAAATTAAGCAAGTTCTAGATGTACAAAATGAGAAGTTGTTTGAAAAATATTTGGGGCTACCGTCTCATGTGGGAAGAGCAAAGGAGGGTTCTTTTAAATATCTGAAGGACAAAATTTGGAAGCATGTTCAGGGATGGATGGAGAAAGCATTATCTGTGAGAGGTAAAGAAGTGCTCATCAAATCAATGGCACAATCTATCCCGACATATTCTATGGCATGTTTCAAACTCCCTCGTGGATTATGCTTGCACATCAACGGACTTCTCCGGAAATTTTGGTGGGGATCAAAGAAGGGTGAGAGGAAGACTGCTTGGGTTTCATGGGAGGTCATGACACATCCCAAATTCATGGGAGGTATGGGTTTCCGTGACATTGAGTTATTTAATCTTGCATTGCTTGCTCCCCAAGCTTGGCGTCTATTGCAGGATCCTACCTCGCTGAGTGCACGAATCCTCAAATCAGCATATTACCCCAGATGTTCTATTCTTGATGAGGAGTTGGACAATCACCCCTCACAAGTATGGCAGTCCATTGTTGAAGGCAGAGATACTCTCAAGTTGGGATTGATTAAGAGGATAGGCATGGGGGAAGATACCAATATTTGGCAGGATAATTGGATCCCTAGGAATTTCAAGCTTAGACCGGTTTGCCCAAAGTCGCCGAACCCTCCCCAGAAGGTCTCAGAGCTTATCGATTATAATTCAGCTCCATGGGAATCGTCCGTGCTGGATGAACACTTTTTTGCAATGGACAAAGAGGCTATTCTCAATATTCCTTTAAGTACTAGGGTACAAGAGGACTTCTGGTCATGGCATTATGAGAATAAGGGGGTCTTCACGGTGAGTTCGGCTTACAGATTATTGACATCAACAAAGAAGCAACGCATGGATTGGTTAGAGCATGTTCCAGGACACTCTCATGTCGAGGCTGACCGAAAATCATGGGCAAAACTTTGGGGCCTGAACGTACCTTCAAAAATTAGAGTTTTCGCGTGACGCCTAGCACAAACATCCCTACCAACGGGCGATGTTCGCAACCACAGAAAGATGGCCGAGACTGCTGCATGCTCGATTTGTAACACCGATTTTGATTCATGGCGTCATTCCCTATTTGATTGTAGGATGGCAAAGTGTGTCTGGGCACTAGCAGATGAGGACCTAACGGAGACCATAATCTCAAACCGCACGGAGGACGCCAAGATTTGGATGTTCTGGTTGCTCAATACTTTACCTCCGGCGGATCTCAATCGTGTTCTCATCACGATGTGGGCGATATGGTGGGCTCGACGGCGAGCAATGCACGACGAGCAGTTTCAGAGTCCCATGAGTACGGCTTGTTTTGCTAACAGCTTCTTGCAGGATCTGGAAGTCGTTCCTACAAGAATAGATCGCAGCCCCAGGGTCCTGTTGGCAACGACCAGGGACATGCATGCTATTTCACATGCAACAAGCTCGCGTAATCAGAACAAAAAATGGAGGCCACCGATTGAGCACGAGGCGAAGGTGAATGTTGATGGAGGGATTTCCAGGGATGGACGCAGAGGCGCAACAGCGGCTGTGTGTAGGGACAAGCACGACAAGTTCGTGGGGGCATTGGTGCTGGTTCTTGAGGGCCTCGTCGATCCGGCGACACTAGAAGCTCAAGCATGCAACGAAGCGTTGGCACTCGCAACAGATCTTCATACTGGGTGGGGGTGGTCTAATTGATATAAAAAACATTTACACCACAAAGACAACATACTAACATACTAGCAGAGGCCGAGATATTTAGCCGAGGGGGCCAATGCCCCCCCCCCATGTTTGAACCAATTTATGAAGAATTTATTTATGGGAGGGATTCGATGGGAAATAATTAGCCTAGTCAACATCGCCGGGCTCCAGTCCGGGTGTGCTGCTCGCAGCAAAGCTACCACACTGCGCGCCATTGATGTTCCGGAATCTATGAGAAAGTCATCGTGCAGAGTTGTATGACATATGTGCGTCATAGGAGAGTTGGGTGCCCCCCCACGCGAGTATGTTGTCTCCCGGCGCCAGTATGTCTGGTTTGAGGACATCGGCAAAGCTCTGCGATGGCCTCAAGAGGAGTATGCGGCGACCACCGTCCGCCAATCATGTGCCGAGGACCGTCTACTGTAACTTGATTGTGGCCATCGGGTGCGAGCTGGAGGCGATGTACTTGAGCAGCACCGGCGCATGCTTTGGGCTGATTGGGATAGTCGGAAAGTGAAACTCCAGAAAGGCACCGTCATCATTGGTGATGAAGATGGCAGCGGCGGGCCCAGCCTTGGCGACGCTATTGATTTGCTCTCGGATAAGAGTGATGCCAATGTCACGGCACACAACAATGTAGCTTCTGATTGGCAAAGCCTTTGGCAGAGCGGTGCGTGTTGTTGTAAACTAGCTACGTTTCTGAAATCCAAGCACTCGCCGGGTACAATGTGATCCCGGCGACTGTAGTCTTGCTTGCGTCTTGGCCCCATAGCTCATAGTGCGAGCGAAAATTCGCCTTTCCACCGTGCCAGCCACGATAGTGATCAGCCAGGGGACGCCGTTGTGCAAAGTGCCAAGCCGCAGCATATCGTCATTCCCTGCTGAAGCAGACACGATGATGTCGCACTCCACGATGGCGTAGCCATGATTTTTTTAGAAAGAGGGTGCATGCCCGGCCTTAATGATGAAGCCCTACAAACACACGTTCTGGCATCGACGGCCAAAAGTACCGAAGTTCGGCGAACCAAATAAATTGGAAAGCGGATACAAGCCCAGAGGCTGAAAAACAGCAACGCAGCGCCGGTCGCAGGCCTACCAACTACCACGATACCCAGAGATTGACGGACATGTAGAAAGCGGCCGGCCACATCCACTCCTACCCTCCACGTCGTAGCTCAGTGCACTTTGCCCGCACCCTTAGCGCGAGTAGCTCCACGCTTCTTTTGTCCTTTCGCCTGGCCAGGAGCTTCCAGAGCTACAAGAAAGATACCATTTTGTACAATACGTCAGCCGGATGGTGGAAAAAAAATCCCCTCTATCAATGCTTTGTTGCACGTTATCCATAAAGCCCATGCCATGGCCCCAAATCCCATCCATGCGAATTGGCGATCACTCCCCTTCGTCCCCTGGATCAACCTATGGACGTCTGTGAACCCACTCGGATTCCATGCCCCTCCGGTTATCTCTTGAATGGCACTCCACATGAATCTAGCCACGATACACCTAAATAAGAGGTGATCCCTATCCTCGATCTCCCCACACCACACACACTTGCCATCTCCCGGGCCGTGTCGCTTTTGAACTTGGTCACCACTGGTAATGCGATTCCACTTGCTAGAGAAAGATCTTAATTTTGGATGGAAGCCTGGCCTTCCATAGGCCCTTAAGGTCGCACGGGTTGGAAACTTTGAATATCTCCTTGTACAGGGAACGAGAGGAGAAGCATCCTGACGCCTCAAGTTTCCAAGACACTTCATCTCTCCCACATGTAGGTTGAACTGTCCGTAATGTAGATCACAGTTCCTCCCACTCCCTAATCTCTGGTGGTCCTAAGGACCGTCGGAATCCCGGCTGCCACCTCTCGTTGAGCCACAGGTCAACTACCTTGGCGTTTGGTTTGTCACAGATCACGAATAAGGCTGGGAACCGCACGCACAGTGGTATATCACCGCACCATACGTCTAGCCAGAAGGAGATCGAGTTGCCATTATGAAGCACAAACTTGGTGCCAAATCGCAGGAAGTGGCATACCTTCCTGACATCTTTAGCAAATTGGGATAGCTTGGCATTCGACCGAAACTCCGTACCTCAGTCTACTAAGTACTTCTTGGAAAACACGGACAACCACAGTCCCCCTTGTCCCGTGAGTATTTTCCACGCCCACTTAGCCATGAGACACCAATTCATGACTTTGGTATTAATAACACTGAGGCCCCCCACCTCTTTTGGGGCACAAATGTGTTCCCATTTGACCATGTGATACTTTTGTTTCCCGTGCTCCTTGGCCCAAAAGAACCTTGATCTAACTTTGTCGAACGCCTCGTGTGTCCCATCCTTAAGCAGGCAGAAACCCATGATAAACATGGGAATGTTTGTGAGGCAATCATTAATGAGGATCAGGCGTCCTCCCGAGCCGCCACCTTCTGCACTATTGGATCGAAATCCCCCATAGTGAGTGCCCTCGATGAGATTGGCATTCCAAGGTATTTCATGGGGATAGAGCCAAGCTCACAATTCATCATATGGGCAGCCCTAAGCTACGACTCGAGGTCACCACCCGTGACAAAAGCCTCACTCTTATCGAAATTGATCTTTAGACCCGACATTTCTTCAAAGCACATGAGAAGGAATTTCAAGTTGATGATTTCCTTTTCGTCATTTTTGATGAAGATAAGAGTGTCGTCTGCATATTGAAGATGAGATAGCCCACCCTCAATTATATTCGAGGCCACCCCCGAGATGTCTCCCGCTTCTTTGGTCCTATCTAACATCCGGGCAAGGGCATCAGCAAGAATGTTGAATAACAAGGGAGAAACCGGGTCCCCTTGCCGTACCCCGCATTTATTTCTAAAGAACGGGCCCACTTCCCTGTTGATGTTAATCGCCGTTTGTCCCTCTCATATTAGTTGTTGCATCCAACTGACCCACTGCGCGTCAAATCCTTTCTTGTGCATAACGTCCTCCAAGAAATCCCATCTCTCCCTATCATATGCTTTCTCAAAGTCGATCTTGAGAATGAACACCTCCTCTTTGGTCCGTCGGAGATCACGTAATACCTCGTGAAGGACCACAATCCCATCCAAAATACTCCGTCCTCGAATAAAGGCCGTTTGCGTTTGATCGATGGTTTTATGTGCCACCGGGGTTAGTCAAGACGCGGAACCCTTGGCCAGGAGATGGAAGCTCACATTTATTAAGGTAATTGGGCGGAAATGACGGATGTTCTCCGCCCCCAGCACTTTCGGCAGTAAGGCAAGTACCCCATAGTTAAGACGTTTGACATCTATCTCCCCACGGGTGAAGCTATTGACTAGGTTCATGAATTGGGCGCTGAGGAGGGGCCAAAATTTCTTGTAGAATATGACCGGGAATCCATCTGGCCCCGGCGCCGTGTTAACCCGCATATTCTGCAGATTCTTAGTGATCTCCTCAAGGGAAAAAGGGCATACGAGTGTTTCGTTATCGGTCGATGACACCCTCTCATGAGGTTCCCACATGTGCTCACTAATACCCGCCGCCCCGCTGGACTCCGAGCCAAGAAGATTACGATAGAAACCGTATATGTGATTGCGCAATCCCCCCTCTTCAGAAAAAACATCGTTCCCCTCTCTCAGAATGTGGATGAAGCATCGACGTCTCCTCCCATTAGCTATCGCGTGGAAGTACTCAGTACTTGGATCCCCTTTCGTCACCCATCTCTGTTGCCTGCGTTGTTGCCAATACATATCTTCACAAGGATGAAAATCATCTAGTCTTCCACCACGTATCTTCTGGCCCATTCCTCTTGAGATAGCCCCACCCTATCTACTTTTTCATCCAACTCTTTCACCTCACACATTAAGCCCTCCTTCCTGACCCGTATGTGGCCACCCACACTGGCACCCCAACCCCTCAGGTGGTGTCTCAAGTGTCGGATGCAGTGCTGCCACACATTCATTACATCTCAAAGCGGGCCAAAGCGGTGGGGAGGCCGAGAGATAGCCCTCGTCCAAATGGTAGACACCAGCGCCACGAAACCCGGTTGCAAGGTCCATTGCTTCTTGAAGAAGAAGCGTTTCTGCCTCGGCCTCAGACACTCTCCGAACTGCAGAATAAGTGGGCAATGATCCGATCCCAGGCGAGTTTTAGCCGTCAAGGAACACGCCAGGAATTTCCTCTCCCACTCAGTCGAGACAAATACTCTATCAAGCACGCAGCGGATGGGATTATCTTGATTATTGGTCCATGTGTATCGGGCCCCAACCCATGGTAGTTCAAGCAGTTCTAGGTCCGCTACCCACTCATTGAAGGCATGCATCAGTTGGTGGTTCAGGTTCATGCCCGAGTTTTTGTCATGTGAGTACCGGAGGAGATTAAAATCCCCTCCGATAACTAAAGGGTTTATCGCCTGGCCCACCCTCGAATGCATCTCCTGAAGGAAATGTAACGATCGGGAGTGATCTGCTGGCCCATATACAATGATGAGCTCCCATCTAAATCCCACATTTTTCTGTACCATTTCCACCCCAAAAAAAATTCCCCCCTCGAGAACGAAATTATGTCGAATGTGTCCCGTTTAAGGCCCAGCAGGATTCCCCCAGATCTCCCAATCGCTGGAATCCATTCCCATTGAAAGCTTGCACCCCCACCTAATGAGTCCACCTCCCACTGCGTGAAGGAGGATCGAAACGTTTCCTGTAATCCCACAAAATCCAGGTGTTGGTCACAAATGTACTGGATCAATTGTCGCCTACGGTCTCGCTGATCAAACCCCCTCAGGTTCCAAATCACCCCTCTCATTGCTCCTGATTGGGGGAACAGCCCCTGCCCCTTCTTCAAGAATTGGTGACATTGGGATCGACCGTGATCCACGTCCCCTACCATGGCCGCGACCCCTCCCACGACCACGGCCCCTACCCCTGCCCGAGCCCTGCCGCTCCGGGTCTGTTGACTCTGCACCCTCCCTGGCAGAGTCGACAAGCTCGGCAGAACAGTTCTCGGCGGCAATGGTGCGGGCAAGCGCCCGCCTGGGCGCCCCTTCTGCTAGCGCGACCTATACCTCTTCCTTGGCGCGGAAGCTGTCGATAACCTTGAGAGGAGATCTCGAAGATGACCCCAGGATCACATGGCTCTCCGATGCCACCCCCATAAGATGATTATTTGATGCAAGGGCAAGCACTTTAAAGGATGACATGGATCTAGTAACAGGATGCGAAGATATACGTTGGATCGTCATGCTCGCCTTGAGCTGCATGGCCTTGTCCATCATATGTGACGCCTTGGATGCCGATGCCCGCACGCTACGCCGAGCAGCATGCACCGGGGAGGTAGTAGGCGCTTCCAGGTGGTTCTCTGGCCCCACGCGGTTGTCGCTGTCGTCATGCAGGGCGTCGAACGCTGCTAGGCAGTCGTCAGTTGGCATGAGGTTCTCCGCGAACGCCTCCCCCTCGAACTGTTCGTCCAGGCTGACCGGGTGGAAGGATTCCACCCTCGCTGGTGCCACTGCGAAGCCCTTGCCTTTGGCCTTTGACATAGCAGATGATAGAGGAGGTGAGGAGCACGGCGTGCCAGATGTAGGAGACGAGGTTGCGCTCGGCACGGAGAATGGCGAGTGTGAGGCCGTGAGGCCTGATCCCACCGGTCTTGTTTCCTCAAGCCCAAGGTCCATCTCCAGCTCTTCGACCAAACTCTGTTTACTGAGGGGCGTTTTAGAGAGCTCCAAAACTTCCTCCTTGTAGCCGCCAGCGACCCTAGTGTTATGTCCCACCTCCTTGGTCACCGAGGTGGCCGCAAGAGTACTGGCGATGGTGGCCCCCGCAGATAAGTTTGACCCGTACTCATCCACCTGGATCGGGACCGAGCCCATCTCATTACGCAACACGCAGGTGTATCCACTTGTGGGAGCCGAGAACATGTGGGAGACAGAAGAAGGTCCGCACCCGCCACCGACGTCGGCCCTGTCGCCCCCTCCTCCACCGCCATTGTCGCTTGTTTCCCAGATTGCTTCGATGAAACCACCACCGTGGCCGTCCCTGATTTATCTTATGCCTTCCCCTTGTCTCCTGCCGCGTCCCAGTCAGACGTATTTAGGCTGCGGTACGAATCCTCAGCATCGTCCGGGTCTTCGTCAGTTGGTGGGCACGGATTTGCAGGTGGCGATGGAGGATTAGGTGCCAGTGGGCCTCCCGTCTCGCGCTTGACCCTCATGACGAAGCCACACATGTCGCGGAAGATCTCGAATGCTCCAGAGACCTTTTCCGGTTCGCGACCCCAAATCTTGGCGCGCACCGGCTCATGTTTGAGCCCCCCATGTCTGGTCGAACAACCGAAAGCTCGTCGACAACCACCACCTTCCCAACCACCCGCAGTAATTCCTTGATCAGAGATTCGTGGTGAAGCTTGTCCGGAATCCCAAACACCCTAATCCAGCATTCACACAGCCATGAGACAGCCTGCGGCTCACGAAAAAGCTCACCCACCTCCGCCCGGTGCTCACTAATAGGTAAAGTGATTGTGCCACTCTTCTTTGTCATGCGGAGGGGGCTTCCTTGGACGGATAGACCACGGAAAAACAATCTTGCGCACTTGAACAATCTGCCAGTCCCACTCTGTCTCCCACATGTCGTTCAGATCCGCCGGGAGAGATTCCACCATCGCTTCTCCCTCCGTAACTACCAGCGATGCAGCATTGGGAGGCAGCTCCACCGCGTCGTCAGGTCCCCCCTCCAGCATATAGAACCCCATCCCTTTGATCCCGAAGCCGTACATGACCAACTCCGGCTTCGCCTGCCGCGTCGGGCACTGAGCCGAGGTATGCCCCTCGAGCTTGCACGCAAAGCACCGCGGGGGGTTCTTGCACTCAATCTAGTAATGGCCTTTCAACCCGCACTTGAAGCAGACCACCTCCGATAGATTTTGGGTCGACGCACCTCGCGCGCCCAAGGCCGCCTGCCACGTGCCATTGCCCCGTCCGCCTTCGCCATCCCGTGGCCATCGGTCCCCATTTCCACCCAACCCCCACGGCCTGCCCCGCCCCCCGACGCACCACCCGTGCTGCCTTGGGTACGTGGCTGACCCGACGGAGGAGGGGGAAGAGGTGGAGATGGGTCGCGGCCCCGAGAGGAGGAACGCCGCGGGGAACGAGAGCTGCGGCTCCGGGACCGTGCACGCCCACTCCCCGGCCGGTTCTTCCTTCCGCCGTGAGCTGAGCGCGCAGATCACGCTCCCGCTCCCGACCCTCCTCCTTCTCCGACCGCTCCTCCTGTGGCCGCTTGCCGCGCCCATGGGCCTAGAGACGCCGCTCCTTCTCCATCCGCAGCCTCGCCGCCACCAGCGCCGGAGCGCCCTTCTCCTGGATGCGAATCGCACGTCGCCCCCACCGCCGAATGTCTCTCGCCGCTGCAGGAAACCCTAGTGAGAACTGTGTATCCCCTTTCACCACCCACCACCATCGCTTTATATACACACGACGCCTCGGGAATGGCTGGGCTGGGCCAACCAGTCGAACCGGATCAGGGACAGGAACACGGGCCGCAAGTTCTGCATACGTGAAACTAAAACATGGGCCATCGGCCCCGCAAGGCCCACTTGCCCGGGCCAGGCCCCCCAGGCCCATCGTGCCCCGAAGCGCATTGACTAGCTCCCCACCCCCAGGCAGAAGCGGAGGGAACTCCTCCATGGACGCCAGCGAGGGGGATGGCGCCGCCGCCAGCGGGGTGAAGCAACGCGTGGCCCTGCCCCTGTCACCCAGCATCTCCCCATCATGACCACGTCACGCCGGAGACCGTCGCTACCACCACGCACCTCCCGGCACCCATTGCCCCCCTCCCCTCCCCCAAACCTCATATTCAGTCTTTAGTCCTCCCCTGACAAATTTCGTCTAGCTCCGGCATTGCATACTAGTTTATAATTTGTTCAAAGAACGTATAAACACGTTTAATTTTACAACTCATATTCTGTCATTGGCTCTCCCGTGACAGATTTCGTCTAGCTCTGCCACTGGATATCTGTCACAAGTACATAATTTTAGTGACAGAATATGAGTTGCAAAATCTCCCGTGACAGACTTCGTCTAGTTCAAGCAATGGCTGCTCACGAGTACATAATTTATCAAAAGAACATGTCAATAAGATTAATTTTGCAACAATTCTACAATAAAATTTTAATTTATCAATTTTTAGTTCGAATGAAATCATAGTAATCATTAATCAGTCGTCTCAATTTATCATTTCAGATTTTCCATTCGCACTCACAATTAAATGTATTCAAATCTCGAATGCAAAATCATATTGAAGAAGATGGAAATCATAATTCGAACTGGAGAGATGAGAGTCGATGGAGTTCCTGCCACGGTGGCTTGGCCTGCCCCATGCATGCGTTATCAGCCGTCATCTCGTGTTTCCTCTAATGTAGGAAGGTGTTGGCCCTCAGGTGCAGATGTTTGTAGCAAACATCAATTTTTCCTCAAGTGGATGACCTTAAAGTTTATGGAACCCGTAGGAGCTTTAAATTGTAGCCAATGATCAGTATCTGCACAAACAAATACATAATTTGCCTTGGCCCCAAGCGAAACTAGTAAGGCCTCGTACAATGCAAGGCGCTTAGGGGAGGCGCTTATAGAATAAACCAGTGTTTTTTTAAGCGCCGGTGCTTATTTGTAGAGGGTAAACGCTTAATTAGGCGTCTCTCATGTAGAAATAGGCACTGCTGCTTCAGAAAAACTCGATTTATTTGTCCAAGCACCTTCCTAAGCATCTAGCATTGTACAAGGCCTAAGATTTTCAGTCTTACTAGCGTTGCTAGTTACAAGGATTAATGCAACTTGTGTTTGGTAGTACTGATTGCAACAAAAGAAATAAAAGGTTAGATTGTAAAAGAAATAAAAGTACATTATCGAAATTGAAAGCAACAGGGATGAATGGACCGGGTGACATAGTTGCACTAGCGGCATCTCTCCAAATAAAGATAACATGGCATATGGTGAACAAATTACAGTTACGTCTGGATTAAATTGTGTTTTTTATGAATATGATTATACATGGCATAATTTCACATAAGCATCACGTCCGACCATCCATAGGCAGTTAATCCAATGTCATCTATAGAACGTACGAAGGAAACGAGAAAGCTAGCGATCAGATCATGTAGTCATGAATTTTGGGCTTGAGCCTTGAGCGTGTGCTACGGTATGCTAGTTTTGTTTAGAGGTACAAGGAAATATAGCGTCTTTTACAACTACAGTGAAGTATTGGGCCGATTTACAGGGTGGTCCATGGACCAACCTGTCCACCCTGCAGCTATGCCACTGCGACAACAAATGAGTATATTTGTGCATGGCCTCCTAGAAGTCTTTACTATATTTACAATTGTTCAAGAATTCGGCCGACTAAAGTGGCCGACTCGAATAGCAGTTATTCGTTGCATTAACTTGATAGGCCGATTAATTGACCTGTCAGACAGATTAATCATATGTCAGGCCGATTAATCATTGATGGCCAATTAACTGATGGGCAAACAAAGCCAAAAAAAGCTGCTTCTACCGTGTCTTTATCCTTATCCTCACGAGAGTCATCGCCCACCACTCGCCTTCTTCATGGATCGATCTCTCTTCTCTCTATATCAAGCCTCCACGCTTAGGCCACTGCTTGTTTTGTCATCAATATTCTCTCTTGTGCGCCAAAGTTAAGAAAGGAGGGGGTCCCGGCGGCGGCTCTCCATGGATCAATCTCTCTCTCTCTCTCTCTCTCTCTCTCTCTCTCTCTCTCTCTCTCTCTCTCTCTCTTCTCTCTCTCTCTCTCTCTCTCTCTCTCTCAAGCCTCCACGCTTCGGTCACTGCTTGTGCCATCGTCCATCTTCTTCCTTGTGTGCCAGCGTTGAGAGAGGAGGGGATTCTAATGGCCGTGGTAGTGATTGTTTGTGCCGGTTGACGGCGACTAGTTTCTGCAACAACAGCGTTGTTCAAATGGCGGCGGTGAACGACCCGCAATGCGGCGATGTTTTTCCAACATGGCCTCTGTTGGAAAAATATATGCATGTCCTCTGTTGCAAAAAAAAATTACAACGCAACCTTTGTGACCTTTGTTGCAAAAGTTTTTTTTTGTCAACACAACCTCTGTTGCAAATGTTTTCTGCAACATGACCTTTGTTCCAAAGGTTTCTGCAACATGACTTATGTTGCAAAAGTGGAGGTCGACGCTCGGCCGCTAGATGACGGTAGATATGATATCTCACGACCCGGTCGATATTTTAAAAGGATCTGTCAGCCGACGTCCCTAATGTTTTGGACCCTAAGTATTTATTATGGAGAAGGTCCTGCCACGTACCCTCTCGGATCGTTAACTTAGAGAGACATATATTTTTAACACGGTATAGACGCATACGCTCATACATACATTCATCTCTATGAACGCACGCACGCATGCCCTAACCCTATGAGCATCTTCGAGAGACTGAGCAGGCACATCATCTTGAGATTGATGAAGTCGCCATAGACGCCTTCGTACTTCTCCTCCCACTAAACGCACATCGCCGAAAGAACTGAAATAAATCCAGGAAAATGTGAGCGTCGATGTCAAGTCTTGGACCCTGGTGGGCTGGAGATACCACTGTCCTTCTAACCATCCAATCACAGGTTGATTCGCGAGAGACATTTATTTTTAGTATAAGAAATTTGTATTACTCAGACATAAAGATTACAATCTGCATGACATAGATCAACGACATAACCTGGTCCTAAGAATCTAGACAGTTGTGC
This sequence comes from Elymus sibiricus, assembly GCA_039707655.1. Classification (NCBI taxonomy): domain Eukaryota; kingdom Viridiplantae; phylum Streptophyta; class Magnoliopsida; order Poales; family Poaceae; genus Elymus; species Elymus sibiricus. Next base: position 125,402,134 of record CM077668.1, read on the forward strand.
CTCTTTCAATATGTGCATAGTTTGCCATATAATCACTACAACAAGGTTTGCCCGGCTCCGACGAGAGAGGGGTGATGATGGCGACGCGCCTTCGGCTCGCTCCAGAGATTATAGTCGTCGTTAGGTGGTCTACGAACCTAGATATAATTTTTACTTTTAGTGTTCTTTGTACTACCTTGAAAGTTGATGAATAGATCGAAAGTTTTCTCGAAAAAAAAATCACTAACAGTGTTGTGGCATCGACTAGCATGAGTAATACAAACTTTCCTTTGTGACATCAAACTTTTGAGTAAATTCCAATTTTTACCCCCTACTTTGATAAGTTTTGACACTAATTACCTCATTTAACAACTTTTCAACCAGGTTACCTCATTTAGCCGAAGTGTTGCTAGTTCTTACCCATTTTGAAGCTATTAAGGTTATGGATAGTTTCTCTAGCGGTTCTTTTGCTGGAAAAAATGTCGTGGAGCTATGCCCAATACCATGCAGCACATGGAAGCAAATTTGGGGAAGAAGAATGAGGTGGAAGCAATGAACAAGAGTATGCGTAATGCGAAGGTGGTGTGTACGTACGTCTGGTGACCGTGAAAAAAACCTGTGTCCGGCTAAGCCATCCTACCTGTTCGGGCCTAGAAGAAAATGCTAGAAGGAAAAACTACGACGTGGCATGCCATGTGTATTTGATGGTTGAGACCTGTATGATAGACCATTAAATGGCGTTAAAACTGACAAACATTTCACTTTCGCTAAATGGGGGTAAAAGTCGGCAAAACTCTCGCTAAATGGGATAAGCTGGATGAAAAACTGTTAAATGGGCAATTTGTATAAAAAAATATTAAAATGAGGGGTAAAAACTAGAGACCCCCCTCCTGGTGCACGACATCAAGGAGGAAGCTCGCACGTGGGCCAACGCCGGTGCTCGAGGGCTTAGTTCGATCATTGGTGTAACCTGACTATGTTGTATGAGGGTTGAGCACCACCTTCCTCTGCTCATAGCGACCTCATAAGCGCCTACCAGTGTACGCTTCATGAGGTCTGTTACTGTATTTTCTTCCCTTCTATCAATGGAATGATACGCTCCGCGCGTATTCACGAAAAAAAACTAAACTATGAAAAGTCCTAGGTTCCTAAACTACCCTGGCCTTTTGGACGACATAGTACATTCCATTTTGCCACGTCGGTGAACTACGGAGAACTGAACTGATTAGGACCAGCCTGCCAAAGGAGCATAAATGCTCTCCGTTGGATGATGCTCGATGTTCTTGACTGAAAATTTCAGGCGAACAGTCCATCAACCTCGTCAAAATCTTCAAATATGAACCATGTAACCCGAACTTAAAAAATGTACTAGGAATCCACACATGTTCGTCAAATAAGAAAAAAATAACCACGTTGAAGAGAAAAATGACAAGTCCTACCAAGTGCGCGATGCAGGGGAGAACCTCAAGTGTGCAATGTACGGCCGCGCCATGCTCTTTTTTTTTCTTGAAAAAACAACGAGTCCATGCTGCTACCAAGGATAGGATTTTCATAGGAATTTTTACAAGGATTCCCGTAGAAATTTCACAAGAGTCGATTCATCTACAGGCTAGTCGTGCCCACCACTTTGATCCAAAACAAGGGAATGTCCCCGGTCATCATCACTGCCGCAGAAAGCCACAATCACTTTGTTGCAAGCAATGGGATGAGAACCTCAAGAAAAGCATCTATCTGCTTACCATGTGGGCGAATGTCAAGAGATTAATCATTGCACACAGCAATTTGGACTGGCAGATGCGGTTGCTTTCCAAACCATGTTATATCGTATACAGTACTAAATAGGGTCTGCAGTGCATTATCGAAAGAAAAGAAAAACATCTGAAATAAAAAAAATAAATGGAAAGATACATCTGCCAGTCTTCCATGAATTGTTAGAGCAACTCTAACAGAGTCATCTTAAGGGCTAAATCACCATAATAACCCCCGGTTTGGCGATTGGGCCTAAAAAGGTCTAGCAAAGCCGTCGTACTGGCCACCTACATGCATAATTTTTTAGGCCGCTTCAAATTGAGCCCGCGAGACGCTATTTGAAGGTTGTGAGATGTGGTATGGAGCACGAAATCATTAATTAAGAATACTTCTTTCAAAGATCACTCTCACCTCCTAAGGTTGCGACAAGTGACGCACCGCAACCGTTTTTCTTTTTTCGTAGATTCGTTTATTCAAAACGTTTTATCTCTTAAACCGTGCGTCCAAATCTCGAACCGTTTTCACCATTGGATTCCTCGCGTCGAGATTTTCAAAACTAGATCCCATATTGATATGTTTTGACAAACTTTCTTTTTCACGAAAAAAACCGGACGAAAAACCGAACTGGAAGCACGTTTTTTTTCCCTTTCTGAAAGAGGGACGGCCATGCCTCTCGCGGAAGCAAAATCGTGCCTCTCGCGAAAGAAAAAAAACATAAAACGCGTTTTTTTCGTTTCCGAGAGGCACGGCCGTGTCTCTTGCGAAAGCAAAACCATGCCTCTCGTGAAAGAAAAAAAAAACAGAAAACGCGTCGCGGAAGCAAAACCGTACCTCTCGCGAAAGGAAAAAAAAATAGAAAACGCGTTTTTTTTCGTTTTCAAGAGGCACGGCAATGCCTCTCGCGAAAGCAAAAACCGTGCCTTTCGCGGAAAGAAAAAAAAACAAAAAACGCGTTTTCCGTTTCCGAGAGGCACGACCGTGCCTCTCGCGAAAGCAAAACTGTGCCTCTCAAGGAAGCAAAACCATGCCTCTCGCGGAAAGAAAAAAACGCGTTTTTTCGTATAAATTTTTTTTTTCGATTTTTTTTTTGTCCAAAAGCTAAGGAAGACCGGTGGAAAACCAAAAAAACCGGGGAAAAACTGTTTAAAAAGCCGAAAACTCGTGCGGAAAAATTAAAAAAAATCCGGAGGGAGCGCCCAAAGCGCGACATGTGGCGGTGGCTGGGAGCGTGCCAGCGCCAAGTGGCGCGCTCCCAGCCCACCCCCAAGTGTTGCGAGGCTCCCGAAGGAGCGCTCCAAACCCAATAGTGCAGCCGCTTTCCACCGCCCGTTTTCCGCCGGAGTGCGCCAGTTCACAGATATATAAGTCCGTCCACCCTCACTAGCTGACGCCACTCCTTATCCAACTTTCCCGTTCGTCGGTGAGCACCTATCCTCCCCTCCGCCGCCGCCACTTTAGCCCCATCTCCCCCTTTGCAGCCAGACACACCCTCATCGGCCATGTCACGACGGCTGGCCCCTTCACACGGACATTTTCCCGATGAGACCGAAGAGGACCGCGCCGAGAGGGAGTTCCAGGAGAGAACTTGAGGCTTCTCCAAGTGGGTCGAGGAGGAAGCGCTCCCTACAACTGAATCAGTCATTGGGCTACACCGCCTCCCCAGCGCCCACCGCTACCTTGCCCGCATAACAGGCGGCCTTTGCAGAAATGGCGCCGCCCTAACACATCGCTTCAAAGTCATCGCCTGGAGCCACATCGAGGACGCCCAGAAGTTGATAGACCGCGTGATGGCGAAAGTGGAAGCCACCCAAGCAACCCCCGCCCGCGAGGTCACGTCTGAACAAAGGAAGAGCCCGAACAAGATGGGAAAATATATGTTTTCAAAGCTTCAAATTAATATAGAAATTAGTATTTATTATGTCGTTGAAATCGTACTGGATATTATAATTGAACTCGTACTAGAAATCAATGTTGAAATCAAGTTTGAAGCTTCAATTGTTGTTTGATGAGATGGGGCAGAAACAGATCATGTCAAGCCAATGACGAACTCCAAAACATTACGTCTCAAAAAAAATAAAAATCCAAAACATTATGCAAGCATTATGGAGGCCGCAGATATGGATATGGCGACTATGCTAGACTTGCTCTTAGCTGGTTATTTTTAGTTTAGTTGCACATGTTGCTTGACTAGGATTAGAAAATTAGACAATATTTCTAGCGGAGCGTCCAACCGGAAATGGATCAAACATTCTCACGTTGCCATCAGCAAGTAGTAATGCCGAACAATGGGGTTTAGGGTTCTTTGATGCGGGCAATGTGCTATCGGCAGCTTGAGAAAAAAAAATCAAGACTATATACAAAAAGGAAAATGGCCATTGGATTCATACCCGGCCGAATAATTACTGCAGATTCGCGGCGTGCAATTGTTCTTTATGCTTGTCATTTCGTCTCCGTAGGAGCAATCTTAGCATTCAGCAAGAGGATGCAGTCAATGGTCAACTGTTCTTGGCCTCCTGCAGCATCTCTACAGCCTTCTTCATCTTGGGCCGCTTCGCCGGGGCGCGCTCTGTGCACAGCATCGCGACCTTGAGCACGGCGAGCATCTGCCTCCGCCACACAAACGACACGGTGCTCAGTCTCGGGTCCATGATCTGCTCCGGCGTCTCCCCTCTCTCCGGCGCAGAGTGCACCCACTTGACAAGGTCCACACCCTCGCCAAACTCCTCATCCACCGGCATCTTAGACGTCAGGATCTCCAACAGCAGTACCCCGAAGCTGTACACATTCCCTGGTACAGTAACCTGCATTGAGTAGGCATACTCTGCAAGAAATCAAGTGCAATTTGTGTTATGTTTATGGATAATAAGTTAGTTCTTGTGTATCCAGCAGATTCCTTTGGGGAAAAGTTCAGACCTGGAGGTATATAACCAAATGTGCCAGCAACCGCGCTGATGCTGGCAGTGCCCTTTGAAGGGTCCAGCAGCTTGGAGATCTCAACTTCGCCAAGAAGCGCGTTGTAGTGTGAGTCAAGGAAGACATTACCTGAAGAAATGTCGAGGTGGATGGTGGCAATCTGGTGTAGGAAGGCCAGCCCTTCGGCGACACCAATTGCTATTGACAACAGCTTTGGCCAGTCAGGTTTCTCGTTGTCACCGTCGCAGTTGTTTGAACCGTGCAGCAGCTGAAGCAATGTTCCATTCGGCATGTGATACTGCAGCAGCAACGCAACATCCTCGTAGATGACATACCCAATGGGACGCACAAGGTTGGGATGGTTTATGTGCGCAAGACGCTCGAGCTCCCGGATCATCTTGGCCTGGTGGTGGACGACTGCGCGGTCGACGGACTTCAGCTTCTTGACACACACCACCATGCCTGATGGCATGACAGCCTTGTAGGTTGTGCTGAACGTCCCGCTCCTCAGTGCACTGGCGTCCTTGAATGTCGCCTGGACGCAGGTCTGGAAATCAATGGCCTGCTGCAAGCTCTCAATGAACACACTTGAGGCCATGACATGCCGCGCTTCGACGACGACCGCCTCCCCTGCTTCGGCCTTCTTTGCATCGGCCTCCTTCTCCTGCCTCTCACGCCACATGAACAACGTTACCACCAATGATACCACTGAGAAGATGAGCACGCAGGACCCAGCAACTGCCAAGGCCACCCTGTAAGATATCTTCCTGTGGTCCGATCCATAATTGGAGCCATAAATCGGTTCACAGTCCACATCCAGCGGGTCGCCGCACAGCTTGGCATTGCCGGAGAAACTGGACCCTGCACTCTTCTGAAATGGCCCGAACGCCGGTATGGCACCACGGAGCCGGTTGTTTGACAAGTTGACAACTATCAAGCTCAGCATCCCTCTCATGTCACCAGGGATCTCACCAGATATCTCATTGCTAGATAAATCCAGCGCCACGAGCTTATCGAGCCGCCCAAGCTCTCGGGGCAGCGGCCCTAGAAGGTGATTGAAGCTAAGGTTCAGAGCAATCTGTAAGCTCTTGATCTTGCCCATTTCAGCTGGCATCTCACCACTGAGATTGTTGTTGGCAAGCTGCAGCTCGAGAAGCCGGCTGCAGCCACCTATACCGTGCGGGATGCTACCCGAGAACTCGTTGTGATCGAGCACAAGAAACTGCAGCCTGGATCCGTTGCAGATGGTGTCTGGCAGGCCGCCGCGGAAAGCGTTGTAGCTCAAGTCCAGTTTGCTCAAGTTGCGGCACCGCAGAATGGACCTCGGGTACTCGCCACCGAGGCCATTGCCGGAGATAATGAGCTCTTGCAGGTTCCTCAGCTCCCCAAGCATGTCCGGCACCTCACCGACAAGGCGGTTGTAGGCCAAATTGAGCAGCGTCAGGTTGGCGCAGCGTGCAAACTGAGCGGGGATACTGCCGGACAGCTGGTTGCTGTCAGCCTCAAAGTAGGTCAGGCTGGTGGCGTCGCCAATGGATGCCGGGATGGCGCCCGCGAGGCGATTGTTGCCTATGCGCACGTTGGATAGACCCAGGCACCGGCCGATTGAATCCGGGATTGTGCCGTTGAGCCTATTCACGGTGAGGATCAGAACCTGCAGATTACCAAGGTCGAAGAGGCTGCTCGGTATGCTCCCCTCGAGGCCATTGGAGTGGAGGTTCAGCACTTGGAGCTTGGAGGAGAGCCCGAGCCCCGGCGGGATCGGTCCCGAGAGCGCGTTCTCGTAAGCGGAGAGCACGCGGAGCCCGGGGAGGCCGGCGAGCCAGCCGGGGACGGCGCCGGTGAGGTTGTTGGCCGAAATCTGCACTTCTTGAAGCTCCTTGAGGCCCCTGAGCTCGTCGGGGATGGCGCCGGAGAGCGCGTTGTTGGAGAGGTTCAAGAACTTGAGGCCGACGGCGCGGCCGAGGGCGACCGGGATGGGGCCGGAGAGCCTGTTCATGGAGAGGTCGAGGAGCTCGAGGCGAGCGAGCGCACCGAGCGCCGCGGGGACGGCGCCGGCGAGCGCGTTGAAGGAGAGATCGAGCCGCGCCAGCGCGCGGAGCCCGGCGGCGGCCGAGAAGTCGCCGCGGAGGCCCCGACGGGGCAGCTCAACCGCGGTGACCTCGCCGCCCCCGGCGCACGTGACGCCGCTCCAGGTGCAGTGGTCCGGCGGCGCGGCCGCCCAGTCCGGCGGCGCCAGCCCACGGCGCAACGCCTGCATTGCCGCCGCATCTCCAGCGCCCGCCCGAGGCGCGAGGAGGGAGGCCGAGATGAGGCCGAGAGAGAGGAAAAGGCAGCGGCGGAAGGCAGGATGCATTTGGGGCGGCGTGGGGGTGGCGCTCGGCCCGGCCGAGGTGGGGTGGTGGTGGTGGTGGTGGTGGCCAGGCCCTGCCCGTGAGTGCTTGCTTTTCTTGGGTGGTAGGCAGAGAGCACGGGAAGAGGGAGGCTCACACACTCTCGTCACAGTCCATGAATGGGAGTGTCAAGCGAGAGGAAAGGGGAAAGTTGTTTTTCCTGATTATTCTGAGCCGCTTTGTTCCACAACTAGTATAGGGGCAGCATCATTGTTGAGGGGCTAATGATATTCTCTTCTTTTACTTTTACACCCTCCTCGTGCACTTCTGGCGTTGAACATGGTGAATTTCTTGGGCCTTGAGCCGGAGAATCTTTGTGCTCTGTTCCTTTCCCTACTTTGTTTCATCCCAAAGCAGTAGCTGATTAATTAAGGCGTACGGTTTGTCCTATGGCTACTGACATCAAGGGGCGTTTGTCCTTGGCATTGCTGGGAGAGCTTTCCCTTGTTTCATGTCTTTGCCTAGTTTGAAAATACATTTCAAAACCACTTTAAAATACATCTCTTTCCAATTTTGACTGTGGATAAATCATGGCTGCCTGGCATAGTTTAAAAACCGGACCGGACCACCGGTCGAACAGGAAAAAACCAGAACAGGTGATCCCGCCGATTTTTTAAGCACAACGGACCGACCTGCAACTAGACCGGTGAGAATCAGTCAGACCGGGCGTTTTTTTTTGGGATTCGATCCCAGGTCGTGGGCATTGGCCTATGCTTGGCGTGATAACCACCTCAGTTGCGTTTCTTTGTTGTCTTACAAAGCAAACCATCACTATTTGACCCTATTTTAATTCTCTATTAACATATATTATTACTCTAAATATATTATTTGATTGTGAAACACTAGCAATCGAACCGGTGAACCGGCGGTCCGACCAGTAAAAAACTGAACCGAAGGCCTTACCGGTTCGGTTTTTAAAACTATGTTGCTTGGTGGTTACTTTGAAAAAAAAAACTCCTTCGGAGTCATGCGATTTCGTGAGATCCAAGGGCTCCCTTAATAATCATTAGATCTGAGATCTGATGACCAAGGTGCTCCCATGGCATCGAGCATCTATGCTCCAGGAGCACCAGAAATTTTCTCTATTTTTTGCCACCACGACGTCTCTCATCTTCTCTGCATCAACACCTCACGTTAATGTACGCTATGTCTAGTAAAAAATATGAAAATCTGATGGAAACATCAAAGATTATCTCTTTGTCGGCGTTCCAGATCTGTGTAACGCCTCTGGAGTGACACTATACAGATCTAGCACCTCCTCTAACAAATGCATAGTATCGACCCCAGGACGCCGTGGTGGTCGGAGGCATGCCGGCGGCGAGGGCAGCGGAGCAGCGACCAGGGCCAGACGGATCAGTCAGACGTGAGTGGGAGCATCCTTGGCGATGCTGGGGATCGAGCAGGATAGAGAGAGAGAGAGAGAGAGAGAGAGAGAGAGAGAGAGATAGAGAGATAGGGGTAAGCTGGCGGCTGGGCCTAGTAGGCAAGCCTGGCCGATTAATTTAGGTGGGCCATTGGGCCGGCTGCGCGTTGGGAAAAAGGGGGGAGGAGCTAGGTGGGCTACGCAGGTAAGTTGCCCGTTGGCTGTGTTGTGCCTCTTTCTTTGCTGTCTTTTCTATTTAGAAATTACGAAACCTCAAAAATAATAATTAGAAATTAGGAAAAGAAAAGGGAAAAAAATTGGATGGCCAGGGATAAAATAAATTGGTGGAATAATTTTGATATAGTCTATGATTTATACTTAGGTCCACAAGATTGATTCCATCTATTTTGGAAAAGTTTGAATTCAAATTCATTTGAATTTAATTCAAATGGATTTGAACTAGAGGTGCAAGTTGTATTCTTTTCTTTTCTTTTCTTTTCTTTTGGGAGAGGGCGAAAGGCCCCCTACCCGCACCATGTACAACATGTAAATAACTTTTTCACTTAATATATACGACTGTAGGAGTCTCTCCTACATTATTTAATGTTAAAAAAACTAGAGGTGCAAGTTCAAAGTGGGCAAAAAATGTGAGAATTTTTGTGGAGGCTAGCCATGTGATCAGAAGGCCATGTGCAAGGTTGTGGAGCACTTGGAGAAGTTTAAGTTTGAAAAGATTCAAATCATTTACAAAATTGATTTGAATTGAAGCTAAGGTTTTAAATAGTTAGGGCCTCGAAAAATAAAAATAAAATGATGGATATTTTTAAAATGTCACATATTATTTAATGGAACCAAAACATTGTGATGAGTGGATTTTATGCATACTTTTCAGAGTACATTCTAGTGCCAAAATCCGCATATCATATCCATCTAGCACTTACTCATGTCTCCAATGCATAGTTTTCGGTATTTTCTTGTTTTACCAAGTTCGTTGCACACTTTTTTTTCATTTAGTTTTTATTAGTTTTCTTTCGTTTTGTGGTCTTTGTAGGTGTGTTTACATGTTCATGGACTTGGGACATCAAAAGAACCAAGTGGGGGGGGGGGTCAAACCGGAGAAGTTCCAGGCACCAAATCAAGGCCCTTTAGAGAGTTTGATGATTTGACATTTATCAAATTGTCCAAAATGAAGGTCCAAGGCCTCTGACGCATCGGGCTTTTCGCTAGCAATCCAACGAGTCCAAAACCGTCAAAATCGGAGTTCGTATGAAGTGGCGACCAAAATACGAAACAACTCCCGAAGTCCAGAGAGAATGACGGCCTTCCATACGAGCATAGCTACACGTATGGATGCTCGTATGAGCTCCCGACAGCCACAAAAATTGGCCAGAACCTTCCAGATTTTGCTCCGATTTCGTCCCCGTTTTTCCCTACGGGATTCTTGATGAGCAAGGCTTGTATTGGACGTGGCTTTGGCTCCCCTAGAGCCCTTGGATGAAGGGGAGGAGGCTACATCAACGGAGGACACCCGAGGAGGCCTCCTATAAGAAGACCTCCAACCCTAGCCACCAGGGATCATCATCTCCATCCTCCACAAGTTCCATCAGCCGCCGCCACACCTCCATTGCAGCAACTCCACCATAGAGAGAGGGCCAAGACAAGAAGAAGGAGGAGAGGAGGTGCCCCCTAAATTCGGCGCCGGCTGGAGGGCCGGTGCCCTCTCCATCGCTGTCGCCACCATGCTCCTCTCCATCTCCAACATCATGTTGGCTTGTAACTTGTCTCTATCCTCTATGTACCCCATCTACATGTTTGATTGAATTACTAGTTCTGGGGGAATAGGATGAACTCTAGTTTGTACTAGCACCGAATAATTTTGCGTGATATGAAATAACCTTTTCATGTATTGTTAATGTTCTTCGTGATGTAGGGTGAAGTGCACCATCCAACATGTGCCAATTTTGGACACAAGGATATTACTATCGGGTGAAGTGGAGAGCGGAGAAAGCAAGTGACAGTGCAATCTCTAGGGAAGTGGAGGACACATGTGACAGAAGTAACCTCTACCTATCCCGTCTCTACCAATTCGATAGGGGAATAACTGTAGGGTAACGCAGCAGAAAACAAAAAAATTCCGACCTACGCACCAGCCCAGGACCACTATGGAGACTGCATACAAGGTTTGATCTTTTCGTTACCGACTCGTAGCGCAGCGGAAGTAGAGTCGATGACGATCGGCGATGCAGATCCCCGCAGCTAGGATTTTACAACCTCCCAACCGCGAGGATGTTCTCCCTCGTCTGCCCCTTGGATAGCCCTCTGGGAGGCAGTCGGACAGTCCCTCGGACGGTGTCATGGACAGCCCTTCGGGAGGATACTCGAAACTCGGATGGTCACTCGGACAGCTCTTCGGGAGGACCCTCGAAACTCGGACAGCCCTTCGGGAGGCACTCTCGAACTAAGACCGAAACTACGATCTCTCTACGGAGTAGCACACATATGGTGTCATCTATCCGGCAGGGCTTCGCAGTCCAGAACTAGTTCCCACCGGAACCCAGACAGCCTTTCGGCTCTACGAAACTCTTTTCGTGGGAGGAAGAGAAGAAGCCAGATCATGCATGGCACTTGTATGTGAGAAAGGAGTGAGTGTGGAGAGCACCTCTCCACCTCTATTTATAGGAAAGCCAAGGGGTAGGATTGGCACAAAAAAATACCAAAGTACCCCCACTTTATGTCACACATAAAGAGAATAAAAGGCAAAAAAAGAATGGCATGTGGAGCTCCACCTTGGCCGGCCACCCAACGCGGGCCCCCCTCCCAAAGGGGGTTCCTTAGTCCCTAAGTCTTCTAGAAGCCTTTTGGGGAAAATCCCAAAAGGTGGATTTCCAAAAAATTAACCATAAAGTGATTTTCACTATTCACGAAACCAATTTTCCGTGACCGTTAAATCCGAAAATATTTCTGTGGGTCTTAGAATAATTCTAGTACCCACACAAATTATTTTGGACGCGTTCTGAAACAATTCCGGATTAGTGATTTTCATCTGCGAAAAGCAACCAAACCGGTTCCGGCAGCTCCGGAACATTTCCGGTTTTTATCCCAGAAAAATCCCAGAAGTTTCCAGAATAATTCTGGAACCCTCCAAGAATTTCCAGGCGTGTGCCGAAACCAATCTGACTTAATGGCATACCCCGAAACAACTTTTCAGTTTTACCGAAACTATTCCGGTGTTCTCTCCAGAACGTTTCCGTTGTCTCCGAAACTTTTCCGGTGATTTTCTCTCAGACTCCCTGTCTAGAATTCAGCAGATAGATGACCCTTAAGCGTGTGACCCTATAGGTTCGGTGAAGTATAGACATGACCCGGAACACTTTCCGATCAATGATCAACATCGGAGCCGTGGACACCCATATTGACCCATATACCCACACGAATGAATATTCGAGTGAACCTCCAGTTGCCGTGTGCTATTCCTGTTGCTTCTCTATATGTTACAAATACCCGAGGTGAGAATCATCGGCATCCCCGTGGATCAACACTTGTCCACAATGCTAGTTACCTCGTTACCGGTTTTGTTCTCTTTTCTCGTTTCCGTGTTCCGGCATCCCTGTGATCAAATCACAATGTGTCTGGCCAGACGATGGTGGATACCGTAACACCGAGAGGGCCCAGAGATATCTCTCCATCGTCGGAGGAGCAAATCCCAATCTTGAGCTATCAAGTTACTTGACATACTTTTCCATGAACCTGTAAGCCACCGTAATAGCCACCCATTTACGGATGACGTTTAACAAACCCCAAAGTTCATGAAGCAAACATGAAGAAACTCGATACTCTCATGGTCTAAGGAATTATGCAAACGTTAACTTCCTCTGTGTTATTAACCATTAACTTGTGACGAATGTATCTCATAGCATAACATCAATTCGGGTCGATTCAACACAAGTGTTCTCCTAACAATGTGCCCTCAAAGTTGCCGGCATAGTCATGCCCATGATCAGGAAAACAGAACCACCATGCAACACTTGAGCTAGTCTTAGAGGCCAGACTAGGAATACATTTTACCTTTTATTATTACACACATGCATATGAGTCTTCCTCCGAGCCTCGTGGTTATTGTAGACTCGAGAAACATAGCAGTTATAGCATGGAACATAAACATAATTATGAACATGGAGATAAATAATAACATTTATTATTGCCTCTAGGGCATATCCCCTACAGACTCCCACTTGCACTAGAGTCAATAATCTAGTCAATGCTGATGCACTTTACACCTATGGCATACCGGTGTAAAACATGCTTCGCTTGTGGTATAGTCTGATGTCCAACGGATCTGACAACTTCAGTTCCGTGTGTATCTCTGCATATCCTCGCGTTTTCACGCTTTCACAAAATTCATATTTTGTGTGGACTTGGCTTCGTATATATGTGAATCACTGGTCAAACCTTGATTCCTCAGACTGAGCTATGGAGCAACTATCTTCAATAGTGTTTCATTGACCAAAGCCATCTTGGAACCATACTAAGTTCATGAACGAACTGTACGATTCAACATCTTCTATGTCGCTTTGAAAGCGGCAACATACTTAGCCTTAGTTATAGAATTCGCCACAGTAACCTGTTTGGAACGATTTCCAAACACCGTGCCACCATATCGTGTATTACACAAAACCCTTAACTTAAATCGAAAATCGCATTGAGTATTGATGAAGACTGTATCGATGCAATTACTTAAAACGAGCACTTCATAATCTCTGCTTGCGAGAAAACATGTCATCAGTGCTACTTTAGTACTTAATGACATTTTCCACTGTTGTCCCATGATCAGTACTTTGATCACTTTGGTATCTTTACTCGCAACTCCTTGGGAGTACTGGACATATCTGGTTGTTTTACATACCATGGAATACATGATTAATCCAAACACAAAAGTGTGTGGAATCTCCATCATGTATTTTGCTCATCAGTGTTTTGGGACACCGAGTCTTGCAAAAACCCTTTCCATGTGACTCCGGCAAGAATCACTCCTTGGCGTTTTAATGCTAAACTATTTTAGCATCTTGTCAATATGTATTTTTGGCTTTAGCCTATTAGGCAATTCTATCTCATAGATAAATATGCCTAATGTCAAGGCTATTTAGCCCAAGCACTTCATCAAAAACTATTTTCAATGAAGTCCTAATTCGTGTCAAGAAATTTATATTATTTCCAATCAACAATGTGTCAAGCACACAAGGTTTTAAGAAATATTATTATGCTCCCACTTACTTTCTTGTAACCACAAGCATCTTCGTTATCCATTGATGAAATCAAACTCTTTTGACTATTTCATCAAAAATGAAGATTCCAACTCCATTTTTCTCTCTTCTGTCCATTGCTGGAACTCTGAAGTTTGCATACTTACTAGCATCCTCTGGATTGACAAAATACCTTGGACTATATCACATGCAAGTCCTAGGTTGCATTTCCATCACATGGAAATCCTTTTGGCATCCATGTATCATATCTCAAGATTGAAATATGTATTAATTGCTAGTTTAACCCGATCTGACTTTAAGCATCGCTATGGTGAGACAACCTCATCGTAGTCAACTCCTTGAACTTGTTATTGCAACAAGTCGAGCTTTATGGATAAAACATTTTATCCACATCAATTTATAGTTCCATTAATGTTCGTTAGACTCTAAGTCTTCCGAATGGTTTATCAAGATATAATCTTGAATCATTTATGGAAACTATCTCGGATTATATTGGCATTTAGCCAATTCCGGAGTCAGGGCCCATCAATGCTTCCTTGTGTATCGTAGGTATACTATTGTCTAACAACAATATCTTGCTTGCGCACCTAAGAGGTTTGCACGAGTTTTGCCTACGTGGTTCAGTTGCAAGTTCGACCGAAGTCCATACATCTCATGTAGAGGCTTCCGTATCAGTCGCAGTAGGAAACTCTGGAATTACTTCCAAGGTTTCTTTCCTTTGATCTGATGATGAAGATACTGTTATCTCATCGAGTTGCACTGTTCTCCCACTCACCTTTTTGCAAGAACATTCTCTTTAAAAGCATACCGTTCTTGGTGGCAAACCTTTTTTGCCTCGGTACAATGGTGGGGGAATACCCAATAACTTGGGATAACCTACAAAGTAGCACTTGTCTGATTTGGAATAAGTTTGTAAATATTTTACACAAGCCATGTATTCCAAATGTTAAGAAAAGACATAACATGGTTGGGTGTACCATACCATGGAGTCATTTCAACAGATCTGATGGTGCTCTTTTCAGTGTAAAAGCCGCAGTCTCTAAAGCATTACTTTTAAAAGGGATAATGGTAAATTGATTTATGTCATCTTTGATCTTACCATGTCATAAATGGTTTTATTACATCTTCATGGACATTCCACTCACAGTGGTATTCCGGGAGGTGTAAGTTATGAAACCTTTTTCACAACTCATCAGACATTCGCTAAACTTGTAACTCAAATATTCCTTTCCGCAATCCAATTGCAGAAACATAATTTTCTTGTTACAATAATTTCTTCTTCATTTTGAAAACCTTATGAATGATTTCAAAAGATCCAGACTTATGTCTCATCAAGTAAATATCCATATATCTACTTGAGTCATTTCTGAAGATAGATAAATCCACTGCTAGCAACAACATTTATCGGACTACATACATCAAAATGTATGATCACCAATAAGTTCATTGCTCATTCCTTATGGCTTGTGAACGGTATTTCAATCACTTCACTTTTCGGAGGAAAGTTGCAAGTGTCAGATGATTCATAATCAAACGACTTCAAAATCCATCATTATGGAATTTCTCCATGCGGGTTTCTCCAATGTGACCAAATGCAATGCCACACATGTGTGGTATTCTCTTAGTCTTGCGACATTTAGTGTCAGTGTTATGGATGTATCATATTACCATGAATATTCATAACATACATCTCATTCATGATGGAAGTATGGCCCTTATGTTATTCATAATACTGAACAACAATTGTTCTTTTATGAACAACCCTTTTGCAACAAACATTATGCAATGGGCTAGAGTGTGTAAAACTCTAAAATGAATTATGAAAGTAAATACAGAGGTAATGTATTATTATCAATATTCATAACATACATCACATTCATAATGAAAGTATGGTAACACCGAACATCAAAAGTTCTCTTATGAACAACCTTCTTGCAAGATACCTTATGCAATGGGTTAGAGTGTGTAAAACTCTAAAATGAATTATGAAAATAAATACATAGGTAATACACCGATGGAATGTATAGTAACATTTACTATGTTCCCAGCGCGTATCTGAACCTCACTCCGGCCAGTCTTTTAGGCCGTAGTAGTTCTTGCATCGAATTGCAACGGAAAGCAATCAAGCTGGTATCATTGTGATCAACTCACAATACCCAAGAATCAGTGATTAACATGTTTAATCATAATTCCCAAGAACTATTTCTTTGACCAGCCTTCTATACATCAATAGCTTGTATGACTTTCATACATGAGCTGGATATTCCAGTCTTCTCTCTTTTTGCTTTTATACTTCTAACAGTTTTACTTCCAATAATTCTCCTACTCTCAGAAGAAGCACCAACTTGAAGAGTGGCGTCAGCCCCGGACTTCCTAGGTGTGTAAGTCATACTAACACCCTTCGGACATTTCCTTTCTCTTAAGTTGTTGTTTTATTCACCATCATCATATGACAGGCGTTCTACTGGATCCCTCTGTTATTAGTCAAATGCATAGTAAACACTTTTACTAATAGTTTGCAAAACAAACATTGCTTTCGATATCACATATCTTTTAGCCTTTGTTTGTGTCTGAAAATGATTTTCAGTTCCATGAATATCACATAGCTATCCCAAACTTTTGACGTTCAGGTATCATGAAAGCAAACATATTACACTTGACCGTAACGGAATTCTAGCTTTTGGATCGAAGGACGAGAGTCACATTATCCATAGCATTAGCGGGAGAATACCAAAAGCATGCGATAGGACAAAGTCCTTCTCGGCACTTTTGAGAACAATCCTCACATTACGTTACCAACCGTAAAGTTTTAACCAGATATTTAACAGCTTATTCAATTTTAACAGGGAAGGTGGAAACGCGAGCCATTATTCTACAACTAATATACAAATTACACATTAGACAAAGTTCATAATTAATTGCACTGAGAATCAAACAAGTTAATTCTACAGTGCGCTCCCACTCAAATCAATATCTCTCATAATTGATTGTGAGTGATACAAGACCCATATTGAAATTCAACGCCAAGGATGTATCCATCTCAAGTGACGAGAATTGCAATCGGTAGGCCAACTTGCCAATCACATCTCTATGTGACTCTTGTTCATGTTTTGATGGGCGTGTTCCGAGCTCAGGACGATCCTCTGGAACGTCAAGACATAGGTGCCGTGACGATCCTCCGGAACTCACCCGCCTCACACTTTTCTAATTGTTCATACCCATGTATCCATGTGATACCCCGAAGACATAGGTGCCGTGACGGTGCTACACTTGGGAGAACACTAACTACTTGATATTTTTGTGAGAGATCACCCTAATAAAAGCATCTACCGCGCAATCAAAAAGGGTGCATCATAAGGGATAAACATCTCAGGCAATTCATAATAACATGATATGGTATAGCCCTTTCTGACAGAGAAGTCTTTTATTTCTTCGTCTTCGGCATTCGCGTCGGTGTTCACCTTTGCGAAGATTGCCACCACCTTGTTGATGCACCAGATAATATTGCTATCTCTATAGCTAATAAAATAAGTGCATTACTTAAGGTTGACACGCAGGTCATTAAAGTGACAATCATATGGCTCCAGCCATCATGCCGAATCATGACACGCAGGTCATGTTAATTTTACATCATATAGTCATCTCATACATAATCAAATTAAATATGAGCACTGCTATACCACATCATATGCAGATCTCATGTCATCCTGCAAAACCAAGTTAGACGCCTCTAATCGGTTCATACAAAATTCATTTTACGTGGCTTCTAAGGTTTCGAAGCAAACCGAAGCTACCAATGTCCATCATCAAGTATGATTATTCAAGTCGCTAGATTAACTTTACGGGGTGTATGAAACACGAGATAATAAAATCTCGAGCCCCATACTGAACTTCGTCATACGCATGACCCCCGTGCAGATCATATCTGCATTGCCCTTTCGTCTGCGAAATTTCATCTTTCTCTCTAACTATGGTGGAATTCAACGAACCGTTAGCACTTCGTTGATCAATCAGGATCGCGGATTGCCAGAACTTTGAAACTCCACCATGCTGTTATCAAGATCAGAAATATGCAAATTCCAGGGAAGCAACAAGAACATCGGGTAATAGATTTCATCTGTTACCCGCACAAATAATTATCAGCAGTAGAACTCATCTACTACAAATTATATTGTGCAACACCCATACATCTCTATGTATTCTAGATCGTAACCTGCATCTACGCATGGCACGGCTCATGATGCCACTGTAGGGTAAGGCAGCAGAAAACAAAAAATTTCTGACCTACGCACCAGCCCAGGACCACTATGGAGACTGCATACAAGGTTTGATCTTTTCGTTACCGACTCGTAGCGCAGCGGAAGTAGAGTCGATGACGATCGGCGGTGCAGATCCCTGCAGCTAGGATTTTACAACTCCCAACCGCGAGGATGTTCTCCCTCGTCTGCCCCTCGGATAGCCCTCCGGGAGGCAGTCGGACAGTCCCTCGGACAGTGTCACGGACAGCCCTTCGGGAGGACGCTCGAAACTCGGACGGTCACTCGGGAGGACCCTCGAAACTCGGATAGTCACTCGGACAGCCCTTCGGGAGGCACTCTGGAACTAAGACCGAAACTACGATCTCTCTACGAAGTTGCACACATACGGTGTCATCTATCTGGCAAGGCTTCGCCGTCCAGAACTAGTTCCCACCGGAACCCAGAAAACCTTTCGGCTCTACGAAACTCTTTTCGTGGGAGGAAGAGAAGAAGCCAGATCATGCATGGCACTTGTATGTGAGAAAGGAGTGAGTGTGGAGAGCACCTCTCCACCTCTATTTATAGGAAAGCCAAGGGGTAGGATTGGCACAAAAAAATACCAAAGTACCCCCACTTTATGTCACTCATAAAGAGAATAAAAGGCAAAAAAAGAATGACATGTGGAGCTCCACCTTGGGAAAAATCCCAAAAGGTGGCTTTCCAAAAAATTAACCATAAAGTGATTTTCACTATTCACGGAACCAATTTTCCGCGACCGTTAAATCCGAAAATATTTTTGTGGGTCTTAGAATAATTCCAGTACCCACACAAATGATTTTGGACGCGTTCCAAAACAATTCTGGATTAGTGATTTTCATCTGCGAAAAGCAACCAAACCGGTTCCAGCAGCTCCGGAACATTTCCGGTTTTTATCCCAGAAAAATCCAAGAAGTTTCCAGAACAATTCTGCACCCTCCAAGAATTTCCAGGCGTGTGCCGAAACCAATTTGACTTAATGGCATACCCCGAAACAACTTTTCAGTTTTACCGAAACTATTCCGGTGTTCTCTCCGGAACGTTTCCGTTGTCTCCGAAAGTTTTCCGGTGATTTTCTCTCAGACTCCCTGTCTAGAATTCAGTAGATAGATGACCCTTAAGCGTGTGATCCTATAGGTTCAGTGAAGTATAGACATGACCCGGAACACTTTCCGATCAATGATCAACATCGGAGCCGTGGACACCCATATTGACCCCTATACCCACACGAATGAATATTCGAGTGAACCTCCAGTTACCGTGTGCTATTCCTGTTGCTTTGCGATATGTTACAAATACTCGAGGTGAGAATCATCAGCATCCCCGTGGACCAACACTTGTCCACAATGCCAGTTACCTCGTTACCGGTTTTGTTCTCTTTTCTCATTTCCGTGTTCCGGCATCCCTGTGATCAAATCACAATGTGTCTGGCCAGACGATGGTGGATACCGTAACACCGAGAGGGCCTAGAGATATCTCTCCATCGTCAGAGGAGCAAATCCCAATCTTGAGCTATCAAGTTACTTGACATACTTTTCTATGAACCCGTAAGCCGCCGTAATAGCCACCCATTTACGGATGACGTTTAACAAACCCCAAAGTTCATGAAGCAAGCATGAAGAAACTCGATGCTCTCATGGTCTAAGAAATTATGCAAATGTTAACTTCCTCTGTGTTATTAACCATTAACTTGTGACGAATGTATCTCATAGCATAACATCAATTCGGGTCGATTCAACACAAGTGTTCTCCTAACAATGTGCCCTCAAAGTTGCCGGCATAGTCATGCCCATGATCAGGAAAACAGAACCATCATGCAACACTTGAGCTAGTCTTAGAGGCCAGACTAGGAATACATTTTACCGTTTATTATTCCACACGTGCATATGAGTCTTCCTCCGAGCCTCGTGGTTATTGTAGACTCGAGAACCATAGCAGTTATAGCATGGAACATAAACATAATTATGAACATGGAGATAAATAATAACATTTATTATTGCCTCTAGGGCATATCTCCTACAATAACGGAGACCACCCATTGGCCGCGTCTATGGGGAAACCCTTAATCATCGCTTTCATAACCTGCTGGCGGAAAAAGCAAGTGACAATGCAATCTCTAGGGAAGTGGATTACCGATGGAGGGGAGTCAGAGGTTGACGGTATGGGGTGCCGATGGAGGGGAGTCAGAGGTTGACGTTGACGTAGAATAACGGTTGCCTGCAAGGATGGAGAAGAGCGGGGGTGGGGGGTAGATAAAGCATCCCCTTGCCTTGAGACCACGCACCTGCCATATCTGGGGTTCCTGCTCCCGGGGTTCCATTAAGCAGGACTCTATCAATGGATGGAATTATTTAGCCTTGATTCTAACTAGATGACCCGTTGCGCTGATGGCGCAAAGGGCGAGAGTGAACCAAGCTTTCAAACCATGCGAGTTGAAATATTTAGACACCGATCATAGAATCTTTGAAGCATAAGGAAATAGATATTTAGGTATGATGTTCATACATAGCCCTATATATTACATTGATGGTAGGTTCATAGGCCAAAAGAAAGGGATGAGATCAGCTGATGGTAAGCAAAGCTACATAGGCAGAGATGCATCGTATAGATAGCTTTGGTCACCCAGCTTATGGTAACTAAGATATGTAGTATTTAGATCAGGTAGAGTCATCGTTGCCTGTACCATCAGTGTCAAAAATGACCTCATCGTCTAAGCTGCTCTTCATGGTGGGTGTGTTTGGTGGGTTGTCATTGGCAAAAGCAGAAATGCCTTCCGTAGACATCATCCATCATCTGTATACTTTATCTAAAATATACAAATTTCAGTGCTCTGAAAGTGAAAACAATCTATACATTGAGGAATCTATCTTGGCCTTCAGTTTATAGCATAACAAGGAATGAGAGCTTTAACAAACTTTTACACATTGCTAATGCAACTTGTCAAGGGAAAAAAATAGGCTACCATTTTTTAGTGCTGGGAAACAACTAATGCTAAATATAACCAAAGAGATAAACACACCATTGGTAATTGAACTCTTACGAGATGAGCACATTGGTCACTCTTCTCTCAAAATGTGATGAACCGGTCACAACACTCAATTTTATGAGAAAAGTGGTCACTCTGCCGTTTCCAGCCGTAACAGGCGCTGAGGTGGCGTGTTGACTCAGCGTTGGGCCCACAACTGTGGCACATGCACATATCATAGGGTGGGATTCTTTGCAAAACCCTGGAAATATTAACTGAGAACATGTCATGGCTGCACCAGTTTCACACTAAATTGGGCCCACCTGTCAGCCTCTTACGGACCATGCACGAGCTACTTAAACGCCCGATTACGAGCGCGACACGGCGGCGACACACACGTAGGCGCAAAAAGGAGCTACGAGAGGTGAGATTTGCACAGGGGCTATGCGGGAGTGAGGTCGCACCGGCCTAGGGTGGTGGGAGTGTGCGGGTTGGCCACAGGCACTGAGCTCCAGCGGTGGCTGCAGCGGCACTAGGGCGCATGTGGGCTAGAGAGGACAGAAGAGAGCGAGAAGAGGTGCACCAGCACCGAAGGCTCACCTAGATCATGCGTGAGCGGACGGAGATGACATCGAATCTCGGAGGCGAGGCCACGGCTGCCAGAGGCGGCGGCCAGAGCAGGCTTGCGTGGTGAGGCCTTCTCGAGGATGCGTGACATGGATGGGATGTCGCCATAAGCTACAGAAGATTCCCACGGGGGCTATCAAGGTGAGAATAAGAAACTGGGGTCTCCAGGGGTAGATTGATACGCGGCAATCTTCCGCCGAAGGGGGAGAAGAAGAGTGTGGCGTAGGTGCTACAGTTACTCCCGGTTCGATTCCTATGGCAGAAATTTATAGGGAATCTCGGCGAAGCCTTGGACAAGACGGCGAGGCACAAAGTGGTTGTTGTTCGTGCGTGCGACAAAGGACGCAGGCGACGATGCACACTGGATGCCGACCACGAGCGCCGTGGACTCCGCGAGCGTGGGTGTAGCTGCCTAGGCGGCGATGTTTTGGTTATTCGATGAGATGTCATGGGGGAGACGCTCATGCATTGGTCGACCACGGTGTTGGTAACGACGCGAGTGCTACCATGCCGGAGATGGAGAAGGGGACCGGCTCGGTCACAATCGAGAAGGGGAGAGGTGTGAGAGGATGCGGTTGACCTTCTGGTGAGAGGAATTATCATGTATCTTACCTGGCGGCGAGGTCGTACGTCGTCGGCCGGGAACCGGTGGTCCGGCGCAAGCAACACGAGGCGGTGCTCCGGGCGAGGCGAGCTGGCACAAAGCTACACCGCATCCCACGGCTGCGTCTGGGCGTAGTACGTCCTCACGAACAATAAGAAATACAGCGGAAGCGACACAAATTCAGACACATCCATGGCAGTTGCGGATCTGAGGCTACTACGTCCAGGATCCATCAAATCTATGGCCTTTTTCTCTAGGTGGCTCACTTGGGCATAACAGGTGGCCACGGAGTGCATGGGGTAGCGCGGTGCAGCGGGCTAGCGGATGAAGGAACCTCCACCCCAATTGAGGGAACACCACACCGCACCAGGAGTGTGTAGGAGATATGCCCTAGAGGCAGTAATATCAGTTACTTTGTATCTCCGAGTTTGTAATGAATGTTTATGTTCCATGCTATAACTGCAATGATTCTCGAGTCTGCAATAACCACGAGACTCGGAGGGAAACTCATGTGCACGTGTGGTATAATAAACGGTAAAATGTATTCCTAGTCTTGCCTCTAAGACTGGCTCAAGTATTGCATGATGGTCCTGTTTTCCTGATCATGGGCATGTCTATGCCGGCAATTTTGAGGGCACAATGTTAGTAGAACACTTGTGTTGAATCGACCCGATTGATGTTATGCTATGAGATACATTCGTCATGAGTTAATGGTTAATAACACAGAGATAGTTAATGTTTGCATAATTCCTTAGACCATGAGAGTGTCAAGTTTCTTCATGCTTGCTTCATGAACTTTGGGGTTTGTTAAACGTCATCCGTAAATGGGTGGCTATTACGGCGGCTTACGGGTTCATGGAAAAGTATGTCAAGTAACTTGATAGCTCAAGATTGGGATTTGCTCCTCCGACGATGGAGAGATATTCTCGGGCCCTCTCGGTGTTACGGTATCCATCATCGTCTGGCCAGACACTTTGTGATTTGATCACTGGGATGCCGGAACACGGAAACGAGTAAAGAGAACAAAACCAGTAACGAGGTAACTTGCATAGTGGACAAGTTGTTGATCCACGGGGATGCATAAATCTCACCTCGGGTTTTGTAATATATCGTGAAGCAACAAGAATATCACACGGCAACTGGAGGTTCACTCGAATTTTCATTCGTGTGGGTATAGGGGTCAATATGGGTGTCCACGGCTCCGATGTTGATCATTGATCGGAAAGAGTTCTGGGTCATGTCTATACTTCACCGAACCTATAGGGTCACACGCTTAAGGGTCATCTATCTGCTGAATACTAGACGGGGAGTCTGAGAGAAAATCACCGAAAAAGTTTCGGACGAAACGGAAACGTTCCGGAGAGAACACCGGAATAGTTCCGGTGAAACTGAAAAGTTGTTTCAGGGTATTCCATTAAGTCAAATTGGTTTTGGCACACGCCTGGAAATTCTTGGAGGATGCCAGAAGTGTTCTGGAAACTTCTGGGAATTTTCCGGGACAAAAACCGGAAATGTTCCGGAGCAGCCGGAACCGCTTTGGTTGCTTTTCGCTGAAGAAACATTGTTCCGAAATTGTTTCGGAATGCGTTCAAAATTGTTTTGGTGGGTGCTAGAATTATTCTAGGCACACAGAAATAATTTGGGTTTTAACG
This sequence comes from Elymus sibiricus, assembly GCA_039707655.1. Lineage (NCBI taxonomy): Eukaryota > Viridiplantae > Streptophyta > Magnoliopsida > Poales > Poaceae > Elymus > Elymus sibiricus. The sequence goes on from CM077668.1 coordinate 125,425,914, forward strand.
GACGCAGAAAAATGTCTTCGTGAATAGTGAAAAACACTTTTTGGGGCTGATTTGCAAATGGGGTTTTTCTTCTAGAAGAAAACCACTTTTGGTGTGTGAAAGGGAGGTGGAGCCCCCCAAGGGGGCTGCACAATTTCGGCCATGGCATGGGGGGCCCTCCTTGAGGTGTCCTTCCACCTCATGGTGGATATGTTCTACAGCTAATTTTTTTTAAGTAATACATTTTTTTTATAAATTACAGAAATAATATACAAATTTGAAAATTTTCAAAAATATAACCCAGTCGGCTGGAGCTAAGCCGACAGGTTTCAGTCGGCTGGAGCTAAGCCGACAGGCCACGTGGCAGCCTGTGATTCGCCCGAACACGTCGCCCCTCGCATTGGATTCGTCAATCGGCCTGGGGAGCTGCAGTCGGCTGGGGCCCAGCCGACAGGGCTCCAGTCGGCCCCGGCACAGCCGACAGGCCATCCAATCGGCCGGGGCGTGGCCGACAGGGCCCCTCCCACCCACCGCGCGCTTTTCTCCCTTCCCTGCTTTTCTCCTTCTCTCCTTCCCTGCCCGTGAGCTCTTCTTCTTCCTCTTCGTGCATGCTCTCTCTCTCGTTTCTCTCTCTGTCTCTCGCAACCCCGCGGCGATCTCCTCGCTGGTCCATCCATTTTTGCATCCAACCCACAGAAAGAGTAGATCATAGCCAACCCCGGCGGCCTACGGTATTTTTTTTTTCCAATAGGATAGTTTTTTTTCTCGTACAAGTGAGGTGAGGAGGAGCCATGGTGGAGGTGGTTCAGCCATGGTGGAGGTGGTGGTGAGGAGGAGGTGCTGCTGGGGAGGAAGAGGTGGTGAGGAGGAGGAGGAGGTGCGGCTGAGTTGAAGAGAGGAGCAAGAAGCAGTGGCACTCGCGTCGAAGGTATAACTATGTCGTCAAAAAATTTCTCTTAGTTGTAGATATTTTGAAAAATTAATGTTTAGGTCTGTCAGTATTTTTAGTTGCTCCGGTAATATTCCGTATTATATGTGCATGTCAAATATTTAGGTCTGTCAGTATTTTTAGTTGCTCCGGTAATATTCCGTGTTATATGTGCATGTCAAATATTTAGGTCTGTCAGTATTTTTAGTTGCTCCGGTAATATTCCGTGTTATATGTGCATGTCAAATATTTAGGTCTGTCAGTATTTTTAGTTGCTCCGGTAATATTCCGTGTTATATGTGCATGTCAAATATTTAGGTCTGTCAGTATTTTTAGTTGCTCCGGTAATATCCATAATATATTAAGTTGTTTCAATATTTAGCTTCGTTAATATTCCGTAATATATGTACTTGTCAAATATTTAGGAGTGCGAATATTTGTTGTTTGTCATGTTGTTTAACAGTTGTCTGTCCATGTTAAATAATTTTATAGGTGAGCCGAGATGTCTGATTTAGTGAAGTTCATATTTTTCTACGGTCCTGGTAATGTCCAAACAAATGAGATTGGGGTTGATCTGAGTGAATTTGAGCACATAGAGGTGGCACTGACCGACCCTCAAACATGGTCTCTTAGTCAGTTGAAAGAATGGGTGACAGCATGTTTAGGGCTGAATACTGAAACGCACACCGTGGGTGTTCATGCATTGTGGACCCGGTCAAGTTCGAACGTTTTCTTCTATTTGAGGCCAGTAGAGCGGGATTCTCAGTGGGTGCGCTGGTTACAAGGTTGCGAAAGCAGGGGGTGCAATCCTTGTGCCTTAGTGCTTCCCGTTGTGAAGGAGGTAATTGCGCCTGAAGGCCAGGGTGGTAACGATCCTGGGCAAAGCAGTGACGGGATGATGTTATCTATGTCAAATGCTGGAGATGATGGTTACGAACAAGGGCAGAGTAGTCAGGTAGAAGGAGGAAATGCCGATGGTTATTACAGTGGCGAGGCGGACGCTGACGAGGTAGATGGGCACATGCAAAACATCATGGAAGAAGAAGACACCGATATTGATAGTGGTCATGCAGATAATTCTGACGAGTCAGATGAAGAAGAAAATGCAGAGGAGGTCCCGATTCCTGCTTATTGGAATCATGACTTCTCATCTGCAATGACCGTGAACGATGGTCATGATTCTGCCTGGCAATATCACCAAAACAACATTGCGACGGGTGCTATGTATCCCAACAAAGAAGCTCTGAAGGACGCAATAATAAATTGGGCAATGTCCACGCAAAGGGTTTTCATAGCTGAGGTGTCCAGTCAGAAAAACTTGACAATGGTATGCAAGAATGCAGGTTGTCCTGCCAGGGTGCACGGCTATCTCCCTAAGTATGGCACAAGTTGGGTGATCGGTGACCTAGTTCATCACACATGTCTTATTCCCTGCATCCCTCAAGATCATCCCAACCTTTCATCCACGCTTATTGCGAGGTTGTTTTACAGTGAGATAGTGGAGAGCAAAGCGATGGAAGTTAAGGCTATCCAGACAAAAGTCTTCGTCAGGTTCAAGTACAGAATTTCTTACGGCAAGGCTTGGAGGGCTAAGCAAAGGGCGCTTGAGAGCAGATTTGGTTCTTATTTCGATGCATATGACTCAGTTGTCGGGCTCCTCCACACGCCGAAGGACCAGAATCCGGGCACCTATGTCGACATCGAAGACCTCTTCATGCCAGAGTTCCCAACTGTGAGGGTGCTGCATCGACTGTTCTTCTCTTTCGGTGTATGCATCGAAGCTTTCAGGCACTGTCGACCGGTGATATGTGTAGATGGCACTTTTCTCACTGGCAAGTACAAGGGTCAGATCCTGACAGCCATTGGTCAAGACGGCCAAAATCAAGTAGTCCCACTCGCATTTGCTTTTGTTGAGAGTGAGAACATTGGAAGTTGGACATGGTTCTTCAGGCAACTGAAAATATCAGTTGTGAAGGATAAGCCCAATGTGTGCATCCTTCATGACAGGCATGCAGGTATACTCAGTGCGATAAAGACACTGACAAACCCTGGCCCTGAGGAACAAACTCCATGGCAGGACTTGCAGAGCCGTTGGTGCATGCGCCATCTGGGGGCTAATTTCTTCTCGCAGTTCAGAAATAAGTGCCTGATGAATCTATTCAAAAAACTCTGCAAGCAGAACCAGCTATGGAAGTACAATTTGATACGTGACAGACTTAATGTGTGCACGCAGAGACACGTTAGGGACAGGAAAGCTGCAAGAGATGCAGCGGTGAGGGCACATGTTGAAGCAGTAGCAGCACAGTTAGCAACAGGAACATCGGCCGTGGAGGAGGAGCCTGTTGGGCTTTGTGACTTGCCAGGATTTGACCCACCTGGTACTAGGAGAAGGCTCGGGAGGTCGATTAAAACCTTCGAGCAGTGGATAGAGCATGAGCCTCTGGAGAGGTGATCTTTGCTGCATGACACACATGGAGCAAGGTACAGTGTCATGACTACCAACCTCGCAGAAACATACAACTTTGTCCTCAGAGGAAACCGGGCATTGCCACTTACAGCCATCGTTGAGGGTATTTTCTATGGCACCGTGAAGTACTTCAGAGATAGACGTCAAAAAGCAGAGCAACATATCTTGAACAACCCAAGCACACGTTACTGTGAAAGGATTATGAAGTACATGGAAGAAAAGATGGAAAAAGCCAGGTCACACACTGTAGTCCCCATTGGTAATCAAGAAAGAAGGTTTGAGGTCCGCTTAGCTAACAACAAATTCGGATGTGCAAATGAGCTGAGGACGCATGAGGTGAAAATTGGAAATGAAGTCTGGCCAACGTGTGAGTGCACATGCAACAAACTGAAGTTGCTTCACCTACCATGCTCCCATGTACTTGCTGCTTGCGGGCAGCTTGGAATGGACGCAATCTCGTTTGTGTCTCCATTTTTTCTGAAAGAGTCCGTCCTCAATACCTGGACAGGTGAGTTGCTGGGATTTCGCTCAATGGGTAACTTCAACACCGTTAATCCTGTTGAAAGGCGGTACATTCCAGACCCAGGGAATATGCGTACAAGTAGAGGTAGACGACAATGTCAGCGCATCCGGAATGATATGGATGAATCTGAAGCGGGAGGCCCCACTATGCAATGCATTTTATGCAATGAATTTGGCCATAGGGACACTAATTGTCCCACTTTCGTCACTGCCAGTGGTACTGGGCGTGGACGAGGCAACCGGGGACGAGGAGGCAGAGGAGGAAGAGGAGGAAGAGGGAGAGGAAGAAGCTAGGCTGCACTAAGTTCTAAATTTGTATTCAGTGCGACACTAAGTTCTAAATTTGTATTCAGTGTGGCATTAAGTTCTAAATTTGTATTAAGTGTGACACTAAGTTCTAAATTTGTATTCAGTGTGGAACTATGTTGAACTTTGTATTAAGTGTGGCACTATGTTTGAAATTTGTATTAATTGTGGCACTATGTTGAAATTTGTATTAAGTGTGGACTATGTTTAAAATTTGTATTAAATGTGGCACTAAGTTTGAAATTTGTATTAATTGTGGCACTATGTTTGAAATTTGTATGTGCAGGAATGGCGGGAATGTCGTTGCTTAATCCGGAAATTGATAGTAAACATCGTGCGGCGATAGGTTATGAGCGCCAGCTTGAGCCCCTGTCCACTCGCACTCAAAGGGAAGACTGGATGATACACCTGGGATGGGTTGAACGGTACGTGCTTTATTTATTTGTTTCAATCATGTATATTGATGGGACACACTAACTGAATTGCCCTGACATGCAGGTTGAAATGGGCTGGCCTATTACCTTTCGCGCGGCTGGTTGAGTGCACGGATACCTCCAGACGCGTCGCCATCGACACCTCTTTGCTCACGTGCTTAGTGGATCGGTGGAGGCCTGAGACCCACACGTTTCACTTCCGCTGGGGAGAGATGGCTCCTACTCTGCAGGATGTGTCACTTTTGCTGGGACTCATCGCTGGAAGAGTAACCATCATCACCGGGCTTTGGTGATGCATCGCTGCATTTCTTCTTCTTCGAGCTTGAGCCATCATGAGTTGATACATATTTCGGCGGCGGTCTTCCGTTAACAGTCGGAACAGACCCAAATAAAAGCTTGAACCATGCCAACATACTGACATCGTGGTTCATTTCTTTAACGTCCACATTGTATCTCTACAATTCACAAAATAACATGCATAAAATAAGATACATAAAATAAGATACATGTTCAAATTAAGATACAACTTGCTACGAATTTTAAGATACAACTTGCTGCAATGCGAATTTTAGGATACAATAACATAAATCTACTGAGTCCAACGTGGATATTTTCCTTTTCCATCACCAGCTTCTTCTGCTGCCTTGGCTGCACGAGCCCTTTCTTTCTTCATCTGCCTCTCAGCCTCACGGGCCTCCTCTCGCTGTCGGTAGACCTCCGCCAGTCGAACTCCCTCTTCTCGGTTTTTCTTCTTCATCTCATCAAGAAAAGCCCTCTGCTTCACACAATACTCTTGCCACTCTCTCTCCTGCTCTGCTTTCTCATCTGCTGCCACCTTCGCGCGGCGCTCTTCCGCGTCCAAACTTGCCCATGCACGACGACCTCTTTTACGAATCTCGGTCACCGCCCAGTCCGGTTTTTTCGTGTCAATCCAACGATAGTACATGCACAGAGGCGGAGGAGACTACAACAAAAATAGAAATATAAATATTAAATCAACAATAATATCAACAACGTGTTTATTCTTGATGACTGAAACATACCGGAGGCCTGATGTACGGTGAAATAGAAACGGGTGGATCTTCCTCATAATTAGCGCACATAAAAAACTTCATGCCCAACCAATCTGAAAAATCCGTCACCTCCTTCACCTTGCAGAGATCGCCACACCAACAACGAAGTACTTCCACCCCCCGAGGCAAAGTCGCACTCTTCATTTTCTTAGGCCTAATGCTTTGATCCGAGCAAGGCAAACTCATCCTGACTAGCGCGTTGGTGTTTTGAAGTGTGGCTGGACGATGGACGAAGATAGGAGAGGGAGCAGTGTGTGCGCGCGAGAGAGTAGGCAATCTGTCTGTGCGAGAGAGCAGACAGGGTGTGTGTGCGAGAGAGCAGACAGGCTGTGTGTGCGAGAGAGAGCTGGCATCGTGTATAAAAAGAATACGGGCACTGTAGTGTCGGCACACCGCGTTAGAATTTGCTCTCGCGTCCGCCGCAGCAACAGCAACGCTGTCTCGAACCAGCATCCTTTAAAAAAGCAGCGTTGTCGCGCGTGCAGCCGTTTCCCGCGCAGCAGGCCTCAGAATGAGCATTGTGGGAATCAGCGCCGTAAGTCTCGGAAACAGCGCCGTCTAAATCAGGGTATGGGCAAGGAGAAAAGAGAAAGGGCTGGTCGGCAAGGAGAAAGGGCTGGTCGGCAGGGAGAAAGGAGAAAGGGTGGCAGCCTGTCGGCTTAGCCCCAGCCGACTGGCCTGTCGGCTTAGCCGTGGCCGACAGGGGCCATGCCCTATGCAGTCGGCAGGCAAGCCATGCAGTCGGCTCTGCCTAGGCCGATTGGGCCCAGTCGGCCACGGCTAGGCCGATTAGGTCCTGTCGGCTTAGCCCTAGCCGACTGGGTTATATTTTTCAAAATTTTCAAATTTGTATATTATATCTGTAATTTATCAAAAATAGTGTATTATTTAAAAAAATTTAGCTGTTCTACACACCCTTATGTGGCATGTGGTGGAAAGATCCTAGGAAGGTCCTTTTGGTCTTTCCTCTACCCCTTGCTCCTCCTATAAATAGAGGTGGAGAGAGCTTTCCAAAATCAGATCATCCATGCTCTCATACACATGCCATTTGACTTGTCTGGCTTCTCTCTCCCTCCCACGAAATAGTTTCGTAGAGCCGAAAGGCTGTCTGGGTTCCGGCAGGAACTAGTTCTGGACGGCGAAGCCCTGCCGGATAGCTGACACCGTATGTGTGCAACCCCGTAGAGAGATTGTAGTTTCGATCTTTTGCCCGAGGGGCTGTTTTCGAGTGTCCTCCCGAAGGGCTGTTTGAGTTACCGTTCGAGTTTCCGGCGTCCTCCCGAAGGGCTGTCCGGGTTACTGTTCGGGTTCCGAGGGTCCTCCCGAAGGGCTGTCCGCGACATCGTCCGGGGACTGTCCGACCGCCTCCCGAAGGGCTGTCCGGAGTGGGAGTACATCCTTGCGGTTGGGAGGTTGTAAATCCTAGTTGCAGGGATCTGCACCGACGATCTACACCGACTCTTCTTCCGCTGCGCTTCGAGTCGGTACGGATCAGATCAAACCTTGTATGCAGTCTCCATAGTGATCCTAGGCGTGCTCGTTGTACCGAATTTTTTTGTTTTCTGTCGCGTTCCCCTACAGAGTGGTCACTGAGCGAAAGACGCAATGGGCTCGCCATCGCGCTCGTCGGTGGCGGTAGCAACGGCGCAGGTGGCGCGTGACGGCGATGGTAGCAGTGTTGCAGATCGCGTGTGGCGGTACTGGCGTCGGAGCATGGCATGGCGTGGTGCATCTCAGCGTGAGCAGCCTCGGCGACGGCCATGGCGCGACGGCGGTCGGCGGCAGTGTTCCTGGATCCCGACGAGAGCCCATGGCTCGGTAGCTTCGCGTCAAGTTCTGATACGTCTCCAATGTATCTATAATTTTTTATTGTTCCATGCTATTATAGTATCAATCTTGGATGTTTTATATGCAATTATATGCCATTATATATCAATTTTTGGGACTAACCTATTAACCCAGTGCCCAGTGCCAGTTGATGTTTTCTGCTTGTTTTTGCCATTTCAAAAAATCATTATCAAAAAGTGTCATAACGAGAAAAAAAACTTTGGATTAATTTTTTCTGGACCAGAAGAGACCCACGAAGCTTCGGGAGAAGACCAAAAGAGCCACGAGGAGGCGACAAGCCTGGAGGGCGCGCCCAGGGGGGTAGGGCGCGCCCTCAGGCTTGTGGGCCCCTCGTAGCCCGTCCTGACCTAATTCTAGCGCTATAAATTCCCAAATATTCCCAATATACCAGAAAGAGAAAAGAGAAAACCTTTTCGCCGCTGCAAGCCTCTGTTCTTCCGCGATCCCATCTGGAGGCCTTTTCCGGTACTCTGCCGAAGGGGGAATCGATCACGGAGGGCTTCTTCATCAACCTTGCTGCCCTTCCGATGATGTGTGAGTAGTTTACCACATACCTACGGGTCCATAGCTAGTAGCTAGATGGCTTCTTCTCTCTCTTTGATCTTCAATACCATGTTCTCCTCGATGTTCTTGGAGTTCTATCCGATGTAATCTTCTTTTGCGGTGTGTTTGTTGGGATCCGATGAATTGTGAGTTTATGATCAGATTATTCATGAGATGGCCGAAATGTACTTTTCGCCCCAGGACGAGATGGCCGAAATTCGGCCGAAATCCCTTTTTTTGGCCAAAATTCAAAACACAGGGCTAGAGAAGTAAATCATTCTCAGATGCTACATCAACTACGATTATACGACAAACTATCAGCCATTGCACTATATCTCAAGAATTTATAGTGTAGTCACCAAACAAAGTGGTAAACAAGGCAACATCAATCTGACAAATTCAACAATTGCCGACTGATGATGTTTTAGTCCTTTTGGTTTACTAATTCAGAGGAACCTTAACAAAATCGCTTTTTGGTAAATAGCATCAAGTGATTCTTTGAACTCGGAATTGAGAAAGAATGCTAGAACGCAAAAATCAGAACATCATGCAACATCACAAAAGAACTCTTAACATTGTGGCAATTTCTTTTGAACTAAAAGTTAATAGAATTCTTCACAATGTAAGCAACTAATTTTGAAAAATCCATGTTGTACAAACATAAGCAATTCAACAGGAAGGCGAGGTCCTTGACAGTAATGCTAGCCTAAAGACCATGCTCTCCTGAGTGTGAGATTCATTTAACAAAAAAAAGGATGGAAGCAGAGCACATTGCACAAGCTTCCAGAGTTGCAGAAAGAGAGAGGGAGGGGAAGAAGGATTGGGCGAAGCTCACCTTGACGTGTTGAAATCAGCCAAATTCGCAGGCCTGCTGCAGTTGCCTCAGGTGCCCCGCTGGGACACACGACGGGTACCTGCGCTGCAAGCGGCCTTACCCCTCGAGCGCCTCATCATGCACCCGGCAACGGAGGCCGTGCCCGCCACCACAGACACCGGCCTGCTGCAGCCGCCTCCGGTCGCCCTCCAACACCCATGACGGGCCACCACGGACGACGCACCTCTGCAGCCGCCTCCGGTCGCCCTCCAACACCCACGACGGGCCATCACGGACGACGCGCACCTCTGCAGTCGCCTCCGGTCGCCCTCCAACACCCACGACGGGCCACCACGGATGACGCGCACCTGATTCCATCAGGAAGCCGATCCAGGGCCGTCACCACGCATCCTCGAGCCATCGATTTCGTCCGGGTCTCCTCTTCTTCCTCCAGATCTGCTGGCATCCACTCCTCCCCTCCTTCTCCGGCCGTAGACAGGCGAGATGGGCACCGGCAGAGCACGGGGCGGCCGCGTCTGGGCCACCACGCGACACGGACGAGGCGCGTCTGGCTGCTGCCCCCCTCGAGCTCAAGGTGGTCAGGGCGATGAGGCGGAGAAGGAGGGCTGGGAGGTCGCCGGTGGCCGGTGAGGGCGAGGCCCTGGCGAGGAAAGGAGAGCGGCAGGAGAGGAGGAGGCGCCTGCGGGGGTCGCGGGGCAGACACGGGCGCTTCGCTTTTTCTTTCGCTGCTCGCTTGCTCGCTTCTCTGCTCATTCACGTAGGCTCCAGGGAAACCCTCCCTCTGCTCGATGGCCCCCATAGGCTCACGACCCCACCCGTCATCCTCTTCTGAAGCAGTCACGAACGTGAAAAAAAATAGACGGCTGACCAGACGCCAGCAGCCAAAAAAACACTGTTGCAACTTGAGTACCGCCATCCCGCGGTCAAAAACGGCGCGCGCGAGCAATGCCTTCAGAACGGCGGGTAGCCTAGCGTCTTTTAACTTAATCCGATCCGATACAAACCTTATTGATGCAAACATATATTCTACGTCTAGCTTTAAATCTCGTCCGTTATAATCAGGACTCACAATAGTCAATGGTTGAAATTATTTAGCCATTTGGACGCACGTATTTCTCTCTTATATGTTAATTATACTCCCTCCGTCCCAAAATAAATGTCTCAAGGTTAGTACAACTTTATACTAAGTTTAGTATAAAGTTGAGACACTTATTTTGGGACAGAGGGAGTATAATATAATCGATGGATATGATAGATAGATAGATAGATTGATAGATAACATAACACATGTTACCGTCGACAGCAAATTTTGGGTCGTGACTGATTGATTTTGAGCTTCAACTGTTACATCGATAGTCATGGAAGTATATGTCCTTTTGTATCCTGACCCCAACCATGCGTTTTGTTGCAGATGTTCGTGAGGTATGGCCACAAACCATATGTCCCAGAGGACAAGGAGCTAAGAAGGCTTCCCCTGCACCCGCACCCCCACCGCAAGGCGGTTCGCATCACTGGATTCTTTGGCCACAAAGACCAGCTGGAGCTGGCACTCTATGTCCTCGCCAACTCCCCCGCGCTCAAATCCATGGAGGTTGACCCAACCATGGTGCTACTCGAACCAACGGACAAAGCATTGTACCTTCCAGAGGACAGCGTGTTTCAGGACGGCTATAAGATTGCCTCCAGGTTTCTCCGCGAGGCCGACCAGCGCCATGTCGTGGAGGTCGTCTCCATTTGTCCTTCCACCAACATTCTCATGTCTTTGCGTAAACGCCTCTTGCTGTCTCACCGGCTTTAATACGGTCGAAATGAGTTGAGCTAGTGTTTAATTCGGCTGTTACGTTGCATCATGCTTTGTTGTAGCTGCTATTTAGTTTTTCCTTATGGATTTGTGCTGGAAAAACAACTGTTTCGTGCTAAATTTTTGCACTTTAGGTCGATTTTAAGCGCGTTTACCTGTTTCTGGTATTATCAATGAGTGTCACTATTCCGATCTGTGCGTGCTCTATGGTATAGTCACTAGCGTCGTAGTACCATAGGGCAGTCTGCAATAATGCATAGCTGTGCAAAATAGAATTTGTTATATTATACAACCTCTACCAAAATGTAAGACGTTTTTTGGTTTTACATCGGGACATAAAAACATCTTAAATTTTGTTACAGAGGGAGTATATTTTATGAAAAATGGTTTAGTACAACCAGGAGTATCCAGAGTATCCAACTAGTACATACTATATGGAAAATCCTTCTTACCCACATAAAATTGTGCTCTTTGCAACAATCTATATGAGGAGATTGCTTTCTTTTTAAGGATAAACAACGCTTTTATTCAAATTCAGCGATGTTCATAGGAGTTACAGCATTATGGGGTATTTTGCTCAAGTACCAGTGGTGGGCGCGGTTTTGCGCCAGCCACTAGTAACCTTTTTTGCTCACCACTAGTAACTCAAGTAACAGTGGCAAGTGTTTTTTTCGTGCTGGCCACTGGTATTTTTTCTGCATTTTTTTGTAATGTTAGGGTTTTAGTGTTTCAGGCTTAGGTTTACGGGCCAACTTTTTTTCTACATTAAATGTACATCATTACAAGTTTCATGTGAGAGTTTGGCCCTTTTTACTGTTAATTAGCTATCTTCGGGACTTTAAATAGATTCGTAAGTATTTAGTGGAGGTAAATGCACTTAAAGGCTTAAATATAGCAAACAGACTCAAAACAATGCCAAATTTTGGCATGTCACATGTAATGGTGTATATTGAGTGTGGAAAAAGTTTGAACACTAACCTGCATTGTCGTTTCTCAAGTTAGCTGCATTGCATATTCATGTCCAGATAGGTTACTATTTGAGTGATTATTTGGTTAAGAAATTTAGATTTTGTTCAGGTGATGTTCATGGCCAACAAAATATGGGCTTAGCCATCGGGCGTTGTTCATGTGGGATAGAAGGCTATAATCTTGTGTTCTTATCATAAATAATTGGTTAATTTGTGAGTGCTATACTTATAAATCTTCAAGGTTTAGGATAGAAGAGGTTAATTTCTTTTTAGTGTGCTCGGTTGTGATAAAAGAAGATGAGATCAAAGTGATGTAATGTTTTTCCATATATTTGGTTGTTACATCTCTAGATTATTGATGTACTATGTTATTGTTTCCCATTATGTTTTTTCCCTGTCATCATCTTTCTCTTATGGTTCCCCTGTTGAATGTGTTCAGACTATAGTGCGTGATCACAATGGAAAACGAGAACTTTCTGCAAGTAGATGCACCATTGGAGTTTCCATGGCTAAACTACTCAGTTTTGCACCATGTTTGCATCAGCTCACTGATTCTATACGCGTTCTTTCAAATGATAGTAGTACTGTGTAAGTATTTTGGTAGACTACCTTCTTTCTTAGTGACGGGGGTATGAGATTTCATCTATGCACTAATTGAGAAAATTAAATTGAACAAAGGAAACTTTGTATTCCTTATTTTGCATATTCTTATACTCTAGTTATTGCTAAATTTGATTTTTGAAACTTATCATATATTCTTGTGTTGAACTTAGAGGTAAGGAAATTAAAAGGTTCCTGTAAGGGAAGTTCAAATGTCACCTTTTAGTAAAGACAACTTCTGGTGTGCAATGTCTTTTTGAGGTCTGTGTAGTTATCTTATTTTCCCTTTTACCTCTATTGTCTGATTTGTACACCTCTGCACAATAGGGTTTTAGATTATTATTTTTAGAGAATTAATATGTAGTCAGAAGTTCATAAAAGATACAGGTGCATCAAAGCTAAATATGCCAATGAATTGTCTAAAAAGTGTGAAGGGCATATGTATAGCAAAGATTACATGTAAATGAAATTTTTGAAAGATGAAGGATACAGAAAGACGTCTTCGCAATGGAAAATAGGTAACTACATCAAACTAACATTTATTTGTTCGCTTCATAAATGACTGGGTATGAAACTGAATAACCAAGCTGCTTCACAAATAATCTGGCCAAAACCTCAAGGAGTAAAAGACCATCCCAGTTATTCATATTATTTTGAAAACTTCTGGCTCTCCATCAGGTGTAAGACTCAGTAGTGGCTGAAGATATTTGTTTCTGTGTTGCAAAATATGTGAAAGCTGAACATCAGGGAGGATGGATCATTGACCAAGAATGGTGACAGTCACATCAAAAGAGAAACCTGCAGTTTAATCACAACCTGGAGTTGAGGTTGCATGAATAAAATTCAAGAAATAAGGTCAGGCCAAGACACAACTCTTCTCTCATGTAGGTAAAAATGAAAAAAAAATTGTGAAGATCTTTAGTTTTCAAGGTCCCATACGAGATGCTTCCTTTGTATGTTAAATCTCCACTTTATCTTAATCACTGAACCTAACGAAAATATGATCTTCTACCATCTTAAATCTTTCACTTTAGGAATCTATTCATAGCTAATCTTATTAGGGTGCTCCTAATAGGACCGAACAATCTTTCCTTTCCTCGCATTCCTCCCTTAACCCCCATAGCTTCCTTGTAGGCATTTATGCTGCTCTGTTGGTAGCAGCACTATGTTTGTTTTTCTTCTTTGCTTCTTAGGATCCTCCTGATAACCTGAACTGCTATTCCTCTCTTTTATTCCTTTAGAAAAAAATGATGGTCAGAGTGTGATCCTGAAGATTGTTAGTTTTTCTAGACATTAACACACCTGTAGTTCATAACATACGATGTATATTTGATAACTACTTGGGTCCACATTTTCAGCTAGCCTGAAATGGAGTATATAACTTTGGTGGCCACTAGACCTTAAAGACCATCTCAGGCTTCGGTGTGAAATTGGACAAACACTTGGACCCTATCATGCAGGCTGTACACAACATCTATGACATCTCTCACTGATTCATTTTTACTTGTTCAATACCTGAAGCATGGGCTGATTATCTTTGTTAATCATACATAGTAATATTTGTTGAATGTGCATAGCGTTTTAACCATCAGGATTTGAGCGCAACCACTTACACTAAATTGTTTATTATGAGAAATAGCACCTAAATTGCTTCCCAGCTTCATTAAGGCTTCATCCAACACCGCTTTTCGATGTAAGCATCGGGGCATTGAAGTAGGTGAGGCCTAGACTAATTAAAGCTTCAGTCCACAACTAGTCCTATTTTTGCATTTAGTTGTGTTATGCTTTATAGTATGGAAATTTATTAGAAAATGCTTCTCATCCTTTTGTTTCCATTTGAATTTATTGATTCATGTTGCTAAAGATGACCGGATGTTTTTACTCCATGTGTAGGTGTGTGTGTAGAAGCTTCGGCCCTGATCATTGCCCCAAACATGCCAATGAGGGGAATTCCAAGGCAGTTGGCACAATATTCTACTACTAGAATAACAAAATGACTGCATCTCACAAATATTACACTTGGCGCTGCTGGCTAGGTACTCCCTCCATACCTAAATATATGACGTTTTTGGTAGGCTAGTTAGTGTTAGGGTTCTGCTTCAAGTTTCTCGGATAGCTTGCGACTCTCCTCTGGTATTGTCACTGACTTGTTTTTCTCTGAATTCGATGATGTCTTGCCCAAGTAACGGTGACTTGATTTGGAATGACTCGATTGCTTCTCGTTCTCTGGTTCCACTTCCTGCAATAAGGCCAAAGAACTAGCAGTATCCACGTCTTCAGAATGATGTAAGATAACTACTGAACGAATCTCGGCACGCAGGCCGGCTAAATATCTCTCAACAAAGAGCACTTCGCTGGTGTTAGGATTGGCCAGCAGCACTTGGTGTCTAAGTGTGTCAAATTTAAGAGTGTACTCATCTACCGATCCTGTTTGGTTCACCAGCAGTAATTGCCTCATGAGCAGGGGCGGAGCCAGGATTTGAAAAGGGGGGGGGGGGGGGGGGGGGGGGGCGAAGAGGATCGCGCATAAGAACTAGCACAAGTATATAAGTCAAATCTTGAATAACAACATATGCTTTTGCAACTAAAGCAAGCTACAATTTTGTCTGTTTTAATGGAACTCAACATCCACCAAGCTAATCTAATAAGTCAATAGTCTTAGCGACAGCAACCATGAATTTTGCAGCTATTTTCTTCCCAATATAGGCAATCATGGTCGAAGAAACTTTATTTTGAAAATGTGTATTGCAAGTTCCTAAGCTAAAATGAAATTTATTGGCAGCTACCTTCATTTCGAATGCATGTTTGATAATCTCATCAATGGTGAATCATAGACAAATTAGAAAAATAAATTAGACTTCCAGCAGATACTCTCTTACCTTATGTCCTTATAATCCATGCTTGCGTTTACAAATTCCATTATCATCTCGACATTTAGATGTGATGCCATAACCATAGATCAACGGCAGGTCAGCACCCCACTAGCGATTCTGCTTAGTACTGCACGAAATAAATATGTAACTAATTTAACATAACTAGTAATCTGTACTTGCATTATTATAATATGCCTATATGAGAATCACGAGATCAGGTTTGGGCTCACGCTTGAGGTTGGAGAATTACAGTGAGTAAATAGATGCTTGGATTGATCGGCTTCAGATTCGGCGGGCAGTCGATAGGCGCGAAGCACCCCGCGCTTGGCAGCCGCACCTTTGCCAGCTCCTGACGGCGATGCTCGATGGAACCCTAGCACGGGCGAGACGATAACCAAATTGAGTCGTCAGGTCCGGTCAATGTGGATAAATCAATCGATTGACTGCCGATGCATCAATTGTGGGCTAGGCTTTACTTCCGGGCTATACTTTTGGGCTTGGCCGTTCAGCGATCAGCACGTTCGACTGTTAGAGGTTATCCTATTTCATCGCTAATTTCCGATCGAGTAGATTGAGATTATAACGTCCAAAGTACAGTAGTACCCCCTCGTACCTGTGAGGGGGGACCGATCCATGCCTTTTACCCCACTTCTCCCTAGCAGCATCCTCATGCCAGTGAATGAATTCGCGCCACTTTTGAACCATCTTAAGCCACAAAGCAGCGTTGCCCACACAGTTCAGGGAAGCAAAATTAACTTTCATCCCACCAGGAACATCGTAAATCTCAAAATAGAGCTCACAATTACCTAACCAAACCTGATAATCCCCCCCATCAAACTTAGGAAAATCCATTTTAGGTGTGGATCCAAAGTGAGAGCGATGTGAATTGGGTGTCGTGCGCCTATCATCTGCTGCAAACTCTCTGTCGAATAGGTGATGAGCATGAATGGGCATACCGTTGGTCGGAGGCAGAGTGGAGGATCTCGGATCCCCCAGCACTGGCCCCCGAGGATGGTGATGCCCGTCGTGCCCCTCGGGCCGATCCGTGCGCCCCTCGACCGTGGGAGGGGTGGTGAGGATCGGATCTGGAAGGCGCGGCGCTGGCGACTCGAGCACATCTAGCCGTGCCTCCGCATCCTCCGCATGGAGTTGGAGAAGCGACGTCGAAGCCGTCAGGGACTTGGTCGCAGTGTCCATCGCTTGCATCCAGGCCTGGAATTCCTTGAGTTGCTCGGCGATGGCGTTCAACTTGGCGTTGGTCGCCGCCCCCTGCTCGCCGACCATCTCCATGGCCGTGGAAATCTGCAGCTCCACGGCGGTCGAGCCGCGCTTCTTAGGCGCCAGATCGACTCACGGAGCCGTTGTTCCTGTCAAGAGATAGGAATTACAGCCACGACCTGAGGTCGCTGCTAACCCCAGGCGGACTGATGGATCGAGCGTGCACACGCGGTGGATCGAGAGACTACTGATACCAATTGTTAGGGTTCTACTTGCTGGACACAACTTGGATACAGAGATGGAGAGGGAGGAGAAGCTAGGAAGGGGAAGAAACAGAGAAATGAACTCCTGATCTAATTCCTTCACACCGTCTTCCGTCATCGCCGCCTATCATATAGCTGACTCGCTTGTCGTCTTCTTTCTTCCTTCCTCTTGTTAGGCCTCGAAGGCGCGGGCCAGCCTTCGGTTCCTTCTGGACGCCTTGGGCCGTCGACCGGGTGTGGGCCAGTACATTGATACGTCCAATTTGCATCATGATTTCCTACTAATAATTATTATATTTTTGATCATTATTTCACTTTATGGTACAATTCTTATGCCTTTTCTCTCTTATTTTGCAAGATTCACATGAAGAGGGAGAATGCCGGCAGCTGGAATTCTGGACCGGAAAGGGATGAAATAGAGATAGCTATTCTGCACAACTCCAAATGACCTGAAAATTTACGGAGAATTATTTTGGAATATATAAAAAATACTAGCAAAAGAATTACCAGGAGGGGACCCACCAGGCAGCCACAAGCCTGGGGGGCGCGCCCTACCCCCTAGGCGCGCCCTACCCCCTAGGCGCGCCCCCAAGCTTGTGGGGCCCCTGGCAGGCCTCCGCCCCCCTCCTTCTGCTATATGAAGCCATTTTCCCTAGAAAAAATCAGAAGACTTTCGGGATGAAGCGCCGCCGTCTCGAGGCGGAACCTGGGCAGGAGCTATTTTCCTCTCCGGCGGAGCGATTCCGCCGGGGATACTTCCCTCCGGGAGGGGGAAATCGAAGCCATCGACTTCACCAACGATCCTCTCATCATGGGAGGACCAATCTTCATCAACATCTTCACCAGCACCATCTCATCTCAAACCCTAGTTCATCTCTTGTATTCAATCTTTGCCTCAAAACCTCAGATTGGTACCTGTGGGTTGCTAGCAGTGTTGATTACATCTTGTAGTTGATGCTAGTTGGTTTATTTGGTGGAAGATTATATGTTTAGATCCTTAATGCTATTCAATACCCCTCTGATCTTGAACATGAATATGATTTGTGAGTAGTTACTTTTGTTCTTGAGGACATGGGAGAAATCTTGTCATAAGTAATCATGTGAATTTGGTATTCGTTCAATATTTTGATGCTATGTATGTTGTGCTTCCTTTAGTGGTGTCGTGTGAACGTTGACTACATGACACTTCACCATCTTTGGGCCTAAGGGAAGGCATTGTGGAGTAGTAATTAGATGATGGGTTGCTAGAGTGACAGAAGTTTAAACCCTAGTTTATGCGCTATTCCATAAGGTGCTGATTTGGATCCATATGTTTCATGCTATGGTTAGAGTTATCTTAATTCTTCTTTCATAGTTGCGGATGCTTGCGAGAGGCGGTAATCATAAGTGAGAGGCTTGTTCAAGTAAGAACAACACCCAAGCACCGGTCCACCCACATATCAAATTATCAAAGTAGCGAACGCGAATCAAACAAACATGATGAAAGTGACTAGATGAAATTCCATTGTGTCCTCGAGAACGCTTTGCTTATTATACAAGTTCGTTCCGGCTTGTCCTTTGCTACAAAAAGGATTGGGCCACCTTGCTGCACTTTATTATACTTTTTACTTGATACTTGTTACGAATTATCTTGCTACCGAAACTATCTGTTACCGCTACTTTCAGTACTTGCAGAGAATACCTTGCTAAAAACCGCTTGTCATTTCCTTCTGCTCCTCGTTGGGTTCGACACTCTTACTTATCGAAAGAACTACGATTGATCCCCTATACTTGTGGGTCATCAAGACTCTTTTCTGGAGCCGTTGCCGGGGAGTGAAGCGCCTTTGGTGAGTGGAATTTGGTAAGGAAACATTTATATTACGTAATGAAATTTACTGTCACTTGTCACTATGGAAAGTAATTCTTTAAGGGGCTTGTTCGGGGTATCTTCGCCTCGACCAGAAGCATTGAGAGTTTCTCCTCAACCTATTGAACCTACTGAAAATATTTATTATGAAATTCCTTCGGGTATGGTAGAGAAACTGCTAGCTAATCCTTATTCAGGAGATGGAACGGTACATCCTGATATGCACTTGATCTATGTGGATGAAATTTGTGGATTGTTTAAGCTTGCAGGTCTATCCGGAGATGGATTTAAGAAGAAAGTATTTAATTTATCTTTGGAGGGAAAGGCATTGACATGGTATAGGCTATGTGATGATATTGAAACATGGGACTGGAACCGGTTGAAGCTGGAATTCCACCAGAAATTTTATCCTATGCATTTGGTTTATCGTGATCGGAATTATATATATAATTTTTGGCCTCGTGAAGGATAAAGCATCGCTCAAGCTTGGGGGAGGCTTAAGTATATGTTGCACACATGCCCCAATCATGAGCTCTCAAGAGAAATAATTCTTCAAAACTTTTATGCTCGGCTTTCTTATAATGATCAATCCATGCTTGATACTTCTTCTGCTGGTTCCTTTATGAAGGGAACTATTGAATTCAGATGGGATCTTCTGGAAAGAATTAAACATAACTCTGAAGATTGGGAAATCGACAAAGGTAATGAGTCAGGTATAAATCTTGAGTTTGATTGTGTTAATTCTTTTATGGAAACTGATGCTTTTCATAAGTTTGGTACTAAATATGGACTTGACTCTGAGATAGTAGTTACCTTTTGTGAATCTTTTGCTGCTTATGTTGATCTCCCTAAGGAGAAATGGTTGAAATATCATCCACCTATTGAATTGAATGAAGAACATGTTAGTGTTAAAGAAGAAATAATTGTTTACCATGTTGATCCAGTTGTGCCTACTGCTTTAGAAACCTCCTTTCCCTGTTAGGATTAAGGAACATGCTAAAGCTTCAACTGTGGTTAATAAGAGTAATATTAGAGCACCTAAACCTTCTGAACAAATTAAAATTGAACCTAATATTGCAATGGTTAAAGATCTTTTGGTTGATAATATTGATGGACATGTCATATATTTCTATGATGAAGCAACTAGAATTGCTAAACCAGACACCAAAGATAAAAACAAACATGTAATTGGCATGCCTGTTATTTCTGTTAAAATTGGAGATCATTGCTATCATGGTTTATGTGATATTGGTGCTAGTGTGAGTACTATCCCGTTTACTCTCTATCAAAAAGTTATGAATGATATTGCACGTGTTGAGATTGAAGATATTGATGTTACTATTAAGCTTACAAATAGAGATACTATTTCACCGCTTGGGATTGTTAGAGATGTTGAATTCTTGTGTGGTAAGATCAAATACCCTACTGGTTTTCTTGTTCTTGTATCACCACAAGATGATTTTTGTCCCATTATATTTGGTAGACCTTTGTTGAATATAGTTAATGCCAAGATTGATTGCAATAAAGAAACTATCAGTGTTAATTTTGGAGAGGTGTCTCATGAGTTTAATTTCTCTAAGTTTCATAGACAACCTCATGATAAAGAATTACCTAATAAGGATGAAATTATTGGTCTTGCTTCTATTGTTGTACCTCCTACTGATCCTTTAGAACAATATTTGCTAGACCATGAGAATGATATGCATATGAATGAAAGAAATGAAATAGATGAGCTGTTCTTTAAACAAGCACCTATCCTTAAACATAATTTGCCTGTTGAAACCTTGGGAGATCCACCTCCACCCAAGGGTGATCATGTGTTTGAATTAAAGCAATTACCTGATACACTTAAATTTGCGTATCTTGATGAAAAGAAGATATATCCTGTTATTATTAGTGCTAACCTTTCAGAGCATGAAGAAAAGAGATTACTTAAAACTCTGAAGACGCACCGGGCTGCTATTGGATATACTCTCGATGATCTTAAGGGCATTAGTCCCACTTTATGTCAGCATAAAATTCATATGGAGCCAGACGCTAAACCCGTGGTTGATCATCAAAGAAGGTTGAATCCTAGAAAGAAGGATGTGGTAAGAGCTGAAATATTAAAGCTTCTGGAGGCAGGTATAATTTATCCCATAGCTGATAGTAGATGGGTAAGTCCTGTTCATTGTGTTCCTAAGAAAGGAGGTATTACCGTTGTGCCTAATGATAAAAATGAACTTATCCCACAAAGAATTGTAACTGGTTATAGGATGGTAATTGATTTCAGGAAATTAAATAAAGCTACTAGGAAAGATCATTATCCCTTGCCTTTTATTGATCAAATGTTAGAAAGACTATCTAAGCATACACACTTTTGCTTCCTAGATGGTTATTCTGGTTTCTCTCAAATACCTGTTTCACCTGGAGATCAAGAGAAAACCACCTTTACTTGTCCTTTTGGAACTTATGCTTATCGTCGTATGCCTTTTTGTTTATGTAATGCACCTGCTACCTTTCAAAGATGTATGACTGCTATATTCTCTGACTTTTGTGACAAGATTGTTGAGGTTTTCATGGATGATTTCTCTGTTTACGGAACTTCTTTTGATGATTGCTTAAGCAACCTTGATCGAGTTTTGCAGAGATGTGAAGAAACTAATCTTGTCTTGAATTGGGAGAAGTGCCACTTTATGGTGAATGAAGGTATAGTTCTTGGGCATAAAATTTCTGAAAGAGGTATTGAAGTTGATAAAGCTAAAGTTGATGCTATTGAGAAAATGCCATGTCCTAAAGATATCAACGGTATAAGTAGTTTCCTCGGTCATGCTGGTTTCTATAGAAGGTTTATAAAAGACTTCTCGAAAATTTCTAGGCCTCTTACTAATCTTACAAAAAAGATATTCCATTTGTTTTTGATGATGATTGCGTAGAAGCCTTTGAAATACTTAAGAAAGCCTTAATTTCTGCACCTATTGTTCAACCACCTGACTGGAACCTACCCTTTGAAATTATGTGTGATGCTAGTGATTATGCTGTTGGTGCTGTTTTAGGACAAAGAGTTGATAAGAAATTAAATGTTATCCATTATGCTAGTAAAACTCTAGACAGTGCTCAAAGAAATTATGCTACTACTGAGAAAGAATTTTTAGCAGTTGTGTTTGCATGTGATAAATTCAGATCTTACATTGTCGATTCCAAAGTTACTATTCACACTGATCATGCTGCTATTAAATATCTTATGGAAAAGAAAGATGCTAAACCTAGACTTATTAGGTGGGTTCTTTTGCTACAAGAATTTGATCTGCATATTGTTGATAGAAAGGGAGCTGAGAATCCCGTAGCTGATAACTTGTCTAGAATGGAAAATGTTCTTGATGACCCACTTCCTATTAATGATGATTTTCCTGATGAACAATTAGCTGTGATAAATGCTTCTCGTAATACTCCTTGGTATGCAGACTATGCTAATTACATTGTTGCTAAATATATACCACCTAGTTTTATATACCAACAAAAGAAAAAGTTTTTCTTTGATTTAAGACATTACTTTTGGGATGACCCACACTTATATAAAGGAGTAGAGGGTATTATTAGACGTTGTGTACCTGAGCATGAACTGGAACAAATCCTACATAAGTGTCACTCCGAGGCATATGGAGGGCACCATGCGGGAGACCGAACTGCACACAAGGTATTACAATCTGGTTTTTATTGGCCTGCTCTTTTCAAAGATGCACGTAAGTTTGTCCTTTCTTGTGATGAATGTCAAAGAATTGGTAATGTTGGTAGACGTCAGGAAATGCCTATGAATTATTCACTTGTTATTGAACCATTTGATGTTTGGGGTTTTGATTATATGGGACCTTTTCCTAAATCCAATGGGTATACTCATATTTTGGTTGCTGTTGATTATGTTACTAAGTGGGTAGAAGCTATTCCAACTAGTAGTGTTGATCATAACACTTCCATTAAAATGCTTAAAGAAGTTATATTTCCGAGGTTTGGAGTCCCTAGATATTTAATGACTGATGGTGGTTCACATTTTATTCATGGTGCTTTCCATAAGTTGCTTGCTAAATATGATGTTAACCATAGAATTGCTTCTCCTTATCATCCTCAGTCTAGTGGTCAAGTTGAATTAACTAATAGAGAGATAAAATTAATTTTGCAAAAGACCGTTAATAGATCCAGAAAGAATTGGTCTAAGTAACTTGATGATGCATTATGGGCTTATAGAACTGCTTATAAAAATCCTATGGGTATGTCTCCATATAAAATGGTTTATGGAAAAGCATGTCATTTACCTCTTGAGTTAGAACATAAAGCATATTGGGCAATTAAAGAACTTAACTATGATTTTAAACTCGCCGGTGAAAAGAGGCTATTTGACATTAGTTCTTTAGATGAATGGAGAACCCAAGCTTATGAAAATGCCAAGTTGTTTAAAGAAAAAGTTAAAAGATGGCATGATAAGAGAATTCAAAAACGAATTCAAAGTAGGTGATTATGTTCTATTATACAACTCTCGTTTAAGATTTTTTGCAGGAAAACTTCTCTCTAAATGGGAAGGCCCATACATCATCGAAGAATTTTATCGCTCCGGAGCCATCAAAATAAACAATTCCGAAGGCAATAATCCGAGAGTTGTTAATGGGAAAAGAATTAAACATTATATCTTAGGTACGCCCATTAATGTTGAAACTAATATTATTCAAACAATGACATCGGAAGAGCACATCGAGGAAACCTTCCGGAACGCTCCAGAATCCTGAAAAGGAGTAGGTATGTGGTACGGTAAGTAAACCGACTCCAAAACTTCCATAAAAGTACTTTCTGTCCATTTTGGAATATATAAAAAATTAGAAAAATAATAAGCAGTCCGAAAAGTGCATGAGGAGGCGACAAGCCTGGGGCACGCGCCCTACCCCCCAGGGCGCGCCTACTAGGCTTGTGGCGCCCTCGTGGACTTTCCCGACTCCGTTTTTCTTCCATATTACTTGTTTTGCACGAAAAAAATTCATTATATATAGTCCCGGGTGTTTTGACCACCGCATCGCAAGTTTCACCTCTGTTCTTGTTTTGGGCTATTTTTCTGACAGATCTAGATCACCATGGCGCCTCCAAGCTCGTCCAAGGACAAGTTCTATGAGAAGGTCATCAACCCGTACCTACCAGAGGTGATGAAGCACCCTCAAGCCATTGAGATGCGTGAGGGGGTGCTCCACATCTGGGATGTTCAAGGACCTAAGAAGACCGAGAGCGAGAAGGCCAGGCTAGAAGCGGTGGAACAGGAGATCTTCAAGTGCCAGGGGATGGTGGAGCGCGGACTTAGTGCTAACCACTCCATGATCACAGAGTTCATCCGTGAGCACAAGGTGGACGGCAAGAATATTGGGGACGTCATCTTCAAGCTCAATGACCGGATTGATTATCTTCAGGCCCAAATATATGATCTATAAAACCAAAAAATTTGAGTATGAGGCCAAGTTCAAAGGTATGAGTTTAGCTACAAATTTCAGGACTCCGGAAACACGTTCGTCCTTTTATGATGGAGAACCTATGCCTTGGAAGACGGAGGACAAGCCCATCACTTCATCACCACCATCACCGAGATTTGAGTACATGGGTATGGGCACCACCCTTGGCTTGTGCCAAGCTTGGGGGAGGTGCCCCAGTATCGTATCACCATCACTTTTTATCATCATTATCTATCTTAGTTTGATCCTTAGTTATTTCGTGATTTAGAAGAATAAAGTTTAGTATGATCTAGTTTCGAGTGCTTGCTTTGTGATCTATCTATCTATGTAATCGTGTGTGAGAGTTATATAATAAAGAGTAGTTTGAGTTGAGTGTTTTGCTTTTGATGATCCAATCTTAGAAATAAAGAAAGAATAAAAATTAAGATCATATGCTAATCCCATGGGGAGTGATGACTTCATATAAAAGAAGTATAATTGATAAAACTTGTTGAAAGATGACAAACATAGCATTGGTCATTGTTGCAATTCATGAAAAAGTAATAAAGGAAGAGAGGTCTCACATATAAATACACTATCTTGGACATCTTTTATGATTGTGAGCCCCCATTAAATATTCTATGTCAATTAGTCGACGTTGGACAAGGAAGACAACGTAATGAGTTATGTTTGCTTATATTCACATAGAAGTTATATTGTTTTGGATCCTCTAACATGTGGTGCTTGCCCCCTATCTTTTGCTAGACAAAATTCCGCACTAAGTAGAGATACTACTTGTGCATCCAAAAACCCTGAAACCCAGTTTCATGTCATGAGAGTCCACCATATCTACCTATGGATTGAATAAGATCCTTCAAGTAAGTTGTCATCGGTGCAAATCAATAAAAATTGCTCCTAAACATGTATGAACTTTTATTGTAAGGGAAAATAAGCTTTGTACGATCTTATGATGCTGGAGTAATAAAAGCGACAGACTGCTTAATAAAGGTCGCTATCAGAAGGGGCAATATAAAGTGACGTTCCTTTACATTAAGAGTTTGCACATCCAAAAACAAAAAGCGCATGACAACCTCTGCTTCCCTCTGCAAAGGGCCTATATTTTACTTTATGTATTTACTTTCATGCAAGAGTCTATAGTATTCTCTTCTATTCTGTTTTTATTTTTTCTCTCTTGGCAAGCATTGTGGTGGGGATTGATCCAGGCATATATATCCAGTTGGATGTAGGTGATCATGAGTTATTATTGTTGACATTACCCTTGAGGTAAATACGTTGGGAGGCGAAATTATAAGCCCTTATCTTCCTATGTGTCCGACTGAAACTTTTGCTCCATAAGAATGTCGTGAGTGTCAACAATCATAGAAGACTAAATGATGGTTGAGTATGTGAACTTGCTAAACAAAGCTCTTACATAGACTCTTTCTGATATATGATGAATTGTAATTGCTTCAGTGACTGAGATCATAGTTTGTTAGTTTTGAATTTGGTTTATGGTTCATACTTTAACTTGTGGATGAATTGTCACTTTTTCATGAGAAGTTTTATGATGATATATTGCTTGTATAATAAAGATCATGATGCTCCATGTCCATATTTTATTTTTATCGACGCCTCTCTCTCTAAACATGTGGTCATGATTATCGATTTCGGCTTTCGCTTGAAGACAAGCGAGGTCTAAGCTTGGGGGAGTTGATACGTCCAATTTGCATCATGATTTCCTACAAATAATTATTATGTTTTTGATCATTATTTCACTTTATGGTACAATTATTATGCCTTTTCTCTCTTATTTTGCAAGATTCACATGAAGAGGGAGAATGCCGGCAGCTGGAATTCTGGACCAGAAATGGGTGAAATAGAGATAGCTATTCTGCACAACTCCAAATGACCTGAAAATTTACGGAGAATTATTTTGGAATATATAAAAAATACTGGCGGAAGAATTACCAGGAGGGGACCCACTAGGCAACCACTAGCCTGGGTGAGGGTGTCCCGGACTAGGGGGTACTCGGGCCGCCGGCCTATCTCTCATAGGCCGGGCTGGTGGGCCGCCCTCTACTCGTCGATGAAAGACCGGACTGAGGGCGACCCCGTGTGTTAGAAGGAAACCTCTGAAGACTTGGCGCCTCCTCCAAGGAATAATTGGCGTAACCGACATGTTTATCCTCCGATGGTAACCACCATGTGTAACCCTAGGGCCCTCTGGTGTCTATATAAACCGGAGGGCTTAGTCCGTAGAGGATAAGATCCAGGACCTAGGGTTTAGCCCAACCGATCTCGAGGTAGATCAACTCTGTAATCTTCATACAATCACATCAATACAATCAAGCAGGACGTAGGGTATTACCTCTTCGAGAGGGCCCGAACCTGGGTAAATCGCTGTCTCTACGCTCCCTGTTACCATCGACTCCTTGACCCATAGTTCGGATCCCCTACCCGAGATCTGCCGGTTTTGGTACCGACATTGGTGCTTTCATTGAGAGTCCCGTCGTGGGTCGCCAAGGATCGATGGCTCGCTGTCCCTGGACAACTCTTCAGCAATGGAATCTGCAACGGGGATATCATCGTCCTCGGACAGCTCTTCTCTTCAGCAACGGAGTTCGCAGCGGGGACATCTTCGTCCCCGGACAGCTCTTTGCGTTCGGCAGCATCGTGTTGCACGCCGATCCGACCGGTCACCTCGACCAGGTCGGCAGCTTCGCACCCGAGCAGGAAATCAGGTTCGGCAACCATGAGTACGTCGTCGATGCTCGAGGCGATCTGGTCTTCACTGGGTTTTCGGCCTTACCCGAGGAACCCACCAACCCCGAGGCCTTGACTTCGGATTCCTTCCCCGCCCCCGTCCTCGGGGCGGGCCTCAGTTCGGACCTGACCTCGAGTTTGGATCCGACTCCGGCGCTGGAAAGCCAAGGGTCACCCTTGGCCGAATACACTCCCGTTATCGGCACGCCGGAGCTCGACTCCAACGGTAGCCCGAACATGGATCCGGTGGACCCCTTGATTTTAAGCGAGATGCTAGACCGGATCCAGAAGATAAATATCGCGGATGGCTCGTCCTTGGACCAGGAGCAGGTCGGACAGGATGCCAGCCATGGGGAATTTTGTGTCCCACCCACCACCCACTTGGTAGCCACTGTCGAAGATTTAACCGACATGCTGGACTACGCCTCCGAGGAGGCTGACGACATGGACGAGGACATCGACGTCCCGCCCTACACGGATACCTTCCTTGCCACTGCCAATACCGGAAAGTGGACCGCCACCTCCACCTATGACGTTTACATGGTCGACACCCCCATGAAGGATGGCGACACGACCAAGAAGGATGGCGGTGATCCCGCCGAAGAACCGCCCAGACGCCGACGACGGCGAGCTAGAGGGCGGGGAAAGGGCAAGGAAAATCACACAGACACGAACGGTACTGGAGATACCGAGACTCCGGACAACCTAGGGGAGCTCGGCGATAACACGCCCGAGCAGCAACCCGAAGCCCAAGAAGAGCACGAGGACCAGGGTGACCCCGAGGACATCGATGATTCCGAGGACAGTAATTACCTCCCTCCGTCTGAAGAGGAGGATAGCCTCGGACCCGAAGACTTTATCGTCCCTGAGGATCCCCTAGAGCAAGAGAAATTCAAGCGGCAACTCATCGCCACTGCCTGAGGCTTGAAGATGAAACAACAACAACTAAAAGCCGAACAGGATACGCTCAACGACAGATGGACAATGGTCTTAGTTGCCGAAGAAGGCCTCGACGATCAACGTCAGGGTCAGTACAAGAGTTACCCACGGCGGCGCCTACTCCTTGAATTTGAGGATGAGGCCTTGATCCCATGCCTCCCAGACGAACTTATGCAAACCAGCCCGACCGCCCCCCTCGAGGACGGGATAGGCCGGCTGCAGAACCCGAACTGCCCCCCGCGCCCCCTCGAGGATGGGATAGGGCGGCCAGGGAAGCCGAACTCGCACCCGCGCCCCCTCGAGGACGGGATAGGGCGGCTGGGGATGCCGAACACCCACCCGCACCTCCTCGCCGAGCAGGCAAAGACCCGGTTCAACCGGACGACCAATACGACCTGCGCTGCGACCTGAATGCCAGAGCGATCCAGTCGAGATTCATTTATGGATCCACAGGATATGCCCCCGCTGGACGGGACGGATACCAGGCTTTGCGCGATAGAAACGACAGAGCCTGAGAGCAGCACCGTGCCCGGATGACGACCGATCTCCGGCGCGACGTGGCCCGAACCAGGGGCGCCGCACACCCAATGTGTTTCACTGACGAGGTGATGCAGCATCAGTTCCCCGAGGGGTATACACCCATCAACATAGAATCCTATGATGGGACAACTGACCCAGCCGTGTGGATTGAGGACTTCCTTCTCCACATTCATATGGCTCCAGGAGATGATCTCCATGCTATCAAGTATTTACCGCTGAATCTCAAGGGACCGGCACGGCATTGGCTGAACAGCCTACCAGAAAACTCCATCGGGAGCTGGGAGGAGCTCGAGGATGCATTCCGAGCTAACTTTCAAGGCACCTATGTTCGGCCACCAGACGCCGATGACCTAAGCCACGTCATTCAGCAGCCCGGAGAGTAAGCCCGGCAATTCTGGAACCGGTTCTTGACTAAGAAGAACCAGATCGTCGACTGTCCGGATGCCGAAGCAATTGCGGCATTTAAACACAGTATCCGGGATGAGTGGCTCGCCGGCCAACTCGGCCAGGACAAGCTGAGAACAATGTCGGCCCTTACCTCCCTCATGACCCGCTTTTGTGCGGGTGAGGATAGCTGGTTAGCTCGTCGAAGCAACCACCCCGAAGACCCCGGCACTTCAGAGATCCGGGACGGAAACGGGAAACCACGGCGCAATAGGAACAATAAGCGCCGGCACTCAAACAACGGCGGTGAAGCCGATGACACAGCGGTAAACGCCGGATTCAGCGGCTCAAAATCGGGACCGCGCAAAAAACCCTCTAAAGAGAATCGCGACGGCCCGTCCGCGCTTGACAGAATATTGGATAGGTCCTGCCATATTCATGGCACCCCTGACAAGCCCGCTAACCATACCAACCATAACTGTTGGGTAATCAAACAGGCCGGCAAGGCCACAGCCGACGAACAGGGCAAGGGCCCCCGCAGCGAGGATGACGAAGAACCTCGCGGGCCAAACAATGGAGGCTAGAAGCAGTTCCCTCTAGAGGTCAAAACCTTGAACATGATCTACGTCATGCATATACCGAAGATGGAGCGGAAGCGCGCACTTCGAGATGTCTACGCCTTAGAGCCAGTAGCCCCGAAGGTCAACCCATGGTCGGCTTGCCCGATCACTTTCGACCGTCGAGACCATCCGACCAGTATACGCCATGGAGGAACGGCGGCTCTGGTGCTCGACCCCATCATGGACGGCTTTCACCTCACTAGAGTCCTTATGGACGGAGGAAGCAGCCTCAATCTGATTTACGCAGATACCGTGAATAAAATAGGGATTGACCCGTCAAGAATCAAACCCAGCAACACCACCTTTAAAGGTGTAATCCCAGGCGTAGAGGTGCGCTGCTCGGGATCTGTGACTTTGGAAGTAGTCTTCGGCTCACCTGATAACTTCCGCGCCGAGGACTTGATCTTCGATATTGTCCCTTTCCGCAGTGGTTATCACGCACTCCTCGGACGAACCGCGTTCGCCCGCTTTAACGCCGTCCTGCACTATGCGTACCTAGAGCTCAAGATGCCAGGACCCAGGGGCGTTATTACCATCAACGGTAATACCAAGCGCTCGCTCCGAACAGAGGAACACACTGCGGCTCTGGCCGCCGAAGTCCAAGCCGCCGAAGAGGCGTCGCAAATCCAGTCCACTGCTAAGACACTAGACGCACGCAAGTGCTCTCAAGCTGCAGCCTCGGTCCCGGTGCACTCCCATGCTCACCCCAAATAGGGATACGCGCCCCACAACACGGCCCACCTAGTCACGAAATACGTACTTCGTGTGCACAATTTCGCACTCAAAATTCCATGGGCAGTTGTCGGGACACATAAAACAAAGGCCAAGAGCTCGGTTCGACCGACAAATGGCCAACAGATGTCTTCAAATCAAACATCGACGACGGGCACCATCTAGGGCCCGATCAGCGTCAAGCTGATATACTACGGCGACTTCTCAAAACCCTTTCCAAGGGCTCGATGCCGAACATTACTACCTCTGCCGAACACACGGTGGACAGCTTCGCTTCCTCGGAAGCCCCTCGAAGAGCAAAGGCGCAGACGTGCAGCAGGGCATAGTAGGGACGTCAAACCACTCATGAAGGCCCTGTGTAAACCTTTACTCTCAATATATTCTTTTCTTCAAAAGTATCTATTAAAGTTACTTCGGCAATCCGGATTGTACGGTTGGACGTCACACATTCAAAGGAAATAAAGACCACTTTATGGTATACTCGTGCAGTCATTCGCGATTCCTTTCCGCCTTTTTAGCCAAAGTAAACTATTACGATACATCTATTTCAACCGGCTTATAGACCGGGGGCTCGAACATAGATCTTACCTTAAACTTTATCCAGGCACTCATTTTTATGTGCTCGGCGTCGCGGATATTGCATTATATGAATCAGTTCCGAATTGTGTCTTTGGTCAATAGTTGGGTTGCCCGGCTCCTGTGTTTACCCTCTTACGTTCCGCACTGTTCGGCTAAGATGGTAAAGGAAGAACCACTGCGATTGTACTTCTAGCTCGCCTGGTTAAGTACCTCGATGGAGAAAGCCGAAAATTGACTGTCACAATAAGCGAGAACTGGTCGGCGATCCGGCGACTCGTGTCAAACCAAAAATCGTTGGAGGTTAGTCCGTGTTACACGAAGGGTTCCCTATTGCAGGAACCATGTGATGATGGTATCTACCGCGGCTCGTCCGAATATCACACAACACTGGGGGCTCGTTACCGGCCCCCACCGTCAAGCTCCTCTGGCTAAGTGAAAGCACTAAAACCACATAGTCTGATTACCTGGTTTTCCGTACATACAACCGCCTCCGGGCACCGAGACATCGGCTAAGGGTTCACGTATTACGAGAATACACCCCAGGCGGTATCTGCCAGGGGGCTGAAGCCGACGACTGGTAACTCTCAATTTCAAACCGACCATACAGGAGTCAAAATTAAACAGGCACTATATTACTAGCCGACCACTTGCATTACACTAAAGCAAAAGTTTTAAACCCTTGGTTACAAGGAAGCTACATCTACTCATAAATTACGTCTTTCGCATACTGGGCCTCTACTGCCCGAGCACCGTCCATCACGACGGGAAAGTACTGCTCGGGACGCCTATGCTCCTTCCCAGGCGGTGGCGGTCCGACAGCCATCTCGGCTGGCTTTATCTTCGACCAATGAACCATTGTCTTGCCGAAGGCCATCCGAGCACCCTCGATGCATGCGGAGCGCTTCCAGGCGTCGACCTTAGCAGGGGCGTCGTACAGCCTCTGCACCAGAGCGAAGTAGCTGCTCGGCAACGGCTCCGATGGCCATAGCTTGACGCAGAGGTCCTTCATCACCGGCTCCGCCATCGGATGCAGCTCCATCAGCTGCTTCATTTGGTTGTTGAGGAGGGGAGGGTGCTCGGGCGCTTGAAATTGCGCCCAGAAAAGCCTCTGCTCGGCCCAACCCTCCTGGCCGGCAAAGAACCTCGCCGCATCCGTCGCACTCTTCGGGAGGTCCGCAAAGGCGCCCACGGAACGCCATACCCGTGTGAGCAACGCGAACCTCTTACCTCCAAAGACACTTTGTAACAAGTACAGCTTACCATCCGCAATCAGCCTGACTTGGCGGAGCTCTTCTTGGTAGCCGCGCACTTCTGTCCGCGCTTCCTTAGCCACCG
The DNA here is from genome assembly GCA_039707655.1 of Elymus sibiricus. Lineage (NCBI taxonomy): Eukaryota > Viridiplantae > Streptophyta > Magnoliopsida > Poales > Poaceae > Elymus > Elymus sibiricus. Next base: position 125,457,751 of record CM077668.1, read on the forward strand.
CCGCCAACGAGGTCACCTCGGCGGCCTGCTCCTTATTCTTCTGCTCAAGGACCTCACACCTTGTGACGGCATCCCCGAGCTCTTGCTACACTTCCAGCACCCTGGCCTCGTGCTTCTCACTTGCGGTTCTCACCGCCACCAGCTCGGCAGCCGCATGTTCGGTTGCCGACCTTTGTGCCACCGCATCCGACTGAGCTGTCCTTAGTGCGGCCTTGAGGCTTTCGACCTCCGCGGCGGCAGCTGCAGTACATTCGGTTATCTCCGTTAGGATACTTCGAACCCTGCTTACAAAACGACGGTTGTCTTCAATATCACAGCTCGGACTTACCTTGCGCCTCGTCGAACCTCTTGTTTACCAGGCTTAGGTCATCTTCGGAGCTTTTCAGCTTCCGATTCAGCTCGGCCAACTCTTCGGCGTTGGTGGCTACGGCCGAAGATGATGCCTGTTCATTAATTATACACAAGTTAGTATCCGGGATGTTGATTTTCGATCCGCTGACAGGTTTTGCCCAAGCCAGTCAGCGTCTCGGGGGATACTATGTATAAGGCTATAAATTTACACAAAGGAATTTTTCTAAGGGAAAAGCATTACTTCGCTCACCTTGAAGCCAGTAAGAAGGCCACTAAAAGCCTCCTTCAGTCCGTTATCCATGGACCGAATACTTTGCAACACCACACCCATAAGTGCACGGTGCTCTTCGGCGATGGAGGAGCTGGTTAGAGCATCCTCCATCTTGTCCGGCCACCCGGTCGACGCCTGCTCTGGGGCAGGCGGGGGTGGCGGCGGCGCTTCGGCCCCTTCCTAATCAAAGTCTGGAGCGCCGGACTCTGGACGCCTTGACGTCTCCAGAGTCATCCTCGGAGAGAGCTCGGGTCATCTGAGGTCCTCCTCTTCATTCACCAGAGGGGCCCTCCCCTCCTGGTCTTCGGCAACCGAGGTGTTCACCTAGGCCATGACAATGTCGCCCCCTCCCCCCGCGTGCGGCACGGGAGGGGTCCTCCTCGATAGGACCTCCTCGGCCTCTTCGACGATCGGGGGAGGCGAGGCGCGGGATTCGGTCCCGCTCTCCGGTAGCGCTGCCGGTGGGGAATCCCCCTCTGAGACTTGGTCGGTGGGGAGATCGTGCAGCGGGCTGCAAGATTACGCACGGAAACGCGATCAGTCTCAGAACCCAGTTCGGCTAAGGATGGTTAAGCGGTTACTAGCACGCGTACCTTTGAGCCTGAGGCTTAGCCCTGGGAATCCTCCAAGGAACCTCTTCGGACGCCTCGGAGTCCTCGGCCGAAGCCGAGCTGTCACCAGACAAGGCCATCTTGGCCTTGCGCGGTCCTTTTAGGGCGGGTTGAGGCGGCTCCACCTTGGCGTCCTCGGACGCCGCTCTTTTCCCTGTTCGGGAGGAGTCGTCTTCCTCCCCGTCCTCTTCCTGCTCCTTCTCCTCTTGCGCGGAGGGAGCATTGGTGTCCCCGGATCTAGCGCCCGGGGGTCCTCGGGAGCGGAGGCCCTCTCTGGCCTCCCTCTGCTGGTCTTTCTTCTTCTTCGGCGCCTCGTACGGCTCCACGGCCAGCATGGCCGTCAGTAGGAGCGTTCTGGGTCCCTCTGGCAGCGGCGCCGGACTATCGATCCGCTGGGCCTTCTTCAGACACTTCTGTGGACGCAAAATAGAAAAGCTGAGTACCTTGTACAAAGGGAACAGTTCGGATATAATAGTACAAAATTGCTCATACCTCCCGTGGAGGATTAGCGGCGTCGAGTCCGATATCTTCCTCCTTGGCCGGCCAGTCCTTCTGCGGTTTGAACAGCGCTCTCCACAGTTGGGCGTGGGATGTGCGGAAGAAGCTGCGCACGGTCGCCGGGTCTCCGGGTGTGTAGGCCCACATGGGGGAAGCATTGTCCTGGCAGGGGAGGATTCGGCGGCCGAGCATGATCTGGATCACGTTGACCAGCGTGACGCCCTTCCCTATCATTTTGGCGATCCGACTTTGCAGCAGTGCCACCTCCTTATTCGACCCCCAGTCGAGGCCCTTCTCGGTCCACGAGACCAGCCTTGTGGGGGGCCCGGATCGGAAGGCCGGAATCGCCTCCCAATCTGCACTCCTCGGCTCGGTGATGTAGAACCATTCCTTTTGCCAGATCATGACGGTCTCGATGAAGGTACCGTCTGGCCACTCCACTCGCGGAAGCTTGCTGATCATCACCCCACCACAGTCCGCCTGCTGGCCATCTACTATCTTCGGCTTGACGTTGAAGATCTTCAACCACATACCGAAGTGTGTCCGGACCCGGAGAAAAGCCTCATAGATGATGATAAAGGCCGAGATGTGGAGGAAAGAGTTTGGCGCGAGGTCGTGGAAGTCGAGTCCGTAGAAGAACATGAGGCCCCTGACAAAGGGGTGAAGGGGGAAGCCCAAACCTCGGATAAAGTGGGGCACGAACACCACTCTCTCACCCGGCCGTGGCGTGGGGATGGCCTGGCCCGCCTCCGGAGCACGGTGGTCGACGCTGGCCGGGAGGTAGCCCGCGCTCTTCAAATCCAAGATGGCGCCGTCGGTGACGCTAGAAGCCTCCCACTTGCCCTTGGACTCGGAACCTGCCATTGTTGAATTGGGCGGGTGGATGGAAAGGTTCCTGGGAAGGAGAGCGGATCTGGGCGTTGGAGCTCAAGTGAGGGAAAGCAACGGCGAAGGGGGGAATTGGGAGCGTGCGGAAGGAGCGAGGGCTGTGCCCCTTTTATGGGCTGTAAAAACCCATCGTCCTTTTACTGCGCCGCAGTCCTCGCCATTTCCCCATGTAACTGTGCCATTATGCGCGCGTGGGGTGAGACGGATTATTGATCATATCCCTTGAAAATAGGACACGATCTCCATATCGATGGGACGTGCCAATAAAAACCACCTCGAACCGCGAATCAAGTTTGTCATAAACCAACTCGCGGTCGTGGCGAGGTGTGACCCTTCGGTAAAAGTTGTCTGGTAAGATACACTGTTCACACCGAAGCGGCTAGCCTTCAGGGCTAAGTTATTATTATGCTTCGTTACCGAGGTACAGCTCGGCTCGTATACGACCGGACAATGCTTGGGAACACAACTCGGTGTACTACAGGCCTGTTACCGATGTCACGGAGGAAAGTGAACTGGTCCACGAAGCCAACGGTGTTCGGCGTCTACCTCGGCTTCGAAGACTAGTTCGGGGGCTACTGAGGGTGTCCCGGACTAGGGGGTACTCGGGCTGCCGGCCTATCTCTCATAGGCCGGGCTGGTGGGCCGCCCTCTACTCGTCGATGGAAGACCGGACTGAGGGCGACCCCATGTGTTAGAAGGAAACCTCCGAAGACTTGGCGTCTCCTCCAAGGAATAATTGGCGTAACCGACATATTTATCCTCCGATGGTAACCACCATGTGTAACCCTAGGGCCCTCTGGTGTCTATATAAACCGGAGGGCTTAGTCCGTAGAGGATAAGATCCAGGACCTAGGGTTTAGCCCAACCGATCTCGAGGTAGATCAACTCTATAATCTTCATACAATCACATCAATACAATCAAGCAGGACGTAGGGTATTACCTCTTCGAGAGGGCCCGAACCTGGGTAAATCGCTGTCTCTACGCTCCCTGTTACCATCGACTCCTTGACCCATAGTTCGGATCCCCTACCCGAGATCTGCCGGTTTTGGTACCGACACTGGGGGCGCGCCCCCAAGCTTGTGGGGTGTGACGCCCCCGACTTAATCGTGCACTAATCATACAAATGCACACAATCAAGCCTAAGGACTCACTTGAAGATATCACAACACAACCCTAAACACAAATAAAAGTCATACAAGCTATTACAGGCCAAGGGCCTCGAGGGCTCGAATACATAATCTCAAGTCATACAAGCATCAGCGAAAGCATCAGATATCTGAGTACACACATAAAGTTAAACAAGTCTGCTTTAAGAAGGCTGAGCACAACAACGACATCTGATCGAAAAGGCACAGGCCTCCTGCCTGGGAGCCTCCTATCTACTCCTGGTCGTTGGTCTCCACGTAGTAGTAAGCTCCAACGGTAGGGTAGTAGTAGTCATCGACTGGGGCAGCTGGCTCCTGGGCTCCGTCATCTAGTCGCAGCAATCGGGTATGGGGAAAAAGAGGTAGCAAAGCAACCGTGAGTACTCATCCAAAGTACTCGCAAGACTTACATCAGAACTAGACTAAGCATGCATCGGTATCAAAGGGGAAGGGGCTGTATCTGTGGACTATACTGCAGAAATGCCAGAATTGAGAGAAAGGCCTAGCCTATCGAAGACTAGCATCTTCAGCGTCTTGCAGCATTAGAAGAGTGCAGATTAGCATAAAATTAAAGTAGCAAGTAAGTAGTAACAACGCCTAGAGATCCTTCCTCGACTCCCTGCGAGAAAGCGATCCCGGAGCCATATATTATTAGGCATCACCAGTATCCAGTTCAAGTTGTAGTAGATCGGGATACTTTCCGAGCGTCCTGTTACCGTGGACACGGCTATTCGAATAGATATACTTCCCTGCAGGGGTGCACCAACTTTACCCAACACGCTCGATTAACTCTGGCCGGACACACTTACTCGGTCCATGCCCGGCCTCGGCTGATCGACACGTCGTAGCCCTATCTAGGTTCGACAGAGAGGCCAGCACGCCGGTCTAAATCCTAAGCACTTAGGGGTCTTGGGCCCATCGCCCTTTGCACTCCTGCGCGTTGCGTACGCGGCCGGTGAGCAGACCTAGCCCCCTTAATACAAGCGCAGGCTTTCCCAGTCCAACCCGGCGCGCGCCGCTCAACTGCTGACATCTGGAGAGCTTCGGCTGATACATATGATGCTGAGTGCCCATACTTATTCCCGCGTGGTGGTTAGTGCGAAAAAGGCTAGAGGCCTACTCAGATCACATATCCTAACTCATTAGTGTGTTGGGAACTCGCGGAAATGAGCAGAGACTCACGATCATGTGACCCCGTCGCCCCGTCTCGTGGACCTACGGCAAGGGCCAGGAATGCCCGGCCGTGCCACGTAATCATCACACGGGTACCCTCATGGTCAACCCGATTCCACATCACTCGCGGGTACCCCTCGGGGCCGACCCGACTTTATCAAGTAATTGTAGTAAAGTCAAAGTATCTGTGTGTCCAACACAGCAAGGGGAATCCAATGAATCACCCTCGTTGGATTCCTACTCGATGTAATCCGTCAAGGAGAACCAGGAGGAATCACTCTCGATGGTCCACACTTGAGGGGTTGCACGACAGAGTCATCATCGGGAAGGGGAGAGCGAGGAATCACCCTCTGCAATCACCACCGTTGTGCTATACTACAGAGATATCATCAGGAGTGCAGTACGAGGTATCACCCTCGGCACTCGATAGTAGCCCCGCAGAGTCGTACAACTAGGGGGGGTGCGGTGATGTGTCGGTCTCTGCACATCGATCACAATGATCGAGGCACTGGTAACAAAGCGGGGCAACATGGACAAGGGTGAGGGGTCACTGATGGATCACTAACCAACCTATTCTAAGCAGTTTTTGGATGACAGTTAAAGTAATAATAGTAGGTTACAAAAACAGGCTATGCATCAGAATAGGTAATAACGGGACAACAATTGTAGCAATTCTAATGCAAGCAGGAGGGAGAAAGAATAGGTGATATAGGCATGTTCAAGGGGGGGTTCGCTTGCTTGGAAGCTCTGCTGAAAGGGGCTGGTCATCAGGGGTGTAGTCGTACTCGGCAGAAGCGTCGGTCTCGGGGTCTACTGGAGAGAAGAGGGGGGGAGGAAACAATAAATACAAGCAACAAATGCAACAAAGATGCATGGCATGGCAATATGCAGTGTTGGTGGTGACATATCGCAGTACTACACGTTTCAGACGGAGCGGGGAAATATCTGGGGATGTTTTCCCAGCTTTAGGCATCTGTCAGACAGATGAATCGGAGGGGAAGGTTCCATGTTTGCATGGTTGTGGGCATGTGACAACTACATGGAGGGCATATTCGGATTCGTCTTGTTTTTCTGATCAACTTTCATGTAGAAAACTTTTTTGATCCGAGCTACGGTTTATTTTCTATGATTTTTCAAAGTTTTAACAATATTCTGAAATTGTTTTAATTACTAAATTCAGCAAAAAAATAATTATGGCGTCATCCTTGCGTCAGCACTGCGTCAGCGGTCAACGGACCCACTGACCAGTCAAAAGGGCCCACGCAGGACCCACTGGCAATGACTGGGCACTGCCCAGTCAGCCGTTGACTGAGTCAACAGGGCCCGTGGGGTCCTTTGTCAGCGACCCAGGGGGCCCCACCTGTCGGGCCACGTCGGCGGCCGTTGTCGGAATTGCTCCGGCGAGCCAAAATGCGGCGGCCGAAAGCCGGAGTTGCTCGGGATTCGTCTATGGTTAGCCAAAAAGCGCGCGGTTGGGTTCTTTCAAACGGGCACTTCGCCGCGCGTCCAACGGTGGTGGCCGCAGCGGCTGAGGTGGCCGGCAAGGCTGCCGACAACGAGCATAGGCGGCGGCGCGATTTAGGTCAGAGAGGAAACAGCAGCAGCAGCGCGCAATGGCATGAGCTAAAGCGGTCGGGGAACCTATGCGTTCGCGCGAGCTTAACGGACACCGATGCGCGACCATTTGGTCACCGGAAGCTCGCCGGCGACGAGCTCCTGCGGCGGTGGGCTCGGCCATGTTGGGAGCGGCAGCTATGGGCATGGCGCTAGGAGGAGAATAGAGCGGAGGGGTTACGGTTCTCACAGCGGAGCCGTAGGGGGTGGCAGCGGGCTCGGGGAGGTCCGGTGGTGGCGGATCGAAAACGGCCGCCGGAGTTGTAGAGGGTCGGAGGCGGGGTCGGGCGCATCGTCCGGGGGCCTCTTCGGTTGTGGTCGTCGGCGTGGAGGTACAGGACCGCGAGGCGGACCTCACGGACACGCCGGGCAGTCGGCTCGCCGGCGGTGGGCGCGGTAGCGACTGGCGCGCGGCGATGGCCGCGTCGGCCGAGGAAGAAGAAGAGGGGAGCGGTGCTGGAGAGGGGAGAGGGAGAGAGAGTGAGTCCAGGGGGGAGCCAGGGGCTCCTATCCTCCACGGCGACGCGCGGAGCGCGCTGTCGAGTGAGCGAGGGGGGGCCAGGGAGTGGGGGTGCGTGCGCGTGCGGTAGAGAGCGACAGCGAGGAGAGAGAGAGAGAGCGGGAGGTGGGAGACGGTCCGGAGTGGGCTGGGCCGGCACTGTGGACTTAAGTCCAGTGCCCTGGGCCCCTTTTTCCTTTTTCTAATTTTTGCCTTTTCTGTTTTATTTAATCAGACAACTATTGCATTTATTTAAGCCACCTCACCAGTTTGCAAAAATGTGGATCCTGGCCCAATAATTAAGTTGCAATATTAGGCAATGTCATAAAAAGTTTGGGACCCAAAAGAATTTATTTGAATTTTCCACAAGTGAATAGGCATTTAAAATGCTTCTTTTTGCACTGATTTAAATGCTATAGTCCATTTTAGCTTCATGGTGATGTTGTTTTCCTTAACAAATATTAGTTAGGGAATTTTGGCTAAATGATGGACTATTTTGCATCCACTTTTGTGCAACTTAATATTCCACCTGCAAATTAATTCAAATCAAAGTGGAGTTTGAAATGAGATATGAATTCAAAGAGTGATCATGCATTATAAACCAAAATGATTAAGCATAATCATGAGGATCACTGTAGCTCATTACACAGGGGTGTTACAGATCTCCTCCACTACAAGAAATCTCGTCCCGAGATTTAAGAGGTGGAGTAAGGGGTATCTTTGGGAGAACTGACCTTTGCAAGGTCGATTATCTGGTGGATAACTCAAGGAATGTGGTAGGAAGTATCTCTCGAATTAAAATTTAAGAAAACATCGAGAGCAAGGTAAGAAGGTACAATATGGAGTTTCAAGCGGATAGACAATCGTTTGATGCCTGAAACAGAGTGTGAAAGGGGTTCAGAGCAACAGGAATAGATCATCTCTAGAAAGGTGGCTCGTGAATTATGTACGAAGCCAAGTGCAAGGATACTTCGGAATCAAGGGTGTACAGGAGAGTCAGGTTTCGATCTTGTGGAACTATGGTGAGGGTGGATTAAGAGTAGGGAGGATGGTGACATCTTGCACGGTTACGATAGCAAGGCATGTCAGAGGATAGCTTGTCAGCTATGTCAGCAACAAAATCGGTACCAAGGGCGTGGGACGAAGAAAACCATTTTTCTGCTCGTTAAAATGAGGCGGACCAATAGGCAAAGTTCTCGTCCACCGGTGTTACCGGAATGTCATCAACGATAGTAACGAGGTTTGTCTGACAGAGTTGTACACCGAGGTGTTTTCATAAGCAGCGAATTATTGCTGCTTGGATCATATAAATTATTTGAAAGGTTAAACAGACGAATGGAAAGGAAAATGTGATTATACACAAGTGTTAGGTGTATATTCTTCCCAAGGAAAAGCAGAGCATTATATACATGACAGTACAGTAAGTATGTAACCATTTAGATATAGGGGCAAGGAGAGTCATGACGTTTACCCATACAACGGTGTTTGAATAATCGATCAAGAAACATTTAGCATTGCACTTCCAATGTTCTTGTTGATATTCAGAGTACCACAGTCATGCTTCGGGGTAGCAATGATATGGTGTTTCAAGTAAAGATCAAATTTGAGGATCACCAGAAATACTTAAGGAACAATTCCAGTTATAGCAAGGAATTCAAGGTACGACCAAAGTATGATCAAGTCTGTGATGGAAGGAATGCAAGGATGTTGTCGATGGTAACACAAATCATCGAGGGGCAAGGATGGCATTTCTCACCATGAATTCAATTGACATCTCAGAAGAAGTCAAAAAATTGATGTTGATCACGACACATTTGTCGAGGGTTACATGAAGATGAAATCGATCAGTGAGATGATCAAAGCAAATGGAATGAAGTTCAAGGTCAACGGAACCACGGATATGACGCTCGGATTCATGTTGTGTAAGCAAAATGATATGATGATGAAAGTTGACACAGGCTTAGCCCATTGTCAGGAATGTGCATTGCGAAGGAGGACCAGGTAGCACAGTTAAGATTAGCACAATAATTATGTAGCGGTCGGCTGGGAATGACATTGTTGAGTACAGACTCATAAGCAACAAGGATGTAAGAAGAGCAATTGAATATGAAGGACACTGTCGGGTAATAATCCAACATTGGATTCGGCGGTCCACAAGGGATCTGATGTGAGTATCGGTGCTCAACTAGAAGAAGGAATGCAAAGGCATCGGATTATATAAGCATCTAAATAATTCGACGATTAAATCCAAAGGAATTATGATTTCTAGAACGAGGGATTAGAAGCAGACGCTCTGATCAAAAGATGAGTAAGTTGAATAGAATTAGATGGACAATCAATTGCAACTTGATTGGCCGAGAACCAACTGATGTCCAAAATGATGTATGAGCCGGAAGGACGAATTCTAAAAATTAACTGATGATAGGGAGCATTCACATACATATTGAATCAATAGGCTCAGATTGACAATGACAAAGGATGTTAATGAATATTGCTAGACATATGGAATTAACCATAATGCAGGTAGGCAAGACTTTCCAAAGCAATATGTTGCAGAGGATTCTCGGGAGATCAGATAGTATTTCAAAGTATTTCGGGAAGCACATGAACAACTGGGGATGAACGGATCCCCGGTAAATGTGAGGAATTATTTGCAGTGCGAAAAGGAGCTGCAAGGCGGTAGGCCCGAAGGATTCCCGGAATATCAAGAGTATTTTCAGGGTATCTTGTAATAACAAGAGCAACAAGGAATGATTGTATGAATGGAAAGTGTATGTAGTTATCCATAAGGACTTATCGGTGGTAGGGAATTGCAAAGGCGGTGGGCACAAGGATCTCGGGAAAACATCGAAGAGTATTTTCGAAATCTTATGGTGAATCAAGATATCATCTGGAATGAGGGGCTCTCCGGGAGGAAGTAGTTACGAGATCCTAGAGTTAGAGTTAGCAAAATCTTTAACCCGAATAGAAGAGAGATCAGAGTCCCAGAGTAAAGAAGAGAAATAAAAGATCCTAATACCACCCATTGGCGACGTGGGCCCGTAAGCCACACAGCCATGTTAGTAAATAGTTTTCAATGACTAGACTCAACTTCGGCGAAGGAGTTGGAAAGGGGGCTACCTACAGGCAGTCGGCTCTGATACCAACTTGTGACGCCCCCGACTTAATCGTGCACTAATCATACACGCAAATGCACATGATCAAGCCTAAGGACTCACTTGAAGATATCACAACACAACTCTAAACACAAATAAAAGTCAAACAAGCTTTATATTACAAGCCAGGGGCCTCGAGGGCTCGAATACATAAGCTCGAGTCATACAAGCATCAACAGAAGCATCAGATATCTGAGTAAACACATAAAGTTAAACAAGTCTGCTTTAAGAAGGCTGAGCACAACAACGACATCTGATCGAAAAGGCGCAGGCCTCCTGCCTGGGAGCCTCCTATCTACTCCTGGTCGTCGGTCTCCACGTAGTAGTAAGCTCCAACGGTAGGGTAGTAGTAGTCGTCGACTGGGGCAACTGGCTCCTGGGCTCCGTCATCTGGTCGCAGCAATTGGGTATGGGGAAAAAGAGGTAGCAAAGCAACCGTGAGTACTCATCCAAAGTACTCGCAAGACTTACATCAGAACTAGACTAAGCATGCATCAGTATCAAAGGGGAAGGGGCTGTATCTGTGGACTATACTGTAGAAATGCCAGAATAGAGAGAAAGGCCTATCCTATCGAAGACTAGCATCTTCAGTGTCTTGCAGCATTAGAAGAGTGCAGATTAGCATAAAATTAAAGTAGCAAGTAAGTAGTAACAACGCCCAGAGATCCTTCCTCGACTCCCTGCGAGAAAGCGATCCCGGAGCCACATATTATTAGGCATCACCAGTATCCAGTTCAAGTTGTAGTAGATCGGGATACTTTCCGAGCGTCCTGTTACCGTGGACACGGCTATTCGAATAGATATACTTCCCTGCAGGGGTGCACCAACTTTACCCAACACGCTCGATTAACTCTGGCCGGACACACTTACTCGGTCCATGCCCGGCCTCGGCTGATCGACACGTCATAGCCCTACCTAGGTTCGACAGAGAGGCCAGCACGCCGGTCTAAATCCTAAGCACTTAGGGGTCTTGGGCCCATCGCCCTTTGCACTCCTGCGCATTGTGTACGCGGCCGGTGAGCAGACCTAGCCCCCTTAATACAAGCGCAGGCTTTCCCAGTCCAACCCGGCGCGCGGTGCTCAACTGCTGACATATAGAGAGCTTCGGCTGATACATACGACGCCGAGTGCCCATACTTATTCCTGCGTGGTGGTTAGTGCGAAAAAGGCCAGAGGCCTACTCAGATCACATATCCTAACCCATTAGTGTGTTGGGAACTCGCGGAAACGAGCAGAGACTCACGATCATGTGACCCCGTCGCCCCGTCTCGTGGACCTACGACAAGGGCCAGGAATGCCCGGCCGTGCCATGTAATCATCACACGGGTACCCTCATGGTCAACCCGATTCCACATCACTCACGGGTACCCCTCGAGGCCGACCCGACTTTATCAAGTAACTGTAGTAAAGTCAAAGTATCTGTGTGTCCAACACAGCAAGGGGAATCCGATGAATCATGCTCGTTCGATTCCTACTCGATGTAATCCGTCAAGGAGAACCAGGACGAATCACTCTCGATGGTCCACACTTGAGGGGTTGCATGACAGAGTCATCATCGGGAAGGGGAGAGCGAGGAATCATCCTCTGTGTAACACCCTGGTTTTCGCTCCTTGTTTTTTTCCTTCGCGGGATTGGACTCCCGTTTTCTTTTTGGTGTTATTGGATTTTCTCTCGCTCTTGGATATATGAAGATGGTCATTTAGTCTTGCCTTTTGTATCAGACCATAGATTCTCTTCAACCCAACTTGGTCACCCAAACTATATTCTCAGGATTTTGCCGCCGAAACCCTAATTCTAGCAGTTACAAAGGAATCCCAATTTTCTTTGATTTGTTGCCTCCCAAAATTTTCCCAGTGATCATCCCATATTTATAAACCCTGGATATGTAAAAATATTGCCAAGTCATTTGCAATATTTTTCATTTAAAATTAATTCCTTTTTCTGCAGTTTAAAGGAATTAAATCTAGGAAAATATCTATCCATCTCCAAAGTTCATGAAAACTTGTGGAGATATTCTTTGTGATCATATTGAGCTCCCATAAAAATATTGGCAATAATTAAATAAGGGAAATTGCATTTTCCTATTTAAAGCCAATATTGCACTTTGGGCACTTTCCAAAGGAACTACCATTTTGGCAGCCAGGAAAATTCCAAATAATTTGTGGAGCTTCTCCTATCTATATCTTCACCATTTACATCAAGATTCCAAGTTCCATAGTTCAAAGTTTGAGAGCATCATCCAATTCTAGTTTCTGGACCTATTTTAAGGTTGTGAAGCAACTATATTTTATATTGATTCAAAAATCTTGAAATTAATCCAGGACCTCACATTCTCTATATGATGTGATCATGCAAAAATTCGCATCATTTTATCCAGCCAATTTCTCCCAAAAATTCCATCTAGTTTCTGTCCAGATTCATGCTCTGTGAAGGAAGTACCATGTAGAAACATCCAAATGAGCTGAAATTTTTCCAGCTATCTCTCATGACCAAATCATCACCCTATACAAAAGTTCAGCTCATTTCATCAAGCCATCTGAGCACAGCTTCCATGTTTGGATTCTGGACCAAAAATTGCATTGCAAAGGAAGTATATGCAAATGAGGTCCAAGTGGCTTCAAATTTGGCAAGCATCTAGTCCTTCCTACCACAGTTCACTATGACAAAGATTCAGCCCCTCTCCTTTATTTTTTTTTCCATAAAAGTCCACCCAAGTTTCTGATCAGAAACATTTTCTGGTCAAAATTTTCCCCCTCTCAGCCTTCCAGTGGATTCCAGCCACCCCTAGCATCTATTTGACCTCTGAGTCACGCATGAGACAAAGTTTTGGGTCAAGGCGTGCGCCAGAGAGCGTTTTGGCATGATGACCACGCGGACGGCAAGCAGAAGCGCGCGCTCTGCGTTGGTCTGCTTCGCGCAGTCGCCTCCGGCCGACCCCCGCTTGTCCGAGCGTGTCAAACGGCTCCACGGCGTCCACCTGCCCCTCCCTAGACCCTTTACCCTCCAGCTTCTTCCTCCCCATGCCACAACAGTGCCGCCATGGCCACTGTCCGCCCGTGACCGCCGTCGTTTTCCCTCTCCCGTTGGCTTTTTCCTCCCGAGCCGTCGCATCTCGTCAGGTCGGCAGCACCGCGACACCAGCAAGACTCCAACCACGTTGCTCGGAGGCCTTAGACGCCGGCCAGCTCACCTGAGCGGCCGTGCTTATCCAGTGGCCTCGCCGGGCTATAAATAGCCAAGGCCGAGCCCTCCTCGAGCATCCCGAACCCCCTCAGCCTCCTTCCCTCTCCCTCTGGTTCCCTCCTGCAGCCTCGCCCGGCCGACCCCCTCGCCGGAACCCTCCCATGGCCGAAGCTCTGCCGCCGGCCTTCTACTCAAATTCGGGCACCACAGCCATCCCCGACTCTGTCCAAGATCACCACAGAGCTCGCCATGCCCCGGTTACCCTTCCCACCCCCTCGCCCAGCCTCAACGCCCAACGGAGTTTCGCCGGCCACCGGGGCAGCCGCTCTCTGCCTCCCCTTGCCGCCGCATCTCCAGCCTCTCCTGCCGCCCGTGCGACCCACTCCTGGGTGTGGTGCTCGCCGGCGCACCCGTCTGCGGCCTCGCCCGCCTCAGCGGCTTGCCGGAGCCCCACCATTGCTCGAGCCCGCAGCCTACTGCCTCCTCCCGTCGCCGCACTTCTAGCCACCCCCGCCGTCCCCGCTACCCACCATCGGATGCGGCGCTCTTTCCCGAGCTCGCTGGTACCTGGAACGCCGGAGATGGTGGCCGGAGTCGCCGGGGCTCGCCGTCGGGGTCACCGGCCTCGCCTGTGCCTCTGTTCGTCGGGAAAAGACAGAGGAGGAGGAGGAAGAAGGAGAGGGAGGAGCGAGAAGATGGTGCGGGCCCCACCTGCCATCGGCTGAAGCCAGGCCCCGCCCCGCCACGCCGGATTAAGTGGTGGCGGTTTTTCAGAGAATGCACTTTCCTGTTTTGAAAGCGTACTCTGGCGCAGTTCTCGGCCAGAATACGTTTTCTCTGCAGAGAAGGCGTAATTTTCTGGAATGCGCTTTCACTTTTCAGCCGCCGGCCGAAACCTCTATTTTGCGGACGTTCATCAGTTAGGCGCAGAAATGAACATATTTTCGTCTGTTTTCTGCCAAACGAACGAACGGCCCTAACTTCGCGACCGTAACTCCAATTCAGGTGAATCCAAAGCCCGCTTCTTCATTTCGTCGAGCCCGTTCCGATGATGTCACTTTCACCATGTTGACACTTTCTGAAAATGCCCATTTTGCCCCCGCCCTATATTCAGCCCCTCTGAGAGGGAATCCTTTCCGGCGAATTTTCCGCGAGGTGATCGCACTTCTTCCCAGAGTATTCCTCGACCCCCAGGCAAGCCGACCATCTGATATATGCCCTAAAGCATTGCTCTATGTTATTCTTGTGTGTTTAATTAATGAGTATGCCTGTGTTAGAAATAATTGAACTCCTGCTAGGTTGAACTTGCTATTTGCATTACCTGCTAATGCTCATCATGTTATCACACTAGTGACTCGTAGATGACAATATGGAGATAGGTTGTTATGTTTTCATCGTGCATTACTGCTGTTATTGCAATAATTAAGAAGGTGACTTAATAATGACAACCTCCTCCGTCGGCTGTATCGAGTTATAGTGCCACCGAACTGAGCTCATCGAGTGCAACCACACTTGCCTGGATGGGGAGGCCCTAACTTGGTCTATTGTCTTGCCTCTTGTCGGGACCTCCAAAGAGGGAGGGTTATGCGTGCGTGCTACCCTGGCCCGGTAGGCGGCGATAATCCTGTGAGCCCAGTTTAGTTATATGGTACCAGGTCCCCGTTTGGGACAATTTAGTTTGGCCACGACGGTGGCAGGTGTCACGGGGTGACACAGGGGCCACCCAGGACATGACCCTGGGAGGGTATGATTGTCGGTGGGACCGTAAGACTGCCAGGCAATAGACAAGTTTTGTTGGAGCAGCACCGGTCCACCCGAATGGGAGCACGAGGCCAGGAGCTCCATAGTGTGGGTAAAGTGCGCAACCTCTGCAGAGTGTAAATCTATTCGAATAGCCGCCTCCTCGGTCATGGGACACAGTTCGTACTAGGTCACACTATTTGGTCTGTGTCGAGTCTAGAGGAGCAAATTATATAAGGTTATTGCTAAGACTGAATCAGAGGATGGTAAGGTTTGTCAGACTTGCAGTACAGATGCATGGACATCAGATGATGTCAGGGGTATGAATGTTAGCCATGCGATGGCTATGAGATGAGTGGTCGGAAGACCGAATGACTTGAAGTTGATTTGGATCGAGTTTGGATTGGATCCTAAGATTCTTCGGAGTATGGATTATTTACTGGATATGCTTTATCTTCGTCATACTGTATTTACTTCAGTAGTTATCTTGCTGATAATCCTGCTATGACCTGATAATTTCTATTGCTAGCTAGTTATGCCATGCCATGATAAGTAATATTACTCTAATAACAAACGCATGCTTGAATGCCATGGATTGCTTTGCTTGGTGTATATGTTGGTTTGGTTTGCTTGCGAGTACATTCAAAAGTACTCAGCAGCCTTCAATGTGGCCAGGTTTACCTAAGGATCCGACGTCCACTAGCGAGGAGCCGGAGTGTTCGCGGGCTAGAAGAGTAACCCAGTCAGATCCCTGTGGATTGGAGCCGCACCAAGACCATGCTGCCTTAGATAGAGCTTTCCGCTGCCATCACCCTTGTAAAACATTTCATGTAAGACTTATATATCCATTAATAGAAATGTATGTGTTCATGATACTTGTTGTAAAAGCGCATGCCAGAGTGATTTCCTGGGCTGGTATGTGCGGCGACCATCTGGATACAGTGGTAATCAGGCGGGGCGCCACAACAGATGGTATCAGAGCCAGGCTGACCGTAGGTTACCCTAGCCAGCTTCCATTGTCTTTTGCTCAGTAGAAAGCCTAGATGGATCTCAGCCATCTTTGCCAGACAGGCACGGCTACTATTGATCATAAGGCAACCCCATAGGCTTTTGGCTCCATCAGACCCCAACTCTCGTGGTCTTTGTCTCGGGATGAAATGTCTGCACCAGGCAACGACCCGTGAGCCCTGAACCCCTAGGTAAACCAGATATCCCCACCTTGCTTGCTAACCATGGCATTTCTCTTCTCAAATCTAGTTTCCTTGGGAAACGCCTATAAATTCCATCTTTTCCCGATAATCCTAGGATCGTTGACTAAGACACTTTGGCTTTGGTCGTGCAACGAGTTTGATGTTCCCTAAGGAAGTAGTAGGAGCTTGACACCAATTGCTACCAGGAGCATTGTGTGGTTTGCTTCTAAGTCCTTAGAGGTACATTGAGTGCGCTATATTAGTTATACTAGTGAATCTTTGGCCACGTGTGAAAGGTCCGCAAAACTTGAGCTTTATTTGCTTTGTAGTATTCTTTTTGGGTTTTTCACGGTTCATGCTTCTTTTGTCGATTTCGTTCTGTCGCTCCGACTGGATCCATCTGCAAGAATTACCAAAGAAGACCAGCATACAACTTGAATAATACCCAATGATCCAAATTCTGTAAGAGCCAAGGCAACTGCCTGATATTCAGAACACCAACACCGGAGCTGTCAAGAATAAAGGATGGGTCAGAAGCCGACTCTGCGTGCAAAAGACAAGGCCAGACTATACCTAAGGGAGTTTGCCTCAGAATTGATCACACCAAAGGAACAGTAAGATGAGCTATCAAGAATGGACATCAAAGGCATGTTTCGAGACTGTGAAGGTGCCGAGAGCAACAACAAAACTCTAGTAGGTTGATACAAATTTCAAAATATTCTGGGAATTTACCGATGCATATATAAAATTCTGGGCATGGTGAACAAGGTTGCGAGAAATATGGGTAAGTCCACGGCTGCCCGGAATTAATGAGAATTTCAAATGCCTGGAAGTTCAGCTAAACCAAATGGAATCCTCCGTCAACTGCTCACTACCGGCAACACTTGGTTTGAATTTAAAGGGTATTCCGAATTAATTGTCAACATAAAGTCTGCATCGTTTATGCAACCTCTACAGCAATAATGATCAAACCAGCAGAAGGACAAACGGTGTGCAAGACCAACGGAATATCTCCTCTTAAGATATGGCCTACACCAAGTTCGGGCTCCGCTATGGGTAAATTTTGGATACTTCGGAAGGAAGCCAGCATCGGCCATAGATCCGACTGCATATCACAGTGAAAGGCTTCTGGTATAAGCAACCCAGCCTTTCCCCGCAAGTTATCAGGAGGAGCTTACGACGCAAAACTACCAATCTTCCTCGCTACGTCACCAGGTAGAAAATCTTCTGGGATGCGGTACTCCAGTATTCCTCAGCACGCTACCGCGGAAAGCTTCCGGCATAAGGTACTCAACCTTCCTCAGTAAGCCACATGAGGGAAAACTTCTGAGGTACGATACCCAGCCTTCTTCGGCACGCTACCCTGGCAAAAGCTTCAAGCATAAGGTATTCAGCCTTCTTCAACACGCCATTGTGCCCACAACAATCGTGTCAGCAGCACGAACTAGTTTGGACACACATCCGCCTCAGAACTCAGTGATTATGAAAGGAGGTATCCTACCCCTGCATATGTTGTGAGCATGCAGTCCAGTGGATCAGTTCATGCGAGCCACTCGTACACGGGAATGACAGTGTTCAGAGAAACATCGGCCCAAATATCAAAGAAGGATATGAACATAGCAACCCCTACAAGATATGCAAGAGTAAATTGTGAATACAAGCCCAACAAGCTGGGATATGACCAAGGAGCCATGATGGTAGGTCATGACAGGTTCCCCAAAAGTAACCCTCAAGAACAAGGAAGTCTTGAATAAACAATCTCGGCGATGGTCAATGAAGTAAAGCTTCACAGACAAGGTGATATTGCCAATCCTTGTCGGACTCTTGCATATACGGCCACAACAATGCAGCAAGCATGTTGTACTCCTCATGAGCATGGGCCATCAACCAAGATAAGAGGCTATGCTCCGAAGTATACACCGGATGATAGCCATACTATGTCAGCTCAGTGGTCATAGCAAGGACTACAGAGGCTATATATGGCAGAGCCACCTCAGTAATTGACGAAGTTTGATAGTCTGAATTCACATGGAAATAAGACATTCAGATAGAATAGCTAAAAGCACATACATGTCGACATTGACGGTTCGTAAATATCACGGTGTCATTGGAACAGGAGATTACCGTCTATGATTACTTTGTGGTCATGCCCGACATTTCAGTTGGGAATCTCTTGAGGACGAAGTCAGAATGTGAGAGACAGGAGGAAACACCTCGTACGGACCCCACAGTCAGACTGAAAGAAAGCCATCCCTAGTCACTCGAGGCCATAAGATCGCATGAACCTTGTACCAGGAAAAGAATGCCTCACCCGTGACAGTCAGTGTACAAAGTATCGCAATAAAACAAAAAGCAGCTAGCCCCAAGCCTTGAAAATGAGCTATTCTATTGATACTACTCGCTACCAACCAACCTCAGGCTACAAACTACCAGGAGAGAAGGTTTGCCTGACAGGAAAGAGAAGGATTCAAGGTAGCTGTGTAAAAAGACAACACCTGAGCCCTCAGAAGAGGCAGTTAAAAGGCCAGTAAACCAACAAAGACAAGACAGCTGATGGATCCAAGTCGCACACAGGTATGTCCCCTTGACCAGGAAGTAAGCCCGGAAATCTCAAGGACGAGATTTTCTTAAGGGGGGTAGGTTTGTAACACCCTTGTTTTCGCTCCTTGTTTTTTTCCTTCGCGGGATTGGACTCCCGTTTTCTTTTCGGTGTTATTGGATTTTCTCTCGCTCTTGGATATATGAAGATGGTCATTTAGTCTTGCCTTTTCTACCAGACCATAGATTCTCTTCAACCCAACTTGGCCAACCAAACTATATTCTCAGGATTTTGCCGCCGAAACCCTAATTCTAGCAGTTACAAAGGAACCCCAATTTTCTTTGATCTGTTGCCTCCCAAACTTTTCCCAGTGATCATCCCATATTTATAAAACCTGGATATGTAAAAATATTGCCAAGTCCTTTGCAATATTTTTCATTTAAAATTAATTCCTTTTTCTACTGTTTAAAGGAATTAAATCCAGGAAAATATCTATCCATCTCCAAAGTTCATGAAAACTTGTGGAGATATTCTTTGTGATCATATTGAGCTCCCATAAAAATATTGGCAATAATTAAATAAGGGAAATTGCATTTTCCTATTTAAAGCCAATATTGCACTTTGGGCACTTTCCAAAGGAACTACCATTTTGGCAGCCAGGAAAATTCCAAATAATTTGTGGAGCTTCTCCTATCTATATCTTCACCATTTCCATCAAGATTCCAAGTTCCATAGTTCAAAGTTTGAGAGCATCATCCAATTCTAGTTTCTTGACCTATTTTAAGGTTGTGAAGCAACTATATTTTATATTGCTTCAAAAATCTTGAAATTAATCTAGGCCCTCACATTCTCTATATGATGTGATCATGCAAAAATTCACATCATTTTATCCAGCCAATTTCTCCCAAAAATTCCATCTAGTTTCTGTCCAGATTCATGCTCTGTGAAGGAAGTACCATGTAGAAACATCCAAATGAGCTGAAATTTTTCCAGCTATCTCTCATGACCAAATCATCACCCTATACAAAAGTTCAGCTCATTTCATCAAGCCATCTGAGCACAGCTTCCATGTTTGGATTCTGGACCAAAAATTGCATTGCAAAGGAAGTATATGCAAATGAGGTCCAAGTGGCTTCAAATTTGGCAAGCATCTAGTCCTTCCTACCACAGTTCACTATGACAAAGATTCAGCCCCTCTCCTTTATTTGTTTTTCCATAAAAGTCCACCCAAGTTTCTGATCAGAAACATTTTCTGGTCAAATTTTCCCCCTCTCAGCCTTCCAGTGGACTCCAGCCACCCCTAGCATCTATTTGACCTCTGAGTCACGCATGAGACAAAGTTTTGGGTCAAGGCGTGCGCCGGAGAGCATTTTGGCGTGCTGACCACGCGGACGGCAAGCAGAAGCGCGCGCTCTGCGCTCGGTCTGCTTCGCGCAGTCGCCTCCGGCCGACCCCCGCTTGTCCGAGCGTGTCAAACGGCTCCACGGCGTCCACCTGCCCCTCCCTAGACCCTTCTCCCCTCCAGCTTCTTCCCCCCATGCCACGGCAGCGCCGCCATGGCCACTGTCTGCCCGTGACCGTCATCATTTTCCCTCTCCCGTTGGCTTTTTCCTCCCGAGCCGTCGCATGTCGTCAGGTCGGCAGCACCGCGACACCAGCAGGACTCCAGCCACGTTGCTCGGAGGCTCTAGACGCCGGCTAGCTCACCGGAGCGGCCGTGCTTATCCAGTGGCCTCGCCGGGCTACAAATAGCCACGGCCGAGCCCTCCCCGAGCATCCCGAACCCCCTCAGCCTCCTCCCCTCACCCTCTGGTTCCCTCCTGCAGCCTCGCCCGGCCGACCCCCTCGCCCGAACCCTCCCATGGCCGAAGCTCTGCCGCCGGCCTTCTATTCAAATTCGGGCACCACAGCCATCCCCGAATCCGTCCAAGATCACCACCGAGCTCGCCATGCCCCGGGTACCCTTCCCACCCCCTCGCCCAGCCTCAACGCCCACCGGAGCTTCGCCGGCCACCGGGGCAGCCGCTCTCTGCCTCCCCTCGCTGCCGCATCTCCAGCCTCTGCAGCCACCCATGCGACCCACTCCTGGGTGTGGTGCTCGCCGGTGCACCCATCTGCGGCCTCGCCCGCCTCAGCGGCTCTCCGGAGCCCCACCATTGCTAGAGCCCGCCGCCTACTGCCTCCTCCCGTCGCCGCACTTCCAGCCACCCCCGCCGTCCCCGCTACCCACCATCGGATGCAGCGCTCTTCCCCAAGCTCGCCGGTACCTGGAACGCCGGAGATGGCGGCCGGAGTCGCCGGGGCTCGCCGTCGGGGTCGCCGGCCTCGCCTGTGCCTCTGTTCGTCGAGAAAAGACAGAGGAGGAGGAGGAAGAAGAGGGAGGAGAGAGAAGATGGTGCGGGCCCCACCTGTGATCGGCTGAAGCCAGGCCCCGCACCGCCACGTCGGATTAAGTGGAGGCGGTTTTTCAGAGAATGCGCTTTCCTGTTTTGAAAGCATACTCTGGCGCAGTTCTCGGCCAGAGTACATTATCTCTGCAGAGAAGGCGTAATTTTCTGGAATGCGCTTTCACTTTTCAGCCGCCGGCCGAAACCTCTATTTTGCGGACGTTCATCAGTTAGGCGCAGAAATGAACATATTTTCGTCTGTTTTCTGCCTAACGAATGAACGGCCCTAACTTCGCGACCGTAACTCCGATTCAGGTGAATCCAAAGCCCACTTCTTCATTTCGTCGAGCCTGTTCCGATGATGTCACTTTCACCATGTTGACACTTTCTGAAAATGCCCATTTTGCCCCTGCCCTATATTCAGCCCCTCTGAGAGGGAATCCTTTCCGGCGAATTTTCTGCGAGGTGATCGCACTTCTTCCCAGAGTATTCCTCGACGGCCAGGCAAGCCGACCATCTGATATATGCCCTAACGCATTGCTCTGTGTTATTCTTGTGTGTTTAATTAATGAGTATGCCTGTGTTAGAAAAAATTGAACTCCTGCTAGGTTGAACTTGCTATTTGCATTACCTGCTAATGCTCATCATGTTATCGCACTAGTGACTCGTAGATGACAATATGGAGATAGGTTGTTATGTTTTCATCATGCATTATTGTTGTTATTGCAATAATTAAGAAGGTGACTTAATAATGAAAACCTCCTCCGTCGGCTGGATCGAGTTATAGTGCCACCGAACCGAGCTCATCGAGTGCAACCACACTTGCCTGGATGGGGAGGCCCTAACTTGGTCTATTGTCTTGCCTCTTGTCGGTACCTCCAAAGAGGGAGGGTTATGCGTGCGTGCTACCCTGGCCCGGTAGGCGGCGATAATCCTGTGAGCCCAGTTTAGTTATATGGTACCAGGTCCCCGTTTGGGACAGTTTAGTTTGGCCACGACGGTGGCAGGTGTCACGGGGTGACACAGGGGCCACCCAGGACATGACCCTGGGAGGGTATGATTGTCGGTGGGACCATAAGAGTGCCAGGCAATAGACAAGTTTTGTTGGAGCAGCACCGGTCCACCCGAATGGGAGCACGAGGCCAGGAGCTCCATAGTGTGGGTAAAGTGCGCAACCTCTGCAGAGTGTAAATCTATTCAAATAGCCGCGTCCTCGGTCATGGGACACAGTTCGTACTAGGTCACACTATTTGGTCTGTGTCGAGTCTGGGTGAGCAAATTATATAAGGTTATTGCTGAGACTGAATCAGAGGATGGTAAGGTTTGTCAGACTTGCAGTACAGATGCATGGACATCAGATGATGTCAGGGGTATGAATGTTAGCCATGCGATGGCTATGAGATGAGTGGTCGGAAGACCGAATGACTTGAATTTGATTTGGATCGGGTTTGGATTGGATCCTAAGATTCTTCGGAGTATGGATTATTTACTGGATATGCTTTATCTTCGTCATACTGTATTTACTTCAGTAGTTATCTTGCTGATAATCCTGCTATGACCTGATAATTTCTATTGCTAGCTAGTTATGCCATGACATGATAAGTAATATTACTCTAATAACAAACGCATGCTTGAATGCCATGGATTGCTTTGCTTGGTGTATATGTTGGTTTGGTTTACTTGTGAGTACATTCAAAAGTACTCAGCGGCCTTCAATGTGGCCAGGTTTACCTAAGGATCCGACGTCCACTAGCGAGGAGCCGGAGTGTTCGCGGGCTAGAAGAGTAACCTAGTCAGATCCCTGTGGATTGGAGCCGCACCAAGACCATGCTGCCTTAGATAGAGCTTTCCGCTGCCATCACCCTTGTAAAACATTTCATGTAAGACTTATATATCCATTAATAGAAATGTCTGTGTTCATGATACTTGTTGTAAAAGTGCATGCCCGAGTGATTTCCTGGACGGGTATGTGCGGCGACCGTCTGGATACAGTGGTAATCTGGCGGGGCGCCACACTCTGTAATCACCACCGTTGTGCTATACTACAGAGATATCATCAGGAGTGCAGTACGAGGTATCACCCTCGGCACTCAATAGTAGCCCTGCAGAGTCGTACAACTAAGGGGGGGGTGCGGTGATGTGTCGGTCTCTGCACATCGATCACAATGATCGAGGAACTGGTAACAAAGTGGGGCAACAGGGACAAGGGTGAGGGGTCACTGATGGATCACTAAACAACCTATTCTAAGCAGTTTTTGGATGACAGGTAAAGTAACAACAGTAGGTTACAAAAACAGGCTATGCATTAGAACAGGTAATAACGGGACAACAATTGTAGCAATTCTAATGCAAGCAGGAGGGAGAAAGAATAGGTGATATAGGCATGTTCAAGGAGGGGTTTGCTTGCCTGGAAGCTCTGCTGAAAGGGGCTGGTCATCAGGAGCGTAGTCGTACTCGGCAGTAGCGTCGATCTCGGGGTCTACCGGAGAGAAGAGGGGGGGGGGGAAGAAACAATAAATACAAGCAACAAATGCAACAGAGATGCATGGCATGGCAATATGCAGTGCTGGTGGTGACCTATCGCAGTACTACACGTTTCAGACGGAGCGGGAAAATATCTAGGGATGTTTTCCCAGCTTTAGGCATCTGTCAGACAGATGAATCGGAGGGGAAGGTTCCTGGCTTTAGGCATCTGTCAGACAGATGAATCGGAGGGGAAGGCTACATGGAGGGCATATTCGGATTCGTCTCGTTTTTCTGATCAACTTTCTTGTAGAAAACTTTTTTGATCCGAGCTACGATTTATTTTCTATGATTTTTCAAAATTTTAACAATATTCTAAAATTGTTTGAATTACTAAATTCGGTAGAAAAAGAATTATGGCATCATCCTGGCGACAGCACTGCATCAGCGGTCAACGGACCCGCTGACCAGTCAATAGGGCCCACGCGGGACCCACTAGCAGTGACTGGGCACTGCCAGGTCAGCCGTTGACTAAGTCAACAGGGCCAGTGGGGCCCTTTGTCAGCGACCCAGGGGGCCCCACCTGTCGGGCCACGTCGGCGGCCAGCACCGGAATTGCTCCAGCGAGCCAAAACGCGGTGGCTGAACGCCGGAGTTGCTTGGGATTCGTCCACGGTTAGCCAAAAAGTGCGCGGTTGGGTTCTTTCGAACGGGCACTTCGCCGCGCGTCCAACGATGGTGGCCGCAGCGGCTGAGGTGGCCGGCAATGGCGCCAGCGACGAGCGTAGGCGGCGGCGCGGTTCGGGTCAGAGAGGAAACAACAGCAGTAGCGCGCAACAGCACGAGCTAAAGCGGTCGGGGGAACCTACGCGTTCGCGCGAGCTTAACGGACACCGACGTGCGACCATTTGGTCACCGGAAGCTCGCCGGCGACGAGCTCCCACGCCGGTGGGCTCGGCCATGTTGGGGGCGGCGGCTATGGGCACGACGCTACGAGGAGAAGAGAGCGGAGGGGTTGCGGTGCTCACAGCGGAGCCATAGGGGGTGGCAGCGGGCTCGGGGAGGTCCGGTGGTGGCAGATCGAAGACGGCGGCCGGAGTTGCAAAGGGTCGGAGGCAGGGTCGGGCGCGTTGTCCGGGGGCCTCTCCAGTTGTGGTCGTCAGCGTGGAGGTACAGGACCGCGAGGCGGACCTCACGGACACATCGGGCGGGCGGCTCGCTGGCGGTGGGCGCGGTAGCGACGGGCGTGCGGCGATGGCCGCGTCGGCCGAGGAAGAAGAAGAGGGGAGCGGCGCTGGAGAGGGGAGAGGGAGAGAGAGTGAGGCCAGGTGGGAGCCAGGGGCTCTTATCTACCACGGCGACGCGCGGAGCGCGCTGTCGAGCGAGCGAGGGGGGGCCAGGGAGCGGGGGCGCGCGCGTGCGGCAGAGAGCGACAGCGAGGAGAGAGAGAGAGAGGGAGGTGGGAGACGGTGCGGAGTGGGCTGGGCCGGCACTGTGGACTTAAGTCCAGTGCCCCGGGCCCCTTTTTCCTTTTTCTGATTTTTGCCTTTTCTGTTTTATTTAATCAGACAGCTATTGCATTTATTTAAGCCACCTCACCACTTTGCAAAAATGTGGATCCTGGCCTAATAATTAAGTTGCAATATTAGGCAGTGTCATAAAAAGTTTGGGACCCAAAAGAATTTGTTTGTATCTTCCACAAGTGAATAGGCATTTAAAATGATTCTTTTTGCACTGATTTAAATGCTATGGTCAATTTTAGCTTCATGGTGATGTTGTTTTACTTAACAAATATTAGTTAGGGAATTTTGGCTAAATGATGGACTATTTTGCATCCACTTTTGTGCAACTTAATATTCCACTTGCAAATTAATTAAAATCAAAGTGGAGTTTGAAATGAGATATGAATTCAAAGAGTGATCATGCATTATAAACCAAAATGATTAAGCATAATCATAAGGATCACTGTAGCTCATTACACAGGGGAGTTACATGGGGCCCCTGGCAGGCCTGCGACGCCCTCCTTCTGCTATATGAAGCCATTTTCCCTAGAAAAAAAATCAGAAGAAGACTTTCAGGATGAAGCGCCGCCGTCTCGAGGCGGAACCTGGGCAGGAGCTATTTTGCTCTCCGGCGGAGCGATTCCGCCGGGGATACTTCCCTCTGGGAGGGGGAAATCGAAGCCATCGACATCACCAACGATCCTCTCATCGTGGGAGGACCAATCTTCATCAACATTTTCAGCAGCACCATCTCATGTCAAACCCTAGTTCATCTGTTATATTCAATCTTTGCCTCAAAACCTCGGATTGGTACCTGTGGGTTGCTAGTAGTGTTGATTACATCTTGTAGTTGATGCTAGTTGGTTTATTTGGTGGAAGATTATATGTTCAGATCCTTAATGCTATTCAATACCCCTCTGATCTTGAACATGAATATGATTTGTGAGTAGTTACTTTTGTTCTTGAGGACATGGGAGAAGTCTTGTCATAAGTAATCATGTGAATTTGGTATTCGTTCGATATTTTGATGCTATGTATGTTGTGCTTCCTTTAGTGGTGTCGTATGAACGTCGACTACATGACACTTCACCATCTTTGGGCCTAAGGGAAGGCATTGTGGAGTAGTAATTAGATGATGGGTTGCTAGAGTGACAGAAGCTTAAACCCTAGTTTATGCGCTATTCCGTAAGGGGCTGATTTGGATCCATATGTTTCATGCTATGGTTAGAGTTATCTTAATTCTTCTTTCATAGTTGCGGATGCTTGCGAGAGGGGGTAATCATAAGTGGGAGGCTTGTTCAAGTAAGAACAACACTCAAGCACCGGTCCACCCACATATCAAATTATCAAAGTAGCGAACGCGAATCAAACAAACATGATGAAAGTGACTAGATGAAATTCCCATGTGTCTTCGAGAATGCTTTGCTTATTATACGAGTTTGTTCCGGCTTGTCCTTTGCTACAAAAAGGATTGAGCCACCTTGCTGCACTTTATTATACTTGTTACTTGTTACTTGTTACTAATTATCTTGCTACCGAAACTTTCTGCTACTGCTACTTTCAGTACTTGCAGACAATAGCTTGCTAAAAACCGCTTGTCATTTCCTTCTGCTCCTCGTGGGGTTTGACACTCTTACTTATCGAAAGGACTACGATTGAACCCCTATACTTGTGGGTCATCAAGAATCTTTTATGGCGCCGTTGCCGGGGAGTGAAGCGCCTTTGGTGAGTGGAATTTCGTAAGGAAACATTTATATTACATGCTGAAATTTACTGTCAATTGTCACTATGGAAAGTAATCCTTTGAGGGGCTTGTTCGGGGGTATGTTCACCTCGACCGGAAGCATTGAAAGTTGCTCCTCAACCTATTGAACCTACTGAAAATATTTATTATGAAATTCCTCCGGGCATGGTAGAGAAATTGCTAGCTAATCCTTATGCAAGAGATGGAACGGTATATCCTGATTGTGACACCCTGGTTTTCGCTTCTTGTTTTTTTTCCTTCGCGGGATTTGACTCCCGTCTTTTTTTTCGGTGTCATTGGATTTTCTCTTGCCTTTGGGTATATGAAGATGGTCATTTAGTCTTGCCTTCCCTATCCAACCAGAGATTCTCCCTAGTCCAACCTTGCCACCCAAAATATTTTCGCAGGACTTTGCCACCGAAACCCTACTCTCCGGTCCACCGGAAGGAAAACCCTACTTCCTTCCGTTGCAAAGGAACCCTAATTTTCTTTGGTCTGTTGTCTCCCAAAATTTTCCTAGTGATCATCCCACATCAATAAACCCTGGATATGCAAAAATATTGCCAAGTCATTTGCAATATTTTTCATTTAAAATTAAATCCTTTTTCTGCTGTTTAAAGGAAATAAATCCAGGAAAATATCTATCCATCTCCAAAGTCCATGAAAATTTGTGGAGATATTCTCTGTGATCATATTGAGCTCCCATAAAAATATTGGCCATAATTAAATAAGGGAAATTGCATTTTCCTATTTAAAGCCAATATTGCACTTTGGGCACTTTTCAAAGGAACTACCATTTTGGTAGCCAGGAAAAATCCCAAATAATTTGTGGAGCTTCTCCTATCCTTATCTTCACCATTTCCATCAAGATACCAAGTCCCATAGTTCAATTTTTTAGCACATCTTCCAATTCTTGTTTCTGGATTTATTTTGAGGTTGTGAAGCAACTATATTTTATATTGCTTTAAAAAGTCTCAAATTAATCCAGGACCTCACATTTCCTATATGATGTGACTATGCAAAAATTCACATCATTTCATCTAGCTAATTTCTCCCAAAAATTCCATCTAGTTTCTGTCCAGATTCTAGCTCTCTGAAGGAAGTACCATTTTGGTATTTCCAAATGAGCTGAAAATTTTCCAGTATCTCCATATGCCCAAATAACTTCCCTCCACCAAAATTCAGTTCATTTCATCAAGACAAATGAGTGCGGCTTCAAAGTCAAGTTTCTGGACCAAATTTGGCATTGCAAAGGAAGTATATGCAAACTTGGTCCAAATGACTTGAAATTTTTCCAGAATATACTCCTTCCTACCCCATCTTATTTTGACAACATCTTAATCTCATTTACTTAGCCATTTCACCTTAGCTTGGTCCCCAAGTTTCTGTCCAGAAGTTGTTCTGGATCCCCTCGACCACTCTAGAGCCACCCTGGTCCATCCAGTGATCGATCTCACCCATTTGAGCAGTGAGGGACGAGTGGGACAAGGTCTGGGCGGCAGCCACGCACCGGAACACGACATGGCCGTGGTGACCACGCAATGAGCATCCAGAAACCGCGCTCCATGCACGGCCGGCTCCATGTGGTCGTCTCCGGTCAGTCCCCGCTTGTCCCGGCGTGTCCAACGGCTCCGCACCGTCCGCGTGTCCTCTTCCCCGCACCTTCCCCCTCCCCTTTCTTTCTCCCCACGCCACGGCGAGCACCACCGAGACACTGTCCCGCCCGTGACGCCGTCGTCTTCCTCTTTCCCGTTGGTTTCTTCCTTCCGAGCCGTCGCGTCCTCCTGCTCCTTGTCAGGTCGGCAGCGCCGCGACGCTGAGCTAGCCGCCATCCATTCAAGTCCGAGCACTGGAGCTCTGGCCAGCGCATCGCCGCGTCCGAGCTTATCCTCTCCGTCGCCCGCCTATATATAGGCCGTCCCCGAGCCGTTCGAGCGCACCAACCTCATCCCCTCTCCCTCTAGTCCCCTCCAGCACACTCGCCTGGTCGAGCCCCTCGCCGCAGCACCCCAATTTTTGCCACGGCCGCCGCCCATGGCCACCACCCTACCTTCGCTTTCCGCCGTCCCCGGTGCCCGTGAACTTCACCACTGGACGCACCCCGCTCCAGCGACCTCGCCCAGCCCCTCGCCTGCTCCTGCAGACCACCGGGTCGCCGGATTCCACCAGACCCGCCACCCACTACCTCCTTTCGCCGCCGCGTCTCCGGCCTTCCCCAAGCCCCGTGCTATCTATCCCTGGATGCGGAACTCCTCGGCGAGTCCGCCTGTCCAGTCGCCGGACCCCGTAGCCCACCGGAGCGCCAGGACCACGCCGGAGTAGAGAGCCAGGCGCGGCGTCGGGGAAAGGCAGGGAGGAGGAGGAAGAAGGAGGGAGGAGAGAGAAAGGGCGGGGTGGGCCCCGCG
Source organism: Elymus sibiricus (assembly GCA_039707655.1). Lineage (NCBI taxonomy): Eukaryota > Viridiplantae > Streptophyta > Magnoliopsida > Poales > Poaceae > Elymus > Elymus sibiricus. Next base: position 125,487,110 of record CM077668.1, read on the forward strand.
TGTCGGCGACAGCAGCTCGGTCCCGCCTCGCCACGTTGGATAAGTGGCACCGCGGGTGGGCCGGCCCAGTGGAGCCGCGGCAGCCACGGCAGATTCGGCCCAAGCCAGCCCAGCTGCGCAGTGACCTTTTTCTTTTATTCGCGGAATTTCAGCCAGGGGCCCAAAAGTAAATACTATATTTATAGAAAGGTCCTTCTACCTCAATCACTCATATCTTTTCACTCATAGCTCCGATTCAGGTGAATCCAAAGCCCACTTATTCAGTTCATCGACCCCATTTCGATGATGTCACTTCCACCATGTTTACACATTCTGAAAATGACCATTTTGCCCGTGCCCTCTATTTAGCCTTTCCGGAGGGAACCTTTCCCGATGAATTTTCCGCGAGGTGATCGTACTTCTCTCCGGTGAATCCGTCAACCCCCAGGCAAGCCGACCATCTGATATATGCCCTAAAGCATTGCTCTGTGTTATTCTTGCGTGTTTAAATTAATGTGCTTATGCTCGTGTGCATAGTAGTGAGCTGTATGTGACGCTAATGAACCCTTGCTTGCCTTTCTTTGATGACGGCACCACGCCTGTGTTCTGAGCTGCTTCCGGCCGTCCGGGGTGGATGCCGACTTTATGTTTCTCTTTTCAACAACTGGCCCATGTTCTGAGCCGCTTTTCGGCCGTCTCGGACAGCTGTTGAATTTCTTTCTGTAGCGGTGACCCTATGATCTGAGTTGTTCCTCAGCCGTCTTAGGGAACTGTTACACTGTTTTTATCAACACCGTCTCATGCTCTGAGCTGCTTTTCAGCCGTCTTGAGCCGGGGTTGAGTTATTCCAGTAACGTCTCAGATCTGAGTTGTAAAGACCGTTCTGGTGGCTACTGGTTTATTTGCCGGTTTCATGCGAGGGTTCAGATGGTTTTCACTTACAGCTAAGACTTGTAAAGTAATTAAACTCCTGCTAGGTTCAACTTGCTATTTACATTACTCGTTAATGCTCGTCTTTTTATTGCACTAGTGACTCGTATGTAACAATATGGAGATAGGTTGTTATGTTTTCATCGTGCATTATTGTGGTTATCACAATGATTAAGAAATGTGACTTACTAATGACAACCTCCTCCGTCGGCTGGATCGAGTCATAGTGTCACCTATCCGGACTTATCAGTGCAACCACATTTGCCGGTATGGGACGGCCCTGACTTCGTCTATTGTCTTGCCTCTTGTCGGTACCACCAAATAGGGAGGGTTATGCGTGCGTGCTACCCTGATCAGGTAGGCGACGATAATCCTGTGAGCCCAGTTTGGTTATGTGCGCATGTCCCCGTTTGGGATAGTTTTGTTTGGCCACGACGGTGGCAGGTGTCACGGGGTGACACAGGGGCCACCCAGGACATGACCCTGGGAGGGTATGATTGTCGGTGGGGCCGTAAGAGTGCCAAGCAATAGACAAGTTTTGTTGGAGCAGCACCGGTCCACCCGAATGGGAACATGTACTAAAGTACGAGGCCGGGAGCTCCATAGTGTGGGTAAAGTGCGCAACCTCTGCAGAGTGTAAATTTATTCGAATAGTCACGTCCTCGATCATGGACAGTTCGTACTAGGCCACTATTTGGTCTGTGTCGAGTCTGGAGGAACAAACCATATGACGTTAATAATGAACCAGAGGAAGGTATGATTTATCAGACCTGCAGTACAGATGCATGGACATCGGATGATGTCAAGTATATGGTGTTGGCCATGCAATGTCTATGGGATGAGTGGTCGGATGAACACATGACCTGGATTTGATTTGGATCGGGTTGGGATTAATTACTTGATATGCTTTATCTTCATACCACAGTTACTTCGATAGTTTACATGCTAGATAATACTGTTATGACATGATCAGTAGTAATGATGCTAGATGATCCTGTTATGACATGATAATTAATGCTACTAGATGTCTAATCTTGCTAGATAATCCTGCCTTAGTATGATAGATAATGTTGTTCTAATAACAAATGCATGCTTGAATGCCATAGATTGCATTGCTTGGTGTATATGTTGGTTTGGTTTGCTTGCGAGTACATTCAAAAGTACTCAGCGGCCTTTAATGTGGCCAGGTTCACCTAAGGATTCGACGTCCCCTAGCAAGTAGCCGGAGTGTTCGAAGGCTAGAAGAGTAACCCAGTCAGATCCCCGTGGATTGGAGCCGCACCAGGACTATGCTGCCTTAGATAGAGATTTTCCGCTGCCATCACCCTTGTAATATATCATGTAAGACTGATATATTCATTAATAGAAATGCTTGTGTTCATGATACTTGTTGTAAAAGCGCATGCCAGAGTGATTCTCCTGGGCTGGTATGTGCGGCGACCGTCTGACTACAGCGGTATTCAGGCGGGGCGCCACACTGATATGCACTTGATCTATGTGTATGAATTTATGGATTGTTTAAGCTTGCAGGTCTATCCGGAGATGAAGTTAAGAAGAAAGTATTCCCTTTATCTTTGGAGGGAAAGGCATTGACATGGTATAGGCTATGTGATGATACTGAAACATGGGACTAGAACCGGTTGAAGCTGGAATTCCACCAGAAATTTTATCCTATGCATTTGGTTCATCGTGATCGGAATTATATATATAATTTTTGGCCTCGTGAAGGAGAAAGCATCGCTCAAGCTTGGGGGAGGCTTAAGTATATGTTGCACACATGCCCCAATCATGAGTCTCAAGAGAAATAATTCTTTAAAACTTTTATGCTCGGCTTTCTCATAATGATCAATCCATGCTCGATACTTCTTCTGCTGGTTCCTTTATGAAGAGAACTATTGAATTCAGATGGGATCTTCTGGAAAGAATTAAACATAACTCTGAAGATTGGGAAATCGACAAAGGTAATGAGTCAGGTATAAATCTTGAATTTTATTGTGTTAAATCTTTTATGGAAACTGATGCATTTCATAAGTTTAGTACTAAATATAGACTTGACTCTGAGATAGTAGCTACCTTTTGTGAATCTTTTGCTACTCATGTTGATCTCCCTAAGGAGAAATGGTTTAAATATCATCCACCTATTGAATTCAATGAAGAACCTGTTAGTGTTAAAGAAGAAACAATTGTTTACCATGTTGATCCAGTTGTGCCTATTGCTTATATTGAGAAACCTCCTTTCCCTGTTAGGTTTAAGGAACATGCTAAAGCTTCAACTGTGGTTAATAAGAGTAATACTAGAGCACCTAAACCTTCTGACTAAATTAAAATTGAACCTAGTATTGCAATGGTTAAAGATCTTTTGGTTGATAATATTGATGGACATGTGCTACTTGTAGACTGCGTTGGTATTTCCCGGAAGAGGAGAGGGTTATGCAGTATAGTAGAGATAAGTATTTCCCTCAGTTTAGAACCAAGGTTATCAATCTAGTAGGAGAACCAAGCAAGATCCAGTGAACAGCACCTACACACACAAAAGCAAACACTTGCACCCAACGCGAATAAGAGGGTTGTCAATCCTCTTAGCGGTTACTTGCAAGGATTAAGTCTGATAGAGATAAATTGATAAAGTAAATTACTAAACTAAATAAGAGTAAATAAATTGCAGCAAGGTATTTTTATGTTTTTTATATGATAAAGATAGACCCGGGGGCCATAGTTTCCACTAGAGGCTTCTCTCTCGAGCGCAGAAACATACGGTGGGTAAACAAATTACTGTTGGGCAATTGATAGAAAAGCAAATAATTATGATGGATTCATGGCAATGATCATGTATATAGGCATCACGTCCAATACAAGTAGACCGACTCCTGCCTGCATCTACTACTATTACTCCACTCATCGACCGCTATCCAGCATGCATCTAGAGTATTAAGTTAATAAAAACAGAGTAATGCCTTAAGCAAGATGACATGATGTAGAGAAGCAAATTCAAGCAATATGAATAAACCCCATCTTTTTATCCTTAATGGCAACAATACAAATACGTGTCATGTCCCTTTCTGTCACTGGGATTGAGCACCGCAAGATTGAACCCATCACAAAGCACCTCTCCCATTGCAAGATAAACCAATCTAGTTGGCCAAACCAAATTGATAGATCGGAGAGAAATACAAAGCTATATTTAATCATGCATAAAAGAGTTCAGAGAAGACTCAAATATTTCTCATGAATAATTTGATCATAAACTCACAATTCATCGGATCCCAACAAACACACCGCAAAAGAAGATTACATCGGATAGAACTCCAAGAACATCAAGGAGAACATGGTATTGAAGATCAAAGAGAGAGAAGAAGCCATCTAGCTACTAGCTATGGACCCGTAGGTCTGTGGTAAACTACTCACACATCATCGGAAGGGCAGCAAGGTTGATGTAGAAGCCCTCCGTGATCGATTCCCCCTCCGGTAGAGTACCGGAAAAGGCCTCCAAATGGGATCGCGGAAGAACAGAGGCTTGCGGCACCGGAAAGGTTTTCTCTTCTGGCTCTCTGATGGTTTCCGAATATTTGTGAATTTATAGGAGTGGAATTAGGTCAAACGAAGCTATGAGGGCCCCACAAGGCATCAGGGCTCCCCCCTGGGGCCGCGCCCTGTTACCTTGTGGAGGCTTCGTGAACCTTCTGGCCTCCTCTCCAAGTCTCCAGGGTCTCTTTTGTCCAAAAAAAATCTCCAAAAAGTTTCGTGACATTTGGACTTCGTTTGGTACTGATTCTCTGAAAAGCCAAAAACAAGCAGAAAACAGCAACTGTCACTGGGCACTAGGTTAATAGGTTAGTCCCAAAAAATGATATATAATTGCATATAAAGACATCCAAGATTAATACTATAATAGCATGGAACAATAAAAAATTATAGATACGTTGGAGACGTATCAACATGTCATATATTTCTCTGATGAAGCAACTAGAATTGCTAAATCAGACACTAAAGATAAAAAAAACCTGTAATTGGCATGCCTATTATTTCTGTTAAAATTGGAGATCATTGCTATCATGGTTTAGGTGATATTGGTGCTAGTGTGAGTGCTATTACATTTACTCTCTATGAAGAAGTTATGAATGATATTGCACCTGTTGAGATTGAAGATATTGATGTTACTATTAAGCTTGCAAATAGAGATACTATTTCACCGCTTGGGATTGTTAGAGATGTTGAAGTCTTGTGTGGTAAGATCAAATACCCTACTAATTTTCTTGTTCTTGGATCACCACAAGATGATTTTTGTCCCATTATATTTGGTAGACCTTTCTTTAATATAGTTAATGCCAAGATTGATTGCAATAAAGAAACTGTCAGTGTTAATTTTGGAGAGGTGTCTCATGAGTTTAATTTCTCTAAGTTTCGTAGACAACCTCATGATAAAGAATTACCTAATAAGGATGAAATTATTGGTCTTTCTTCTATTGCTGTACCTCCTACGGATCCTTTAGAACAATATTTGCTAGACCATGAGAATGATATGCATATGAATGAAAGAAATGAAATAGATGAGCTGTTCTTTAAACAAGCACCTATCCTTAAACATAATTTGCCTGTTGAAACCTTGGGAGATCCACCTCCACCCAAGGGTGATCCTGTGTTTGAATTAAAGCAATTACCTGATACACTTAAATATGTTTATCTTGATGAAAAGAAGATATATCCTGTTATTATTAGTGCTAACCTTTCAGAGCATGAAGAAAAGAGATTACTTAAAACTCTGAAGAAGCACCGGGCTGCTATTGGATATACTCTCGATGATTTTAAGGGCATTAGTCCCACTTTATGTCAGCATAAAATTCATATGGAGCCAGACGCTAAACCCGTGGTTGATCATCAAAGAAGGTTGAATCCTAGAATGAAGGATGTGGTAAGAACTGAAATATTAAAGCTTCTGGAGGCAGGTATAATTTATCCCATAGCTAATAGTAGATGGGTTGCTAGTAGTGTTGATTACATCTTGTAGTTGATGCTAGTTGGTTTATTTGGTGGAAGACTATATGTTCAGATCCTTAATGCTATTCAATACCCCTCTGATCTTGAACATGAATATGATTTGTGAGTAGTTACTTTTGTTCTTGAGGACATGGGAGAAGTCTTGTCATAAATAATCATGTGAATTTGGTATTCGTTCGATATTTTGATGCTATGTACGTTGTGCTTCCTTTAGTGGTGTCGTGTGAACGTCGACTACATGACACTTCACCATCTTTGGGCCTAAGGGAAGGCATTGTGGAGTAGTAATTAGATGATGGGTTGCTAGAGTGACAGAAGCTTAAACCCTAGTTTATGCGCTATTCCGTAAGGGGCTGATTTGGATCCATATGTTTCATGCTATGGTTAGAGTTATCTTAATTCTTCTTTCATAGTTGCGGATGCTTGCGAGAGGGGGTAATCATAAGTGGGAGGCTTGTTCAAGTAAGAACGGCACCCAAGCACCAGTCCACCCACATATCAAATTATCAAAGTAGCGAACGTGAATCAAACAAACATGATGAAAGTGACTAGATGAAATTCACATGTGTCCTCGAGAACGCTTTGCTTATTATACGAGTTCGTTCCAGCTGGTCCTTTGCTACAAAAAGGATTGGGCCACGTTGCTACACTTTATTATACTTGTTAATTGTTACTTGTTACTTGTTATGAATTATCTTGCTACCGAAACTATATGTTACCGCTACTTTCAGTACTTGCAGAGAATACCTTGTTGAAAACCACTTGTCATTTCCTTCTGCTCCTCGTTGGGTTCGACACTCTTAGTTATCGAAAGGACTATGATTGATCCCCTATACTTGTGGGTCATCATACGTCACACTCCCCATCCCTTTCGCTGAGACTTGACCCCAAGTCGTGAACTATGGAAATCATGCATCTTCCCATGTGTTGTGTGACGCCGGTCGCCCAGTCCAACGTACCTTGACGTGAGGAACGGTCCTGCCACCCTTCGGGACCAGCTTTGCTTGGAGAATGTTGGCTGGTTGAAGAAGAGCTAAATCCTGTGGAGCTGCTTCAGGTATCACTTGACCTCGTGGAGGCAGCATCTTCTTCAGTTGAGATACATGAATGACATCGTGGATCTTGGAGTCGGCTGGCAAAGCCAGTTGATAGGACACTTCTCCGATGCGGCGCAGCATTTCATAAGGACCGTAGAACTTGAGGGCCAATTTCGGGTTGCGTCGTGTGGCCAGAGAGTTCTGCAGATAGGGTTGCACTTTGAGGTATACCTGATCCCCAACTTCAAACAAACGCTCGCAACAATGCTTGTCTGCTAAGCGTTTCATGCGGACTTGAGCTTTGTGAAGATGCCACTTTACCAGTTCCAGTATTGCAGCTCTTTCGTCAACCCATTCATGAAGATCTGTGGGATGTAGCTAGTGTTTCCATGCCGAAGGGACTAGGCAAATAACCGTAAAGAGCTTCGAAGGGTGTGCGGCCCGTAGCTATGTGGAAGGAAGTGTTGTAACAGTGCTCAGCTAGGGGAAACCAACGTGCCCGCTTGCTTGGAGTGTCGTGAGCAAAGCAACAGAGGAATGCTTCCAGACATTGATTCAGTCTTTCATCCGTCCGTCAGTCTCCGGGTGTCTGGAAGTGCTCATGTTGAGAATTGTGTTAGACAGACGAAACAGCTCCTGCCAAAACAGGCTGGTGAAGACCGGATCGCGATCTGAGATGATGCACTGCGGCATTCCATGCAGCCGGTACACCTGATCAAAGAATGTGTGCCACCTGAAGAGCTGTGTAGGGGTGCTTCAGGGGAAGGAAATGACTGTACTTTGTGAGCTTGTCGATCACCACGAGAATCACATCAGTCCCTTGCGATTTAGGAAGGCCCTCCATGAAATCCCAGTTCAAGGTATGCAAAGGGTGCCGCAGAATGTCATGGGGCTGCAATAGCCCAAGAAGTTTGCATTGGTTTGCTTTAGCCATCTGACACACCTCACAGCGCTGCACATAGTGCGTCACTGAGTTCTTCAACTTGGGCCATGCAAACAAACGCTTGACTCATTGATAGGTTGCCAACACCCCTGAGTGAACTCCCACTACACTGTCATGCAGGCTTTGCATAATGTGTTGTTGCACGAGCTAATTGGAGCCCACCCAAATCCTGTTTTTGTAGCGGAGTACCCCTTGCGATAGACTGAAACCTTGTTTGTTAGAGCCGGTCACCGCCAGCTCGGCCACCAGTGCACTAGCTTGCGGGTCGTCTGCGTGGCCCTCCACCACGTGCTCTAACCAAGCAGGAACATGGGCCAAGATCGCCAACACAGGAAAATTGTGTGGTCGACGCAAGAGGGCGTCGGCGGCGACATTTGAAATCCCTCGTTTCTACTGGATGGTGTAGTCGAGGCCTATCAGTTTGATGAATGCTTTGTGCGGAATCCCTGAGCTGAGTCGCTATTTTGTCAGATGCCGCATTTCCTGCTAATGTGTGTGGATCAGAAAGTGACTGTGCTATAAATATGGATGCCACTTCTCCACTGCCATGAGGATAGCCAAGCACTCTTTCTCATATGTGCTAAGAGCTTGATTTTTAGGACAAAGGGCCTTGCTGAGGTAGGCCACATGATGCCCTTGTTGCATGAGAACGGCTCCAACCCCATCTTTGCACGCATCTGTTTCAAGGACGAATTGCTGAGAGAAATCTAGGACGACCAGAACTGGTGCACTGATCATCGCTTCTTTGAGCGGTATGAAGGCTGCATCTGCGTGTGGAGTCCAGTGGAATAGGGTCCCTTTCTTAAGTAACTTAGTCAAGGGATGACTGATTACCCCGTAGTGCTTGAGAAATTTCCAATAGTACCTTGTTAACCCCAGAAAACCACGGAGTGATTTGAGGTTTGCTGGAACTAGCCATGCATGTACTGCTGTAATCTTGGCCGGGTCTATAGTGGCTCCGTTTGCCCCTACCACACGGCCCAGATACTGTAGTTGTTGTTGCGCAAACACACATTTTGAACGCCTGACCACAAACTGGTTAACTTTCAAAATCTGAAACACTTCTCTCAATTGTTGCATATGTTGTTTCAGAGTTGAGCTGTACACTAATATGTCGTTCATGAAGACCAGTACTCCCTTGCGCATTTACTTGTCGAAGACAAAGTTCATCACCCCTTGAAAAGTGCTCGGAGCTTCTGACAGACCAACCGGCACCATAAGGAATTCATACAAACCCTGATGAGTACGGAAGGCCGTTTTGAACTCATCTCCTCCACTTACTCGAATCTGGTGATAGCCGGACAGCAGATCTAGCTTGGTGAACCAGCACGCTTCGGCCAGTTCGTCCAACAGCTCATCCACGATCGGCACGGGGTGCTTGCTTTTAATGGTGATGGCACTGAGCAATCGGTAGTCCACACAGAATCTCCAGGTGCCATCTTTCTTGCGAACCAACAGAACTGGCGATGCAAACGGGCTGTTGCTTGGACGTATGATGCCCCAACGGAGCATCACTTTGATTTGTCGTCGGATTTCATCTTTTTGTTGAGGAGTGTATCGATAAGGTTTGGCACTCATGGGCTAAGCTCCGGGAATCAGCGGAATTTTGTGGTCCTGAGGTCGACGAGGCGGTAGGGCTGTAGGTTCCTGAAGCAGCACACTGAACTCTGCCAACAATGTCTCAATTTCTGGGGGTAAGGTAGATTGAGCTAGTGACACATCCATTGACATTAACTCCAGCTCCTGGTGGACAGCACGCACCTGAATTGCCTGATGCACGGCTCCCCTGTGCAGAAGGCCTTGCATCTTCCTCTTGGCCACGAGTTTACATAGGGTTTTGTTGTCCTAAATGCCTGTCAGAGTAACTCTACGCCCTTCATGCGTGAATCGAAGCATCCGCTTGCGCCAGTGAGCCCACATAGGGTTGTGGTCTTCAAGCCAATCCGCCCCAAGATCAGGTCATAGCAGCCCCAATTCAGCACCTTAACATCCTGCTGAAATGTTTGGCCTTGAGTCCACCACGCCAGTTTCGGTATCCACTGGGAGCTTGTCACTGTCACCCCTCCGGCAATCACATACCGGGCTGCTGGCATATCCTGAGGCTGAAGGTGCAATTCATTGACCAAAGCCCCATCCACGAACGAACAATTTCCTCCCGATTCCACAAGGACCAGGACGCTACGTATCCCGATCAATCCATGCAGGCGAATGGTTCGGCGGCGAACTATGTCAGCTGGTGTCAAGGCTGTAGTCACCAGCATGACTTCCTCGTCCGAGCTGGAATCCGACAGTTGCTGAGGATCTAGTGGGTCATCGAGATGCAGAACCTCCAACAACTCTTCCATAATGTGCAAAGGAACCTTATCTGGAGACTTGTGACCCCGAGCCCAAGGATCTCCACATGTGAAACAGAGATTCTTGGCCTTGCGCTAACTGCGCAGATCTTCAAGTTTCTTCGATAGCTTGCGAATCTCCTCTGGTACTGTCACTGACTTGTTTTTCTCTGAATTCTATGATATCTTGCCCAAGTAACGGTGACTTGATTTGGAATGACTCGATTGCTTCTCGTTTTTCGGTTCCACTTCCTGCAATAAGGCCAAAGAACTAGCCGTATCCTCGTCTTCAGGCTGATGTAAGATAACTACTGAACGAATCTCGGCACGCATGCCGGCTAAATATCTCTCAACAAAGATCACTTCCCTGGTGTTAGGATCGGCCAGCAGCATTTGGTGTCTAAGTGTGTCAAATTTAAGAGTGTACTCATCTACCGATCATGTTTGGTTCACCAGCAGTAATTACCTCATGAGGAATTTGTGTTTGTTTCTACCCCACTTCTCCCTAACAGCATCCTTTAACTCATGCCAGTGAATGAATTTGCGCCGCTTTTGAATCATCTTAAGCCACAAAGCAGCGTTGCCCACACAGTTCAGGGAAGCAAATTTAACTTTCATCCCGTCAGGAACACCGTAAATCTCAAAATAGAGCTCACAATTATCTAACCAAACTTGATAACCCCCCCCCTCCCCATTGAACTTAGGAAACTCCATTTTAGGTGTGGATCCAAAGTGAGAGCGATGTGAATTGGGTGTCGTGCGCCTATCATCTGCCACAAACTCTCTGTCGAACAGGTGATGAGCATGAATAGGCATACCGTTGGTCGGAGGCAGAATGGAGGATCTTGGATCCCCTAGCACTGGCCCCCGAGGATGGTGATGCCCATCGTGCAACACCTCGACCGTGGGAGGGGTGGTGAGGGTCAGATCTGGAAGGCGCAGCGCTGGCGACACGAGCACATCTAGCCGCACCACCGCATCCTCCGCATGGAGTTGGAGAAGTGATGTCGAAGCCGTCAGGGACTTGGTTGCGGACTCCATCGCTTGCATCCAGGCCTGGAATTCCTTGAGTTGCTCGGTGATGGCATCCAGCTTGGCATTGGTCGCTGCTCGTCGACCATCTCCATGGCTGCAGAAATCTGCTGCTCCACGGCGGTCGGTGCTACTTGTCAGCTGCGTTGGGATTTCTCCGAAGAGGAGGGGATGATGCAGTACAGTAGAGATAAGTATTTCCCTCAATTATGAAACCAAGGTTATCAATCCAGTAGGAGAATCATGCAACAACTCGTTAGCAGCACCTGCACACAGGGGTTGTCAATCCCTTGGCGGTTAATTCCAAGATTAAATTGTATGGTGATAGATAGATAGATCGAACAAAAATACAAAATAAAATAAATAAAGTAAAATTGCAGCAAGGTATTTTTAGGATTTTCAATATATGATAAAGGTAGACCCGGGGGCCATAGTTTTCACTAGAGGCTTCTCTCTTGAAAATAGCATACGGTGGGTGAACAAATTACTGTTGGGCAATTGATAGAAAAGCAAATAATCATGACGATATCCAAGGCAATGATCATGTATATAGGCATCACGTCCGAGACAAGTAGACCGAAACGATTCTGCATCTACTACTATTACTCCACACATCGACCGCTATACAGCATGCATCTAGAGTATTAAGTTCATAAAGAACAGAGTAACGTCTTAAGCAAGATGACATGATGTAGACAAAGTAAACTCACGCATGAATAAACCCCATCTTTTTACCCTTAACAGCAATGATACATACATGTCATGTCCCTTTCTGTCACTGGGATTGAGCACCGTAAGATCGAACCCATTACAAAGCACCTCTCCCATTGCAAGATAAATCAATCTAGTTGGCCAAACCAAATCAAAAGATCAGAGAGAAATACAAAGCTATAACAATCATGCATAAAAGAGTTCAGAGAAAACTCAAATAATATTCATGGATAATCTTATCATAAACTCACAATTCATCGGATCCCAACAAACACACCGCAAAAAGTGATTACATCGGATAGAACTCCAAGAACATCGAGGAGAACATTGTATTGAAGATCAAAAAGAGAGAAGAAGCCATCTAGCTACTAACTATAGACCCGAAGGTCTGTGGTAAACTACTCACGCATCATCGGAAGGGCAGCAAGGTTGATATAGAGCCCCTCGGTGATCGAATCCCCCTCCGGCAGAGTGCCGGAAAAGGCCTCCAGATGGGATCTCTCGAGAACAGGAACTTGCGGTGGCGGAAAAAGTATTTCGTGGACTCCTCTGTTGGTTTCCCGATTTTAGAGAATTTATAGAGGTGGAATTAGGTCAAACGGAGCAGAGGTGGGCCCATGAGGCACCAGGGCGCGCCACACCCCCGGGGCGCGCCGTGGTGGCTCGTGGCCACCTCTTCTGTCTTCTGGCCCTCTCTCGAAGCTTCTAGTGTCTCTTATGTCAAGAAAAAAATCTCCAAAAAGTTTCGTGGCATTTGGACTTTGTTTGGTACTGATATTCTGTAAAACGAAAAACAGGCAAAAAAATAGCAACTGGCACCGGGCACTAAGTTAATAGGTTAGTCCCAAAAAATGATATATAATTGCTTGTAATTGTATATAAAACATCCAAGATTGATACTATAATAGTATGGAACAATCAAAAATTATAGATACGTTGGAGACGTATCAAGCATCCCCAAGCTTAATTCCTGCTCGTCCTCGAGTAGGTAAATGATAAAAACAGAATTTTTGATGTGGAATGCTACCTATCATATTCATCATATACTCTTTTCTTTGTAGCATGGACATTTGGACTTGAATGATTCAAAGCAATAGTCTATAATTTGACATGAAGACATAAATACTCAAGCATACTAACAAGCAACCATGTCTTTCAAAATATCAACGTTAAAGAAAGTTATCCCTAGCCCATTATGCTCAATCTTTGATCCATTCATGAAACACACTCAATATTAGCTACACACAATGCACAAGTATGACAATAGTGCTCTCTAGTTGGTGCTTTGTAAGAGAAGATGGAGACTCAAAATAAAAGTAAAAATTGCATAAAAGTAAATAGATAGGCCCTTCGCAGAGGGAAGCAGAGATTTGCAGATGTGCCAGAGCTCAAGGCATAAATTAGAGAGATAAAATTATTTTGAGAGGCATGCTTTTCCTGTCAACGAAAATGACCGAGAATTCCCAATATCTTCCATGCTAGACACATTATAGGTGGTTCCCAAACAGAAAATAAAGTTTATTTCCTTTCCACCATTCTTTCACAATCCATGGCTAGCCGTATCCACGGGTGCCTTCCATACCAACACTTTCCAAGGAATTTATTATTATCATCATATTTAAATTTTTTCATTTCGGGACTGGGCATCCCTATTACCTGTCACTCTCTCGTGCAATGACAAGTGAATAAACACTCATCGTGAGAATAACACACCTAGCATGGAAAATATTGGCCACCCCCTGCCGCTTCATGAGCGGTACGGGCACACAAAACGGAAAATTATTTTGAAAATTTAGAGTTGGCACATGCAAATTTACTTGGAACGGCACGGAAATACCGCATATAGGTAGGTATGGTGGACTCATTTGGCACAACTTGGGTTTAAGGAGTTGGATGCACAAGCAGCATTCCCGCTTAGTACAAATGAAGGGTAGCAAATAGATTGAGAAGCGACCAACCAAAAAGCGAAAACGGTCATAAACATGCATTGAACATAACTAACACCGAATAATGCACCATAAGTAGGATATAATTTTGTTGCATAACTATTGACATTATGTGCATGCATAGGGAATCACAACCCTTAACACCAATATTCTTACTAAATCATAATTACTCACTAAAATGACTCACATATTATCATCCCCATATCGCAAAACTATTGCAAGGAATCAAACTTATCATATCCAATGATCTTTCATGAAAGTTTTTATTATATCCCTTCTTGAATATTCATCACTTTGGGGCCAAATTCATATCTTGTGCAAATTACCATTACTATTATCAACTCTCAAAAAGATATAAGTGAAGCATGAGAGTGCAAATATTTCTTTAAAATATAGCCACCACCGTGCTCAAAAATATTTAAGTGAAGTACTAGAGCAACTGCCTAGCTCAAAAGATTTAAGTGAAGCACATAGAGTATTCTAACAAATCATGATAAACGTGTGGCTCTCTCAATTAGGTGTGTCCAGCAAAGATGATTGTGACAAACTAAAAAGCAAACAAAGCAAAGACTCATATAATACACGACGCTCCAAGTAAAATACATATCATGTGATGAATAAAAATATAGCTCCAAGAAAAATTACCGATAGTTGGTAGAAGAAAGAGGGGATGCCTTCCGGGGCATCCCCAAGTTTAGACGCTTGAGTCTTCCTTGAATATTACCTTGGGGTGCCATGGGCATCCCCAAGCTTATGCTCTTGCCACTCCTTATTCCTTCATCTATCGTGATCTCACCCAAAACTTGAAAACTTCAATCACACAAAACTCAACAAAAACATCGTGAGATCCGTTAGTATAACAAATAAATCTTTAACTTTAAGTACTGTAGTAAATTGATTCATATTTAATATTGGCATAATGCTACTGTACTCCAACTTCTCCATGACTCATACCCCCCGATATGATCCATAGATTCATCAAAATAAGCAAACTATGCAACAAAAACAGAATCTGTCTAAAACAGAACAGTCTGTAAATATCTATTTAAAAGCTATACTTATGTAACTACAAAAATTCTGAAAAATTAGGACAACTTTGGAAATTCATATACCAATACTGTGTAAAAATTTCATATTTTTCTGACGCTCCAGTACAGAAATAAAATTCCAGCACTAGACGCAAAACTTTCTGTTTTCCAAACAGCATCAATTATACTATTTTCCAAATCATCCCAAAGGCTTTACTTGGCACAAACAATAATTAAAACATAAAAAAACAATCATAACAGTAGCATAATTGTGTAAACACACAAGAAAATAAAGTATTGGGTTGTCTCCCAACAAGCTCTTTCTTTATAGCCATTAAGATAGGCTTGGAATATTAATGATGCTCACATAAAAGATAAGAATTGAAGTACAAAGAGAGCATCATAATACATGTGACAAACACATTTAAGTCTAACATACTTCCTATGCATAGGCATTTTATATGCAAACAAATTATCGAGGCAATAAATATTTAGCATATGCAAGGAAGAAGAATAAAACATTGACAATTTAAACTTCAAGAGAGGTAATTGAGTAACATGAAAATTTCTACAACCATATTTTCCTCTCTCATAATAATTACATGTAGGATCATATTCAAATTCAACAATAGCCATCACATAACATATTCTCTACATGATCCACATGCATGCAAAATTGACACTCTTCCAAAATAGTGGGATTATCATCAACTAAAGTCGTGACCTCTCCAAACCCACTTTTATCAAAAAATTCATAAGATTGAACACTCTCCAAATATGTGGGATTCTTTTTACATAAAGTTGACGCTCTCCCAAACCCACTTTCAATACTATTACAAACATTATTATCAATAGCATATTCATCATGAGGCTTAAATAAATTTTCAAGATCATAAGAAGTATCATCACCCCAATCATGATCATTGCAATAAGTAGTGGACATAACAAAATTTTCATCCCCAAGCTTGTAGCTTTGCATATCATTAGCACAATTGACATTAATAGAATTTATAATAACATCATTGCAATCATGTTTTTCATTCAAGGAGCTATCAAGTATGGGTGCTATAGCAATAATTTCATTTTTAACATAAGGAATTATAGCAAATTCATCTCTATAAGCATCATTAATATTGGCATCATGGCCATAAGAATAGCAAGCATCACATTCATCAACAGGGGATATTTTAATCGAATCAACGGAATCATAATTATCTATGGATTCATGCATATCATTATTTTCTTCCAAAGTAGCAGACATTCTCTCAATAAATTCATTAACATAGGCATTAGGAGCATAGTTTTTATAGCAATATTTAAGTATGTCAAAATTTTCAGATTTGTTGAGAGTAATATCATACTTTTCAATCAAAGAAGCAACTTCATAAGCACCCTTAAAGGCAACAAATTCTTCAATTTGTTCGATATCATAGTAACTATAAACACCCTGGGCATAAGAAGATAAGATTTCATTATCATTAAACTCACATAGGTAGGGAAGGTGTTTTTTAGGGTTCTTAGAGCAACAATTAAAATCATAAATTTCACATAGATTCCAGGCATAACATAGCAAACAATTTATTTGACGTCATAAGAGTCTCCCTTTTTCAGACAAACGGTGACGCACAAAATGAGCATGCTCATCTAATGATTTCCCTTAACTAAACTAGTTGGGGTTTCAGCACGAGCACAAATGGATCGAAGATGATCCAAGTAGAAAACTTTAAGTGGATCCATAGTATCTTAAATTTTTGTTTTATTTTCTGTTCTTGTGTGTTTGACATGAAGGTAATAAAAGCAAGCAAACTAGCAAACAAGTTAATAAAAATATTTTTGTGTTTTTGTAAAGAAAAATTAGAAGTGGGGGAGATGAAAACGAGAGGTAAAGTCAAATAAAATAAATGCAAGGAGATGATAGTTTATGCGTAGGTACTTGATAGATGTTGATGATGTCTCCCCGGCAACGGCGCCAGAAATTCTTCCTGCTACTTGTGAGTTGCGTTGGGATTTCCACGAAGAGGAGGGGATGATGCAGTACAGTAGAGATAAGTATTTCCCTCTGTTATGAAACCAAGGTTATCAATCCAGTAGGAGAATCACTCAACAACTCGTTAGCAGCACCTGCACACAAAATAACAAATCCTCGCACCCAACGCGAACAAGGGGTTGTCAATCCCTTGGCGGTTAATTGCAAGATTAAATTGTATGGTGATAGATAGATAGATAGATCGAACAAAAATACAAAATAAAATAAATAAAGTAAAATTGCAGCAAGGTATTTTTAGAATTTTCAATATATGATAAAGGTAGACCCAGGGGCCATAGTTTTCACTAGAGGCTTCTCTCTTGAAAATAACATACGGTGGGTGAACAAATTACTGTTGGGCAATTGGTAGAAAAGCAAATAATCATGACGATATCCAAGGCAATAATCATGTATATAGGCATCACGTCCGAGACAAGTAGACCGAAATGATTCTGCATCTACTACTATTACTCCACACATCGACCGCTATCCAGCATGCATCTAGAGTATTAAGTTCATAAAGAACGGAGTAACGCCTTAAGCAAGATGACATGATGTAGACAAAGTAAACTCACGCATGAATAAACCCCATCTTTTTACCCTTAATAGCAACGATACATACGTGTCATGTCCCTTTCTGTCACTGGGATTGAGCACCGTAAGATCGAACCCATTACAAAGCACCTCTCCCATTGCAAGATAAATTAATCTAGTTGGCCAAACCAAATCAACAGATCGGAGAGAAATACGAAGCTATAACAATCATGCATAAAAGAGTTCAGAGAAAACTCAAATAATATTCATGGATAATCTGATCATAAACTCACAATTCATCGGATCCCAACAAACACACTGCAAAAAGTGATTACATCGGATAGAACTCCAAGAACATCGAGGAGAACATTGTATTGAAGATCAAAAAGAGAGAAGAAGCCATCTAGATACTAACTATGGACCCAAAGGTCTGTGGTAAACTACTCACGCATCTTCGGAAGGGCAGTAAGGTTGATGTAGAGCCCCTCCGTGATCGAATCCCCCTCCGGCAGAGTGCCGAAAAAGGCCTCCAGATGGGATCTCTCGGGAACAGGAACTTGCGGCGGTGGAAAAAGTATTTCGTGGACTCCTCTGTTGGTTTCCCGATTTTAGAGAATTTATAGAGGTGGAATTAGGTCAAACGGAGCAGAAGTGGGCCCACGAGGCACCAGGGCGCGCCACCCCCCCGGGGCGCGCCCTGGTGACTCGTGGCCACCTCCTCTGTCTTCTGGCCTTCTCCTGAAGCTTCTAGTGTCTCTCATGTCCAGAAAAAAATCTCCAAAAAGTTTCGTGGCATTTGGACTTTGTTTGGTACTGATATTCTGAAAAACCAAAAACAGGCAAAAAACAGCAACTGGCACTGGGCACTAAGTTAATAGGTTAGTCCCAAAAAATAATATATAATTGCTTGTAAGTGTATATAAAATATGCAAGATTGATACTATAATAGTATGGAATAATAAAAAAACTTATAGATACATTAGAGACGTATCAGTCAGGCCACGCTTCTTTGGCGCCAGATCAACTCACGGAGCCGCTGTTCCTGCCGAGAGATAGGAATTACAGCCGCAACCTGAGGTCGCTGCTAACCCCAGACGGATTGACAGATTGAGCGTGCACACACGGTGGATCGAGAGACTGCTGATACCAATTGTTAGGGTTCTACTTGCTGGACACAACTTGGATAGAGAGAAGGTGAGGGAGGACACGCTAGGAAGGGGAAGAAACAGAGAAATGAACTCCTGATCTAATTCCTTGACACCGTTTTCCGTCGTCGCCGCCTCTCATATAGCTCCGTCTTCTTTCTTCCTTCCTCTTGTTGGGCCTCGAAGGCACGGGCCAGCCTTCGGTTCCTTCTAGACGCCTTGGGCCGTCAACCGGGTGTGGGCCAGTACATCACAGTTAGCCTACCAAAACGTCATATATTTAGGTACGGAGGGAGTAGATGTTTGCCTGTTGTAATACTGCTTATCACTATTGCTTGACCAATGTTGTGAAATAATACATAACAGTGCCTGATCAGGGTAGGCTTGGGTGCAACATATTTTTCCCCATAAAGTTCTACTTCCAACGTCTGTGTTCCTCGATTGTTTATGTTCTACTATCTCATAATTTTTTTGAACCCTACTATCTCATAAAATTCGCATTTAAATTTTTGGAGAAAAATAAATAAGTGTGCACCGATGGTACTAGCCAAGTTATAGCAACGATCACACAAATGGCAGATTTAGTAGCTTCATTTTTTGTCGAGTTTCTTTCGATTCAAATAAATATGTTGTAGATAATCAAAGTTATTATTTTGTGATACTAGACCATGAAACAAGCCGAACAAAACACAACGACTGTGTTTTGGTCTACAATTATCCATCCACCAGAAGTCAGCACACGAACGCTTCTAGTAGCAAAACGATGGTGCCACTTTCAGGAGGTGGCGAAGCTTGTTTTATTCGTGATCCTTCGTTTATATCACAGGCTCTACATTAACGTAAATTTGGTCATCTGCCACTGATGGCCCAAGACACCTCGCTGCAAACATTGGCCGACGACAACGCATTGTATCCATTTGTTCCAAGGGAGATGTCGGGCGACGGCCGTGACAGGGTTGGCAGCATGACGTCCTCGGACTGCAAGACGTTCATGAGCTACACGACCGACGGCCGCACACTCGGGCACGGGTGCGTGCACTAGAGCCCCACGACAAGCGCGCGGTGCATCTGCCACTTGCAGCCATCGTCGTCAAGCTGCTTCCAGTTTCCTCCCTTTAGTTCCTCATCCACCGCTTCAACAATGGCTTCATTCTCGTACAGGTCCCAGATCCACCTGAGCAACAGAATGACTTCGTCACCTGATTGCTCTATCTCCATCTCAGGGCGCCTGCCGGACACGGCCTCCAACAGGACGATGCCGAAGCTGAAGACGTCGGCTTCAGTACTCGGCCGACGGGTGCGGATGAACTGCGGGTCTATGTACCCCGCAGTGCCCATGACGACCTTTGTGGTCTGTGGCCCTGCTCCATGCTCCACGAGCCTCGCCAGCCCAAAATCTGCGAGCTTGGTGTTGCATGATGAGTCGAGGAGTATGTTGTTGGGTTTGATGTCGCCATGCAGCACACACTGATCCCACTCTGTGTGGAGATAGTGTAGTGCAGATCCCAAGCCAAGGATGATCTTGTACCTCTCTGACCACGTGAGGAGGCAGTCAGTGCTGTATATGTGGCGGTCGAGACTGCCTTCAGGCACGAGCTCGTAGATGAGCAGGAGCCCCTTGCGACTGTCAGACCAGCCTAGCAAGTGCACAAGGTTCCGGTGCCTCAGTCGGCTTATGATCTTCACCTCCGACTCGAACTCTTTCCTCCCCTGCGAAGATGATTCCACAGACATCTTGATGGCCACCGGGCGGTCTTGGTCGCTAAGGCTGCCGCCCCGATAGACATTACCGAAGCCGCCTCGCCCGAGCTTCCCCTCCTCCGCAAAGTCCTTGGTGGCGGCGGCCAGCTCACGGTAGCGGTACCTTCTAGGGCCTACTCCTCTCTCTAACTCAGCTTGCTCGTGTGCTTCGTCGTCGGAATCATCTACCCTCTTCCATACACGTCGCCGATGGACTACAATGGCGACGACGCAGAGCAACACAAAAAATGCTACTACTACGAAAGGCACTAGCACAAGCACTAGTCGCCACCGCCGCAGACTAGTAGGCATCTAGAGTGGAGCTAAAGGACCAAGACAACACCTGATGCAGCTCGGCACAGAAGCCAGTTGCTCCAGCGAAGCCGACTGCAACTTGCTGGGGCAAGTCCTTCATGTCTTCTTTTTTTCTCGAATACGCACGAGCATGCGTACTATATATTAAAGAAGGAAGTGGGGTAAAAGAGCCCCACCACGATGATGTTACATATTACAATATGAACACCAACTCCATCCCATAAACGTTACAAGGCTGGCCTAACTCGACCTCCTATCCCACTCTGCTAACTGCCTAAGGAATGAGCTGGCGTCTTCCTTGATCATTCCCGCTTGCTTCCACGCCATACCCTCTGCCCTGATGTTTGAGATCACGCGGCTCGTGGAAGGGGATGCGGCGTCGAAGACAATGGCATTGCGGTGCTTCCATAGTTCCTAGAGCACGAGGGTTGAGACCGTCCTAGTCTCCTTGCTAGCTCTATCTGATCCACCCGTCTCGGCGCACCATTTCACAATGCTTTCCCCCCTCCGCGGAGCCCAGTCCGGTTTGCCGGCGGCAGCAGCAACGGTTGCCCAGACTTCACTGGCAAACACACAGTCCAACAGCAGGTGATTGATGGTTTCCTCCTCCTGGTCGCAAAATGGACACTGCTCGGGATGATCCAATCCGCGCCGCGCTAGCCGATCTGCCGTCCAACACCTGTTTTGGAGGGCCACCCAAACGAAGAAGCGACAGCGGAGTGGAGCTCTCGATCTCCAGGTGAATTGCGCTGTTGGTACCACTTCCCTGCCCCAGAATCTTGCTGCGTACGCCGATCTCGTCGAGAAGTTCCCGTCCTTCTCCCAGGACCATGTAATGCAGTCGTTTGCTTTCGGGCTCAGCTGGACATGATCCATCTCGGTCCACAGGTGAAGGTACTCCGTCAGCATCGGCGCGGTCATCTCCGGTCCCACACTAGCAGCCCAACCACCACCCGTCAGCGCCTGGCGCACCGTGCAGCTCGAGCGCACCCGTTGGCTGACACGCGCGTACAGGCTTGGAGCCACCTCCTGAACTCGACGGCCCTGTAACCACCTGTCCTCCCAAAATAAGGCATCCTTTCCATCCCCAATCGTGCAGCGAGTGGCCGCCCTCATTAGTTGCCTGGACTCCTCTGGCACCTTGATCTGGAACTCGGCCCAAGGCCTTGTAGGATCAGTTCGTTGCAACCATGGCCATCTGGCCTGAACCGCGATATTGAGCCACCGCAAGTTGGGGATGCCTAGTTCCCCTGCCCATTTCGGGGCGCAAACTGAATCCCAGGCTACTGTGCATTTTCCGCCCGGAGCTTGTGAGCTAGCACACCAAAGAAACCCCCTGCAGATTTTGTTCATTGCCGCAATGGTCTTCTGCGGGATGTCCAGCGCAAGCATGGCATGCAGTGGGATTGCGCAGAGTACTGACTTGATCAGAATTAGACGCTCACTCTTTGGCATCTTCGCGGCCTTCCACCGCGGCAAAGCCCTTGCGAGATGGTCCACAAGGCCGGTGAGCTGAGCCACCGCTTGCTTGCGTATAGTGAGCGGCAATCCGAGGTACTTACACGGGAAACTGCCCTGGGGACAGCCTAGGATCCGTCCAACACTCTCCATATCCTCGGCCGAGCACCGGATCGGGTAGGCCGCGCTCTTGCTCATGTTGACTCTCAGGCCCGAGGCCTCCCCAAACAGCTGAAGTAGTGCCGTGCACATGGAGAGATCCGCTGGGTTTGGCTTGATAAAGATCATTACATCGTCGGCAAACATTGAGAGGCGGTGGTGCAAGCCCGCGCTCGCCAACGGAGCTAGAATCCCCCTCTCGACCGCTAGCCCAAACATCTTCTGGAGTGGCTCCATGAGCATGATGAACAACATGGGGGACAACGAGTCGCCTTGGCGCAGCCCCACACGGTTGTAGATCGGCTTCCCTGGTGCCCCATTCACTAAGATCCGCGTTGATGAGCTTGTCAAAAGACCACAAATCCAGGATATCCACCGGTTGCCAAAGCCCAATGTGCGCAAAATTTCCACCAAGAATGGTCATTGGACCGAATCGAAGGCTTTCGATATGTCCAGCTTGAGCATGATGGCCGGCGCCCGGAGGGCTTGGAGGCGGCGAGCCATGCATTGAACCAGCATAAAGTTGTCGTGTATTGATTGGCCCTTGACGAACGCGCTTTGATGCTTCCCCACAAGCCGAGGAAGATCCACCGCTAGCCTTGTGGCCAGGACCGTGACAAAGATCTTAATCGCCCCATGCACCAGGCTCACTGGGCGGAAGTCCTTGATATCGAGCGCGCCATCCACCTTGGGCAGCAGTGAGATTATTGCCTTGTTGATGGCTGGCATGCCGCGCATGTCTCCCCGGTGAAAAACCTCAAAAGCGCTCATGAGGTCCCCTTTTATGATCTGCCAACACGAAGCAAAGAACCTTCCTGTGAAACCATCGGGTCCCGGCGCCTTGTCGCGGGGCATAGATTTGACCACCTTTTCTACTTCTTCCTCAGTGAACGTGGCTTCAAGGTGTGATAGGTCCGCGGCTGGCATTCGAAGAACAGAGAGATCCACCGAGTGTGCTCTGTCTGGCGGGTGCCCAAACAACTGATCGTAGTACTCATCTACCGCCTCCGCGATTTCCTCCTGCCCCGTGGCGATGCGGTTTCCGTGTTGTACCTTGGTCATCATGTTCCTCCTCTGCCGGTGGCATGCATGCTGGTGGAAGAAGGACGTGTTTGCATCCCCTTCGCGAAGAATGAGGAGCCGCGAGTGTTGCCGAGCGATCGTGCGCTCCAATGAGCTCAGCCCCAGCAGCTTGCGCTTAAGGAGCCTCCGCAGTTCCCTCTCCCTGTCCGACAGCTCGCGCGAGTCCATGGCCTTGTCCAGCCTATAGATCACTTCCATGGCAATAGCGATTTGAAGTTTGATACTGCCAATGGACCGGTCGCTCCACTTCTTGAGTGTTTTTGCCGTTGCTCTTAGTTTCTTATCAAGCACCACAAACGGGTTGCCCTCCCGTGGGATTGACTCCCATGCCTCCTCCACCGTGGTGAAGAAACCATCCACTTTGGTCCAGAATGATTCAAATTTGAAGCGCCTTCCGATGCAAAGCTCCGCGTTGAGATCCAGAAGCAGGGGGCAGTGGTCGGACACCGCAGATCCCAAGGCCGTGAGACAATTGGTTGGGTAGGCCTCTTCCCATGATGTTGTGCTAAAGATGTGGTCAATCTTCTCTAGCATAGCACTCGCCCGATCGTTGGACCAGGTGTATCGCCTACCATTTAGGTAAACCTCCTTGAGCTCAAGAAAGTTCAGTTTAGCCCGAAAGCGCGCGATCATCCTTCTGTTAATCCGATCATTGCTTTTGTCCTCCTGGTTCACCAAAAGGTTAAAATCGCCGGCAAGCACCCACGGGCCCGCGATTAGCTCCCGGACCTCTACTATCTCCTGCATGAATCGATCTTTTTCGCGTCGGGTTGGGGCCCGTATACCCCCGTGAGCCACCACTCTGGGCCGTCGAGCGGCTTTACAAGTGCCGTCAGCGTGTTTTGTGTGTAGTGTGGGTTGGTCAGGTTGACGACCGCTGCGTCCCAAGCAATGAGGATTCCACCCCGTGTACCAACCGCAGGCAGATAGTAGAAAGTTTCTAATCTATTGCCCAGACAGTGGATGACCACGTCCTTCGTTACAACCTCCACTTTGGTTTCCTGGAGACACACGATACTGGGCCTGGAAGCATTTACTACTTGCGATATAGCATTGCGGCGGGCCGGGTTGTTCAGCCCGCGCACATTCCACACGAGGGCTTTGAACGGCGTTGAACTCATCTTGACATCCCACGCGCCAGAGCCACCGTCGGCCGGTCCTAGTGCCGGTCCTCCCCTGCGTCTTCCTGTGCCATGAGCGGTAGGGCCGAAGCCTCCCACCCGAACAGCGCCAAGATCGCCTTGATGTGGTCTTCCGCTAATGGTTGCTCAAACAACTTCGCGTACACTTGGAGCGCTTCATCACTGATTGTCTCCCCCTCATTGGCTATGCACAGCTTGCGGATTAGAACTTGCTGCTGTCTAGAAGCCGCAGATCCACGGCCCACCCCTTTGGCAAGGCGCACACTCCTCCTTGGATTGGACACGGGTGCCCGCTTCTGCCTCGGACGCCTCTTTGCAGCAGCTGCTGTGTCCGGCCTGCTAGCGCCTGCTAGCCAGAAGCGGTGTCAGCGCCCTCCTCAGCTCGGAACATAGCTCCTCCACCGGGCTACGTAGCCTAGGCGGCGTGCATGGGCTGCATGGCTCCAGGCCTACCGGGGCAGGGCAGGTGGCAGGGTCACGAGTCCCCGACAGGCTGACCAGTATGAATTCGCCCCCATGCATGCCTGCCGCGGCAGGCTGGACCAATGAGCCGCTTTGGTTGTCCTGTAGAGTTGGCTCCACCTCTGAGCCCGGCTCCACCAAGCAATCCACAGACCTCATCTTGTCCTCTCCCGAGGGTAGCATGTGGTCGCTATCGTCTCTCCCCACATCGTGCTGCTCACCTGCGTGCGAAGCAGCGTT
Organism: Elymus sibiricus; assembly: GCA_039707655.1. NCBI lineage: Eukaryota > Viridiplantae > Streptophyta > Magnoliopsida > Poales > Poaceae > Elymus > Elymus sibiricus. The sequence continues at coordinate 125,512,348 of CM077668.1, forward strand.
GACCTGCAGTTGCACCGAGCCCACCATAATGGACTGCAGCGCTCCATCATCTCCAGCGCACGCGCTGCCACGGCCTGCCGCCTTGGCCCGCCTCAGATCCCCAGCCAGTTCCTTATTAGGCGCCGCGTCCGTATGCCCCTCTGCCGCACCTTTCCATCTTGGCAGCGAGACCGAAGCAGGGGACCCCTGTGGTTGCTCCAACTTATCCACCCGACCGCCCTGCCGCGTCTGCTGGTTTTCAGCACAAGACGACGCTTGGGTAGCAGGAGCAGGAGGCAGCACGCCCACAACGCATTGGGCCGGCTCCACCTCTCTGTGCCTGGCCAGACTTGCCAGCTGTCCACCATCCGCTGGCTGAGCCACGCTTTGCCCAGCGGGCTGCGAACGCCTGACCGAAGCACCCGTGACGATGGCGGCACAGCTCGAAGTACACGCCATCGCTGGTCCACGTGCCTGACGATCCGCCACGGACCGATCTCCGGCCTGATGCGCCGGTGGCGCCGAAGCCGCCGATGAGCCCCCAGAACAGGCCACCTCGCTGCCTCCAGGCGCCAGAGCAGCAGGCGGCGGGCGGACTACAGCACGGTCCGGACTCTCCGCAGCATCAGAGGGCGGGGACGGTGGCGGGGGCGGCGGCGCATCCTCCACGAAGGACGCGTCCCTGACCGGAGGAGCAAGGCGCGAGATAGTGACGGGGTACCACAGTTCCTCCGGCGCGCCCACCGGAAGGCGCCGCCTGCCCGCACCGGGCTCCGGGACGAAGAGCCGCCGACACCGAGGGATGCGCTCTGGGTCCATCGTCTTTAGCCACACATGAAAACGCGACATGTCGTGCCGGCTCGCTGTGCGCTCTGCTACCTGGACCACGCGCCCGCAGCCCCGCAGAACCACCTCCGCCGTTCTTCTCGTCCACGCGTGTGCCGGCACGCCTACCAGCTCCAGGGGCACCAGGAAGGGCATGGTGGCGCCGGTCGCCTGCGCCTGGCGCATCAACGGCCGCAGGGCAAGGCCGAAGCCATTACCGGGGGCAAAACCACGCTCCACCATGAGCTGCCGGATGAGGGGGTGCTCGCTGATAACAAGGAAATCTTCCGGAAAGAAAGGGCGAATGGACATGTCGTTAGGCCCAATGCCGAATTCCTCGTGCAGCGCCATCGCCGCGTCAGCCAGGTCCACCGGTGGCCGCGGCCCCGTGATCGTGACCACGACCGCGCGCTCGAGGTCAGCCTCCATGCGCCACAGCTCCTCCGAATCCTCCAGGAAGCAGCAGTCGTCCACCTCCACCGGATCCACTGCCAGCCGGCTCTCCGCTGAGCCGGCGGAGCCCTCGAAAGGGACCGAGAAGCCTGGCCCCGCCACACTCGCAGCAGAGGAAGACTGGGCGACCTGGCTCCAGCTTCTGGGAAAGCGGACCGTTCCCGGGAGCGGCGGACCCGGCGGCGGTGGGGGGAGCACCGTAGCAGAGTGGGGAGGCGACCGCCGCGGAGCAGGCGCCTGCTTAGCCGGCCCGGGCCCCGACGACCGCGGCTCAGGCGCACGGGATGGGCCCGCGTGGGTAGGCCGCCGCCCCAGGGGCGCATGCAGGCGCGCAGGCTGCCGGTCCACCGGAGGGGAGCCGCGGGGCGCCGTGCAGTCCCTGGCAATGTGCCCCGGACCTCCGCAGCGGACGCAGATGGTCTCCTTCCAGCAGTCAGCAGAGATATGACGCTCGTCACCGCAGTTGTAGCAGCATCCATAGAGGACCGCAGGGATGTTGGACTTCGGCGGCCTGGATGTGGGCAGGACGTTGTTCTGCCGGCGCCGCTGTGCGGGTGGAGGCCGGGGAGGGGAAGCAGGGCTTCGGGGGCGCCTCCCCATCTTGGTTTGCCATGCCCCGGCGGCCGGCGGCGGCCGCGACGGCCCGGCCATGCCCTGGGCGATTGGCCCGAACCGCGTACCCAGCACGTCGGGGACCACGACGGCAGAGCGCAGGGGAGCCCTCCGCGGAGGAGGCGAGGCGGAGGACGACGAATCCGCCGAGAGTGAGACCCGCGAGGCCATGAGTGAGCAGCCGGAGAGGAGGGTGTACGCCGGCCCCGGAGCGGCGGCCGGCGGGGAAGGGGGTTGGGTGGCCGCCAGGCCCGGAGTGGACGCCGGCGCTCAGGGAGAGGAGGTCAAAGCCTCCGAGCGGGGCCTGAGCTGGAGTCAGCCCTGCACACTATGCCCGTCCTATCATCATGGAGCCAGACCTCAAGTCCTTCATGTCCACCAACGTGTTTACGTTGTACATCAACTTGTAGCCGTGGATCTGGAGACGGGCGGCCAGAACACCCGTACGGTTGTCGTAGCTGATCTCGGCGGTCATGACGGCGTCGTCGGAGACCAGGTGCTTCGTCACGTTTGTGTAGGCCCTGGAATTGATGGAGTGCACGTCTATGCCGACGTGGTTGTCGCTGTGGTCCCAGGAGGGGCTGAGGTAGGTGTCGAACTCCACCGCAACGATGCGGTCGTCGCTGGTGGCGTTCAAGTTGTTGCTGTCATTGAAGAGAGCTAGGTTCCCGCCGTAGCTGCTGGGAGGGAGCCTCGATGGGTAGTGCCCCAGGAAGAAAGCCATACCGTCAGCCGAACGGTAGCTATTGCTGAGGTTCGACTTACAGAGATAAACTTCCGTGTTGTTATTGGGCCTGATCTGGAACGTGAAGTTGGAGGAGAAGCTGGCCACCTCACCGGTGGTGTTGTCCCAGAGCGGCACGGGGCGCGCATACGAAGCCCGGCCGACGCTGAAGACGTTGGCTTTGTTCTCATTCTTTGTTAGATCGATGGCGCCGGAGCCCATGCGCGTATCACGTTCGCAACTGAGCTCCGTGTAGCAGAGGTCGCCGGAGCTGGAGAAGTTGAAGCTGAAGGGGAGTGCGGTAGCCAGGCCTAGAGGTGCACTGACTAGCAACGACAGCGAGTAGCAGAGACAAATGAGGTACATGGAGACGGAAAGAAGGTGATGACGAGGGCTCATTATTACAGCAGCCATAGTTGGTGTTCTGCTCGGGATAGAGGGACTAAGAGAGCTAGCTTCGGTTTTAATGGCACCTCCGCCCGACGCCCCGACCAGTCTAAGGATCAGTTGGCACTCTTTTTTCTTTTCTTTTCTTTTTGTAAAATAGAGGTCCCTCTCCGATGGTATAAAAATGAAAATGAAACCAATGTTCTACTCCTACTATGCTAGGGCCGGCTGTATTGCGTCGGTTGCCATTGGCACCACGCAGGATCAACTATGCTAGGGCCGGCTGTATTGCGTCGGTTTCCACATGTGCGACGAGCTTAGCTATTTTTCCAACTAAAACACCAGCTATATAATGTTATGTTGGAAGTAATCTTTGTTGGATATTTTTGATCTAGGCTAAACCTAGGTCAATTAAGGTAGATAATTAAGGCTGCTACAGTGCAGCAACAGTGTTGCAACAGTAAGTGTAACAGTATGACGGTTTGCCCTGATTGGGGGCACACACACATATTATCTAACAGGTGGGTCCCCTGTGGCAATGTGCTTATAAATTATATAAGAGGAGAAGTCCATATAGGATACTAGGTGGTGCCCCTGTGAACACACACATCTCCTCCACGGCTGCCCAATCCAGCACAGCACAGGAGCCATGGGAAGGGCCTATCCAGCACCTTCCAGCAGCAGCAGAAGCAACAGGAAGGAGAAGAAGAACAAGGGCTTCATCTAGAGAAGCCCTAGATGACATCTCCAACATCTACAAAATCATTATGATGATGACTGCATAACCCTAAGGTGTAATTGCTCCTTTTCTTATTGTTAGTGGTTCAAATCTTGGGCTAGATGATCCTGAGATCATCCTATAAATTCTAACATCTTGACTAGGTCGACTTTTAAAAAATTGACTAGGTTGTTTTTGTTCGCGTCAAGTAAACAAGCAGTCCAAGTCATGGTGGTGCCATCGGAGACCAGGCGCTTGCTCACGTTCGTGTAGGCCCTAGAGTCGATGGAGTTGACGCCTATGCCGGCCTGGTTGTTGCCGTGGGCCGAGGGGTTGAGGTAGGTGCCGAACTCCATGCCGAGGTCATCGTCAACGGCATTGAGGCGGTTGCTGTAGCTGAAGAGGGTGAGGTTGTTCGCGCGGGTTTTTTTTATGGGTAATAGACTTTATTTCTCATATAATGGTCATTATGTCATTTACGAGGAGATGAGAAACAAAATCAGGGGTCGGGTTCTCCCAAGAATCAGAAGATCGACTACCAAATGAGTTTTTTGCCAAACTATCAGCAAACTTGGTTTGCTTCCCGAAAGCAATGCTGTATTTTTTTTTGACGGGTAAGCAATGCTGTAATTTAATCGCAGGTCTGTATGTGCTCCCTAGACTATATACTTTAATCGAGAGCAAGCACTCACACAGTCGCGGACCTGACCGAGGATTTGCCTCACCTGACGACCTCCCTGAGATGTGCCTGGTTGCTGTTTGGTTTGAAACCTGAAGTTATGGACATGACCCTGGCTACATGCAGCTGATTAGCCTGGCTAGCATACAGGCAGGTTGATTAGCCTGTGGTTTTGACCCTATTAGCACGTCAACTCAGCCATCAAATCTATTTATGTAAACGAAATATGTATGTGGCAACCATAATCGTTTTTGCAAATCTGCCACACGAGCTGGATGCCGTTCGTTTTGATCTGACGCGCGCGATTTCTCCCAGGCAGTCGAACGTTGCAACCGCTCGATCTACATCTCATCCGTTCATTCATGAGCGTTCAAACTCCCCTACGCTAGAGCGCCCAGCCACGGCCCCGCGAGCACGCGTCAACCAGCCGTCACCAGCTTAGATCGACCCAGCCGTTCCCTTGCACCCCTCGAGCACCAGCGCCTCCTCAAGTCGCCGCCATAGCCTGCTGCTCCGGCGAGCAGCTCCTCCGCGGCCAACACCCGCCGGAGCAGGAGCTCCATCACCATCTCCATGCGATTCCTGCCTCCCCTGCAGCGCATCCACGGCCAAGTCCTCCACATGTCTCGGCCATAGCAGACGCTGCTGCCAGTTGTCCTGCTGCCCGAGCTTCGTCGCCACAGCCATAGGCTCCGGCCGGCGCTGACTTCAAGATTGGACACTTGCATCGATCTCCTTCATAATTGAACAATAAGTTGTGTGCTCAACTGAAATGGATTCGTAATGAATAGATCTACAAGATTCATGTTGAAGTCGACGCGATTCGTAGCCTAAATCACCGCGTATAATGGGTAATTGGGAGTTCTTTTGTGTTTTCAGTTTTCAGATGGTTGAAGACAGCATCCTCGGTGGGCTTCAGAGAGAGAAAAGAGTTGGGCTGGGCCCATTGGTGGGTAGAGGTATAGTTAGGAAAAGTTAATGTTTGGCTCAAAAAAAGGGAAAAGTTAATGTTTTTCTTGTTTTATGCTTCTCTAGTGCATCATTTGTACTACACTTTAATATCTAATGACTTACGCATAAAACACCATGCTAACTTTGACCTAACAAAATTGATGTATTCACCACATATCTGATAACTTGCGTTCAAACACCATGGTAAATTTGACCCAAGACACTATTACTGAAAATAACGGTAATATACACACTATAAACATGATAACTTACGCAAAAACACCGCGGTAACTTTGACCTAGGGAAAAAAGTTATTAGAAACATATCCTCGGTAAATTCTATGTAAATATCATGATAATATACGCACCGCAAACCTGATAACTTACGCGCAAACATCGTGCTAATTTTGACCTGGGCAAAAACTTGTTGAAAAACATAACCCCGTTAACTTATGTGCAAATAGGATAATAGTTTACGCTCCGCGCATTTGATAACGTACGTACAAACATCACGATAACTTTGACCCTGAGGAGGTGGCAATAAAAAACGTGCCCTCAGTATTTTCTGTGTAAATAACGTGGTAATATAAGCACCGCATAACCAACAATTTACATACAAAACATCATGGTAACTTTTTGACCCGGGGAGAAAGTTGTTGAAAAACATACTCTTGCTAATTTATGTGTAAATAGTATGGTAATATACATCCCGCATACCCGATAACTTACGTACAAAACACCACGGTAACATTGATCAAGGCAGGAAATTTGTTCAAAAACATATCCCTGTAATTTATGTGAAAATAGCACGGTAATATACGAACCGCATACATGATAACTTACGTATAAATACCTCGGTAACATTTTTGACGAAGGAAAAAAGTTGTTCAAAAACATACACACGAGTAACTTGTGTATGAATATCATGATAATATACGAAGTGCAGATCTGATAACTTGTGTATAAACACCTCGGTAACATTGACCAAAGAGGAAAAAGTGATTGAAAAACATACCCTCGGTAACCTATGTGTAAATAGCATGGAAATATACGAACCGAAGACATGATAATTTATGTACAAACACTGCGGTAATTTTTGACCTTAGGAGAAAAAAGTTGGAGGAAAAAATTACCCCGGTAACATATGTGTAAATGGCATGGTAATACACAAATAGAAGACTTGATAATTTTTATACAAACATCGTGGTAACTTTTGTCCTAGGGAGAAAAAAGTTGTTGGAAAAAATTACCCTGACAGCTTATGTGTAAATAGCATGGTAATATACAAACCGAAGACTTGATAACTATGTATAAACACCACGGTAATTTTTGAAATATGGGATCTAGTATGTCGAAACTTCATGTTTTTGTCCCCCGCTTTTTGTATACCACTAGGCTTTCTCTCAAAATCATACTCCTAATAACCTACGCTAAAAACACCATGATAACTTTCACCCCGGGAAGGGGAGTTGTTCAAACATACCCCCACCCCCCGCGCGCGTTAAATTTTGTGCAAAGTTACCATGTTGCACATGTTATAGCTATCGTGCTTCTCACGCTATAGTTACCGGCCTTCTCATGATATATTTACTAGCTTTATCACGCCATTTTTTTGTTACCAGGGTGTTAATATTAAAGTAACCATGATGCACATGTCATAGTTATCATGCTGCTCATGTCAAATTTATCAAAGCTAAAATTAACCTTTTTTTTACATGGTAGAAAGAAGAAGGATTCAAATTTCCTTGTTTACGTATTGTGGACAACAAGTTAAGATGGTTGAGTTGGTTATTGGGCTTAGTAGCTACTCATTAGACCTGAGTTCAAGTCTCCTTGTAAGTGCTTTATTTCTTTTTCTTTTTTACCTAAATTAACTGGCATAAAACCGGAAGTGATAAGAAAATCGATCTGAAAATAAAAATCAGGAGGGAAAAAAATCGGTGGAAGCCTTGACAATGCTCGATCAAAAGAAGAGCTAGCGAGCAGGCCTCAACGCTCGATCGAGCGAGCGGGCTACCGATCAAAGAAGAGCGATCGAGCGAGCTGGCCTCAACGCTCGATCGAGCGAGCGGGCTACCGATCAAAGAAGAGCGATCGAGCGAGCGGGCCTCAACGCTCGATCGAGCGAGCGGGCTACTGGTCGTTCGGTAATTTCCCTAACGGGCACACATGTGCCAGTTATCGTTGTCTTATTTAAAATTTGAAGTATTGGTCTCAGGCCAGGTTTGCAACCAAGCAAAAAAAAGGTTGTAAAAAAGAAGGTTTGCACCCAAACAGAACATGCACACAGCTGCCTGGCAAGACAAAAGTCCTCGTACCATACATGAGTCCAATTGGGATAGAAGTTCCAAACTTTCTGCTTCTGACCAAGAAAAAAGCTTGTCACAGGCAGCAGCCTAACAATCACGGGGAGTTCCCAGTTGTAATCGAAGCCATACAGATAAAATAAAGACAAAACGACATTTGTTATGATAGCGATAAATGCAGATAGAGGTAGAGCACGAAATATCTATGGCTCGACGGTAGTCACTTGCTGCCATTCGCCATCCACAGCTTCTTTCCACAGGGTCACATTGTTGTTGCCATCAGAGACCGCCAGTATGTTTCCTGTCAGCGACCACGTCACCCTCCAAACAGGGGTTCTGAAATCATTCAGAACTCTGCCTTCCCATTGCTCGCCTTCTTTCGGCGCGGTCCAGATGACAACAGTTCCGTCCTGAGAGGCACTGGCGATTGTGGACTTTGGGAGGCCTAGGTTTGGAGCCCAGGCAACGTCTCTCACCCAGCCCCTGTGCATCTGAAGGGCTGGGAAGCAGTCCATCCCCCAACTCCCGTTGGTGAGCTTCCACACCTTGACTGTGTTGTCACAACCACCAGAAGCAAGTTTCTGAACATACTCAAACTGCCCTGAAGGCCCTGGGCTGATTAGGGCACCAGGGGCCATCGCCGGAGCCCAGGAAACAGAGGTCACGCCAACTGGATGAGCCTGGTCGATGCGCGTCGTCTCCCACCCACCATCAGAACGAGCTGTGAAGACTGAAATGTTCCCATCAGATGAACCACAAGCCAAGCAGATGCCGAGTTCATGAGGCGCCCAAGCAATGGAATTTACAGAAGACTTGTGCTCAGTGAAAGTGTGAGCCTGTGTCCACTCATCAGGTTTACCCCCTTCTTTCCATATTATAACCCGCCCATCATAGCTGCAGGATGCAAGCATGGAACCATACTTTGGATGAGCCCACGCGACTTGCCAAACTGGGCCCTGGTGTCCGCTCAAAGTAGCAAGTTGCTGCTGCGAGGTGCCACTTACGCCAATGATCTTTATTGTGTTATCAGAGGATGCAGTGGCGAGGCGCTTCCCGTAGTAATCCATCGCGATGTCATGCACCACATCCTGGTGCCCAGTCTCTATCTTATGAGGAGGCATTGTTCCAATTACGTAACGTCAGCTTTTAAGTGTTAACCGACTGTTCTTCGTTGACCACCTCAGGCTCCTATCTGATAGTAACAGAAACCTAACGTTTAGAGAACATTAAGTTAAAGAATAAAGCAGAGTAAAATTTAAATAGTATCATTCGTTGAAACAAGTAGCATAGTTGCATTTGTACATATATATGGAGCTGGGTGTGTTTCATTTTAAAAAGAAACAGTTACATCACATGTTATAATTTGTAACAATGTTGATGTTACAGTTATAAGTCTAACAATTTTGGCACACAAGGTCAATACACTAATTTGCTACCAGCATGTCAAATGTCAATACAACATTGTTTCCTAAAATCACAAAATGAATCATCTGACTGCTTATAAGACTGATGAGTGTGACTGCCTGACTAATACTTATATACCATCTATACAAAATTAGCCTAATAAACTAGGAATTCTGGAAAACAATATTACCAATATAGTACTCACAGTTCTAAAAAAAGAGATTTCGACACCCCCAGCAGATAGAGATATGCTAAACTTAATTCACATCTCTTGTAGTATACATGCATGACATGGGATGGTATTACGACAAAACAATGTCCAGCTAGTTCAGTACTAGATATTGTTCACTTGAACATCTTAAGACAAAGGAGGAAAGAGCAATAAGACAGTGGCACTAGAACGACGACATCTTTCACAGCAATTAAGAATTTTGAAGAAAAAATTCATGTGCTGGCTGTATAACATGAACTATTTGGAGATGTAATCAGGTGGTGTATAAAGTAGAAATATAACATGCAACAATAAATTGTCCACTTATTGTTGCAACCCACAAACCACTGATGTTTACTACAATTAAATTAAAAACTACCACAATAGGCCGAAATAGATAATACTCCCTCCGTTCCATAATTCTTGTCGTGGTATGAACTAAGACCACGACAAGAATTATGGAACGGAGGGAGTAGAAAACAACTGTAATAGCACTAACTTCAGCAGCCCCTCCCCCCGACCCAAAAAGAGGACAATTTGAGTTGAAAATTTTAAAATAAAAAAGCATAATTAGTTGAAGAAAGCATACATGCAAATGGTGCTACTGAAAATCCAATCTCCAAATGACACAACCAAAATAATAACCAGATGGAATAATAACGTTAGATAGACTGTTGTAGGCTTGTATTTGTTCATTTACTCATTCACCTTTTATTGATCCAAACAAACAAAAACAAATTAAATTTCCAACATGTAGCTGCTGCCATGAGGCTTCATGGTTATGTTACAGCACCAATAACATGACTCCATAATATTTTGGAACTTTACTGAGTACCTCTAAACTTAACTCAGCCTAGATAATCCAAAATAGCCATCCCAGGGAATGCATCTGCAGCAGCAGATCTACTACAAAAGGGAAATGTGCATTCAGTGTGAATGGAACCTTTCTCATGGAAGGCTCTCTCGATTAGATGCAAACCATCCTTATAATCCGGTTCTTGGAGATTGGGAAAACGTTCTGGTTGAGCCTGTGGTTGAGATGTGCAATGTTGTTGCAAAGGTGGCACAAACTAAAGCAACATCATTATCTCTGGAGGATTTTCTCAGCAAGGTTACGTGCCCGCTCACACAACCTCTGCTCGGGACCCCGGTGCCTTCGAATGGGAAGAAGAATGACGAGCGGCGGAGCGGGCGTCTGGATAAGAAGAAAAAGGCATGCAACATCCCGACATCCAAGCGCACAGAGTATAGGATGTTGGAGGTTTTTGGTGAGCTGCCGGAGGTCAGCAAAGTTGAGGGTCCAGAGCAAAAGATGCAAGCATACAAAGATATGTACAAAAAACCGCTTTCGCTGCAAGTGATCGAGGCATTGAGCTCTTTGGCGAGGATCACGGGAAAGTCAAAGTTCGACCCCTCAGGATGGTTACCACAAGATAATGTTAGCACATGATTCTTTGAGGCCACGACGGGAGAGTCATTCAATATGGATGGTTTTCCTTCGGCGAGTGGCGGTCAATTTGGTTGCACTTGAGCCTCGTCAAACTGTTTTGGGCCTAGGTGCTCTAGTATCCGGCTCCGACAATGTCCCTTGATGTTACCTTTTTATCGTCCCTATTCCCTAGTTCTTGTGTCTCTTTTTTCGTTTTCTTTTTCTTTCTTATTGGGTTTTCATTCGGTTTTCCCTGATTAGCCGAGAATGTTTGGTTTTTGGGTCCGGTTTTCCCTTATAAACTGGATCAACTCTCTTCTTCTTAATGAAATGCAGGAACCCCCTGCCCCTCTCGAGGTGTTCTCGAAAAAATACGAAGGTACTCTAAGGGTCAAATCTAGTTAACACGTCCTGATCAACTGAATTCGACAGCGCAAGGAGCGGTCCAATCTAAGAACCCTCGACACATCAAATCAAACATGTCATCCCCAAAACCGTGCCCACCCGAAAATCCCCCGCAGCAGAGCGCCCTGCCCCGATCCTGATTAAGTGATTAGCCTAGCTTCAGATCGAGGCATCCAATCCAGGACCTGAATCGTCGTCGTTTCCCCGACGCTCGGGAGAACGAGAAACTGGCGCGGCTAACAACGCGACCGGATCGAGAGCAAACAAACTACGGCGGAGAGAGAAGGATGAAGGGAAAACTTGCTTACCCGTGCTGCGCGGAGAGGAGGACAACGGAGGGGGAGGAGACCGCCGAATTTTTGTCGAAAGAGACCCCCTCCCAACGGAATTGCCAAAAAAGACCCCCTCCGGATGAAATTGACAAAAAGGACCCCCTCGGCCGTGGCGGCAGGCGCGCCAGGCGACACGTGGCACCTGCCGCCATGGTGCCAGGCGGCAGCGCCTGCCGCCAGCCGGCGAGGCGGCAGCCTTCGAGTAACAGCAAGCGTCAAGGCGGAACGGAACGGAGGCCGGTGGTGGGACCTGCCGCCAGTGGGGGAGGCGGCAGCACTGTGCCCTGCCGCCTCGGGGCGTGGCGGCAGGCCTGTGCGTGCCTGCTGCTGCCGATTTTCGTTATGGCTAGGTAGGGGTAGTGCGCGCAACACGCCATGGAAGATGCATGCATGCATGGCAGGGAATGGGATGCGAATCCACGAGTTAGATGGATAGGTACGTTGCCACTCAATTAACCAAATTCGTGCTTACCACTCCACTGGCTAATTGCTTCGGTCTAATTACTCTGAAACCTGGACACTCAAACAACCTTTTTCGTGTGTCACACACGTGGGCGAGGATCCAGCAGCGTATCTGCTCGAAAAACCCGTACATAAAAGCAGCGGCGCAGTAGTCACGACGCAGCGATCGGCAGCAGCAGGCACGCACAAGCCTGCCGCCACGCCCCCAGGCAGCAGGGCACAGTGCTGTCGCCTCCCCCACTGGCGGCAGGTCCCACCACCGACCTCCGTTCCGTTCCGCCTCGCCGCTCGCTGTTACTCGAAGGCTGCCGCCTCGCCGGCTGGCGGCAGGCGCTGCCGCCTGGCACCGTGCCGGCAGGTGCCACGTGTCGCCTGGCGCGCCTGCCGCCACGGCCGAGGGGGTCCTTTTTGTCAATTTCATCCAGAGGGGGTCTTTTTTGGCAATTCCGGTGGGCAGGGGGTCTCTTTTGACAAAAATTCGAGACCGCCGGCTGGAATTGCTGCCCTCGGCATCTACACTTACGCCGACGCCCGAGATCTTTATACGGGTTTGGGTTGAGCCCAGTGTGCGCTCATGCACCTGTGGGCCTTCGTATTTGGGCCCGTCCGCCGAAGTGAAAATCCAGCCAATGAAGTTGTCGTAGCCGACATGGGCCTGCGGCTGGTTAAACTAGTGAAGGAAAGCACGAAGTTGGAAATTTAGTCGGACAGATCGGCTTGCGCACAGAATAAAAAGGGGCACAAGGCAGAGGCGCTTGCACCGTTGAATGGATTAGAGCTTGCTGAGCAGCTGTGATGCACCAATGTTACTTTTGAATCAGATTCATTGGAGTTGATTCAGGCATGCAGAGGAGAATCGGCAATTTTTAGCCCCTATACAGCAATATTGGTAGACATTTTTGCTCAAGCTGGGATGATCACTGGAGTTTCTTTTGCTCACTGTCCAAGGGAAGCTAATCGAGTAGCACCATCTTGCAAAATTTGCGTACGAGTCAAACACGGAACTATTCTGGGATGGTGATCCCCCTAGTATGATTATGCCTTTTGTAATAGCGAATGTAACTCTGTTGGATAAGAAATAAACACCGAGAGGCTTAATCTTTAAAAAAAGGGGGGGAGGGCACAAGGCCAGCCCATGAAGCACTGCTCCTAATCGCGGTGCCTCATCAACTCAACTCATATTTTGCATAAAAAAGAGTGCACATTTGGGATGCTCATTGTCGCGGTGTTCTCACGGCAGATGCCATGGGATGGCTTATCGTGGGTGGAGCCGAAGTGCGCCGGTGGGTTCCGGAGACGAGATTGGGTGCATGCGGTGTGTGACGCACGATGTACCCAGGTTCGGGGCCCTCCGATGGAGGTAACACCCCTAGTCCTGCCGGATGAATTATGAAGAGCACAAGGGCTACAATGGTGCTCCTAGAGCTGTTTTGGGTGGAGGAGGAAGAAGAAGGAGCTAGTCTTCCTCTGCCTCGCGTGAGTGTGTGTGTGTGTGTGTGTGTGTGTGTGTGTGAATGAGCCGACCCCCGCTCTGGGGGGCTCCTAGGAGGTCTTATAGCCTGGCCTCCCAGGTTACAAGTGATAAATAAGAAGGGCGGGGCCCTGTTGTCATCGTCTCTGGCCACCAATGGGGCCCGCCGGCTGCGCGTCACTGTGGCTCGTCGTCCTCTGCGTCACGGAGTGGTTGGCACTGCGCGTCTACAGTGCCGGGCCACGCTGACATCGGTCCCGGTCAGTCGGGACGGCGGCACTGTAGCCACGCTCTCCCCGACGTGGGAGAGGTCTTGTCGTACGGCGGGATTGGACAGGCGCTGACCCCGTCGGCTGCCGGCTGCGACCAGCCGGCCCGGTCGTGGCGCCGCGCCCAGGACCGGGGAGCCGGCTAGGGGGCCAGCCGGACTGAGGGGTCTGGGCCGCCCCGATGTTTTGAAAATCGTCTTGTACTCTCGATCCTACCCGGGGGTCATCCCCCCGACACTCATGAGTTAGCTAAATCCTCTGTTAGCCTAGATGTGGGGCGCCACCTGTGGCTGCTTAACCCCCCCCCCCCCCGAACTTTATGTGTATGCCACTATCCGTGTTTGATTGAATAAAAGGTGGTAACACCACTAAAAAAATCAACTCAACTAAACTCATCCCTCAAAAAATCTACTCAACTCTATTGCCTCAAGAAAAAATCAACTCAACTCTAGGGTTCCTCCCTACTGCCGCCGTAGCCTCAGGCCATGGACACGAATTTGCCGGCGACGCCTCTGGAAAAATCATGCGAGAGTTTCCTGAGAACGCCTTTGAAAAAAACATGGGAGAGTTCCCCGATAGCTTGTTTAAGTGATGAGAAGGTACGCCAACACATCTACATGTTGGGAAAGGTTTTTTTTAGTGCTTTCCACCACCTGTAGATCGATGTAGGTTGAATAATTCAAACATAGGTTCCTGCCTCGATTTCATTTTTCAGTGAGAGATGGAATCTTGATCACGAAAGTTAGATCACAATTTCACACAAGAAGGTGGGCTCTAGCTGCTATGCCTATGATAATAATACAAATAAGGCAAGTATTGTACTACTACAAACTTGCGGGACTATTATTATACTTTTTCTGTGGAGAATAAGCAGGTAAAGTGCGGTACTAGTGTATGCTTATTGCTAATTGTCATGTACACTCCTGAAACAGGCATGGATCTTGGAGCTGAGTCCTGAAATAGATACCGAGTTCTACCTCGATAGCATTTTGCCATGTCATGATTATGCATCATATTGTTGCATTTGATGTGTATTGATTGCCTCTCTGGTACTGTTCTTCTCAATAGGTTCTGCTCCTGCGAGTGGCATCGAGTACCTATTCGAGGAGCAGTGCCCCACTGTTGATCTTCCAGGCAAGCAAACCCCCTTGATCATTCTGATACAATCCCACTCTCTCGCTTCTGCTCTATTTTATTGCATTAGGACAACAACGATTCAATTGTCACATGTTTTGGTAGTTGAACTCATTCCTCTGCATGACCTGTCATTGTCGCAGTAAATAGCAAAACCTTCCTAGCATGATTAGGAGTTGCTTGAGCCCTGTTGTGACTTCATCCATGCCATGCTTGCTATGCTTAGAGTTGTGTCAGGTCTGATTCATCTGGGAATGAATTAGAATGTTGTGTTCATGTCCTGATGTTGAGAGTTAAGTGTGTGAACCTGATTTGGTAAAGGTAGCGATGAGAGCCATGTAGGAGTACATGGTGGGTTGTCTCATTGAGATCGTCCTTAAGAACTGAGTTCTATGTATGTTATCCAAGAACAACTACTACCACATATTGGGCTTGAAACCAATGACCCCTCTCAACTTATTAACGCACCTCGATCTCTATCCAGGAGTTGCAACTAGTTTCTGATCTTTGTAGGATGTGTTAGAGGCCTTACTTAGCGCTGCCCGGCGGGGTGGGCTGGGGACGGCAAGGCACTGTGGCCTGGTGTACCAAGTGGCACCCAGATGGTGGGCTTGGGAACCCTGCACACATTGTTTGAGGCCGTAATAGAAACTTTGGCCGGACTTCCTTTGCGGATTCAACCTCAGATAGGCAATAAACCTGGACTAGAGTCTTGCGTGGTTAACGGTTGTGGCCGACACCCTCGTCAGGCTTCCGCTTGAAGGTTGCCGAGTACATGACATGTATATGGTGGTAAGTGGTGAGAGCGTGTGTGAAGAAGTACACCCCTGCAGGCTTAATGATCTATTCGAATAGCCGTGTCCTCGGATATGGACTACTTGGAAACTTAATGGTTCATAGACAACTTTAAATGGATACCCTAAAATGCGCAAGATAAGTGTGAGTGCTATGGATGGCCTTCTCGTAGGGAGATGGGAGAGGAACCATAGTAGTGTATTGTTGTGGTGACTAGCTAGTTGGACTCGTGTAAGCTTTCTCATCTTATTAAACTACTGGTAGTCGTGGTTCAGGATAGCCACTGAGTCAAAGTTGGCTTGCTGCATTAAACCCCACAACCCCCTTTATTGATACTGGTGCATACTAGATAGTTCTGATGTAAGTCTTGCTGAGTACTTAGTACTCACCCTTACTTAATTAACTGTTGCAAAGGAGTTCCCCGACACTACAGGTGGGTTCTACCTAGACATCAATGATGACGAGTAGCTTGTTTCCCAGCTACGATCTTGTACCCTTGGGAGGGTTTGTAGAAAGTCAGGCTTCTAGTCTTCTTTCCTTTCAGTTGTCTGTACTCAAACAAGTTTATGATCCCGCTTGGTTTGTATGACTTTGTGTACAGGGTCATGTGACCCCTGTTTGTAATAACCATGCTATATATGGCTCTTTCGAGCCTTATCTACTACTAGAGTTGTAGAGTTATGTTATGATGCCATGTTGTACCAACACATACTTCCATGTTGTGTGTACGTGTGATATGTATTGCTATGTGTGGGGTTCGACACCTAGTTGTATCCCTATGGTATCCTTTCATACAGGGAAATGCCTCCTAGTGCTTCCACTGAGCCTTGGTAGTTCGCTACTGCTCTGGAACACATGGATTGACCGACATGTATCCTACATTGCTCCTGTGTCTATCCCTATGGGGAAATGTCTCGCGATGTTTCCTTAAGTCCTTGTAACTTGCTACGACTTGGGTTCACATGTTGATGACCGACATGTGCTCTGTCGGGTTACCTAGTCCCTGTACGTTTGTGCCACTTTGGTTTATAACTAACATTCCGAGCTGGTTTCTCTGTCATATAGTTGCTAGCGATATATTCATATAAGTGAGCCAAAAGTCGCTAACGGTCCGGCCCAGGTAAGGTGGCAGCCGGTTGTACCGAGCGTGAGGACTCGCTGGTTTATATGCTATGTTACATGACAATGCTATATAAGTTCGAGCTAAAAGACGCAAATGGTCGCGGCCAAAGTATATTGGCGGCAGCCGTTGTGTACTGTGCGTGAGGTCTCGAATACTTATATGGGTTATTCAGCTAGATCTATGTGCCTAGATTCCGGGTCCCGACAAAACACACCCTCATTCCGTCCTCGGAGATCTAGGGGAGTAACCCCGCAAGCAGCATGCCTCGACGCCGCAGTCGACCGCCTCGTAACTGAAATCTACGACGGCAGCACCAAAGCGATGTGTGTGAGAAATGGAGACCAGGATTAAGATAGAGATAGATTGGGAGGAGGAATGCAGTCGCACATGGCAGTACGGGGACACATCACAAAGGAGTGGATTTCGTTTGCGTCGGTGTGCAGTACTAGCGAACAACTCCTCAGAGCTGGCGTGTCTCCTTTCCCTGCTTCAAGATTTTTGTCAGTCATCGACAAACGACTACAAGGCATTCGCTGGGGGTTGCTACTTGTAGTCTACGTTGGTATTTCACCGAAGAGGAGAGGATGATGCAGTACAGTAGAGATAAGTATTTCCCTCAGTTAAGAACCAAGGTTATCAATCCAGTAGGAGAACCAAGCAAAATTCCGTTAAGCGCACCTGCACACACAACAGCAAACACTTGCACCCAACGCAAATAAGAGGGTTGTCAATCCTCTTAGCGGTTATTTGCAAGCATTAAATCTTATCGAGGTAAATAGATAAACTAAAATACTAATTAAAATAAAAGTAAATAAATTGCAGTAAGGTATTTTTAGGTTTTTTAATATGATAAAGATAGACCCGGGGGCCATAGTTTTCACTAGAGGCTTCTCTCTCGAGCATAGAAACATACGGTGGGTAAACACATTACTGTTGGGAAATTGACAGAATAGCAAATAATTATGACAGATTCATAGCAATGATCATGTATATAGGCATCACGTCCAAGACAAGTAGACCGACTCCTGCTTGCATCTACTACTATTACTCCACTCATCGACCGCTATCCAGCATGCATCTAGAGTATTAAGTTAATAAAAATAGAGTAACACTTTAAGCAAGATGACATGATGTAGAGAAACAAATTCAAGCAATATGAATAAACCCCATCTTTCTATCCTTAATGGCAACAATACAAATACGTGTCATGTCCCCTTCTGTCACTGGGATTGAGCACCGCAAGATTGAACCCATCACAAAGCACCTCTCCCATTGCAAGATAAATCAATCTAGTAGGCCAAACCAAATCGATAGATCGGAGAGAAATACAAAGCTATAACAATCATGCATAAAAGAGTTCATAGAAGACTCAAATATTTCTCATGAATAATCTGATCATAAACTCACAATTCATCGGATCCCAACAAACACACCTCAAAAGAAGATTACATCGGATAGAACTCCAAGAACATCGAGGAGAACATTGTATTGAAGATCAAAGAGAGAGAAGAAGCCATCTAGCTACTAGCTATGGACCCGTAGGTCTGTGGTAAACTACTCGCACATCATCGGAAGGGCAGCAAGGTTGATGTAGAAGCCCTCCGTGATTGATTCCCCCTCCGGCAGAGTACCGGAAAAGATCTCCAGATGGGATCGCGGAAGAACAGAGGCTTGCAGCGGCAGAAAGGTTTTCTCTTCTGTCTCTCTGATGGTTTCCCAATATTTGTGAATTTATAGAAGTGGAATTAGGTCAAACGGAGTCACGTGGGCCCCACAAGGCAACACGGCGCGCCCCCCTGGGGCGCGCCCTGTTGCCTTGTGAAGCCTCCGTGAGGCTTCTGGCCTCCTCCCGAAGTTTCCAAGGTTTCTTTTATCCAGAAAAAAATCTCCAAAAAGTTTCGTGGCATTTGGACTTCATTTGGTACAGTTTCTCTGAAAAGCCAAAAACAAGCAGAAAACAGCAGCTGGCACTGGGCACTAGGTTAATAGGTTAGTCCCAAAAAATGATATATAATTGCATATAAAAACATCCAAGATTGATACTATAATAGCATGGAACAATCAAAAATTATAGATACGTTGGAGATGTATCAAGCATCCCCAAGCTTAATTCCTGCTCGTCCTCGAGTAGGTAAATGATAAAAACAGAATTTTTGATGTGGAATGCTACCTATCATGTTTCATCATGTAATCTCTCTCTTACGGTATGAATAATAAGATCCAAATGATTCAAAGCAATAGTCTATAGTTTGATATAAAGACATCAATACTCAGGCATACTAATAAGCAATCATGTCTTCCAAAATAAACATGCTAAAGAACGTTATCCCTACAAAATCATATAATCCTGTCATGCTCCATCTTCTTCACACAAAGTATTTATCATGCACTACCCCGATGACAAGCCGAGCAATTGGTTCATACTTTTTAACGCGCTTCAGCTTTTTCAACTCCCACTCAATATATGAGCGCAAGCCAAGGATATAGCACTATAGGTGGAATAGAGTGTGGTGGTAGAGATAAATAAGAGAAGACAAAAATGGAGAAAGTCTCACATCGACGAGGCTAATCAATGGGCTATGGAGATGCCCATCAATTGATGTCAATGCGAGGAGTGGGGATTGCCATGCAACGGATGCACTAAGAGTTATAAGTGTATGAAAGCTCAACATGAAAACTAAGTGGGTGTGCATCCAACTTGCTTGCTGAAGACCTGGGGCATTTGAGGAAGCCCATCATCAGAATATACAAGCCAAGTTCTATAATGAAAAATTCCCACTAGTATATGAAAGTGACAAAATAGGAGACTCTCTATATGAAAAACATGGTGCTACTCTGAAGCACAGGTGTGGAAAAAGGATAGTAACATTGCCCCTTCTCTTTTTTTTTCATGGCTCTTTTTCGCCACTTTTTTTAGAACGGTCTCATGGACCTCATCCCCACTTTTTCGAGGACTCATTAGTCTCCACCATTCTTACCTCACTGGGACAATGCTCTAAT
Organism: Elymus sibiricus; assembly: GCA_039707655.1. Classification (NCBI taxonomy): domain Eukaryota; kingdom Viridiplantae; phylum Streptophyta; class Magnoliopsida; order Poales; family Poaceae; genus Elymus; species Elymus sibiricus. The sequence goes on from CM077668.1 coordinate 125,532,016, forward strand.
AATGATGATCATCACAGCTCTATTTACTTACAACTCAACATTACAACTTGATACTAGAACAAAAATATGACTCTATATGAATGCCTCTGGCAGTGTACCAGTATGTGCAATGATGCTAGCGTAACATGTATAACAATGATGAACGGTGGCTGAGCCACAAATACTATGTCAGCTATATGATCATGGAAAGCAATATGACAATGATGATGTATGTCATAAAAATGGAACGGTGGAAGTTGCATGGCAATATATCTCGGAATGGCTATGGAAATGCCATGATAAAGTAGGTATGGTGGCTATTTTGAGGAATATATAAGGAGGCTTATGTGTGATAGAGCGTATCATATCACGGGGTTTGGATGCACCGGCAAAGTTTGCACCAACTCTCGATGTGGGAAAGGGCAATGTACGGTACCGAAGAGGCTAGCAAATTGCGGAAAGGTGAGAGTGTGTATAATCCATGGACTCACATTAGTCATAAAGAACTCACATACTTATTACGAAAGTTTATTAGCCCTCGAAGCAAAGTAGTACTACGCATGCCCCTAGAGGTATAGATTGGTAGGACAAGGTCCATCGCTCATCCCCGACCGCCACTCATAAGGTAGACAATCAATAATAAATCATGCTCCAACTTCTTAGCATAACGACAGATCATACGTGCATGCTTCAGGAATCACAAACCTTAACCCAATTATTCTTACTAAACCACAATTATCTACTAATACCTCCCCCATATTACCATCTTAATATCGCAAAACTATTGCAAGGAATCAAATTTATCATATTCAGTGATCTACATGAAAGTTTTTATTATATCCCTCTTGAATACCTATCATATCCGGACCAAATTCATAACCCGTGCATATTGCCATTGCTATCATGAGACTCTCAAAAAGATATAAGTTAAGCATGAGAGTGCAACTATTTCTTTAAAATATAACCACCGCCGTGCTCTAAAAGATAAAAGTGAAGCACTAGAGCAACTGCCTAGCTCAAAAGATATAAGTGAAGCACATAGAGTATTCTAACAAATCACGAATAATGTGTGTCCCTCTCAAAAAGGTGTGTTCAGCAAAGATGATTGTGACAAACTAAAAAGCAAAACAAAAACAAACAAATTATTTCACAAGACGCTCCAAGTAAAACACATATCATGTGATGAATAAAAATATAGCTCCAAGTGAGTTACCGATAGATTGTAGACGAAAGAGGGGATGCCTTCCGGGGCATCCCCAAGCTTAGACGCTTGAGTCTTCCTTGAATATTACCTTGGGGTGCCTTGGGCATCCCCAAGCTTAGGCTCTTGCCGCTCCTTATTCCTTTATCCATCGTACTCTCAACCAAAACTTGAAAACTTCAGCACACAAAACTCAACAGAAACCTCGTGAGATCCGTTAGTATAACAAACAAATCTTAAACTTTATGTACTGTTGTAAATTGATTAATATTTAATAGTGACATAATGCTACTGTACTCCAACTTCTCCATGACTCATACCCCCCGATACGATCCATAAATTCATCAAAATAAGCAAACTATGCAACAAAAACAGAATCTGTCTAAAACAGAAGAGTCTGTAAAGATCTATTTAAAAGCAATACTTCTTTAACTCCAAAAATTCTGAAAAATAAGGAAAACGTGGGAAATTCATATAAAAATACTGTGTAAGAATTTCAGATTTTTCTGACGCTCCAGTACAGAATTAAAATTCCAGCACTGGACGCAAAACTTTCTGTTTTCCAAACAACATCAATTGTACTATCATCCAAATCATCCCAAAGGCATTACTTGGCACAAACACTAATTAAAACATAAAAACACAATCATAACAGAAGCTATAATCATGAAAACACTCAAAAACAGTAGGTAAAAGCAAAAAATTATTATATTCATTGGGTTGCCTCCCAACAAGCGCTATTGTTTTATGCTCCTAGCTAGGCATAATGCATAGTTTCAAGTGTTGTCATCCTTCATCCCAAGTCCTTTTTGATTAAATCTTCCAAAAAATTTCTCATTAATTCTCTACTCTCATGCTCTTCTTTTCTAGTGGGTGAGCTTAGGTAATTGATGGGGCTTTGATTGGTAACCTTAACATTCATAACTTCAAACTCAGGATCATCACCATAAACGTCCTCATATAAAACATGTATCTCATCATCAATAGGATCTCTAGCCGTACTCTCGAACCATTCTTCACTAAATCCCTCATCAATTCCTTTAGTAACCCATTCAAATTTATGACAAGCATGGTGGTACATAGTTTTAATTATTTCGGCGTATGGAACTCTCCTTCTAATATTTTTACCATAAGCAAAGTAATCTTTAGATTCCAACCTACGAATAGTATCGTTATCATGAAGAATCTCCTCTATAGGAGGATGCTCAAAATTTATTTTGTAAAATGAGAAAATATCCCTAGCTTCTCGGAATATATAATCAAATTCATGCATAAGGATTATAGTGGCAATTTTCTTAGCCCTAGGATCATGGATGTTGGGAAGTTCATAAAATATCTTTTGTAAGGCGGGGTAGATATGCAAAAAAGTTCTTTCTAATTTAACCACAAACATAGCAATAGCATCCACATAACAATTTGTTTTATCAAGAATGGATCCATTAATTATTGGTATAACTCCCGCGCAATTAAAGAACTACTGAATAATGTTTTTACCAATAATATTACCACTTCCCACATGATAGACTTTAGTTTTAAAATTTGTGGGGGAGTTAGTCTCCGGAGGGTCATGATTAAGATCAAAAGAATGTGTTTTATCCCCAAGAGATTCACTACCATACTATCCTCACTAGCACTTTCAATCACAACTTTCTCAAATTCAGACATGATAACAGTTTCAAGCAAAGCAAGCTAGCAAACAAGCAAATAATATTTTTTTGTGTTTTTGTAAAAAAAAATAGAAGTGGGGGAGATGAAAACAAGAGGAAAATTTAAATAAAAGGCAAATAAAGTAAATGCAAGTGAATGATAATTTGTGCAAAGGTACTTGGTAATTTTGATGATGTCTCCCCGGCAACGGCGCCAGAAATTCTTCCTGCTACTTGTAGTCTGTGTTGGTATTTCCCCGAAGAGGAGAGGATGATACAGTAGAGTAGAGATAAGTATTTCCCTCAGTTAAGAACCAAGGTTATCAATCCAGTAGGAGAACCAAGCAAAATTCCGTTAAGCGCACCTGCACACACAACAGCAAACACTTGCACCCAACGCAAATAAGAGGGTTGTCAATCCTCTTAGCGGTTATTTGCAAGGATTAAATCTTATCGAGGTAAATAGATAAACTAAAGTACTAATTAAAATAAAAGTAAATAAATTGTAGTAAGGTATTTTTAGGTTTTTTAATATGATAAAGATAGACCCGGGGGCCATAGTTTTCACTAGAGGCTTCTCTCTCGAGCGCAGAAACATACGGTGGGTAAACAAATTACTGTTGGGCAATTGACAGAATAGCAAATAATTATGATGGATTCATGGCAATGATCATGTATATAGGCATCACGTCCGAGACAAGTAGACCGACTCCTGCCTGCATCTACTACTATTACTCCACTCATCGACCGCTATCCAGCATGCATCTAGAGTATTAAGTTAATAAAAACAGAGTAACGCTTTAAGCAAGATGACATGATGTAGAGAAGCAAATTCAAACAATATGAATAAACCCCATCTTTTTATCCTAAATGGCAACAATACAAATACGTGTCATGTCCCCTTCTGTCACTGGGATTGAGCACCGCAAGATTGAACCCATCACAAAGCACCTCTCCCATTGCAAGATAAATCAATCTAGTAGGCCAAACCAAATCGATAGATCGGAGAGAAATACAAAGCTATAACAATCATGCATAAAAGAGTTCAGAGAAGACTCAAATATTTCTCATGAATAATCTGATCATAAACTCACAATTCATCGGATCCCAACAAACACACCGGAAAAGAAGATTACATCAGATAGAACTCCAAGAACATCGAGGATAACATTGTATTGAAGATCAAAGAGAGAGAAGAAGCCATCTAGCTACTAGCTATGGACCCGTAGGTCTATGGTAAACTACTCACACATCATCGAAAGGGCAGCAAGGTTGATGTAGAAGCCCTCCATGATCGATTCCCCCTCCGGCAGAGTACCGGAAAAGGCCTCCAGATGGGATCGCGGAAGAACAGAGGCTTGTGGCGGTGGAAAGGTTTTCTCTTCTGTCTCTCTGATGGTTTCCCAATATTTGTGAATTTATAGAAGTGGAATTAGGTCAAACGGAGCCACGTGGGCCCCACAAGGCAACACGGCGCCCCCCCGGGGCGCGCCGTGTTGCCTTGTGAAGCCTCCGTGAGGCTTCTGGCCTCCTCCCAAAGTTTCCAAGGTTTATTTTGTCCAGAAAAAATCTCCAAAAAGTTTCGTGGCATTTGGACTTCATTTGGTACTGTTTCTCTGAAAAGCCAAAAACAAGCAGAAAACAGCAACTGGCACTGGGCACTAGGTTAATAGGTTAGTCCCAAAAAATGATATATAATTGCATATAAAAACATCCAAGATTGATACTATAATAGCATGGAACAATCAAAAATTATAGATACGTTGGAGACGTATCAGGGGTCTTCAAAAACTGACGTCAACTAATAACATTTCCCAAATAAGGTCCTCAATGAACCCCAAATGTGTATTTTTCTTTATTTGTTACGATGAAATGATCACCAATTATAAAAGTTCATCAGAAGTACAAAAACACCAACAATATAATAAAACTTACACCAAGGTTCCCTTGACCACCGTAGATGACCATTACCACTGCCAGAACACGCGGATGTCGTTGCTCCCCTACTGGAGCCACCCTGCCCCTACAAATGAAAGCCAGGAAGTCTTCGTGCACGTGCCCCTAAGGACCAGCACCCTGGATCCGCAGTCGCCACCGTTGAAGCCTTGAATCAATCTAAAATGGTTGACACCATATCTCGTGCATCACTGCTAGGTGGGGAGGGGGAGGGGACGTGAGAGAGAGGTCCATGTTGCTCGCAGTAAGCGTTGCATAGGCACCTAAAACATGGAGCTGATTCATGGGCGTCTGTGGGGGATGGGCATTCTCCACGGCTTGCTCCACTGTTCAAAACACGCTTAGATACCCACTCTCTCGGGCCGTCACGTCCCTTTCTAAAAATTGTCAAACAAGGAGCTCAAGTTTCAACTAGAAACTAGAAGGCTCATAACTTGTAAATGCAGATGTTTCAATTTTCACTGTAAGATTTGAAAGTTTTCAATTGTCAAAACACAATTTTCATTTCGTAGAAGAACAATTGTCAACCAAAAATTACACAAGGTTTCAACATAGGGAATACTGATACGTCTCCAACGTATCTGTAATTTTTGATTGTTCCATGCTATTATAGTATCAATCTTGGATGTTTTATATGCAATTATATATCATTTTTTGGGACTAACCTATTAACCTAGTGCCCAGTGCCAGTTGCTGTTTTCTGCTTGTTTTTGGTTTTTCAGGAAATCAGTACCAAACGAAGTCCAAATGCCACGAAACTTTTTGACGATTTTTTTCTGGACAAAAGAGACTCTGGAAGCTTTGGGAGGAAGCCAGAAGCCTCACGAGGAGGCCACAAGGCAATAGGGCGCGGCCCCAGGGGGCGTGCCCTGATGCCTTGTGGGCCCCTCGTGGCTCCTTTTTACATAATTCCACTTCTATAAATTCTCAAATATTGGGAAACCATCAGAGAGCCAGACGAGAAAACCTTTTCGCCGTCACAAGCCTCTCTTCTTCTGCGATCCCATCTGGAGGCCTTTTCCAGTACTCTGTCGGAGGGGGAATCGATCACGGAGGGCTTCTTCATCAACCTTGCTGCCCTTCCGATGATGTGTGAGTAGTTTACCACAGACCTACGGGTCCATAGCTAGTAGCTAGATGGCTTATTCTCTCTCTTTGATCTTCAATACCATGTTCTCCTCGATGTTCTTGGAGTCCTATCCGATGTAATCTTCTTTTGCGGTGTGTTTGTTGGGATCCGATGAATTGTGAGTTTATGATCAGATTATTCATGAGAAATATTTGAGTCTTCTCTGAACTCTTTTATGTGTGATTGTTATAGCTTTGTATTTCTCTCCGATCTATCTGTTTGGTTTGGCCAACTAGATTGATTTATCTTGCAATGGGAGAGGTGCTTTGTGATGGGTTCAATCTTGCAGTGCTCAATCCTAGTGACAGAAAGGGACATGACACGTATTTGTATTGTAGCCATTAAGGATAAAAAGATGGGGTTTAATCATATTGCTTGACTTTACTTTGTCTACATCATGTCATCTTGCTTAAGGCGTTACTCTGTTTTATACTTAATACCCTAGATGCATGCTGGATAGCGGTCGATGGGTGGAGTAATAGTAGTAGATGCAAGCAGGAGTCGGTCTACTTGTCTTGGACGTGATGCCTATATACATGATCATTGCCATGAATCCGTCATAATTATTTGCTTTTCTATCAATTGTACAACAGTAAATTGTTTACCCACCGTATGTTCTGTGCTTGAGAGAGAAGCCTCTAGTGAAAACTATGGCCCCTGGGTCTATCTTTATCATATATTAAAATACAAAAATACCTTGCTGCAATTTATTTACTTTTATTTTATTTTGCAATTTATATTTCTATCTATCACTATCAGAATTAATCCTTGCAAATAACCGCTAAGGGGATTGACAACCCTCTTATTTGCGTTGGGTGCAAGTGTTTGCTTTTGTGTGCATAGATGCTGCTAAAGGGTTTTGGTGTGGTTCTCCTACTGGATTGATAACCTTGGTTCTTAATTGGGGGAAATACTTATCTCTACTATACTGCATCATCCTCTCCTCTTCGGGGAAATTCCAACGCAGTCTACAAGTAGCAGGAAGAATTTCTGGCACCGTTGCCGGGGAGACATCACCAAAACTTATCAAGTACCTTCGCATAAACTATCATCCACTTGCATTTATTTTATTTGCCTATTTATTTTCTTTTGCCTCTCGTTTTCATCTCCCCCACTTCTAAAACAATTTTACAAAAACATAAAAATATTTTTATTTGCCCGTTTGCTTGCTTGTGTTGCCATGTGCTTGCTATTCGCTTGTATCTTTGCTTGCTAAAAAACTATTGATATGGATCTTCATCCACTTGCTAATCTTTTCAAAAAATCAAATTATGATGAACCAATTACTGGTGAGTTGTGTGCTCTAGATTATCTTTATGAAGTTTTGCTTGAAAATCATGAATCTGAAAATTGTGATGAAGAGTTAAAAGAAGAAATTTATAAAGTGATTCATGATAGCTCTTTGAATGAAAAGCATGATTGCAATGATTTTATTATAAATTCTATTAATGTCAATTGTGTTAATTATATGCAAAACTACAAGCTTGGGATGATGATTTTGTTACGTCCACTACTCATTGTAATGATCATGATTGGGGTGATGCTTCTTATGATCTTGAAAATTTATTTAAGCCTCATGATGAATATGATATTGATAATAATGTTTGCAATAATATTGAAAGTGAGTTTGGAAGTGTGTCAACTTTAGGAAAAAAGAATCCCACATATTCGGAGAGTGTTCAATCTTATGATTTTTTTTATGAAAGTGGGTTTGGAGAGGTCATGACTTTAGTTGATGTTAATCCCACTATCTTGGAAGATTATAAATTTTTTATGCAATTGGATCATAGAGAGAATATTGTTTATGATAGATATATTGTTGAGTTTGATCCTACATGTAATTATTATGAGAGAGGAAAATATGGTTGTAGAAATCTTCATGTTACTAAATTGCCTCACGTTATGTTGAAATTATTAATGATTTATTCTTTCTACTTGCATATGCTAGATATTGCTTGTCTTGATAATTTATTTGCTTATAAAATGCCTATGCATAGGAAGTATGTTAGACTTAAATGTGTTTGTCACATGTTTTATTATGCTCTCTTTGTGTTTCAATTGTTATCTTTCATGTGAGCATCATTAATATTCCAAGCCTATCTTAATGGCTATAAAGAAAGAGCTTGTTGGGAGATAACCCAATACTTTATGTTTTTGTGTTTTTAAACAATTGTAGCCTCTGTTATGATTTTTTTTATCTTTTAATTAGTGTTTGTGCCAAGTCATGCCGTTGGGATGATTTGGAAGATAGTATAATTGATGTTGTTTGAAAACAGAAACTTTTTCGTCCAGTCCTGGAATTTTCATTTTTTTTCTGGAGCGTCATAACCTTCTGAATTTTTTACACAATATTGATATATGAATTTCCCATGTTTTCCTAATTTTTCAGAATTTTTGGAGTTACGGAAGTATGACTTTAATTGAGATCTTTACAGATTGTTCTGTTTTAGACAGATTCTGCTTTTGTTGCATAGTTTGCTTATTTTGATGAATCTATGGATCGTATCGGGGGCTATGAGTCATGGAGAAGTTGGACAGTAGCATTATGCCAATATTAAATATGAATCAATTTACAACAGCACCTAAAGTTTAAGATTTATTTGTTATACTAACGGATCTCACGAGGTTTCTGTTGAGTTTTGTGTGCTAAAGTTTTCAAGTTTTGGGTGAGACTACGATGGATAAAGGAATAAGGAGTAGCAAGAGCCTAAGCTTGGGGATGCCCAAGGCACCCCAAGGTAATATTCAAGGAAGACTCAAGCGTCTAAGCTTGGGGATGCCCCGGATGGCATCCCCTCTTTCGTCTACAATCTATCGGTAACTCACTTGGAGATATATTTTTATTCATCACATTATATGTGTTTTACTTGGAGCGTCTTGTGCTATAGTTTGTTTGCTTTTGCTTGATTTTTAGTTTGTCACAGTCATCTTTGCTGAACACACCTTTTTGAGAGGGACACACATTATTCGTGATTTGTTAGAATACTCTATGTGCTTCACTTATATCTTTTGAGCTAGGCAGTTGCTCTAGTGTTTCATTTATATCTTTTAGAGCATGGCGGTGGTAATATTTTAAAGAAATAGTTGTACTCTCATGCTTCACTTATATCTTTGTGAGAGTCTAATGAATAGCAATGGTAATATGCACGGGTTATGAATTCGGTCCTAATATGATAGGTATTCAAGAGGGATATAATAAAAAATTTCATGTAGATCACTGAATATGATAAGGTTGATTCGTTGCAATAGTTTTGCGATATTAAGATGGTAATATGTGGGAGATGCTAGTAGATAATTGTGGTTTAGTAAGAATATTGGTGTTAAGGTTTGTGATTCCCGAAGCATGCACGTATGATCTGTCGTTATGCTAAGAAGTTGGAGCATGATTTATTATTGACTGTCTACCTTATGAGTGGCAGTCGGGGACGAGCGATGGTCTTTTCCTGCCAATCTATCCCCCTAGGAGCATGCGTAGTAGTACTTTGCTTCGAGGGCTAATAAACTTTCGCAATAAGTATGTGAGTTCTTTATGACTAATGTGAGTCCATGGATTATACGCACTCTCACCTTTCCGCAATTTACTACCCTCTTTGGTACCGTGCATTACCCTTTCTCACATTGAGAGTTGGTGCAAACTTCGCCGGTGCATCCAAACCCCGTGATATGATACGCTCTATCACACATAAGCCTCCTTATATCTTCCTCAAAACAGCCACCATACCTACCTATCATGGCATTTCCATAGCCATTTCGAGATATATTGCCATGCAACTTCCACCATTCCGTTTATATGACACACATCATCATTGTCATATTGCTTTGCATGATCATATAGCTGACATAGTATTTGTGGCTCAGCCACCGCTCATCATTTTTTATACATGTTACGCTAGTATCATTGCACATCCTGGTACACCGCCAGAGGCATTCATATAGAGTCATATTTTTGTTCTAGTTTCGAGTTGTAATTTTCTTTTGAGTTGTAAGTAAATAGAAGTATGATGATCATCATTATTAGAGCATTGTCCTAGTGAGGAAAAATAAAAATAGAATAAAAAAAGAGGCCAAAAAGAGCCCACGAAAAAAGGAAGAAAAAAAAAGAAAAAGAAAAAAAGGAAAAAAGGAAAAAAAAAGAGAAAAAATGAAATGAGAGAAAAAGAGAGAAGGGGCAGTGTTACTATCCTTTTCCATACTTGTGCTTCAAAGTAGCACCATGTTTTTCATATAGAGAGTATCCTATTTTGTCACTTTCATATACTAGTGGGAAGTTTTCATTATAGAACTTGGCTTTTATATTCCGATGATGGGCTTCCTCAAATGCCTGAGGTCTTCATGAGCAAGCAAGTTGGATGCACACCCACTTAGTTTTTATGTTGAGCTTTCATACACTCTCTTAGTGCATCCGTTGCATGGCAATCCCTACTCCTTGCATTGACATCAATTGATGGGCATCTCCATAGCCCGTTGATTAGCCGCGTCGATGTGAGACTATCTTCTTCTTTTTGACTTCCCCTTATTAATCTCTACCACCACATTCTATTCCACCCATTGTGCTATATCCATGGCTTGCGATCATGTATTGCGTGGGGGTTGAAAAAGCTGAAGCGCGTTAAAAAGTATGAACCAATTGCTCGGCTTGTCATCGCGGTAGTGCATGATAAATACTTTGTGTTAAGAAGATAGAGCATGACAGGATTATATGATTTTGTAGGGATAACTTTCTTTAGCATTTTTATTTTGAAAAACATGATTGTTTATTAGTATGCCTGAGTATTGATGTCTTTATATCAAATTATAGACTATTGATTTGAATCATTCGGATCTTATTATTCATACCGTAAGAGATATTACATGATGAAACATGTTAGGTAGCATTCCACATCAAAAATTCTGTTTTTATCATTTACCTACTCGGGGACGAGCAGGAATTAAGCTTGGGGATGCTTGATACGTCTCCAACGTATCTATAATTTTTGATTGTTCCATGCTTTTATAGTATCAATCTTGGATGTTTTATATGCAATTATATATCATTTTTTGGGACTAACCTATTAACCTAGTGCCCAGTGCCAGTTGTTGTTTTCTGCTTGTTTTTGGTTTTTCAGGAAATGAGTACCAAACGAAGTCCAAATGCGACGAAACTTTTTGACGATTTTTTCTAGACAAAAGAGACCCTGGAAGCTTTGGGAGGAAGCCAGAAGCCTCACGAGGAGGCCACAAGGCAACAGGGCCCGGCCCTAGGGGGCGCGCCCTGATGCCTTGTGGGCCCCTCGTGGCTCCTTATGACCTAATTCCACTTCTATAAATTCTCAAATATTCAGAAACCATCAGAGAGCCAGACGAGAAAACCTTTCTGCTGCCGCAAGCCTCTGTTCTTCCGCGATCCCATCTGGAGGCCTTTTTCGGTACTCTGCCGGAGGGGGAATCGATCAAGGAGGGCTTCTTCATCAACCTTGCTGCCCTTTAGACGATGTGTGAGTAGTTTACCACAGACCTATGGGTCCATTGCTAGCAGCAAGATGGCTTCTTCTCTCTCTTTGATCTTCAATACCATGTTCTCCTCGATGTTCTTGGAGTTCTATCCGATGTAATCTTCTTTTGCGGTGTGTTTGTTGGGATCCGATGAATTGTGAGTTTATGATCAGATTATTCATGAGAAATATTTGAGTCTTCTCTGAACTCTTTTATGCGTGATTGTTATAGCTTTGTATTTCTCTCCGATCTATCCGTTTGGTTTGGCCAACTAGATTGATTTATCTTGCAATGGGAGAGGTGCTTTGTGATGGGTTCAATCTTGCGGTGCTCAATCCCAGTGACAGAAAGGGACATGCCACATATTTGTATTGTTGCCATTAAGGATAAAAAGATGGGGTTTAATCATATTGCTTGAGTTTACTTTGTCTACATCATGTCATCTTGCTTAAGGCGTTACTCTGTTTTATACTTAATACCCTAGATGCATGTTGGATAGTGGTCGATGGGCGGAGTAATAGTAGTAGATGCAGGCAGGAGTCGGTCTACTTGTCTCGGACGTGATGCCTATATACATGATCATTGCCATGAATCCGTCATAATTATTTGCTTTTCTATCAATTGGCCAACAGTAATTTGTTTACCCACCGTATGTTCTGTGCTCGAGAGAGAAGCCTCTAGTGAAAACTATGGCCCCCGGGTCTATCTTTATCATATATTAAAATCCAAAAATACCTTGCTGCAATTTATTTACTTTTATTTTATTTTGCAATTTATATTTCTATCTATCACTATCAGAATTAATCATTGCAAATAACCACTAAGGGGATTGACAACCCTTTTATTTGTGTTGGGTGCAAGTGTTTGCTTTTGTGTGCGTAGGTGCTGCTAAAGGGGTTTTGTGTGGTTCTCCTACTGGATTGATAACCTTGGTTCTTAACTGAGGGAAATACGTATCTCTACTATACTGCATCATCCTCTCCTCTTCGGGAAAATACCAACACAGTCTACAAGTAACAAATACCAACTTTCGACTTCACATAAAGCTAGTTTTTTACATGTATAAAGCTAGGTTTCTAGTCTGTATGAGCCAACTTTCAACTATATAACCTAACTTTCAACTCCACTAAACCAACTTCCCGCCATAATAACCTGATTTACCTCACTTTCAATAAAATTCAACCCAACTTCCTTTTCCTATTAAATTTCATCACGAAAAGATCAAACAAAACAACTATTTTATAGAGATCTGGACTTTCAGCCATGTGCACATTATATCAGTTCTCTACTTGACTTTCCATACGGAAAGTTCAAACATACTACCTCCTGTAGCATCCCCCATCTCGGTGCTAGAGGCATGAGTGGGCGTCGATTACAAGGTACGGGCATTGACACTGGTTCCATGAGTATGGAGGAGAAGAGACCTACAGAGGTATCCAGTTGGAGCGTATAGGAGAGAGAAGGTGTCCCAATGGTGGCCAAGCGGTTGGCTGCATGGCAAGCAACGCAAGACAGCCGGCAGGCGAGCCTAGGGAGAATTTGAGAGAAAGCGGTAGAAAATATCATAAAAAGTGACAAAACCACGCAGCTAGCACATGAAAACCAGTGTGTCATCCTAGAGAAAATTTGATAGGAAGCAAGAGAAACTATCAAAGAGAGCGAGAAAGAAAAGAAACAAAACGTCAATATACATAGGAAATGGAGAAGGGAGAATAAGGGGGTAAGTCGCGAGGAAGAGTCGTTCCAAAGGACACATGTGTTTCTTTTCCTAAAAAGGGGATGCTTCCTCCGCTTGAAATACTATGGAGGGACAGTAAGGGAGTTATTTCAGGCTAGAATATTGAAACAATATGTTTATTCTTGTGTACCGAAAGCCATAGTGCTTTAATAGAACTTTATTGATCAATTAAGCATAATACATAGGGAACCACAATAAAATCTAAAACCAAAGATCCACAATAAAACCGAAAAGTACATGAAGATTCTTTAAAGTTATTGTCTCTAATTTCACTTTCTGTATCTTGACTTTCCAGCACTATTGGTGAAAAAATGATACACTTACGTAAACCTACGCCCTCCTTAGAGCATCTACAGTCGGCCTCCTTAAATTCATCTCAAACGTTTGCGGACGCACCCGGTCAGTGACCAAACACGAGAGAGAAGGAAAAAATGACCCCTCATATTGAGACCAAATGTAGAGAGGATATGAGGGCTCGTGGACGCCACATAGGACGCGGTTCACCCTGGACAATCTTTTCTCTTTCTTTATTCTTTCTTTTCTTTCCCTCTCTTCATCTCCACCGACATACAAGGAAGAAAATAAGGAGCATAACTACATGCACGGACAAATAAAGACTCAAAACAGACACGCTCGGACATTGACTGGACGCCTGTGGACGTTTAGGAAACCAAATTTGCTAAGTACGGCTGTAGCAGATGCTCTTACGTAATCTTCCAAAAGTAATCCCCTCATTCAACTGGGTGGGCCTAATTTCGTTACGCAGGTGTAGCATTGCTTTTCGTGAAAACATGCATAAACTACACAACGGGAGCACAAAATATTGAAACACGATAACTTTGCACAAGACGCACTGACATCCTCATCGCTCCACCACCACCATGAAAGACCAAAGCATTGGACGGCAGTCGGCTGGATTTGAAGCCATTGATCCGTGAAACCACAGTACAACATGCTCTCTTGCATATCTTGCATAAGACGCACTGGCCACGACGGACACACCTGAACGGAGATGTTTTTCTTTTGGGCGTGGCTAGATCTCAGTCTATTGAGATTTAACATATTACAAAGAAGAAGAAGAAATTAAAAGAAAATTTTGCATGTATTTTCACGTAAGATCCGACGAATATAGCATCGACTAAGACTTGGTTAAGTCTCAGTCGACTAAGATTTAGCAACCCCGTTTTCTTTTTCCTTTTCTGATGAATCACCTGGGCGGAGACGTTGTGGACGTGCGAAGCTGCTCTCGCTCCCGTGGCCACCGTACGTTTGCATTTGGTCTGGCACGGAAGCAAGCATGAGCTCCACGCCTTTTAATGGCCCCGCACATGTGCAGTTTGACCAAAGTAAGATAAGTTGTCCTATGAGAGCCCATGGCCATTCCTTGACTTGTCTACACCGGGAGTAGGACACACCATACGTCCCTGTTCCCCGTCCCGATGCATGTACTCAAATTTCTGTCAAGATCCCACCACGACTATTCTCGACAGCATGCATTATTGCATCTGCAGATTTCGCCGCCAGCCTAAAATGCACCGTGCCCAGATATTTATGGAGACAACTCCTACAAGAGAAGTACGATAGTACTAGTACTGTACAACACCTCAACTCCACGGTAGCTCGCCATGGCGACGTCTCCTTCCCCTAAGAAGGTACTACTACAGTACTCTCCCTCTCCCACTAGTCCATAAGGTCACTGCCTCTTTGGCGCCGTACGGCTTAGCATGCAAGGCATGGAGGAGATCACCTGCCCGGGGCAGCCTGACCTGATCTCTACCTACGTTGCGCAACGAACAGGTGCTGCTGCCGATCGTCGCCGGCACGGAGCCGATCGAGGCGTCCATCCCCATCGACATCCTCCGCCGCGCCGGCGCCGACGTCGCCGTCGCTTCCGCTGGCGACGCCCTTCTCGTCGAGACCATGTACGGCGCCAGAATCGTCGCCGACGTGCTCCTGGCCGACTGCGCCGCCGATAACTACGACCTCATCGTCCTCCCCGTACGCATGCACATGCATATAGTATTATATTACACGTACCGATAGACCTTCCGCCGAATCTCATGCTCTGCGCTCGTCTGGGCGCGCGCGGTTCTCGGTTGTTCTCCGAGTGACGCAGGGAGGTGTTCCCGGCGCGGCGAATCTCGGCGGCTGCGCGGAGCTGGAGGGCATAGTGAGGAGGCACGCGGACAAGGGAGGGCTCTGCGCTGCCATCTGCGCCGCACCGCCGTTGGCGTTGGCATCCTGGGGCCTACTCGACGGCCACAAGGTAACGCTTTCCTTTTGATTGGCTCTTTACTGCTAAGGTGGTGGAGTGATCCGGGTATTTATACGGCTATACTTTGTGATTTACTGTGGACCGAGATCTAGTGACATGTCACCACGTAGCATGGCCGGTGGATCAAGAATGGACAACCCAGATCATGTACTTAACAGAGAACATTGTAGACACGCATTGTGCACCGGTCATGTAGCACAAGCACTGTAGCCATACACTGTAGATGTGCACTGTAGCTCTCCATTGTTCATAGATCTGTCCGCTAATTCTTGACCGGACGGTCTGGTGAGGGGGAATGTCACCGTACAGTTCATTGATGACTCCCATTTAGTGTATTTTGTAGGATGCATATTTAGTTCTTTTTACGAGATAACTTACTATCTATTCATTTTCAATCATGTCAACATAAATAATAAAAATTACATCTAAATCCGTAGACCACCTGGCGACGACTACAAGCACTGAAGCGAGCCGAAAGCGCGCCGCCATCATCGTCCCTGCCTCGTCGGAGCCGGACAAAACTTATTGTACTAGACAGTTTACAAGTCGTCGTGCTAAGGCTCCATAGGACAAGCGCAGCAGAATAGCAACCGCCGTGGATGAAGAGCAGCGTAGATCGGAAGGATCCAACTTGAAGATACACGAACGTAGACGAAGTACAGCCAGATCCGAGCAAATCCACCAAGGACATATCCGCCGGAGACACACGTCCACGCTCCCACCGACGATGTTAGACACACCACCGGGACAGGGGCTAGGCAGGGAGAATCTTATTCCATCTTCAGGGAGCCGCCACCGTCTCGTCTTCCTAAGCAGGACACAAACCCTAACAAAACTCGAAGTAACATATGAAAACAGAGCCCTCCCATCGGCAAGGGCCGGGATCCACCGCGCCGTCATGGCCCGAAGGCCACCGGAGACGAGGCGAACCGGCGGCGGCGCCGGCGGAAGGCAAAGGAACCCTAGGCTTTTCTTAGGGAGGAGGCGGCTGCGTACCCCAGCAGTAATTTCCATGGATGCATATTTAGTTGGTATACTAAGGCAGTTACACTTTTTTTATATCATAAGTTAGATAAGTTTTACTGGGTTAGTCCCACGTTTGGTTCCCGCCACACTTGTGGCAATATTCTTCCTACAATCTAAGTCCTGTGTGTCGTTGTCTCCGAATAGTTTGGCAAGATTATCTCTAGTATGACAAAGTGTGGAGTGAATTTTGTGACCCAACCTTATTCGCGTATGACAGAAAAATATGGCAAATATTGCAAGATTAGTACGTATATGAACTTCCACTCGTACATGTACTCAGTTTGATGTGCCGCTCCACGATTAGATTTTAGTAAAAAGAATCAATTATGTGGGTTACGTGGTTTTCTAAAACAACTAGGAGGGACCTTGGCATATTCATTGCGAAATTGTTAAAACACTGCATAAAAGGACCATCAAAATAATAACAATTACAATCGCGTCCTTCATCTTTGCAAAGACCCCAAAAAATAGAACCAATACAATTCAATCCGTATGCAAACAACAACCTCGTTGGAGACACACAAGCCATCGTCTTCGACCAAATCCTTGTGGACGATGGGCAGGGAGAAGATGTCTACCACTGTAGCTTGAACAAGGCACAGAAGAAATTCCAGTCAGGATGATCTTCGGTTTCGGCATCCGAGAATGATGCAGTGGTCAAAGGAGGACGATGAATCACCAACCCAGCTTGCAATCCCCAGGGAGCACCAGATCTGAGATGGCTCAGCACAGATCCACTGCATATCTCTCCTTTCGTACATATGATAGTGAACAAAGAGGGGATATGACATCATTTCTTTTTTAAACAGATGGTTTTTTGAGCTTATTTGAGGAGTTATTGCCAGATCCACCTCGCACCGCCACTGTCTGCCACGGATATTGAGCAGAAAGACCATAATGTCTATCGATGCCGCTCGCATACAAGAGCAGCTCCAACACTGCATGAAGCCATACGCCACTAGGGTAAAACCTAACTCATTAAATTATTAATCCAAATATTCATGATACATTCAACCAAATCTCATTAAATTATTGCAACCAATTCCCACATCAATCTGCAGGTATCATCTAGTGTGGATAAATATGGTGGCTTATTTTCCTTTCTTTTTTATTATGGAACTATAGAGTAGTAACCTGCAAGTTTCTGAAATCATTGTCGATTTTTCTGATTCATTGTCTCCTTCATTTTTCACACTCATCAACCCCCTTATTAATTATCTAGAGAAAAGTAGACACAAATATAAGTCTACATTTAGGTCCACGCAAAACAAAAGAAGTGCAATTCTATAAGCGGAAGTCCAACTCCAAATTGGACAAAATAAAGTGCAATTGCATAATTTTATAATAACCAACTTGTGCTATGACTATTAAGCAAAAAACAATCAAAACAAAAAAGTGTACTTTAAAATGCAATTGCAAATAAATTGAAATGACCAGTTAGTGATGTGCTTAATAAAAAACAAATACAAAACCAAGAAGAATACAGGTGGCCGAAACAAATACTTAAAACTCTTTAAAACAGGAGAATACCACGCGCGTTGCTGCGGGAATCGATTGCAATATATTTTAGTGATTTGATTGTATGAAACATTCATAGTTGAAATAATAATATATGAACTAAAAATAAAAGAATATATTACATATTCTATTTGATTATTGTGGAGACAAAAAATATTTTGAATATACATGACATAATATAATGGATTACTTTTCCCCATGCATGTTGAGTGGGCCTTTGACGAGGTGGCAAGTGACATGTGTGATGAGGTGGGTGTGTGCATGAGATCAACTAAGGGCATCTTCAACGCTAACCCGCAAATTTGCTCCCGCATTCGTTCGCAAGCAGGGGGCAGTCCGCGGACACTGATGCGGGAGGCGGCCATCTAACACTACCCGCATACATTTCAAACCGTCTTTCAACTAAACTGGACGAAATTCATCAAACTTGGCGGATTTCATAAAAGTTCGGACATAATTTACATAAAAGGTCGATATTTCGACCGTTTAACTAAAAACTAGAAGAAAAAAAACTAAACCCTATACCAAACGACCACCTCGTACGCGTGGCCGCCCTGTCCTACCTCACCGCCATAGCCGTCCATGCCGTCGTCGTCGTCGTGGTGGTCTCTCCAGCGGCGAAAGGGCGCCGGAGGGCCGCGACAGCCTTGTCTAGCGGCTGGCTGCCACTCGCAAAGGAGTTGCTCTGCCTCGTGCTGCACAGTGTGAAGGGCCGCCGCGGCCAATGTTGATAGCGCCGGCGGAACCCTGGCAGCGGTGGCGCTTGGCGGCCGTCTCAGCGGTGGTGACAGAGCGGTCAAGGGCCCACGCGGCGGCGAGGTCCGAGTCATTGCGGACCCATTCCGGCGCCACATCGATCTTGGCGAACGTGGAGCGGCGACCGACGTTGCGCCGCTCGTACCGCGCCTGCTGCCGTGCCGTGTGCTCCTCCTTGGAGACGATGGCCCTCGATCCCGAGGGACCGCCGCATCTGAAGTAGTGGATGATGCAGCCCCGCGCTTTCGTGATCCCAGGCGGCATCTCCTCCTTGACGGGGCGGTAGTTGCAGCTGGGCGGTGAGGCAGGCCCGTCAATGCGGGTGTACCGGCTGTGCGGGGGCGAGGCCGGCTCATCCTTGACGCGGCATCTGATCTGGACGCCGCGATTGTGCGGGGCGAGGCCGGCTCGTCCTTGATGCGGCGTCGCCACGGTTGCGCCGGGGGGGGGGGAGGGGGAGGTGTGTTTCTCCTTGACCCGCCAGAGTGGGGACGCCGGCTCCCGCTTCACGCGGTAGCGCGGCAGGGATGGTGGCTCCTCCTTGACCCGCGCCGGCGACGGTGGCGCCGGACCCATCTAACGGAGCGAACGCTCCGTCATGATCTCCATCTGATGGACGAACTCTTCGTCCGTCAGAGCCGCCTCCGCGAGGAGGCGTGGCCGCTGCACCGAGTGCTGCTGTGGCTTCTAGTCCTCCTCGTCGCCAGAGGAGCCGGCCGCCGTGGATGCCGAGGGTCCCGAATAGCGAGGGGCCAGCGCCAAGATCCGCCTGGCGATGAACTGCCGCCGCCACCGCCTCCGCCTACCGACGCGGAGAACCAAGACTTCGACATCGCCGCTGGAGTTGGAGGGGCTCGGAGAGGAGGAGAAGGGGCTTGGGAAGGAGGAGGAGAGAATGAAGTGCGGATGTGCATCGCCGGCGCACGACTTAAATAGCCGCGGGCAGGCCATGCGAAGGGTCGGTCAGCCCGCTTCAATGTGGCGCAGGGGTCGGAATTGGTTTCTCGGGACCCGGCGTCCGCATTGAAGCGGGACACCCGAGTGGTCACGCCTGTCCCCGCCGCCTTCACGTCCGGTCGCGTCGCTCAGCATCAATGCCAGTCGGTGCATGCTCTAGGCCGGCATGAATGCGGCGCGGGCGTTGGATGGAAAGCGCGGGAGAGGCGGATGGGTGTTTCGGGTGGGAAAGGGCGGTCAGACGCGGATGTGGCAGCGGTTTAGACGCCCGCAAAGCCCCCCCCCCCCCCCCCCACACACACACACTTTGTCTTGGTTTTGCAGGAAAATTGCGTCCGGACCGGTCGGCAGACCGATACAGGTCCGCGTTGGATGGCAAAACACGTCCGGACCGCACAGTCCGGACGGTTGCGAGCAGTTTGAGGGTCGACATTGGAGATGCCCTAATAATGGAAATTTGTTCTCATACATGTTGTGGCATGTGTGCATGGTAACATAATAGAGGTAGTAGGGATGAACTATTTACGTATATAGAATACGAATACCCCAGGTCAAGTAAAAAAGTGACATGCAATATGATTTGATTAGGAGATTAAGTACTGATTCGGGCTTTCTCCCCTTTATAAATAAAACAATCATCACGACCATACAACAAGTTCAAGTGCCACACTTACTTGCACCGATTTTTAGAGGTTGCATGAAAAAAAACATGCCAGACGGAGTGGAGCCTAGTTGAGGAGAAATTGGGCTTGATACGGCGTTCGCATGTTGTTTGGTTTCCTGCACATACGTTGCATGCATCATAGTTGCATGCATCATGATTCGTGAAAGCAATTTCTCCCCCGGTGTTTGGTTGCATACATGCATCGTGATTAGAATTTAACAGCTACATGTGAACAGAGAGATTACAGAAACGCACACGTGACAGCACACACATGTTTATACAAACATCACACGCACATGTGTCCACCCTTTGATGAGGTGGCATGTGTGCATGGTAATATAATAGAGGTAGTAGGGATGAACTATTTAGATATATAGGATACGAATACTACGTAGGTCAAGTAAAGAAGTGACATGCAATATGAATTGATTAGGAGATTAAGTACTGATTCAGGCTTTCTCCCCTTTATAAATAAAACAATCGTCACGACCATATAAGAAGTTCAAGTGCCACACCAAAAAATAAACATAGGGGCTGTTTGGTTACCTGCACCAATTTTTAGAGGTTGCATGAAAAAAAAATGCCACACTGAGTGAAGCCTAGTTAAGGAGAAACGGGGCTTGATACGGCGTTTGTATGTTGTTTGGTTCCTGCATATACGTTGCATGCATCGTGAAAGCAATTTCTCCCCTGGTGTTTGGTTGCATAAATGCATCGTGATTAGAATTTAACAGCTACACGTGAACAGAGATATTACTGAAACACACACGTGACAGCACACACATGTTTATATGAACATCACACGCACACGTGCCAGCACACCCACACGTTCCCATGAACAACACACGCACACGCACACGTTCACATGAATAGCGTGATAGGACTCCCACAAGTTCGAAGCATCGTTGTACGGTACACTAGGAGATTAGAAGGGTCTAGTGAGATGTATATGTATTCATCTACGGCCGTTGAAATAGAATATGTACAACACGAAAGTTGTGTGAAACGGAGAGATGAAGCTATTGGTTAAAGAAAAATTCAAACGGTTGACCATGCTTGGTGAATTTGTCAAAATTCATCCAAAATAACCTCAAACATAAACACGAAATTGAACATTTACAATCAAGGAAATCACGAACAAATCGCCTGAATGAAACCACAACATTGAGTACAACTTATCTTGAATCGAAATACGTTGTGTAGATTAGAAGAGACTAGTGAATGAGATTAGGGGGTGAAGAAGATTAGGAGGGTGACATGTAATACACTGGTCACATGTAGATCTATTCGTTTATAATTTATGAAACAGAAAACGTACAACACGAAAGTCATGTCAAACCGCGAGGTGAAGTTACTCGTCAAAAGAAATTTCAAATGATCGAACGTGTGCCACGATTTGGTTGAAATTCATCCAAAAAGGCTCCAAATATGAACACGAAATACAACATACAGAGTGAACGAAACTGCGATCCGTTCGCCTTAATGGAATCAGAACATTGATGTGCATCTTTTTCGTGTACAACTTATCTCGAATCGAAGCACGGTTATGTAGAAGAGATGAAGGAGATTAATAAGGTGGTTAGAGAAAAGCACCCTCAAACAACCTAAGCCACGTACCGCTAGAGCCACCCACGTGCCCTCGAGAGCATCGTTCGGGGCTGGCTAGCTAGAAATGGTCGATATGGTCGTTACTAGCGAGCCGGCCCCGGCGGTGCTTTTAGAATCATGACGTGCAAGCCCAATAGTGTTTGCATGCAACCAAACAGCTCAAGACTGAAAAAGATGCATCCAACAGGTCTGCTTGAGGGTTATGCAGGTAGCCAAACAGACCAACAGTCTGCTTGGGCATTAGCACAAACATGCCCAAAAAACCATAAACGAAAAGGGGGAAAAGACCATCAAGTGGTCGGTAGGCGGTAGCTCAGGAGATCTGTGGCGAAGCAAGAGGCAAGCCTTTAGAGTCAAGGAGTCCAACATGTGGCCAAGCCGGACGCGATCCCGCTGCCTAGAAAGCGGGTGTCATTGCTGCAAAAATGCAAAAAATTGAAGAATGAGCCAAAGACCCGTCTAAAAAAGACCGGCTCAATAATCATCTTGTTACGCGTTATCCACAGGGTCCAAAGTTAGCTCCGTCAACACAAGCGAAGAGGCATCTCCTCCTCCTGGTCTGATTGGCACGGGTTAGTTTTGAGCCCCGGTAGGTGCAGTCTTCTTCTCTCCATTTTTCTGTTTTGAGCCCTAGCATTTGCTAAAGTATTATCGTCTGGGTACTCAGCGACTTGAACTGGATTCACGTTTAATAAAATGGTTGTGTGCATCCTGCGATGTAGAGGCCGGGTACTCCCTTTTCAAAAAAAATTGTGTAGCAAAGCTTAAAGGATTATCTTATTTTTTGTAAATAGGAAAAACAAGCCACTGCATTTAGCAAAGCCCCCTTTCGTTGCGAATTACCAAGTGGAATAGATTCTGTTCCAACCTTATAACTATCCAAGAAGTGCTTGTGTACTTAGGCGACGGGCCATCCATGGTTCGTGGAGAAGTTCCCTCCCGAGGTGACCGCCGTGGACGCGAACGTGGTGGTGGACGGCAACGCCGTGACGGGCACTGGACCGGCGACGTCAATGGAGTTTGCGCTGGCTTTGGTGGAACAACTCTACGGGAAGGAGAAGGTCGAGCAGATCGCTAAACCAATGGTGCGCTTTCTGCTCTGCTACTTCATTTTCTGCGCTTGTCTCCTCGAAGTGGCGGCATTTTTCTTACCGTGCTAGCTATGTCTTTTTTGCTGTTTAGCTTGTGAGATGCGAAGGTGGGTACAGCATGAAAGAACTCAACTCGGTCCAGTGGCAGTGCAGCGGCACACCCAAGGTCAGGTGCATTGCAAAGCGCGCAGTACCTGTATTCTGAAGTTTCACTCCTGGATCATGAAGTTCTCTGAATGAAACCAATTGCCTCTGATTCTTGGTGTTTCAGGTTCTTCTTCCACTAGCCAACGGCAGCGAGGAGATGGAGGCGATAACGATCGTGGACGCACTGCGCAGAGCCAACGCGGACGTCGTCGTCGCGTCCGTCGAGGACGGCGTCGAGGTCACCGCGCGATACGGGACGAGGATCGTGGCCGACGTGACGCTGGACGAGGCCGCCGATCGGGCGCCGTTCGACCTGATTATCGTGCCGGCAAGTAGCATGCAAGAACTTCAGATACACCCACGCTGGTAGCCACTGATTGATTGGCCTCTGTTTCTCTGATTCAAACAGGGCGGCATGCCGGGCGCGAAGACGTTGGGCGGCTGTGAGAAGCTCGTCGCACTGCTGAAGAAGCAGGCGGAAGCGAACAGACCGTACGGCGCGATCGGCGCCGCCACCGCCCATGTGCTCGAGCCCCATGGCCTGCTCAAGGTACGTGCTGATCGAGCTCTCCAGCCCGCTCACCGCGCGCTGACGCTGAACGGAATGCGAAATCGGTTCGGGTGCTGCAGGGTAAGAAGGCGACGACGTGCGCATCCATGGCCGGGCTGCTCGCGGACGGTAGCGAGTGCGAGAACAGGGTGGTGGTCGACGGGAACGTGATCACGAGCAGGAGCCCCGGCACCGCCATGGAGTACGCGGTGGCCGTCGTCGAGAAGATGCTGGGTCGCGACGAGGCGCGGCGACTGGCGGAAGGCCTGCTCTTCTTGGGTTGACCCCCCGTGTGGTGGAGCTTCACAAGCTGTTGTTGCGCTGGCTCGTCTCATCATCCGACCATAACAGCCGACAACAGTGGCGATCATCATCAATTAAGTCCCGCTCATTCGCACTGTTCACTGTCACTTTTACATTTATCATGTTATCAGCACTGTAGTCTCCACTGAGAGCGACTCCGAACATAGAGAACTACGCCACACCGGTATTGTATTGTGTGTTGCTGCTGGGGCGACGGCGGCCACGAGGCAAACATAAAACATGTGTGATATGCTAGGGCATCTCCAAGGTCGTAAATGTTAGGATCACGTTGTTCGGACACTTTGTCATTCAACATCGTGCAGCGAACGTCCGTCGACCGGTCTGGATGTCTGAAATCTCACAAACTGAAAGCAAAGCTATGTAGGTTTCCGAGAGTCTGGATCTCCGCCACGTAGGCATCCGACACCCTCACACACCCAAAAAAAAACCTCTCTCATTCCTCTCCAACCGTCACTCCACTCTCCGTGTGGCATTCATGCCGGTCCAGAATGGAACCGGTCACTGTCACATGCCGGTTGAACAGAGCGGCATTCACACCGGTGCAGCGGTCGAGAAAGATGCTTCGGCCCGCCGCTCCCGCCGCATTAATGTCGGTTCATAGCAGACGTGACTGGGCGGGCCGACAGGACTGCTTCCTACCAAATTCAAGTGGCGTCGATCGGCCTGCTTCAAGTGGCGCGACGAACAAGAAGCCAACTCTGGCCAAACACATTCAATCTGTCGGGCAGGCGCCCGCTACTATTTAAAGACTGCCGACTCCAACACAAACCACACCATCTTCGAGCCCAATCTCCCTCCACCCGAGCCGTAGGCGCATCACTCTTCCCTTCTTCCTTTGACCTCCACGTGCAATGGATGGGACCCATTGTGGGTGGTGGAAGACCCTTTCGCCGCAGAGCTGCCATGAAATCGCGGCCGAGGTGGACACATGGGGTGCCCGGCGCACGGCCCGCATTAGAGTGGGAGAGCCTCCGAGCTCTTTAGAGGAGGAGAGCTTGGATGAGGAGGACGTGGCGATGGAGGAGGATGAGGAGCAGGCGCCCGCACCGGCTGTCGAGTTCACCCTATAGCAGGCGGAGGTGCACGACAACTTGTCATGGTGCAGGCGCAGCTAGAGGAGCAGGTGCCGCCGGACTCCGCGTTCCGGATGCTGCTGGAGGAGCAGTGGTACAACCTGCAGCTCCTAGAGCAACACCAGATCGTAGAGGGATAGATAGGTAGCAAGCGGGAGAACAAGGAGGACGTCGCGGTCATGCTCACATAGAATCCAGGCTTCGTGGATGAGCAACGGGCGTTGTACGAGTTCGTGCATATCGCCCGCACCATTCGCCGCGAGCGGTGGCAGCTTTGTGTCAACGAGGCAGAGCGCGACCGCGTATTCAAGGATATCATGGCAGAGGCGGGCGTGGAGGCGGCGCAAGCGGCGGCGGACAAGAAAGCTACCAACGTCGGCAGCTGTGTCATTCGCGCTGCGCCGCAACGACTACGAGGTCGGACCGTCTGGTTTGATCGTAGAACTCACCTCCACTGCGACGTCGACGACCAGGCGACGGCCTCCGACAGGGAGTAGGACGTGGGACACAGACGTGTCCACGTCCGACGAAGAGTAGACTAGGTTCGGTTACTTTTGCTATGTAAACAAAATCCTAAATATTAATGAAAATGTTGTGTCTACTTTTATTTGGTGCATCAGGGTGGATGGTCGGCTCCCCTAAAGTTGTTTTTTGTGTCTGATTTGATGTACAACTTTGGAGGACAAAATGGTCTTCTTGGACTCATCAAATACTATCATCTGCAATATTTGTTGTCTTCTTAAGATTATTCCAGGAATTCGGTTCCAATGAAGAAGAGGGGTAAGACAGGGTGACCCATTGTCTCCTCTTCTGTGTGTGTTGGCTGCAGATTTCCTGCGGACAATTTTCAATGATCATATGCAAAGACTAGTTGTTCAACCACCTGTCATATTTCAATATTGCTCTGATTTTGTAACCTTGCAATATGTAGATGACACTCTTATTGGCATGCAAGCTTGCTCTCATCAGTTATCTCACCTCAAAGAGCTTGTTGATATATTCTCCAAGGCATCTGGTTTAAAGGTGAATTGTCAAAAGTCCAATTTGATTCCTATAAACGTTCTTGGTAATGAAATTCAAAGCCTGGCTCATATCATGAACTGTCATACTGGTTCTTTCCCATTCACCTATCTGGGAACTCCACTCGGTTTTGTCAAGCCAAAGATGGAGCATTTCATGTATACCATTGATAGGGTCCAAGAAAGACTTAATTCTTGCTCACAATTCATGAGTTATGTTGGTAGGCTCTTGATGGTAAATGTTGTTCTTTCCTCTGTGTCTACCTTTATAACGAGTTCTTTACAACTCTATAAGGGTATCATTGCACAATTGGACAAGTACAGGAGACATTGCTGGAAAGACCTAAAAAAGAAGAACCCTCCTTTAACTGCCTGGTATATTATTTGCAGGCCAAAGGATAGAGGGGGTCTATAAACCATTAATTACACACACAAATAACTTGTTGCTACTAAAAATGGTTCACGTATTTATGACTCATTTTGATTTACCTTGGGTTAATCTCATTTGGGAAGCTTACTATCAACAAAGCCTACCGAGCACATTTCTTCATGTTCTTTCTGGTGGAGAGATTGTCTTAAATTGTTGCAAAGATATAAAGATAATGCTACATGTTCCATTCAAAATGGTTTCACTATTGCTTTCTAGAATGATAATCGGCATGATCAAACCAGGATGGAGGCATGGCCAAACTTACATTCTTTCTCCAAAGATACCCAAATCTCTCTGCAAGCCCTAGGCAACATGGAAGATCTCTTTGATCACTTTCAACTGCCCTTATCTGAAGAGACATTGTCTCAGTTCCAGGAGTTGAACAACATATTTTATTGCTCTCTCGTAAGAGTGGTTGGGTAACACCCAAGTGTAAGGGTGAAGTAAACTAGCAATAAGTATATCCCTCGATTGAGAACCAAGGTTTATCGAACCAGCAAGAGTTTCTACATCAAACAAAATCCTCGGTACCTGCACACAAAGCACAATACACTCTTGCCCCCAACGTTTCAAGAAGGTTGTCAACCTTCTTGTCCTGCTAGATACAAGGATAAATTGTATGGTATGATAGGAATTGATAGATAGATAAAATAAATAAAATGGTACATCAAAGAAAAGTAATTGTAACGGTGTTTTCAGTGAAGGAAGATAGACCTAGGTGGCATAGTTTCACTAGAGGCATCTCTCCAAGCAGAATAAATGTGGTGTGGTGAACAAATTACAGTTGGGCAGTGATTAAATTCCAATATTTATATTTATGACTATGATCATTCATGTCATAATCTTGCATAGGCATTACGTCCGTGATATGTAGACCGTTATCCAACTGCATCTACAATTAATACTCCATCCCAAGACCACTATCCAAGATGCATCTCGAAGTATTAAGTTTATAACAAATAGAGCACTGCAATAAGCATGATGACATAATGTAGATAGTAAAACTATCATCTAGGTGTGGTGTGATAAAGAACCCATCGTTTTATCCTTAGTGGCAACAATACAATACGTGTTTGTTCCCTTTCTTTCACTGGGACAGATCACTGCAAGATTGAACCCACTACCATGCACACCTCGCTCTGAAGAACTACTAATCAATCTTGGCGAGAGACGACAAATAGATCGGAGAGCATACATGACTACTTAATTATGCAGCAAAAAAACTTGAAAGATTCAATATAATTCAATGAACAATCTGATCATAAAGTGAAAATACATCATATGGATCCCGATCATGTGAAGCAGCTCAGGGGAACATTGTATTGAATCACAAGGGAGAGGATACCATCTAGCTACTGCTATGGACCCTAAGGTCTTAAGGAAACTACTCACACATGGTCATGGTGGCAACAAGGTCGATGAAGATGGCTCCGGTGATGGATCCCCCCTCCGACAGGTTGCGGAACAGGCCTCCAGATTGGATCTCTTTGGAACAGGAACTTGCGGCGGCGGAAAAAATCATGAAAAGTGGTACAGAGGGTTTCATGATTTTTGGAATTTATAGGCAAAAGGATGGACGTAAGGCGGTGGCCAAGGGGCCCATGCGGCCTCTCCACGCGGGTGGCCCCCTAGCCGCGCCACCTGGTCGCGTGGGGGCCAGGGCTCGACCCTTGGCCCCTCCCGGCACTTTCTAGAACCTTCATCTTCCAAAAAAAATCTCTGTAAATCCCCACGGTATTTTGAGCTCCATAAATATGGATTTTCTGAAAAGTCAAAAACATGCAGAAAATAGCAACTGGCTCTGGGCGCAGAATTAATCGGTTAGTCCAAAAAATAATGAAAATTGCTATAAAAGTATTCAAAAGTGATATTATAATAGCATGAAACAATAAAAACTTATAGATACGTTTGAGACGTATCAATATTTCATACTTTGCAGCTTTCTGGTGATCACTATCTCTAGCAATTCCCTTCAGCTGCATCCAAATATTTAATCTCTAAGGCTTACGGGTTACTCACTTCTGATTATGATGTTCTGCCAGTACTAAAGGGCATTTGGAAAACCTACTGTCAGTTGAAGCATAAGATCTTCTGGTTATTATGGACTCAACACTAGAGGAATGCTCCAAAGAAAGAATTTCTTTATTGCAGACTACAATTGTGTTATGTGTGGCATGATGCTTGAAACCATAGACCACCTATTTCTGCATTACCCCTTTGTTCAGATGTGTTGTTCTTACCTCTGTCCTACATGGGAGCCCATTTATCAAGGAATTCAGTATGAAATTGATAATTGATACGTCTCCAACGTATCTATAATTTATGAAGTATTCATGCCATGTTTATTATAGTTTTGTATGATTTTGGTGCACTTTTATATGACTTTTATATGATTTTTATGGACTAACATATTGACCTAGTGCCCAGTGCCAGTTGTTGTTTTCTGCTTGTTTTTGGTTTTCCAGAAAATCCATATCAAATGAAGTCCAAATGCAGCGAAACTTTTTGACGATTTTTTCAGGAAGGAAACAGACCCAAGAAGCTTCGTAGGAGCAGCAGAAGAGCCACAGGGGGCCCACGAGCCACCTGGGCGCGCCTGCCCCCCCCCCACCCCCCCCCAGGCGCGCCTTGGTGCCTCATGGCCCCCCTGTGGCACCTCTTTGCGTGATTCCAACGCTGGAAAATCATATATATTCAGAAACCCCCAAAAGTTAACCTAGATGAGTTTTTACGCCGCCGCAAGCCTCTGTACCTCCACGATCTAATCTACAACCCTTTTCCGACACCGTGCCGGAGGGGGGAATCATCACCGGAGGCCATGTTCATCATCCCGACAGTCTCCAAGATGAGGAGGGAGTAGTTCACCCTCGGGGCTGAGGGTTTGTACCAGTAGCTATGTGTTTTATCTCTCTCTCTCTCTCATGTTCTTGATTTGGCACGATCTTGATGTATCGCGAGCTTTGTTAATATAGTTGGATCATATGGTGTTTCTTCCCTCTCTATCCTTGTTGTGATGAATCGAATCTTTTCCCTTTGAGGTTTCGTTATTGTCGGATTGAATATTTCAGATTTGAGAACACTTGATGTATGTCTTGCATATGAATACCTGTGGTGACAATGGGGTATTATATTGATTCACTTGATATATATTTTGGCACTCAACTCGTGGATTCCCGCGGTGACATTGGGGTAATCTATGCATAGGGGTTGATGCACGTTTTCATTATCTTTTCTCCGATAGAAACTTTGGGACGCTCCTTGAAGATCTTTGTGTGGATTGAATATTATGATTATGAAGTTGTTTGATGCATATCGTATAATCAACTCACGGATACTTGTGGTGACATTGGAGTATCTAGGTGACATTAGAGTTGGTTGATGTGTATCATATGGTGTTATTTTAGTACGAACTCTAGGGCTGTTTGTGACACTTATAGGAATAGCTCAATAGATCGATCAGAAAGGATAACTTTGAGGTGGTTTCGTACCCTACAAACAATTTCTATCTTATGTTCTCCGCTAATAGGAACTTGGGAGTGATTCTTTATTGCACGTTGAGGGATGGTTATATGATCCAACAATATTAGCATTGTTGAGAGATTGCACTAGCGAAAGTATGAACCCTAGGCCTTGTTTTTAAGCATTGCAATACCATTTATGCTGACTTTTGTTACTTGCTACCTTGCTGTTTTTTTATTTTCAGATTACAAAAACCTATATCTACTATCCATACTATACTTGTATCACCATCTCTTCGCCGAACTAGTGCACCTATACAATTTACCATTGTATTGGGTGTGTTGGGGACACAAGAGATTTCTTGTATTTGATTGCAGGGTTGTTTGAGAGAGACCATCTTCATCCTACGCCTCCCACAGATTGATAAACCTTAGGTCATGCACTTGAGGGAAAATTGCTACTGTCCTACAAAACTCTGTGCTTGGAGGCCCAACACGAGTCTACAAGAATAAGTTGTGTAGTAGACATCAAGCTCTTTTCTGGCGCCGTTGCCGGGGAGGTGAGTGCTTGAAGGTATATCTTTAGATCTTGCAATCGAATCTTTTAGTTTCTTGTTTTATCACTAGTTTGGTTTATAAAAGAAAACTACAAAAAATGGAATTGAGGTTGCCTCATATTATTCATCTTTATAATGTCTTTCTTGAAAATGATGGAGCGGAAAATTGTGCTCAATTGATAGAAGAAGAATTCAATAAAATGTTTGGCATAAAATCTTTGAATGATGAGCATGATTGCAATGTTGTTAGTATAAATTCTATGAATATCCATGATGCTAATGATATGCAAAGCCATAAGCTTGGGGATGCTATGTTTGATGAAGATGATATTTTTAATCCCCCAAGTTTTGATGAGCAAATTTATTATGATGATAGCATGCCTCCTATTTATGATTATTGTGATGACATGTATGCTATAAAGAATAATGATAATTATGAAACTTGTCATCATGATTTTAATTTTCAATTGGATTATGCCAATCAAGTATCTCATGATAGTTATTTTGTTGAGTTTGCTCCCACTATTATGAATGAGAAGAAATTTGATCATGTGGAGAGTAATAAAAATTCTATGCTTGTAGGTCATGAAAAGAATGGTTTATGTGATATTTATATTGTTGAATTCATTCATGATACTACTGAAAATTATTTTGAGAGAGGATCATATGCTTGTAGGTGTTGCAATAATATCAAGTTTCCTCTCTATGTGTTGAAAGTTTTGAAGTTATGCTTGTTTTGCCTTCCTATGCTAGTTGATTCTTGCTCCCATAAATTGTTTGCTCACAAAATCCCTATGCATAGGAAGTGGGTTAGGCTTAAATTTGCTAGTCATGTGCTCCATGATGCTCCCATTATGTTTCAATTCTTTACTTCTATGTGAGCATCATTGAAATCATCATGCCTAGCTAAAAAGGCATTAAAGAAAAGCGCTTGTAGGGAGACAACCCAATACTTATACCTTCTGTTTTTTTTTGTGTGTTCACATTATTAAGATACTGTGGTAATCATGTTTTATATGTTTTCTTTCAATAATGTGCCAAGTAAAGCCTTTGGGGTAGTGTGGATACTTGTTGATTTGATTCTGTGCAAAAACAGAAACTTTTGTGTCCGGTGCTGGAATTTCTATTCTGTACTGGAGCGTGAGAAAATTCTGATATTTTTACAAAGTATTGGGTTACAAATTTTTTACGT
Organism: Elymus sibiricus; assembly: GCA_039707655.1. Classification (NCBI taxonomy): domain Eukaryota; kingdom Viridiplantae; phylum Streptophyta; class Magnoliopsida; order Poales; family Poaceae; genus Elymus; species Elymus sibiricus. The sequence continues at coordinate 125,563,782 of CM077668.1, forward strand.
TTTCCTAATTTTTCAGAATTTTTGGAGGTACATAAGTATGGTTTTTAAATCGCTCACTACACACTGTTCTGTTTTTGACAGATTCTGTTTTCGGTGCATAGTTTGCTTGTTTTAGTCTTTCCATAGCTTATATTGAGTAATATAAATTGTGGAAATGATAGAATAAATTAGGCATTATGTGAGAACAATTATGAATCTTGTCTTTATAGTACCTAAGTGGATGATTTATTTTTATCATACTAACCTATCTCACAAGTTCCGTTAAGTTTTGTGTGATTGAAGTTTTCAAGTTTTGGGTGAGATATCGATATGAGGAGAATAAGGAGCGGCAAGACCCTAAGCTAGGGGATGCCCAAGGCACCCCAAGGTAATATTCAAGGAAGACCCAAGCAACTAAGCTTGGGGATGCCCTATCCTCTTTCGTCTTCAACACTATCGGTAACCTCACTCGAAGCTATATTTTTATTCGTCACATAATATGAGTTTTGCTTGGAGCGTGGTACGTCGATTTTGCATCATGTTTTGCTACTGTTATTTATAGTGTTTTTAATAAATATAACACTTTGTGGAGCAATTCTAATGCCTTTTCTCTCTTAATATGCAAGATTTACACAAGGAGGGAGATTGTCGGCACCTGGAATTCTGGACCTGAAAAAGCTATGTCAGAGATACCTATTCTTCACATCTACAAATGAGCTGAAATTTTACGGAGACTTATTTTGGAATAAATAAAAAATACTGGAAGCAAGAAGTACCAGAGGGGGCCACCCAGGTGCCGACGAGGCACCAGGGCGCGCCACACCCCCCCCCCCCCCAGGCGCGCCCTGGTGCCTCGTGGGGCCCCTCGCCAGCCTCTGGCCCCCATTTTCTGGTATATAAGCCCATTTGCCCTAGAAAAATATATAGAAGACTTTCGGGACGGTGCGCCACCATCTCGAGGCGGAACTTGGGCAGGAGCATTTTTGCTCTCCGTCGGAGAGATTCTGCCGGGGATACTTCCCTCCGGGAGGGGGAAATCGTCGCCATCGACATCACCAGCGATCCTCTCATCGTGGGAGGACTAATCTTCATCAGCATCTTCACCAGCACCATCTCATCTCAAACCCTAGTTCATCTCTTGTATTCAATCTTTGTCTCAAAACCTCAGATTGGTACCTGTGGGTTGCTAGTAGTGTTGATTACATCTTGTAGTTGATGCTTGTTGGTTTATTTGGTGGAAGATTATATGTTTAGATCTATTATGCTATTCAATACTCCTCTTATCTTGGACATGATTATGATTTGTGAGTAGTTACTTTTGTTCTTGAGGACATGGGAGAAGTCTTGTCATAAGTAATCATGTGAATTTGGTATTCGTTCGATATTTTGATGATATGTATGTTGTTGATTCCCTTAGTGGTGTTGTGTGAACGTCAACTACATGACACTTCACCATCTTTGGGCCTAAGGGAATGCATTGTGGAGTAGTAATTAGATGATGGGTTGCTAGAGTGACAGAATCTTAAACCCTAGTTTATGCGCTATTCCGTAAGGGGCTGATTTGGATCCATATGTTTAATGCTATGGTTAGAGTTATCTTAATTCTTCTTTCGTAGTTGTGGATGCTTGCGAGAGGGGGTAATCATAAGTGGGAGGCTTGTTCAAGTAAGAACAGCACCCAAGCACCGGTCCACCCACATATCAAATTATCAAAGTAGCGAACGCGAATCAAACAAACATGATGAAAGTGACTAGATGAAATTCCCATGTGTCCTCGAGAACGCTTTAGTTACTATAAGAGATCGTTTCGTCTTGTCCTTTGCTATAAAAAGGATTGGGCCACCTTTCTGCACTCGTTGTTACTATTGCTACTTGTCACTTGTTACAAATTATCTTGCTATCAAACTACTCGTTACCGATAATTTCAGTGCTTGCAGAAAATATCTTGCTGAAAACCGCTTGTCATTTCCTTCTGCTCCTCGTTGGGTTCGACACTCTTACTTATCGAAAGGACTACGATTGATCCCCTATACTTGTGGGTCATCAAGACTCTTTTCTGGCGCCGTTGCCGGTGAGTGAAGCGCCTTTGGCGAGTGGAATTTGGTAAGGAAACATTTATATTACGTGCTGAAATTTACTGTTACTTGTCACTATGGAAAGTAATCCTTTGAGGGGTTCGTTCAGGGTATCTTCACCTCGACCGAAAACACAAATAGTTGCTCCTTAACCTACTGCACCTACTGAAAATATTTATTATGAAATTCCTCCGGGTATGATAGAGAAACTGCTAGCTAATCCTTATGCAGGAGATGGAACAGTACATCCTGATATGCACTTGATCTATGTGGATGAAATTTGTGGATTGTTTAAGCTTGCAGGTTTATCCGACGATGGAGTTAACAAGAAAGTATTCCCTTTATCTTTGGAGGGAAAGGCATTAATGTGGTATAGGCTATGTGATGATACTGATAGATGGGACTGGAACCGATTGAAACTTGAATTCCATCAAAAAAAATATCCTATGCATTTGGTTCACCGTGATCGGAATTATATATATAATTTTTGGCCTCGTGAAGGAGAAAGCATCGCTCAAGCTTGGGGGAGGCTTAAGTACATGATGTACACATGCCCCAATCATGAGCTCTCAAAAGAAATTATCTTACAGAATTTTTATGCTCGGCTTTCTCATGTTAATCAAACTACGCTCGATTCTTCTTTGACTGGCTCCTTTATGAAGAAAACTATTGAATTCAGATGGGATCTTCTAGAAAGAATTAAACGCAACTCTGAAGATTGGGAACTCGACAAAGGTAATGAGTCAGGTATAATACTTGAGTTCGATTATGTTAAATCTTTTATGGCCACCGATGCTTTTCATAAGTTTAGCACTAAATATGGACTTGACTCTGAGATAGTAGCTTCCTTTTGTGAATCATTTGCTACTCATGTTGGTCTCCTAAGGAGAAGTGGTTTAAATATCATCCCCCTGTTAAAGAAAAGATTGAGGAACCCGTTAGTGTTAAAGAAGAAACAATTGTTTACCATGTTGATCCAGTTGTGCCTACTGCTTATATTGAGAAACCACCTTTTCCTGGTAGGATTAAGGAGCATGCTAAAGCTTCAACTGTGGTTAACAAAAGTAATATTAGAGCACCTAGACCCTCTGAACAAATTAAAGTCAAACCTGATGTTGCTATGGTTAAAGATCTCCTCGTCGATAATATAGATGGGCATGTTATTTACTTTTGTGATGAGGCGGCTAGAATTGCTAAACCTGTTAGAAATGAACGAGATATGTTATACAAGAACAAGCCCGTAGTTGGCATGCCTGTTATTTCTGTTAAGATTGGAGATCATTGCTATCATGGTTTGTGTGCTATGGGTGCTAGTGTGAGTGCTATTCCATTTTCTTTATATCAAGAAGTAATGCATGAAATTGCACCCGTTGAGATTGAAGATATTGATGTTACTATTAAGCTTGCGAATAGAGATACTATTACAACACTTGGGATTGTTAGAGATGTTGAAGTCTGTGTGGAAAAATCAAATACCCTACTGATTTCTTAGTACTTGGTTCACAACAAGATAATTTTTGTCCCACTATATTTGGTAGACCTTTCTTGAATACCGTTAATGCTGAAATTGATTGTGTTAAAGAAAAGGTTCGATTTAAGTTTGGTGATATATCTCATGAGTTTAATTTCTCCAAGTTTCGTAGACATCCTCATGATAAAGAATTGCCTAGTAAAGATGAAATTATTGGTCTTGCTTCTATTGCCGTACCTCCTACAGATCCGTTAGAACAATATTTGCTAGACCACGAAAACGATATGCATATGAATGAAAGAAATGAAATAGATAAGATGTTCTTTGATCAACTGTAGCGACCCGACCCAATATGCTCAGGTCTCTGTGCTTTCTGTGCCATCCCTAGATCAGTATGCCGGCACACACAGTACTTCGATGAAATACCATAACATCACATGTAAAATAAATACCGTAGATCCAGAGTATACCTTAATTTTCACAGCGGAAACAAAGTATAAGGGTGTGGAGTCCCATCAACGCCAATGGCAAGTTGAGTGTAGACCATAACCCTATATCGTAACTCTTACTCGTCGTAGAAATACCTGCAACATGATACGTTGCAGCCGTGTAGGTCAGTACATTGAATGTACCGGCAAGATCACAAATCAGAGAAACAGAGGATAAAACTATTCTATATGCAATATGGCTTTGTGGCTCTGTGTCTGAGTTTTTGCATAAAAGCTGATTTTATTTTCCCTACAACTAAGGAATATCAGGAGTCTTCACTACAGAGTTATCTACTATGACATGCTTCCGCCAACCGATGTCTCATACCCCAAAAGTATCATAAGTTTCCCACAATTAGTTATCAGTCCGGTGTTGAGAGTTCAGAGATAGATCCAAGTCCAGAGGCTCAAATTGTCCGTAACCGGGGACACGACTAATCGATTAGGATTTAACTCTGCAGAGTGTTGTGCACTTTACGCACAAGATTCGATCCCTCTATTTACGTTCTCGCACTTCAGGGTGTTTGAGAACAAGACGACCGAAACATGATCTTCCGAAGAGTTCCTCTGACCACTTTCCGGTGCTCATCCAATCGTACCGTAGTTCTACATCTGCTAGCACCGTCCCAGCCAGAGTCACAACTAAGATCAACCAAGCCAGAGCCCATATTGAATTGTGGCTGCACAGGTAAGCTTCCGGGCATGAAGTATTCTTCCGTCTCTTTGAGTCTGGGTGGAGCTTTCCGCATGATATCACGGTGCTTCTCCGGAATCACTGAGTACTGGACGCACCATATGTAGCCTTCTTAACCATTCTCCACCCAGAGGTATATTGAATTCTTGTCTCGAGTCTTGAGGTTTTGAGGTCTTGTAGATGCAGGCCTTGAAGGATACCGGTCTTGAAATTGCCATCATGAAGTTGTCGTCATTGACGTAGAGTCCTCCTTCTCACACCACTCACGAACTCTCATACCAATCCCCGTCTACTGAAGCATAGCATTAAAATAAATGATGTTCCCGGGCTTGGTAACATGGGTGTGGGTTCCTACGTCATGCTTCTACTCAACTACAAGATTCAATATACTACTGGAGGAAATGGTGAAATGGTGACACTAAATGCAATAAAAACATAGGTATGAAAATATGGTCAAAGTGAACTTGCCTGGTAAGTTGATGAAGATTATAACGTTCTCAGAAAAATACTTGGTAGAACTATTCGTCACTCCGTTGAAAATCTATATTAAACCGACATGGTAATCATATAAGCAAACATTCTATCAAGCGATTCTAGCACTCAAAATTAACAGTTCATCAAATAAAATCAATAAGAAAAACCAAACAAAATCCAAAGAGAAAACTTCAAAGAAAACTAATAGTAAAACTATAAAGAACCTACTAGGAAAACCTTTTGACTTAACTACAAAATAGTGTTGTTCTAAGTGAAACGTAACAACAAAGAAAACATTAAACTAATAAATTAACAGAAAAGAAAAGTTAAAACAACTACTTTTAACAGAAAGTATTTTTCATAAACTTTTAGTAGCAAAAAGAAACAATTAAAAAGCTTTTATAAAACTCTATTTATGACCTATGCAAGTTTTACTACAAAACTAAAGAAAATAAAAATTTTAAATAAAATAAAATTGTCTACTGATATCCAACAGAAACAAAACTAAATTTTTCAAAAAAAACATAAAGGTTTTAGTTAAAAACAATTATATACTAAGTGAAAAGAAAATAACACTAAACTATGTAAAACAGTACTGTTTCGCCTAAAACCCTAATTTAAAATAAACAAAAACTAATTTTCAAATGCCTACTGTTTATACAAAAGATCAAGTGATCACTAGCAAAAAGAATTAACTAAATAGCAATTTTTAAACTCAAGATATTCACAAAACAAGGTTTGAAGAAAATTCATGCAAACTCAAATTTAAAATTTTCAAACATGGCCAAACTTGGTATCTACAGAAACTAGATGAAAATATTAATCCAATTCAAAAAGAATCACTCAATTTGGATCTATAAAATAAAAGATATTGAATTTCTAAAATCAGAACAGAATCTGTAAATAAAACAAAAACAGAAAACAAAAATTCACTACGGGCCGGCTAATGAGACACGTGGCGGATCCTGATTTGCTACGGGTGTGCGCTACGAAACTAAACGGGCGAACACCCGATAACTAACAGAAAACTATTCGGCTAAATTAAAAGAAAAACATCTTCTAATCCTGGCCGTGGAATCTAGATCGGACGGAGGAGGGGGCTCACTGTGGCGAGGCGAGCTCCGGCGAGGCTCCGGCGGCGGCGGCGCTTCGGTGTCAACGGGGAAGGGTGCTCCGGTGGTCCTCGGGCTCCGGGGAGTTGTCCATACGGCGTAGCGGACGACAGCGAGCACGTGGGTGGTGGCGACTAGGGTTGGGGTGGGGTGTAGCGACGGCGGCGAGCAAAAACAGGCGGCTGTAGTGGCAGAGCTCCGACGAGGGATTGCGGTGAGGCGAGAGCGTTGGGGAGGGGGCTTTAAGGCGAAATCAATCGAGGGCGAGGGGTATATATAGGGGGGGTGCTTGGAGGAGGGGGCGAAGCGGGATTCGCGATCCCGGCGTATCCGGGATTCGGCAGCGGCGGTCGCCGGCTAAGAAGGAAGGAGGGAGAAGAGAGGCAGGTGGGGATCGGGCGGTCGGCAGGCCCCACATGTCAGAGAGAGGGAAAAACGGGGAAAGGGAGCGGCTGACCGATCCGAAAGGATTCGGTGCGGGCGCGTTGTACTGGGCCGGCCTGGCGCTGTGGGCCGGGGAGAGAGAGGGGTGAGGTGAGAGCAGGAGCAGTGCTGGGCTTCTTCCTGGCACTGTTCTAATGGATTTTTTTAATAAAACAAAAACAAACAGTGACAAAAACAAAATAAAATAATATAATATAATATAGACATATTATATATAAAAATGATCAGGAGAATAAATCCTATAACTTGAACTATTTTTCAGAGCCAAAATTTAAAAAAATACAATCATTTTTTTGAAAAATCAAATAAAATCCCAATTTGACTTTCAAACATTTTGGCATTTATTTCTTCTGACTTTTTGGAGGGTCATGTCACCTCCTCTCATACTTTTTGATCAAACTATTTTTGTCAGGGATTTTTGAATTAAAATTCAATGCCAATGTTTGAAATGAAGTCAAATGAAATCCTTCAAATTCAAATGTCATTTAGAAAATGGCCTTCTACTTCCCACTCTATTTCAAATAAATGAAGAAGTCATATTTTCTTCCCTCATGAAAATCCTTGAGTGGCATGAAGTCTCTAGTTTGAAAATATTTCCAATGAAGTTCAAATCATTTTCAAATCACTTTTCATTTCCTTAAATGGAAGAAGTCATATCATCTTCACTCTAGGGTTTTATGATGAAATGAATTTGAATTCCCTGGGATCAAAATCAAAGTTTTGGGAAAGTCCTTTTATTCCCTCTCATTCAACTTTCAAAAGTTTTAAATTTCCACTCAATTTCACACAATCAATCACATAGCAATCAAACAAACAATCATAATTATTTAATTAATATAACATTCCAAAATTTAGAATTTTGCGATGTTACAAACCTACCACACTTAAAATGAATCTCGTCCTCGAGATTCGGAGAGGCTAGCAAGAAAAGGTTAGGGGTTGGGGGTCTTCTAGCAATTCCATTGATCAGCCAGGTCTGGGGTGCTACCACACTTAAAAGCAGGGTTATGGTTTCGACAAAACTCATGTACTCCATCCTTTGGGTCGACGGTGTCGGTATTCTCATATTCTCCGGGATAATTCCTTCACTGGTGCTCTACCGGTAGGACATAACCTTTACTCAAAAATACTGTGTCCTTTCATCAACATAGGGCTCTTCCGATACTGGGTCTTCTTAGCTGACAAGTCTATCGCCAATACTAAACAACTGTCATTAATCTCAGGGTGGTCAACAATTTGTGGTTCTTGCAGGAAAATGGTCTGGGTTGAATCTCACCGTATAACCTACGTTTGGCAAGAACTGCCTTGTACAAGGGCTTCTTATCATACCATTCTAAGGCTTAAGCAAGTTTTCAACGATCGTCGTCTCTCTACTATAGGTAAGTCACTCCAGATTTACCATTCAATTAACAAGAGCGAATGATAAGAGTAAGTCGGTATGGTGATCAATCCATTCCGCATCCAAATCATTACCCTGTATAAGGTTTAGCGAATCTCGCATTTCTAACACTCGGGCATTCTCACAAGCATTGCAGAATTTCTCTTATCCTCGAACTGGGTTCGGGTAAATCCTTTGGTTCTACAAGCCGAATATAACATCTATCGTTTCTTCACAACTCTCGGGTTTTTGCGTAACCCCCTATGAAACGTCTGTTGGTCAAATCACAGCTTCTTCTAGAATTCTTCCTTCAACAAGCTTGTGCTTGTACCTTGGTCATATCCTGGGCATGTGGGTTATGGGTCCACTTCAGCACTTGTATAGTTTTAACTCATCCGTGGAGTTACAACTGTTCCATACTCCACCATTACACTTCCTCTAAATCCAATAATACTTCATTCTGTCATACTCTTAGGGTAACCACGAAATCAAACTTATTTTGTCCAAACTCCACTTAGTGGAATACATTTTCCTTTCCATTGGTCTGGTGTTCACACAGAGAAATATCACCATGAAATGCACAAAGTCATCCATAAATCGTATTCTTTTCATATCAAATCCTTTATTACATCATTAATCATTTCTCAAAATTCCAATCAAAAGTACTTTATTTCAAATGCTGCCATCCACATAGTTGGTATGGTCAAGCATTACTTCCAACTTTATTTATTTGTCCAAACTCCTTGGCATGAACAGTACATTCTTCTCCTTTGTTTCCTGCGATTTTACCACACTTAAAATGAAATGTACTAGTTTCATCCATAGGTATTATTCTTCATATCTCCGAACATAATAACATACAAGGTAGTAATCAGGACATATTTATTGATTCATGAACTATTACAATCTCTGAGACTTCCATTACATAACTCAACTCATCATACTTATGAAAATAGAATTGCTTCCTACTACATTTATTACCAATATCAAAATCTCAACTACTTAGCTCCAGCTTTGTTCTGATCTGAACATTCCCTGGCAAAATGTCCTGCCTCCTTGCAGCGAAAACAAATGACTTCCGACATGTCTCGGGGTTTCTTTGTGATTATGTAGGCTCCTTGGATTTTTAGCTTCTTTTCTGGACATCTATCGAAATAGTGACCTGATTTCTTGCACTTGAAACATATGATATGACTCAGGTCCTTTTCTGCAGTACATGGGCTGTTCTGGGGAGGTCTTTGTTTCCTCTTCTTGGTCTTCTTTGTACCAATCAGAGATTCAATTTCCTGTGGATCAAACTCCACTTCTTCCGTCGGGAAGTTTACCAGATACTCTTTTCTTTCCTTCGTGCAATACTGTGGAAAATGTCCTTCTTCTCCACAGGAATAGCAGGCATTGGAATAAAAGTTGTTTAGGCCTTCTTCATCTGGGTCTTCAACAACTTCCTTCATCACGGGGTCTTCTAAACTTTCCTTCATGGCTTCCTTCTGTTGCTTGATGATTTCTTGTATCTTGGGGTAAATTTGGCATTGAGCCGGGTAATGAGTAGTATCTTCACACAAGAAACAAATCACCTGCCTAGTTGGGCATTCTTCCTCTGGGTGATTTTTCTCACAATGAGGGCATCCATCCTTGTGTTCTTCCTGGGTGTGTCCTATTTCTCCGCATATCTTGCAAGCACAAGGTTTCTTCATCGGTTTATCACCATTCTTCCGGATAAGACGTGATCTTAACAGAGTCTCCTTGAATTCCTTCCAAGTTCTTGCTCCATTACATCCTTGTATGGCTTGATGCGTTTTCCACCAAGATGCGGCACTTTCTGTAAAGTACTGAAGAGCATATTGGACCTCATACTTCCTTGCAATCAAGTTTTTCCCGAAGTGATTCTCATGTTCTGAATCCATAGCTCTGCCTCCGGCTGAGTCATCGGTCCAGAGAATATTAGTCCATCTTCATTCATCATCTATTGGGTTTGGGGTTTTGGGATGAGCTAAGAGAGATGGAGAGAGATACACCCAATACAAACAACATAGTTTTGAAAATAGGTTTTATTTTGTGGCTGTCGGAAAAACACAAACAATGATAGCTCACAAATCATCGCATCTAATGTAAGTATATAACAGGGGTTTGGTCTTCTAAAAGTCAAATAAATCTTCAGAGACTTCAAATTCTTCAAGTCTTCGGAGTCTTTAACTGTTGCGGCTCCAATTCTTCTAATGCATGGTGAAATCTTCTTTACTCCGAAGTGGCCATCAGTTGTCCGCTATCTGGTCCTTCTTGCAGGGGCTTCAGTTGATCTTCCGTGTGCTCAAAAGGGAAAGGGATATATTCTAACTAATTGAGGTAAGAGGGTCCATTTGATAAAATCAGAAAAGATGAGAAGTAAGGGTCTTTTTGAAAATAAAGTTTTAGAGATATCCTGTCCTAGGGGCTTTCTGATTTCTAGGGTCACGTCCTACAGTCAACATGTGCTCTGATACCATCTCTGTAGCGACCCGACCCAATACGGTCAAGTCTCTGTGCTTTCTGTGCCATCCCTGGATCAGTATGCTGGCACACACAGTACTTCGATGAAATACCATAACATCACATGTAAAATAAATACCGTAGATCCAGAGTATACCTTAATTTTCACAGCGGAAACAAAGTATAAGGGTGTGGAGTCCCATCAACGCCAACGGCAAGTTGAGTGTAGACCGTAACCCTATATCGTAACTCTTACTCGTCATAGAAATACCTGCAACATGATACGTTGCAGCCATGTAGGTCAGTACATTGAATGTACCGGCAAGATCACAAATCAGAGAAACAGAGGATAAAACTATTCTATATGCAATATGGCTTTGTGGCTCTGTGTCTGAGTTTTTGCATAAAAGCTGATTTTATTTTCCCTACAACAAAGGAATATCAGGAGTCTTCACTACAGAGTTATCTACTATGACATGGTTCCGCCAACCGATGTCTCATAGCCCAAAAGTATCATAAGTTGCCCATAATTAGTTATCAGTCCGGTGTTGAGAGTTCAGAGATAGATCCAAGTCCAGAGGCTCAAATTGTCCGTAACCGGGGACACGGCTAATCGATTAGGTTTTAACTCTGTAGAGTGTTGTGCACTTTACCCACAAGATTCCATCCCTCTTTTTACGTTCTCGCACTTCAGGGTGTTTGAGAACAAGACGACCGAAACATGATCTTCCGAAGAGTTCCTCTGACCACTGTCCGATGCTCATCCAATCTTACCGTAGTTCTACATCTGCTAGCACCGTCCCAGCCAGAGTCACAACTAAGGTCAACCAAGCCAGAGCCCATATTGACTTGTGGCTGCACAGGTAAGCTTCCGGGCATGAAGTATTCTTCCGTCTCTTTGAGTCTGGGTGGAGCTTTCCGCATGATATCACGATGCTTCTCCGGAATCACTGAGTACTGGACGCACCATATGTACCCTTCTTAACCATTCTCCACCCAGAGGTATATTGAATTCTTGTCTCGAGTCTTGAAGTCTTGAGGTCTTGTAGATGCAGGCCTTGAAGGATACCGGTCTTGAAATTGCCATCATGAAGTTGTCGTCATTGACGTAGAGTCCTCCTTCTCACACCACTCACGAACTCTCATACCAATCCCTGTCTACTGAAGCGTAGCATTAAAATAAATGACGTTCCCGGGCTTGGTAACAGGGGTGTGGGTTCCTACCTCATGCTTCTACTCAACTACAAGATTCAATATACTACTGGAGGAAATGGTGAAATGGTGACACTAAATGCAATAAAAACATAGGTATGAAAATATGGTCAAAGTGAACTTGCCTCGTAAGTGGATGAAGATTATAACGTTCTCAGAAAAAGACTTGGTAGAACTATAAGTCACTCCGTTGAAAATGTATATTAAACCGACATGGTAATCATATAAGCAAACATTCTATCAAGCGATTCTAGCACTCAAAATTAACAGTTCATCAAATAAAATCAATAAAGAAAATCAATAAGAAAAACCAAACAAAATCCAAAGAGAAAACTTCAAAGAAAACTAATAGTAAAACTATAAAGAACCTACTAGGAAAACCTTTTGACTTAACTACAAAATAGTTTTGTTCTAAGTGAAACTTAACAACAAAGAAAATATTAAATTAATAAATTAACAGAAAAGAAAAGTTAAAACAACTACTTTTAACAGAAAGTATTTTTCATAAACTTTTAGTAGCAAAAAGAAACAATTAAAAAGCTTTTATAAAACTCTATTTATGACCTATGCAAGTTTTACTACAAAACTAAAGAAAATAAAAATTTTAAATAAAATAAAATTTTCTACTGATATCCAACAGAAACAAAACTAAATTTTTCAAAAAAACATAAAGGTTTTAGTTAAAAACAATTAAATACTAAGTGAAAAGAAAATGACACTAAACTATGTAAAACAGTACTGTTTCGCCTAAAACCCTAATTTAAAGTAAACAAAAACTAATTTTCAAAAGCCTACTGTTTATACAAAAGATCAAGTGATCACTAGCAAAAAGAATTAACTAAATAGCTATTTTTAAACTCAAGATATTCACAAAACATGGTTTGAAGAAAATTCAAGCAAACTCAAATTTAAAATTTTCAAATATGGCCAAACTTGGTATCTACAGAAACTAGATGAAAATCTTAATCCAATGCAAAAAGAATCACTCAAGTTGGATTTATAAAATAAAAGATATTGAATTTCTAAAATCAGAACAGAATCTGTAAATAAAACAAAAACAGAAAACAAAAATTCACTACGGGCCTGCTAATGAGACATGTGGCGGATCCTGACTGGCTACGGGTGTGCGCTACGGAACTAAACGGGCGAACACCCGATAACTAATAGAAAACTATTCGGCTAAATTAAAAGAAAAACATCTTCTAATCCTAGCCGTGGAATCTAGATCGGACAGAGGAGGGGGCTCACAGTGGCGAGGCGAGCTCCGGCGAGGTTCCGGCGGCGGTGGCGCTTCGGTGTCGATGGGGAAGTGTGCTCCGGTGGTCCTCGGGCTCCGGGGAGTTGTCCATATAGCGTAGCGGACGACGGCGAGCACGTGGGTGGTGGCGGCTAGGGTTGGGGTGGGGTGTTGCGACGGCGGCGAGCAAAAATAGGCGGCAGCAGTGGCGGAGCTCCGACGAGGGATTGCGGCGAGGCGAGAGCGTCGGGGAGGGGGCTTTAAGGCGAAATCGATCGAGGGCGAGGGGTATATATAGGGGGTGCTTGGAGGAGGGGGCGAAGCGGGATTCGCGATCCCGACGTATCCGGGATTCGGCAGCGGCGGTCGCCGGCGAAGAAGGAAGGAGGGCGAAGAGAGGCAGGTGGGGATCGGGCGGTCGGCGGGCCCCACATGTCAGAGAGAGGGAAAAACGGGGAAAGGCGGCGGCTGACCGATCCGAAAGGATTCGGTGCAGGCGCGCTGTACAGGGTCGGCCTGGCGCTGTGGGCCGGGGAGAGAGAGGGGTGAGGTGAGAGCAGGAGCAGTGCTGGGCTTCGACGTGGCACTGTTCTAACGGATTTTTTTAATAAAACAAAAACAAACAGTGATAAAAACAAAATAAAATAAAATAATATAATATAGACATATTATATATAAAAATGACCAGGAGAATAAATCCTATAACTTGAACTATTTTTCAGAGCCAAAATTTAAAAAATTATAAAATCATTTTTTTGAAAATTCAAATAAAATCCCAATTTGACTTTCAAACATTTTGGCATTTATTTCTTCTAACTTTTTGGAGGGTCATGTCACCTCCTCTCATACTTTTTGATCAAACTATTTTTGTCAGGGATTTTTGAATTAAAATTCAATGCCAATGTTTGAAATGAAGTCGAATGAAATCCTTCAAATTCAAATGCCATTTTGAAAATGGCCTTCTACTTCCCACTCTATTTCAAATAAATGAAGAAGTCATATTTTCTTCCCTCATGAAAATCCTTGAGTGGCATGAAGTCTCTGGTTTGAAAATATTTCCAATGAAGTTCAAATCATTTTCAAATCCCTTTTCATTTCCTTAAATGGAAGAAGTCCTATCATCTTCACTCTAGGGTTTTATGATGAAATGAATTTGAATTCCGTGAGATCAAAATCAAAGTTTTGGGAAAGTCCTTTTATTCCCTCTCATTCAACTTTCAAAAGTTTTAAATTTCCACTCAATTTCACACAATCAATCACACTGCAATCAAACAAACAATCATAATTATTTAATTAATATAACATTCCAAAATTTAGAATTTTGGGATGTTACATCAACCGCCTATCCTTAAACATAATTTGCATGTTGAAACTCTTGGAGGCCCTCCTCCACCTAAGGGTGATCCTGTATTTGAATTGAAGCAATTGCATGATACATTGAAATATGCTTATCTTGATGAAAAGAAGATATATCCTGTTATTATTAGTGCTAACCTTTCAGCGCATAAAGAAAAGAGATTACTAAAAATTCTGAGGAAGCACCGTGCTGCTATTGGATATACTCTTGATGATCTTAAGGGCATTAGTCCCACTCTATGTTAGCACAAAATTAATATGGAGCCCGATGCTAAACCAGTTGTCGACCACCAACGACGATTAAATCCTAAGATGAAAGAGGTGGTAAGAACTTAAATATTAAAGCTTCTGGAAGCAGGTATAATCTATCCCATAGCTGATAGTAGATGGGTAAGTCCCGTTCATTGTGTACCTAAGAAAGGAGGTATTACCGTTGTTCCTAATGATAAAAATGAACTCATTCCACAAAGAATTGTAACTGGTTATAGGATGGTAATTGATTTTAGGAAATTAAACAAAGCTACTAGAAAAGATCATTACCCCTTACCTTTTATTGATCAAATGTTAGAAAGACTTTCTAAGCATACACACTTTTGCTTCCTAGATGGTTATTCTGGTTTTTCTCAAATACCTGTATCACAACCTGATTAAGAGAAAACCACCTTTACTTGTCCTTTTGGAACTTATGCTTATATACGTATGCCTTTTGGTTTATGCAATGCACCTGCTACCTTTCAAAGATGTATGACTGCTATATTCTCTGACTTTTGTGAAAAGATTGTTGAGGTATTCATGGATGATTTCTCCGTTTACGGAAGTTCTTTTGATGATTGCTTAAGCAACCTTGATCGAGTTTTGTAGAGATGTGAAGAAACTAACCTTGTCTTGAATTGGGAGAAGTGCCACTTTATGGTGAATGAAGGCATTGTCTTGGGGCATAAAATTTCTGAAAGAGATATTGAAGTTGATAAAGCTAAGGTTGATGCTATTGAGAAAATGCCATGTCCTAAAGATATTAAAGGTATAAGAAGTTTCCTAGGTCATGCTGGTTTCTATAGGAGATTTATTAAAGATTTCTCTAAAATTTCTAGGCCTCTTACCAATCTTTTGCAAAAAGATGTTCCATTCACTACTGGAATCAGCAAATTTGCCGTCTGCCAGTTCTTTGCCGTCAGCTGGCGGACGGCAAAGAAGCTCTTTGCCATCCGTTTCCAGAAAACAGACGGCAAAGAACTAGCTGACGGCAAAGAAGCTCTTTGCCATCAGCCACCTCTTTGCCGTCTGCTAGCGGATGGCAAAGAAACTTTGCCGTCCGTCAGCAGACGGCAAAGAGGGAGGTGGGCCCACTAACGAGCTGCTTACAAAAAACCCTAACGGCCCCCCTCTTTGTCGTCTGCTAGCATACGGCAAAGAGTGAAAAGGCAGACGGCAAAGGCGGGGCAGACGGCAAAGAATTGAGTTAACTAACGGCAGCGCCCACCCCGCCCCTCTCTCTCTGTTTCTCTCCCTCTCCTCCCCGACGACCACCGCACGCGCGCCGCCCCCACCACCCGCCGCCGCCCCACCACCCCGCCCCTCTCTCTCTCCCCGGCGCCCCCGACGCCCCACCGCCACCGCCCCTGCCACGCCACCCGCCGCCCCCGACGCCCCACCGCCCCGTCCCCCATCCCCTCTCTCTCCACTACTCTCTTGCGCGCGCCGCCGTCCCCATCTCGCGCCGCCACCCCGCCCCGTGCCGCCATCCCCGTCCGCCGGCGCCACCCCGTCCCCGCGCGTCGCCCTCCTCCAACGCCGCCACCCCCTGCCTCCTCCAGCCCACCGCCGCCGGCCTCCTCCACCTACACCGCCGGCGTCAGCCTCCTCCACCTCCACCAACGCCGGCTTCCACCTCCCCCACTCCGGTGAGCCCCCTCCCCCTCTCTATTTTTTCATTTTTTATCTGTTTTAGTAATTTTTGTGTTCTGTTTTAGTATTAGTTAAATCTAGTTTAGTTGTAGTTAGGTTAATTAGTTGTAGTTAGTTGTAGAAGATGTAAAAAATGTAGTTTAGTTGTAGTTAGTAAGATTTTAGGAATTAGGGTTACTTAGCTTATTTAGTTAGGTCTAGCATTAGTTAAAGGAGAGGAGGAGAAGAAGAAGAGGAGGAGGAGAAGAGGAGAGGAGGAGAAGAAGAAGAGGAGGAGGAGAAGAAAAAAAAAAAAAAAGAAGAAGAAGAAGAAGAAGAAGAAGAAAAAAAGAGGAGAGGAGGAGGAGGAGGAGGAGAAGAAGAAGAAGAAGAAGAAGAAGAAGAAGAAGAAGAAGAAGAAGAAGAAGAAGAAGAAGAAGAAGAAGAAGAAGAAGAAGAAGAAGAAGAAGAAGAAGAAGAAAAGGAAGAAGAGGAAGAAGAAGAAAAGGAAAAAGAGGAAAAAAAGAAGAAGAGGAATTGCCATGACGCATCTGTTTTTTAAATGCCCGTTTTCCAGGGAGTGTTGGGATGCCGTTGGAATCGCGTGGCCCAACTCGGATGAAACATTTGCATTGTTGCATCAACGCAGAACGTCTGTTCATGGAAGTTTTTATCATTGCAGCGTCGGGGGTCTGGAAAGAAAGGAATAACAAATACTTCGAGGGATCCATCCATCTTTTGCGTCGTGGCGCACAAGGTTCAAAGAAGATTTTCACCTTCTCATCCACCGAGCAAAAAATAGACTAGCTAGCTCCCTTTATAAACAGCCTGGTGGAGACCGTGTAGTGGTCTCTGATGTAGTTCATATTAGTATATTTGTAGTTTTGTTTCTCTGGTTTGTCATCTAACCCCTCACTAACCCCCCTCCCCCTCTTTTATCTAGTTTGTACAAAAACTATGTAACTGCAGTTTGATCTGATTATAGAAAGTCAGTAGGGAGGCTTTTCCCTACTGTCCCTTGGCCCTAAAATAACTTTTTTATCTGTTTTAGTAATTTTTGTGTTCTGTTTTAGTATTAGTTAAATCTAGTTTAGTTGTAGTTAGGTTAATTAGTTGTAGTTAGTTGTAGAAGATGTAAAAAATGTAGTTTAGTTGTAGTTAGTAAGATTTTAGGAATTAGGGTTACTTAGCTTATTTAGTTAGGTCTAGCATTAGTTAAAGGAGAGGAGGAGAAGAAGAAGAGGAGGAGGAGAAGAGGAGAGGAGGAGAAGAAGAAGAGGAGGAGGAGAAGAAAAAAAGAAGAAGAAGAAGAAGAAGAAGAAGAAGAAGAAGAAGAAGAAGAAAAAGAGGAGAGGAGGAGGAGGAGGAGGAGAAGAAGAAGAAGAAGAAGAAGAAGAAGAAGAAGAAGAAGAAGAAGAAGAAGAAGAAGAAGAAGAAGAAGAAGAAGAAGAAGAAGAAGAAGAAGAAGAAGAAGAAGAAGAAGAAGAAGAAGAAAAGGAAGAAGAGGAAGAAGAAGAAAAGGAAAAAGAGGAAAAAAAGAAGAAGAGGGGAAGAAGAAGAAAACGACACCCCGAAACCCCGACCCCGACACGGCACCCCGACACCCCAACAGCCCGACCCCGACACGGCACCCCGACCCCGACACGGCACCCCGACCCCGACCCCGACACCCCGACCCCGACACGGCACCCTGACACCCCGACAGCCCGACAGCCCGACACCCCGAAACCCCGACACCTCGACACCCCTACACCACGACACCCAGACACGACACCCCCGACACGACACCCCGACCCCGACACGACACCCCGACACCCCGACACCCAGACACGACACCCCCGACACCTCTTCGGCCTCCTGTTGATGAAACTTGCCGGTCTTCATGCCGATGAAACTTGCTAGTTATTAGGTATTCAATTTTTTTATGTTGTACTAATTTCGTTTACTCTTTGTCATTGCAGGTGTTGACAGATGGTGGGCGCAGGTCGAGAGCGCTCCGAGCCTCCTTCCTCGACGCGTGCTGGGAGGGGTGCTATTATTCCGCCCGAGCACCTCCGGAGAGCGCTGGTACACAGTATGCAGACACCGGAGGGCGCTCCTTCTTCGGCCGGGAGAGGTCGGGGGAAGACGAAGAGGGGTGCTAGAGGTGGACGTGGCGGCGGGAGAGGTAGGAAGGCTGCTGTGCCTTCCTCGCCACCACCCCCAGCTGATTCTCCCGACCACAGGAATGCTCCGTCTCAGGTGGACCCGTCTGACTTGGACCCGTCTCGGACTCCGGTCCACGAGCCTCGGGCCGACGAGCCTCGGGTCGCCGAGCCTTCGTCCCAGGAGACTCCGGTCCCAGAGTCTTCGTCCCAGGAGACTCCGGTCCCAGAGTCTTCGTCCCACGTGACTCCGGAGGCTAGTGGCCATGCTGATGGTGGCAAGGACAGATTTTCTGAGGATAGCTATAGCGAGGGCGAGCTGGTTGAGGAGGGCAAGAAGGTCTACCAGCGTGGTGGTACAAAGCTCCCGCCCGTGCCGGCGACCCGCGATCAGAGGTGGTTGATTGAGCCTAATGGGGAGAAGTAAGTGCATTTACTCTTTTTTAACCTTTTGCCTTCATGTTTCTTCAAATTAATATCTAATGTGTTGGCCTTGTCATACTGCAGGGGTTGGAAACACGCCCCTGGTGTCCGCAGGCCCAACCAGGTCCTTGGTGTGCTTCTCCGGCACCACTTCCCGGGGTGGGTCACGTTGCCCGGTGAGGGTGAGGTTCGACAGCTAGGACTGAGCTGGGAGCTGTACGTGGCTGCCCCGGCCCCGCCGGAGGAGAGGGTCGACGGTGTCTTGTGCGAGACGGTGGCCGACATTGTGATCCGGCGGTTTTGGGCAATTTCTCCTTTACAGAATTAAAATCAACAGCACCTAGTGATTGTACTAATCAGTGTTGTCTTGTTTGATTGCAGACCTTCTACAGGTGTCTTGAGGAACACGAGGCGGACGCGGCTATTGTTCTCGTAGCCGAGTGCAAGCGCCTATTTCAGAACTTACGACACGAGGCTCGGGTGCAGGCTGTTCGAGACTACTACGCCTCGACTAACATTAAGAGGGCCAAGAAGAAGTGCCGCTCCAAGTTTCTGAGTAAGGAGAAGTACATGAAGGTAATTACCTATTCTTAAGGCCTTGTACTTAGTTTCCTTGATTTGATTCGTAGGCGTAGCGCTGAAATTTCTCTTGTCTAACTTAGGTGCCCCCGAGATGGTGTGCGGATAGGATGGACTGTTGGGAGGCGTTGGTGGATGAGTGGTGCTCTTCCCACTGGCTAACCGTCCACAACAAGGCCAAGGATAATCGTACCCAAATGAAAGGTGTGCCACACCATCAAGGGAGCTCCGACCTGTTTGAGTTCGGGGATCACTGGGTATGTGGTTTGCTTCATGATTCATGCAATTTCATTCTTCATGCTAGCTTGAGCCCTTAACTAATATTATGTTCCTCTCTTTTAGGCGCGACACAACAAGAAGGAGGTGCCACCGCTGTTCGACCTCTATGCCATGGCCCATACTTCCCCGTACAAGAAGGTCAAGGCATTCTCTGAGGATGACCTCGATAATCCAGAGAGCTTCAGCAACATCTCCTCCCACAAGAAGCTCGTGAGGTACAGAGATGAGGGGAGGAGGAGGAAAGGGGAGGACTTCAACCCGAGCCAGAGTCCTTTTGATCCAGAGCTCGTGATGATATCTGGTGGCGGGAGGCCCCATGGCTCGATAGCCATTGGGGATGGACTGATACGTTGTCCTAGAACTCTCCCGGAGATCAAGAAGCGCCAGACGAGCTCCGATCCTGAGATAAGGCCTCGTCCACGGCCAATGGAGCTCGCCATCGAGGATAGGGCCCAGGAGCTTCTGGCGGAGGCAAACAGGCAGGCGGCGGAGAGGGAGAGGGACATGGAGGAGAGGACGGCTAGGCTGGTGGAGGAGGAGAGGAACCGGAACGACGCGTCTCACCGGGCCCTATACGAGCTCCTCGTGGTAAGTTTCTCCTGCATATTAGCCAAATCATGCACGTAATGTTCGTTTCATCACTAACTAATATGACTGACTCGTGAAAACAAAATGTGCAGACCGTGTGCCAGAACAACGGTCAGACCCCTCCGCCGATGCCCCAGATTGGTATAGCGCCCACGGTGAGTTTCATTTGAATGGTCATTAGTTACTAGTATTCACATTTCAGTTGCATCATGCTAACGAGACATTGCAAATGATATTTGGTGTAGCATGCCTCCCGACAAGCATCGACCGATCCTTCTCCGTCTGGCGCAACCCCGACCGGTCCTTCTCCGTCTCACACTGGCGCAAGCCCGACCGGTCCTTCACCTCTGTGATGATGGTAAGTTTTCCCAAGTGTTTTGCTTAACAAATGCATACTTAGCTTAATAAATGACCTATTTAGCTCCAAAATGACCTATACTTAGCTTATTTTCCTCGAAAATGACATAATAACCTTACTTAGCTCCAAAATGACATATTTTACCTAGGATAGCTATCAAATGACCTATACTTAGCATTTTTCCCTCCAAAATGACTTAATATGCTTAGTTAGCTAAAAAATGGCATAACTACCTAGGATAGCTCAATAATGATCTATACTTAGCTTAGCTAGTTCATTTATGACATAATTAGCTTACTTAGGTAAAAAATGGCATAATAACCTTGGTTTAGCTCCAAACTGTCATATCATTAGTTTATTTTCCTCCAAAATGACAAAATAACCTTACCTAGCTCCAAAATGACCGATTTTAACTAGGATAGCTCAAAAATGACCTACACTTACCATTTTGTCCTCCAAAATGAATAAATATGCTTAGTTAGCTCAAAAATGGCATAACTACCTAGGTTAGCTCAAAAATGACCTATACTTAGCTTCTTTAGTTCATTTATGACATACTTAGCATACTTAGGTCAAAAATGGCATAATAATCTTGGTTACCTCCAAAATGACATTGACTTAGCTTATTTTCCTCGAAAATGACATAATAACCTTACTAACCTCCAAAATGACCTATTTACCTAGCTTAGCTCTAAAATGACCTACACTTAGCATTTTTACCTAGCTTAGCTAAAAAATGGCATAATTACCTAAGTTACATTCGTTAGAAGAAGAAGAAGATAAAGAAGAGGAGAAAAAGAAAGAGAAGAAAAATTCTTCTTCTTCTACTTCTACTTCTTCTTCTTGTTCTTCTTCTTGTTCTTCTTCTAACTTTCTTCTTTCCCAATTTGCAGATTTGCTTTAGATCACGGAAGCTTGCGTTGATGGAGTCTACTCTTCTCCTTGTCCTTCCTTTTTGTTTTGATTTTGTAGGATGAACAATGTGAAACTTGCTACCTATATATGTATGTATGGATGAAACCATTGTATGCTTGTTGTTGGATATATGTTGGCTATATATATATGTTGCATATGGACTTTTGAGTTGGTATGTATATGTGTTGGATGATCATATCCATATGGCAGGCATATGTAAGCTTGTTGAAAGTATTTTCAAATGTATATATATATTTATATCTGTGAAATTGAATGACTTTAAGAAAAAACAGAAAAAACAGGGGCTATACAGGCTCTTTGCCGTCTGCTGGCAGACGGCAAAGAGCTTTGCCATGAGCCAGCAGACGGCAAAGCTGCCACGTGGCAGCTACCTGTGCAACCTGGGGGGCACTGGGCTGGCCTATGTGGTTGCTTTGCCGTCTGCTGGCAGACGGCAAAGAACTTTGCATCTTTGCCGTCAGCCAGCAGACGGCAAAGCACGCCGTTAACCCCTTAATGGACCTAAGCTGCCACGTGTGCCGTCCATGCCCTTTGCCGTCTGCTGGCAGACGGCAAAGACCTTTGCCTCTTTGCCGTCGGCCAGCAGACGGCAAAGTGGCCTTTACCGGACCTTGTTCAGCCGGATGTGGTGCCGTCTGTTGGCTGACGGCAAAGACCTTTGCCGTCCGCAATTCATGCCTTTGCCGTCAGCCATGGCAGACGGCAAAGTTGTTGATTCCAGTAGTGATTTGTTTTTGATGATGATTGTCTAGAAGCCTTTGAAACACTTAAGAAAGCCTTAACCACTGCACCTATTGTCCAACCACCTGATTGGAACTTGCCTTTTGAAATTATGTGTGATGCTAGTGACTATGTTGTTGGTGCTGTTCTAGGACAGAGAGTTGATAAGAAATTAAATGTTATACATTATTCTAGTAAAACTCTAGACAGTGCCCAAAGAAATTATGCTACTACTGAAAAAGAATTTCTAGCAGTTGTGTTTGCATGTGATAAATTCAGATCTTACATAGTTGATTCTAAAGTAACTATTCACACCGATCATGCTGCTATTAAATATCTTATGGAAAAGAAAGATGCTAAACCTAGACTCATTAGGTGGGTTTTATTGCTACAAGAATTTGACTTGCACATTACTGATAGGAAGGGAGCTGAGAATCCCGTAGCAGATAATTTGTCTAGAATGGAAAATGCTATTGATGACCCACTACCTATTAATGATGATTTTCCTGATGAACAATTAGCTGTCATAAATGCTTCTCGTAATACTCCTTGGTATGCATACTATGCTAATTACATTGTTTCTAAATACATACCACCTAGTTTCACATACCAACAAAAGAAAAAGTTCTTCTTTAATTTAAGACATTACTTCTGGGATGACCCACATCTTTATAAAGAAGGAGTAGATGGTATTATTAGACGTTGTGTACCTGAGCATGAACAGGAACAAATCCTATGGAAGTGTCATTCCGAAGCTTACGGAGGACACCATGCGGGAGACAGAACTGCACACAAGGTATTACAATCTGGTTTTTATTGGCTTACTCTTTTCAAGGATGCTCATAAGTTTGTCCTATCGTGTGATGAATGTCAAAGAATTGGTAATGTTGGTAGACATCAGGAAATGCCTATGAATTATTCACTTGCTGTTGAACCATTTGATGTTTGGGGATTTGATTATATGGGACCTTTTCCTAAATCCAATGGGTATACACATATTTTAGTTGCTGTTGATTACGTTACTAAGTGGGTAGAAGCTATCCCAACTAGTAGTGCTGATCATAACACTTCTATTAAAATGCTTAAAGAAGTTATTTTCCCAAGGTTCGGAGTCCCTAGATATTTAATGACTGATGGTGGTTCACATTTTATTCATGGTGCATTCCGTAAATTGCTTGCTAAATATGATGTCAACCATAGAATTGCATCTCCCTATCACCCTCAAACTAGTGGTCAAGTTGAATTGAGCAATAGAGAAATAAAATTAATTTTGCAAAAAACCGTTAATAGATCTAGAAAGAATTGGTCTAAGAAACTTGACGATGCATTATGGGCATATAGAACTGCTTATAAAAATCCTATGGGTATGTCTCCTTATAAAATGGTTTATGGAAAAGCATGTCATTTATCTCTTGAGTTAGAACATAAAGCATATTGGGCAATTAAAGAACTAAATTATGATTTTAAACTTGCCGGTGAAAAGAGGTTATTTGATATTAGCTCATTAGATGAATGGAGAACCCAAGCTTATGAAAATACCAAATTGTTTAAAGAAAAAGTTAAAAGGTGGCATGATAGAAGAATTCAAAAACGGGAATTTAAAGTAGGTGAGCAAGTTCTATTGTACAATTCTCATTTGAGATTCTTTGCAGGAAAACTTCTCTCTAAATGGTAAGGACCATATATCATCGAAGAAGTTTATCGCTCCGGGGCCATCAAAATAAACAACTCCGAAGGCACTAATCCGAGAGTGGTGAATGGGCAAAGAATCAAGCACTATGTTTCAGGTACTCCCATTAATGTTGAAACTAATATTATTGAAACAATTACACCGGAGGAATACATAAGAGAGACCTTCCGGAACACTCCAGAACCCTGAAAAGAAAGAGGTATGTGATACGGTAAGTAAACCGACTCCAAAAATTCCATAAAAATATTTTCTGTCAGTTTTGGAATATTAGAAAAAATGCAAAAATAAGAAATAGCTGAGGGGACCCACCTGGTGCCCACGAGGCACCAGGGCGCGCCACCCCCCCAGGCGCGCCCTGGTGGCTCGTGGGCCCCATGTGAGCCTTCCCGACTCCGTTTTCTCCTGGATTACTTGTTTTGCAAGATAAAAAATCTTTATATATACTCCCGGACGTTTTGACCACCGTATCATAGAAATCTCCTCTGTTCTTGTTTCGTGCTATTTTTCTGATAGATCTAGATCGCTATGGCTCCACCAAGCTCTTCCAAGGACAAGTTCTACGAGAAGGTCATCAACCCCTACTTACCGGAGGTGATGAAACACCCTCAAGCCATTGAGATGCGTGAGGGGGTGCTTCACATCCGGGATGTTCAAGGACCCAAGAAGACCGGGAGCGTGGAGTCCAGGCTCGAAGCGGTGGAGCAGGAGATCTTCAAGTGCCAAGGAATGGTGGAACGTGGACTCAGCGCCAACCACTCCATGATCACGGAATTCACCCATAATCACAAGGTGGATGGACAATCGATGGGGGACATCATCTTCAAGCTTAATGAACGAATCGACTATCTCCAAGGCCAAATCTATGATCTTCAAAACCAAAATTTTGAGTATGAGGCAAGATTCAAAGGTATGAGTTTAGCTGCAAGTTTCAGGAGTCCAGAGACTCGTTCATCTTTTTATGATGGGGAACCTATGCCATGGAAGCCGGAGGATAAGCCCATCACTTCATCATCACCACCATCATCGAAGAAGGAGACTTGAGCACATGGGTATGGGCACTCCCCTTGGCTTGTGCCAAGCTTGGGGGAGGTGCCCCGGTATCGTATCACCATCACTTTTATTATCTTTACCTATTTTTAGTTCGATCCTTAGTTATTTCGTGATTTAGTTGAATAAAAGTTTAGTATGATATATTTTCGAGTGTTAGCTTCGTGATATGCCTATCTATGTAATCGAGTTGAGAGTTATATAATAAAGAGTAGTTTGAGTTTTTGCTTCTTTACTTTCATGTTTCAATTCTAGCAATGAAAATAATGAAAAAGATCATATGCTAATCTTATGGAGAGTAAAGACATTACATAAAGAAAAGTATAAGTGGTAAAATTTATTGGAAATTAACAAACATAGCATTATTCAATGATGCAATTCATGAAAAGGTTAATAAGGGAAGAGAAGATTCACATGCAAATATACTATCTTGGACATCTTTTATGATTGTGAACCCCCATTAAGTATTTTATGTCAAATTGTTGACGTTGGACAAGGAAGACAACGTAATGAATTATGTTTGTTCATATTCACATAGAAGTTATATTGTTATAGATCCTCCAACATGTGGTGCTTGCCCAATATCTTTGCTAGCCAAAAAGCCGCACCAAGTAGAGATACTAGTGCATCCAAAACCCTTAAACCCAGTTTCATGTCATGAGAGTCCACTATATCTACCTATGGATTGAATAAGATCCTTCAAGTAAGTTGTCATCGGTGCAAAAAGCAATAAAAATTGACTCTAAATATGTCTGAACTTTTATTGTAAGGGAAATAAGCTTTGTACAAACTTGTGATGGTAAAGAAATAAAAGCGACATACTGCATAATAAAGGTTGCTATCACAAGGGGCAATATAAAGTGACGTTCCTTTGCATTAAGAGCTCTTGCATCCAACAACAAAAAGTGCATGACAACCTCTGCTTCCCTCTGCGAAGGGCCTATCCTTTACTTTTATGTATTTACTTTGTATGCAAGAGTCAATAGTGTTCTCCTCTATTTCCTTTTTATTTTTCTATTTTGCAAGCATCATGTGGTGGGGAAATATCTAGGAACATATATCCAGTTGGATATGAGTGATCATGAGTTATTATTGTTGACATCACCCTTGAGGTGAATAAGTTGGGAGGCGAAATCACAAGCCCCTATCTTTCTACGTGTCTGGCTGAAACTTTTTGCTCCATATATATGTCGTGAGTGTTAGCAATCATAGAAGACTAAATGATGGTTGAGTATGTGGACTTGCTAAATAGCTCTTACATGAGACCCTTCCTAAAAATATGATGAATTGCAATTGCATTGTTGACTGAGAACATAGTTTGTTAGTTTTCAAGAAAGTTTATGCCTTATACTCCATTGTTGTGATGAATTGTTACTTGCTCATGAGAAGTTTATGATAATAAATATTGCTATTATAATAATGATCATGATGCTACTATGTCCGTATTTTGTTTTTATCGACACCTCTCTCTCTAAACATGTGGACATGATTATCGATATCGGCTTTCGCTTGAGGACAAGCGAGGTCTAAGCTTGGGGGAGTTGATACGTCCATTTTGCATCATGTTTTGCTACTGTTATTTATAGTGTTTTTAATCAATATAACACTTTGTGGAGCAATTCTAATGCCTTTTCTCTCTTAATATGCAAGATTTACACAAGGAGGGAGATTGCCGACAGCTGGAATTCTGGACCTGAAAAAGCTATGTCAGAGATACCTATTCTTCACATCTCCAAATGAGCTGAAATTTTACGGAGATTTATTTTGGAATAAATAAAAAATACAAGAAGCAAGAAGTACCAGAGGGGGCCACCCAGGTGCCCACGAGGCACCAGGGCGCGCCATCCCCCCCCCCCCCCCCAGGCGCGCCCTGGTACCTCGTGGGGCCCCTGGCCAGCCTCTGGCCCCCATTTTCTGGTATATAAGCCCATTTGCCCTAGAAAAAATATAGAGAAGACTTTCGGGACGGTGCGCTGCCGTCTCGAGGCGGAACTTGGGCAGGAGCATTTTTGCTCTCCGGCGGAGAGATTCTGCTAGGGATACTTCCCTCCGGGAGGGGGAAATCGTCGCCATCGACATCACCAGTGATCCTCTCATCGTGGGAGGACTAATCTTCATCAACATCTTCACCAGCACCATCTCATCTCAAACCCTAGTTCATCTCTTGTATTCAATCTTTGTCTCAAAACCTCAGATTGGTACCTGTGGGTTGCTAGTAGTGTTGATTACATCTTGTAGTTGATGCTAGTTTGTTTATTTGGTGGAAGATTATATGTTCAGATCTATTATGCTATTCAATACTCCTCTGATCTTGGACATGATTATGATTTGTGAGTAGTTACTTTTGTTCTTGAGGACATGGGAGAAGTCTTGTCATAAGTAATCATGTGAATTTGGTATTCCTTCAATATTTTGATGATATGTATGTTGTTGATTCCCTTAGTGGTGTCGTGTGAACGTCGACTACATGACACTTCACCATCTTTGGGCCTAAGGGAATGCATTGTGGAGTAGTAATTAGATGATGGGTTGCTAGAGTGACAGAAGCTTAAACCCTAGTTTATGCGCTATTCCGTAAGGGGCTGATTTGGATCCATATGTTTAATGCTATGGTTAGAGTTATCTTAATTCTTCTTTCGTAGTTGCGGATGCTTGCGAGAGGGGGTAATCATAAGTGGGAGGCTTGTTCAAGTAAGAACAACACCCAAGCACCGGTCCACTCACATATCAAATTATCAAAGTAGCGAACGCGAATCAAACAAACATGATGAAAGTGACTAGATGAAATTCTCATGTGTCCTCGAGAACGCTTTACTTACTATAAGAGATCGTTCCGGCTTGTCCTTTGCTATAAAAAGGATTGGGCCACCTTGCTGCACTCTTTGTTACTATTGCTACTTGTCACTTGTTACAAATTATCTTGCTATCAAACTACTCGTTACCGATAATTTCATTGCTTGCAGAAAATACCTTGCTGAAAACCGCTTGTCATTTCCTTCTGCTCCTCGTTGGGTTCGACACTCTTACTTATCGAAAGGACTACGATTGATCCCCTATACTTGTGAGTCATCAGAGTGTCATTTTCTTTTGTTGAGATTTGCTTGCTGTTATCAATAATCATGTTTTGTATATTTTAGTTCAATAAAATGCTAATTATAGTCTTTACCATGCTCAGTTTACAAGTTTATGTGTTGCTGTTTGAAAACAGAAAGTTTTCTGTAATGTCCTGATTTTTTGTGAATTGTCAGAACATGATAAAAATCTGAAATTTTTACACAGTAAGCATGCATGAGTTCTCTGTCACGTGGTAATTTTTCAGAATTTTTGGAGTGAGGGAAGTATGAATTCTTATTCACCCTTTACAGACTGTTCTGTTTTGGCAGATTGCTGTTATAGTTGCATTGTTTGCATACGTTTGCTTGTTTAATGATTCTATTTGTGGATAGGAGTGTTAAATATGCAGAGGCATTTAGTATGCAATGTTTAATTATAATTTTAATGATTTGTTACAGTAGAGAATGTTAAGGTTTTGAGTTGATTTATACTAACTTATCTCACGAGTTCTTGTTGAGTTTTGCGTGGATGAAGTTTTTAAGATTTATAGAAACCGTGATATGAGAGGAATTAAGGAGACACAAGAGCTCAAGCTTGGGGATGCCCAAGGCATCCCAAATTAATATTTCAAGAAGTCTCAAGCATCTAAGCTTGGGGATGCCCCGGTAGGCATCCCACCTTTCTTCATCAACAATTAGCGGTTAGTCTTGGTTGAACCTAAGTTTTTGCTTCTTCACATGATATGTGCTATTCTTGGAGTGTCCTTTTATTTTAGTTTTCTTTTTTTTTGAATAAAACTATCAAGATCTGAAATCTTTATTGAGAGAGGGTTCTCACATAGCTACTTAATTGTTTGACTACTCATTGTTCTTCACTTATATCTTTTTGGAGTAGTTTGTCAATTACTCTTGTTCTTCACTTATATCCTATGAGTAAATTGTTGAAATTAACTGAATATCATAAAGTTGAAATTTATATGCTTCATATGCTTGTCCCATGGGGAGTAGTGACTTCACATACAAGAAGTATAAGCGGTAAAATTTATTGAAAGTTAACAAACATAGCATTGGTCACTTGAACAATTCATGAAAGAATTTTGAAGGAATAGAAATTTCACATATAAATATACTATCTTGGACATCTTCTATGATTGTGAGCCCCCATTAATTATTTTCAAGCTTGATCAAGTAGTTGACGTTGGACAAGGAAGACAACGTAATGAGTTATGTTTGTTTATATTCACATAGAAGTTATATTGTCATGGATCCTCTAACATGTGGTGCTTGCTTAGGATATTTTGCTAGCCAGAAATTCATACTAAGTAGAGATACTACTTGTGCATCCAAAAACCCTTAAACCCAGTTTCTTGCCATGAGTGTCCACCATATCTACCTATGGATTGAATAAGATCCTTCAAGTAAGTTGTCATCGGTGCAAAAAGCAATAAAAATTGCCCCTAAAATATGTATGATCTTTTATTGCAAGGGAAAATAAGCGTTGTACGAACTTGTGATGGTAAGGAAATAAAAGCGACGGACTGCATAATAAAGGTTGCTATCACAAGGGGCAATATAACGTGACGTTCCTTTGCATTAAGGGCTTGCACATCCAAAAATAAAAAGCGCATGACAACCTCTGCTTCCCTCTGCGAAGGGCCTATCTTTTAATTTTCTGTATTTACTTTTCTGTATTTACTTTTATGTAAGAGTCGGTAATGTTCATCCCTATTCCGCTCTATTTATTCTCTAGTGGGCAAGCATCATGTGGTAGGGAATGATCCAGGCACATATATCCAGTTGAATATAGGTGATCATGAGGTATTATTGTTGACATTATCCGTGATATAAATAAGTTGGGAGGCAAAACATTAAGCCCCTATCTTCCTATGTGTTTGACTGAAACAGTTTGTTCTAAAAATATGCTTTGAGTGTCAGCAATCATGGAAGACTAAATGATAGTTGAGTATGTGGAATTTGCTAAATCAAAGCTCTTACATAGACCCTTCCTGAAAATAAGATGAATTGCAATTGTTTGATGACTGAAAACATAGTTTGTTAGTTTTCAAGAAAGTTTATGGCCTATACTTTAAACATGTGAATAGCTTGCTACTTGATCATGAGAAGTTTTATGAGATGAGCTACTGATTATGATATGTATTGATGCTAGAAAAGGTGATTGAAATTATCATTGATCAAACTTATGCACTATGCTAGCATTCACACTTCATAAATTATTTATTTTATCATTTACCTACTCGAGGACGAGCAGGAATTAAGCTTGGGGATGCTGATACGTCTCCAACGTATCTATAATTTATGAAGTATTCATGCCATGTTTATTATAGTTTTGTATGATTTTGGTGCACTTTTATATGACTTTTATATGATTTTTATGGACTAACATATTGACCTAGTGCCCAGTGCCAGTTGCTGTTTTCTGCTTGTTTTTGGTTTTCCAGAAAATCCATATCAAATGAAGTCCAAATGCAGCGAAACTTTTTGATGTTTTTTTCTAGAAGGAAACAGACCCAGGAAGCTTCGGAGGAGCAGCAGAAGAGCCACAGGGGCCCCACGAGCCACGTGGGCGCGCCTGCCCCCCCCCCCCCAGGCGTGCCCTGGTGCCTCGTGGGCCCCCTGTGGCACCTCTTTGCGTGATTCCAACGCTGGAAAATCATATATATTCAGAAACCCCCGAAAGTTAACCTAGATGAGTTTTTACGCCGCCGCAAGCCTCTGTACCTCCACGATCTAATCTACAGCCCTTTTCTGACACCCTACCGGAGGGTGGAATCATCACTGGAGGCCATCTTCATCATCCCGGCAGTCTCCATGACGAGGAGGGAGTAGTTCACCCTCGGGGCTGAGGGTTTGTACCAGTAGCTATGTGTTTTATCTCTCTCTCTCGTGTTCTTGATTTGGCAGGATCTTGATGTATCGCGAGCTTTGTTAATATAGTTGGATCATATGGTGTTTCTTCCCTCTCTATCCTTGTTGTGATGAATCGAATATTTTCCCTTTGAGGTTTCGTTATTGTCGGATTGAATATTTCAGATTTGAGAACACTTGATGTATGTCTTGCATATGAATACCCGTGGTGACAATGGGGTATTATATTGATTCACTTGATATATGTTTTGGCACTCAACTCGTGGATTCCCGCGGTGACATTGGGGTAATCTATGCATAGGGGTTGATGCACGTTTTCATTATCTTTTCTCCGATAGAAACTTTGGGGTGCTCCTTGAAGATCTTTGTGTGGATTGAATATTATGATTATGAAGTTGTTTGATGCATATCGTATAATCAACTCACGGATACTTGTGGTGACATTGGAGTATCTAGGTGACATTAGAGTTGGTTGATGTGTATCATATGGTGTTATTTTAGTACGAACTCTAGGGCTGTTTGTGACACTTATAGGAATAGCTCAATAGATCGATCGGAAAGGATAACTTTGAGGTGGTTTCGTACCCTACAAACAATTTCTATCTTATGTTCTCCGTTAATAGGAACTTGGGAGTGATTCTTTATTGCACGTTGAGGGATGGTTATATGATCCAACAATATTAGCATTGTTGAGAGATTGCACTAGCGAAAGTATGAACCCTAGGCCTTGTTTTTAAGCATTGCAATACCGTTTATGCTCACTTTTGTTACTTGCTACCTTGCTGTTTTTTTATTTTCAGATTACAAAAACCTATATCTACTATCCATACTACACTTGTATCACCATCTCTTCGCCGAACTAGTGCACCTATACAATTTACCATTGTATTGGGTGTGTTGGGGACACAAGAGATTTCTTGTATTTGATTGCAGGGTTGTTTGAGAGAGACCATCTTCATCCTACGCCTCCCACAGATTGATAAACCTTAGGTCATCCACTTGAGGGAAAATTGCTACTGTCCTACAAAACTCTGCGCTTGGAGGTCCAACATGAGTCTACAAGAATAAGTTGTGTAGTAGACATCAATAATCTTCAAGAGCTCCTAGATGTTTCATTTCCCCTCGAACTCATTGTTTTGGCTTCTTGGGCAATTTGGACCACTAAGAATTATTATATCTTCAAGGGCCTGGTTCCCAATTTTTACATTTTGCGGGAAAAATTTGAAGGAGGAACTCAAATAGATTCTACTCAAAGCACAAAGAAAGGCTTATCAAAATTTTGAAACCTGGCTTAACTCTTTTAGATAGTTTCCCAGTGTGTTTTTGTTGTTGTTTCTTGTTGTTCCCTTTTTAGGTTTTCTAGCTTGTATAGTTCTTTTTAGCTTGGACCCTAATGCGAAAATTAATAAAAATACACAGCAGACTCATGTTGTTTCCCAAAAAAAAATGTCGTGCATCGAAAGAAGTCCAACTAACCCCCTGAGGTTTCATGAATGAACTATAGAACCTCCTAACCGTAAAACCAAGTATTAACCCCTAAGCTTTGCAAAACCAAATAGATAACCCCTAGAGACTTATAGGTGGTTTTGAGAGATGTTTAGTCAAACATGACGCTAACATGGCTGGTTATGTGTGTCAAATAGCCTACCAAATGAGTAAACAAATAAACAACTAATCAGAAATGGCCCACTTGTCATGTGGTGTACCCTTTCTTGTCTTTCAGCCCTCCCTTCTCATCTACTTCCATGCCTTTTCTGGAAGTCCACATCAGGTCCTTCTTTCCTCCTGGTGCAGTGGTCTTCGTGTTTGAGGACATCTTCGACATGTGCTTCTGAGGCCTACAGCCCGGCCAACGATGAGCTAGTTCTATAAATATTGTAGGTTAGGGCATCTCAAACGTCGTGCATCAAACCGCCCGTAAAAGTCTAGACAACGCGGTCCGGACACTTTGTGTCATCCAATGTCGCGCATCAAACGTCTGTGGACTAGTTGACGCAAATCTGGGGAAGGTTTGCGATCATCCAAACAGCCGCCACGTAGGCGTCCAACACCCACGTCCCACACAAAGCACTCTCTCTCGTTCCGCTCCAACTGCTAGTCCGCTCTCCACGCCGCATTCATGCTTGTCCAAAGCGGGCGTGACCAGTCAGTGGCACTTGTCGACCGAATGGCATGGCATTCACACGGGTGCGGCAGTCGAGGTGCCTGCTCCTGTCTGCCGCATGCGCTCGCTCTCCATGTCACGTTAATGTCTGTTCAAGGAGCAGTGGTACAACTTGCAGCTCCTCGAGCACCACCGGCTCAAGGAGGGCTAGATCGGCGGAGAACAGGCGAACGAGGAGGTCTTCGCGATGATACGTCACCAACATATCTATAATTTTTTATTATTCCATGCTATTATAGTATCAATCTTGGATGTTTTTATATGATTTTGTATGCAATTATATATCATTTTTTGGGACTAACCTATTAACCCAGTGTCCAGTGCATGTTGTTGTTTTCTGCTTGTTTTTGGCTTTTCAGAGAAATAGTACCAAATGAAGTCCAAATGCCATGAAACTTTTTGGAGATTTTTTTCTGGACAAAAGAACCCTTGGAAGCTTCGGGAGGAGGCCAGAAGCCTCACAGAGGCTTCACAAGGCAACAGGGCGCGCCCCAGGGGGGGGCGCCATGATACCTTGTGGGGCCCACGTGACTCCGTTTGACCTAATTCCACTTCTATAAATTCACAAATATTGGGAAACCCCCAGAGAGCCAGAAGAAATAACCTTTCCGCCGCCGCAAGCCTCTGTTCTTCCGCGGTCCCATCTGGAGGCATTTTTCGGTACTCTGCCGGAGGAGGAATCGATCACGGAGGGCTTCTACATCAACCTTGCTGCCCTTCTGATGATGTGTGAGTAGTTTACCATAGACCTATGGGTCCATAGCTAGTAGCTAGATGGCTTCTTCTCTCTCTTTGATCTTCAATACAATGTTCTCCTTGATGTTCTTGGAGTTCTATCCGATGTAATCTTCTTTTGCGGTGTGTTTGTTGGGATCCGGTGAATTGTGAGTTTATGATCAGATTATTCATGAGAAATATTTGAGTCTTCTCTGAACTCTTTTATGCATGATTGTTATAGCTTTGTATTTCTCTCCGATGGCCTACTAGATTGATTTATCTTGCAATGGGAGAGGTGCTTTGTGATGGGTTCAATCTTGCGGTGCTCAATCCCAATGACAGAAGGGGACATGACACGTATTTGTATTGTTGCTATTAAGGATAAAAAGATAGGGTTTATTCATATTGCTTGAATTTGCTTCTCTACATCATGTCATCTTGCTTAAGGCGTTACTCTGTTTCATACTTAATACCCTAGATGCATGCTGGATAGCAATCGATGGGTGGAGTAATAGTAGTAGATGCAGGCAGGAGTGGGTCTACTTGTCTCGGACGTGATGCCTATATACATGATCATTGCCATGAATCCGTCATAATTATTTGCTATTCTGTCAATTGCCCAACAGTAATTTGTTTACCCACCGTATGTTTCTGCGCTCGAGAGAGAAGCCTCTAGTGAAAACTATGGCCCCCGGGTCTATCTTTATCATATTAAAAACCTAAAAATACCTTGCTGCAATTTATTTACTTTTATTTTAATTATTATTTTAGTTTAGCTATTTACCTCTATAAGATTTAATCCTTGCAAGTAACTGCTAAGAGGATTGACAACCCTCTTATTTGCGTTGGGTGCAAGTGTTTGCTCTTGTGTGTGCAGGTGCGCTTAACGGAATTTTGCTTGGTTCTCCTACTGGATTGATAACCTTGGTTCTTAACTGAGGGAAATACTTATCTCTACTGTACTGCATCATCCTCTCCTCTTTGGGGAAATACCAACGCAGACTACAAGTAGCAGGAAGAATTTCTGGCGCCGTTGCCGGGGAGACATCATCAAAATTACCAAGTACCTTCACACAAATTATCATTCACTTGCATTTACTTTATTTATCTTTTATTTGCATTTGCCTCTCGTTTTCATCTCCCCCACTTCTATTTTTTTTTACAAAAACACAAAAAAAAATTATTTGCTTGTTTGCTAGTTTGCTTGCTTTGTCGCGGTGTCTCAAGAAAGTACAAAATTGTGTGACTTTTCCAATACTAATAATAATGATTTTATTAGTACTCCTATTGCTCCTCCCGCCACTAGTGTAGAGTCATGTGATATTAATGCTGCCTTGCTTAATCTTGTTATGAAAGAACAATTTTCTGGTAGTCCTAATGAAGATGCTGCATCCCATCTAAATACTTTCGTTGAACTTTGTGATATGCAAAAGAAAAAAAGATGTGGATAATGATATTGTAAAATTATAATTATTTCCGTTCTCACTAAGAGACCGTGCCAAAACTTGGTTTTCATCCTTGCCTAGAAATAGCATTGATTCATGGGATAAGTGTTAGGATGCTTTTATTACCAAGTATTTTCCGCCCGCTAAAATTATTTCTTTAAGAAATCAAATTATGAATTTTAAGCAACTTGAGCATGAACATGTTGCACAATCTTGGGAGAGAATGAAATTAATGATAAGAAATTACCCAACTCATGGTTTGAATTTATGGATGATCATACAAAAAAATTATGTGGGACTAAACTTTGTCTCTAGAAATTTGCTAGACTAGGCCACAGGTGGTACTTTTATGGAAATTACATTGGGAGAAGCTACAAAACTTCTTGATAATATTATGGCAAATTATTCTCAATGGCACACTGAACGAACTCCAACTGGTAAGAAGGTAAATTCTGTTGAAGAAATTAATACTTTGAGTGATAAGATGGATACTTTATTGAAATTGGTTGCTAGTAAAAATGCTCATATTGATCCTAATGATGTGCCATTGTCTACTTTGATTGAGCAAAATAATGATGCTATTGATGTGAACTTTGTCTCTAGAAATAATTTCAACAATAATGCTTATAGGGGTAATTGCAATGCTAGACCGTTTCTTGGAAATTCCTCTAATAATTATGGCAATCCTTATGGTAATTCTTATAATAATAATAATAGGATGCCCTCTGATCTTGAAAGTAATATTAAAGAATTTATTAGTTTGCAAAAGAATTTTAATACTATGATAGAAGAAAAATTAAATAGAATTGATGAATTGGCTAGGAACATGGATAGAATTGCTCATGATGTGGAAAATCTCAAAACTAAAATTTTGCCATCCAAGCATGATATAAATGAGTCTATTAAAGCTATCTATGTCTCCATTAATGAAAGTAAAGAAAGGACCGCTAGGTTGAGAGCTAAGCGAGAATTTCTAGAAAAAGTGATTCCACCCGGTTTCTATCGTAGTAATGATGAAGATATTAAAATGATTGGTGTCACTCCTATTGAATCATTATTTAGTAACGTAAAACTTGATGAAAAAGGGACTGGAGAAGAGTCAACTTTAGATAGAAGGAGTCCCACTTGCTTGGAGGGTGATAATCTTGATCGTAAAAATGAAAAAAGTGGGTTTGGAGAGGTCAAAACTTTAAATAGTAATGCACCCACTACTTTGGATTACAAGGACTTTAATTATGATAGTTGTTCTTTAATTGAATGCATTTCCTTGTTGCAATCCATGATTAATTCACCAAATGCATGTGAACAAAATAAAGCTTTCACTAACATATTGTAGAAGCCATGATGAAAGCACATGAAGAAAAACTTGAGTTGGAAGTATCAATTCCTAGAAAATTACAAGATGAATGGGAACCAACTATTAAAGTGAAATTTAAAGATTATGAATGTAATGCTCTTTGTGATCTTGGTGCTAGCGTTTCCACTATACCAAAATCTTTGTGTGATGTGCTAGGTCTCACCGCATGGATCCTTGTTCCCTTAATTTGCATCTTGCGGATTCCATTGTTAAAAGGCCATTGGGTAGAATAAATGATGTGCTTATCCTTGTAAATAGAAATTATGTGCCCGTGGACTTTATTGTCCTTGACATTGAATGCAATCCTTCTTGCCCCATAATACTTGGTAGGCATTTTCTTCTAACTATTGGTGCTATTATTGATATGAAAGAAGGTAATATAAGATTTCAATTTCCACTAAAGAAAGGGATGGAACACTTCCCTAGAAAAATAATTAAAGCACCTTATGAATCCATTATGAGGGCCACTTATGGAATTAACTGGAAGGATGACAACACTTGAAATTATGCATTATGCCTAGCTAGGGGCATAAAACAATAGCGCTTGTTGGGAGGCAACCCAATGAATAAAATAATTTTTTGCTTTTACCTACTATTTTTGTGTGTTTGCGCAATTATAGCTTCTGTTATGATTGTGTTATTATGTTTTAATTAGTGTTTGTGCCAAGTAATGCCTTTCGGATGATGTTGATGATAGTATAATTGATGTTGTTTGGAAAACAGAAAGTTTTGCGTCCAGTGCTGGAATTTTAGTTCTGTACTGGAGCGTCAGAAAAATCTAAAATTTTACACGGTATTGGTATATGAATTGTTTACATTGTCCTAATTTTTCAGAATTTTTGGAGTTACAGAAGGATGGCTTTTAAATAGATCTTTACAGATTGTTCTGTTTTAGACAGATTCTGTTTTTGTTGCATAGTTTGCTTATTTTGATGAATCTATGGATCGTATCGGGGGGGTATGAGTCATGGAGAAGTTGGAGTATAGTAGCATTATTCCAATATTAAATATGAATCAATTTACTACAGTACCTAAAGTTTAAGATTTGTTTGTTATACTAACGGATCTCACGAGGTTTCTGTTAAGTTTTGTGTGCTGAAGTTTTCAAGTTTTGGGTGAGACTACGATGGATAAAGGAATAAGGAGCAGCAAGAGCATAAGCTTGGGGATGCCCAAGGCACCCCAAGGTAATATTCGAGGAAGACTCAAGCGTCTAAGCTTGGGGATGCCCCGGAAGGCATCCCCTCTTTCGTCTACAATCTATCGGTAACTCACTTGGAGCTATATTTTTATTCATCACATGATATGTGTATTACTTGGAGCGTCTTGTGAAATAGTTTGCTTGCTTTTGTTTGCTTTTTAGTTTGTCACAATCATCTTTGTTGAACACACCTTTTTGAGAGGGACCCACATTATTCGTGATTTATTAGAATACTCTATGTGCTTCACTTATATCTTTTGAGCTAGGCAGTTGCTCTAGTGCTTCACTTATATCTTTTAGAGCACGGCGGTGGTTATATTTTAAAGAAATAGTTGCACTCTCATGCTTCACTTATATCTTTTTGAGAGTCTCATGATAGCAATGGTAATATGCACGGGTTATGAATTTGGTCCTGATATGATAGGTATTCAAGAGGGATATAATAAAAACTTTCATGTAGATCACTGAATATGATAAATTTGATTCCTTGCAATAGTTTTGCGATATTAAGATGGTAATATGTGGGAGGTATTAGTAGATAATTGTGGTTTATTAAGAATAATTGTGTTAAGGTTTGTGATTCCCGAAGCATGCACGTATGGTCTGTCGTTATGCTAAGAAGTTGGAGCATGAATTATTATTGATTGTCTTCCTTTGTGTGGCGGTCGGGGGCGCGTGATGGTTAACTCCTACCAACCTCCCCCCCCTAGGAGCATGCGTAGTAGTACTTTGCTTCGAGGGCTAATAAACTTTCGCAATAAGTATGTGAGTTCTTTATGACTAATGTGAGTCCATGGATTATACACACTCTCACCCTTCCGCAATTTTCTAGCTTCTTCGGTACCGTGCATTGCCCTTTCTCACATCGAGAGTTGGTGCAAACTTCGTCGGTGCATCCAAACCCCGTGATATGATACGCTCTATC
This sequence comes from Elymus sibiricus, assembly GCA_039707655.1. Taxonomy (NCBI): domain Eukaryota; kingdom Viridiplantae; phylum Streptophyta; class Magnoliopsida; order Poales; family Poaceae; genus Elymus; species Elymus sibiricus. The sequence goes on from CM077668.1 coordinate 125,602,564, forward strand.
ACACATAAGCCTCCTTATATCTTCCTCAAGAAAGCCACCATACCTACCTATCATGGCATTTCCATAGCCATTCTGAGATATATTGCCATGCAACTTCCACTGTTCCGTTTTTATGACATACATCATCATTGTCATATTGCTTTGCATGATCATATAGCTGACAGAGTATTTGTGGCTCAGCCACCGTTCATCATTTTTTATACATGTTACGCTAGCATCATTGCACATCCTGGTACACTGCCAGAGGCATTCATATAGAGTCATATTTTTGTTCTAGTATTGAGTTGTAATGTTGAGTTGTAAGTAAATAGAGGTGTGATGATCATCATTACTAGAGCATTGTCCCTGTGAAGTAAGAATGATGGAGACTAATGAGTCCTCGAAAAAGTGGGGATGAGGTCCATGAGATCGTTCTCAAATAAAAAATAAAAAAAGAGAAAAAAAAGAGAAAAAAAAGAAGAAAAAAAGAGAGAAAAAAGACAGAGAAAAAAAAGAAAAAGATAAAAAGAAAAAATAAATGAGAGAAAAAGAGAGAAGGGGCAATGTTACTATCCTTTTCCACACTTGTGCTTCAGAGTAGCACCATGTTTTTCATATAGAGAGTCTCCTATTTTGTCACTTTTATATACTAGTGGGAATTTTTCATTATAGAACTTGGCTTGTATATTCCGATGATGGGATTCCTCAAATGCCCGAGGTCTTCATGAGCAAGCAAATTGGATACACGCCCACTTAGTTTTCATGTTGAGCTTTCATACACTTATAGCTCTTAGTGCATCCGTTGCCTGGCAATCCCTACTCCTGGCATTGACATCAATTGATGGGCATCTCCATAGCCCGTTGATTAGCCTCGTCGGTGTGAGACTTTCTCCATTTTTGACTTCTCTTATTTATCCCTATCACCATATTCTATTCCACCCATAGTGCTATATCCATGGCTTGCGCTCATGTATTGCGTGGGAGTCGTAAAAGCTGAAGCTCGTTAAAAAGTATGAACCAATTGCTTGGCTAAAACCGGGGTTGTGCATGATAAATACTTTATGTGAAGAAGATGGAGCATGGAGCATGAAAGGATTGTATGATTTTGTAGGGATAACGTTCTTTAGCATTTTTATTTTGAAAGACATGATTGTTTATTAGTATGCCTGAGTATTGATGTCTTTATATCAAATTATAGACTATTGCTTTGAATCACTTGGATCTTATTATTCATACCGTAAGAGAGAGATTACATGATGAAACATGATAGGTAGCATTCCACATCAAAAATTCTGTTTTTATCATTTACCTACTCGAGGACGAGCAGGAATTAAGCTTGGGGATGCTTGATCTGTCTCCAACGTATCTATAATTTTTGATTATTCCATGCTATTATAGTATCAATCTTGGATGTTTTTATATGCAATTGTATGCAATTATATATCATTTTTTGGGACTAACCTATTAACCCAGTGCCCAGTGCCAGTTGCTGTTTTCTGCTTGTTTTTGGCTTTTCAGAGAAACAGTACCAAATGAAGTCCAAATGCCACAAAACTTTTTGGAGATTTTTTTCTGGAGAAAAGAACCCTTGGAAGCTTTTGGAGGAGGCCAGAAGCCTCACGGAGGCTTCACAAGGCAACAGGCTGCACCCCAGTGCGCGCCGTGTTGCCTTATGGGGCCCACGTGACTTCGTTTGACCTAATTCCACTTCTATAAATTCACAAATATTGGGAAACCCCCAGAGAGCCAGAAGAAATAACCTTTCCACCGCCGCAAGCCTCTGTTCTTCCGTGATCCCATCCGGAGGCCTTTTTCGGTACTCTGCCGGAGGGGGAATCGATCACGGAGGGCTTCTACATCAACCTTGCTGCCCTTCCGATGATGTGTGAGTAGTTTACCACAGACCTACGGGTCCATAGCTAGTAGCTAGATGGCTTATTCTCTCTCTTTGATCTTCAATACAATGTTCTCCTTGATGTTCTTGGAGTTCTATCCGATGTAATCTTCTTTTGCGGTGTGTTTGTTGGGATCTGATGAATTGTGAGTTTATGATCAGATTATTCATGAGAAATATTTGAGTCTTCTCTGAACTCTTTTATGCATGATTGTTATAGCTTTGTATTTCTCTCCAATCTATCGGTTTAGTTTGGCCTACTAGATTGATTTATCTCGCAATGGGAGAGGTGCTTTGTGATGGGTTCAATCTTGCGGTGCTCAATCCCAGTGACAGAAGAGGGCATGACACGTATTTGTATTGTTGCCATTAAGGATAAAAAGATGGGGTTTATTCATATTGCTTGAATTTGCTTCTCTACATCATGTCATCTTGCTTAAGGCGTTACTCTGTTTCATACTTAATACCCTAGATGCATGCTGGATAGCAGTCGATGGGTGGAGTAATAGTAGTAGATGCAGGCAGGAGTCGGTCTACTTGTCTCGGACATGATGCCTATATACATGATCATTGCCATGAATCCGTCATAATTATTTGCTATTCTGTCAATTGCCCAACAGTAATTTGTTTACACACCGCATGTTTCTGCGCTCGAGAGAGAAGCCTCTAGTGAAAACTATGGCCCCCGGGTCTATATTTATCATATTAAAAACCTAAAAATACCTTGCTGCAATTTATTTACTTTTATTTTAATTAGTATTTTAGTTTAGCTATTTACCTCTATAAGATTTAATCCTTGCAAGTAACCGCTAAGAGGATTGACAACCCTCTTATTTACGTTGGGTGCAAGTGTTTGCTCTTGTGTGTGCAGGTGCGCTTAACGGAATTTTGCTTGGTTCTCCTACTGGATTGATAACCTTGGTTCTTAACTGAGGGAAATACTTATCTGTACTGTACTGCATCATCCTCTCCTCTTCGGGGAAATACCAACGCGGACTACAAGTAGCACGCGACCATGCTCATGGAGAATCTCGGAATCATGGATGAGTAGCGGGCGTTGTACGAGTCCATGCGCAGCACCCGTGCATCCACCGCGAGCGGTAGTGGCTGCGCGTCAACGAGGCGGAGCGCGACCGCCTATTTGAGGAGACCGCGGCAGAGGTGGTGCAAACGATCGTGGACGGAATTGTTGCTGACGTTGGCAGCTCCATGTCATTCGCGCCGGACCGCAAAGACCATGAGGTCGGACCGTCCATGGCCAGGCGTTGGACTCCGGTGAAGAGCAGGACGTGGGACACGGACGTACCCGCGTCCGGCAAAGAATAGACTAGGGTCGGTTAACTTTTTCCATGTAAGAAAAACCCTAGATATTAATGAAAATGTCGTGTCCGCTTTTGTTAGGTGCATCAGGTTGGATGATCGGCTCCCCTAAAGTTGTTCGTTCACACGTTCGTACGTGTCCAAGGACATTTGGTGTCTCCATTTTGATGTACAGAGTTGGATATGCCCTTACCATGATGTGACCAGTTGGTATTTGCTAGTTGTAGGCACATCATAACATGATGTATACGATGCATGTGCTTTGATTGAGTGATTGTAGCAATTTGATGATACAGTAATCTTTGTATGTGCTTGGTTGCCATGTATGTTGATGCAACGGCTCAACCCCTCGTTCGTGCAGCAGGGCAGTGCCATGGACATGTGTGTCATGTTGTTCACCTCCCAAGTGCGGCTTTCCACCTGTCAAGGAGGGACTTTGCCTCTTAAATACCTAGGCATTCGTGCGGCAGAGCAGCTCCATGGACATGTTAGATAAGTGAAGTCTTTTTTTGGGAGGGGACAAAGAAGTCTTTTCACCTAGGAAGGTGGGACTTTGCCTCTTAAATACCTAGGCATTCCTATTGATGAAAAAAGACTGAAAAATGGTGATTGGAATCCTCCCATTCAAATTTTTGAAAGGAGATTCGTCTGTTGGTAGGGAGACCCGTATCCATTGCTGGCAGAACCATCCTCTTTAAGTTCTCACTGACTAGCATTCCCTCATACATTTTATCTTTCTACCCCATCCCCATGGGGTTATAGGGGTTAAGGAAATAATGGGCATGCTGAGGGAAGGTTGTTGTGGATGGGAATAAAAAGAAAAGAAAATATCATCTAGCTAATTGACCCCGGGTTTGTTTACCCAAAGACCAATGAGGGTTAGGTATTCTAATAATGGAAGTCATGAAAATTACCTTATTGTCTAAGTGATATGGGCATGGCACCATTGATTGTTGATGCTACTGAAGTTGAGTCAGTTAAGGAGACAAGCCATGAAAAACTTGTGGAAAATAATGTCATGCATGCGGCCGGATTTAATAAAGAATATGATGGTCGTGTGCATCAATTGTGTGGACCTAAATTTGTATTGTACTGATTTCAATGCTGACTTATATTGTTCCAGCCAAACTACCTAAACAAAAGTCACAAACATGACATGCATGGCGGAGAACGGAAGTGTGGGCAGCTAAGGAACTTCTGGTTCAACACATAAAGAACGAGAAAAATAAGGTCACAGACCCTTGAGTGAATTGACCCTAGAACAAAAAAACCAAGGGCAGGAGCCAGGACCAGGAGATAATTCCCACATTCAGAACTCCACCTCAATGGATCAAGATTGGTTTGTTTCAATTCCCATGAAATAAAGTGGCAATTGCATGCTATTGATAAATACATCCATGTGTAATTAATAAGGATTTTCTATTAGAAAGTTTCCCAGATGGTAGTTACGTTCGTTGTTTAGTTAGAATTTTTTATATGCTTTACTAGTCCTAGTCATCCACGATTTTTTTGCGAATCACAAACTTAATTGAATTACTTAGGAGGATTACAATGTATTTGAATGCATCCTAGAAGAAAGTAAGGGGAATAATTTACCCAAATACATCTTCTACGGTCCTCACTTTCATGCTTGGTGCATCTATGCGATGTTTCATTTGCTTCTTAATTGACACGGGCAAGAGAAAAAACTTCAGGGCAGAGCTCGCATCCTGGATCTCATGGCATATGGATGCCATCTATGTTCGTTCGAAGTTTGCCGCATTAACCATCCACACAACTCCTTGTGCATCACTTTCAATGATAACCTTGCGGAGTGCAAGATCCAGTGCTAGGCGGATGACATCTTCGGTCGCAAGATCTTCCATTGACCTTACACTTTGCGCAATCTGGTACCACAAAGCTTGAGCTCTAATCAGTGCTCTTGTGTGATCCCGCAACACAACTCCAGTACTGCCGAAACCCAGGTGCTCGGAATAGCTAGCATCGATGTTTATCTTAATAAAAGTAACCATCGGGGGTGTCCAATCCATCTTCTCTCTCAGCACTCACGCCTTCTTTGATACTTCTAGAGAAGCAAGGTCATGGATAGTGTCAATTGCCCATTTGACATAAGCTTCGACCAACCGGCTACACTCCCCATGCCTCCTATTGTTTCTTTCTCTCCAAACTGTCCAACTTTCACATAAAATGATAGCATTATCCACCTCTGAAACTTTTTTGCCTTCAACAATGTCAATAGCCCATGAGTCCAGGTGGAGAACAGGGATTCTAACTGGCGGAATTCATCATATTTCATCCTGAAATAACTTGGCCCAGATATAGGAGAATAAAGCATGGGCAATTATCTCCCCCACACCACAGTCCTCACAGAACGGAATTTGCTCGATATGGCATTCTTGAAGAACTGCTCGACATGGCACACATTTATGTATGACTCTCCACCAGAAGTTCCGAACTTTAGATGGAACTGGAATCTTCCATAGCTTCTTTCAATGGCTAATTGGAGCAATCACCGAGCTAGAGACCCCATCATTATGTCTCTTCTCATGTAGTAAGGTTTTGTAGGCCGACGGGCAGAAAAGTTCCCATGTTTATGAGTTTATCATGTTTCTAGGCCCAATTATCATGTGAAATATGTCCCACTGGTAATCTACATACGGCCTCAATATCAAGAGACACAAAATTTTCCGCAATTTTCTCTCTATCAAAGTCTCCATTATTCGGATCGGTTAGTTCTTCAACCAAATTGACATTAATTAGCTTGGGGCAGTCGAATAATAGGCCCTAAAGTATAATTATCTGGTATCCATGGGTCATTCCAAACATTGATAGTTGAGTCATCCCCATTGCACTTAATTAATAAGCATTTCAAAACTTCTCATCAGTGCAAGATTGCCCCGCCATGTGTGGGACGCGCTTCTCTTCCTTCATGCTGACATGAAATCACAATCATGGAAATATCTTCCCTTAGTACTCATGCACACAGTGACACCGGCTTCCAGAGCAAATGCCACCCCTGTTTAGCAAGCAAGGACAGGTTAGATGATAGGAAATTCCGGAATCCCATGACTCCTTCTCCCTTCGAAATGGCAATATCTTCCCTCTTCCTGTAGGGGAACGCAGCAGAAAACAAAAAATTTCCGACCTACGCACCAGCCCAGGAACACTATGAAGACTGCATACAAGGTTTCGATCCGATCGTTACCGACTCGTAGCGCAGCGGAAGTAGAGTCAATGTAGATCGTCGGTGCAGATCCCCACAGCTAGGATTTAAAACCTCCCAACCGCGAGGATGTACTCCCTCATCTGCCCCTCGGACAGTCCCTCGGACAGCCCTCCGGGAGGCGGTCGGACCGTCCCCCGGACGGTGTCACGGACAGTCCTTCGGGAGGCACTCTCGAACTCGGACAGTAACTCGGACAGCCCTTCGGGAGGACCCTCGAACAGCCCCTCGGGCAAAAGATCGAACCTAAGACCTCTCTACGGGGTTGCACACATACGGTGTCATCTATCCGGCAGGGCTTTGCCGTCCAGAACTAGTTCCCACCGGAACCTAGACAGTCTTTCGGCTCTACGAAAATCTTTTCGTGGGAGGGAGAGAAGAAGCCAGATCATTGCATGGCATTGTGTATGACAGAGTGAGTGTGTTTGGGCAGCCCCTCCACCCCTATTTATAGGCCAATCCCAAGGGTGGCTTCTCCAAGAAGCCACTAGGGGAAAAATACCATAAAGGCCCTCAAGGTGGCTTCTCCAAGAAGCCACCCAAAAAGCACTTTCACTATTCACGGAATCATTTTTCCGCGGCCGTTAAATCTGGAAATATTTCTGTGGGTCTTAGAATAATTCCAGTACCCACTAAAATGATTTTGGACGCGTTCTGAAACAATTCCGGATTAGTGATTTTCATCTGCGAAAAGTAACCAAACCGGTTCCGGCAGCTCTGGAACATTTCTGGTTTTTATCCCGGAAAAATCCCAGAAGTTTCCAGAACAATTCTGGCACCCTCCAAGAATTTCTAGGCATGTGCCGAAACCAATTTGACTTAATGGTATACTCCGAAACAACTTTTTGGTTTTACCGAAACTATTCCGGTGTTCTCTCTCCGGAACTTTTCCGTTGTTTCCGAAACTTTTCTGGTGACTTTCTCTCAGACTCCCTGTCTAGTATTCAGCAGATAGATGACCCTTAAGCATGTGACCCTATAGGTTCGGTGAAGTATAGACATGACCGGAACTCTTTCCGATCAATGATCAACATCGGAGTCGTGGACACCCATATTGACCCCTATACCCACACGAATAAATATTCGAGTGAACCTCCAGTAGCCGTGTGCTATTCCTGTTGCTTCGCGATATGTTACAAATACCCGAGGTGAGACTTATTGGCATCCCCGTGGATCAACACTTGTCCACAATGCCAGTTACCTCGTTACCGGTTTTGTTCTCTTTTCTCGTTCCCGTGTTCCGGCATCCCTGTGATCAAATCACATTGTGTCTAGCAAGACGATGATGGATACCATAACACCGAGAGGGCCCAGAGATATCTCTCCATCATCGGAGGAGCAAATCCCAATCTTGAGCTATCAAGTCACTTGTCATACTTTCCCATGAACCCGTAAGCCGCCGTAATAGCCACCCAGTTACGAATGACGTTTAACAAACCCCAAAGTTCATGAATCAAGCATGAAGGAACTCGATACTCTCATGGTCTAAGGAATTATGCAAACATTAACTATCTCTGTGTTATTAACCATTAACTTATGACGAATGTATCTCATAGCATAACATCAATTCGGGTCGATTCAACACAAGTGTTCTCCTAACATTGTGCCCTCAAAATTGCCGGCATAGTCATGCCCATGATCAGGAAAATAGAACCATCATGCAACACTTGAGCTAGTCTTAGAGGCCAGACTAGGAATACATTTTACCGCTTATTATTCCACACGTGGATATGAGTCTTCCTCTGAGCCTCGTGGTTATTGTAGACTCGAGAACCATAGCAGTTATAGCATGGAACATAAACATAATTATGAACATGGAGATAAACAATAACATTTATTATTGCCTCTAGGGCATATCTCCTACAGACTCCCACTTGCACTAGAGTCAATAATCTAGTCAATGCTAATGCACATTACACCTATGGCATACCGGTGTAAAAAAAGCTTCGCTTGTTGTTAGGGCATTTCCCGCCTTAGGGTTTTGGTGATGATGACAATGCACCTTTGGACTAATCGTGCGCCCAAGTTTACTCAGGTACACCTTGTTTGGCACAAGACGGTTAGGTATTCCCTCCGGACAAAAAAGATCGAAGACGGAGTTTCCGACGTGTTTATTTCTTTGGTCGTAGGAAATCCGTACTATTAAGAGGGAATCCGCATCGGAAGGTACTGGGTGAATCAATGCACGTACACATTCTGATGCACCCACTATATATCCTTCCGTTCGAGGAGAGAGGTCCTCAAAGTCTTTCTGTGGTAGTGTTTTTAGTGCCGAGTGGTTGTACCGCTTGTGAAAGCAGTTGTACCGCTTGACCGGTTGTTCCGGCCATGCACCGCTCCACTTCCGGAATCCCTTTTGTAAGTGGAGCTGTGGTTGGGAGGTGGTGGCCCGGTAGTTCCCGGACGGCTAAGGCAAACCGGTACTACCGGTGTCTGGAGCGGTTGTACCGCTCCGGACTTAGCCACCACATGAACGCTGGACTGGCGGTTGTACCGGCACAACCACCGCCCCAACCACCGCTATGGGGTGAACCCCTTCTGTATGAGAGGCGGTTGTTGGGCGGTGGTGGAGCAGTAGTTCCTGGTTGGCTCCGGCCGACCGGTACTACCGGTTGCTCCACTGGTGGTACCGCTGGGGCATTTCTGCAGTGTGGACCCGTGAATACCGGTTGTATCGGTGGTTCAAGCGGTTGTACCGCTGCAGTGTAAAAACTGCTGTAACGGTTGGATTTGGGGGACACTATATAAGTAGGTGGTTCTTCCACCTACCTTTTTACCTCTTGCCTCTCTCTCTCCTCCATTGATGCCCTTCAAGCTTTCTTGCCCGATCTCTCTCTCTAGCCACTCAAACTTGTTGATTTGCTAGGGATTGAAGGAGGAGACCTAGATCTACACTTCCACCAAAGGAAACTTGATTCCCCTATACTTTCTTGTGTGGATTTTGTTACTCTTGGGTGTTTGGGCACCCTAGACGGAAGAGGTCACCTCGGAGCCACATTCCATTGTGGTGAAGCTCCGTGGTGGTGTTGGGAGCCTCCAATTCAGTTGTGGAGAGAGCCTCAACCTTGTTTGTAAAGGTCCGGTTGCCGCCTTCAAGGGCACCACTAGTGGAATCACGGCATCTTGCATTGTGCGAGGGCATGAGGAGAATACGGTGGCCCTAGTGGCTTCTTGGGGAGCAATGTGCCTCCACACTGCTCCAATGGAGACGTACTTCCCCCTAAAGGGAAGGAACTTCGGTAACACATCCTCGTCTTCACCGGCTCCACTTGTGGTTACTTCTTACCTTTACTTTGTGCAAGCTATTATTGTGTTGTATCCTTTGCTTGCTTGTGTTGTCGTTGTTGTTAGCATCATATAGGTTGCTCACCTAGTTGCACATCTAGACAACCTATTTTGTTGCTAACCCTAATTTGTTAAGAAAAGCTAAAAATTGGTAGTTGCCTATTCACCCCCCCCCCCTCTAGTCAACCATATCGATCCTTTCAATTGGTATCAGAGCCTCGTCTCTTTATTAAGGGTTTCACCACCCGAAGAGTATGGTTGACGACGGGGTTCGGGATGAGGAAGTGCCCGAGGCCGTGGAGTTGAACTCAGTCACCCGAGACGACTTAAATGAAGCTATGGCTTCACTTAAGACGTCTATGACGGCCGAGGTCAAGTCCATGCTTAAAGAACTTCTTGAGGGGTTGAAGTCTACTCCCGATCCGTTGCTTGTGGTTAATCCCACCGCATCGGTGTCGGAGGCCAATTCCGGCAAGGAAGCGGCTAAGGGTACTCAGACCTCTTCCCCTCATGGTAAGAATGGGATGGGAACCTTCGCCTCGGTTCCCCCTCCCCCGGTCTATGGAGGACCGGTCCCTACACCACATATTAACAACCTTGGTCCTCCTCCTAAGCTTGTGAAGGGTGATTTTGCTAATTGGGTTTTTCATATCAAGTCTCATTTGAATCACAGCTCAACAAATCTTTGGAGAATCATCGAGCAAGGCTTCTACCCACATGATCCAAGCAACCTCACTCCAAGAGAAGAGGCGGACAATCAATACAATCACTCTGCATTGTTCATCCTCCAATCCACAGTGCCTCCCGAAGATCTAGCTCACTTGCGCCCCTTCTCCCATGCGAAGGATTGTTGGGAACACATTATATCTTTGTACAAGGGGAGCTCAAGCATTCAACGGTCCAACTTTGAGGTGGTGCTTGATGAGGCCGATGAGTTTGTGATGAATGAAGATGAGGATCCTCGGGATCTCTACCGAAGATTCACAACTCTTGCGGTTGCTCTTCAAGATCATGGGAGCAAGGATACGGATGATAATTGGATCAAGCGCAAGTTTCTCAAGGCCATCATGCCATTCAACAAGGCAATGTCCTCCGTGATTCATCAAAGACCGGACTTCCACACCTTGTCTTCAAGTGAAGTGTTGGATGAGTTTATTGCCATGAACATCATGAACAAGACCGCCGACAATGCTCTAGCTCATGTCCAACGGTCAAAGAAAGCCTCACCCAACCTTGCTTTGAAGGCCAAGGGTATTTCGGAAGAAGAAGAAGAAGAGGAAGAAGAAGAGAGTTGCCCCGAAGACACCAAATATGCTTACCACGAGCAGATGGCTCTTGCGTCAAGGCAATTTTGGGGCAACAAGAGAAACACAAGGCCCAACTCCTCCAAGAACAACTCAAAGGGCAAGCAATGAGTAAGGATTTTCTACAATTGTGGCAATGTGAGTCACTTTGTGGTGGATTGTCCATATGAGAAGAGGGAAGACAATGGTGGCAAGCTCATCCGCAAAGACAAGGCCAAGTCCTTCCCCAACAAGAACAATTTCAACAAGAAGGTGCCTCCAAAGGGCTTGGTGGTGCAAGAAGAGTACAACTCCGATGATGATGATGATACAAGTGGTGAAGTGTTAGCAACGGCCACCGTGGCCATTGCCACCTCTTCTCCAACCTCGGTGTCCCTCTTCGATGCCCCCTATGAGAACATCATCCCCAAGTGCCTCATGGCAAGAGGCGTCAACAAGGTAACCTCAACCTCCAACATCAAAACTTCCATCTCTCCTAATCCTTCTTTGTTGGATTGTGTGGATGATCTAGAGGAGGTGAAGGTGGATGAGAATGAGTTTGACAAGTTCTTGGGTAAGCTCAAAGGTGAGACCAAGAAGCACTTTGTTGTTCTCTTGGAACAACTTGGTGAGGCCAATGATATCATTGAGTCTCACGAGGAGAACATCACTAACTTGGAAGGGCATAGTCATGACTATGCCGATGAAATTGCGGATCTTTCCATCGCTCTTGAGGAAGAGCGGGGTCTTCGTTCGGCTCTTGAGGAGTCGCAAAACGTTGGCCTTGCTCAACTAAAGAAAGATCATGATCATGCTCAAGTTCTTGCTCGTGTGCTTAAATCCGAGAATGCTGAGCTTGGGGTTGGCCATGCTAGACTCAAGGAGGAGTTTGTGCTACTTGACAAGGCTCACAAGGCCTTGAAAGGTGCACATGCCACTCTCAAGGAGTCTCATGATCAACTCCAAGCGAAGCTCACTAAGGAAATAGCCACTTGTCCTCCTTTTGTTTTAATTGATAATGCCAATGCTACTAACCCTTGTTGTGAGCATGAGCATCTTGTGGAGGAGAATGCCAAGTTGAAAGAGCAACTTGAGAGAGGCCTTGTGACTTGCATACAAGGTGAGAAGAACCTCAATGACCTTTTGAGCAATCAAAAGGAGGTTGTGGCAAAGGAAGGGCTCGGGTTTGCACCCAAGTCAAAGAAGAAGAACAACAACAAGACCAAGAAACCTCTCCCTCTCAAAGAGGTATTTGTCAAGAAGGGAGAGGGTGCTCATAAGGAGAAGAAGAACAAGGTGGTGGGTGGAAATGTCAAGAAGGGCAATCCCACTCCATCGAACAAAGACGGCGACTTTAACCCTTCTTATGTTTTATGCCGTGCTAGTGATGGGCATGTTTATGCCAAATTTGTTAGTTCTTATTATGAGTACATTGAATGGTCTATTTGGGTTCCTAAGACCCTTGTTACTAACATCAAAGGACCCATTCAAGAATGGGTACCTAAAACCAAGCATTGATCTCTTGTAGGAGTTTGCTTCTGGTGGAGGATCATAGTTGCTCGATAGTGGAGCAACAAATCATATGACCGGGAGCAAGCATTTGGTGGTGAACGTGCAACCAAGCTCATCTATGCCCACCCATGTTCAATTCGGTGATGCCTCAACATCTAAGGTATTGGGTCTTGGCAAGGTTGTGATTTCTCATGATTTATCAATTGAGAAAGTCATGCTTGTTGAGACCCTTGAATACAATTTGCTTTCCGTTCGTCAGCTTGCACTTATGGGCTTTGACACATTCTTTGATCTTGATACCGTGGCCCTTTTGTGGAGCAAGACTCTTAAAGTAGCTTTTGTTGGGCATGTCGAGAACGGTCTCTATGTGGTTAACTTCTCGGAGCGACCCACTAAGACCGCGACTTGCCTAATGGCTAAAGTTGATGTGGGGTGGCTTTGGCATCGCCGACTAGCCCACGTCAATATGAGATCTTTGCAAAGTCTCCTCAAAGGGGATCATGTTCATGGACTAACAAATGTGAGCTTTGCCAAATATCATGCTTGCAGTGCTTGTATCGAAGGAAAGCTACATGAGACGGCTCACCGACCCACGACTATCATCTACTCGAAGAGGCCCTTGGAGCTCCTTCACATGGATCTCTTTGGACCTCCATCCTTTGATAGTCTTGGGGGAAGAAAGTATTGTTTGCTGATTGTGGATGACTATTCAAGATACACTTGGGTATATTTCTTCAAGAGGAAGAGCGAGACCCAACAAACCGTCATCGACTTTGCCAATGAAGCTCAACGTCAACATGAGGCAAAGATATTGATGATTAGAAGTGACAACGGCACCGAGTTCAAGAACTACACCTTGGATGAGTTTCTTAGTGATGAGGAGATCAAGCATCAATATTCCGCACCATATACCCCTCAACAAAATGGTGTAGCGGAGAGGAAGAACCGGACGTTGATGGACGCGGCAAGGACCATGATGGCGGAATTCAAGTCTCCGTACAACTTTTGGGCCGAAGCCATCAACACCGCATGTCATGCATCCAATCGGCTCTACCTCTGCAAAGGCTTGAACAAGACTCCATATGAGATACTTACCGGTAACAAGCCCAACCTCAAGTACTTCCGGGTGTTCGGGTGTAAGTGTTTCATTCTCAAGAAAGGTACACATTTGTCTAAATTCGAATCTAGAGCTCAAGAGGGCATATTTGTTGGTTATGCTACAAACTCTCATGCTTACCGTGTCCTCAACAAGTCCAACGGACTTATTGAGGAGACGTATAACATAGAGTTTGATGAAAATAATGGCTCCCAAGTGGAGCAAAGTGGTCTTTGTGATGTAGGTGATGAAATTCCTCCCCAAGCCATAAGAAGAATGGGGATTGGTCAAATACTCCCCATTGAGGAACCCCTTGTGGCCGAAGGAGAAGGACAATGCTCTACGCAAGTGGAGCCATCACCAACCATTGACCCACATGCTTCCGAAGAACAAACCGAAGGCCCTCAACCTAGTGATCAAGATCAAGCACAAGATCAACCTCAAGATGATGGTGATGCACCAAATGATGCCCAAGATCAAGATCACGACACCAAGCAAGCTCAAGATCAAGTGCAAACTCAAGATCAAGAGCAAGCTCAAGATGACGCTTAAGATGCTCAAGATGATCCTCCTCAAGTGACCTCGGAGGAACTATTGGAGCGTCGTGCCGCCAAGATTGCCTCCAAACTCAAGCATCAACAACATGTCTTGGAGAATGTTTATGGAAGCTTAAAGAAGGGGGTAACCACTCGTAGACAATTGACAAATTTTTGTGAGCATCACGCGTTTGTTTCTTGTGTTGAACCCCAAAAGGTACATGAAGCGCTCGAGGACACGGATTGGCTTGAAGCCATGCATTATGAACTCAACAACTTCGAGCACAACAAGGTGTGGACATTGGTGCCAAGGCCAACGGAGAATCATAATGTCATTGGAACCAAATGGATCTTCAAGAACAAGCAAGATACGAACGGTGTTGTCACTCGAAACAAGGCAAGATTGGCGGCACAAGGCTACTCCCAAGTCGAGGGTATCGACTACGGTGAAACCTTTGCTCCCGTTGCTCGTCTTGAATTTATTCGTATGTTGCTTGCATATGCTTCTCATCATGATTTTAAGTTGCAGCAAATGGATGTGAAGAGTGCATTTCTTAATGGTCCCCTTAATGAGTTGGTATATGTCAAACAACCCCCGGGGTTCGAGGATCCCAAGTTCCCCAATCATGTATACAAGCTCGATAAGGCACTCTATGGCCTTAAACAAGCCCCACGTGCGTGGTATGAGCACCTTACCGAGTTGTTGCAAGACCGTGGGTTTGAAATTGGGATAATCGATCCCACTCTTTTTACTAAGAGGGTTAAAGGGGATTTGTTCATATGCCAACTATATGTTGATGATATTATCTTTGGTTCTCCTAACAAAGCTTTCAATGATGAGTTTGCCGCACTCATGACCGAGAAGTTTGAGATGTCTATGATGGGAGAGTTGAAGTTCTTTCTTGGGTTCGAAGTCAAGCAAAGAAGAGAAGGAACCTTCATCAACCAAGCCAAATATACCCAAGACATGCTCAAGAGATTCAAGCTAGAAGATGTCAAACCGGCCAAGACTCCAATGCATACCAAGTGCCAACTCGACATTGATCCCAATGGTAAAGCGGTGGATCAAAAGGTATATCGTTCTATGATTGGATCCTTGCTTTACCTTTGTGCATCTAGGCCGGATATCATGTTGAGTGTGGGAATGTGTGCACGGTTTCAAGCCGCGCCTAAGGAAAGTCACTTTGTGGCGGTCAAGCGAATCTTTCGATATTTGGTTCATACCCCAAACTTTGGCTTATGGTACCCCAAAGGAGCAAGCTTTGATCTCATGGGATATTCGGACTCGGATTGGGCGGGAGACCGTGTGGATAGGAAGTCAACCTCCAGAGGGTGCCAATTCCTTGGTCGCTCTTTGGTAAGTTGGTCTTCGAAGAAACAAAATTATGTGTATCTCTCCACCACCAAGGCCGAGTATGTAGCCGCCGCAAGTTTTTGTGCACAATTGCTTTGGATGAGGCAAACTTTAAAGGATTACGGTGTCACTTGTGACAAAGTGCCTCTTTTCTGTGACAATGAAAGTGCAATCAAGATCTCCTACAATCCGGTGCAACATAGCAAGACGAATCACATTGAGATTCGTCATCATTTCATCCTGGATCACGTCAAGCGTGGAGAGATTGATATTATTAATGTTGGAACTCAAGAGCTACTTGCGGATATTTTCACGAAGCCATTGGATGAAGCAAGATTTCGCGAGTTAAGGCATGAGCTAAATATCATTGATTCGAGCAACGTGTCTTGAATCTCGTTACACCCCACCGCATTCATCATGATTATCTTGTTCTAGATGTAGGCATGGATTTAGGGGGAGTGTTGTTCTCTCAATGAACTCTCCCTCCCCCTATTATGCATAAATAAACCCAATCTTTCACATTAGCCATTTTTATGGTACTTGTGCTTCAAAGATGAGTTTTGGTCATGGGCCCAAGGTTAAAATCTTCGCGGTGTCATACCAATTGACTCAAACATAGGTGGCTTCGGCCACCGCCCCTCCTCTCTTTGTGGAGGTTTGGTTCTCCTTTTGGATCTTATTTGCCTTGCTAGTTTTCTTTTTAGGTCCTAGGTGTTTGTATCCTCCAAGTGTTGGCCTTTATCGTTTGCTTCTTGCACTCTTGGAGTTTACTTCACCATAATACAGTGCCAAGTTTCCATCCCAAGCCTCCTCTACCCGTAAAACATTCTACTCCAAATGTACACAAGTTGATATCTTGGCATGGGTGGCAGTAACCGGGCGGTACAACCGGTGGTCAGGGTGGTTCTACCGCCCTGCCATTTGGCTGTAGCGTCCCGGCGGTTCTACCGGTTAAACATTAGCGGTTCTACCGCTTAGGTTCTGGCCTGTGCTTCCGGCCGGTACTACCGGGCGGTTATGAGCGGTACTACCACTGCCTGTCAGGCGACGGAAGTACCGCCCCTAACCACTGGGTAGTACCAGGGGGTGGTACAACCACTTCGCGGTCTAGGCAAGTATTTAAGGGCGCGGGCCGAAGGGGTTTCTCTTTTTCCCCTTCGTGTCCGTCCTCTTCCCCTGCCCCTGCCGCCGGTTGCTGCCCCATTGCCCCAGAGTGCCCTCCGGTGCTCCGGATCTATCGGCTCTTCATCGGATCCGCTCCGTGGAGGCCGTCTCCTCCCCGATCTCTTCCCATGGATACCGGTAATACCCCATTCTCTCTTGTTCTTGGTTTCAATCTTTGAATACATCTATTTAGGGCATTACGTGTACTCCCGTGTTTTTGGCTAAACTATTGGGTGGAAGAGATCATATTGTATACCTCTATTGCTTGTAGATAGTTAGAAATCGAAATATTGCATCTAGATTCAGTTTTGATTTGTGCCTGTTCTTTTGTGTGTGTGGAACCGCTGTCGGTGGTACAACCGCTCCACTGGGGCGGTACAACCGCCTGAGCGGTACTACCGCTCGGATAACCGGTACAACTGGCTTTACTGAACCTTTGTGTACTGTTTCTTCTTCTCTCTACTTACATGTAATATATTCCTCTGATCTTGTGTACATTCCTCTCATCTGTGCTGGGTATCTTGTGTGCTTCCCATGTGTGTGTGCAGGTGGCTCTGGTTCTCGCTCTGCTCCTCGCCAGAAGACCAGAAAGAGAGTCCATAGAAGCAAGCATCCTGATGACACTATGGAAGAGCAGGAGGTGGTGATTCCCACCAAGCCCACCCGCCGTGAGAAGTCTGCCGCTGCCAAGCAATGTGTGGCCGTGCCAATGCACAGGTGGAAACAACAGGATTGGGAGAGGTTCCGATTGCAGAATCCCTATGAGGTTCCAGTTCATTCTCGTTGGACCACACCTCAGTTCAGGAACGAGATGCAAGTGAGGATTGTGCATGAGCTTTTCGAGCATAACAAGAACAGGTTCACCAAGCAGTGGACAATTGACCTTGATCACTGGAGGAACAACGTGGAGTACTTTGGAGAGGCCTTAGCTCTGTGTGAGGAGTTTGACTTGGTCAAGCTCATGTCTATCAACTGTGACTTTGATGTGCAGCTTATCCATCAGTTCTATGCCACCGTTCACTTCGGCACCGATGATGCTCGTACTCTGTCTTTCATGTGCCGTGATGAGCTCTTTCAGGTGCCTTGGAGAGCCCTCTGCAATGCTCTAGGCTATGATGATACCGGTCTCACCGAAAATGGTGGCATCCATCCTCACGACCGTGCCACATCCATGAGCAAGGAGAAGCTTGCACCCCTGTACATCCGAGGACGTGGAGTCATTGGTGAGTCCAAGGATCTTGAGAAGGTTTATGACATTATGCATCATGTGTTCCGCAATGTGCTTCTGCCCAAGGTTGGGAATCAGGATGAGATCTATGGCTATCTGGTGGATCTGTTAGTGGCTATGAAGACCAAGGTGGGGTCTGGTGCCACCTTTGATGTTTCAAAATGGCTGTGGGAGGAGATGTACAGCATGGTCATGCACCGCAAGGTACCCATATATGCTCCATTTGTCATGTGTTTTCTGAACTCTGTATGGGCAGTCCGCAAGCCAGGAGAGCCTCTTACATCCCCAGACAACCTCACTGTGCATCAGGTCAAGCAGTTGAGGAAGAAGAAACATGCTGAGCCTCGCTATCTTGCTGATGAGCCCGAGGATGTTTATGCCACCTCTAGTGATGAGGACTTTGAGCTGGAGGCTGGGGCCAAGCCCTCCTGGGTTGCTAAGCTCACAGCCAAGGTGAAGAAGACCTTTTGCTTGCAGACTCACATCCAGAAGAAGCTCCATGAGGCTCATGTGAATGAGAAGAAGGCCAGACGCAGACAGATTGAGATGATGAGGCACCTCAACATGCAAGTGGACAGTGGATCTGAGAAGAGAATCACTCCAGAGGACAAGTGGATCTTTGAGAACAGCACGTGGACTGACGATGAGGCCTCTGGCCATCCTGCTACCTCTACCTCTGCTACCGCCGCCGCGGATGATATCATGGATGAGGACGATCCAGAGGCATCTGATGGTGATGATCCAGAGGCATCTGATGGTGATGATCCAGAGGAGACCGAGGAGTCAGAGGAGGACTACTGAGCTCTGGGGCGTTAGCATCGCTCTTTTCCTTTTTGGTGTCTTGATGCCAAAGGGGGAGAGAGTTCTATTAGGTCTCGGGATTTGCATGGGTTTTATTTGCATTTGCTTTGGGTGTCAGTTGAACCTCTTTGCTTCGAGTTAGTTTGTGAACTTGTCGTGCGTGGAGACGTTGTGCATGGTGTGAGACATGCGATCCCTATCTATCTATCTTAAGCCTTTATATCGTGTCTCGTATGTTTGTAGAGCGTGCTTATTATTGTTGCCCTTATCTATTGCTCTACTTCATGTTCCTGCAAATGCATGCTTTTTGTCTATTCATTTCATTTGCAGTCATTGGTTGGTCTATAAAATCTATGGGGAGCATTGATCCTAATGTGATCACTTTGCATTCCAAAAGCAAAATCAAAATAGTGCTCACATATAGGGGGAGCCCCATCTATATTTTCTAGATCTCCGGTCATCCACCAAAAAGGGGGAGATTGTTAGGGCATTTCCCGCCTTAGGGTTTTGGTGATGATGACAATGCACCTTTGGACTAGTCGTGCGCCCAAGTTTACTCAGGTACACCTTGTTTGGCGCAAGACGGTTAGGTATTCCCTCCGGACGGAAAAGATCGAAGACGGAGTTTCCGACGTGTTTATTTCTTTGGTCGTAGGAAATCTGTACTATTAAGAGGGAATCTGCATCTGAAGGTACTGGGTGAATCAATGCACGTACACATTCTGATGCACCCACTATATATCCTTCCGTTCGAGGAGAGAGGTCCTCAAAGTCTTTCTGTGGCAGTGTTTTTAGTGCCGAGCGGTTGTACCGCTTGTGAAAGCGGTTGTACCGCTTGACCGGTTGTTCCGGCCATGCACCGCTCCACTTCCGAAATCCCTTCTGTAAGTGGAGCTGTGGTTGGGCGGTGGTGGCCCGGTAGTTCCCGGACGGCTAAGGCGAACCGGTACTACCGGTGTCTGGAGCGGTTGTACCGCTCCGGACTTAGCCACCACATGAACGCTGGACTGGTGGTTGTACCGGCACAACCACCGCTATGGGGTGAACCCCTTCTGTATGAGAGGCGGTTGTTGGGCGGTGGTGGAGCGGTAGTTCCTGGTTGGCTCCGGCCGACCGGTACTACCGGTGGCTCCACCGGTGGTACCGCTGGGGCATTTCTGCAGTGTGAACCTGTGAATACCGGTTGTACCGGTGGTTCAAGCGGTTGTACCGCTGCAGTGTAAAAACTGCTGTAACGGTTGGATTTGGGGGACGCTATATAAGTAGGTGGTTCTTCCACCTACCTTTTTACCTCTTGCCTCTCTCTCTCCTCCATTGATGCCCTTCAAGCTTTCTTGCCCGATCTCTCTCTCTAGCCACTCAAACTTGTTGATTTGCTAGGGATTGAAGGAGGAGACCTAGATCTACACTTCCACCAAAGGAAACTTGATTCCCCCATACTTTCTTGTGTGGATTTTGTTACTCTTGGGTGTTTGGGCACCCTAGACGGAAGAGGTCACCTCGGAGCCACATTCCATTGTGGTGAAGATCCGTGGTGGTGTTGGGAGCCTCCAATTCAGTTGTGGAGAGAGCCTCAACCTTGTTTGTAAAGGTCCGGTTGCCGCCTTCAAGGGCACCACTAGTGGAATCACGGCATCTTGCATTGTGCGAGGGCATGAGGAGAATACGGTGGCCCTAGTGGCTTCTTGGGAAGCATTGGGCTCCACACCGCTCCAACGGAGACGTACTTCCCCCTAAAGGGAAGGAACTTCGGTAACACATCCTCGTATTCACCGGCTCCACTTGTGGTTACTTCTTACCTTTACTTTGTGCAAGCTATTGTTGTGTTGTATCCTTTGCTTGCTTGTGTTGTCGTTGTTGTTAGCATCATATAGGTTGCTCACCTAGTTGCACATCTAGACAACCTATTTTGTTGCTAACCCTAATTTGTTAAGAAAAGCTAAAAATTGGTAGTTGCCTATTCACCCCCCCCCCCCTCTAGTCAACCATATCGATCCTTTCACTTGTGGTATAGCCTGATGTCCAACAGAGCTGACAACTTCAGATCCATGTGTATCTATGCATATCCTCACGTTTTCACGCTTTCACAAAATTCATATTTTGTGTGGACTTGGCTTTCTATATTTGTGAATCACTGGTTGAACCTTGATTCCTCTGACTGAGCTATGGAGCAACTATCTACAATAGTGTCCCATTAACCAAAGCCATCTTGGAACCATACTAAGTTCATGAATGAACTATATGATTCAACATCTTCTTTGTCGCTTCTAAAGCGTCAACATACTTAGCCTTTGTTATAGAATTCGCCACAGTAACCTGTTTGGAACAATTCCAACTTACTGTGCCACCATATCGTGTATTACACAAAACCCTTAACTTAAATCGAAAATCGCATGGAGCATTGATGAAGACTGTATCGATGTAATTACTTACAACGAGCACTTCATAATCTCTGCTTGCGAGAAAACATGTCGTCAGTGCTACTTTAGTACTCAACGACATTTTTCACTGTTGTCCCATGATCAGCACTTTGATCACTTTGGTATCTATACTCGCAACAGCTTGGGAGTATCGGACATATCTGGTTGTTTTACATACCATGGAATACATGATTAATCCAAACACAAGAGTGTGTAGAATCTCCATCATGTATTTTGCTCATCGGTGTTTTGGGACACCGTGTCTTGCAAAAACTCTTTCCATGTGACTTCGGCAAGAATCACTCCTTGGCGTTTTTAATGCTAAACTGTTTTAGCATCTTGTCAATATGTATTTTGGCTTAGCCCTATTAGGCAATTCTATCTCGCAGATAATTATGCCTAATATCAAGGCTACCCAGCCCAAGCACTTCATCATAAAACTATTTTTCAATGAAGTCCTAATTCGTGTCAAGAAATTTATATTATTTCCAATCAACAATGTGTCAAGCACACAAGGTTTTTAGAAATATTATTATGCTCCCACTTACTTTCTTGTAACCACAAGCATCTTCGTTATCCATTGATGAAATCAAACTCTTTTGACTATTTCATCAAAAACGAAGATTCCAACTCCATTTTGCTTTCTTCTGTCCATTGCTGGAACTCTGAAGTTTGCATACTTACTAGCATCTTCTGGATCGACAAAACACTTTGGACTGTATCACATACAAGTCCTAGTTTGTATTTCCATTTCATGGAAATCCTTTTGGCATCCATGTTTCATATCTCATGATTGAAATATGTATTAATTGTTAGTTTAACCCGATCTGACTTTAAGCATTGCTACGGTGAGACAATCTCATCGTAGTCAACTCCTTGAACTTGTTATTGCAACAAGTCAAGCTTTATGGATAAAACATTTAGCCAATTCTTCCGTTAATGTTCGTTAGACTCCAAGTCTTCCGAAGGGTTTATCAAGATATAATCTTGAATCATTCATATGGAAACTATCTCAGATTATATTGGCATTTAGCCAATTCCGGAGTCAGGGCCCATCAACGCTTCCTTGTGTATCGTAGGTATACTGTTGTCCAACAACAATATCTCATTAGCGCACCTAAGAGGTTTGCACGAGTCTTGCCTACGTGGTTCAGCTGCAAGTTCGACCGAAGTCCATACATTTTATTGTAGAGACTTCCGTATCAGTCGCAATAGGAAACTCTGGAATTACTTCCAAGGTTTCTTTCCTTTGACCTGATGACGAAGATACTGTTATCTCGTCGAGTTGCACTGTCCTCCCACTCACCTTTTTGCAAGAAACATTTTCTTCAAAATCACACCGTTCTTTGTGGCAAACATTTTTGCCTCGGTACAGTGAGGGAGGAATACCCAATAAATTAGGATAACCTACAAAGTAGCACTTGTCTGATTTGGAATAGGTTTGTAAATGTTTTACACAAGCCCCATATTCCAAATGTTAAGAAAAGATATAACATGGTTGGATGTACCATACCATGGCGTCATTTCAACAGATCTGATGGCGCTCTTTTCAGTGTAAAAGCCGCAGTCTCTAAAGCATTACTTTAAAAGGGATAATGGCAAATTGATTTATGTCATATTTGATCTTACCATGTCATAAATGGTTTGATTACATCTTCACGGACATTCCACTAACAGTGGTGTTCCGGGAGGTGTAAGTTATGAAACTCTTTTCACAACTCATCAGACATTCGCTAAACTTGTAACTCAAATATTCCTTTCCGCAATCAAATTGCAGAAACATAATTTTCTTGTTACAATAATTTCTACTTCATTTTGAAAACCTTTTGAATGATTTCAAAAGATCCAGACTTATGTCTCATCAAGTAAATATCCATATATCCACTTGAGTCATTTCTAAAGATAGATAAATCCACTACTAGCAACAACATTTATTGGACTACACACATCATAATGTATGATCACCAATAAGTTCGTTGCTCGTTCCTTATGGCGTGTGAACGGTATTTCAGTCACTTTACTTTTCAAAGGAAAATTGCAAGTGTTAGATGATTCATAATCAAATGACTTCAAAATCCATCATTATGGAATTTCTCCATGCGGGTTTCTCCAATGTGACCAAATGCAGTGCCACACATGTGTGGTATTCTTTTAGTCTTGCGACATTTAGCGTCAGTGTTATGGATGTATCATATTACCATCAATATTCATAGCATACGTCCCATCCTTGATGGAAGTATGGCCCTTATGTTATTCATAATACTGAACAACAATTGTTCTTTTATGAACAACACTCTTGCAACAAACATTATGCAAATGGGCTAGAGTGTATAAAACTCTAAAATGAATTATGAAAGTAAATACAGAGGTAATGTATTATTATCAATATTCATAACATGCATCTCATTCATAATGAAAGTATGGCCCTTATGTTATTCATAACACCGAACATCAAAAGTTCTCTTATGAACAACCTTCTTGCAAGATACCTTATGCAATGGGCTAGAGTGTGTAAAACTCTAAATGAATTATGAAAATAAATACAGACGGTAATACACCGATGGAAGGTATAGTAACATTTACTATATTCCCAGCGCGTATCTAAACCTCATTCCGGCAAGTCTTTTAGGCCGTAATAGTTCTTGCATCGAGTCGCAACAGAATGCAACCAAGCGGGTATCTTTGTGATCAACTCACAATACCCAAGAATTACAGACTAACAGCTTAATCACAATTCCCAAGAACTATTTCTTTGACCAGCCTTCCATACATCAATAACTTGTATGACTTTCATACATGAGCTGGACATTCCAGTCTTCTTTCTTTTTGCCTTTATACTTCTAACAGTTTAACTCTTAGTATTTCTCCTACTCTTAGAAGAAGCACCCAACTTTAGAGTGGCGTTAGCCCCGGACTTCCTAGGTGTGTAAGTCACACTAACACCCTTTGGACATTTCCTTTCTCTTTAAGTTGTTGTTTTATTCACCTTCATCATATGACAGGCGTTCTTCTGGATCCCTCTCTTAGCAGTCTAATGCATAGTAAACACTTTACTAATAATTTGCAAAACAAACATTGCTTTGGATATCCCATATCTTCTAACCTTTGTTTGTATCTGAAACTAATTTTCAGTTCCATGAATATCACATAGCTATCCCAAACTTTTGAAGTTCGGGCCTAATGGAAGCAAACATATTTCACTTGACCATAACGGAATTCTAGCTTTTGGATCGAAGAACGAGAGTCACATTATCCATAGCATTAGCGGGAGAATACCAAAAGCATGCGATAGGACAAAGTCCTTCTCGGCACTTTTGAGGACAATCCTCACATTACGTTACCAACCGTAAAGTTTTAACCAGATACTAAATAGCTATTCAATTTTAATAGGGAAGGTGAAAACGCGAGCCATTATTCTACAACTATTATGCAAATTTCACTTAGACAAAGTTCATAATTAATTGCATAGAGAATTAAACAAGTTAATTCTACAGTGCGCTCCCACTCAAATCAATATCTCTCATAATTGATTGTGAGTGATACAAGACCCGCATTTCAATTCAACGCCATTGATGTGGACATCACTGATGACGAGAATTTCAATCGGTAGGCAAACTTGCCGATCACATCTCTATGTGACTCTTGTTCATCTTTCGATGCGTGTGTTTCGAGCTCAGGACGATCCTGCCATGAACGTCAAGACAACCAAGTGATCTCGCTGTGAGGTCTGACCTCACCCGCCTTACACCCGTACAATCATTCGTACCCATGTGGACATGGCGCACCCCGAAAGGAAAGATGCTGTGACGGTGCTACACTTGGGAGAACACTAACTACTTGATATTTTAAGTGAGAGATCACCCTAATAAAAAGCGACTACCGTGCAATCAAAAGGGTGCACCACAAGGGATAAACATCTCAGGCAATTCATAATAGCATGATATGGTATAGCCCTTTTTGACGGAGAAGTCTTTAATTTCTTCGTCTTCGGCATTCGCGTCGGTGTTCACCTTTGCGAAGATTGCCACCACCTTGTTGATGCACCAGATAATATTGCTATCTCTATAGCTAATAAAATAAGTGCATTATTTAAGGTTGACACGCAGGTCATTAAAGTGACAATCATATGGATCCAGCCATCATGCCGAATCATGACACGCAGGTCATGTTAATTTACATTATATAGTCATCTCATACATAATTGAATTAATATGAGAACTGCTATACCACATCACATGCACATCCTGCAAAACCAAGTTAGACGCCTCTAATCGGTTTATGTAAAATTTTATTTTACGTGACTTCTAAGGTTTCGAAACAAACCGAAGCTACCATCGTTTCATCATCAAGCATGATTATCCAAGTCGCTAGATTAACATTGCGGGGTGTATGAAACACGAGATAATAAAATCTCGAGCCCCATATTGAACTTCGTCATACGCATGACCCCCGTGCAGATCATATCTGCATTGCCCTTTCGTATGCGAAATTTCATCTTTCTTTTAACTATGGTGGAATTCAGTGAACTGTTAGCACTTCGTTGATCAATCAGGATCGCGGATTGCCAGAACTTTGAAAATCCACCATGCCGTTATCAAGATCAGAAATACGCAAATTTCAGGGAAGCAACAAGAACATCGGGTAACAGATTTCATCTACTACCCGCACAACTAATTTTCAGTAATAGAACTCATCTACTACAAATTATATTGTGCAACACCCATACATCTCTATGTATTCTAGATCGTAACCTGCATCTACGCATAGCACGGCTCATGATGCCACTGTAGGGGAACGCAGCAGAAAACAAAAAATTTCCGACCTACGCACTAGCCCAGGACCACTATGAAGACTGCATACAAGGTTTCGATCCGATCGTTACCGACTCGTAGTGTAGCGGAAGTAGAGTCGATGTAGATCGTCGGTGCAGATCCCCGCAGCTAGGATTTACAACCTCCCAACCGCGAGGATGTACTCCCTTATCTGCCCCTCGGACAGTTCCTCGGACAGCCCTCCGAGAGGCGGTCAGACAGTCCCCCGGACGGTGTCACGGACAGCCCTTCGGGAGGCACTCTCGAACTCGGACAGTAACTCGGACAGCCCTTCGGGAGGACCCTCGAACAGCCCCTCGGGCAAAAGATCGAACCTACGACCTCTCTACGGGGTTGCACACATACGGTGTCATCTATCCGGCAGGGCTTCGCCGTCCAGAACTAGTTCCCACCGGAACCCAGACAGCCTTTCGGCTCTACGAAACTCTTTTCGTGGGAGGGAGAGAAGAAGCCAGATCATTGCATGGCATTGTGTATGAGAGAGTGAGTGTGTTTGGGCAGCCCCCTCCACCCCTATTTATAGGCCAAGCCCAAGGGTGACTTCTCCAAGAAGCCACTAGGGAAAAAATACCAAAAAGGCCCTCAAGGTGGCTTCTCCAAGAAGCCACCCAAAAAGCACTTTCACTATTCACGGAAACATTTTTCCTTGACCGTTAAATCCGAAAATATTTCTGTGGGTCTTAGAATAATTCCAGTACCCACTAAAATGATTTTGGACGCATTCCGAAACAATTCCGGATTAGTGATTTTCATCTGCGAAAAGCAACCAAACCAGTTCCGGCAGCTCCGGAACATTTCCGGTTTTTATCCCGAAAAAATCCCAGAAGTTTCCAGAACAATTCTGGCACCCTCCAAGAATTTCCACGCGTGTGCCGAAACCAATTTGACTTAACGGTATACTCCAAAACAACTTTTCGGTTTTACCAAAACTATTCCGGTGTTCTCTCTCCGGAACTTTTCCGTTGTCTCCAAAACTTTTCCGGTGACTTTCTCTCAGACTCCCTGTCTAGTATTCAGCAGATAGATGACCCTTAAGCGTGTGACCCTATAGGTTCGGTGAAGTATAGACATGACCGGAACTCTTTCCGATCAATGATCAACATCGGAGCCGTGGACACCCATATTGACCCCTATACCCACACGAATAAATATTCGAGTGAACCTCCAGTTGCCGTGGCTATTCCTGTTGCTTCGCGATATGTTACAAATACCCGAGGTGAGACTTATCGGCATCCCCGTGGATCAACACTTGTCCACAATGCCAGTTACCTCGTTACCGGTTTTGTTCTCTTTTCTCGTTCCCGTGTTCCGGCATCCCTGTGATCAAATCACATTGTGTCTGGCTAGACGATGATGGATACCGTAACACCGAGAGGGCCCAGAGATATCTCTCCATCGTCGGAGGAGCAAATCCCAATCTTGAGCTATCAAGTCCCTTGTCATACTTTCCCATGAACCCGTAAGCCGCCGTAATAGCCACCCCGTTACGGATGACGTTTAACAAACCCCAAAGTTCATGAATCAAGCATGAAGAAACTCGATACTCTCATGGTCTAAGGAATTATGCAAACATTAACTATCTCTGTGTTATTAACCATTAACTTATGACGAATGTATCTCATAGCATAACATCAATTTGGGTCGATTCTACACAAGTGTTCTCCTAACATTGTGCCCTCAATATTGCCGGCATAGTCATGCCCATGATCAGGAAAACAGAACCATCATGCAACACTTGAGCTAGTCTTAGAGGCCAGATTAGGAATACATTTTACCGTTTATTATTCCACACGTGCATATGAGTCTTCCTCCGAGCCTCGTGGTTATTGTAGACTCGAGAACCATAGCAGTTATAGCATGGAACATAAACATAATTATGAACATGGAGATAAACAATAACATTTATTATTGCCTCTAGGGCATATCTCCTACACTTCCTACGATGCATTCCCCTTTTCTTCACATCTCCACTTGATGTCTACTACGCAACTTTATTCTTGTAGACGTTGTTGGGCTTCCAAGTGCAGAGTTTTGTAGGACAGCAGCAAATTTCCCTCAAGTGAATGACCTAAGGTTTATCAATCCGTGGCACGCGTAGGATGAAGATGGTCTCTCTCAAATAACCCTGCAATCAAATACAAGAAATCTCTTGTGTCCCCAAGACACCCAATGCAATGGTAAATTGTATAGGTGCACTAGTTCGGCGAAGAGATGGTGATACAAGTGTAGTATGGATAGTAGATATAGGTTTTTGTAATCTGAAAATATAAAAACAGCAAGGTAGCAAGTAGTAAAAGTGGGCACAAACAGTATTGCAATGCTTGAAAACAAGGCCTAGGGTTCATACTTTCACTAGTGCAATCTCTCAACAATGCTAACATAATTGAATCATATAATAATCCCTCAACGTGCGACAAAGAATCACTCCAAAGTTCTTATCTAGCGGAGAACATAAGAAGAAATTGTTGTAGGGTACGAAACCACCTCAAAGTTATCCTTTCCGATCAATCTATTGAGCCATCCCTATAAGTGTCACAAACAGCCCTAGAGTTCGTACTAAATAACACCATATGATATGCATCAACCAACTCTAATGTCACCTAGATACTCCAATGTCACCACAAGTATCCGTG
This sequence comes from Elymus sibiricus, assembly GCA_039707655.1. Taxonomy (NCBI): domain Eukaryota; kingdom Viridiplantae; phylum Streptophyta; class Magnoliopsida; order Poales; family Poaceae; genus Elymus; species Elymus sibiricus. The sequence goes on from CM077668.1 coordinate 125,631,124, forward strand.
AGTTGATTATTCGATATGTATCAAACAACTTCAGATTCATAATATTCAATCCACACAAAGAACTTCAAAGAGTACCCCAAAGTTTCTATCGGAGAAAGAAGGATGAAAACGTGTACCAACCCATATGCCTAGATTACCCCAAGGTCACGCGAATCCGCAAGTTGATTACCAAAACATACATCAAGTGACTCAATAGAATACCCCATTGTCACCACGGGTATCCACATGCAAGACATACATCAAGTGTTCTCAAATCCAAAAGCATTCAATCCGACAATAACGAAACCTCAAAGGGAAAGACTCAATTCATCACAAGAAGATAGAGAGGAAAGAAACACCATATGATCCAACTATATTAACAAAGCTCGTGGTACATCAAGATCGTGCCAAATCAAGAACACAAGAGAGAGAGATCAAACACATAGCTGCTGGTACATATCCTCACCCCCGAGGGTGAACTACTCCCTCTCGTCATGGAGACCGCCGGAATAATGAAGATGGCCTCCGGTGATGATTTCCCCCTCCGACAGGGTGCTGGAAAAGGCCTCCAGATGGGATCTCTTCGAAACAGAGGGTTGCGGCGGCGGAGTCGAAGTTCTAGGTTTATTTCTGGGGGTTTCTCTATTTATAAGAATTTTCAGCGTTGGAATCACGCGAAAAAGAGCTATGAGGGGCCCACAAGGTATCCCGGCGCCACCCCCCCACCCCCGGGTCGGGCCGGGTTGCCTTGTCACCACCTCGTGGGTCTTCTGATCCTTCCTCGAAGCTTCGGGGCTCTCTTTTGGTCCATAAAAAATAACCGTAAACTTTTATTTCTGCACAAAAAACAACACCACGGTAGTTCTGCAAAAAACAGCGTCAGTCCGGGTTAGTTCTATTCAAATCATACCAAAACCATATAAAATTGTTATAAACATGGCATGAATACTTCATAAATTATAGATACGTTGGAGACGTATCACCACTCACCATAATTGAGCAATGACACTAGTATGTTTTTAATAAAATTTCTTGGAGAGACGAAAACAGCTCATGGAATATGTCCGGAAGGCTTTACAGATCGACTTGATTAGAGTATCATGTCCCGTGCTGCTAAGCATGCGTGGTATACCTCCATTAACCAATTTCCTTATTTTCGCCATAATATGTTCAAATCCAGCATCGGTGGACCTTCCTAGAGAAGTGGGTAACCCAAGATGCTTCTCAACGAGAGCTTTAGATGCAATTGTAGAGACCGTGAACTTGAGCCTTCATCTCATTGGTGCAATTGGTGCTAAAGAACATGGCCGATTTTTCTCTATTTACCATATGTACCGAACCAAGCCTATATAGCTCAAAAATTTCTTACAACCTTTGGGTTCTTGCACTCGAGGCATGTGGAAAATTTAGACAAAAAGGAGGTGGGACACCCATGGAGCATGGATGGTTACCCTGATGCCTCGAGCCAAGTGAGCATTTCCTCCTAATTTTAAGATGCTGACGAGTCCTTCGGCACACAAAAGGAAGAGGTATGGAGATTGGGTCTCCCTGGCAGATACCGCTGGTCGGCTTAAATTGCTCTGAGAAAACAACATTCACTCAGACTGAAAATATGACAGATTCAACACATGTCATAAACCCTGCTCAGCCAAGCATCAACAAATCCCATCTTAATCATTAAAGCTCTCAAATAAGACCATTCAATACGTACATAGGCTTTCGCCATATCCAATTTGATGGCACATGCTCCAGATTTAGTTTTCTTTCTTTTCAGATAATGTATGCATTCATAAGTGATGGGCACATTATCCGTAATGAAGCAACCAGGAACAAATGCACTCTCTTCCTCAGAGATAATCTCCTCCAAAATAGGTCTGAGTCGGAGTGCAAGAACCTTAGATGCTATCTTATACAACACATTGCAGAGAGTGATAGGTCTAAATTGTGTAAGATCTTGAGGAGCCTTTATTTTCGGAATAAGCCCCAGTCCCATACCTTTAACAATCTCTCGCTATTTAATGGCTAGGGTATGACCATTATAAAGATGAGTTTTTTTTGGTGAGTTTATGAAGAAATACAAAAAAACTCCCAAGTCTATGGTGACCAGATCGTGTGTGTTACCTGTGATTTTCCATGGGGAAATTTACCAACGACATAGGATTGATCATCACATCAACACCTACGTGTTGATCCAATGGGTCATTATCTTTATTCGTGTATCACCGTACATGGATGGAGATTATTATTGAAGCTTACGAGAAGGACAAGGGAGGATAATTGTTAATTTAGCATTACAGTGACAAATCGAGCCATCTTTACCTGAACGGTCTAACACATGCCCACATCACTAAGTGGTTGTAGAAACTTTTTTATACTAATGGCTTGTGGCACAATCTACTAACCAAAAAGTATTTGGCTCATAAAAACCTTGGCCAGGTGAGCTCTAACCCTATAGATTCACATTTCTACCAAGGTCTAATGGAGGTTAAGAAAATATATTGAAGTTGTTATAGATTCCAAATTGGCAATGGAGATAGAACTAGGTTTCGGGAGGACATCTGGATAGGAGAATGCAGTCTTGCAGATTCATCCAAAGCTCCAGGCCATCTCCTCTGGTTATAATATTAGAGTGCCTGAGGCTTATAGTAGAGGTTTAAGAAACTTGAGATTTAAAAGGGCTATGGTTGGAGAAAGGAAATTTGAGTTAGATAAACTTTTGGTTGTTTTCACTTCGGTTTATCTAAATGAAGATAAGGATTTGTTGGTTTGGCTCCTCGCTAGATGTGGACATTTTTCTGGAAGCTCTATGTATTCTTCTATCCAGTATTATGAGATTTTACCTTACATATTTCTCTGAAAAGTGAAAATACCTCTGAGAGTTAAAACATTTATTCGGATGGCTCTGGGAGGGAGTATTTGAACAGGATATGTCAAATGTCATGTTGAGAAGAGGTGGAGAATGTTCTCAACAATGCCTTCAACAATGCAGGTGCCATTCAGTGTTGAAGCTTCCCTTGGCTGAGCTCGTCGTAGCTTGGTGATGGTGGTGTGCTGGTTTGGTCTTCCGGATGGCAATGTCATCGCCTCTCACCTTAGCCCTCGGGTGAGCGTCTTCATCTTCCGATGGATCGGCGCCCTTCGTGGTAGGGCGAGGGGACAGGGAGCCCCTTCGGAGATGGAAGAGGTCGACAATGTGTCGGGTAGAGCTCATACAAAGACGCTCCTTCAACTACTTGTTCCTCCCCAAGGTTCTGGTGGTGTTTCTGCATGATGGTCTGCTCGCTACGAAGGGCTTCTTCGACTTCTAGCTACAATAGTGCATTAGTTTCCTTAGCTTTGCTAGTGGTTTCCTCGAAGCCGGTTAGCTGTTTACACAGCAATATGTATTCTGTTTTTTTTTTATGTTGGTCGATGTAAACTTGTCTACTTTATTAATTCCGGGCTCTTCTCAAGCCTTCCTTCTAAAATTTCTAAAATGTATACTGAGGCCAGACACATGTTCTTGCCCCAACAGGGAGTCACTCATCGTTATCCACAAAAACAATTGCACGACAAGCAGAAGCATACTACCAACCGAGTCCAGCGCATGATCCACTACCACTACTCTATCTAGAAAAACGACGGCGACCGAGAAGACTCGCTGACACACACGACGGGCAACCACATCTCTATCTAGTAGAAAAGCGACGGCTAGTCAGCACTCAGCACGCCCAAGAACGGGAATCAACCCCTCGAAAAGGGCGAAGAGAACGGGAATCAAGGCTACTCGCAGCAGCCCCAACTACTCGGAGGAAAGAAAGCGAAGCAAGAACGCGAGACTCCCGCTCTCCTCGCATCGCACCACCTTTCCGCCGAGCAAGGCAAGAATCCTCGCCCCGCGATCCCCGGATTCCTGATGGCCGCAGCCGCCTCCTCGCTGGCGAGGCGGGCCGTCTCCTGGCGCCGCCTGCTCCTCTCCCGCGCCTTCGCAGCAGCCGCCGCCGCCCGCCCGGCCAAGCGGGTGCTCGTGCCGGTCGCCGCCGGCACGGAGCCGGTCGAGGCGGCCGCCACGGCCGACGTCCTCAACCGCGCCGGCGCAAGGGTCACCGTCGCGACCGTCGCCTCCGCGCCGGCGGGGGACAAGGGCCTCCTCGTGGAGGCCGCCTACGGGGTCAAGCTCGTCGCCGACGCCCGCGTCGCTGACCTCGAAGACGAGGCCTTCGACCTCATCGCCCTGCCGGTGCGTCCACCACTCCCCTCTCCGACCACAATCTCCATGCCCTCCCAAATCAGCCTTTTTTTGCCTGAATCAATCAACAACCGCCGAGTCTGCCTAACTGTTCCATTGGCGTTCGCGCTCGCTGTAACATCAACATGCTGATACATATGGCCTGATCATTTGATATTGCTGCTTAATTCGGTGTAGGGCGGGATGCCGGGATCAGTTAATCTTAGAGAATGTAAAGTACTCGAGAGGATGGTCAAGATGCATGCAGAGAAGGGGGAACTCTACGGCGCCATTTGCGCTGCGCCGGCGGTGACGTTGGCTCATTGGGGCATGCTCAAAGGTTTAAAGGTGAATAATTGATCAACGTTTAGGATCAATTGACTGCTGTGAGGGTGATCTTGTTGGAAAGATGAATTGTATTCACAAATTGTTGTTGCGCTTTGTTACTTCAGGCGACTTGCTACCCGTCATTCATGGAGAAGTTCACTACTGAAGTGATCCCTGTGAACTCCAGGGTGGTGGTGGATAGAAATGTGGTGACCAGCCAGGGTCCAGGAACAGCAATTGAGTTTGCTCTTGCTTTGGTGGAGCAGCTATATGACAAAGAGAAGATGGAGGAGGTCGCTGGACCTTTGGTGAGCTATAAACTGTAGCACCCTATATCTGTTTCATGTTGCTATGTTATTGATTATTTGCTGTTAATAACTTGACAATTCGAATAGATGATTCTGTGCCATAAAGAATATTGTTCACATCGGTGATACCTGGAAATTGTTAATTTACACCTATGCTGATTTGATGTGAACCAGTTATATCTGAATGGGTTATTGCTTCACCTTACGGTTTACAAGTAGTGCACACTGGAATTATGTTTAGGTCTACAGGGCTGGTATGATCTAATGTGCTAACAGAGACACCCTTTCATCTACTATCCTTGAAAGACTAAAACCATCTATTGATCTCTGTTAATAAAATCTTATAACTTGAAGTAGTTTTTTCTGAACAATTTACTGGTATTCTGGAATTGAATTTTTTGGGTTCATATTTCATCAATCTCAGTGACTCAAACTTGCATTATCTGGTGTTTTGTTTTCATTTAGTATGTCCGCCCTCAACATGGAGCCGAGTATACCATCGAAGAGCTTAATTCGGTTGAATGGAAATGCAGTGGTACACCTCAGGTATGAGATGAAATTGAATTCCACTTGTTAAGAAAAGGATTTCCAAGCATCTTAGGTTGCCTTCTGCTTTTCTCTCATGTGTTTTTATATTACTTCTGTTTACAAACATTTTAGCGAAGGTGACATATTGCAGCCTGCTCCTGGGCATTCTTTCTCTATCTTCTTGCAATCCTGTGTCTTATCTTAAAACAGCGTTCGTGATTACAAACCGTTGGTTAATGTTGACAATAGAACAATATATTCTGATGTTTCTTAAACCTATTAGTCATAACTACAATTGTATTAGCGGGTCATGGTTGTTCATTAAATATACATTCCTGGTTTATGTAAGAAGGAAGTGGTATGTTACTGTCGTAAATAATTAGTTACAAACGGTCATTGGTGTAAGCAGCTTTATTGTAAACTTCCACTTATATGATCTATGGTGCATTTATTAGTCACAACTACAATTGTATTAGCGGATCATGGTTATTCATTAAATATACATTCCTGGTTTATGTAAGAAAGAAGTGGTATGTTACTGTCATAAATAATTAGTTACAAACGGTCATTGGTGCTTATTGTAAACTTCCACTTATATGTTCTATGGTGCATTTATTTTGGTAGTGTGGGGGAAGAGAGGCACAGAAGCATGTAACATAGTCAGGTTACCACTCAAAATAAGGTCCTATATGTTCTTGTGTAGACTATTCATAGTTCAGGAACACATGTCATCAATTGGCAACTAATTGGCTCATATGGGATTATTAAGCAAGAAATGTGCTGGCATTAAATATGAGAAAACAAAACATGAGTCAATAACAAGACAATACACCGCAGGATTTGATATGGTGGCCTGATGCTAAACACTTGTTTTGGAGTTTAATCTGAGTTGAGTTTGATATACATGTGATTGTTTTTCCTGTAATATTCCTTGCAGGTTCTTGTGCCAGTTGCTAATGGTTCAGAGGAAATCGAAGCTCTTAATTTAATAGATGTCTTGCGTAGAGCAGGCGCAAATGTTACAGTTGCGTCAGTTGAGGATACCCTGCAAATCGTGACCCGGCGTCACAAGTTTAATCTGATAGCTGACATGATGTTGGACAAAGCTGCTAAAATGGAATTTGATCTGATTGTCATGCCGGTACATAACTGTTGAGCTATTCATTTATTTGTCCAGTGGCATTCTTAAGAGTACTTCACTTACACTGGTGTCTGTTGTATCCAGGGCGGTCTGGCGGGTGCGCAAAAGTTTGCTAGTACGGACAAACTTGTTGATTTACTGAAGAAGCAGGCAGGATCTGGTAAACCCTATGGTGCAATATGTGCTTCCCCAGCTCATGTCCTCGAGCCCCACGGTTTACTGAAGGTACCGTGATGACAAATATGCACATCATGTGTGTTAAAATTCATTACTCCTACGGCATCTTGTTTCATCTAGAGATAGCAGTCAAAATCATTACGCTCCTACGGCATCTTGTTTCATCTAGAGATAGCAGTAAAGACACTATTCCCAAATGTTGGAGAAAACATTTTATAACTTTTGAGCTGATCTAACTTGGGATGATTTTCCATCATTGTAGGGGAAGAAGGCGACGGCATTTCCACCCATGGCGCACCTGCTTACTGATCAGAGCCTATGTGAGAACAGGGTTGTGATTGACAGTAATCTTATCACTAGCAGAGCCCCAGGGACTGCGACAGAGTTCGCCCTGGCCATTGTTGAGAAGCTATTTGGTCGAGAGAAAGCAGTCAGTATAGCGAAGGAGTTTGTTTTTATGTGATCACAAAACTGAGCTGGTGCAGTGTGCAGTGCAAAGTGCAAAACTGTGGATAACCACGCCTCTGTGTACATAATGCCTGCGCTGGTAGGAACTGCTTGTGCATTTACTGGAACTATAGAAGCACAATACCGTAAACAGAGAGGTGAATGTACAACATATTTTCCATGCACAAACGGAGTTATCATCTTAGCTTCGTCGAGGAAAAACTGAGAAAGTGCAGTAAGTTCCCACTATCAATTGTTAATAAGCCGTTTGGTCAAGAGAAATCTTTCGCCCTTGTCGTTGATGTGGTCAATGTATGATAGTCTGTATACTAAAACGTCACTGTTTTGCGGTAAATTGCAGTCGTCTGTTCTTAACACCTCTGTACTCCCTCTGTAAAGAAATATAAGAGCGTTTAGATCTTTAGATCAGTGATCTAAACGCTCTTATATTTCTTTACGGAGGGAGTACTTGTGACTGTAGTTCATCTGTGTAAGGATCTACCTAGGGCACAGATAAAAACACTAAGTGATGGGTTGTACTTTGCAAACCATACTTTTTTTTCCCATTGAACTTTGCTGAGTTATATACTTTGTTCTCTGTTTGAATCATCATTTCTACACTTGTGACTGTAGTTCATCTGTGTTGAAACTAGAATGCTTGGTGGATGTGACTCACATTTACTTTAGGTGACTAAAAGAAATGCGACCCTGTTCAATCAGTAACTAGATCCCTGCCTGAGATGCTTATTGCACTCATGTCTGTGTCTCTGAATTGTGAATTGGTTGGAGCATTCCTGCACACTTTCTGGGCATTGTTCAACAGCAAGTTCCTTCACCTTCATCTGTGGTTTGCCTTTTTAGAAGGATATGTTTGTATGTCTGTTTGTTTAACCTTGTGAGTTTTGATTGAGTGCTACAAAGATCGGTACGTACCCGGTATCTTTCATGAAATAGCCCCATTGCCAGGGTATCCCTTTTCAGCACTGCATAATGGTACCTCCATTCCAACATAGATGATGTGCAATTTTAGCCTAGGGAGGGAGGTGGCACTTTTGGTGAAGTGCTTTGGTGCTTTTACTGTGGTGCTCTTTGCATATCCTAAGGTTGTGTACCATCCTGCGGAAATGATGGATGACAAGGACAGCACAAATGGTTCAACTGATTTAGCTGCTTCCCAAAATTCCTAAACATTGTGGTCACTTCAAGGCTAAAAGCCAAGACATTTTCACTAATATAAATTTCAGTAGAAAAGGAAGGTGAGTACTACACTCCTAAATGTTCCAATGAAGACAAGTTGACACCACGACAGCAATGCTCAAAATTAAATTCTGAAACACATGGTTCTAAAAGGGCCAGGTGTTCAAGATTATCCCTGAAGGAATTAGTATTAGCTAGTCCCTGGTGCTGTCAGCTTTGAGCTGCCCAACCAATCACTTTTGCTTCCTTCTTGTACAAGTTCATCTATAGAAGATGACAAGCAAACACCTTACTGTTCCAGTGATCCAATCACTAAGGTGAGTAACTCCTACAAGTGCCAGTTCCCAAGAAGAAACCTCCAGTAAAGAACTCATCACAGATGGTGATAGAACTCATGTATGATGCATCCTGCCATCCAATAACAATAATTAGCCACATTTTACACCACCCGAACTGCACGGCGGCGGCGGCGGATGTCGACGGTGTGTGGCGGTAGAGAAGGGGAGAAAGGGAGGGGGTAAAGTGGAAGGTTGTCGAACACGAAGGCGGGAGGAAGGAGACGGTCACACCCTAGGCCTAAGCGGGCATAGCACTGAAAATCCTTTCACCGGCAATCTTGGCGCTGTCTATAGCACTTCCCTTTGACAATTCACGCCAACTAAGGTTCATGCACCTGGCCATACATGCTGTAGTACCCTGTAATCCTACAACCACACATCTTGAAGGATTTGTATACTAGGTCAAACAAAAAGAATTGGGTTGGGTCATCCCTTAAGAACATCTTTGCTTGTTTAATGGATGAGGGGACTCAATTGTCCAAGCCAAACATCTTGTCACGAATTATTATAGGCTTATGAGGACGACTTGAGAATCAGAATGTCACGCAGAACAGCTGATAACATGGCTCACTTATTAGAGGCTACAGCCAAGGAAAAGGGTTGAAGTGGCAACATCAACAAGTCCAGAGCTGGGTTGGCCGGCAAGATCATCGCAAAAACAAATTGCAGGGCGTACAGAAAATATTCAATTGGTTGAACAACCCAAGTAATACATGCCCATTCATTTCATGCATACTATTCTATCCACTAGATATGTTATTCAAAAGGGCAATTTGGAGGATAAAGAAGTTACAAGATATGCATATAAGATATAAGATGTTGTACTGCAAACCAGCAAGTGTAGCTTACAGCATCAAATGCCTCGTCACCAAGGTTGTGAGAATTGTTGATTACCTGAATTTTTCCAGTAGAGTTGCAAATCATGGAATCGGCGTGTAATCTAGGATGGGAAGTTGAAGGATCGATGCGGCGTCGATAGGGTCAGCCAATCAATCTAGGGTAATAGAAACGTAGATCTTTTTTCAATGTAACGCTGGAGGAGGTTGCTATCACCAGTTAAATTTGACGATTGAGGCACTGAACAGTCAGTTCTACCTAATACATCTAGTCCTATGCTCCCTGAATCTGGCTGATGCAAAATTTGGTGGCAAAAGTCATGCTTACAAATTACAATGGAAAATGTACTGCTCTTCCTTTTTCATGATGATACAAGAAATTGTAGTGCCGCCATCTGGAGCCAGGACAAGAAAAATATACCCAAACAAAGAGCCAAGTTGACCAAAAACAAATCCAACAAGCAAGCATAGAATTTGCACAACATGTCCTTATCATGTGTGTCAAATTTAGAAAACAACAACGAATCAGACGTGTACACACAACATGCTACATATGAATATATGATCCCTCCACTCAAAGAGAGCTCTTCATCCTTCAAAAACAACGGGTGTTCTTCTTCTTCCTCCAAGCTCCACAGCATCCCTAGCAAAGAAACCACTCTTCTCCTTCCTCTCCTCGCAGAATTTTCTGAGGAAGAAATCACGATCCAAAGAGCTTACCTATCGCCAAGAAACTGAGAGGAAACTCTGATACATATTGCTTCCATCTGCGTGAGAGGATGATCCCGTTCATACAGCAGAGGAGTTCCAAGTTGATCTAGCCGTGCTAGCCCTCGAGCGGAAGTCCATCGATGGCGATGATGGAAGCGCATGGCGGCACGCCAAGGACCGACGCCGGTGGGAGCAGGGTGGAATCCGAGCAGAGGAAGCTACGGCGAGTCGAGCTCCCCTCATGGTCCTGCCCTCCCAACCGGCCTCCGGGCACCTGAGCCTGCTCGGTGTTCTCGTCTTCTGCTTCTTCCTCTCTCTCGATTTGCCTCTTTGATTTGTGTTCCTACGGCTCGTGAACAGTCCGAGGGAGCAAGCTACGATCCTTGCGCCCTTCCCCTTCTCGTGTCTGACCCTGTCCTCCTGCGGCATCCACGACACGGCTCTGCTTTCCCTGTGATCCTGCTGGAAGCTTTGCTACCAAGGGTCTCGCCATTTCTGAGGCGATTGATCTTGGGAGAAGGTCTTTGACCTGTCTGGACCACCGTGTTCTTGGGAACCAGGCCGTCGGTCTCGCTGTTGTTTCCTTCCTGTTGGCCTCCGTTGTCTGCGCTTGCATCTGTTGCAGGTCAACATATTTCTTGGGAAACAGAGGTGTTTGTGCTTTGGAGCCTGCTCCTCCCTTGCCGTTGTCGCGAAGATCTGCGACATTCGGGACGAGAAGCGTGTTCGGTTCTTGGCCCTGGTGCCTGTAAAAATCCTTGTTTCGCAGGCGTCGAGCTTGTCTCCCCCGTGGCAGCTCAAGAAACCATATTCTGACCCCTGGCTGGCACTTCATCTGCATGGTTTTTCTGTAGCTGCAACTTCATCCAGTACTCTCTCGATCTTACGTCCTTTGGCCTTGTGGGACGAGATGAACTCGGGTCCCTTCGACGGCGCGGTGGGGCTCTACGGGGGGGTTTACGGTGGTTTCGGCGGGGGGCATGGGCATGGGCATGAACATGGCTTTAGCCAGCAGTTGGGAGCGTCGACGTCGTCGGTCCTGCTGGACGGCGGGACGGGGGAGCCGGGCGCAGCCGCCGGCGCGGACGTGCTGAAGAGGAAGGGAGGAGGGCGGGAGGAGAAGGTGGTGACGGCCCTCAGGAGCCACAGCGAAGCGGAGCGGCGGCGGAGGGAGAGGATCAACGCGCACCTCGCCACGCTCCGGAGCATGGTCCCTTGCACCGACAAGGTGAGTGCCTTCTCCTTCTCGTTGTGATGCTAATTTCTATCTTTTTTTCCTTTCTGTTGCAATATACGCGAATTTTGGAAGAGTCTATGGAAAAAAACAATAGTTAGTGCTCATTTGATTCAAAAGAATTTTATCAGATTTTTGGAGGATTAGAATTCTTAGGAATTTTTCCTACGTTGATCGTTTGATTCATATGATTGAATTTTGTAGGAATTTTTTCCTAAGCAATTATTTGCACTACATTTCATAGGAAATCTAGCACCCACTATGGGTTGCAATCAAACAAACTCAAATCATATACGATTCAAATGGACATGACATTTCAATCATGTGTTTTCCCTATTCTTGTGTTTTTGCAATCCTGCAAATCAGAGGCTCTTATTGTATCTTGTGCACACAAACATTCACGTTATTTTTTACAAAATATTGTTATTAAAGCAACACGATCGCAAAATGATAAACTCGGTTTGCAATAACATATAACAAGTCATACACACATAGCCAACACACAGGAACACAAAACTTTTTTTTATTTTGTGTGTGTGTGGGGGGGGGAGGGGGGGTTCCTGACCTGAATTTTCATTAAAACGGGCTTAAATCCTGAGATGGTTTTACAACAGCAAGACAGGGGCGTCAAGCGAGAGGTACACAAAGGGAGAGGGAAGAGCTAGGTGGAACTTTGTTAGTGCAGGACAAGACGGCGATCCAGGCATGTGCATCAACCAACGATCCACCTGCAGCCTTGCTCGCCAGAGAGCAACGTCGTCCTAGCAGCACTTGAGCAAAAGGGGTAGAGAGGGCGCGAGCCCGCGGAACACCACCCCGTTCCAATGCTTCCACAGGTGCCAACACCATAGAAGGGTGAAGGTGGCGGGGGGACGCGTCACCGGAGAGCCCACGGAAGGGACAACCAGCCGGTCCCAGAACTTAGCCGCGAACGGGCAACCAAAAATCAAGTGATCAATCATCTCGAGAGGAGCAGAGAAAAGCGAGCAGCCGACCCCGGTGGCCTCGACAATCGTCTTCATAGAAGAGCAACATTCACGGCTGTCGTCCAAGGAAAACTCCACCTAGTACCTCTTAGCCCCATGGCGATGCACATTCCACCGCCAACAAGTTATTTGTCTGCGATGAAGAGTTGAGGGTTTGGAACTCCACAAAGACACCCATATGCCCATCACCTACACTGTCTCATGGATTTTCACCTCGAGAAGGAACAAAGTGGAAGTATCACACCGCGAGAACCTCGAGACAAACACATCTGGGAGAGTGAATGATGCCCATAAACGGCGCCATGGTTGGATCCTCAGTTTTCACATGAGGTTGACACTAGTCCACTCGTGTGGAAGAATCGCTATAGGCGCCAAGCGTGCAAGGCAATGCAGAAAAATCGGACGACCGTGTGACTGATAGACAACCCATCGTTGTTGTGTGGAATCTGAACTTGCTTGGCAGTTGTGAACTTTCGTCGTAGACTAGGGTGGCATCCTCACTGATAGTTGTACGGCTCCATGCTAGCAAGTGTCAGTCAAGCGTAGCCACGTACTCACAAATGCAACACTCACACTTTGGTCAGCCGACAAATGTTGGGATGGCGCATTGTGTGACCATATCGTCACATTCATAGCTACAACACGGACGCCAGTGTGCCATATTGTCTATCTGACATGTTCTGAGGATACTTTTTTACCTTCTTCTGAGGACAACATGGCCCATTGCCTTGCGGCAAATCTTATTCTACGTCTCTAACCCCTTTCTTTTTCTCTGTCGCTTCCGCTGGCTTTTGTTTCTGTTTTTCCTTTTTTGGGGGTTTTCTTCTGATTTTCTGTTACTTTTTATTTATTTCTTTATTTTCATTTTTCATGCTTTAATTTTTATTGGTAAAAACATGACGGGTTTTTTAAGTCTATGAAACATTTTAAAAAAAAGCCTAGCACACAGAAATTTTCATGAATCAATATTTTTTAGAATAAAATATTTTTATGTAATAAAAATATTAAATAGAAATATTTCAAATATAAGAGAAGTGACGATAATTGGGCCGCCCATAGAGCCTCTCCTGTGCGATTTGCCCTGCTATTCTCTGCACTCCTTTTTCTTTGAAGGGCCTTATTAGAAAGCCTAGTTAAACGGGGATTTGGCCCGGCTCGTTTGGGTAGCTAGGTTGGTTGGACCATGGGCTTTTGCGTAGTGATCAGACGCCGCCACGGTGCGGAGCGGCGGCCGTCGCGGAATAGGAGGTCCCACGTTGGCGCGGGTGGCCGAGGTGTGAGACGCGGCAATGGAGGGAGGCAAGCACAGGAGCCGAATGGACGATCCTTCAAACCGCGGCATCGCCAGCTTCCTGCTGCTACGTCTACATGCATAGTTACGTTTAGAAACCGGACTAGGCAGTCACCAAAACCCTGATCTGTCAATATATTGGCTTCTGCAGATGGACAAGGCGGCGCTGCTCGCGGAGGTGATAAACCACGTCAAGAAGCTCAAAAGCGACGCGGCGCGGGTGGGCAAGCACTGCCCCGTCCCGTCCGGCGCCGACGAGGTTACCGTCGAGGTCGTCCATCAGCCGCAAGCATCACCCCACCACAGCCGCGCCGGCGCCGCCTTCCTCGTCAAGGCGACGCTCAGCTGCGGCGACGGCTGCGCGGACCTCTTCGCCGATGTGAGGCGCGCGCTGCAGCCGCTCGCGCCGAGGGTCGTCGGCTCGGAGGTGACCACACTGGGCGGGCGCGTCCGGATCACCGTGGTCATGTCGCGCGAGGGCGCCGTGACCGCGGCCTCGGTCCGCCAGGCACTCGACTCGGTACTCGAAAGGGTCGTCAGCGCCGCCGCCGCCTTCGAGTTCTCGCCGAGGGACTCGCTCCTGGCCAGCAAACGCCGGAGGGTGTCGACGTTCGACTCCTCGAGCTCTTCTTCTTTGACTTGAGACAGCCAGTTCCACAGACATTGATTCGGAACGGACAGACACTCCGACAGTAGCACGTTTTGGTGCATGCACGCACGCGTGCTGGATACATCCGGGCTCACAGATTGCTCTGAGCCCGCGATGCAAAGATTGTACGACTTGACTTTTCATCAGTCGTGCCCGACTCGTGGGATAGTACAAAAACAAAGTGCCGTGTGAGCATTGCTTAGTAGTCGTCGGTGCGGTGCTTGGGTTGGTTGATTGTCTTTAATTTGTAAGAATTGACATTTTCCAAGCTATTCAGACTTTTGGGTGCAACTTAAATCTGTCAGTTTGTTCATTTTCTCAAATGACAGAGTTTTTACCGAGCTTTCAACTGCAAATTAATCTACCAGCCTGCAGGCATATTACTGGAGGACTACTGCTTTCCTTATGATCTTTCAGAGATGGAGATTTTTCCTGCATGCGCAGGATTCAGACCGAAGATATTCTTTGTTCCGAAAAGTCTAGACTGATGAAAATCAGTACAGCTACTCCAAAAGAAGCAGCAGCAATATATCAAGATTGGCTACATATCAGCGATGGATTTCAAATCTGGAATCCTGCACACAAGTGGTCAGTCATGTTTCTTGCGGTGTGAAATCTCGCACCGACACCTTGTTGCCGCAGCAGCCCTCCTACTATTCAAGCGGGTGTTCAGGCAGGGAACAATCAATGGGCCGTACCGCCGCGCCCATCGTTCGCAATCGCAAGTCGATGACAAACCAAAGATGGGTACATCCCTGACCCTGATGAGCTCATGAATTCTCGACGAACAAACTGTCCGTGCCACCACCAACGACGTTCATTCGTTCGTACGTGCCCTGAGCGTAGCTACAGGCTTGCAGGTAGGTGGCGCAGTGCCGCCATGGTTAGATACACAGGACTCGGGGAAAGGAGGAGAGATCCATCCCCATCCCCATGTGTTGCAACAGTCGAATCGACATCAACGAGAGCTTCCGCTTCCGCCTCAGCTCGGCTGGGTGGGACAAGCGCGACCTTGACCGTCGCCGATTGGAGGCGGACACTGTTGAACCCGGGGCAGAGACTATTCGCCTCTGACAGTGAGATCTGTATCGACGTGTTCCCAGGTAATTAAGCCACTTAACGTGTTCATAGTGACCTGCAGGATCGCCTCATGTTCGTCAGCAAGCAAGCTGGACCACCGGTGGTCTCAGATTTGCTCTGTAGCAATTTTGGATGCAACAATAGTGGATTCAGTAACGGTAAATTACTGCTATCTGACAGTAGTTTATTCAGAGTTAACATACATATCCAAGTGAAGCATCCGACTGATTAAGAAATTATGCACAACTAGTGGCATGGAAGAGAATGAGCGGGAGACTAGCTAAGGTTGTTTTCAGATCCCGAAGGAGCAGTGAGTGCCTGCGGCAGGGGAGGGTCGTTGATTTCAGAGGACGATTAAAGAACGGTTTGAATAAGTTTGTTCATGCAGGCTACTCCTCCTACTACTGCTCAGTGATTAATTAAGGAGCACTAACCTAACTGATCCTCGCACTGGTAGGAGGCCCGACCCGGCCACATGAGCTGCCACCTCATCGAGATCCCCAGTGCTGTGTAGTAGTAACCATAATTTAGTGATCGAGTCATTTGCTTGGCTTAGCCTTAAGTTGACTGCCATTGTGTGTTGTATGACTCGGATCGACTTCCTCAAGTCAAAAGAGGGTGCATGTATGTATGTATGTTAAAATTGCTTATCAGGCATAAGAATAACTTGGCATTAAACATTCAACATGCATCGCTTCTCGCTTTTCTTTTTTTACGAAAAACTTTACGCTACATGTATATATGATCAGTTTATGTACTATGCGAAATCGATCCAAGCTAATTCTAACAACAAAATCTTGGACTCCTGCAGAACTCAGGTACACGCAACACGTACACAGCCTTTTAATGACACATCAATCATTTGCCCAACAAGCATACTCCCTCATGAACCAGCCCCTAACCTTAGATCTCTCGCACGGTGGTATGGCCCAGCGGCTGGCGTAGGTAGCTGCTCATTCATACTAGTAGTAGCTAGTAGAATACCATACCAACTACTCTCATGATCTCGATCACATGCATGTATCCACCATAATACATGTCCCGTTAAGGTCCATCTCCCGTTATTTCGAGAGAAAAAAAGAGGTGCACCCCCCTTTGTTGTCCTGCTCGTCTCAAATGATTAATTCTTGCATTTGGGACGACACCCATGCATATGGTTGGTTGGTTCCACGGAGGGGGACACGCCGCCGTGCAAACGTATACTTCATTGCCTGACGTTTTTCACACAGCCTCTGTAACTAGTTGTGCAACTTGTGATCAGAATTCAGAGGCAGGGTTTTCCGGTACCATGCGTCTCTCTCCTGATGTTTACGTATCTTGGCCTGAACTACGTCTCCGTTTCGGCCAATGAGAAATAAGGCAAAAAAAAGAAAGGTAACAACTTATCCATGCATGTGATCAGCATTAGTTTCTTCATGAATCAAGTGAAAGCAATTTGATATAGGAGTACATGCCAAAGCCAATAATTCGAATGTATTTTTTTTTTAGAGAAAGAACTTATTTACGCGTTGGTCGTGAGAGATCGTCGTGGCCTCCGTCGGAATCAGATGGACGGGTAGCGAATGAAAGAAGCTGCTCCAAACGGGCGTATTGTATGTATATCCTTGGTTGCTTCTTGCTTGCTTGCTTGCTGCCACGGTTGGTCCGTCGTACGAGCGAGCGAGCACACATGCATGGCAACGCCAGCGTGTCTCCGGGCTGGTCCACTAGGGCTCCAGCTAATCCAGCACAGGTGGTATTAAAGCTAGCTATACTAGTACACGAACGATATTTCCAGCTAGGATGGAATAACCATACGCCATGCCTGCATCTGCGTATTTCTCTGCTGCTTCTGAATCCCCCATGCGGCCATGCCTGCCCACCCACACCCACAGGGCAAGGCCAAGGCAACGCGAGTGATTCGTGGCAGGCCGGGCGCCTCGACCTGGACTCTTTTGTTCCTTGGTGGCGGCCGGCGTGCGTGCATGCGCGCGCGCGTCCGTCCGTCCAGCCACCCAACCCATCCGTCCATCCATCCTGGACAAATCGACCACCGAAACGTAGGTACGCGCCAGGGTCTGCACTGGCGCCGTGCGACGTCCCGGCCAACAAACATTGCAAGTCGACGATGCTAGTTGGCGGCAGATGGTTATCTTGACCCTCCCAAGTACAAGGATTTTACCGCTCAAAAAAAAAAGTACAAGGATTTTGGCAGCCTCTCCCAGGGCGACACGTAGTACAAAGCTCAACACACACACTAGAGATGAGAGAGAAAGGGAATGTGTTACCGGCATAAGACGCAGGCTTTAGGCTTAAACTAGGGATAAGCGCGGTCATGATTTGGCACGCTGCGGCCTCACGCACACGCACAGTGGCAGTGGCAGGGCTGACAAAAGCGGCCCAAAATCTTAGTATTTGCTCTCCCTTTGCGGTGACGCGGGGTGACGCCACCAAATATTCCCTGCCCGAGGCCGAGGAGGACAGCATCATGGATGGTTTCCACAAAGAGAGGTCGTCCGTCAGTAGTCCCCTCCTCCCCTCACCCCACCAAAGTGCACGGTTTAGTAACTTTAATCTAAACATACCACTAGTAGTTAATACTAAGCATATCTCACTCCCCTTTCTACTGCTGACTCACGCAGCGTCATCCTTCCGTCCTCCTTGGCAGATTAGATTAGATCCGAGTTGTGCTCAATTACCAGAGGAGGAGGAGGAGAAATAAATGCAGGTCAGACGCAATTTTGGGGTTTTCTAGGAGCTGGTCTTGACTTGAGAGGCCATTTTGCCATGATTTTCCTGACAGTTCGTTGCATCTGAGCAAGCAAGAGCCTGAGAAAAATGCATACTGCAACGTGACCACAGACGACAGGGCTGAATTCTTCTTTGAGAATATATTGGCGAGTCTTTTCAGGACGGATCGGTCGACCACGTACTGTTATGCATAGATGCTGATATGTAGTATGAGCCGATAAAGTCTGGATTCCTGCTCAAGTGACCTGCCTACCTGTAGTAGTGCAAACGATTAAACTAAGGCGGTGGTCACATGGTTAACATGCCTCGCCTTTTAATTGGCCACGCCAGCTGTATTAAGGTGCTTAGAAAGAAACTAATCCGGTCCAGATGTTACTAATGGCCGCCATTTTGCTGCTTGGACAGCATATAGCCTAGCTACTACACGAACGACTAATCCGGTCCAGATGTTACTAATGGCCGCCACAGGACACTCCACATGTGAATCCTTAGGCATGATCATGAGATGCTGAGTTAGTTGCAAGCTTGCAATTTCAGATTATAATAACCGAGCAGCTTCTACCATCCATCATCGATCGAGCGTTGCCACTTCTTCCCTAGTTTCCTGATTTGTAGTATTTTTTGCACTGGCGATAATTAGTGGGATGTCGATCTGGCGGCCCATTTCTTTAACATGAATTTACGTTTTTTTCTTTCTTTCAAAAAGATATGATTTCTTTTCTTCTTTTTTTGCGGGGGGAAAAATCAGATGAATTTGCATGACAGAATCTGCCTGCTGCCTCATGCAGTGCTAATACCTCGGTTTTTTTTTTTTTTTTGAGGAAGTTAATGCCTCGTTCTAGAAAGATAACATATCCGCTCGTACGTCCCGGGCCTGAAATGCACGTTTTGTTTTGTACGCAAATTATCTCCAGATCCAGTGGAAATGGAATCTTTTACCATGCCAGTAGCGTTTTGTGGCTAGTAGAATATTCCATTAAAGTCCTACTGTGCAGGAAGAGTGGATCAGAAGTAAGAATCTGCAGAAAAAGGCCCGAGGATTTTGGATAATAAATTATAGAGATGAGTAGCACTCTTATATTATTCTGTAAAAGATAGAATCAAGTTTAGCGTGCACAACTGACTGTTGCAGTGCATAAACCTCAAGTTAATGACCACCGTACACATCACTGGGCTGATTTGCAGCCACTGTTCCACAGCTAAAAATAGCGCTTGAAAATTTGTTGGCACGCGGCATTTACTCACGGCGTCGATGATCACGTTTTTTTTTACTTGGTCAATATATGCTTAACTTAGCTTAGCTTCTGAATTCGTCCGTTAGATAGTCTTGGAAACGTGCACGAAGAGCAAGTTACCCGCATGACATGCATGCATGCATGCTTCCCTCTCTGTGACTCTTTAACCACAAGGGACGAAGGGCGCTACGTACTAAATTTGTTTTCTCTCTCGGAGCGTTTACCGCATTCTCGTCATATGTCATCCATCCGTGCTGTGTCAGGAAGGAACAAAACGCCCTTTTTCCATGGGCGGGGCTACATGTGTTTTTGGGTGTACAAATGTACACCCATTCTTTTTGCAAAAACGATGGCTACGCATGTATAGTATACATATATGCACTAAATAAATTTAAAACTCTAGTGAATTTGTGATTTTTAGGGAAATATGTACACCCATTGTCTCGTGGTTGGCTCCGCCACTGCTTTTTTCCCGTGCCACAGGCAATTTGTTGGGCCGGTTTCCGGCGCTACATGAATTACTTTCGACCGGTCCCTCCCTCCATCCGTCCCATGCAACGCAACACAATGGCCCTGTTCCTCCTACAGCTTTGCTTTGCTTGGTCCCGGTGCCACCTAGCTAGGACTACTTGGCCATGGCTCAGATACAAACGCCGCACGCTCGTGCCATGCGTGGGTGACCTTGCAACGGTTAGCAAAACGACGGGTTCCAATAAAGAGTTCGATGGTGCGCCTTATTAACTGTGGCCTGCTTGGAAGCAACGGTTATGTATATATACACGTTGCGGACTACGTAGCTGAAATAAATTGTGGTTGGCTTTGTCTTGTGGAAAGCTGCGGAGAATACGTCGTATATACAGCTTTAGGGTCAGAATTCACCACGACCGACAAAAAACTTGGTTGCACGAAGCCACAAGCTTCATTTAAACAGCCATCCGTAGCCAAACTATGAGCTGCCTTTTTCTTTTTTGCGAAATGTGCTGCCTTGTTGGTAGATCGCCTCACCCACTTGATTCGATGTTGATCGAAAGTCCCTGGTAGCACCTTGATCCCCCCAGTGAGAGGCCCGTGCATGGGTCGGTCTGGATTGGTGCCTGAAAAAGCCTTCATCGCTCCTTGATAATCCATCTCCGACGGAAGCTTTTGAACACCGACCTCCATAGCTAGTTGCGCAGCCTGTCCACACGCAAGCAGCTCGACAAGTTTCGGGACACCAGAAGACAGGAAAAAATGGCATGCCCCTGCAAGGAACTCACTATCACTAGTACAAAACAGGGCATCGGTCCACCCCTGGGAAGCCCATTAGTCCCGGTTCACTCACGAACCGGGACCCATGGGGGCATCGGTCCCGGTTCGTGAGGCCAGGGCGCTGGCCGGGCCTCGTGGGCCATTGGTCCCGGTTCGTCTGACCCCTTTTGTCCCGGTTCTAGACACGAACCGGGACCAATGCGTCTCGCTCGTGGCCCACAACCATTGGTCCCGGTTTGTGGCTGGAACCGGGACTAAAGGTGACGCGCCTCGCTCCTGGCCCACAACCATTGGTCCCGGTTTGTGGCTGGAACCGGGACCAATGGTTGGCCTATATATAGCCCCCGCCCGCGAGCAGAGCAATGCATTGCTCTGTTTTTTTGCCCGGCCGTGGGAGAGCTTTTGTGGTGCTCTAGCTCACCTCCTATGCACATGAGGTGTTCGATGAAATGCCCGAGCCACACTTAAGCTTTCTCCTCTCGAAGCTCCTTGTCCAAGCTCCATTTTCCTCAAGATTTGTCTAGGTTTGGCGGTCCGTCCTGTCCCGTCCCCGTCCTCACCGCCGTCGATCGCCCGCGCCCATCTCGGCGCCGGCAACACCGTGGTTAGCCTCTTCTTCTTATCTTCTTTCTAAAAGAAAAAAGTTCTTACTTGTGTGTTTTAACTAGATGCTCTAGAGAGTTATATGTTGTTCAATAATAAGAACTATATAACACACGCAGATGAACCGGCAATGGATGTACGGTGACTGACGCACCTCCGAGTATATTAAGGGCCTGCATAATTTTCTCGAAGCGGCTGAGGCAAACAAGCAGAATGGTTTTATGCATTGTCCATGTACTGTCTGTGAGAATACGAAGGCTTTCTCCAACTCTAAAACCCTTCACTTCCACCTGCTTGAGAAAGGTTTTATGCCACACTATAATGTTTGGACCAAGCACGGAGAAAGAGGGGTTATGATGGAAGACAACGAAGAAGAAGAGGATGATGACAACTACCTGCCCCCTGAATACGGTGATGCTGCAATGGGGGAAGCTGAAGATCAAGAGGAACCATACGATGTGCCCGATGATGATATTCGCCGGGTCATTGTTGATGCACAGAGAGAATGCGAAAGTGAAAGGGAGAAGTTGAAGTTCGATCGCATGTTAGAGGATCACAAAAAAGGGTTGTACCCAAATTGCGAAGATGACAACAGAAAGCTCGGTACCACACTGGAATTGCTGCAATGGAAGGCAGACAATGGTGTATCTGACAAGGGATTTAGTTCGCTGCTGAAAATAATGAAGAAGAAGCTTCCAAAGGATAACGAATTGCCCGGCAGTACGTACGAAGCAAAGAAGGTTCTATGCCCTCTAGGATTGGAGGTGCAGAAGATACATGCATGCCCTAATGACTGCATCCTCTACCGCGGTGAGTACGAGGATTTGAACGCATGCCCGGTATGCGGTGCATTGCGGTATAAGATCAGACGAGATGACCCTGGTGATGTTGAGGGCGAGCGCCCCAGGAAGATGGTTCCTGCCAAGGTGATGTGGTATGCTCCTATAATACCACGGCAGAAACGTCTGTTCAGAAACAAAGAGCATGCCAAGTTGATGCGATGGCACAAAGAAGACCGTAAGAAAGACGGGAAGTTGAGAGCACCCGCTGACGGGTCGCAGTGGAGAAAAATCGAGAGAAGGTGGGGGGACTTTGCAGGTGACGCAAGGAACGTATGGTTTGGTTTAAGTGCAGATGGCATTAATCCTTTTGGGGAGCAGAGCAGCAATCATAGCACCTGGCCCGTGACTCTATGTATCTATAACCTTCCTCCTTGGTTGTGCATGAAGCGGAAGTTCATTATGATGTCAGTGCTCATCCAAGGCCCTAAGCAACCCGGCAATGACATTGATGTGTACCTAAGGCCATTAGTTGAAGAACTTTTACAGCTCTGGAATGGAGAAGGTGTACGTGTGTGGGATGAGCACAAACAGGAGGAATTTGACCTACATGCGTTGTTGTTTGTAACCATCAACGATTGGCCTACTCTCAGTAACCTTTCAGGACAGACAAACAAGGGATACCACGCATGCACACACTGTTTAGATGACACCGACAGTATATATTTGGACAAATGCAGGAAGAATGTGTACCTTGGGCATCGTCGATTTCTTCCGACCAACCATCAATGTCGAAAGAAAGGAAAGCATTTCAAAGATGAGGCAGATCACCGGAAGAAGCCCGCCCTCCGTACTGGTGATCACATACTTGATATGGTCAATGATTTACAAGTAATCTTTGGAAAGGGTCCTGGCGGACTATCTGTTCCGACTGACGATGCGGGACGCGCACCCATGTGGAAGAAGAAATCTATATTTTGGGACCTACCCTATTGGAAAGACCTAGAGGTCCGCTCTGCAATCGACGTGATGCACGTGACGAAGAATCTTTGCGTGAACCTGCTAGGCTTCTTGGGAGTGTATGGGAAGACAAAAGATACACCGGAGGCACGGGAGGAACAGCAACGTGTGCATGAAAAAGACGGCATGCATCCAAAGCAGTATGAAGGTCCTGCCAGCTACGCTCTTACCAAAGAAGAGAAGGAAATCTTCTTTGAATGCCTGCTCAGTATGAAGGTCCCGTCTGGCTTCTCGTCGAATATAAAGGGAATAATAAATATGGCAGAGAAAAAGTTCCAGAACCTAAAGTCTCATGACTGCCACGTGATTATGACGCAACTGCTTCCGGTTGCATTGAGGGGGCTTCTACCGGAAAACGTTCGATTAGCCATTGTGAAGCTATGTGCATTCCTCAATGCAATCTCTCAGAAGGTGATCGATCCAGAAATCCTGTCAAGGTTAAGGAGTGATTTGGTGCAATGTCTTGTTAGTTTCGAACTGGTGTTCCCACCATCTTTCTTCAATATCATGACGCACGTCCTAGTTCATCTAGTCGACGAGATTGTCGTTCTGGGCCATGTATTTCTACACAATATGTTCCCCTTTGAGAGGTTCATGGGAGTCTTAAAGAAATATGTTCGTAACCGCGCTAGGCCAGAAGCAAGCATCTCCATGGGCCATCAAACAGAGGATGTCATTGGGTTTTGTGTTGACTTCATTCCTGACCTTAAGAAGATTGGTCTCCCTCAATCGCGGTATGAGGGGAGACTGACTGGAAAAGGCACGCTAGGAGCGGACTCAATAATATATAGGGACGGGCATTCTTGGTCTCAAGCACACTACACAGTTCTACAGAATTCTACCTTGGTGACCCCGTATGTCGATGAACACAAGAATATTCTGCGCTCCAAACACCCGGAGCAGTGTGACGACTGGATTACATATGAACACATCAGGACTTTCGGCAGTTGGTTGCAAACACGTCTCATGGGTGACAACACTGTTTCTGATGAGCTGTACTCGTTGGCCAGGGGACCATCTTCGACTGTATTGACTTACAAAGGGTACGAGATAAATGGGAATACATTTTACACGATCGCCCAAGATCAAAAGAGCACCAACCAAAACAGCGGTGTCCGCTTTGATGCAGCAACCAAGAGGGGAAAGGACACATATTATGGTTACATAGTGGACATATGGGAACTTGACTATGGACATGATTTCAAGGTCCCTTTGTTTCAGTGCAAATGGGTCAATCTGTCAGGAGGCGGGGTACAGGTAGACCCACAGTACGGAATGACAACAGTGGATCTCAACAATCTTGGGTACACAGACGAACCATTCGTCCTAGCCAATGATGTGGCGCAGGTTTTCTATGTGAAGGACATGTCTACCAAACCGAGAAAAAGAAAAGATAAGGAAGCGAATACATCATACGATGAGCCAAAGCACCACATAGTTCTTTCAGGAAAAAGAGACATCGTGGGATTGGAGGGCAAGACAGACATGTCTGAAGATTATGAAAAGTTTCATGAAATTCCTCCCTTCAAAGTCAAGGCTGACCCAAGCACCCTGTTAAACGATGAAGATTATCCATGGTTACGGCGCAATAAGCAAAGGACACAAGCGAAGAAAAAGTGAAGACTTTCTCTCCATAACTATATCATTGCAGTTACATGTGAAGAAATTAAATGAAATCCCTTTGTAACAGATGAGTTTTCGTCCGAAACTCTGATACTTCGAAAGAGATTGTCCATTTTGTACACGAAGTGCATCCAGTTTTTGTGTAACCCTCTCAACTTTTTAGCACATGCTATGTGGGTGAAATGATGATACCATGCCAACTTTCAACCTTTTCAGAGTTCATTTGAAGTGCTTTTCAATTTCAGGGTCATTTAGCTCAAAGAATGAACTAATAGCAAAAAGAATGAACTAGAAAACCTTTATGAAACTCTAATAGCGAAAATAATGAACTAAAAATAATCAATTAAAAAATTCTGTTATGATCAACTAAAATAAAACTATAATATTCTTCAATACCAAAAAGAATCAACTAAAAAGCTTTTATAAAACTCTAATAGCAAAAGGAATCAACTAAAAATATTTTATAAACCTCTAGTATTTATGAAACTAAAATTATATAAAATTTATGCAACTAAAGTTATCAAAGTATTTTTTGTTCAAAACATTAATAGCAAAAAGAATCACTCAAAAACTCTAAGTATTTAGTTGTAAGTAGAAACAAAAGAAAATAAATAAAGCAAAAAAAACAAAAGAAAATAAATAAAGCAAAAAAAAGCAAAAAAAAAAACAAAAGAAAATAAATAAAGCAAAAAAAATAAAAGAAAATAAATAAAGCAAAAAAAATAAAAGAAAATAAATAAAGCAAAAAAAAATGCCGGCTACTGGGCCACCACGGCCTGCATACGACTAGGAACCCGCTAGTTGGGCCAGGATGCAGGCCCGCAGAAGGCCCAGTAGGCCCAGGGCAGAGAGAGTTCGGTTAGGCCCGTAGGCCTGCTTTAGAGAGGAGCTCGAAACGGTGGCCGCAGCCGCGCTTATAAACCAGTGCGGGCGCTAGTCAACTAGCGAGGTGGGACTAAACTTCCACGCCCCGACGCCGTAGAGCCCTTTGGTCCCGGTTCGTGGCACCAACCGGGACCAATGCCCACCTTTGGTCCCGGTTGGTGCCACCAACCGGGACCAAAGGTCTCTGCTTCCCGCCCTTTGGGCTGACGAAAAGAGACCTTTGGTCCCGGTTGGTGGCACCAACCGGGACCAAAGGTGGGCATTGGTCCCGGTTGGTGGCACCAACCGGGACCAAAGGTCTCTCTATATAAGCGGGAGTTGGGAAAATTTGCCAAAGACATCTGCAGTTTCCCCCGACAACGTCGAGCACATCGACGCCGCCAGGCCGCCCGAGCTCGCTGTCGACGCCCTCGCCGCCCTCTGCCCCGTCGACGCCGTCAGGCTGCTCCTTGTCGCCATCGCCGCCGAGCCCTCGCTGCCCCGACGCCCTCGACGCCCTCTGCCCCGACGCCGGCGCCGCTCCCCGCGCCCCTGCTGCCCCGACGCCGCCCGCCGTGCCCCCCTGCCCCTGCCCCGACGCCGCCCCCAGTGAGCCCCCCTTCCCCCGCGCCGCCGCCACTGCTCTGCTTGCCGCACCGTGCCCCTGCTCTGCTTGCCGCGCCGCCGCCGCCACCGCCGCCCCAGCCGGATCTGCCTTTTTTTTTGTATGTATATGCAGTATGTATGTATGTATGTATGTATGTATGTATATGCAGTATGTATGTATGGATGGATGATCCATAGAAATTTTTTATATATGCATTGATACAATTTTATTTTTGTTCATAGATTTTTTTTGTTCATAGATGTATGTTTTTTTTGTTTATAGAAAGTTTTTATATATGAGCAATGATGATCCATAGAAAGTTTTTATATATGCATTGATATATGAGCAATGATGATCCATAGAAAGTTTTTATATATGTATTGATACAATTTTATTTTTGTTCATAGAATTTTTTTTGTCATAGATGTATGCTTTTTTTTGTTTATAGAAAGTTTTTGTCATGAGGGGGGACGTCGGACATGCATGAGAGAGAGGCGGTCCGCTCGTCGGACATGTCATGTGGATTTTTTTTGTTCATATAGAAAACTCCGGTAACTTCGACATGAGGGGGGGAGACGTCGATCAACCCCCTCCCGCCCCTACTCGTAAAAGTTAAAATGTTCATATATTCAAAATGAGTTAAAAGTTACTTACTCCCGGTCCGCTCGCCCGACCAACTCTCGAGGCCACCTGTACCCCCTCCCCGATAACTTCGACATGAGGGGGGACGTCGGACATGAGGGGTGAGCGTCGTTGTCGTCTACCCCCTCCCCGATAACTTCGACATGAGGAGGGACGTCGGACATGACATGAGGGGTGAGCGTCGTTGTCGTCTACCCCCTCCGGTAACATAGATAACTCCGGTAACATAGATTTATCAAGAATGCCCCCATTATGGATGTGCACAAGTTGATCCAATTTTTTTCTGATCTCATCTATATATATATTCTTCTATATTTGCAGAAACTATGGATCAAAGAGACTTGGAACAAGAACAGTTGTTGGGGGAGATAATCCTCGCCGGAGGTGATGTTGTCTTGTCGTTTCTCAACGACACCGATGGAACAATGGAGGAGGAAGGACATGATCATGATGGCTCCGGTGACATGATCATGATGGCTCCGGAGGTGCTGACTAGATAATTGATGCATTAATTGTTTTGGTATGTACATATATTAACTCTTCTTTCTTCTTTTATAGCCCTCCGGATCGAGCCAAACTTCGGTAACGAGACGAGGCCCGAAGAAGAGGTTGTGCAAGGATGAAAGGTTCACGATCACAGCACTCGCGGACGATGGCCTACCGATTGAACCCAAGCGGACCAAGGACGCATTTTCTGCTCAGTGCGGAGCTATTGTTAGGGACAACATCCCGATCAGCATCAAGCAATGGAATAAGCCTAAGGACGA
Organism: Elymus sibiricus; assembly: GCA_039707655.1. Lineage (NCBI taxonomy): Eukaryota > Viridiplantae > Streptophyta > Magnoliopsida > Poales > Poaceae > Elymus > Elymus sibiricus. The sequence goes on from CM077668.1 coordinate 125,658,678, forward strand.
CGCCCCTGAAGGTGATTATGTCACCGATAGACAGAAAGATGATCTTTGGACCTTGCTGAAGGCAAATTTCACCCTACCGCCAGAGGAGGATCCGAATAAGCCCGTTATAGAGCCACTGGTCAAGGCGTGTGCTCTTAAGAAGATGGCAGATCTATTCAGGAGGTGGAAGAAGGAGTTGAAATCAAAGTTTGTCGACAAAGGTGAGACTCCAGAATTCATCGGCCGATTTGAGAAGATAAGAGATCACTGGCCCGCATTTGTGGCCTACAAGACATCAGACAAGAGTAAGAAAATGTCAGAGACAAACAAGAACAACGCTGCAAAGAAGCAGTATCACCATCACACGGGGTCAGGTGGCTACCTCAAAGCCCGGCCGTTGTGGGACAAAGCTGAGAATGACCTGATTGCTAAAGGGGTCGAACCAGAGACATTGAACTGGCCAGACCGTTCAAGGACTTGGTTCTTCGGGGTTGGGGGAACTTAGGACCCTGAAACAGGGAAGTGCCGTTGGACGGACGAGCAACTTGCAATACTCGTCACGAAGCTTCAGAAGTATATCACCGCAGCGCAGGAAGGGACGTTCATTCCCGACAGAGAGAAGGACGAGCTGACTGGGGCCCTAGGGAATGCTGAGCACCCTGGACGAACACGAGGCACACCAGGCTCCGTTCCGTGGAAGTTTGGGTTTCCCGACGCAGGCGGTTACAGAAGCCGGGAGAGAAAGAGGAAAGCGGAGCTGAGCGACATGCAGAAGATGAGTGCAAGACTACAAAAGCTAGAGGAAGCTGAGAGCCAGCGAGCTGCCGGCCAACTATCTCAGCGGCACAAAGCTACCCCAGAAGCTACCCCGCCATCTCAGCGGAGAAGCAGCGTGGCTTCCACGGAGCCCGTTCAGACTGACTTCACGGAGCCTATCTACCCCGTGGATACTATCACGGAGGCTCAAAATTGCGAGCTTATGACGAAATGCCATAACCTCACTTTCAAGGCGGCTCTCGGCTCTGTTGCACCTCCTCAACCCAACGGAACTTTTCACTACCTTCCGATTCCACATGGCTATGCTGTTGTGATGGTGGATGAAGAAATGGAGGGATTTGAGGAGCTCGAGCTTTACCACTCTACGGGTGAAGGGGAGAATCGGCTGGTTCGTGCTCTGAGGAGTACATGTCTATGGCAGAAGGAGTACATCAAGCTTCCAAACTGGACGCCTCCGCCTCCTCCTCCTCCTCCGGCGAGTCAGGGCACTCCGCCTCCTCCTCCTCCTCCTCCTCCGGCGAGTGATCAGGGCACTCCGTCTCCTTCTCCGGCTCCTCCGACGCGTGAGGGCACTCCGCCTCCTCCTTCGCCTACTCCGGCGCGTCGGAGCACTCCGCCTCCTTCTCCGCCTCGTCAGCAATGACGGAAGAGAGATGCCGCCGCTCCGGCGGCTAGCAGTACAAGCAGAGGCAGGAGGCAATTCAGATACGGTCCATCTCTCAAGCCTCTGGAAAAGTTACCATATGAGAGGACCGAGCAGGAAAACGAGGACATATGTCGTGCCCAAGTGAGGGACCATTTTGCAAAGAAAACTCCACCTCCGAAGGAGAAGCTAGATCCGGTGAAAGTGAAGCGCACTATCGATGCCCTGAAGCGACCACCACCGCCTCCGCCGGATTCCAACTATGTCCGCATTCTTAAAAAGACATATGAAGAAGCGCGGCGGCCGGGAAGTACTTCCAGTGATGCAAGGTTAGCAGAACGAAGAAGTGGGAAAACAATTCCCTAGCTCGGCGAACAGGAGAAGAAATCGTGCCCCCCGCTCAAGGTGTCTAGCGATATCGTCGCTAATCATCCGGGGATGGTGCCTGGTACCAATCCTGGTGATTACTTGGGGGATGATGTAATTTTTCAAACGGCTGAGGTAACAAAAGAAGAATATAAATACGTGCACGGGAAGCCTCTCGTCAAACCTGATCATCCTCCTCTAACAACGATGATGTACAAATTGCATGAGTGGTACATGAAAACCTGCAGGGAGTCTGGGAGAGACACTATGTATATGGCAGTGAAACCAGAGCACGAATTCATTGGACTTCCCGTGATGCCTATTGAATTTGTGGAGTTATTTCAGTTATACAATCAACTGGCCCTCGACAAACAACTCATGACTTCCTACTGTCTGTAAGTATTACTTCTATAGTTAAGTCTCTAGCTCAGCTCGTTCATTGCATGTATATATAATTATCCTCACTATATTATATATGCAGATTGAAGATCTTCGAATGCAAAAAAGTAGGAATCTTCGACGTTGGGTTCATTAGCCCAGATGCCGTAAATGAATGGACGGTACAAAACTCAATCAAAGAGACCGAGGAGAACTTGCTACAGTCGTTCCTTATACATCAAAACAAAAGGGAAATACTCTTTCCTTACAACTTCAAGTGAGTATTGCTGTCTTCTCTGTATACTCAGTTTCGCTTACTCGAGGTTAAGTAATGTAATTGATGAGTTATATATGCGTGCGCAGTTTCCACTTTATTCTGCTATCCATTAAGCTTGACGGGGCATTAGTAACTGTCTTAGACTCGAGACGTAAAGATCCCGAGAATTATGCGGACATGACTGCAATGCTCAAGAAGTAAGTTCAGTCAATACCGGGACCATATCGGCATGCAACTTTCGTTAATTTCCTGATATCAAGTAATCATTTTCTTTGCCTGGCAGGGTTTGGAAGAAGTTCACCCGAAAGGTTCCCGGTCTAAACAAAGAGTTGCGATTTACGCACCCCAAAGTAAGTAGTACTAGCTAGTTCCGCGCATCTCTAATTGATTCAAATTTTCATCAATATATCATTACCATGCTTGCTTATCAGTTTGATTGAACTCTATTCTCGTAAAGTGCTTGTACCAGAAAGAAGGGACTGTTTTATGTGCATACTACGTATGCGAGTTCATTCGCCACTCGACCTCTGAGCGGGGCTTCTCTGACAAACAATTTGAAGTACGTAAATAATATTCACAATTTTATTTTATATATTACCATCAATTGTGTTGAGTTTTATTCATATATATGCATGTATTGACCCCCTTCTTTAAATTAGATCTGGCAGATGCGGGATGAACTCCTACCACATGATCGCATACGAGCAATTCAAGAGGAATTGGCGGGATTCTTTCTTGACCACGTCATACCTAAAGACGGGGAATACCATGCGGATTTGTGATTGGATCTTAGGTAGATGATGTTAGGGATTGTAAAAGATGTTATATTGTATATATGTAGTACCGTCGGATAGATATACGAAAACTTGTTGTTCGACCAAGCACGGAGAAAGAGATGTCACTTCTCTCTATATATGTTCAGCATGACGATCTTGTGTAATTAATGGTTTCCTTCATTTTCTTATTAGCTAGCATCGAGTTATCTCTATATGTATAGTAGCTACCGTCGACCGAGCACGGAGAAAGAGAGGACACTTCTCCCTATTAGCTAGCTAACACAATATGAAACCCCTAAATTAACCCTCCAAAACCCCCCAACCCCCCCCCCCCTTAAAAAAAACAAAAACCCCAGCTGCTGCCAGATGCTCACGCGTGGATGACCTTTGGTCCCGGTTGGTGTGACCAACCGGGACTAAAGGTCCTCCTGCCTGGGCTCCCCGCAGCGGCCACGTGGATGCCTTTTGGTCCCGGTTGGTGTTACCAACCGGGACTAAAGGTCCTCCTGCCTGGGCTTCCCGCAGCGGCCACATGGAGCCCCTTTGGTCCCGGTTCGTAAGCGAACCGGGACTAAAGGTTTTGGGCTTTAGTCCCGACCCTTTAGTCCCGGTTCCAGAACCGAGACTAAAGGCCCTTTTTCTACTAGTGTATGGTGATCTCGGATGATCACCCCCCCCCCCGAGTTCTCGCTTTTGTCCGTTGCTCTGTTAGTGTTCGCTTTGACCCAACCCTCCTCCGGTGGACGCCACTCCTCCTTCGACGTAGGTGCGAGCCTTGAGACATCATCGTGGAGGTGTAGCCATTCATCAAGCAATATCCATACTCGATCAATGATCCTCTCCAAATCTTCAATAGGCTTACCATTTCAAGCATCATTCCGAGCGAGCCACATGTGATACAACAACATAAGATCAATGGTCCTATCCGGTTCCACATCTTTCGCCATCCAATCCAGAAACCATCCTATGTAATTCCCTTGTTCTCTGATTGCTTGTGGTAGCTTGAAGTCAGGAACCGGCAGATCATGGTACAGTAGTTTCCAATACAACTCCGCATGCAGACAAGATCAGAAGCAGTGTAGTATCGTTTCCCACCTTCTACAAGCCGTGCAAAGAACACGTGCCTTGATCTGTCGATGGTAGAGCTCAGAGCCTACCGCCAAGCCATTCCTGGCGAGGTGTCGTGCATGGATGTTGACCTTGCCTGGCTCATTTGTATTCCAAAGCCCAAGCCAGTTTCGGTGAGCAGAGACCAGAGAAGAGCATTCTGTTGCACCCACGTGCCTATGCTTGAGCTCCATGCATATGTGATACGCAGACCTGATGGTGAACACCCCATTCTTTTGTGATGTTCCATACTAGAATGTCTTCTCTGTCCGGGCCACCGACTACCACCTACTGTATGTCATGTATATCATTCTCATGGAAAACCTTCTCTAATGTTGTCTGGCTCCAGTTCCTTCCGTACTCATCTAGCATATCACTCACTAGATTAATATCCGGGTTGTCCTTAAATCCCAGTGAACTACAAGAACCTTTCCTCGGTATCCATCTATCCGCTCGTACTCTTATTTTGGAGCCATTGCCAACTCTCCATGTCGGGCCTTCTTTGAATAATTCCTTACCCTCACATGATACTTCTCCATGTAAAGGAGCCACGCTTGGGGAAAGTCGCCTCCATTAAATCCTTGTCAACATAGTATCTTGCTTTTAACACTTTAGCACATAATATGAATTGGGTATGTGACCAACCGCCGCCATGCCTGCTTGGCTAGGAGGGCTTGGTTAAATGACTCGAAGTCATGAAACCCCATGCCTCCTGTCCTCTTGTTTCTACACATCTCCCATGCGACTCAATGAATCTTGAAAACCCCGAAAAAGTTGAAAGCAATACGTTGGATGTGACATATCATAGGCTTTTTTAAAACCGATAATTAGACGGAAGAAGACCATGGATGAAAATTTGTCCTGTTTATTAGACGCAGAATGAATAGTTGGCGTGAAGTGCATATACAATTCATGCTGTAATTTTTTGGGAGGATGCATCAGGTTTAACAGAAAACTGGCTCCATGCGGCTAACCACTTCATGCACCTTCACCAGAGTCTATTTTTAACACACTGAAAATGTATCTTAAGTTTTTATTGGTTTTTGGTGATTAATAACAAGGCAATTTAGAGGGCTAATGTTTATTGAGTTTTTTTTATCATGGTCCGCCCATCTATTCCACACCTCTTCATTTGTTTGGAAAATTCAGCAATGTTGTGCTTACATAGTCGGCGTGTGTGAAGAAATGAGTGTCTAGAGATATGAGAGACAACGCTCGTTCTGACGTGGTCAACACATGTAAACCGCATATAACCTTTGCATTCCCTTCCTTCCTGGAGTGCCAAGTTGTTTGACATTGCCGTCTATTCGATTGAAAAGTCAATGCTATGCTTACGCGGTAATCGTGTAACGTGCAACACCCTCCTCGCAATCCCGGTGAACAACACTTGTAAAACCATCTTATTTTGTTCTTGAGGATCTCATTTATTAGTAGTGTTGTTTGGCTGACGAGTGTCATGAAGGAAACTGGAAATCAACCGCTGCTGCATAAGAACAGTTTTTGACATCCTCCTGGCGGCCGCCACGGCACGTGTTGTAGTTTGTCGGAAATCTTTCTCTTTCGTGGAAGTAACAACAAAGCAACGAGGGAGACCGCAGGTGAAATGCTCGCTGGGCTGGGTGGGGGCGCCTCCTTCTCTTTCCATTTTCACACCACCACGTTGCGCCGCTACGATGTTGTTTAGTGCCCCCTTCTCTCTCCAAATCTAGTCCTCATTGACAAGTGGAAACATGATTGGTGACCTATACTTTTTGTGCTAACGAATGGTTGGCCTCTTAAGGTCATAACGTGTAATTTATAGGCTTTTAGTGGATACAATATTCACATTAATTTTAAACACAACCGTACTATCAATAGGTGGGTACGCAAAACTAACTAGTAGGGTTGAACTCCACGTCAAGATCATCAACCAAATCCCAATAACCGCACTTCATTTATCTCGGGTTTTCACTTCTTCGTACTTTTGAGTGGTTTTGCATGGTACTGCTGAATCTGTGACAATTGACTGTTTCTAGTGAGATAACCCGATTCTTCAGTTTGTTTTGGAATCGCCGAGACGTTTTCTCCAGTATCATCGAGCTCTAATTTCATTGAAACTGTTTATGCTACATCTGATACCTCTGAGCCTAACCGTTTTTTACCCTTCCAAACACCTCTCAGTTTGATTCAGATTGATGTCTCGACTGGTACTTCCGAGCAAAATCTACCCCTACAAGCTGAGACTTAGCCATTTCTACATTGATCCCTTGTGGGGCATGCTTTGTCGACTCCCTACAAGAGTCATTCCTCTAGCATTTCCAAACATGTTCTTTATATCGCATAAACGAGCTACCTTTGTGTCTGGTACCTTTGAACTTTTTGTTTCAAGTGTCTTTGGGGTTTTGGATTTCTAAGAGGCTTACTCAACAACCTGGTACCTTCCAGTGCCACACACTTCCTGGAACATTTTTTTAATCTTCCGACTATTCAAATTTTGAACATGTATGGTAGTACCGAGAATCTTCTTTTGGGGCTACCAAGTTAGCTACATTTTTTGAGTAACTGTCAGATTTATGCTCTTTCTATAAATAGACCCCATACACCATTTGTTGGGTGCACGTTTAGGAAAGACTTGGGCATATCTTTGAGAGCAGAAACTTGAGAGTTTGAAGGCCAATATCCTCCCTTTTCTTGAAACCTTGCTTAGTGCTCCATCTCTCTTTATTTTAACCCTACCTTTTGTGCACGAGAGAGAGATCATACGGGTTCTTAAGATAGTTGATTGAGATCTTTTGAGGAGTTCATCCAAGCAAATTTGATTTGCTTTGTAACTCTTGGTGGGTATACGCCTCCTATATGGTTAGAAGTCACTTGAGAGCCTTGAAGGTGTGAAGGGATCAAGAGTATGTGCAAGGCACGAGGATCACTTTCTTCGTGCAATATCAACCCAAGTGAGATTCCTTAGCGGTTGCCATGGTGTAATAGGAGGCCAAGGTGCTTAGAGCACCTGAGGTTTAGTGTGATTGGCCTTAGTGGTTGATCTTTGTAATAATTTGGTTGAGATATTTGTGGTCTTTGGATTTAGTATCTGATCCTCCAGTAACGAGGAGTATGAAGCGTCAAAGTATCCGAACCCCGGGAAAACATCGCCACGTCAAATGTGTTTGCAATATCGTTTCATCCTGGGAAAACATCGCCACGTCAAATGTGTTTGCAATATCCTTTCATACCCCCATCTTTTGCAAGTTTCACTTTCCATATTCGTGCTTTTGTTGCACACTTGCATGTTTATGCTCTCCAAGGAACCTTGATATAAAAGCTAAATACTTGGCAACTAAAAATGGAGTAGAATTTCCAATAGGTCTTTTCACCCCCTCCAAACCATATCAATCGATCATGCAAAACACACAAAATTTCATTACGTTAGGTTTATACTAAAGCTTGTTCAACCCATTGGTCTTTGTTGCTCTGTGTTGATCAAACTAGATTATTCCACACTAGTCAACATGTTCAAACACATGTACATAATCTTTCTCTCATTTAGATTTTGTTCTTTCATATTGGTTTTTCATGGAACCCTCGTATTTGTTGACAAGTCGGTTTGTATGCTCAAGCAAATTAGCAAGAAAGCACCCTCACCATATACGAGTGTTGCACACCTCCCAAAGCAAGCAATACTAGTAAACCCAAATATCATTCATATCAAAATTCCTTGAAGCCTTCATGTATTCAACTTTTGTCGATTTTCTTGAAAAGCTGGCTAGTATACTCATGTAGGCCTAGACACAACCGTTACTCATTGATATCACGAATGTGACACATGCACTAACTCATTGGGAGTTTCAAGCTATTCTACACTTGTCGTCTTACTTAAAAAGTTGGGCAGTTTGCTTAGCGTGTTCTGTAAAGCACCTTCTCGAAATAGTGTCCTACAAGGAACCTTCCCCAGATACATCTGGTGCTCATCGTGTTCTACAAAGCACCTTCCCTAGATACACCTAGTGCTCGTCTATCCTAGGCGAGCAACACCCGTATACTTCTCTCTCCTTTGAACGATACGACTTTTGTCAACTTTGAAAAATCGCCTGTTATGCTTACGCGGTCAGGATGTGTCAGGAAGACTACCACCCATAGGTATGAGTGGTGATCGCTGACATGCACTAGTAAAAAACAGGCCTTTCGTCCGAAGCATTAGTCCCGGTCGGGTTTTGGACCGGGACTAATGTGACCACTAGTCCCGGTTCCAACGGCTAGGCTTTAGTCCCGGTTCATTTGTGACCTCTAGTCCTGGTTGGTGTTACCAACCGGGACTAAAGGGGTGGTGGCAGGCTGGCGTCAGGCTGGGGCCCCTGCGAGCCCCTTTAGTCCCGGTTGGTATCACCAACCGGGACTAGAGATGGACCTTTAGTCCCGGTTGGTATCACCAACCGGGACTAAAGATATCACTATATATAGTGCTTCATCCAGCCCGAGCCCAAGCTCTCCTTTCTCTGTTTTCTCCTTTCTCTCCTCTGTTCTCTTCCCCTTGCTCGAGCTCATCCTCCATTTTTGCCAAGATTTGTCAAGATTTGAGGCACCACATCTATCCAAGTGTTCACAAAGGTTAGCAACTTTGTCCTTTCATCTCTCATTACTAGATTAGCTCGTGCAATATAATGATTTGTGGGTTTTAGTTTGGGAGTAATTATGTGGGAGTTTATTTGATTTATATGCAATTTGAGCTCAAATTAACTTCTTAGTTTGCATATGTGTAGGTGTGGTTTACTTAGTGCCTTCCCGTCCCCGTCCTAACCACCGTCGATCGCCCACACCGTCCCATCGCCGGCACCACCTTGGTGAGCCTCTTGTTCTTATTCTTTTTATAAAAAAAATCTTATTTGTATGATTTAGATAGTTACTTGTATAATTTTCTTACTTGTATGATTGTTTGTTATACATAGTGCCATGGTTTTGATATCCATCCCCGTCGGCCCTCGTCCGGTTTATGATTCAGATGTGGTATATTCTCTTTTATAACTATTTGTTGCATTTCGTGTTTATGACAATTATGCCCATCAAGTTGACATAGATATTTTTATCTGGGAGGTATGTGAACCGGAAATTGCAACCGACCCTCTTGTCGAGAAGTTAAATTTAGTTGAAAAAGAAAACGAGTATTTGAAAGAAAAATTGAAAAGAATTAAAGAAGAGAAGATGAAATTGGAGTTGTATGTTGCCGATGTCGTCAATGATCACAAGATCAAGATGGATGCAATGCGCTTGAAGATTAGAAAGATTAGAAAATATGCAGTTAATAAAGAGGCTTGGTATCATTATGCTGTTGGATCAATTATTACCTTAGTTGCGATTTTGATCGCATTTGTTGTTGCATTTAAATGCTTTAGCTAGATAGTTTTATGTTGTTTTATGAGAATAAGTGTGTATGAACTTTATGTATGAACTTGTATTAATTTGGTCTTTTCGGTGTTGTGTAATGAAGATGAGTCGGCAATGGATGTACGATGACCGACGCTCTCCCCAGTTCATTAATGGCGTGCATAGTTTTCTGCGTGCGGCTGAGGCAAACAAGCAGAATGGTTTTATGTGTTGTCCATGTGGTGTCTGTAAGAATGATAGGAATTACTCTAGCTCAAAAGTCATTCACGTCCACCTGTTTACGTCCGGTTTCATGTCCGGCTATAACTGTTGGACCAAGCACGGAGAAAGAGGGGTTATAATGGAAGAGAATGAAGAAGAAGAGGATGATGACAACTATCCTGGGTTCCCTGAATACGATGGTACTACAATGGGGGAAGAGAATGAAGAAGAAGAAGCTGAAGAAGAGGCATCAGATGAGCCCGCTGATGATCTTGGTCGGGCCATTGCTGATGCAAAGAGAAACTGCGAAAGTGAAAAGGAGAAGTTGAAGTTGCAGCGCATGTTAGAGGATCACAAAAAATTGTTGTGCCCAAATTGCGAACATGACAAGAAAAAGCTGGGTACCACACTGGAATTGCTGCAATGGAAGGCAGAGAATGATGTATCTGACAAGGGATTTGAAAAGTTGCTGAAAATGTTAAAGAAGATGCTTCCAAAGGACAACAAATTGCCCGACAGTATGTACGAAGCAAAGAAGGCTGTCTACCCTATAGGATTAGAGGTGCAGAAGATACATGCATGCCCTAATGACTGCATCCTTTACCGCGGTGAGGAGTACGAGAATTTGAATGCATGCCCGGTATGCGGTGCATTGCGCTATAAGATCAGCCGCGATGACCATGGTGATGATGTTGAGGGCGAGCGCCCCAGGAAGAGGATTCCTGCCAAGGTGATGTGGTATGCTCCTATAATACCACGGTTGAAACGTTTGTTCCAAAACAAAGAGCATGCCAAGTTGTTGCGATGGCACAAAGAAGACTGTAAGAAAGACGGGAAGTTGAGAGTACCCGCTGATGGGTCGCAGTGGAGAAAAATCGAGAGAAAGTGGCCGGAGTTTGCAGGTGACGCAAGGAACTTATGGTTTGGTATAAGTGCGGATGGCATTAATCCTTTTGGGGAGTAGAGCAGCAATCATAGCACCTGGCCTGTGACTCTATGTATCTATAACCTTCCTCCTTGGTTGTGCATGAAGCGGAAGTTCATTATGATGCCAGTGCTCATCCAAGGCCCTAAGTAACCTGGCAACGACATTGATGTGTACCTAAGGCCATTAGTTGAAGAACTTTTACAGCTATGGGACATAAAAGGTGTACGTGTGTGGGATGAGCACAAACAGGAGGAATTTGACCTACGAGCGTTGCTGTTTGTAACCATCAATGATTGGCCTGCTCTTAGTAACCTTTCAGGACTGACAAACAAGGGATACCATGCATGCATGCACTATTTAGATGAGACCGAAAGTATATATTTGGATAAATGTAAGAAGAATGTGTACCTGGGACATCGTCGATTTCTTCCGATCAAGCATCTCTTAAGAAAGAAAGGCAAGCATTTCTTTTTTTTTGCGGGAAGAAAGGCAAGCATTTCAAAGGTGAGGCAGATCACCGAAAGAAGCCTGACCACCGTACTGGTGATCATATACTTGATATGGTCAAGGATTTAAAAGTAATCTTTGGAAAGGGTCCTGGCGGACAATCTGTTCCGAATGACGCTGACGGACACGCACCCATGTGGAAGAAGAAATCTATATTTTGGGACCTACCCTATTGGAAAGTCCTAGAGGTCTGCTCTGCAATCGACGTGATGCACGTGACGAAGAATCTTTGCGTGAACCTGCTAGGCTTCTTGGGCGTGTATGGGAAGACAAAAGATACACCGGAGGCACGGGAGGACCAACAACGTATGCACGAAAAAGACGGCATGCATCCAAAGCAGTATCAAGGTCCTGCCAGCTACGCTCTTACCAAAGAAGAGAAGGAAATCTTCTTTGAATGCCTGCTCAGTATGAAGGTCCCGTCTGGCTTCTCATCGAATATAAAGGGAATAATAAATATGACAGAGAAAAAATTCCAAAACCTAAAGTCTCATGACTGCCACGTGATTATGACGCAATTACTCCCGGTTGCATTGAGGGGTCTTCTACCGGAAAATGTTCGATTATCCATTGTGAAGCTATGTGCATTCCTCAATGCAATTTCCCAGAAGGTAATCGATCCAGAAATCCTACCAAGGTTACAGAATGATTTGGTGCAATGTCTTGTCAGTTTCGAGTTGGTGTTCCCACCATCCTTCTTCAATATCATGACGCACGTCCTAGTTCACCTAGTCGAAGAGATTGCCATTCTGGGTCCTGTATTTCTACACAATATGTTCCCCTTTGAGAGGTTCATGGGAGTCTTAAATAAATATGTTCATAACCGTGCTAGGCCAGAAGGAAGCATCTCTAAAGGCCATGAAACAGAGGAGGTTATTGAGTTTTGTGTTGACTTTATTCCTGACCTTAAGCCGATTGGTGTTACTGAATCGCGGCATGAGGGGAGACTGAGTGGAAAAGGCACGCTAGGAAAGGATTCAGTAATATGTAGGGACGGGCATTCTTGGGCCCAAGCACACTACACAGTTCTACAAAATTTCACCTTGGTGGCTCCGTATATCGAGGAACACATGGATATTGTACGCTCCAAGAACCCAGCGCAGTCTGACCCCTGGATTAAACGTACACACATGGCGACTTTCGGCGGTTGGTTGCAAACACATCTCATGAATGACGACAGTGTTGGAGATGAGTTGTACTTGTTGGCCAAGTCACCATCTTCGACTATATTGACTTTCAAAGGGTACGAGATTAATGGGAATACATTTTACACGATCGCCCAAGATAAAAAGAGCACCAACCAAAATAGTGGTGTCCGCTTTGATGCAACAAACACCAATAGGGAAAAGGACACATATTATGGTTACATAGAGGAGATATGGGAACTTGACTATGGACGTGAGTTTAAGGTCCCTTTGTTTCGGTGCAAATGGGTCAATCTGACAGGAGGCGGGGTAAAGGTAGACCCGCAGTACGGAATGACAATAGTGGATCTCAACAATCTTGGGTACACAGACGAACCATTCGTCCTAGCCAATGATGTGGCGCGGGTTTTCTATGTGAAGGACATGTCTACCAAACCGAGAAAAAGGAAAGATAAGGAAGCGAATACATCATACGGTGAGCCAAAGCACCACATAGTTCTTTCAGGGAAAAGAAACATCGTGGGAGTGGAGGACAAGACAGACATGTCAGAAGATTATGAAAAGTTTCATGAAATTCCTCCCTTCACAGTGAAGACTAACCCAAGCATCCTGTTAAATGATGAAGATTGTCCATGGTTGCGGTGCAAAGGGACACACGCGAAGAAAAAGTTTTATACCCCAAGATCCCACTCTGGGATGTGATCGGCTTCACCGTCATCGCTTTCTTCTCTAGTGAGTAGCCGAGATAGTCCAGTTTGTACACGAAGTGCATCCAGTTTTTGCCGTAACCCTCTCAACTTTTTAGCACATGCTATGTGGGTGAAATGATGATACTATGCCAAGTTTCAACCTTTTCAGAGCTCATTTGTAGTGCTTTTCAATTTCACGGTCATTTAGCTCAAAAAAATCATTAAATGCATGAAAAATAGCAAATGAAGTTAGAAAGGGTTGAAATTTGAGGATGTGGCTTTGAATGGTGCATATTGAATGCACAAAAATTCTGGAGTTGAAATAAGTTTAAAAAATGAAATGCCTTTGTAACAGATGAGTTTTCGTCCGAAACCTTGATACTTCGAAGGAGATGGTCCAGTTTGTACACGAAGTGCATCCAGTTTTTGCCATAACCCTCTCAACTTTTTAGCACATGCTATGTGGGTGAAATGATGATACCATGCCAAGTTTCAACCTTTTCAGAGTTCATTTGTAGTGCTTTTCAATTTCAGGGTCATTTAGCTCAAAAAAAATCATTAAATGCATGAAAAATAGCAAATGAAGTTAGAAAGGGTTGAAATTTGAGGATGTGGCTTTGAATGGTGCATATTGAATGCACAAAAAGTCTAGAGTTGAAATAAGTTTAAAAAAATGAAATGCCTTTGTAACAGATGAGTTTTCGTCCAAAACCTTGATACTTCGAAGGAGATGGTCCAGCTTGTACACGAAGTGCATCCAATTTTTGCCGTAACCCTCTCAACTATTTAGCACATGCTATGTGGGTGAAATGATGATACCATGCCAAGTTTCAACCTTTTCAGAGTTCATTTGTAGTGCTTTTCAATTTCAGGGTCATTTAGCTCAAAAAAATCATTAAATGCATGAAAAATAGCAAATGAAGTTAGAAAGAGTTGAAATTTGAGGATGTGGCTTTGAATGGTGCATATTGAATGCACAAAAAGTCTGGAGTTGAAATAAGTTTAAATTAAAGTTATTCACAAACTAGTGATTCACACAAATTTCAAAGAATTCAAATTTAAACTATTCAAATTTGAAAACTACTGGCACTAGCGAAAAGTTTATAGTTTTTGTGACCTAAAGCAAAAAGATTCACTCAAAAACTCTAAGTATTGCCTGTTAATTAGTAGAAACAAAAGTAAAAAAATAAAGCAAAAAACAAAAACAGAAAACATGAAAAACACCTTTAGTCCCGGTTGCCACCACCAACCGAGACAAAAGGTCCTTCTCCCGCCCGTAATTTGGACCGCCGAAAACAGACCTTTAGTCCCGGTTGGTGGTGGCAACCGGGACTAAAGGGTAGGCCTTTAGTCCCGGTGCGTGGCACCAACCGGGACTAAAGACCCTTTAGTCCCGGTTGGTGCCACGCACCGGAACTAAAGGCCTCTGGGTATTTAAACTGCCCCCTTCTCCCCCAAATCTTCCTCTCCCTCGCCCGATCGACCAGCTGCTCCTCGACGCGTCCGCTCCCGCCGCCGCCTCCACGCGACGCCGTCAGGCTGCCCGACCGCGCCCTCGACGTCAGCTCCCGCCGCCGGCCTCCACGCGCCGCCCGAGCCCGCCGGCGCTGCTCTCCTCCTTGCGCCGCACGCTCTCCTCCACGCGCCCCGGCCGGCCTCACCTCGCTGACGCGCGCCTCCATCCCCTCTGCCGCCTCTGCCCGACGCCGGAACGCGCCTCTCACGGCGGGCCGCCCCTCTACCCGACGCCGGCCGCGCCGCCGTCCTCTGCCCGACGTCGCCGCTCCTCCACGCGCCTCCCTCCGTCTCCGGCGTCCTCCCCGCCTCCCTCCGTCCACCGGCATGCCTCCCTCCATCTCCGGCGTCCTCCCCGCCTCCCTCCGCCCCGGCGATCCCGCTTGGTGAGCCTCTCCTCCTCCTTTTGTTCATCTTTTTTGATTTTTTTTAATTTGTTCATATTTTTTTGTGTGTAGATGAATGTTAATTAGATTGATTTATTATGTATTTTTGTGTGTAGATGAATGTTAGATGGATATGTAGATGGATAGATGTTATATTGATGTATGTTAGAATGATGGATGAATAGAAATGTTAGATAGATGGATGTTAAATGGATGAATAGAAATGTTGTTCAAGTGTGGGTTCTCTATAAAAAGAATGGTTGGATCAATGCTATAAAATGTTGTTCAAATTTGCCCATCTATCATAGTTGTAAAAGTTTATTAAATATGAGTAGCATAATAAAATGATAATTATTGCATAGGAATTTGTTTTCATAAGAATTTGTTCTCGACGTCGACGATGCCCGGCCCGCATCCTCGTCGTCGACTCGGTGGCGACAACCTGCTTGAGAGGCGCCATGTCCGGGACTGGGCTCCGCCGGGCTGGCACTGGGAGGTGCTACCTTCCGGGGCGCGCAGCTTGGTGGGGAATCGGGCTCCCGTCGTCGACCCGGAGCTTCTTTGGTGGCGGTTGCGTGGGCCACTATCGGTGCGGAGGCAGCCGGCCCCCGAGGAGGTGGTACGTCGCCATGTCAGGGAGAAGGACGAGCACGTCCGTCGCTACATGGTTGCGTTGGACGTCAGGTTCTCCAATACCTGGCAGATTCTTCAGGGATCTCACCCGAGCTATGATCCTGTGATGGTTCCTTCTCTTTTGGTGTCCACCGCCCACGCCTCAGGAACCACGAGTCAACTGGATTATTCGATAATATTCGAGCTGTATTAGTGATGTTATATGATAATATTCAAGATGTATTAGTGATAATATTCGACAATATTCGATGATGCATTAACTGGATTATTCGAAATGTATTGGTTTTTGCTTATTGAATGCATTCTAATTTGAATACTAAATTGTTTTATCTTTCTTCTGGATTAGTTAAGCTATGGACTATAGCGGCAGAGACGACCATGATCAAGAGGATATCATGTTCGACATGATACGCTCCCAAAACCCAGAGATTAAACCAGATGACGGCTCACAATATCTGAACGAGTCCGGTGAGGGAATTGAGGAAGAACCAATAGACGAAGGGCACACAAACAATGATGGCGAAGGAAATGTTCTTCAATTAACAAAGTCCGGCGAGGTATATATATATATATATATATATATATATATATATATATATATATATATATATAAGGCCTCTGATGATCATTACATGTATTAATTGATTTGTATATATATATATATTAACGAATCTTTCTTCTTTTAGCCCTCCGGATCGAGCAAATCTTCTACAAGGGTAGTACGAGGCCCGGCCAAAAAGTTGCCCGATGGCATAAAGTACAACATCGATGAAATCAAAGAAGATGGCGAACCGATTGCTCCTAAAAATAATGCGGACAAATTTATACGTCAATGCGGAGTTATTGTTAGGGACCAAATCCCGATCACCGTTCAAGAATGGAATAAACCAAAGGAAGATCGAGGAATTAGTTTTGTCGACGAAAGAGCAAAAAATCTGCTTTGGGATACGCTCATGTCACATTTCACCCTATCAGAGGGTTTCACAGATCTCCAACGGGAGAAAGTCAAGAAGTGTGCTCTTAAGAAGATGGCCACACAATTCCAGACTTGGAAGAAAAAATTATGGGCCAACTACGTCAACGCAGAAAAGAAGACTCCAGAATTCACTGGACCACTAGAGAAGGTAAAAGATCACTGGGACTTATTTGTGGAGTTCAAGGAATCGGAAGCAGCTAAGGAATGGTCGAGGAAAAACAAGATAAATACTGAGAAAAAAAAGTTTCACCATGTTCTGGGGCCAGGTGGCTACAAGACTGGGTTGCCTAAGTGGGATGAATCTGAGGAAAAGATGATTGTTGCAGGGGTCACTCCAAAAATAGTGGGTTGGCCCGACAGGTGCAGGACTTGGTTTTATGCGCATGGGGGAAAGTTGGACCCAAAGACAAGGGAGATTATTGAACAGGCAAGTCTTAAAGAAGCCTCGGACGCTTTACTTGAAGCAATAAAAGAGGCTCGAACGGGGGTGTTCCAGCCCAAGAGAGAGAACGACGAGCTTACACGCGCCCTCAAGAATCCTGAACGACGAGGCAAAGGCGTTGTTCCGTGGGTTGAGGGGTTTGCGGAGTGGAACGACACTTACAGAAGCCGTGCGAGAAAGAAGAAGCAGGATGCAGACCAGAAGAAGCAGGATGCAGACCGGCTTCAAAAGGTAGAATCAAAAAACACGGAGTTGGAACGCGCTTTCATGCGGCAGCAGGAGCAGATCGACACAATTAGCCAGCAAAGGGCGTCTCAGCGGCAGGAGCAACCAGATCCAGCATTGGATAGTACCATCCCATCTATGCCAAAAAGCAACGTGGGTTCCACGGGGGTCCCGGCCGATGATGCACTGCTGGCTCACTACCCCGTGGATGATATCCAAGAGACAACAACTTGTGAGCTACACATGAAAATGAAGAACATATCCATGAAGGTGGCGGCGGCTTTGCTTTACCGAATGCACCTGAAGCAACCATCCACGGCAATCCGATTCCACCTGGCTATGCTCGTGTCGGGGTGGATGAAGTTCTGTCGGGATATGACTCACTATAGCTTGACTTTCCTGGAGGTCAAGGGGAGCAGACACTGGGAGAAGCCATACGTGGTCTCATTGTATGGAGAAAGGAATGCATCGTGTTTCCAAACTCGGTGCCAAGGCCACCGACTCTGTCGTGGGTGCAAGTCTGACAGTAGTGTGTGGGGGTAGGAATGAGAGGGCAGAGCCTAGCTACGGCACAGGTGTTACACTCGGATTTACGAGTTCAGGCCCCTCAGCGGTGGAGGTAATAGCCCTACGTCTCGGTGCTCTGGAGCTGTATTGCTTGAGTGTATGATTACAACAGGTTGCGAACCCTTGGAATGGAGCAGGGGGCGGCTTATATAGTCTCGCCAGCCCTCCCATCAACGCCAGCCATTACAGGGGGTTAAGAGGGGTATAAGTGCGCCAGGTAACGGGCGTATTGATGACAATTAATACAGGAGAACGTGCGTCCCGACCGTTGCACTCCTGGAGACTCCTGGTCTTCTCTGGCCGAGTGACTTTCGGGTGTTCCGAGTGAAACGAGTCTGTCGAGTGAACTCTTGCCTCCCGAGTGGTTTGTAGAACTCCGAGTGAATGTCAGTCTGCGGAATTCTGGGTTGTTGATCTGGCCCTGGGGCCCAGTGTAAGACGTGTGGCGTCCTAGGGTAGGGTCCATAAGTCAGGCCTATTACCCTATCCCTAGTACATGCCCTCGTCATTAGCCCCCGAATCGGTCGAGGTTAGGTGGGTCGAGTCAAGGCGAATTTCCAGATGAGTTGAGTGCTACGGGAGTGCTCAAGAACTCTAACTGGTCATTGGACGCCCTTGTTTTCGCATCGCACCTTGACGGATTCTGGACCGTACGACGTCCGAGTGAAATGAGTGGTCTTCATCCGGATGAGTAGTTTCTGTCCGAGTGAGTAGCTTCCATCCGAGCGAGTAGTTTCCCATCCGAGTGAAATGAGTAGCCATATGCCGTGCACCGGAGCGGATCCGAGCGAACGCGGCACGTCTTTGGAGTGAAGGCAATCGGGTTGCCGGACTCCGGATTTTGCGGGATTTGAAACCATACTTGAGCGCGCGTAAACGGTTGCAGCGCAATGTGTGGGGAAAGTGGGGCGTGATGCCTCGATTTTCGCCCCACTTTTCGCCATGTACCGCTGGATCTTTGGCGGCACGATTTGAGGAGATCTGCGGGCCCGCGGTTTAGCGGCGTGGATTGGGGAGCGGTGCGGGCGGCGATATAAGAGGCGGCCATGGCAGAGAGTGAGAAAGAGAGACAGATCCCCTTTTCTCAACTCCCCCAATCTGCCTGATCCCTTCTCCCGCGACCCACTCCGTGCAAATCTTCTTCGGTGCCGGCGAGTTCAGCGGCGATGGCGAAGGACAAGACCGCTAAGCTCGAGAAGGCGAAGAAGGCGGCGAGGGGAAGGAAGGCTTCGAGCTCGCGAGCCATGCTCCCGCCCGGGTGGATCCAGAGCGACTGGATCCCGCCAACCACCATGCTCGACGACGTCAACGGGCTCGTCGTGGACGGGCTGATCCGCGACGGGACGTGGAGGCTGCCGGAGGAGGGGGAGATCGAGCCCGCGCCGTGCCCCGGGGAGCGAGTGCTTCTCACCACGCACGTGGAGCGAGGTTTCTCCATGCCACCCCATCCTTTTTTCCGCGGATTCTTGAACTTCTTTGGTGCTCAACTCCACCATCTGCCTCCAAACGCTATTATGTATCTCGCCGCATTTGTTTCTTTGTGCGAAAACTTTCTGGGTTGTCCGCCACACTGGGGTTTGTTCAAACATATCTTCACGTGCCGATCTCAATCGATTAAGAAGGTTGACCCGAATGGAGACAGGACGCACGTGATCCAGATGTGCAGTGGCCTAGGTATTCAGATGAGGGGTAAGAGTGCATTCGCATCCATGTCTTTTCCCGACTCGGTGAGGGGCTGGCAGTCGACCTGGTTTTACTGCAACGACCTGCCATGTTCGGGCTCGTCGACTGGTCTTCCTCCTTATACGACCGAGAGGATTCAGTCTCCTCCTTCGCTGACAGTTGATAAAAAGGAGAAGATGGATGTAGGGATCTTGATGACTGTCGTGGTTAGTCTGATTCAGGGTGGATTGACTGGCCTTGACCTTCTGGAGGTATTTCTCAATCGGAGGATCTAGCCGCTGCAGGAGCGGGCTCACCCCATGTGGCTCTACACGGGACCCAGTGATCCGACCCGAGTGCATCCGGAAGACGTCGAGGAGAAAAACGTGGAACAGTGGATCAAATGCATCACTAGCGCACGTGACAATCCGCGAGGGTCGAGACGGATCCCGCCCTACGACGCCAACAACCTGCCGTTGGAGGTATGACACGCATTTCCGAGCGAATCACTTATGCGCAAATGTTCCGAATGAACTGAGTAATCTGACTGAACCGACTATCTCTGATCTTTATGTCTTTGCAGGAATTCCAAAAGATGTTATCGCCTGTGCCGAATGGAGAACAACTTGTCGGAGGTGCGGAGAGTGAGCATGGCAGCGCCGGGGGCAGCTACGCGGAGGACAGCGAGGAGGAAAGTGAAGACTCGGACGGCAGCGACGATGACGAGTCTTCTCTTTCTCCGGAGCTGGGCTACGAGCACGGCTCCAAATGAGCCCAGGATCCGAGTGAAGGCTCGGAGAAGGAGGCGGTTCCGAGTGCTAAGGCTCCAAAGCGCGCTCGGACGCCGACGCCTGCGCCGACTGAGAAGGCCGCCAAGCAGCCCAAGGTCGCTTCCCCCAAGCCTCGGAAGGCTCTGCCCCGAATCAAGGTCGTTGTGCCTGTCGCCTCAACGTGAGTATTCTTCTCAGCTTTTCTTTTCTGTCTTTGCTAACTTTTGTGATTCTTCTGACTGAGTGCATCTTATGAACCCGTGCTGCAACCTCGACGACGTCTCCCATGCAGATTGATGGGGATCGCACCGAAGCTGAGACGGCAGACGCGGCCACTTCTCAGAGAGGTAACAATAACTTCATCTTTACCGTAACTTGTCATTCGACTGAAATGTCCTCGTTTGATTGAATCGTGCATTGCGACTGATTGCGCCGAGTGAACGTAATGTTTGTAGAGGTCATCCGCGTCAGAGATGATGATGGAGAGCTGCCGCGGAGGGCCACTGAGAAGGAGACCCCAGTTCCGACTGCTCCTCAGACCACCACACGAAAGACGCCGCCGAACGAAGTGCCTCGAGCTCCACCTGCGCCCGCTTTGACCGTGCCTCTGGGGCAAGGTTCTCAAGCTGGGGCTGGTCTTGCTGCGATTCCGTCGACTGACCTGGCCTCGGTTCCGACTGCTCCCGTCAACATCTTCACTCTGTACAAGACGTCGGAGGACCAAACCAGGGCCAGCAAGGAAGCGATGATCCAGGCGGAATTGATGACCCAACGGCTCAGGGAGATGTGTGCGGTCGGGAAGCTAGCTTATGATGCCAGTGTCGCTCTCCAGGAGAATGTCCGAGTAAGTGCTCTTGTAAGTTGACCTCCAAGTCTTTTTTCTACGGTAGGAATTCCAGTTGGAAAGTATCTGGTACACCCACTGGGTGTTTTTGTGTTTTGGCCGTCACTCGGACCGGGCGGACCGGTTCCGAGTGGATACCATTCCAGTGGGGGCACGCTGAGTGCACCCACCGGGTGTAGTCGCCGAGACTGCCGTCGACTGCGGGTAGTCGGCGGGAGTCTTAGAGCTTAGAACTTTTTTTTTTTTTTTTGCTTTCGGCCATCACTCGGATCAGGCGGACCGTTCCGAGTGGATACCATTCCAGTGGGGGCACGCTGAGTGCACCCACTGGGTGTAGTCCCCGAGACTACCGTCGACTGCGGGCAGTCGGCGGAAGTCTTAGAACTTAGGATCTGATACTGGTCAAGCTTGTTCCTTCCAGGAGTGTCGATCTCTGGGCACCTATTTTTTTTGTGTGTTTGGCCATCACTCGGATCGGGCGGACCGTTCCGAGTGGATACCATTCCAGTGGGGGCACGCTGAGTGCACCCACTGGGTGTAGTCCCCGAGACTGCCGTCGACTGCGGGCAGTCGGCGGGAGTCTTAGAACTTAGGATCTGATACTGATCAAGCTTGTTCTTCCCTTGTCGAATGGTACTTCAGGATATTTCTTGACGTTAACTGTTCTCTCTTGTATTTTAGAAAACTTGTGAGCTTGGGACTCAGTACGTGGCACTGGAGAAGGAAACGGCCCAGCTCCGAGTGAATTTGGAGGTGGAGAGGAGGAACACGGCGCGTGCTCAAGCAGAGCTCAAGACTATGGGAGGTAAGCTTCAATTGCCGAGCATTCTGCCTTCACCTTTTTTCGTTCTTTGAACCGAGTGACTTCACTCGAACAGATGTGCGTAGTGTAACCACCGACTCCAAGTGCGGCTCAAAACTTCTATCTCTTTAGATACCATGAAGCAGGCACTCGAGAACAAGGACAACGAACTGGCTGGAGCGCAGCAAATCGCGAAGGAGAAGACTAAGGCCGCCGAAGAGAAGCTGGCCTCATTCGGGAAGCTCGAAGCAGAGAACGCATCGCTGAAGAAAGAGGTACTGGAGCTCAAGAAGCAGCAAACCGAGTGGGAGAGCAAGCTCAAGATCCAGGCGGAAGCCTTCGCGAAAGTGAAGGAGACTCTGAATGAGAAGGTCACCCAGTTGATCAAGAAGAAGGACGCCCTGGAGAAGTACATAGAGGAGTTCACGGAGGAGATGTACACCAAGCTTGCAGGTAACTTATATCGACCGAGCGCATTTCAACTTTTCTCCGAGTGAACTTCTTGCATGCTGATGTTCAACTCTCCTCTTTTCTTCTTTGCAGAGTACTGCCGAGACTTCGATCTGGAAACTGACAGAATCGAGAAGGATCTGGATCCTTCCGTTTCACTCGTCGGTGATAAGGCTGCTATGGGCATCCTGCGGGTGGAAACCCGCATCGAAGACGTCCAAGGGTATATCATCCGTCTGCGGGGTGCACTCGGCAGAATCGACAAGGAGCTGTGGCCAGAAGACACCCTCAACACCGATCTGGAGGCCATGATGACTCGCCTCAATGACATTCCCAGCCGAGTGCAAGCGTGGAAGAAGTCGGCTGCTCGCTACGGGGCCGACGTGGCGCTCTCCCTGGTCCGAGTGCATTGCAAGGAGGCCAAGGAGGAGAAACTGAAGGCTCTCCAAGTTGCCAACACGAAGAAACTCCAGTTTGAGGACTTCATGGAGACGTTCATCGAAGCGGCCACTCGGATTGCGGACGGAATTGACTTGGATGTCTTTGTCGAGCCAGCCAGCCCTACAGGGGCGTGAAAAAACTTTAAGTCTCATCCATTAACCTTGGTATGCCAAGTGGAATTGTAATCGTTAAACTCTTTTGGGCTTTGGGCCCGCGTACTCGTATTCGCTTTTGAACTTCCGGAGTTAATCGAATGCTTTCCTTCGAGTTTTTCACATCTTTGAACTGGGTTTTGACTTAGGCGAAGACTGGTTCGCAGCTAAGCCTCCGAGTGAGAGGGATGCTCTTCACTCGGAGTAATTTTTAACTTGGGCGGAAGCTGGTCCGCAGCCAAGCCCCCCGAGTGAGAGGGTTACTCTTCACTCGGAGTAGTTTTTAACTTGGGCGGAAGCTGGTCCGCAGCCAAGCCCCCGAGTGAGAGGGTTGCTCTTCACTCGGAGTAGCGTTTAACTTGGGCGGAAACTGGTCCGCAGCCAAGCCCCCGAGTGAGAGGGTTGCTCTTCACTCGGAGTAGTTTTTAGGCTTGGGCGAAAGCTGGTCCGCAGCCAAGCCCCCGAGTGAGAGGGTTGCTCTTCACTCGGAGTAGCGTTTAACCTGGGCGGAAGCTGGTCCGCAGCCAAGCCCCCGAGTGAGAGGGTTGCTCTTCACTCGGAGTAGCGTTTTAGACTTGGGCGAAAGCTGGTCCGCAGCCAAGCCTCCGAGTGAGAGGGTTGCTCTTCACTCGGAGTAGTTTTTAACTTGGACGGAAGCTGGTCCGCAGCCAAGCTTCCGAGTGGGAGGGTTGCTCGTCACTCGGAGTAGTTTTTAACTTGGGCGGAAGCTGGTCCGCAGCCAAGCCCCCGAGTGAGAGGGTTGCTCTTCACTCGGAGTAGCGTTTAACTTGGGCGGAAGCTGGTCCGCAGCCAAGCCCCCGAGTGAGAGGGTTGCACTTCACTCGGAGTAGCGTTTAACTTGGGCGGAAGCTGGTCCGCATCCAAGGCCCCGAGTGAGAGGGTTGCTCTTCACTCGGAGTAGCGTTTTAGACTTGGGCGAAAGCTGGTCCGCAGCCAAGCCTCCGAGTGAGAGGGTTGCTCTTCACTCGGAGTAGTTTTTAACTTGGACGGAAGCTGGTCCGCAGCCAAGCTTCCGAGTGAGAGGGTTGCTCGTCACTCGGAGTAGTTTTTAACTTGGACGGAAGCTGGTCCGCAGCCAAGCTTCTGAGTGAGAGGGTTGCTCGTCACTCGGAGTAGTTTTTAACTTGGGCGGAAGCTGGTCCGCAGCCAAGCCCCCGAGTGAGAGGGTTGCTCTTCACTCGGAGTAGCGTTTAACTTGGGCGGAAGCTGGTCTGCAGCCGAGCTCCGAGTGAGAGGGTTGCTTGTCACTCGGAGTAGTTTTTAACTTGGACGGAAGCTGGTCCGCAGCCAAGCCCCCGAGTGAGAGGGTTGCTCTTCACTCGGAGTAGGTTTTAACTTAGGCGCAAAAACTGGTTTGCAGCTAAGTTGAACGGCATACACCCACTGGGGGTCGTAAGCCAGAGAATGCGTACGAGCGAACTTCAACGTAGAACTGGAAAAGTCATGCTTTTATTCATCAAATGTCACTCAAGTACTTTTTATTACATCTCATCATCAAGTATAAAATCGTCGCAGCAAATCTGCATTCCAAGCACGGGGCTCGTCTACTTGCTTCTGAAGGTTGTACAGGCGGTATGCTCCATTGTGCAGAACCTTTGACACGATAAAGGGGCCTTCCCACGCGGGAGCAAGCTTGTGAGGTCGCTGTTGATCCACTCGGAGGACAAGATCTCCTTCCTGAAAGGTCCGACTTCGGACGTGCCTGCTATGAAAACGTCGTAGATCCTGCTGATTAATGGTTGAACGGATCAGAGCCATCTCCCTTTCCTCCTCCAAGAGATCAACGGCGTCTTGCCGTGCTTGCTCAGCTTCAGCTTCAGAGTACAGTTCCACTCGGGGCGAATTATGGAGCAAGTCACTCGGCAGGACGGCTTCAGCTCCGTACACCATGAAGAAGAGAGTACGATTGGTGGACCGGTTGGGGGTCGTCCTCAAGCCCCAAAGAACCGATGGCAACTCGGTGACCCAGGCTCCAGCTGCATGATCCAAATCGCGCATGAGTCGCGGCTTTAACCCCTGAAGTATCAGTCCATTTGCTCTCTCCGCTTGTCCATTCGACTGCGGGTGTGCCACAGATGCATAATCGACTCGGGTACCCTGACCGGCACAGAATGTCCTGAACTCTTCTGAGTCAAAGTTTGAACCGTTGTCAGTGATGATGCTGTGGGGCACGCCGTATCTGAATACTATCTCCTTCATGAACTTGATCGCCGTACGAGAGTCTAGTTTCTTGATGGGTTTGGCTTCGATCCACTTAGTGAACTTGTCGATTGCAACCAGCAAGTGAGTGAATCCACTCGCCCCCGTCCGGAGGGGACCTACCATGTCGAGTCCCCGGACTGCAAACTGCCAGACGAGTGGAATGGTCTTCAGAGCAGACGCAGGCTTGTGGGATAAGTTCGCATAGAACTGGCACCCGGCACAGTGTTGGACTATCTCCTGCGCAGCTTCATTGGCACGGGGCCAGAAGAAACCGGCTCGGTAAGCTTTAGCCACGATTGTCCGAGAGGATGCGTGGTGCCCACAAGTTCCCGAGTGAATCTCCTCCAGGAGCAGTCGACCTTCTTCCGGAGAAATGCAGCGCTGAGTCACACCGGTGATGCTCTTTCTGTATAACTGATCACCGACCACTTCAAAGGCTTTGGACCTGCGAACAATCTGGCGGGCCTCAGCTTCGTCTTCTGGAAGCTTCTGCCTGAGCAGGTATGCGATGTAAGGCACCGTCCACTCGGGCGTGATTGCTAGGACCTCCATTACCAAATCAATGACTGCCGGGACTTCAACCTCAGTCGGATCAGACGGACTGACCGCTTGCGGGGGCTCTTCCGTGAAGGGATCTTCTTTTACAGTCGGGGAACGTAAATGCTCGAGGCAAACATTGCTGGGTATGGATTTCCGAGTGGACCCGATTTTTGCCAGATCGTCTGCCTCCTGATTCTTGGCTCGGGGAACGTGATGCAGCTCCAGACCTTCAAATTTCTTTTCCAACTTTCTCACTGCGTTGGAGTATCCTATCATAGCGGGGCTTCTGATGTCCCACTCCTTCATCACTTGGTTCACAACTAGATCCGAGTCTCTGTAGACCATCAGGCGCCGGACGCCGAGTGAAATGGCCATACGTAGACCATAGAGGAGCGCTTCGTACTCGGCTTCGTTGTTGGAGGAATCAAAGTGAATCTGCAGAACATATCTGAGACGATCGCCCTTCGGGGATATTAACACAACTCCAACTCCTGAACCATTCAGCATCTTGGAACCGTCAAAGAACATGGTCCAGTGTTCCGGGTGACTCTGAGTCGGTTGCTGCTGTTCAGTCCACTCGGCTAGGAAATCGGCTAATGCTTGGGATTTGATCGCCTTCTTTGCCTCGAACTTGATGTCCAGGGGTAGGAGCTCGATAGCCCACTTCGCCACTCGACCAGTCGCGTCCCGATTGTTCATGATCTCAGACAGTGGGGCGTCGCTGACGATTGACACAGAGTGCTCCTGGAAGTAATGGGCTACTTTCTTCGTAGTCAGATAAATGCCGTAGACGAGCTTCTGGTAATGAGGATACCTCTGTTTGGACGGAGTCAGAACTTCAGAAATATAATAGACTGGGTGCTGCATTTTGTAAGCCTTACCCTGTTCTTCTCGCTCGACTGTGAGGACAGTGCTGACAACTTGACCAGTGGCCGCGATGTACAAAAGCAACGACTCCTTTTCATTCAGAGAGGCAAGCATCGGCTGGGTGGAATGCAGGGCTTTGAGCTCGACAAACGCTGCTTGTGCTTCAGCAGTCCACTCGAACGAATCAGATTTCTTCATCAATCGGTACAGGGGCAGTGCCTTCTCACCAAGACGGGAGATGAATCGGCTCAGAGCTGCAAGGCAACCCGTAAGCTTCTGTACATCATGAAGACGCTCTGGACGTTTCATTCGTACAATCGCCCTGATCTTCTCAGGATTGGCATCTATCCCTCGTTCGGAAACGAGGAAACCGAGTAGTTTGCCCCCAGGAACTCCGAAAGTGCACTTTGCTGGATTCAGTTTGATGTCATACTTCCGCAGATTTGCGAAAGTTTCAGCTAAGTCAGCCAGCAGGTCGGAACCTTTTCTGGACTTGACCACGATATCATCCATGTACGCCTCAATATTCCGACTGATCTGTTTTTGCAAACACTTCTGGATCATGCGCATGAAAGTGGCACCGGCATTTTTGAGGCCGAATGGCATGGTGATATAGCAGAAACACCCGAATGGGGTGATGAAGGCAGTTTTTATTTCGTCCGGCCCATACAGTCGGATCTGGTGGTACCCGGAGTACGCATCCAGAAAAGACAGACGCTCACAACCCGCAGTGGAATCTACGATTTGATCTATGCGGGGGAGTGGGAAGTGATCCTTGGGGCAGACCCGATTAATGTGCTTGAAATCAATGCACATTCGGAGAGACTTGTCCTTCTTAGGGACCATGACGACGTTGGCGAGCCACTCGGAGTGGTACACCTCACGGATGAACTCGGCTGCGAGGAGCCGAGCAACTTCTTCGCCAATGGCCTTCCTCTTCTGTGTAGCAGAGCGACGGAGATGCTCCTTCACATGTTTCGCCTTTGGGTCGACTCGCAAATGATGCTCAGCCAGCTCCCTGGGTACACCCGGCATGTCAGATGGTTTCCATGCGAAGATGTCCCAGTTCTCACGGAGGAACTGGACGAGCGCTTCTTCCTATTTGCTGTCGAGTGTTGTTGATATGTTGGTGGGAACAGCATTGGGATCTTCCGGGTGGATGTGCACAGGCTTCGTGTCGCCGGCCGACTGAAATGCAGATTCTGCAGCCGGCTTCTTCGAGCGCAACAGATCACTCGGATCGGCGTTCTTCTTGTACTCTTCCAGCTCCACCATGGCCATCTGCTCATCGGCTATCTTGGACCCTTGCTGGAAACACTCTTCCGCGCGCTGTCGACTGCCAGTCACTGTGATTACACCTTTGGGGCCCGGCATCTTCAGCTTGAGATACACATAACATGGACGGGCCATGAAACGTGCATACGCTGGCCGACCGAGGACGGCGTGATATGCGCTGCGGAAGTTGACTACTTC
This sequence comes from Elymus sibiricus, assembly GCA_039707655.1. Taxonomy (NCBI): domain Eukaryota; kingdom Viridiplantae; phylum Streptophyta; class Magnoliopsida; order Poales; family Poaceae; genus Elymus; species Elymus sibiricus. The sequence goes on from CM077668.1 coordinate 125,686,774, forward strand.
GAAGGTCAACCTTTCCTTCCGAAAGTTCCTGTCGTCTCCAAAGGCCACATCCAGGGCGATTTGCCCGAGTGACTTTGCTTTCTTGCCGGGGATCACTCCGTGGAACTGCATGCTGCTCTCGCTGAGTCGGGACATCGGAATGCCCATTGCTTGCAGAGTGTCATCGTACAGTATGTTCAGTCCGCTCCCTCCGTCCATGAGGACCTTGCGCAGTCGGACGCCTCCCACGACTGGGTCGACCACCAGTGCCTGCCGCCCAGGGGTGGCAATATAGGCTGGGTGATCCAACTGATCAAAGGTGATCGGAGTCTTCGACCAGTTCAGAAACTTTGTCGTCGCCGGCGCAGCCATGTTCACTTCTCGATTGATGACTTTCAATCGGCTCCTGCTCTCTACATCTGCAAAGATCATCAGGGTTGCATTGACACTGGGGAAGGGTTCATCTTTGTCTCCGTCATCAGCGTCTTCTGGGCTCTTCTCACTCGACGGGTCCTCTCGGAACTGCTGGATCAACAGTCTGCACTGTCGAGTGGTATGTTTGGGCAATACCACATTGCCATCTTCATCCTTTCTGGTGTGGATGTGACACGGTAAATCGAGGACATCTTTGCCCGACTGATCTTTCTTTTTCTTCGGGACCCATTTATCCTTGGCTTTCCCCTTGTTCTTGGCTTGACCGGCCAGAGCGGCAACCTCGGCCTGAGCCGAACCATCAGCCTTGCGCTTCGGCTTCCGACTGGGATTACTGTTTCCGGGGTTGGGCTCGCTGGTTTTCCCTTTGCCGTTACGGAGACGGTCTTCCTCTTCTCCATTTGCGTACCGAGTGGCTATCTCCATCATTCGGCTCATGGTCAAAGCTCCTGACCGACCGAATTTCAGGATGAGCTCCCGATATCTGACTCCTGCCTTAAAGGCGCAGACGGCTTGATGTTCTGTGACGTTTTCCACCACGTGATGCAAGGTTGTCCACCGGTGGATGTACTCCCTCAGCGTTTCATTCGGTTTCTGCACGCAGTGCTGCAACTCAGACAATCCAGCCGGGCGTTTGCATGTGCCCTCGAATGTCTTGATGAACACTCGGGTCAAATCCTCCCAGCAGTATATGCTGGCCGGAGCGAGCTGATTGAGCCAGGCGCGGGCGGACCCTTCAAGCATCAATGGCAAATGCTTCATAGCCACGTAATCGTTTCCTCCTCCAATCTGCACAGCCACTCGGTAATCCTCTAACCAAGTCTCTGGCTTGGACTCACCGGTGAACTTGCTCACTCCAGCCGCCAATCTGAAGTTTGGCGGAATCTCAGCAGCCCGGATGGCCCTACTGAAACACTCGGGCCCGGAGATAAATGCTCCACTTCCACTCGGACGATATCTATCCAAGTTCTCTCTGTGAGCTCTGCCTCTGTTGACCAGGTTCTGAGCGAGAACGGATCTCGCGTTGAACTGCGGTTCACGGTGGTCGACTGGCTCTCTTTGGCGATAACCGTCACCATGACGGGGAGGGTTGGCCCCCCGATCGTTTCCGTAAGGACGCCTGGCGTCGTACGGCCGGGGTGCGTATGAGCCATCCCGCGGAGGGGGCGACTGCATGCGGTGACGATCATCCTGACGCCATGGAGGCGTATTCCGACTGCGACCCTGCCCCGAGTACTGGTCTCGGTGGTGGTCTTGGTCGTTTCGCCGCGGAGGCGAGTGTCTGTTTCTCCTTGGAGACACTGGGCTGTGGGCCGACTGAACGGTGTCAGCCCGCATGGATCTGCTGTGTATCTTGTTGCGCGACTGGGAAACCGCCGAATTTTGCTCCTCTGCAGCCTTGAGCAGGGCCCGGATCTGCCGAAGACCCTCCCCCGCCTCGGACCGGGACGGCTCGATGGAATCTGCTATCTGAGTGGCCGCCGCCAGATTCTGGACGGGAGTGCGGAATACCTGGAAATTCTGCTGCTGGTCATTCGAGAACAACTGCCACTGCCGCCGACTGGAACTGGGCTGGTGCTGTCTGCGCGCGCGATCGTCGAGTGACTTCTGGAGCGCTTCCAGGCGATTGCGTTCAGCCAAGTTGGCCTGGCGCACGGCCTCCAAAGCCTGAGCCTCGGGGGTCGTCCCAACGATGGGCGTCTTGAGGGCCTGCTCGGTCCTGCGCTGCTGTTCCTCCCTCTGCTGCCGAGTGAGAGGTCGGGGGACGTACTCGGAGTACTCGTCGTCCCGCCGGTCCCTGCCTCCGCCAAGATCAGTGTGCAACGGGTCATTGTTCTCCGCGCCGCCGCGGCCGTACCCAGGCGGACTGGGCGGGGAATCGGCCATCAGCACCTCTGCAGCGGGATCGCTGCTCTCGCACTCGGATACGCTTTCCGAGTGCTCATACTCGGAGGCGAACAGATCAAAGACAGGCTCATCGGGCTCGATCGCCGCGATTTGCGGGGCCATGACCTGAAGGGCCACCGCGTGCCTGATCCACCGCTGAAGCCGCGAGCGTCCGGAGCGCTTGCGACGACGGTTGGTGGGGAGCGAAGAAGTCGACTGATAGGGAGTCGACGGTTGCCGAAGAAGGACGTCGAAGGAACTCGCACGGAAGTGCGCCGTGCCGCGGACGGGCAACGCCTCGACATCCAGCGGGGCTTCCTGGAGCCACGCTGAATCGTCGGCGATGAAGCTGAGGACGCCGAAACGGATCTCGCCGCCCAGAGTCAGTCCGCCGCCGGAAACCATGGTGATGATCAGAAAAATGCAACTACGCCGGAAGTCGCTAGACGCCTGCCCCACGGTGGGCGCCAACTGTCGTGGGTGCAAGTCTGACAGTAGTGTGTGGGGGTAGGAATGAGAGGGCAGAGCCTAGCTACGGCGCAGGTGTTACACTCGAATTTACGAGTTCAGGCCCCTCAGCGGTGGAGGTAATATCCCTACGTCTCGGTGCTCTGGAGCTGTATTACTTGAGTGTATGATTACAACAGGTTGCGAACCCTTGGAATGGAGCAGGGGGACGGCTTATATAGTCTCGCCAGCCCTCCCATCAACGCCAGCCATTACAGGGGGTTAAGAGGGGTATAAGTGCGCCAGGTAACGGGCGTATTGATGACAATTAATACAGGAGAACGTGCGTCCCGACCGTTGCACTCCTGGAGACTCCTGGTCTTCTCTGGCCGAGTGACTTTCGGGTGTTCCGAGTGAAACGAGTCTGTCGAGTGAACTCTTGCCTCCCGAGTGGTTTGTAGAACTCCGAGTGAATGTCAGTCTGCGAAATTCTGGGTTGTTGATCTGGCCCTGGGGCCCAGTGTAAGACGTGTGGCGTCCTACGGTAGGGTCCATAAGTCAGGCCTATTACCCTATCCCTAGTACATGCCCTCGTCAGACTCCTCCTCCAAGTCCGCCGCGTCAGCCGACTCCAACCCACCTCGAGACGGAGCGCAGCGCGAGTCCGCCATATCAGCCGACTCCAACCCACCTCGAGACGGAGCGCAGCGCGAGTCCGCCATATCAGCCGACTGTTGAAGTATTGGACTCATTAGGTAAAGACTCTGAAGAATACATCAGCCTGTTTTTGATGCTCGACAGGTGATTTCAATCATTATCGCATTATGTCGGCCTCTTTAGTTCATTTCCTGATATCAAGTAATTAATAACTCCTTTATTCATTTTCTTTGCCGGGTAGGGTTTGGAAAAAGTTCATCAAAGAGGTTGTCGGTGAATGGAAACCCGAGCTGAAATGGCGACGGTCCAAGGTAATTAAGTAGTACTAGCTACGTCCGCGCATCTCTTTAATTCTAGTTTCAATACCATTATCATGCTTGATTATTATCTGATTGAATTCTATTCTCGTAAAGTGTATGAGGCAGGAAAATGGGACTAATTTATGTGCATACTACGTTTGCGAGAACATTCGCTTTCTGACCGAAAGGAGCAGAGATGCAAGACATCTTTGGGTACGTAAACACTATTCATAATTTTTTTATCATGATCTAATATATATACACACAACTAATATATTCATATTGATCTCCTTCTTTAAAGATGGTGGAGATGCGGGATAGGCTCCTACCAAAGGACCGCATACGAGCACTTCAAGAGGAAATGGCGGGATTTTTGCTTCAGTAGATCATATCTCCCGACGGAGAATACCATTTCACCTAATGCCTGCATGTAATGATCTGCAAATTGTAGGAGAAATTGTATATACCAAATTGTATATATATATGTGTATGCATGGTCGTACGAGAAATTCTATGATATATGATTGGTTCTACGAGAAATTCTATTATATATGCATAACGTGTACAGTATGTAGTAGCGTAAAATATGTTTGAAATGAAAAAGAATTAAATGGAAAACACAAAATGAAAAGGAAAAATAAACAATAAACCCTAAACCTTTAGTTCCGGTTGGTGTCACCAACCGGGACTAAAGGCCCCCCCCCCCCCCCCCCCCGGCGCGCGCTGCCGGCCACGTGGCGAGGATTTAGTCACCAACCGGGACTAAAGGTCCCCAGCCCCCGACGCGCGCTGCCGGCCACGTGGCAGGGATTTAGTCCCGGGTCGTGGCCAACCGGGACTAAAGGGTGGGGGCCTTTAGTCCCGATTTATTAGTCCCGGTTGGTGAACCGGGACTAAAGGCACTTCCCAACCAGGACTAAAGGCCGTTTCTCCACTAGTGATGAGACGAGCAACAACCACCAATAACATTTTTTCCAGATATATCTTCATCATTGTCCGCCTAGCTATTCGATATCTCTTCACCCATCGGAAAAGTCAGCGGTGGTGTGCTTACGTAGCCGGCGTGTGTGAAGAAACAACCATCTGAAAGATACGAGTGACGGCTCTCGCCGAGCCAAAATGGTCAAGCAGATCTAAACTAACCTTTGCATTCACTTTCTTCACGGAATGCAAAGTTGTTCGATTGAAAAGTTACAGTTATGCGCATTACACAGTGATCTCACGTAGGTTTTGTTGTTGTTTGGCCGATCAGTGTCACGAACGCAAAATTGGAAATCAACCGCTGCTGCATAGGAACAACGTTTGTGTCAGGAAGACGAACGCCCCATAGATATGAGTGGTGATCGCTGAGACGAGGCGAGCAACAACCATCAATAGCAAAATTTTCAGATATATCTTTCCTTTATCATTGTCCGCCTAGCTATTTGATATCTCTCCACCCGTCGGAAAAGTCAGCGGTGTTGTGCTTACGTAGCCGGCGTGCGTGAAGAAACAACCATCCCAAAGATACGAGTGACGACACTCGTCGAGCCAAAATGGTCAAACATATGTAAACTGCAGATAACCTTTGCATTCACCTTCTTTGCGGAGTGCCAAGTTGTTTGACATTTTGCCTGTTCGATTGAAAAGTCACTGTTATGCCTATTACACAGTGAACTCATGTAGTTTTTGTTGTTGCTTGGCCGATAAGTGTCACGAACGCAAAATTAGAAATCAACCGTTTGGCCTCCTCCTGGCGCGCGCTGTAGTTTGCCGGAAATCTTTCTCTTTCGTCGTGGAAGGAAAAAAAGCAAAGCAACGAGAGAGACCGCGGGCGAAATGCTCGGCTGGGCGGGCGCGCTAGGCCTCCTTCTCTTTCCATTTTCACTCCACCGCGCAGCGCCGCTGCGGCGCTGTTTACTGCCCCCCTCCTCGCCCCAAATCTACCCTCCCACAGCACTTCACTCCCACCCCCGCCCGCCCTCCCTCCCTCCCTCCCCCTCGCCCGCTCGCCTTCATCATTCCTTGCTTGCGCCCTCCCCTCCCCTCCCCATTTCACGAGATCCCCATCCCCATCTCCGCCTCCACCTCCCCCGGCCAGGCCGCCGCCCCATGCTGCATTAGCGCCGAGATCTGAGCGCGCGCGCGGGCAGGCAGGTGCTCGGCGGAATGTCCAACCGCCCGCCGGCGCCAATGCCGGACACGCTCTCCGACGCCTTCGCCGCCGCCGTGCTCCTCTCCTCCAACGACAAGCCCGACACGCTCCCGCCGGGCCGCCTCTCGCCCGTCTCCCCGCTCCCGCACTCCTCCAAGCACCACCACCACACCCCGAGCTCCTCCTCGGGCTCCTCCGGCTCCGTCTCCCGGGCGCCCGCCTTCGCCTCGCGGCGGAGCCACTCCGGGGAGATCCCGCTCCCCTCCGACGCGCCTCCGCGGGGCGCGCGCCCGGGACACCGCCGCACCGGCTCCGGCCCCCTCATCTTCACCTCCGGCTCCACCTCCAGCTCCGCCACCTCGCCGCTCACCAACGCACTCCCCGCGGGGAACATCTGCCCCACCGGCCGCCTCGCCAAGCCGCTGCCTTCCTTCTCCGCGGCCTCCACCCCGCCGCCCCCGGCCCCTCCCCGCGCCATCCGCCACGACGTGCTCGGCTCGGGCACCGGGAACTACGGCCACGGGAGCATCATGCGCTCGCGCAGCGGCGGCGTCGCCCCCGAGGAGGACGCCAACGTCAGGCGGGCCATGTCCAGCGCCGACCCGGAGGAGCTCAAGAGGGCCGGGAACGAGCAGTACAAGAAGGGCTACTTCGAGGAGGCGCTCAGGCTCTACGATCGCGCGCTCGCCCTGTGCCCGGACAATGCCGCATGCCGGGGCAACCGGGCCGCCGCGCTCACGGGGCTCCGCCGCTTCGGCGATGCCATCAAGGAGTGCGAGGAGGCCGTGCGGATCGATCCGTCGTACGGACGCGCGCACCAACGGCTCGCCTCGCTCCACATAAGGTGAATGAATTGTTTGCTCTTAGATCTGTGTGCGAGGTTACCGCGAAATGATTTTTGTTCTTGGCGCTCCCACTGTCGGTTGCTGAAAACAACTTTTTTTATTTACGTCACGTAAGACTGTTTGCTCCAGCGATCTGAATAACAATATGGTTTGCCTCCACAGCCGCAACGTAGCAATAATACGAAAGCAAATTTGCTATTTTTAGTAGGGCTTACAAAACACACATGTGCATGGAGTGTTGATTTCATTATTGGTTGTTAATGGAAGGCGATTTGTACAGTGGGCACACGTTTTTTCTAACTTTATTTCGGAAATGCTTTGGCAAGTTGGCATCCATATGGAGACTGATTGATCTGAAATGGACACTGCTTTATGTGCCCCTGGATTTCCCTCCTTGGTATCATAATATCTGCTCCTCCAGTTCCACGAGAATCAGAAACAGCTGAATTTGGAACACAACATAAATGGTAACAATGGGCACACGGATGTGCTCGTTTTTGCTATACTTAGTAAATCGGTCAACACCAGTTACTACCTAGATTCATCACTGGTACCAGATTAAGTGACCCTTGAATTCTTCAGTTGTGCAAGTTATTCATCTGAAGGATCTTACTGAATTGCAGGTTGGGACACCTTGAGGATGCTCAGAAGCACCTTTCCCTGGCAACCCCACAGCCTGACCTCCTAGAGCTGCACAAGTTACAAACAGTGGAAAAGCACCTGGGCAGATGTCTTGATTCACGGAAGGTTGGGGACTGGAAGAATGTGCTGAGGGAATGTGATGCCGCCATTGCGGCTGGAGCTGACTCCTCTGCTCTGGTTTGGTTCTGCCTATTATCTAATCTAATATTGACTAGCGGTTTCCTGATCAGAGAGTATATGCTTATGTAATTCACCTCTTGCAGCTCTTTGCCGCAAGAGCAGAGGCTCTTCTTCGGCTCAATCAGCTCGATGAGGCTGATATGGCCATCTCTAGTGCTTCCAAGTTGGATTATTCATCTTCGTGCACCTCGGACATCAAATTCTGCGGGTTCTTTGCTAACGCATACCTCTATTATGCACATGCCCAAGTTGACATCGCATTGGGAAGGTAATTCAGCGATTACTCATTATACTCGCACAGATAAGAGCATGTGAGTGTAGCTTGAGAAACAATTTTGTTCAAAGCTTTTTCACTTGGCAGGTAAACTCGTCGGTTGCCTGTTATAGCTGCACCCTTACATGACTTGACACTAGTGAACATTTTGCAGGTTCGATCATGCTGTCTCTTCAGCCGACAAGGCCCGGATAATAGACCCAAGAAATGTCGAAGTGATAACAATGCATAACAATGTGAAAGCTGTTGCAAGAGCACGATCTCTAGGGAATGAGCTCTTTAAATCTGGAAAATTTTCAGAAGCTTGCACAGCTTATGGTGAAGGGCTCAAACATCACCCTGTAAATCCAGTCCTTCACTGCAACAGGGCCGCTTGCAGGTTCAAGCTAGGGCAGTGGGAGAAGTCTATTGAGGACTGCAATGAAGCCCTCATGATTCAACCCAACTATACCAAGGCTCTGCTGAGGCGTGCAGCTTCCTATGGCAAGGTAGCATATTGTTTATCTTTTTGTGCTTTTCTGATTTGGAATTGAAAAACTCAGAAATCGTTGCACATTTGGTGTTTAGATGGAGCGATGGGCTGAATCGTTGAGGGATTATGAGGTTCTCAGAAAGGAACTCCCAGGTGACACTGAGGTTGCTGAGGCCTATTTCCATGCTCAGGTTGCCCTCAAGTCATCTCGGGGTGAGGAGGTATCTAACTTGAAGTTTGGAGGAGAGGTTGAAGCAGTTTCAGGAATGGAACAATTCCAGATGGCTACTTCCTTGCCAGGTTTGTCTTATTGGCTGGTTTCCTTCGTTTGAAAATGCCGCTTTATGTCTTTTGGTCAGGACCATTTGCTAATTTGTTATAACCTTATAACACATACAATTACTGAAATAATGACAACCTATTATATGTACTTAAGTAGAGTTCCTGAAATAATATGAGACATACATACACATTCCTTAAAATAAAGCATAAAAACAGTAAGATTGTCATGTAAGCCATTAATAGTCGACACATTGATTCAGCCGATCCTGAAATCAGTTAGTGAGTTGTGGCAAATATTAGTGAAATGCAAAGATTGCGCCCCTTGATAATATCATGTTTCTCATATTTTTTTGCTCGATTTGTGGGTATTTCATGGATCTATTACAAAAGGAGCGGCAGTTGGCTTAGGTGCAGAGTAACCAAGCAATGAACTGGAATCCACTCTCCTTTGTTTCGTTACCTATTTTGCTAGGTTAACCGTGCCGCTGATTTTTTTTCCGTTGGGAAAAAAGGAGCCTTTTATTAATAACCTTGCCACATATGACAAACACATTATTTACTCTCTTCTATATAAGTTGCTGCTTCTCAAGAATGATAATCCCACTTGATCACTTTGATTAACCTTAGATGTTGGGAGCGTTTTTCTGCTTCTGCCTGTATCTTGGCGCCTGCACTTTATGATGTTGACTTGCAGACGAGCAGCATTTTATAGTACACTAGTACTGCAATCAGCAATCTTGACTTTTGTTGATAGGTATGAGGTTGTACCACGAGTTGGTAGTACTTGTTACTGTTTAGTGTGTTGTAAGCAAATCTTCACGTGGCATTTGTTTTGCTGGCACTGTACTATGGCTATTTTTTGGAAGTCTGTACTTTTGCCCGTTGGGGGTACATAATTCAGTTACATTCTTTGTCCTTTACCTTGCTCTCTCTATCTTGTAGCAGTGGTGAAAGTTCTTAGCTTTTTTTTAATCTGATGCACTGTCATTTGATGGTTTCAAATTCGCAGGTGTTTCGGTTGTCCATTTCATGACTCCATCGAATCAGCAGTGCTCCAAAATTTCCCCGTTTGTGAATGCACTGTGTACCAAATACCCATCTGTTAATTTCCTCAAGGTAACTAATTGAGCCAAATGCTTGATCCTTGTCATCTTTCAATCTCTTGCCTATTCTTGACATATATTCTCTTATTTTACTTAGGTGGATGTAAACGAGAGCCCTGCTGTTGCGCGCGCAGAAAATGTGAGGACAGTTCCAACATTCAAAATCTACAAAAACGCGATAAGAGTGAAGGAGATGATCTGCCCCAGCCAACAGCTGCTGGAGTATTCAGTGAGGCATTACGGGACTTAGGCCAAGAAGCTGATGACTTCGATGTTTCCTCGCGCCTTGAGCTCCCCTCGAGCAAACAAAATGTGGGCTAAACCGGAGGGAGGTCCAGAGCAGAGCCAGTGAAGCTAATCTTCGATGATGAGGGTGGCAAAGCATGAAAGAGACCAAGAGAGAAGAGCAACTTCCTCCGATCTTTTTTCCAGCCGAACGGCCCTCGCAAGTCGCATTTCACCCACCCTTTTTCCCCATTTGTTGATTACCAACTTGTTTTTATTCTTTTCATTCGTCCCGTGCTTACATCATTGTTGCCGAATTCCTTCCTTTAGAACACAAAAAAACATTATCTTCCGACTCTTGGAGGAGCGACTGTAAATTTTTTACTTTCATGTTTACCAGACCAGACAACCCAAGGAAAGAAAAAGTATAGATGCCATTTGTACTCTTGGAAATTTGATCGTGTAATATGCAAGTTCTAAGCCTCTCCACATCTTGTCATGGTCAGTGGATCAACACATGCTGGTATGGAAGAATTGTCCACTGTCCAAGCAGATACGGTCCAGTGCACATAACTCGTGTTGGTAAAAGGTTCACATTTGCTATTGGTAAGTTGCCTGAAAAGCAAATTTGCGTACAGGTTGATTATCAAAAAGAAGGGAGGCGAGGCGGAGCTCTGAGGCCGAGCCGGGGCGACCCGGAGCCGGAGAAGAAGGATGGTGGGGGGCTTAGAGGGACGGGGCGGCGAGGCGCACGGAGGAGCATCGACGGCCGCGGGTGGCGGGAGCAATCGGTTTGGCCGGCCCTAGATCGGGGACGTTGAGGTAACTTACCTATAGACTATAGTAGGTCCCTAAAAAGCGAAGAGAAGCACTGCATGTTAGGTTAAGCATGCCTCCAAATCTGCAGGAAACAATTATTGTGGCATCGCATATGCGCCCTCGCAGTTGCCGTGCATTGGATCCCTCCCTGTGTTGACCGTCTTGTTAGTTGCTTCGCTAACGCCAGGTGGACCAGGTAATCCATCCATGAGGCCGACACGTTCACGCCCCCAGCCCTGGTGTGCTGAGACCCGTCGTTTTGGCATCTCCTCTCGTCCAGATCGGCACGCACTCCTCCCGCCCTATCACTATCACCGGCGGCGCCAGGTTGTGTGCCCGTGATGCATATGGCCCGGCACCACCCAGGAAAGAAGGAAAATCGAGAAAATAGTTGTTTGAAATTGGGCAGGATGTGCGAGTGTTCAGCGAAACATGCATGGACGGAGATTTCGGTTGTGCGGTGGCGGACGAGGGGCTCGCCGGAGCTGGAGAAGATGATGGGGTTAAATGGATGAGGGTGGCGAGGCACACGGTAGGGCAGCTGACCGCGGGTGGCAATGGCAGACGTCCCGGTCGCCTCTCGGTGAGTGAGGCGCATGACGCCTGCCAATGACGACGGCACACGGTACTCGTAGCAGTAGTACACCCCTCCGTTCACAAATACTCTCTCTTAAATCAATATAAGATGTTTTGAATATTTTGATATGGACTACATACGTAATAAAATGAGATAATAAATACACTAAAACGTGTCTATGTACATTCAATTCTGATTCTGAAAAAAAGGTAGAACATCTTATATTCGTGAATAGAAGGAGTTCAAAAAATTGTTCATAATATTTTTTAAATGTCACCATTAAAAAAATGTTCATAATATTTTTTTTAAATGTCACCATTAAAAAATGTTCATAATATTTTTAAAAACTTGTTCACCATGTGCTTTAAAAAATGACCAACGTGTATTAAAAACTTGTTCAACATATTTAAAAAAATATTCATCATGTATTAGAGAAATATTCCACATGTATTTGGAAAAAAAAATTCAACGTTTGTTTTAAAAATGTTCACCACGTATTTAGAACATGTTGATAACACTAAAAAGCATTTGCACGTTTAGAAAAACTATCATGACATTTCTGACAAATGTTCAACGTGTGTTTAGAAAATGTTTGCCGTGTATTTTAAAAAGGTGTGATGTGCATTTGACAATTGTTAAACATGTATTCTGATAGATGTTTAAAATATATTAAAAAATGTTCAACGTATATATGGAAATGTTCAATGTGTATAAAAAAAATATTCAACACATATTAAAAAAATTGACATGTATTTGAAAAATAGAAATAAAATAATAATAATAATAAACAAGCAGTAAAAAACCAAAATTATATAAACTAAAAAAACAAAAAAATATAAAACCAGAAGAGAAACACACCGAAAAAGAAAACAAACCGCTTGAAACTTTCCCAAACCATGTGAAATGTCCCCAAAATCATTTTTTTATGAGACAAATCCCCAAAATCAATAAACACTGCAAGTATAGTTTCCTATTACCAATAATTTTGGGCCAGCCGATCAGAGCAAGCGCTTGAGGCAAGACGGTGCTCTGTCTCACAATAAGCGAGATATAACACTCAAGGTAGTAGATTGCAGTCCGTGAGCACACTTGGCAGTTATTGTTTCTAAAAAAAACATGGCAGTTATTAGGCCCTGGGCTAACGAGCGGGACTTTCATTGAAGGCCTCCACTGGCCTATACGCACTACCACCACGCAGGATAATGGTTTAATGGGGCCCTCGGCGCCGTATGTATCAGACGAAAGTTCTGTTAGATGTCCAGTTCAGCATTGTGGCCCTGTCGGGCCAGTGCCATCCAGGATGAGGTGGTGCTCGTCCCGGCTCGTCGCATAACGACCCGGAGTGCAAAGGGAGATGGGCCCAAGACCCCTGAGCGGTTAGGATGTAGACCGGCGGGGACCTATCTGCGGAGCCTAGGTAGGACTACGTCGTGTCGATCAGCCGAGGCCGGGCATGACCGAGAAAAGTGTGTCCGGCCAGAGTTAATCGAGCGTGTTGGGTAATAGTAGTGCACCCCTGTAGGGAAGTTATCTATTCGAATAGCCGTGTCCACGGTAACAGGACGCTCAGAGTTGTATCCCGATCTACTACAACTAGAACTGGATACCTGTGATACTTAATAAGTTGTTAGCTCCGGGATCGCTTTCTCGCAGGGAGTCGAGGAAGGATTGTAGGATCGAAAGTATGTCTAGAGGGGGGGGGGGTGATTAGACTACTTGACCAAATAAAACTTAACCTTTTCCCAGATTTTAGTTGTAGGCAGATTTTAGCAATAGTACATGTCAAGCATCACCCTACACATGCAATTCTAAGAGTATAGCAGCGGAATGTAAGCAATTGCATATGTATGTAGAGAGGGGGTAGGAGATATCAAACGCAATGAAGACACGGCGGTTTTTGGCGTGGTTCCGATAGGTGGTGCTATCGTACGTCCACGTTGATGGAGGCTTCAACCCACAAAGGGTAACGGCTGCGCGAGTCCACGGAGGGCTCCAACCACGAAGGGTCCACGAAGAAGCAACCTTGCCTATTCCACCATGGCTTACGTCCACGAAGGACTAGCCTCACTCGGGGTAGATCTTCACGAAGTAGGCGATCTCCTTGCCCTTACAAACTTCTTGGTTCAACTCCACATCTGGTTGGAGGCTCCCAAGCGACACCTAACCAATCTAGGAGACACCACTCTCCAAAAGGTAATAGACGGTGTGTTGTTGATGAACTCCTTGCTCTTGTGCTTCAAATGATAGTCTTCCCAGCACTCAATCACTCTTCACAGATTTGGCTATGGTGGAAAAGAGATTTGAGTGGAAAGCAACTTGGGAAAGGCTAGAGATCAAGGTTCAAATGGTAGGAATGGAATATCTTGATCTCAACACATGAGTAGGTGGTTCTCTCTCAGAAAATGTATGGTGGAAGTGTAGGCACGTTCTGATGGCTCTCCTTACTGAGAAGGATGGGGTGGAGGGGTATATATATCCTCCACACAAAATCCAACCGTTACACACTTTTGACCCAACTCGGTGGCACCGAAACGATCATGTCGGTAGCACCGAACTGTGTAAAAGATATGAACTTTAGGAATCTCGGTGGAACCGATATGAACAACTCGGATGGACCGAAGTGCAATGGCTTAGGGCAATCCTCATCTCGGTGGCACCGATTGCATCAACTCGGTAGGACCGAAGCGAAGCAATAAGGCAACAGAGAGTTGGCAAGCCATCTCGGTGAGACCGATTTGCAAACTCGGTGAGACCGAAGTAATTGCAAACGATTACAGAGAGTTGGCAGGGCCATCTCGGTGGGACCGAGATCCATTTCGGTGGATCCGATTTGTTAGGGTTTGGCAGTGGCTAAGTCTTGGATGAACTCGGTGGGGCCGGATTGGAAATTTCGGTGGGGCCGAGTTGGACTTGGGTTTAGGACGTATTTGGGTAGAGTGAGTGGTTGAGGGTTTAGGAATACTGTCACTAAGCACTTTGAGCAAAACGACCATTAAGCAACACCTCATCCCCTTTTAATAGTATTGGCTTTCCTATGGACTCAATGTGATCTTGGATCACTAAACCAAAGATGTAGAGTCTTGATCTTTGCCAATTCTTGTCCTTAGCATTTTGAGGGGTCCACATCTCTAGTCCATGCCATGCCAATCATTGAACATCCTGAAATCTTAATCTTGAATGGACATTAGTTCAATGAGATATATGTTGTTATGAATTACCAAAACCACCAAGGGAGCAAATGTGCTTTCAAGGATCTCTGGGCATGGATACTATTACACTTGTTACTAATACATTTATATGCTAATATGCACTCTTCTAATGCTGCAAGACGCTGCAAGATGCTAGTCTTCGATAGGCTAGGCCTTCCCCTCTATTCTGGCATTTCTGCAGTCTAGTCCACAGATACAGCCCCTTCATTTGATACCGATGCATACTTAGCATAGAGCTGATGTAAGTCTTGCGAGTACTTTGGATGAGTACTCACGGTTGCTTTGCTACCTCTTTTTCCCCATACCCGATTGCTGCGATCAGATGACGGATTCCCGAAGGCAGCTGATCCCGTCGATGATTACTACTACACCGACGGAGCCTACTACTACGTGAAGACCGACGACCCGGAGTAGTTCGGAGGCTCCCAGGCAGGAGGCCGCCGCCTTTTCGATCTAGATGTCGTTGTTTTGCTCAGCCTTCTTAAGGCATCCTTGTCTAATTATGTCTGTACTCAGATACTGCTGCTTCCGCTGACTCTTGTGTAACTCGAGCTTATGTATTCGAGCCCTCGAGGCCCCTGGCTTGTAATATAAAGGTTGTATTATTTTATTTTGTGTCTAGAGTTGTGTTGTGATATCTTCCCGTGAGTCCCTGGGCTTGATCGTGCACATTTGCATGTATGATTAGTGCACGATTGAGTCGGGGGCATCTCAAGCTGGTATCAGATCCGACTGCCTGTAGGAAGCCTGTTGGTGCAATATTTGCCCCTTTGTGTTTTGGAGATTGTTGACAGAAACAGGCTTGGACTGATTTGTTTGCTAGTGCACACAGAGAGAAATAGTCCATGCAGTGCCGAAGAGAATGCTGTCGCAGGTGTTCAGTTCAAGGAACTTCACCGAAGATTAACTACGTCGAAGAGAAGAATGAGCAACATCCTTTTAGACTGGTAGTCGAGAAGAATGAAGTAAAGGAGGTAACCCCTCGAAAGTTTATTGCTGACGCAAAGCAATTGGTTCGGTGATCGCGTCCGAAGAAATTGACTGCAGCGATGGAAGACGAAGACGAAGTGAAGACGTAGCATTCTTTTCATCATTCTTCTTCCATTCATTTGAGTCATAGGACCTCCGTACTATTAAGAGGGGTATAGGTTCTCGAAGCTTAGATCCGCTGTGATGCTTAGCCCAAACCTATGCGAGACCGAGAGAAATCTCTTTATGCTTCGAATGATTACCTGCCAGCAGAAGACGTTGTTCTTCGTTGCTGTAGGAGATATCTTTCGAACTGAGGAGTTAGCATTACTTGCTCCGCATGTAATGTTACCGTTGTGCTCAATTCCGACCGTTGGACTCGTGTCGTTCGGCCATTGGCTGCTCCACATGTCCAATTTGGTCATTTCCCATCTGGGAAGGCTGCGGCTATAAATAGCCACCCCGCTCCAACGTTGCCCGTTGGCTGCTCCGCTTAAGATTTCTGAGAAGATTGATTGAGCATCCCCTCTCCGAGAGATTTGAGTTTAAAATCCACCGAGAGAAAAATCAAGAGCCGAAACTTAGACAGTGGTAGAGCATCACAGTAGTTCTAAGTTAGAGTTCTTGTACCTATTACTCTTGAGAGCTGCCCACTCTCTAGACGGATAGGTGTCGGCTCGAGTGTCGAAGAGTATTGTCTTCACCGAGCGAGATCTTCAGCAACCAAGAGTCTTGTGGTTCGCGAAGAGAGCTGAAGAGAGTTTATCTTCAGTGAAGGTTTGGAGATAGCCGACAAGTATCTACCACGAGTGAAATCAACTGGAGTCTGATCAGCTCCGAGTTGAAGGAGAATAGGGCGAGGAGAGTTTATCCTCTGTGTTAAATCACAACCCCTCCAACCAGACATAGTCCTTTGGCAGAAGGGCGAACTGGTCTACCAAATTCTTCTGTCGCCATCGAGCACCACTGGTTCGCTTTACATTACTGCATTTCCTTCAGCAGTTTACATTCGTGCTCAGTGCCGATAGTTGTACCTGATCAATCATAGTTCATCAACTATCTGTCGCGTTATTATCGTTCTTCTCTTCACATCAATTTAACTGGTTTCTCATCGTAATACTTTATGTCTGCATGATCTCATCTCATGCCATATTCATTCACCTTGTCATCATTTCCAGTGCATTTCTATCGCAGTCATATCTAGTTTTTCTCTCGTAATTGTGCTCCTGATTACTAGTTGCATTTCTATCGATCAAGTTGGACTTGTGATATTCATCGTTTGATAAAATTGTTGTATTCTTTATCGATAGATTTGGTCCTCTATAGCGAGCTAAATCGAGTGCATTGCTACCGAACTTTATTTCCGCTGCTGTGCTTGGGATTGATTCAAAACTTTTGAAAGAATTTTTGAATCTCCCATTCACCCCCCCTCTGGTCGATATACTCTCGGTCCTAACAAAGCCCCTTTCCAACTCCTTGGCCGAAGTTGAGTCTAGTCTTTGAAAACTATTTTACTAACATTGTCGTGTGGCTTACGGGCCCACATCGCCAAATGGATGGGATTAGGATCTTTTATTCCTCTTCTTTACTCTGGGATTCTGATCTCTCTCCTATTCGGGTTAAATGATTTTGCTAACTCTAACTCTAGGTTCA
The DNA here is from genome assembly GCA_039707655.1 of Elymus sibiricus. NCBI lineage: Eukaryota > Viridiplantae > Streptophyta > Magnoliopsida > Poales > Poaceae > Elymus > Elymus sibiricus. Next base: position 125,703,859 of record CM077668.1, read on the forward strand.
CGTAATGACTTCATTCCGGAGAGCCACTCATTCCCGATCATCCCTGAATATTTCAAGATATCCCGAAGCACTCTTCGTAGCTTTCTCGAGACCCTTGTGCTCATCGCTTTTGCGATTCCCTACCACCGATAAATCCACGTGGATAACTACACATCCTTGCCATTCATACATTCATTCCCAATTGCTCTTGAATTTCCTCGCCCCTTTATCTAAATGGTTATCTACTTGCTATCTTGTCATGGATATCATGCTCTGCTTGTCCTTGGGAAGGATATACTCCTAATACTTGTGTATAAACACATTTTCCTTTCCATTGGTCTGATTAATCTATTAATCACATTTTCCTTTCCGTTGGTCTGTTTAACCTTTCTTGTGATCTATAGGATCTAAGCGGTAATAATTCCCTGCTTTGGTAAACACCCCGCGGGCCAATGTCAAGCCTCCTTGTTCAGCCCTGATGTCACCATTAAGATTGAAGAGTTGGAATTTTATGCATATCCCATTATTTTGGAGTCTTCTAAAATGGACCTCATTCCGGGTATGGATTGGTTGAAGGCTCATACTGCTTCAATCGATTGTGCCACTAAAACCGTCCAAATCCTGCATCCTTCGGGCGAGGTAGTGAACTACTCTGCTCGAATTGTTCGTGATGCTGAATCTCAGGTTTATGCTTTGAATGCATTGAACGCTTCACCCAGAGCATCCGAACCGCATTTTTTATCAAGCTGAACGGCGAACCCGTCAGAAGGCAATCAATTTCCTCAAGGTGCAGTGGTCGAATCACACTGATGATGAAACCACTTGGGAACGTGAGAATCGTCTTCGCGAGGAATACCCCGATCTTCTTCCTTCTACCTCTTAATTCTCGAGACGAGAATTTCTTTTAGAGGAGGAGAATTGTAACACCCCCAGTGTTGAGCTACAGTGATCTCATGCTAATGATGCCATGTCATCATGTTCTTTTGAGCCAAGTTGCCACTTGTCCAAAATCAAGTTCAAAATTTAATTTGAAATGCAAGTCAAATATTTATTTCTTCCAGCATGCAAACAAAATAGTTCATAATTTTGCAAATAATCACTAAGTAATTGTCTTGGAGAAACTAATAATATTTGAAATATTAAATTGCCCCTAACCTATTTAAAACAGTACCAAAACAGTAGCATTTAATCCATTTTCAATTAAACAAAATTCAAATGAAATTGTCATGCCTCCAAACTTTTTGTGGCAGTACTAGATATTGCCTAGTATTTATTCTGGCCAATAGCACTTTTTGCAAAACTCATTTAGTGGCTTAATTTATTGCAAAACAGAAGAGAAAGAAATGCCAGAAAAAGAAAAGATAAAAGGGAGTGGGCACTGTACGTTTGGGCTTAAGTCCAACAGTGCCCCGCGGCCCAGCCCGCCTGGAGCTTCGTCCTCCTCCAGCTGTCGGCATGACCGCGTGCGCGCGCGATGCACGACACGGCCGGCCTCCCCATCGCTCGAATGACCTACTTAGCCTCTCCCCGTGACGCCGCAAATCCTAGGAGCCCTCAGATCCTCCCCATCGCCTCTCCATCGCCCTTCCTGCACACACCCGACGCAGCCATGGCCGGACCTTTGTAGTCCACGCGGCCACCGTCCTCCTCCCGCTGTTCCAAGGAGTCCGGCAACTTCCCCACGCTCGTCCTCATCGACCACGAGCACCCGCTCGAGCGCTACGCCTCTGCATCGCCCGGATCCCCTCGTCTTCAACCTCGGATCGCCGCCGCCGTTCGCCGTCGTCGAGCCTCCCCCGAGCCCGCTTAGCACACCTGCAGGCCCGCACTGAGCTCCCCTTCCTCTCCCCTCTCTCCCTGCGCTCGCACATGTCCTCTAGCTGCTGCTGCCAGCATGCCGTGAGCTCACCGCCGCTGCTCTGCCTCGCCACCGCATCCATCGCTCGTAGAGCTCGAATCCGAGCACGGCCTCGAGTTGCTGATGCTCCCAGGCACCCGCTACACCTCCTGACACATCCCCTCGCGCATGGTGTGCTTGATCCCGAGCACGGACAAGCTCCGGTGCCGCTCCGCTCGTCGCCGGCAGCGCTACCGGCCACCCTAGCCCAAGCCGACGCCACCAAACGGTGCGGCGCACCGCGGGCGTTCGAACGCGCCCTCGCGCGCATCCACCCGAGCCCCGTGGCCATTTTCCGACGGCCACCCGAGCGCTCCGCCGCGATTTTTGTCGCCGGCGCGCCACCGCGAAAACGCCGGCTGGGCCCACCCGCCAGGCCGTTAACCACTAACTGGGCCCTAATGACCCTCTGACATGTGGGGCCCCTAATGTAGCTAGTTAATTAAGTTAACTAACCTAACTGCTAAGCTCAGCCACTGACATCTGGGTCCCACCCCTGCTAATTACCCTTTTTATTAATTAAAACCCGGTTAACTGTTATAGCCACTCACTGCTGGGTTCCACTGGACCCAGTTGACCCGTCAACCAGCTGACTCGGCTGGACCCAGTCAATGACAGGTGGGTACCCCTGGGCCCATTGACCAATCAACGGTCCCCGTTGACTGCTGACTGGGCAGACAACTGGGACCCACCTGTCAGCCTAATGAGCATTTTGCTGGGTACACTTCTGTGTACCCGTAGCAATTTAATAATTTAAATACGAATTAAAATAAATCCAGTAATTCCAGAAATTCAGTAAAACTTTGAAAAATCATATAAATTAATCCGTAACTCGGATGAAAATAATTTATATATGAAAAATGATGAGAAAAATAAGACGAATCCGAATATGCCCTCTACATATCTGCCACACCCCTCTAACCCATCGAACATGGAACCTTCTCCTCCGGATCAATATACCGATAAGCACCTGGAGCTGGGAAAATATTCACGGATATTTTCCCTCTCCGTCTAAAATAATTAGTGAAGCATTAGAGCACACAATCAACCCGTACTGACCTGACATGCATCTGTGTGCCTTTGTTTGCCCGTTATTTATTTGTTTCTCCCTCCTTTTTCTTCTCCGGTAGACCCTGCGACTGCTACTGATGTCCCTGTGATTGACTATGTCACCGATGACCCTTCTACTTTTTCAGCAGAGCTTCCAGGCAAGCAAAACCCCCTTGATCATTCCTATATCGCCCATTCTTTCTCTCCCATGCTTGCATTAGATTTTGCTACTGTAATTGATTGCTCCTATTCTGATGCATAGCCTGATTTTGTAACCTGCTATTGAAACTTTACCTGTTGACCTAAATGCTTAGTATAGGCTGATTAGTGATCCATCAAAGGCCCCACACCCTTGTCCTTGTTGCCATGCCTTACCATCGGTGACTCGATCAGTGTGATCGATGTACAGAGACCGAACACAGCACCGCACACCCCCTTAGTTGTACGACTCTGCAGAGCTACTATCGAGTGCCGAGGGTGATACCTCCTACCTCACTCCTGATGATATCTCTGTAGCTTAGATAGTCGGTTGTGGGTTACCGAGGGTGATTCCTCTTTCACCACCTCCGATGAGGCCTCTGTCATGCAACCCCTCAAGTGTGAACCCATCGAGGGTGATTCCTCCAAGTTCACCTTGACGGTTACATCGAGTGGGAATCCATCGAGGGTGATTCCTTGGATTCCCCACGATGTTATGGACACACGGGTACTTTGACCTTCACCTCAGACCGTTGATAAAGATGGGTCGGCTCCAAGAGCACCCGCGAGATAATGTTGAAGTCGGGTCGACCCCAAGGGTACCCATGAGAGGCCTGTGGTGGCTGGCTGTTAGCGGTACCACCCAGGATGTGGTGGTAGCTCGGGACATGTCCCGACAGCTGACACGGAACTTACACTGTAGTCGGAGCGACAGGGCAGACGAAGACTACCTAGGAGAGAGGTGGGCCTAGTCCCTGGTCGTGGTCCGCGAGATACCTAGTCGGAGCGGCCGAGGCACTGGTCGTCTCCGCGAGCTCCTACTAATTCACTAACGGATTTGGGTATTTGATCTGAGTTGGCCACTGGCCTATACACACTACCACCACGCGGGATAATGGTTTAATGGGGCCCTCGGCTCCGTATGTATCAGCCGAAAGTTCTATCAGATGTCCAGTTCAGCATTGTGGACCTGTCGGGCCAGTGCCATCCAGGATGAGGTGGTGCTCATCTCGGCTCGTCGCATAACGACCCGGAGTGCAAAGGGCGATGGACCCAAGACCCTTGAGCGCTTAGGATGTAGACCGGCGGGGACCTCTCTGCGGAGCCTAGGTAGGACTATGTCGTGTCGATCAGCCGAGGCCGGGCATGACCGAGAAAAGTGTGTCCGGCCAGAGTTAATCGAGCGTGTTGGGTAACAGTAGTGCACCCCTGTAGGGAAGTTTTCTATTTGAATAGCCGTGTCCATGGTAACAGGACGCTCGGAGTTGTATCCCGATCTACTACAACTAGAACTGGATACCTGTGATACTTAATAAGTTGTTAGCTCTGGGATCGCTTTCTCGCAGGGAGTCGAGGAAGGATCTCTGGGCATGGAAACTATTACACTTGTTACTAATACATTTATATGCTAATCTGCACTCTTCTAATGCTGCAAGACGCTGCAAGATGCTAGTCTTCGATAGGCTAGGCCTTCCACTCTATTCTGGCATTTCTGCAGTCTAGTCCACAGATATAGCCCCTTCATTTGATACCGATGCATACTTAGCATAGAGCTGATGTAAGTCTTGCGAGTACTTTGGATGAGTACTCACGGTTGCTTTGCTACCTCTTTTTCCCCATACCCGATTGCAAAGATCAGATGACGGATTCCCGAAGGCAGCTGATGCCGTCGAGGAGTACTACTACACCGACGGAGCCTACTACTACGTGAAGACCGACGACCAGGAGTAGTTTGGAGGCTCCCAGGCAGGAGGCCTGCGCCTTTTCGATTTAGATGTCGTTGTTTTGCTCAGCCTTCTTAAGGCATCCTTGTCTAATTATGTCTGTACTCAGATACTGCTGCTTCCGCTGACTCTTGTGTAACTCGAGCTTATGTATTCGAGACCTCGAGGCCCCTGGCTTGTATTATAAAGCTTGTATTATTTTATTTTGTGTCTAGAGTTGTGTTGTGATATCTTCCCGTGAGTCCCTGGGCTTGATCGTGCGCATTTGCGTGTATGGTCAGTGCACGATTGAGTCGGGGGCGTCACAAGCTGGTATCAGAGCCGACTGCCTGTAGGAAGCCCCTTTCCAACTCCTTGGCCGAAGTTGAGTCTAGTCTTTGAAAACTATTTTACTAACATTGTTGTGTGGCTTATGGGCCCACATCGCCAAATGGATGGGATTATGATCTTTTATTCCTCTTCTTTACTCTGGGATTCTGATCTCTCTCCTATTCGGGTTAAATGATTTTGCTAACCCTAACTCTAGGTTCACGTAACGACTTCATTCCGGACAGCCACTCATTCCCGATCATCCCTGGATATTTCAAGATATCCCGAAGCACTCTTCGTAGCTTTCCCGAGACCCTTGTGCTCATCGCTTTTGCGATTCCCTACCACCGATAAATCCACGTGGATAACTACACATCCTCGCCGTTCATACATTCATTTCCAATTGCTCTTGAATTTCCTCGCCCCTTTATCTAAATGGTTATCTACTTGCTATCTTGTCATGGATATCATGCTCTGCTTGTCCTTGGGAAGGATATACTCCTAATACTTGTGTATAAACACATTTTCCTTTCCATTGGTCTGATTAATCTATTAATCACATTTTCCTTTCCGTTGGTCTGTTTAACCTTTCTTGTGATCTATAGGATCTAAGCGGTAATAATTCCCTGCTTTGGTAAACACCCCGCGGGCCAATGTCAAGCCTCCTTGTTCAGCCCTGATGTCACCATTAAGATTGAAGAGTTGGAATTTTATGCATATCCCATTATTTTGGAGTCTTCTAAAATTGACCTCATTTCGGGTATGGATTGGTTGAAGGCTCATACCGCTTCAATCGATTGTGCCACTAAAACCGTCCAAATCCTGCATCCTTCGGGCGAGGTAGTGAACTACTCTGCTCGAATTGTTCGTGATGCTGAATCTCAGGTTTATGCTTTGAATGCATTGAACGCTTCACCCAGAGCATCCGAACCACATTTTTTATCAAGCTGAACGGCGAACCCGTCAGAAGGCAATCAATTTCCTTAAGATGCAGTGGTCGAATCACACTGATGATGAAACCACTTGGGAACGTGAGAATCGTCTTCGCGAGGAATACCCTGATCTTCTTCCTTATACCTCTTAATTCTCGGGACGAGAATTTCTTTTAGAGGAGCAGAATTGTAACACCCCCAGTGTTGAGCTACAGTGATCTCATGCTAATGATGCCAGGTCATCATGTTCTTCTAAGCCAAGTTGCCAGTTGTCCAAAATCAAGTTCAAAATTTAATTTGAAATGCAAGTCAAATATTTATTTCTTCCAGCATGCAAACAAAATAGTTCATAATTTTGCAAATAATCACTAAGTAATTGTCTTGGAGAAACCAATAATATTTGAAATATTAAATTGCCCCTAACCTATTAAAAACAGTACCAAAACAGTAGCATTTAATCCATTTTCAATTAAAAAAAATTCAAATGAAATTGTCATGCTTCCAAACTATTTGTGGCAGTACTAGATATTGCCTAGTATTTATTCTGGCCAATAGCACTTTTTGCAAAACTCATTTAGTGGCTTAATTTATTGCAACACAGAAGAGAAAGAAATGCCAGAAAAAGAAAAGATAAAAGGGAGTGGGCACTGTATGTTTTGGCTTAAGTTCAACAGTGCCCCGCGGCCCAGCCCGCCTGGAGCTTCGTCCTCCTCCAGCTGTCGGCATGGCTGCGTGCGCGCACGCGATGCGCCGCGCAATGCACGACACGGCCGGCCTCCCCATCGCTCGGATGACCTACTTAGCCTCTCCCCGTGACCCCGCAAACCCTAGGAGCCCTCAGATCCTCCCCATCGCCTCTCCATCGCCCTCCCCGGACACACCCGACGCAGCCATGGCCGGACCTTTGTAGTCCACGCGGCCACCGTCCTCCTCCCGCCGTTCCAAGGAGTCCGGCAGCCTCCCCACGCTCGTCCTCATCGACCACGAGCACCCGCTCAAGCGCTACGCCTCTGCATCGCCCGGATCCCCTCGTCTTCAACCTCGGATCGCCGCCGCCGTTCGCCGTCGTCGAGCCTCCCCTGAGCCCGCTTAGCAGACCCGCAGGCCCGCACTGAGCTCCCCTTCCTCTCCCCTCTCTTCCTGCGCTCGCACATGTCCTCTAGCTGCTGCTGCCAGCATGCCGTGAGCTCACCGCCGCTGCTCTGCTTCGCCGCCGCGTCCATCGCTCGTAGAGCTCGAATCCGAGCACGGCCTCGAGTTGCTGACGCTCCCAGGCACCCGCTGCACCTCATGGCACGTCCCCTCGCGCACAGTGTGCTTGATTCCGAGCACGGCCGAGCTCCGGTGCCGCTCCGCTAGTCACTGACAGCGCTACCGGCCACCCTAGCCCAAGCCGACACCACCAAACGGTGCGGCACACCGCGGGCGTTCGAACGCGCTCTCGCGCGCATCCACCCGAGCCCTGTGGCCATTTTCCGACGACCACCCGAGCGCTCCGCCGCGATTTTTGTCGGCGGCGGCTAAACGCCGGCGCGCCACTGCGAAAACGCCGGCTGGCCCCCCCCGCCATGCCGTTAACCACTAACTGGGCCCTAATGACCCACTGACATGTGGGGCCCCTACTGTAGCTAGTTATTTAAGTTAACTAACCTAACTGCTAAGCTCAGCCACTGACATCTAGGTCCCACCCCTGCTAATTACCCTTTTTATTAATTAAAACCCAGTTAACTGTTATAGCCACTGACTGTTGGGTACCACTGGACCCAGTTGACCAGTCAACCAGCTGACTGGGCTAGACCCAGTCAATGACAGGTGGGACCCCCTGGGCCCATTGACCAGTCAACGGTCCCCGTTGACTACTGACTGGGCAGTCAACTGGGACCCACCTGTCAGCCTAATGAGCATTTTGCTGGGTACACTTTTGTGTACCCGTAGCAATTTAATCATTTAAATACGAATTAAAATAAATCCAGTAATTCCAGAAATTCACTAAAACTTTGAAAAATCATATAAAATAATCCGTAACTCGGATGAAAATAATTTATATATGAAAAATGATCAGAAAAATAAGATGAATCCGAATATGCCCTCTACATATCTGCCACACCCCTCTAACCTATCGAACATGGAACCTTCCCCTCCGGATCAATATACCGATAAGCACCTGGAGCTGGGAAAATATTCACGGATATTTTCCCTCTCCGTCTAAAATAATTAGTGAAGCATTAGAGCACACAATCAACCCGTACTGACCTAACATGCATCTGTGTGCCTTTGTTTGCCCGTTATTTATTTGTTTCTCCCTCCTTTTTCTTCTTCGGTAGACCCTGCGACTACTGTCGATGCCCCTGTGATCGACTACGTCACCGACGACCCTTCTACTTTTTCAGCAGAGCTTCCAGGCAAGCAAAACCCCCTTGATCATTCCTATATCGCCCATTCTTTCTCTCCCATGCTTGCATTAGATTTTTCTACTGTAATTGATTGCTCCTATTCTGATGCATAGCCTGATTTTGTAACCTGCTGTTGAAACTTTACCTGTTGACCTAAATGCTTAGTATAGGCTGATTAGTGATCCATCAAAGGCCCCACACCCTTGTCCTTGTTGCCATACCTTACCATCGGTGACTCGATCAGTGTGATCGATGTACAGAGACCGAACACAGCACCGCACACCCCCTTAGTTGTACGACTCTGCAGAGCTACTATCGAGTGCCGAGGGTGATACCTCCTACCTCACTCCTGATGATACCTCTGTAGCTTAGCTAGTCGGTTGTGGGTTACCGAGGGTGATTCCTCTTTCACCACCTCCGATGAGGCCTCTGTCGTGTAACCCCTCAAGTGTGAATCCACCGAGGGTGATTCCTCCAAGTTCACCTTGACGGTTACATCAAGTGGGAATCCATCGAGGGTGATTCCTCGGATTCCCCACGATGTTATGGACACACGGGTACTTTGACCTTCACCTCAGACCGTTGTTAACGATGGGTCGGCTCCAAGAGCACCCGCGAGATAATGTTGAAGTCGGGTCGACCCCAAGGGTACCCGTGAGAGAGTCCTGTGGCGGCTGGCTGTTAGCGGTACCACCCAGGATGTGGTGGTAGCTCGGGACTTGTCCCGACAGCCGACACGGAACTTACACTGTAGTCGGAGTGACCGGGCAGGCGGAGACTACCTAGGAGAGAGGTGGGCCTAGTCCCTGGTCGTGGTCCACGAGATACCTAGTCGGAGCTGCCGAGGCACTGGTCGTCTCCGCGAGCTCCTAATAATTCACTAACGGATTTGGGTATTTGATCTGAGTTGGCCACTGGCCTATACGCACTACCATCACGTGGGATAATGGTTTAATGGGGCCCGCGGCGCCGTATGTATCAACCGAAAGTTCTATCAGATGTCCAGTTCAGCATTGTGGGCTTGTCGGGCCGGAGCCATCCAGGATGAGGTGGTGCTCATCCCAGCTCGTCGCATAACGACCCGGAGTGCAAAGGGCGATGGGCCCAAGACCCCTGAGCACTTAGGATGTAGACCGGCGGGGACCTCTCTGCGGAGCCTAGGTAGGACTACGTCGTGTCGATCAGCCGAGGCCGAGCATGACCGAGAAAAGTGTGTCCGGCCAGAGTTAATCGAGCGTGTTGGGTAACAGTAGTGCACCCCCGCAGGGAAGTTATCTATTCGAATAGTCGTGTCCACGGTAACAGGACGCTCGGAGTTGTATCCCTATCTACTACAACTAGAACTGGATACCTGTGATACTTAATAAGTTGTTAGCTCCGGGATCGATTTCTCCCAGGGAGTCGAGGAAGGATCTCTGGGCATGGATACTATTACACTTGTTACTAATACATTTATATGCTAATCTGCACTCTTCTAATGCTGCAAGACGCTGCAAGATGCTAGTCTTCGATAGGCTAGGCCTTCCACTCTATTCTGGCATTTCTGCAGTCTAGTCCATAGATACAGCCCCTTCATTTGATACCGATGCATACTTAGCATAGAGCTGATGTAAGTCTTGCGAGTACTTTGGATGAGTACTCACGGTTGCTTTGCTACCTCTTTTTCCCCATACCCGATTGCTGCGATCAGATGACGGATTCCCGAAGGCAGCTGATCCCGTCGACGATTACTACTACACCGACGGAGCCTACTACTACGTGAAGACCGACGACCATGAGTAGTTCGGAAGCTCCCAGGCAGGAGGCCTGCGCCTTTTCGATCTAGATGTCGTTGTTTTGCTCAGCCTTCTTAAGGCATCCTTGTCTAATTATGTCTGTACTCAGATACTGCTGCTTCCGCTGACTCTTGTGTAACTCGAGCTTATGTATCCGAGCCCTCGAGGCCCCTGACTTATAATATAAAGGTTGTATTATTTTATTTTGTGTCTAGAGTTGTGTTGTGATATCTTCCCGTGAGTCTCTGGGCTTGATCGTGCGCATTTGCGTGTATGATTAGTGCACGATTGAGTCGGGGGCGTCACAAGCTGGTATCAGAGCCGACTGCCTGTAGGAAGCCCCTTTCCAACTCCTTGGCCGAAGTTGAGTCTAGTCTTTGAAAACTATTTTACTAACATTGTTGTGTGGCTTACGGGCCCACATCGCCAAATGGATGGGATTAGGATCTTTTATTCCTCTTCTTTACTCTGGGATTCTGATCTCTCTCCTATTCGGGTTAAATGATTTTGCTAAGTCTAACTCTAGGTTCACGTAACAACTTCATTCCGGAGAGCCGCTCATTCCCGATCATCCCTGGATATTTCAAGATATCCCGAAGCACTCTTCGTAGCTTTCCCGAGACTCTTGTGCTCATCGCTTTTGCGATTCCCTACCACCGATAAATCCACGTGGATAACTACACATCCTTGCCGTTCATACATTCATTCCCAATTGCTCTTGAATTTCCTCGTCCCTTTATCTAAATGGTTATCTACTTGCTATGTTGTCATGGATATCATGCTCTGCTTGTTCTTGGGAAGGATATACTCCTAATACTTGTGTTATTTGTCAGAAAATAAAAATATAGACATGTGTTGAAAAAAGAAAAGGGAAAGCCAAATAAAGAAACGAAAGAAAACCAAAGAGAAAAAGAGAACAAGAAAAACAGAGAAAAAACATGCAAAAAAGAAAGAGAAACAGAGAAACAAAAAAACCAAAAAAAGAAACAAAGAAACCATAGAGAAAAAAAGATAAAAAAGGAAGAAAACAAAAAATCTGTGAAAACCAAGAAAGAAACGATGAAAACCGGTTAAAACAAAAGAAAACTAATGGTATAACGAAGAAAAAAAAAGAAAAACCAAAGAAAACTGGTGAAAAACAAAATTATAACCGAAAAATAAGCGAAAGAAAATGAAAAAAAGAAAGAAATAAACCCGAAGAGAACCTAGAAGCGAGAGCAGCTTTAATCTCGCATGAAGCGAGATTTAGCTCTCGTGTACGTATGTAGAGGTCGGCAACAGCGCTTCCTTGGGTGGCTGGCCCATTATCGCAGGGTCGCTAGCTCTTGTAGGCTAAAAGACCAGTTTATGGTCCCTAGTTTACCTCAATAAAAAAGTGTATGGTCCATAGAGTCTTCATCTTTTTTTTTTATATTCCGTCGATTTAATTTTAATTTGGAAAGCTGATGAAGAAAAAAAAGAGTGAATTCAAAAAATGTTCACGTGAGTTCAAAAAGTTCACAATTAAAAAAATGTTCACAAATTCAATTTTTTTTCCGAATCCTTAAAAATGTTTGAGAATACAAAAAAATGTTCGCGCTAGTTTGAAAAATGTCCGTGAATGCAGAAAATGTTCACGAATTCAAAAATATTCATGTATTTTAAATTTTGATATTATGAGCAATTTTTTAGAAAGTAAGAATTTTTTTGAATTTTCTAACATTTTTTGAAAATGTGGATAATTTTTGAAAATTTTAAACATTTTCGAAATTATGAACTTTTCTTAAAAACACTAACAATTTTTGAAAATACGAACAATTTTCGAAATTTTGAAGATGTTCACGAAGTAAAAAAGGTTGAAAATTGTGAGAATTCTTTGAAAAAGTAAACAATTTTTGAATTTTCTAACAGTTTTGAAAATATGGACAATTTTTAAAAGTTCTAAACTTTTCTTACAAACAAGATGAAAATTTGGAAATATAAATAATTATTGAAATTCTATTTAAAAAAAAATCAAAACATTTTCTAAATTCTTTGAAAAAAAAAACAATAAAACCGAATGAAAACCCGAACCTAAAAAAAAAGAGATAAAAAACGGACGAAACCTTCCCAAAACCGGATGGAATGTTTTGAAAGCTTCATAAACCGGTGCTTCAACTCCCGCTAAGCTACCGCTAATGAGCCAACCTATCAGGAGCACCCGTAGTGGACGAAACTATGATAAGTGCTGCAATAACTGACACATATCATTCATGCACATTATCAACCTGCAGAAGGGAGTGATCGCAACGGACGGAAGCAGTGTGCGCAATTCGCAATTCATGATGGAAGCAAAGGCCTGCATGCCATGATTATCAAAGAGATTATGAGTGTAAAACCTTCAGTAGGAGATTTTGTTTTTAGATATAAAAAGAAGGGTAGACAACGTGGATGCTCATACATCACGCAAGCTTCCTCAGCGTTAGCACCAGGCCGATATTGTTGGCTTTTGGTCTTTTGGAGCCCCCAGGCTGTGTATTACCTTCCATTACGTATGAATAAATGAGGTCGGAAGCTTTCCCTCAAAAATAAATAAAAACATTCGTGCACAGTAAACCTCCTATCTAGCGCTGCTGCTGTACTGTTGTTTTGGGCCGTCGCCCTCGTGAAATGACAGGCTTTAGCTTATCACACGCTTCTAAAAAAAAGTTTATCACGCATTAGATCGTGCTTCTTCACTTTCTTGGCAGTTCTGACGGAGCAAGAACAAATCTACGCAGAGGTTGGCAGCTCAACGTCTCCGTCCTCCAATGACGAGCTGGATTTTTGTGTGTGGAATAATGACGAGCTGGCTTGGCTGGCAGTGGCAGCAGTGTCTCTTTCACCTTATCTTACACCATTCTACACATTTCCTCGTAATTTTTTTTTGAAAGATCCAGCAATTGCTGGCCTTGCATGATCATTAGCAAAAAGCAATGGGAATACAAAAGTGGGGGAGATCCTAGGATCAAGGAGAAAACCAACAAAATTCCTGCTACATGAGTTGACCGAAAGATGGTCATCCCCTTCACTGTCTATACCCTATCTCTCACGGTGGTTCCCCGAAGGGGCTCTCAATACATCTTGCGCCTGCTAGTCTCCATAGCTCAATTGAGTCAGTGATCCTTTGCAAGATTTGGCTAGTGGATGGGAGCTTCTTTCGAAAAGTGCAGTGATTCCACTCCTGCCAAACTTCCTAGCAACAGCAAGGTTCTGGCGCCCTTCTTCCACTTCGCCTCGACGCCCTCGTAGATTCGGTGAGCAATCGTCGTGGAGGAGGCGGCTGCCCATTCCTCCGTGGGTGTGAAGGAAGCGCAGCCTTGCCAATGCCCGATCGCCGTCCAGACCTCACGAGTCTTCGCGCATTCCCAGAAAAGGTGCTTGGCTGACTCAAGGCTCCGGACACACATCTGACAGAAATAGTCATTGGCCCATCCCCGTCTTTGCAGTCGGTCGTTGCACCACAGCCTATTCTGGAACATGAGCCAAGCAAACATTTTGATCTTCCCCGGCACCCAAACTCTCCAAATGTCTTGATCAAAGGTCGTGGCCGTCCTCCTTGCGAACTGCATCGCATATGCTGATTTTGCCGAATAGATTCCGGTGCTTTCCCAGTTCCACTTGATCACGTCGGGCACGTTCTGCTCCAGCTCCACCGCCGCCTCTCTGATGGCTCTGTGCATGTCCAGGCAAACTGGGAGCAGCTCATGGACACGGCCGTGCGCCAGGTCCTTTAGCCAAGTGTCATTGTTCAGTGCTTGCTCAACAGTTCTGTTCTTCCTCCTTGAGTGCTTGTAGAGCTGTGGAAATTGCTGGGCGAGGGTGGAGGATCCCTTCTAGGGAGAGTGCCAGAAGGATGCAGTTGCACCATCGCCGATCTTCACAGTGGACGCCGCCGTGAAAAGTGCTCTGTCCTCCGTGTTGCATGACGTCTCCGAGCCCACCCATGACCGCTCCGGGTGCTGCCAGGTGATCCACAGCCACCTGAGCCACAGGGCGCAGCTGAAAGCTTGCAGGTCATGGATACCAAGGCCGCCACACGCCGTTGGCGAACAGACAGCCGGCCAGTTGATCTTGCAGCTGCTTCCCGTGATCTCTTCGTCTTGTCGCCAAAGGAACCGCCTCTGACACTTGTCCACCTCCTTGAACAGCTTCTTCGGGACCCTCAACACTGTGAGCGTGAACGTTGGCATTGCACTTAGTACGCAACGGACCAGTACCCGCCGGCCTGCAATCGGCAACAGCCTGCCCTTCCATCCCGCCAGGCGGGCCATGATTCTGTCGATGATGAATTGTAGATGCACCAGGCGAAACCGGCCCGGCGTGATAGGGAGGCCGAGATATTTCATCGGGAACGTCACAATGGATCCCCCAAAGCCTAGTAGCACCTCCTGAATATCTATCTCTTCGCATCGGATTGGGGCAACTGAAGACTTCGCGGGGTTTATGCAGAGACCCGTCACGCGGCCGAAGTTGCCCAGGATGCTCATCAAGTTGTCTACGTCCTGCCTACAAGGGTTTAGGAAGACCACTGCATCGTCCGCGTACAGGCTCACTCGGAGCTTCAGGTCGCGTCCCGGAATCGGCGTCAGAAGTTGCTGGTCCACCGCTGCCGTTATAAGGTGGTGCAATGGATCTATGGCCAGGATGAAGAGGAACGGGGACAGGGGGTCGCCCTGCCGTAGGCCACGATGGTGCACGATGGGGTCGCCGGTGACCCCATTAAGCATGTAGGCGGAAGATGAGGTAGCCAGCAGCAGTGTGATCCAGTCCTGCCATCTGGCACTGAACCCTAACCTTTGGAGGAGCTCGAGAAGGTATTCCCATGACACTGTGTCGAACGCCTTTGCTATGTCCAGTTTCATGAGGAGGGCGGGGGTTTTCCGGCGGTGAAGCGCTCGAACGCTGCTTTGCACGAACAAGTAACTGTCGTGGATGCATTTGGTCCGGAGGAAGGCCGTCTGGGCTGGAGAGATGACAGTGTGAATCACGGCCGCTAGGCGGATGGAGAGCACTTTTGAGATCAGCTTAGCTACAGAATGGATCAGGCTGATAGGACGAAAGTCAGTGATCGTCGTGGCCCCGTCCTTTTTGGGTAGCAGAACAACTAGAGCTGTGTTTAGCGATGCAAGATCTTCCCCTGCCATGTGGTAGAACTGGTGGAATACCGCCATGATATCTAGCTTGATTGTTGACCAGCAACATCTAAAGAAAGTGCCGTTGAATTCGTCCGGCCCCGGCGATTTTTCTTGTGGCGAGGTTACTATCGTGTTCCAAACTTCTTCCTCTGTAAAAGGGTTGTCTAACCCTCCTGCGGCCTGTAGAGACGGCAGGTTGATGGAGCTCCAGTTGATCGTGGATTGCCTACGGGTGGAATGTCCTATCGAAGCACTAAAATGATCATGGATCACCTTGGCCTTGTCGGCGTGTGTAGTAGCAACTGAGCCCGTGGCGTGAATGGAGTGAATGAAGTTCTTTTGCCGGCGGGAATTGATTTTTGCTTGGAAGAAGGCTGTTCGTGCATCGCCGGCGCGCAGCCAAGTGACTCTGGAGGCTTGGCGCTTTCTGGCTCGCTCGATGGCCGCTAGCCCTAGAATGTGTAGCTTTAGCAGTTTTCGGAAACTCCTCGGTGGAGAGCTGCCGGCTCTCCTGGGCTATGTCTAGACGTAGGACGAGCTCACTGGCCATGTGCAGTTGCAATTTTGTTTCCCTGAAAAATCCCTTGGCCCAAATCTTCAGATCCTTTACTACGCGGTGCAATTTGATGTTGACACGCCTGAAAGCACAGCGGGCAGCCACCGGCCACTGCCAAGCCCTCTGCACCGTGGTGTGGAACCGTGGGAAACGTGGCCAGAACTATTCAAACCAAAATCTGGCCGGGCGTCGAGGAGCCGCGGCGCCAGCGAGCAGAAGAGGGCAGTGGTCGGAGCAGGACGTCGATGCCGCATGTAGAAGGTAGGATGGGAACAAGGTATCCCAAGAATTGTTGCAAAAGAATTTGTCGATGCTCACTAGCATTGGGTTCTCGCGCTCGTTGCTCCAGGTGAAGCGGCGGTTCTTGCATTTTATCTCCCTAAGTCCTGCCGCATCAATGGCTGCCCGGAATTTGCCCATAAGCCTACGGTTAATGTTGCTGTTGTTCTTGTCCCGGGCCTCATAGATGAGGTTGAAATCGCCGTTTATCAGCCACGGCTGACCTGCCGGCGGCGCCGCCCTAGCCATCTCTGCTAAGAACTCATCCTTCCTACTGTCCTCTGTTGGTCCATACACCGTGGTCAGCCAAAAACTATCCGTGGCGTTCACAGGTTCTACCCTAACGGTGATGGAGAAGACGCCAATGGCATGCGTGTGCAGCCGGACGCAGTTTTTGTCCCAAAAGATTGCGGCTCCTCCCTTCGTGCCGGTGGCCGGCAACACCACACAGTCTGCTAGTCGGCTTCCCCCTACGTCGATCGCCAACGCCCGGGTCCACTCTTCAATCTTCGTTTCTTGTAGGCAAAGAAGAGCTAGTTTGTGCGCCTCTGCCATCTCTCTGACTACGGCACGCCGCGCCGGCGCGTTTAGGCCTCTAATGTTCCAGCTCATGATCGGGGTCGATGTGTCACTCATGGGGGAAACATGTGTAGCTCCGACGACTAATGATGGAATTAAGCAAAGACAAGTACACCTCGCGCCGTCCGTGGGGTTGCCGGCGGCCACCAATAGGCCCCAAATCCCGCCGGCAAGCAACTGCCCCTCTGAACCCAATACAATCACTACACACAACTAACGGTGCTGCTAAAAATCAGTCGAAGTCTCAGTCGTCTCCTCGACCGTCAGATCTACTGCTGCTTTTAGATGCGTGCGACCTGCGTTTAATTGTAAATTGGCCCGTGTAGATGGACGAACTGGGCTGGGCTGCTTTCGCGTCTTTTTTTTCTGTCAGTTTGGGCGGTGGGCTGGGCAGGGGAGTGGCAGGCTTTAGGTGGTGTGTCTTTTTCTTTTTGGCCTGTAAATTTTACAAAGTGTAAGAGCGATCCCTGATTAGGAAAAGAACTGTATACTTTCCTAAGAAAAAGGGAAAGAATTGTATATTGTGGTAGCATCTTTTGTGAGTATTTTCTTCTTTTTTTTTTCTTCTGGAATCCGCGTGCGTATGTGTGACTGTTGTTGATAGATTATATCCCTATTGTGTAGTTTTTGGATGTAGTTTTTCTAGTGTACCATCCATGTCTTGTTTTTTGAGAACCAGAATTTTCTTTTTTGAGATGTGTGTGCGCGCACGGGTTTTTTCTTTTGCGGGATAAAGGGAGATTTCATTACTCAGGGATGAGAATCATCCATACAAAGTTTTACAATTGCATCCGTACCGGAATTAAACCAAACCGCGGTACGGGGTTCGCTACGGCCATACGGAGCTAGGCCGTGCCTAACCTTATTTTACGAGCGACTAACATGAGTAATAAGAATCTCCCTTGTGTCCTCCGACACCAGATCCTTGATCTGGTTCACTAGGGCCATATGTATCGAGCAATTACAAGCGCGCATGGCTTTTTTTATAGAACAAGCATCCATATCTTGTTTTTCTATTTTTTTGTTTGTTTTGTTTTTTTCTCTCATGTCCAATCAGTTTGCTTCCAGTTTTTTTGGGGACGGGCTGTCTTAGGGTGCGCCTGGCCTGCTCTTTTACTTCTTCTTTATTTTATGCGTCGGCGGGGATGTGTGATGGCCTGGCTTTTTCTGGTTTTATTTTTTTATTTTCCTGCCTCTTTATTATCTTTTTGTAAGTGATTTTTAACAAAAAAATCAGCGTCCTCATGACATTGATTTTATTTTGCATTTGTATTTTTACCATTTTACTTGTTTCATTTTTATTTTTATTTTCTTCTTTTTATTTGCTTTCTAAAAAAATTCATTGTTTCTTTTTTATTTATTTATATTTTCTCTTTTTATTGCTTTTAAAACCTTTTTCTTGTATGCCTGCTATTAGGCGCAATTGCAAGTGTCGCCATTGACTGCAATTTATTAGTCTTTTTGTCGAGAGAAGGGTAGTTGCATGTCTGTCACTAGGCATCCAACTACAAGTGTCGCCCCCGACTGCAATTGAATGCCCACACACTCGACTGGAACTAACATTCTTTTTTGTAAGTGGGCGGTGGGAGAGTGAGGGGAGAGTTGCATGTGCGATACCAGGCTTGCAATTGCAAGGGTCGCCCTCGACTGCAACTGCATGTCCCTCTCCCGACTTCAACTTGCCTTGTGTTTTTTATAGAGAGGGAGGGGGGCAATTGCATGCCGACAGTACTCTTGCAATCGCAAGTGTAACCCTCGGCTGGAACTGCATGCCTACACACCAGACTGCAATTGCATGCCCACACACCCGACTGCAACCGACATTTTTGATTTGTTAGTGGGTGGCGGGAGAGAGGGGGGAGTTGCATGTCCGATACTAGGCTTGCAACTGCAAGTCTCGCCCTCGACTGGAACTGCATGTGCCCTATCGACTGCAACTGGCCTTGTGTTTTTGTCGGAGAGGGGATGAATTGCATGTCCAACAATACGCTTGCAACTACAAGTGTTGCCCTCAACTACAATTGCATGTCCGACAGTAGGCTTGCAACCGCAAGTGTCGTCCTCGACTGCAATTGCATGCCTACACACCCGACTGCAACTGGATTTTTTTGTTTTGTAAGTGAGCGGCAGGAGAGGGGATGGGAGGTGCATGCATGGTACTATGCTCAACTGCAAGTGTCGCCCTCGAATGCAACAGCATGTCCCCTACCGACTACAACTAGCCTTGTGTTTTTGTTGGAGAGGGGTGAATTGCATGTCCGACAATAGACTTGTAACTACAAGTGTCGCTCTCGACTACAATTGCATGTTTGACAGTAGGCTTGCAACTTCAAGTGTTGCCCTCGATTGCAATTGCATGCCTATACACCCGGCTGCAACTGACCTTTTTTTTGTAAGTGGGCGGTAGGAGAGGATGGGAGTTGCATGTCCGATAATAGGCTTGCAACTACAAGTGTCGCCCTCGACTGCAACTACATGCCTACACACTCGACTGCTACCAGCCTTTTTGTGTTTTGCAAGGGAGCGACAGGGAGGGGGGAGTTGCATGTCCGACACTAGGCTTGCAACTGCAAGTGTCGCCCCCGAATGCAACTGGTCTTGTGTTTTTGTCAGAGGGAGGCGGGAGGGGGTGGGGTAGTTGCATGTCCGGGAGGGGGTGGGGGCAGTTGCATGTCCAATACTAGACATGCAACTGCAACAGTCACCCCCGACTGCAATTGCATGTCTTTCAACATGGTTGCAACTGGACTTTTTGTCATGTTGGGGGAGGGGGGAGTTGCATGTCCGACACTAGGCTTGCAACTGCAAGTGTCGCCCTCGACTGCAACTGGATGTCCGACAGTAGGCTTGCAATTGCAAGTCTCACCCCCGACTGCAACTTACTTTTTTGCAACTACACACCCGGCTTGGGCGGCCTGCTATGCGGGCTTATTATTGACCTTTTCTTTTTCTTTTTCTACTTTTTTTTATTTATTTTTTACCGTTGTGTTTTGAATTTGTATTCTTCTTCTTTTTTTTGATTTGTTAGGAAAAACAACGCAACCCACGTCGGATGCACACATTTGCGTGTCCTCCATTTGTATGCAACTTAATATTCTTTTCTTTTGAAAAACAGTGCCACACTATTTAGTTTGTCTTGTTTTCATTTTGTTTCTTTGTTACATTAAAAATTGATTTTTGTCCTAATATACAATTTTTTTTGAAATAAATTATAAAAATAAAAAATAAAAAAGAGAAGCAAGATGACGCACGAAGAGAAGGACTGAACGATGAGCTAGACTGGCGACAGAAAAATGTTGTTTTATTTACTTCTCTTGTAGAACATTTTTTTCCCATGTCAAGAGAAAAACAAAGACAAAGAAACAGATGGAGAATAGAATACTTGGCTTTCTATTCAATGAGCCCATTTATACGGAGTACATCATAACAGAAAGCTAGCTATGTACGGGCATGCACAACGTGCACATAGGAGTGTAGCACGGGGTGCAGTTACAGATCATGTACATGGTGTGGGACTCGGTCCCTCTGTTATACAGGCAACGGCATCTTCCAACACAAACAAACAGCCAAGCCCAAATAAACAAACAAACGAACAACAGAGAAACGAAAAAGGCCTAGCTAAAATAAAACCCAGCAGCTATCGAGTAAACAAACGGGCTTAATCTGCTTTAGGTGACATCAGCAGACTGAGACTTCGCGAAGTCTAAGTCGACTGAGACCTAGACAAACCCACTAAACCTAACTCGAACCAGCCGATCGCTGGCCGTCGCCGGAGCATGCTACGCCTATGGTGCACTAACATGGGGAAGGTGCGGCCCTAGAGGCCTCTCCGTCGGGCCCGTTCATGCCGGCCGCGATCTTCAGCCCCTCGACGTCCAGGCGGGTGAGCTTGGCGATGGCGGCGATGTCCGCTTCGGACAGGGGTTCATCGAAGCGCCTGACGAGTGCTTCCCCCGCCTTGGCCATCATCTTCTCCTTGGGCCCGAGGATGCCAAGCCCGTGGACGATGCGTAGGGTGGCCCGCTAGCTCACGGGCACCGTCGTTGGGTTGCTTGCTTGGCGGGCACTCTGCCTTGTTGGTGCCGCCGTCGTCTTCCTGGCCTTGAGTGGCGTCTTCGCCCGCGCCTTGGCTTACCCGAGCAGCGACGGGGCGATGTTGGTGAAGAGCTGCCCTGGCGCTCCGCTGCCACTTCCCTCCCCCAGCTCCAGGTGGCACACCTGGTTTGTGACCGCCCGAGCTGCAGGGAGTGTGTCACCGCCGCCTCTGGTGTGTGACGCGCCAGGGAGAGAGCCGGCCCCATGTCCTGAGGATCGCCGCTTCCCGCGCTGCCTCCCCTTGCGAAGTTTAGTGGCTTGTCCAGCTGAGCGGCCACCGCGGCGTCGAGCTCGGAGGCCTGCGGGTCCGGGCACGATGGCAGAGGGAGCACCTCGTCCGCGCCGTCGAAGAAGTCCGCGACTGGGTCCCCATTTGGTGCCACCACAACGCTTGACAGAGGCCTCGGAGGGGCAAGCAAGAGGCGGCGGAGAGGCCCTTCGGAGTGGCTGAGGAGTGCCCCGATCCCTTGGCGCGGCGGGCCGCCTCCCTGCCTGCTGCTTGCCGTGGCCCGCCGAGGAGCGGCGCCCGCGCGGCGCGCCCTGGCGGTGACGCGAGACCGGGGTGCGGCTCCTGTGGCGGCTTGAGGAAGATCCCGCCGTGGCCGGCTCCTTGCCGCGCGTGCGGCCAAGCAGGGCGTCCTTCCAAGACCGCCGCTGCCCACCACGGCCGCCGTCGTCGCCACTTTGGCCAGGATATTATCTGATGTCGATCGATCCTAGTAAGGATGGGATGTAATCGCCAGAAATAATTATACCTTTTGCATTTATCCATTTTATCTGAAGTGCTCCTTGATTCATTCAACGGTTGCGTGCCGGAGAAGGCTCCCACAGCTGACTGGGCCGAGTCCTCGCAGCTTTCGCCTCTACAACGGTGTCCAGGCCATGATGACTATTACATCTTGAAGAAGGATGTCATTGGAAACATAAATTCTCTGGTTACCAGAAGTGCAGGGCTGCATTGAGGATGCTTGCCTATGGCACGGTCGCAGATTCGTGGGACGAGTATCTCCAGATGTCCGAAAGCATATGTTTCGAAGCCATGGTCATGTTTGCTACTGCGGTGTTCAAGGCGTTTGGACTAGAGTACTTGAGAGAACCAACTGCCAAAGACACCGCATGACTCATGGCACTGTTAAAAGTAAAAGGGTGGCTAGGTATGCTCGGATCCTTGGATTGCATGCATTGGCAATGGAAGAATTTCCCATATGCTCTACAAGGGAAATATCATGGCCACTGTAAGAAGTCGACCATCTTTCTTGAAGCAGTTGCATCACAAGTCCTCTGGATTTGGTACTCTTTCTTCGTGATGCCCGGATCTCACAACGACATCAACGTGTTGAAGCGGTCTTCATTGTTTGCAAGGTTGTGTGCTAGAGAAGCTCCTCCGTTCAACTATAGCATTAATGTTCATGACTACAATATGGGCTATTATCTTTGTGATGGTATTTATCCTTCGTGGGCGGCCTTCAAGACTATTCTGATCCAAGGGGTGAGAAAAGATGTCATTTTGCCCAAAGACAAGGAGCTAGAGAGGATGTGGAGAGGGCATTTGGAGTGCTCCAAGCCCGTTTTACAGTTGTTCGAGGACCTACAAAAATATAGGATCCAAAGACATTGTGAAAAGTGATGACAGCTTGTGTGATCAGGCACAACATGATTGTAGAGAATGAGGGCGATGGAGTTCGCCACGGTCTGGAATTTGAGCAGATGGGTGATCCTATCGAACTTCCAAAGCAGAATCCAATGACATTTGAGAAATTTATCCAAATGCATCAACAGATTCACCAACGAGCAACTCATGAGCAGCTTCAGAATGATGTGGTTGAGCATTTGTGGGCGCTTCGAGGGGAGAACTTAAAAATGTGTCCGAACAAGTTGAATTCAAATTTATACTATTTTATTGCAAAACGTTATGTTTGGATTGTAATATTTATATTTGAATTATTGTTGCATTAAAATATTTTCACATCATGATTATGGATGAATGATGATATTTATCTTTAATCACTTTGAGTGCTTTGGATATAGGAAGAAAACATGAGCGGAGATTTGGTGCACCGGGTGGGATGGCCGGTTCCGCTACCGCTATCCACGGACATGGCCGGTGTAGGGTAGAGAAGATAGGTCTAGAGGGGGGGGGGGGTGAATAGACGCTTAACCAACCAAAGGTGCAGTTTTTAATTCTCTTTGAATTTAAGCAGATTTTAGCAATAGTTAAGATATCACCAAGACTTCCTACACATGCATATCTAGAGATAAAGCAGCGAAAAAAGTAAAGCATGCAATTGTGCGGAAAGTAATGTGGTAGAGAAGGAGAAGATCAAACGTAATGAAGACACGGTGGTTTTTGGCGTGGTTCCGATAGGTGGTGCTATCGTACGTCCACGTTGATGGAGACTTCAACCCACGAAGGGTAACGGTTGCGCGAGTCCAAGGAGGGCTCCACCCACGAAGGGTCCACGAAGAAGCAACCTTGCCTATTCCACCATGGCTTACGTCCACGAAGGACAAGCCTCACCCGGGTAGATCTTCACGAAGTAGGCGATCTCCTTGCCCTTACAAACTCCTTGGTTCAACTCCACATGATCTTGGAGGCTCCCAAGTGACACCTAACCAATCTAGGAGACACCACTCTCCAAAAGGTAATATATGGTGTTGTTGATGATGAACTCCTTGCTCTTGTGCTTCAAATGATAGTCTCCCCAAGACTCAATCACTCTCTCAATGATTTGGCTTTGGTAGGAGAAGGATTTGAGTGGAAAGCAACTTGGGAAAGGCTAGAAATCAAGGTTCAAATGGTTGGATTGGAATCTCTTGATCTCAACACATGAGTAAGTGGTTCTCTCTCAGAAAATGAATGGTGGAAGTGTAGGCACGTTCTGATGGCTCTCTTAGAGAGTAAGTGGGGGTGGAGGGGTATAAATAGGCAGCACCAAAAATCCAACCGTTACAAGTCTTTGGCCCAACTCTGTGACACCGACATGAAAATCTCGGTGAGACCGACTAGTGTAAAAGACTTGACCATTAGGCTTTTCGGTGAGACCGAACGAAACATCTCGGTGAGACCGAAGTGCAATGGCTATAGGGCAAGACCATGTTTCGGTAGTTCCAAAAATTTCATCTCGGAAATTCCGAAGTGAAGTGACATCGTTACAACAACTTGGTCAAGCCATCTCGGTGAGACCGAGAACCATTTAGGTTACACTGAAGTGTTAGGGTTTGGCATGTGGCAATGTATATGGCAATCTCGGTGGGTCCGGATAGAAGTGTTTCGATGGGACCGAGATCAACTTTAGGGTTTTGGATAGGAATGAAGTGGAGAATTGTTTGAGGGTTTTGGAGCAATACCACTAAGCACTTGAGCAATTGAGTCATGACCAAAACCTCATCCCCTTTTAATAGTATTGGCTTTTCCTACGGACTCAATGTGATCTTGGATCACTTAACCAAAAATGTAGAGTCTTGAAGCTTTGCCAATATTTGTCCTTAACATTTTGAAGGGGTCCACTTCTTCTTGTCCTTGCCATACCACTGTTGAACTTATCTGAAATACACTGGATGAAAGTATGAGTCCAACAACATGTATGTTGACATTAATTACCAAAACCATCAAGGGAGCAAATGTGCTTTCAATTTCCCCCTTTTTGGTAATTGATGACAACTTACATCAAATCTTCAAATAAAGATGTAATAGGAGATTGTATGAAAATTTTGAAGGAAATATGTAACATGCATAAGCTCCCCCTATAGATGTGCAGCTAGTAAATGATGATAGCTTATGGATAGTAGAAGCACATAGTGAAGGAATTGCACATGTAACATGTATCTTGGCTATATGCATCAGAGCAACAAAATGAAAGTGAAGTGTCCTCATGTCCATGATTTCTTTCTTGCAAACAATATGTGCAAAAGCAAGAGGTCATCATGCACATGAGTAAGATGCACATACTTATCTTGAAGTTCTTGATCATATTCCTGAAGAAATACACTTGAGAAAACAAAGTTAGATAACACAAGATAACTTCTCCAAGAAAAAGACACAAGATCAACAAGAGTACCAAGATTGGGATGTCATGTAGAAGAGAGTATCACTGAGTGAGTACTTCTTTTAAAAGCAGACATGTCCCCCAAAGGTCAAATAAGATAAACTAGATAAACTAACATGATTTTCTCCCCTAGAATGAACTTCCTCCCCCCCTGAATCTAGCATTGGATATTGGGAGTAGGTAGGGTGAGAAAACTAGAGCAAAAACAGAAAGACATGTTTCTCCCCTCTTAGAAACATGTAGAATTCTCTCCTCTTATAAAATGCATCACTCTCTCCTAGGATATACCTTTTGACATGGAAGAGGTTATGATGATAAGCTTTGATGTGCATCTCTCTCCCCCTTTGACATCAATTTCCAAGAAGGGATAGCTTCAAGGTCATTATTCAAGTGGGTGTGGTCCTTGAGAAACACAACCAGCCATGATATAATGCCAGATGCAAGCAGAGGGAAAGAATCATTGAGTGGAGCTGGAGCAGAAAAGACAGAAAACATTTGACAGAAAGATTCTATGAGCAATGAAATCGGTGACTCCGAATTGGAACAAGTCGGTGTGACCTAGTTCAGTACAAACAGAAAATTTTGTCAACTCAGCTCACTAGGCAATAGGCTCTCACAAAGATTTGCAATGAATTTACTAGACAGAGAAACTAGCAGAAAGGAAAGAAACAAAGAAATATCTAGATGATTTTTTTTAAAAAAGAAAAGAGAGACACAAAAAAACAACAAAAGAAAACACTAGAGAACTTCATCTAGAAGGGTCGGCGACTAGGCCACCTATGTTAGAGTATATTGACTTAGGAGCCAAGTGAGAACACTTGATCATAGGTCATACTCATTGTTAAGCTCAAAATGGGGTTACCAATTTTCATTTAAGCATTTCGATGTATTCACATCTTGTTGAGTTGCTTTAGCTCATGACTTTGAGTATAGCTTCTCTAAGATGTGAGAACTTACATTGGGTTTTTGATGTTGATATCCATCATGTAGTTGAACTTGAAATGGATGCTCATGGAGTGAAGTTGGGAGCAATCCTATCATTTGTAGTCCATCTTCCTACATGGGTTAGATTTGCAAGGAACAACATATGTATTCAAAATGACAAGAATGAAGTATAAAATCAAATATTGTCAAAGGATATGTTTGAGTTGTTTTGTTCCTTGGACACACCAAAGATTTAGATACTTGGTCCAATTGTCTTGCTCAAGATGATAGTTTGTGAGCAACCTAATGAAATGATGTTTATCCAAGTACATACAAAAGGTTAGATGCAATTCAAGGGAGCAATGTATCCAAGATATGAAATGATAAGTGTATCATCAAGGATTAGTCAAGAAAGCTCATGCCCTTGCATGCATCCAAGTGAGTTTCTAGTTCACATTTGAAGCATCAATGATATTCAACTCACTTCTCAAGTGACAAAATATCTTCTCATCAAGAGGTTTAGTGAAGATATCCGCCAATTGCTTGTCGGTATGAACATGCTTAAGGTCAATGTCACCTTTAGCAACATGATCTCGAATGAAATGGTGACGAACCTCAATGTGCTTAGTTCGAGAATGTTACACGGGATTGTGTGCAATCTTAATAGCACTCTCATTGTCACATAGTAATGGAACATGTCTCACATGTACACCATAGTATTTGAGAGTTTGTTTCATCCATAATAATTGAGCACAACAAGATCCGGCGGCAATGTATTCCGCTTCGGCAGTAGATAGAGATACCGACTTTTGTTTCTTGAAAGATCAAGACACAAGAGATCTACCAAGAAATTGACATGTACCCGAAGTGCATTTTCTATCAACCTTGTCTCCGGTGTAGTCCGAATCGGAGTAGCCAACAAGATCGAAAGAAGATCCTTTGGGATACCAAATGCCAAAATTTGATGTATGTAACAAGTATCTCACAATTCTTTTCACGGCCTTAAGATGACACTCTTTTGGTGCCGCTTGGTATCGTGCACACATGCACACACTTAGCATAATGTCAGGACGGAAGGCACATAGATATAGCAATGAACCAATCATAGATCGATAAACCTTTTGATCAACCGGTTTGCCATCCTTAGTCAAGTCAAGATGTCCACTAGTGGGCATGGGAGTTTTCATACCTTTGCTTTCTTGCATGTTGAACTTCTTGAATAAGTCTTTGGTATACTTTGTTTGAGAAACAAAGGTACCCTCCTTAGTTTGCTTGATTTGCAAACCAAGAAAGAATTTGAGTTCACACATCATAGACATCTCATATTTTTTCGACATCAACCTTGCAAACTTTTCACTAAAAGAAGGATTAGTGGATCCAAAGATAATATCATCAACATATATTTGGCATACAAATAGTTCTCCATTAACCCTCTTAGTGAACAAGGTTGAATCAATTTTCCCAATTTCGAAACCTTTTTCAAGAAGAAACTTTGTCAAGCATTTGTACCAAGCTCTAGGGGCTTGTTTAAGACCATAAAGAGCTTTACGAAGTTTATAAACGTGGTTTGGTTTCTTGGGATTTACAAAGCCGGGAGGTTGTTTAACATAAACTTCCTCCTCAATTTCACCATTTAAGAAAGCACTTTTAATATCCATTTGGTAAAGGGTGATATCATGGTGATTGGCATAAGCAAGTAATATGCGAATGGACTCAAGTCTAGCAACGGGGGCATAGGTCTCACCATAGTCCATACCTTCGACTTGTGTGTAACCTTGAGCTACGAGACGTGCATTGTTGCATATAACTTGTCCATCTTCATCTTGCTTGTTACGAAACACCCATTTGGTACCAATGATGTTTTGCTCATCCTTAGGCTTCTCAACCAACGTCCAAACTTGATTCCTCTCGAAGTTGTGTAGCTCTTCATGCATTGCATTTACCCAATCCGGGTCTTCGAGGGCTTCTTCTACCTTCATAGGTTCAATACTAGAGATGAATGAGTAATGCTCACAAAAGTTAGCTAGACGAGATTTAGAGTGAGTGGTTCTCCCGGATTTGATGTCGCCAAGAATTTGTTCGATGGGATGATTCTTGTCAATGCTTGCTCTAACTCGAGGTAGCTTTTGCTTGGGTTGTGGTGAGGCTTCCTCATCATCATCATCATTGTCTTCCTCATTGTTGTTGTTGTCGTTGTTTGTTTGAGGTGGTGGAGAAGGAGGTTGGGGTGGATATTCTTGTTGCACTTCCTCATTCTCTTCGTCTTGATGTGTTCCACTTGTGGATGCCTCCATATTAAATTGTGGTTCACCTTGACGTTAAGTTGGGGCTTCCACTTGAATGGACGAAGAACTCTCCTTCACCTCCATGGGACGAATCTTGCCAATAGACAAGTCTTGGATTGCTTCCGATGGTTCTTGATCTCCTACATCAATTGGCAATTGCTCGACTTGCGAGCCGTTAGTCTCATCAAACTTCACATCTACCGTCTCTTCAACTTTTCAAGTGAAGTTGTTGTAGACACGGTAAGTGTGAGAGTTCGATCAATAACCAAGTAGGAAACCTTCATGAGATTTAGGAGCAAATTTTGAACGACGATTGACGATGTCTTGGACTAGGGGGTACTCATCACGTCGTCTCCCGACCAGGTGGATCGGACCGAGGACCCCCATGGCGGTTCACTCATGGGCCACTTCGGGCAGCCCATGACGCATACAAGGGAGATTCTACAAGACTTGGTGATCAAGACAAGGACTCCTCTCCACCGACGTAGCCGACTAGGACTCTTGTTATCCTAGGCCTTTGGTGCATATATAAACCGAGGCCAGGCTAGTCGATAGATCATCTCATATTCATTAGAATAATCTCGTGGTAGATACATGTACTCTGTACTACACCCCATATGAATACAATTAAAAGCAGGACGTAGGGTATTATCTCTTCGAGAGAGCCCGAACCTGGGTAAAATCCTGTGTCCATGTTACCATCGCTCCAAGACGCCTAGCTTAGGACCCCTACTACGAGATATGTCGGATTTAGAACCGACACTGGTGCTTTCATTGAGAGCCTGCTGGCAGTCGCCGCGGTGCGATGGGAATTCAGATCGTCTCCGGCGCGATCTACGCGTCGGAACCGAGCTTTATTGTCGATGTCGGCATCTTCATCGCCGGCTCGACTGGTCACCTCGGCTGGACCGAGGACTGCGCTCCACGTCAGATCGTCAAGATCGGACGGATACTTTCATCATCATCAACTCCGATCTCTATCAAGATCATGGGGGAATCATCCATGGAGCTCGGGGGCTCAAGATCAACATTGCCCTTGGGCGACTGTGCAGTTTTTCTGGACTGCGGGTTCGTGTTCACCGTCACCGCCTCCTCGAGCGTCGTTTTGACGAATCCTTTGGTGGAATTGTGCAGAATTGAGTCTATAATGACCCCGTAAAATTTCGTCATATTCCGATGGAGGAAACTTTGGCGATCTACGATATACCGGAGCCCTGTCAAATCTGGACGTGAATCTGGACAAGTTTAGGGCAAGGAGTCCAGCGTCCAGCTCGGACATCCTTTGGAAGATCCAACCGTTGATCGGCTGCGGAATTCCTATATCTACCATCCCTCAAAATTTCAGCTCGATCCGACCGTTCAAATTCCGGGAACAGCCTGAGGAGTGAGTCAATTTCCGGATCTGTTTTCTGCGCGAAAACGAATCCGACCCGAGTTCATCTTTTTCATGAACAGATTATCGGACATCCTTTTTGAAGGGAATTTTTTATAGGGTATTGTGTTTTGTTTTCAAAGCACGTGCCTGCAAACTTTAAAATCCTTTTCCGAGGTAATCTTCACCGTCGCGTTGGTGTCAAACCAGTCCGACAAAGTTGCTCCACGGCTGCCGACCTGCGCTAGACAGTTCATTGCTTCATCGAGCCGAGGTCAACCTCATCAGATCATCACTCCGGTGAGCCGACCTAGAGTTCGGCACCGCTCTCCCTAGTGATCGTCAAGATAATATCGTCACCTTACAGATTGCACGGGTCGGGTGCGCCGGCATCGCCGTACGGTCACTTCATCAAGCCGGCATTGACCGCGTCACAAGTTCTGACCTGCGTCGGCATCACCGCACCGTTGCTTCTTCAAGCCGATGTCCACCACGCTGACCTGCTTCGACAGCTCGGCTGGCACGGGGCCGCAACGTCACCTTACCGACCTGCTCCAACACCTCGGCCAGACCGGGGGCTTCACCATCTCTTCATCAACCTATTCCGGGGACTTCGGTGTCACCAGCCGATCAGCTTCATCACCTCGGCTGGACCAGGGGCTTCGCCTCACCACGTCGACCGCGCTACGTCATCACTTCATCAAGCCGAGCTCTTTGCTCGGGCACCTCGGGACCGGCTTGGGGGCTGGGACCTCAACCCGCCGCAAGCTCGGCCCGCGTCATCAACACCAAGCACGTTAACCAGCTAAGTCGCTTTCATGCTCAACTTTTTCAATTTTTAATTTCTGTTCGGTTCGACCAAGCATTATATTTGTGTTAAAAAAAGCTGTTTGTCAAAAACGATGTCTGTTAAAAACAACTTTCTTTGCCTAGGTTAACTGGGGGCTCTTAAATCTATATGAGCCGTTTTATAATAAATATTTTTTCTTCTAAGTCGTTGCAAAGTCTTTTTCTAACACTCCTTTTTCAACTCGAGTGTATGGTCAATAGCCGGATAGCCTGGTTTCTCTCTAAAGCCGCTCGAGTTTAGTTCGCTAAATTGGCCTCTGAGAAGCACTCCGCCTTCGGGATATGGAGGTTGAAGCCGAAGGCTGACCTACTTGAAGTTTAGAGATCGGATGTGTCATGTTAAAGCACGATGGAAGGAAAAATTGACCAATTTTCGGATTGGCACCAAACAACTTGATTTAGTTTGGACGTCAAGTTTTTACATAAGTTTTTTGGCTTTTCGAGCTTAGGGCACTTTTAAGCTATTTGTATGTTTTTCTTTCAGGAGGCGGGACATCCTCATGACCGAGGTGCCTTGCGTAATAATTCAGCTCGGGAGATCTTTTCCGACCCGCAGCTCGGCATCTTTCCTGCCGACCTACACCTCGGCGTTGGCGAAACACACATGACATCTGGACTAGTTCCCGAGGAGATTCGATCCTCAGGTTGGTCGGCCGCACCCAACCTGAGTCTCGGGGGATACTGTGTGTCTCCAGCATAACTCTCACAGTGCAATGTCGGATGCCTTTAAAGCATCGGCAATATCAACGGGGGGCTGCGACTAGAGCCGAACCCACCAAAAGCCAAGGTACTCCGAGGAGTCCTAGGCAAAATGTTCTCGGATATTGCTTTATATGCATCAGTTTTGAATTGTGTCTTTGGTCAATAGTTGGGTTGCCCGGCTCCTGTGCTTGCCTCCTACGTTCTGCTTTGTTCGGCTAGGTGTGCAAAGGGAGAACCACTGCGATTGTACTTCCAATTCAACTGGTCAAGTACCTCAATGGAGAAAGCCGAAAACTGACTGTCATAATGAATGCAAACTGGTCAGCGATCCGATGATGGTGTCAAACTACAGATCGATAGAGGTTACCCCGTGTTAAACGATGGGCCTTTCATAAAATTGGCCGAAGTGTTAATGGCTTGACCTCGGCTGACGCCGAACACAAACCGGGGGCTAGTAACTAGCCTCCCAACTTTAAGCTCCTATGACTAAGTGAAAGTTATAAAGCCTGCATATCTGATTGCCTTGTTTCCGCTAACACAACCGCCTCCGGGCACCGAGACGTCGGCTAAGGGTTGTCTTGTTATTGCGGAAATATCCTGCGTAGCATCTCCAAAGGGGTGGAAGCCGATGATGGGCCACTTTCAGATTATAAACAGTCGCAACGGAGTCAAAATGACATATAGCATAAAGATGCAAATACAACTTAAAGGCTGACAATCACAACATGTGCCGAGGGCTCCTTGAGGCACCTCGGCACGGTTACATCGGGACTCCTGGAGAGCCCAACATATCATCAGCGTTTGTATTCAATATACGAGCGCTGCCTTCCATAATCATCGTTATAAAGCCATAAATATGCATAAATTTGACTTAAGATTTTGGCCAAGCTGGGTTGCCTGGCTCCTGTGCTTACCCCCTACGTTCCCGATTGTTCGGCTAGGGGGTAAAGGGAGCACCTCTGTGATTGTTACTTCCGGGTCATCCGGGCTAGTATCTCAGACTGGGTGAAGCCGAAAGCTAGCCATCTTAAGAACATAATTGGTCGGCAATGACGGAAGTGAAATTTTTGGTTCATTAAAGACCACAGAGTTCGGGAACTTTTCCCAAACTAAATCCTCAATATTTTTCTCCCACATTGATCGGAGTTGAGGTTTCACGATCATGGCCAACATGACAGCCTGGGAAAAGGAACTTATAAAGGAACTATTTTTCCCAGAAGATGTTTCTTACGTTAAATAGTAATATAACATATCTCTCCGCGTACCTTTGTTTATAAAACCATATGGCCGGATTGCCTTGTTTTCCATAAATCTTTGCCCTTATAAAGGCTTTATAAAGTAGGAAAACACTCCTTGGCTATTGGCCGAGGAGGTTGAAGCCGATGGTCGGTCAACAAAGTTTTGTAGAATGCGGATCCGAGCGTTAATGATGTAAAGTACTTGGATACATAGAATCATTACACATAAATTGTGATTAAAATCAATTTACTCCGGATATCGATCCTTAACTCGGCCACCCTTGCCCAAATTAAGGCTCGGGGGCTACTGGGCTTCGCGCTTCTCACTTAAAAGCCATTAACGGGTTACATCGATCCCCTGATCTGGTGTTGCCACCCGACCAGTGGCTCGAGGGCTACTGCATTGATGATTCAATGCAGAAAATTCAAAGTGCAAAACAGTTTCCGAGGAGATTACGATCCTCGGGTTGGTCGGCCGCACCCAACCTGAGTCTCGAGGACTATGCACACCGTGTTTTTGTTCCTATGCTGCCGAGCTAGGAGTTGATACTCAGGCCAATTTCGTGAATCGACCTGAGTCTCAGGGGATACTGGGATCAGCGGTTTTATGTTTTCCTTCAGGTGCATCTCGGATTTTGGGCCGACACACACCTTGAGGGCTATTGGCTATACATCTCGGCAGAGAATAAATTGCACCAATCAAAAATATATCCGCAAAAAATCAGCCCAAGACCGAGGTGGTGCACCACCTCGGAAGCAGTTCGGCATAAAGCTCGGCTGTGAGTGGCTGGCTCCATAGAGAACTTTTTCGGCGTTAAGCTCGAATAACCTCCTTCAACTTTTTCAATACCGAGGTAACACCTCGGATACAGACCGGCGTTGGAGCTCGGCTGCAAAAGACACCTCGGATACAGACCGGCGTCGGAGCTCGGCTGCAAAAAGACACCTCGGATGCAGTCCGACATTGGAGCTCGGCTGCAAGAGGACATCGCCACCCGGGAAAAACCTCAAACCCGAGGTGTGGCATGAAAAATAACAAGGCATTGATAAAGGCCAAGAACCTAAATGGGCTCCTCGGATGCCCGACGTGTCAACTCTTCGGATACACCTCGGCGATCCTCGAGATCGGAGAGGAGAATATTTGTTGAACCAGTTTTCAAGACCGACGACCGAAGACAAAGAACAGTTTGGAAGAACCGAGGAGCGTCTCCAACTTGAAGACCGGTTCAGGGGGCTACTGACGGTGTCCTGGACTAGGGGGTACTCATCATGTCGTCTCCCGACCAGGTGGATTGGACCGAGGACCCCCATGGCGGTTCACTCATGGGCCACTTCGGGCAGCCCATGACGCATACAAGGGAGATTCTACAAGACTTGGTGATCAAGACAAGGACTCCTCTCCACCGACGTAGCCGACTAGGACTCTCGTTATCCTAGGCCTCTGGTGCATATATAAACCGAGGCCAGGCTAGTCGATAGATCATCTCATATTCATTAGAACAATCTCATGGTAGATACATGTACTCTGTACTACACCCCATATGAATACAATTAAAAGCAGGACGTAGGGTATTATCTCTTCGAGAGAGCCCGAACCTGGGTAAAATCCTGTGTCCATGTTACCATCGCTCCAAGACGCCTAGCTTAGGACCCCTACTACGAGATATGCCGGATTTAGAACCTACAATGATGCTTATCAAGAATGTAACATTTTGAGCCAAATACTCGAAAG
Organism: Elymus sibiricus; assembly: GCA_039707655.1. Taxonomy (NCBI): domain Eukaryota; kingdom Viridiplantae; phylum Streptophyta; class Magnoliopsida; order Poales; family Poaceae; genus Elymus; species Elymus sibiricus. The sequence continues at coordinate 125,737,908 of CM077668.1, forward strand.
TATCCAACTTGTGGTTTGTTACCGGTGAGTAGCTCATATGTCGTTTTACCAAGAAGCTTGTGAAGATAAAGTTGATTTGTAGCAGGACAAGCCGTCTCAACCGCTTCCTCCCAAAAGTGTTTTGGTGTCTTGTATTCATCTAGCATTGTCCTTGCCATCTCGATAAGAGTCCGGTTTTTCCTCTCAACAACTCCATTTTGTTGAAGTGTGTACGTAGCCAAGAACTCATGTAAAATGCCTTCTTCGTCAAGAAAGGTATCCACATTAGCGTTCTTGAACTCCGTTCCATTGTCGCTCCGAACCTTTTTGATCTTTACTTCAAATTGATTTTGGGCCTTCCTAGCAAAGTTCTTGAAGATCTTTTGTACCTGCGATTTGTCATCAAGAAAGAACACCCACGTAAATCTGGAAAAATCATCAACAATGACCAAACCGAAAGACTTACCACCAAGGCTTTTATAAGCGTTGGGACCGAAGAGATCCATACGAAGTAGTTCGAGTGGTCTCCTTGTGGTCATGATGTTCTTTATGGGATGGCTTCCTCCAACTTGTTTTTCTGCTTGGCAAGCACTACAAAGTCTATCCTTGTCAAAGATAACATCTTTTACACCAAGAATATGATCTCCCTTAACAAGTTTATCAAGATTACGCGTGCCAACGTGTCCTAGCCTTCTATGCCATAACCAACCTTTAGAAGATTTAGCAATAAGACAAGTACGAGGTTGGGCTCTTTTAGTGAAATCAACAATGTATAGATCACCTCTACGAATGCCGGTAAAGACCATGTTATGATTATCTCGATGAAACACTTGGCAATCTACTTCGGTAAATAGAACATTGAAACCAAAGTCGGCTAGTCTAGATACGGAAAGAAGATTGTAACCAAAAGATTCAACAAGCATACCATTTTGAATGGAGCTATCATTGGATATGGCCACCTTACCAAGGCCAAGTACCTTACCCTTGGAGTTGTCTCCAAAAGTCACATACTTGCATGGACCATCATTTTTTGCAAGCTCACGAAACATGTCTCTATCTCCGGTCATGTGATCGACGCATCCACTATCAAGAATCCACTCTTTTCCTCCGACCATGTAATCTCGAAGATTAGCCATGAGACTAAGATTCCTCATAGTCTTCTCATATTCGATGTCGAATTCCTCATCCTCATCATAATAGCCATGCTCAACATCGTCATCACCAACATGTATGTGATCATCACCTAAGGCAATGGATTCATTAGTTTCATGATCATGACAATGTTCAAGTTTATGAATTCTAATGGCTCCCATGATGATGTTGCTAATAGTTGTGACATCTCCTTTAGCACGCATAAGATCACGAAGTTTAAACAAGCAATTATCAAAGTTAGGATCACTAGGCTTCATCTTGTGAAAAGCAATGGTCTTATGAAGAACCTCATCAAGATTCTTTAAAGAGTAATTGGGGTACCTCTTTTCCAAGTCATTCCATAGAGTATAGGCGCACTCAAAGTTTTGCATACAACCAAGCACAATTTTAGGTAATCCTCTAATGATAAGATTGATGTTTCTAAGATTATGAAGCATGTCAATTTCTTCTTCTAGAGTGGGATGCAATGGATCAATGGGAGGCACATATGGGCTATGAATATACTTGCTCAAATTAAATTCATCAAAGATATCAAGCATTTCATCCTTCCAAAAGTGATAATACTCTCCATTGAGAATAGACACTCTACATCTAAGACTCCCCAAAGTAGACACATCCATCTTCCTCCAATGGTGATTAAACCAAAGCAATGGAGACCAAAGCTCTGATACCAATTGTAGGGTCGAGAAGATAGGTCTAGAGGGGGGGGGGGGGTGAATAGACTCTTAACCAACCAAAGGTGCACTTTTTAGTTCTCTTTGAATTTAGGCAGATTTTAGCACTAGTTAAGATATCACCAAGACTTCCTACACATGCATATCTAGAGATAAAGCAGCGAAAAAAGTAAAGCATGCAATTGTGCGGAAAGTAATGGGGTAGAGAAGGAGAAGATAAAATGCAATGAAGACACAGTGGTTTTTGGCGTGGTTCTGATAGGTGGTGCTATCGTACGTCCACGTCCAAGGAGGGCTCCACCCACGAAGGGTCCACGAAGAAGCAACCTTGCCTATTCCACCATGGCTTACGTCCACGAAGGACTAGCCTCACTCGGGTAGATCTTCACAAAGTAGGCGATCTCCTTGCCCTTACAAACTCCTTGGTTCAACTCCACATGATCTTGGAGGCTCCCAAGTGACACCTAACCAATCTAGGAGACACCACTCTCCAAAAGGTAATAGATGGTGTTGTTGATGATGAACTCCTTGCTCTTGTGCTTCAAATGATAGTCTCCCCGACACTCAATCACTCTCTCAATGATTTGGCTTTGGTAGGAGAAGGATTTGAGTGAAAAGCAACTTGAGAAAGGCTAGAAATCAAGGTTCAAATGGTTGGATTGAAATCTCTTGATCTCAACACATGAGTAGGTGGTTCTCTCTCAGAAAATAAATGGTGGAAGTGTAAGCATGTTCTGATGGCTCTCTTAGAGAGTAAGTGGGGGTGGAGGGGTATAAATAGGCAGCATAAAAAATCCAACCGTTACAAGTCTTTGACCCAACTCGGTGACACCGACATGAAAATCTCGGTGAGACCGACTAGTGTAAAAGACTTGACCGTTAGGCTTTTCGGTGAGACCGAACGAAACATCTCAGTGAGACCGAAGTGCAATGGCTAGGGCAAGACCACGTTTCTGTAGTTCCGAAAATTTTATCTCAGAAATTCCAAAGTGAAGTGGCATCGTTAAAGCAACTTGGTCAAGCCGTCTCGGTGAGATCGAGAACCATTTCGGTTGCACCGAAGTGTTAGGGTTTGGCATGTGGCAATGTATATGACAATCTCGGTGGGTCCGGATAGAAGTGTTTCGGTGGACCGAGATCAACTTTAGGGTTTTGGATAGGAATGAAGTGGAGAAGTATTTGAGGGTTTTGGAGCAATACCACTAAGCACTTGAGCAATTGAGTCATGACCAAAACCTCATCCCCTTTTAATAGTATTGGCTTTTCTTACGGACTCAATGTGATCTTGGATCACTTAACCAAAAATGTAGAGTCTTGAAGCTTTGCCAATATTTGTCCTTAGCATTTTGAAGGGGTCCACTTCTTCTTGTCCTTGCCATGCCACTGTTGAACATATCTGAAATACACTGGATGAAAGTATTAGTCCAACAACATGTATGTTGACATTAATTACCAAAACCATCAAGGGAGCAAATGTGCTTGCAGCCGGGCGTGTCTGCGGACATTTGGTATGTCTGATTAATGCACGACGCTGGATATGCCCTTAGACCAACTCCAACGCGCCGACTCATTTGGTCCGCTTGTGTCCGTTTGGGTCCAGGCGGACAAAAAACGCGGACCAACGCGCTGACGCAAATGGACGGATGTCCGTTTTCTTGTTCGCTTGGACCCATTTTCGTCCTAAATTTGTGCCAGGTTTGCGTCCACATAGACACGCAGCGGATGCTCACGGTGTCCTCCCCCATGTCCTCTCTGGCCCGCCCGTCTGTGGCGCACCAATTTGCCACTCTCTCCCAAAACCCTCCCGCCCTCCCTCCATGGCCGACGCGCCCAAACCCGCCCCCTTCCCGGCCGACACCGTCCCCGTCGTGGCCGCTCATGTCGTTGGCCCGAAGAAGCCGAAGAAGGTGTGCACCGCGGAGGAGACAGCGAATAGGGCTGGCCGGAGGAAGAAGCAAGCGGAGAAAAAAGAAGCCGCCGCCACCCAAGCCGCAGCCGCTCAGTCCCAGGCCACCGTTCCGGAGAGCGATGCCCTCGTCACCAATGCCGCGCAACATGCCCTCCTCATTCTACTGTACCCAGAGCCGGCCCTTCACGCCGCCGCCATCGTGGCGGCCAGCACGGGCTCGTCGGCGGCCCGTTCACCCAAGCTTTCGGAGTCACCGCGCATGTCAACGACGCCGCCGACATATGGGTTCCGTCCTGGACACGACCTGTCCGCGTCCCGCTTCTCCACATCGCCTCGGGATGGCTCGTCAGAAATGTGTGACTTCATGCCGATCGTTCCCGTGGTTCCTCCCCTTGATCTCAACGCCACACTTGTGGTCGACCAGTCCACCGGGACGCAAAGGAAGCATCCATGGGCGATCCCCACGGTCAACTTTCCCGATGCCCACAAGCTGTTTGTTGATATGCTGACCTCGACAACGGACGACCCATCATACTACAATGATTTCATGGAGGAGATGATCAATGAGGGTGGCCTAGGGTATGATGTCGACGAGACTCAAAGCCAAGACGGACACATCCAAGACACCTAAGGCCAAGACAACCATGGCCAAGACACCCACGACCAAGACACCAAGGCCAAGAAACTCAAGACGAAGATGAAGACCAAGACGGTGTCGACATCGAGGATGCGCCATTGTTTCACGACGAGCTATCTCATCAAGCCAATGCACAAAGGAGGCAGCAAAGCGTGAGGATGGTAGGATACACGAACGATGAGGACAAGCTAATTTGTGAAGCTTGGATGGCAATTGGACAAGATCCCAAAACCACGCCGAGCAAAAAGGAACAACATTTTGGAAGAGGGTCCATACATACTTCCATGAATGTAGGTAGTTTGAGCTCTAGAAATTTGAGAGTGACCGTGGTGACGTGTCAATCGAAAAGAGGTGGGCCTTCATCTAATTGAAGTGCAACAAATTTTGTGCCTCCCTTGAGAACATCATCGGCCGGCCCGAGTGGCCTTGGCAAAAGACATGGTATGCAAATCCTTCCCTTGTTCATATGAGCATATGTCGTTCTCATGAATATGAATGTATGTTGTTGTCTTCATCTCCATTTGTAGGCGTTTCAAACTTTAGAAATCTTCAAGGCCTAACATGGGGGCAAGCCATTCACCTTGACCCATTGTGGGACGATGATTTGCGAGTGCCCAAAGTTTAAGGACCAATATGCCGCCCAAAATAAAGGTGGGGGGCCCTCAATGGTCGTTGATCCAAGTGAAGGTGAGAAGCGGTCGAGGGGGGAGACCAATTCCAAAGTGGATGAAAAGCGTGATGCTTCGACAATCACCTTGCAAGAAACTTTGAAGGGGTTCATGACCCAAAAGGAGGTGGCAATTGAGAAGTGGGAAGAGAGAAAGCGCCAAGAGAAATTGGATGGAATGAAAACCTTCTTTGACATACAAAAGAAGAAGCTTGAGATCGATGAGACCAATGCCCGGACAAGAGCAAATAAGATGAAGCTTGCGCTAATCTCAAAGGAAGTGGTGATCATGCCGGTGGACTTGAGCAAGATCCCCCCCCCCCCCCAAAGAGCTTAGTTCAAAAAGAAGCAAAAGGAGATGCTCGAGCTAGCATGATCATCTTATGTTTGCTCGAGATGCATGAAATATGGCCAAGACACGTTTATTTTTTATGCCGGCATGTGTGTCGGCATGAATTCTAAACTATGGCTAGTGATGGAGATTATTTTGTATGCTGGCATGAATGCCAACATGAATTCTAGCTTCATTTGTGCAATCTAAATAGCTATGTTTGGTGATGCAAAATATGTTTGTTGGGGAAATCCGGCGAGGCGAACCAAATGGGTGTGCCGGTTGGGCGCACTGGCAAGATTTGCGCCAATGAGGGCGAACGCCGCGCCTATAGCCGACCCAAACCGACTCAAACGGACAAAAAGCGAAGGAATTCCACATTCGTTTGCGTCGACACGTTGGAGTTGGCCTTACATCTCCACGTCATATGGAAACTATGCCAGAGGGCTTATTCAGTCCCTTACTTTAGCCCACACATCACACACCTTCCCATCTTTTTATACTCATTTCCGAGGTTTCTGTATTCGTTTCTGCTTCCCCAAAAAATATGAAACCAAATTTGGTAGCACCCAGTTCCATCCGTTTTCGCTCCGTTTTCATCCCCACCTTGAAGTGCGTGAGGAGATTGTCCCCTTACATCATGGACGGCTCATTGCTCTCCTTCTCTCTTCCTCACAAATTTCCTAGTGTTGATTTCACAAGACACGGGCAGTCAGGCACACATCTAATGATGGTACATGAAGTTAAGGGCGTGTTTGGTTTATACCCACACATTTCACAAGTGTGGCAGCTTTACAAAGGCGTGCCCTTTTCTCTCTATTCATGCGTTTTAAGAATCTTTCAATTCAAAGTGGCCAAAATTGTTTCATTGTGTCGTAGGAGGAATAACGGATTTGATTATCGATCCGAGCATATGAAGAAAAAAGTGCAAAATTCTGAGATCGATGACATTCATATTATTAGAACCTTGGGGATGACGGCGGCGCGCCTTCGGCTCGCTTCAGTGGTTGTAGTCGTCGCCAGGTGGTCTACGGATTTGGATGTAATTTTTATTATTTCTGATGTTCGTTGTACTACCATGATTGGAGATGAATAGATCGGAAGTTTTTCCAAAAAAAATAACCTAAATACAATACGGAATGGAACAGTAGTTTGGCACGGACGTCGGGCCCACCCGTACTACAGTGGTCGACCGGGCAAGGCTGAAGGCTGGTGATAGGCAGGTTATTGGTGGCGTGTGGCATGGCCTCCATGCTTCACGTACAGCGAGTCCAAAGCCGGCCCCGGCCCCCTGCCACATATTTTTGCCGTTGCTGTCGGCTTGCCTGCCACCTTATACATCTGCATGCTCACGGGACACACTGCTGTCGCTTCTTGCCTCGCCTAGCTAAGCTACGTAGGAGTACCAGCTAGCCTCCCAGTCCAAGCCCGCCCGATCGGTACCGACGGTCGCTGTGCTATTGCCTTTGGCCACTCCCAGGTCCCCTGACGTGACGCTTCCACTATGCAAACGCCTTTAAATGATTCCGCGGCACAGTCTAACGGCCAAAATCACTGTTCTGACCTTATACGGAAATCATAGCACAAAATGAACTCGAAACGAAACTATTTCACAATCTGACCCTTTTTGAAACGCCACAACCCGTGGCGTTGTTGCTTCACATAGAAACGCCGAGGCACCTCGCGTTGCTGCCCTGCTGACGTGGCAGGCCAGAAACGCCGAGCCAGATAACATTTCTGGAAACGCCAAGTACGTCTGGCGTTTCTAGCCACCTTTGTAACGCCATGGACTGTGGCGTTTCTGGCCCAGATATTTAAGTGGCCGTGGGCCTTTCACCCACCACTCACCATCCACTCTCTTCTCCCCCCGAGGTCAACCCTTTTTCCCCTTTGCCCCCCTCACTCAAAACCCCCTCAAATCCTTACAAATCAATTGTGTTGGTCCATGGATCCGGTGTCATTTGCGTTCCTCGAGGTAATCTCCTTCATCTCACAAATTTTTATTGGTTGGATTTGTCAATTTGGATGGTTTTTTTCATGTGGATCCTAACCCTAGTTTTGAACATTATTCCATAATATGATGTTTGTAGTGTTTAGTAATGAGTATGGTTGGTCTAGTACTGTTGATTTTGTGATGTGGATGAACAAACCTTAGGGTTTGTGTTATGCTTAATGTTAGGATTTAGGGTTAGGGTTTGGGTAATGCTTAATTTGGATGGACATTGTTGTTCTTAGAGGTTTTGTATGCAATGTGTTATACTTTGCATTGTTCCGAAAGTGTGATTTATGAATGTTTCATACTCCCTTTTTTTAGATGGAGAAGATTGTGAATATTCATTATGTTGACAAAGTGGGATTTATGAATGTTGATATTGTTGACAAGTATGAGGAAGTGTTGATATTTCTTGAGAGTCCTAGTTATGAAGAGGTTGTGCAAGAAACACGGATAAGATTAAAGTGTGTGGATGCAAGTGACCAAGTTGAATTAGTAGGAAGATATGATGTTGGGTCGGCACACAAGTGTCGAATGAAGACAATGCCTATCAAGTCCAATTTGCATTGGGGTGCATATAAGGAGGTTGTTGCATCCTCGGAAGTCAAATCACTCGAAGTGTTTGCAAGTAAGGTTGTCAAGGCTCCTCTCTTTCATCTTGACTTGAACCAAACCTTAGTAGATGATGTGAGCCCGATTGTTGAGCAAAAAGTTGAAGTGGTAGCCAATGCAATGAGCCAACCTCATGCCGATGGAAAGCTTCAGGTCCTATGGAGAAGGCGACGGCTGCTAGTTCCAGAACTTGAAGCTTCATGAAGAGGATCACTGCTTTCTGTTCAGCCACTCCCCTGAGCAAGGTTTAATCTTCTTGCAATCTCTTGTGTCGCTGCATTACTGCATCAAAATCCTTGGTATAAGCTCCATCAATGGATACCGGTTTTCCTGTTTGCGAGATGAACTTTTTTTCTCTTCTTTTTCGGAGCTTCGATGAACTAGTACTTTTGTGCGCTAGCAAGACAGCTTTCTTGAAGCTTTTGATCCAGGAATCGTTCTATCTTTTGCATGTACCTTGCTTCAACACCGATGGAAAGCTTCAGGTCTCTTTTTTGCAACTTCTAACTCTTATGTTCTTTCGCTATTTAAAGTTCTAATAATCATGCTTAGTGCTATTCTTACTTCTACACTCTCCCACTGTTTATTATTTTTTCTGGTTCTGCTATGTGCCAAACGCCAAAGGCTACGGCGTTTCTATGTTTTCTGGAAACGCCAAAGGTTATGGCGTTTCTATGTTGTTTTGAAACGCCAATTGCGTTGGCGTTTCTGCCCTATATAGAAACACCAATAGTTACCTTGGCGTTCCTTTAAGACAGTACCATGCAAACACATGCAGCAGAAACGTTTCCATGTGGGCTGGAAACGCCAGGGACCCTCGGCGTTTCAATCCTTCTTAGAAACGCCATTGGTCTTCGGCGTTTCCACCCTGCATTGAAACGCCAATGAAGTTGGCGTTGCCAACTTACTATGCCTACCACAAAAGAATTTCTGGCAGATGCAAAGGGCACATATTTTGACAGCAAAATTATCAAGTCCAGCACAGATAGCAAATGGCACATATTTTCACAACAAAATCAACATAATCCAACTGACATAATAGTTAACAAGTCTAGAATCCACATAATAGTTAATAAGTCAAGGAGACATAATAGTTAACAAGTCTAGGATCCACTAACAAGTCCGCGAGACATAAAACATAACAAGTTCACACATTCACTTCTTCTCTCTTTTCGCAGGGAGACACAAACCTACATGAAAAGTTCAGGACACATAAAGCATCAGTCATCACTTCACTTCTTCCCTCTTTTCGCAGGCATCTTCCCCCTCCTCACGTAGCCCTCTGGAGTGTTTTTCCATCCTGGACGTCGGCTGATTCTTGAGCTAGCTCGGCGTGCTGCTTCTGACGGCTGAGAAGGTTGAGTTGGCTGCGGAGCATCTTCCATCTGCGAAGCCTGAAGCTCCATATAGTCCGGATCCGCTTCTTCGTCTGTCTCCTCTTCCTCTTCCTCTTCCTCAATCCGTAGTCGGCTCGAAGAAGCACGAGCTCCGCTCGAAGATGGACGAGCGGAAGAAGAACGTGCTCGGCTGGAAGATGGACGAGCGGAAGAAAGCACATCCATTCTATACTGAGCACGTGCCCGCATATCCGTGGATGAACCACCGTGGCAAGAAAGTAGAGCGGCTAGTGTGCGGCAACGATTCACGACCTTCTGCACAAGGAAAGACATTGACATGTTAATATGCAAAAAGAGTTACAATGAAAGAGCAACGATTAACAAGACCTTCTGCACAAGGTAATGGCCGTCGAGTTCAGCCATGGTGGTGTGCCTTTAAAGTTGAGCACAAACTGAAGAAGATCCATTCTTCTAAAATAAGGCTCGTAGCGAAGGTCATATTTGAGAGATTCACGCGGGTTGTGGCCCCTCAACCGAAGTACTGGAGGAACCTAAAAAAACAAACGCACAATTTTGTTACTTCTCTCAACAAGTCACAATACGAAAATCAAACAATGTAGATACATAATTACCTCCCCTCTTTCCACTAGCACAACACGATGCTTGCTCTCGTAATAATCATCAAGGCCGGGATATTTATCCGGCTCAAACATCCTACATGATACATTATAGAGTAGTTAATATGAATGCTTCAAACTTTGAACACGTTATAAAATACTCTTTAAATCCACTTGCATTTTACACAATGCTTAAAATTTTTCACCACATTCACATACATACATACATACATACACAATCATACATACATAATACACATTTAAACAAATAATCTAAGGATTCAACCTAATACAAATTTTTTCCCTATCTCTAAATCCAATACTAAACAATAGCAAGTGCTTCAACACAATTACTATATCTTCCTTCTAAACAAAATCTAATCCAAACAATGTTCAAATAAATCACAACAAATGGATCTTAGGGTTCCACCATGTTGCAAATAATGCATCTAAAATAGGCAATATTGACTAAATTTTTTTGGAGGAATAGGGGGAGAATACCTCAAGCAACTTCGGGATGATCCGATCCACGAGTTCTAATGGCCAAAATTGAAGATTTGGGAGGGATTTGGAGGTGAGGAGAGAGGGGCAGGGGCTCTGTTCTTCGTCCTGGCTGCTGGAGGAGGCGGGGCTGTGAGTGGGCTGGGTCGCACCCGCGGCCCCGCGGGGGTAACTTAATTCAGGCCAGAAACGCCACAGTCAATGGCGTTTCAAAGGTGGCCAGAAACGCTAGACGTCCTTGGCGTTTCCAGAAACGCTATCTGGCTCGGCGTTTCTAGGTGAAGCAGCAACACCTCGGGCTGTGGCGTTTCTAAAAGGGTCAGATCGTGAAATACTTTCCTGTCGAGTTCATTTTGTGCAATTTTTTCCGTATAAGGTCAGAACAGTAATTTCGGCCCAATCTAGCTAGGGTGCCTGCACTGCATTCAAGCCCCCTTGCACGCATGCATGCAGAGTACCACGGCCCTGCAGTTTCGGTCGAGGATCGCCATGCTCGACGTGGCCACCGTGTGCGCCGCGTATGTTTGTCCACTCCGCCGGCCGTGCGACGGTGCGTAACTGCGCGCGTGCGTACCACAGGCGCACGCGCCCGCCCCATGCGCAGTCGCTCGTATGCGCGATGCATGCAGGGCATCCGCGCGTGCCCATGGCGCTGCAAGTTTCGATCGAGCTCGTGGTGGTGGCCGGGAGATGTCTTGGCAGCTAAGTTAGCTTCGTCATCCATCACAGGAGGAGGGGTTTGATGACGACGATGATGGGGGCTGGTCTCAAGTTGGAGTACGTGATGGGGGGAGGAACCCATGTCCAATATGAAATGCTGCATTAATGTTGATTTGGAGGTTCATGACACGGGCAACCTTATTGCACACAAAAGCCTACGCTGTACCGGTATGTTTTTTCTTTTTCTTTTTGAGTATGGTGTCGTTTCTGCTGCCCCGAAGATACAAATGTCCAAGATTAATGGAACGGTGGAGTAGTGAAGGATCAAGAAATGACAGTTCCACACATGTTCCCTTGGATATTATGTGATCTAGAACGGAAGAGATAGGGATTAGGGAGGTAGATGTTAGCGACCAAAATAACAAAAAAAAATACGATTTATGAAAATAATACCACTGGATAGAACTCCCCGAAAAATGAAGATGGGAATTTGAATGACCTCGGTCCAACCAACATGGAGGAAGTTATAGGCGTTTGTTCGATGAACATTGAATAGTGAACAACTATCCACTTTCCGACATAATCAACAAACGTCCGCCACTTAACTATTTCTCCGCATGGGATGAAAAAGAGCTGAGGTTGAAGGCGCGCACACGAGAATACGCCTTCCCAAGGAGACGCACCTCGGAGCAAACGAGGAGGGGATCGACCCACCACTTATCCCGACATGTGGGGCCTACCTGTTAGGCGAACCAATACCAGGTTGAATCCGGGGAAGACAGGGGAGAAATCATGGTGGTGTGGGGCTTGTTAGAGAGCTCGTCACTAGCTCACCCGGTACGTGTGGGAGGGCAGCGATGACCGTGGAATGATATCCGTGTCACGAGTCTAATGGAGGACATATAAGTGGTAGGGGCTCATCGGAGCTACCACTGCGTCGGTACCGAGACAACGACAGTGGCGGCTAACGTTGGGGGATCGCCTCCGGCGATGCCCCTCAAAGTTAGCGTTGACACTGAGTTGGGCGGGGGGGGGGGGACTAGGATGGTACTAGTGCAAGAAATTAGAGAAGGGGAGTCCGGTTAGCTCGCCGATGATAGCAACGACGCGATAATGAAAATGGCCAAAGCTATACCAAAATGGTAGAGGGGAACCGGTCTAGGGAGTAAGAGAAGAAGGATGAGAGGGAATGGAGCACTATGGGTTATTTTATAGCCCCGTCTTGGTGCACCTCGAGCCGAGCTCACGGAGCTCACCGAGCATGGGCTGGCATGGCATTGTAGGAGACGACGACGACTCAGTGATGGTGTCATACGCCGGGGGTGGCTCACTGAGGGGAGCCCAACAGAAGGCCTGCCAGAGGGCCCACAAGGCCCAACGACGGAGGGAAGCCCAAAGATGAAGATAAGCACCATGCGACCAACTTAACCTCCAAGCTGGTGCAACGGCAACCCTAGATCGCATCTCCCTCTGGAAAAGCCTAGCCTCCACCGAGTATATAAGGGGAGGCTAGGGAGCTCTCAATCCCATCTACTCCCGTAGAAACAACTCTCGGTAGCACATTCATCTATACCATTGTAACCCCTCATACGAGGTATCCCTCCACCATGAATAACAAACACGAGCAGGATGTAGGGTATTAGTCTCCGGTGGCCCGAACCTGGGTAAATTCCCCGTGCGACATCCGCTCTGAGACTTCCAGCTACGCCAGGACCCCTACCGAACGATCTGACGGTTTTCTGCACCGTCAGTTGGCGCGCCAAGCATGGGCCGCGTTGGCTGGAGACCGATCTCAGATCGGATCTTCCCCATTCTCCGGGGGGCTCCCGCTGGGGCAGAGCCTCACCTTTGGCTTCCTCACGTTCACCGCCGATGGCGTAGGCCGGGTTAACATCAACCCACCAGCCCACCCTATCCGCACGATCTATGTCGGCGTCATGGCCTTTATCACCAACGACCACGGCGACCTCCGTATGTGCCTGCCACCGATCCAACAGACCGTGTCGGCATCTACAACCGCGGTATCTTTGCCGCCTACCTCGGGTTCCTCACACCCATTTGGACTCCAAAACACCAGAGCAGCATACTACTAGGCCATCTTCGAGCGCCTGCACAACCAGATCAGCCAGGAAACCGACGGCTGGTCGGACACATCAAGCTACACGGCAACTTCACCCCCGACCTCTGAGTCGAAGGGCGACGAGGGGCCCAGCAGGCTTCACGGTCGATGCCAGATCTGTGACAACAAAAGCACGCTGCGGTACAGAGGTCACATCAGTCCACCAGCCCGCCCCAACCTCACAACTGGTTGCGATGGTCTATGGCAATTGCTTTGTCGATCATTCTCCGGAAGATTGCTTCATCGACGAATCCATCTCCGGATGTAGCATAAAGACCACAAACCTTGTCTCATTTTCAGACAACAAGCACAACGGTGACGGCGCGAGCTCCGCGCCCAGCGACGGCAACGAGGGGATATCAGCAAGGCCAGCGGCGGACATCGAGAACAGACAACCTAAAAGCCAACCAAGCCCGTCAGAAGGAACCGACAACAGCCAGCCTACCTCTGGTGAGGCCTCGGACGATCAAGCACCAGAAGCGATCTCCCTGCAGCAAGTCATGATGATGGAGCTAGTGGGAACAATAGTAGGCCTCTCGGCCCCAATAGTACCCACCACAACCGCGACAGCATCAACCACCGTGGGGCTCACAACGTCGCACCCCCGGCCTCTGAACAGCAAGCAGCTACGACCTCAGCTCCCATGGCGCCTTCTGTCACATGAGAGCAGCAGAATGGCATGGACAACCTGGATTCCGAACAACCAGCGTTCTTCACCACTGGAGCCGGCACATCAAACTTTGCTGGCGTCACAACAACACCACCGATAATGACCACGAGAGACATCTGCATCCCCACAACACGTATACTGGGCGACGATACGGCGACATGAGCAATGGAAGCCCAACACGTATCCATGCTGAATACGCGGGTGTAACTCTAGCAACAGACTTTGGAGGCCACCGCACATGACACTACAGAGCACGAACGCCAGCGCCGACTCTGTCGCCGGCCACGAGCCACCACCCAAGGTGCTGCACCCCGCGGGCGGGAGGTCGGTGTGATCCATCGGACAGTCGAGCTCCAAGACAATGCCGCTGAATCACAAGACAAATTAGCTGGCACCAATAGTGTCCTCTCAGCAGTAGGCATGCCAGCTCGCAACCAACGACAGGACTCCGCGCAAGGGCCAGAGGTCGCCACAGTAAGTGAGGCTGGGAATCTTCACGAACCTATTTTTCCATAACAGCGCAACACCGAGCACAACCCGCACTGCAGGGCTTGACGGTTCACGACCGCCTGGGTCACCGCCCCGACCTTCGAGACCATCTGCGAACTCAGGCAATGGAGCGTTACAGCCACGACCACGAGGCCCCGGTGCCATGACTCACATCAGGCATAACACCTCCATGCTTTGGGTACGCAGTGATCACACACTAGTTCCCACAATCGTTCATCCTCCGCGGTGTCGAGAAATACTCAGGTGACACTAAGCCTGACCATTGTCTAAGCAATTACTTGACGGCGATCGAGATGGCCAACGAAGACATCGACAACGCACTATCGCACGTGCCGTTATGCCTTACGGGCTTGGCGTGCTCTTGCTGAACGGCCTTCCTCCTAACTCCATCCACACATGGGCTGATTTCGAGAATGAGTTCCTCAACAACTCTGAACGAACGTACCAATGACCAGGTAGCAGGGCCGACCTCCACAACATCATACAAGGAGACAAGGAATCCGTCCATGACTACATCACACGATGGCTCAAGAAGAAGAACACGTTGACCAGTATCTCCGAAGAAACTGCTATCGAGGTGTTCATAAACGGCGCACAAGACCACTTCTTCCGCTACAAGCTGGGCAAGAAAAGAGGAGAAGGCATGCTGGCGACCATGGCGGCACTCATGAAAGTCGCAAATGACTACGCAACGGGCGAGGAGACTGCCCGTGCAGGTCGCCGACCCATGCAAATGGACGAATCGGTAGAGCCCGCGGACGGCGAGGGCTCCCGAGGCAGAAACTGTCACCGAGACCGCAAGCCCAAGGAGGATCCAGATTCAGAGCTAGTCACAGCAACATGAGATGTTCTACATGCCAGAAATAAAAAGAGGAAATGGGAAAATAGACCCAAGAGGCCGGTGCGCTCGTACGAAGAAATCATGAGCGGCCCTTGCCGCTATCATAGCCATGGGACGTTCAAGGAAACCCACTCCACCAGAGAATGCTAGTTCAATGAGCATCTTGCAAAGGAAAAGAACAACAAGGCCAGCAACGAAGAGGGCTCAGACGACGACAGCAGCCCGCTACCCCGGTCAGTATGGACTGCGCCACAGGCCCGTGACCGGGAAGGAGCAGGGCGGCAAAGCTTTCGGAAGGAGGCCGCATGGGTGAACATGACCTTTCAAGGGCCCGAGTCTAAGCACACCCAGAAGCAGACCATCCGAGAGGTCTACGCACTTGTTGCAGAGTCCCTCAACTCCTCGAATGGTTAGATCACATGATCTCATTTGGCCTGAAGGACCACCTAGAGTACATCCCAAACCCAGGCAAAAATGCACTCGTCGACCGTCGTCGACCCCATCATTGGCGGCTGCCAACTCTCCAAGGCCCTGATGGATGGTGGATCAGGGCTAAATATTATCTATGCCAGCACTATGCAAAATATGGGGATCCCGATTACCGGCCCACGCTCGTCACAAACACATTTCCACGACATCGTCCTTGGAAATAAGGTGGAGCCTCTCGAGCAGATCACCCTGGAGGTCATCTGTGGAACAGCAGAAAACTTTTGAGCAGAACAACTTTGCTTCGAGGTTGTTCCATTCAAGGGTGGCTACCATGCATTGCTTCGCTGGCCTGCATTTGTCAAGTTCATGGCAATACCTTGCTATGCGTACACGAAGCTCAAGATGCCAGTACCAAACATCATCATCACAATATCCAGCAACCCAAAATACGCCCACGAGGTCAAGGTCGCAAACTTGGAGCACGCCGAAGTCGAGCTCTCCAGCTACGGCAACGGTAGGGACGAGGTCGCCACCAACAATACGAAGAAACCTCTCCCCGGCAGCATGGAGCCAAAACCTCGGGCTCCCCCGACGGATCTCTCAAGCTCAGAGCTAGAGGTCGCAACATACCACAAAGGGTGGCATAATTGCCGGAGCAAGCACAAGACAAGCTGCCCCGTTCATCATGTTATTAAACTTTTTTCAATTCCCATTTACCTTTCGAAATTAATTTCAATAAATCATAAACTATGTCCTTGTTATCTTAGCTCGATCATATGAATCATTGAAATGATGGTGTTATAAACAAAACTTAGCATCTTAATCAATTCAAACTTTTATCTATGACCGCTATAACAAACACATCTTGTACTGACCTCTCCGCCATGGGGTTCGGAGGAGAGCTGAAGAGATACTTCTATGAGCCGGGCTCGGGGGCTGCATCGTTGTTCGTACCTCCCCGCAGTCACCTTAGGAGCTGTATTCACTGGACACTCAACCTCACCCGGGGGCTGCATCAGCATAAACCAACACCTTGGCCACGAACAGTGACCTCAGGTGTTGACCCGGCTTACGGCCACCCCATCTTTTGTGTTCGTGTTTGCGACCTACATATCCTAAACAGTTGAGAATCACACCCTAGCTCATAAAGGCCAGCTCCGACCACAGGTCGGCATGCGAGCGCCGAGCTCAAACAGGAGCTTCCCATTAAACACAATCAGAGCTAACGACTGGGTTGGGAAGCATTCTCACTAGCTAACCTGGATGGAGCTCCAATACAAACATAAAGAACCACACAATGTATCACACACAACATTATACATCAACTGTATCAAAGGATTCTTAAGAATCATTTTTCATCTCCAGCAAAATGCCTTGAGATCTTTTCTAGTTCGTAGGCGCCAGCATCATACTTGGCCTCCACAGCGACCTCCTCGAAGTAGCTCTCCATCTCACGATCGCTGGGGGTCCCTGCACAAGGGGGGCAAGTGGCAATGTCAGGTGATGGGCTCTCACGCCAGCTAGAACCTGGCAGACTCCTTCATAGGTCGCAGAGAGCTGCTAGTCCAACAACTGGGGTGGGAGCCCAATAGAGTAATTTCACCACGCTATCCAGGTCGCTTCGGAGGTCGAGATCACCTCGCCATAGCATCCCGACGGCCTTGCCAAGAGCGACACACATCTGCTCCGTGATATGGGCTATTTGCTGGAGTTGGGCCCCAGGGTCTTCATGCAGGACATCGGGGAGCGACACTGCAAAACAAAGGCAAGGTCAGAAGACAATACAAAGTATGTAGATGGCAAACAAAAAGACGAGAATACTGACACTTGCGGCTGCCTCGAGGTCTCGATACCGTTTCTCCCACTGCTTCATCTACGACACGGCCTCAGACTTGGCGTCCCAGAGCTGCTCGATGGTGGCCTCATGATTTTCCAACAGCTTCCCTCGACGATCAAGCTCCTGATCCTTCGAGTTAATGCCGGCCTCTAGGTCACAAATCCTGAGCTTATAGTTCTGAAGCTCGCCCTCGGCAACCTTGATCAAGGATTGAGCCTCGCTGTGTACCTGTGTCTTGGCCTCTAGCTCCCGTCAGATCTCGGCGACCTCCTCAGAAGCTGACACAAGGCAAAAAATATTACATGGGCGAATACATAGAGTTTGGAAGGCCATAATTGAGCAAGGACAAAGACGCTTACAAGCGGCTCCCTCCGTCAAGCAGGTCAAACGCCCGTTCTCTTGCTGCCGCAGTTCAAGCTACTCACGCAAGCTAACAACCTCGGTGCCAAGGTCGCCATTCTTCTGCAACAAGGCCTGCACAAGGCGCAAGATGAAAAGCACTCAATTCAAGAGACAGAGGAGCCTAGGCCCGGGTCTACAAGACACCACACCTAGCCTTGGGGGCTACTACTACCACCACCACTAGCTGGAAACGAAATCTTTCTGATCCTTGGGGAAGACGATCAAATTAGAGGAAAATCCACCCGGCCCCGGCCTCACCCCCTCACCCTTCCTTCCTCGCCGCCGCCTGAGGCAGCCGCCAGGCAAGCCCGGGGCGCCAAGGATGGTGGCGGCGGGGCCTCGGCTGCCCTGCCTCTGCGTGGGGAGCCCCGGATCTGGAGCGGCGGCTCCATTGGCGAGGCACGGCAGGCTAGCAGCCGTGCGGGCGGTGGATCTGGCGTCCCGGCCGCGCGGGCGGCGGGATCCGGTGGTCGTTGGCGGCCGGCGGCGGCTTCTGCGGTGGCCGGTGCGCGCGATCTGGCGCCTCCCCTCCTCCCCTGTTCGGCGTGCGGGCCAGCCTGGTCGGGCCGCGCTTCCTTGGGGTCGCCGGTTCTGTACAGGAGGCGCTGCTGGTGGCGGGGATCTAGTTCGGGCGAAATCCCTTGCCGGCCATGGCCGGCCGCGTCGACGGCGACGCCTGAGGGCGCCGTTCCCCTCATTGGAGGCGTCGGTATGGACTGATCCCCTCACTTCCCCTTCCCCTAGGTCTCCCGGGCGAAAGCCCTAACTTTGTTGGGCGGCGGCGGCGCTCACGGCGCCGTTCCCTTCTTGAAGGCGCTGCTTTGGGGAACCTTGGGGCTGGGTGGCGCTTGTGGGTGGCGGGCGACGGCGGTGGTGCGGCCCTATCCTAGCATGGATCTGCGTCCGTTGCTTGGAGATGGACTCGCGTAGGTGGAGGTCGTCGTTTGGCGTCATGGTGGCGTCGACGGCGGAGGCACCTGCCAAGGCTGGCACCTCAATCTGCTCTGAAGATGGACCAGTGGAAGATGGCGGCGACGACACATGTGAGTGCGTCGGACCGGTTTGTGCCCCGGACCCGGTATGTGGCTCGGCCGGGGCCTCCGGCTTTAGATGTTAGGCTTAGGTGAGAGGTCTGGGTATTTGGCCCAGCTTGCACCCCTTCATCATATGGATAGGAGTAGCGGCAAATGTTGCCAAGATGGCGGATTCAGGCATATTGTTGTACTACTTTGTAAGGTCCTCGAGAATAATCAATAAAATGGCCGCATGCATCTCCCAGATGTAGAGGCCGGGGGTCATCCTCCTTTTCTAAAAAAAAATGCCTGGCAGCTGGACTTTGCCAGGACTCCCGCGCTCTAGAAAGCAGAGCAGAATTGCCCAAGCATCCCTTCCACGCCATCAAGGGTGACGAGCAGTTCCCAGAGATGGCAGCCTGGAAGCACTGGTGACGGAGGCCTCCTTCGTTGGCTCCACCAGCCTCTTCGACTGAAGCGCAAACACGAGTCGCGGCGGCTCCCCAGGCGCATCCTGAGAGGAGGACGCAAGACTAACAGCCGAGAGCACCATTGTTGGAGCAATAATTTGCCTCCTTGTGTTTTGGAGATTGTTGTCATAAACAGTGCGGGACTAATGTGTTTGCTAGTGCACACAGAGTGACAAGTCCCTGAAGTCATGTGGAGTTTGGTACAAACTCCGAAGATAATCTCTTGCGAGGCAGCGAAGATTATCACCGAAGATTATGTCTATCGAAAGTGACCCACTAAATTTGTTGACATGAAGCAATTGGTTCGATGATCGTGCGAAGAAATTGACTGCGGCCGAGAAGTTTGAAGACGAAGCGAAGACGTAGCATTTGTTTCGTTCTTCTTCTTTCTCTTTCTTGAGTCATAGGACCACCGTACTATTAAGAGGGGTATAGTGTTCGAAGCTTATGGTTCTCTGATGCTAAACCCAATCCTATGTGAGTTGAGAGAAATCTCTTTGTGTTCCGAATAAATACTTGCGAGCAAGAGATGAAGTTCTTCTTCGCTGTGAGAGATTTGATTCAGACCGAGGAGTTAGCATTACGTGCTCCGCAAGTAATGTTACCGTTGTGCTAAAAATCCGACCGTTAGATACGTGTCGGTTGGACATTGGCTGAGTGGTCATGTCCAAAATGGTCTTTTCCCCTCGGAAAGACCACGGCTATAAATAGCCCACCCCATCCAATGTGCACCGTTGGTTTCTCCGTTTGATTCTGAGAAGATTCTGTGAGCACCCTCTCTCCCGAGTGACTTGAGTTTAAAATCCACCGAGAGAAAACCCCAGAGCCGAAAAATTAGATAGTGGTTTAGCATCACTCAAATCTAAGTCCAATACGCTCCACCTATTACTCTTGAGAGTTGCGAACTCTCTAGACGGTTAGGTGTCAAGTTCTTCAGTGACCAAGAGTAATTGTGGTTCACGAAGAAGAAGTCTGTAAAGGTTCGGAGATCACCTCAAGCATCTATCACGAGTGATCAGCACTGATTGATGAATCAGTTGTCGAGGAGAATAGGGGCAAAGAGAGTTTATCTTCTGTGTTCAATCACGAACCCCTCCAACCAGACATAGTCCTTTTGCAGAAGGGCAACCTGGTCTACCAAATCCTCTGTCACCATCGAGCATCACCGGTTACCTTTGTACTCAATTTACCTTCGATTACATGATGCATGTTAAGTTTCGGTCAAGTGATTGTTCTTGATGCATGCCCCAGTTCTCATTCGTTAGTTGACATTCGTACTCTGTTCACTGTTTACTTTCGTTCCGCTGCTGGGTTCTGAGAGATTTGATGTTTCCGAAAGAAATTTTAAATCTCCCATTCACCCCCTCTGGTAAACATACTTCATTCCTACAATTGATATCAGAGCAAGGTACTCCTTGTCTATGCTTTCTAAGGTCTAACCACCTTGGAGTTTAAGTATGTCTAGAGTGAACTTCAAGTCAAACCTGAAGATTCCCATCTTCGATGGGACGGACTATCCCTACTGGAAATATAAGATGAAGATCCGTCTCCGAGCGATTGACAACGACATGTCGCACATTGTTCAGCACGGCTACATGATTGACACCTAGGTTACCTTACACTATGGGAGAAAAGACTCATATGGCAAAAGGCGAAATCTGCGGTCATCTCAATCGGGCTCAATTACTTCGGTACTGTCAACTTGACACTGCGAAAGAAATCTGGGACTTCCTCGAAAAGATCAATGAGGGTCAGTCCACAAAGAAGGAAGCCTGCACTGATACCCTTCGTGCCAAATTCAACCATTTCAAGAGAATTGAATTTGAAAGCTGTCAGCAAACTTTCGATCGACTGAGTGACATTGCAAATGAGCTATAGGTCCTAGAGGCCAAGGACATTACCGATCATGAAATAGTGAAGAAGTTGCTTAGATCTCTGGACAGTTCCTTCGACACTCTGGTTCTGATGATCAGGGAGAGAGCTGATTTCAAGTTGCTCGACTCAGTCGATATCATGGAAAGGTTGAACACTCATGAAAAGCAAGAAGAAGAAAAGAGAGACCTCTATGGTGCTAGTTACCAAAAGACTCACACACTCAAAGCTGTAGCTGAATCTTCCTCAGAAGACAATACAGAAGAAGATTCCGATGATCCTGACAGCATCAACAAGCTCGCACTGATAACAAAACGCTTCCAGCGCTTCCGAAAGAAAAATCAAGGTCAGAAGAAAGGATTGAGTTACTCTGGCAGTTCCAAGTCTTCATCAAAACCTACGGGAGACTGCACTTGCTTCAAGTGCAAAAAGGCAGGACATTTCATTTCAGATTGTCTTCTCTAGGAAGCTAAGATTCACGCAAGTGGAAGGTTTGACTCAAGCAACAACAAGCATGGGAAAGGTGAGAGCAAGAACTATGACTCAGATGATGAGATGAAAACCAAGAAGTTCTTCAAGAAGAAGGACAACTCATCCTCCAAGTCATCATCAAGATCTTCTTCATGGAATTCTTCCAAGTCCTCGTCCAACCGCAAGAATACCTCTCACGAGGCTAAGGCGTACATCCGTAAGGAGATGGACTCCGAAGAAGAAGAATCATCGGGCTCCGAAGAAGTTGAGGAGTCCGAAGATGAATCAGACTCTGGCATGGATGGCATCGCGTGAGCCTCCTCACCAGCGATAAACTTCTTCGAGAACCACTCGAGCGATGATGAGGCTCCTGCTTTTTGCTTCATGGCCAAGGCACCTAAGGAAAAGGTATCTCCCAAACATCACAAGGTTTACACCAGTGACCAATTTTCTTTAGATGATGATGATCATGCAAAACTTATTAAAATTGCCAAGAAACAACAATACTCTCTTGAGAAAATTGAGAAAACCCTCAGGAAATCTGAAGGGTTGTTGGTTGAGGAGATGGAGAAAAACCAAGCAGTGACAGAAGAACATTCTTCTCTAGAGTCACAAATGCAAGAACTAACCAAGCGTCATGATTTTCTATTGGTAGACCATGAGAGGCTGACTTATGATTACCTGAAAAGGAAATAGGAACTTGAGTCACTGAGAGAGGCTCATGATGACTTGATTAGGGAAAATTCTCTTCTCACCCAATGCTACTTGTAGACTGCGTTGGTATTTCCCCGAAGAGGAGAGGATGATACAATATAGTAGAGATAAGTATTTCCCTCAGTAAAGAACCAAGGTTATCAATCCAGTAGGAGAACCACACAAAATCCCTTTAGCAGCACCTGCACACACAAAAGCAAACACTTGCACCCAACGCAACTAAGAGGGTTGTCAATCCTCTTAGCGGTTATTTGCAAGGATTAATTCTGATAGTGATAGATAGATAAACTAAAATACTAAATAAAATAAAAGTAAATAAATTGCAGCAAGGTATTTTTGGTTTTTAATATATGATAAAAGTAGACCCGGGGGCCATAGTTTTCACTAGAGGCTTCTCTCTCGAACACATAGCATACGGTGGGTAAACAAATTACTGTTGGGCAATTGATAGAAAAGCAAATAATTATGACGGATTCATGGCAATGATCATGTACATAGGCATCACGACCGAGACAAGTAGACCAACTCCTGCCTGCATCTACTACTATTACTCCACCCATCGACCGCTATCTAGCATGCATCTAGGGTATTAAGTATGAAACAGAGTAACGCCTTAAGCAAGATGACATGATGTAGACAAAGTAAACTCAAGCAATACGATTAAACCCCATCTTTTTATCCTTAATGGCAACAATACAAATACATTTCATGTCCCTTTCTGTCACTGGGATTGAGCACTGCAAGATTGAACCCATCACAAAGCACCTCTCCCATTGCAAGATAAACCAATCTAGTTGGCCAAACCAAATCGATAGATCGAAGAGAAATACAAAGCTATAACATTCATGCATAAAAGAGTTCAGAGAAGACTCAAATATTTCTCAAGAATAATCTGATCATAAACTCATAATTCATCGGATCCCAACAAACACACCGCAAAAGAAGATTACATCGGATAGAACTCCAAGAACAACGAGGAGAACATGGTATTGAAGATAAAAGAGAGAGAAGAAGCCATCTAGCTACTAGCTATAATCCCATAGGTCTGTGGTAAACTACTCACACATCATTGGAAGGGCAGCAAGGTTGATGAAGAAGCCCTCCGTGATCGATTCCCCCTCTTGCAGAGTACCGGAAAAGGCCTCCAGATGGGATCGCGGAAGAATAGAGGCTTGCGGTGGCGGAAAGGTTTTCTTTTCTATCTCTCTGGTATATTGGGAATATTTGGGAATTTATAGCGCTGGGATTAGGTCAGGAGGGGCTACGAGGGGCCCACAAGCCTGGGGGGCTCGCCCTACCCCTAGGGCGCGCCTCCCGAGCTTGTCGCTCCCTCGTGGCTCGTCTGGTCTTCTCCCGAAGCTTCATGGGTCTCTTCTGGTCCAGAAAAAATTAATCCAAAGTTTTTTTCTCGTTTGGACTCTTTTTGATAATGATTTTCTGAAAAGACAAAAACAAGCAAAAAACAGCAACTGGCACTGGGCACTGGGTTAATAGGTTAGTCCCAAAAAATGATATATAATGGCATATAATTGCATATAAAACATCCAAGATTGATACTATAATAGCATGGAAGAATAAAAAATTATAGATACGTTGGAGACGTATCAAGCATCCCCAAGCTTAATTCCTGCTCGTCCTCGAGTAGGTAAATGATAAAAACAGAATTTTTGATGTGGAATGCTACCTAACATGTTTCATCATGTAATCTCTCTTACGGTATGAATAATAAGACCCGAGTGATTCAAAGCAATAGTCTATAATTTGATATAAAGACATCAATACTCAGGCATACTAATAAACAATCATGTCTTTCAAAATAAAATTGCTAAAGAAAGTTATCCCTACAAAATCATATAATCCTGTCATGCTCCATCTTCTTAACACAAAATATTTATCATGCACTACGCCAATGACAAGCCGAGCAATTGGTTCATACTTTTTAACGCGCTTCAGCTTTTTCAACCCCCACACAATACATGAGCGCAAGCCATGGATATAGCACTATGGGTGGAATAGAATATGGTGATAGAGATTAATAAGGGGAAGTCAAAAATAAGAAGATAGTCTCACATCGATGAGGCTAATCAACAGGCTATGGAGATGCCCATCAATTGCTGTCAATGCGAGGATTAGGGATTGCCATGAAACGGATGCACTAAGAGCTATAAGTGTGTGAAAGCTCAACATGAAAACTAAGTGGGTGTGCATCCAACTTGCTTGCTCATGAAGACCTCAGGCATTTGAGGAAGCCCATCATCGAAATATACAAGCCAAGTTCTATAATGAAAAATTCCCACTAGTATATGAAAGTGACTAAATAGGAGACTCTCTATATGAAAAACATGGTGCTACTTTGAAGCACAAGTATGGAAAAGGATAGTAACACTGCCCCTTCTCTCTTTTTCTCTCATTTTTTTTCATGGGCTCTTTTTGGCCTCTTTTTCTTTTTCTTTTTTTTTCCTCACTGGGACAATGCTCTAATAATGATGATCATCATACTTCTATTTACTTACAACTCAAAAGAAAATTACAACTCGAAACTAGAACAAAATATGACTCTATATGAATGCCTCTGGCGGTGTACCGGGATGTGCGATGATACTAGCGTAACATGTATAAAAAAATGATGAACGGTGGCTGAGCCACAAATACTATGTCAGCTATATGATCATGCAAAGCAATATGACAATGACGATGTGTGTCATAAAAACGGAATGGTGGAAGTTGCATGGCAATATATCTCGGAATGGCTATGGAAATGCCATGATAGGTAGGTATGGTGGCTGTTTTGAGGAAGATATAAGGAGGCTTATGTGTGATAGAGCGTATCATATCACGGGGTTTGGATGCACCGGCGAAGTTTGCACCAACTCTCAATGTGAGAAAGGGCAATGCACGGTACCGAAGAGGCTAGCAAATTGCGAAAAGGTGAGAGTGCGTATAATCCATGGACTCACATTAGTCATAAAGAACTCACATACTTATTGCGAAAGTTTATTAGCCCTCGAAGCAAAGTACTACTACGCATGCCCCTAGGGGGATAGATTGGTAGGAAAATACCATCGCTCGTCCCCGACCACCACTCATAAGGTAGACAATCAAGAATAAATCATGCTCCAACTTCTGAGCATAACGACAGATCATACGTGCATGCTTCGGGAATCACAAACCTTAATACCAATGTTCTTACTAAACCACAATTATCTACTAGCACCTCCCACATATTACCATCTTAATATCACAAAACTATT
Organism: Elymus sibiricus; assembly: GCA_039707655.1. Taxonomy (NCBI): domain Eukaryota; kingdom Viridiplantae; phylum Streptophyta; class Magnoliopsida; order Poales; family Poaceae; genus Elymus; species Elymus sibiricus. Next base: position 125,763,576 of record CM077668.1, read on the forward strand.
GCAAGGAATCAAACTTATCATATTCAGTGATCTACATGAAAGTTTTTATTATATCCCTCTTGAATACCTATCATATTAGGGCCAAATTTATAACCCGTGCATATTACCATTGCTATTCATTAGACTCTCAAAAAGATATAAGTGAAGCATGAGAGTGCAAATATTTCTTTAAAATATAACCACCGCCGTGCTCTAAAAGATATAAGTGAAGCACTAGAGCAACTGCCTAGCTCAAAAGATATAAGTGAAGCACATAGAGTATTCTAACAAATCACGAATAATGTGTGTCCCTCTCCAAAAGGTGTGTTCAGCAAAGATGATTGTGACAAACTAAAAAGCAAACAAAAGCAAACAAACTATATCACAAGACGCTCCAAGTAAAACACATATCATGTGATGAATAAAATTATAGCTCCAAGTGAGTTAACGATAGATTGTAGACGAAAGAGGGGATGCCATCCGGGGCATCCCCAAGCTTAGACGCTTGAGTCTTCCTTGAATATTACCTTGGGGTGCCTTGGACATCCCCAAGCTTAGGCTCTTGCCGCTCCTTATTCCTTTATCCATCGTAGTCTCACCCAAAACTTGAAAACTTCATCACACAAAACTCAACAGAAACCTCGCGAGATCAGTTAGTATAACAAATAAATCTTAAACTTTAGGTACTGTTGTAAATTGATTTATATTTAATATTGGCATAATTCTACTGTACTCCAACTTCTCCATGACTCATACCCCCCGATACGATCCGTAGATTCATCAAAATAAGCAAACTATGCAACAAAAACAGAATCTGTCTAAAACAGAATAGTCTGTAAAGATCTGAATTAACGTCATACTTATGTAACTCAGAAAATTCTAAAAAATTAGGAAAACGTGGGAAATTCATATATAAATATTTTGTAAAAAATTCAGAAGGTTCTGACTCTAGAGAAAAATCAAAATTCCAGCACTCGACGCAAAAGTTTCTGTTTTCAAACAGCATCAAGTATACTATCTTCAAATCATCCCAAAGGCATTACTTGGCACAAACACCAATTAAAAGATAAAAACATAATCATAACAGAGGCTATAATTGTGTAAACACACAAAAATAGAAGGTCAATCAAAAAATTATTTTATTCATTGGGTTGCCTCCCAACAAGCGCTATTGTTTTATGCCCCTAGCTAGGCATAATGCATAGTTTCAAGTGTTGTCATCCTTCAAATTAATTCCATAGGTGGACCTCATAATAGATTCATAAGGTGGCTTAATTCTCTTTCTAGGGAAGTGTTCCATCCCTTTCTTTAATGGAAATTGAATTCTTATGTTACCTTCTTTCATATCAATAATAGCACCTATGGTTCGTAGGAAAGGCCTACCAAGTATTATAGGACAAGAAGGATTGCATTCAATATAAAGAACAATAAAATCCATGGGCACATAATTTCTATTAGCAAGAATAAGCACTTCATTTATCTACCCAATGGATTTTTAATAGTGGAATCCGCTAGATGCAAATTAAGGGAATAAGGATCCATATCGGTGAGACCTAGCACCTCACACAAAGACTTTGATATAGTGGAGACACTAGCACCAAGATCACATAGAGCATTACATTCATAATATTTAATTTTGACTTTAATATTAGGTTCCCATTCATCTTGCAATTTTCTAGGAATTGAAACTTCCAACTCAAGTTTTTCTTCATGAGCTTTCATCATAGCTTCTACAATATGTTTAGTGAAAGCTTTATTTTGTTCATAAGCATTTGGCGAATTAATCATGGATTGCAACAAGTAAATACACTCAATTAAAGAACAACTATCATAATCAAAGTCCTTGTAATCCAAAGTAGTGGGTGCATTACTATTTAAAGTTTTGACCTCTCCAAACCCACTTTTTTCATTTTTATCATTAAGATCTTCACCCTCCAAATGATTGGGATGCCTTCTAGCTAAAGTTGACTCATATTCAGTCCCTTTTTAATCAAGTTTTATGTTACTAAATAATGATTCAATAGGTGAGACACCAATCATTTTAATATATTCATCATTACTACGATAGAAACCGGGTGGAATAGGTTTTTCTAAAAATTCCTGCTTAGCTCTCAACCTAGCGGTCCTTTCTTTCCTTTCATTAATGGAGACATAGATAGCTTTAATAGACTCATTTATATCATGGGGTGGCAAAATTTTAATTTTAAGATTTTCCACATCATGAGCAATTCTATCCATGTTCCTAGACAATTCATCAACTCTATTCAATTTTTCTTCTATCATAGCATTGAAAATCTTTTGCGAATTAATGATTTCTTTAATATTCCTTTCAAGATCAGAGGGTATCCTATTATTATTATTATTATTATTATTATTATTATTATTATTATTATTATATGGTTTACCATAGGAATTACCATAATTATTAGAGGAATTTCCAGGAAACGGTCTAGGATTGAAATTACCCCTATAAGCATTTTTGTTGAAATTATTTCTAGAGACAAAATTCACATCAATAACATCATTATTTTTCTCAATCAAATTAGACAATGGCACATCATTAGGATCAATATGATCACTTTTACTAGCAACCAATTTCATAAGAGCATCCATCTTATCACTCAAAGTATTAATTTCTTCAACAGAATTTACCTTCTTACCAGTTGGAGTTCGTTCAGTGTGCCATTGAGAATAATTTGTCATAATATTGTCAAGAAGTTTTGTAGCTTCTCCCAATGTAATTTTCATAAAAGTACCACCTGCGGCAGAGTCTAGCAAATTTCTAGAAACAAAGTTTAGTCCCGCATAAATTTTTTGTATGATCATCCATAAACTTAAAACATGTGTTGGGTAATTTCTTATCATTAATTTCATTATCTCCCAAGACTGTGCAACATGTTCATGATCAAGTTGCTTAAAATTCATAATTTGATTTCATAAAGAAATAATTTTAGCGGGAGGAAAATACTTGGCAATAAAAACATCCTTACACTTATCCCAAGAATCAATACTATTTCTAGGCAAGGATGAAAACCAAGTTTTAGCACGATCTCGTAGCGAGAACGGAAATAATTTAAATTTGACAACATCATTATCCACATCTTTCTTCTTTTGCATATCACAAATTCAACGAAAGTAGTTAGATGGGATGCAGCATCTTCATTAGGACTACCAGAAAATTGTTCTTTCATAACAAGATTAAGCAAAGTAGCATTAATGTCACACGACTCCGCACTAGTGGCGGGAGGAGCAATAGGAGTACTAATAAAATCATTATTATTAGTATTGGAAAGGTCACATAATTTTGTATTTTCTTGAGACATCACGACGAAGCAAGCAAACTAGCAAACGAAAATATTTTTGTGTTTTTGTAAAAAAAAATTAAAAGTGGGGGAGATGAAAACGAGAGGCAAATGCAAATAAAAAGGCAAATAAAATAAATGCAAGTGGATGATAGTTTGTGCGAAGGTACTTGATAAATTTTGGTGATATCTCCCCTGCAAACGGCGCCAGAAATTCTTCCTGCTACTTGTAGACTGCGTTGGTATTTCCCCAAAGAGAAGAGGATGATGCAGTATAGTAGAGATAAGTATTTCCCTCAGTTAAGAACCAAGGTTATCAATTCAGTAGGAGAACCACGCAAAATCCCTTTAGCAGCACCTGCACACGCAAAAGCAAACACTTGCACCCAACGCAAATAAGAGGGTTGTCAATCCTCTTAGCAGTTATTTGCAAGGATTAATTCTGATAGTGATCGATAGATAAACTAAAATACTAAATAAAATAAAAGTAAATAAATTGCAACAAGGTATTTTTGGTTTTTAATATATGATAAAAGTAGACCCGGGGGCCATAGTTTTCACTAGAGGCTTCTCTCTCGAACACATAGCATACGGTGGGTAAACAAATTACTGTTGGGCAATTGATAGAAAAGCAAATAATTATGACGGATTCATGGCAATGATCATGTATATTGGCATCACGTCCGAGACAAGTACACCGACTCCTGCCTGCATCGACTACTATTACTCCACCCATCGACCGCTATCCAGCATGCATCTAGGGTATTAAGTATGAAACAGAGTAACGCCTTAAGCAAGATGACATGATGTAGACAAAGTAAACTCAAGCAATATGATTAAACCCCATCTTTTTATCCTTAATGGGAACAATACAAATACTTGTCATGTCCCTTTCTGTCATTGTGATTGAGCACCGCAAGATTGAACCCATCACAAAGCACCTCTCCCATTGCAAGATAAACCAATCTAGTTGGCGAAACCAAATCAATAGATCAGAGAGAAATACAAAGCTATAACAATCATGCATAAAAGAGTTCAGAGAAGACTCAAATATTTCTCATGAATAATCTGATCATAAACTCACAATTCATCAGATCCCAATAAACACACCGCAAAAGAAGATTACATCGGATAGAACTCCAAAAACATCGAGGAGAACATGGTATTGAAGATCAAAGAGAGAGAAGAAGCCATCTAGCTACTAGCTATGGACCCGTAGGTCTGTGGTAAACTACTCACACATCATCGGAAGGGCAGCAAGGTTGATGAAGAAGCCCTCCGTGATCGATTCCCCCTCCGGCAGAGTACCGGAAAAGGCCTCCAGATGGGATGGCGGAAGAACAGAGGCTTGCGGCGGCGGAAAGGTTTTCTCTTCTATATATCTGGTATATTAGGAATATTTGTGAATTTATAGCATTGGAATTAGGCCAGGAGGGGCTACGAGGGGCCCACAAGCCTGGGGGGCGCGCCCTACCCCCCAGGGCGCGCCTCCCGAGCTTGTCGCTCCCTCGTGGCTCGTCTGGTCTTCTCTCGAAGCTTCGTGGGTCTCTTCTGGTCCAGAAAAAATTAATCCAAAGTTTTTTTCTCATTTGGACTCATTTTGATAATGATTTTCTAAAAAGACAAAAACAAGCAAAAAATAGCAACAGGCACTGGGCACTGGGTTAATAGGTTAGGCCCAAAAAATGATATATAATGGCATATAAACATCCAAGATTGATACTATAATAGCATGGAACAATATAAAATTATAGATACGTTGGAGACGTATCACCCAACAACTCAAGGAATAGCATGAAGTGTTTATACCACCTTGCTTAAAAGGTCTTGAATGCAGTAATGCCGAATCTAATGTTGAATCTTCCATGACTGCTGAAAGAAATGTTCCTTCAAATGATAGTAATGCTAACCCCTCATTTGAGAAAACTGGTACTATATTTGATGAGAATGCTTGGTTGAAAGATCTTCTTCAGACGGGGATGTTCAAAAGTCTGAAGGAACATCAAACCCTTTGTGATGTCCTAAAGAAATTAATCCTGCACAAAAATCCTAGAAAGGAAGGATTCAGTTTCGAAAGGAAACTGAATGAAAATGGCTCCTACTAGGAACCTAAGCAATATCCTCGCACCATGTTGGTGCCTGCAAAGAGCAAAGTGCTCGATCCTGCTTTACTCTTGGGATATGATTGTCTCATTCCTGAACATGCTTATGATGACTCTCTGGACAACTACAAGTTATTCAAGAACCAGCGTGGTGAGGCTGTTGCTTGCTACGTTGGCCCGAACAGCAGGAATGGACTCCCGAAGAGAACCATCAGGGTTCCTAAGAAAACTATCGAGGCAATACCTGTTACTGCTCTACTGACCATGTAGGCTAAAAATGCTCGATATATACTCGAGAAGGCTCGATAGAATGAGTATATGCATACTTCTTCTAACCACTATACTCATATGTCTGGGATGAATTACAATGCATACTCCTTTGATTATGCTCTGAAAGCACATTTGCTCCCTTGGTGGTTTTGGTAATTCATAACAACATATATCTCATTGAACTAATGTCCATTCAAGATTAAGATTTCATGATGTTCAATGATTGGCATGGCATGGACTAGAGATGTGGACCCCTCAAAATGCTAAGGACAAGGATTGGCAAAAGATCAAGACTCTACATTTTCGGTTTAGTGATCCAAGATCACATTGAGTCCTTAAGAAAGCCAATACTATTAAAAGGGGATGAGGTGTTGCTTAATGGTCTTTTTGCTCAAGTGCTTAGTGATAGTATTCCAAAACCCTCAACCACTCTCTCAATCCCAAATATGTCCTAAACCTACATTCCAACTCGGCCCCACCGATATTTCCAATCCGGCCCCACCGAGTTCATCCAAGACTTAGCCACTGCCAAAACCCTAACAAATCGGATCCACCGAAATGGATCTCGGTCTCACCGAGATGGCCTTGCCAACTCTTTGTAATCGGTTGCATTCACTTCGGTCTCACCGAGTTATGCAAATCAGTCTCACCGAGATGGCTTGCCAAGTCTCTGTTGCCTTATTGCTTCACTTCGGTCCAACCGAGTTGATGAAATCGGTGCCACCGAGATGAGGATTGCCCTAAGCCATTGCACTTCGGTCCATCCGAGTTGTTCGTATCGGTCCCACCGAGATTCCTAAAGTTCATATCTTTTACACAGTTCGGTGCTACCGAGATTATCGTTTCGGTGCCACCGAGTTGGGTCAAAAGTGTGTAACGGTTGGATTTTGTGTGGAGGCTATATATACCCCTCCACCACATCCTTCTTAGTAAGGAGAGCCATCAGAACGTGCCTACACTTCCACCATACATTTTCTGAGAGAGAACCACCTACTCATGTGTTGAGATCAAGATATTCCATTCCTACCATTTGAACCTTGATCTCTAGCCTCTCCCAAGTTGCTTTCCACTCAAATCCTTCATCCACCATAGCCAAATCTGTGAGGAGTGTTTGAGTGCTGGGAAGACTATCATTTGAAGCACAAGAGCAAGGAGTTCATCAACAACCCACCATTTATTACCTTTTGGAGAGTGGTGTCTCCTAGATTGGTTAGGTGTCACTTGGGAGCCTCCAACCTGATGTGGAGTTGAACCAAGGAGTTTGTAAGGGCAAGGAGATCGCCTACTTCATGAATATCTACCCCGAGTGAGGCTTGTCCTTCATGGACGTGAGCCATGGTGGAATAGACAAGGTTGCCTCTTCGTGGACCCTTCGTGGGTGGAGCCCTCCGTGGACTCGCGCAGCCGTTACCCTTCGTGGGTTGAAGTCTCCATCAACGTGGACGTACGATAGCACCACTTATCAGAACCACGCCAAAAACCACCGTGTCTTCATTGCGTTTGAAATCTCCAATCCCTCCTTTACTTACATATGCAATTTCTTACATTCCACTGCTATACTCTTAGAATTGCATGTGTAGGGTGATGCTTGACATGTACTATTGCTAAAATCTGCCCACAACTAAAATTGGGAAAAGGTTAGCATTTATTTGGTCAAGTAGTTTAATCACCCCCCCTCTAGACATACTTTCGATCCTACAAGTGGTATCAGAGCTTTGGTCTCCGTAAGCCTTGATTTCCATAGCTTTGGTGATCATAGCCTTGGTTTCACAACCTAGGAGAGTAAGGCGTCTAGTGAGGGTAACTATCACCGTAGAGGTCCATATTTTGATGGTACAAACTTTGCTAGTTGGAAACATAAGATGAAAATGCATATTCTTGGTCATAACCCCGCCGTTTGGGCTATTGTTCGTGTTGGCTTGCAAGGTGACTTCGTTGAGGATGGCAAGGAACCGGATCGTGAAGCAACCCCGGAAGAATTGAAGATGTTGCAATACAATGCTCAAGCTTGTGACATTCTATTCAATGGTCTATGTCCCGAAGAATTCAACAAAATCAGCCGCCTCGAGAATGCAAAGGAAATTTGGGATACTTTGGTTGATATGCATGAGGGTACCGAGTCCGTCAAGGAATCTAAGTTGGATGTGCTTTAAAGTCAACTTGACAAGTTCAAGATGAAGGATGGTGAAGGAGTCGCTGAGATGTACTCTAGGCTTGCTCTCATCACAAATGAGATTGCCGGCTTAGGAAGTGAAGAGATGGCCGACAAATTCATCATCAAGAAGATACTTAGAGCTTTGGATGGAAAATATGACACCGTTTGCACATTGATCCAAATGATGCCAAATTACAAAGATCTCAAGCCCACGGAAGTCATTGGAAGGATTGTCGCCCATGAAATGTCACTCAAGGACAAGTCATCAAGGAGCTACACAAGAAGAAGACATCAAGCTCATGTTGGTGAATGGGTTTCCGGCTCCGACCCCGACAACCACTCCGAGAGAAGTTATCACTCCAACTCGGACTATAGTCAAGATGAAGGTGTTGCCGGACTTGCACTAGTGTCATCCAACTCCTATGATCTACTTGACTCACCAAATGAAGGAATTGGAAGATGCTTCATGGAAAAAGGCCCCAAGGTATCACACCCCGAGTATCTTGATTTCAATAGTGATGAAGATGATTTGCTAGGTGATGATGATTTACTTATTGATAGAGATAGTAATGTGAGCTATAATGAAAATGCTAGTAATCATGATAGTCAAGAGGAAACGAGTGACAATGCTATGAAGGAGATTGAGCGTCTAACTAAAGAACTAAATGCTCTTAAGTTAGCTCATGAAACAACTCAAGAGGATCATAGAGAACTTCTAAGAACTCATGAGAAGCTACGCTTCGAGAAGCTAAATTTAGAGCAAGAGCGTGAGTTTCTTAAAGCTATCAATGACGATCTTCGAAAGAAGAGTTCTTCATATCTTGCCAAGCGTTTACTCTTGTCTACCTTTATGCCACAAGTTAAATCTAAGCAAACTAGCAACAAGGGTAAAAATGGTTCTACCTCAGTAGTAACAATAACAATGCTAAATCCAATGTTGTTGCTTCTAGTAGTTCTATTGATTCCACTAACGATTCTCTTAGCCAAGTTACACTTGAGCAAGAAAATATGCCATCGAAAGGAATTATAGAAAAAGGTGTCTACAAGAGCCTTGCCGGGATTAAGCAATTTGAGGAAATTGTACGCAAGCAAGGAAGGCACCGGAAGAACCAAGGTGTTGGTTTTGAACGAAAGTTCAATGCCGATGGAGTTGAGTGGGAAGAAGGTCAATACCCCAAGACGAAGTTTGTTCCTCAACAAGAGAAGTATGATCCTACTTCCTTCAAGGGAACACAAGCTCAAGAAGATATTCCACCACAAGACCACAAGCTAAAAGGCAAGGACAAGCTTCAAGAAGAGATTGATTCATTTGAAGAAGCTCCTCAAGCCATGGTCAAGTGGGTTCCCAAGACTTCATCAAGTTCTACTTCATCAAGTGTTACTACAACTCCAAGGATTCCCATCAAGTTGATGTGGGTCCAAAAGAAGAAGAACTAGAGAGTTCTTGAGGGTGACTCCGCCAACAAACTTCACTCATATTATTTATGGCAAGAACTTGTGCAACCAACTTCCACATTTTGCACTAGTTCATGGAGTCACAAACCCTCTTGTTGGTAAGGCAAGGGACAAGGTAATCAATGCATTCATGGACATCATCATATATGTATTTCACTCTATGTCTATGGATATCCTTGTATGTTCCTTGTGTGGGACTAACCCATGTAGGTATTGAAAGCACAAAACTCCAAAGGATTGCTCCCAACTTTTGATGGTCTACATCAACATTGAGCATCCACATCTTCAACATCTACATGAAGTCATCATCGACAAAACCCAAGGTTAGTTCATCCCTCTTAGGGGGGATATCACATCTAGGGGGAGCTTTGCTCTAAACAATTGAGCTAAGGCAACTCTAATGGTGTGAACACATTAATGCTTTATGAAAAAGTGGTAACCCCACTTGTGCTTAAACAATGAGTATGACCTATGATCAAATGTTCTCATTTGGCTCCTAAGTCAACATACTCATATATAGATGACCTAGTCATCGCCATTGCTTGATAGATGCTAGAATTGGTTGTGCTTGTTTGACACATATTTCATTTGAAATCTTATTGTGTGAGGATGTTGGTTTGCATGTTTTCATCATTCGAGGACATCCATTTGTTGTTTTGATTGTCTTGGTTTTTCTGGCCAAGTGGATGTACAAGAATGCCTAAGAACCTTCTCTAGCTATCTATGCTTTCTTGTCTCAAATTCTATTCTTGCTGCATCACAAAAATTGAACAAGTCTTTTTCGGACTCTCCGAGTGAGGAGCACTCGGAGCCACCGATTTGAAAGGGCTGAACCTCCGAAACCTTCTAATTGATTTCGGCCGAACCAACTCACTCCAACTCGGTCCAACTGAAATCACTTAGATTGATCTAGGTTTTCATCTCGGTGCTACCGAATTGAACCATTTCGGAGCCACCGATGTGCTATACTGCGTGCAGTTACACATATCGGTGCCACCGAGTTGTTCAACTCGGCACCACCGACAGCGTACGGGTATATATATCGCGCGGACCGAACAGTTGAAATTTCTCGACCCCACTCGTTCCCGCTCCCCGTCGCTGCAGTCGCCCTTCGTCTTCGGACTTCGCCATCGTCTCCAGCGCGCCCTCGCCGCAGGACCCCGTCGCCGTCAACGGCAATCTCCACCGCCGTTGCCGCCGTAGAGGATCTCCACCGAGTTAGGGTGAGATTCGATCCCTTTCGTGCTTCCTTTCTCCGATTCAATGCACGTTAGGAATGCCATGATTCTTGCCACGATTGCAATGCTAAATTCACCAGGAAAATTCCGTAGATTAGATTCGAGCGAAATTTCTAGGTTTAAGTTTCCGCCGAATGCATCTCGGACCGACCGATTCGAAATTTTTGGTCCTACCGATTTGGCCTCTGGCCATAGCACAAGTACATCTCGGTGCCACCGAGTTGTGCGAATCGGTGAGACCGAAAGTAAAGTCTCAGTGAAACCCTAGCATCTCGGAGCCACCAAACCCCACCTCGGTCTGACCGAAGTGGTGTGTAAGGTTTCTGTAGTGTGCTTCGGTATCACCGAGATGATCAACTTGGTCCATCCGAAATGCATCCTGTGAAAACTTGAAACTAAAAGTTGAACTCAAATTTTATGAAAACAATCTGCTTTTTGTGATGACTCATCTACTCTACCCATACCCATCTATTCACAGGGTCAGCTCAGCAAGATGTCAAGTGGCAGTGACAGTCAGAACAGGTCTGAACAGCAGGCAGAGATGAGTGAAGGGTCAAGCCCTAATGAGAGTTTCTATGAGGGAGAGAGGAGCTCTCCAGATCTTCCTAAGGCAGCAACCAGAACAAGGAAATAGAAATTTTTTGACAGTGAGGATGAAGATTTTGTTGCAAGTGCAGCTGCAACTAAGAAAAAGAGAATGGTGATTGCTAAGGAGTACAACACCAAACCATCATCCACCAAAGATAAGACTGCTGTGAGGAAAGTCCCCAAGCATATTGTGCAATACACTCTTGAAGAGCCTAGTGACAATGAACCAGCTGCCAAGAAGAAGAGGATAAGGAATACTACTGTCCGTGTGATTGGCAGACCCTCCATGATGATTGAGGAGGAAGAGGAGGAGGATGAGCCAGCTAATGCACCCCTGCAAAAGCTCAAAAGCTCATGTCTGATGCTATCAAGACTGCTGCACCCTCCAAGTCCAAGCCCAAGGTGTCAGCACCAAAGAGGTCAACCAGAAACATATCTGCTGCAGAGAAGAACAAGGCCCCAGTGCCAGAGTCAACTGTTGATGAAGAGCCTCTAGTGCTCAGAAAGTTGAAGCCAAAGATTCCAGACCACGACAATGCACACCCAGTCGCAGAAAACATGATGCTAAGGAAGGATAAAGGACTGCGTCAGTGGAGACAGTCAGATCCTTATGCTATAAGGAGGAGGATAGCATGTGATTATCGTTTTCACACACGAGAGCAATATGATTTTTATGAGACAGTTTTTCTTGATAAGAAGCCCATAGTCAGTGATATGAAGTGGGTGGACTGGGAATACATCAATGAGAATGAGGATTACTTTCCCCATGTCCATGAAAGCTTCAGGATTGCAGGAGTTGACGAGTTTGTTGGAAATAAGTTGACCAAGTGGAATGACGAAATGGTCATGCAATTTTACTCTACTGCTCATTTCTATCCAGATGGCAGAATAGTGTGGATGACTGAGGGTATAAGATACCAGTCTACCATCTCTGAGTGGGCAAGTCTTCTTGGTGCACCCAAGGAAGAGGACGATGATATAGACATATATGCCAAGCTCAAGATAGATCACAACTCCATGGCCAACATGTACACTGCAATTCCTCAGAAGGATATAGAGACACATAAACTTGGATCAGTGAAGCATTTGCTACCAGGACTGGCCACCTCGAACACTATCTTGCGGTATACTCTATTACCCAAGTCAGGCGATGATAAGATGATTCGTGGCCACTCCATCAATTTGCTGCATTTATTTGATACACCTCAGAAATTCAAGGTGATGAGCCTGATAGTAGAGACTATCAAGAGGACTGCAGCAGATCAGAAGAGATCGTGCGAATATGCTCCACATATTCAGTTATTGATCAATTCCAAGGTTGGAACCAGCACATACCTTCTTGATCGAGAGCATTTGCCATTGCACCCATACTTTGAGGACAATGTCATAGTGATGGATCCTTCGCATCCCACTTCTGCACAAGCTCAAGAGGAAATTCGCAAAGCTAAAGAAGCAAAAGCAGCTCAGGGGGCATCAGCTCCCAATGCTCAAATTGCCAATCTCAAGACACCCAAGGATCAAATGCAATATCTTCTTGAAGCCACTCTGAGGATTGAGCGAAGTTTGGCCAACCTCACCAAGACCCAGGCTAGTTTTGAGTGGATCATTGAGTCTAAATTTCATGATTTGGATGTCAAGGTGACAGAGATTCAGACTTCAGTGGAACAGCTGCAAGGTGATGTTGATGCTGTCAAGCTTGCCAGATCAGATGACAGTGGAGATGACAGACCGACCACAGAGCAATTTCAGCAAGTGCCTAGGGCAGCCAGGTCAGCTGCAGTGCCAGTTGTGGATCCGAGGACCACAATATCTGCACCAGCCGCTACAGCCACAGTGCCACCGCAGGTCTCAACTCCACCAGTCCAGCAGACGTCAGCAGAAGCATTCGCGGACGCTCTCCTCTCCATGCCGTCTACACACACCGGAGCAGCCAGCTGAAGATCGCCTTCAGGAGCTTCGGAGGACCGTGCCTAGAGAGCCGACTAGTGCTATACTTGTTTGAACTTTTTGGTACTTGTTGCCAAAGGGGGAGAATATGTATAGATCATAGGCTTTGAGAGAGAGAGTTCTTGCTTTTGATTTGCTTCGAGTTCTTTTGCTACAATTTGTTTGATGTTGCTACCTTTTTATGTGTGTGCTTGCTACAGTACTTCGATGTATGCTATGTTGATTGATCATACTATGATTATTGTGATGATCTATGCTTATCTTTATCTTTATCTTGTATGATCAATTACTTATGTTGGTGATGCGTGCTTACCTTTCCAATCATATCATTTTGCGCGCTCCACCAAGATGTATGTGACATGGAAGAGTGACCCATGAGCCTAATCGATTGTGCATTTGCATTCAAACGCAAATTTTTAACAATGCACAAATTTAGGGGGAGCTCTTGCTTATCACACACTTCTCAAAGCGACGATGTATTTCATTCATTAAATCATTTGTCGAAGCTTTGATCTATATGTTGTCATCAATTACCAAAAAGGGGGAGATTGAAAGCACATTTGCTCCCTTGGTGGTTTTGGTAATTCATAACAACATATATCTCATTGAACTAATGTCCATTCAAGATTAAGATTTCAGGATGTTCAATGATTGGCATGGCATGGACTAGAGATGTGGACCCCTCAAAATGCTAAGGACAAGGATTGGCAAAAGATCAAGACTCTACATTTTCGGTTTAATGATCCAAGATCACATTGAGTCCATAGGAAAGCCAATACTATTAAAAGGGGATGAGGTGTTGCTTAATGGTCTTTTTGCTCAAGTGCTTAGTGACAGTATTCCAAAACCCTCAACCACTCTCTCAATCCCAAATATGTCCTAAACCTACATTCCAACTCGGCCCCACCGATATTTCCAATCCGGCCCCACCGAGTTCATCCAAGACTTAGCCACTGCCAAAACCCTAACAAATCGGATCCACCGAAATGGATCTCGGTCTCACCGAGATGGCCTTGCCAACTCTCTGTAATCGGTTGCATTCGCTTCGGTCTCACCGAGTTATGCAAATTGGTCTCCCCGAGATGGCTTGCCAAGTCTCTGTTGCCTTATTGCTTCACTTTGGTCCAACTGAGTTGATGAAATTGGTGCCCCCGAGATGAGGATTGCCCTAAGCCATTGCACTTCGGTCCATCCGAGTTGTTCGTATCGGTCCCACCGAGATTCCTAAAGTTCATATCTTTTACATAGTTCGGTGCTACCGAGATTATCGTTTCGGTGCCACCGAGTTGGGTCAAAAGTGTGTAACGGTTGGATTTTGTGTGGATGCTATATATATCCCTCCACCACATCCTTCTTAGTAAGGAGAGCCATCAGAACGTGCCTACACTTCCACCATACATTTTCTGAGAGAGAACCACCTACTCATGTGTTGAGATCAAGATATTCCATTCCTACCATTTGAACCTTGATCTCTAGCCTCTCCCAAGTTGCTTTCCACTCAAATCCTTCATCCACCATAGCCAAATCTGTGAGGAGTGTTTGAGTGATGGGAAGACTATCATTTGAAGCACAAGAGCAAGGAGTTCATCAACAACACACCGTCTATTACCTTTTGGAGAGTGGTGTCTCCTAGATTGGTTAGGTGTCACTTGGGAGCCTCCAACCTGATGTGGAGTTGAACCAAGGAGTTTGTAAGGGCAAGGAGATCGCCTACTTCGTGAAGATCTACCCCGAGTGAGGCTAGTCCTTCGTGGACGTAAGCCATGGTGGAATAGACAAGGTTGCTTCTTCATGGACCCTTCGTGGGTGGAGCCCTCCGTGGACTCGCGCAGCCGTTACCCTTCGTGGGTTGAAGTCTCCATCAACGTGGACGTACGATAGCACCACCTATCGGAACCACGCCAAAAACCACCGTGTCTTCATTGCGTTTGAAATCTCCAATCCCTCCTTTACTTACATATGCAATTGCTTACATTCCGCTGCTATACTCTTAGAATTGCATGTGTAGGGTGATGCTTGACATGTACTATTGCTAAAATCTGCCCATAACTAAAATTGGGAAAAGGTTAGCTTTTATTTGGTCAAGTAGTCTAATCACCCCCCTCTAGACATACTTTCCATCCTACATGCTCGCCCCTCTTCGAGAAACAACATTTATGGTTACCGAAAGAAATCATATCCTGCTCGCTCATATGTTTCTTAGCCACCTGCCAAGATGTGGGTGGTTAAGAAAGCCTAATTCTCCTGCAGGACTATGTCTCTGGTGCACTGAATGGATCATGGATAGTGGATGCACTAGTCATATGACCGGAGACAAGTCGTTGTTTTTTGACCCCAACTTAACTGCTTCTTCACAGAAGTTCATTACTTTCGGCGACAACAACAAAGGAAAGGTAACTGGGCAAGGTAAGATTGCTATATCCAAGGACAAGAACATTGAGGATGTTTTACTTGTTCAGTCTCTTGGATTCAATCTCATGTCAGTTGGCAAGCTTTGTGATCTTGGCATGCTAGTTTTATTTTCGATCACCAAATGCATTGTCTTTATGGCCACTGACAATTCCTTCGTCTTTGAGGGAAATAGAAAAGGTGATTTGTATATTGTGGATTTCTCTAAGGGTCCCTCAGTCCGGACTTGTTTGCTTGCAAAAGCAAACAAGGGATGGTTGTGGCACCGAAGACTTGGTCATGCAGGTATGAGGAATCTGCAGACTCTGGTGAAGAAAAATCATCTTCGTTGTATTCCAGATGTGAAATTCGATAAGGATCATCTTTGTGGTGCTTCTGAGGCCGGCAAATTGGCCAAGAAGCATCATTCATCAAAAACTGACATGACTACGACAAGACCTCTAGAAATTCATCATATGGATTTATTCGGGCCTCAGAATTATGCCAGTTTCGGTGGCAGTCATTAAGGTTTGGTTATTTTTGATGATTTCTCTCGGTACACTTGGGTATTGTTTCTTGAAGACAAGACTTTCACTCAAGATACTTTCAAGAGATTCGCCAAGAAAGCTCAGAATGAATATGAATTGAGAATCTAGCATGTCAGAAGTGACAATGGCACCGAGTTCAAAAATACACATTGAGGATTTTCTCAATGAGAGTGGTATCACGCATGAGTTCTCTGCTGCTTACACTCCCTAGCCAAATGGAGTTGTTGAGCGGAAGAATAGAACTCTCATCGAAATGGCAAGGACAATGCTCAGTGAGTACAAAACTCCCATTCGCTTCTGGGCCGATGCTATCAATACTGCTTGTCATATTGTGAATCGCATTTATCTTCACAAGTTCCTTAAGAAAAATTCATATGAGCTTATCACTGGAAAGAAACCGAATGTTTTATATTTGCGTGTTTTTGGTGCACCTTGCTATATTCGTGATATGAATCACAACTGTAACTTTGCACCTAAAGCACATGAAGGTTTTATTCTTGGTTATGGCTCAAACTCGCATACTTATCGTGTCTGTAACTCTCACCACGAGAAAGTTATGGAAATGGTAAATGTGCGGTTTGATGAATCTAACGGCTCACAAAGAGAGCACCTGCCAAATGTGATAGATGAACCACCGATTTCTGATGCTATTCGACAAATGGTTATTGGAGACGTGAAGCCCGATGAAGTTGATGCTCCTGACTCCTATGGTGATGATGCCCCTGCTTATCAAAGAAGAAATCGACAAGCTACTGCCAAAGAAAATGCAAAAATGCCAACCAGAATGCAAATGCCAAAAACTATGGCAACTCTGGGAATGATGGTGATGCTGAACAAAATGGCAATCCTGAAGGAAATGGCGATGATAATGCCAATCCCGAAGAAAATGCCGAGACAAATGACAATGCTCAACCTAATGCGAATCCTCCTTTTCAGCTAGTGGCAAATCGAGTGGGCCCTGATTTAATTCTCGATGACTTAGAGAATCTAGGTCTTCGTCCCACAACTCATTCTCGCACTCATTTAGCTAACTTCTGTGGGAGTTTCTTGTTTGTCTCCATGGCAGAACCGACAAAATATGAAAAAGTTATGAAAGATCCTAATTGGATGAATGCTATGCAAGAGGAACTGGTGCAGTTTCAAATGAATGATGTATGGGAACTGGTCGATCGACCGAATTCTAGGAAGCACAATGTCATCAGCACCAAATGGATCTTCCACAACAAACAAGATGAAAGTGGTGTTGTGGTAAGAATGGTTGATCCACGAGGTCAATTACGTACGGGCCACGAGTGGCTCCCCCCTCGGCCTAATGCATCAAGAAGCCAAGACCCGGGAACGCTACCTCCGGCAACAACCGCGCTTCCTTACCTTCGAAGGCATCTCGACCAAGCTGTTCCGTGCATGGCGCGATGGTTCTGCTTCATCAGGGCCGATATGACACATTGCGAGCATGCGACTTGGGCGGTGGATGCTCATCATTCACCAGAGGTGATTCACCAGCCCACCTGCCACCAGGGTGACACCTGCTCCGTTGCATGGCACCGCCAGGCTAGGGCGCCACCTTGGGTGGCAGTGACAAGACGGGTGTTCGTTCCCAGAACACAGAAGACAGCGACACCTCTCCACGCATTTAATGTGCATACCTGTCGGCTGAGGGTAGTTCCTTAGCAACTACACCATTGTGGTACCCCTTAGGCTATAAACGGAGGACCATCGATATAGAAGAAAGGTTGGACACTTGGTAGAAGAACAGTAGGACTACACAACCACTACAAAAAACGACACATCCGTGACATTATGGCTTGAATGAAAACTTTTTCTGTCTTGGTTGTGACACTTCTATGACAATAATTGTGAGAAAAACATGTATTATCATAGATGTGGTGGGGTCCTACTTCTATGACAAAAAATTATGACAGAAAATGAGCTTTTCGTCCTGGGTGGGCCGGAGACGCAGCCGCATGACATTCTTTGGGCCGTCCATGACGTAAAAAATCATGGTAGAAGTGAGGCCGAGGAAAGTTTCAGGGAATTCCCGGTTACGGTGGGTGGTCGGGGCCGAGCGATGCAGTGTGGTTTGCGCGTTTCTCTCATACGCGCGCGTGTGTGCGAGGCGTTCGCTAACTGAACCCGAGCGATCACACTAGCTAGCTACGTACTGAAGTCGATCGATCCCTTCGCTGCTAATTGAACCCGAGCGATTCCTTCGCTGCTAACTGAACCCGAGCGATTCCTTCGCTGCTAACTGAAGCCGGTCGAGCCCCCGTACGTGTGAGACGTAGCTGGTTGGGTTGCCTCTCGATGAACAGTGCCCGTTGCTGCCGCACGCACGATACGTAGAACGAGTCGAGACGCATCGATCGAGCCCCTTGCGCGAGACATGGTGAGTTGACCTAGCCGGTTGGTTGGCTGTGGATGAATAGTTCCTGTTGCTGCCGCCCGCTCGTACGCCCCACCCCAGCCAGTGGGTTGGCCGTGGATGAATAGTACCCTGGCCGTGTGAAGGTGGTTGGCGCTGGATGAACATGACCTTGAGGAGGCCAGCCGGTTGGGGGTGGATGAACAGGACCCCGTGGAGGCTAGATGAACAGTAGCCGGTGGAGGCTGGAGGAAGTCGACGGTGGATGAACAGTAGTTGGTGGAGGCTGAAGGGAGGTCGACCGTGGATGAACAGTAGCCCGTGGAGTCCCGTTTTGCGGTACGATACACCCCTCCCGATGAACAGGACCCCCATTTCGACCGTAGGCAGTTGGGAAGAAGTCTGTTTCCTCCGTTTTGCGGTACGCCAGAGCCCTCCCAATCAACAGGACCCCGTTTCGACCATAGGCGCTCGAGCAGAAGTTCGTTTCCTCCATTTTGCGGTACGCCAGACCCCCAGCCAATGAACAGGACCCCGTTTCGACCATTGGCGCTCGAACAGAAGGCTGTTTCCTCCGTTTTGCGGTACGCCAGACTCCGAGTCGATGAACAGGACCCCGTTTCGGCTGTTCCGTCCAAGCCGGTTGGCTCCCGATGAACAGGACGCGTTCCGACCCAGTCGCTTGGCTCCCGACGCTCTTTCCTCCGTTCTGACCTAGCCGGTTGACTGCCGATGAACAGGAGGCCGTTGCTGCCGTCCGTTGCCTGTCTCTCCATGTACACGAACCCTGGCCGGACGTATGCGCGAGCACGCGTTCGAGACCCCGCCCGTATATATACGTACGTGGCCATATTTTTTGCTGTGTGGCTGTACGTACGTGTACATGATTTAGACGGGGCTTCCTGAACTGCTACGTCGGGGGCTCTACTATGACATGTGCCGCTCCTTACACGCCCACGGTTCATCGTTGTAGAGAGACCGATCGACCAGTATGTACGTACACGTTCGCGACCAGACAGACAACGCTACGTACGCTTCGACCGGGTGGGTCCCAGCTGTCAGGGAGGATTAGGAGGCACTTCCTTGCATGCGAAGATATAGCTCCTGGGTCCTAGCTGTCAGGGGGAGGAATCATTTTTTTGGCACGTAATAAGGAGGCTCTTCCTTGCGTGCGAAGATGTAGCTGGTGGGTCCCAGCTGTCAGGGGGAGGAAACATTTTTTTCCGTGTAATAAGGAGGCACTTCCTTGCGTGCGACCATGGACCTTGTGGGTCCCAGCTGTCAGCCTCTCCACGTACAGTCCTCTTCCGATGGCTGTCGTTCATTGACCGCATTGACGACACTGTACCGAGTGTAGCAAGGCGGTGGACGATGGCTAGGCCTAGGAAGGGAACGACCCAGAGCCGGGGAAGACAAGGCAGTGGTTGCCCACGCGGAGGGAAGTACGAGGGTTTACTGGTTCGACTGCAGTGCGAGGCTGTCGTCGCCAGAGAATAACAGGAGGTGTGGGTGAGTAGAGGGATGGCCTGACCAGCGGTGGGAGTAGGGTTTGGCAGTGAGGCCTGCGCGGTAGCATCGCCGACCACGGGAGGCAGGAGCAGGTGGTCCCGCCGGTGCTGGTTTGGGCGGTTGGAGCAAGAAGATCAGAGATTGAAGAAGCAACATGGCCGTTGGATTAACATCCAACGGTCACTACTGCTAGAATCGTTTGTTGACTAAGTTGACAAAGCCCTGCGTACGCGTCAACTTGGTAGGCCCACAAGTCAGCCTCCAAATCAGGTGGGTCCCAGCTAACAGGGGGAGGAATCATTTTTCTTGCGCGTAATAAGGAGGCACTTCCTTGCATGCGATCATGGACCTCGTGGGTCCCAGCTATCAGCCTCTCCACGTACAGTCCTCTTCCGATGGCTGCCATTCGTTGACTGCGTTGACGATGCCGTGCCGAGAGCACCAAGGCAGTGGACAACTACGAGGCCTAGTAAGGGAACGACCCGGAGACGAGGAAGACTTGGCAGTGGTTGCCCACGCGGGGGGGGGGGGGGGGAGTACGAGGGTTTACTGGTTCGGCTGCGGTGTGAGGCTGCCATCGCCGGAGAATAACAGGAGATGTGTGTGAGTAGAGGGATGGCCTGGCCAGCGATGGGAGTAGGGTGGGGCGGTGAGGCGTGCACGGCAGCACATCCGACCATGGGAGGCGGGAGAAGGCGGTCCAGCCGGCGCTGGTTTGGGCGGCTGGAGCAAGAAGATCAGAGATTGAAGAAGTAGCACGGCCGTTGGATTAACATCCAATGGTCATTGCTGCTAGAATCGTTTGTTGACTAAGTTGACAAAGCCCTGCGTACGCGTAAACTTAGTAGGCCCAAGTCAGCCTCCAAATCTGCGACAAACATCATACAACACATTTGCTATTATTTTTAATAATTTACAACCCATTTGCTCTTTCTTAAGGATTTTTTTGCAGCACATATTCTTTTTGTTAGCATTACAACCAATATTCTAGCCACGGTTAAAAAATTTAATGAAATTTTGCATAATTTGGTGGGCTCCGAACTGTTTTTAATCCCGATGTTTTGAGTCTGATTCAGACTAATTTGTAAAATAAAATTATATTAATTATAATACAATGATATTTTCACCGCAGAAAAATCCAATGAAATTTAAAATTTCAAAATCCAGATGAAACGAAATTTGAAACTAATTACCGGTTTGCTGTGTTTTTTAAAATTTACAGCCCATTTCTTATTGCTTATAAGCCATTTTCTTTTTTTAGGGAAATAGACCATTTTGTAGGCAAGCCGAATGCATCCCTCCTCGTCTTAAAAGATTTGAAGCCCAGCAGGGCTGAGAAAAGCAAGTAGGCCTCGGTTGGGTATTGTGTAAAAGAAAATAGAACTGGGCTAGCTGTTTCAAGAAAGAAAACAAAACTGGGCTGGTGATGTGGTAAATATAAAATAAAAGACTGGTCATTGAAATTTTCGAACTATTTCTAATCCCGAAATTTCAAGCCCGATAAAAACAAATTTTAAAATATATTTAAATTATGTTAAAATCAAATGAAATATGATAAAAAATCGCATATTAAAACTTATTGCCCATTTGTTGTGTTATATATATATATATATTTACACCCCATTTCATATTACTCACAAAATTTACAGCCTTTTTTTATAGCCAGGCCGAATGTATCCCTCGTCGTCTTGAAAGATTTATAGCCCAGCAGGGCGGGGAAAAGGAAATCGACATGTGTAGGGTATTGTGCGAAAAAAGGTGCGCTTGTCATTTTCACAGACAAAAAAAACAGTTGGGCTCGTCATGTTGTAAATAAAGCCTGGGCTAGACGGGTTACAGACGCCACACAGCCCAGTTGATACCCCGCTCCGTCTCAACAACAACAACAAAAATTGCTCGAGCTACTGGGTCCCTGGTTTCAGCCACTCCTTGTGCAATTCTTTCGTTTATTGACTACGTTGACAATGTCGTAGGTCCCGGATGTCAACAAACCATTAGGAGGAAGCATTTTTTTCATGTAATAAGGAGGAACTTGCTTGCGTACGGCTATGGACCTGGGGGTCCCTACTGTCATCCTCTCCACGTACAGTCCTCACCAATTCCTGTCATTTGTTGACAGTCGCTAGTTGTGCAATTCTCTCGTTTATTGACTATGTTGACAATGGGGTGGGACCAAGATGTCGGGAAACCATTAGGAGGAAGCATTTTTTTCGCTTGTAATAAGGAGGCACTTGCTTGCGCACTGCCATGACCCTGGTGGGTCCCTACTATCATCCTCTCCATGTACAATCTATAGGAACGAAGTATGTCTACCAGAGGTGGGGGGTGAATGGGAGTTTTAAATTTTCTTCAGAAACATCAAAACTCTCGAAACCCAGCAGCGGACAGTGTACAGTGAGCGAGTACAAACTAACGAATGGAAACTAAAAGCATGCATCGAGACAAATCACATGATCGAAATATGTCAAACAACACAGTTCGAATGTAAAGGGGAGAAGCAGAGGTGACCAGTGATGCTCGATGGCGACAAGGAATTTGGTAGACAAGTTCGCCCTTCTGCAAAAGGACTATGTCTGGTTGGAGGGGCTATGATTTAACACAGAAGATAAACTCTCTTCGCCCTATTCTCCTCGACAATTGGTTCGTCAACCAATGCCAATCACTCATGGTAGATGCTTGAGGCGATCTCCAAACCTTTACAGACTTCTTCTTCGAGAACCAGAATTACTCTTGGTCTCTGAAGAAATTGACACCTAACCGTCTAGAGAGTTTGCAGCTCTCAAGAGTAATAGGCGGAGGGTACTAGACTTAGATTCGAATGATGCTGAACCACTATCTAATTTTTTGGCTCTGGGGTTTTCTCTCGGTGGATTTTAAACTCAAATAACTCTGGAGAGGGGGTTGCTCAACAATCTTCTCAGAATCACACGGAGCAGCCACCGGACAGCGCCGGTGCGGGGTGGCTATTTATAGTCGGAACCTTCCCTGGTGGGAAATGACCATTTTGGATCCGCGGTCCAGCCAATGGCCAACCGACACGTTCACAACGGTCGGATTTTAAGAGCAACGGTAACATTACTTAAAGAACAAGTAATGCTAACTCCTCGGTTAGAGACAAATCTCTCGCAGCGAAGAAGATCACAGTCTCTTGCTGGCAAGTATTTGCTCGGAACACAAAGAGATTTCTCTTGCAACTTTCATAGGATTTGGGTTTAGCATCAGAGAATCAAATCATCGAACACTACACCCCTCTTAGTAGTACGGTGGTCCTATGACTCAATAAAGAGAAGAGAAACAACGAAATAAATGCTACGTCTTCAGTCCGTATTCAATCTTCTCGGCCACAGTCACTTTCTTCGGACGAGCACCGAACCAATTGCTTTGCATCAACAATTTTTGAGGGGTCACTCTTGTCATCATAATCTTCGGTGATAACCTTCACGGCCACACAGGGGATTATCTTCGGAGTTTGAACCAAACTCCTCTTGACTCCAGGGACCTGTTACTCTATGTGCACTAGCAAACACATCAGTCCCTTATTGTTTATGTCAACAATCTCCAAAACATAAGGAGGCAAATTATTGCACCAACAATCTCCCCCTTTTTGGACAATTGTTGACAAAACAGATAATCATCGAAGTGGAGATAGATAGGTATAAAGTAATTCCAACAAGAGTGAGTAAGTGTTACTTTGCTCGATGATGAAATAGACTCCCCCCTAAATGTATGCAGGGAAAAAGATATGAGATAAATTCTCCTGCATGTATTGAAGTATCCTGAGGAAATTTCAATCATTCGAGACAGTGATTCGCACTTATGAGATATAATCCATCGAGATCGTAGTGCAATCATTCATAACTTTTGATAATAATTCCACCTGCAAAACAAGTGCTTCGAGAGAAATAGTGCAGCAGGAGGGGTTATTAACATTACAGCACAGAAGATATCAGGTTTTACAACTTAGTACAGATAAGCTTAAAACAGAAGTTGCAAACACGCACGAAACCAAAACCAATGAAACACAGAAAGCAAATCTATCGAGACTCGATGTAATTCTCCCCCTTTTTGTCAACTAGTGTCAAAAAGGTGACGAATAACATGAGTGCAAAAACGCAGAACTTGGTTCAATCAGTGGCATCTCCAGAAGAACTGTCTGAGGTGACTTCTTCTTCGGAAGTGACGGGATTGTCTCCGTCTTTAGCAGCTTCAGATTTTCCTTCGGGGATAATAACATGGGGCTGAGCAAACGAGGGTATATGTGGAGTAGCTACAGGAGGAACACGGGATAGCACATTGCCTTCGGTAGGTTTTTCGATCGGTGAGGTGGCTTCAGACTCATCAAGCAGTTTGCGAAGCTTGAGATGAAGAAGATCAGTGGTTGGCTCACGAACAAGAAGAGGAGGGGTACTCCGATCTTGAAAATCTTCAACAGTGAAGCCTTGTCAATATAATCATAGAGCTCTTGGAGATTAACATTCAGGAGTTGTTTCTCGGTGAAGAACTTGCGAATCAATTTCCAGAGTCTCTTCTTGTTTTCATCAGCTATGAGATGCATGATTCTGGTGCGATTGTTGAGCGCATTTAGCTCGGAGGCGATATGTTCTTTTTCGCGTCGATCCTCGGCGATATGCTGCAGCAGTAGTTGTTGTGTACACAAACTAAATTCGAGTTGCGATGGAGGTTGAGGCGAAATCTTTCGGTCGCGCTGAGGAAGACGTGGCCCGTCGAATTGCTTGTGATAGACTTGGGGGCTTGATGCGGGCTATTTACCCGAAGTAATATCTTCCATGACTTGCAAGGTATCGCAAACAGGAGGTATGAAGCTTTTATGGTTTTCCTTCGCAAGATACACTGTGCACATAGCATGATCAATAACTTTCTGGATCCAGGGCGCGAAAACTTTGATGCAGAAGGGATATTGGGCAGAATCCTTCAGAATACACAGAAACATGTTGATACGTCTCCAACGTATCTATAATTTTTGATTGTTCCATGCTGTTATATTATCAATCTTGGATGTTTTTATAATCATTTACAGCAATTATATATCATTTTGGAGACTAACCTATTAACCTACTGCCCAGTGCCAGTTGCTGTTTTCTGCCCTGTTTTTGTTTTACAGAAAATCAATACCAAACAAAGTCCAAATGCCACGAAACTTTTTGGAGATTTTTATTGGACAAGATAAACACTAGAAGCTTCCGGAGAGGGCCAGAAGATGAAGCAGTGGGCCACGAGGCACCAGGGCGTGCCCCAGGGGGGTGGCGCGCCCTGGTACCTCGTGGGGCCCACCCAGCTCCGTTTGACCTAATTCTTCCACTATAAATTCAGAAAAAATCAGAAACCCTCAGGAGAGTCCATGAAATACTTTTTCCGCCGCCGCAAGTTTCTGTTCCAGAGAGATCCCATCTGGGGTCCTTCTCCGGTGATCTGCCGGAGGGGGAATCGATCACGGAGGGGTTCTTCATCAACCTTGCTGCCCTTCCGATGATGCGTGAGTAGTTTACCACAGACCTTCGGGTCCATAGGCAGTAGCTAGATGGCTTCTTCTCTCTTTTTGATCTTCAATACAATGTTCTCCTCGATGTTCTTGGAGTTCTATCCGATGTAATCACTTTTTGCGGTGTGTTTGTTGGGATCCGATGAATTGTGAGTTTATGATCAGATTATCCATGAAATGATTTGAGTCTTTGCTGCACTCTTTTATGCATGATTATTATAGCCTCATATTTCTTCTCCGATCTATTGATTTGGTTTGGCCAACTAGATTAATTTATCTTGCCATGGGAAGAGGTGCTTTGTAGTGGGTTCGATCTTGCGGTGCTCAATCCCAGTGACAGAAAGGGACATGACACGTATGTATCGTTGCTACTAAGGGTAAAAACATGGGGTTTATTCATACATGAGTTTATCTTGTCTACATCATGTCATCGTTCTTAAGGCATTACTCCGTTCTTATGGACTTAATACACTAGATGCATGCTGGATATTGGTCGATGTGTGGAGTAATAGTAGTAGAAGCAGGCAGGAGTCGGTCTACTTGTTTTGGACATGATGCCTATATACATGATCATTGCCTTGAATATCGTCATAATTATTTGCTTTTCTATCAATTGCCCGACAGTAATTTGTCTACCCACCGTATGCTATTTTCTTGAGAGAAGCCTCTAGTGAAATCTATGGCCCCCGGGTCTATCTAAATCATATTACTAAAACCCTAAAAATATTGCTGCCATTTTCTTTTATTTATTTTATTTTGTATTTTTGTTTCTATCTATCTATCTATCTATCACATACAATTTAATCTTGGAATTGACCGCCGAGAGATTGACAACCTCTCGTTTGCGTTGGGTGCAAGGATTTGTTGTTTGTGTGCAGGTGCTGCTAACGAGGTGTTGCGTGATTCTCCTACTGGTTCGATAACCTTGGTTTCATAACTGAGGGAAATACTTATCTCTACTGTGCTGCATCATCCCTTCCTCTTCGGGGATAATACCAACGCAGGCTACAAGTAGCAGGAAGAATTTCTGGCGCCGTTGCCGGGGAGACATCATCAACATCTATCAAGTACCTTTGCACAAACTCTCATCTCCTTGCATTTACTTTATTTGCTATTTGCCTCTCGTTTTCATCTCCCCCACTTCTAAAATGTTTTTACAAAAATACAAAAATATTTTCCGTTGCCTTTTTCTTTTTAGCTTCTTTGCTCTTTTGCTTGATTTGCCATCATGACTATCCCTCCTTTGTCGCCGGATTTTGAAGTACTTTACTTCAAACAAAAACAAGGAGAAAATCTTAAAGATGCTTGGTATAGGTTAATGGAATCCTACCGTGTTTGCTCTGTAAAAGGGGATTTAAAAATTTTGATTCGCAATTTCTATATAGGTTTAACCATGCATCATAGACAACTTTTGGATTTTTCCGCAAAAGGATTTTTTTTTGAAAGTGAGGCTAATACTGCCTATGAAATAATAGAAGGTATATTGGGGATTCCACCACTACAAAAGGGTTTTGCTTTGACTCAAGAGGGGACTCAAATATTAGACAAATTGGGTGATATGCAGAAAAATTTGGTTGAGTTGCAAAAGTCTAATGAGCCTCTTAAAAATATTAGTGGAAATCTCAATCGCACGAACACTTTGATATCTTTATGCAATAAGCGATTGGATATTTTGGATCTTAAAATTGCCTCTTTTTCTGAGAATAATGGGAAGCGTAAAGAACCTCCCGGGTTTGAGAAAACCCCTACAAAGATTACTAAAACCAAAGATGACAACACTTGAAATTATGCATTATGCCTAGCTAGGGGCATAAAACAATAGCGCTTGTTGGGAGGCAACCCAATGAATAAAATAATTTTTTTCTGTTATTGTGTGTTTTCACTATCATGCTACTGGTATGATTGTGTTTTTGTGTTTTTAATTAGTGTTTGTGACAAGTAAAGCCTTTAGGATGATTGGGAAGATAATATAATTGATGCTGTTTGGAAAACAGAAAGTTTTGCGTCCAGTGCCCGAATTTTGTTTCTGTACTAGAGCGTCAAAAAATCTGAAATTTTTACACAGTATTGGTATATGAATTTCCCACGTTGCCATAATTTTTCATAATTTTGGAGTGACAGAAGGATGGCTTTTAAATAGATTGCTACAGACCGTTCTGTTTTTGACAGATTCTGTTTTTGATGCACTACTTGCTTGTTTTGATGAATCTATGGATTGTATCGAGGGGTATAAGCCATGGTGAAGTTAGAGTATAGTAGGTATAATGCAAAAATAAAATATGAATGGGTTTGCAACAGTACTTAAAGTAGTGATTTGTTTTGTTATACTAACGGATCTCACGAAGGTTTTGTTGAGTTTTGTGTGATTGAAGTTTTCAAGTTTTGGGTGAGATCACGATGGATGAAGGAATAAGGAGTAGAAAAAGCCTAAGCTTGGGGATTCCTGAGGCACCCCAAGGTAATATTCTAGGAAGACTCAAGCGTCTAAGCTTGGGGATGCCCCGGAAGGCATCCCCTCTTTCTTCTACCAACCATCGGTAATTTTTCTTGGAGCTATATTTTTATTCGTCACATGATATGAGTTTTGCTTGGAGCGTCTTGTATTATATGAGTCTTTGCTTTGTTTGCTTTTTAGTTTGTCACAATCATCTTTGCTGAACCCACCCATCTTGAGAGAGCCACACGTTTATCATCATTTGTTAGAATACTCTATGTGCTTCACTTAATTTTTTTGAGCTAGGCAGTTGCTCTAGTGCTTCACTTAAATCTTTTTGAGCACGGTGGTGGCTATATATTGAAGAAATAAACTCTCATGCTTCACTTATATTATTTTGAGAGTTGATTAAAATTTTGAAGAAATAAACTCTCATGCTTCACTTATATTATTTTGAGAGTTGATTAAAATTTTGAAGAAATAAACTCTCATGCTTCACTTATATTATTTTGAGAGTTGATTAAAATTTTGAAGAAATGAATTCTCATGCTTCACTTATATTATTTTGAGAATTGACAAGATTAAAATTTTGAAGAAATGAATTCTCATGCTTCACTTATATTATTTTGAGAATTGATAAGATTGAAATTTTGAAGAAATATTTACACTCTCATGCTTCACTTAAATCTTTTTGAGAGTTGATGATAGTAACGGTAATTTGCACAAGATATGAAGTTTGTCCCAAAGTGATGAATATTCAAGAGGGATATAAATAAAAACTTTCATATAGATCATTGGATATGATAAGTGTGATTCCTTGCAATAGTTTTGCGATACGGAAATGATAATATGTGAGCCATGTTAGTGAGTAATTGTGATTTAGTAAGAATATTAGTGTTAAGGTTTGTGATTCCCTATGCATGCACATTAAGTCAATAGTTATGTAATGAAATTATATCCTACTTATGGTGCATTATTCGGTGTTAGTTGTGTTCAATGCATGTTTATGACAGTCTTTGTTTTTTGGTTGGTTGCTTCTCAATCTATTTGCTTGCCTTCATTTGTACTAAGCGGAAATACTGCTTGTGCATCCAAACTCCTTAAACCCAAGTTGTGCCAAATGAGTCCACTATATCTACCTATATGCGGTATTTCAATGCCGTTCCAAGTAAATTTGTGTGTGCCAACTCTAATTTTCAAAATAATTTTCCGTTTTGTGTGCCCGTACCGCTCATGAAGCGGCAGGGGGTGGCCATTATTTTCCATGCTTGGTGTGTTATTCTCACGGTGAGTGTTTATTCACTTATCATTGCATGAGAGAATGGTTGGTAATAGGGATGCCCAGTCCCACAATGAAATCAAATTAATAACAACAAAATTCCTTGGAAAGTGTTGGTATGGAGGGCACCCGTGGATACGGCTAGCCATGGATAGTGAAAGAATGGTGGAAAGGAAATAAACTTTACTTTCTATTTGGGAACCACCTATGATGTGTCTAGCATGGAAAATATTGGGAATTCTTGGTCGTTTTCGTTGACAGGAAAAGCATGCCTCTCAAAATATTTTTATCTCTTTAATTTCAGCTTTGAGCTCTGGCACATTTGACAAATCTCTGCTTCCCTCTGCGAAGGGCCTATCTATTTACTTTTATGCAATTTTTTTTGAGTCTCCATCTTCTCTTACAAAAGCACCAACTAGAGAGCACTATTGTCATACTTGTGCATTGGATGTAGCTAATATTTGAGTGTGTTTCATGAATGGATCAATGATTGAGCATAATGGGCTAGGGATAACTTTCTTTAGCATTGGTATTTTGAAAGACATGGTTGCTTGTTAGCATGCTTGAGTATTTATATTTTCATGTCAAATTATAGACTATTGCTTTGAATCATTCAAGTCCAATGTCCATGCTATAAAAGAAAAGAATGTGTGATGAATATGATAGGCAGCATTCCACATCAAAAATTCTGTTTTTATCATTTACCTACTCGAGGACGAGCAGGAATTAAGCTTGGGGATGCTGATACGTCTCCAACGTATCTATAATTTTTGATTGTTCCATGCTGTTATATTATCAACCTTGGATGTTTGTATAATCATTTACAGAAATTATATATCATTTTTGGAGACTAACCTATTAACCTAGTGCCCAGTGCCAGTTGCTGTTTTCTGCCCTATTTTTGTTTTACAGAAAATCAATACCAAACGAAGTCCAAATGCCACGAAACTTTTTGGAGATTTTTTATTGGACAAGATAAACACTAGAAGCTTCGGGGAGAGGTGTAGGAACGAAGTATGTCTACCAGAGGGGGGGGGGGTGAATGGGAGTTTTAAATTTTCTTCGGAAATATCAAAACTCTCGAACCCAGCAGCGTAGCGAATGAAAAAGTATACAGTGAGCGTATACAAACTACTGAATGTAAACTAAGAGCATGCATCGAGATAAATCACATGATTGAAATATGTCATATGGATCAGTTCAAATGTAAATGAGAGTAGCAGAGGTAACCAGTGATGCTCGATGGCAACAAGGAATCTGGTAGACCAGTTCGCCCTTCTGCAAAAGGACTACGTCTGGTTGGAGGGGTTGTGATTTAACACAGAAGATAAACTTTCTTCGCCCTATTCTCCTCGACAATTGGTTCGTCAACCAATGCCGATTACTCGTGGTAGATGCATGAGGCGATCTCCGAACCTTTACAGACTTCTTCTTCGAGAACCACAATTACTCTTGGTCTCTGAAGAAATTGACACCTAACCGTCTAGAGAGTTTGCAGCTCTCAAGAGTAATAGGCGGAGCGTACTAGACTTAGATTTGAGTGATGCTGAACCACTATCTAATTTTTCGGCTCTGGGGTTTCTCTCGGTGGATTTTAAACTCAAATCTCTCGGAGAGGGGGTTGCTCAACAATCTTCTCAGAATCAAACGGAGCAGCCACCGGATAACGCCGGTGCGGGGTGGCTATTTATAGCCGCAGCCTTCCCTGATTGGAAATGACCATTTTGGACACGCGGTCCAGCCAATGGCCAACTGACACGTTTACAACGGTCGGATTTTAAGAGCAACGATAACATTACTTGAGGAGCAAGTAATGCTAACTCCTCGGTCAGAGACAAATCTCTCGCAGCGAAGAAGATCACAGTCTCTTGCTGGCAAGTATTTGCTCGGAACACAAAGAGATTTCTCTCGCAACTTTCATGGGATTTGGGTTTAGCATCAGCGGATCAAATCTTCGAACGCTACACCCCTCTTAATAGTACGGTGGCCCTATGACTCAATAAAGAGAAAAGAAACAACGAAATGAATGCTACGTCTTCACTTCCTCTTCAATCTTCTTGGCCGCAGTCATTTACTTTGGACGAGCACCGAATTAATTACTTTGCATCAGCAATTTTTGAGGGGTCACTCTTGTCGTCATAATCTTCGGTGATAACCTTCACTGCTACTCAAGGAATATTCTTCGGAGTTTGAACCAAACTCCTCTTGACTCCAGGGACCTGTTACTCTGTGTGCACTAGCAAACACATCAGTCCCTCACTGTTGATGTCAACAATCTCCAAAACATAAGGAGGCAAATTATTGCACCAACAAGAGGGCCATAAGATGAAGGAGTGGGCCACGAGGCACCAGGGCACGCCCCAGGGGGGTGGCGCACCCTGGTACCTCGTGGGGCCCACCCAACTCCGTTTGACCTAATTCTTCCACTATAAATTCAGAAAAAATCAGAAACCCTCAGGAGAGTCCACGAAATACTTTTTCTGCCGCCGCAAGTTTCTGTTCCAGAGAGATCCCATCTGGGGTCCTTCTCCGGTGATCTGCCGGAGGGGGAATCGATCACGGAGGGGTTCTTCATCAACCTTGCTGCCCTTTCGATGATGCGTGAGTAGTTTACCACAGACCTTTGGGTCCATAGGCAGTAGCTAGATGGCTTCTTCTCTCTTTTTGATCTTCAATACAATGTTCTCCTTGATGTTCTTGGAGTTCTATCCGATGTAATCACTTTTTGCGGTGTGTTTGTTGGGATCCGATGAATTGTGAGTTTATGATCAGATTATCCATGAAATTATTTGAGTCTTTGCTGCACTCTTTTATGCATTATTATTATAGCCTCGTGTTTCTTCTCCAATCTATTGATTTGGTTTGGCCAACTAGATTGATTTATCTTGCCATGGGAAGAGGTGCTTTGTAGTGGGTTCGATCTTGCGGTGCTCAATCCCAGTGACAGAAAGGGACATGACATGTATGTATCATTTCTACTAAGGGTAAAAAGATGGGGTTTATTCATACGTGAGTTTATCTTGTCTACATCATGTCATCGTTCTTAAGGCATTACTCCGTTCTTATGGACTTAATACACTAGATGCATGCTGGATAGTGGTCGATGTGTGGAGTAATAGTAGTAGATGCAGGTAGGAGTCGGTCTACTTGTTTTGGACGTGATGCCTATATACATGATCATTGCCTTGGATATCGTCATGATTATTTGCTTTTCTATCAATTGCCCAACAGTAATTTGTCTACCCACCGTATGCTATTTTCTTGAGAGAAGCCTGTAGTGAAATCTATGGCCCCCGGGTCTATCTAAATCATATTACTAAAACCCTAAAAATATTGCTGCCATTTTCTTTTATTTATTTTATTTTGTATTTTTGTTTCTATCTATCTATCTATCTATCACATACAATTTAATCTTGCAATTGACCGCCGAGAGATTGACAACCTCTCATTTGCGTTGGGTGCAAGGATTTGTTGTTTGTGTGCAGGTGCTGCTAACGAGGTGTTGCGTGATTCTCCTACTGGTTCGATAACCTTGGTTTCATAACTGAGGGAAATACTTATCTCTACTGTGCTGCATCATCCCTTCCTCTTCGGGGATAATACCAACGCAAGCTACTAGTAGCACATGTCTTCCACGTCGAAGATGTATCGTTCAGAGATTGCATATATAGCATTTCGAAGAACATCTGAGATGGATTTGTATGGATTCATACCCGCCAGAGGGCAAATTGTGTAGGGGAGCATGTGAAATAGCGTTTGATTCTCGAAGGTTAAGTGCTCAGGACGAGGAGGACCAGTGTAGTCACGAATCTTTTCTTGATCCATTGTTCACCGAAAATTTTCATCTGATATGACATCAATGTTGTGAACCCGAATTTTAGTGTCACCATGCTCAAAGCGAGGGAAATGGAAGTGCGAGACAAAATCTGTTGAAGTGCATTTGATGCATTTTCCTTCGGTCATCCACTCCATAATCCATTTTGAGCTATCAGATTCATCGCCAGAGATATACAGTGTAGCATAGAACTGAAGAATGATCTCTCTGTTCCAGGGATGCTCAAATTCAAATACCTTGGTGAGGCAGAAATCATCCAGATCTTGAAGCAATTGATTGAAACAGCCAATATTGCGCATTGCAGGAATGTTCAGATATTCGTTAGGAAATATCTTTCTGCTCTCATAGAGGACTCGAGAGTAATATATGGCCTGTTCCTTAGTCCAGAAGCGAGGCGATTTCGAAGTGCGCGGCCCATCATATGGACTATCTTGAAAGAATTTGGGGTGCGCATTCCGATTGGAAAGAGGTCCTTTCGCGCCTGCTCCTGACGAGAACAAAGGTAGTTCTTCACGAGGGTATGGGTATTGAGTTCTTCAGGAGAGAGAAATTCATCGCCATATACAACGGAGTCAGTACGGCGAGCAGAGACATATTTCTGTTCAGAAGGACCAGCATCTGGGATGCGTGTCGCTGTGTCGATAGTTAGCTTGAGTGGAGATGGAGCAGGTGTTACAACAGAGGGTGCTGCAGAGGCAGTAGGCAGCAGGGCAGGTTCATCCACTTTAGGCACTGAGGCCGAATCATGTACTGAAGGTGGTTGAGGTTGTTCCACTCGAATCTGTTTTTGCTTGATAATAGGAGAAGCCAAGACTTTTGGAGCTTCATGAGCCAGAGAAGCTTGGGGCTCGGAGCGAAGAATTTCACCTTCCTCAGAAACAGATCTTTGTGAGGGAATATTAGCTCGAGCAGGTGATGCCACATGCACTGATTCAGTTGGACTTGGCGAGGGAGGAGCATCCGAGTCCTTTACTGGGGGGTTCGAAGGAGTAGCTGGCTCAGGAGATTTTTCTTTCTGAGACTGAGCAACTGGGCGAACAAGCGATTTTTCCGGCGGAGCAGGAGGTACATTTTTCTTCGCAATTCTCTTTCGTTGCTTCTTCTTGAGCTGAGCAACTTGATCAATGTGGCCTTTGACCAGATCATTATAGCCAGTGACTTTTGCTTGATGTTCGTCACAGATCTTGCGAACAATTTCGTCTAGATCTGTGTGAAAGCGCAACCTTCTGTGACGGAGGAGAGTCATGGCACGGTTGACAGCCTTGTAAGATTCTTCGAGCACTTTAATGACAAATCTTGAAGA
The DNA here is from genome assembly GCA_039707655.1 of Elymus sibiricus. Classification (NCBI taxonomy): domain Eukaryota; kingdom Viridiplantae; phylum Streptophyta; class Magnoliopsida; order Poales; family Poaceae; genus Elymus; species Elymus sibiricus. Next base: position 125,797,770 of record CM077668.1, read on the forward strand.
AGCAGTTTTCATTCGACCATCAAGGTCAATTAGTTCGGTAGAGAGAGAGTTGATCTCAACTGCATCTTCTCTCAATTTTTGAACTAGGGAAGTGGCCTGTGTAATGATTTCAGCAGGAATAGGCAGAGATGCCACTTCACCATTGAATGGATTGTCCACAAATTTATCAAGCTGTTCCATGATAAACACATGATTATAGTAGTGAGGAGCATCAAACTTGGCAATAGGAGTAGTCTGCACAGGAACTTGTTCGGAAGGAGGTTTAGAAGCCAACGGCTAAGTCAAGGTAGGCGCAAACTTAGCAGCCTTCTCCGTCGGAGCAGTAGCTTGTGGAGCATTTTTCTCGGTAGGCGCCGTGATTTTCTTCAAGTCAGGCTTGGGAATACTTTCGCCTGGCTTTGCAGTACTCACAGGAGTGTCAACTACCAAATCTTGCAAATTGATAGCATCTGGATGAGGAGCTGCGTTTACATGCTGTTTCATAGTGACAGTGGTAGCAGGAGTTTTTCTAGCAGTGATCTTCTTTTGTGGTGCTTTTGGAACTATATAAACCCGAAGATCAGGCAACACAGTTGAAGTAGTAATATTCACTTCCTCGCTGAGAGCAGCATCAACTTCTTCCTTGGTGAGTGGAGGGTCATCATCCGAATAATCATTCATTTTAAATTCATCAGCTGGTTCAGCCTTTTTCTTCTTTGGTGCTCTCTTTCTCTTTGATGCAGCAGCGCTGGGATCATGCTTGCATTTAGTGCGTCCTTCAGATTTTCCTTCAGCCTTTTTCTTCTCGACATCATCTTTGAGAAGGCGAAGGTTTTCCTCTTCATGAGCCTTTTGCTTTTCAGCCCTCTTAGCTCGCTTGATGGCATTTCGCTGACGCTTAGCAACCTCATCAGGATAAGATTCGGGTGTGCGAAGGGAGGACTCATGAGCATTTGGTGGAGGAGGTGGTCTCTCTTTGGGACCATTTGGTTTTATGAGAGAAATTTCCCGGCAGTCACCCCATGGTGGATGAAATGCAAAGTTTTGAGCAAACCGAGGATGAACAAATTCATAGTTGAACCATTTTTGCACCCAATGATGTCGAATCCATTGTTGACGCGTATATCTCTGCTGTTTGGTTTCTCCGGGAACAGTATCGTACCGATCATGAGAGATATAATCAGCTGTGTTTGTATATGCCTGTCTGCCACCCTTCTTCTTCTTCAGAGCATTCTCTTCTTGCTCATTAGCATTTTGCTCAGTTCTTTTTCGCTTGCTGGTTGATGGGCCTACCGTTGGGCCCTTGGCATTCAGAGCTTTGGATTCGTCAGCTGTACCTAGAACAGCATCATCCCTGTCAGCCAGGCTCACTGGTTGAGCCGAATCCTCAACTGACTGCATTTCCCTGTGAATAAAGATAGATGCAAGGGAAAATGGGGACATGGTTACGAATGCACACAGCGAAGATTTTGAAAAAGAAATCGTTTTGATGAAGAAGTAGATGCAGACTTTGAGAAATGTTTCGGATGAAAGAAATGTGTAGAACGAACTAGTAGGTTCGAAGAATATACTAGTTAACGTGCTAAGCATTCCGTTCGTACGAGACACAACACAAACCCTAGATCTGAAATTTTCGGATGCGAGGGACTACTACAAACCACATCCGCACAAGTTACCTATCAGTAAAGATCTGGGAAATGTGGTAAAAATAGACAATTAATACCGTAGACGAACTCGAACAGGATGAATGGAAGAACGAGTTCGCACTACACATACCCTAACTCGGTGATGTGCAGCGACTACGGTGGCGCGGGGATGGAGATGATCCGCGGCGGCGAGGAACGACTCTGGCGACCTCTTTCTGGCAGCAAAGCGGCGAAGATGATCGACGTCGTCGAGGTCGAGGTGGTGCAGTACGGTAGGGCTTCGGAAAGTGATGGTGGCGGAGATGCGAAGTGAATTGAGGGAGGTTGGCGGCATAGAATATATATTCGAGGAGGAAATAACCGCACCCAGTGTATCTGATCGGACGGCCACAGTCAGAGGACTATTGAGATTCAACGGACCAGATAAACTGGCAGTTGATAAAGAGCACGTGGCAACCGTCACCAAAGAACGTGGTCCTGACTTGGGCGGGAAACCCCAAATTTTGGACGGTTTTCGCCAAAACAGATTAAGTTCGGACCGAAACTTTAACGTGGTCAAGGACACCGGATAAAGTTTCGTTACCAGATGAATTTTGTGCATTCATAACGGAACAACATAGACTGGAAGAGATAGAATAGTGAGAAAAACAGGGTCCTAGGTATTTCACTCAGACGAAGAAACACAAACACCCGAGAGAGAAGCTTTGAGTGAAATACATTCGGACAAAAAAAATTTCAACCGAAAGACAACTCAACAAAGAGAAATTGTGGTGGCGTTCCCCACCGTATAAGAACTGTATGACCCCAAGCATCGTGGCACCCGGTTAGTCTAGTTCTTCGTTGATGTATTCACTCTCAGAAAGAAAATTTCACTTTGTCGAAATTTTCAGACCCTTTGAGTGTTGTGCACCCATTCCTTCTAAGATGTGGAAGTGTTGGTACTGATGCCGAGTCCAGCTTACAGCACGTTTGCGGAATCTAGGATATTTAGCTCACACCATAACGCACATAATCTTTTCTCATCGAGAGGCTTGGTGAAGATATCGGCGAGATTTTCTTCGGTATTGACGTGACTGATAACAATATCCTCTCGAGCAACATGATCGCGTAGGAAATGATGTCTAATCTCAATATGCTTGGTGCGAGAGTGTTGCACTAGATTGTGTGCAATTTTGATGCCATAATCCTTCAGGGTCTGCTTCATCCATAATAACTGAGTGCAACACGCGCCAGCAGCAATATATTCGGCCTCAGCTGTAGAGAGCGAGACACAATTCTACTTCCTTGACGACCAACATACCAAGTATCTACCGAGGAAATGGCATGTCCCCGAAGTAGATTTCCTGTCAACCCGGTCACCTGCATAATCTGAGTCTGAATATCCAACGAGGTCAAACTGTGCTCCCTTAGGATACCATAAACCTAAGGTGTGGGTGTGAGCCAAATATCTCAGAATACGCTTGACCGCTTGGTGATGCGATTCTTTCGGTGCAGCTTGGAAACGAGCACACATACAAACACTCAACATAATATCAGGTCTGGATGCACATAAGTAGAGCAAAGAACCAATCATCGAATGATAAGCTTTCTGATCGTAATCTTTACCGTACACATCTGCGTCCAGCTGGCCATTCGTGGGCATGGGAGTTTTGTAGCCCTTCTGTTTGCAATCTTGCATTTTAAACTTCTTCCGACAGTCTCTCGGATATTTCTCCCGAGATATGAAAATTCCGTTGTCCTGTTGACAGATTTGCAGTCCGAGAAAGAACTTGAGTTCACCCATCATAGACATTTGATATTTCTCGGACATCATTCGCCTGAATTCCATGCTGCATGCATTGTTAGTACAGCCGAAAATAATATCATCCACAAAAATTTGACACACGAATAGATCACCATCAATAGCACGAGTGAAAAGAGTGGAATCAGTGGATCCTGGCTTGAACCCTTTGTCGAGCCGAAACCTGTTCAGAGTGTCATACCAAGCTCGAGGGGCTTGCTTCAGCCCATACAGAGCCTTTTTCAACTTGAAAACTTTGTTAGGAAACTGAGGGTTTTCAAAGCCAGGTGGCTGCCTAACATATACTTCCTCAACAATTTCACCATTGAGGAAAGCAGTTTTCACGTCCATTTGATAAAGAAGAATATCATTGTAGTTTGCATAAGCGAGAAGAATACGAATTGCCTCAAGGTGAGCAACAGGAGCATATGTTTCACCGAAATCAATACCTTCTACCTGTGTATACCCTTGAGCGACAAGACGCGCTTTGTTTCTCACAACAATGCCATTTTCATCTTGCTTGTTTCGGAAGATCCATTTTGTGCCGATGATATTGTGCTTCTTAGGATTCGGTTTGTCAACCAATTCCCACACATCATTTAATTCGAATTTCACCAACTCTTCTTGCATGGCATTCATCCAATCGGGATCATTCATGGCTTCCTCATAGTTGGTCGGTTCTGTCAATGAGACAAAGGAGAAACTGCCACAGTAGTTAGCCAAACGAGTGCGAGAGCGAGTTGTCGGTCGGTAACCTGGATTCTCGAGATCTTCGAGGATTAATGCAGGGTCAACTCGATTTTCCACACATGGGAGAGGATTTCCTTCTTGATGATCATTTTCATTTTCCTCAGTATTAGCATCAGGATGAGCATTTGTATCGCCGTTTTCATCGGGATTGCCATTTTGATTTGCACTTGCATTTGGGTTGCCATTTGTGTTCGGTGTGGCATTTTCTTCGGTAGTAGATTGACGTGTTCTTCTTCGAGCGGTGGGGGCATCTTCATCGGAAGAATCAGGTGTATTTCCTTCGACTGGCCTGACGTCCCCAATGGCCATTTGCCGAATAGCATCCGAGATCGGTGGTTCATCTATCACATTAGGCAGGTGCTCCTTTTGAGAGCCGTTAGATTCATCAAACCGCACATTTACCGTTTTCATAACTTTCCCGTGGTGAGAGTTATAGACATGATAAGTATGCGAGTTCGAGCCATAACCAAGAAGAAAACCTTCATGTGCCTTAGGTGCAAACTTGGAATTATGATTCATGTCACGAATATAGCAAGGTGCACCAAAAACACGTAAATAAGAAACATTCGGTTTCTTGCTAGTGATAAGCTCATATGAGGTTTTCTTAAGGAATATGTGAAGATAAATACGATTCTCAACATGACAAGCAGTGTTAATAGCATCAGCCCAGAAACGAATGGGAGTTTTATACTCACTGAGCATTGTTCTCGCCATTTCGATGAGAGTTCTATTCTTTCGCTCAACAACTCCATTCTGTTGGGGAGTGTATGCGGCAGAGAACTCATGAGTTATACCATTTTCGTCGAGAAAGTCTTCGATGTGAGTATTTTGGAACTCAGTACCATTGTCGCTTCTGACATGCTTAATTTGCACATCAAATTCATTCTGAGCCTTCTTGGCGAATCTTTTGAAGATGTCTTGGGTGCTGGTTTTGTCTTCGAGAAAGAATACCCAAGTGTATCGAGAGAAATCATCAACAATAACCAGACCATAATGACTGCCTCCGAAACTTGCATAGTTTTGAGGTCCGAATAAATCCATATGAAGAATTTCCAGAGGTCTTGTTGTGGTCATGACAGTTTTTGACAAATGGTGCTTCTTGGCCAATTTGCCGGCCTCACACGCACCACAGAGACGATCCTTGTCAAATTTCACATCAGGAATGCCACGAAGATGATTTTTCTTCACGAGAGTCTGCAAATTTCTCATACCTGCATGACCAAGTCTTCGGTGCCACAGCCATCCTTCGGTTGCTTTTGCAAGCAAGCAAGTTTGGACTGAGGGACCCTTAGAGAAATCCACAATATATAAATCACCTTTTCTATTTCCCTCGAAGACGAAGGAATAGTCAGAGGCCATAAAGACGATGCATTTGGATATTGAAAATAGAACTAGCATGCCTAGATCACAAAGTTTGCCAAATGACATGAGATTGAATCCAAGAGACTGAACAAGTAAAACATCATCAATGTTCTTGTCCTTGGATATAGCAATTTTACCTAACCCAATTACCTTTCCTTTGTTGTTATCGCCGAAAGTAATATACTTCTGAGATGAAGCAGTTAAGTTGGGGTCGATAAACAACGACTTGTCTCTGGTCATATGACTAGTGCATCCACTATCCATTATCCATTCGGTACACCCGGAGACATAGTCCTGCCGGCACCCACACAGTGCGAGGATATTGATCAGGTTCCCAGTAGGAGCCATTTTCATTCAGTTTCCTTTCGAAACCGATACCTTCTTTCCTGGGATTTTTGTGAAGAATGGATTTCTTCAGAACATCACACAAGGTTTGATGCCCTTTGAGAGACTTGAACATTCCTGTCTGAAGAAGATCCTTCAACCTAGAATTTTCATCAGATATAGAACCATTTTCCTCGACAGAGGGGTTAGCATTCACAGAAGATTCAGCATTTGATTCAGTGTTACTGCGTTCAAGGCATTTTAAGCAAGGAGGTACAAACACTTCAGGTTTCTCTTTGAGTTGTTCGGTGAGAAGAGAATTTTCTCTGATCAAGTCATGATGAGCCTCTCTCAGCGACTCGAGTTCCTGTTCCCTTTTCAGGTAATCATAAGTCAATCTCTCGTGGTTGGCCGAGAGAAAATCATGACGATTTGATAGTTCTTCCATTCGAGACTCGAGAGCGGAATGCTCTTCTGTCAATGACTGATTTTTCTCCATCTCCTCAACCAACAACCCTTCAGATTTCCTGAGGGTTTTCTCAATTTTCTCGAGAGAGTTTTGTTGCATATTAGCAATTTTGATCAGTTTAGCATGGTCATCCTCATCCGAAGAGAATTGGTCACTGGAGTAAACCTTGTGATGTTTGGGGGGTACCTTTTCTTTCGAAGCTTTGGCCATGAAGCAGTAGGCAGGAGATTCGTCATTGCTCGAATGATTCTCAAAGAAGTTCGACGCAGGGGTAGTGGCACATGCTATGCCAGCCATGCCAGAATCCGAATCCTCATCAGATTCATCAACTTCCTCTGAGCCAGATGACTCTTCTTCATCGGAGTCCATTTCCTTGCCGATGTATGCCTTGGCCTTGCGAGACGTATTCTTGCGGTTGGATGAGGACTTGGAGGAGGAGCTGTCCTTCTTCTTGAAGAACTTCTGCGTTTTCTTCTCATCATCGGAGTCATAGCTCTTGCTCTTGCCTTTGCCATGGTTGTTTCCTGAATCATATCTTCCACTGGCACGGATTTTAGCTTCCCAGAGAGGGCAGTCCAAAATGAAATGTCCTGGCTTTTTGCACTTGAAGCAGGTGTAATCTCCAGTAGGTTTTGATGAAGATTTGGAGCCGCCAGAGTTGCTGGATCCTTTCTTCTGAAACTGATTTTTCCTTTGAAGGCACTGGAATATTTTCGTGATTAATGCGAGATCCTTGCTGATCCTTTTTGGGTCATCTGAATCTTCTTCGACATTTCTTTCTGAGGAAGATTCAGCCACAGCCTTGAGAGCATGACTTTTTCGGTGACTTGAGCCATAGAGATCTCTGTTTTCTTCTTCTTGTTCCTCGTGGGTGTTTAGCCTTTCCATGATATCAGCTGAGTCGAGAACTTTGAAATCAGCTCGTTCCCGAATCATCAGAACTAGTGTGTCGAATGAGCTGTCAAGGGATTGGAGCAGTTTCTTCACAACTTCGTGATCAGTGATGTCTTTGGCGCCGAGACCTTGCAGCTCGTTTGCAATGTCACTCAGACGATCGAAGGTTTGTTGATAGCTTTCATTTCTGATTCGCTTGAACCGATTGAACTTCGCCCAAAGAGTATCAATGCGAGCTTCTTTCTGAGTTGAAACACTCTCATTTATCTTTTCAAGAATGTCCCATAATTCCTTTGCAGTTTCACACTGACGATAGCGAAGAAATTGAGCACGAGAGAGATGGCCACCAATTTCATCTTTGGCTTGAGCATCCATTTGAATAAGTTTCTTCTCGAGGTCAGTGGGACCTGGGGCACTTCAACCACGAACCCATTCTGCACCATGTTCCAGATATCATCATCAATAGCTCAGAGACGGATCTTCATCTTCTCCTTCCAGAAGGGATAGTCCGTCCCATCGAAGATGGGAATCTTGAGGTGCGACTTGTAGCTCACTGAAGACATACTTAAACTCCAAGGTGGTTAGACCAAAATGAACAGAGTCAAGGAGTACCTTGCTCTGATACCACAATGATCTCCTGTTTCCTCTCGGTTGTTGACCATGTTGACAACGCCAGAAGGCGGTGCCACGGCAAGGGAACGAAAGCGGAGGACGACGACGAGGCCTTAGATGGGAACGAAAAGGAGCCGTGGAAGATGTTGCAGTGTGGTCGGAAATGGAGGGGAGTATGAGGGTTGGTGCGGGATGGGGATGCCGTCGTTGGAAAATAACAGGAGGTGGGGGTGGGTGGGGGTGTAGAGGGATGGCCTGGCACCGGTTAGGGTACAGCGGGACAACAATGCATGGGCGGCTGCGTAGCAAGCCACGGAAGGCGGGAGCAGGCGATCCCGCCGGCGTTGGTTTGGTTTGGGCGGCTGGAGCCTGGAGGAAGAAGACAAGAGATAGAAAAAGCACGACAGACGTTGGATTGACATCCAATGGCTTAGGCTGCCACAATTGTTTGTTGACTAAGTTGACAAAGCCTTGTGTACGCGTCAACCTAGTAGGCCCACAAGTCAGCCTCTTAATCCGTGGCGGACAAATACAGCCCATTTAAAAATATAAAAGCCCATTCCAAACATTCAATCGAAAAATTCAACATTCAGAGCAAAGTAACATGACTGATTCAGAGATAGAGTACTGAACTTCCACGTTGACAACCATCATAGCCAACTTAACTATCTACTCCCACTAATACTTGAGTTTAGAACAACTAACATACTCTTAGCTAACTAGATGATGCCGGCCGCCATCTGCGGCTCACGCTAAACGCCGGGACCGACGTCCTCCTCCTTGCCTCGGACTTGGCAGAGGTGCAATAGGGCGCGTTGCTCGCGCCCGTTGGCCCTTTCCATGCCGGCGTGGTCCACCGAAGCTTCGGCTTCTAAGCGGGAAACCCACTTGATGAGCTGGTAGTAAAATTCAGTATTGCGCACTCGTGCGTGCCTGACAGCCACTAGGGCTATTCGCTGGGCGCCGGCCTCCACGTAGTCGGCCCAGTTGCGGGCGCTCTGCTCGCGACGCAGAGCGGCGGTGCGCTGCTCCTCCTCCATGCTCTGCTGGTGGCGCAAATCGGCGGTACGCTGCTCCTCCGCCATGCGATCGCGCTCCAAGGCATCCTCATACTCCGCATTGCCATCTAAAGACCGCCAGAATGCCTCCTCCCTCTATCCGCCTTCTTGTGAAAAACCGAACACTAACTCCAGCGGTGAGCCCCTCTGGCGGCGCCTATTGCTGCCGTGCAGGGGCATCACGGACGTGGCGAGAGCGAGGGCAAGTGGCGAGCGATGTCGGGCCGGTGGGGTCTTGTGAGGATAGGGTGCGTTGGGTGAAGGTGCCACCGGAGCATGCCGGGAACCAGTAATTATAGGCGGACTGTAGGTAAACCGGCGTGTCGCGGGAAACACGATGGTCATCGGAATTCAATGCATAAGCAGGCATGGCTTAGCTCGCCAGCTTGCCGTGGAAAATTGGAAAAACTGAAATTATGACTGTACCATACTCCCGTCCCGTCCCATCAGTGCTGGGTCGCACATCGGCACGACAGTCAAACGAGTGCACTCCATTCATCCAGATGAGGTACATGCGTGATCCGCTGGTTATTTGTGTAGGATCGAGTCAGTCGGATAGTGTACGTGTAGGATCGCAATAGCTGATGAACGTTCGCTGGGAGAGAAGGCATTTGCGAATGTTTTTGCTGGCAGTTTCTTTAGATTCGCATGGCATTTTCTTCAGAACAGCATGTCAGTTTCTTCAGAGGAAGCCATTTTTATTCTAAAAACTGCCACCCTTGGACCTTGCGTCGCAACTAAAACTACCAGGAGTGTATTAGTAGGCTAGCTAGTGATCGATCAGTAACTTGTAAACACTGAGCGAAGAGAAATAAGGAACATGTTGGACCATTTGGTGCGAGAGGAATGCTAGAGTGTTCCGGCACAAGTCTACTCTTCCGTCCATCCCGTTGTTCAGCATCCAGTCTGAGGCAAAACTTTTGGTCACCGCGGGCGCAAAACATTTGGGTCACATCATGCCGGGAGAGTAGTGTCTTTGTAATTTATGTCTCGCTTTTCTTTGTAAAATCAACTGTGAACTCCTTTTAATTAATGCATGAGGCAAATCTTTTGCCTCCATTTTGAAAAAAGAAAACACTGCGCAAAGAGAAAAAAGGAACTGCTATGCACAGTAGTAAGAGCCGATCCGCTCTAAATGTTCAAACCAGACTCACAGGCCTGGCTTAGTAATTTGTTCACATTAATAGCCCAAATTCACAACCAACTAGTAGGATTCCCATACATAAGATCAACATGTTTATGCATCTCAATGATTCACAGATCATACACAATATATCTATTCTTGCTACTAACATGGATGCTTCTCAGGGCCAACATTCAGTACAGAGTGAATGACAAATTTGTTTGTAAAGTCTATATTTCCTCTAGCAAACGTAAGTGGTTTCACCAACAGATGGAACCATGAGAATCAACCACACATGATGGAGGAACATCCACTGAAATATGTTATGGTCATCTGTCGATCACACGGCAAGACTATTTTCGGAATTCAACTTTAAGTTTGGCAAGATGATGCCCATTGGATAATCAGACCAGAGCAATGAAGTACCTAGTGTTGGCCAATAAATAGTTCAGTACTACTTTTGTGCAGTCCATGCAGTGACTATCCAATCCTTCTGTGTCTATTTTCAAATGGCACTGCATGCAGTTACTATCCTATTCTTTTGTGTAGTTCCACAAAAATTGAGGTACCTATGTTTGTTTGCCAAATAGCAATGAGCAGACATCTGTTTGCACAAATATCAAGCAGCTAGTTAACATATACTCCACCTTGTATTTTCGGTTTAACCACGTCTCTGCTAGTCGTTTCCGCCTAGCACCTGTCATGTTTTACACTGGACAATTTGATACTGAATTGATTTGCTGGTACAGAGAAGAAATATAGCGCCTATTCTTCATCAGACCAAGGATATCCATGTTTGCAGGGATGGAAGAGGTGAAATCGATACAACCGAAAGTGTGCATCCAATCATTGATTCATGTCCTGCACCACCAATGGAGGTCCACCCTAGCAATAAATTTACATGCAACCCACTAATATTACTATCTAATGGCAGGACAAAAACAGAAGCAAGATAGTAGCAAGATAGCAGCAAACCATGTACCTTGGTAATGAACAGCTCATAGTGCCACCGATTGGATATAACTGTTTGCAGAAAATAATGGTCATAATGTTGAACCATCTGGACTTTTTGTGCAGTTCCACTAAAATCGAGCATCCCTGTTTGCACAGATATGCTCACAAATTGAAGCATTCCAAATTTCTTAAGGAAAAGGTAGCAAGACAGTTTCTAACCACCTGTTCAAAGGAATAAAGAAGGCCACAGCGACGGATGTCATGATGGCATACACAGTATTTTGTGAAAGATTGAACCATTCCTGACCTTTCCTCTTCTTTTTTTTTTGTGCAGTTCAACTGAAATAAAATGCCATCACCGCCTTGACATTTCGGTGACACTGTACAAAAAAATTGACTTACCATTACATCATGATGTTAGGTATGTAATCAACAGGCAACATAGACAAAAATGCAGACCTCCTCCGATAACATAATGAACATTAATTTTAACAAAGGTGTGACAAGCTTTGCCGGCATAATTTGAAGAATTCTACACCCTCTGTTCCTTAATATAAGACGTTTTCGCAGTTCACTTTAATGTACCAAAACATCTTGTATTTTGAAAGAGAGGTAGTAGTTTTCCTACCTTTCTTTCTCTTTTCAATTTATCGGTGGCATTAGACTGACTGTGGCATTAGTTAAAAGTGGCATCACTTTAGCAGTAGCATAATTTTACCGGTGGCGTTATACTAACGGCAAAAAAGTGGCAATAAGAGCATGGTGTTGGCTGTGTGCATCCTAGCTATGCAGAGGCCGGGTGTGTGCTCACTGTGTTATGTATCTTCTTGATGCTCCGTTTTGAGCCAATAAAATCCACCCTTAGTCGAAAAAGTACAATGTACCTCCACAGACGCATAGACTGGTGAAGCAGGGATGGTTGCCCAGAGCAACAAATATCCAAGCAGCATATCGGATTACGTCCCATTTTTGTTCTCTTTAGCCACCTTTTTACCTATGTGAGGACAACAAACCTATCGACCTGGTCATTCTCTATTGCATTGTCCTGCCTTTCCTTCCTTTTTCAACCAAGAGACAAGAGACTAGTTCCTCAACTACTACTGCTTTTCCCCTTTTCAACCAAGATGCAGGTTCGATACCAAGTCTCTTCTACAGTACCACTTTCCCCCCTTTCTTTCCTTATTCAACCCAGACATGGATTAGTCTGCATGAAGTAGGGTTTCCTTTAATAGTGCAAATTAAGGTTTTCGTCTGCATGACCAGCAGAGGCTAGTAACTTGGGGAGATGGGGCAGTGGAAAAACAACCGCATGCAGTGACGTGGGCAGATGGGGCAATAGCACAAGGGTATGGTTCGAAAAGAGGTAGCATACCAGAGGGTCGGCGGGAAGCGACTTCTCTCGTCATCATCCTCCTCCGCCGACACTACGGTAGCGAGCTTGGGGACGGAGGCCATCCCGCGCCGGTGCTAGGTCTGAGAAGACAGCCTTGTCATCAGTGCACGTCCTATTCTTCCCCGGCGGAAGGGATCAGGCCGGATCTGTGGCCACCGGTGAGGAGGGAGAGAGTGTGGCCACCACCATATTTTTAAGATCTGGAGAGGGTGATAGTGTGAGAAGCAAGTGGGCAGCCCTAGCAAGCATGCGCTGAAGCTCCAGCCTATATTATACTATATTATACTTGGTAGAGTACCTCCATCAAGGTTTTCTAAGTCCCGCGAGCCGGAGCAACATGACCAATAAATGGGGCAAATTAAGGTCTTCGATCTCTCTCCCATGCATGCACTTTTTCTCTCTCCTGCATGCACCCAATGGATAGTGTGCATGTAACATCCGGCCTAATAAATCGGGATGACGTGTAGTAGTAATGCTTCAAAATTGAACGGCACGCCATTAAAAAAAATAAGTTGAGAAATAACGCGGCCCGATCGCATTTTGCACGAGAAATGAGAAACCATGTTTCGTTGACGTGTTGTCCCGTTCCAACGTGTCAGTGAGAAGACGGTGAGTCCTTTTGTACAATTTTCGAACGGATGTCAATGTACGGCTGGGTCGCCTCTTCCTATACCATGGCAACTGTCTGCTCCCCGCTCGCCTCTTCCTATACCGTGGCAACCGTCCACCACCTCTTCCCCTTTCCCTCTCGATTTGGGAGTTGGAACTGCTGTCGCATGCTCTTCCTCCCTCCATTTTCCTTGACCCTTCCTTCTGCCATTGTTCGTCTTCTTGATGGAGGAAAGTAGCAGGACACGACCCCGTTATTCTTGCCCCAATTTGACAGATGACGCGGTGGAGGAAATCATTGATCGGTGCGACGTCATCACCGCGGCTAGCATGGCAGGTTCGTTCAAGAACATTCTCGACTCAACAAATAAGATCATTACAAACAACCCAAGGGTTCAAGAGCGGTTTGATCTCCCCTATCTTCTTTGCTATGACCCTGCTCTCTGGTACGGGGACGACGGAAGGCTCGCCCTGTGCAAGTTGATGCCACTTGATAATGATCCGTGTGATGTTAAGATGCCATCGCTTCAGCGTAAGGATTGGGCAGGCGCAAATGGGGATTTGGTTGTTTATATTGGGGACAACTGCGAGTGGGGGCTTGTGAATGTGTACACTCGACACCGGATTCCAATTCCAAAAATCTCAGACTGCCCTGAGGTTGAGCATACCGATACTCTACGTATGTTCAAATATGATCATGGTGAATGTCGTCTATAGAAGATAGCAATTTGTCGAGTTCCCACACACTCTTGGAGTTATCGGAACTATTGTGTTGTCACTGTCTTCGACAAGCTTGTTGCCTTCTTTACTCCTGGAGGGATTGGATGAACATTGCTTAAAAACCAGTTTCTGTCACGAGGGAGTACTGTGATGCAATTCAATACGAGCGTCTTGTGTTTGCTGTCACCACTTGTGGCACTATTTTTGCATGGGATCGTTCTTGCTTCGGTACGTTTGTCTTCCACCTTAATTAGAATTGTTTCATTCACCATGCATGCGAGTTATCCCTTTACTAATTAACCTTCAAAAATTTCAAGGTCCTGTCAATATTCCGACACCGATACTTGGAAACTTTTATAACCAAGGGGGAGATGACGATGGTGATGATGATGATGATGATGACGATGGTGATGATGACGATGGTGATGATCACGAGCATGAAGACGAGCAATACCTACCTACTAGATGGTACCTAGCTACTTATTTCGATGGATCACCTCTTCTTGTCTGTATACAGGGCATTGCTAATGTTACAGAGGAAGCAGGTAGTAGTATTGTCTCGCATGGTCGTACTCTACGGACCTATGCCAACTTCTGTTGTAGGCTATTCAGGATAGATACTAGTGTGCTGGCACCACGAGCTTCTCCCTGGTTCAATATCGATAGTCTTGGAGAACACTCGCTTTTCCTTGGACTAAACTATCCAATGATGGTGAAAGGCGATCCATCGCCCGTTGGCACAACCTTGCCATTTATGAGAAGCAACTCTATCTATACCACCGACATTGCTGTTGCTGCTCACTACTCCAATGCAAGTATTGCTCCTGATATTGGCCACTTCAGCCTGGATGGTTAGTCTTGCGTTGGTCTCAAGATTGACAATACCACCGGGCCCTGGTCAGAGACTCGCTTCTGGTTCAAAGCAAGCATTACCAACGCCGAGGATTGGTTGACGTGAAGGTCGTTTTCATTTCTTGTACGTGTTGTGTGAGAAAAACTTTAATATTTACAATGTATATCCTCGTTGTCGTTGTGCATTGTAGACTTGTTGTATGTAGTGTGAACGGTATATTTACATATGCATGTGATAAACTTACTTAATTTATGAATGTATTTCGAGTCACTTCTCAGAGTGTGTGCTGCGACGCGGTAAAATACTTTTCACTGATAGTATGTGGGACAGAATGTCAGCAAACGGATGATGGGCAGACGCGCGCTAATAAGAGAGGGAGAGGAGGGCCAAGCACGAACTCTAGGAAATTTGCCGATAGTGTGAGGTGGGCCGCCTAGTACCAGTGGCACCGAACTCCTGAAGAAATAATGTGTTTTTCTTTTTGCAAGTTGGAGAGATAATGTGTTCGCTCTACGTAACCAGCACCTCGATATAGTGGGGTGGCATGGGCCAAAACAAGCATTCACGTCTAGGAGTGCGGCACACGCCACCCCCAAGAGTCCCATCCGACACCAAATTTCTTGGATTCCATGCTACACCTAGCTCTTCTCTCTCCTCGTTTCTCCAACTCAACCATCGCACGGCGGCCGGGGGGGGGGGATTTTCAGGTGATACGAAGCTTCCTATGCTCCCATGATGCGGCCTTTTGAAAGCCCTTGGATTTGAGATCGAACGGTTGCATGCTGAGGTCCTGCAAGTTTGCAAAAAATCCCACTAGGATCTGATATTTACGCACATGTCTAGAATCTCGGCATGCGAGCGTTCGATCTCAGATCCAAGGGCTCTCAGAAGCCGGTATCATGGGAGCATGGACAAGTTGGTTTGCCGATAGTCGGTTTGCTGAACTGCGGTCCCACTTGTTAGTCAAAATGCAAGACTGCAAGCGTTCCCCCTTGAGCGCCGTGCCAAACCAACCGTGAGGGGCTATGACGTGAACCGTGTGGGGTCCTTTTGAACTTGTAAGTTGTAACATTTGGTTCTGCTCCTTGGCGCGACCGATAGATACAAATATGATGATTTTCCCTCAAAAATTAGAAATAACGATTAAAAACACTATCGCTGGGCCACCGCCATCTTTTTTTAGATCTGGAGAGGGTCCCGTTCCAACATGTCAGTGAGAAGACGACGAGTCCTTTTGTATAATTTCCGAACAGACGTGTAGGCCGGGTCGCCTCTTCTTGTACCATGGCAACTGTCCGCTCCCCACTCGCCTCTTCCTGTACCGTGGCAACCGTCCACCGCCTCTTCCCCTTCCCTCTCGATTTGGGAGTTGGAACTGCTGTCGCACGCTCTTCCTTCCTCCATTTGCCTTGACTCTTCCTTCTGCCATTGTTCGTCTTCTTGATGGAGGGAAGTAGCAGGACCCGACCCCGTTATTCTTGCCCCAATCTGACAGATGACGCGGTGGAGGAAATTATTGATCGGTGCGACGTCATCACCGCGACTAGCATGGCAGGTTCGTTCAAGAACATTCTCGACTCAACAAATAAGATCATTACAAACAACCCAAGGGTTCAAGCACGGTTTGATCTTCCCTATCTTCTTCGCTATGACCTTGCTCGCTGGCGCGGGGACGACGGAAGGCTCGCCTTGTGCAAGTTGATGCCACTTGACAATAATGATCCGTGTGATGTTAAGATGCCATCGCTTCGGCATAAGGCCTGGGCAAGCGCAAATGGAGATTGGGTTGTTTATATTGGGAACAACTGCGAGTGGGAGCTTGTGAATGTGTGCACTCGTCACCGGATTCCACTTCCAAAAATCTCAGGATGCCCTAAGGTTGAGCACACCGATACTCTACGTATGTTCAAATACGATTATCATGACTATCCTCTACGGAACATAGCAATTTGTCAAGTTCCCAATCGCTCTTGGAGTTATAGGAACTATTGTGTTGTTGCTGTCTTCGACAAGCTTGTTGCTGTCCTTACTTCTGTGCCTCAATGGATATTGCTTGAAAACCAGTTTCTGGGCACGCATGTGTACTATGATGCAATTCAATACGACCGTCTTGTGTTTGCTGCCATCACTTCTGGCACTATTTTTGCATGGGATCCTGATTGTTTTGGTACGTTGTTTGTCTTCCACCGTAATTATAATTGTTTCATTCACCATGCATGCCAGTTATCCCCGTACTAATTAACCTTTTTTTTGTTGGGTCCCGTACTAATTAACCTTCTTGTGTTTCCAAGGTCCTATCAACATCCCCCCACCGATACTTGGAAAATTTTATAACCAAGGGGGAGATGACAATGGTGATGATCACGAGCATGAAGACACGCAGTACCTACCTACTCAGTGGCGCCTAGCTACTTATTCTGCTGGATCACCTCTTCTTGTCTGTATACTTTGCACTGGTGATGTTACAGAGGAAGCAGGTGTTGTCTACCATGGTCGCAGTCGTCTCCGGACCCGTTCCAACATCCGTTGCAGGGTATTCGGAATGGATACTAGTGTGCTAGTGCCAGAACCTTCTCCCTGGTTCAATATAGATAGTCTTGGAGAATACTCGCTTTTCCTTGGACTAAACTATCCAATTATGGTGAAAGGCGATCCGGCGGCTGTTGGCACAACGTTACCATTTATGAGAAGCAACTGTATCTATACCTCGCACATTGGTATAATTCCCTACGCTGGCTATCACAATTTTCATACTCCTAATATAGGCAGCTTCAGCCTGGATGGTGGGTCTTGCGTTGCTCTCGATGTTGACAATAGCTGGCCCTACCCATAGGTTCACTTATGGTTCAAAGCAAGTGTTTCCAACGCCGAGGATTGGTTGAACTGAAGTTCATTTCATTGCTTGTTATTTGTTGTGTGATAAAAACT
Organism: Elymus sibiricus; assembly: GCA_039707655.1. Lineage (NCBI taxonomy): Eukaryota > Viridiplantae > Streptophyta > Magnoliopsida > Poales > Poaceae > Elymus > Elymus sibiricus. The sequence goes on from CM077668.1 coordinate 125,815,224, forward strand.
TTATTATTTAGAATGTATCCTCGTTGTGGTTGTGCGTTGCTGACTTGTTGTATGTAATAAATGGCATATTTGCATATGCATGTTATAAACTTACTTAATTTATGATTGGTCGCCTGAATATTTTTTGTGGCATGGCTAGATGACAGTCGCCTGAATATTTTTGTGGCCAGTCAATTTGGCTTGGGCCATTGGATGAAAAATGGACGGCGGGATCATCTTCCTAAACCTCCAGCCTGTCGCGTCGCACCGCACACGGTGGGTCAGGCACGCCGCTCACCCAGCGAATGTGCGTCATCTTGCGTTTTCACTGACATGTGGGACTGAATGTGAGCAAACCGACGATGGGCACACTCCGCGCGTCTGCTTGCTAGCTGAGGAGAGAGAGGAGGGCCGAGCACGGACTCCAGGAAATTTGGCGACAGTGTGAGGTGGGCCATATGATAATAAAACCAGTACTACTACTGGTGGTACCGTAGTCCAGGAGAGATACTACTAATGTGCTCGCTCTAGCCTCGCTCTATGTAACCAGCACCTCGATATAGTGGGGGTGGCATGGGCCAGAACAAGCATTCAAGTCTAGGAGTATGGCACACGCCACCACCATGACTCCCATCTGACACTATATTTCTTGGAGTCCGTGCTACAACTATCTCTTCTCCCTCCTCATTTCTCTCAACTACGGTCGGGCGGGGTGGGGGTTTGCCGATAGTCGGTTTGCTCAACTGCGTTCCCACTTGTAAGTGAAAATGCAAGACATCGCGCGTTCCTCCTTGAGCGCTGCGCCGCACCATCCGTGTGGGGGTGCGACGCGAACACGGCAGGCTTTTCCTTTTGAACTTCTAAGTTGTAACATTTGTTTCTGCTCCTTGGCGCGAACGATAGATAGAAATAACGATTTTTCCTCAAAAAATAGAAATAACGATTAAAAACGCTAGCGCTGGGCTTTTCCCGCGCGATAAGCGGGGGAGTTTTGCCAATTTCAACCATCATCGCTTTGCTTGCATGCGGTCCCACATGTAAGTGATATGCCTAGACACTGTGCGTTAAGCGGCCGGCCGGAATGACCGTTTGGGGTGCGACGTGAACGGGACTGTACATGAACCGGACTGTGTGTTGAGCAAGGGATCACACACGTCTTTATCAGCTGGAATGAGAATGCAATACAGTAAGAATCAAGGCCACGATGACGCGATGCAATGGTGGTTACACGAGGCCAAATGAAACTTGCGAGCGACCCAACCAAACACGCCCATGGTGCTGGGTTGCTGGCTGCATGCCACTTCTCCCATTTAGTAGTATTATTTCCCTCAGCATGCGAATTGAAGGAGGATAAACATCAATGGCCGTTCATCGGGAACCGTTACCCTCTACTACCTCCGTCCTGGTTTATTGGTCCTCCTTGTATTTTGTGCCAAATATTGACCATAGATTTAACTAACAAAATGTTAATGCATGTCATCAAAAGTTATATTGTTGGATTCGTATTTGCACATAGTTTCGAATGATATTATTTTTAGTGACATGCATTAATATTTTGTTAGTTAAATCCAAGGTCAAAATTTGGCACAAAATACAAAGGGGACCAATAAACCAGGACGGAGGTAGTACTTTATTTGCATTCAAGCTGTCCCGGAAACCGTACTCGTTTACTAGCCCCCCTTGTATTTTGTGTCATATTTTGGCCCTTAATCTAATTAATAAAATTGTGTGACCAATATAATGTCATTGGAAAGCATATTCGAATACGAATCCAACAGAAAAAAGTCTGACATGCTACTCAAATACCCCTACTACGTAGTAATGTCATTGGAGTAGTAGGAGTAGTATGTTTGTCCATCGTTGACCCAAAATAAGATGAGACTAATAATCCAGACGTTGGTAGTTGTACTGGAGAAAATCTTGCAAAGTTTGGAGGCTTCTAGAGGGCAGGGGTGATCCTCCTTCACTAAAAAAAATAAAAAATAAGTACTACTCCTATAACCTAACCATCTGCCCTTCTCCATTTTCTTGCACGTGCAAAAGTGGGACATTTGATTTGTTTATTGGGTGATAAGACGTTAGTAGTACTCTGTCCCCTAGGACAAGGATTTATTGCACGTAGAGCCAAACTTTTGCAAGTACTACTTGTGGGACGCAAGACCGATGAACCCTCCCTCCCTCCTGAGTCGTTTATCAGAGTGGGTGGTGCCACACGGCCAAATATTTTTTAGCGCAATACTAGTACATAATTGCCCGAACATTGCAACGAGCTATATATATTCTCTAGTACGTATGCCAGCCCATAATTTACAGGTCAATATTAATATGCATACGTATCCATAAACGACATCCTCTGGCCCTAGTGCACCGGGCCACCAACCGACGAGTGAGGAGCAGCGGCGTTGGTGGCGAGGTCAACGTGCTTATCAACAATGCCGTCCAAGGTTGCTCTGCGGTCCAAGAAGGCCACCGTCCTATTGTCCTCCTCTGGCACGTAGTGGTCCTTGTGGACGATTTCCTCATAGACGTGGGTGATTATGTCGATGGTGTCTTGCTGGGCGAGGCGCTGCGCGGCGAGCGCGGCCTCGAGGTGGACATTCTCCGGCGCGACGGCGGGCAGTCGCAGGGCCACCAGTGCGTCGAAGAGGTTGTCGCCATAGAGGTCGGTGAGGGTGGCGGGCATCGCAGAGCTTGGGCGCGTGGGCTGGAGGCGTACGTCAAGGTCGTCCGCGAGCTTCTTGGCGACAGTGAACTTGTCGAGGAAGCCGACAAGGGCCTCGTCGAACAAGGGGACGAAGCTGTCGTCCAAGAGGCCTCTTGCCCTGGCGGCCTCAAGCACGACCTGGAGACGTTCCTCGGTGCCAGGCCACAGGCCGGCATCGTGGACCATCTGGCACAGCCGACTCATGCTCACGCTCATCGCCTCCATGGCTCTAGCTTCTGGTCAATTGATCTTGCGATTGGAGTGATCACTCTTGCCCTTGGTTAGGGTGCGTAGGATTTCGTAGATGGATTGGACTGGTAGGGAGCCTTTATATGAGAAGTGCAGACTGCGTTTGGATTCACGTGTGCGTTGCCTATCTACTCCTCGCTCCTTAGTAGTACTCCCGCCGGTCCTTTTTTCTCTGCGCCTAAGAGCAAGTATAATAAGGTACAGTCAGCAGGATATAAGGATTAAACAATTATATTTGTGCTAAGTTGGATGAGAGAGAGGAGGAGAGAGAAGGGAAGCAGGCTGTAGATTAACAGCCGACTGCAGCACGGACTCCATGAAACATTGTGAGAGTGTACGGTGGGCCATGCATTAATAAAGTAGTACTACTTAGCAACTGGCTACTATACATGTTGGCTATTAGGTTGACTATATGTGACATGGCAACTCCATATAGCCGATTGTTGGCTATACTATTAACCATGCTCTAAGGTCGAGCGCACATACAAAGGGTAGACTCAGTCTGTTTTTTCTGGACATAATTTCCCTTGCATTTGCAGAGTATCGCATGCCTGCTGCTGCCTCAAATCCCACTCCGCATGCACGCACTGCTCCCTGTCTCGCTGCATGCGCGCATAGTTATGAGAAGATTGAGGTAAATTCTGCGTGCAATTATGTTGGAAGCTGGCGCAATTAATACGGTGCGAATGCGGTGCAAGTACTACTAGTGTGGTTGATGAGATTTCATATTTGAGCCCTCAACCGAAAGGGAGAGTGTACAATATCATCGGAAACTACACTCAAATACGCCCTGTAAAAAAAAACTACACTCAAATACGAATAAAACAATACTCCATGTAGTATTATTTACGGAGGGAGTAGTAGTATATTTTTTGTGACATGCATTACTATATATTGTTAGCCAAATGCTGTCGGAAGTTCGGACTCTGGGGACCCAAAGGTTCGAACACTGGGGTGAGCTTGTTCCTACCTCTTCGTCCCCTACCACGGCTAAGCTACGGCGAAGCTACGGCGAGAGCGCGCTGGCGAGGATGGACCGTGGACTCGGCGGTTTACCCAGTTTCGGGCCACCTTGCGGTGTAAAACCCTACTCCTGCTTGGTTTTGATTGTAGTGAGCAAGAAGGTGTTCTCGCGTACAGGGTAGGAGAAGAAGGAGTCGACCGAATTGGATCCCCCTACCACAATGGCAGCACTGTCCCTTTTATACCCGCCTTGGTCCTCTTCCCCCTCGAAACTTAGGCGGGAAGGGTTGCCACACTTGGCGGGTTTTGAAAGGGGACAGACGCTCAGGCTATCCTGACTAAAGGCAGTCTTCGCCTGCAAAAGCATGATCCATGACGCGCCGGTGGGCTCGGTGATGACCTTCGCCCGATGTGCCCGTCGTCTTGGTCTTCTTTCGCCGATCGGGCAACCTTTGGGGTTGCTTTGGGAAGTGGACTGCTGGCCTTGCTCCCTTAACACAAAAGGGGAAACCCTCTTCATCCGCGCCTGCTGGCACGGCCTCTGTCGCCGTTCGTCGCCACGCGCGTCACCCACGGGATGGGCACGAGACCGCGCGGCCGAGCCGAATAGCCCTTGTCTTGAGCGCCTTCAGGAGGGTGCCTCGGGAGGCCGCTTCGCGAGAGCGCTGGTGAAGATGCTGAGTCTTGCTAGCCTGCTCCTTGAGGAGGGGTCCTCAGGAGGCCAGGGCCTCATGAGGGGTCTTGGTGAGATGCTTGATGATGATGGCCTGCTGGCCTCATGCCAGGCGTTGCGCCTTGGGCCAAAGGCAGACGGGCCAGGATACCCTAGGTTCCACGGGCCCGACAGTAGCCCACGGCACGCACATTCCTGCCTACTAGGGGCAAAACGGCGCGGGCCCTAACCGCCTACGGGCCAGGCGCGACACGTGGTGCACGATGCGATGTGGGACGCCCCCACTTCTCCCACGAAGCCTCGGTAACCGCCCGCGCTAACATAAAGCCTTCCGCGGGTGACGCGAGACCATCATTGCCTTCCTTCGCGCATTGTTGCTGCTTCAATTCCCGACACCAAAGAAGGCGGAGCGACGAGAAGAGCCCCGCGCCGAGCATAAAGAGGGGGGAGAAGAGCCGAAGTCCTCCACACATCTTCTTCTTCCTCCAACCTTTCCTTCCTTGTCTTGCCAGAACCACCGCAGTGATGGCGAGGGGAAGAGGGCATGCCCGTGCTTCTGCTACCGCACCCAAGGTTACGCCCCGGGGGCGCGGGCTCTCCCCAGCGGCTGCCGGCACCGGTCCCAGCGGCCGCGGAGGGCGCGGCGCGCGCGGCCAAGGTGGCCGCGGCGGGACGGCCGCCCTACCTCCCCAGGTAGGGAGCCATTCGGCGAAGGCGGCTCACGAGTTCATAGTGAACATGCATCGCCGGCCCTGCACCTGGCTCTGGCTCCCGGACTCCTTTGCGGAAGCGATGGCGGACCGCGCGCCCTTGGGCCTATGGGTGCAGGCCGACGGCTGCTGCAATGACCCCTCCTGGGTGGCGGCGGAGTTTACCCCCTCGGGCTTCATGTTCTTGAAGCAGGTGTGGAAGTCATTCGCCCTCGCCCGCGGCCTGAAGCGTGGGCACGTCCTCTAGTTCAAGTACGACGGGGCCGCTACGCTCTTGATCGTCGGGATCTCCGGCAGCCGCCTAGAGTGCTGGACGGAAAGCGAGGATGGCAGCTACAGCGGCTCGTCCAGCGAGGACGACAGCGACAGCAGCGCCGCCCCCTTCGGCGGGAGCGGAAGCGACGACAGCTCCCCCCGCGTCAAGAGCGAGGATGAGGACTCCGACTAGGCGTGCGCGGCGTCCATGTTGGAGTCTTGGGGATGACGGCGCCCCGCCTAGGCCTTTTTCTTCTTTTTATTCTCCTGCACTGGATCGATGTAGCCCCATGGGGGTGTGAAAATAGTAGTTTTATGTTTTAATTTAATGCTTTTGCGGTTTGGAATGTATGCGTTCCCTCCCGAAGTCCTCTCGTGAGGCCGGTTTTTCTTTCTTGTTCGCCTCGGCGCTCTACGCCGTCAGGACCCAGCCCCCTAGCGGGCCTCAGCCATCGCTGGTATGTCCGGTCGCGATGCCGGGACAAGGCCAGGAGGTGAGGGGCACCGGGAGCTAGTGAGGGATCCTGAGGCGCGATGCTCAGGGAGCCCCCCTTTGGCATGCAAGCGACTCACACGAAAGAAAAAATGCCAGTGCTCAGCGAGATCGCGAGGGGAGAGAGCTTGAGCGACGGTGAGGGCGTCTCACGAGGAGGCTGGACTTAGCTCTTGGCGGAGAGCGGTGTCGGGCGAGCCACATCTCATGAGGAGTGTACGCGGCTCATGAGGCATGCCTCACGAGGTTCGGCCATCGAAGTCTTCATCTTGCGAGATCTTTTGATTAGGCGATCGCTGCGGCCAGCTCGCGAGGGGCTGCTCGTGAGGCTCCGGGGCGGCTTGCCTCCTGAGACAACTGCACGTCGACAAATCTCACAATGGCGGGAGCGACGCGCGTTCGCTAGCTCACTCGTGGCCGTTGCGTGAGGAGATAAGGCACCAAGGACCTCGGTGAGGTGACATGCATGGGGGTAGGCCCACGAGCCAGAGCTCAGTCACTTGGATTTAGCGGCGCTGCAGGGACGGACCCGAGCACAGGCACCGTGCCTAGCCCCCGCTCATGGAACGATCAGGAGAGGGGGCGCGAGCACGTGGCGCTCTCTAGACGGCATCATACCCGATGCGCAATTAAGCAGGCAACATAAACTCATCAGGGCATAATCAGCAAGGTTCATTACACAACCAAAAAGGGAGAGGGGGCGAGGCTGCTGTGTCCGGCACGGGTCAGCTTGAGGTTGGTGCAGCCCATGGGGCGCCCTCAGTCGCGTTAAACCAAATCACCTTGACGGAAGGGTTCCGGGAGCGAAGATGCGGAAGGCGCGGCAAGAAGAAACGTGGGCCGCGCGAGGTGACTCTTCAGACGCGCCTGGCAGGACCGTGCTGGGGAGTCATTAGATCACCTGGTGAGGCATGCCACGGAAGCCCACTCCTCCAGGGCCAGGGGGCTCACGAGGCCCTGCGGGCTCGCAGGAAGCAGGGGGCTTGCGAGGAGCAGGGGGCTCGCGAGGAGAAGGGGGCTCGCGAGGCCCTGACATGAGGGGCGCCAGCACGAGGGGCGCTAGCCTCTGGAAGGAGGCTCCAGCGTTCCTCAGGCCGAAAGGCAAGCGCGCGCTGCCGCCGGCGGGGCCAGCACCCTGATCGACTCGCGGCAGCTGGATGGGGTCTTGAGGGCAGAACTTGTTGAGGCTGGTGAAGTCAACGCACATGCGCTCCTTGCCGCCCTTCTTGGGGACGAGGACTGGGTTGCCGAGCCATTCGGGATGGCGCACCTCTCGGATGACTCCAGCTTCTTGGAGCTTCTGAACTTCCTTGACGATGAAATCTTGCTTCTCTGGCGCCTGGCGCCGTGCTTTTTGCTTGACGGGGCGTGCGTTGGGGCACACCGCTAAGTGGTGCTCGATCACCTCCCTCGGCACACCGGACAAGTCAGATGCTTTCCAGGCGAAAACAACCGAGTTTGCCCGAAGGAAGGGGACGAGCGCGCTTTCCTATGCAGGAGGAAGGCCAGCTCCGATGGTGAAGGCAGGGCCAGAGCGGCTGCCGTCCACCGACACCTTCTTCGTCTCGGTGCGGTCCTGAGAGAACAACTGGTTCTTCTTCGTGGGCGCGGCCTCAGGAGGCTCGGCCGCGTCCTCATCAGCCGGATGCGCGACAGCGGCAGCTTTGTAGGCGCGCTCGAGGGAGCAGACCGCGTCCTTCTCGTCGCAGGCGACAGTGATGATGCCGCTGCAGCCAGGCATCTTGAGGATGTTGTAGGCCTGGTGGGTCGCCGCCATGAACTTGGCGAGAGCTGGGTAGCCCAAGATGGCGTTGTACGGCAGGCCGATGTGCGCCACGTCGAAGTCGATGAGCTCGGTGTGGTAGTTCTTGCGGGCCCCGAAGGTGACGGGAAGGCGCACTTGCCCCAGAGGGATGGTGGAGCCATCGGTTACTCCAGAGAAGGGCCTGGTCGGCATCAGCTGGTCGTAGGGCACCTGGAGCGTCTCGAAGGTCTCAATGGAGATCACATTGAGGCCGGCGCCTCCGTCGATGAGGGTCTTGGTGACCGCGATGTTGCTGATGGTGGGAGTGCACAACATGGGGAGTGCGCCTGCGGAGGCTGAGGACTTGGGGTGGTCCGTGGAATCGAAGGTGATGGTGTACTGCGACCACTTAAGGGGCTGTGTGGCCTCAATCCTTAGGAGAGCGGCATTCACCTCACGAAAGAGCTGCTTGAAGTGGCGGTTGGACACGGGGGCATGAGCCCCGCCAAGGATGCAGGCGACCGTGCGAGGTTCCTGGTAGCCCCCAGCGCCCTCATCAGGCTGGTTGACGTCGTTCCTCCGGGGTGGCGGCGGCAGCGGCAGGAGAGCGGCATTGGCCTGAGGGTTTGCCTCACGAGGCTAATCGCGCCAGGCGGCCTCACGAGGCTGGTCGCGCCAGGCGGCCTCACAAGGCTCGTCGCGCTAGCCCTGGCGGAAGTTACCGGCGCCGTTGCGGCCGTCCCAACGGTTGCCGCCGCGGCCACCTCTGTGACCGGCGCCACGGCCATTGCTGTCGTCTCGGCGGCCTTGGCGCTCATCGCGGAGCAGCTTGAGCTCCTGGCAGTCTTCAGTGCTGTGGGAGCGCACGTTGTGGTAGGCGCAGAGCGTCCGGCCGTCTTTCCTGGGCTCGTCATGGTCACGGCCACGCTTCTGCTCGGGCTCCGCCGCAAGCACGGCAGGGCCCTTACGCTTGACGTCCTTGTTCTTGGTTTTGGCGGCATCGAGCGCCACGTCGGGGTCATTGTGGACGAAGAGGCGGCCTTCTTCAGCCTTGGCGCACTTGTCAGCGAGGTCGAACAGCTCGAGCACTGAGTCTAGCTAGTCGTTGATGGCGAGCTTCTCGCGCATCTTGACGTCCGTGACACCGGTGGAGAACGTAGAGATGACGGCCGCGTCAGAGGCGCGCGGTATCTTGTTGCGCACTTGCCTGAAGCGCTGGATGTACTTGCGGAGGGTCTTGTCTGGGCGCTGCCGCACGTGCCGCAGGTCGTTGATGGTTAGGGAGCGGTCTTGCGTGCCCTTGAAGTTGGTGACGAACTGACTGCAGAGCTCGGCCCACGATGAGATAGATGCCTCGAGGAGGTTCATGAGCCAGGAGCGCGGGCCGTCCTTGAGGGCCATGGGGAACCAGTTCGCCATGACCTTGCCGTCGCCGTTCGCCGCCTGGATGCTCAGCGCGTAGAGCTAAAGGAACTCTGCAGGGTTGGGGGTGCCGCCGTAGTGTGGAGGTACCTCAGGCTTGAACTTCGCGGGCCACACCACCCGACGTAGCTCGCGGGTGAAGGCACGGCAGCCCACACCGCTCGAGGGGATGCCGCCGGCGAGGGCGGCACGGTTCTGGCGCCCTGCCGTCGCAACCTCCTGGACGGCCTGGTCCTGGCACTGGCGCTGCCGCTCGAGGAGCACTCGCGCATCAGGGGGCGCGCGTCGAATGATCTGGCAGCTGGTCTCATCTCGGATTGCGCTGGGGCCCGTCGAGCTCGTCGCGCAGAGGAGGCGGCGGGGAGCACCGTGCGCCAGGTCCCCAGCGTGAGACGGCGGAGGCGGAGTGAGTGAGAAGGCGCCGGAGCGTCCCCGACGGCGTTGACAAGCTCAGTGATGCGACCAAGCCAGGCGTCGTAGCCGGCGTCAGCTGGGCGGTAGCGGAGCAGCTTGCGCACCATGAGTAGCGCGGCTTGCATGTTCGGCTGCCCATGGTGGGCGAGGGAGGAAGAGGACGTGGTGGTGTGGCTGTTCGCCAGCACGGAGGGGTGCAAGGAGGAGTATCGCTGCTCACGGGCAGCGGGGTCGGTGGCCGCAGCGGCTGCGGTCTCGACAGGGCGGCGGCGGTTTCCGCGGGCCACCGGCTCCGTCTGAGCCACGCGGCCAGCCCTGCACTCGGCGCGCTCGAGGCGTGCGTCGGCCATGAAGCTGGTGGAACGGAGGGCGAAGCGGAAGAACAGTAGCGCATCCCCTACCTGGCTCGCCAAATGTTGGAAGTTCGGGCTTCGGGGACCCAAAGGTTCGAACACTGGGGTGAGCTTGTTCCTACCTCTTCGTCCCCTACCACGGCTAAGCTACGGCGAGAGCGCGTTGGCGAGGACGGACCGTGGACTCGGCGGTTTACCCAGGTTCGGGCCACCTTACGGTTTAAAACCCTACTCCTGCTTGGTTTTGATTGTAGTGAGCAAGAAGGAGTTCTCGCGTACAGGGTAGGAGAAGAAGGAGTCGACCGAATCGGATCCCCCTACCACAATGGCAGCACTGTCCCTTTTATACCCACCTTGGTCCTCTCCCCCCGTCGAAACTTAGGCGGGAAGGGTTGCCACACTTGGCGGGTTTTGAAAGGGGACATGCGCTCAGGCTATCCTGACTAAAGGCGGTCTTCGCCTGCAAAAGCATGATCCATGACGCGCCGGTGGGCTCGGTGATGACCTCCGCCCGGCACGCCCGCCGTCTTGGTCTTCTTTCGCCGATCGGGCAACCTTTGGGGTTGCTTTGGGAAGTGGACTGCTGGACTTGCTCCCTTAACACAAAAGGGGAAACCCTCTTCATCCGCGCATGCTGGCACGGCCTCTGTCGCCGTTCATCGCCGCGCGCGTCACCCACGTGATGGGCACGAGACCGCGCGGCCGAGCCGAACAACCCTTGTCTTGAGTGCCTTCAGGAGGGTGCCTCGGGAGGCCGCTGGTGAAGATGCTGAGTCTTGCTAGCCTGCTCCCTAAGGAGGTGCCCTCAGGAGGCCAGGGCCTCATGAGGGGTCTTGGTGATATGCTTGATGATGACGGCCTACTGGGCCCACGCAAGGCGTTGCGCCCTGGGCCAAAGGCAGACGGGCCAGGATACCCTGGGTTCCACGGGCCCGACAAATGCTAAATCCAAACGGAGGTGGTAGTACTACTAAATCCAGACGGAGGGAGTTGTAGTACTAGTACCAAAGTACTACCCGTTGGTCAAATTATTACGTGCTGCTCCTCACAGTGAAGTGACAAGACCCTGCGCCGGAGATGACACCAGAGTGCAGGTGGCATGTTCGGGTTACCAAAGTCAGCCTCACCATGTGCAGTCACTATCATCAAGGCTGTAGAGCTACCCTGCTTACAACAAGCCGTGTTCTAGATATTTTCCCGTGCGTTGCCATGAGTTAGAATAATATATTGCAATGGGTATATTGGTTACATCGTTGCAGCACCTATGCACACAAACATAATCGTAACGTATTACCACGTGCTGGATAGTCGTAATTTCACAAGGTTCAAACTGATATTACAAATGCTAGTAGTAATGCTACACCTACGAAGAGGGAATTCTTAGGAAGTTTACGTAAGAAGTTTTGTTACTTTAGGTGGATGCAGCATTACCATACAAACTAAAATCCACCGCCCCTGACAAGTCACTAATCGGCAAATAAACTTACGCGTCTGTCGGCACTTGATCTTTCAAAAACAAATTTAGCTTTTGCAGAGCCTTTGTCATTCAGCTTTAGACGCTTGCGGTGATCAACACACCATTCATTGTTGCGCCAGGGAACGCCAAACCTCATTACCTTGAGCACGCTTGCCTTCAGAAACAATAACCTGGCCAATTTAATCTCGGATGTGGTGCCTCGGTAGTCGATCAAATCAATTTCTGTAAGATGGAGATCAAGGCATTCGATGAGGTTGTTATATTGCAGCACATTTTTCACTTTTGGGTCTTTTTTTATCTGCAAAGAAGAGAACATATTAGAGGAGCTGGATATACTCTGTATAAGATTTCCGTGTCATCAAGAGCTACCAATATCATTCGCTCATACAATAGGGTTGGCTGTAAGGCTAGTGATAATTTTCACTCTCTCTCTCTCTCTCTCTCTCTTTCCTCTCATTTACTCACTTTACGTCCGTCTGGGTTTATAGGTCCCCTTCGTATTTAGTGTAAAATTTTGACCATAGATTTACCTAATAAAATGTCAATGCATGTCACAAAAAATTATACCATTGGAAATTATGTTCAAATACGAATTCAACGATATAATTTTTTGTGACATGCATTAACATTTCGTTAGTTAAATCTATGGTCAAAATTTCATACTCCAAAATACGAAGGGGACTAGTAAACCAGGACGGAGGTAGTACTTGCTCCTAGGATAAAGTTACTTCCCACTATGACTTGCCTTGGCTACAACAACAAAAAAACGATGCAGGTGATCACGTGAAAAAAAATACTAAAAACATTTCTTTCAGTATAGTGCCTAGATGCAGGTTTGAACACTACATTTGTCATTGTAACTTGGGAAAAATTACGAAAAAATTGAGCTCCGTTGTGGTTCACATTTAATAGGAAAGGAGTTTCACCTCGATGAGTAGCTTCTCCGTGCACGGAAAGCATCTAAGGAATCCAACAACTTGATCCAGATTGGGGCCGATAGATTTTATTGTCAAAATCTTCACTGTGCGCACAGACTGGGTCAAGCTTGTGGGAATCATTTTCTGGATGACAGTCGAACATACATCAAGAAAAAAAAATTAAAATGTGACTTTCAGGAAGAAGAACGAGAAGAAGAAGAGTGTTGTACCAGAACAGTTATGGATCCAATAACAAGTTCGGAGAATTTGGCAGACGAGTAGTCCAACGCTGTCAATTTCGGCGCGTCAATGACCCTGATTTTTGTTGGACCTTCTAGATCAGATACAAGCAATCTCTCAAGGAAAGGCGCAATCTCAATGACCATATCGTGAAACAGCTCAACTGATCTCTTCCCAAGTAATGTCCTGTTGCAGGGCCAGCAAGACACATAAATCCATCGGAGATTCATCGAGGCGATGTGAAGGCTAATGAACCCATGGATCTGTTGAAGACAAAGGTACTCGAGCGCTGTACATCTGCGGAGCAGCCGCTCCATAGCCTCCTTCGAGATACCAATGTTGAATAGGCTGAGCTGCTTGAGTTGAGGGAGAAGAAGAGTGGCGCGGCATCAATCTGGGGAAAATAGCAGGAGCTGAACCTGGTGTGGCACAGCGTTGGCGCGTGGCGGAGCGCGGACAGCGGCAGAGAGCGACATCGTCCACCTTCAAACCTAAGCTCCTCGAGCTGATCTAGGGCGGGGGATAAGAACCACTCGTCGAACTTGGCTTGGACATTGCAGTTGGTACTGAACATGCGGATGTCAAAGCGTCTGGCTGGCCCAGGGTGCGATGCAAGGATATTGGAGACTGCGGCCATGCGTTTGCAATCCCCATCGCAGAGGCAGTTGTCGACGGTGAGGTTGAGGGGGACGCACTGATACGTCTCCAACGTATCTATAATTTTTGATTGTTCCATGCTGTTATAGTATCAATCTTGGATGTTTTATATACATTTACAAGCAATTATATATCATTTTTTGGGACTAACCTATTAACTTAGTGCCCAGTGCCAGTTGCTGTTTTCTGCTTGTTTTTGGCTTTTCAGAGAAACAGTACCAAATAAAGTCCAAATGCCACAAAACTTTTTGGAGATTTTTTTCAGGACAAAAGAAACCTGGGAAGCTTCGTGAGGAAGCCAGAAGCCCCACGGGGGCTTCACAAGGCACTAGGGCGCACCCCAGGGGGGGCGCGCCGTGGTACCTTGTGGGGCCCACATGACTCCTTTTGACCTAATTCCACTTCTATAAATTCACAAATATTGGGAAACCCCCAAAGAGCCAGAAGAGAAAACCTTTCCGCTGCCGCAAGCCTCTGTTCTTCCACGATCCCATCTGGAGGCCTTTTCCGGTACTCTGCCGGAGGGGGAATCGATCACGGAGGGCTTCTACATCAACCTTGTCGCCCTTCCGATAATGTGTGAGTAGTTTACCACAGACCTACGGGTCCATAGCTAATAGCTAGATGGCTTCTTCTCTCTCTTTGATCGTCAATACAATGTTCTCCTCGATGTTCTTGGAGTTCTATCCGATGTAATCTTCTATTGCGGTGTGTTTGTTGGGATCCGATGAATTGTGAGTTTATGATCAGATTATTCATGAGAAATATTTGAGTCTTCTCTGAACTCTTTTATGCATGATTATTATAGCTTTGTATTTCTCTCTGATCTATCGGTTTAGTTTGGCCCACTAGATTGATTTATCTTGCAATGGGAGAGGTGCTTTGTGATGGGTTCAATCTTGCGGTGCTCAATCCCAGTGACAGAAAGGGACATGACACGTATTTGTATTGTTGCCATTAAGGATAAAAAGATGGGGTTTATTCATATTGCTTGAATTTGCTTCTCTACATCATGTCATCTTGCTTAAGGCGTTACTCTGTTTCATACTTAATACCCTAGATGCATGCTGGATAACGGTCGATGGGTGGAGTAATAGTAGTAGATGCAGGCAGGAGTTGGTCTACTTGTCTCGGACGTGATGCCTATATACATGATCATTGCCATGAATCCGTCATAATTATTTGCTTTTCTATCAATTGCCCAACAGTAATTTGTTTACCCACCGCATGCTTATGTGCTCAAGAGAGAAGCCTCTAGTGAAAACTATGGTCCCCGGGTCTATCTTTATTATATAAAAAACCTAAAAATACCTTGCTGCAATTTATTTACTTTTATTTTAATTAGTAGTTTAGTTTATTTATTTACCTCGATAATATTTAATCCTTGCAAATAACCGCTAAGAGGATTGACAACCCTCTTATTTGCGTTGGGTGCAAGTGTTTGCTCTTGTGTGTGCAGGTGCGCTTAATGGAATTTTGCTTGGTTCTCCTACTGGATTGATAACCTTGGTTCTTAACTGAGGGAAATACTTATCTCTACTGTACTGCATCATCCTCTCCTCTTCGGGGAAATACCAACGCAGACTACAAGTAGCAGGAAGAATTTCTGGCGCCGTTGTTGGGGAGGCATCATCAAAATTACCAAGTACCTTCGCACAAATTATCATTCACTTGCATTTACTTTATTTACCTTTCATTTGCATTTGCCCCTCATTTTCTTCTTTCCCACTTCTAATTTTTTTTACAGAAACACAAAAATATTTTTATTTGCTGGCTTGCTTTTATTGTCATGACAACACTCAAGAACAGAAAGTAAAACAAAAATTTAAGATCACTATGGATCCTCATCCACTTGCTAATCTTTTCAAAAGATCCAATTATAATGAACCAATTGCTAGTGATTTGAGTGCTCTTGATTTTCTCTATGAAGTTCTACTTGAAAATCATGAATCTGAAAATTGTCATGAAGTGTTAGAAGAAGAAATTTATAAAGTGATTCATGATAGCTCCTTGATTGAAAAGCATGATTGCAATGGTGTTACTATAAATTCTATTAATGTGAATTGTGCTAATAATATGCAAAACTACAAGCTTGGGGATGATAATTTTGTTATGTCCACTACTTATTGCAATGATCATGATTGGGGTGATAATGCTTCTTATGATCTTGAAAATTTATTTAAGCCTCATGATGAATATGTTACTGATAATAAAATTTGCAATACTATTAAAAGTGGGTTTGGAAGAGTGTCAAATTTTGGTAATAATGATCCCACTACTTTGGAGAGTGTTCAATCTTATTAATTTTTTGATAAAAGTGGGCTTGGAGAGGTCATGACTTTAGTTG
This sequence comes from Elymus sibiricus, assembly GCA_039707655.1. Classification (NCBI taxonomy): domain Eukaryota; kingdom Viridiplantae; phylum Streptophyta; class Magnoliopsida; order Poales; family Poaceae; genus Elymus; species Elymus sibiricus. Next base: position 125,830,821 of record CM077668.1, read on the forward strand.
ATGTTAATCCCACTATCTTGGAAGATTATAAAACTCTTATGCATGTGGATCGTGAAGAGAATATTTTATATGATAGCTATATTGTTGAATTTTACTATGATCCTACATGTAATTATTATGAGAGAGGAAAATATGGTTGTAGAAATTTTCATGTTACTCAATTATCTCTCTTGAAGTTCAAATTGTTAATGCTCCGTTCTTCTTCCTTGCATATGCTAGAGATTGCTTGTATTGATAATTTGTTCTCCTATAAAATTCCTATGCATAGGAAGTATGTTAGATTTAAATGTGTTTGTCACATGTTTTATGATGCTCTCTTTGTGTTTCAATTCTTATCTTTTATGTGAGCATCATTAATATTTCAAGCCTATCTTAATGGCTATAATGAAAGAGCTTGTTGGGAGACAACCCAATACTTTTACCTACTGTTCTTGAGTGTTTGCATGATTATAGCTTCTGTTATGATATTGTTTTTATGTTTTAATTAGTGTTTCTGCCAAGTAATGCCTTTGGGATGATTTGGAAGATAGTATAATTGATGCTGTTTGGAAAACAGAAAGTTTTATGTCCAGTGCTGGAATTTTAATTCTGTACTGGAGTGTCACAAAAATCGGAAATTTTTACACAGTATTGGTATATGAATTTCCCACGTTGTACTAATTTTTAAGAATTTTTGGAGTTACAGAAGTATGGCTTTTAAATAGATCTTTTCAGACTGTTCTGTTTTAGACAGATTCTGTTTTTATTGCATAATTTGCTTATTTTGATGAATCTATGGATCGTATCGGGGGGTATGAGTCATGGAGAAGTTGGAGTACAGTAGAATTATACCAATATTAAATATGAATCAATTTACAACAGTACCTAAAGTTTAAGATTTGTTTGTTATACTAACGGATCTCACGAAGGTTTTGTTGAGTTTTGTGTGATTGAAGTTTTCAAGTTTTGGGTGAGACTACGATGGGCAAAGGAATAAGGAGTGGCAAGATCCTAAGCTTGGGGATTCCCAAGGCACCCCAAGGTAATATTCAAGGAAGACTCAAGCGTCTAAACTTGGGGATGCCCTGGAAGGCATCCCCTCTTTCGTCTACAATCTATCGGTAACTCACTTGGAGCTATATTTTTATTCATCACATGATATGTGTTTTACTTGGAGCGTCTTGTGAAATAGTTTGTTTGCTGTTGTTTGCTTTTTAGTTTGTCACAATCATCTTTTCTGGACACACCTTTTTGAGAGGGAAACACATTATTCGTGATTTGTTAGAATACTCTATGTGCTTCACTTAAATCTTTTGAGCTAGGCAGTTGCTCTAGTGCTTCACTTAAATATTTTTGAGCACGGCGGTGGCTATATTTTGAAGAAATATTTCAACTCTCATGCTTCACTTATATTATTTTGAGATTTGATAAGATTAAAATTTTGAAGAAATATTTGCACTCTCATGCTTCACTTATATCTTTTTGAGAGTTGGTAATAGTGATGGTAAGTTGCACAAGATATGAATTTGGTCCTAAAGTGATGAATAGTCAAGAGGGATATAATAAAAACTTTCATGAAAGATCATTGGATATGATAAGTTTGATTCCTTGCAATAGTTTTGCGATATGGAGATGATAATATGTGAGTCATGTTAGTGAGTAATTGTGATTTAGTAAGAATATTGGTGTTAAGGTTTGTGATTCCCTATGCATGCACATAAAGTCAATAGTTATGCAATGAAATTATATCCTACTTATGGTGCATTTTTCGGTGTTAGTTATGTTCAATGCATGTTTATGACCGTTTTCGCTTTTTGGTTGGTCGCTTCTCAATCTATTTGCTAGCCTTCATTTGTACTAAGCGGGAATACTGCTTGTGCATCCAACTCCTTAAACCCAAGTTGTGCCAAATGAGTCCACCATATCTACCTATATGCGGTATTTCCATGCCGTTCCAAGTAAATTTGCATGTGCCAACTCTAAATTTTCAAAATAATTTTCGGTTTTGTGTGCCCGTACCGCTCATGAAGCGGCAGGGGGTGGCCAATATTTTCCATGCTAGGTGTGTTATTCTCACGATGAGTGTTTATACACTTGTCATTGCACGAGAGAGTGGCAGGTAATAGGGATGCCCAGTCCCGAAATGATTTTTTTAATATGATGATAATAATAAATTCCTTGGAAAGTGTTGGTATGGAGGGCACCCGTGGATACGGCTAGCCATGGAGTGTGAAAGAATGGTGGAAAGGAAATAAACTTTATTTTCTGTTTGGGAACCGCCTATAATGTGTCTAGCATGGAAGATATTGGGAATTCTCGATCGTTTTCGTTGACAGGAAAAGCATGCCTCTCAAAATAATTTTATCTCTCTAATTTAAGCCTTGAGCTCTGGCACATCTGCAAATCTCTGCTTCCCTCTGCGAAGGGCCTATCTATTTACTTTTATGCAATTTTTATTTTTATTTTTATTTTTGAGTCTCCATCTTCTCTTACAAAGCACCAACTAGAGAGCACTATTGTCATACTTGTGCATTGGGTGTAGCTAATATTGAGTGTGTTTCATGAATGGATCAATGATTGAGCATAATGGGCTAGGGATAACTTTGTTTAGCGTTGGTATTTTGAAAGACATGGTTGCTTGTTAGTATGCTTGAGTATTTATGTCTTCATGTCAAACTATAGACTATTGCTTTGAATCATTTAAGTCCAAATGTCCATGCTACAAAAGAAAAGAATATATGATGAATATGATAGGTAGCATTCCACATCAAAAAATCTATTTTTATCATTTACCTACTCGAGGACGAGCAGGAATTAAGCTTGGGGATGCTTGATACGTCTCCAACGTATCTATAATTTTTGATTGTTCCATGCGGTTATAGTATCAATCTTGGATGTTTTATATACATTTACAAGCAATTACATATCATTTTTTTGGACTAACCTATTAACTTAGTGCCCAGTGCTAGTTGCTGTTTTCTGCTTGTTTTTGGCTTTTCAGAGAAACAGTACCAAATGAAGTCCAAATGCCATGAAACTTTTTGGAGATTTTTTTCTAGACAAAATAAACCTGGGAAGCTTCGGGAGGAAGCCAGAAGCCCCACGGTGGCTTCACAAGGCACTCGGGCGCGCCCCGGGGGGGGGGGGGGCGCCATGGTACCTTGTGGGGCCCATGTGACTCCTTTTGACCTAATTCCACTTCTATAAATTCACAAATATTGGGAAACCCACAGAGAGCCAGAAGAGAAAACCTTTCCGCCGCCGCAAGCCTCTGTTCTTCCACGATCCCATCTGGAGGCCTTTTCCGGTACTCTGCCGGAGGGGGAATCGATCACGGAGGGCTTCTACATCAACCTTGCTGCCCTTGCGATAATGTGTGAGTAGTTTACCACAGACCTACGGATCCATAGCTAGTAGCTAGATGGCTTCTTCTCTCTCTTTCATATTCAATACAATGTTCTCCTCGATGTTCTTGGAGTTCTATCCGATGTAATCTTCTTTTGCGGTGCGTTTGTTGGGATCCGATGAATTGTGAGTTTATGATCAGATTATTCATGAGAAATATTTGAGTCTTCTCTGAACTCTTTTATGCATGATTGTTATAGCTTTGTATTTCTCTCCGATCTATCGGTTTAGTTTGGCCCACTAGATTGATTTATCTTGCAATGGGAGAGGTGCTTTGTGATGGGTTCAATCTTGCGGTGCTCAATCCCAGTGACAGAAAGGGACATGACACGTATTTGTATTGTTGCTATTAAGGATAAAAAGATGGGGTTTATTCATATTGCTTGAATTTGCTTCTCTACATGTTGTCATCTTGCTTAAGGCGTTACTCTGTTTCATACTTAATACCCTAGATGCATGCTGGATAGCGGTCGATGGGTGGAGTAATAGTAGTAGATGCAGGCAGGAGTCGGTCTACTTGTCTCGGACGTGATGCCTATATACATGATCATTGCCATGAATCTGTCATAACTATGCGCTTTTCTATCAATTGCCCAACAGTAATTTGTTTACCCACCGTATGCTTTGTGTTCAAGAGAGAAGCCTCTAGTGAAAACTATGGTCCTCGGGTCATTTATCTATCATATATAAAATCCAAAAATACCTTGCTGCAATTTTATTTCCTTTATTTTGTTTTGCAATTTATTTATCTATCTATCACTATCAGAATTAATCCTTGCAAGTAACCTCCAAGGGGATTGACAACCCTCTTGTTCACGTTGGGTACAAGTATTTGCTTTTGTGTGTGTAGGTGCTGCTAACGAGGTTCTGTGTGGTTCTCCTACTGGATTGATAACCTTGGTTCTTAACTGAGGGAAATACTTATCTCTACTATACTGCCATTAAGGGTATTTGTATTGTTGCCATTAAGGGTAAAATGGTGGGGTTTATTCATATTTCTTGAGTTTACTTTGTCTACATCATGTCATCTTGCTTAAGGCGGTACTCTGTTTTCATTAACTTAATACCCTAGATGCATGCTGGATAGCGGTTGATGGGTGGAGTAATAGTAGTAGATGCAGGCAGGAGTCGGTCTACTTGTCTCGGACGTGATGCCTATATACATGATCATTGCCATGAATCCGTCATAATTATTTGCTTTTCTATCTACTGTCCAACAGTAATTTGTTTACCCACCGCATGCTTATGTGCTCAAGAGAGAAGCCTCTAGTGAAAACTATGGTCCCCAGATCTATCTTTATTATATAAAAAACCTAAAAATACCTTTCTGCAATTTATTTACTTTTATTTTAATTAGTAGTTTAGTTTATCTATTTACCTCGATAAGATTTAATCCTTGCAAATAACCGCTAAGAGGATTGACAACCCTCTTATTTGCGTTGGGTGCAAGTGTTTGCTCTTGTGTGTGCAGGTGCGCTTAACGGAATTTTGCTTGGTTCTCCTATTGGATTGATAACCTTGGTTCTTAACTGAGGGAAATACTTATCTCTACTGTACTGCATCATCCTCTCCTTTTCGGGGAAATACCAACGAAGACTACAAGTAGCACGCAGCGCCAGAGGGGGCGCCACCGCCGGGAGAGACGGGTGGTTTGCACGCCAGATTTGGTGTGGAGGAGGGCGATGATGATTAGCAGCATGTCATCGGGGAGGCTGCTGATGAAGTCCAGGCCCGCCGGATGCGGTTTTGGCTCGAGCCGCGTCCGCTTGTTGGCCGCCTCATCCTCCATCTCAGCCGGCAGCGATGCCGGTGTACACGTGTGCTGGTGTGTATTGTGTGCTGGGTGTGCACGAGTGTGTCCTTGCGTGCATGCCGCGTAGTGGTGTATGTGCGTTGTCATATTTTGTGTCCGTGGTGGCGTCTAAGAAGGTGTTAATCTAGTACTCCCTCTGTTTCTTTTTAGTCCGCATATAAAATTTGGTCAAAGTCTAACTATGCAAAGTGTGACCAACTTTATATCAAAAGATATCAATATTTACAATACTAAAACTATATGCTATGAAAATTAATTTCAAGATGCATCTAAATATATTGAGTTCATACTGTGAATGTTGATATTCTCCTATAAAGTTAGTCAAAGTTTACGAAGTTTGACTTTGACCAAATTTTATATGCAGACTAAAAAGAAACAGAGGGAGTACTACAGTACTGTTTTAACGAGGAAGAAGTGTGCACTCAATTTAGTAGCATGCGGGGTTCTACCACAAGTAGTTTCTAGTTTGTTTATTTCACCCCGTGGCAGATGGGCCTCTAGTTGATTTAATTTCACCCACTGCCACATGGGCCCGCGCACCCATAGAGAACACGAGCTGACAAGGCACCATGTAGACTGGTTGACCGGTCAACTAGACAATATACGGAGCTATACGCTGAGCCAGTGACCGTATAATCCCTCTATAAAGAGAGATCGAGTGAGAGGGGAGGCCCATGAGAGGTAGAGATAGAGAAAGAGATACTCCGTCCGTTCGATAATGTAGTGCCTATAAATTTTTGAAAAGTCATACTTTTGAAAGTTTGACCAAGTTTATAGAGAAATTAACTTATATCTACAATACCAAAGATATATGATATGAAACTACATCTTGTGATGAATCTAATGATGTATGTTTGTCCCTCCAGATGTAAATGTTTTTCTCCACATATACCTGGTCAAACTTTGTGAGTTTTGACTTTTCAATAAATGTATATATGCTATGGACCAGAGAGAGTACATGACTAGAGAGAGAACAAGTGTGTGTGAAGGAGAAAGAGTGAGTGTGCAAAAAGATAGAGTGTATGTGTGTGAAAGAGAAAGGGACAACACACGATAAAGTAGAGAGAAAGTGTGTGTGTCTTATGAAAACATATCACGCATGCAACTCCGAGAGAGAAAGCGAGGTGAGGAGATACACGGAGATATATTGTGTGGTTGTTTGCATCGGAGAGAGAGAGAGAGAGAGACCCCTGGCACATGGCCAAGAGAGGTTTGGCAAACAAGGGAGAGATGAGGTCGAGAGAGACGTATGGAGAAAATGGAGGCATGGGGAGGGAGAGAGGGTGTGTTTGTGATAGAGAGATCCCCTAGAGATCGTGTGGGGACTATATGGGTGGGAGATCGAGAGACAAGGTGTGTGTGCGATAGAAAGATACCCCGGAAGAGAATGAGATATGCCTAGCTAGGGAGGGAAGGAGACATTGTGTGTGTTTGTGATGGGGAGTGAGAGATGGTCATACCTAGGGGGAAGTGCATGTGCGTGTGATGGAGTGAGAGATAATCGTACTTAGGGGGGTGGGCGTGTGCGTGCGTGTGAGATAGAGAGAGAACGAGGGAGAGAGAGAGTGTTAGATGGGTCTATCTAGTGCGAGCAAGATATGTGTATGTGTGATCTAGGGAGATAGAAAGTTTGAAAAAGAGAGAGAAGAGCCCCGAGACGGCGGAGTGGTGCGTGAGGGAGTTGAGAGAGAGAAAGAGATACTCCCTTCGTTCGATAATGTAGTGCCTATAAATTTTTGAAAAGTCAAACTTTGGAAACTTCGACCAAGTTTATAGAAAAAATCATTTATATATACAATACCAAAGATGTATATATAATATGAAACTACATCCTGTGATGAATCTAATAATATATGTTTCCCGTTCCAGATGTAAATGTTTTTCTCCACATACCTGGTCAAACTTTGTGAGGTTTGACTTTTCAAAAAATCCATATGCTATGGACCGGAGAAAGTACCTAGGTAGAGAGAGATATCAAGTGTGTGTGAAGGAGAAAGAGTGAGTGTGCAAAAAGTGTGTGTGTCTGAAAGAGAAAGGGACAACACACGATAAAATAGAGAGAAAGTGTGTGTGTGTCTCTTATGCAAACATATCACGCATGCATCTCCGAGAGAGAAAGCGAGGTGAGGATATACACGCAAATAGTGTGTGGTTGTTTGCAACGGAGAGAAAGACCCCTATAGCACGTGTCCAAGAGTGGTCTGGCAAACAAGGGACAGAGGTTGAGAGGGACGTATGGAGAAAATGGAGGCATGGGGAGGGAGATAGGGTGTGTTTGTGATAGAGAGATCCCCTCGAGATCGTGAGGGGACTATATGGGCGGGAGATCGAGAGATAAAGGTGTGTGTGCGATAGAAAGATGCCCCGAGAGAGATCGAGATAGTCCTAGGGAGCGAAAGAGACAATGCGTGTGTTTCTGATGGAGAGTGTGAGAGATAGTCATACCTAGGGAGAGTGCGTTGATACTCGTACTTAGCTAGGGGGAGATTGTGTGTGTGTGTGTGTGTGTGCGCGCGCGCGTGTGAGACAAAGAGAGAACGAGGAAGAGAGAATGTTAGATGGGTCTATCTAGTGCGAGTGAAATATGTGTATGTGTGACCTAGGGAGATAGAATGTTTGAGAGAGAGAGAGAGAGAGAGAGAGAGGAGCCGGGAGACGACGGAGTGGTGCGTGAGAGAGTTATGGACAACGAGAGAGAGAATTTGTGTGTCTAATATGAGTGCACCCTAGCTAGCTATTTAGCCTAGACCACAGAGTCATACATTGTGTGCGAGGGAGACCTATACATAGAGTGTGCATGTGAACTAGAAAGACCTAGAGAGCGAGAGAGAGAGAGAGAGACCGATAAGGATTTTGTTTGTGTGCGCGCAATAGAAAGAAAGTGTGTCAGCTAGAGAGAGAACGGGAGTGCGGGAGAGGGGAGAGGTCGCGTTTTTGCATCGAAGATTGATATAAACCATGATTCAGTATAAAATTGTATTCAAATGTTTGAATTGGAGAACATGGTGTTTGTAATTCACACATGAATAGAGATATGCGTATCAAACATGTTCATTAATTTGACTTTGAGCATGTTCATGGAGTACTATAGTACAACATGCTATTCAATTGATGTGTTCAATTTTGGATGTAGTCCAGAATTTTGACCGGGTCAAAAAGCTATTTCAGTGAATTGAGATATTTCATTTCTGGTTTGATTCCCGTTTTAAGTGGGTCAAGTATATGTCAAATTAATCGGTAGCAACGAGCATGTAAATACACATTAGTCTCAAGCATGATCTCACCATCTAAAAAAGAAGTGGCAAGACGTGACACTATAGAACTAATATTTCTAAATATGATTCGCATCGACTTGGTACGGTAGACATGGATGCTTGTTCTCCCAAAATTTGAATGAACCGCTAAAACACCCTCTGCTCGGTGGAATTCGCCCGAGCAAATAAACGGGAGATGTGAAATTACCAGCCTATCTGGGACCCGCATCAATTGGCCCTTTGTATACTGAGGGTAGGTTTGTAACTTCATCGAAGTGCGCCCTCTCATCGGCCGAAATGACAAATGCCGAATAATTCATAAACCATGGGCGGCAAAACACCCTCTCCTCGGCCGAAATCGCAGGCACCGAATAGTTCATAAACCATGGGCGGCAAAACACCCTCTCCTCGGTCGAAATCGCTCACGCCCTCTATTTCAAGCACGCCCTCCTCGCTGGCACCCACTATTTGGGAGAAGCAAGGTTACCCTGCTATCCCCGACCCTCAAGACTCAGACCCAAGCCCACAAGCCAATAGACAAGGGTAGAATTGTAACTTCCCCCACATTTCAGACAAATGCGTCCGTAAGACATGGCCCCCTCCCAATTCCCCATTCATACACCGCGGGCACTAAATCACCTTCTCCCCTGCCGTGAAACCTCAGCCCCTCCTCCATGGCCCCCCCAACAGCACCAGATTCACCGCCGCCCTCCTCCCCAATGCCGGAGCTGCAGTCCGTTTGCCGTCGGGCACTGGGCCGTGTGCCTCTTACTCCGTGCTGCCAGAGCTGCCTCGACGACGACCGCGTGAACCGTGCAGGAGCCGATTCAACCGCGCCGTCGTGCACGGTGCCGGAGCGGCTCATACTTCGGACGCGTCCAGCGCACCGGCGCTGGTCCCTCGTAGCCATCGACCGCTGCCACATATCTGCTTTCCCGCCGCCGGCAGCCACCGTAACCGCGCCGGCCTCACCGACTTGGCAGATGGAGCTGCCTACTTCACCGGGCCGCAAGATAGGTCATACACTCATCTTATTCACTTTACCTAGGCGTCAGTCGCCTGGATTTTTATTTTGGGTCAGTCAGTTCCAAATGGAAGGAAGCAGCTCCCCTCGAGGCGGCTTAGCTCCTAGGCTGCCGGTTGGCCGGCGAAGGAGTGCCTCATTGTCTATCGTAGGGGTGAGGGCAGGGGGCGCAGGTTCGCCGCGGAAGCAGTGCTTCGGTGCCTATCTTAGTGTTGCGTGGGGTCAAGGTACTGCTGGTGCCAGATCTGGATGACGGCGAGTCTTTGAGGTATGGCCGGGGGACGGGGTAACCACGGCAGTGCGGTGGGGCGGGGGGCGGGGTCGAGGTCGGAGCTGCCATGGCCAGGGACGGCGGAGGCAGGCTACTCTACCGGTGCTCGCTGGCTGTTCGAGGAAGATCCTGAACAGTGATAGCCGGGAGGCACAAGACGGCCATCCAGCCATCCGGCATAGATCGGACAGTGAAAAAAAAGCGTGTGACCACAATTTAGTTTTCAGTGAACTGACGTGTGACCAGTCTCGTACCTGAGTATTGATCGTATTTCTTCAGATCAGAAATATGTGTCATTCTTAACATTGTGTGTTTTCTGCATCTTCAGCCACACCGTCTTCCTTCTCACTGGAGCTGCTCCAACAAGGGACTTATGAACCAGATGGGAGGTATACTCCCCACTCAAGACTTCCCTGCCTCGTATGTGCCAGCCAGACATGGACAGCCACAACAACCGCATCCCCATCGACGATTCAGCAGATGATGCTCACTCCTACGGAGGGCGGCAAGATAGATTGTACCCTCATCTTACTTGTGTGCAACATTTATGGCTTCGTTCTTCATCTAAGCATGGAAAATAGATTATCACTTGTCACTGTACATTCATGGTGATCTCTTACTCTTACTTCAGATAAGAGACTTGTGCAGGAGTTAACGTTGTTCCATAGTTATCGTTCCTCAGCCAAAGCTATCCCACAGACTGGTGATTATACCCCTTCTAGTATTACCTATGCTATTGTTCTGTAGTACTTTTGTGTGCCATTTAGTTAATCTCGAGTACAAACAGTATATATTTTGTAGCTATCATGTGTGCTCTCTCTTTAGTCTTTGAGGTATCATCCTGTTGCTGCTATTTAAGTGGACTCCTACTATTTATGTCGTTTCCTACATGCACTCATTACATAATCTCACTACTAGTTGTTTTCTATGCATGTCAGATATTATTGCACATAGTGATATTGAAAATCAGAACAAACCCATTAGAACAAACTTGCGGAGCAATGCAACGGCCAACATACTCGACCTCAATGATATTCAATATGACAGAATAGTTAAATGTAGTTCTTCAGAAGAGTTGTAGAGAGATAATGATTTCTATTCACCCCAGAAGGTCTTTGCTCTATCTTGACCCGTGATATGGGTAGCATCATGCATATAATGTCTTGCAATGCATTTACTCTATTGCAATGCCATGTGCTTAGCCCGCTGATCATACATGTGAATATGTCATGCCTTCCAGTTTGTCTGTACCTATTCCATTCATGATAACATCTTTTCAAATTCAAGTACTGTCATTCTACTCTGCTGCAATGCCATCTGCTTAGTTTGGACATCATCCTTCTGAATATCTCATGCATTGTTTGTCAGAAGTCGGGCTCCGGGGACCCAAAGGTTCGAACACTAGGGTGAGCTCGTTCTACTACTTCGTCTCCTACCACGGCTAAGCGACGGCGAGGCAACGGCGAGATCGCGCTAGCGAGGGATGGAGCGAGGACTCAGCGGTTTACCCAGGTTCGGGCCACCTTGCGGTGTAAGACCCTACTCCTGCTTGTGGTTGGGATTGCAAGGGGCAAGAGAATTCTTGCGTACAAGGTAGGAGATGAAGGAATCGATTCGATCTTAGGAATCGATCGGATCTTCCCTACCAAAGGCAGCTCTGCCCCCCTTATACCCGCCTTGGTCCTCTTCCCCCTCCAAAACTTAGGCGGGAAGGGTTGCCACACTTGGCGGTTTTGAAAGGGGACAGGCGCTCAGGCTATCCTGACTAAAGGCGGTCTTCGCCTGCCAAAGCATGATCCATGACGCGCCGGTGGGCTCGGTGACGACCTCCGCCCCGCGCGCCCGTCTTCTTGGTCTTCCTTCGCCGATCGGGCAACCTTTGGGGTTGCTTTGGAGAGTAGATAGCTGGCCCTGCTCCCTTAACACAAAAGGGGAAACCATCTTCATCCGCGCCTGCGGGCGCGGCCTCTGTTGCCGCTCGTCGCCGCGCTCGTCACCCACGTGATGGGCCCCAGACCACGCGGCTCCGCTGAACGGCCTCACCTTGTAAGCCATCGGGAGGATGCCTCGGGAGGCAACCTCGGGGGACCGCCTCGTGAGGGGGCCTCGGGAGGCGGCCTCGGGTGGAGCCGCTGCTGAGTCCTGCTTGCCGGCTCCCTGAGGAGGGGTCCTCGGGAGGCCGGAGCCATCGGGAGTCCGGAGCCTCGTGAGGGGGCCTCGCGAGGGGGCCGTCGGGAGGCCGGAGCCTCGTGAGGTGACTTTGCTCTGGGGCGCTCGTTGGTGGGCCGCCTATCTGGACCTCCGCCAGGTGCCACGCCCTGGGCTGCGGGCAGACGGGTCGTGGTACCCCGGGTTCCACAACCCCGACAGTAGCCCCCGGGCCCGTGGCGCGCACGTTCCCGCCTAAGGGGGGCAAAACGGCACGGGCCCTAACCGCCTGCGGGCCAGGCGCGACGCGTGGCGCACAATGTGACGGAAGGCGCCTCCACTTCCCCGCGACGCCTCGGCAACTGCCCAGGCTGACATAAAGCCTGTCCGCGCTCGGCGCAGGGCGATCATTGCCTCGCCAATGTGTTCCGCCTTGATTCCTTGTGCGCATTGAAGGCGAGGCAGCGCCGAGGGCACCCTTCTTCCCTTTATTCCTGTAACAAGTCAACGTAGCCCCTGATGGCATGAGGAAAAACGATGTCCTTTGCATTAAGTATCTTATGACTTGCTGTAATGCATGCTTATTTCCTCTCGAAGTCCTCTCGTGAGGCCTCGCTTTTCTTTCTTGTTTGCCCTGGTGCTCTACGCCGTCAGGACCCAGCCCCCGAGCGGGCCTACAGCCGTCGTTGGTATGCCCGGTCGCGATGCCTGGACAAGTCCAGGAGGTGAGGGGCCCAGGAGCTAGTAAGGGCTCCTGGGGCGCGATGCCCAGGAAGCCCCCCTTTGGCATGCAAGCGGCTCGCGCAAAAGAGAAAACGTGGGCGCTCGGTGAGATCGCAAAAAGAAAGAGAGAGCTTGAAAAACGATGAGAGCGGCTCACGAGACCTCCTCGCGAGGCTTATCTCCCTTTCTTTGCTAGCCTTGTCGCTCTACGTCGTCAGGACCCAGCCCTCGGGTGGGCTACAGCCGTCGCTGGTATGTCCGGTCGCGATGCCTGGACAAGGCCAGGAGGTGTAGGGCACTGCGAGGGGGTAAGAGCTCCTGAGGCGCGATGCTCAAGAAGCCCCCCTTTGACGAGCAAGCGGCTCATGCAGAAAAAGGAAACTCAGCGCTCAGCGTGGCAGCGGTGAGAGGAGAGCTTGAGGGGCGGTGAAAACATCTCGTGAGGTGTTTATGATACTTAGCTTTTTCGGAGGGCGGCGTCGGGCGAGCCGCCACTTGTAGGGTGTGCCTCCCGAGGTCTCCGCTCGTGAGGCCTCCGGCTGGCGTGGCTCTGTCGGGCTTGGCTCTGGAAGCCGTGCTCCTGAGGCCTCTTGAGGCTCCGAGGGGCATCCTGCCGTCGGGTTACCTCGCGAGGCACGCTCGCGAGGCCCTCCGTGTGACCTGCTCCTGAGACAATTGCAAGGCGCAAGGTCTCGCGATGGGGAAGCCGCGCGCGCTCACTGACCCACTCATGGGCGTCACACGAGAAGATAAGGCACCAAGGACCTTGGTGAGGTGGCGTGCATGGGAGCAGGCCCGCGAGCCAGAGCTCTATCACTTGGGTTTAGCGGCGCTGCAGGGACGGACCCGAGCACAGGCACCGTGCCTATCATGCGACAAGATGAGACACCAAGGACCTTGGTGAGGTGACGTGCACAGGAGCAGGCCCGCGAGCCAGAGCTCGATCACTTGGGTTTTCCAGCGCTGCTGGGACTGACCCAAGCACAGGCACCGTGTCCATCCCCCGTTCGCATGAAGCTCAGAAGGGACGCCATGAGCGTGCACGGCTCGCCATCAACGAACTGACGAAATAATAAGGTCGATTACACAACCAGAAGGAGATGCGGCTGCCGTGTCCGGCACGGGTCAGCTTGAGGTTGGTGTAGCCCGTGGGGCGCCCTCAGTTGATTGTTCCGCCAGCGCGGAGCATGGGGCTTCCACTTGGGCGTGGGCTGGAGCTCTTGCGGGCCCATCAGGCTTACGCAATGAGAGTCTCTGGTGCGTGTACAACCCTGTTTTGTTCATACTCATGGGGGCCATGAGCAGAACTTGTGGAGGGGTCGGACATTCCGCGCGTCATACGCTGAAACTCCTTCCTCCGTCCCCAGTGCGGAGCATGGGGCTTCCACATGGCGTGGGTATGATCGCGGCTCGATCGTTCCGCCAGCGCGGAGCATGGGGCTTCCACTTGGGCGTGGGCTGGAGCTCTCGCGGGCCCATCAGGCTTACGCAATGAGAGTCTCTGGGGCATGTACAGCCCTGTTTCGTTCGTACTCGTGGGGGCCATGAGCAGAACTTGCGGAGGGGTCAGACGTTCCGCGCGTCATACGCTGAAACTCCTTCCTCCGTCCCCAGCACGGACGACGCCGGGCCTGGAGACATGAGCAACCCTGAAAGGGCCTTCCCTGATGGGTGAGAGTTTGCGAAGTCCCTCTCTGGAGAGGGTCCTGCGTAGGACGAGGTCGCCGACCACGAGAGTGCGAGGGCGGATGTTGCGGCTGAGGTAGCGACGCAGGGCCTGCGGGTACCTCGCGTCGCGAAGAGCGGCCTGGCAGCGGCCCTCCTCGAGGAGCAGCTGATCAGTCTCCCGCGAGCCATCGTGACGCGCCTCGTCGAAGGCAAGGACTCGCGGGGAGCCATGCTTAAGCTCTGGAGGAAGGACCGCATCAGCTCGTAGACAAGGACACGGGAGCCTGAGCCCTGCCGAGGATGCAGGAAACCGCGCGAGGCTCCTGGTAGCCCCCAGCGCCCTCGTCAGGCTGGTTGACATCGCTCTTCCGGGGTGGCGGCGGTAGCGGCGGGAGAGCGGCGTTGGCCTGCGGGTTTACCTCACGAGGCTGATCGCGCCAGGTGGCCTCACGAGGCTGGTCGAGCCAGATGGCCTCACGAGGCCGGTCGCGCCAGGCGGCCTCACGAGGCCGGTCGCGCTGGCCCTGGCGGAAGTTGCCGTTGCCGTTGCGGCCGTCCCAACGATTGCCGCCGCGACCACCTCCACGGCCGGCGCTGCAGCCATTGCGGTCGTCTCGGCGGCCCTGGCGCTCGTCGCGGGCAGCTTGAGCTCCTGACAGTCTTCGGTGCTGTGGGAGCGGACGTTGCGAAAAGCGCAGAGTGGCCGGTTGTCCTTCCTGGGCTCGTCGTGGTCGCGGCCGCGCTTCTGTTCGGGCTACGCCGCAAGCACGGCAGGGCCCTTGCGCTTGACATCCTTGCCCTTGGCCTTGGCAGCGTCGAGCGCCGCGTCGGGGTCGTTGTGGACGAAGAGGCGGCCTTCTTCAGCCTTGGCGCACTTGTCGGCAAGGTCGAGCAGCTCGAGCACGGAGTCGAGCTCACCGTTGATGGCGAGCTTCTCGCGCATCTTGACGTCCGTGACGCCGGTGGAGAACGTGGAGATGACTGCCGCGTCAGAGGTGCGCGGGATCTTGCTGCGCACCTGGCTGAAGCGCTGGATGTACTTGCGGAGGGTCTCGTCTAGGCGTTGTCGAACACGCCGCAGGTCGTCGATAGTGAGGGAGCGGTCCTGTGTGCCCTTGAAGTTGGCGACAAACTAGCTGCAAAGCTCGGCCCACGACGAGATGGAAGCCTCGGGAAGGTTCATGAGCCAGGAGCGCGGGCCGTCCTTGAGGACCATGGGGAACCAGTTCGCCATGACCTTGTCATCGCCGTTTGCCGCCTCGACGCTTAGCGCGTAGAGCTGGAGGAACTCTATGGGGTTGGGGGTGCCGTCGTAGCGCGGAGGCAGCTCAGGCTTGAACTTCACGGGCCAGACCACGCGACGCAACTCGCGGGTGAAGGCACGGCAGCCCATGCCGCTCGAGGGGACGCTGTCAGCGAGGGCGGCGCGGTTTTGACGCCCGGCCGCTGCAACGTCCTAAACGGCCTGGTCCTGGCGCTGGCGCTGCCGCTCGAGGAGCACTCGTGCGTCGGGGGGCACGCAGCGGATGATCTGGCAGCTGGCCTTGTCTCGGTCTGGCGAGGATGCGCCATGGGACGTCTCACGAGCCCGCGCGCTGCGCTGGGGCCCGCTGTGCTCGTCGCGCAGAGGAGCCGGCGGGGGAGCGCCGTGCGCTAGGTCCCCAGCACAAGACGGCGGAGGGCGGAGCGAGTGAGAAGGCGCCGAAGCATCCCCGGCGACGTTGACAAGCTCGGTGATGCGACCGAGCCAGACGTCGTAGGCGGTGTCATCCGGACGGTAGCGGAGCAGCTCACGCGCCATGAGCAGCACGGCCTGGGGGCTCAGCGGCCCACGGTGGGCGAGGGAGGAGGCCGTGGCGGCGTGGCTATTCGCCTGCACGGAGGGGTGCAGGGAGGAGGCCTGTTGCTCGTGGGCAGCGGGGTCGGTGGCGGCAGCAGCCTCGGCTTCGGGATGGCGGGGATTGCGCGGGCCACCGGATCCGTCTGAGCCACGCGGCCAGCCCTGCGCTCGGCGCGCTCGCGATGTGCGTCGGCCATGGGGTTGGCGGAGCTGAGGGCGGAGCAGAAGAACAGTAGCGCACCCCTACCTGGCGCGGCACATGTCGGAAGTCGGGCTCCGGGGACCCAAAGGTTCGAACACTGGGGTGAGCTCGTTCTACTACTTCGTCTCCTACCACGGCTAAGCGACGGCGAGGCTACTGCGA
Source organism: Elymus sibiricus (assembly GCA_039707655.1). NCBI lineage: Eukaryota > Viridiplantae > Streptophyta > Magnoliopsida > Poales > Poaceae > Elymus > Elymus sibiricus. The sequence continues at coordinate 125,847,310 of CM077668.1, forward strand.
GAGCGCGCTAGCGAGGGATGGAGCGAGGACTCAGCGGTTTACCCAGGTTCGAGCCACCTTGCGGTGTAAGACCCTACTACTGCTTGTGGTTGGGTTTGCAAGGGGCAAGCGAGTTCTTGCGTACAAGGTAGGAGATGAAGGAATCGATTCGATCTTAGGAATCGATCGGATCTTCCCTCCCAAAGGCAGCTCTGCCCCCCTTATACCCGCCTTGGTCCTCTTCCCCCTCCAAAACTTAGGCGGGAAGGGTTGCCACACTTGGCGGTTTTGAAAGGGGACAGGCGCTCAGGCTATCCTGACTAAAGGTGGTCTTCATCGGCCAAAGCATGATCCATGACGCGCCGGTGGGCTCGGTGATGACCTCCGCCCCGCGCGCCCGTCGTCTTGGTCTTCCTTCGCCGATCAGGTAACCTTTGGTGTTGTATGGAGAGTAGATAGCTGGCCCTGCTCCCTTAACACAAAAGGGGAAACCATCTTCATCCGCGCCTGCTGGCGCGGCCTCTGTTGCCGCTCGTCGCCGCGCGCGTCACCCACGTGATGGGCCCCAGACCGCGCAGCTCCGCTGAACGGCCTCGCCTTGTAAGCCATCGGGAGGATGCATCGGGAGGCAGCCTCGGCGGACCGCCTCGTGAGGGGGCCTCGGGAGGCGGCCTCGAGAGGGGGCCTCGGGTGGAGCCGCTGCTGAGTCCTGCTTGCCCACTCCCTGAGGAGGGGTCCTCGGAAGGCCGGAGCCATCGGGAGGCCGGAGCCTCATGAAGGGGCCTCGTGAGGGGGCCGTCGGGAGGCCGGAGCCTCGTGAGGTGACTTTGCTCTGGGGCGCCCGTTGGTGGGCCGCCTATCTGGGCCTCCGCCAGGTGCCGCGCCCTGGGCCGCGGGCAGACGGGTTGTGGTACCCCGGGTTCCACAACCCCGACATTGTTGTTCGTCAGTATGTACTCCATCCGTCTACCATACCATTGTTTTTTACATTGAAGTGCTGTTGTACTGCTCTGTTGCAATGTGATCTTAGTTTGCCCATCAGACATGTGAATATGATGCCTTGCTGTTTTTCTATACCTATTCCAGCTATCATACAGTTTTACATTCAACGACTGTTTCTTTTACTCTGTTGTCCTGTCATATCCTTAGCTTATACTCCCTCTGTAAAGAAACAGTGATCTAAACACTATTATATTTCTTTACGGAGGGAGTACATCATACTCCCTCCATTTGTATTACTTGTGGCAAAGATGCATAAAAATGGATGTATCTAGGACTACAATACGTCTAGACACATCCATTTATTTCCGGATGGAGGGAGTACATGTAAATTTGTCATGCCTTTCTATTCTTCAGTACCTATTCCATCTCTCTGCCATAGGATGTTTTATAACTGAAGCACCATTCTTCTGTACAAGGCATGTAAGTGGAAGAGGGCTATGTTAGAATCTGAAGGGGCACAAACAAGTTCTTTGCAAAAGATCCAAACTCCAGGAGATAGTAACCCAACTCAAGTGTTCATCGGAACTGCTCCAGTACAGAGAAACCCAAGTCCTCCAGATAATAACCAGATTCTAGTGGCCAAAGAACCAGTCAGCTCCATTTCAACAAAAACATGTCAACTCCTTGCTAGGAAGAGTGTGCGTATCCTGGCATCATGAAATTTTATAGTATTCAGATCACATTTGATCTTATATATTCTACATCTGTCTTACACATCTTTGTTGTAGAAAATATGCTTAAAGGACAGCAAACGTTCTAAACTGGGATCGTGTTCGAGGAAAGTATCTTGCAGCAATGCTCTGCGCTCCAATGCTGATGTAAGTACCCATTGTATATCACTTTAATTTTACATCAGTATGTAGTTTATTAAGTACCATGGGCGTGAATCCAACCTTCACTACCCTACACCAATTATATGATCTAAATTTACTTGTAGCAAAATGTATAATTAAGGCGCTAATGTAGATTTTTGTAAGGGTAACTGCCTGGTAGTTTTGCATATTGAGCTGCATGATTGTACTATCTCATATATTGCACATTACTAAAATCTAGTGGTGTGGTATTTTTGCCCCATCGTTCGTCGTGTCAATGTTGCTTTCCTATAAACTTGCCCGGCTGATGATAGCAGTGCCATGTTGTGTTAATTCGGTGTAGGCTGGTGTGGTCTGGTTGCCCAAACATTCATTGTGTGAATGTTACTTTCCTATTAAGTATTAACTAACCTGGCCGATGATTTGGTGCAGGCTGCTAAAGATAATACGACAAAGTCTCAAGACAGCAAGGCAACCCCATTGTTTCTCTCCAATAAATCTAGGCAAGGTAATATGGCAATAACTCTTGATTAATCTGTTCAGTTTCCCCTCTTATTTAAGTTATGATGCAGTGGTCGAGACACTTTCCACTATCATTGATACAAGCCTACCAAAATCCCCATATGAATCTGTTCAGTTTCCTCTGTCTCGAATCCAACGGAAAAGATGTACGTTTGTGAACCAATTACTGCCTGAAGCAATGATGGAAATCGTGGAGGAATCAGAGGTGCACATTCTTGCGCAACAACAACTGATCAATGATTTCAGTGATAGTATAGCAAAGAAGAAAGAACTTGCTCACATGCTTATGGGCGTCATCCGCGCTGAGGTTGCAGATTGTGAGGTTGTAGATCGTTAAGCTCTGTTCATTTATTTGCACTGGCATCAATCTTTGATTGCCCAGTGGATGTAATTTCCTGTAATATATGCTTCGATGTGCTACGTTTTCCCTTTTATGCATATATTTGCTTAGCACGGGGTTGCACCCGAGCTTTCTCGGCCGAAACCTCAACTGGCGGCAAACAAGCCAAAATATGCAGTGAAATTAATAACTGGAACAATGCGACGTGGGCCCTTCTTCTAGGGGAACGGCCCAGGGCCTGTAATGGCCCGGTAGTCAGCCTGCAGTTACTAGATGGGCTCTACCACAGTCCATAATTGTTCCTCGTAATGGGCTCAAAGTAGTAGCTGGGCCCAAATCGACGTGGGCCTTCGATGGACTGTATTCGGCCCTGTCATTCAATGAGCTTGTAGCCATGTAGGAAATTTAGTAGGCCCAATTAGTTGATGGGCCGTTAGCAGGCCAAAACCTCGATTGGGCTCCAACTGTGGAAACGGGCCTACGGGCCCTTAGCAAGCCGAAATAGATCAAAATTACTACTTGGCCCATTCTGAGTCGGGCCATTAACAGGCCGAAAACCAATCGGGCCATAAGTGGGTCCATATACAAAACGGGCCTTTAACAGGCCAAAAGTCATATTGGGCTGGAATTGGTCCATGGAGAACATGGGCCGTTAAGAGGCCGAAAGTCAGTTCGGAATGTAAATGGCCCAACTACGGTGTGCGCCGTTAACAGGCCGAAAGATACACCTGGCTGGAAGTTGGCCTAAACCCCTAATGGGCTGCTAAAAGGCCGAAATACGTACTGCCAGGAAATTGGCCCATGCCTATATTGGGCGTCTAACGGGCCGAAAGTCGTACAACCTAGAAATTGGCCCATCTCCATAATGGGCCTCTAACAGGCCGAAAGAACCTCGGCCGGCAAATGAGCCCAAAACATAGCGGGCTGTTAACGGGCTGGAACAGAAGATGGGCCACAATGGTGTCAAATCGTTAACGGGCCATTGACGGGCCGAATTGGCATATCTCGTATGGGCCGTTTTTGTAAATGGGCCAGACAAAAGTAGGCCATAAATGGGCCGGCCCGCTTATTTCGACTGAGCCGGCCTTTTTAGCTAAATGGGCCTGTTTTGGGCCGTGCCACATGTCACTTTTCCATAGGCGCGTCTCATCCATTGGGTGGATGACATCTGTCACGACGCTGAGCGGACATGTGGATCGGCCGGTGAATGAGAATTTTACACGTGGAAAATCCCCATTGGTCAGGGCTGTTAACGGGTTATCGGATCCAAACGGGAACCCGATAGCTTAACGGCGACCCGTTACGGTGGATGCCACGTGTCGGTCACCCTTGACGAAAACACTTCCATGATACGACATTTATCGTCATGGAAGTGGACACTTTCATGATGATAATTTCAGTATTGTCTTGGAACACTTCTACGACAGCACAGGTATGACTATCTTGATTCTGTCAAAAAATTGTCACGGATGTACATGCATGACAGAAAACTTGACCTACTGTGACAAAGACGTATCATCACGGAAGTGTTTTCTTTGTAGTGAGCGCTTCCCCATTTCCGGGAAGGACTTTTAGCTTACAAATCCACCATATAAACACACGAAAGGCAGGAGTAGGGTATTACACAACCATGCGACCCGAACCTAGGTAAATCATCGTGTCCATTTCATACATTTTAGTAGTGTAGGTCGAAACCTTCGTGCCCCATCCACGAACCAGCAAAGGGACATTTACAGTCCACAGTGTCACGCGCGTGTCCTGCACACGCCTGCCAACATCCGGCGTGCCAGGCAGGGGGGCACTCATGCGGATCTACATCGACAAAGGCGCCGGCGTCTCATACAACGCCAGATTTGTCAGTGCCTTCGCCGACCTCCTCACCAACACGCTGTCGGGATGGCACCGCCGAAGACCCGTAGCTCAGCAAAGGGCAAAGGCGCGGTGGCGAAGCCTCGACCCCGGCCCCAAGCCGCAGAAGACCCTGTGGTCCGGAGTTCATAGAGCCTCGGGTTACATGGTCAACCGGCGGCCGGGAGCAAGAGCGCGACGGCCGCGAACCGCCCTTCCCAAGCTAGTGCTGCGGGGAATTGCTCTCCCACTCACACTCCTGGTCAGTCCCCGCAGCCTTCGAGGGCTGTGTGGAATGATCTGGGAGGTATACCAATGCCGGGCCCAGGCGGGGGCACGACACACCCCTCCAAGCATCTGTCCAAGATGGCGAACGAGCGTCGACGCCACTCCCTACCACGGGACAGCCTCGCGTCTCCGCGAGAGGGCGCCACCACTCCTTCGGGTAGCCACACCAGAGGCTCCAGGCTATCTTGAGCTTATGACGGTATTAACACGCCCGCCGAAGCTCTGGCCCGAGCTCGTCTGTTGCTCGGTTACCCGCCCGAGGCCAATAGGGCAGAGGCTTGGGGAGCTACTATTTAGAGTCTGATCGACTACGTTGGTCCGATCGAGAGAGGAGGAGCATCCATGCCCCAGCTTTGCTCCACTCGGACCAATAATGACAGCTGCCGGAGCCAATGGCACGTGACATCGGCTCAGTCCCCATGACGCCCAGCCCAGGCTCGGTCGCATGGTGACTGTGAACACCCGGTGTCGATTGCATCGTCCCTCCCGAGGCGCCATCTAGACCAGCGTCAGACTATCCGTGATCGTCAAGGCCAAGATGCGCGCACCCACATTGAGAGACGTCGGGAAACTTGTTGCCAATCCAATGCGCGTGCGGATCTTGAAGACACCGAGTACTCCAACGAGGACATGGATGACTTGCCTTACGGGGCAGGTTGTGCCGCGTTCACTCCAGAGTTATGCCGCGTCAAATGGCCGAGGCGGTTTCGTCCGGATCTTTCCGTCTAGTACGACGGGAAGACCAACCCTACTGAGTTCCTCAGCATCTACACCATCGTTATTGTGGCTGCTGGTGGCAGAAAGCGAGCGCTTGCCAACTAGTTTCCCATGGCCCTCAAGCCCAACGTCCGCTCATGGCTCATGAATCTTCTAGTGAATTCCATTTCGTCATGGGATGATCTATGCAAGCAGTTCATGGGTGCCTTCCAAGGAGGGTTCAAGTGGCCAAGGATGCCTAGCGATTTGCACCTTCTTGTGCAGAAGCCGGGGGAACCATTGCGCAAGTAGATACAATGCTTCAACCAAGTGCAGCACAATATCCCTGACATCGATCTAGATGCGATCATTACCGCATTCCATGCGAATGTTCGTTATCCCAAGATGAGGGAGAAGCTCAACACTTGCAAGGTGCGCACCGTCGCCGACCTCTTTCAACTCGCTGACAAGTGCGCCCATGCGGAAGAAGGGAGGAGGACACCCGAAGACGGCATCAACGATGCCAAAGCAGGAGTCGACACTTCCTCCGGCCATCCCAAACGCAAGCACCAGAAGCGCAAGAACAAGATGGTACTGGCGGTGGAGTCACCCGGCAAGAAACCCGAGGCCAACAACAAGCGTGGGGACCGAACCGCAGGCGGCGGTTTCAAGGGCCCCTATTGCAATATCCATCATTCCTCCGACCATGATATTCAAGAATGTCGTCAGGTGGAATACCTAGCTGAGAAGCAGAAGAAGGAATACGTGAGGCGGGACAAGGAAAGGAAGACAAAGGATGAAGCCGGGGGCTTCACGAAGAAGGACAACAAGCAAGATGATTGGCCCGCCAGAGGCCGTGACAAGAGGAATGGGAGTGACGTGGATGATGTGGACAAGGAAGAGGCCGTTGAGTTTCAAAAAGCTAAGGCCGTGGCATGCGTCCAGGGGGGAGAATTTTCTCACGTCTCTCACTAGAAGTTCAAGAAGTTCTCTCGTGAAGTAAACGCCATTCAGCCCACACTTGAAGCTCAGCGTCCCCTCAAGTGGTCACAGACACCCATCACATTCAACACTAGAGACCTTCCAGACCATACTTTAGGCATTGGAGTGCTTCCAATGTTGGTAGCCCCGAAGATACGGAATCTGAAGGTCACCAAGATGCTAGTCAATGGGGGATCAATCCTAAACCTCATCTCCACCAAAATCCTCAAGAAGCTCCAACTCAGAAGAGGATCTCCAATAGACGGGGACGTTTCACGGGGTCAACCCAGGGAAGACCAAATCCAAGGGGCAGATCACATTGCCCATTACGTTTGGTATTCCCATCAACTTTAGGACTGAGAAGATTGTCTTTGACATTGTGGATATACCCTTGTCCTACAACAACATCTTGGGACGCCCAGCACTTGCGAAGTTCATGGCGGCATCCCATTACGACTACAGTACACTGAAAATGCCAGGCCCCCAGGGGATAATCACTATTAGGACAGATAGGAAGGATGTAGTGATGTGTTTGGAAAAGGTGTACAAGGATTTGGTTGCCACAACTACCTGTAGTCTTGAAACACTCATCGTGTCCGAGGCTTCCGAGAAGGGCAACAACCAAAGCGTTCTCGGGGGCGAAGTCAAGGCTTCCGGAAAAGACACCATTCGTAGCGTTCCCGGAGGAGATCAGGCTCCCGGCAAACGCGCAGAACCGTATGTTTCTGGGAAAGACAACATCTCGTCGATGGAGAAGAAATAGAAGTTGGCCACTAACGCTTTCACTAAGAAGGTCGCGGTGCGGGCGGACGGGTCTGGTGCTTTCACTATAGGCACCACCCTCTCCGACAAATAGGAAAGCGTGCTCGTTGCCTTGTTGCATGAAAATGATGACGTGTTTGCTTGGCAAACGTCAGATATTCCCGGAGTTCCCAGGAAGGTAATCGAGCACCACCTAGCTGTATCCCCGGACGCCCGACCTGTCAAACAAAAAGTGAGGAAACAAGCCCCAGATCGCCAACAATTCATCATTGACAAAGTTGAGAAGCTGAAGTAGGCCGGATTCATCAGAGAGGTGTTGCACCCTACGTGGATAGCTAGTCCCGTGGTCATTCCGAAGGCTAATGGAATCTTGAGGCAAATAAGGTTTGCCCCAAGGACCCGCTCCCGCTCCCGGGGATCGACCAAATCATGGATTCCATCGCTGGGTGCGACCTACTTTCATTCCTCGATGCTTGTTACGGATACCATCAAATTCTGATGGCACAAGAAGACGAAGAGAAGACCGCGTTTATTACTCCATCAGGCGCGTACTGTTATGTACAGATGCCTTTCAGACTAAAGAACGCTGGTTCCAGCTTTCAGAGGGCTGTGCAGATCGGGTTTGGACCACAATTGCATCGCAATGTAGAAGCTTACATGGATGATATTGTCGTCAAGACCCGACAACAACCCACCCTCATTGAAGACCTGGAGGCAACTTTTGCCAATCTCCGCAAGATGAAGCTGAAGCTCAACCCAGAGAAGTGCATCTTCGGCATACCATCTCGAAAACTACTCGGATTCTTCATAACTCACCGTGGGATTGAAGCCAACCGAAACAAGATTGAAGCGATCGAGCGGATTCAGGCACCCAAGCGCATCAGGGACGTCCAGAGGCTGAATGGATGCTTGGCTGTGCTCAGGAGATTCATTTCGAAGCTCGCCGAGAGAGACTTGCCATTCTTCAAGGTCTTAAAGAAAGCCGGACCCCTGAAGCGGAAGCAACCCTCCAGTAATAGAAGAAGTATCCCTCTTCCCCTCCAATACTGGTGGCCCTGAAGCCCAATGAGAGGGTGCTCTTGTACGTGGCTGCCACCAATCAGGTGGTGAGCTCGGCCCTAGTAGCGGAGCGAGAGGAAGATCAAACTACGACGGAAGATCAAGCTACGGCGGCAGAACCCAGTACCAATCAACCGGAGTCATCAACATCAGCTGGTCAAAAGCAATGCCCCTCCCCAAAGAAGTTACCCATGCAGCGCCCGGTGTATTTTGTCAGCTCATTGCTACAAGTAGCTGCTACAAGATACCCCGACATCCAGAAAATCCTTCTGGGTGTCGTGGTCACTTCCCAGAAACTCAGGCATTACTTTCAAGCTCACCCAATCGTTGTGGTTACTTCCTTTCCATTGGGACGTATCCTCCACAGTAGAACGGTGATGGACCGCATCACTGAATGGTCTCTGGAGCTTTCGGAGTTCGACATCAAGTATGAAAGAACTCATGTCATCAAGAGCAGAGTGTTGTCGGAATTCATCGCCGAATGGATAGCAACACCTGAAGATCCGGAGCCCACTTCCTTACCCGAGAAGGAAGATATGGATGATTGGGTAATGTACTTTGATGGTTCGTTCTCTCTTGAGGGTGCAGGGGCTGGCATCGTTCTAGTCTCCCCCACCAACGAACACCTCAAGTATGTTATCCAAATGCTCTACACCGGTCCTCAAGCAACCAACAACACTGTAGAGTATGAAGGTTTGCTTGCCGGTTTAAGAGCAGGAATTGGATTGGGCATAAAGAAGCTGATTGTGAAAGGGCAATTCTCAGTTAATTGTGAGGCAAGTTAATAAGGACTATCAATGCCCGCAGATGGAAGCGTATGTGGATGAAGTGAGAAAATTGGAAAGCCACATTGATGGTCTGCGCATGGAGCACATCCCCCGTACTCAAAACTTTGCTGTAGACGATCTATCGAAGTTGGCCGCTCGAAAAGCACCCGTGGGACCGGGTATTTTCGTGCAGAGACTCACTCAGCCGTCAGTGCTTCCCTCTCCCGGCAAACGGAAAAAAGCCCATGGTCACACCCGCGAAGGATCCCTTCCCGGGTGAGACACTGTCTGACACACCTAAAGACAAATCTAAAGACTCACCTTCAGTCAACTATGCTGTGTGTGCAGTAGTGACACACATCCCAGAATGGGCAGCTGAGGTGGCTAAATATCTCCAAGGAGACGAGCTACCTGGGAAGCATGAAGACGCCAAAAGGGTATCTCGTCAAGCCAGCATGTACCTCTTCATGGAGGGAAACCTCTATCGAAGACAACCCAACGGAGTGAAATTGTTGTGCATTGCCAAGGAACAAGGGCGAGCTCTCACTACAAAAAAAAGATACATCCGTGACATTATGGCCCAAACGAAAAAAAATATGTCATGTATGTGACACTTCTATAACGATAATTGTGACAAAAAGACGTATCATCATAGATGTGGTGGGCTCCTACTTCTATGACAAAAAATTATGACAGAAAATAGGCTTTTCATCCTGGGCGGGCCGGAGACGCACCTGCATGACATTCTTTGGGCCGTCCATGACGTAAAAAATCATGGTAGAAGTGAGGGCTAGGAAATTTTCGGGGAGTTCCCGGTTACGGTGGGCACTCGGTGGGTGGTCGGGGCCGAGCGATGCACTGTGGTTTGCGCATTTCTCTCGTACGTGCGTGTGTGCGAGGCGTTCACTAACTGAACCCGAGCGAGGCATTCTCTTACTGAACCCAAGCGATTGATCGATCCCTCGCACTACTACGTACCGAACACGAGCGATCGATACCACTATGTACTGAAGCTGATCAATCCCTTCGCTGCTAACTGAACCTGAGCGATTCCTTCACTGCTAACTGAACCCGGCTGATTCCTTCGCTACTAACTGAACCCGAGCGATCGATCGCTGCTGCTTACTGAAGCCGATCGATCGATGCGTTGCATCGAGCCCTCATGCGAGACGTAGCCGGTTGGTTGCCTCTCAATGAACAGTGTTTGTTGCTGCCACGCACGCGATACGTAGAACGAGTCGAGACTTGCATTAATCGATCGAGCCCCTTTGTGAGAGACGTGGTGAGTTAACCTAGCCGGTTGGTTGGCTGTGGATGAACAGTCCCGTTGTTGCCGCCCGCTCATATGCCCCACCCCAGCCGGTGGGTTGGCCGTGGATGAATAGTACCCTGGCCGTGTGAAGGTGGTTGGCACTGAATGAACAAGACCCTGATCGATCGAGGAGGCCATGCCGCGGTACGCATCACCCTAGCCGGTTGGGGTGGATGAATAGGAGCCTGTGAAGGCCGTAGGCAGTTGCGGATGAACCGTAGCCCGTGGAGGCGCGTGGTTGGAAGTCAACGGTGATGAATAGTAGCCCGTGGAGTCCCATTTTGCGGTACGCCACACCCCTCACGATGAACAGGACCCTCATTTCGACCGTAGGCGGTTGGAGAGAAGTCCATTTCCTCCATTTTGCGGTATGCCACAACCCTCCCGATGAACAGGACCCCGTTTCGACCGTACGCAGTTGGCGAGAAGTCCGTTTCATCCGTTTTGCGGTACGCCACACCCCTCCCGATGAACAGGACCCTGTTTCGACTACAGGAGGTTGAACAAAAGTCCGTTTCCCCCGTTTTACGGTACGCCAAACCCCCAACCGATGAACAGGACCCTGTTTCGGCTGTTCCGTCCAAGACGGTTGGCTCCCGATGAACAGGACGCATTCCGACCCAGTCGGTTGCCTCCCGATGAACATGACGCTGTTTCTCCGTTCCGGCCCAGCCGGTTGGCTGCCGATGAAAAGGAGGCTGTTGCTACCGCCCGTTGCCTCTCCATGTACACGAGCCCTGACCGTACGTATGCGCGAATACGCGTTCGAGAGCCCGCCCATATGTACGTATGTGGCCGTATATTTTGCAGCGTGGCTATACGTATGTGTACACGATTTAGACGGGACTGCGTGAACTGCTACCGCTCCTTACTCAGCCACGGTTCATCGTGGCAGAGAGACCGATCGACCAGTATGTACGTACACGTTTGCGACCAGAGAGATAATGCTACGTACGCTCTGACCTGGTGGGTCCCAAGTGTCAGGGGGAATAAGGAGACACTTCCTTCCGTGCGAATATATAGCTGGTGGGTCCCAGCTATCATGGGGAGGATTCGATTTTTTTTGCGTAATAAGAAGGCACTTCCTTGCATGCGAAGATGTAGCTGGTGGGTCCCAGCTGTCAGGGGGAGGAACCGTTTTTTTCGTGTAATAAGGAGGCAGTTCCTTTTGTGCGAAGATATAGCTGGTGGGTCTCAGCTGTCAGGTGGAGGAATCATATTTTTTGCCCGTAATAAGGAGGCACTTCCTTGCGTGTGAAGATGTGGCTGGTGGGTCCGAGCTGTCAGGGGGAGGAAACATTTTTTTTTCCGCCAATAAGGAGGCACTTCCTTGCGTGCGAAGATGTAGCTAGTGGGTCCCAGCTGTCTGGGGGAGGAAATGCTTTTTTTTCACGTAATAAGGAGGCACTTCCTTGCATGCGACCATGGACCTCGTGGGTCCCAGCTGTCAGCCTCTCCACATATAGTCCACTTTCGATGGCGGTCGTTTGTTAACCACATTGACGACACCGTACTGAGAGTAACAAGGCAGTGGACGACGGCGAGGCCTAGGAAGGGAATGACTCGGAGCCGGGGAAGACTCGGCAGTGGTTGCCCACGCGAAGGGGAGTACGGGGGTTTACTGGTTCGGCTGCGGTGTGAGGCTGCCGTCGCCGGAGAATAACAAGAGGTGTGGGTGAGGAGAGGGATAGCCTGGCCAACAGTGGGAGTAGGGTGGGGCAGTGAGGCCCGCGTGGCAGCACAGCCGGCCACGGGAGACTGGAGCAGGCGATCCCGCCGGCGCTGGTTTGGGCGGCTGGAGCAAGAAGATCAGATATTGAAGAAGCAGCACGGCCGTTGGATTAACATCCAATGGTCACTGCAGCTAGAATCGTTTGTTGACTAAGTTGACAATGCCCTGCGTACGCGTCAACTTAGTAGGACCACAAGCCAGCCTCCAAATCTGGTGGGTCCCAGCTAGTAGGGGGAGGAATCATTTTTCTTGTGCATAATAAGGAGGCACTTCCTTGTGTGCGACCATGGACCTCATGGGTCCCAGCTAGCAGCCTCTCCACGTACAGTCCTCTTCTGATGGATGTCGTTCATTGACGACGCCGTGCCGAGAGCACCAAGGCGGTGGATGACGGCGAGGCCTAGGAAGGGAACGACCCGGAGCCAGGGAAGATTCGGCAGTGGTTGACCACGTGGAGGGGAGTACGAGTGTTTACTGGTTCGGCTGCGGTGTGAGGCTGTCGTCGCCGGAGAATAACATGAGGTGTGGGTGAGTAGAGGGATGTCCTAGCCAGCTATGGGAGTAGGGTGGGGCGGTGAGGCCTGCACGGCAGCACAGCCGACCACTGGAGGCGGGAGCAGGCGGTCCCGCCGGCGATGGTTTGGACGTCTGGAGCAAGAAGATCAGAGATTGAAGAAGCAGCACGGCCGTTGGATTAACATCCAACGGTCACTGCTGCTAGATTCATTTGTTGACTAAGTTGACAAAGCCTTACGTACACGTCAACCTAGTAGGCCCACAAGTCAACCTCCAAATCTGTCGCAAACATCATACAACCCATTTGCTATTATTTTTAATAATTTACATCCCATTTGCTAATTCTTAACGAGTTTATTGCAGCACATATTCTTTTTGTTAGCATTACAGCCCATATTCTGGCCACATTTAAAAATTTCAATGAAAAATTTCATATTTTGGTGGGGTCCGAACTGTTTTTAATCCCGAAATTTCTAGTGAGAGTCAAATTAATTTTTTTAAAATTATATTAATTTAAAACCAAATGAAATTTTCCCCGCAAAAAAATCAATGAAATTTAAAATATCAAAATCCGAAAAAAGTAATTTGAAACTAATTGCCTATTTGTTGTATTATTTTGAATTTATAGCCGATTTCTTATTACTTATAGCCTATTTTCTGGGCAAGCCGAATGCATCCCTCCTCGTCTTGAAAAATTTCCAGCCCAACAGGGCGGAGAAAAGCAAGTAGCTAGGCCTCCGTTGGGTATTCTGCAAAAAACAAAAAAGCTGGGCATATTCTGCAAAAAGCAAAAAAGCTGGGCAAGCCATTTTCAGAAAGAAAAAAACAACTGGGCTGGTCATGGGGTAATATGGTTAAGTTGTTCGCCTTCTTTCAGTTGCTGATTTTTTTAAGAGTTTGGTTAATGATCTTCCAATTTGATTCATCCAGAAAAGGGAAGATTCTTGTGATTTGTATTTCTGGGAAGTTGCTGATGTGGGGGAATGGAACTATGAGGATTATTTGGTTAGCCGAGTAATCCCAATACCAGCAGGCTGGGGTGTTGGACAAGTAACTAAAAGAATGGCAGAAGAGGAAGATGCAGAGCAGAAGGTTAAAGATGCAGTTCATCAGATCATGGCCAAGCAACAGTTGCTGAATGACCTTGGCAACAATGAGGAGATGAAAGAGCTTGTGAAGATAATGGGCAAGATCGTTGTGCTCTGCAGGATGATTGTCTCTTTATTTGCAGTGTATGTAGCACTCATGATGTATTCAGTGGCTCTGACATGAGCACTTTCCTGAAACTAGTAATGAATGAAACCTGTTTAGCAGGCTGGGTGTCTATTGTTGTGAACATATAATGATTTCTATTAACGGAAATCGGGGGCCATCGCCTTTTGCTAATAAATAAATAAATTAGTAGAGGCCCTATTGGGTCAGCTTTGTTCCCATTGCAAGACGTTCAGCAAATTGCAGTACAACAACAAACTCCCATAAGCTACATTGCGGTTATACAATCATCAAATACAAGTTTCACAGCAAAATATGAGTACTACTAAACAACAATGTCATCATGTTTCAGTCATCATACAATCACCAAACACAAATCAACATACATAATAAGTGATGTTCTCACAGCAAAATACTAAACAACAACTTCATCAGGTTTCAGTTGTCATAGCAAACACAATTTCACATAGTAGATAATAAGTCATCTTCTCACATGCAAATAAGACAAAAGCAATCTAATCATCATCCGCAGCAGTAGCATCAACATCTTGACCATGTGTATCAGTCTGAATCATAATTCCCCCAGTGTCATCTTCTTCACCATCAATGTCCTCGAATGTTGGCTTCTTATTGATCAACTCATCTACTTCCACAGCCCGACAGACAATCTTTTCTCCAACCTTATTGATGTGATGGTCTGCAAACATATCATAAAAATTTGTGGAATCCTATACATCAGCAGCAGTGTAAGCATCATCTTGTTGTGCAACTTCATTAAACGAATTCCTCTGCTCAAACTTTTGCAATACTCTCCAGTCTTGGTTACGTGCATATGTGTCTTCCAAGAAAAATATCTGTGTTGCTTGATTTGCCAAAATATAAGGCTCGTCGGTGCGGTAGGCCGCCTTGACATTGATGGATTTAAAATAATCATCAGCTTTGGGTTTTGAGATCTTGGTAAACTGGTTATACCAACGACAGCAAAATAGAACCACGCACCAATGAACCTCAAAACTGGAGATATACTGCAACTGAACAATGTCTGTTATGTTAGCATACATTTCAGTTGTCACTTTCTTGTGCGTATCTGTGCTCATGATGGCACTGTTTTGTGTCTTCCTGCCTTCGTCATGTGCAAGGGTGTTGTAGCACACATCTCCAACAACGCAAGATGCATAATGTCTTACCCGAGTATCTGGACCCATTGCTAGTGCGTAAAGGGTATCCCTAACTGCCTGCCCCTCCTCCCACATCTTCTTAACCTACAGTTAGAAAATAGACAAGATGATCATCTTATGTACTCAATATATTAAAAAAACTGACAGTGCAATTCAAAAGCTTACACGGCTCTTCAACCATTTCGCAAATCCTTCCCTAACCCGTTTGTCAATGTTTCTTGGATTTTGCGCCAGTAACTCCTCTTCGTACATGCTGCAGAATGTAGTGATCGCCTCAAACATCTAAATATATAAGAATATGCTGCAAGTTTAGTAGATTACGATGTATAAGCTGCAGTACTTAGCATTTACCCGATATAAGGTAGAATCTCAGGACAGTTATTCAACACATACCAAACCATTTTGTCCAAATCTTTAGGTTTGTCATCTTGTCAACTCTTCCCTGTTACTCGAACAGAACGATCGAAAACATTGAGCTCAGGATTGTTTTCGTCCACCTTTTTGCTAGGCTGATCAGCTTTTTCAATGTATCTTGAGTAGAATGTCAATGCTTCTGTAGCAATGTAGGCCTCTGCAATGGAACCCTCAGGTCTAGCTCTGTTCCTAACATAGCCCTTGAAAGTGCCTAGCCGCCTTTCAATAGGGTACATCCATCCATACTGTACTGGACCTCTAAGTAGTGCCTCATCAGGTAGATGAACAGCCAAATGCACCATCACATCAAAGAAGGCTGGAGGATATATCTTCTCAAGGTCACATATGATAGTTGGTATCTTGTCTTTAAGACGCTCCACAACATCTATCCTGATATTTCTACTGTAGAGTTCCCTAAAGAATTGTCCCAACTCTGCAACTACTCTATATAAGTTAGGGAGGCCCAATCCTATAAGGAGAACAGGTAAAACCCTTTGAAGTAGGACGTAGCTTTCATGAGTTTTCAACCCTTGTACCTTGGTTCCATCTGCACTGATTTTCCTTTCAGGGTTGGAAGCAAATCCATGTGGGAATCTCACACGTGACAAGACCTTGCATAATTCTTTTCTTTTTTGCTTGTCCAAGACGTACACAGCTAGTGCCATATCCCGTGATGCACCATCATTTTTCACCTGTGATGAGTGATATTTTTACACTCATTTCACCTTTGTTTATACCGAGATATTTCATTTAATAAGAGATATTCGCTCTGATATTATCACTAATGGCTAATAAGGGCAAGGGATTCCACAAATCCTCTCTTTGATGTGTTTCCACAGGAACTGGGCTAAAAAGGGAAGAAATCAAGTATGGAAATGGAATGGAAGAAGAATAGAGGAAGAAGCAATCAACAGGAGGCGTTTCTACAAAGACAGAACAAAAGACGGCATTCCATATGGGCGCAAACGCCCGTATGAGCGCCCGTTTGGCGTGAATTCTGAGGCAGATTGTCTACCTGAACAACTTTTATTAAAGGGACCTCGTCGAAATGTGAACAGAACATCGAGCAAAAGGACGAGCACATGAGCCAGAACCTCTTCTTCATCCACAACCCTAGCCGCCGCCATCTCCACCACCACCATAGTGCTCTTCCATCCCATTCATACTTGTAATCGTGCATCGCACAAGGCATCCATTGTAAAACATATTGCAATCAATCTCAAGATGTGTTCTTCAATGTTTTCTTCTCACGATCTGATCTCCATGTGTGAGTAGTTCGGTAAGGTATGGGTTGAGGCATAAGCCTTGCAACCCGAGGTATTTGTTGAGGGGATCAATGGAAGACTTTGATATAACGTCCCGTATGTGTGAAATAAAATTGTTCCATGAAGATTTCTCTTGTCTTGTCCGCGATCTTCATCCCTATAGGTACCCAGGATTAGGGAGATTGAGCACCGGTGAGGCTAGGAGCAAGGAGACCGTGAAGTGTCATACCGAACACCGGTGACAGTAAGGTTCAGCTGGGTAACATGGATCATATCCATGGAGAGAAATGAGGTGTAGTCATTAAACGCCCAAAGCTCTTGTCTGATTTCATTATCTTAATTATCGAGGCAACCCCGTGCGACGGATAGGGCCTGCGGTAGGACAAATGATTCTTGATGCAGGACTCGTGCCGATCAAGATGTTATTTGGGCACACACCCCACTTCGATTCGTAACAAGCACATCTCGATGGGTGACTTCTGATGACCCACAAGTATAGGGGATCAATCATAGTCCTTTCGATAAGTAAGAGTGTCGAACCCAACGAGGAGAAGAAGGAAATGACAAGCGGTTTTCAGCAAGGTATTTTCTGCAAGCACTGAAATTATCGGTAACGAGTAGTTTGCTGCAAGATAATTTGTAACAAGTGACAAGTAGAAATAGTAACTAAGATGCAGCAAGGTAGCCCAATCCTATTTGTAGCAAAGGACAGGCCGGAACGATCTCTTATAATAAGCTAAACGTTCTCGAGGACACATGGGAATTTCATCTAGTCACTTTCATCATGTTTGTTTGATTTGCGTTCGCTACTTTGATAATCTGATATGTGGGTGGACCAGTGCTTGGGTGTTGTTATTACTTGAACAAGCCTCCCACTTATGATTAACCCCTCTTGCAAGCATCCGCAACTACGAAAGAAAAATTAAGATAAATCTAACCATAGCATTAAACATATGGATCCAAATCAGCCCCTTACGGGATAGCGCATAAACTAGGATTTAAGCTTCTGTCACTCTAGCAACCCATCATATAATTACTACTCCACAATGCATTCCCTTAGGCCCAAAGATGGTGAAGTGTCATGTAGTCGACGTTCACATGACACCACTAAGAGAATCAACAACATACATATCATCAAAATATCGAACGAATACCAAATTCACATGATTACTTATGACAAGACTTCTCCCATGTCCTATAGAACAAAAGTAACTACTCACACATATAATCTTCCACCAAATAAACCAACTAGCATCAACTACTAGATGTAATCAACACTACTAGCAACCCACAGGTACCAATCTGAGGTTTTGAGACAAAGATTGAATACAAGAGATGAACTAGGGTTTGAGATGAGATGGTGCTGGTGAAGATATTGATGAAGATTGGTCCTCCCATGATGAGAGGATCGTTGGTGATGTCGATGGCTTCGATTTCCCCCTCCCGGAGGGAAGTATCCCCGGCGGAATCGCTCCACCGGAGAGCAAAAGTGCTCCTGCCCAAGTTCCGCCTCGAGACGGCGGCGCTCCGTCCCAAAAGTCTTCTCCTTATTTTTTCTAGGGCAAATGGGCTTATATACCAGAAAATGGGCACCGGAGGCTGGCCTGGGGGGGTGGCGCGCCCGGGTGCCTCGTGGGCACCTGGGTGGCCCCCTCTGGTACTTCTTTCTTCCAATATTTTTTATTTATTCCAAAATAAATCTCTGTGAAATTTCAGCTCATTTGGAGATGTGCAGAATAGGTATCTCTGACATAGCTTTTTCAGGTCCAGAATTCCAGTTGCCGGCAATCTCCCTCCTTATGTAAATCTTGCATATTAAGAGAGAAAAGGCATTAGAATTGCTCCACAAAGTGTTATATTGATTAAAAACACTATAAATAATAGTAGTAAAACATGATGCAAAATGGACGTATCAACTCCCCCATGCTTAGACCTCGCTTGTCCTCAAGCGAAAGCCGATATCGATAATCATGTCCACATGTTTAGAGAGAGAGGTGTCGATAAAAACAAAATACAGACATAGTAGCATCATGATCATTATTATAACAACAATATTCATTATCATAAAAATTCTCATGAGCAAGTAACAATTCATCACAACAACGAAGTATAAGACATAAACTTTCTTGAAAACTAACAAACTATGTTCTTAGTCAACAATGCAATTGCAATTCATCATATTTTCAGGAAGGGTCTCATGTAGGAGCTTTTCAGCAAGTCCACATACTGAACCATCATTTAGTCTTCTATGATTGCTAACACTCACAACATATATATGGAGCAAAGAGTTTCAGCCAGACACATAGAAAGATAGGGGCTTATAATTTCGCCTCCCAACTTATTCACCTCAAGGATAATGTCAACAATAATAACTCATGATCACTCATATCCAACTGGATATATATGCCTAGATCTTCCCCACCACATGATGCTTGCAAAAGAGAAAAATAAAAAGGAATAGAGGAGAACACTATTGACTCTTGCATAAAAAGTAAATACATAAAAGTAAAAGATAGGCCCTTCACAGAGGGAAGCAGAGGTTGTCATGCGCTTTTTGTTGTTGGATGCACAAGCTTTTAATGCAAAGGAACGTCACTTTATATTGCCCCTTGTGATAGCAACCTTTATTATGCAGTCCGTCGCCTTTATTTCTTTACCATCACAAGTTCGTACAAAGCTTATTTTCCCTTACAATAAAAGTTCATACATATTTAGGGGCAATTTTTATTGCTTTTTGCACCGATGACAACTTACTTGAAGGATCTTATTCAATCCATAGGTAGATATAGTGGACTCTCATGACATGAAACTGGGTTTAAGGGTTTTGGATGCACAAGTAGTATCTCTACTTGGTGCGGATTTTTGGCTAGCAAAGATATTGGGCAAGCACCACATGTTGGAGGATCTGTGACAATATAACTTCTATGTGAATATAAGCAAACATGATTCATTACATTATATTCTTGTCCAACGTCAACAATTTGACATAAAATACTCAATGGGGGCTCACAATCATAAAAGATGTCCAAGATAGTGTATTTGTATGTGAATCTTCTCTTCCCTTATTAATTTTTCATGAATTGCATCATTGACCAATGCTATGTTTGTTAACTTTCAATAAATTTTATCACTTATGCTTTTCTTTATGTAATGTCATTACTTTCCATAAGATTAGCATATGATCTTTTTCATTATTTTCATTGCTAGGATTGAAACATAAAAGTAAAGAAGCAAAAACTCAAACTACTCTTTATTATATAACTCTCAACTCAATTACATAGATAGATAGATCACAAAACTAGCACTCGAAAATAGATCATACTAAACTTGTATTCAACTAAATCACGAAATAACTAAGGATCGAACTAAAAATAGGTAAAGATGATAAAAGTGATGGTGATACGATACCGGGGCACCTCCTCCAAGCTTGGCACAAGCCAAGCGGAGTGCCCAAACCCATGTACTCAAGTTTCCTTCTTCGGTGATGGTGGTGGTGATGAAGTGGTGAGCCTATCCTTCAGCTTTAGCAGATACTCCAATTTACGGTTGATGCTCCGAAGGGCGATGGTTTGCTCTTCCTACAAAATAACTGTTTCAAGGACTCTTAGGGCTTCAATTACGGATGGGGAAAGATGATCATAGAGGGGTTGAAGGATATTTCCCTTCTGTGCGGTCTCCTCCATGGGGATGGATTGCCCTCCTTCTGGAGCCTGGGTTCCCGCAACTTCCTCGACCTTGTCCTCCTTGCCATTGTCTTCCTCCCCCGACGACCACTCGTAGTAGACCTCGCTGTAAGGGCGCTTGCCCGGCGATGGTTGCACAATACGGTGCTTGGTACGGAGCCTTTGGGGAGCCATGGCGATCTAGATCTGTCAGAAAAATAGCACAAAACAAGAACAGAGAATATTTCTATGATACGGTGGTCAAAACGTCCGGGAGTATATAAAAAGAATTTTTATCTTGTAAACCAAGTATTCTAGAAGAAAACGGAGTCAGGAAGGCTCACGAGGGGCCCACGAGCCACCAGGGCGCGCCTGGGGGGGTGGCGCGCCTTGGTGCCTCGTGTGCACCTCGTGGGTCCCCTCAGCTGTTTTTATTTTTGTATTTTTTCTAATATTACAAAACTGACAGAAAGTATTTTTATGGACTTTTTGGAGTCGGTTTACTTACCGTATCACATACCTATCCCCTTTTCAGGGTTCTGAAGTGTTCCGGAAGGTCTCTCTTATGTATTCCTCTGGTGTCATTGTTTCAATAATATTAGTTTCAACATTAATGGGAGTACCTAAAATATAATGCTTAATTCTTTGCCCATTCACCACTCTCGAATTAGTGCCTTCGGAGTTGTTTATTTTGATGGCTCTAGAGCGATAAACTTCTTCGATGATATACGGTCCTTCCCATTTAGAGAGAAGTTTTCCCGCAAAGAATCTCAAACGAGAATTGTACAATAAAACGTACTCACCCACTTTGAATTCCCGTTTTTGAATTCTTCTATCATGCCATCTTTTAGCTTTTTCTTTAAACAATTTGGCATTTTCATAAGCTTGGGTTCTCCATTCATCTAGTGAGCTAATATGAAATAACCTCTTTTCACCGGCAAGTTTAAAATCATAATTGAGTTCTTTAATTGCCCAATATGCTTTATGTTCTAACTCAAGAGTTAAATGACATGCTTTTCCATAAACCATTTTATAAGGAGACATACCCATAGGAATTTTATAAGCAGTTCTATAAGCCCATAATGCATCGTCAAGTTTCTTAGACCAATTCTTTCTAGATCTATTGACGGTCTTTTGCAAAATTAATTTTATTTCTCTATTGCTCAATTCAACTTGACCACTAGATTGAGGGTGATAGGGAGATGCAATTCTATGGTTGACATCGTATTTAGCAAGCAGTTTACGGAATGCACCATGAATAAAATGTGAACCACCATCAGTCATTAAATATCTAGGGACTCCGAACCTCAGGAAAATAACTTCTTTAATCATTTTAATAGAAGTGTTATGATCAGCACTACTAGTTGGAATAGCTTCTACCGACTTAGTAACGTAATCAATAGCAACTAAAATATGAGTATACCCATTGGATTTAGGAAAAGGTCCCATATAATCAAAACCCCAAACACCAAATGGTTCAATAGCAAGTGAATAATTCATAGGCATTTCCTGACATCTACTAATATTACCAATTCTCTGACATTCATCACAAGATAAAACAAACTTACGAGCATCCCTAAAGAGAGTAGGCCAATAAAAACCAGATTGTAATACCTTGTGTGCAGTTCGGTCTCCCGCATGATGTCCTCCATAGGCCTCGGAGTGACACTTATGTAGTATTTGTTCCTGTTCATGCTCAGGTACACAATGTCTAATAGTACCATCTACTCCTTCTTTATATAGATGTGGGTCATCCCAAAAGTAATGTCTTAAATCAAAGAAGAACTTTTTGTTTTGTTGGTATGTGAAACTAGGTGGTATATATTTAGCAACAATGTAATTAGCATAGTCTGCATACCAAGGAGTATTACGAGAAGCATTTATCACAGCTAATTGTTCATCGGGAAAATCATCATTAATCGGAAGTGGGTCATCAAGAACATTTTCCATTCTAGACAAATTATCTGCTACGGGATTCTCAGCTCCCTTCCTATCAGCTATATGCAAGTCAAATTCTTGTAGCAATAGAACCCATCTAATGAGTCTAGGTTTAGCATCTTTCTTTTCCATAAGATATTTAATAGCAACATGATCAGTGTGAACAGTAACCTTGGAATCAACAATATAAGATCTGAATTTATCACATGCAAACACAACTGCTAGAAATTCTTTCTCAGTAGTAGCATAATTTCTTTGAGTGTTGTCTAGAGTTTTACTAGCATAATGGATAACAATTATTTTTTTATCAACTCTCTGCCCTAGAACAGCTCCAACAGCATAATCACTAGCATCACACATAATTTCAAAAGGCAAGTTCCAATCAGGTGGTTGAACAATAGGTGCAGAGGTTAAGGCTTTCTTAAGTGTTTCAAAGGCTTCTACACAATCATCATCTAAAACAAATGGAACATCTTTTTGGAAGAGATTGGTAAGGGGTCTAGAAATTTTAGAGAAGTCTTTTATAAACCTTCTATAGAAACCAACATGACCTAGGAAACTTCTTATACCTTTAATATCTTTAGGACATGGCATTTTCTCAAGTGCATCAACTTTAGCTTTATCAACTTCAATACCTCTTTCAGAAATTTTATGCCCAAGGACTATACCTTCATTAACCATAAAGTGGCACTTCTCCCAATTCAAGACAAAATTAGTTTCTTCACATCTCTGTAAAACTCGATCAAGGTTGCTTAAGCAATCATCAAAAGAAGTTCCATAAACGAAAAAATCATCCATGAAAACCTCAACAATCATTTCACAAAAGTCAGAGAATATAGCAGTCATACATCTTTGAAAGGTAGTAGGTGCATTACATAAACCAAAAGGCATTCGACGATAAGCATAAGTTCCAAAAGGACAAGTAAAAGTGGTATTCTCTTGATCTTCAGGTGATACAGGTATTTGAGAGAATCCAGAATATCCATCAAGAAAGCAAAAGTGTGTATGTCTGGACAATCTTTCTAACATTTGATCAATAAAAGGTAAGGGGTAATGATCTTTTCTTGTGGCTTTGTTTAATTTTCTAAAATCAATTACCATCCTATAACCAGTTACAATTCTTTATGGGATGAGTTCATTTTTATCATTAGGAACAACGGTAATGCCTCCTTTCTTAGGGACACAATGAGCAGGACTTACCCATCTACTATCAGCTATGGGATAGATTATACCTGCTTCCAGAAGCTTTAATATTTCAGTTCTTACCACCTCCTTCATCTTAGGATTTAATTGTCGTTGGTGGTCGACAACTGGTTTAGCATCAGGCTCCATATTAATTTTGTGCTGACATAGAGTGGGACTAATGCCCTTAAGATCATCAAGAGTATATCCAATAGCAGCACGGTGCTTCCTCGGAGTTTTTAGTAATCTCTTTTCTTCATGCTCTGAAAGGTTAGCACTAATAATAACAGGATATATCTTTTTTTCATCTAGATAAGCATATTTCAACGTATCAGGCAATTGCTTCAATTCGAATATAGGGTCACCCTTAGGTGGAGGAGGACCTCAAAGAGTTTCAACATGCAAATTGTGTTTAAGGTTGATCAAAGAACATCCTATCTATTTCATTTCTTTCATTCATGTGCATATCATTTTCATGGTCTAGCAAATATTGTTCTAATGGATCAGTAGGAGGTACGGCAATAGAAGCAAGACCAATGATTTCATCTTTACTAGGCAATTCTTTATCATGAGGTTGTCTACGAAACTTGCAGAAATTAAACTCATGAGATGTACCATCAAAATTAACACTAACAGTTTCTTTAGCGCAATCAATCTTAGCATTAACAGTGTTCAAGAAAGGTCTACCAAATATAATGGGACAAAAATTATCTTGTGGAGAACCGAGGACTAGAAAATCAGTAGGGTATTTTATTTTTCCACACAAGACTTCAACATCTCTAACGATCCCAAGCGGTGTAATGGTATCTCTGTTTGCAAGCTTAATAGTAACATCAATGTCCTCTATTTCAATAGGTGCAATATCAATCATAATTTCTTGATAGAAGGTAAACGAAATAGCAGTCACACTAGCACCCAAATCACATAAGCCATGATAACAATGATCTCCTATTTTAACAGAGACAACAGGCATACCTACTACAGGTCTGTTTTTATCTTTAGGATCTGGTTTAGCAATTCTAGCTGCTTCGTCACAGAAGTAAATAACATGCCCATCTATATTATCGACCAAGAGATCTTTAACCATAGCAACATTAGGTTCAACTTTAATTTGTTCAGAGGGTCTAGGTGTCCTAATATTACTTTTGTTCACCACAGTTGAAACTTTAGCATGCTCCTTAATCCTAACAGGAAAAGGTGGTTTCTCAATATAAGCAGTAGGCACAACTAGATCAACATGGTAAACAATTGTTTCTTCTTTAACACTAATGAGTTCCTCAATCTTTTGTTTAACAGGGTGATGATATTTAAACCACTTCTCCTTAGGGAGATCAACATGAGTAGCAAATGCTTCACAGAAGGAGGCTACTATCTCAGAGTCAAGTCCATATTTAGTGCTAAACTTATGAAAAGCATCGGTATCCATAAAAGATTTAACACAATCAAACTCAAGTGTTATACCTGAATCATTACCTTTGTCGATTTCCCAATCTTCAGATTTGCGTTTAATTCTTTCCAGAAGATCCCACCTGAATTCAATAGTTTTGTTCATAAAGGAGCCAATCGAAGAAGAATCGGGCATGGTTTGATCATCATGAGAAAGCCAAGCATAAATTTTTTGAAGGATTATTTCTCTTGAGAGCTCATGATTGGGGCATGTACACATCATGTACTTAAGCCTCCACCAAGCTTGAGCGATGCTTTCTCCTTCACGAGGCCAAAAATTATATATATAATTCCGATCACGATGAACCAAATGCATAGGATACAATTTCTGGTGGAATTCCAGCTTCAACCGGTTCTAGTCCCATGTATCAGTATCATCACATAGCCTATACCATGTCAATGCCTTCCCCTACAAAGATAAAGGGAATAATTTCTTCTTAACTCCATCTCCGGATAAACCTGCAAGCTTAAACAATCCACAAATTTCATCCACATAGATCAAGTGCATATCAGGATGTACCGTTCCATCTCCTGCATAAGGGTTAGCTAGCAGTTTCTCTATCATACCCGAAGGAATCTCATAATAAATATTTTCAGTAGGTGCAGTAGGTTGAGGAGCAAGTCTTTGTGCTTTCGGTCGAGGTGAAGATACCCCGAACAAACCCCTCAAAGGATTACTTTCCATAGTGACAAGTGACAATAAATTTCAGCACGTAATATAATTGTTTCCTTACCAAATTCCACTCACCAAAGGCGCTTCACTCCCCGGCAATGGCGCCAGAAAAGAGTCTTGATGACCCACAAGTATAGGGGGTCCATCGTAGTCCTTTCGATAAGTAAGAGTGTCGAACCCAACGAGGAGCAGAAGGAAATGACAAGCGGTTTTCAGCAAGGTATTTTCTGCAAGCACTGAAATTATTGGTAACGAGTAGTTTGATAGCAAGATAATTTGTAACAAGTGACAAGTAGCAATAGTAACTAAGGTGCAGCAAGGTAGCCCAATCCTTTTTGTAGCAAAGGACAGGCCGGAACGATCTCTTATAATAAGCTACACGTTCTCGAGGACACATGGGAATTTCATCTAGTCACTTTCATCATGTTTGTTTGATTCGCATTTGCTACTTTGATAATTTGATATGTGGGTGGACCGGTGCTTGGGTGCTGTTCGTACTTGAAAAAGCCTCCCACTTATGATTAACCCCTCTCGCAAGCATCCGCAACTACGAAAGAAGAATTAAGATAAATCTAACCATAGCATTAAACATATGGATCCAAATCAGCCCCTTACGGAATAGCGCATAAACTAGGGTTTAAGCTTCTGTCACTCTAGCAACCCATCATCTAATTACTACTCCACAATGCATTCCCTTAGGCCCAAAGATGGTGAAGTGTCATGTAGTTGACATTCACATGACACCACTAAGAGAATCAACAACATACATATCATCAAAATATCGAACGAATACCAAATTCACATGATTACTTATGACAAGACTTCTCCCATGTCCTCAAGAACAAAAGTAACTACTGACACATCATATTCATGTCCAAGACCAGAGGGATATTGAATAGCATAATGGATCTGAACATATAATCTTCCACCAAATAAACCAACTAGCATCAACTACTAGATGTAATCAACACTACTAGCAACCCACAAGTACCAATCTGAGGTTTTGAGACAAAGATTGAATACAAGAGATGAACTAGGGTTTGAGATGAGATGGTGCTGGTGAAGATGTTGATGAAGATTGGTCCTCCCACGATAAGAGGATCGTTGGTGATGTCGATGGCTTCGATTTCCCCCTGCCGGAGGGAAGTATCCCTAGCGGAATC
Source organism: Elymus sibiricus (assembly GCA_039707655.1). NCBI lineage: Eukaryota > Viridiplantae > Streptophyta > Magnoliopsida > Poales > Poaceae > Elymus > Elymus sibiricus. Next base: position 125,874,059 of record CM077668.1, read on the forward strand.
GCTCCGCCGGAGAGCAAAAGTGCTCCTGCCCAAGTTCCGCCTTGAGACGGCGGCGCTCTGTCCCAAAAGTCTTCTCCTTATTGTTTCTAGGGCAAATGGGCTTATATACCTGAAAATGGGCACCGGAGGCTGGCCAGGGGCCCCACAAGCCACCAGGGCATGCCTGGGGGGGGGGGGGGTGGCGCGCCCTGGTGCCTCATGGGCTCCTGGGTGGCCCCCTCTGGTACTTCTTTCTTCCAATATTTTTTATTTATTCCTAAATAAATCTCCATGAAATTTCAGCTCATTTGGAGATGTGCATAATAGGTATCTCTGACATAGCTTTTTCAGGTCCAGAATTCCAGCTGCCGGCAATCTCCCTCCTTATGTAAATCTTGCATATTAAGAGAGAAAAGGCATTAGAATTGCTCCACAAAGTGTTATATTGATTAAAAACAATATAAATAACAGTATAAAAACATGATGCAAAATGGACATATCAACTTCCAGCGCTCAAACTAGTATCTTATTTGAACCCAGCGCAAATACAAGGTTGTAAGCATAAGACCTCATAGCCGTACCTCTTTTTATTATAAGTGTTTGAATCACTATTTGCTTGCTGATCCGATCAAAAGCTAGATTTGACACTTTGACAAAAGCTTGCTAGAGACCATCACTTCAAGGGAATCTTCCTCTTGTGGGTTCGATAACCCAGGGTCACCTCTGGGGAAATAGGTGCGGGATACTCTTTTATGTTCCAATACCGGATCAATAAAAAGGAGATATAAACCTACAAATCGGATCTGATACCCAGGTGTGTCAAATCAATCCTAGATTTTAAGTTATCTTTTGTCTTGCCTTCAATATTATGAAGTGTGCCGATAATGTTGTCACATTTTTTTTCCATTGTGCGTCACGTCAAGATTATGCCATAGATCTAAATCTTTCCACTACTCCAAGTCCCACAAAGTGAACCTGCGGGTAAATAGTAATCCCTCTTCTGCCCTGCCACACTTCCTTTTCCCACTACCATTGTCGGGATGGTTTCCTGGTGTAATATGCCCGACCTTCTGTAATTCCTCCTGCAACTCATCGCTGGTGAGCCTCTTTGGCGCATCACGTTTTTCATGATCTGCTTTGAACATAGGTTTTTGGTATTTTCTAAGATGCAGCTTGTCCTTGTCAAGGAAACGGCGGTGTCCAATGTAACAGACCTTGCTAAGTATTGGGTATGACAGCAGATTCTTGCCATAGCAAACACATGCATTGTAACCATGTGTCATTCGCCCTGACATAGTGCCCAAAGCCGAATAATCGTGGATGCACCAAATTATAACAACACACAGAATGAAATCAGCTGGTGGGCTGCTATATAGGTCTCGAGTGAGAATACCCCTCCATTTCTTTTGAAGTTCCTCCACAACAGGCTCCATGAATAAATCAAAATCCTTTCCATGACTTTTTTGACCTGGGATGAGCAAGGCCATGATGTAGTTTGATTCTTTGGTGGAGACATTTGGCGGCATGTTGTAAGGGATAACAAGCACTGGCCACATGCTATATGTGGCGCTCTGGTGGCAAAATGGGTTGAATCCATCTGTAGCTAAGCCAAGTCTAATGTTTCTCGGCTCAGCAGCAAACTTTTTGTGTTTCAGATTGAAGCTTGTCTAGTCACTACCATGAGATGGATGGCTCATTACATTCCGATCTCTGTACTCCTGGTTCCTAGAATGCCACAGTACATCCTCTCTTGTTTGATCATTATGAAACAACCTCTGCAATCTTGGTATAATTGGAAAATGTCTCAGAACCTTACGAGGAATCCTCTTCACAGCATCGCCATATTTCCATCTTGATGATTTGCATTTTGGGCATTCACTTAAGTTGGCATAATCCTTCCGGAACAGAACACAATTATTCTCGCAAACATGGATCACATCATATCCAATTCCAACCACACGTCGGAAATTCTTCATTTTACTGTAGGTGTGTGGCAGCTGAGACACAGCTGGGTAACAATCGCGGAAAGCAATCATCATCGCATCGAATGATTTGTTGGTCATCCGCTGAGATGTCTTCACCTGAAGAAAGCTGACCATAGGTGAGAATACTAACAGCTTACAACCTGCGGTGACTGCCACATTGCATTGCTCCAACATGCGGGCCCACCATTTTTCTTATATAGATGTAAGTTCTCAAAATGCGCGAGCATTTCATAGCATTGTTTCAATGTTGGTCAAAATCACTGGCTCCGCCACCACCTCCTCCTCCTCCTCCTCTTCCCCCTGAGCATCACGTACATCAAGATGGTGATCTGTTGCTTCCACATAGTCAGTAACATTGACGTTCATAGCTTCACCATGATGAACCCACCTAGTATATGTGACTGACATCCCATACAAGTGTAGATGATTTTGCATGGTTGACTGGGGTCTTGAAACTGAATTCATACAACTGCTACACGGGCAGCGCACATCTGCTTTCCCGTACTCAGCTCTGATAAAGTTCATGAAGTTTTCAACCCCCTCCTCATATGCAGGGGAGAATCGTCGAGCACAAGTTATCCAAGTCCTCTCCATCTGTTAGGCATACAAATTAGTTCTTTGACTAGATATTACAGGAAAAACATATATGTTTTTTTATAAAGTCCAGAAATATACCTAGGTCGATATCTAAAGCTACGGCAAGATATTTGGACAAGCAGATCTAAGTAACAAAATATATGTAAAGCTAATTCAGCAAGCAGATCGAGTGCTAAATTATGGCAGGCTATTTCAGCAATCAATGAGGTCGAGCACACAACCATAGAATGCCATCTCAGCAACAAAGGTTGAGTGTAAAATGGTGTCGAGCTATTTGACCTAACAGATTGGCTACTAGACCATGGCAATCTACTTGACAATACATACATGGTCCTAAAATATGGCAGGATATTTTAGCAACTAATCAGGCGTGGCATGCCATCTCAGCAAAGCAGATTGAGTGCAGAACAGGGCAAGGTAGCTTTTTAAGCAGAGCATATTGACTGTAAACTATTTCGGCAAGCAGTGAGATTAACAGCGTCTATTAGCTATCATCCATCGTTACTCCGACATGCACGGGGCCTCAGTCTAGAATGTGCGTACCGTGGGAGAAGCTGACCGCCGTGCGTCTCCACAAGAATGTCGTCAGTGGTGGCGGCGCGGCTGGAGGACGGTAGTTTACGAGTGCGTACTGTGGGAGCAAGAGGATTTCCGTGCGTCCCCTCGAGGAACCATGGCGCCGACGTATCAGCGCGGCGGGAAGGGCGCCTTTGGCGGAGCGAATGGAGTGGAGGGGGGTTTGGGGAATATTATTGGCTAGTTGGTTGGAGGGGAGTTGAATTTGGGATTTGGGGAGAATTTCGGGCGATTTGCGGGGGAGTTTTGCCCATGGTCAGTTTCTCCACATGCGGTCCCATGTGTCAGTGAAAAGGCAAGCCAAAGTGTGTTCCCTTTGCGTGAGCGGTGTGTCGGACCGACCGTGTCAGGGGTGTAATGCGAACGCGACAGGCGTGCTGCAACTGTACCGCCTTTTCCTTTTGAACTTGTAAAGTGTAACACTTGGTTTTGGTGCTTCGCGCGATCCATCGATATAAATCCCGACTAAAACGGTGAGGGCGGATTTTTCCCCATGCGATAGGCTAGGAATTTGGCTTAGTCGGTTTGACAGACAGAGCGTGAGAAAGACGTAAAATACATGAATGTGTAGTAGACGTACTTTTGGAGGGCCTGAGATAAATTGTGTATGTAAACCCTCTGTTTTTATTTACTTCACATATTAGCTTTGTCTCAGGTCAAACTTTCTAAACTTTGACCAAGTTTATACATACAAAAACATTGACATCCACAATACCAAGTAAATACCATTAAAATCATCACTCAATCTATTTTCATACCATATATCTTTTTATTGTGAAAGTTTATATTGTTTTCCATAAACTTTGTCAAACTTTATCATTCTGCCAAAAAACTTGGTCAAACTTTACCATTTGCAAAAAAACTTAGTCAAACTTGAAAAGTTAACTTAAGTGAAAGCTAATCCGCAGAGTAAATAAAATGGAAGGATACACCATATTAACTTTCATTATTATTATACACGAAAAAAGAAATTCATGCAAACACCGCGGATTTTCATCTAAACCTAACGAGATTCATGCATACATAGCATATTTTTTATTACATTTCGAACATTTAGGACAAAAAAAAAGAAAAGAAACCCGACCCTAAACCTATCCTACGGCGGCGGCCGACGTCCACTTTCCTTTGTATTCTGCATCGGTGACCACGTCGTCCATCCGCCATCTCCATGAACGGCGGCGGGGTTCAAGACCCGTGAAGTGAAGGTGCGGTCTCCAGCGAGGAAGAGTAGAACACGGGAGACGGACCGGCCCACTTGGGACACCATGCCTTGCCGCCTCCCATGCCCTACTCATCCTCGGAGGAGTTCGCGACCTCGCCGCTGCCGGTGGACGTGAGGTCGATGATTGACATGGACGGTCCGTCGCTGTTCACTTGCCACATGCGCCATGAACGTTGGATGGCAGTGCATAGGAAGCACGGCTGTCGGCGCTCTCGTCCTCTGCCGCCGGCGTGGACAGCGCTTGTATGGCCACGGCCGCGTCCGGCTGTGCCGGCACTGCGTTGCGAGCGGCGCGTTGAGCAAGGGCGGTGACCTCGTGCTTCATCTCTGAAGACAGGCTCTCCCGTAGAGCATTCCCACTCGCGGTCATGGTGGATGTGGTGCAAGGGAGGAGGATGTGTACTGCTGTGGAGTTTAGCCGGGTGTTGCCACCTTTAAATGGGGATTTCGGTGAGGCCAAGCGTTCGGGTGCGTCAATGAGTCATCGGAGTTGGTTCCTCGGCCGGCGAGCATGCTTAATGGCGGCATACGGACGGACGACATGAATGCGGACAGCTGGAGCCGGGCGGGAACACACGAGGACGACGGATGAGGGTTTTTGGTGGGCCAGGGTAGTCAGCTGCGGGCTTGGTAACGTTGGAGATGCCCTTTGCTCACATGCGATCCCACATGTCAGTGAAAAAGCAAGACGACCCGCGTTCCGTTGGCTCAGCAGCATGCCGGACCGACCATCTGGGGGTGTGACACGAACGTGACAGGGGTGCTGTCGGTGTACCGCCTTTTGCAGGCGCGCCATGATGGGTAAGGGTAGACGTGGATGATTTTCTCCATAGGTATAGCAAGTATGTAGTAGGTAGAAATTGGCAAATTTGGGTAGTCCGGTGGCATATGTCCTGATGTAGTAGCCGGACGATGTGTGTTGCACATCTTGGTATGGATTTGAGGTGTGCTAATTGAGGTGTCCGGCTGTGAGAAGGAAAAATTGACATGTGCCCGGTCCATGCCTTCATTTAGGGGTCCAAATTACCAAGTTCTAGCCGTAGATGTTCTAACTATATGTAAGTTGCTTGGAAAATTAGTTACCGAGGCCGGTTTTGTGAGCCATCGAAATATAAGAATGTGGCTTTGCTTCTTTCTCATTCCTCTCCAACCCTCTTCTCCATCGATCATGCTGCCCTCCGACTCCATCCCCCCGCATGCCTCATCTCACACATTCCCTCGAGTGTCATTGCCATGTGGCCCTAGACCCTGTATTTATGCTATAGTTCAACGGTGTGCCAGTTTGTCCAAAGTTGTAATTTGTCCAACATGCATACATACAAACGGTTCATTTAAAGTTTCGCGTTGCCTCGACTACGTGTCACTTCCCATCTTATATAGTAGTGACAACCCCTTCATTATGTAAACCGACACGTCTTGATGAGATCAATGGATGTTGAGAGATCAAGTGTGTGACGTGCAAGGAAATAAAGGTTTGGTGTGTGTCCATGATAGAAATTATCGTGTGGAGTGGAGAAAGAGAGGGGTGGGGGGTTGTGTGTGCACGCGTCGGTCACATACCCTCTAGCTATAGATCGACTGAAAGAGGACTACGGTGGGTCCGGAGATCGATCGATTGACCGATCCAGATAGGGGCGGAGAGAAAGATGAATGCATGCTTAAAAGAACATAGATGAAGGCTTGTTTAGAATTAGTGCATGCTAGAGTGACCTATGAGTGTGTCAAAGAGCGACATGACGAGTGAAATACAATCCCGATACCTCGAGAGATCGATCATATGTGACATGCAAAAAGAGAAAGAGAGGTGGTATGTGTGTTTGTGCAAGAGAAAGAGAGAGAGAGACCATGAAATGAAACCGAGAGAGATCGAGTGGGTGTGTAATACAGAGAGGGAGTGTGTCAAAGAGAAAAAACATGACAACACTCTATATTGGGTGTGTGAGACACATTATGCATAAAAAAGACACATGGTATTTGAATCCAACATAAAAAACTTTCAAATATTAGAATTGAACCTAAAGTGGATTCAAATATTTGAACTGGTGATCATAGCATTTGCAAATCATATGTAAAGGGCATTCAATCTTCATTATTCCTTTCATATGTGTTAATTCTCACACTCTCAACAAATTTCTTGGAATCGGTCCTACAATCTCTCCCTCCTCGTTTCTCTCTTCTATTTTTTTGACATCACTCGTCTCTCTCTTCTATATTCAGCCAATGCGGGCGGGGGAGGGGGAAAGTTTGCCTATCGTTGGTTTGCTCTCAACTGCGGGCCCACAAGCGAGCGAAAACGCAAGACGATGCGCATTGCATTCGGTGAGCGACGTGCCGGACTGACCATGTACTATTCAAAACCGATTGACCGGTCGTCACCAGTACCAGTATTCACACCGAACCTTCGCGGCTCGGCCTATGCTGGCTACTTGCCATTGTCGGCCGGTCACTACTGCCCCAAAACCACACCTCCTAGGCCATTCTCCCACCTTTCGATCCCCTAGCCTGCATCTCGCCGGATAGCCATGGTGCGCAGCAAGATCACGTACAACAAGATGTTGACGCCGGAGCGCCGCGCAGAAATTGCAGCGACTGTTGGCGCCACAGACCTCCATTCCCAAGCTCTCTTTGCGGTGGGCCAACCACCGAGTCCTCTAGAGCCGAGCTCCAAGGAGAAGGAAGGTGATCCAATGGTCATGGCGGAGGTCGCAGTGCAAAAGTCCCCAGCAGTGGAGGAGGCGATGGATGTCGACTTCATGCCGGCGTCCGGATCCCTCGTGGTGCAGGCGGACCAGCAGTTCAACCTGGCTATCCTAAAGGAGCACCGGGCGGCGGAGTCTCAACTCGACGCGGAGCGCGCGAATGCCGCCGGCATTGAGGCCTTCCTGCGGGCGGAACCGGATGTCATGGACGTGAACCGGGCGGTGCTCTCGTCCATGCAGAGCACCCGCACGCTCCTTGTGAACGAGTAGCTAGAGGCCGAGGACAACCATGCCTCGGAGACATACGTCAGTAGCTCTGGCTGGTTCGCACCGGTAGCCAAAGACAATGATGCTGGCTCGTTCCGCGAGCAGTGATAGTTTTTCTTTATGTTGTTGTTTTTAGGGATCTTTTGCTATGTAAAAACATATTTAATAAATATAGAGGCCTCATAAATATATCAGTGACAATTAGGTGTCCGCGGTTGGATGGCCGAGGTTGGCCCATGCTCGGTTTGATCACATACGGTTCCACGTGTCAGTGAAAAAGGCAACCCGAGGCGTGTTCCCTTGGGTGTGCGGCATGCCAGACCGAATGTGTGAGGGTGCGGTGCGACCATGACAGGCGTGCTGTAAGTGTACCACCTTTTCATTTTGAACTTGTAAATCGTAACATTTGGTTTGCGAGGGTGAGCGACTTCGATTTTAGTACTGTGCTAAAAAGAAGGCGGGGGCTTTCCTTCACGCGATCGATCAATACAAATCCTGATTAGAAATGCGACGGCTGGCGAGCTAGTTTGGCCCATGGTCGGATTGGTGACATGTATTCCTACATGCCAGTGAAATGCAGAGCTGATGTGCGTTGAGCGGCGTCTGATGCGAACACGACAGGCGTGCTGTGAGTGTTCCTTTTCCTCGTTTTGAACTTGTGAAGATAACACTTGGTTCTGCGCCTTCGCACGATACATCGATGGAAATCTCGATTATAATGGCGCCGACTTTTCTACTAAATCCCGTAAAAAGGCGTCCTCTTCACCCCTCCGGCCACAATCATCGTGCTAATCATATCTCTATTTGACGTCCTTCCCTAGTACGGTGACGTCGACGATATCACGATGGCTGGTGATACGTCTCCGTCGTATCTACTTTTCCAAACACTTTTGCTCTTGTTTTGGACTCTAATTTGCATGATTTGAAGGAAACTAACCTGGACTGACGTTGTTTTCAGCAGAACTACCATGATCTTGTTTTTGTGTAGAAATCAAAGTTCTCAGAATTGGACGAAACTTTTTGGAGAATTTTTATGGAATATATAAAAATTATTGGCGCAAGAATCAACAGAAGAGGGGCCACCAGTTGCCCACAAGGCAACAGGGCGCGACCCCCCCTAGGGCGCACCCTGATGCCTTGTGGGGCCCACAGGCAGCCGTCTGACCTAATTCCAATGCTATAAATTCACTTTCCCCGAGGAAAAAATAAGAGAAGAAGTTTCATCGCGTTTTACGATACGGAGCCGCCGCCACCTCCTGTTCTTCATCGGGAGGGTTGATCTGGAGTCCGTTCGGGGCTCCGGAGAGGGGGATTCATCGCCGTCGTCATCATCAACCATCATCCATCACCAATTTCATGATGCTCACCACCAGGCGTGAGTAATTCCTCCATAGGCTTAATGGACGGTGATGGGTTGGATGAGATTTATCATGTAATCGAGTCAATTTGTTAGGGTTTTGATCCCTAGTATCCACTATGTTCTGAGATTGATGTTGCTATGACTTTGCTATGCTTAATGCTCGTCACTAGGGCCCGAGTGCCATGATTTTAGATCTGAACCCTTTATGTTTTCATGAATATATTTGTGTTCTTATTCCTATCTTGCAAGTTATATGCACCTATTACGTGTTATGATCCGCATACCCCAAGGTGACAATAATTGGGATTCTTTCCGGTGATTACCGTAGTTTGAGGAGTTCATGTATTCAGTAAGTGCTAATGCTTTGTTTCGGTTCTCTATTAAAAGGAGGCCTTAATATCCCTTAGTTTCCTTATGACCCCGCTGCCACGGGAGGGTAGGACAAAAGATGTCATGCAAGTTCTTACTATAAGCACGTATGACTATATACGGAATACATGCCTACATTACATTGATGAATTGTAACTATTGTGTATCACTCTAGGTTGTGACTGTTACATGATGAATGTCATCCAACATAATTATCCATCACCGATCCAATGCCTACGCTTTTCTCATATTGGTTTCTCCTAAGTTACTTTTGCTACTGTCGCTGTTGCAATCACTACAAAACTGCTACTATTACTGTTTCTGTTCCTATTGCTAATGTTACTACTGTGCTAGTAAACACCTTGCTGCAGCTATTTAGTTCTCCAGGTGTGGTTGAATTGACAACTCAACTGCTAATACTCACAAATATTCTTTGGCTCCCCTTGTGTCGAATCAATAAATTTGGGTGAAATACTACCCTCGAAGACTGTCGCGATCCCCTATACTTGTGGGTTATCAAGACCTTTTTCTGGCTCCGTTGCCGGGGAGCATAGCTCTATTTGTTGAGTCACTTGGGATTTATATCTGTTGATCACTAGACGAGGTAAGGAACTGCCATTACACTGTGCACTTGATTTAGAGTAGACTTGCGACACCACCACATGTTATTCATTCTAATATGTCGCTAGTAATTGATGATACTATTTTTGCTATAAATGAAACTATTGATGATGCTAGTACTATGCTTGGTGATGCTGTGCCATTAGGTGAATTTCTTGATGAACAACTAGCTAAAGCTAAAGAAATTGAAAATGTTAAAACTCTTGAAAATTATGATTCACCTATTATACCTAGTCCTCCTACAAGAGTTGAAATGCCTAAGATACCTGAGAGCTATGTTTTAGATGGAGAAATAGCTAGAGAGATCCTTGCTTGTAATGATAGAGATGATGTTAGAAAATTACTAGCTAAGCTTAAAGAAAAGTCTATGATGGAGAGAATGAAATATGATCCTAAGTTTGCTACCTCTCCTATATTTGTTACTGATAAGGATTATGAATTCTTTGTTTATCCTGAGTTAATTACTTTGGTTGAATCTGATCCTTTTCATGGTTATGAAACTGAAACTGTTGTGGCACACCTTAGTAAATTGAATGATATTGCCACCTTATTTGCTCATGAGGAAAAAATTCGCTACTACTATATTCTTAAGTTGTTTCCTTTCTCATTAAAGGGTGATGCTAAGATATGGTTTAATACTCTTGCTCCTGGTTGTGTGCGTAGTCCCCAGGATATGATTTATTACTTCTCTGAAAAATATTTTCCTGCTCATAAGAAACAAGCTGCCTTACAGGAAATATTTAACTTTGCGCAAATTGAAGAAGAGAATCTCCCTCAAGCTTGGGGGAGGCTTCTCCAATTACTTAATGCTTTGCCTGATCATCCTCTTAAGAAAAATGAAATACTTGATATCTTTTATAATGGACTAACCGATGCTTCGAGGGGCTACCTAGATAGTTGTGCTGCTTGTGTTTTCAGGAAACGAACTGTTGAACAGGCTGAAGAACTATTGAATAATATACTAAAGAATGATAATGATTGGACACTTCCTGAACCACCTCCTAAGCCAACTCTGAAGAAGGGAGGTATTCTATTCCTCAGTCCAGAAGATATACAAGAAGCTAAGAAATCTATGAAGGAAAAAGGTATTAAAGCTGAAGATGTTAAGAATCTACCACCTATTGAAGAAATACATGGACTTGATACCCCGACACAGGTAGTAGAGGTAAACTCTCTTCGTAGATTCGATGAAGGTGATATTCCCTATAATAAATCTGCTAGTCAATGCTTGGGCGAATTTGATAACTACATTGTTAAGCAAGATAATTTCAATATGTACGTTAGCAATCAATTAAAAAGAAATGCCTTCATGATAGATCGCTTGAGTGATTTGATGTTTAGAACTGCTAATGATGTTAAATGCTTAAGTAAACATGCTTCTATGGTTCATACTCAGTTAGAACAAATTGCTAAGTCACAAAATGATTTGCTTAATGAGATGAATAATAAAATGAATGATCATGTTGTTAGAGTTGTTACTAGAGGAGGTAGAATGACTCAGGAGCCTCTATATCCTGAAGGTCATCCCAGAAGAATTAAACAAGACTCTCAAAGAATTAATATTGATGCACCTAGTTCATCTAAGAAGAAAAAGAAAAAAAATGATAGGACTTTGCATGCTTCTAGTGACCCTGAGATAGAAAAACCTCCTGAGAATCATAATGATATCTCTGTTTCTGATGCTGAGACACAATCTGGTAATGAACATACGCCAAGTGATAATGATAATGTTAATGATGATATTAATGTTGATGCTGAACCAGATAATGATAAAGAACCAGATAATGATGTAGAAATAGAACCTGTTGTTGATCTTGATAACCCACCTCCTAAGAATAAAAGATATAATAAAAGAGACGTTGTTGCTAGAAAACATGGGAAAGAAAGAGAACCATGGGTTCAAAAACCTATGCCTTTCCCTACAAAACCATCTAGAAATAAAGATGAGGAAGACTTTGAGCGCTTTGTTGAAATGCTTAGACCTATCTTTTTGCGCACTCGCTTGATTGATATGTTGAAAATGTCTCCATACGCTAAATATATGAAAGATATTGTCACTAATAAAAGGAAGATACCTGAAGCTGAAATTTCCACCATGCTTGCAAATTATTCTTTTAAGGGTGGAGTACCTAAAAAGTTAGGAGATCCTGGAATACCTACTATACCATGCTCCATTAAAAGAAGTTATGTTAAATCTGCTCTATGTGATTTGGGAGCTGGTGTTAGTGTTATGCCTTTCTCTTTATATAAAAGACTTGATTTGAATAAGCTCACACCTACTGAAATATCTTTGCAAATGGCTGATAAATCAACTTCTATACCCATTGGAATTTGTGAGCACGTTCCTGTTGTAGTTGCAAATGTTACTATCTTAACGGACTTTGTTATACTTGATATGCCTGAGGACGACAACATGTTGATTATCCTTGGAAGACCCTTTTTGAATATTGCAGGGGCTGTTATTGATTGCAACAAAAGCAAGGTCACTTTTCATGTCAATGGTAATGAGCATACGATTTATTTCCCGAGGAAACATAATTCAGTGAATGGTATCAATTGTATTGAGAAGGTTTCGACAATCACTATTGGAGGATTTAAATTTCCTCTTCCTATTGTCAAAAAGAAATATGAAATTCTTATTGTTGGGGAGATGCATATCCCCGTTGAGGTAACCTAGTGTTATACGAAAGTTCTTCGGTTTCATGTTACTCAGAAATAGTTTGTTAATAAGACTTGATCAACCTTATTAATGGATTCTTTTTGAGGGGCATGTGGTCGATGAATTTAGTAAGCGCAACTTCCTGTAATCTTAGTTTGCTCTCTGGTATTTATAGTTTAATAAAGTAAAATGCCATGATTATCCTGTTTTCTGAATTATCTGTGCAATAAAAAATGGCCCAAAAATAAAAGTGCTCAGAATGCAATAAAATATTAATATGATTTTTTTTGGAATATTTAAGAAGTTTTGGTACTGAAAACAACCCAGGGGGTACACCTGTTGCTCACATGGCAACAGGGCGTGGCCACCCCTAGGGGCGCGCCAAGATGCCTTGTGGGTCCCATAGGGACCCACTCACTTATCTCTTCAGCCCTCTTCATCTCATACCTACAGAAAAAATTGTGCTAGCTCTCTCTCTCTCTCGTGTTCTTGCTCCCAAACCTGAGATTTTCGATCTCTTTGCTCGGAGCTCCGTTTCCAAATCTGTTTTGGGGGATTGCTTCTTTGTATGTGAATCTCCCATTGCTCCAATTAGTTTTTGTTCTAGTGGATTATATTTTGCATAAATTGCTGCTATTGGTGCTACTGAAAATGAGCTTGCATGTTTGACTCTTTGAGTTCTAATTAGTTTGAATGCTTGATATAGCCTCTAGGCACTTGTAGGAGTAGTTGCTATCAATCTTGTGAAGTTTTGTTAACATCTTTTTGTGGTCCAAAATTTTTCAGAGAATTTGTTCTTAGGAAAAGGAACTTCCTCCGGAGAGGTTTTTCGAGCCGGAGCTCCAAGGGTGTCCATGGGGATGCCCCTGCCATGACCTCAACATTCCGCGTAGGACGTAGCCGCACAACACCTTCATGAACGAAGCCGGGTTCCGTCAAGAGTTCGCACAATTTGTTGCAAACGCTGGGCTGACAGACTTCCTCGCAGATGAGTGTAACCAGCACCACATCCTTACAAATTCCTTTGTGCAAAATTTTTATTTCATGCCTAGGCTCGATATCCCCATGGTGCATTTTGATTTATATGATGAACATCATGAGTTAACACTAGCTGAGTTTTGTGAGATATGCTTGATCCCTTCTGATGGGGATTTGAGGGAGCCTCGGCCTGAAGAGTTCGTGGACTTCCTTCGCACTTTGACTGTGGGAGAATTTAGGGGTGTGTCGAAAGCCCGTGTTACTAGCTTGCATTTTCCTGCCGTGCACTACTTTGCTTTATTCATATGGAAATGCTTGACTGCAAGGGAGGAAGGTGGTACGCTCAGTGCCCCTGACCTCGCCATCTTACGTCGTGTCATTCACGGCGATAACACTTTTATCTTGGGCGCTATCATTGCACGCTGCTTGCACACTAACAGGACTAGGGGTAAAATTCATGGTGGTATTTATGCTTCGCGCCTCATGAAACGCTTTAATGTTGCTATCCGTCCAAATGATTATTTTCTGCCTAAGGTTTATTTAGACGAACAATGCATGGTCGGTCACCACTTTATCGATGACCCCGAGCCTCCTTTCGCTATAATTTGGTATTTAGCGAGGTAACTCGTGAGATTATTTCGTTGCCTGCACCTTCTTTGTTTGATTCTTATGCTAGGCACGGATACACCATCATGCCACCGGACCTCATTGCTTACAAGAACGAGTTGGCCGCGGCGAAGAATGAGGCCCAGCCTTGGGATGCTCAAGTGCCGCCTAAGCACTTCCCCACCGGACCCGATGGATTCTATGGATGGTAGTAGAGCAAGTTAGGCCAAAAGCCTAAGCTTGGGGGAGTACGTATTTCTCACCGACATTACATTCATGTTCACACATTCATTCCAGTTGTCGGTGTTCATCCTTTTTCATTGTATATCCATGCTAGTTTTATTTTCGCTTCCTTCTTGTGTGTTTGTTAAACTTCAAAAATCCAAAAACATTTCTCGCTTCTTTTCGGTTCTTCATTCTCATTTTTTAGTTTGTAGTATTAAAAGAAAACCCAAAAAGATTTCTCATTTCTTCTTTTCGTGTTTGTTGGGAGCTCTCCTGTGTAAATAGTTTTTCTCGCTTTTTGTTTTTCTTCTTTAATTTGTTTTCCCACAGGAAAACTAAAAACTCCAAAAATATTTCAGTGTGTTTCTCTGAATTTCTGTTCTTTTCATTGAGTCATCATAGAGAGAAGACCACGATGAAAATGTTGAGTGGCTCTCAAATGCTTTGTTGTTGATCTAACGAAGAGCCAATATTACCTTGTCTTCTCCCTTGAATAAAATGTTTGCAGATTCCAGCTTAGTCCATGGCACTCTTGCACTATTATTATTTTCACATCATTCGATCGTGCAAGTGAAAGGCAATAATGATGATGATTTGATGAAGTGACTGTGGCAAGGAAAAGCTAGTATGAACTCTTCTTGTTTTTGTTTTTGTAAATATGTTTAACTCAGTATCCATGATTCAGTATATTATGAGTAAACATGTTTGTGATGAGAATTAGAGATTATAGTTGCTCATGCCATGCTTAAGTAGCTAGGAGTGGATAATGATGTATCTTGGATGTCAACATGCATTAAAATGGTTATGATGCAGTATGTTAATATGGTATCCTCCTCTGAATGTTTCGAGTAGCTTGACTTGGCACATGTTCATACATGTAGTTGATTCAAAACCAACATAGCCTCCCCGATATTTATGTTCAGGGTGTCTATATCCTACTCATGCTAGTATTCAATGTTAATTATTCTCCATGCATGATTATGACCGTTTTCGCTCTCTAGTTGGTCGCTTCTCAATCTATTTGCTAGCCTTCGCCTGTACTAAGCGGGAATACTGCTTGTGCATCCCCAATCCTTAAACCAAAGTTGTTCCAAATGAGTCCACTATACCTACCTATATGCGGTATTACTCTGCCATTCCAAGTAAATTTGCATGTGCCACCTCTAATCATTCAAATAAACATCTGTTTTGTGTGCCCGTACCGCTCATGGAGCGATAGGGGGTGTTCATTATCTTCCATGCTAAGCGGGTTATTCTCAGATGAGTGTTTATTCACTTGTCATTGCACGAGAGAGGCTGGTATTCGGGATGCCCAGTCCTATACTTGAAATGAAAAAAATATATAATGCAACAAACTCCCCCGAAAAGTTGTTGGTATGGAGGGCACCCGTGAATTCGGCTAGCCATGGCTTGTATTGGTATGGTGGAGGGGGAGTAAACTTTACCTTTCCGCTTGGGAACCGCCTATAATGTGTTTAGCATGGAAGATATTGAAAATTCTTGGTCGTAACGTTGACAGGAAAAGTACACCTCCCAAAATTGTTTTCATCTCTGATTTAAGCTTCGAGCTCTGGCACCTCTGCAAATTTATGCTTCCCTCTGCGAAGGTCCTATCTATTTACCTTTATGTTATTTTACTTTTATTGTTGAGTCTCACCTTCTCATTATAGGCACCAATCCTGAGAGCACTATTGTCATCCTTATGCATTGAGTATAGTTAATGTTGTGTGAACCATGACTGGATCTCCTCTACCCTTAATTACAATGTTTAGTCACTGCTTGAACTTTAGAGGTGCTCTGCATTTATGTTTTGCGGTCTCAGAAAGGGCTAGCGAGATACCATGTTATCATATTATATCATGATTGTTTTGACTAATTGTTAGCATTTGAGATATGTTATTATTGCTCGCTAGTTGATTATGCCATTGATATGAGTAAATATAATTCCTAAGTGTTATTATTTGCATGGTTAGTTCATGATCTTTGCTGAAAACTTGGGTACTATTTAAGCTTATATACGGATACAAGAACAAAAGAGTTTGTAAAAGTTTTTCTTTATCACTTTCAGTTGGTCAACTGAATTGCTTGAGGACAAGGAATGAGTTAAGCTTGGGGGAGTGATGTCTACTACGCAACTTTATTCTTGTAGACTCGTGTTGGGCCTCCAAGCGCAGAGTTTTGTAGGACAGTAGCAAATTTCCCTTAAGTGGATGACCTAAGGTTTATCAATCCGTGGGAGGCGTAGGATGAAGATGGTCTCTCTCAAACAACCCTGCAATCGAATACAAGAAATTTCTTGTGTCCCCAACACACCCAATACAATGGTAAATTGTATAGGTGCACTAGTTCGGCGAAGAGATGGTGATACAAGTGTAGTATGGATAGTAGATATAGTTTTTGTAATCTGAAAATATAAAAACAGCAAGGTAGCAAGTAACAAAAGTGAGCATAAACGGTATTGCAATGCTTGAAAACAAGGCCTAGGGTTCATACTTTCACTAGTGCAATCTCTCAACAATGCTAACATAATTGGATCATATAACAATCCCTCAACGTGCGACAAAGAATCACCCCAAAGTTCCTCTTAGCGGAGAACATAAGATAGAAATTGTTGTAGGGTACGAAACCACCTCAAAGTTATCCTTTCCGATCAATCTATTGAGCCATCCCTATAAGTGTCACAAATAGCCCTAAAGTTCGTACTAAAATAACACCATATGATACGCATCAACCAACTCTAATGTCACCTAGATACTCCAATGTCACCACAGATATCCGTGAGTTGATTATTCGATATACATCAAACAACTTCATAATCATAATATTCAATCCACACAAAGAACTTCAAGGAGCACCCCAAAGTTTCTATCGGAGAAAGGATAATGAAAAAGTGCATCAACCCCTATGCATAGATTACCCCAATGTCACCTCGGGAATCCGCGAGTTGAGTTCCAAAACATATATCAAGTGAATCAATATAATACCCCATTGTCACCACGGGTATTCATATGCAAGACATACATCAAGTGTTCTCAAATCTGAAATATTCAATCTGATAATAGTGAAACCTCAAAGGTAAAAACTCAATTCATCACAACAAGATGGAGAGGGAGAAACACCATATGATCCAACTATATTAACAAAGCTCGCGGTACATCAAGATCATGCCAAATCAAGAACACGAGAGAGAGAGAGAGAGAGAGAGAGGGATCAAACACATAGCTACTGGTACAAACCCTCAGCCCCGAGGGTGAACTACTCCCTCCTCGTCATGGAGACCACCGGGATGATGAAGATGGCCTCCGGTGATGATCCCCCCCTCCGGCAGGGTGCCGAAAAAGGGCTGTAGATGAGATCATGGAGGTACAGAGGCTTGCGGTGGCGTAAAAACTCATCTAGGTTAACTTTCGGGTGTTTCTGAATATATATGATTTTTCAGCGTTGGAATCACACAAAGAGTAGCCACAGGGGACCAACGAGGCACCAGGGTGCGCCTGGGGGGGGGGGGGGGTGGCGCGCCGTGGTGGCTTGTGGGGCCCCTGTGGGTCTTCTGCTGCTCCCCAGAAGCTTCCTGGGTCTGTTTCCTTCCAAAAAAAATCGTCAAAAAGTTTCGCTGCATTTGGACTTCATTTGATATGGATTTTCTAGAAAACCAAAAACAAGCAGAAAACAGCAACTGGCACTGGGCACTAGGTCAATATGTTAGTCCATAAAAATCCTATAAAAGCCATTTAAAAGTGCACCAAAATCATACAAAACTATAATAAACGTGGCATGAATACTTCATAAATTATAGATACGTTGGAGACGTATCAGCATCCCCAAGCTTAATTCCTTCTCGTCCTCGAGTAGGTAAATGATAAAAGAAATAATTTAAGGAGTGTGAATGCTAACATAGTGCATAAGTTTGATCAATGATAATTCCAATCACTTTTTTCTAGCATCATTATATATCATAAATAGTAGCTCATCTCATAAAACTTCTCATGATCAAGTAGCAACCAATTCACATGTTAAAGTATAGACCACAAACTTTCTTGAAAACTAACAAACTATGTTTTCAGTCATCAAACAATTGCAATTCATCTTATTTTCAGGAAGGGTCTATGTAAGAGCTTTGATTTAGCAAATTCCACATAGTCAACTATCATTTAGTCTTCCATGATTGCTGACACTCAAAGCATATTTTTAGAACAACCTGTTTCAGTCAAACACATAGAAAGATAGGGTCTTAATGTTTTGCCTCCCAACTTATTTATCTCATGGATAATGTCAACAATAATAACTCATGATCACCTATATTCAACTGGATATATGTGCCTGGATCATTCCCTACCACATGATGCTTGCCCACTAGAGAATAAATAAAGCGGAATAGGGATGAACATTACTGACTCTTACATAAAAGTAAATACAGAAAATTAAAAGATAGGCCCTTCGCAGAGGGAAGCAGAGGTTGTCATGCGCTTTTTATTTTTGGATGTGCAAGCCCTTAATGCAAAGGAACGTCACGTTATATTGCCCCTTGTGATAGCAACCTTTATTATGCAGTCCGTCGCTTTTATTTCTTTACCATCACAAGTTCGTACAACGCTTATTTTCCCTTGCAATAAAAGATCATACATATTTTAGGAGCAATTTTTATTGCTTTTTGCACCGATGACAACTTACTTGAAGGATCTTATTCAATCCATAGGTAGATATGGTGGACACTCATGGCAAGAGACTGGGTTTAAGGGTTTTTGGATGCACAAGTAGTATCTCTACTTAGTACGAATTTTTGGCTAGCAAAAGATCCTAAGCAAGCACCACATGTTAGAGGATCCATGACAATATAACTTCTATGTGAATATAAACAAACATAACTCATTACGTTGTCTTCCTTGTCCAACGTCAACTACTTGATCATGCTTGAAAATAATTAATGGGGGCTCACAATCATAGAAGATGTCCAAGATAGTATATTTATATGTGAAATCTCTCTTCCTTCAAAATTCTTTCATGAATTGTTCAAGTGACCAATGCTATGTTTGTTAACTTTCAATAAATTTTACCACTTATACTTCTTGTATGTGAAGTCACTACTCCCCATGGGACAAGCATATGAAGCATATAAATTTCAACTTTATGATATTCAATTCATTTCAACAATCTACTCATAGGATATAAGTGAAGAACAAGAGTAAATGACAAACTACTCCAAAAAGATATAAGTGAAGACCAAATGAGTAGTTAAGTAAATAGGTAGCTATGTGAGGACTCTCTCTCATTTAAAAAAAATCCATATCTTAAGTATTTTATTCAAACAGCAAAGAAAACAAAATAAAATGACATTCCAAGAATAGCACAACTCATGTGAAAAAGAAAAAAACTTAGTCTCAACCAAGACTAACCGATAATTGTTGAGGAAGAAAGGTGTGATGCCTACCGGGGCATCCCCAAGCTTAGATACTTGAGTTGAAATATTATATTGGGATGCCTTGGGCATCCCCAAGCTTGAGCTTTTGTGTCTCCTTAATTCCTCTCATATCACGGTTTCCCTAAATCTTAAATACTTCATCCACACAAAACTCAACAAGAACTCGTGAGATAAGTTAGTATAAATCAATACAAAACCTTATCATTCCCTACTGTAGCAAATCACTAAAATTATAATTTAACATTGCATACTAAATGCCTCTGCATATTTAATAATCCTATCCTCAAATAGAATCATTAAACAAGCAAACATATGCAAACAATGCAAACATAACAGCAATCTGCCAAAACAGAACAGTCTGTAAAGGGGGATTTAAAATTCATACTTCCCTAACTCCAAAAATTCTGAAAAATTACCACGTGACAGAGAACTCATGCATGCTTACTGTGTAAAAATTTCATATTTTTATCATGTTCTGACTATTCAGGAATATTCTGGACATAAGAGAAAACTTTCTGTTTTCAAACAACAGCACATAAACTTGCAAACTGAGCATGTTAAAGGATATACTTGGCATTTTATTGAAATAAAAGATACAAAAAATTATTATAAATAACAGAAAGAAAATCCAACTAAAATAAAATGACGCTCCAACCAAAACACATATCATGTGACAAATAAAAATATAGCTCCAAGTAAGGTTACCGATAATGTTGAAGACGAAAGAGGAGATGCCTTCCGGGGCATCCCCAAGCTTAGTTGCTTGGGTATTCCTTGAATATTACCTTGGGGTACCTTGGTAATCCCCAAGCTTAGGGTGTTGCCACTTCTTATTCTCCTCATATCGTTATCTCACCCAAAACTTGAAAACTTCAATCACACAAAACTTAACGGAACTTGTGAGATAGGTTCGTATGATAAAAATAAATCACCCACTTAGGTACTGTCAAGACAAAATTCATAATTGTTCACACATAATTCCTAATGTATTATATCATTTCCACAATTTATATTACTCAATATAAGCTATGGAAACACTAAAACAAGCAAACTATGCACCGAAAACAGAATCTGTCAAAAACAGAACAGCGTGTAGTGGGCGATTTAAAAACCACACTTCGGCACCTCCAAAAATTCTGAAAAATTAGGAAACATAAACAATTTGTAACCCAATACTGTGTAAAAATTTCAGAATTTTCTCACGCTCCAGTACAGAATAGAAATTCCAGCACTGGACGCAAAAGTCTCTGTTTTTGCACAGAATCAAATCAACAAACATCCACACTATCCCAAAGGCTTTACTTGGCACATTATTGAAAGAAAACATATAAAACATGATTACCACAGTAGCTTAATCATTTGAACACACAAAAACAGAAGGTATAAGTATTGGGTTGTCTCCCAACAAGCGCTTTTCTTTAATGCCTTTTTAGCTAGGCATGATGATTTCAATGATGCTCACATAAAAGTAAAGAATTGAAACACAAAGAGAGCATCATGAAGCATATGACTATCACATTTAGGCCTAACCCACTTCCTAGGCATAGGGATTTTGTGAGCAAATATTTTATGGGAGCAAGAATCAACTAGCATAGGAAGGCAAAACAAGTATAACTTTAAACCTTTTAACATAAAGAGAGGAAACTTGATATTATTGCAACACCTACAAGCATATGATCCTCTCTCATAATAATTTTCAGTAGCATCATGAATGAATTCAACAATATAGCTATCACATAAAGCATTCTTTTCATGATCCACAAGCATAGAATTTTTACTACTCTCCACATAAGCAATTTTCTTCTCATTCATAATAGTGGGAGCAAACTTGACAAAATAACTATCATGTGATACTTGATTGGCATAATCCAACTGAAAATTAAAATCATGATGACAAGTTTCATGGTTATAATTATTCTTTATAGCATACATGTCATCACAATAGTCCTTATAGATAGGAGGCATGCTATCATCATAATAAATTTGCTCATCAAAACTTGGGGGACAAAAAATATCATCTTCATCAAACATAGCATCCCCAAGCTTGTGGCTTTGCATATCATTAGCATCATGGATATTCAAAGAAAGCATACTAACAACATTGCAATCATGCTCATCATTCAAAGGAGTCACATTAAACATTTTATTAAATTCTTCCTGTAACAATTGAGCACAATTATCGGAATCCTTATTTTCAAGAAAGACATTATAAAGATGAATAATATGAGGCAACCTCAATTCCATTTTTTTGTAGTTTTCTTTTATAAACCAAACTTGTGATAAAACAAGAAACTAAAAGATTCGATTGCAAGATCTAAAGATATACCTTCAAGCACTCACCTCCCCGGCAACGGCGCCAGAAAAGAGCTTGATGTCTACTACGCAACTTTATTCTTGTAGACTCGTGTTGGGCCTCCAAGCGCAGAGTTTTGTAGGACAGTAGCAAATTTCCCTCAAGTGGATGACGTAAGGTTTATCAATCCGTGGGAGGCGTAGGATGAAGATGGTCTCTCTCAAACAACCATGCAATCAAATACAAGGAATGTCTTGTGTCCCCAACACACCCAATAGAATGGTAAATTGTATAGGTGCACTACTTCGGCGAAGAGATGGTGATACAAGTGTAGTATGGATAGTAGATATAGGTTTTTGTAATCTGAAAATATCAAAACAGCAAGGTAGCAAGTAACAAAAGTGAGCATAAACGGTATTGCAATGCTTGAAAACAAGGCCTAGGGTTCATACTTTCACTAGTGCAATCTCTCAACAATGCTAACATAATTGGATCATATCACAATCCCTCAACATGCGACAAAGAATCACTCCAAAGTTCCTATTAGTGGAGAACATAAGATAGAAATTGTTGTAGGGTACGAAACCACCTCAAAGTTATCCTTTTCGATCAATCTATTGAGCCATCCCTATAAGTGTCACAAATAGCCCTAGAGTTCGTACTAAAATAACACCATATGATACGCATCAACCAACTCTAATGTCACCTAGATACTCCAATGTCACCACAAGTATCCATGAGTTGATTATTCGATATGCATCAAACAACTTCATAATCATAATATTCAATCCACACAAAGAACTTCAAGGAGCACCCCAAAGTTTCTATCGGAGAAAAGATAATGAAAATGTGCATCAACCCCTATGCATAGATTACCCCAATGTCACCTCGAGAATCCGCGAGTTGAGTGCCAAAACATATATCAAGTGAATCAATATAATACCCCATTGTCACCACGGGTATTCATATGCAAGACATACATCAAGTGTTCTCAAATCTGAAATATTCAATCTGATAATAGTGAAACCTCAAAGGTAAAAACTCAATTCATCACAACAAGATAGAGAGGGAGAAACACCATATGATCCAACTATATTAACAAAGCTCGCGGTACATCAAGATCATGCCAAATCAAGAACACGAGAGAGAGAGAGAGATCAAACACATAGCTACTGGTACAAACCCTCAGCCCCGAGGGTGAACTACTCCCTCCACATCATGGAGACCGTCGGGATGATGAAGATGGCCTCCGGTGATGATCCCCCCTCCGGCAGGGTGCCGGAAAAGGGCTGTAGATGAGATCTTGGAGGTACAGAGGCTTGCGGCGGCATAAAAACTCATCTAGGTTAACTTTTGGGGGTTTCTGAATATATATGATTTTTCAGTGTTGGAATCACGCAAAGAGGTGCCACAGGGGGCCAACGAGGCACCAGGGCGTGCCTGGGGGGAGTGGCGCGCCCTGGTGGCTTGTGGGGCCCCTGTGGGTCTTTTGCTGCTCCCCCAAAGCTTCCTGGGTCTGTTTCCTTCTAGAAAAAATCGTCAAAAAGTTTTGCTGCATTTGGACTTCATTTGATATGGATTTTCTGGAAAACCAAAAACAAGCAGAAAACAACAACTGGCACTGGGCACTAGGTCAATATGTTAGTCCATAAAATTCATATAAAAGCCATATAAAAGTGCCCCAAAATCATACAAAACTATAATAAACATGGCATGAATACGTCATAAATTATAGATACTTTGGAGACGTATCAGGGAGTTGATACGTCTCCATCGTATCTACTTTTCCAAACACTTTTTCTCTTGTTTTGGACTCTAATTTGCATGATTTGAATGAAACTAACTCGGGCTAACGCTATTTTCAGCAGAACTACCATGATGTTGTTTTTGTGCAGAAATCAAAGTTCTCGGAATTGGACGAAACTTTTTGGAGAATTTTTATGGAATATATAAAAATTATTGGTGCAAGAATCAACAGAAGAGGGGCCACCTGTTGCCCACAAGGCAACAGGGCGCGACCCCCCCTAGGGCATGCCCTGATGCCTTGTGGGGCCCACAGGCGGTCGTCTGACCTAATTCCAACGCTATAAATTCACTTTCCCCAAGGAAAAAATAAGAGAAGAAGTTTTATCACGTTTTTCGATACGGAGCCACCGCCACCTCCTGTTCTTCATCGGGAGGGCTGATCTGGAGTCCGTTCGGGGCTCCAGAGAGGGGGATTCGTCGACGTCGTCATCATCAACCATCCTCCATTACCAATTTCTTGATGCTCACCACCGGGCATGAGTGATTCCTCCATAGGCTTTCTGGATGGTGATGGGTTGGATGAGATTTATCATGTAATCGAGTCAATTTGTTAGGGTTTTGATCCCTAGTATCCACTATGTTCTGAGATTGATGTTGCTATGACTTTTCTATGCTTAATGCTTGTCACTAAGGCCCGAGTGCCATGATTTCAGATCTGAACCCTTTATATTTTCATGAATATATTTTGTTCTTGATCCTATCTTGCAAGTTATATGCACCTATTACGTGTTATGATCCGCATACCCCAAGGTGACAATAATTGGGATTCTTTCCGGTGATTACCGTAGTTTGAGGAGTTCATGTATTCACTAAGTGCTAATGCTTTGTTCCGGTTCTCTATTAAAAGGAGGCTTTAATATCCCTTAGTTTCCTTATGGACCCCGCTGCCATAGGAGGGTAGGACAAAAGATGTCATGCAAGTTCTGACTATAAGCACGTATGACTATATATGGAATACATGCCTACATTACATTGATGAATCGGAGCTATTGTGTATCGCTCTAGGTTGTGACTATTACATGATGAATGTCATCCAACATAATTATCCATCACCGATCCAATGCCTACGCTTTTCTCATATTGGTTTCTGCTAAGTTACTTTTGCTACTGCTGCTGTTGCAATCACTACAAAACTGCTACTGCTACTGTTTCTGTTCCTATTGCTACTGTTACTACTGTGCTACTAAACACCTTGCTGCAGATATTTATTTCTCCAGGTGTGGTTGAATTGACAACTCAACTGCTAATACTCGCAAATATTCTTTGGCTCCCGTTGTGTCAAATCAATAAATTTGGGTGAAATACTACTCTCGAAGACTGTCGCGATCCCCTATACTTGTTGGTTATCAGCTGGCTTTGGCGAAGTGCGTTCGACGAAGCGCACCATTGAGGCAGACGACGATCATGTCGTTCACAAATGCCGTCTAGAAGCCGACACAACCATCTTTTTAAAATAGGTTGGAGTAGATGCAGGACTTCCTATTAAATGTACTCCCTCCATCCCAAAATAAGTGACTCAACTTTGTACACAGTAGCTTCGTCCGTCTAGCTTACTGCGGGAAAGGTGGTTTTCTGGAAGAAGACGAGGGAGAAGCGGATTCAGCGAAGAGTGAAATGATGCTTGCTTCGTCCGTCCAGCGTTGTGATTTGACGCCTCATTGCTCATTTACTAGGAGTGCTGTGGTGCTATGACCGGGGTGCCTCCCGCTGCTCTGAACTGTGTAATTTGGCGGTGGGGCTTTGTGATTTGATGCCTCATTGCTCATTACTACCACGGCGCTACGACCGGGGTGCACCCCCCTACTGTTCTGCACTGTTATTTGGTGCATGGCACGTGGACCCGAATGCTAGATGTCCCACTTGTCGGCGAAAGGGGGTAGAACATTTATGAAAGCGAGCGTCTACACTCTTACGACAGATGAGTACGACACACGGCAGCCCAGTGAACTGTAACTTGTACTATAAGTACTGTAGTAGTATGTGGTAGTTTTGTACCACTTGGTTTTGCTGCTTCGTGCGATCCACCGATACAAACCCCTATTAAAAAGGCGAGGGCGGGTCTTTTCCCACGCGATAGGCAGGGGAGTTTGGCATAGTCGGTTTGACATAGAGAGCGAGAGAAAGATGTGAAATGCTTGAATGTGTAGTGGGCCCTTTTTTGTGTGTGTATAATCGGCCCTTTCAGATCGCTAGATGATACTGGAGTAGCCATAAATTGGCCACATGCCTTGTGGGTCCCATCTGTCAGTTGCCACAACAAAGAAATAAGATAAACAAAACTTCACGCAGGCACGATAGGACTCCAACCCTTTCGTGCTAACCACCCTGGTTGTGTATGTGTGTACATGCACGTGTAGGTTGAGCACTTGAGCATGTGCGTGTGTGTTGCGTCGTGTGGTGTGTGCATGCGTGCATGTGTATGTGTGAGTGTTGCATGCATGCAGTTCGTGCGCATGCGTGCGTGTGTATGTGTGTATAATCAGCACAGTTGCTCCTGTGTATTACAAGAACCGGCTCAGCATACCAACAGAAGGGTACCTTGTTCGGTGTGGTTAGCGCGCATGGGTGCGAACCTGAGGTTGAAAGCACATTTGCTCCCTTGGTGGTTTTGCTAATTCATAACAACATATATCTCATTGAACTACTGTCCATTCAAGTTAAAGATTTCAGGATGTTCAATGATTGGCATGGCAAGGACTAGAGATGTGGACCCCTCAAAATGCTAAGGATATGGATTGGCAAGAGATCAAGACTCTACATTTTTGGTTTAGTGATCCAAGATCACATTGAGTCCATAGGAAAGCCAATACTATTAAAAGGGGATGAGGTGTTGCTTAATGGTCTTTTTGCTCAAGTGCTTAGTGACAGTGTTCCTAAACCCTCAACCACTTTCTCCATCCAAATGTGTCCAAAACCTACATTCCAACTCGGCTCCACAGAAATTTCCTATCGGAACCACGCGAAAAATCACCGTGTCTTCATTGCATTTGAAATCTCTGATCCCCACCTTTACTTACATATGCAATTGTTTACTTTCCACTGCTACACTCTTAGAATTGCATGTGTAGGGTGATGCTTGACTTGTATGCTTGCTAAAATCTGCCTGCTTCTAAAATTGGGAAAAGGATAGGTTTTTATTTGGTCAAGTAGTCTAATCACCCCCCCTCTAGACATACTTTCGATCCTACAAGTGGTATCAGAGCTTTGGTCTCCGTAAGCCTTGATTTCCATTGCTTTGGTGATCATAGCCTTGGTTTCACAACCTAGGAGAGTATGGTGTCTAGTGAGGGTAACTATCGTCGTAGAGGTCCATATTTTGATGGTACAAACTTTGCTAGTTGGAAACATAAGATGAAAATGCATATTCTTGGTCATAACCCCGCCGTTTGGGTTGTTGTTCGTGTGGGCTTGCAAGGTGATTTCTTTGAGGATGGCAAGGAACCGGATCGTGAAGCAACCCCGGAAGAATTGAAGATGTTGCAATACAATGCTCAAGCTTGTGACATTCTCTTCAATGGTTTGTGTCCCGAGGAATTCAACAAAATCAGCCGCCTCGAGAATGCAAAGGAAATTTGGGATACTTTGGTTGATATGCATGAGGGTACCGAGTCCGTCAAGGAATCTAAGTTGGATGTGCTTCAAAGTCAACTTGATAAGTTCAAGATGAAGGATGGTGAAGGAGTCGCAGAAATGTACTCTAGGCTTGCTCTCATCACAAATAAGATTGCCGGCTTAGGAAGCGAAGAGATGACCGACAAATTCATCATCAAGAAGATACTTAGAGCTTTGGATGGAAAATATGATACCGTTTAAACATTGATCCAAATGATGCCAAATTACAAAGATCTCAAGCCCACGGAAGTCATTGGAAGGATTGTTGCTCATGAAATGTCACTCAAGGACAAAGAGGAGCTGCACAACAAATCAAGTGGTGCTTACAAAGCCTCAACCGATGCTCCACCAACTCCAAGTGACAAGCTAGTATCCAATGAAGAGATAAGCCTAATGGTGAAAAGATTCAACAAGTTCTACAAGAACAAAGGGAAAGAAAGAAGCTCTAGATCAAAACACTATGAGAGAAGATCATCAAGTCGTGACCGTAATTGCTACAATTGTGGAAAACCCGGACACTATTCTAATGAGTGTACGGCTCTCTACAAGAAAAGAGAGGAATCACCAAGAGGAAGACATAGAAGAGATGAATCACCTCATAAGGAGAGAAGGAGTAGAGATGATCGTTATGAACGAAGACACTCTCGAAGAAGCAAGGATTCAGAGAGGAACGACAAGTCATCAAAGAGCTACACAAGAAGAAGACATCAAGCTCATGTTGGTGAATGGGTTTCTGGCTCTGACTCCGACAACCACTCCGAGAGAAGTTATCACTCCAACTCCGACTATAGTCAAGATGAAGGTGTTTCCGGACTTGCTCTTGTGTCATCCAACTCCCATGATCTATTTGACTCACCAAATGAAGGAATTGGAAGATGCTTCATGGCAAAAGGCCCCAAGGTATCACACCCCGAGTATCTTGATTTCAATAGTGATGAAGATGATTTGCTTGGTGATGATGATTTACTTATTGATAAGGCTAGTGATGTGAGCTACAATGAAAATGCTAGTAATCATGATAGTCAAGTGGAAACGAGTGACAATACTATGAAGGAGATTGAGCGTCTAACTAAAGAACTAAAGGCTCTTAAATTAGCTCATGAAACAACTCAAGAGGATCATAGAGAACTTCTAATAACTCATGAGAAGCTACGCTTCGAGAAGCTAAATTTAGAGCAAGAGCATGAGTTTCTTAAAGCTATCAATGACGATCTTCGAAAGAAGAGTTCTTCATATCTTGCCAAATGTTTACTCTTGTCTACCTTTATGCCACAAGTTAAACCTAAGCAAACTAGCAACAAGGGTAAAAAGGGTTCTACCTCTAGTAGTAACAATAACAATGCTAAATCCAATGTTGTTGCTTCTAGTAGTTCTACTGATTCCACTAACGATTCTCTTAGCCAGGTTACACTTGAGCAAGAAAATATGCTATTGAAAGGAATTATAGAAAAAGGTGTCTACAAGAGCCTTGCCGGGAGTAAACAATTTGAGGAAATTGTACGCAAGCAAGGAAGGCACCGGAAGAACCAAGGTGTTGGTTTTGAACGAAAGTTAAATGTCAATGGAGTTGAGTGGGAAGAAGATCAATACCCCAAGATGAAGTTTGTTCCTCAACAAGAGAAGTATGATCCTACTTCCTTCAAGGGAACACAAGCTCAAGAAGATCTTCCACCACAAGACCACAAGCTAAGAGGCAAGGACAAGCTTCAAGAAGAGATTGATTCATTTGAAGAAGCTCCACAAGCCTTGGTCAAGTGGGTTCCCAAGACTTCATCAAGTTCTAATTCATCAAGTGCTACTACAATTCCAAGGATTCCCATCAAGTTGATGTGGGTCCAAAAGAAGAAGAACTAGAGAGTTCTTGAGGGTGACTCCGGCGACAAACTTCACTCATATTCATTTATGGCAAGAACTTGTGCAACCAACTTTCACATTTCGCACTAGTTCATGGAGTCACAAACCCTCATGTTGGTAAGGCAAGGGATAAGGTATTCAATGCATTCATGGACATCATATATGTGTATTTCACTCTATGTCTATGGAAATCCTTGTATGTTCCTTGTGTGGGACTAACCCATGTAGGTATTGAAAGCACAAAACTCCAAAGGATTGCTCCCAACTCTTGATGGTCTACATCAACATTGAGCATCGTCCACATCTTCAACATCTACATGAAGTCATCATCGACAAAACCCAAGGTTAGTTCATCCCTCTTTGGGGGGATATCACATCTAGGGGGAGCTTTGCTCTAAACAATTGAGCTAAAGCAACTCTAATGGTGTGAACACATCAATGCTTTATGAAAAAGTGGCAACCCCACTTGTGCTTAAACGATTTGTATGACCTATGATCAAATGTTCTCATTTGGCTCCTAAGTCAATATACTCATATATAGATGACCTAGTCATCGCCATTGCTTGATAGATGCTAGAATTGGTTGTGCATGTTTGACACATATTTCATTTGATATCTTATTGTGTGAGCATGTTGGTTTGCATGTTTTCTTCATTCGAGGACATCCATTTGTTGTTTTGATTGTCTTGGTTTTTCTGGCCACGTGGAAGTACAAGAATGCCTAAGTACCTTCTCGAGCTATCTATGCTTTCTTGTCTCAAATTCTATTCTTGCTACATCACAAAAAATCAACAAGTCATTTTCGGACCCTCCGGGTGAGGAGCACTCAGAGCCACCGATCTGAAAGGGCTGAACCTCCAAAACCTTCTACATGATTTCGGCCGAACCAATTCACTAAAACTCGGTCCAACCAAAATCATTTAGATTGATCTAGGTTTCCATCTCGGTGTCACCGAGTTGAACCATTTCGGCGTCACTGATGTGCTAACCTGCTTGCAGTTACACATATAGGTGCCACCGAGTTGTCCAACTCGGAGCCACCGACAGCATACGTGTATATATACCTCGTGGGCCTGAACGGTTGAAATTTCTCAAACCCTCTCGTTCCCGCACCCCGTTGTTGCCGTCACCCAGGTCTCCGGATCGTCGCCTTTGTCTCCAGCGCGCCTTCGCTGCCGGAATCCGCCGCCGTCAACGGCAATCTGCTCCACCGTTGCCACCGTAGAGGATCTCCACCAAGTTAGGGTGAGATTCGACCCCTTTCGTGCTCAAATTTATGATTCAATGCAATATTGGATTGCCATGATTCTTGCCACGGATTGAGAACTCCCTTTACACTGCAATGTCCATAGATTAGATTCGAGTAAAAAATTTAGGTTTAAGTTTCCGCCGAACGCATCCCGGACCGACCGATTAGAGATTTTCGGAGTCACCGATTTGGCCCCAGGCCATAGCACTAGTACGTCTCGGTGCCACCGAGTTGTACGAATCGGTGAGACCGAAAGTAAAATCTCTGTGAAACCCTAGCATCTCGGAGTCACCGAACCCCATCTCGGTCTGACCGAAATGGCGTGTAAAGTTTCCGTTGAGTGCTTCGGTATCACCGAGATGATCAACTCGGTCCATCCGAAATGCCTTCTGTGAAAACTTGGAACTAAGATTTGAACTCAATTTTTATGAAAAACTTCTGCTTTTTGCGATGACTCATCTACTCTGCCCATACCCACCTATTCACTGGGTCAGCTTTGCAAGATGTCTGATGCCAGCGATAGCCAGAACATGTCAGAGCAGCACACAGATCTCAGCGCAGGCTCTAGTCCTGCAGAAAGCTTTTATGAGGGAGAGAGAAACTCTCCAGATCTTCCAAAGGATGCAACAAGGACCAGGAAGAAGAGAACCTCAGATAGTGAGGATGAGGACTTTGTTGCTAGTGAAGCAGCATCAAAGACGAAGAGAGTTGTGCTTGCAAAGGAGTATAGCACCAAACCATCTGCTAGAACCAAAGAGAAGACAACAGTGAAGAAAGTTCCTAAGGAAACTATGACATTTACACTTGAGGAACCAAGTGATGCAGCTGCAGGAGGAAAGAAGAAGAGGGCTAGGAAGACAACTGTCCAAGTTGTGGGAAAACCCTCCATGAGGACTGATGAGGAGGAGGAGCCTACTGCTGATGCACCTCTTGCCAAGACACAAAAACTTATGTCAGATGCTATAAGGACTGCTGCCCACAAGTCCAAGCCAAAGGTTTCAGCACCAAAGAGATCCATAAGAAATATTCCAGCAACTGAGAAGAACAAGACCCCAGTGCCTGAAGCTGATGTTGATGAGGAGCCACAAGTGCTCAGGAAGTTAAAGCCCAAGATTCCAGATCATGACAATGCACACCCGGTTGCAGAGAACATGATGCTAAGGAAGGATAAAGGACTGCGTCAGTGGAGACTGTCAGATCCCTATGCCGCCAGGAGGAGAATAGCTTGTGATTACCGCTTCCAGACCAGGGAACAGCAAGACTTCTATGAGACTGTTCTGCTTGATAAGAAGCCAATCGTCAGCGACATGAGATGGGTGGATTGGAAGTACATTGATGCCAATGAGGATTATTTCCCCCATGTTCATGAGAGTTTCCGGATAGCTGGTGTTGATGAGTTTGTTGGACGGAAGCTAACAAAGTGGAATGATGAGATGATCATGCAATTCTACTCCACAGCTCATTTCTATCCAGATGGCAGGATTGTGTGGATGACTGAGGGTTCCAGGTACCAGTCGACCATCTCTGAGTGGGCTACTCTTCTTGGTGCTCCAGAAGAAGAAGATGATGACATAGATATTTATGCCAAGCTCAGGATGGACCACAACTCCATGGCTAACATGTATACAGCTATTCCATAGAAGTATATCGAGACACACAAGCTAGGGTCAGTGAAGCACCAACTGCCTGGTTTGGCCACCACAAACACTATCTTGCGGTACACTCTGTTGCCCAAGTCAGGAGATGATAAGATGATACGTGGCAACTCCATCAACTTGCTGCACCTCTTTGATACACCTCAGAAGTTCAAGGTGATGAGCTTGATTGTTCAAACTATCAAGAGGACTGCTGCTGATCAGAAGAGATCTTGCGGATATGCTCCACACATCCAGATGCTCATCAATTCCAAAGTTGGAACGAGCACTTATCTTCTTGATCGTGAGCATCTCCCACTGCGTCCAGAGTTTGAGGACAATGTCATTGCGATGGATCCTTCGCATCCCACCTATGCTCAAGCACAAGAAAAGATCCGAGTAGCCGCAGAAGCAAAAGCAACCAAGGAGGCATCTGCTCCCAATGCTCACATTGCCAACCTCAAGGCTAAGACTGACCAGATGACTTATCTGCTAGAAGCCAACCTGAGGATTGAGTGAAGTCTGGCCAACCTCACCCAGAACCTAGCTAGCTTAGAGCGGATAGTCGAGACGAAGATTCATGATCTAGATGTAAAGATCACTGATGTTCAGACTATAGTGGAGAAGCTGAAGGACGATGTTGATGCAGCCAGGGCAGCCGCTTCAGATGACAGTGGAGATGACAGACCCACTATGGAGAGATTCCAGGCAGTGCCCAGGGCAGCCAGGTCTGCTGCAGTGCCAGTTGTGGATCTGAGGACCAAAGTCTCTGCACCTGCAGCAGCTGCTGCTACAGTACCACCGCCGGTCTCCACTCCACCAGCCCAGCAGACATCAGCTGAAGCCTTCGCGGATGCACTCCTCTCGACGCCATCTACGCTCACCAGAGCTACCAGCAGGAGATCCCCTTCAAGAGCTTCCGAGGATTGTGCCTAGAGTGTCGTATTAGTTCTATACCTATTCGAGCTTTTTGGTACTTGCTACCAAAGGGGGAGAATTTGTATAGATCTTAGGCTTCGAGAGAGAGACAGTCTTGCTTTGCTTTGCTTTGCTCATTGTTTCTCGAGTTCTTTTGCTACTATTTGCTTTATGGTACTTTGTTTTGATGCGTGTGCTTGATACTATGTCTGTGAGTACTTTAATCGTTATGTTTGTGAGCTACTACTTTATGTGATTGATCATACTATGCTCTATGTGATGCTTATGCTTATCATTATCGTGTATGATCATTCACTTGTTTTGGTGATGCGTGCCTTCTATTCCACTCATATCATTTTGCGCACTCCACCAAGTTGTATGTGACATGGAAGAGTGACCCATGATCCTAATCGATTGTGCATTTGCATTCAAACGCAAATTTTTAATAATGCACAAATTTAGGGGGAGCTCTTGCTTATCACATACTTCTCAAAGTGACGATGTATTCCATTTATTTAATCATTTGTCGAAGCTTTGATCTATATGTTATCATCAATTACCAAAAAGGGGGTGATTGAGCTCCCTTGGTGGTTTTGGTAATTCATAACAACATATATCTCATTAAACTAATGTCCATTCAAGTTAAAGATTTCAGGATGTTCAATGATTGGCATGGCAAGGACTAGAGATGTGGACCCCTCAAAATGCTAAGGATATGGATTGGCAAAAGATCAAGACTCTACATTTTTGGTTTATTGATCCAAGATCACATTGAGTCCATAGGAAAGTGAATACTATTAAAAGGGGATGAGGTGTTGCTTAATGGTCTTTTTGCTCAAGTGCTTAGTGACAGTGTTCCTAAACCCTCAACCACTTTCTCCATCCAAATGTGTCCAAAACCTACATTCCACCTCGGCCCCACCGAAATTTCCTATCGGAACCACCCCAAAAATCACCATGTCTTCATTGCGTTTGAAATCTCCGATCCCCTCCTTTACTTACATATGCAATTGTTTACTTTCTGCTCCTACACTCTTAGAATTGCATGTGTAGGGTGATGCTTGACTTGTATGCTTGCTAAAATCCGCCTGCTTCTAAAATTGGGAAAAGGATAGGTTTTTATTTGGTCAAGTAGTCTAATCACTCCCCCCCTCTAGACATACTTTCGATCCTACAGAGGTCATGACTTCAAATCCCTTCTATAATTCCCACCGAGCAGTAATTTATTTTCCTTTGTTTTCTTTCTTATGCCCACTGACAGGTGGCCAGGTAGGCCCTATGGTAGTGAGATAATGTGCGATGATGATGGAACAGTAGATGCGCCATGTGGACTGCTTAACTGATCAACTAATCATGTCTTCAACAAATACAGAGCTCTGCGGTACGCACTGAGCAATAATTTATTTTCCTTTGTTTTCTTTCTTATACCCGCTGACAAGTGGGCCCTATGGTAGTGAGATAATGTGCACTGATGATGAAACAGTAGATGCGGCACGTGGACTGTTTAACTGGTCAACTGATCGTGTCTTCAACAAATACAGAGCTCTACGGTGAGCCAATGACCGTATAACCACCACAAAACATATATGGTGACCATAATGAGTGTATTCTGAAGTCTAGTGGACGTATCATGCTTTCGCTTCAAATACAGTGACCCTCGATGTATTTATCTCGCGGGAGAAAGATGGAACATGCGTGAATGTGTCGGGCCGTATTTTTAGAGGGCCTAGAGATAGTTTGTGTGCGTATGTGAAAGGGGCATAGAGAGAGGGGGTGTCCAGTGGAGAGAGAGAGATGCTCTTCGTTTCTCTTTAGTATGACTAACTTTATAAGCTAAAAATATAAACATTCACAATACGGAATAAATATCATTGGATGCACCATGCAATTAACTTGCATGCTCCATATAACTTTATAGTATTGTATAGATGTAGATTTTCTAAAATAAATTTTTGGCAACACTTTTGTGTAGTTTTAATTCAAAAGAAATCTTGTATGCAGAGTAAAAGTGAATAGTGGGCTTTTTAGATCATTGGAGCACATGATAAGATGTAACACACATGAATGTGTAGTTGACGTATTTTGGAGGGCCTGGAGAGGGTATGTGTACGTATTCGAGAGATGCATGGATAGAGGGGGTGTGCATGAGAGAGAGAGAGGGAGAGAGAGAGGACGAGAGACGCGAGAGGTCTAGAGTGAGAGAGAGCACGAGAGATGAGAGAGATCTAGAGTGAGAGAGAGCAGCATGAAAGACGAGAGAGATCTAGAGAGAGAGACGAATATGATATCTCGACGAGAGATGTCCTTGAGTGTGTTTATGCAAGGGGGGAGGGGAGAGAGACATGAGTAGAAATAGTGTGTGGGTGTGTGTTGGTATGTGTGGGTATGAGAAAATAGTGAGACCTAGGGGTAGAGGGTGTGTGAGGTCTGGTGGGCCGAGGTGAGTCCCCTAGGTCGGTTCCATCCTAGGCCACGTTGGTCGGCCCATGACGCGTTATACCAAGACCCATGGAGGACTTGACGTACAAGAAAAAGATACCAGAACCGTGAAGGACTTTGTGTCCATTGACAATGCCGGCTAGGATTTGTAACCCCAGGCCCCGGGTATGTTATACAAGCCTGGGGCCTAGTTCATTGATAGTATACATAGAATCCCTTGGTATTCACATAGTGTACTTTGTACACACCCTAATCACAAATATACACGACCATGAGTAGGGTATTTCCTGGACCGCAAGGGCCCGAACTAGGGTAAATCCTTGTCTATTATTACCATCCAACCTAACTGCACCATGAGGCAGGGGTCTGGGCCGGTTGTCGCTGGCGGTTGAGAAAGATCGTCAATAGTGACTGGCGGGAGGTAGATGAAGGCCACACTACAAAAAAAAGACACATCCGTGACATTATGGCCCAAACGAAAAACTTTTTCTGTCATGGTTGTGACACTTCTATGACAATAATTGTGACAAAAACACGTATCATCATAGATGTGGTGGGCTCCTACTTCTATGACAAAAAATTATGACAGAAAATGGGCTTTTCGTCCTGGGCGGGCCAGAGACGCACCCACATGACATTCTTTGGGCCGTCCATGACGTAAAAAATCATGGTAGAAGTGAGGGCGAGGAAATTTTCGGGGAGTTCCCGGTTACGGTGGGTGGTCGGGCCAAGCAATGCTGTGTGGTTTTGCGCGTTTCTCTCTCGTATGCGCGCGTGTGTGCGAGGCGCTCGCTAACTGAACCCGAGCGAAGCATTCACTTACTGAACCTGAGCGATCGATCGATCCCTCTTGCACTACTACACGTACTGAACCCGAGCGATCGATCCCACTGCGTTTTGAAGCCGAGCGATCCCTTCGCTGCTAACTGAACCCGAGCGATCCCTTCGCTGCTAACTGAACCCGAGCGATCCCTTCGCTGCTAACTGAACCCGATCGATCCTTCTCGCTGCTTACTAAAGCTGATCGAGCCCCCGTGCGAGATGTAGCCAGCTGGTGTTGGGTTGCCTCTTGATGAACAGTGCCCGTTGCTGCCGCGCGCGCGATACACATAGACACGAGTCGAGATGAATAGATCGAGCTGGTTGGTTGGCTGTGGATGAACAGATCCCGTTGCTGCCGCCCGCACATACGCCCCACCCCAGCTGGTTGGGGGTGGATGAACAGGACCCCGTGGAGGCTGGATGAACAGTAGCCAGTGGAGTCTGGAGGAAGTCGACGGTGGATGAACAGTAGCTGGTGGAGGCTGGAGGGAGGTCGACCGTGGATGAACAGTAGCTCGTGGAGTCCCGTTTTGCGGTACGCCACACCCCTCCCGATGAACAGGACCCCTGTTTTGACCGTAGGCAGTTGGGGAGAAGTCTGTTTGCTCCGTTTTGCGGTACGCCAGAGCCCTCCCGATCAACAAGACCCCATTTCGACCGTAGGTGCTCGAATAGAAGTCCGTTTCCTCCGTTTTGTTGTACGCCAGACCCCCCCAGCCGATGAACAGGACCCCGTTTCGACCGTAGGCACTCGAACAGGAGGACGTTTCCTCCATTTTGCGATATGCTAGACCCCGAGTCGATGAACAGGACACCGTTACGGCTGTTCCGTCCAAGCTGGTTGCCTCCCGATGAGCAGGACGCGTTCCGACCGAGTCGCTTGGTTCCAGATGAATACGGCGATGTTTCCTTCATTCTGACCCAGCTGGTTGGCTAACGATGAACAGGAGGCCGTTGCTGCCGTTCGTTGCCTCTCTCCATGTACATGAGCTCTGGCCGTACGTATGCGCGAGTACACGTTCGACACCCCGCCCGTATGTATGTATGTGCCTGTATGTATGTATGTGCCCTGGCTGTACGTACATGTACACGACTTACATGGGGCTGCCTGAACTGCTACGTCGGGGGCTCTAATATGACACGTGCCGCTCCTTACACGCCCATGGTTCATCATTGTAGAGAGACCGATCGACCAGTATGTACGTACACGTTCGCGACTAGACAGACAACACTACGTACGCTTCGACCAAGTGGGTCCCAGCTGTCAGGGAGGATAAGGAGGCGCTTCCTTGCGTGCGAAGATATAGCTGCTGGATCCCAGCTGTCTGGGGGGGGGGGGAATCAGTTTTTTTGCGCGTAATAAGGAGGCACTTCCTTGTGTGCGAAGATGTAGCTGGTGGGCCCAGCTGTCAGCCTCACCGCATACATTCCTCTTCCGATGGCTGTCGTTCATTGACCACGTTGACCACGCCGCGCCGAGAGCACCAAGGCGGTGGACGACGGCGAGTCCTAGGAAGGGAACTACATGGAGCCGGGGAAGACACGGCAGTGGATGCCCACGCGGAGGGGAGTACGAGGGTTCACCGGTTCGGCTGCGGTGTGAGGCTGCCGTCGCCAGAGAATAACAGGGGATGTGGGTGAGTAGAGGGAAGGCCTGGCCAACGGTGGGAGTAGGGTGGGGCGGTGAGGCCTGCGCGGCAGCATAGCCGGCCACAGGAGGCAAGAACAAGCGGTCCCGCCACCGCTGGTTTGGGCGGCTGGAGCAAGAAGATCAGAGATTGAAGAAGCAGCACGACCGTTGGATTAACATCCAACGGTCACTGCTGCTAGAATCATTTGTTGACTAAGTTCACAAAGCCCTGCGTACGCGTCAATTTAGTAGGCCCACAAGTCAGCCGCCAAATCCGGTGGGTCCCAGTTGTCATGGGGAGAAACGTTTTTTCCGCGTAATAATGAGGCACTTCCTTTCGTGCGAAGCTATAGCTGGTGGGTCCCAGCGGTCAGGGGGAGGATTCATTTTTTTCGCGTAATAAAGAGGCACTTGCTTGCATGCGGCCATGGACCATGTGGGTCCCTACTGTCAGCCTCTCAATGTACATCCCTCTTCCGATGGTTGTCATTTGTTGACCATGTTGACCATGCCGCGCCGAGAGCACCAACGCGGTGGACGACGGCGAGGCCCAGGAAGGGAACGACCCGGAGCCGGCAAAGCCACAACAGTGGATGCCCACGCTGAGGGGAGTACAAGGGTTGACTAGTTCGGCTGCGGTGTGAGGCCTGTGTCGCCGGAGAATAACAGGAGTTGTGGGTGAGTAGAGGGATGGCCTGGCCAGCGGTGGGAGTAGAAGGGGGCGGTGAGGCCTGCGCGGCAGCACAGCCGACCATGGGAGGCGGGAGCAGGCGGTCCCGCCGGTGCTGGTTTGGGCGGCTGGAGCAAGAAGATCAGAGATTGAAGAAGCAGCACGACCGTTGGATGTTATCCAACGGTCACTGCCGCTAGAATTGTTTATTCACTAAGTTCACAAAGACGTGTCAACATAGTAGGCCCACAAGTCAGCCTCCAAATTTGTGGCAAACAGCATACAGCCCATTTGCCAAAAAAATTAATAATTTACAGCCCATTCACTAATTCTTAAGGATTTTTTTCAAGCCCATGTTCTTTTTGTTAGCATTACAGCCCATATTCTGGCCATGGTTAAAAAATTGAACAAATTTTTGCATATGTCGGTGGGGTCCGAACTGTTTTTAATCCCGAAATTTCGACTCAGATTCAAACTAATTTGAAAAATAAAATTATATTTATTGAAAATCCTACGAAATTTTCACCGCAAAAAAATCAATGAAATTTAAAATATTGAAATCCTAAAAAAACGTAATTTGAAACTAATTAACGGTTTGCTGTGTTGTTTTTAAAATTTACAGCCCATTTCTTACTACTTATAGTCCATTTTCTGGGCAAGCCCCAAATACATCCCTCCTCGTCTTGAAAGATTTGCAGCCCAGCAGGGCTGAGAAAAGCAAGTAAGCCTCGGTTGGGTATTCTGCAAAAAACAATAGAACTGGGCTAGCCATTTTCAGAAAGAGAGAAAACAACTGGGCTGGTTATGTGGTAAACAGAAAATAAAAGCCTAGGCTAGATGGGCTACATCCCCCGCACAACCCAGTTGATACCCTACTCCGTCTCAAAAACAAAAAAACAACTGCGCGAGCTTGTGGGTCCCTGGTGTCAGCCGCTCGTTGGACAATTCTCTCGCTTATTGACTATGTTGACAATGGTGTGGGGCCCAGATGTGAAACCATTAGGAGGAAGCATTTTTTTTGGCTTGTAATAAGGAGGCACTTGCTTGCGTACTGCAATGACCCTCGTGGGTCCCTACTGTCATCCTCTCCACGTACAGTCATCTCCTGATTCCTCTCGGTTGTTGACCATGTTGACAACGCCAGATGGTGGCACCGCGGCGAGCGAACCAGGGCGGAGGAGGACGGCGAGGCCTCAGACGGGAACGAACAGGAGCCGTGGAAGATGCGGCAGTGTAATCGCAGACTCGCAGGCAGAGGTGAGTACGAGGGTTGACTGGTTCGAGTGCGGGTGCGGGTTCGGGCTGACGTCCTCGGAGAATAACAGGACGTGTGGCGGAGTGGAGGGATGAACTAGCCAACGTTTGAGGGTACGCTGGGGCGGCAATGCATGGGCGGAGGCGCAGCTAGCCGTGGGAGGCGTGAGCAGGCGGTAGCAGGCGGGACCGATGGTGTGGTTTCATTTGGGTGTCTGGAGGAAGAAGACAAGAGATAGAAGAAACATGACAGATGTTGTTTGTCAATCCAACGGCTGGCAGGCAGAATCGTTTGTTGACTAAGTCGACACCACCTTGGATAGGCTTTTTCCTTATGGGTACCAAATGTCAGAATCCAAATCTGTCACGGTGATGCAGCCTTTCTTATTAGGAATTACAGCCCATTTGGTGTGCTAGCTCAAAATAAGTTTGTGGCTGCTGGCGGGCGCTAAGCACTTGGGTTCTGTAATGCACAATGATATCAAGGAGCCAGCAAGAGTGATGTTATTTCCCGTGCTTGGGATTGGTTACAGTATATCTCTCTTAATTAAATAAATGACAAGCCATTTGCCTTGTTTCAAAGAAAATATGATAGCCACAGCCAAGTTGAAAAGGGCAACAACATCTAACTCCAGCTTACAAACTGTACAAAAGCACGAGGGTTAATTGTTCATCTGGTTTAGACTAAACCCAGATTGAAAAGGGCAACAACGTCTAACTGCAGTAGTGTTTTCAGTAGTCACAATCAAATGGATCGGTCAGATCCATAAAATGAACATCCCGGGTCGTAAAATTTAATGGAATATGACCACAAGATGATGTAAAAAGAAGACTGGCATGTTCAAAAGCCCATTTGTCCACCTAAAACTCCTTTTTTTTGCTCTTTGACATATCCATCCATCAAAACTTCGTTGTTAATAAATTTAAGACTGATGGACAATAGTGCCCTTGCATTCAGCAGGAAGAATGTGACAAATCTAGTGTTTGCTTGGGTGGCTACATATCCTTCCAGCGTTATTGTCTTCAAACAAATGTCATGAGAACTGAGAAAATCCCGGTGCTTACGATGCCACCGATTGGTTATACCTTTTGTACCCCGTCCTGCTGCCTAAATAGACATGAAGATTGAAAATAGTTAAGGTCTAAAAAAGAGTATGTCGAAAGAGCAACAGCTGAACGGTTAATTCTTGTACACTATATATGGGCTTCCAATGTGCGTGAAATCATCACCTTTATAAACAACTTCTCTAGACATGGAAAGCATCACAACAAGCCAATAATCTAGTTCAGATCAAAAGTATTAATACTGATATATAAAATCTTGACAGAATCTAGCACCACTGATAGGCTATCCATGGACAAACTCTTCGTTGAGCATAGAACATAATATTTGTACAAAAAGTGTACTCCAAGATGATATAAAACTTATGCACACATATGAAAAATGCAGCTTATGATTACAAAAGTGTAGATGATACTCCCTCTATCCCATAATATAAGAATGTTTTTGAAGCTAAAACAGTTTGAAAAACGTTCTTATATTATGGGACGGAGGGAGTAATATACAGTACCTGGATAACTGTGGAGCCAAACACCATCTTGAAATGATCACAGAGATCATGAATTACACACAAGGTCTCCAGTTTAGGCGCAGAGATGACAGTTATTTGCGAAGGTGAATAACAAGAATCAAGGATCAACCTTTGAAGTGAAGGGGCATCTTCGATGATGAGCTCCCCTACGTCAAAAGAAATTCCAATTCTTACAAGGTTAGGCGACTTTATTCGGAGACAACCGATTTTGATTGTCAAAAGAAGCACTAAGCACTCCAGGGCAGGGCAACTGGATTGGATGATGCTGCGCAGTGAGGCCTCCGATATACGAACCACCACAAGTGAAAGTTTTTTGAGAAGTGGGAGTCAAAGCTTTTGTACCAGATTGTCTGGTAGTTGGCACAGGGCAAAGGTGGCGGTGTGGAGAGAGGAGGAAAACCGCGAGATGGACATCGGTGCTGAGGGCACAAGTACATGGCGTTCGGAATGTGGTATGTGATTTATGTGGGAATAGTACAACTCAACAGCTGGAGTTTTTCGAATTCAGGGGATTTCAGCTAGGCGTCCACCGTGCAGGGCATGCAC
The DNA here is from genome assembly GCA_039707655.1 of Elymus sibiricus. NCBI lineage: Eukaryota > Viridiplantae > Streptophyta > Magnoliopsida > Poales > Poaceae > Elymus > Elymus sibiricus. The sequence goes on from CM077668.1 coordinate 125,915,940, forward strand.
ACGTAGCATGCTGGGATGCAGAGGCATTGAAGGGAGCCCTGGTGGGAGGAGATGATGGCTCCGGGGAGTTCAAAATCATTGAACAGAGATAAGCCACGACAGTCGAGATTAAGAGGCGCGGCGCGCCACAGAGGGCGCCACCGAGATGCGAGGACTTGGGTGCGGCAGCAATCCTTGGTGGGGAGAAGCGAGATGATCTCCCCAAGGATGGCGTCCGGGAGATAGCTGATGCGGTCCGCTCGAGATTCTTCGGGTTCCTCAGATCCAGGGGGGAGGCTCACCGCTTCTCCCCACGCTGCCGGGTGCGGGAACTACAACCGGCGTCGCCGCTGGCGGGAGCCTCATCTTCTTAATGATGGGGCCAGCCGACTCCATTTTCCTTGCGGGTGCCGCGTCGAGCTCACGGGTTTGAGCAGAGTAGCGAAAGACGAGCCTAGTTAAGGGGGGTTGGAGTTTTCTGTAGGAGTGAGGAAGAAGGCGAGCAGGGGTTTTCTGTAGGAGTGAGGAAGAAGGGGAGCGGGGGTTTTCTGTAGGAGTGAGGTGAGGAAGAAGGGGAGCAGGGGTTTTCTGTAGGAGCGAGCTGAAGTGAACAGTGAAGTGGGAGCGAGGAGGGAGAAGGGGTTTTTTGGGAGCGCCCCTCTTCAAGTAATATGGGCTTTTCCTACAAAAATATGGGCTTTAAGATGGATCGGCTCTTGTACTGGTCGGTCTTAACACTAGAGACAGCCCCTTAAAGACACTCTCCAGCTCTCCAGCTTATGGCCCATTCGCAAAAAAAGGACGCACTCCAGCTTATGGCTCCTGCAGTCCTTCTCGGTAACCTTTTTCAACTTGAAAAAAACTTATGGCTCCTCCTCGGGCCCGCTTGGCATCCACCAAATTAGAGGGTGCGGTAATGCATGCAGACACTCACACTGGTCGAAGCGCGACACAAATGAGGCCTCAAATAATAGGCCCACAATATAGATTCTAAATGTTCACACGCTAGTCAACATTCACATTAAACTAAGCTTCACAAGATACAGTATGCATACTAGCTAACATTCACAAGCACATATATAAGTTTAGCATGTTTATGCATCTCAATGATTCACCAGACTATAACCAAGACAAAGTTGTGAGAAGGTGTAGAAATCAAGAAAAAACGATCGATGCTTCTCTGAGCAAAGGGCCTCCCTACGCATTAATTTCCTGGGCATGCTTCTTTCTTCCCAATGTTGAGTGCACTTTGAGCATGTTGGCAACTCCACAACTAGCTCGCTGGCTCATCTTGCAATTGACGCTGACACATTGCAGCAAACAGAGGAAGCAATAGAGATCACTCAACATCAGACCAGTTTGTGCAGTTCCACTGAAATCATCTTCATTGTCCTGAATGTGAACAGATAGGAAACAATAACTATACTTAAATGGTGTTGCAAAACAGTAGCACATATCAATAGCTCGGCATGACAAAACACGATCATCTGGACAAAGGGGTACTGACCTGCGTGAGGAAGATTATCCATAATTTTATAAGTGGTTAGTTGATTTCCACCTTGGGGTCTCATCTCATGCCATGGAGGAAATTCGATCCAATCGATCAGTGCAATTCCTTCCGTCTGGCTATAGAAAATTTGTCCGACTCACCCCAATATTATTTTTGTGCAGTTCCACTAAAATTATGCACCGCTGTTTGCACAACCCCTACTCGCCGGCCAGGCCATCTATGATTCGGTCTCTTTTATCTTGCGTTGACAGGGCGGCTACAGTGCTTGTTCGCTCCTCCACACATGATAGGCTCGTTCCACACTGCGATCAGCAAGTCAACGTACGAATAAGCTTATTTCATCTTGCGTTGGACATTCTACCTAGATACGAATGTAGGAATACCTCGAGCACCGTGAGGTTAGCTGACAGTAGGTAGATGCAGCCATCTAATTTTGTGCGGTTCTACTAAAATTGTGGTTTGTGCTTCTGTTTGCACAAATAGAAACCACATGGAGATAGACAACCCTGTTTGCAGAAATATGTGATAGGGTTATTTAAGCAGTGTCATTTTTTGCTGTGGCATATGATTAACAGCAACATCTCATATGTTATCAATGGCATTACATTGACAGTATGAAAAAGTGCCATTAACTAAGAAGTGCCATCACATCAGATCAACACGGGCACTAGATTAACGAGGGCTTAGATTAACATGCACAACAATTGGATTATACCTCTATGATGACAGTAGCACATGACCAGTAGCTACGTGCACGGTTAACAGGAACGATCGTTCTAACAAAGGGTGATACGGAAAGGAGAAATACATCGCCGTGTCAACCAAATGTGCAATTAAATTTCTGCAGTTCCACTGAGATGAAGCTATGTTACCGGCGTGATATCTAAGTGTAACACCCCAAAGCACTCTTCATGGGAAATAAAGCAAGACAAAAGCATTTCATAAAATGGTGGTGGCATTGCTTCAGTTTATCAATGGCAATAGATTGACAGTAGCATTACTAAAAGAGTGACATCACATTAATAGTGGCATTGTTTCATTTTACCAGATATTAGATTAACAGCTGCAGTAAGGGCATAGGGACAGGTGCGGCACAAGCATGTTTTACCTCCACCAAGGCATAAAGTGGTGAGGCAGAGGTGGTTGCCGAGAGCGGCAAACATGCAAGCTAAATGTCTGGATTTGTGCCATTTTTGTTCTCGTGATCTCGTCAGTGACCTTTTGCTGCGTCACCACAGGAAATCTAGCCATGCTCATTCTCAGTTGCGTTGTCCACCCAGCACCCCCTCACTTTCTTTCCTTTTTCGACCAAGAGACTGGTCAGGCCAGAATCTTAATACTAGTACTTCCCCCCACCCTTCGCCCCCACCCTACTTTATTGCCCTTTTCAACAAAGAGATCGGTTCGTTAACCAGTCCTTGCTACCCTGCCCACCACAAAAAAAAATCCGCATTCAACGAGGCCATCTATTTATCTTCATGCATTACCTTTTTTCTTCTAATAGTAAACATTTAGGTGGTGTTCGAGTGTTCGACAAGCCGACGCGGCTATCTAGATACATGGTGAGCTTTGGACTGAAGAATATCCACATGCAGGATGCAGTGACATGGGGAGAAAATCAAACTTGATGGGGGAAAAAGGATGCAGCGACGTGGGGAGCTGGCCCATTAGAAGAAAGCCGGTTCAGAAGTTATACCTCCGGTCGGCGGGATGTGGCGAGGCAGGCGGCGGGATCTGCCAACACGACAGCAGCGAGCAAGGGTGCGGAGGACCACCCACGCCGGCGCCAGGTCAGAGAAGACGGCGCGCGTCGCCTTCCTCCCTCGCCAACGGCGACCGCGTAAACGTTGCACCTCGTACCCTACCTAGCGGAAGGGATCCGGCCAGATCTGTGACCACCGGTGAGAAGAGAGAGAAACAGAGAGAGTGGACACCACCGTCTTGTTTAGATCTGGAGAGGGTGAGAGAGTGAGAAGAAGAGAGCAACCCTCGCAAGCAAGTCCCGAAGCTCCAGCCTACATATATAGTGGAGTAATTTTTTTCCTCTTCGTAGCAATCGTTTTAAATTGAATACGCGCGGAGCCATCTTTTCATTTAACGTACCAGAAAAAAAACTCGATCAATAACCGTGCCACCGCGTTCATGTCGCACTTTGTATGGCTCTCATGTGGTCCCAGACCCTGCATTAATTGGACAACTAGATGGGTGAAATTATCATAGCTACCTCTTCGTGTGCAAATGCGCTCCACCGTGTACCCGCACGTGTGCGTGAGGGAACGATCGAGTGCATGCGTGCGCTTCTTCTCTTCGTGTGTGTGCGTCTGTCTGTCTCTCTCTCTCTCAGAGACAACGAGACAATGACCTAGACAGAGATGGTGTGTACAAAAAGTAGCGAGCATGTGTGTGTGTGTGCGCGCGTGTGCGTGAGAGTGGACACGGATGGGGGAGAACGCCATCCAACCGTAGCCGCATACATTTTGACAACAGTTCGAACCAACAAGACAAAATTTGTGCAAACTCGGCCGGATTTCATATAAACATGACGGGTTTTCATATAAACATGACGGATATCATTACATTTACATCAACTGAGCGGTCTAGTCCGGCTCTAGAGGTATAATTAATACCTAATCTAAATGGTCGCCGGCAGCTCCTTTTGTCTTCCTCATGTCCGGCAGCCCGATCATCGGACTACCGGGAGCCCCGGAGGTATATGCTTCAGCGCAAAGGGCGGCTCGCTTCCACACTGCTCATCGGAGTGGAACCCCTGGCTAATGCTTCAGCCGGAGGGGAAGGGGGCGCCTCCACTTCTGTGGAGCCCATGCGGGGTCGATGATGGTCTGCGTTGAAGAAGAGCCGTGCAAGACACCTGCTGTGTACGCCGGCGTCGCCTCGGTGGTGGCCTTCATGGGGTACAAGCGGCGGCGGCCTCCTGTGTTCGACTTCTCCTCAATGATGGCGGCAGGCGCGGACGTGCGGGCCGCCACCTCATCGACATCCGCGCAGCCGGCTTCTTTCTCTACCTACATAGCGCGGCCACGCGCGCGTCGACCGTGGAGGGCGCGGTCGCAGGCACTGGAGGCGCCGTGCGGGCGTGGAGTAACTCGCCAGTCCTCCTCGAGCTGGCCTGGAGTGTCGAGTTACTGAACCACGCGTTGGCTGGGGGTGGCAACTGGCTCCATCGGGCTAGGCGAGGGAGGTGGAGCAAGGAGCTGCCTCGCTCATAACCACCGGGCTAGGCGGGCCACCCAGCCGGCTTTTATGCCGGAGAACTACTCTTCCTGCTCGTCGGATGCCATCAAAAGAGTGGAGAAAATGGTGGAAGTAGAAGCTTGGCCGGCATTGCGTTTAATGCCGGCCCGCTCCTGAACGGACGTGTGGATGTACTAGGTTTCTCGGCTTCCACGCGGGTTTAATGGAGGCGTTTGAATGCGGCGAGGAGGCGCGTTCAGCCGGGCGTGCAGCGGGTGGCGCCCTCGGCCGGCGCACCGCTTCAATGGCGGACGCGACCTCTCACTCTCACAGTGTCCGCCCTGAGCCGCCTTCAATGTGGAGCGGCGCACTCTACAGCGGCATGAATGCGGGCAGCTGGCGCCGGGCGGGAAGCGCGCATGGGAGGGGGAAGGGTTTTTGGTGGGCCAAGGCGGTCAGAACCTTAGAAGCGGGCTTGGGATCGGTCCGGACTCCTGATTTATGCCGCTTCAGCTAGGATGAATCTCCATCGTGTGGAACCACACTAGAAAGCTGCGACCATGGTTCCCGTTGCCCGCCGCTATGGATCGTGTCTTCTATGAAGAACGCCTAGGACTGGAACCAGGTGGTGTACATGGAGTCCGTCGATAACGTTTAAGTGGAGTAGTTGTGCACAAAATTATGGGAGCGCTGTTAATCTATGTAGAGTAGTGCACAAATTTTAATACATGAATGGGGTATGAACTTGTGTGTCATGTTGGCATATGTCCCTTAGAACTTACTAGTAAATGTGTACGTGCCACTTGTGTGGCTGTTGCACGGGCTCCGACACGCTTTGTGAGATTACTAAAAGGTGGCGCAGCTTTGGCTATAACTGACCTTGCGCTTGGCTCTTCACCTCTTCTGGAAGTCGAACAATGATGATGGTACTACTACTAGTAGTACTACTATAGTACGAGTACGAGTAGTAGGAGTATATAGTTTTGGCAATCTGACACCGAATGAACTGTTGCACGTCCACGCCGTAGTAAGCAAAAGCTTCTCCTCGTCCTGTGAGCCACCAAGCGCGCGTGGGCGAGGGAGAGGGCATAGTAAGCAAGCTTCTCCTCGTTCTGCGAGTTGATGGGACACATCAAAGTAGTACTCCCTCTGGTCCTTTTTATAGTCCACATATAAGTTTTGTCCGAAGTTCTATACTAGTAGTCTCCAAAAAGGGCCGACCATGTCCATGGCTACCATCCCATGCTCCGTCATAGTACGTGCACGATTCACATGCCATTGAAGAAGAAAAAATGCGTACGTGCCATTGAAGAAAAAAACTTTATTTACAAATAACGCGCCACCACGTCATGGTCGAACTTTGATTCATTCACGCGTGGTTCTCGCCCCTCCACTTAAGTGAACAACTACTACACGCGTCAAATTATCACGTGAGCTGCCTCTGCGTATAGAAATGAGCTCCACCATGTACTCGCGCGTGTGTGTTAGGGAAAGAGGCAAAGAGTACGTGCGTCGGTGCGTGCACCTCTTCTCTTCGTGCACGTACTCCTTTTTTTTGCGGGTGATTCGTGCACGTACTCCACCTACGTTGGTGAACGTTGGTGAGTCTCACTTACACTACTTATCTCCATATTCTTGCATGACACGTGGACCTCGATGCTGGATGTCCCACGTGTCGGCAAAAGGAAGAAGAACGATTTTCGATGATCGAGAAGGAGCCAGGAACCGCGTGGTGGAGTACTGGACCGGAGGAGTCCGAAACACGGTAGCCCAGTGTAGTTACATCATACATGGCCCACCTCACGCTATCACCATATTCTCGGCCTCCGTGCGACACCTAGCTCCACCAGCCCGTATCGTTTCTAGCACCTCTTCTCTCTCAAAGTGTGGCGGGTTGGCGATTTTGCCGTCAATTGAGGTCGGTTTGCTCCCACTCCCTCCCACATGTTAGTGATATGCCAAGAGCTCTAAAAAAATGATATGCCAAGAGGAACCACTTTGACCGACGGACCAAACGCGAAAGGCGTGCCGTGAGTGAGTCCAGTTTCTCGTTTTGAACTTGTTTGGTGTAGTAGTAACACTTGGTTTTGCACCTTCATAGATTGATGCAAATCCCCGCTAAAAAGGCGCTTCGGTTTCTACTAATCCCGTCAACCGTCCTGCTATAGTATATCACTCACATCTGGTTTATAGAGCTTAATCTCCAAATTTTTGTATTACTATACCATTTTGTCAGTCTAAATTTTACTGGTCACAATCACATGTTTAGATTTCAAAGCGCATTAAATTGTTGCGTGCAAGGATTAATAGAAAACTAACCAATGCATGTAAATGTTATTGGTCATTGTACTCCTCATGCATGCATGCGTTGATATGTACTACCTCCGTCCTGGTTTATTGGTCCTCTTCGTATTTTGTTTCAAATTTTGACCATAAATTTAACTAATAAAATATTAATGCATGTCATCAAAAATAATATCATCAAAAACTATGTTCAAATATGAATCCAATGATATAATTTTTGCTGACATGCATTAACATTTTATTAGTTAAATGTTTGGTCAAAATTTGGCACAAAATACAATGAGGACCAATAAACTAGGACGGAGGTAGTAGGAGTACTACTCCAAACGCTCACGGTCTAGTAGTTCATTGGTTGGTTTCGATTTTTGAATTGAGCCCCATAAACCCATATTGATGCTATGCTGCTACTGTCCAATATTCGCGTGTTGTGGTTTCTAGAATAGAAAGGTGAAATGATGGTTGGTTCGTCCAAGCAACTTACTGTGGGAATATTGGAGTATGAGCGGATTCAACGAATAGTGAAATGATGGTTGCTTCATCTGAGGAACTTACTGTGGCAAAGGCGGGGCCCTGTGATTTGACTGCTCAATAGTCATTATTACTGCGGCGCAACGACCGGGGTGAACCCCCCTGCGGTTGTGCACTCAATGTTGGTGCATGGCATGTGGACCAGGATGCTTGATGTCCCACATGTCGGCGAAAGGAAGTTCAATAGTTTCTGGCATTGTTATCAAGCTTTCAGGATTTGTTTATATGTCACATAATTTTCCAGCATAATAAATTATACTGTAATGCTATGAAGCTTTCAACTTTGGTTTCTTGTGTCCACTTGCCTGCAAGGTTGTCTCGTTACAACATTCCATCAAATACAAGGTTGTCTCGTTACAACATTCCTCAAATACAAGGTTGTCTCATTACAACATTCCATCAAATACAAAAAAACTAACATGGATGCTAATGCATCACAATGATTCGCAGATCAGCCCCAATATTTACATCACAACTGAAGAAAAAGTTGTGAGAAGGTCTACAAATAAAGAAAAATTAAAAATTGATCGATGTTGTCCGTAGGCATGGTTCCATTTCCTGGCCACGGTGTTCATTGCTCGGCAGCTAGTTTCACACAGCTCTATCGAACTTAACAAGACATGTTAGCCAAGAAAGAAGTCTATAGAGGACATGGACCATCCGATCATTTTGTGTAGTTCCACTAAAATCGAGTTGAGCATTCTTGTTTGCAAAGATATGAATAAGTGTTTTTACAATAATAGTGGCACTAGGTGATGAAACATACACACACAAATAGAGGCCGATCACCTTTGCAATCTCTCATAAAACTAATTACTTATTGGAGAAGATTAGGCTCGGAGTTGGATGAGGAGGATAGCACAACCAATCTCCCTTTGTGCAGTCCCACTGAAATGTAGAAACGTTGCCTGTGTGACATTTTAGTGGAACTGCACAAAACACTCTTAAGAAAAAAGTGATTTGTGCAGTTCACCAAAAGGTCGCAATAGGAACGAGGTGAAATGGATAGCCCTGTTTGCAAAAAGAGGTAGAAAATAAACAGTTACTGGTCAATAACAGTTGATGACACATACGCCGACAAAAAGAAGCATATTCACTGTCTTCAGGGGGAGATAGTAGCACAGTGGTTTCTCTCAAACGGTGTGAGGACGAGATTGCAAAATGGGAGGTACACCGGCCGAGCAACGTTTTAGGCAAAGAACTAGAGAAGGTCCACATGCAGTGACCTGGGAAGTTGGGCAGTGGAGCAAGGCCGGTTCCAGAGGAAGCAGTACCTGAGGGTCGTCGGGATGTAACTAGGAGGGTGGCAGCGGCCGGGATCTGTTGCGGCACCGAGCAAGGGGCGAAGGCCCTACCGCGCCGGAGCTTGGTCGGAGAGAACGGCAGGTACCGCAGATCGGGACGCGCCGGCCGGCAGTGAGTTTCCTGCCTCGACGCCGGCGACCAGGGCAACGCTGCACATCCTCCCTTTCTGCCGGCGGACAGGATCCGGCCGGATCAGTGACCAGCGGTGAGAGAGAGAGAGATTGGCCCCCGCCGTATTGTGTGCGAAAGTGTGAAGAGATGAACCCCAGCAATTAAGCATTGAGGCTCTTGCCTATATTTTATACTAGTATAGTAGAGGGGTGTTCTTTTTTGTCTTGATTACAATCATTTTATATTCTGTACGTGCCATTGAGGAATAAACTTTATTTAAAATTAACGCGCAAACACGTCAAGTCACACTTTGTTTAGTTCACGCGTGGTACACGACCCTCCATCAAGTGAACAACCGCTACACACGTCAAATTATCACGTGGGCTGCCTTTTCGTACAGAAATGAGCTCCACCGTGTACCCGCGCGGGTTTGGTTGGGAACGAGACATGGGTACGAGCGTCATGCATGCACCTCTTCTCTTCGTGCACGTACCCCACCTACGTGGGTGTGTGTGAGAGAGATACAAACCTAGAGAGAGATGGTGAGTGCGTTCGTGAGTGTTTTTTGGGGGGGGGGGATTTCATAAGTGTATTTGGTGTGCGTGAGAGATGGACAGGGAATATGAGTCGATGATATCTCAAAAAATAATTTAACATGTGCAATGTGTGTGAAATGGAGGCCTAGATATATCATATATAGAGGGGGCGATACACGAGAAGAGAGGGGAGGGATCATCGGCGTGAGATATATATCGATAGAATCGAAGAGAGGGATGAAAGTGTATGGGTGCGAGATCGATAAAGAGAGCCAGCGAAATTGTGTGTGCGCACGTCAATGATATAGGATGGCTGACCTACTGGAACGTGACAAGGGACAGGTGCAGTTTGTGTGTGGCAGGGAGACCTAACTAGAGCGTTCGACTATCGATGTGTGTGTGGGGGGGGGGGGGGCAGAGACCTAACTAGAGGGGTAGATCGACTAGTATATGTGTGGAGAAGGAGACACCTAGCTATGTATCGAGGGAGATCGATCGGCATCCATACATATGTGTAGGAGAGGAATAAGGTTGGGAGAGAGACAGAGCTAGAGTGCTGGAGGGGTGATGGTGGAGTTGCTTCTCGGAGATGGTGGGAGAGGCCTACTATACAAACGGAGGGTACGACTGCAATATCAATAAGAGAGGGGATGTGTGTCTGTGTGTGCGCGTGCGTGTGAGACACTACTGTAGGTGTGTGCGATAGACGGCAAACAGTTCACTCGGATGAACTGTTTCCGATGAGTAAAAACAACAGAAACGGTCGGCCAGATCAAGGTGTGTGTGATAGACGGCAAACAGTTCACTCAGATGAATTGTGTCCGATGAGACAAAACAACGGAAACGGTCAGAGCATCTCCAACAGCCTCTGTATATTAGATTGATATAAAAACATGTTATAGCAAGAGGAGAGAGAAGGTTTACAAAGCCAACATGTTTTTTGCTTTGGTAGCCTTTGTATATCGGATTGCTATATTTGCACAAAACACACAATGACATGTGGGGACAATTTATCATAGACATACCACACGTCTACTAGCATAACTCGTGTACACGTGTGCACACGCGTACTCGTACACAGAATCAGCACACACGCGTACATGTACACACACGCATACATGCACACACACGCAGCACACACGCGTACACGTACACGTACACACGCACGCATCACACACATACACGCACACACGACACACATACGCAGCTCACACATACACCTACACATCACACACTAGCCCACTAGTCATTGAGAAGAAAATATGAAGGGGCCCACTTTTACAAAGCCTTGCCAAAATTTAGCAAGTGCCCTTTCGATAATAATCTTCTGAGCCCAGGTTCATCTGCACCCACGCTGACGAAAAAATCAAAACAAATACTAGAAAAATTCAAAAAAATTCAATTTTTTTGCATGGTCGATAATTTGATGCGTGAGGTCCGCTCCAATTTTCAAATCATTTGGACATCTGAGCAGCTCTCGGCAAGAAAGACAAATTCGGGGTCAGTTAAAAAGTTTATTGTTCATGCACTGTTCTGACGCGATTTGTCTTTTTTGCCGAGAGTTGCTCAGATGTCCAAATGATTTGAAAATTGGAGCGGACCTCACGCATCAAATTTTCTACCATGCAAAAAAAATTGGAAATTTTTGATTTTTTTGAATATTCTGTGAATTTTTTTCTGACCGGGTGCAGATGAGCCTCCTAGGCACCGAATCCTTTGGGATTGCAAATATACAAAGTGGGATGGCAGATTTAGCAAGCTTTGTAAAAAAATCGGTGCCCAGGCTCATCTGCACCCGGTCAGAAAAAAATCACAAAAAATTCCAAAAATTCCAAAAAAAAATTGCATGGTAGAAAATTTGACGCGTGAGGTCCGCTCCAATTTTCAAATCATTCGGAAATCTTAGCAGCTCTCGGCAAAAAAGACAAATCGGATCAGAACAGTGCATGAACAGTAAACTTTTTTACAGATCCTGAATTTGTCTTTTTTGCCGAGAGCTGCTCAGATGTCCAAATGCTTTGAAAATTGGAGCGAACCTCACGCATGAAATTATCTACCATGCAAAAAAATTGGAATTTTTTGAATTTTTGTAGTATTTGTTTTGATTTTTTTCTTCAGCGCGGGTGCAGATGAGCCTGGGTTCAGAAGTGGATTATCGGGTGGGGGACCACTTATACAAAGGCTGTTGGAGGAGGTTATTTTTTAATATAAATTTAGTCAAACTTTACAAAGCTTGACTTTAACCAAACTTTATATACAGACTGAAAAGAAACGGAGGGAGTAAGTGAGTGCAAATATATAAAGGCTGTTGGAGATGCTCTCAGCCAGATCAAGGAGTCTGCGATATACGGGCACCGATAATCCTATACACACGGACCTGTTACGGGCGTTTTACACGATCTTCAACTAACTAATCTTTCTCACCCCCTGATTTTCAGCCGGGGTGGGCCCCAACCTCCCCTAATCTCCAATTCTATTGGTCCACTTCAGCTACCCTGTAAAATGCTTAAGTAAATCTTCGTGCGTCTAGCATTACTCATATGGGCACATAGTCTAATTAAAAGAATTGTGCGCATTGGAACAAGTTGTGTGTTGACATCGCCGATTGCGGTGCACACGCCACGTATGCATCCGAGAACGCTTGCCCACGTTACACCATCCAGGAATCGTGCCGCACTTCGAAACCGGAAGCGTCAATAAATTTTGAGCTTGTTTCCTGTCACATTCCAAATTACCACGCTATATTTAATTGCAAACCTGTTCACACCGATCAAAACCTAAACGTTTTCCCACTTAGTAGCTTATTACTAGGTTTTAAATACTACCTACTCGAAAATGTCTGCACAATCCACCTCAATTCCTCATCAACAAACAAACACGTCTTTCTTCGTCGTTCCTTGCGTCTGCCATGGCCCGTAGGAGTTCTTCGTCGAGAATTGACCAGGGAGCGACAAGCATGGTAGCGGAAGCAGCAAAGATGTCCCGCCTCGCCACGATAGCAACCGCGAGGTCCCGCCACGCCGCCGATATAGCACGAAGGTCCCGTCGGACCGCCGAAGAAGCACAGAGGTCCCGCGACGCCGCCGAAGCGGCACAGTGCTCCGGCCGCGCCGTAGAAGCCGCAAGGATGACCTGCCGTGCCGCGGAATCAGCGGAGAGGTCTTGCCGCGCCGCGGCGGCCTCGGAAGATATCTTCCGGGAAGGCGAGGGCTCTCGCAGGCGCATGCTCGCTGAGCTCAATAAGCTGAAGGATGAGATCTCCGGCTGGGCGAAGCTGCACGAGGAGATCAATGCCTCATTTGATAAGGCGATCGGCGTCATCCAGGGACTAAGGGATGACAAGGCGAAGCTCCGCACCCAGCGCGACATGCCGAGGGCCAAGATCACCGATAGTGCGAAGCAGCACGAGGAGAGCACTGCCGTGATGAAGAAGACGGCTGCCATGGTCGAGAAAATTATGGACGATAATGCCAACCTCCGAATCGAGCGTGAAAGGCTGGTGTGGGAATCCAAAGCTGCTGTCAAGCAAAGTATTGAGGACGTGAAAGAGATCATCGCCATGGATGCAATGACGAAGATGGCGGAGGAGAGGCAAAAGGAGGTGAAGGTCGTGGAGGCAATGAAGGAGTTGGAGGAACTCCGTGCCCTGCAGCAACCCATCAAGAAGGAGTAGAGCAGCGACCCAGATTGTTGTCTGCGTCTTCTTCCTTCATCTTTTGCCCATGTGTCTTTCGGGCGTTGCCGCCTGTGGCATTTTAAATTGTCTTCCTGAATATGTAAGACAATTACTATCCATTTCCATCGTCATCATATAAAATAGTCTTGCTAAGTCTTTGTTAAGTTTCAGTCGAGGCTATGTCCGTGAGTTATCCGTGCAAATTTTTGTTTTCAAATTTTCTTTTTTCTCCCTTAAATCTCAGTCGAGTGAGACCTAGCCAGGCTCGGGCGCCATTAATGGAGAAGTTGGGAGCGCGGTGGGCGGCAGATGGAGGTCAAAGGGCTCGCCTCCCAGTAAGCCTGCGCAGCAGCCTGCTCCATGCCTCCCGTCTACTCAAATAGCAACCCCGTACGGCGCCTCCTAGCCAATAAAAATGGGGACGCGTGGCGGCACGTAAATGGTTAGTACAACGCTCACGGTTTGAATAACACTTGCATTTCCGATTGTAATGTGGCAGCTCTTTGTTCCAAAACGACTTTGTTTGTTGTTAATGTGTGCGTCTTCAAAAAATCGGACAAAAAATTTTCCACAGCATGTTGGTGCCATGTCCAGGCAACATGCCAAGTTTCATGATTTTTAGGCAAGTTTTGGATTTATAGGAATTTAAAAACCAAGTTTGTCAATGTTTTAGGCCGAGCCACGACGCCCGGATGTTTGAAATTCATTCTCATTTCTTGCATGGGACCTATAAATTCACCCAAGGACACATATATGATTTTTCAACCCATTTTGGTGCACTGGAGCATGTGCATGTAGTTCAAATTTGAATTAAGCACATTAAATGCCTACAAAACTCAATAAATGTATAAAAAGGCCAAACGAACCCGGAATAATTCCAAATTATAGCGTGACACTCCTATTGCTCTTTGTTGCCTCTGTAAAAAAATCAAGGCAGGAAGAGGCAGCATATGTCGTTTCGCTCACAAAGGTGACATGTTCCCAGTCGGAACCATGAGCCTTCTTGAGAGAAGCTCCGGTTTGTAAGAAGCTTATACCAAAACTTGTCCCAAATCGAACAAAATTTTTACCAAGGCATGTTGGTGCCATATCAAGACACGATGCCAAGTTCCGTGATTTTTAGGCAATTTTTGGATTTACAAGAATTTAAAAACAAAGTTTCTCAATGTTTTCGGCCGAGCTACGACGCCGAGATGTTTAAAATTCATTCCCATTTCTTGTATGCGACCTAAACATTCACCCAAGGACACATATACGATTTTTCAACCCAATTTGGTTCAGTGGAGCATGTGCTTGTAGTTCAAATTTGTATTATGCACATTAAATGCATAAAAACTCAATTAATGTATAAAAAAGGCCAAACGAACCTGGAATATTTCCAAATTTTAGAACGACACTCCTATCGGTCTATGTTGCCTATGTAAAAAAAATCGAGGTAGGAAGAGGTAGCGTATGTCGTTTCGCTCACAAAGGTGACACGTTCCCAGTCGGAACCATGAGCCTTCTTGAGAGAAGCTCCGGTTTGTAAGAAACTTATACCAAAACTTGTCCCAAATCGAACAAAAATTTTACCAAGGCATGTTGGTGCCATGTCAAGACACCATGCCAAGTTCCGTGATTTTTAGGCAATTTTTGGATTTACATGAATTTTAAAACCAATTTTCTCAATGTTTTCGGCCAAGCCACGACACCCAGACATTTGAAATTCACTCCCAATTCTTGTATGGGACCTGAACATTTACCCAAGGACACATATACGATTTTTCAACCCAGACGTTCAAATTTGATACCTCTTTGTCTGTTTGTCCTCCGAAAACTCCCTCCTTCTCAACCCGCGCCTTGGTATCCCGAAATTACAATGCGCGCGAAAACTCCTTCCTCCTGCGAAACCCCGACACGCGAAATCCCCGTTATAGCCCTAGGCGCAAAGAGCCGCGAGTTCAAATAGGTGGGGGTACTTTTGTAACTTACCCTACATTTCGGACAAGCGCGTCCCTTAAGTCATGGTTCCCCCCTCCCATCCCCTTCTTTTCCCCATTCGAAAACCGAGGCCGCCAAAACCTCTCTCCACCAGCCGCGAAACCCCACCCTCCTCGGTCCGCCCCTGTCAGAGTTTGGGCTCCGGGGACCCAAAGGTTCGAACACTGGGGTGAGCTTGTTCCTACCTCCTCTCCCCTACCACAGCCTACCTATGGCGAAGCTACGGCGAGAGAGCGCTGGCGGGAGCGGACCGTGGACTTGGCGGTTTACCCAGGTTCGGGCCACCTTGCGGTGTAAAACCCTACTCCTGCTTGGTTGGGATTGCAGTGAGCAACAAGGTGTTCTCGCGTACAAGGTAGGAGACGAAGGAGTCGATCGGATCGGGGTCCAAGCCCTCTCTACAGCGGCACCCTGCCCTCCTTTTATACCGGCCTTGGTCCTCTTCCCCCGAAAACATTGGCGGGAAGGGTTGCCACACAAAGGCAAATTTGAAGGGGGACAGGGGCGCAGTCTATCCTGACAAAATGTGGTCTTCATCTGCAAAGCGACCGTCCATGACGTGCCGGTGGGCTCGGGGATGACCTCCGCCCTGCGCGCCCGCCGTCTTGGTCTTCTTTCACCGATCGGGCAACCTTTGGGGGTTGCTTTGGGAAGTGGATTGCTGGCCTTACTCCCTCAGCACAAAAGGGGAAATCTTCTCCATCCGCGCCTGCTGGCACGGCCTCTGTCGCCATTCGTCGCCGCGCGCGTCACCCACGTGATGGGCACGAGACCGTGCGACCGAGCCGAACAGCACCCGTCCTGTGCGCCCTCGGGAGGGTGCCTCGGGAGGCAACCTCAGGAGGCCGCCTCGCGAGAGGGCCTCGCGAGGCTCTCGGTGAAGTGGCTGAGTCTTCCTTGCTCACTTCCTGAGGAGGGGTCCTTAGGAGGCCGGGGCCTCATGAGGGGTCTTGCCTGAGATGCCCACTGGTGGCCGCCTATTGGGCCTCCGCCAGGCGTTGCGCCCTGGGCCAAAGGCAGACGAGCCGGGATACCCCGGGTTCCACGGGCCCGACAGTAGCCCCCGGGCCCACGGCGCGCACGTTCTTGCCTACTCGGGGGCGAAACGGCGCGGGCCCTAACCTCCTGCGGGCTAGGCGCGACGCGTGGTGCACGATGTGATGGGGGACGCCCCCACTTCTCCCACGATGCCTCGGTAACCGCCCGCACTGACATAAAGCCTATCGCGCGCGATGTGAGACCATCACTGCCTTCCTTCGCGCATTCTGACTCCGCACGTATTCCTTGCCCTGTATGAGAACAATGCAGTCCTGCTGGGATGTGAAAACGGTGGCTTCTGTGTTTAACTTAATGCTTCTGTAGTTGGGAATGTATGTTCCCTCCTGAAGCCCTCTCGCGAGGCCTGCTTTTCTTTCTTGTTTGCCTCGGCGCTCTACGCCGTCAGGACCCAGCCCCCAAGTGGGCCTACAGCCATCGCTAGTATGTCAGGTCATGATGCCTAGACAAGGCCAGGAGGCGAGTGGCACCGGGAGCTAGTGAGGGCTCCTGAGGCGCGGTGCTCAGGAAGCCCCCCTTTGGCGTGCAAGCGGCACACGCGAAAGAAAAATGCCAGCACTTAGCGAGATCACAAAAGGAGGGAACTCGAGTGATGGTGAGGGTGTCTCGCGAGGTGGTTAGACTTAGCTTTTGTGGAGAGTGGCATTGGGCGAGCCGTAGCTCATGAGGCACGTGCGGCGTGCGCGGCTCACGAGGCGTGCCTCTCGAGGTTTGGCCCTCGAAGTTTTCCGCATGCAAGGCCTTCCGATTAGGCGACCGCCGCAGGCCGGTAGCGACGCGCATCTTCAGCCACCTTCTCCACGCCGACCCCAACTTCGACTTCGATAAGGTGACAGCTCCTGTCCAGTCCGAGGAGGAGACCACGGGGAGCCCCCCGCGCTCACCGGGGGACGCGGCCCCCATGGGGAGCATGGACAACGAAGCCCGGAGGGGGTCTAACGCCGGGCCTTCGCAGGCCATGACGGTGGAGGGCGGCGCCGATGCGCGCACAGGCTGGGCCTTGTAGCTGGTGAGCAACAGTGCCGTGCTCAAGCGCGATGCCTTGTGGGGCGCCAGGGCGTCCCTTAACGCTCTTGAGGAGGACCGCCAGGCAGAGGAGGCACCCCTCACCGATGAGCGCCTGCGCCTCGTGGAGGGGTGGCGCCAACTCAATGTCGCCCTCAAGTTAGGCCGCATGCAGGAGGCTGCCGCACGGGAGCGGCACGAGAAGGCCGCCAGGGACGCCAAGGAGCTCTTTGAGGGAGCCGTCAAAGACGCTGAGGAGGCCGTCAGGCGGTGCGAGGAGGTGGAGGCCCGCGAGAAGGTCCTCTTGGAGCAGGCTACCTCCAAGGAGCGAAGGCTTCAGGCACGGGAGGACGCCGCCGCAGCCCGCGAGGGGCAACTTGCCTCCCGCGAGGGCGAGCTCACCAAGCGCGAGCAAGCCCTTGCGGTCCGTGAGGGGGATGTCGAGATTCAGGAGCGGGAGCTCGCAAGGACCGCGACCGAGCAGGACACGGAGCGCGAGCGCGTGGCGATGCTAGATCGCGAGGTGGCGGCCGCCCAAGCCTCCTACAACAAGCGTCTCGCAAAGGCCAATGCCCAGCTCGTGGAGAAGGAGAAGATCCAGGCAGACGCTGATGCGAAGTCCAAGAACGAGTGCGCGACGCTCGCCAAGGACTATAGCAAGAAGCTGAAACTTCAGGAGGATCGCTTCACCAAGAAGCGGGGCGAGCTCCAGTATGAAATCTCTCGCCTCAAGAAGCAGCTGAAGGAAGCGGAGGCTGGCCGGAAGCTCGCGCTGACGGCCAAGGCAGACGCTGAGGGGGAGCTGGCATCCCTTCAGGCGTAGGTTGGCGGCATCTCCTAGGTCATCGAGAAGGTCAAGGATGAGGCGGCTCGGGCGCGGGGGCGGCAGCATGAGCGCACGAAGATGTTCTGTGCCCTCGTGAAGCGGGCCCGCGCTGCCCTCTCCAGCTTCTCCAGCAAGAGGCTCGAGGACGACGACGCCGGCTACTTGAACTTCTTCACCAAACTTGTGTAGAGGCTGGAGGATGGAGCTGCGCGGATGAACGGCATCATCGAGGATGAATGTCGCGACCTCCTGAGCCAGGAGGCGACGTGCGTCTTCAGCAACCTCTTTCGCGCTGACGCCACCTTCGACTTCGATAAGGTGTCAGCTCCCGTCCCGGAGGAGCTCCGCGGTGACCTTGGGAAGGCGGTGGAGGACCACGTGGACGTGTTGCACGCACAGTTTGCCCACGGAAGTAGCGAGAGCTCAGGCAGAGCCAAGGAAGGTGAAGATGACAACGGCAGCAGCAGCGGTGATGGCGACGCGTCCTCTTAGGCCCTTTCCTATGCACAGTTAATCATAGCCCCGTAGGGGTGTGAAGACAATGACTTTTGCTTAAGTACATTATGACTTGCTGTAACGAATGCTTGTGCCCTCGTGAAGCTTTCTCTTGAAGCCTGTTTTTCTCTTTTTGCTCGCCTTTGTGCTCTACGTTGTTAGGACCCAGCCCCCGAGCGGGCCACAACCGTCGCTGGTATGTCAGGTCGCGATGCCTGGACAAGGCCAAGAGGTGTAGGGCACTGAGGGCGGTAAGAGCTCCCGAGGCGCGATGCTCAGGGAGCCCCCCTTTGATGTGCAAGTGGCTCACGGAAGGAGAAACGCTGGTGCTCGTGAGGCTGCTAGAAGGGAAAGCTTGGAAGATGGCAAGGGTAGCTCGCCAGGTTGTTAAACTTAGCTCTTGCGAAGAGCAGCATCCGGTGAGCCGCCACTTGTAGGGTGTGTCTCGCGAGGTTTCCGCTCGCGAGGTCTCCTGCTGAGGTGGCCGTCACAGATTGGCTCCCGAGGCAGGGCCTACGCAGCTTCCTGAAGCTCAAGGGGGCGTCTTGCCGTTGGGCTGCCTCGCGAGGCGTCCTCACGAGGCCTTCCAGGTAACCTGTTCCTTAGATAACTGCATGCAGAAAGTCATACAACAGGGGAGCAGCACGCGCTCGCCGGCTCGCTCATGGGCGTTACATGAGGAGATAAGACACCAAGGAGCTTGGTGGGGTGGTGTGCACGGGAGTAGGCCCGCGAGCCAGAGCCTGGTTGCTTGGGTTTTTTAGCGCTACTGGGACTGACCCGAGCACAGACACCGTGTCCAGCCCCCGCTCGCGTGAGGCTTATGAGGGAGGTCGCGAGCGCGCACGGCTCGTGAGGCGAAGATATGATGAGATACACCATGCACGGAAACCAAAAAGGGATGCGGCTGTCGTGTCCGGCACGGGTCAGCTTGAGGTTGGTGCAGCCCGTGGGGCGCCCTCAGTTGATAGTTTCGCCAGCGTGGAGCATGGGGCTTCCACTAGGCGTGGGCATGATCGCGGTTCGATCGTTCCGCCAGCGCGGAGCATGGGGCTTCCACTTGGGCGTGGGCATGATCGCGGTTCGATCGTTCTGCCAGCGGGGAGCATGGGGCTTCCACTGAGACGTGGGCATGATCGCGGTTTGATCGTTCCGCCAGCGCGGAGCATGGGGCTTCCACTGAGATGTGGGCATGATCGCGGTTCGATCGTTCCGCCAGCACGGAGCATGGGGCTTCCACTAAGACGTGGGCAGGAGCTCTCGCATGCCCGTCAGGCGAACGCATTGAGAGGCTCCGGGGCGTGTACAGCCCCATTTCGTTCGTACGCGTGAGGGTCACGGGTAGAACTTGCGAAGGTGTTGGATGTTCCAGGCGTTAGGCACAGGAACTCCGTCCTCCGTCTCTAGCCGGACGGCGCCGGGCCTGGAGACATGAGCCACCCTGAAAGGGCCTTCCCACATGGGTGAGAGTTTGTGTAGTCCCTCTCTGGAGAGGATCCTGCGTAGGACGAGGTCGCCGACCTCGAGAGTGCGAGGGTGGATGTTGCGGCTGCGGTAGCGACCCAGGGCCTGCTGGTACCTCACGGCGCGAAGAGCGGCCTGACGGCGGGCCTCCTCAAGGAGCAGCAGGTTGGCCTCCCAGACATGGGAGCCTGAGCCCCGCCGAGGATGCAGGCAACCGCGCGAGGCTCCTGGTAGCCCCCAGTGCCCTCGTCAGGCTGGTTGATGTCGTTCCTCCAGGTTGGCGGCGGCGGCGGTGGGAGAGCGGCGTTGGCCTGAGGGTTTGCCTCACGAGGCTGATCGCGCCAGGCGGCCTCACGAGACTGGTCACGCCAGGCGGTCTCATGAGACTGGTCGCGCCAGCCCTGGCGGAAGTTGCCACCGCGGCCACCTCCGCGACCGGCGCCGCGGCCGTTGCGGTCGTCTCGGCGGCCCTGGCGCTCGTCGTGGAGCAGCTTGAGCTCCTGGTAGTCTTCAGTGCTGTGGGAGCGCACGTTGTGGTAGGCGCTGAGTGGCCGGCCGTCCTTCCTAGGTTCGTCGCGGTCACGGCCGTGCTTCTGCTCGGGCTCCACTGCAAGCACGACAGGGCCCTTGCGCTTGACGTCCTTGTTCTTGGCCTTGGTGGCATCGAGCGCCGCATCGGGGTCGTTGTGGACGAAGAGGCGCCTTCTTCAGCCTTGGCGCACTTGTCAGCGAGGTCGAACAGCTCAAGCACTGAGTCTAGCTCGTCGTTGATGGCGAGCTTCTCACGCATCTTGACGTCCGTGACGCCAGTGGAGAACGCAGAGATGACGGCCGCGTTGGAGGCGAGCGGTATCTTGTTGTGCACTTGGCTGAAGCGCTGGATGTACTTGCGGAGGGTCTCCTCTAGGCACTGCTGCATGTGCCGCAGGTCGTTGATGGTGAGGGAGTGGTCTTGTGTGCCCTTGAAGTTGGCGACGAACTGGCTGCAGAGCTCGGCCCACGATGAGATAGATGCCTCGGGGAGGTTCATGAGCCAGGAGCGTGGGCCATCCTTGAGGGCCATGGGGAACCAGTTCGCCATGACCTCAGTGCGTAGAGCTGAAGGAACTCTGCAGGGTTGGGGGTGCAGTCGTAGAGTGGAGGTAGCTCAGGCTTGAACTTCGCGGGCCACACCACCCGACGTAGCTCGCGGGTGAAGGCACGGCAGCCCACACCGCTTGAGGGGACGCCGCCAGCGGCACGGTTCTGGCGCCCAGCTGCCGCAACCTCCTGGATGGTCTGGTCCTGGCGCCGGCGCTGCCGCTCGAGGAGAACTAGCACATCAGGGGGTGCACGTCGGATGATCTGGCAGCTGGCCTCATCTCGGGCTGGCGAGGAAATGTTACGGGACGGCTCGCGCGCCCACGTGTTGCGCTGGGGCCCGCTGAGCTCATCGCACAGAGGAGGCTGCGGGGGAGTGCCGTGCGCTAGGTCCCCAGCGCGAGACGGCGGAGGGCGGAGCGAGTGGGAAGGCGCCGGAGCATCCCCGGTGGCATTGACGAGCTCGGTGATGCGACCAAGCCAGTCGTCGTAGCTGGCGTCAGCTGGACGGTAGCGGAGCAGCTCGCGCGCCATGAGTAGTGCGGCCTGCGCATTCGGCGGCCCACGGTGGGTGAGGGAGGAAGAGGCCATGGCGGTGTGGCCGTTCGCCTGCACGGAGGGGAGCAGGGAGGAGTCCTGCTGCTCACGGGCAGCGGGGTCGGTGGCGGCAGCAGCCTCGACAGGGCGGCGGCAGTTGCCATGAGCCACAGGCTCCATCTGAGCCACGCGACAGGCCCTGCGCTCAGTGCGCTCACGGCGGGCGTCGGCCATGAAGCTAGTGGACAGAGGATGGAGCGGAAGAACAGTAGCGCACCCCTTACCTCGCACGCCAAATGTCGGAGTTCGAGCTCCGGGGACCCAAAGGTTCGAACACTGGGGTGAGCTTGTTCTTACCTCCTCGTCCCCTACCACAGCCTACCTATGGCGAAGCTACGGCGAGAGAGCGCTGGCGGGAGCGGACCGTGGACTCGGCGGTTTACCCAGGTTCGGGCCACCTTGCAGTGTAAAACCCTACTCCTGCTTGGTTGGGATTGCAGTGAGCAAGAAGGTGTTCTCGTGTACAAGGTAGGAGAGGAAGGAGTCGATTGGATAGGGGTCCAAGCCCTCTCTATAGCGGCACCCCACCCTCCTTTTATACCGGCCTTAGTCCTCTTCCCCCGAAAACATTGGCGGGAAGGGTTGGCACACAACGGCAAATTTGAAGGGGGACAGGGGCGCAGTCTATCCTAACAAAAGGTGGTCTTCATCTGCAAAGCGACCGTCCATGACGCGCCGGTGGGCTCGGGGTTGACCTCCGCCCTGCGCGCCTACCGTCTTGGTTTTCTTTCACCGATCGGGCAACCTTTGGGGGTTGCTTTGGGAGGTGGATTGCTGGCCTTGCTCCATTAGCACAAAAGGGGAAATCTTCTCCATCCGCGCCTGCTGGCACGGCCTCTGTCGCCGTTCATCGCCGCGCGCGTCACCCACGTGATGGGCACGAGACCGCGCAACCGAGCCAAACAGCACCTGTCCTGCGCGCCCTCGGGAGGGTGCCTCGGGAGGCAACCTCGGGAGGCTGCCTCACGAGGCTCTCGGTGAAGTGGCTGAGTCTTGCTTGCTCGCTCCCTGAGGAGGGGTCCTCAGGAGGCTAGGGCCTCATGGGGGGTCTTGCCTGAGATGCCTGCTGGTGGCCGCCTGTTGGGCCTCCGCCTGGCGTTGTGCCCTGGGCTAAAGGCAGACGGGCCGGGATACCCCGGGTTCCACAGGCCCGACAGGCCCCCCCACCGCCGCCCCGCCGGAGGCTCTTCCCCGACGACGTCCTCCACCACAACAGCTCGACGTCCCTCATCCACCGCACCAAATGAGGATCCGTCGTCGATCTTGTCATCCCGATGGTTCAGCCGCCCCGTCCTCCACCGCCAAGGAGCTGCTCCGATGATCACCTCGTCTATTGCGGCTGCTCCATTCCCACAGCGCCGCCTTAACCCGCCCCACCGGAACCGCAGCATCCTCACCGACCGCTCGGATGAAGCCGAGGCCTACTCAGCGGCACCAAAGAGGTTGTACACTCATCGCATCTTCTCCTTCACTCGACCTCACGGCGCCGCCGATGCTCGATCCCGCTCTGACATGGCCCGGCTCCCTCGACGCCGGCGCCGTCGGCGACATCCTCCACGGCGGATCTCCCCCATTGCGAGGCTCCCTTGGCGGCGGCGTCCATACCAGCCGGAGCTGCTGCTTCTGCTTCGGCTCTCGCTCGCGCAGCTACTCTGCTCTCGCTCATGCTGCAGCTCTGCTCTTGCTCTCGCTTGTGCTGCTGATGCTAGTACACGGGCTGCTGCAGCTACACGAGTTGCTGCTCTGGCTCTCGTTCGCACTGCTGCTCCAGTTGCTAGCTGCTAGTCCGTTCCCTATTGAGCAGCTGCTAATTTAGATCACTGCTTCTCTGCTACCAGTGCTCGAGCGGCCTAAACTACCAACGAAGTGCTTGTCTGGTACTAGTGCATTCAGTTTCGACAGTAAAATTCAGTTTTGACAGTAACGGTCAGTTTCGACTGTAAAATTCAGTTTCGACAGGTAAGTTTAGAGTCAACAGTTTTTACATCATCTATTGGACTTGGTTGTCTTTTGGTGATGTAAATTTTACAGCTAGGACTTTTTGGTGATGTATTTTACATCATCTATTGGAGATGGTATTAGAATCCCACTTCAGATTAACGATGTCCGTCTTGTACTGCTTCAGCCTCAACATCGTACAGCTCACCGGAGCTGCTCCAATGACGGAACCATCCATCACAATAGAGCAGTACCCTAGACGCCGTCTACAGATGCCTCAGATCTTCTTCCCCAGCTCCGACAGCCACCTCCACCGCAACATCTTCAGCAACCGACCCAATGATGCTGAGGTTGACACGGCTACGCCAAAGAGGTTGTACACTTGTTGCATCACTTTTTACTCTACATTCATGTCGATCCCTTAGGGCTATTTTGGTTCAAAGGAAAAAGTGAAGGAAAAACATAGCAATAGGAAATTTTCCTATGGTACCCTACTATTCAATTATTCATGCATTTGGTTGAAAGGAATGGACCAAAACAAAACTGAAGGATTTTTTCCTTTCGTGTCTGTTTCAAAGGAAAAACACAGAAATTTTAACATCCACCTGGACCTACTTATCAAAATCCTATGCATGAAAAGAAGACTAAGTGCATTAGTGGCATAATAACATTCTAACTGTACACATTTGCAGGTGGTTTGACTTTAATTTGGCCGTGTTTCTTTGCATTCCTGTGCTCTTCCTGCAAGCCAAAGGAGCCCTTACAGAATTACTTCATTTACAGATAGATGTCGAAGAAAACTTTGTGTGGTTTGTCCTACTCCTGCCGCGCCATCGTCCACCTCACCTGAGCTGCTCCATCGACAGAAGCGTCCACCATACTAGACATCACGACTCCTTACCATCTTTTGCCGCCTTAGATCTCCTTCCCCGCTGCCGGCAGCCACTGCAACTGCATCAACATCATCGACTCAGCAGATGAACCTGAGGAGTACACGGGTCCGCAAGAGAGGACGCACTCTTTTGTTTCTGCTTACTTAATGCATTGCTTAATATTACCTGCTAGTTTATCATCATGTTCATCTCTTAGACTCCAAGTCATGTCCAAATTAATGTTCACACTTGAGTTTGAAAATGCTTGTGGGGCACATATCGAGGCAGCAATGAACAGTATATCGATCTACTATCTGTTTCATCTAGGGTATCTACTATGTCGTTCATCTTGGGTGGGAAACAAACAGTAAAGCAGCAATCATCTGTCTTTTTATTAAATTAAGATATCATTTGCCTGCTATCATTATTTTTGGATCTATCCACTGGTTGTTACCATTACTCTAGATTTCTGCATGCTCTCCTTACTTAATCTCACTATATTTTTTTCATATGCATGTCAGTTATTGTACACAGTCATGCTAAACATGTAGAGAAAAAGAGAAGAGTCTTGCGCGGCAATATAATGTCATGCAGACATCGCTCCATGGTGGGTGCAATGGCAAACCCACCCGCTCCTCCAGATTGTAATCCAGAGGATGATAGCTGTTCAGAGGAGGAGTCAGAGGGAGCTGACCACTCCTATTTATCCCCCGAGGTGTTTGCTCTAACTTGGCATGATGATGTTGGTCATATCATGCATATGGTGCCTTGCTTTGCTTACTTTCGACATCATATATGTCATCTACTTAGTTTAGACATGTTCTGTAATGCCACCTGTTTAGTTTCTATATCACATATGTGAATTATGCAATGCAATCTTTTTTAGCCAGCCATAGTATATGTGAAATATGCAATGCCATCCTGTTTAGCCAGGCATCATATATTTGAATTATATCTTGCCATTCCTTTTTTCCATTACATTTCCATTTGTCGACAATGTTTGTACATTCAACTACTCTTCCTGTGAATTAGCCATTTGGGTGGGTGATGAAAAAATCTGGAGTGAAAACAAGTTCTTTAGAGCTGACAGTGCTACCTGTCGAAGCAGATCTCTTGCTGGGTCCAGATAGCTCCTCAGAGGAGGATTCAGAGATAGATGACCAGTCCTATCCCCCCCCCCGAGGTGTATGCTCTAACTTGGCACGGTTATACTGCTCGTATCATGCATATGTTGTCTTGCATTGCATAGTTTAGACATCATATGCACAATATTCAACACCATCTGCTTTGTTTAGACATCATATATGCGAATGCCATCTACTTAGTATATAAATCACATATGTGAATTATATCATGCCATCCTGTTTACTTAGATAACATGTATGTGAATTATGTTATGCGAACCTGTTTACTAAAGACATCATATAATTATCTCATGCCATCCTTTTTAGTTAGTCATCATATCTTTGAATTATGTCATGCTATACTGTTTAGATAGACATCATATATGTGAAATTATGTCATGCTATCCTCTTTAGTTAAACAACATATATGTGAACTATTTCATGCCCTCTTTTTTCCTCACTATCTATTGCATCTGTCTCATACAAGGTCAGTACGTTCAACTACTTTTCTTGTTTATCAGCCATTTGAATTGGAGGGGGTGATGGCAGTATCTAGCGGAGTAAAAACACGGTCTTCAAATAAAACAGCGCTACCTGTCGATGGAGATAGCACCCCGGTTGTACTTGCACAAGAACTAGCCCTACCACACATAACCCAGACTATCGCAGATTGTACCCCTACTCTGATGGACAGAGAACCAGCTTCACCCAATCTAACGCCAATCCCAGCAGATAGTAACCTAGTTCCAGTTGACACAGCACCATCTCCACAACAGAGCTCCCAAACAAGAGCAGTTAGTAAGGCAGCTCCAGTGCCCAAAGCGCCAGGACTACCACGGCGAACCCCAACTCCACCAGTTAGTACACCTATTTCTGTGGACGAAGCAGAACTAGTCATCCGTAGTTTAGCATCTATCGCATTTGATTTTGTTAGATCCTATGTGCGTATCTTCCCATCATGGAAATATTATACTGGAGATGAAGGAAAAAGCCAGTTGCAGGTGTTCCTCCAGGAGTTATGTGTAAGTATTCATGGCAATTACTTTGCTTTGTCCCATACGTTCTACCTCCCTGCTGGTTATAACACAGCAAATGTTCCAATTTTTCTGTGTAGAGAATGACCGATTTGGAAACTCTGGATGCTTTGCGGCAGTATCGGAATTACTTGAAGAAAACGTATTTCACTGGCAAGGAAACTCATCAAATTCCCTTACTTTCTCCGGAG
Organism: Elymus sibiricus; assembly: GCA_039707655.1. Taxonomy (NCBI): domain Eukaryota; kingdom Viridiplantae; phylum Streptophyta; class Magnoliopsida; order Poales; family Poaceae; genus Elymus; species Elymus sibiricus. Next base: position 125,942,743 of record CM077668.1, read on the forward strand.
ACACAGTTAAGGGACGATGACTGGGAACGCCTTGTTCTGTATTGGTCTAGACCCATGAATCTGGTAGGGTCTATGAGATCATATTTCATTTTGAAGTACTATATGGCTGCGTCTTACTATACTCTCTTCTTGTAGAACAAGTGCTTAAACCTGAAGAACAATTGTTCTCAGGTAAGATTCTATAGCTATGGTGCATAGTGCTTTGCTCTTGTATCACTGTATTTACTCATACCAACTAATTTTTAAATAGAAGGATCCAATCAAAACTCCAATGGCACAACAGGTATGTTTAAACATGTTTCTTTAACTGGTTCGCTCTTCTAAATTGATCTATGTTGATTTCAATTTCAATTGTGTAGACAGTTGTCTTCTCATATCATGCACATTACTAGCATCAAAACAGAGCCAATAGTGTTGTTAGTTGTACATGTATACCCGCGGTACCCATCTGAAATCTTGTGGTGCCGTGTACTTTCCCACACTTATATTCTTTCAATGCTATTTTGTCTTGAACTGATATGATTTGAACTGTATCTCTATTTTGATTTGGCAAGACAATGCAGTGATAGTAGCACATAGATATATGTTTGTTTGATGCTTTTATAATGTACTACTTTGCAATAGAAGACTTGATAGTTTAATCCTATCTTCCTTCCTACTGAACTGGTTCACCAAAATGAGTTTCATATACTACAAGCTAAACCTGTTATGTGTCTGCTTGTTTCTTCTTTTAGAATGCTGACAGAATATTGGAGAAGAGTACCACATTAATTAATGGTAAAGGAAGTAATGCAGATAAGGTTGAAGATAGTGAGACAACCTTGCTGATCTCCAACAAAGCTGATAAAACAGATAAGGAAAACTATCTTGAAGATAGTGAGACAACCCCAAAGTCTTGTCTTGATGTAGTGTTCGTGTTACTGGCCACTACCGCTTGCACAAGCTCTTCATGCTCGCTGTCTGAATCAGTTCGGTTTCTTGAGTCTCAACTACAAGCTGAAAGACATCGATCAGCTGTGCTGCGACAAGAAGCCGAAGGACTGAGGAAGTCCCTGGAGAATTCAGATGCATACTTTCTGGTGCAACAACAAGCGTTGGAGGATTTTAGCGCCAAACAAGAGAAAGCTAATAAGCTTGCTAAGCTTATTGCCAGCATGGTGGATACCCAGGATAACGTTTCTTGAGCTCTTCTGAAGTTGTTTCAGTTCTGGACTTGTTTTGCTTCCGCGTTTATTTGCACTCGTGGCCAATTTAGACGCCGAGTGTATGTAATATGCTGCTTTGTTGTTCCCTTTATTTGCACTGGTGGCGAACTTTGATGCCCAGTGGATGTAATGTCTGTAATCGCCGTAATAGCCTAGCGTTAGTTGCTTGCTTATTTATTTACTTATAGTCTTGTTTATTTGTTTGATTGTAGTCACTGCAGTTCTTTTTCCTCGGTTTGCTAGTGGCCGCAATAACCATGGGCCACATACGGGTCATGGTAACGATGGGCATCCTATGGGCCGTAGGATCCATGGGCCTCCTATGGGCCGTAGGATCCATGGGCCGTACTGTTCGTGGGTCAAAACCGGACCGCAATATGGACCGTAAACGGGCCAAAATCGGAACCGCCCGTTTATGGGCCCAGACCATAACGGGCCATTAACAGGCCGAAAGACAGCACAGGCTTAATTCTATCAAGAGGCATGACGGGTCGATAATGGGCCGGATTAAGGACAGGATGAAAACGGCCCAACGGGTTAACGGGCCACAAACGGACCGAATGTTACCACGGGCTGAATTTGGCCCATTAGCATAACAGGCCAGTAACGGACAGTAAGTAATCGAGGGCCGGAAAGGAGCCCAAGAATGTATGGGCCCTTAGAAGGCCGAAAGGGAGCATGGGCTTGAAACGGCCCAACTGAATCATGGGCCGTTAATGGGCTTAAAGCAGTTTACTGTTCATGACGGGCCTGATTCACCACGGGCCGTCAATGGGCGCACAGATGCAAAAGGCCTCATATGGGCCGAAAGACTTCACGGACCATAGATTGGCCGAAAGTGACAATGGGCTGGAATCATATGGGACGGCCCATATGACGCTACTGGGCTAAATATTGAAAGGCCATAACGGGTCGTGAGTACCCGGGCCGTAGATGGCTGTATGCGAACAGGTCGTTAACAGGCTTTCCATGGGCCGGCCTGCTAACTTTTTAACCAAGTCAAATGGGCCGGCCTTTTTAACCTAAATGGGCCACTGTTGGGCTGTGCCAGGTGTCGATGTATCATACGTGTCTCTCGTCCGATGAATGGATGACATCTGTCGAACCGCCGAGCTAACACGTGGATCGGCCGGTGAATGAGAAATTTACACGTGAAAAATGGCCATTGGTAAGGGCTGTTAACGGGTTATCGGATCCAAAACCGGACCCGATAGCTTAACGGTGACCCGTTACGGTGGAAACCACGTGTCGGTCACCCTTGACGAAAACACTTCCATGACGCGACATTTATTGTCATGGAAGTGGACACTTCCATGATGATAATTTCAGTATTGTCATGGAACACTTCTACGACATCACAGGTATGACTATCTTGATTCTGTCATAAAATTGTCACGGATGTACATGCATGACAGAAAACTTGACCTACTATGACAAAGACGTATCATCACGGAAGTGTTTTTTTTTGTAGTGCCATCTGCCCGTTCTTCCTTGTAGATCGGACGGTGCAGAAAAAATTGACTGAACTATTTGTTTTCAGTCGACTATTATTTTCATAGGACCACATGTGGTGGTTTGCTGGAGGATTACGTGCACTTCCCAGCCATCCCTGTGCTCATATTTCAAAAGCCTAGAATCTAATTTCATGTGCCATGCATGTTGTAGAGCTATCATATGTCTGTCATCATTTATTTTTGACCCACCTGCTATGTGATACTTTTACACAACACTACTTGTGCACAAACTACACCCATACTCTCACTATTGTTTTGTTACGCATGGGTATTTCAGAATCTCAAGCACAATATTCTAAAAAGAAAATAGAGCAGTCGCTCCAGTCTACATCAAGGATTGGAAAGACGCGGTGGGCCGCTCTAAAAAGTGTGTAGTGTCATTCGATGAAGACAGTCAACGTAGCTCTGTAGTTGATGATCCCATTCGCCATACACCACCATCACAGGTGCTTGCTTTAACTTCACGGTGTCATATGTGGTTGCATGTTGCATATGGTATCTACCTTGTATTGCTTCTAAATTCGTTAAATTGCATCTGCCTAATTTACACGATGTACTGTGAATATGCCATGCCTTCCTGTTTTTGGTACATACTACACCAGTCTATTAATCATGTTCTTACACCAAACTAATGTTCTTGTGTATCCCGCATCAATCACTTATGATGAGACAGTCACGCCACATGATTCTCCCCACATGATTCTCAAGAAATAGCAAGGCTAGATGAAGATAGTCAACGTTGCTCTGTAGTTGATGACTGCATTTTCCCTACACCACCATCGCATGTGCTTGCTCTAACTTGGTAGTGTGATATGTAGTTGCATGTTGCATATGGTGTCTAGCTTGTAATTCTTCTAATTTTGTTAAATTGCATCTGCTATTCTACTTGGTCTACACATTATACCTGTTGATGTGACATGCCTTCCTGTTTTTGGTACATACTACATCTGTCTATTAACCATGTCCTTACATCAAACTACTGTTCTTGTGTATCCCGCATCAATCACTTATGACGAGACACCTTTAGTATATGCAGCGTGATATTGGTTGTATCTTGCATATGATTTATAACATGTACTGCTTGTAATTTGTTGAAACGCCACTTATGATGAGACGCTTTTAACTTGGCAGAGTCATATTGGTTGCATCTTTCATGTGGTGTCTAGCTTGCATTGCTTCTAATTTGTTGAAATGGCTTCTGCTTAGTTTACACAAATAGGTGTGAATATGCCATCCCGTCCTATTTTTCGTACATATTCCATCCTTGTATCATGTGTTTGCCTTACATCAAAGTAGTGTTCGTCAGTATCATGCATGAATGACTTCTAAAGAGTGAATTTTATTCCTTTTTCTTGTCAGTTTGACTTGACAATGCAAAATCAATAAAACAGAAGGAAATTAGTAAGGCAGTGGATGATGGTGCTCCTTCTGACCAAATAAAATGGAGGGTCTCTACAGATTCTACTCCGCCATCCTCCCAACAAGATTTGCAGGGCAACACATGCATAGACAGTCAACGTAGCTGTGTTGATGATGAACACATCTCACCTACGCCACCATCAAAGGTGCTCTCTCTAACTTGGCACTGTTATATGTGGTTGCATGTTACGTATGATGTCTAGCTTGTATTGCTTCTAATTTTCTTGAATTGCATCGGCTTAGTTTACACATTATACTTGTGAATAAAACACGTGTTCCCGTTTCTAGGACATACAATATATGTCTATCACACCATGTTCTTACATCAAAGTACTACTGTTGTGTAACCTGCAACAATGACTTATGACGAGTGTGATATAGGTTGCATCTTGCATTATTTTCTAGCTTGTACTGATTCTAATTTGTTGAAATGGCATTTATGATGAGACAGTTTTAACTTGGTATAGTGATGTTCGTTGCATCTTTCATATGGTGGCTAGCTTTCATTGCTTCTAATTTATTGAAATGCCTTCTGCTTAGTTTACACATCATAGGTGTGAATATGCAATGCTGTCCATTTTCTTACATATTCAATCCTCCTATCATGCGATTGCCTTACATGAAAGTAGTGTTCGTCAGTATCATGCATCAATGAGTTCTAAAAAGAAAATTTTATTCATTTTTCTTGTGTGTTTGACTTGACAAGGAAATAAACATAAGAAAGAGGAAGGAAAAAAGTATGGCAGGGGCTGATAGCAGTCATCTGGTGCAACTGGTAAAGAGGCACCCTAGACATTCTACCACTACTACTAGTGCAGCAGAAGTTCCAAGTAAATATGATGGGCCCAACAACCCTACCCCATCATCCCAGGTGCTTTCTCTAGCTTAGCAGTGTGCTTGCATGTTACATACAGTGTCTAGCTTGTATTGCTTCTAATTTGATTAAATTGCATCTGCTTAGTTTACACATTATACATGTGAATATGGCATGTCTTCCTATTTTTGCATATACTACATCTGTCTATTACATGTTCTAACATCAAAGTACTGTTCGTGTCTATCCTGCATCAATCACTTATGACGAGACACCTTTAACTTGGTAGTGTGATATTGTTTGCATCTTGCACATGATTTATTGCTTGTACTACTTCACATTTGTTTAAATGCCAATTATGACAAGACACTGTTAACATGGTAGAGTGATATTTGTTTCATCTTTCATATGGTCTCTAGCTTCCATTGCATTGCTTCTAATTTATTGAAATGCCTTCTGCTTAGTTTACACATCATAGGTCTATGACGTCCTATTTTTCATACATATTACATCCTACTATCATGCGGTTGTCTAACATCGAAGTATAGTCCATCTGTATCACACACCAATTAGTTGTGATGAGCGAATTTTTATTCCTTTTTCTTGTGGGTTTGACATGACATGGCAAAAAAAGAGGAAGGAAAAGAGGATGGTAGGGGATGGTGTTAGTCATCTGGAGGTACAAAAACGGAAGCAGAACATCTCTGCTGACTCTGCTGGTACTGAAAGTGCAATAGAAGGTCGAAGTCCATCGGATAAATCTACAAACACAGTATCTCCTGCTCCACCAGCTGGAACATGTACCAAACACAAGTGAAAAGTTGCCACCGAACAAGCAACAATAGCCCTAGTGGTTGCAGCACGTTCTTCCATAGTACCAACATCTGACCGAGTTACTCGTTCAATAGTTCTAATAGCAGCAAGTTCCCAAGCTCCCTTGCCACCTGACACTACTTCCGAAGCACTCTTGACACAAGAGGACTTAGCAAGATCAGATGAACCTTGTGACCTTCAACACCAAGAAGGTACTTGATCGAGTCAAGTTACAGTTGCATTCTTCTTTATATGTAGTCTCACAGTTCGATGTACACTAACACTTCCCATGTTCGTTGTTCAACTAGCACCTAGGCACAAGAGGAAACAAACATCAGGGATAATGCTCGACAGGTTAACTAAATCTAAAGGAGGAAGAATGGAGATCCATTTTGAGGCAGGTTTAAAAAGGCCGCGTGATGCTACAGAGTAAGCCAAGTTAGTATCAGAGGTAGCCATTGTCGTTAGGTGTCAATCACATATCCTCCCAACATGGATTCAGTACAGGAATGACAAAGACGAAACCCAGTTTAACACCTTTCTCAACCATTTATCGGTAAGTATGGTTATTTATGGAAATTAGTAATATCATCTTGCTCTATCCCATGCTTTCTAGGTTGCTGGTAATGATACTCCCATAATTTTCAATAGATGAGGTTCAAGTTGGATCGGCAAGATGATGCAACCAGACAAGCATGCACCCATGTTTTCAAGTCTGCTCTGCGATAGTATCGGTATAACCTGAGAAAACTCACTTTGAAGGCAAGGCTAACAATGAACTTGACCAAACATCTCCAGTGGAAAATATAACAGATGAAGACTGGATAGCCCTTGTTAAACACTGGTCCGATCCAACGTATCAGGTACATTATATATATGTGATCAGATCACATGTTGAACTCCTATTTACGAATGTGCCTTACAAATCTATCTTCTTCTAGGTGAATTGTTCAAAGAACAAGGTCAACCGTACGAAAGTGAAATTCCAACAGACGACAGGATCTCGTAGCTATATTGCACACTGCGAGGCTCCTGTAACTAGCTGCTGTTTCACTCTTTTGGCTGTGCCATTTTATCAGATATATATTGACTTGTTCCAAATGCAGAGGAAATCCCGTAAGGACCGAAAAGAACCTGAACCAAATGCGGTGGAAATCTTCAAGGACTGTCACACCAGCAAGACGAAGGGCATGTGAAAGTCCAACTAATCCCCGGGTGGTTTTGGTAATCAATAAAAACATATACGTCATTGATCTAATTCTTATTGCTAGTAAATTTTAGAAAAGATCAATGATTGGCATGGCAAGGATGAATGGATGTGGACCCCTCAAAATACTAAGGACAAAGATTGGCACAGCTTCAAGACTCTACAGTTTTGGTTAAGTGATCCAAGATCACATTGAGTCCATAGGAAAAGCTAATACTATTAAAAGGGGATGAGGTTTTGATTATGACTCAATTTCTCAAATGCTTAGTGATATTGCTCCAAAACTCTCACATACTTCTCCACTTCATTCCTATCCAAAACCCTAAAAGTTGATCTCGGCCCCACCAAAACATTCCTATCCGGACCCACCGAGATTGCTATCCACTATGCCACATGCCAAACCCTAACAGATCGGTGCAACCGAAATGGTTCTCGGTCCCACCGAGACGGCTTGACCAACTTGCTGTAACAATGTTACTTCACTTCAAAATTTCTGAGATGAAATTTTCGGTCTCACCAAAACCTGGTCTTGCCCTAGCCATTGCACTTCGGTCTCACCAAGATGTTTTGATCGGTCCCTCCGAAAAGCCTAACGTTCATGTCTTTTACACTAGTCGGTTTCACCGAGATTTTCATGTTGGTGTCACCGAGTTCGGTCAAAGACTTGTAACGGTTGGATTTTAGGTGAAGACTATATAGACTCCTCCACCACCCTCTTACCAAGTAAGAGAGCCATCAGAACGTGCCTACACTTCCACCATATGATTTCTGAGAGAGAACCACCTACTCATGTGTTAAGATCAAGATATTCCAATCCAACCATTTGAACCTTGATTTCTAGCCTTTCCCAAGTTGCTTTCCACTCAAATCCTTCTTCCACCAAATCCAAATCTGTGAGGAACTGTTTGAGTGTTGGGGAGACTATCATGTGAAGCACAAGAGCAAGGAGTTCATCATCAACACACCATTTATTACCTTTTGGAGAGTGGTGTCTCCTAGATTGGTTAGGTGTCACTTGGGAGCCTCCAAGATCATGTGTAGTTGAACCAAGGAGTTTGTAAGGGCAAGGAGATCGCCTACTTCATGAAGATCTACCCCCGAGTGAGGCTAGTCCTTCGTGGACGGAAGCCATGGTGGAATAGGCAAGGTTGCTTCTTCGTGGACCCTTCGTGGGTGGAGCCCTCCATGGACTCGCGCAACCGTTACCCTCCGTGGGTTGAAGCCTCCATCAACATGGACGTACGATAGCACCACCTATCAGAACCATGCCAAAAATCATCGTGTCTTCATTGCGTTTGAAATCTCCAATCCCCTCCTTTACTTACATGTGAAATGTTTTACTTTCCGCTGCTACACTCTTAGAATTGCATGTGTAGGGTGTTACTTGACTTGGTGTACTTGCTAAAATCTTCCCACAACTAAAATTGGGAAAAGGATAGATTTTTATTTGGTCAAGTAGTCTAATCGCCCCCCCTCTAGACATACTTTCGATCCTACAGCATGACTACACCAGTCAAAGCCGCTGTTGTAAGTCCTTTATCCTCATGCCTTTGAACTACTGGTTACACTGACATGTGCATTGAACTGCCTGGTTTGCAGCCAATGTCTATTACTCTTTTAAATTTTATACATAGTTGTCTTAACGTATCATTGCACCTTACAAGGTTTAAAAGAGAGGAATGATGTTCTTTTGCTCTTCATTTTTAATCTAGTTGCGTGCTGGACTTGCCCACACAATGTTAAATTGCATGTTTTCTGATCTTAGTTGTTTTGTGATATGAATGATGTCATACTCTGCTCACCGTATTATAAACTTTGTCTCTTTATCCTTAGTTGTCAATACAATGTAAAGAAATAGACAATACATTAGCCATGGTACATGGACATATGTTTGGAACCTGGTTTTATTATGTACTTTGCAGTAAAATACAACTAATATTTTACATGGGTTCACCAAAATAAGTTCTATATATGGACCAAAGCTATTCTATTTGTTTTTGCTGCCTCATTAATAAGTTCTGTTCTGGTACTACTAATGCACAAACTCAAGTTTTCAGCAAGCTATGGAACAAATGGTGGAACCGCCACAACCTCCTGAAGGTGACGAGGCAACCATAACCACAATGTCACCTCTTGCTGCAGTGGGTCAATATCTCTCCACTAACAGTGCAAAAAGCACCTTCCTGCGTAATACTGGGTTGGTTCTTAAGGCAACCTCATCCAAACTACCTCATGAACAAGATCTTCAAGCTCGACAGAATGATATATCTGCGCTCCAGACACAAGTCCAATCCCTAACAGAGACCCTTTGTGAAACAAGAACAACCATTGTTAGATGTCGTGAAGATATGCATGGTTTTGAAACCAGACTATCAGACATTTGCTATGTTGTTCAGGAGCCTAGGAGGAATGAAGGCGAAGGCTATGGTGCTCCATCACACACTACAACATGAAAACGTACCAGTCAGGTCAAATGATCTGAACTTCTAAACTTCTGATGGTGCATTTATCTGCCGGACTATAAACTTTTATGCCAACCAGCCTTTTGTTTTATGCCTGTAATTTGTTTTGTTGTGATACAACATTTGTTCTTAACGGGCAGCAACCGGCTGTAGAAAACAGCATGCCATTTTTGTATAGTGTAGGTTTATTGTTAGTTAATGTTTTTGGTTTCATCGGTCTGCTTGTAGGCAGAAAGCATCAGAGGAGGCTAACGGGCCAAATCAAGCGAAACGGCCCAGAGGCATAACGGGTCATAATTGGGCTGGCCCTGAACGGCCTGTTGAACAATTATGGGCCCTAATGGACCTATATCACATTGAAATTAACTGGACCAAAATCAATGAAGGCCCAAAATTCTAACCATAAACATCGGGCCGTAATGTGGACCATATAGGATACGGGCCCTTAAAAGGCTGAAACTCAACTTGAGCGTGAATGGGCCATAGCATACGCAGCGCTGTTAGCAGACCCAAAGAAAGCTTAGGCCTGAAATCTGCTGGGAAGCCCATGGGCCATTAGCAGGCCGAACACTACCCTAGATCCATGCAGGCGCAATTATATGTTGGTCTGCTAACATGCCGAATGCTCTCTTGGGCCATCAACACGATGACGTACTACACGGGCCTTTAAGAGGCCGAATGTGAGGGCGGGCCGAAATTTTGACCTGGACAACATGGGCCATTAATAGGCTGGATGTCACGTTGGGCTATAATTGGCCCAAATGTACTATCAACCCTTAACAGGCCGAAAGTTACACAGGCCAGGAAAAGGCCCAACTCTTTAACGGGCCGCTAAAAGGCCAAAAGATAGACCTTACAGAAAACAGCCCAATTCTAGGATGGGCCGTTAACAGGCCGAAAGTTACACATGCGAGGAAAAGGCCCAACTCTTTAATGGGCCGCTAAAAGGCCAAAAAATAGATCTGACAGAAAACGGCCCAATTCCAGGATGGGTCATTAACAGGCCGAGAACACACCGGGCTGTGATTGGGCCCATATATGTAGTGGATTGATAACGGGACAGAAGTGGGATGGGCCGCAATGATGTCGAATGGACAATGGGCCGGTGATGGGCCGAATTGATACCCTCCTTATGGGCAGTGGCTGTAAATGGGCCATGTGCAAGCAGGCCATTATTGGACCGGCCTTTTTAACCTAAATGGGCCACTGTTGGGCCGTGCCACGTGTCACTTTTCCATAGGCGCCTCTCGTCCAGTGGATGGATGAAATCTGTCGCGACGATGAGCTGACACGTGGTTCCGTTGGCGAATGAGAATTTTACATGTGGAAAATCGCCATTGGTCAGTGTCGGAGTTCGGGCTCTGGGGACCCAAAGGTTCGAACACTGGGGTGAGCTCGTTCCTACCTCCTCGTCCCCTACCACAGCTGAACTATGACGGAGCTATGGCGAGAGCGCGCCAGCGGGAGCAGGCCACAGACTCAGCGGTTTACCCAGGTTCGGGCCACCTTGCGGTGTAAAACCCTACTCCTGCTTGGTTGGGATTGCTCTGGGCAAGAGGATGCTCTCGCTTACAAGGTAGGCGATGATGGGATCCTGGGTCCTCTCTACAGCGGCACCCTGCCCTCTTTTTATATCTGCATTGGTGCTCTTCCCCCGAAAACATTGGCGGGAAGGGTTGCCACACAATGGCAATTTTGAAGGGGGACTGGGGTGTAGCCTATCTTGACAAAAGGTGGTCTTCATCTGCAAAGCGACCGTCCATGACGCGCCGGTGGGCTTGGGTATGACCTCTGCCCTGCGCACTCACCGTCTTGGTCTTCTTTCACCGATCGACAACCTTTGGGGGTTAATTTGGGAAGTGGATTGCTGGCCTTACTCCCTTAGCACAAAAGGGGAAATCTTCTCCATCCGCGCCTACTGGCACGGCCTCTATCACCGTTCGTCGCCGCGTGAGTTACCCACGTGATGGGTACGAGACCGCGCGACCGAGCCGAACAACACTTGTCCTGCGCGCCCTCGGGAGGGTGCCCCGGTTGGCAACCTCGGGAGGCTGCCTCGCGAGAGGGCCTCGCGAGGCTCTCGGTGAAGTGGCTGAGTCTTGCGTGCTCGCTCCCTGAGGAGGGGTCCTCAGGAGGCCAGGGCCTCATGAGGGGTCTTGCCTGAGATGCCCGCTGGTGGCCGCCTGTTGGGCCTCCGCCAGGCGTTGCGCCCTGGGCCAAAGGCAGACGGGCCGGTATACCCCGCGTTCCACGGGCCTGACAGTAGCCCCCGGGCTCGCGGCGCGCACGTTCCCGCCTACTCGGGGGCGAAACAGCGCGGGCCCTAACCGCCTGCGGGCCAGGCGCGACGTGTGGCACACGATGTGACGGGGGACGCCCCCACTTCTCCCACGACGCCTCAGTAACTGCCCGCGCTGACATAAAGCCTGCCCGCGCGCGATGCAAGGCCATCATTGCCTTCCTTCGCCCATTTTGTCTCTCCACGCCTTCCTTCTTGCGCACTGCTCCTGTTCGTATTTCTTGTCGAAGCTCGGGCTTAGCCGCTGCTTTGTAAAGGAGGTCCGCCAGCGACTAGAAGAAGAAGAAGAAGAAGACGAAGGCGAAGATGGCCCGCAGCCCAAAGGGGGCACCAGTGCCTACCGGGGGGCACGAAGAGGCCGCCCGCCGCCCTGACGCCGAGGCTGGGCGCATGGAGGTGGAAGAGGAGCCGGCTGTCCCTCCGGAGCCGCACGCAGGCGCGACTTTCGATACCGAGGCGGAGGAGCCTCGTGCGGCTGCCTTCGGAGGTAGGGGTGCACCCCTCGCAGACCGCTCCACCAGAGAAGATGCAGCGATGGGGCAGATCAAGGTGCCCGCTTCCCCGCCAGAGGCCTCCCTTAACGCGAAGGTTGACGATGCGGGGCGGGCCGCGGCGAGTTCTTAAGCAGCACCCGCGCGTGGGGCTTCCGGGGCGGTCACGGCGAGCCCCCATGGCGCGCCCCCACGGCCGAACGCGGGAGGAACCCCGACAAGCCCCCAGCTCCTGGTGAATGATGTCAGGGCCTCCCCTACCGTGGCAATGGATGGCAGCGAGGGTCCGGGCCCGGACTGGGTCCTGGTGCTCGTGAGTGACCGCACCCTGCTCAGGCACGGGGCCTTGCATGACGCCACGGCCGCGCTCGATCAGCTCAGGGCAGACTTCCAGGACGCGGAGGCGCGCCTCGTCGAGGAGCGCCTGAGGCTCGCTGAAGGGTGGCGCCGGCTTAGCATCGCCGTTGAGATGGGCCAATGCCAGAACGAGGCTGCTCGCGCGAAGGGCGAGAGGGATGCCGCCGAGGCGAAGGAGGCCTATGCGAGCGCTCTCAGGGAGGCTAAAGCAGCCACCAGACGTCATGAGGAGGCGGAGGTCCGCCTGAAGGAACTCCAGGATCAACATGCCACGCAGGCGCAACTGCTCCACGAGCAGGAAAGCACCCTCGCTACCCGTGAGGGGGAGCTTGCGGCCCGCAAGGCGGACCTTGCGACTTGCGAGGGAGACCTCGCGAGGGTGTCAATTGAGCAGGCCACAGAGCGCGGGCGCCTGGAGACGGCATCTTGGAGGAGGAATTCCGCGACCTCTTCTCTCAGGCGGCGACCCGCGTCTTCAGCCACCTTCTTCATGCCGACCCCAGCTTCAATTTTGACAAGGTGATAGCCCTGGTTCCCGAGGAGCTCCATGAGGGCCTCGCAAAGGCGGTAGAAGGCCACGTCGATGCGCTGCTTGGGAAGTTTTCATGCGACAGTGGCGAGAGCTCCGACGGGGTCGGGGGAAGCGAGGGTGATGGCGCCGGCAGCGACAACGGTGGTGACGACAGCACTTCCTCCAAGAGTTTCCCATTTTATTATCCTGTAACAGATCGACATGGTCTCGTGGAGGCGTGAGGACAATGCCTTTTGTGTTTTAAGTACTTCATGCCTTGCAGTAATGAGTGCTCGTGCCCTCGTGAAGTTTTCTCCTGAGGCGGAGGTCCACCTAAAGGAACACCAGGATCAACATGCCGCGCAGGCACAACTGCTCCACGCACGGGAAAGTGCCCTCGCTACCCGTGAGGGGGAGCTTGCGGCCCGTGCGGTGGACCTTGCGACTCGCGGGGGTGTCGACTGAGCAGGCCACGGAGCGAGGGCGCCTGGAGACGCTGGGGCGCCAGGTGGCCGACGCCCAGGAGGCCCACGTGAAGCGCGTCGACGAGGCCAACGCCCAGCTGAAGGCTAAGGAGAAGAAGGCCCAAGAAGATGCCGACGCGAAGATAGCGGCGGAACGCCTGGCGTTCGCCGAGGAACACGGCAAGGAGCTAAAGCGGCAAGGGGACGCCTTCGAGGCGGAGCGCGAGGGGCTCCGGCAAGAAATTGCCGGTCTCAAGGTGGCGCTTGCCGAGTCGGAGGCCCGCCGGGAGACCGCGCTGCAGGCCCGAACCGACACCGAGGCTGAGCTGGTTTCCCTCCGTCTTCAGGTGGGGGCTCCGCCCGCGCCGCCGAGCAGGCCGGTGGCAAGGCAGATCGGGAGCGGGAGCGGCAGCGCGAACACACCAAGATGCTCCACTCCCTCGAGTTCGAGCCCACAACGCTCTGAGCTCCATCTATAAGGAGAGGCTTGAAGCCCTTCGCGAGTCCCACGACGCCGACTACGTCAATTTCTCCACCAAGCACGTTGAGCGGCTCAAGGATGGGGCCAAGAAGGTGGACGACATCTTGGAGGAGGAATGCCGCGACCTCTTCTCTCAGGTGGCGAACCGCGTCTTCAGCCACCTTGTTCATGCCGACCCAGCTTCAATTTTGACAAGGTGATAGCTCCGGTTCCCGAGGAGCTCCGCGACAGCCTCGCAAAGGCGGTAGAAGGCCACGTGGATGCGCTGCTTGGGAAGTTTTCCTGCGACAGTGGCGAGAGCTCCGACGGGGTCGGGGGAAGCGAGGGTGACGGCAATGGCAGCGACGACGGTGGTGACGGCAGCACTTCCTCCAAGAGTTTCCCCTTTTATTATCCTGTAACAGATCGACATGGCCTCGTGGAGGCGTGAGGACAATGCCTTTTGTGTTTTAAGTACTTCATACCTTGCAGTAATGAGCGCTCGTGCCCTCGTGAAGTTTTCTCCTGAGGCGGAGGTCCGCCTAAAGGAACTCCAGGATCAACATGCCGCGCAGGCACAACTGCTCCACGCACGGGAAAGCGCCCTCGCTACCCGTGAGGGGGAGCTTGCGGCCCGTGCGGCGGACCTTGCGACTCGCGGGGGTGTCGACTGAGCAGGCCACGGAGCGCGGGCGCCTGGAGACGCTGGGGCCCCAGGTGGCCGATGCCCAGGAGGCCCACGTGAAGCGCGTCAACGAGGCCAACGCCCAGCTGGAGGCTAAGGAGAAGAAGGCCCAAGAAGATGCCGACGCGAAGATAGCGGCGGAACGCCTGGCGTTCGCCGAGGAACACGGCAAGGAGCTAAAGCGGCAAGGGGACGCCTTCGAGGCGGAGCGCGAGGGGCTCCGGCAAGAAATTGCCGGTCTCAAGGTGGCGCTTGCCGAGTCGGAGACCCGCTGGGAGACCGCGCTGTAGGCGCGAACCGACACCGAGGCTGAGCTGGTTTCCCTCTGTCTTCAGGTGGGGGCTCCGCCCGCGCCGCCGAGCAGGCCGGAGGCAAGGCAGATCGGGAGCGGGAGCGGCAGCGCGAACACACCAAGATGCTCCACTCCCTCGAGCTTCGAGCCCACAACGCTCTGAGCTCCATCTGTAAGGAGAGGCTTGAAGCCCTTCGCGAGTCCCACGACGCCGAGTACGTCGATTTCTCCAGCAAGCACGTTGAGCGGCTCAAGGATGGGGCCAAGAAGGTGGACGACATCTTGGAGGAGGAATGCCGCGACCTCTTCTCTCAGGCGGCGACCCACGTCTTCAGCCTCCTTCTTCATGCCGACCCCAGCTTCAATTTTGACAAGGTGATAGCTCCGGTTCCCGAGGAGCTCCGTGACAGCCTCGCAAAGGCGGTAGAAGGCCACGTGGATGCGCTGCTTGGGAAGTTTTCCTGCGACAGTGGCGAGAGCTCCGACGGGGTCGGGGGAAGCGAGGCTGACGGCAATGGTAGCGTCGACGGTGGTGACGGCAGCACTTCCTCCAAGAGTTTCCCCTTTTATTATCCTGTAACAGATCGACATGGCCTCGTGGAGGCGTGAGGACAATGCCTTTTGTGTTTTAATTACTTCATGCCTTGCAGTAATGAGCGCTCGTGCCCTCATGAAGTTTTCTCCTGAGGTGGAGGTCCGCCTAAAGGAACTCCAGGATCAACATGCTGCGGACGCGCAACTGCTCCACGCGCGGGAAAGCGCCCTCGCTACACGTGAGGGGGAGCTTGCGGCCCGTGCGGCGGACCTTGCGACTCGCGAGGGTGTCGACTGAGCAGGCCACAGAGCGCGGGCGCCTGGAGACGCTGGGGCGCCGGGTGGCCGACGCCCAGGAGGCCCACCCGAAGCGCGTCGTCGAGGCCAACGCCCAGCTGGAGGCTAAGGAGAAGAAGGCCCAAGAAGACGCCGACGCGAAGATAGCGGCGGAATGCCTGGCGCTCATCGAGGAACACAGCAAGGAGCTGAAGCGGCAAGGGGACGCCTTCGAGGCGGAGCGCGAGGGGCTCCGGCAAGAAATTGCCGGTCTCAAGGTGGCGCTTGCTGAGTCGGAGACCCGCCGGGAGACCTCGCTGCAGGCCCGAACCGACGCCGAGGCTGAGCTAGTTTCCCTCCGTCTTCAGGTGGGGGCTCCGCCCGCGCCGCCGAGCAGGCCGGAGGCGAGGCAGATTGGGAGCGGGAGCGGCAGCGCGAACACGCCAAGATGCTCCACTCCCTCGAGCTTCGAGCCCGCAACGCTCTGAGCTCCATCTGTAAGGAGAGGCTTGAAGCCCTCCGCGAGTCCCACGATGCCGACTAGGTCGATTTCTCTACCAAGCTCGTGGAGCGGCTCAAGGATGGGGCCAAGAACGTGGACAAAATCTTGGAGGAGGTATGTCGCGACCTCTTCTCTCAGGCGGCGACCCGCGTCTTCAGCCACCTTCTTCACACCGACCCCAGCTTCAATTTTGACATGGTGATAGCCCCGGTTCCCGAGGAGCTCCGTGACGGCCTTGCAAAGGCGGTAGAAGGCCACGTGGACGCGCTGCTTGGGAAGTTTTCCTGCGACAGTGGTGAGAGCTCCGACGGGGTCGGGGGAAGCGAGGGTGATGGCGCCGGCAGCGACGACGGTGGTGACGGCATCACTTCCTCCTAGAGTTTCCCCTTTTATTATCCTATAACAGATCGACGTGGCCTCGTGGAAGCGTGAGGACAATGCCTTTTGTGTAGGACGAGGTCGCCGACCTCAAGAGTGCGAGGGCGGATGTTTCGGCTGTGGTAGCGACGCAGGGCCTGCTGGTACCTCGCAGCGCGAAGAGCGGCCTGACGGCGGGCCTCCTCAAGGAGTAGCAGGTCGGCCTCCCGCGAGCCATCCTGACACGCCTCATCGAAGGCAAGGACTCATGGAGAGCCGTGCTTATGCTCTGAGGGAAGGACTGCCTCAGCTCCGTAGACCAGGAAGATAGGGGTCTCGCCGGTAGGCTTGGTTACCGTTGTGCGGATGGACCACAGCATGGACTGCAGCTCATCAAGCCAGCCCTTGCCACAGTCTTCGAGCTTCTTCTTGAAGCTCCTCGTTTTGAGGCCCCAGAGGACCTCAGCGTTGGCACGCTCGGCCTGGCCGTTGCTTCGTGGGTGCGCCACAGAGGCGTAGCAGATCTGCGTGCCAAGGCTGCCGCAGTAGGACTTGAAAAGGCCGCTTGTGAACTGGGAGCCATTGTCGGTGATGATGCGGTTGGGGACTCCAAAGTGGCTCACGAGGCCCTTGATGAACTTGACAGCAGAGCCAGCCGGGATGGTGCGCAACGGCTCGACCTCTGCCCACTTGGTGAACTTGTCGATGGCGACGTAGAGGTAGCGGTAGCCGCCAGCCGCACGAGGGAAAGGCCCTAGGATATCCAGCCCCCAGACCACGAAGGGCCATGAGAGGGGGATCGTCTGGAGGCCCTGCGCTGGCTGGTGGATCTGCTTGGCATGGTACTGGCACGCTTCACAGGATTGGACCAGCTCGGTGGCGTCGCGCAGCACGGTAGGCCAATAGAAGCCGCTTCGAAACACCTTGCCGGCAAGGGTGCGCTATGAGGAGTGGTGGCCGCAGTCTCCTCCATGGATATCAGCGAGCAACTCGCGCCCTTGTTCTTCTGAGATGCACCACAACGAGACGCCATTGGGGCGCCTGCGGTACAGCTCGCCGTCTTGCAAGCAGTAAGCGGTGGCTTGCCGGGCCACGCGCTCTGCTTCTGAATCCTCCTCTGGGAGGGTGCCGTGGAGCAGGTAAGCGTTGAACTCTACAGCCCAGCTGCTTGCTTGAGGCTCCAGCGCCAGCAGCAGGCGGGCTCCTGAAGCCGGGCCGCAGTCTGGCGTGCCCATGGGCGGCGCGGGCGGGGGCTCTTCATGAAGCAGCGTGGTGCCCACGACAGGTGGTGCAGCTGATGGTTTGAGGAGCCTTTCCTCGAAGACGACAGGGCTCTGGGGCTCGCGGCTGGATGCTCGCTTGGTGATGTCATCGGCCTCTTTGTTGCCACCGTACAGGACGTGCTGCACCTCCAAGCCAAGGAAATGCTTCTCAAGTTTACGTACCTCTTCTAAGTAGGCTGCCATGTACTCA
Source organism: Elymus sibiricus (assembly GCA_039707655.1). Lineage (NCBI taxonomy): Eukaryota > Viridiplantae > Streptophyta > Magnoliopsida > Poales > Poaceae > Elymus > Elymus sibiricus. Next base: position 125,960,878 of record CM077668.1, read on the forward strand.
TCCTTGGGCTTGTAGCTTTTGTTGGAGAAGTTGATGAGGAGCTCAGAGTCACCCTTGATGGTGAGGCGCTTGATGCCGAGGGCAGAGGCGGCCTTGAGGCCGGCGATGAGGCCCTCATACTCTGCGATGTTGTTGGAGACCTTATCATCGCGCTTGAAGCAGAGTTGGACAGCGTAATAGAGCTTGTCTCTCGTTGATGAGGTGAGCACGACACTAGCCCCCGCGCCCTATCGGGAGAAGGCGCCGTCGAAGTGCATGGACCATCCGCCTGGCGCTTCGTCCCCAGGCAGGAGGGATTCGCCCTCGCGAGGCTCTCCCTCGTGGGGGTCCGTCCATTCCGCCATGAAGTCTGCCAGATCCGCACCTTTGATTACTCTGGTGGTGCAAAACTCCAGCTAGAAGGCTTGCAGCTCGATATTCCATTCGGCAACGCGGCCAGCAGCGTCGGGGCTACGCAGGACTTGCTCCAAGGGGTAGGAAGAGATGACCTTGATGGGATGACCCTGGAAGTAGTGGCGCAGCTTCCTGGAGGCGATGAGGAGCGCGAGGAGGAGCTTCTGTTGCATGGGGTAGCGCCCGTGTGCATCCCTTAGCACCGTGCTGACGAAGTACACAGGGTGCTCGATGAGGCGCGTAGTTGTGGTGGCAGTTTGCTCTTTAGGTGGCTCACGAGGCTTGGCAGGCTCGGGAAGCTCACGATGCCCAGAAGGCTCGTGAGATTCGGAGGGCTCAGGAGGCGCGGAGGGCTCGGGAGGCCCGAAGGGCTCAAGAGGCGTAGAGGGCTTCTCCTTAGCGTAGACGCACTCCTCCCGCACCAGTACGAGTGCCGCGCTGGCCGTCTGGGGGGTAGCCGCCAAATATAGGAGCAGGGGCTCGCGGGGGCGCGGCGCGACCATGATGGGCGGGCTCGTGAGGTACCTCCTGAGGTCTTCAAAGGCGGCGTCTGCCTCAGGGGTCCACTTGAAGGAGCCAGACCTCTTCATGAGCTTGAAGAATGGCAAGGCTCGCTCGCCGAACTTGGAGATGAAGCGCCCTAGGGAAGCCATACATCCTGCCAAGCGCTGCATTTCCTTAAGGGTCCTGGGAGGACGCATTTTCTCGATGGCCTTGATCTTCTCAGGGTTGGCCTCGATGCTGCTGTGGGAGACCAGGAAACTGAGGAGCTTGCCAGAAGGAACTCCGAAGACGCACTTATTGGGGTTGAGCTTGAGGTTGACCTTTCGCAGGTTGGCGAACGTTTCCTTGAGATCCGCAATGAGGGACCCAACCTCACGAGTCTTGACCACGATATCGTCGACGTAGGGCTCCGCGTTCCTCCCCATCTGAGGCCCCAGCATGATGCGCATCAGCCGCTGGAAGGTGGCGCCTGCACTCCTCAAGCCGAAGGGCATGCAGACGTAGCAGTATATGCCGCAAGGGGTGATGAAGGCCGTCCTCTCCACGTCTTCTGCCACCATCTTAATCTGATGGTAGCCTGAAAAGGCATCCAGGAAGCATAACAGGTCGCATCCGGCGGTGGAGTCCACAATCTGGTCGATGCGCGGCAGCGGAAAGGGGTCCTGAGGGCAGGCCTTGTTGAGGCTCGTGAAGTCGACGCACATATGTTCCTTGCCGCCCTTCTTAGGGACGACGACTGGGTTGGCGAGCCACTCGGGATGGCGCTCCTCACTTACGACTCCCGCTTCTTGCAACTTGTGCACTTCTTGGACAATGAACTCTTGCTTCTCGGGCGCCTGGCGCCGTGCTTTTTGCTTGATGGGGCGTGCGTTGGGGCACACTACTAAGTGGTGCTCGATCACCTCCCTTGGTACACCGGACAAGTCAGATGCTTTCCAGGCGAAAACATCCGAGTTTGCCCGAAGGAAGGCGATGAGCGCGCTTTCCTATGCAGGAGGGAGGCAGGTGCCGATGGTGAAGGCAGGGCCTGAGCCGCTGCCATCAACCGACACCTTCTTCGTCTCGGCGTGGTCCTGAGAGAACAACTGCTTCTTCTTCGCGGGTGCGGCCTCAGGAGGCTCGACCGCATCCTCATCAGCCGAATGCGCGGCAGCGGCGGCTTTATGGGCATGCTCGAGGGAGCAGACCGCGTCCTTCTCGTCGCAGGTGACGGTGATGATGCCGCTGCAGCCAGGCATCTTGAGGACGTTGTAGGCGTGGTGCCTCACCGCCATGAACTTGGCGAGAGCTGGGTAGCCCAAGATGACGTTGTACGGCAGGCCGATGTGCGCCACATCGAAGTCGATGAGCTCGGTGTGGTAGTTATTGCGGGTGCCGAAGGTGACGGGAAGGCGCACTTGCCCCAGAGGGATGGTGGAGCCATCGGTCACTCCGGAGAAGGGCCTGGTCGGCATCAGCTGGTCGTAGGGCACTTGGAGCGTCTTGAAGGTCTCGATGGAGATCACGTTGAGGTTGGCGCCTCCATCGATGACGGTCTTGGTGACCGTGACGTTGCTGATGGTGGGAGTGCACAGCATGGGGAGTGCACCTGCGGAGGCCGTGGACTTGGGGTGGTCCTTGGAGTCGAAGGTGATGGCGTACTGCGACCACTTGAAGTGGCGGTTGGACATGGGAGCTTGAGCCCCGCCAAGGATGCAGGCAACCGTGCGAGACTCCTGGTAGCCCCCAGCGCCCTCGTCAGGCTGGTTGACGTCGTTCCTCCGGGGTGGCGGCGGCAGCGGCAGGAGAGCGGTGTTGGTCTGAGGGTTTGCCTCACGAGGCTGATCGCGCCAGGCGGTCTCACGAGGCTAGTCGCGCCAGCCTTGGCGGAAGTTTTCGTTGCCGTTGTGGCCGTCCCAGCGGTTGCCGCCCTGGTCGTTGCGGTCACCTTGGCGGCCCTGGCTTTCGTCGTGAAGCAGCTAGAGCTCCTGGCAGTCCTCAGTGCTGTGGGAGCGCAGGTTGTGGTAGGCGCAGAGCGGGCGGCCGTCTTTCCTGGGCTCGTCGCGGTCGCGGCCGCGCTTCTGCTCGGGTTCCGCCGCAAGCACGGCAGGGCCCTTGGGCTTGATGTCCTTGTTCTTGGCCTTGGTGGCGTCGGGCGCCGCATCGGGGTCGTTGTGGACAAAGAGGCGATGTTCTTCAGCCTTGGCGCACTTGTCGGCGAGGTCGAACAGCTCAAGCACTGAGTCCAGCTCATCGTTGATGGCGAGCTTCTTGCGCATCTTGACGTCCGTGACGCCGGTGGAGAACGCAGATATGACGGCCGCGTCGGAGGCACGCGGGATCTTGTTGCGCACCTGGCTGAAGCGCTGGATGTACTTGCGGAGGTTCTCGTTTGGGCGCTGCCACACAAGCCGCAGGTCGTTGATGGTGAGGGAGCGGTCGTACGTGCCCTTGAAGTTGGCGATGAACTGGCTGCAGAGCTCGGCCCACGACGAGATCGATGCCTCAGGCAGATTCATGAGCCAGGAGCGCGGGCCGTCCTTGAGGGCCATGGGGAACCAGTTCGCCATGACCTTGTCGTCGCCGTTCGCCGCTTCGACGCTCAGCGCATAGAGCTGCAGGAACTCTGTGGGGTTGGGGTGCCGTCGTAGCGTGGAGGCAGTTCCGGCTTGAATTTCGCGGGCCACACCACCCGACGCAGCTTGCGAGTGAAGGCGCGGTAGCCCACACCACCGGCGAGTGCGGCAGGATTATGGCGGCCAGGCGCCGCGACCTCCTGGACGGCCCGGTCTTGGCGCCGGCGCTGCTGCTCCAGGAGAACACGCGCGTCAAGCGGCGCGCGGTGGATGATCTGGTAGCTGGCCTCGTCTCGGACCGGCGAGGAAGCATCGCGGGATGGCTCGCACGCCCGCGCGTTGTGCTGGGGCCCGGCGAGCTCGTCGCGCAGATGAGCTGGCGGGCGAGCGCCATACGCCACGTCCCAAGCGTGAGACGGCGGAGGGTGGAGCGAGTGGGAAGGCGCCGGAGCGTCCCCGGCGGCGTTGACGAGCTCGGTGATGCGACCAAGCCAGGCGTGGTAACCGGCATCAGCTGGACGGTAGCGGAGCAGCTCATGCGCCATGAGTAGCGCGGCCTGCGCGTTCGGCGGCCCACGGCGGGCGAGGGAGGAGGAGGCCGTGGCGGCGTGGCCCTCTGCCCGCACGGTGGGGTGCAGGGAGGAATCCTGCTGCTCCCAGGTGGCAGGGTCGGTGGCGGCAGCGGCCTCGACAGGGCGGCGGCGGTTGCCGCGGGCCACCGGCTCTGTCTGAGCCACGCGGCCAGCCCTGCGCTCAGCGCGCTCGCGGCGGGCATCGGCCATGGGGCAAATGAAGCGGAGGACGGAGAGGAAGAATAGTAGCGCACCCCTACCTGGCGCGCCAAATGTCAGAGTTCGGGCTCCGGGGACCCAAAGGTTCGAACACTGGGGTGAGATCGTTGCTACCTCCTCATCCCCTACCATGGCTGAACAACAAACGGAGATACGGCGAGAGCGCGCTAGCGGGAGCAGGCCATGGACTCAGCGGTTTACCCAGGTTCGGGCCACCTTGCGGTGTAAAACCCTACTCCTGCTTGGTTGGGATTGCTCTGGGCAAGAGGATGCTCTCGCGTACAAGGTAGGAGATGATGGGATCCTGGGTCCTCTCTACAGCGGCACCCTACCCTCTTTTTATATCTGCCTTGGTCCTCTTCCCCCGAAAACATTGGTGGGAAGGGTTGCCACACAATGGCAATTTTGAAGGGGGACAGGGGCGCAGCCTATCCAGACAAACGGTGGTCTTCATCTGCAAAGCGACCGTCCATGATGCGCCGGTGGGCTCGGGGCTGACCTCCGCCCTGTGCGCCCGCCGTCTTGGTGTTCTTCCACCGATCAGGCAACCTTTGGGGGTTGCTTTGGGAAGTGGATTTCTGGCCTTGCTCCCTTAGCACAAAAGGGGAAATCTTCTCCATCTGCGCCTGCTGGCACGGCCTCTGTCGCCGTTCGTCACCGCGCGCGTCACCCACGTGATGGGTACGAGACCGCGCGACCGAGCCGAACAGCACTTGTCCTGCGCGCCCTCAGGAGGGTACCCCGGGAGGCAACCTCGGGAGGCCGCCTCGCGAGGCTCTCGGTGAAGTGGCTGAGTCTTGCGTGCTCACTCCCTGAGGAGGGGTCCTCAGGAGGCTAGGGCCTCATGAGGGGTCTTACCTGAGATGCCCGCTGGTGGCCGCCTGTTGGGCCTCCGCCAGGCGTTGCGCCCTGGGCCAAAGGCAGACGGGCCGGGATACCCCGGGTTCCACGGGCCTGACAGTCAGGGCTGCTAACGGGTTATCGGATCCAAACCAGAACCCGATATCTTAACAGCGACCGGTTATGGTGGATTCCACATGTCAGTTTCCCTTGACGAGAACACTTCCATGATGCGACATTTATCATCATGGAAGTGGACACTTCCGTGATGATAATTTGAGTATTGTCATGGAACACTTCTACGACAACACATGTATGACTATCTTGATTCTGTCATAAAATCGTCACAGATGTACATGCATGACAGAAAACGTGACCTACTGTGACAAACACGTATCATCACGGAAGTGTTTTTTTGTAGTGTCTTCTCCAAGACATACACGAGGGTGTGTGCGGGACCCACATCGGGTGACGCGCACTCATGGGCAAGGCCTTTCGGCAAGGGTTTCATTGGCCCACAGCCCTGTGCGATGCAGAAGAGCTAGTCCGGACCTGTGATGCATGCCAATTTTATCCCAAAGAGATCCATCAATCAGCGCATGCTCTTTAGATGATTCCTCTCTCCTGGCCGTTCGCGGTTTGGGGATTGGACATCCTCGGGCCTTTTTACCATGCTACCGGGGGCTTTGAGTACTTGTTTGTGGCTATCGACAAGTTCACAAAGTGGCCTGAGGTAGAGCCTGTCAGGAAAGTCACTGCTCATTCTGCAATCAAGTTTTTTGGGGGCTGGTCTGCCGTTTTGGTGTGCCTAATCGCATCATCATCGACAACGGTACCTAGTTCACGAGTGGGGCCTTCACAGCATACTGTGAACAACTCAGTACCCGGATCTGCTATGCGTCAGTTGCTCACCCCAGATGCAACGACCAAGTGGAAAGGGTTAATGCGGAGGTGTTGCACGGGGTCTGAACCCGGACTTTTGATAGACTAAAAATGCGGTAGACGCTAGGCTGATAAAGTCCCGGCTGTTCTTTGGTCACTCAGAACGACACCAAATCGAGAAATGGGAGAAATCCTGTTCGCTCTGTTCTATGGAGCTGAAGCGGTACTCCCCACGGAACTTGTGTACGGATCTCCTTGAGTAAGAGATTATGATGAAGAGAATCAGGAGCAAAGAAGGCATGACGATGTCAACCTACTTGAGAAGAACCTATCCTGGGCAGCTGTACGCACAGAACGTTATCAGCAGGGTTTGCGTCGCTATCATAGCCGCAATATCTGTCCCCGTGGATTCGAGGAAGGTGACCTTGTTCTTCGTCGAATTCAGTCCGAGAAGGCACAAAGCAAGTTGATACCGAAGTGGGAAGGTCCTTTTAGGGTGGCACAAGTTACTAGACCGGGTGCTGTCCGCCTAGAAACCGAAGATGGGAACCATGTGCAAAATTCATGAAATATTGATAACCTGCAGAAGTACCATCTTCGCAAGTTCTACCCTTAGGGCGCCAACGGGATCCATACCCGTTGGCAGCTATCATGGCTATTGGATCCGCTCCAGCTAGCAACAACTTATGTACAATGCAAATAACTAGACTCAAGCATCTTGCAATGTCATGTAAATTACCATGTTAAGTCGTAGTCATGCTTATGATCTGCATATGGTAGTAATGGTCATGACCCGGATCATGTTGCATGTTGTATGAATTATGCTTACAACTAACGGATGTGTTGTGGACGCACAACACAACCACAAGCTTTTTTCACCTTCTTATTTAAGGAGTTGAGGCTACAAGACCCTACTTCATGGACGAACGCTGGGAAGTAGAGAGCCAAGCTTACACACTCAGAGTAGAGGGCTGAATCTACACAGATAAGTGTAACATCTCAGTCCCTTAGATTGGTTCGCCTTGATTTTCTAAACCCCCTCTGTGAATTCTGCCCGTTCATGAAGAAACATTTTTTAGAGCCTCCAGTCACAGCTACGAAAGCATTGCTCGGATGCCCGGCAATGTCCATCTAAGTTGTGAAGGCTTTAAAAAATATGCGTGTGCTATAGAAAAGGCATTTCCTATGGTCCTAAGTTAGGCAAAGCCCTAACGGACCTTGCTTGAGACACCAAGCAACCGAGCATGATCCGATCGACTGGCGGCACAGACACAAAAATAGGGGAACATTCAGAAAATAAAAATAGATCAAGAGGCATAAAGCATAATAATTAGTAGATTAAAGGGTGGACAGGTGCTTATATCCTGCCGCAGCAAGTCCACCAAGCTAAATGGCACCCCGTGCCTGTTTCTTCTTCATTATGCCCCCCATTACAGGAAACAAGGGGCTACATTCTGAAAAGAAAAAGGAAAAAGGAGGAGGAGCCGGGGCCGACGGTGGAAGAACCAAGAAGGGAAGGCTTCAAGCATCCCCGAAGTCGCTCTACTTCTCCGGCTGCACCAGCGCTTCTGCGACGGCTCCCACCTCTTGCTCCGCCCGACGCTGGTCCTCCAAGCTGAGCTCCTCTAGAAGAACCTCTACGAGGAAGTGGGGGGAGGCGTTGTGGACGCCGGTGAGGATGTGGTTCACCACTGCACGCACCGCCTTGTCCACCTCTGCCTCCAGTGCTAATGTACTCTTCAGGCAGAACTCCCCAAACCGCACCGCCAGATGCTGGAAGAAGAACACTAGATGGATCAACTTCCCCTCATCGAAGGCGTGGTATGGGACGAACCGCTCGAGGGGATGTCCATGTCCTCGTTTAGCTGCAGATACACGTCCTGCAGCGACGCCACACACCCGTAGTGGTCGGCGTGAAGGTTGGCGAATATCTGTTCTGCCTTGCAGCGGCGGATCCGCTCCATCTCCACCCGGCCACGGAGCTCCATGGTCTTGCTCTCCAATCGAAGAGCGGTACCACTGAGGACACCATGGAGCTCGCGGATTTCAGCATCCTTGGCGGTGACGTTGGCGCGCATCTGCTCCCACTCGTAGCCGTTAACTTCATGCGACATGGAGAAGGAGGAGGAAAACTGCGGTGAAGATAGCAAAAGGGAGGGCTCGCGGGCTCAAAGGGCTCGCGGGCTCGGATGGCTACAGGATGACGAAGGCGGGAGGAAGAAGAAGGATGAGGAGGGGCCGAGCTCGATCCCCAACCTTTTAGAGGCTAGGAACCGAGGCGAGGCACCCTCCCCAATCGACGCCGAGCAATCGACGCACTCGGCGGGAGTTTGGGTTTCCCGATGTGAACTCGAACGACTGCTGGATGCATCGATTCACGGAGTGGGTTTATTGGCACGGGGGCATAATTGCTCCCGTGCCAGTATGAACCCTGAGGAAAATTGAAGACAGATGACAACACGCAGGATGTCGCGTGTTCAAACCCATGGTGGCAAGAGTCAAAAGATTTGATTCCCGCCCCCCACGGGATTCTCACGCCACATGTCAGGCCCGTTAATTACTGAATTGATCGATCAGCCAGTGGGTGGTGCAAGTGGGTTGAACCCGGCCCTTCGCCAGGCATCTCACGCACAGGACATGGGGGATGGCTCCTCACTTGCGCTAAAACACACCCACTCACAACTGATTGGACTTAACAGGAAAAATGGCTGACACCCATGGCCCTCACGCTTGTATGGGGCCTCGCCCTAACAAGCGTGAGAGACACTCATTAGACCCAGGCCCGGGGGCTACTGTCGGTACCGTGAATGGTTGATCCATGAGTTCAATTACGTACGGGCCACGAGTGGCTCCCCCCCTCAGTCTAAAGCATCAAGAAGCCAAGACCCGGGAACGCTACATCCGGCAACGACCGCGCTTCCTTACCTTCGAAGGCATCTTGACCAGGTTGTTCCGTGCGTGGCACGATGGCTCTACTTCATTAGGGCCGATACGACACGTTGCGAGCATGCGACTTGGGCGGTGGATGCTCATCATTCACCAGCCCACCTGCCACCAGGGTGACACCTTCTCCGTTGAGTGGCACCGCCAGGCTAGGGCGACACCTTGGGCGGCAGTGACAAGACGGATGTTCATTCCCAGGAGATAGAAGATAGCGACACCTCTCCACGCATTTAATGCGCATACCTACCCTGTCGGCTAAGGGTAGTTCCTTAGCAACTACGCCATTGTGGTACCCCTTGAGATATAAAAGGAGGACTAGGCGATATAGAAGAAAGCTTGGACACTTGGTAGAAGAACAGTAGGACTACATAGTGCTTCCCCGTTTCCGGGAAGGACTTGTAGCTTACAAATCCACCATATAAACACACCAAAAGCAAGAGTAGGGTATTACGCAAGCATGCGGCCCGAACATGGGTAAATCATCGTGTCCATTTTGTGCATTTTAGTAGTGTAGGTCCAAACCTTCGTGCCCCATCAACGAACCAGCAAAGGGACGTTTACAGTCCACGGTGTCACGCGCGTGTCCTGCACACGCCCGCCGATAGTCTTGTTGCTCAAGGCTATACGCATGTAGAAGGTATCGGTGAAACATATGCTCTTGTTGCTCGCCTTGAGGCAATTCGTATTCTTCTTGCCTATGCAAAATACAATGATATCTTTCTATATCAAATGGATGTGAAAAGTACATTCCTCAATGGTAAGATTGAGGGAGAAGTATATGTTAAGCAGCCACCAGGCTTTTAACATCCTTAGTATCCTAACAAAGTGTACATGTTGAAAAAGGCTCTCTATGGGCTGAAGCAAGCCCCTCGAGCTTGGTATGATACATGAAGAAGTTCCTGCTTGATAAGGGTTTCAAGCTTGGTTCCACTGATTCCAGTTTATTCACACGTTCTTACAATGCTGATCTATTCGTGTGTCAAATATATGTGGACAATATTAGCTTCGGCTGTACTAACAATGCTTGCAGTGTGGAATTTGGGAGAATGATGTCTGAGAAGTATAAGATGTCTATGATGGGTGAACTAAAGTTCTTTCTCGGGTTACAAATCCGTCAACAGGACAATGTGACTTTCATCTCTCAAGAAAAATATTTGAAGGACTGCTTGAAGAAGTTCAAAATGCAAGACTGCAAGGGCTACAAAACACCTATTCCCACGAATGGACGTCTGGATGCAGATGTGTATAGTAAAGATTATGATCAGAAAGCTTATCGTTTGATGATTGGTTCTTTGCTCAACTTACGTGCCTCAAGACCTGATATTATGTTGAGTGTTTGTATGTGTGCATGTTTTCAAGCTGCACTGAAAGAATCGCACTATCTCGCGGTCAAGCGTATTCTGAGATATTTGGCTCACACCCCTATCTTAGGTTTATGGTATCCTAAGGGAGCACAATTTGACCTCATTGGATATATGCCCAACCGCCCCCAGCACTTATCATTTCTACTTCGTCTTCTCCACCGAAATCCTCACTCAGAAAATCTCCACCTCGAGCTTGATGACGCCGACCGCCTTCGCCGCTTCGCTGCCAAAATGGGGTTGCCAGAGTCATTGAACGCCGCCGCGGGTCATCTCTCTCACTGCACCGCCATAGTCGTTGCTCGTCACCGAGATAGGGTACGTGCAACACAAACTTGAGCCTCCACTCTTCTCGTTCAAATTCGTCAGCGGTAATTTTCTAACAATTTTACTACATTTCTCCGATCCGTAACCGATAGGTAAAATCTTTGGATGCGGTTTGTAGTTTTTCCTCGCATCTTTCTTCCAGATCTAGGGTTTGAGTTCCGTCTCGATCGGATGGAATGCATAGATTTTGACCTAGTGAATCTATTTGGACACACTAGCACGAAACTTATGTTGTTCATTCAACCAAAACGTTACTCAAAATATGCATCTAAATCTTTGGATAAAATGGTTTTCTAACTCTCTCTGTGCACATTCATAACCCTGTCCCCATTTTCCCTCGCGTCTATCTATATTCATTGGAAAATGCAATCTGTCGAAGATTCTGCTCAGCCTGCAGGCCATAAGGACAGAGAAGAGGACACATTTCTGGGCACAGCAGATGAGTCAAAGGCACCGAATGTGCAGGGCCCAACGGTAGGCCCCTCAACCTCCAAGCGAAAGAGAACCACTGAGCCTACTGATCAGAATGAAGAAAATGCTCCGAAAAAGAAATGAGGTGGTCGCCAAACATATGAGAATACAACGCAGTATATCTCTCATGACAGATATAATATTGTCGATGGAGAGGATAACTGTAACACCCCGATTTTTGGCCCTTTCTTTTTCTTTTGGATTTCTTTGAATTTTTATTTGGAGTTCTTTTTCCGTGGCTATGTGGTCTTGAAACCTGGGAAAATCTTCTCTCCTGCCACTCCCAAGTGGCTTGTCACTCTCAAATCTATCCCAAGGCCATGTCATTTCTATCTTAGCCCAACCCCAGTATTTATTTCTTGGGAATATTCCTTTTTCTAATAAAGGAATAACCCTGTTTTCTCTAGGTTGTGAAGCAACCTATATTTCTGTCTTCCATGAAATTCCCAAAAAATTCACATAAATTCTTTTGATCATATCTCTCACCAATATGCCAAAACCCATCATTGACTAGTTCAAAAAAAATTCAGGAATATTCATTTTCCATTCTGTCCAGAATGGCACTTTGTGAAGGAAGTGCTATTTATATTTTCTTGATTGCCCTCAAAAATTTTGGGCAGTCTTTCCTACCCAAATAATTGCCACATACCAAAATCCAGCTTCATTTTCCTAGTAGATCTTCCTCAGCAAATTCCCAAAGTTTCTGGCCAGAGAGAAGCTTTGTGAAGGAAGAACTAGCTAGGGTAATCCAAATGAGTTGAAATTTTGGGAGATCATCCATATGATAAAATCCTTACTCTCCACCCAATTTTATATCCATCCAATCATCTATGTGAGCACACCTTCAAATCTTGGTTTCTGGTCACAATTTCAGTTTGTGAAGCAACTATATTTTATATTGCTTCAAAAATTCTGAAATTAATCCAGGACCTAAATATCCCTATATCCATTAGTCATGCCAAAATTCACATCATTTTGCCATTCATTTTCTCCACAAAATTCCCCCAAGTTTCTGTCCAGTGGGCAGCATTGTGAAGGAAGTACCATTTTTACTTATCCAATTGGGATGAAATTCTTATGGTACCTTCATATGCCCAAATCATCATCCTACACCAATTTTCAGCTCAAACCAATCATCCAGGTGAGTGCTACTTCTTGATCTAGCTTCTGGACCAGAATTGGCAGTTGTAAAGCAACTATGTTAAATACTGGTCCAAATCTCTTTAAAATCCACAGGATCATAGTCCTTCCTACCCTAAGGCTCTGAGACATCCTGTTTATCTCTTATCTCATACCATTTGATCACTATTTCATGCCTAAGTTTGCAACAGCAAACTTCAGTCGATCATTCCCATCAACCCACAGTGGCTTTCTTCGATCTATCACCTCAGGTAGGACCCACTTAGGAAGGACTACACACTAGACATGGTTTTACTGGCCAGAGCGCACCACGTGCGCCTGTGCACGCGGTGACCATGCGGCTGGGAAGCCATTGTCGCGCTCTGCCTGGCGTTTTGCTTCGGGCACTCCTCTGCTCACCGTTTCCGCGCTTATCATCGTGTGCCAGAGCTTCGTGGCAGCCTCGCGCTCACTCTCCCGCCCTGACCCCCTCCTCCTTCGCCCTCCTCGCACCACAGTGGCCGCGGCCGCGTGCGCACAGTGGCCGAGTGGCCGACCGGACACCGCACCGCCCGCGTCTGCCACTCCACTAGCTCTCTCCCGTCACCCTCCACCCCTCCGCGCATGCGCACGCGTACGCGGACATTGCCAGAGCTCGCTCCATCCGGCCGCGGCGACATCCGGGGACGGCTCCTTCGCCCCGGCTATATAAGCCCACCCCGAGGCCTCCCGAGCTCATCAACCTACTCACCACCCTCCTCTAGCCCCGCCTAGCCTCTTCCCCGAGCTCGGGAACTACTCCAAGCCCTCCTTGGCCGCCATGGCCGCCGCCCTCCTCTGCCTAAATTGCGGCAATGCCGAGCTCCCCTCCTCCTCTAACCGCCACCCGAGACCTCCACTGCCAACACTAAGCTAGCCCCGCAGCCTCTCCTTTCCTCCCGTGCCCCGTGGAGCTTCCCTCAAAACCGCCCGAGCCGCCGTCCACCACGGTCTAAGGCACGCCCAACTCCGACCTCCTCGACGTCCGTGCGGTGCGGGGATGGACGCGGCTCGGTCTCCCGAGCACGCCGGTGGTCGGAGCGCGCCGAACGATGGCCGGAGTCGCCGGAGACGGTCGCCGGAGTGCGCGGCCGCCTCTGTCTCTCGGGCGCGAGAGGAAGAAGGCGACGACCAGTCCAGGCGGGCCCCACCTCCTCGCGGCCCCACCCGTCAGTGTCTCGCGTTGACCCAGCTGACCCGGTGACGTGGAAAAGTGGAAGCGTATTCCACTGAATACGTCTTCTTTTGGTGAAAGCGTACTCTGCTGTTTCTTCGGTTAAAAATACGCTTTCACCGTTAGAAGACGTATTTTCAGAAATACGCTTTCTATCTCCAGCCGTCGGCCGAAACTATTCAATAGCGGACGTTCATCCGTTAAGGCCAGAAATGAATATTTTTATTTAATTTTTTGCCTAACGAACGAACGGCCGTATCTCCACAACCGTAACTCCGATTCAGGTGATTCCAAAGCTCACGATCTCAGTTCGTCGAGCCCGTTCCGATGGTATCATTTTCATGAGGTTGTCACACTGTGAAAATGACCATTTTGCCCTTGCCCTTAAACAGCTCGACCGAGAGGGAAACTTTTCCGGCGATTCTTTCCGCGAGTTCATCGCACTTCTTCCCGGTGGTTCCTCCATCCCCAGGCAAGCCACAACAGCCACTTGCATGATGGCATTGCAATAGCCATGGTTTCCACTTGAATATTTAATAATTGTATGCTCCTTTATTTATTTTGTGAATGCTATGTATATGCTTGTGAATCCATGTCTATGCTTATGCCATGGTCATTTTCATCTAGTAAGTGATATGATTAATTGCTAATGATATCCTTATCATGTTTTATTATTGTAATCATTTCCGATGCTAGTAATACTGATATGCTCACATGAGTAGTTATGGTTTAATATGCAAATACTTGTGATATTCGTGATCATCGTTATGCTATGCTCATTTGCATTCCATAGAGTAAATGATTTATCATTGTTGATGTTAAATGGTTATGTTGCCCATCCATGGTTACACTGATATCATGCTCATCTGCATTGTTATCGCAGTATGTTATTTATGACTCAGCTCATCACTCTTCAAGTTAAACCCGACAATAATCGAACTTGAACAAATCTATTGGCTGAGTCATGGTGCCACCGAATCGAGCTCACCAGTGCAACCACACTTGCCTGGATGGGGAGGCCCTAATGCGGTCTATTGGCATGCCTCTCGCCGGTGCCTCCAACTAGGGAAGGTTATGGGCGTGCGCTACCCTCATCAGGTAGGCAGCCATACCCTTGAGTGCCTGAGTTGTGTTGTACCCGGGTGTCCCCGTTTGGGACGAGTTTGTTTTGGCCACAAAGGTGGCGGATGTCACGAGTTGGCATCGGGGCAACCCAGGACATAGCCCAAAGGGGAGTTTGTCGGGAGGGGCCGGGAGCATGTCATGCAATAGATTGGTTTTGTCGGAACATCGTTGGTCCACCCGAATGGGAGCCCGAGGCCATGAGTTCTGTAGTGTGGGTACAATGTACTAACCTCTGCAGAGTGTATAATCTATCGATAGCCGCGTCCTCGGTCATGGACACAGTTCGTAGTAGGTCACACTATGGGTCAACAGAAATAATAACCTGAATAATAAACAACCCCGGTTCGATGAGAAATGAAGTTGGTTGATCTTTATGTGGTCATGCGATGATCACAGGTAGAGATCAAGCTCCGTGTGGTCATGTGATGATCATGATGGTATAGATGATACCGAGCTTGGTTGATCCTGAGGTGATCGTGTGATGATCACGATGGTAAGTTGGTGGTTACGACATAACCTTCGAGCAGAGTAAATTGGTCCATGAGACCTTAAATGTCATACCCCGTGCATGCTAGTGCTAGTATCATCCAGTTCATATCATGAATTATATGCACATGTCATGCTCATGTTGTTGCCATGCTCATGTTGTTGCCATGCCCATGTTGTTGCCATGCTCATGTTGTTGACATGCTCATTTTGTTACCATGTTCATGTTGTGCTAGTAGCATCATGTTCATCATTGATAATTAACCTGTAAATGTCATGTTGTTGTTTGTCTTGATTGCTTTGGTTGCTGTGAGCTTGCGAGTACATTCAAAGTACTCACCTGGCATGTCATGCCAGCTTGCAGGTCATGCCGTGATTGCTCGTTTGTCGAGGATCCCGAGGTTGCGCTCTAGGATACGTCCTAGCCAGAGTCCCTGCGGAGTGGAGTCCATCACCGTTGTCGTTGTTCCGCTGTTATGAGTTATTCCGCTACGAGTTGTTCCGCTGCTAGCATAGAGCTATCTGAGCAGGCGTAGTGTCGCCGTGCCCCTATAACCTTCATGCCTTCAGAACCTTCGTACATGTGTTATTTGTAATAAAGAGCTGATTTGTTCTATGCCAAGCAGTGCCGTATTCCAGAAGACTTGATCTCTAGGCTGGAATACGGGGTGTTCCGGTCTCTCTGAGCCGGGGTGCCACAATAGCCAGCAGAAGAACAGACGTATTCAATGGATTCAGTGGCACTGGGTCAAGAAATGGTTCAACTATCAGTTTGTTCATCCTCACTATGGAAAAACTTCGCGTTCCATCCTCTGTGGGGTGACTGTCCTGCCATTTCTCTGTTGAAAAGAAATGTTCCATAATAGAGACCTCCTCCTCCTCCGAATGATGACAAGTCTGTCGGGCCCATGGAACCCAAGGTATCCAGGCCTGTCTGCCTTTGGCCCAGGGCGCAACGCCTGGCGTGGGCCCAGCAGGCTGTCCTCACCAAGCGTCTCACCAAGACTCCTCATGAGGCCTTGCCCTCCTGAGGTCCCCTCCTCAAGGAGCGGGCGAGCAAGGCTCGGCATCTTCACCAACGGCCTTGCGAGGCCCTCTCGCGAGGCGGCCTCCCGAGTTCTCCTCCCAAAGGTGATCAAGACGTAGGTTGTTCGGTCCGGCAGCGCGGTTTTGTGCCCATCACGTGGGTGACGCGCGCGGCGACGAGCGGTGATAGAGGCCGTGCCAGCAGGCGCGGATGAAGAGGGTTTCCCCTTTTGTGCTAAGGGAGTAGGGCCAGCCGTCCACTTCCCAAAGCAACCCCAAAGGTTGCCCGATCAGCAAAAGAAGACCAAGACGGCGGGCGCGCAGGGCGGAGGTCATCACCGAGCCCACCGGCGCGTCATGGATCATGCATTAGCTGGCGAAGACCGCCTTTAGTCAGGATAGCCTAAGTGCCTGCCCCCTTTCAAAACCGCCAAGTGTGGCAACCCTTCCCGCCTAAGTTTTCGAGGGGGAAGAGGACCAAGGCGGGTATAAAGGGGCAGTGCTGCCACCATAGAGAGGGATCCGATCGATTCGACCATCTCCTACCTTGTACGCGAGAACACCTTCTTGCTCACCACAATCAACACCAAGCAGGAGTAGGGTTTTACACCACAAGGTGGCCCAAACCTGGGTAAACCGCTGAGTCCACGGTCCGCACCTCGCTAGTGCGCTCTCGCCATAGCTTAGCCGTGGTAGGAGACGAAGAGGTAGGAACAAGCTCACCCCAGTCTTCAAACCTTTGTGTCCCCGGAGCCCGACTTCCGACATTTGGCGCGCCAGGTAGGGGTGCGCTACTGTTCTTCCGCTCCACCCTCCGTTCCACCAGCCTCATGGCCGAGGCACGCCATGAGCGCGCCAAGCGCAGGGCCGGCCGCGTGGCTCAGACGGAGCCGGTGGCCCGCGGCAATCGCCGCCACCCTGACACCGAGGCTGCTGCCGCTACCGACTCCGCTGCCCGCGAGCAGCAGGACTCCTCGCTGCACCCCTCCGAGCAGGCGAACGGCCACACCGTCACGGCCTCCTCCCTCGCCCACCGTGGGCCGCCGAACCTGCAGGCCGCGCTGCTCATGGCGCGCAAGCTGCTCCGCTACCGTCCAGCTGACGCCGCCTACGACGCCTGGCTTGCTCGCATCACCGAGCTCGTCAACGCCGCCGGGGACGCTCCGGCGCCTTCCCACTCGCTCCCCCCTCCGCTGTCTCACGCTGGGGACCTGGGGCACGGCGCTCCCCCGCCGCAACCTCTGCGCGACGAGCATGGCGGGCCCCAGCGCAATGCACAGGCACGTGAGCTGTCCCGTGGCGCGTCCTCTCCGGTCCGAGATGAGGCCAGCCGCCAGATCATCCGACGCGCGCCCCCTGATGCGCGAGTGCTCCTCGAGTGGCAGTGCCAGCGCCAGGACCAGGCCGTTCAAGAGGTTGCGGCGATAGGGCGTCAAAACCGTGCTTCCCTCACTGGCGGCGTCCCCTCGAGCGGTGTGGGCTGTCGTGCCTTCACTCGCGAGCTCCGCCGCGTGGTGTGGCCCGCGAAGTTCAAGCCTGAGCTGCCTCCATGCTACGACGGCACCCCCAACCCTGCGGAGTTCCTTCAACTCTACGCGTTGAGCGTCGAGGCGGCGAACGGCGACGACAAGGTCATGGCGAACTGGTTTCCCATGGCCCTCAAGGACGGCCCGCGCTCCTGGCTCATGAACCTCCCCGAGGCATCCATCTCATCGTGGGCCGAGCTCTGCAGCCAGTTCGTCGCCAACTTCAAGGGCATGCAAGACTGCTCCCTCACCATCAACGACATGCGGCACGTACGGCAGCGCCCAGACGAGACCCTCCGCAAGTACATCCAGCGCTTCAGCCAAGTGCGCAACAAGATACCACGCGCCTCTGACGCGGCCGTCATCTCTGCGTTCCCCACCGGCGTCATGGACGTCAAGATGCGCGAGAAGCTCGCCATCAATGGGGAGCTTGACTCGGTGCTTGAGCTGTTTCACTTCGCCGACAAGTGCGCCAAGGCTGAGGAGGGCCGCCTCTTCGTCCACAACGATCCCGATGTGGCGCTCAAGGCCGCCAAGGCCAAGAACAAGGACGCCAAGCACAAGGGCCCTGCCGTGCTGGCGGCGGAGCCCGGGCAGAAGCGCGGCCGTGACCGCGACGAGCCCAGGAAAGATAGCCGGCCGCTCCGCGCCAACCACAACGTGCGCTCCCACAGCACTAAGGACTACCAGGAGCTCAAGCTGCTCCGCGATGAGCGCCAGGGCCACCGAGATGACCGCAATGGCCGCGTCGCCGGCCGCAGAGGTGGCCGTGGCGGCAACCGCTGGGACGGCTGCAACGGCAACGGCAACTTCCGCCAGGGCTGGCGCGACCAGCCTCGTGAGGCCGCCTGGCACGACCAGCCTCACGAGGCGAACCCTTAGGCCAATGCCGCTCTCCCGCCGCTGCCGCCGGCACCCCGGAGGAACGACATCAACTGGCCTGATGAGGGCGCTGGGGGCTACCAGGAACCTCGCACGATCGCGTGCATCCTAGGCGGGGCTCAGGCCCCCGCATTTAACCGCCACTTCGAGCAGCTCTCTCGCGAGGTGAATGCCACCCTCCCGAGGCCTGAGGCCACGCGGCCCCTCAAGTGGTCACAATACGCCATCACCTTCGACTCTAAGGACCACCCCAAGTCCACGGCCTCTGCAGTGCACTCCAAGGATCATGCTTTGGCAGGCGAAGACCGCCTTTAGTCTGGATAGCCTGAGCGCCTGTCCCCTTTCAAAACCGCCAAGTGTGGCAACCCTTCCCGCCTAAGTTTTCAAGGGGGAAGAGGACCAAGGCGGGTATAAAGGGACAGTGCTGCCACCATAGAGAGGGATCCGATCGATTCGACCATCTCCTACCTTGTACGCGAGAACACCTTCTTGCTCACCACAATCAAAACCAAGCAGGAGTAGGGTTTTACACCGCAAGGTGGCCCGAACCTGGGTAAACCGCTGAGTCCATGGTCCGCCCCTCGCTAGCGCGCTCTCGCCGTAGCCTCGCTGTAGCTTAGCCGTGGTAGAAGACGAAGAGGTAGGAACAAGCTCACCCCAGTGTTCGAACCTTTGGGTCCCCGGAGCCCGACTTTCGACAAAGTGTTCACTTATGACGCTGCTTTCTTATCCTAATGAGTTAGCCAAGCGAACAAGAAATGCTAAAATTTGGGCCGCAAGGGAAATGAAAAAGAAAGCCCATAAAGAAGAAAATTGTCTCTTGATGAAGGATGATCCCAAAAAGATGAAGGTTGCTGGTCTGTCTGAAGGGCGCTCCAAGCACAAACACGATAAAAATGGGTCTGGGTCTTCGAAGAAGAAGCCCGCCCCCAGGAAGAAGAAACAACATGTTGAATATGTTGATCATGAGAATCCGTCAGATCACGATGATCCTCCTCGTCCTCAGGAAGAAGTTGATGTTGTTGTTAGTGATTATGTCAACATCACCACATCTACTATTTTTCCAGATTTGCGGGTTCCTGTTCCTCCTCAGGCTCAGCTGAAGCTAAAGCTTCGTAAGACTCCAGCAACCATTGTGACCATGAAACAGCATGTCAACGCCACTCCTCATCTAGTTTCCATCAACTTCAAAGATTTGGTTGTAGATGCACTAGTGTGCTCTGCTACACCTGGTGAAAAGATTTCCAAACCGTTGGTGAAATCTATCGGTGCACCACCAGCTAACAAAGTTGCACCTAAGGTGATTTGCAGAAAGAAAAGGCTGCACAGTTTGCTCCCACTCTTATGCAGCCATTGGCTTCTAAGCCTCCAACTGCTCAAGTTCCACCTCCTCAGCCGGAAGTTGCTTCTATTGACGAAGATGCCGCTCCTCACTACTATGATCACATGTTTATCATGAGAAACTTGACAAGTTTGGGGGAAATCCTTTCAACGGCGAAGTGGCATCTTTGCCCATCCTATCTGAAGTAATTGAGCAGGCCAACACACTTGTAAATGAGCTTCGAGACGATTCTGTTGAAGTTAATGCTCTTTCAGCGCAAATGCTCGATCTGGGTGCTCGCATGAAAACCACGACTTCTAAATTTGTCATGAATGAACTTGAAGAATCTTACAAGGAACTGAATCGCACTATCACCATGCTTCACCAAAGGCGCCTGCGTTTTCATTCGGACCTGGACCAAATGGTTTGGAAAATCTGCATGGATCAAAGACCACTGGATACAATGATCTGGTCAAGGGCCACATTGATGAAGTTGCCAAGCAAAAGAAGAGAAGGAAAAGGGCGGTGAAGAAAAATATTCCTCCCCCGAACGACAAACCCGCAGACCCTGTTGACGAACGATAACTGAAGGACTTGGCGCCTGAACCTGCTATTCCCTTGGATCCAGTTGTGAATGATTCTGCTCCAGAACCAGTGAAGGTTTCTGAGGATATTCCTCCTCCCAAGCCATCTGAAGAAGTTCCCATTGCTTCCCCTGTCAAACATAATTTCCCTTCAACGAAATCAGCCTCCGAAGAAGGTGAAATCCCTCAGACTGAGCCGAGTGCTCATAATCAAGAAAACCCTGCAGCATCCAGTGTTTTGGATCCACTCGTGACCAAATAGGCTACAGCTCACAAAGTTGATGCCCATGCCTTTCCTCCTCCTGTTCAAGATGAACAACAACAACCGTATTTCAGCACTGCTGCCGAGCAATAACACCAGGCTCCAATGCTTGATGAACAACAACCTGCTACCCAAGAGACTGCAAATGACTCGGCCCCAGTGCCTGAAAAAGAAGATGCTGAAAGAGAAGTGCCTGACAAGGCCACTGAAGATGTGCCACCGTCGGTCTTGAAAGATAACTCTACTCACAAGATGACTATTGTCACCTCTCATGCTCTGAATACTGAAGTTGGCCCATTTGAACAAAAATCTATCTCTGCACGCCACCCTGACTCTGTGGTCTATGGCAATGAAGTTCGGTCTGTTAAAGAAGAATTGCTATATTCAAATCCTCGAGAGAAAATGCCTATCTTTTTGGATGGCATTGCTGCCAAAGGCCCTCTCTTCAATCGCAATGCGTATCCCGAAGGATTCCCTTTCTTCCAGACGAGTCCCTACAATGGACCACGAACATCTAAATCTGGTCGATCTGGGCTAGGGAACAAGCAATATATTACTCTTAAGTGCTCTATCAAAGTTGTCGGATATTTCCTCACGATTATCTTGATGTTCCAAAAATGCGCAGTCTTGGATGTTTTCGACAAATTCTGCAAGATCTCGATGATTTCTCTCTGACCAGATTGTTTGAATTTCAACATCCATGGAACCGCGAATGCATACTGCAGTTCTATGCCACCCTGTATATTTATAGAGATGAAGCGGATAGCTACATGGGTGATGGAATGGATGACTGAAGGTCAGTGAATCAAATGCACTGCGACTGATTTCATGTCTCACTTTCGTTTTCCTCTATACGAGAATGATGGGAAGGAAATTTGAGTTCGCCGACTTAATGCAATTACTGATGATGAATTTCGCTTCACCATAGACCCTGAAAAAGTTCATGACTACACTGGGCCTCCTTGTCCTGAGCATTTGACCTTACAGAATCAAACCATCTATCATATATTCACCAACACAATCTTCCCTCTGGCGGGTGTGACTACTGATGGCACGATTCCTGAAGTTCTTCGGAACACTCTCTACACCATTGCGGGCAAATACATTTTTTATGTTGACGTCTGAAAGTGTTCACGTCTTGGATTCAGAGGATCATTGATCACAACATGAAGACTCTTTACCTAGCTAAGGGGATGCACAACTGCTTCATACCTCCAGCTCGTGATACTATGTAAGTGATGCAAGAATTTTCCTCAGGAAAATCACCAGCTGCCAGCCCTCAGCATCAAGCTTGCACATTTGATGGCCCTCAACATCCTCAGCATGAAAGAATGTTCAGGCCTCAACCTCCAACTCAGCTTGAAGTTAGCATGCGTACCTGATACGTCCAATTTGTATCATGATTTCCTACGGTTATTTATAATGTATTTGATCATTATTTCACTTTATGATGCAATTCTTATGCCTTTTCTCTCTTAATTTGCAAGATTTATATGAAGAGCGAGAATACCGGCAGCTCGAATTCTGGACCTAGAATAGCTACAGCAGAGATACCTATCCTACAGAGCTCCAATTGACTTGAAATTTCACGGAGATTTTTTATTGAATATATAAAAAATACTGGAGAAAAGAGATACTGGAGGGGACCCACTAGTTGCCCACAAGGCAACAGGGTGCGGCCCCCCTGGGCACGCCCTGATGTCTTGTGGGGCCCCTGGCTGGATGTATTCAATGGACCATGTATTTTTTGATTGTTCCATGCCATTATAGTATCAATCTTGGATGTTTTATATGCAATTATATGCCATTATATATCAATTTTTGGGACTAACCTATTAACCCAGTGCCCAGTGCCAGTTGTTGTTTTCTGCTTGTTTTTGCCTTTTCAGAAAATCATTATCAAAAAGTGTCCATACGAGAAAAAAACTTTGGATTAATTTTTTCTAGACCAGAAGAGACCCACGAAGCTTCTGGAGAAGACCAGAAGAGCCACGAGGAGGCGACAAGCCAGGAGGGCGCGCCCAGGGGGTAGGGCACACCCCCCAGGCTTGTGGGCCCCTCGTTGCCCCTCCTGACCTAACTCCAGCGCTACAAATTCTAAAATATTACCATACCAGGGAGACAAAAGAGAAAACCTTTCCGCCGTTGCAAGCCTCTATTCTTCCATGATCCCATCTGGAGGCCTTTTCCGGTACTCTGCCTGAGGGGGAATCGATCACGGAGGGCTTCTTCATCAACCTTGCTGCCCTTCCGATGATGTGTGAGTAGTTTACCAAAGACCTACGGGTCCATAGCTAGTAGCTAGATGGCTTCTTCTCTCTCTTTGATCTTCAATACCATGTTCTCCTCGATGTTCTTGGAGTTCTATCCGATGTAATCTTGTTTTGCGGTGTGTTTGTTGAGATCCGATGAATTGTGAGTTTATGATCAGATTATTCATGAGAAATATTTGAGTCTTCTCTGAACTCTTTTATGCATGATTATTATAGCTTTGTATTTCTCTCCGATCTATCAATTTGGTTTGGCCTACTAGATTGATTTGTCTTGCAATGGGAGAGGTGCTTTGTGATGGGTTCAATCTTGCGGTGCTCAATCCTAGTGATAGAAGGGGACATGACATGTATTTGTATTGTTGCCATTAAGGATAAAAAGATGGGGTTTAATCATATTGTTTGCGTTTACTTTGTCTACATCATGTCATCTTGCTTAAGGCGTTACTCTGTTTCATACTAATACCCTAGATGCATGCTGGATAGCGGTCGATGGGTGGAGTAATAGTAGTAGATGCAGGCAGGAGTCGGTCTACTTGTCTCGGACGAGATGCCTATATACATGATCATTGCCATGAATCCGTCATAATTATTTGCTTTTCTATCAATTGCCCAACAGTAATTTGTTTACCCACTGTATGCTATGTGTTCGAGTGAGAAGCCTCTACTGAAAACTATGGCCCCCGGGTCTACTTTATCATATATAAAAAACCTAAAAAATACCTTGCTGCAATTTATTTACTTTTATTTTAATTAGTATTTTAGTTTATCTATTTTTCTCTATAAGATTTAGTCCTTGCAAATAACCGCTCAGAAGATTGAGAACCCTCTTATTTGCGTTGGGTGCAAGTGTTTGCTCTTGTGTGTGTAGGTGCGCTTAACGGGATTTTGCTTGATTCTCCTACTGGATTGATAACCTTGGTTCTTAACTAAGGGAAATACTCATCTCTACTATGATGCATCATCCTCTCCTCTTCGGGGAAATACCAACGCAGTCTACAAGTAGCAGGAAGAATTTATGGCGCCGTTGCCGGGGAGACATCATCGAAATTACCAAGTACCTTCGCACAAACTATCATCCACTTGCATTTATTTTATTTGCATTTTCCTCTCGTTTTCATCTCCCCCACTCTAATTTTTTTTTACAAATACAAAAAAATATTTTTATTTGCTTGCTTTGCTTGAAATTGTTATCATGTCTGAATTTGATAAAGTTGTGGTTGAAAGTGCTAGCGAGGATAGTGGTAGTGAATCTCTTGGGGAGAAAACATGCTCTTTTGATCTTAATCATGACCCTCTGGAGACTAAGCCCTCCACTAATTTTAAGACTAAAATTTATCATGTGGGAAGTGGTAATATTATTGGGAAAAACATTATTCAAGAATTCTTTAATTGCGCGGGAGTTATACCAATAATTAGTGGATCTATTCTTGATAAAACAAATTGCTATGTGGATGCTATTGCCATGCTTGTGGTTAAATTAGAAAGAAATTTTTTGCATATCCACCCCGCCTTACAAAAAATATTTTATGAACTCCCCAACATACATGATCCTAGGGCTAAGAAAATTGCCACTATAATCCTTATGCATGAATTTGATTATATAATCCGAGAAGCTAGGGATATTTTTTCCTTTTACAAAATTAATTTTGAGCATACCCTATAGAGGAAATTCTTCATGACAAAGATACTATTCATAGGTTGGAATCTAAAGATTACTTTGCTTATGGTAAACATATTAGAAGAAGAGTTCCATATGCCGAAATAATTAAACTAAACCCTAAACCTTAAACCCTAAACCCTAAACCCTAAATTACCATAAACATCCTCATATTACTAATCAAAGCCCTAAACCCTAAACCCTAAACCCTAAACCCTTGCCGTACCATATCATCATAAACATCCTCATCACCATATCACCTAAACCCTAAACCCTAAACCCTAAACCCTTGCCGTACCACCATGCTTCTGACAAATTTAAATGGGTTACTAAAGGAATTGATGAGGGATTTAGTGAAGAATGGTTTGAGGGTACGGCAAGAGAACCTATTGATGATGAGATACATGTTTATATGAGGATGTTTATGGTGATAACCCTGAGTTTGAAGTTATGAATGTTAAAATTACTAATCAAAGCCCCTTCAATTACCTAAGCTCACCCACTAGAAAAGAAAAGCATGAGAGTAGGGAATTAATGAGAAAGGTTTTGGAATATTTAATCAAAAAGGACATGGGAATGAAGGATGACAACACTTGAAACTATGCATTATGCCTCGCTAGGGGCATAAAACAATAGCGCTTGTTGGGAGGCAACCCAATGAATAAAATAAAATTTTGCTTTTACTTTCTGTTATTGAGTTCTTACACAATTATATCCTCTGTTATGATTGTATTTTTATGTTTTAATTAGTGTTTGTGACAAGTAATGCCTTTGGGATGATGTTGATGATAGTATAATTGATGCTGTTTGGAAAACATAAAGTTTTGTCTTCAGTGCTGGAATTTTAGTTATGTACTGGAGCATCAGAAAAATCTGAAATTTGTACACAGTATTGGAATATGAATTGTTTACATTTACCTAATTTTTAATAATTTTTGGAGTTACATAAGTATGGCTTTTAAATAGATCTTTACAGATTGTTCTGTTTTAGACAGATTCTGTTTTTGTTGCATAGTTTGCTTATATTGATGAATCTATGGATCGTATCGGGGGTATGAGTCATGGAGAAGTTGGACTACAGTAGCATTATGCCAATATTAAATATGAATCAATTTACAACAGTACCTAAAGTTTAAGATTTGTTTGTTATACTAACGGATCTCACGAGGTTTCTGTTGAGTTTTGTGTGCTGAAGTTTTCAAGTTTTGGGTGAGACTACGATGGACAAAGGTATAAGGAGCAGCAAGAGCCTAAGCTTAGGGATGCCCAAGGCACCCCAAGATAATATTCAAGTAAGACTCAAGCGTCTAAGCTTGGGGATGCCCCGGAAGGCATCCCCTCTTTCGTCTACAATCTATCGGTAACTCACTTGGAGCTATATTTTTATTCATCACATGATATGTGTTTTACTTGGAGCAACTTGTGATATAGTTTGTTTGCTTTTTAGTTTGTCACAATCATGTTTGCTGAACACACCTTTTTGAGAGGGACACACATTATTCGTGATTTGTTAGAATACTCTATGTGCTTCACTTGTATCTTTTGAGCTAGGCAGTTGCTCTAGTGCTTCACTTATATCTTTTAGAGCATGGCGGTGGTTATATTTTAAAGAAAAAATTGCACTCTCATGCTTCACTTATATATTTTTGAGAGTCTAATAAATAGCAATGGTAATATGCATGGGTTATGAATTTGGTCCTGATATGATAGGTATTCAAGAGGGATATAATAAAAACTTTCATGTAGATCACTGAATATGATAAGTTTGATTCCTTGCAATAGTTTTGCGATATTAAGATGGTAATATGTGGGAGGTATTAGTAGATAATTGTGGTTTAGTAAGAATATTGTTGTTAAGGTTTGTGATTCCCGAAGCATGCATGTATGATCTGTCGTTATGCTAAGAAGTTGGAGCATGATTTATTATTGATTGTCTTCCTTTGTGTGGCGGTCGGGGGGCGCGATGGTTAACTCCTACCAACCTCCCCCCTAGGGGCATGCATAGTAGTACTTTGCTTCAAGGGCTAATAAACTTTCGCAATAAGTTTGTGAGTTCTTTATGACTAATGTTGGTCCATGGAATATACGCACTCTCACCCTTCCGCAATTTGCTAGCCTCTTCGGTACCATGCATTGCCCTTTCTCACATCGAGAGTTGGTGCAAACTTCGCCGATGCATCCAAACCCCGTGATATGATACGCTCTATCACACATAAGCCTCGTTATATCTTCCTCAAAACAGCCACCATACCTACCTATCATGGCATTTCTATAGCCATTCCGAGATATATTGCCATGCAACTTCCACCGTTCCATTTTTATGACATACATCATCATTGTCATATTGCTTTGCATGATCATATAGCTGACATAGTATTTGTGGCTCAGCCACCGTCCATCATTTTTTATACATGTTACGCTAGCATCATTCCACATCCTGGTACACTACCAGATGCATTCATATAGATTCATATTTTTGTTCTAGTATCGAGTTGTAATATTGAGTTGTAAGTAAAAAAAGTGTGATGATCATCATTATTAGAGCATTGTCCCAGTAAGGAAAGAATGATGGAGACCATGATTCCCCCACAAGTCGGGATGAGACTCCGGACGAAAAAAAAGAAAGAAAAAAAAGGGAGGCCAAAAAGAGCCATAAAAAATGAAATGAGAGAAAAAGAGAGAAGGGGCAATGTTGCTATCCTTTTTCCACACTTGTGCTTCAGAGTAGCACCATGTTTTTCATATAGAGAGTCTCATATTTTGTCACTTTCATATACTAGTGGGAATTTTTCATTATAGAACTTGGCTTGTATATTCTGATGATGGGCTTCCTCAAATGCCCGAGGTCTTCATGATCAAGCAAGTTGGATGCACACCCACTTAGTTTTCATGTTGAGCTTCATACAGTTATAGCTCTTAGTGCATCCGTTGCATGGTAATCCCTACTCCTCACATTAACATCAATTGATGGGCATCTCCATTGCCCGTTGATTAGCCTCGTTGATGTGAGACTATCTTCTTATTTTTGACTTCTCTTATTTATCTCTACCACCATACTCTATTCCACCCATAGTGCTATATCCATGGCTTGCGCTCATGTATTGCGTGGGGGTTGAAAAAGCTGTCGCGCGTTAAAAAGTATGAACCAATTGCTTGGCTAAAACCGGGGTAGTGCATGATAAATAGTTTGTGTTAAGAATATGGATCATGACTGGATTATATGATTTTGTTGGGATAACGTTCTTTAGCATTTTTATTTTGAAAGACATGATTGTTTATTAGTATGCCTGAGTATTGATGTCTTTATATCAAACTATAGACTATTGCTTTGAATCATTCGGATCTTAATATTCATACCCTAAGAGAGAGATTACATGATGAAACATGATGGGTAGCATTCCACATCAAAAATTCAGTTTTTATCATTTACCTACTCGAGGACGAGCAGGAATTAAGCTTGGGATGCTTGATACGTCTCCAACATATCTATAATTTTTTATTGTTCCATGCTATTATAGTATCAATCTTGGATGTTTTATATGCCATTATATATCATTTTTTGGGACTAACCTATTAACCCGGTGCCCAGTGCCTTTTGATGTTTTCTGCTTGTTTTTGCCTTTTCAGAAAATCATTATCAAAAAGTGTCCAAACGAGAAAAAAAAACTTTGGATTAATTTTTTCTGTACTAGAAGAGACCCACGAAGCTTCTGGAGAAGACCAGAAGAGCCACGAGGAGGCGACAAGCCTGGAGGGCGCACCCCCTAGGCTTGTGGGCCCCTCGTTACCCCTCCTGACCTAATTCCAGCGCTATAAATTCTAAAATATTCCCAATATACTAGGGAGACAGAAGATAAAACCTTTTTGCCATCGCAAGCCTCTGTTCTTCCGCGATCCCATTTGGAGGCCTTTTCCGGTATTCTGCCGAAGGGGGAATTGATCACGGAGGGCTTCTTCATCAACCTTGCTGCCCTTCCGATGATGTGTGAGTAGTTTACCACAGACCTACGGGTCCATAGCTAGTAACTAGATGGCTTCTTCTCTCTCTTTGATCTTCAATACCATTTTCTCCTCGATGTTCTTGATGTTCTATCCGATGTAATCTTCTTTTGCGGTGTGTTTGTTGGGATCCGATGAATTGTGAGTTTATGATCAGATTATTCATGAGAAATATTTGAGTCTTCTCTGAACTCTTTTATGCATGATTATTATAGCTTTGTATTTCTCTCCGATCTATCGATTTGGTTTGGCCTACTAGATTGATTTGTCTTGCAATGGGAGAGGTGCTTTGTGATGGGCTCAATCTTGCGGTGCTCAATCCCAGTGATAGAAGGGGACATGACACGTATTTGTACTGTTGCCATTAAGGATAAAAAGATGGGGTTTAATCATATTGTTTGAGTTTACTTTGTCTACATCATGTCATCTTGCTTAAGGCGTTACTCCGTTTCATACTTAATACCCTAGATGCATGCTGGATAGCGGTCGATGGGTGGAGTAATAGTAGTAGATACAGGTAGGAGTCGGTCTACTTGTCTCGGACGTGATGCCTATATACATGATCATTGCCATGAATCCGTCATAATTATTTTCTTATCTATCAATTGCCCAACAGTAATTTGTTTACCCACCGTATGCTATGTGTTCGAGAGAGAAGCCTCTAGTGAAAACTATGGCCCCTGGGTCTACTTTATCATATATAAAAAACCTAAAAATACCTTGCCTTGCAAATAACTGCTAAGAGGATTGACAACCCTCTTAATTGCGTTGGGTGCAAGTGTTTGCTCCTACTGGATTGATAACCTTGGTTTTTAACTGAGGGAAATACTTATCTCTACTATACTGCATCATCCTCTTCTCTTCGGAGAAATACCAATGCAGTCTACAAGTAGCACTGGCCTCTGGCCCCCTCCTTCTGATATATAAGGTCATTTGCCCTAAAAAAATTATAGAGAAGAATTTTGGGACGAAGCGCCACCGTCTCGAGGTGGAACCTGGGCAGGAGCTACTTTGCTCTCCGGCGGACCGATTCCGCCGGGGATACTTCCCTCCGGTAGGGGGAAATCAAAGCCATCGACATCACCAATGATTCTCTTATCGTGGGAGGACCAATCTTCCTCAATATCTTCACTAGCACCATCTCATCTCAAACCCTAGTTCATCTCTTGTATTCAATCTTTGTCTCAAAACCTCAGATTGGTACCTATGGGTTGCTAGTAGTGTTGATTACATCTTGTAGTTGATGCTAATTGGTTTATTTGGTGGAAGATTATATGTTCAGATCCTTAATGCTATTCAATACCCCTCTGATCTTGAACATGAATATGATTTGTGAGTAGTTACTTTTGTTCTTGAGGACATGGGAGAAGTCTTGTCATAAGTAATCATGTGAATTTGGTATTCGTTCGATATTTTGATGATATGTATGTTGTTGCTTCCTTTAGTGGTGTCGTGTGAACGTCGACTACATGACACTTCACCATCTTTGGGCCTAAGAGAAGGCATTGTGGAGTAGTAATTAGATGATGGGTTGCTAGAGTGACAGAAGCTTAAACCCTAGTTTATGCGCTATTCCGTAAGGGGCTGATTTGGATCCATATGTTTCATGCTATGGTTAGATTTATCTTAATTCTTCTTTCATAGTTGCGGATGCTTGCGAGAGGGGGTAATCATAAGTGGGAGGCTTCTTCAAGTAAGAACAGCACCCAAGCACCGGTCCACCCACATATCAAATCTATTATATATAAAAAGTGCTTGACGGGGTCATCAGAAAAAAGAGAAATATGCAAGAAAATTGCAGAAAAATCAGAAACATCCGACCATTTATTTAGTACACTAAAAAATTATAGCCATTAGATGTGTTTTACGTGGAAAAAATTACCTAAAAAATTATAGAGAAGAATTATGACAAAAAACGTTTCATACCCAACGTTGTCTATATGACAACAAATGTTTCCTTCACATTGCCTTTAATAAAAGAACAAATCTGGCTTCCTCAAAAAAAACTGGCGTAGGAGTTTGCTTAAAAAGAGCTATCATGACGTAGGCTGTTTCCTCTGTACGCACGCATGCATTAGCATCCTCCAAAAGAAAAATCTAAGACTACGTGGGCTGATTCCTTTCTATATGCACGCATGCCTTAGGGTAGGACTTCCCTAGAAAACAAATCTAGCATCTCGTAGGCATTCTTCACTTACAGGGACGCATGTAATTTTTTTTAAATAAACTGCCTTATTATATTAAAAACAACACTAGAATAGGACGTGGGCTCACGAAAAATAACTTTGGAGCATGGGCACTATGACCCCTTTCTAAAGTTCAAACAAACTTACTTTTACAGTATGGATAAATCTCATCTTTTTTTTGTATGTGCATATATATAATAGTAGTATAGCTGTGCAAAATTTCATCAATATACGCGCTTGCATGTAAGAGATAAAAAAAGACAAATATTCTGCTGAGTTTGGGCCAAAATTTTGAACGAAAATCTACAGATACTTAGAGCACATGCATATATATTTTTGTGCAGCGTATATCACAACATATTTTGAATGAAAATCAACAGATACTTAGAGCACATGCATATATATTTTTGCGCAGCGTATACCACAACATATTTTGAACGAAAATCAACAGATACTTAGAGCACATGCATATATATTTTTGTAAAAAAAACTTTTTTTGAAACTTTTAAGAATCATTTTTGAGTGATTTCAGAAAACATGCTCTGACGCCCCCATGCTGAAAAAAAAATCTTTAAGTCCGCTCATGCCGTTCTATATGCATTTATGCATTCTTCTCTTGATATATGGAAGCATGGAAAGAAGCATAATATGCATTGCTCCGATCGGGTCCTTCGGCCCTGTATCGTTATAGTTACACGGGTCATCTTCCCTATTTAAATCAATAGACATTAGATAAATCTTTAAGTGTAAAATTACCCACCATTGCCATTATAATAAAAAAGCTATGTTGTTGTAAAAGAAGCTATGTGACTTGGGTTGATTCCTTGCTATATGCATGGACTACACGTTCCATCAAAATTAAAAAGCAGACGTGGCTTGATTCCTTCCTATATGCATGGACTACACATTTCAAAAAAATAAAATAAAATAAAGCAACGTAAGACATGAGTCGATTCCTTACTACATGCATGCACACATTTTTCACTTGACATTACTCCGTGTATTACATTTTTCTCTGGCCAACTTTGTAAAAGTTTGACCAAATTTATAATAATAATATCAACATCTACATTGCCAAATAATTATAATATATCCCCTCAAAATAATAATAATAATAATATAAAAATATATTTCATTATGCATCTAATAATGTTGTTTTTGAATTTGGAATGTTTATATTTTTTATATAAACTTGGTCAAACCGCGAAATATTTGACTTCTGACAAACCTACCACGTAGAGTAAAAAGAAAGGAGCAAGTACATTGACGCATGAAAAAACACTGGCGCGCATTGTCTCGATCAGTACCTTTGGTCCCGTTTGGCAGTTGCACGCGATTCCTCAGGTCGTGTTCTCTATGGACAGCTCCAACCGCTCTTCCATCGGTGAGTGAAAGGACCAGACAAACAAAGGCGGCACCTCCAGATGTGGCAAGCTCAAAATTATATTGGTCGGTGGGTATTCCTCCTGTCCAGCTTCCTCTGACTCATCCCGTTTTCTTTGATTCCCTTTAGTGCAATGCAAGGCAAACATTTTGTAATCGAACCGGTCCGGCATACAAAATGGGACATCAAGCTACATCAGCTCGAAGTAGTTGCAGGTTAATTTGTAATTCGAAATACTAAGAATACCAAAATTATTTAGAATCATGGTACATGTTATAGGAGGAAAATATAGAAAAGATGTGAATAGTTATATATAATTATTTCAATGCGGAAGTAAGACATGAAAACAGCAGAATGTTGATACAAATACAATAGTTCTGGTCACAAATACATATATAGCTAATACTAATATCATCTTGAAAAGGAAATATATCAAGTTATTCTGAAAATTTAAACCGGATATATCTCATATTTAAAGATCAATCAGTACCCTATAAGTAAATAAAGATAAACCAGTAAATAGTAGACGCCGTTAGAGTAGAAGCTTGACCCAAATACAATTACATTGGAGAACATTCTATGCCAACAGCTACAGCCTAACTTAATTGTAAATTTCCAAAGTAAAAGATATATAGGTAGGTTAATATAAACAAACAATTTTCAAGATATTTTAATCTCGACTTGCTAAAACTTACCTACGTGAAATCTACCATATTTTCTAGAGTTAGTTTGTTTCTGTATAAGAAAGAGAAAACACTATTGTTAGTAATAACAATTATCAATTAAAGAATCAGCAAATCTTACCATTTTTTAGAATGTATGTGCTATTATTTTATATAAACATCAAAAAATAAGTGACAAACTTTATGATGTTGCTTGCGCACACTAAATTTACTGGACCCTTTTCTCAAAACAAAAATTGGTATACTCTAAACTCAAATATCTTAACGTGAAAATTGTGTCAGGTGTACATGTCAACATTCTACAACCCCCACCCCACCCCACCACCACACAAAAAAGGTACTACGACCATCCGACCTGACCACAGTGGTTTCTGTATATCTGGAGAATGCATGCCATCAAAACAACATCATCATATGTTGTACCGAGCGTCGAAGGTGTTGGAACATGCATGCCTGCTGCACACAATAGGGTTTTACAAATCTGACCCAAGGATTAGACACATGGGAGACATGTAAAGACAGAAATATATGTTAGGGTATAAAGGACTATGCGTTATTTAAAAGGGAAGTGATACAATAGTTAAGATTTTAATATCAACTACAAACATTGTGAGAGATAACAGTAAGTGATTGCACCCGATATTACCAGGTCCATGAATTATAATCCATTTAGATAGGATTTTTAGTAGAATTTTTTCGCCGGAATCTATTGCTTTCAAGTGCATACTATTAAATTTTGGAGTTTACTATGTGATGATGTTTATATACGATCTAGCTTTCTGTTTCGTAAGAATGGTTATAGTGTAGAATGGATGATGGTTATGTATATACAGTGATTAAAACCTTAGAGGCTATATATTCTAAAGCATATGCTTATAAAATATATAGTGCTCCTTTAGATCACATGACTATATATAACAAAATGATTTAACAGAACCCATGATGCTTAATCACTCTCCAAGAACCCATAGAATTAAACTCAAGAAAAGCTATTCCAAGACATTTCATAGGTCCAAATTATATATTTAAAGAGCACCAATAACAACAAAATACTCCCTACATTCCAAAACAATTGAACTTCTTGGATTCTCCCATGTCAAACTTTTTAAAGTTTGACCAAGTCTATAAAAAAGTCCGCAAAGAACAACATCAAATATATAAATATGAAAATATATATCATTAAGAACCAAATGAAGCAAATTTAGTGCTTTAGTTGTTGATATATATTTTTTGTATAAACTTGGTCAAACTTAATGAAGTTTGACTTAGAGAAAACCTAGAACTTCAATTATTTTGGAACGGATGGAGTACTAAAAATCCATCATTCCAAAGATGGTTCAACAATAATATTTTATGACTGTACTTAAGTAAAATCACATTTCAACAAGTAAAATTTCCAAACTACTACATACAATAATTTAGAATATAAAATAAATACACTGCTAGAATGATGCCCGCGCATTAGAGCGGGCCACTCTGCTAGTTATCAAAGTAGCGAACGCGAATCAAACAAACATGATGAAAGTGACTAGATGGAATTCCCATGTGTCCTCGAGAAAGCTTTGCTTATTATACGAGATCATTTCAGCTTGTCCTTTGCTATAAAAAGGATTGGTCCACCTTGCTGCACCTTTGTTACTGTTATTACTTGTTACTTGTTATGAATTGCCTTACTATCAAACTATCTGTTACCGATAATTTCAGTGCTTGCAGAGAATAGCTTGCTGAAAACCGCTTGTCATTTCTTTCTGCTCCTCATTGGGTTCGACACTCTTACTTATCGAAAGGACTACAATTGATCCCCTATACTTCTGGGTCATCAAGACTCTTTTCTGGCACCGTTTCCGGGGAGTGAAGCGCCTTTGGTGAGTGGAATATGGTAAGGAAACATTTATATTACGTGCTGAAATTTACTGTCACGTGTCACTATGGAAAGTAATCCTTTGAGGGGCTTGTTCGGGGTATCTTCACCTCGACCGGAAGCATTGAGAGTTGCTCCTCAACATACTGAACCTACTAAGAATATTTATTATGAAATTCCTTCGGGTATGATAGAGAAACTGCTAGCTAATCCTTATGAAGGAGATGGAACGGTGCATCCTGATGTGCACTTGATATACGTGGATGACATTTGTGGATTGTTTAAGCTTGTAGGTTTATCCGGAGATGGAGTTAAGAAGAAGGTATTTCCTTTATCTTTGGAGGAAAGGCATTGACATGGTATAGGCTATGTGATGATACTGGAACATGGGATTGGAACCGGTTGAAGCTGGAATTTCACTAGAAATTTTATCATATGCATTTGGTTCATCGTGATCGGAATTATATATATAATTTTTGGCCTCATGAAGGAGAAAGCATCGCTCAAGCTTTGTGGAGGCTTAAGTATATGTTGCAGACATGCCCCAATCATGAGCTCTCAAGAGAAATAATTATTCAAAACTTTTATGCTCGTCTTTCTCATAATGATCAATCCATGCTCGATACTTCTTCTGTTGGTTCCTTTATAAAGAGAACTATTGAATTCAGAAGTGATCTTTTGGAAAGAATTAAACGTAACTCTGAAGATTGGGAAATCGATAAAGGTAAAGTGTCAGGTATAAATCTTGAGTTTGATTGTGTTAAATCTTTTATGGAAACTGATGCTTTTCATAAGTTTAGTACTAAATATGGACTTGACTCTGAGATAGTAGCTACCTTTTGTGAATCTTTGGCTGCTCATGTTGATCTCCCTAAGGAGAAATGGTTTAAATATCATCCACCCATTGAACTAAATGAAGAACATGTTAGTGTTAAAGAAGAAACAATTGTTTACAATGTTGATCCAGTTGTGCCCACTACTTATATTGAGAAACCTCCTTTCCCTGTTAGGATTAAGGAACATGCTAAAGTTTCAACCGTGGTCAACAAAAGTAATATAAGAACACCTAGACCTTCTGAACAAATTAAAGTTGAACCTAATATTGCAATGGTTAAAGATCTTTTGGTTGATGAAATTGATGGGCATGTTATATACTTTTGTGATGAGGCTGCTAGAATTGCTAAACCTGTTAGAAATGAACACGATATGTTAGACAAGAATAAGCCCGTAGTTGGCATGCGTGTTGTTTCTGTTAAGATTGGAGATCATTGCTATCATGGTTTGTGTGATATGGGTGCTAGTGTGAGTGCTATTCCATTCTCTTTATATCAAGAGGTAATGCATGATATTGCACCTGTTGAGATTGAAGATATTGATGTTACTATTAAGCTTGCGAATAGAGATACTATTACACTACCTGGGATTGTTAGAGATGTTGAAGTCTTGTGTGGTAAAATCAAATACCCTACGGATTTCTTAGTACTTGGTTCACAACAAGATAATTTTTGTCCCATTATATTTGGTAGATCCTTCTTGAATACCGTTAATGCTGAATATGATTGTGTTAAAGAGAAAGTTAGAGTTAAGTTTGGTGATATATCTCATGAATTTAATTTCTCTAAGTTTCGTAGACAACTTCATGATAAAGAATTACCCAATAAAGATGAAATTATAGGTCTTGCTTCTATTGTTGTGCCTCCTACTGATCCTTTAGAATAATATTTGCTAGACCATGAAAATGATATGCATATGAATGAAAGAAATGAAATAGATGAGTTGTTCTTTAAGCAAGCACCTATCCTTAAACATAGTTTGCCTGTTGAAACCTTGGGAGATCCTCTACCACCGAAGAGTGATCCTGTGTTCCATTTGTTTTTGATGATGATTGCGTAGAAGCCTTTGAAGTACTTAAGGAAGCCATAATTTCTGCACCTATTGTTCAACCACCTGATTGGAACCTACCCTTTGAAATTATGTGTGATGCTAGTGATTATGATATTGGTGCTATTCTAGGACAAAGAGTTTATAAGAAATTGAATGTTATTCATTATGCTAGTAAAACTCTAAACAGTGCTCAAAGAAATTATGCTACTACTAAGAAAGAATTTTTAGCAGTTGTGTTTGCATGTGATAAATTCAGATCTTACATTGTTGATTCCAAAGTTACTATTCATATTGATCATGCTACTATTAAATATCTTATGGAAAAGAGAGATTCTAAACCAAGACTTATTAGGTGGGTTCTGTTGCTACAAGAGTTTGATTTGCATATTATTGATAGAAAGGGAGCTGAGAATCCCGTAGCTGATAATTTGTCTAGAATGGAAAATGTTCTTGATGACCCACTTCCTATTAATGATGATTTCCCTGATGAACAATTAGCTGCAATAAATGTTTCTCGTAACACTCCCTGGTATGCAGACTATGCTAATTACATTGTTGCTAAATATATACCACCTAGTTTCACATACCAACAAAAGAAAAAGTTCTTCTTTGATTTAAGGCATTATTTTTGGGATGACCCACATTTATATATGGAAGGAGTAGATGGTATTATTAGACGTTGTATGCCTGAGCATGAACAGGAACAAATCCTATGGAAGTGTCACTCCGAGGCATACGGAGGACACCATGCGGGGGGCAGAACTGCATATTACAATCTGGTTTTTATTGGCCTACTCTCTTCAAAGATGCACATAAGTTTGTCCTTTCTTGTGATGAATGTCAAAGAATTGGTAATGATGGTAGACGTCAGGAAATGCCTATGAATTATTCACTTGTTATTGAACCATTTGATGTTTGGGGTTTTGATTATATGGGACCTTTTCCTAAATCCAATGGGTATACTCATATTTTAGTTGCTATTGATTACATTACTAAGTAGGTAGAAGCTATTCCAACTAGTAGTGCTGATCATAACACTTCTATTAAAATACTTAAAGAAGTTATATTTTCGACGTTTCTAGTCCCTAGATATTTGATGACTGATGGTGGCTCACATTTTATTCATGGTGCTTTCCGAAAAATGCTTGCTAAATATGATGTTAATCATAGAATTGCATCTCCTTATCATCCTCAGTCTAGTGGTCATGTTGAGTTGAGTAATAGAGAAATAAAATTAATTTTGCAAAGGACCGTTAATAGATCCAGGAAAAATTGGTCTAAGAAACTTGATGATGCATTATGGGCCTACAGAACTGCTTATAAGAATCCTATGGGTATGTCTCCATATAAAATGGTTTATGGAAAAGCATGTCATTTACCTCTTGAGTTGGAACATAAGGCATATTGGGCAATAAAAGAACTCAACTATGATTTCAAACTTGCCGGTGAAAAGAGGTTATTTGATATTAGCTCTCCAGATGAATGGAGAACCCAAGCCTATGAAAATGCCAAGTTGTTTAAAGAAAAGGTTAAAAGATGGCATGATAAAAGAATTCAAAAAGGGGAATTTAAAGTGGGTGAGCAAGTTCTATTGTACAACTCTTGTTTAAGATTTTTTGCAGGAAAACTTCTCTCTAAATGGGAAGGACCATATATCATCGAATAAGTTTACCCCTCCGTAGCTATCAAAATCAACAACTCCGAAGGCACCAACCCGAGAGTGGTGAATGGACAAAGAATTAAGCATTATATCTCAGGTACCCCCACTAATGTTGAAACTAATATTATTCACACAATGACACCGGAGGAACACATCAAAGAGTCCTACTGGAACGCTCCAGAACCCTGAAAAGGGGTAGGTATGTGATACAGTTAGTAAACCGACTCCAAAAATTCCATACAAATTATTTCTGTCCATTTTGGAATATTAGAAAAAAATACAAAAATAAGAAACAGCCGAGGGGACCCACGAGTCGCCCACAAGGCAACAGAGCGCGACCCTCCCTGGGGCGCGCCGTGATGCCTTGTGGGCCCCTCGTGTGCCCTCCCGACTTCGTTTTCCTCTCGTATGCTTGTTTTGCAAGATAAAAATTCTTTATATATACTCACGGGTGTTTTGACCACCGCATTGCAAGTTTTCCCTCTGTTCTTGTTTCGGGCTGTTTTTCTGACAGATCTAGATCACCATGGCGTCTCCAAGCTCGTCCAAGGACAAGTTCTACGAGAAGGTCATCAACCCGTACCTACCGGAGGTGATGAAGCACCCTCAAGCCATCGAGATGCACGAGGGGTGCTCCACATCCGGGACGTTCAAGGACCTAAGAAGACCGGGAACGAGAAGGCCAAGCTGGAAGCGGTGGAACAGGAGATCTTCAAGTGCCAAGGGATGGTGGAGCGCGGACTTTGTGCTAACCACTCCATGATCACGGAGTTCATCCATGAGCACAAGGTGGACGGCAAGAAAATTGGGGACGTCATCTTCAAGCTCAATGACCAGATTGATTATCTTCAAGCCCAAATCTATGATCTACAAAATCAAAATTTTGAGTATGAGGCCAAGTTCAAAGGTATGAGTTGAGCTGCAAATTTCAGGACTCCGGAAACACGTTTCTCCTTCTATGATGGAGAACCTATGCCTTGGAAGACGGAGGACAAGCCTATCACTTCATCACCACCATCACCGAAGAAGGAGACTTGAGTACATGGTTATGGGCACCACCCTTGGCTTGTGCCAAGCTTGGGGGAGGTGCCCCGGTATCGTATCACCATCAGTTTTATCATCATTACCTATCTTAGTTCGATCCTCAGTTATTTCGTGATTTAGAAGAATAAAGTTTTAGTATGATCTAGTTTCGAGTGCTTGCTTTGTGGTCTATCTATCTATGTATTCGTGTGTGAAAGTTATATAATAAAGAGTAGTTTGAGTTGAGTGTTTTGCTTTTGTTGATCCAATCTTGGAAATAAAATAAAGAGAATAAAAAGTAAGATCATATGCTAATCCCATGGGGAATGATGACTTCACATAAAAGAAGTATAATTGATAAAACTTTTTGGAAGTTGACAAATATAGTATTGGTCATTGTTGCAATTCATGAAAAAGTAATAAAGGAAGAGAGGTCTCACATATAAATATACTATCTTTGTCAGAATCGGGACTCCGAGGACCCAAAGGTTCGAACACTGGGGGCAAGCTCGTTCCTACCAATCCAAGGGTGACCACGGCCAGGCTACGGCGAGAGCGCTAGCGCAGAGCACGACAGGGGACACAG
This sequence comes from Elymus sibiricus, assembly GCA_039707655.1. Lineage (NCBI taxonomy): Eukaryota > Viridiplantae > Streptophyta > Magnoliopsida > Poales > Poaceae > Elymus > Elymus sibiricus. The sequence continues at coordinate 126,000,685 of CM077668.1, forward strand.
CGGTTACCCAGGTTCGGGCCACCTTGCGGTGTAAAACCCTACTCCTGCTTGTGTTTGGGATTGCTATGGGCAAGAGATTTCTCGCATACAAGGTAGGAGACAAAGGGACCGATCCCCTACAATGGCAGCATTGCCCCCCTTTTATAGCCGCCCTGGTCCTCTTCCCTTGAAAATCTCGGCGGGAAGGGTAGCCACAATTGGCGGGTTTTGAAAGGGGACAGGCGCTCAGGCTATCCTGACTAAAGTTGGTCTTTGCCTGCAAAAGCGTGATCCATGACGTGCCGGTGGGCTCGATGATGACCTCCGCCCTGCGTGCCTTGCTGTCTCGGTCTTCTTTCACCGAACGGGCAGTCCTTGGGACTTGCTTTGGAGGAGGCAGCTGGTGCTGTCCCTTTAGCACCAAAGAGGAAAACCACTCTGTCCGCGCCCGCTGGCACGGCCTCTGTTGCCATTCGTCGCCAAGCGCGTCACCCACGTGGTGGCCACAGGACCGCGCGGCTGGCGTCAGGCTCGGGTGGCCTCAGGCAGCCGCCTCGGGGGGGCAGCGTCGCGAGGGGGCCTCGCGAGGCTTCCTGCTGCTGCTGCGGCTAAGCCTCGGTGGTCTATCCTTGAGGAGGGGTCCTCGTGAGGCTGGCGCCTCGCGAGGTGTCTACGCTTCGTGGTGCCCGTAGCTGGGCCGCGTCTTGGGCCTCTGCCAAGCGTCGCTTCCTGGGCCGCAGGCAGACGGGCCGTGGTACCCTGGTTCCCAATGGCCCGACAGTAGCCCCCGGGCCCGTGGCGCATATGTTCCCCTGTTGGGAGCGAAACGGCGCGGGCCCTGACAGACTGCGGGGCCCAGGTTAGACGCATGGCGCGTGATGGGATGTGGGACGCCCCCACTTCCCCCACTACGCCTCGGTAACCGCCTGCACCTGCCATAAAGCCTGCCCGCGCGGGGCGCAGGGCTATCATTGCTTCCCTTCTGTTTCCTCGATTCCCGACGTCGAAGAAGGCGGAGCGGCAGGGAGAGTGTCCCCATAGGGTATTATAAAGGGGGGCGGGGGATAGAGATCTCCCCCACTCATCTTCTACCTCTGCCTCTCCCCTTCTTCAACCTCTCACCCTTCCTCGCTCTTTCCAGGACCACCGCTGCGATGGCGAGGGGCAGAGGGAGAGCCTGCGCATCCACTGCTGTCGCGAGGGTTCCCCCTCGGGGCCGGGGGCGCTCCTCGGCGGCCGCCGAAGCCGGCCCTAGCGCTCGCGGAAGGGCCGCCGCCCGCGGCCGTGGAGGGCGCGGTGCCCGCGGTCGAGGCGGGCGCGGCGGGGCGGCCGCCCGTCCTCCTCAGGCGGGGGCCCACACGACGGAGGTGGCGCACGAGTTCATCGTGGGGCTGCATCGTCGGCCCTACAGCTGGCTCCAGCTTCCTGACTCCTTTGCGAGAGCGATGGAGGGTAGCGGGCGCTTGGGTCTGTGGCTCTAGGCGGACGGCTGCTGCAATGGCCCCTCATGGGTGGCGACCGAGTTCTCTCCCGCTGGCTTCATGTTCCTGAAGAGGGGGTGGAGATCGTTCGCCTGCGCCTGTGGCCAAAGTCGGGGGCATCTCCTCCAGTTCAAGTACGACGGAGCGGGCACCCTCTTCATGAAGTTCTTCGGGGTCTCCGGCACTGTGGGATCAAGGAGATAGGTCTAGAGTGGGGTGAATAGACACTTAACCAACCAAAGTTGTAGTTTTTAATTTCTCTTGAAACTTAGGCAGATTTTGGAACAAGTTAAGATCACTCCAATACTTTCTACACATGCATATCTAGAGATTGAGCAGCGGAAATAGTAAAGCATGCAAAAGTGCGGAATGTAAAGGGGTAGAGTATGGAAGATCAAACGCAATGAAGGCACGGTGGTTTTTGGCGTGGTTCCGATAGGTGGTGCTATCGTACGTCCACGTTGATGGAGACTTCAACCCACGAAGGGTAACGGCTGGGCGAGTCCACGGAGGGCTCCACCCATGAAGGGTCCACGAAGAAGCAACCTTGTCTATCCCACCATGGCTTACGTCCACGAAGGACTAGCCTCACTCGGAGTAGATCTTCATGAAGTAGGCGATCTCCTTGCCCTTACAAACTCCTTGGTTCAACTCCACATCATGTCGGAGGCTCCCAAGTGACACCTAACCAATCTAGGAGACACCACTCTCCAAAAGGTAATAGACGGTGTGGTGTGTTGTTGATGAACTCCTTGCTCTTGTGCTTCAAATGATAGTCTTCCCTACACTCAAACAACTCCTCACAGATTTGGCTATGGTGGAAGAAGGATTTGAGTGGAAAGCAACTTGGGAAAGGCTATAAATCAAGGTTCAAATGGTTGGAATGGAATATCTTGATCTCAACACATGAGTAGGTGGTTCTCTCTCAGAAAATGTATGGTGGAAGTGTAGGCACGTTCTGATGGCTCTCCTTACTGAGAAGGAAGTGGTGGAGGGGTATATAAAGCCTCCACACAAAATCCAACCGTTACACACTTTTGACCCAACTCGGTGGCACCGATTCAGAAGACTCGGTGGCACCGAACTGTGTAAAAGATATGACCGTTAGGAATCTCGGTGGGACTGACTGGAACAACTTGGATGGACCGAAATGCAATGGCTAGGGCAAACCTCGTCTCGGTGGCACCGATTGCATCAACTCGGTAGGACCGAAGTGAAGCAATAAGGCAACAGAGAGTTGGCAAGCCATCTCGGTGAGACCGATTTGCAAAACTCGGTGAGACCGAAGTAAGTGCAAACGATTACAGAGAGTTGGCAAGGCCATCTCGGTGAGACTGAGATCCATATCGGTGGATCCGATTTGTTAGGGTTTTGGCAGTGGCGAAGTCCAGATGAACTCGGTGGCTCCGGATAGGAAATTTCGGTGGGGCCAAGTTGGAATGTAGGTTTTGGACATATTTGGATAGAGAGAGTGGTTGAGGGTTTTGGAACACTGTCACTAAGCACTTGAGCAAAAAGACCATTAAGCAACACCTCATCCCCTTTTATTAGTATTGGCTTTCCTATGGACTCAATGTGATCTTGGATCACTAAACCAAAAATGTAGAGTCTTGATCTTTTGCCAATCCTTGTCCTTAGCATTTTGAAGGGGTCCCACATCCTCTTGTCCCTGCCACACCATTGTTGAACTTGTCTGAAATTCACTAGATAAAAGCATTAGTCCAACAACGACATGTATGTTGGCATAAATTACCAAAACCACCAAGGGAGCAAATGTGCTTTCAATCTCCCCCTTTTTGGTAATTGATGACAACATACATCAAAACTTTAAATAAATATATAGCAGAAGTTTGTATGAAAGCTTTGAAAGGAACATGTAACATGTATGAGCTCCCCTGAACTCCCCCTGAAGATGTGCATATAAAATGATGATATCACATGGGAGATATACATGCAACATGTATCTTGGCTATATGCATCAGAGCAATATATATGGCATTTAGGTATCCACATGTCCGTGATTTTCTTCTTGCAAACAATATATACTAGCAAGAGGTCAATCATGTACATGAGTGTGATGCATATACTTACCTTGAAGTTCTTGATCAAGTACCTGAAGAAATACACTTGAGAAAACAAGGTTAGATAACACAAGATAATTTCTTCAAGAAAAGACACAAGATCAACAAGAAACCAAGATTGCGATAACATGTGAAAGAGAGTATCACTAGGTGAATACTTCTTTGAAGCAGACATGTCCCCAAAAGAAATAGTTGGTTATCTCCCCTTAAAGAACTTCCTCTCCCCCTGAATTAGACATGGGATATTGGGAGTAGGTAGGGTGAGAAAACTAGAGCAACAAAAGAACAAACTGATCATGTTTCTCCTCTCTTAGAAACATGTAACATTCTCTCCTCTTGTAAGGTGCATCTCTTTTGTAGTGGTAAGCTTTGATGTATTCCTCTCTCCCCCTTTGACATCAATTTCCAAGAAGGGACTTCAAGGTTATTGATCAAGTGGGCTTGGTCCTTGAGAAACACATCTAGCCATTGAGTAGCTCTAGATGCAAGTAGAGGATAAGAATCATTGAGTGGAGCTGGAGCAGAAAAACTCAGGAAATATTTGACAGAAATTCCCTTAGAGCAGCAAAATCGGTGACACCGAGTTGTAGCCATTCGGTGGAACCGAGGTTGATGCAATGGAATACTTTCTCAACTCAGCTCACTAGGCAAAGGAATTCTCACAAGGATTTGCAAAGAATTTGCTGCAAAATTAAGCTAAACGAAAAGAAACACTGAGAAGAAGCAAAGAAACATCTAGATGAAGTTTTTTTTTGAAAAGAAACACTCTAGCAACAAGAGAACAAACAAAAGAAACGCTAGAGAACTTCATCTAGATGGGTCGGCAACTAGGTCACCTATGTTAGAGTATATTGAATTAGGAGTCAAGTGAGAACACTTGATCATAGGTCATACTCATCGTTTAAGCTCAAAATGGGGTTGCCATTTTTCCTTTAAGCATTTCAATGTATTCACATCTTGTTGAGTTGCTTTAGCTCATGTCTTTGAGTAAAGCTTCTCTAGGATGTGAGAACTTACATTGGGATTTGGTGGTGAAGTCCATCATGTAGTTGAACTTGAAGTGGATGCTCATGAGTTGAAGTTTGGAGCTATCTTATCATTTGTAGTTCATCTTCCTACATGGGTTAGTTTTGCAAGGAACAACAAGTATATCCAAAATGACAAGAATGAAGCATATCTCAAGAATTTGTCAAACGATATGTTTAGGTTGTCTTGTTCCTTGTTCCTCCATCAATTGTTGATACTTGGGTCATACAAGATTGCTTGTAATAAGAGTGAGACGCAATCTTGTGACATGAAGCTTGTCCAAGTACCAACAAAAGGTTAGATACAATACAAGGGAGCAAAAGGTCTAAGATATAAGATGATCACGAAGGTATCATGGATTAGTCAAGTTGGCTCCTTCCCTTGTATGCATCCACAAGGACCTCTAGCTCACATTTCAAGGATCAATGATGTTCAACTCACTTCTCAAGTGACAAAACACTTTCTCATCAAGGGGTTTGGTAAAGATGTCCGCCAATTGTTTGTCGGTACGAACATGTTTAAGGTCAATGTCACCTTTCTCAACATGATCTCGAATGAAGTGGTGACGAACCTCAATATGCTTAGTTTGAGAATGTTGCATGGGATTGTGTGCTATATTAATAGCACTCTCATTGGCACATAGTAATGGTACATGTCTCACATGCACACCATAGTCTTTAAGAGTTTGTGTCATCCATAGTAATTGAGCACAACATGATCCCGCGGCAATGTATTCCGCTTTGGCAGTAGATAGAGATACGGAGTTTTGTTTCTTGGAGGACCAAGACACAAGAGATCTAACAAGAAATTGACATGTACCCAAAGTGGATTTTCTGTCAACCTTGTCTCCGGCATAGTCCGAATCGGAGTAGCCAACAAGATTAAAAGAAGATCCTTTGGGATACCATATGCCAAAGTTTGGTGTATGTAACAAGTATCTCACAATTCTTTTCACTGCCTTAAGGTGACACTCTTTTGGTGCCGCTTGGTATCATGCACACATGCACACACTTAGCATAATGTCGGGATGGGAGGCACATAGATATAGCAATGAACCAATCATAGATCGATAAACCTTTTGATCAACCGGTTTGCCATCCTTGGTCAAGTCAAGATGTCCACTCATGGGCATGGAAGTTTTCATACCTTTACTCTCTTGCATGTTGAACTTCTTGAATAAGTCCTTGGTATACTTTCTTTGAGAAACAAAGGTACCTTCCCTAGTTTGATTTGATTTGCAAACCAAGAAAGAATTTGAGTTCACACATCATAGACATCTCGAACTTTTCCGACATCAACCTTCCAAACTTTTCACTAAAAGAGGGGTTAGTAGATCCAAAGAAAATATCATCAACATAAATTTGGCATACAAATAATTCTCCATTAACCCTCTTAGTGAACAAAGTTGAATCAATCTTCCCAATGTCAAAACCTTTTTCAAGAAGGAACTTTGTCAAGCATTTGTACCAAGCTCTAGGGGCTTGTTTAAGACCATAAAGAGCTTTACGAAGTTTGTACACATGATTAGGTTTCTTGGGATTCTCAAAGCCGGGAGGTTGTTTGACATACACTTCCTCCTCAATTTCACCATTTAAGAAAAGCACTTCTAATAATCATTTGGTAAAGAGTGATATCATGGTGATTGGCATAAGCAAGTAAAATACGAATGGACTCAAGTCTTGCAACGGGGGCATAGGTCTCACCATAGTCCATACCTTCGACTTGTGTGTAACCTTGTGCTACGAGATGAGCCTTGTTGCGTACAACTTGTCCATCTTCATATTGCTTATTTCGAAACACCCATTTGGTTCCAATGATGTTTTGCTCTTCCTTAGGCTTCTCAACCAATGTCCACACTTGGTTTCTCTCAAAGTTGTGTAGCTCCTCGTGCATTGCATTCACCCAATCGGGGTCCTTGAGAGCATCTTCCACCTTCAAGGGTTCAACACTAGAGATGAATGAGTAATGCTCACAAAAGTTAGCTAAACGAGTTTTAGAGCGAGTGATTCTCCCGGATTGGATATCTCCAAGTATTTGTTCGACGGGATGATCCTTGTCGATTCTTGCTCTAACTCGAGGTAGCTTTTTCTTGGGTTGTGGTGAGGCTTCGTTAGCATCATCTTCTTCTTGATGTTGTCGTTGTTCGCTTGTGGAGGTGGAGAAGGAGGTTGAGGTGGATCATCTAGTTGCACTTCCTCATTTCCATCATCTTGACGTGCTCCACTTGTGGATGCCTCCATTTCAACTTGTCGTTCACCTTGATGTGAAGTTGGGGCTTCCACTTGAATGGACAAGGTACTCTCCTTTACTTCCACGGGGCGAATCTTGCCAATGGGCAAGTCTTGGATTGCTTCTGATGGTTCTTGATCTCCTACATCAAGTGGCAATTGCTCGACTTGCGAGCCGTTAGTCTCATCAAACTTCACATCTACCGTCTCTTCAACTTTTCGAGTGAAGTTGTTGTAGACATGGTAAGTGTGAGAGCTCGATCCATAACCAAGTAGGAAACCCTCATGAGACTTAGGAGCAAATTTTGAACGACGATGCTTATCAAGAATGTAACATTTTGAGCCAAATACTCGGAAGTATCCAACTTGTGGTTTGTTACCGGTGAGCAGTTCATACACCGTTTTACCAAGAAGCTTGTGAAGGTAGAGTCAATTTGTTGCATGACAAGCTGTTTCAACCGCTTCCGCCCAAAAGTGTTTTGGCGTCTTGTATTCATCAAGCATTGTTCTTGCCATCTCAATAAGGGTACGATTCTTCCTCTCAACAACTCCATTTTGTTGAGGTGTGTACGTAGCCGAGAACTCATGTGAAATACCCTCCTCATCAAGAAAGGTCTCCACATTGGTGTTCTTGAACTCCGTTCCGTTGTCACTCCGAACCTTCTTGATCTTCACTTCAAATTGATTTTGGGCCTTTCTTGCGAAGTTCTTGAAGATCTTTTGTACCTGCGATTTGTCATCAAGAAAGAACACCCACGTAAATCTGGAAAAATCATCAACAATGACCAAACCGAAAGAGTTACCACCAAGACTCTTATAGGAGTTGGGACCAAAAAGATCCATATGAAGTAGCTCGAGTGGTCTCCTCGTGGTCATAATGTTCTTCACGGGATGGCTTCCTCCAACTTGTTTTCCTGCTTGGCAAGCACTACAAAGTCGATCTTTGTCAAATATAACATCTTTCACTCCAAGAATGTCATCTCCTTTAACAAGTTTATCAAGGTTACGCATGCCAACATGTCCAAGTCTCCTATGCCATAACCAACCTTTAGAAGATTTAGCAATTAAGCATTTATGAGGTTGGGCTCTCTTAGTGAAATCAACAATGTATAGATACGGAAAGAACATTAAAACCAAAATCGGCTAGTCTAGATACGGAAAGAAGATTGTAACCAAGAGATTCAACAAGCATAACATTTTGTATGGAGCTATCATTGGATATGGCCACCTTACCAAGGCTAAGTACCTTACGCTTGGAGTTGTCTCCAAAAGTCACATACTTGCGTGGACCATCATTTTTAGCAAGCTCACGAAACATGTCTCTATCTCCGGTCATGTGATCGGTACATCCACTATCAAGAATCCACTCTTTTCCTTCGGCCATGTAATCTCGAAGATTTGCCATAAGACTAAGATTCCTCATGGTCTTCTCAAATTCAATATCAAATTCTTTGTCCTCATCATAATAGCCATGCTCAACATCATCATCATCATGCATGTGATCATCATCTAGGGCAATAGATTCATTAGTTTCATGATCATGACAATGTTCAAGTTTATGAATTCTAATGGCTTCCGTGATAATGTTACTAATAGTTCTAACATCTCCTTTAGCACGCATGAGATCACGAAGCTCAAACAAGCAATCATCAAACTTAGGATCATTAGGACTCATCTTGTGAAAAGCAATAGTCTTATGAAGAATCTTATCAAGACTCTTTAGAGAGTAATCGGGATATCACTTTTCCAAGTCATGCCATAGAGTATAAGAACATCCAAAGTTTTTCATACAACGGAGCACAACTTTAGGTAATCCTCTAATGATGAGATTGACAGTTCTAAGATTACGAAGCATGTCAATTTCCTCTTCATGAGTAGGATGCAAGGGATCAATAGGGGGCACATAAGGATTGTGAATGTACTTGCTCAAGTTAAATTCATCAAAGATATCAAGCATTTCATCCCCCCAAAAGTTGTAATACTCCCCATTGAGAATAGGCACTCTACGTCTAAGACTCCCCAAAGTAGACACATCCATCTCCCTCCAATGGTGATGAAACCAAGGCAATGGAGACCAATGCTCTGATACCAATTGTGGGATTGAGGAGATAGGTCTAGAGGGGGGGGGGTGAATAGACACTTAACCAACCAAAGTTGCAGTTTTTAATTTCTCTCGAAACTTAGGCAGATTTTGGCTCAAGTTAAGATCACTCCAATACTTTCTACACATGCATATCTAGAGATTGAGCAGCGGAAATAGTAAAGCATGCAAAAGTGCGGAATGTAAAGGGGTAGAGTATGGAAGATCAAACGCAATGAAGACACGGTGGTTTTTGGCATGGTTCCGATAGGTGGTGCTATCGTACGTCCACATTGATGGAGACTTCAACCCACGAAGGGTAACGGCTGCGCGAGCTCACGGAGGGCTCCACCCATGAAGGGTCCACGAAGAAGCAACCTTGTCTATCCCACCATGGCTTACGTCCACGAAGGACTAGCCTCACTCGGGGTAGATCTTCATGAAGTAGGCGATCTCCTTGCCCTTACAAACTCCTTGGTTCAACTCCACATCATGTCGGAGGCTCCCAAGTGACACCTAACCAATCTAGGAGACACCACTCTCCAAAAGGTAATAGACGGTGTGGTGTGTTGTTGATGAACTCCTTGCTCTTGTGCTTCAAATGATAGTCTTCCCTACACTCAAACAACTCCTCACAGATTTGGCTATGGTGGAAGAAGGATTTGAGTGGAAAGCAACTTGGGAAAGGCTATAAATCAAGGTTCAAATGGTTGGAATGGAATATCTTGATCTCAACACATGAGTAGGTGGTTCTCTCTCAGAAAATGTATGGTGGAAGTGTAGGCACGTTCTGATGGCTCTCCTTACTGAGAAGGAAGTGGGGAGCACTACTGGAATCAGCAACTTTGCCGTCTGCCATGGCTGACAGCAAAGGCATGCATTGCGGACGGCAAAGGTCTTTGCCGTCAGCCAGCAGACGGCACCACATCCGGCTGAACAAGCTCCGGTAAAGGCCACTTTGCCGTCTACTGGCTGACGGCAAAGAGGCAAAGGTCTTTGCCGTCTGCCAGCAGACGGCAAAGGGCATGGACGGCACACGTGGAAGCTTAGGTCCGTTAAGGGGTTAACGGCGTGCTTTGCCGTCTGCTGGCTGACGGCAAAGATGCCAAATAGGCCAGCCCAGTGCACCCCAGGTTGCACAGGTAGCTGCCACGTGGCATCTTTGCCATCTGCTGGCTGATGGCAAAGCTCTTTGCCGTCTGCCAGCAGACGGCAAAGAGCCTGTACAGCCCCTGTTTTTTCTATTTTTTCTTAAATTCATTCAATTTCACAGAATTTCACATATATATATACACATTTGAAAATACTTTCAACAAGCATAACAACACATATACATACCAAATCATATCCCTGCCATATGGATATGATCATCCAACACATATACATACCAAATGAAAAGTCCATACGCAACATATATAGCTAGCCAACATATCCAACAACAAGCATACAATGGTTTCATCCATACATACATATATAGGTAGCAAGTTTCACATTGTTCATCCTACAAAATCAAAACAAAAAGGAAGCACAAGAAGAAGAGTAGACTCCATCAACACAAGCTTCGTCATCGAAAGCAAATCTGCAAATTGGGAAAGAAGAAAGTTAGAAGAAGAAGAAGAAGAAGAAGACTAGAAGAAGAAGACTAGCTAGAAGAAGAAGAAGAAGAAGAAGAAGAAGAAGAAGAAGAATTTTTCTTCTCTTTCTTTTTCTCCTCTCCTCTTCTTTATCTTGTTCTTCTAGCTAAGGTAGGTAAAAATGCCATTTTTTAGCTAAGCTAGGAAAAAAATGCTAAGTGTAGGTCATTTTAGAGCTAAGCTAGGTAAATAGGTCATTTTGGAGCTTAGTAAGGTTATTATGTCATTTTCGAGGATGATGCCATTTTTGAGCCAACTTACGTAAGTATAGCTCATTTTTTTATCTAACTTAGGTAATTATGCCATTTAGGAGGAAAATAAGCTAAGTATGCATTTGTTAAGCAAAACACTAGAGAAAGCGTACCCTCATCACAACAAATGCGATGAAGATCGCAACTAAGGTAACAATTGATCCAACGGCATAATGATACCAAGCCTCATTATCAATGGCATATTTTCTAATCTTCTTAATCTTCAAGCGCATTGCATCCATCTTCAAGCGCATTGCATTCATCTTCATCTTGTGATCATCGACGACATCGGCAACATACAACTCCAATGTCATCTTCTCTTTTTCAATTATTTTAATTTTTTATTTCAAATACTCATTTTCTTTTTCAACTAAATTTAACTTCTCGACAAGAGGGTCGGTTGCAAATTCCGGTTCACATACCTCCTAGATTAAAATATCTCTATGTCAACTTGATGGCCATAATTGTCATAAATGCGAAATGCAACAAATAGTTATAAAAGAGAATTTACCACATCCGAATCATAAAGTGGGCGAGGGCCGACGGGGACAGATATCAAGACCATGGCACTATGTATAAGAAACAATCATACAAAGTAAGAAAATTATACAAGTAACTATATAAATCATACAATCATACAAGAAAATGGCAAGTGTATGTCATTTTAGAGCTATCCTAGTTAAAATTGGTCATTTTGGAGGTAGGTAAGGTTATTTTGTCATTTTGGAGGAAAATAAGCTAAGTCAATGTCATTTTGGAGCTAAACCAAGGTTATCATGCCATTTTTTACCTAAGTATGCTAAGTATGTCGTAAATGAACTAAAGAAGCTAAGTATAGGTCATTTTGGAGCTATCCTAGGTAGTTATGCTATTTTTTAGCTAAGTAAGCATATTAAGTCATTTAGGAGGAAAAATGCTAAGTATAGGTCATTTTATAGCTATCCTAGGTAAAGTATGTCAGTTTGGAGCTAAGTAAGGTTATTATGTCATTTTCGAGGAAAATAAGCTAAGTCAATGTCATTTTGTTGAATACCTAATAACATGAACTAATTAATAATATATATGTACATAATAATAATTGAATACCTGACATTACTAATATTAATCTTCATCGTCTATATATGCTCCGGGATCAATAAATGCAGAATCATCATCACTATCAGTAATGACGTGCTCATCAGCATCATCAATAAATGCATCAACATGTGGAAAGCCTCCTTTATGTAATCGGTCAAGCATTGACAGGTCATCCGCAGCAGTAACCTCTTATTCTTCCGTCTCTTCTTGTTCCGGCTCAGGGGTGAAGTCGGATTCACTGTCGTTGTCTACCTCAATGTTCTGGGGTGAAGTAGAGCGGTTCTTGAAACGCTTTTTGGAAACACGTGTTTCTTGGAAGAATTCTCCTTCATATGTGTCTGGGTTAATGTGAGGGTCATAATCATCTTCATTGAGGGGAGGTGGTCTAAAATGTGGCGGCACATCATAAACGACATCCCAACCATTCAGATTTGGATCAGTTTGGCAGGCCCACGGTAGATAGAAAACTTGGGTCGCCTGTTGAGCCGTAATATAGACATCGGGAACATCTAAATGGGTGCTTTGTTTGATTTCGACTAGCCCTATATGTTCATGAGTCCTTCTAGTCTCCTTCGGCTGGAACCAATAACATTTGAAGACTACGACGTTTGGTGGGTTTTCACCAAAGAATGTAAGTTCATAAATTGCTTCAACTCTTCCATAATACTTGACTCCTCCTTCGCCGACAGCGGAGACACAACAATTTGTAGACTTTCGGTCGGCCATAGATAGCTCTTTGCCAAAAGTATGAAAGCGATACCCGTTGATGTCGTATTTGTCAAATGAACGGACCTTATAGTCAAAACCATTAGCGACTTGTCTCAATTCGGAGTCCATAGACTCTGCATTAGCCTACAAGTTTAATACGAAAGGATTGTTGCATTAGCCGCAAACTAGACGAAGAAATGAAATGGTCTAATGGAAATTACCGTTTGTTTGAACCAAGAGATGAAACCAGGATAGCCTCCTCCATGCTTTGCCAGAAGCTCATACTCTTCGATGGAATCCTTTTGGATCACCGCTCCATCCGAGAATTTGGCGACGTATCGACTGTATCACATATCCGGGAATAAGAGCATTTCAAAGGAATTAGAAGTTGCGAAACAATGTATCGAGAACTTACTCGATGTACGGCCGCACTTCTGTTAGGTTGTTAAAGATATACAACGAAATGGTCCGCCATTCTTCGACATCCAACGCTATTGCTTTCGAAGCACCGGCTGGTGCGAGCTTCCCTTTGAATAGGCTGAGGTTGGATCGACCTTTTTCACGGTCGCCATCATTGTACCGAGGCTTCGGATTATGCAAATGACGATTCTTGGCTTTGTAGTGTGCTGTCACGAAGTATGCGGCCTCCTCAGTAATGAATGCCTCGGCCATTGATGCTTCAATTCTACGTTTATTTTTACATTTTGCTCGAAGCGTCTTCTACATCCTCTCAGTTGCGAAGCACCAACGATTTTGCACGGGCCCCCCCAATCTTGCCTCGGTCGGGAGATGCAAAATCAAATGCTGCATTGGATTAAAGAATCCCGGTGGAAAGATCTTTTCTAACTTGCAGATCAACTCCGGCGCCAACTCTTCCAGTTCGTCTAGCACGTCAGGCGATAGTTCTTTCGCACAAAGAGCACGGAAGAAATAGCTCAGCTCTGCCAGTACTAGCCATTCATCCTCAGGGATAAAGCCACGCAACATCACCGGCATTACCCGCTCAAGCCATATGTGCCAATCATGACTCTTCATACCAAATATTTTCAATTTGTCAAGACTCGCTCCCCTCTTTAGATTCGCAGCATACCCATCGGGGAACATCAACTGCATTTTCACCCACAAGATCATTTCCCTCATAGCTGGCCTTCCAAGATTGAACCATGCCTTTGGCTTCCTCCAGTTCTTCTTTCCTTTCGGTTGTCGCATGTTTTTTAACGGTCTATCACATAGAGCCTCTTGATCGACTCTAGCCTTAGGGTTATCCTTTGACTTCCCCTCTATGCCGAACAATGTACCAAAAAGGGCCTCGGCGATATTCTTTTCAGTGTGCATCACGTCGATGTTGTGTGGGCAAATGAGGTCTTTAAAGTAAGGCAGATCCCACAAGCATATCTTGTGAGTCCAGGCGTGTTCCGAATTATACCCTTTGAAATATCCTGGACGCTCTGGATTAGGCTCGAGAGCGTTTAACTGATCCAGGGCCTGTTGGCCTGTCAATGCAGGTGGTGCAGAGTTTTTGACAACTCTACCTTTCATGAAAAATTTCTTGTCTTTTCTGAACTTATGGCCAGGATCCAGGAACTGTCTATGCAAGTCGAAGCAAGAATACTTGCGACCCGCCTGCAGCCAACGGAACTGAAGAGCTGCCTTGCATGTGGGGCACGGGAACCTTCCATGCACACACCAGCCAACGAATAGCGCATACGCCGGCAAGTCATGCGTCGAGTACATGTACCACACATGCATTTTGAAGTTTTGTTTTGTAGCGGCGTCATATGTCTTGATCCCATTATCCCAAGCTTCTTGCAATTCATCCTTAAGCGGCTGCATGTACACATTCATATTCTTCCCCGGATAGTTGGGCCCTGGAATTATCAACGTCAAGAAAATGTTCTTTCTTTTCATAATCTCTCCGGGGGGGAGATTGAGTGGAATGACAAATATAGGCCAGCAACTTTATTGGGTTGCCGTCATACCAAACACTTGGAACCCATCCGTGCTGATGGCGACTCGAGGATGCCTTGGATCTGCCGCTTTGTCCTTATGTAAAGCATCGAAGTACTTCCACGCAAAAGCGTCTGAAGTGTGTCCCAACATCGGATTCCCATCTGCATCTAGTTCGGTTCTTTTGCCCAATTTATGCCACGTCATCTGTCTGGCCGTCTCTTCGACCATGAAAAGACGTTGAAGTCTTGGTATGATTGGCATATACCGAAGAACATTAACTGGGATTTTGGTCTGACTCTTCTCACCCATACCGTTGTCTACCACAACATACCTGGAAGACTTGCAAATGGGACAATAGTTGAAGCCCGCATACTCAAGCCTAAATAAGGCACATCCATTCTCACAGGCATCTATCTTCTCATAGGGCATCTTAAGCGCACGTAGGATTTTGTCCGACTGGTACAGGTTTGCTGGCAATACATGGCCTTTGGGTAGAAAGCGTCCAAATATCGTCATCATCGCGTCGTAGCATTCTCTGCCCAGGTTGAACTGAGCCTTCAGAGCCATTACTTGCGCGATGGCATCCAGCTGACAAAGCTCAGTGTGCTCGTGGAGAGGACGTTTTGAAGACTCCAACATTTCATAGAAGGCCTTTGCAGATTCCTCCATCTCATCGTCCGAATCCCGAGCATCATCAAAGTCTTGCACCATGTCTTCGATCCCGGTACCATGCTCGTCGGTGCGACGACGAACCACCTCAGCTCTGGCACGTTGGGCAGACTCACCATGAAATGTCCAGACCGTATAATTAGGCGTAAAACCACACTTCTGCAGGTGTTTGACCATTTCAAACTCTGACTTCTTATGATAGTTGTCGCAATCGGCACAGGGGCACCAGGTTATTTTCTGTCCATTTGCAAATGCGGCTGTCACAAACCCCTTGGTTTTTGTTATCCATTCATGGGTCATGTATTTCTGACTAGTGTGACCGGTGTACATCCACGCACGATCACTCATCTTGCCTAGCTAATGGACACACAAGAAATATATACATAATTCAGCAAACCATATTCATCAGTTAATAGAGTTTGTCAGTTTTATTACGTCCATGCAACCTAGACGCTAGTAGGTAAAGATAGGTCCTAATCCCACCCGAGTATGTGTAGATTGGGTTCGTTTTCCCATGCTCTGCTCCGGATCCGACACAAAATTTCGGCAGCACCTCCCCGCTGTTCTCCTGATACACGTCTCGGCAATAAGCAGAGAGGATGTGTACCCGGAGAACAATAGGGAGGCACTGACGAAATTCTGCATCGGATCCGGAGCAGAGCATATGGGAAAACGAACCCAATCTACACATACTCGGGCTGTCCATGGATAACGTTGGACAATTCGAAAGAATCACGGTTATAAATATGCTAATGCATGCATATTTATAGATGTAACCCTTTCGAACGGGAGACGCATAGTGGTCACGCATACTGATGATTGAAGACACCTATAGCTAGCAAGTTTCATCGGCACGAAGATCGGAACAGAGCAAATGAAGGGGGGAGGAGGAGATGTCATTTGTGCTCACCCACGACCGCAGGGGCGGAGCTCGTCGAACACTAGACCCTCGCACCGACGAAAAAACTGCACATTTTAATCGAAAGATGAGTAACATAGCAATATTGTTTTTTCCGTCAACCTAACTAAATATTTATAACAGGACGAGCGGACAAATTCGCATAGGTGTTCGACCGCCATCGACCCCGAGAACTGTTGCTGTGGGACGCCGGATGCCGGCGTCACTTGTGGGACGTGGATGTAGTGTTCGACACCGACGGCCACATGTATCTCGCACCGACGATACTTGCTATTTAGGGTTCCATCGACGTCGAGGAACCCCCTAACCCGCTCGTCCTCGGGCGCCCTTTGGTATGGCGACGCACGGTCGACGGGTCAGCACTCGGACCGGGGGATTCTCGGCATGGGCGACGGCGTCGGGACCGGCGGGATCCACTGGCTCCACCATCTCTCCCCTCGGCGACCGGCGATCCACGACCCTCTTCCTTTTTTCCTTTTTCCTCTTCTTCTACTTATTCTTCTTTTTTTCAACTTTCTTCTTCTTCTAATTATTTAAACCTAAACCTAGCACTAACCTAATCCTACCACTAACCTAAACCTATTAATAACAACTAAACCTAAACAGCAAATAACAGTAGAAAAAAACAAAAAAAAAGTTCACCTTGGCTCCGGCGGTGGTGGACGAGGCGGCGGGGGCGGGGCGCCGCCGGGGCGGCGGGGCGGGGCGCCGGGGGCGGGGCGTCGCCGGGGCAGCGGGGCGGGGCGCCAGGGTGTGGCGTCGCCGGGGGTCGGGGCGGGGGCAGCTCGGTCCCGGGGGCGGCGGCGCGGGTGAGGTGAGGGCCGGGAGAGAGAGTGGGGTGGGGCGCGGGTGAGGTGAGGGCCGGGAGAGAGAGAGAGGGGCGGCGGCGCGGGTGAGGTGAGGGCCGGGAGAGAGAGAGATCTAGAGGGGAGAGAGAGAGGGGTGGGGCGCGGGCGCCGGCCACTTTTCAGTTAGGTCACAACTCTTTGCCGTCTGCTAGCAGACGGCAAAGAGCCTAGCTAGTGGGGTGGGGCCAGGGGGAAACGGCCGTTAAAACGGCCACTTTCTTTGCCGTCTGCTGGCGGACGGCAAAGAAGCTTTGCCGTCCGCCAGCAGACGGCAAAGAAAGTGGCCGTTAGGTCGTTCTCGTTAGTGGGCCACCCACCCTCTTTGCCGTCTGCTAGGAGACGGCAAAGCTTCTATGCCGTCAGCTAGCAGACGGCAAAGAGAAGGCTGACGGCAAACACCTTCTTTGCCGTCAGCTAGTTCTTTGCCGTGTGTTTTCTGGAAATAGATGGCAAAGAGCTTCTTTGCCGTCCGCCAGCTGACGGCAAAGAACTGGCAGACGGCAAATTTGCTGATTCCAGTAGTGGAGGGGTATATAAAGCCTCCACACAAAATCCAACCGTTACACACTTTTGACCCAACTCTGTGGCACCGATTCAGAAGACTCGGTGGCACCGAACTGTGTAAAAGATATGAACGTTAGGAATCTCGGTTGGACTGACTGGAACAACTTGGATGGACCGAAGTGCAATGGCTAGGGCAAACCTCATCTCGGTGGCACCGATTGCATCAACTCGGTAGGACCGAAGTGAAGCAATAAGGCAACAGAGAGTTGGCAAGCCATCTCGGTGAGACCGATTTGCAAAACTCGGTGAGACCAAAGTAAGTGCAAACGATTACAGAGAGTTGGCAAGGCCATCTCGGTGAGACCGAGATCCATATCGGTGGATCCGATTTGTTAGGGTTTTGGCAGTGGCTATGTCCAGATGAACTCGGTGGCTCCGGATAGGAAATTTTGGTGGGGCCGAGTTGGAATGTAGGTTTTGGACATATTTGGATAGAGAGAGTGGTTGAGGGTTTTGGAACACTGTCACTAAGCACTTGAGCAAAAAGACCATTAAGCAACACCTCATCCCCTTTTAAAAGTATTGGCTTTCCTAAGGACTCAATGTGATCTTGGATCACTAAACCAAAAATGTAGAGTCTTGATCTTTTACCAATCCTTGTCCTTAGCATTTTGAAGGGGTCCCACATCCTCTTGTCCCTGCCACGCCATTGTTGAACTTGTCTGAAATTCACTAGATAAAAGCATTAGTCCAAAAACATGTGTGCTGGGATTAATTACCAAAACCACCAAGGGAGCAAATGTGCTTTCAGGTACCCGCATGGAGTGTTGCGCGGAGAGCAAGAGCTGCAGCGGTTCCAACTCCTCCGGTGAGGGCGACAGCGGTGGCAGCACCGACTCCAGCAGCGGGGGCGAAAGCGACGATAGCTCCCCGTGCATCAAGAGTGAAGACGAAGATTCCGACTAGGCGCAGGTAGCGCCCGAGTCGGATCTTGAAGATGTGCCATGCTCCGCCTTGGACCTTCTCTTTTGTTCCTGTAATAGATCGATGTAGCCCCGTGGGGGCGTAAAAACAATGTCTTTTGTTTCAGTACTTTGATTTGCTGCGATGTATGTTTCCTCGTGAGGCTCTCTCGTGAGGCCTATTTTTCTTTCTTTGCTTGCCTTGGCGCTCTACGTCATCAGGACCCAGCCCCCGAGCGGGCTATAGCCGTCGCTGGTATGTCAGGTCGCATTGCCTGGACAAGGCTAGGGGATGTAGGGCACTGAGATGCGGTAAGGGCTCCTGAGGCGCGATGCTCAGGAAGCCCCCCTTTGACGTGCAAGCGGCTTGCGTGGAGGAGGAAACATTAGCGCTCAGCGAGATTGCGGGGAGAGGAGAGCTCGAGAGGCGCCGAGAGCGGCTCGTGAGGTGTTTTTGTACTTAGCTTTTTTGCGAGTGTCACTTGGCGTGTCGTGGCCGCAGAGTGCGCCTCACGAGGCTCTTGCCCGTGAGGCCTCCCACTAGCACTTGGTGGAGACAGCTACCATGAGTTGGCTCGCGAGGCAGCGCTCGCGAGGCTCTCTGGGGGCTTACGGAGGTGTCTTGTCGTGAGTTACCTCGCGAGGCAGCGCTCGCGAGGCCTTTGTGCGCCTCATTCCTGGTACAACTTCATGCCGAAGATTTTCACGAACGAGGGAGCAATGCACGCTTACTAGCTCACTCGTGGGCATCATGTGAGGAGACAAGACACCAAGGACCTTGGTGAGGTGGCGTGCACGGGAGCAGGCCCGCGAGCCAGAGCTCGATCACTTGGGTTTTGCAGCGCTGCTGGGACTGACCCGAGCACAGGCACCGTGTCTAGCCCCCGCTCGCGTGATGCGCAGGAGGAAGGTCGCGAGCACACACGGCTCCTGAGGCAGGCAACTTACCAACGCATAAAATATCTTAGGAAATAAAGCTTTACTGCAGCATAATAATAAGTTCATTACACAACCAAAAACGATGCGACTGCCATGTCCGGCACGGGTCAGCTTGAGGTTGGTGCAGCCCGTGGGGTGCCCTCAGTTTCACATCCAAAAGAGAAGAGGCTGCCGTGTCCGGCACGGGTCAGCTTGAGGTTGGTGCAGCCCGTGGGGCGCCCTCAGTTTGATTGTCCGCCAGCGCTGAGCATGGGGCTTCCACTAGGCATGGGCGTTCCACCAGCGTGGAGCATGGGGCTTCCACTAAGCCATGGGCGGGAGCTCTCGCAGGCCCATCAGGCGAACGCAATGAGAGGCTCCGGAGCGTGTACATTTCCACTTCGTTCGTACGCATGAGGGTCATGGGTAGAACTTGCGGAGGTGTTGGATGTTCCATGTGTTGGGCACAGGAACTCCGTCCTCCGTCTCCAGCCGGGCGGCGCTGGGCCGGGAGACATGAGCAACCCTGAATGGGCCTTCCCACATGGGTGAGAGTTTGTGGAGTCCCTCTCTGGAGAGGATCCTTCTCAGGATGAGATCGCCAGCTCCGAGGGTGCGTGGGCGTATGTTGCGACTATGATAGTGACGCAAAGCCTGCTGGTATCTTGCAGCGCGTAGGGAGGCCTGGCGATGGGCTTCCTTGAGGAGCAGCAGGTCGGCCTCTCGTGAGCCATCCTGGCGAGCCTCATCGAAGGTGAGGACTCGCGCAGAGCTATGCTTGAGCTTAGAAGGAAGGACTGCTTCAGCTCCGTAGACGAGGAAGAAGGGAGTCTCGCCAGTAGGCTTGATTGCTGTCATGCGGATCGACCATAGCCCAGACTGTAGCACGTCATGCCAGCCCTTGCCGCAGGCTTCGAGATTTTTCTTGAAGCTTCTTGTCTTGAGGCCCTTGAGGACCTCAGCGTTGGCACGCTCAGCCTGGTCGTTGCTTCGCTGGTGTGCCACAGAGGCGTAGCAGATCTGCGTGCCAAGGCTGGCGCAGTATGACTTGAAGAGGCCGCTTGTGAATTGGGAGCCGTTGTCAGTGATGATGCGGTTGGGGACGCCAAATCGGGTCACAAGGCCCTTAATGAAATTGATGGCAGATCCTGCCAGGATGGTGCGCACAGGCTCGACCTCCGCCCACCTGGTGAATTTGTCGATGGCGACGTAGAGGTAGCAGTAGCCGCCAGCTGCGCGAGGGAAGGGTCCCAAGATATCCAGCCCCCAGACCGCGAAGGACCATGAGAGAGGGATCATCTGGAGGTCTTGCGCAGGCTGGTGGATTTGCTTGGCGTGGAATTGACAAGCTTCGCAGGATTGGACCAGCTCGGAGGTGTCGTGAAGCCCGGTGGGCCAGTAGAAGACACTGCAGAACACCTTGCCAGCGAGGGTTGCTACTTGTAGCTTGCGTTGGTATTTTCCCCGAAGAGGAAGGGATGATGCAGCACAGTAGAGGTAAGTATTTCCCTCAATTATGAAACCAAGGTTATCAATCCAGTAGGAGAACCACGCAACACCTCGTTAGCAGTACCTGCACACAAACAACAAATCCTTGCACCCAACGCAAACGAGGGGTTGTCAATCCCTCGGCGGTCAATTGCAAGATTAAATTATATGTGATAGATAGATTGAAAAAAAATAAAAAAAAATAAAAAAAAAGAAAAAGTGCAGCAAAGTATTTTTAGGGGTTTTAATATATGATTTAGATAGACCCGGGGGCCATAGTTTTCACTAGAGGCTTCTCTCAAGAAAATAGCATACGGTGGGTAGACAAATTACTGTTGGGCAATTGATAGAAAAGCAAATAATCATGACGATATCCAAGGCAATGATCATGTATATAGGCATCACGTCCGAGACAAGTAGACCGACTCCTGCCTGCATCTACTACTATTACTCCACACATCGACCGCTATCCAGCATGCATCTAGTGTATTAAGTCCATAAAGCACGGAGTAACGCCTTAAGCAAGATGACATGATGTAGACAAAGTAAACTCATGCATGAATAAACCCCATCATTTTACCCTTAATAGCAACGATACATACGTGTCATGTCCCTTTCTGTCACTGGGATTGAGCACCGCAAGATCGAATCCATTACAAAGCACCTCTTCCCATGGCAAGATAAATCAATCTAGTTGGCCAAACCAAATCAATTGATCGGAGAAGAAATACGAAACTATAATAATCATGCATAAAAGAGATCAGAGAAGACTCAAATAATATTCATGGATGACGTGATCATAAACTCATAATTCATCGGATCCCAACAAACACACCGCAAAAAATGATTACATCGGATAGAACTATAAGAACATCGAGGAGAACATTGTATTGAAGATCAAAAAGAGAGAAGAAGCCATCTAGCTACTATGGACCCAAAGGTCTGTGGTAAACTACTCACGCATCATCGGAAGGGCAGCAAGGTTGATGTAGAGCCCCTCCGTGATCGATTCCCCCTCCAGCGGAGTGCTGGAAAAGGCCCCCAGATGGGATCTCTCGAGAACAGAAACTTGCGGTGGCGAAAAAAGTATTTCGTGGACTCCTCTGTTGGTTTACCGATTTTTGGGAATTTATAGTGGTGGAATTAGGTCAAAAGGGGCAGAGGTGGGCCCACGAGGCACCAGGGCAGGCCTGCCCCCCCCCCCAGGCGCGCCCTGGTGGCTCATGGCCACCTCCTGGGTCTTCTGGCCTCCTCCCGAAACTTCTAGTGTTTGTTATGTCCAGAAAAAAATCTCCAAAAAGTTTCGTGGCATTTGGACTTCGTTCGTTTGGTATTGATATTCTATAAAACCAAAAACAGGCAGAAAACAGCAACTGGCACTGGGCACTAAGTTAATAGGTTAGTCCCAAAAAATGATATATAATTGTTGTAAATGTATATAAAAACATCGAAGATTGTTAATATAACAGCATGGAGCAATCAAAAATTATAGATACGTTGGAGACGTATCAGCATCCCCAAGCTTAATTCCTGCTCGTCCTCGAGTAGGTAAAAGATAAAAACAGAATTTTTGATGTGGAATGCTACCTATCATATTAATCATATATTCTTTTCTTTTGTAGCATGGACATTGGACTTGAATGATTCAAAGTAATAGTCTATAATTTGACATGAAGATATAAATACTCAAGCATGCTAACAAGCAACCATGTCTTTCAAAATATCAACGCTAAAGAAAGTTATCCCTAGCCCATTATGCTCAATCATTGATCCATTCATGAAACACACTCAATATTAGCTACACACAATGCACAAGTATGACAATAGTGCTCTCTAGTTGGTGCTTTATAAGAGATGGAGACTCAAATAAAAATGACAATTGCGTAAAAGTAAATAGATAGGCCCTTCGCAGAGGGAAGCAGAGATTTTCTAATGTGCCAGAGCTCAAGGCTTAAATTAGAAAGATAAAATATTGTGAGAGGCATGCTTTTCCTGTCAACGAAAACAAACGAGAATTCCCAATATTTTCCATGCTAGACACATCATAGGCGGTTCCCAAACAGAAAGTAAAGTTTATTTCCTTTCCACCATTCTTCCACAATCCATGGCTAGCCGTATCCACGGGTGCCCTCCATACCAACACTTTCCAAGGAATTTTGTTGTTATTAATTTTTGATTCATTGTGGGACTGGGCATCCCTATTACCAGCCACTCTCTCGTGAAATGACAAGTGAATAAACACTCATCGTGAGAATAACCCACCTAGCATGGAAAATATTGGCCACCCCCTTCCGCCTCATGAGCGGTACGGGCACACAAAACGGAAAAATTACTTTGAAATTTAGAGTTGGCGCACGCAAATTTACTTGGAACGGCATGGAAATACCGCATATAGGTAGATATGGTGGACTCATCTGCCACAACTTCAGTTTAAGGAGTTTGGACACACAAGCAGTAATTCCGCTTAGTACAAATGAAGGCTAGCAAATAGATTGAGAAGCAACCAACCAAAAAGCGAAAACGGTCATAAACATGCATTGAACATAACTAACACCGAATAATGCACCATAAGTAGGATATAATTTCGTTGCATAACTATTGACTTGATGTGCATGCATAAGGAATCACAAACCTTAACACTAATATTCTTACTAAATCACAATTACTCACTAACATGACTCACATATCATCATCTCCATATCGCAAAACTATTGCAAGGAATCACACTTATCATATCGAATGATCTATATGAAAGTTTTTATTATATCCCTCTTGAATTCATCACTTTGGGACTAAATTCATATCTTGTGCAAATTACCATTACTATCATCAACTCTCAAAAAGATATAAGTGAAGCATGAGAGTGCAAATATTTCTTCAAAAGTTCAATCTTATCAACTCTCAAAATAATATAAGTGAAGCATGAGAGTTTATTTCTTCAAAATTTAAATCTTGTCAACTCACAAAATAATATAAGTGAAGCATGAGAGTTCATTTCTTCAAAATTTAGCCACCACCGTGCTCAAAAAGATTTAAGTGAAGCACTAGAGCAACTGCCTAGCTCAAAAAAATTTAAGTGAAGCACATAGAGTATTCTAACAAATCATGATAACGTGTGGCTCTCTAAAAATAGGTGTGTTCAGCAAGGATGATTGTGACAAAATAAAAAGCAAACAAAGCAAAGACTCATATAATACAAGACGCTCCAAGCAAAACACATATCATGTGACGAATAAAAATATAGCTCCAAGTAAAATTACCGATGGTTGGTAGAAGAAAGAGGGGATGCCTTCTGGGGCATCCCCAAGCTTAGACGCTTGAGTCTTCCTTGAATATTACCTTGGGGTGCCATGGGCATCCCCAATCTTAGGCTCTTGCCACTCCTTATTCCATCATCCATCGTGATCTCACCCAAAACTTGAAAACTTCAATCACACAAAACTCAACAAAACCTTCCTGAGATCCGTTAGAATAACAAAATAAATCACTACTTTAAGTACTGTTGCAAACCCATTCATATTTTATATTTGCATTATACCTACTGTATTATAACTTCTCCATGGCTTATACCCCCCGATACAATCCATAGTCTCATCAAAACAAGCTAGCAACACATCAAAAATAGAATCTGTTAAAAACAGAACAGTCTGTAGCAATCTATTTAAAAGCCATACTTATGTAACTTCAAAAATTCTGAAAAATTAGAACAACGTGGACAAGTCATATACCAATACTGTGTAAAAATTTCAGATTTTTCTGACGCTCCAGTACAGAACCAAAATTCCAGCACTTGACACAAAACTTTCTGTTTTCCAAACAGCATCAACTATACTATCTTCCAAATCATCCTAAAGGCTTTACTTGGCACAAACACTAATTAAAAACACAAAAACACAATCATAACAGTAGCATAAATATGAAAACACACCATAACAGAAACAAAAAGTAAAAATTTATTTTATTCATTGGGTTGCCTCCCAACAAGCGCTATTGTTTTATGCCCCTAGCTAGGCATAATGCATAGTTTCAAGTGTTGTCATCTTTGGTTTTAGTAATCTTTATAGGAGTTTTCTCAAACCCGGGAGGTTCTTTACGCTTCCCATTATTCTCAGGAAAAGAGGCAATTTCAAGATCTAAAATATCCAATCGCTTATTGCATAAAGTAATCAAAGTGTTCGTGCGATTGAGGTTTCCACTAATATTTTTAAGAGGTTTGTTAGACTTTTGCAACTCAACCAATTTTTTCTGCATGTCACCCAATTTGTCTAATATTTGAGCCCCCTCTTGAGTAAAAGAAAAACCCTTTTGTGGTGGTGGAATCCCTAATATACCTTCTATTATTTCATAAGCGGTATTGGCCTCTCTCTCAATAAAATTCCCTTTTGCGGCAAAATCCAAAAGTTGTCTATGATTCATGGTTAAACTTATATAGAAATTGCGAAGCAAAATTTTTAAGTCCCCTTTTATAGAGCAACCACGGTAGGATTCCATTAACCTATACCAAGCATCTTTAAGATTTTCTCCTTGTTTTTGCTTGAAGTAGAGCACTTCAAAATCCGGTGACAAAGGAGGGATAGTTACGCTAGTCATGATGACAAGGTGAGAAAATCAAGCAAACAAGAAAAAGGCAAACGGAAAATATTTTTGTAAAAAAAATTTAGAAGTGGGGGAGATGAAAATGAGAGGCAAATAAAATAAATGCAAGGAGATGAGAGTTTATGCGAAGGTACTTGATAGATGTTGATGATGTCTCCCCGGCAACGGCGCCTGAAATTCTTCCTGCTACTTGTAGCTTGCGTTGGTATTTTCCCCGAAGAGGAAGGGATGATGCAGCATAGTAGAGGTAAGTATTTCCCTCAGTTATGAAACCAAGGTTATCAATCCAGTAGGAGAACCACGCAACACCTCGTTAGCAGTACCTGCACACAAACAGCAAATCCTTGCACCCAACGCAAACGAGGGGTTGTCAATCCCTCGGCAGTCAATTGCAAGATTAAATTGTATGTGATAGATAGATTGAAACAAAAATACAAAATAAAATAAATAAATAAAAAGTGCAGCAAAGTATTTTTAGGGTTTTTAATATATGATTTAGATAGACCCGGGGGCCATAGTTTTCACTAGAGGCTTCTCTCAAGAAAATAGCATACGGTGGGTAGACAAATTACTGTTGGGCAATTGATAGAAAAGCAAATAATCATGACAATATCCAAGGCAATGATCATGTATATAGGCATCACGTCCAAGACAAGTTGACTGACTCCTGCCTGCATCTACTACTATTACTCATCGACCGCTATCCAGCATGCATCTACTGTATTAAGTCCATAAAGCACGGAATGACGCCTTAAGCAAGATGACATGATGTAGACAAAGTAAACTCACGCATGAATAAACCCCATCTTTTTACCCTTAATAGCAACGATACATACGTGTCATGTCCCTTTTTGTCACTGGGATTGAGCACCTCAAGATCGAACCCATTACAAAGCACCTCTTCCCATGGCAAGATAAATCAATCTAGTTGGCCAAACCAAATCAATAGATCGGAGAAGAAATACGAAGCTATAATAATCATGCATAAAAGAGTTCAGAGAAGACTCAAATAATATTCATGGATAATCTGATCATAAACTCACAATTCATCGGATCCCAACAAACACACCGCAAAAAGTGATTACATCGGATAGAACTCCAAGAACATCGAGGAGAACATTGTATTGAAGATCAAAAAGAGAGAAGAAGCCATCTAGCTACTATGGACCCAAAGGTCTGTGGTAAACTACTCACGCATCATCGGAAGGGCAGCAAGTTTGATGTAGGGCCCCTCCGTGATCGATTCCCCCTCCGGCGGAGTGCCGGAAAAGGCCCCCAGATGGGATCTCTCGAGAACAGAAACTTGCGGCGGCGGAAAAAGTATTTCGTGGACTCCTCTGTTGGTTTCCCGATTTTTGGGAATTTATAGTGGTGGAATTAGGTCAAAAGGGGCAGAGGTGGGCCCACGAGGCACCAGGGCGCGCCTGCCCCCCCCCCCCCAGGCGCGCCCCGGTGGCTCATGGCCACCTCCTAGGTCTTCTGGTGGGCTCGGTGATGACCTCCGCCCTGCGCGCCTTGCTGTCTCGGTCTTCTTTCACCGAACGGGCAGTCCTTGGGACTTGCTTTGGAGGAGGGCAGCTGGTGCTGCCCCTTTAGCACCAAAGAGGAAAACCTTTCTGTCCGTGCCCGCTGGCGCGGCCTCTGTCGCCGTTCGTCGCCAAGCGCGTCACCCATGTGATGGGCACAGGACCGCGCGACTGGCTTCAGGCTCGGGTGGCCTCGGGCGGCCGCCTCGATGGGCAGCCTCGCGAGGGGGCCTCGCGAGGCTTCCTGCCGCTGCTGCAGCTAAGCCTCCATGGTCGCTCCTTGAGGAGGGGTCCTCATGAGGCTAGCGCCTCCCGAGGTGTCTTCGCTTCGTGGTGCCCGTAGCTGGGCCGCGTCTTGGGCCTCTGCCAAGCGTCACTTCTTGGGCCACAGGCAGACGGGCCGTGGTACCCTGGTTCCCAATGGCCCGACAATCTTGGACATCTTTTATGATTGTGAGCCCCCATTAAATATTATATGTCAATTAGTCGACGTTGGACAAGGAAGACAACGTAATGAGTTATGTTTGCTTATATTCACATAGAAGTTATATTGTTTTGGATCCTCTAACATGTGGTGCTTGCCCCCTATCTTTTGCTAGCCAAAAATTCCGTACTAAGTAGAGATACTACTTGTGCATCCAAAAAAACTTAAACCCAATTTCATGTCATGAGAGTCCACTATATCTACCTATGGATTGAATAAGATCCTTCAAGTTGTCATCGGTGCAAAGCAATAAAAATTGCTCCAAAATATGTATGATCTTTTATTGTAAGGGAAAATAAGCTTTGTACGATCTTGTGATGGTGAAGAAATAAAAGCGACAGACTGCATAATAAAGGTTGCTATAACAAGGGGCAATATAAAGTGACGTTCCTTTACATTAAGAGTTTGCACATCCAAAAACAAAATGCACATGACAACCTCCGCTTCCCTCTACGAAGGGCCTATCTTTTACTTTTATGTATTTACTTTCATGCAAGAGTCAATAGTATTCTCCTCTATTCCATTTTTATTTTCTCTCTTGGCAAGCATCATGTGGTGGGGATAGATCCAGGCATATATATCCAATTCAATGTAGGTGATCATGAGTTATTATTGTTGAAATTACCCTTGAGGTAAATACGTTGGGAGGCGAAATTATAAGCCCCTATCTTTCTATGTGTCTGGCTGAAACTTTTGCTCCACAAGTACGTCGTGAGTGTCAGCAATCATAGAAGACTAAATGATAGTTGAGTATGTGAACTTGCTAAACAAAGCGCTTACATAGACTCTTTCTGATAATATGATGAATTGCAATTGCTTCAGTGACTGAGATCATAGTTTGTTAGTTTTCAATACGGTTTATGGTTCATACTTTGACTTGTGAATGAATTGTCACTTTTTCATGAGAGGTTTTATGATGATGTATTGCTGTCATAATAAAGATCATGATGCCTTCATGTCCTTATTCTATTTTTATCGACACCTCTCTCTCTAAACATGTGGTCATGATTATCGATTTCGGCTTTCGCTTGAGGACAAGCGAGGTCTAAGCTTGGGGGAGTTGATACGTCCAATTTGCATCATGATTTCCTACTATTATTTATAATGTATTTGATCATTATTTCACTTTATGATGCAATTCTTATGCCTTTTCTCTCTTAATTTGCAAGATTTATATGAAGAGGGAGAATACCGGCAGCTGGAATTCTGGACCAGGAATAGCTACAACAGATATACCTATACTACAGAGGTCCAATTGACTTGAAATTTCACGGAGATTTTTTATTGAATATATAAAAAATACTGGAGAAAAGAGATACTGGAGGGGACCCACCAGTTGCCCACAAGGCAACAGGGCGCCCCTGTAATGCCCCGGACACACCCGCCGGTGGTCGTTACTCCTGGCGGGATCTAGACTGGCCCCACAGATCAATACTAGTCTTTCCTGCGCACTTTGTCCTCACTCGTGCATATCCGGGACCAACTTCCCGATCGGTCACCCATCCTGAAATTACTCCAAGCTGAGCACGCTTAACTTTGGAGTTCTTTCCTAATGGGCTCCCGAAAAAGAAGGAATTCCTTATTGATATGAGTAGTCTAGCATCCCTATTAAGCCAGGCTATCACATACGCCCCCCCTCAGAGGAACCGATGTCCTCATCGGCCCACAGGAACGTTCCCTCTTGGCACATACGTCTATGCATCCAGTCCGGCACATGTGGGATGCCGTGTGCCACGACGGGTCACAAACGTCATGCACAACATGACGGCGCACCTGTCGGCAAACATCCGTGTAACCGCGAGGGTCGGCTCTGATACCAACTTGTAACGCCCCGGACACACCCGCCGGTGGTCGTTACTCCTGGCGGGATCTAGACTGGCCCCACAGATCAATACTAGTCTTTGTTGCGCACTTTGTCCTCACTCGTGCACACCCGGGACCAACTTCCCGATCGGTCACCCATCCTGAAATTACTCCAAGCTGAGCATGCTTAACTTTGGAGTTCTTTCCAAATGGGCTCCCGGAAAAGAAGGAATTCCTTATAGATATGAGTAGTCTAGCATCCCTATTAAGCCAGGCTATCACAGCCCCCCTCCCCCTGGGCGCGCCCTGATGCCTTGTGGGGACCCTGGCTGGCCTCTGGCCCCCTCCTTCTGCTATATAAGGTCATTTGCCCTAAAAAAATTATAGAGAAGACTTTCGGGATGAAGCGCCGCCGTCTCGAGGCGGAACCTGGGCAAGAGCTATTTTGCTCTCCGGCGGAGCGATTCCGCTGGGGATACTTCCGTCCGGGAGGGGGAAATCGAAGCCATCGACATCACCAACGATCCTCTCATCGTGAGAGGACCAATCTTCATCAATATCTTCACCAGCACCATCTCATCTCAAACCCTAGTTCATCTCTTGTATTCAATCTTTGTCTCAAAACCTCAGATTGGTACCTGTGGGTTGCTAGTAGTGCTGATTACATATTGTAGTTGATGCTAGTTGGTTTATTTGGTGGAAGATTATATGTTCACATCCTTAATGCTATTCAATACCCCTCTGATCTTGAACATGAATATGATTTGTGAGTAGTTACTTTTGTTCTTGAGGACATGGGAGAAATCTTGTCATAAGTAATCATGTGAATTTAGTATTCGTTCGATATTTTGATGATATGTATGTTGTTGCTTCCTTGAGTGGTGTCGTGTGAACGTCGACTACATGACACTTCACCATCTTCGGGCCTAAGGGAAGGCATTGTGGAGTAGTAATTAGATGATGGGTTGCTAGAGTGACAGAAGCTTAAACCCCTAATTTATGCGCTATTCCGTAAGGGGCTGATTTGGATCCATATGTTTCATGCTATGGTTAGATTTATCTTAATTCTTCTTTCATAGTTGTGGATGCTTGCGAGAGGGGGTAATCATAAGTGGGAGGCTTGTTCAAGTAAGAACAGCACCCAAGCACTGGTCCACCCACATATCAAATTATCAAAGTAGCGAACGCGAATCAAACAAACATGATGAAAGTGACTAGATGGAATTCCCATGTGTCCTCGAGAACGCTTTGCTTATTATACGAGATCATTCCGGCTTGTCCTTTGTTATAAAAAGGATTGGGCCACCTTGCTGCACCTTTGTTACCGTTATTACTTGTTACTTGTTACGAATTGCCTTACTATCAAACTATCTATTACCGATAATTTCAGTGCTTGCAGAGAATACCTTACTAAAAACCGCTTGTCATTTCCTTCTGCTCCTCGTTGGGTTCAACACTCTTACTTATCGAAAGGACTATGATTGATCCCCTATGCTTGTGGGTCATCAGTATCCAGCAACTTCTTCTATAACACATCACCGAAGATCGACTAGAAAATGAGCAACTGGCCTCTGAACTGAACACGCTTCATAATCGCACTCGAATGCTTCATCTTCTCGCTGATGAAAACAAGAAGCGCCTCTGGAAGCTGCTTCAAAAGTTTTTCATCGAGAAGAAACTCACCAACACTAACATCAAGGAGATATATGACTATATTGATCAAGGCTTCAAGGAGGAAGATTTTCAGCAATGCAGTACCCCGTCTCTGCTAGCTCGTGCTCCCTCTTCTGATTTGCTTCGGCTCCGGCTAAAGAAATTGCTCGAGGAATCTGAAGCGACCACTCCGACAGTCAAACCAACCAAAGAAAATCCTATGTCTCACGTTGATCTAGTTGTTGACCTGAATGTACCCGGATCTTCTGCTCAACCACATGTTGTTCCTCCCGAAGGACAAGCAACTGGAAATGAAGATGAAGAAGTTCTCGAAGCACCTGTCACCTCCGAGGACGAAGAACTGGCTTCTGCATCCGAAGGCTCCGGCGCTAACACTTTGGGTAATGCTTCTGATTCGTCTATGCCTCCTGCCTGACTCGTGTTATTCGTCACCTTTTTGCCACTTGTTGGCAAAAAGGGGGAGAATTACATTGAGCTTCTGATAGATTTGCTTGTCTGCCTCTTCTGTTTGGATGTGTTTTATCTCGAGTTTGCAACAATTGCCTTCCATTTTGACTTTTGTTGAGTTCTAAAACTCTCGTAATCTTTTGGTCTCTAATACTAATAACCCCTCCTGCTAAATCATATGTCTCTTGCGAATCTATTTTGTAGGTGGAAATTTTATCAGAAATCTATCGAATGAATGCACTGCACTATTACTGGAAATTATTCTTCAGTGCGATCCATTACCCTTGAAGATTTGAAATGTCTCTCCATCGAATCTATTCTAATACTTGTAGGAAATTGAACTTCATTTCTTATATCCCTGCATACACTTAGGGGGAGCCCATTTAAGCTTCAAGACAAGTAACACTTGTTCACTTTCAATGTCTTCTATTCACTTATGTATCCTTACTTCGATAATTATCTGTTTTGTCAACAATCGACCAAAAAGGGGGAGATTGTTGGAGCAACAATTTGTCTCCTTGTGTTTTGGAGATTGTTGTCATAAACAGTGTGGGACTAATGTGTTTGCTAGTACGATAACCCACAAGTATAGGGGACTGATGTCTACTACACAACTTATTCTTATAGACTCGTGTTGGGCTTCCAAGCGTAGAGTTTTGTAGGACAGTAGCAATTTTCCCTCAAGTGGATGACCTAAGGTTTATCAATCCGTAGGAGGCGTAGGATGAAGATGGTCTCTCTCAAACAACCCTGCAATCAAATACAAGAAATCTCTTGTGTCCCCAACACACCCAATACAATGGTAAATTGTATAGGTGCACTAGTTCGGCGAAGAGATGGTGATACAAGTGTAGTATGGATAGTAGATATAGGTTTTTGTAATCTGAAAATAAAAAAACAGCAAGGTAGTAAGTGACAAAACGGAGCACAAACGGTATTGCAATGCTTAGAAATAAGCCCTAGGGTTCATACTTTCACTAGTGCAATCTCTCAATAGTGCTAACATAGTTGAATCATATAACAATCCCTCAACGTGCGATAAAGAATCACTCCAAAGTTCCTATTCGCGGAGAACATAAGATAGAAATTGTTGTAGGGTACGAAACCACCTCAAAGTTATCTTTTTCGATCAATCTATTGAGCCAACCCTATAAGTGTCACGAACAGCCCTAGAGTTCGTACTAAAATAACACCATATGATACACATCAACCAACTCTAATGTCACCTAGATACTCCAATGTCACCACAAGTATCCGTGAGTTGATTATTCGATATGCATCAAACAACTTCAGATTCA
This sequence comes from Elymus sibiricus, assembly GCA_039707655.1. Taxonomy (NCBI): domain Eukaryota; kingdom Viridiplantae; phylum Streptophyta; class Magnoliopsida; order Poales; family Poaceae; genus Elymus; species Elymus sibiricus. The sequence continues at coordinate 126,033,316 of CM077668.1, forward strand.
TAATATTCAATCCAACACAAAGAACTTCAAAGAGTGCCCCAAGATTTCTACCGGAGAAAGTAGGACGAAAACGTGCATCAACCCCTATGCATAGATTACCCCAATGTCACCTCGGGAATCCGCGAGTTGAGTGCCAAAACATATATCAAGTGAATCAATATAATACCCCATTGTCACCACGGGTATTCATATGCAAGACATACATCAAGTGTTCTCAAATCCATAAAACTATTCAATCCGATAATAGTGAAACCTCAAAGGTAAAAACTCAATTCATCACAACAAGATAGAGAGGGAGAAATACCATATGATCCAACTATATTAACAAAGCTCGCGGTACATCAAGATCGTGCCAAATCAAGAACACGAGAGAGAGAGAGATCAAACACATAGCTACTAGTACACACCCTCAGTCCCGAGGGTGAAATACTCCCTCCTCGTCATGGAGACCGCCAGGATGATGAAGATGGCCTCCGGTGATGATTCCCCCTCTGGCAGGGTGCCGAAAAAGGGCTACAGATGGGATCTCCTTGGTACAGAGGCTTGCGGTGGCGGAGTCGAAGTTCTAGGGTTATTTCTGGGGGTTTTGGTATTTATAAGAATTTTTGGCGTTGGAATCACGCGAAGAAGGGCCACAGGGGGCCCACAACGCACCAGGGCGCGCCTGGGGGGGTGGCGCGCCCAGGTGGCTTGTGGGGCCCCTGTGGATCTTCTGCTATTCCCCCGAAGTTTCCTAGGTCTGTTTCCTTCCAGAAAAAATCGTCAAAAAGTTTCACTGCATTTGGACTTCATTTGATATGGATTTTCTGGAAAACCAAAAACAAGCAGAAAACAGCAACTGGCACTGGGCACTAGGTCAATATGTTAGTCCATGAAAATCATATAAAATCCATATAAAAGTGCACCAAAATCATACAAAACTATAATAAACATGGCATGAATACTTCATAAATTATAGATACGTTGGAGCGTCTTTCTTCGACAATTATCGGTATGCCTCGGTTTTCGTTTTGTTCACATGATATGCGTAAATTCTTGGAGCGTCTTTTGTGTTTATTTTTCCTTTTTCTTTTATGCACCATGCTGGTATGAGATAGTCCTTGGTTGATTTATAGAATTCTCTATGCACTTCACTTATATCTTTTGATTATGGCTTTATAGAATGCTTCATGTGCTTCGCTTATATCATTTGAAGTTTGGATGCCTGTTTCTCTACATATAGAAAACCGTTATTTCTAGAATGCTCTTTTGATTCACTTATATTTATTAGAGCATGGTATTTTGTAGAAAGAATTAAACTCTCATGCTTCACTTATATCTATTTAGAGAGTCAACAGGAATTGGTCATTCACATGGTTAGTCATGAAATCCTACATAAAACTTGTAGATCACTGAATATGATAAGTTTGATTCCTTGCAATAGTTTTGCGATATTGAGATGGTAATATGTGGGAGGTACTAGTGAATAATTGTGGTTTCGTAAGAATATTGGTGTTAAGGTTTGTGATTCCCGAAGCATGCACGTATAGTCTTTAGTTATGCTAAGAAGTTGGAGCATGATTTATTATTGAGTGTCTTCCTTTGCGTGGAGGTCGGGGGCGCGCGATGGTTAACTCCTACCAACCTCCCCCCTAGGGGAATGCATAGTAGTACTTTGCTTCGAGGGCTAATAGACTTTCACAATAAGTATGTGAGTTCTTTATGACTAATGTGAGTCCATGGATTATACGCACACTCACCTTTCCGCAATTTGCTAGCCTCTTCGGTACCGTGCATTGCCCTTTCTCACCTCGAGAGTTGGTGCAAACTTCACCGGTGCATCCAAACCCCGTGATTTGTGATGTCTACTACACAACTTATTCTTGTAGACTCGTGTTGGGCCTCCAAGCGCAGAGTTTTGTAGGACAGTAGCAATTTTCCCTCAAGTGGATGACCTAAGGTTTATCAATCCATGGGAGGCGTAGGATTAAGATGGTCTCTCTCAAACAACCCTGCAATCAAATACAAGAAATCTCTTGTGTCCCCAACACACCCAATACAATGGCAAATTGTATAGGTGCACTAGTTCGGCGAAGAGATGGTGATACAAGTGTAGTATGGATAGTAGAAATATATTTTTATAATCTGAATAAATAAAAACAGCAAGGTAGCAAACGATAAAAGTGAGCACAAATGGTATTGCAATGCTTAAAAACAAGGTCTTGGGTTCATACTTTCACTAGTGCAATCTCTCAACAATGCTAACATAATTGAATCATATAACAATCCCTCAACGTGCGACAAAGAATCACTCCAAAGTTCCTATTAGCGAAGAACATAAGATAGAAATTGTTGTAGGGTACGAAACCACCACAAAGTTATTCTTTCCGATCAATCTATTGAGCTATTCCTATAAGTGTCACAAACAGCCCTAGAGTTCGTACTAAAATAACACCATATGATACGCATCAACCAACTCTAATGTCACCTAGATACTCCAATGTCACCACAATTATCCGTGAGTTGATTATACGATATGCATCAAACAACTTCAGATTCATAATATTCAATCCAACACAAAGAACTTCAAAGAGTGCCCCAAGATTTCTACCAGAGAAAGTAGGACAAAAACGTGCATCAACCCCTATGCATAGATTACCCCAATGTCACCTCGGGAATCCACGAGTTGAGTGCCAAAACATATATCAAGTGAATCAATATAATACCCCATTGTCACCATGGGTATTCATATACAAGACATACATCAAGTGTTCTCAAATCCATAAAAATATTCAATCCAATAATAGTGAAACCTCAAAGGTAAAAACTCAATTCATCACAACAAGATAGAGAGGGAGAAACACCATATGATCCAACTATATTAACAAAGCTCGCGGTACATCAAGATCGTGCCAAATCAAGAACATGAGAGAGAGATCAAACACATAGCTACTAGTACATACCCTCAGCCCCGAGGGTGAACTACTCCCTCCTCGTCATGGAGACCGCCGGGATGATGAAGATGGCCTCCGGTGATGATTTCCCCCTCCGACAGGGTGCCGGAAAAGGGCTGTAGATGAGATCATGGAGGTACAGAGGCTTGCGGCTGCGGAGTCGAAGTTCTAGGGTTATTTCTAGGGGTTTCTCTATTTATAAGAATTTTTGGCGTTGGAATCACGCGAAGAGCGGCCACATGGGGCCCACGAGGCACCAGGGCGCGCCCAGGTGGCTTGTGCGGCCCCTGTGGGTCTTCTGCTGCTCCCCCGAAACTTCCTGGGTCTGTTTCCTTTCAGAAAAAATCGTCAAAAAGTTTCGCTACATTTGGACTTCATTTGATATGGATTTTCTGGAAAACCAAAAACAAGCAGAAAACAGCAACTAGCACTGGGCACTAGGTCAATATGTTAGTCCATAAAAATCATATAAAGGCCATATAAAAGTGCACCAAAATCATACAAAACTATAATAAACATGGCATGAATACTTCATAAATTATAGATACGTTGGAGATGTATCAGCATCCCCAAGCTTAATTACTACTCGTCCTCGAGTAGGTAAATGATAAAAGAAATAATTTATGAAGTGTGAATGGTAGCATAGTGCATAAGTTTGATCAATGATAATTTCAATCACTTTTCCGAGCATCATGATAGCAAATTTTTCTCATAAAACTCATCAAGATAAAGTAGCAATCAATTCACATGTTATGGTTCAAACAATGCATTCTCTTGAAACTTAACAACCTATGTTCTTAGTCACCAAACAATTGCAATTCAACTTATCTTCAACAAAGTCTAAGTAAGAGCTCCACATACTCAATTATCATTTAGTCTTCTATGATTGCTAGTACTCAAAGTATATTTTTAGAACAAATAGCATCCATCGAACACAGAGAAAGATAGGGGCTTAATGTTTTGCCTCCCAACTTATTTATCATAGAGATAATTGTCGACAATAATAATTCATGATCAAATTTATTTGATTGGCCATATGTGCCTGGATCTTTCCCCACCACATGATGCTTGCCAACTAGAGAATAATTGAGGTTGAAATGAGAAGTAATACTATTAACTCTTGCATAAAAGTAAATACATAAAGTAAAAGATAGGCCCTTAGCAGAGGGAAGCAGAGGTTGTCATGCGCTTTTGATTTTTGGATGTGCAAGCCCTTAATGCAAAGGAACGTCACGTTATATTGCCCCTTATGATGGCAACCTTTATTATGCAGTCCGTCACTTTTATTTCTTTACCATCACAAGTTCGTACAACGCTTATTTTCCCTTGCAATAAAAGATCATACATATTTTAGGAACAATTTTTATTGCTTTTTGCACCGATGACAACTTAATTGAAGGATCTTATTCAATCCATAGGTAGATATGGTGGACACTCATGGGAAGAAACTGGGTTTAAGGGTTTTTGGATGCACAAGTAGTATCTCTACTTAGTACAAATTTTTGGCTAGCAAAAGATTCTAAGCAAGCACCACATGTTGGAGGATTCATAACAATATAACTTCTATGCAAATATACCCAAACATAACTCATTACGTTGTCTTCCTTGTCCAACTTCAACTAATTTGCTCAAGTTTGAAAATAATTAATGGGTATTCACAATCATAAAAGATGTCCAAGATAATATATTTATATGTGAATGTTCTCTTCCTTATACTAATCATTCATGAATTGCTTGTATGACTAATATTGTGATTGTCAAACTTCAATAGATTTTGCTTTCTAAACCCAATGTGAAGCTACTACTAGGTATGAGACTAGTATATGAAGCACATATAATTTCAACTTTATGATATTCAACTCATTCAATAATTTACTCTTAGGATATAAGTGAAGAACGAGAGTAAATGACAAACTACTCCAAAAAGATATAAGTGAAGATCAAATGAGTAGTTAAGTAAATAGGTAGCTATGTGAGGACTCTCTCTCATTTAAAAATTACAGATCTTAAGTATTTTATTCAAATAGCAAAGAAAACAAAATAAAATGACATTCCAAGAATAGCACATATCATGTGAAGAAGCAAAAACTTAGGCTCAACCAAAATTGATCGATAGTTGTTGAAGAAGAAAGGTGGGATGCCTACTGGGGCATCCCCAAGCTTAGATGCTTGAGACTTCTTGAAATATTAACTTGGGATGCCTTGGGAATCCCCAAGCTTGAGCTCTTGTGTCTCCTTAATTCCTCTCATATCATGGTTTCTCTAAATCTTAAAAACTTAATCCACATAAAACTCAACAAGAACTTGTGAGATAAGTTAGTATAAATCAATGCAAAACCTTATCATTATCTACTGTACAAAATCACTAAAATTATAATTTAACATTGCAAACTAAATGCCTCTGCATATTTAATACTCCTATCCTCAAATAGAATCATTAAACAAGCAAACATATGCAAACAATGCAACTATAGCAGCAATCTGCCAAAACAGAACAGTCTGTAAAGGGGGATTTAAAATTCATACTTCCCTAACTCCAAAAATTCTGAAAACCACATGACAGATAACTCATGCATGCTTACTGTGTAAAAATTTCAGATTTTTATCATGTTCTGACTATTCAGGAATATTCTGGACATAACAGAAAACTTTCTGTTTTCAAACAGCAACACATAAACTTGCAAACTGAGTATGGTAAAGGCTATACTTGGCATTTTATTGAAATAAAAGATACAAAACATTATTATAAATAACAGCAAGCAAATCCAACTAAAATAAAATGACGCTCCAAGCAAAACACATATCATGTGCCGAATAAAAATATAGCTCCAAGTAAGGTTACCGATAATGTTGAAGACGAAAGAGGGGATGCCTTCCGAGGCATCCCCAAGCTTAGTTGCTTGGGTCTTCCTTAAATATTACCTTGGGGTGCCTTGGGCATTCCCAAGCTTAGGGTCTTGCCACTCCTTATTCTCCTCAATTCGATATCTCTCCCAAAACTTGAAAACTTCAATCACACAAAACTTAACGGAACTTGTGAGATAGGTTAGTATGATAAAAATAAATCATCCACTTAGGTACTGTCAAGACAAGATTCATAATTGTTCTAATATAATTCCTACTGTAGTCTATCATTTCCACAATTTATATTGCTCAATATAAGCTATGGAAACACTAAAACAAGCAAACTATGCATCGAAAACGGAATCTGTCAAAAGCAGAACAGCATGTAGTGAGCGATTTAAAAACCATACTTATGTACCTCCAAAAATTCTGAAACATTAGTAAAACATAAAAAAATTGTATCCCAATAATCTGTAAAAATTTCATAATTTTCTCATGCTCCAGTACAGAATAGAAATTCCAGCACTGGACGCAAAAGTTTCTGTTTTTGCACAGAATCAAATCAACAAGCATCCACACTATCCCAAAGGCTTTACTTGGCACATTATTGAAATAAAACATATAAAAAATGATTACTACAGTAGCTTAATCATGTGAACAGAAAAAAAACAGTAGGGATAAATATTGGGTTGTCTCCCAACAAGCGCTTTTCTTTAAAGCCTTTTTAGCTAGGCATGATGATTTCAATGATGCTCACATAAAAGTAAAGAATTGAAACATAACGGGAGCATCATGAAGCATATAACTAGCACATTTAAGTCTAACCCACTTCCTATGCATAAGGATTTTGTGAGCAAAGAACTTATGGGAGCAAGAATCAACTAGCACAGGAAAGCAGAACAAGCATGACTTCAACATTTTCAACACATAGAGAGGAAACTTGATATTATTGAGATATGTAAAAGAATATGATCCTCTCTCATAATAATTTTCAGTAGAATCATGAATGAATTCAATAATATAGCTATCACATAAAGCATTCTTTTCATGATCTACGAGCATAGAATTTTTACTACTCTCCACATAAGCAAAGTTGTTCTCATTCATAATAGTGGGAGCAAACTCAACAAAATAACTCTCATGAGATACTTGATTGGCATAATCCAATTGAAAATTAAAATCATGATGACAAGTTTCATAGTTATCATTATTCCTTATAGCATACATCTCATCACAATAATCATCATAGATAGCAACTTTGTTGTCATAATCAATTGAAACCTCTTCCAAAATAGTGGAATCATCATTAAATAAAGTCATGACCTCTCCAAATCCACTTTCATCATTATTACAATAAGATTCAACACCCTCCAAAATAGTGGGATCACTAGTACCTAGAGTTGACACTCTTCCAAACCCACTTTCATCAATATAATCATCATAAATAGGAGGCATGCTATCATCATAATGAATTTTCTCATCAAAACTTGGGGGACTAAAAATATCATCTTCATCAAACATAGCATCCCCAAGCTTATGTCTTTGCATATCATTAGCATCATGGATATTCGTAGAATTCATAATAACAACATTGCAATCATGCTCATCATTCAAGGAACTCACATTAAACATTTTATTAAATTCTTCCACTAATAATTTAGCACAATTTTCGGAATCCTTATTTTCAAGAAAGATATCATATAGATGAAGCATGTGAGGCAACCTCAATTCCATTTTTTTTGTAGTTTTCTTTTATAAAACCAAACTAGTGATAAAACAAGAAACTCAAAGATTCGATTGCAAAATCTAAAGATATACCATCAAGCACTCACCTCCCCGACAACGGCGCCAGAAAAGAGCTTGATGTCTACTACACAACTTATTCTTGTAGACTCGTGTTGGGCCTCCAAGCGCAGAGTTTTGTAGGACAGTAGCAATTTTCCATCAAGTGGATGACCTAAGGTTTATCAATTCGTGGGAGGCGTAGGATGAATATGGTCTCTCTCAAACAACCCTGCAATCAAATACAAGAAATCTCTTGTGTCCCCAACACACCCAATACAATGGCAAATTGTATAGGTGCACTAGTTCGGCGAAGAGATGGTGATACAAGTGTAGTATGGATAGTAGAAATATATTTTTATAATCTGAATAAATAAAAACAGCAAGGTAGCAAATGATAAAAGTGAGCACAAACGGTATTGCAATGCTTAAAAACAAGGCCTAGGGTTCATACTTTCACTAGTGCAATCTCTCAACAATGCTAACATAATTGAATTATATAACAATCCCTCAACGTGCGACAAAGAATCACTCCAAAGTTCCTATTAGCGGAGAACATAAGATAGAAATTGTTGTAGGGTATGAAACCACCTCAAAGTTATTCTTTCCGATCAATCTATTGAGCTATTCCTATAAGTGTCACAAACAGCCCTAGAATTCGTACTAAAATAATACCATATGATACGCATCAACCAACTCTAATGTCACATAGATACTCCAATGTCACCACAACTATCCGTGAGTTGATTATACAATATGCACCAAACAACTTCAGATTCATAATATTCAATCCAACACAAAGAACTTCAAAGAGTGCCCCAAGATTTCTACCGGAGAAAGTAGGACAAAAACGTGCATCAACCCCTATGCATAGATTACCCCAATGTCACCCCGGGAATCCGCGAGTTGAGTGCCAAAACATATATCAAGAGAATCAATATAATACCCCATTGTCACCAAGGATATTCATAGGCAAGACATACATCAAGTGTTCTCAAATCCATAAAAAAATTCAATCCGATAATAGTGAAACCTCAAAGATAAAAACTCAATTCATGACAACAAGATAGAGAGGGAGAAACACCATATGATCCAACTATATTAACAAAGCTCGCGGTACATCAAGATCATGCCAAATCAAGAACACGAGAGAGAGAGAGAGATCAAACACATAGCTACTAGTACATACCCTCAGCCCGAGGGTGAAATACTCCCTCCTCGTCATGGAGACCGCCGGGATGATGAAGATGGCCTCCGGTGATGATTTCCCCCTCCGACAGGGTGCCGGAAAAGGGCTGTAGATGAGATCGTGGAGGTATAGAGGCTTGCGGTGGTGGAGTCGAAGTTCTAGGATTAGTTCTGGGGGTTTCTCTATTTATAAGAATTTTTGGCATTCGAATCACGCGAAGAGGGGCCACAGGGGGGCCATGAGGCACCAGGGCGCGCCCAGGTGGCTTGTGGGGCCCCTGTGGGTCTTCTGCAGCTCCCCCGAAGCTTCCTGGGTCTGTTTCCTTCCAGAAAAAATCGTCAAAAATTTTCGCTGCATTTGGACTTCATTTGATATGGATTTTCTGGAAAACCAAAAACAAGCAGAAAACAGCAACTGGCACTGGGCACGAGGTCAATATGTTAGTCCATAAAAATCATATAAAAGCCATATAAAAGTGCACCAAAATCATACAAAACTATAATAAACATGGCAAGAATACTTCATAAATTATAGATACGTTGGAGACGTATCAATATGATACTCTCTATCACACATAAGCCTCCTTATATCTTCCTGAAAACCGCCACCATACCTACCTATTATGTCATTTCCATAGCCATTCCAAGATATATTGCCATGCAACCTCCATCATCATCATATACATGACTTGAGAATTTATTGTCATATTGCTTTGCATGATCGTAAGATAGCTAGCATGATATTTTCATGGCTTGTCCGTGTTTTGGTATCTTTGCTATGCTAGATCATTGCACATCCTGGTACACTGCCAGAGGCATTCATATAGAGTCATCTTGTATAGTTTTTATCGAGTTGTAATATCAAGTTGTAAGTAAACAAAAGTGTGATGATCATCATTATTAGAGCATTGTCCCAGTGAGGAAAGGATGATGGAGACCACGATTCCCCCACAAGTCGGGATGAGACTCCGGATAAAAAATAAAAAATAAAAAATAAAAGAGGCTAAAAAGTGCCCATCAAAAAGAAAAAGAAAAAATGAAGAAAAAAATGAAGAAAAAATGAGAGAAAAAGAGAGAAGAGGCAACGTTATTATCCTTTTACCACACTTGTGCTTTAGAGTAGCACCATGTTCTTCATATAGAGAGTCTTCATGATTTGTCACTTTCATATACTAGTGGGAATTTTACATTATAGAACTTGGCTTGTATATTCCGATGATGGGCTTCCTCAAATGCCCGAGGTATTCATGAGCAAGCAAGTTGGATGCACACCCACTTAGTTTTCAGTTTGAGCTTTCATACACTTATAGCTCTTAGTGCATCCGTTGCATGGCAATCCCTACTCCTCGCATTGATATCGATTGATGGGCATCTCCATAGCCCATTGATCCGCCTAGTTTATGCGAGACTTTCTCGCTTTTTGACTTCTCCTTGTTGATCCCTACCACCGCATTATATTCCACCTATAGTGCTATGTCCATGGCTCACGCTCAAGTATTGCGTGGGGGTTGAAAAAGCTGAAGCGCGTTAAAAAGTATGAACCAATTGCTCGGCTGACACAGGGGTTGTACATGATTTATATTTTGTGTTAAGAAGATGGAGCATGACAAGGCTATATGATTTTGTAGGGATAGCGTTCTTTAGCATCTTTATTCTGAAAGGCATGATTGTTTGTTGGTATGCCTGAGTATTTATGTCTTTATATCAAATGATAGACTATTACCTTGAATCACTCGTATCTTAATATTCATGCCATGACTAGATTACATGATTAAGATTATGCTAGGTAGCATTCCACATCAAAAATTATCTTTTTATCATTTACCTACACGAGGACGAGCAGGAATTAAGCTTGGGGATGCTGATACGTCTCCATCGTATCTATAATTTTTGATTGTTTCATGCCAATATTCTACAACTTTCATATACTTTTGGCAACATTTTATATTATTTTTGCGATTAACATATTGATCCAGTGCCTTGTGCCAGTTCCTGTTTGTTGCATGTTTTTTTTGTTTCGCAGAAAATCCATATCAAACGAAGTCCAAACGCGATAAAAAGTTACGGAGATTTATTTTGGAATATATGTTATTTTTGGGAAAAAGAATCAACGCGAGACGATGTCCGAGGGGCCCAGAAGCTCAGAGGGCGCGGCCCCCTACCCTGGCCGTGCCCAGCAGGCTTGTGGCTACCCCCTAAGGTGGTTGGGGCCCTTCTTTCGCCGGAAGAAAGATAATTTTCGGAAAAAAAATCCCCTCAAGCCCAATCGGAGTTATGGATCTCCGGGAATATAAGAAATGGTGAAGGGCTAGAAAAGAGGAACGCGAAACAGAAGAGAAACAGAGAGAGAGATCCAATCTCGGAGGGGCTCCTGCCCTCCGAGAGACATGGCGGCCATGGACTAGAGGGGAAACTCTCCTCCCATCTAGGGGGGAGGCCAAGCAAGAAGAAGAAGGAGGGGGCTCTCTCCCCCTCTCTTCTGGTGGCACCGGAGCGCCGCCGGGGGAACCATCGTGACGGCGATCTACACCAACAACTTCGCTGCCGTCATCACCAACTCTTTCCCCCTCTATGCAGCGGTGTAACCTCTATATTCCCGCTGTAATTCTCTACTTGAACATGGTGCTTAATGCTACATATTATTATCCAATGATGTGTGGCCATCCTATGATATTTGAGTAGATTATTTTTGTCCTACGGGTTAATTGTGGTATTGTGTGATTGATATGAGTTGTATGTTAATATGGTGTTGTCCTATGACGCCCTCCGTGTCGCGCAAGCGTGAGGGATTCTTGTTGTAGGGTTTTGCAATACGTTCATGATTTGCTTATAGTGGGTGGCTAGAGTGACAGAAGCTTACACGCGAGTAAGGGGGTTGTTGTGTATGGGAGCAAAGGGGACTTGTTACTTAATGCTATGGTTGGGTTTTACCTTAATGATCTTTAGTAGTTGCGGATGCTTGCTAGAGTTCCAATCATAAGTGCATATGATCCAAGTACGGAAAGTATGTTAGTGTATGCCTCTTCCTCATTGCATATGATAAGAATCTATTGTGTTATATTCAATTGCCTATGGACAATCTTTCTCTTTGTATTACAAAAAGCTCTCTACTAAAAAAACTAACTTTTATTATCTTGCAAATTACTCATAGTTTTATTCCCACTAAGTACTTCTAGTTTTATTCTTGCAAACTTATCCTTACACCTACAAAGTAGTTTTATTCTTGCTCTAAGTAAAGCGAACGTTAAGTGTGCGTAGAGTTGTATCGGTGGTCGATAGAATTTGAAGGGAATATTAATTCTACCTTTAGCTCCTCGTTGGGTTTGACACTCTTATTTATCGAAAAATCTACAATTGATCCCCTATACTTGTGGGTTATCAGGCACCATAGGACAGCACCATATTAACATACAACTCATATCAATCACACCATACCACAATTAACCCGTAGGACAAAACAAGTCTACTCAAACATCATAGGATGGCAACACATCATTGGATAATATTATGTGGCATAAAGCACCATGTTCAAGTAAAACAGCGGGAAAAGAGAGGTTACACCGCTGCAAGGAGAGGGAGAGAGTTGGTGATGACGGCGGCGAAGTTGTTGGTGTAGATCGCTGTCACGATGGTTCCCCCGGCGGCACTCCGGCGCCATCGGGAGAGAGGGGGAGAGGTATCCCCTCCTTCTTCGTCTTCCTTGGCCTTCCCCCTAGATGGGAGAAGGTTTCCCCCTCTGGTCCTTGGCCGCCATGGCCCCCGAGGGGCAGGAGCCCCCCTAGATTGGATCTCTCTCTGTTTTTACTGGCCGAACACCGTTTCTTAAATATACGGAGATCCGTAACTCCGATTGGGCTGAAATTTTGAGGGCATTTTTATCCAAATATTAGCTTCCTTGCGGCTGAAGGACACCCGCCAACCGACCTTCAAGGTGGCCACAAGCCTACCTGGCGCGCCCCAGGGTAGGGGGCACGCCGTGTGAGCTTGTGGGGCCTGTGGGCCACCCCTTCTATGGATTCTTGTGCCAAAAAATCCCATATATTCCATAAAAAAAATCTTCATAAACTTTTATCGCGTTTGGACTTTGTTTGATATGGATTTTCTGTGAAATACAAAAACATGCAAAAAATAGGAACTAGCACTGGGCACTAGATCAATATGTTTGTCCTAAAAATAATATAAATTGTTGCCAAAAGTATGTGAAAGTTGTAAACTAATGGCATCAAACAATTAGAAATTATAGATACAACGGAGACATATCAGCATCCCCAGGCTTAATTCCTGCTCGTCCTCGAGTAGGTAAATGATAAAACAAAGATAATGTTTTATGTGGAATGCTACCTAGCACAATCTTGATCAAATAGTATAATCATGACATGAATATTAAGATACGAGTGATCAAGGCAATAGTCTATCATTTGACATAAAGACATCAATACTCAGGTGTACTAACAAACAATCATGCCCTTCGAAATAAAAAATGCTAGAGAATGCTATCCCTACAAAATCATATAGCTTAGCCTGCTTAGTCTTCCTAGCATAAAGTATAAATCATGAGCACCCCGGTGCCAAACCAAGCAATTGTATCATACATTTTCTCGCTTCGGCTTTTTCAACTTCACTCAATACATGAGCGTGAGCCATTGACTTAACACTTTGGATGGCAAAGAGAATGATGATTGGGGTTTGTAAGGGAAGACAAAAATATAAGAAAGTCTCACATCAACGCGGCTGATCGTTAGGCAATGGAGATGCCTTACAATCGATTTTAATGTGAGGAGTAGGGATTGCCATGCAACAGATATACTAGAGCTATAAGTGTATGAAAGCTCCCTATGAAACTAAGTGGGTGTGCATCCAACTTGCTTGCTCATGAAGACCTCGAGCATTTGAGGAAGCTCGTCATCGGAATATACAAGCCAAGTTCTATAATGTAAAATTCACACTAGTATATGAAAGTGACAAATCATGGGGACTCTCTATATGAAGAACATGGTGCTACTTTGAAGCACAAGTGTTGTAAAACGATAGTAGCATGCCCCTTCTCTCTTTTTCTCATATTTTTTGTTTTCTCTTTCTTATGGGCTCTTTTTGGCCATTTTTTAGAATAGTCTCATGGACCTCATCCCTACTTTTTTGAGAACTCATAAGTCTCCACCATTATTTTCCACACTGGGGCAATGCTCTAATAATGATGATCATCACACTTTTATTTACTTACAACTCGATAAACTGAAAAAGATGACTACATATGAATGCCTCTGCCAGTGTACCAGGATGTGCAATGATCTAGTGTAACATATATATCAATGATTAACAGTGGCTTTGCCACAAATATCATGTCAGCTATATGATCATGCAAAGCAATATGGCAATGAACTCAAGTCATGTAATGAATAGAAACAGTGGAAGTTGCATGGCAATATATCTCGGAATGGCTATGGAAATGCCATGATAGGTAGGTATGGTGGCTGTTTTGAGGAAGGATATGGTGAGGCTTATGTGTGATAGAGTGTATCATATCATGGGGTTTGGATGCACCAGCGAAGTTTGCACCAAGTCTCGAGGTGAGAACGGGCAATGCGCGGTACCGAAGAGGCTAGCAAAATATGTATAGGTGGGAGTGCTTAAGTCCACAAACTCACATTAGTCATAAAGAACTCATATACTTATTGTGAAAATTGAATAGCCCTCAAAGCAAAGTACTGCTCGCATGCCCCTAGGGGGGTGGTTGGGAGGAGTTAAGCATCGCGCGCCCCTGATCCGAACAACACAAAGGATTTCAATCAATTATAAATGAGAAAAGTCCACATTTCAACCTCGAACTAACCACTCGGTTTGATTTACAACCCTCATCTTTGAAACCGGTCATATTGCACCCTCATCTTACCACAAAGTTCAAAACACAACCCTGGTTTTGTTTTTGGTATGCTCAACCGGTTTTGACCAGGCCAAAACCGAGACCAGGGTTGTGTTTTGAACTTTGTGGTAAGTTGAGGGTGCAATACGACCTGTTTCAAAGATGAGGGTTGTAAATCAAACCAAGTGGTTAGTTCAGGGTTGAAATATGGACTTTTCTCATTATAAATTATGCTCCAACTTCATCGCAAAACTAGAGGCTATACGTGCATGCTTCGGGAATCACAAACTTTATCATCGATATTTTTACTAAACCATGATTACCAACTAATGCACCCACATATTACCATCTTAATATCGCAAAACTATTGCAGGGAATCAAACTTATAACATTAAGTGATCCACAAGTTTTATGCAAGATTTTATGACTAACCATGTGAATGACCCATTCCTGTTAACTCTCTAAACAGATATAAGTGAAGCATGAGAGTTTAATTCTTTCTACATTAGACTAGGACAAGCTCTAACAAATACAAGTGAAGCAAAAGAGCATTCTACAAATAACGGTGTTCCAATGTAGAGAAACGAGCATCCAAACTTCAAAAGATATAAGTGAAGCACATGAAACGTTCTATAAAGCCATACTCAAAAGATATAAGCGAAATGCAAAGAGCATTCTATAAATCAAACTGAGGACTATCTTATACCAGCATGGTGCATCAAAGAAAAGGGAAAAACAAACACAAAAGATGCTCCAAGAATTTACGCATATCATGTGAACAAAACAAAAACCAAGACATACCGATAATTGTCGAGGAAGAAAGATGGGATGCCTTCCGGGGCATCCCCATGCTTGGAAGCTCGAGTCTCCTTGAATATTTACTTGGGGTGCCTTGGGAATCCCCAAGCTTGAACTCTTGCCTATCCTTATTCTTCTCATATCAATATCTCCTCGGCCTTCGAACACTTCATCCATACAAAACTTAACCGAACTTTTATTAGAGGGGTTAGTACATATAACATCAAATCCCATCATGTCTTGCTGTAACAATATTGTATAATTATAATCCAACTTTAACTATTGTATGCTAACACAATTCTAATGCTCCCACATCAATGGGGCTTGCCAAAATTGCAAACAAAAGCAGATAAAGAAACTATAACAACAATCCGTGAAAACAGGACAGTCTATAAATATACAGATGGTACTTATACTTCTGTAACTCAAACAATTATGAAACATTAGGACATAATAAACAATTCGTATAGCAGTACTTTGTAAAAATGTCAGAATTTTTGCATGTTCCAGTAAATATGTAAATTCGAATACTACAACAAAAGTTTCTGTTTTTGCACTGCACATACCAAACAAGCAATTTAAACACCCTAAAGGTAAATCTTGGCACATTATTTTTATAATACAATGGATTTGTACAAGTGGATAATTATTTTTGTTGAAAAGTTTCTGTAATTCAAGATTCACAAAGTTCCATGGGCATGAACAAAGTTCAAAGCTAGCCCCCACTTCCACATTGCTCATCTGTCTCACTTTCACTTTTCTTTTTGAAAAGTTTTAGGTTCCTCTCTATATTTTTTTTGTTTTTAATATTTTAACAAGCGCACAACAGAATAAAATGACTCTCTAAAACTTCCGGGTTGTCTCCTAGGCAGCGCTTTCTTTAAAGCCACTAAGCTAGGCATACAATGCTCAAGTAATTGATTCACCCGGATCCCAAGGTATATCGAAGCCAATTTTAATTAACAATTATTTTTAATTTAGTAGTGAGCAAAAAGCAACATATATCATAGAACAACGGAGTCTAACTCTCTTCCCATGCATCAGCATGTCATAAAAGAACAATTCATGCACACAAAATAAAGGCCGATACATAGCATAAACAATTTCTTGCAATTTTATCGCATTACAAACATAGAGAGGTGGAGATGTGGTTCCTCTCTCATAATAATTGCCAGTAGGAGCAGCAAGCACATGCATATTATATCCATCAAAATCATCATGTGTAATAAGAAAACGCAACCCATCAATATAATCCTTAATAAGCGCAAACTTCTCCGATATAGTGTAGTTGGGAGAATTCAGAAATATAATAGGACTATCAAGTGTGGGTGCAATAGCAACAATTTCATTTTTAACATAAGGAACTATAGCAAGTTCATCTCCATAAGCATCATTCATATTGGCATCATGGCCATAAGCATAGCAAGCATCAAGTTCATCAAAAAGGGATATTTCAAACGAATCCAAGTGATCATAGCATTCATCCTTCGGTAAGCACGAAGGGAAATTAAACAATATATGATTTAAAGAGTTACTCTCATTAGAAGGTGGGCACGGGTAATCAATCCGCTCTTCCTCCTTTTGTTCTTCGATCTCCTCCTCACCTTTTTCATCAAATGAGCTCACAGTTTCATCAATTTCTTCTTCCATAGATTCCTGCAAAATATTAGTCTCTTCTTGGACAACAGAGACTTTCTCAATAAATTCATTAATATCGGCATTGTATTTATAATTCTCATAGCAATATTTAAGTATAGCATAATTTTCAGATCTGTAAAGAGCATCATCACAGTTTTCATACTTTTCAAACAAAGATTCAATTTCATAAGCACAATTAAAAGCAACAAATTCTTCTATTTGTTCCACATGATAGTAATCATATACACCATTAGTATAAGAAGCCAAGGTTTCATTACCATTAAATTCACATTGAAAGCGAAGGTGTGGAGCCTCCATCTTAGATCAACAAGTATAATCGTACCTTAAGCACAAATTCCAAGCATACCAACGCAAAATTTTCATTTGATCCCATAAGTGTTTCCCTTTTTGAGACAAGCGATAATCCCTAAAGTATTCCCGGTGATCCAAAGTGTCTCCCATTATCATGTTGAATGGGGATTTATGAGGATCATCAAAGTAGTATTTAATGTTTTCCACATAATCAGCATCGAGGGTTTTAGGAGGTTCCCCATCTCCATGAGTAGCAAGTACAACTAATTTTTTTGGTATTTCGTGTTCCATATCCATAACTAAAGATATAAAACAAACTCAAAACAGAAAATAAAATCTACTTAGAGATAAAGCCAATAAGCGCACATGAGAATATTCACCCCACGCTATTGCTCCCCAGCAACGGCGCCAAAAAAAGGTCTTGATAACCCACAAGTATAGGGTATCGTTTGTAGCCTTTTTCAAGAAGTAAGAGTGTCGAACCCAACAAGGAGCTAAAGGTAGAATTCATATTCTCCCAAGTTCTATCAACCACCGATACAACTCTATGCACACTAACGTTTGCTTTACCTAGAACAAGAATAAAACTTACTTTACTTTGCGAGAATAAAGCTAGGAGTACTTTACGAGATAATAAAAGCTAATTGGTTTTAGTAAAGAGCTTTTGTAGAACAATGAGAAAGATTGTATATAGGTAATTGAATATGACACGCGTGATACTTATTATATGCAATGAGGGAGAGGCATACGCTAACATACTTTCCGTACTTGGATCGTATGTTCTTATGATTGGAACTCTAGCAAGCACCCACAACTATTAAAGATCATTAAGGTAAAACCCCAACCATATCATTAAGTGTAAAGTCCCCTTTACTCCCATGCACAACAACTCCCTTACTCGGGTTTAAGCTTCTGCCACTCTCGCAACTCACTATAAGCGAATCATGAACGTATTGCAACACCCTACAGCAAGAATTCCTACACGTGTGCGCGGCACGGAGGGCACCATAGGACACCACCATATTAACATACAACTCATATCAATCACACCATACCACAATTAACCCATAGGACAAAACAAATCTATTCAAACATCATAGGATGGCAACACATCATTGGATAATTTGTGGCATAAAGCACCATGTTCAAGTAGAGATTGCAGCGGGAAAAGAGAGGTTACACCGTTGCAAGGAGAGGGAGAGAGTTGGTGATGACGGCGGCGAAGTTGTTGGTGTAGATTGCCATCATGATGGTTCCCCCGGCGGCACTTCGGCGCCACCGGGAGAGGGGGGAGAGGTCCCCCGTCCTCTTCTTCTTCCTTGGCCTTCCCCCTAGATGGGACAAGGTTTCACCCTCTGGTCCTTGGCCGCCATGGCCCCAGAGGGGCGGGAGCCCCCCTAGATTGGATCTCTCTCTCTCTGTTTTCTTCTCTGTTTCACGTTCCTGTTTACTGGCCGAACACCATTTCTTAAATATCTAGAGATCCATAACTCCGATTGGGCTGAAATTTTGAAGGTATTTTTATCTAGATATTAGCTTCCTCGCGGTCGAAGGGCACCCCCAACCGACCTTCGAGGTGGCCACAAGCCTACCTAGAGTGCCCCAGGGTAGGGGGCGCACCGTGCGAGCTTGTGGGGCCTGTGGGCCACCTCTTCTGTTGATTCTTGTGCCAAAAAATCCCATATAGTCCATAAAAAATATTCATAAAATTTTATTGTGTTTGCACTTCGTTTGATATGGATTTTCTATGATATACAAAAACATGCAAAAAAAAAGGAACTGAACTGGGCACTAGATCAATATGTTAGTCCCAAAAATAATATAAATTGTTGCCAAAAGTATGTGAAAGTTTTAAAATAATGGCATGAAACAATAAAAAATTATAGATACGATGGAGACGTATCATAGTGCACACAGAGTGACATGTCCCTGAAGTCAAGTGGAGTTTGGTACAAACTCCGAAGATAATCTCCTACGAGGCAGCGAAGATTATCACCGAAGATTATGTCTGTCGAAAGTGACCCCCAAAATTGTTAACGTGAAGCAATTGGTTCGGTGACCGTCCGAAGAAATTGACTACAGCCAAGAAGTTTGAAGATGAAGCGAAGACGTAGCATTTGTTTCGTTGTTCTTCTTTCTCTTTCTTGAGTCATAGGACCACCATACTATTAAGAGGGGCATAGTGTTCGAAGCTTACGGTTGCTAAACCCAATCCTATGTGAGTTGGGAGAAATCTCTTTGTCTTCCGAATAAATACTTGCCAGCAAGAGATGAAGTTCTTCTTCACTGCGAGAGATTTGATTCAGACCGAGGAGTTAGCATTACGTGCTCCGCAAGTAATGTTACCGTTGTGCTAAAAAATCCGACCATTAGATGCGTGTTGGTTGGACATTAGCTGAGTGGTCATGTCCAAAATTGTCTTTTCCCCTTGGGAAGACCACGGCTATAAATAGCCCACCCTGTCCAACGTGCACCGTTGGCTGCTCCGTTTGATTCTAAGAAGATTGTGTGAGCACCCTCTCTCCTGAGTGATTTGATTTTAAAATCCACCGAGAGAAAATCTCATAGCCGAAAATTAGATAGTGGTTTAGCATCACTCGAATCTAAGTCCAGTATGCTCCACCTATTACTCTTGAGAGCTGCGGACTCTTTAGACGGTTAGGTGTCAAGTTCTTCAGAGACCAAGAGTAATTGTGGTTCACGAAGAAGTCTGTAAAGGTTCGGAGATCACCTCAAGCATCTACCACAAGTGATCGGCACTGATTGACGAATCAGTTGTCGAGGAGAATAGGGCGAAGAGCGTTTATCTTCTGTGTTCAATCACGAACCCCTCCAACTAGACATGGTCCTTTTGCAGAAGGGCGAACTGGTCTACCAAATCCTTTGTTGCCATCGAGCATCACTGGTTACCTCTGTACTCAATTTACCTTCGATTACACGATGCATGTTAAGTTTTCATAAAGTTATTGTTCTCGATGCATGCCCTAGTTCTCATTCGTTAGTTGACATTCGTACTCTGTTCACTGTTTAGTTTCGCTCCGCTGCTGGGTTCCGAGAGATTTGAAGTTTCCGAAAGAAATTTTAAATCTCCAATTCACCCCCCCCCCCCCTCTGGTAGACATACTTCGTCCCTACATCCACCATGCCCTCATGGCCTCAAGTCCTCACTACGACTGATAACCCACAAGTATAGGGGATCGAGACAGTCTTCGCGGGTAGTATTTCACCCAATTTATTGATTCGACACAAGGGGAGCCAAAGAATATGTATAAGCCTTAGCAGTTGAGTTGTCAATTCAACCACACCTGGAAAGTTGAATATCTGCAACAAAGTGTTTAGTAGAATAGAGTTTGATAGTTTTGATAGTAACAGTAACAGGAACAGTACCAGTTTTGTAGCAATTGTAACGGCAATAGCAACAGTAGTAACTTAGCAAAGATCAATATGAGCAAAGCATAGGCATTGGATCAGCGATGGATATTTGTGTTGGATGACATTCATCATGTAACAGTCACAACCTAGAGCGATTCCCAGTAGCTCCAATTCATTAGTTCAATGTAGGCATGTATTCCGTATATAGTCACACGTGCTTATAATAAGAACTTGTATGACATCTTTTGTCCTACCCTCCCGTGGTAGTGGGGTCCATACAGAAACTAAGGGATAATAATTCCTCCTTTTAATAGATAACCGGAACAAAGCATTAACACATAATGAATACATAAACTCCTCATACTGCGGTCATCACCGGAGTGAATCCCAATTATTGTCACCTTGGGGTCTGCGGGTCATAACACGTAGTAGGTGCATACAACTTGCAAGATAGGATCCAAAACATACTTATATTCATGAAAACATAATAGGTTCAGATCTAAAATCATGGCACTCGGGCCCTAGTGACAAGCATTAAGCATAGCAAAGTCATAGCAACATCAAACTCAGAACATAGAGGATATTAGGGATCAAGCCCTAACAAATTGACTCGATTACATGACAAATCTCATCAAACTCCATCACCGTCCAGCAAGCCTATGAAGGAATTACTCACTCCCGGTGGTGAGCATCATGGAATTGTTGATGAAGAAGGGTTGATCATGACGACGATGGCGAACCCCCCTCTCCAGAGCCCCGAACGGACTCCAGATCAGCCCTCCCGATGAAGAACAGGAGGTGGCGGTGGCTCCGTATCGTGAAACACGATGATTCCTTCTCTCTGATTTTTTTTCTTCACGAGACGGTACTTATGGACTTGGAGTTAGGGTAAACGGAGGTCTGTGGGACCCATGAGCTCACGTGGCGCGACCTAGGGGGCGCGCCACCTGAGCTCGTGGCTCCATGGTGGCCCACCTCCAGTAGATCTTTTCGCCAATAATTTTTATATATTCCACAAAAATTCTCCATAAATTTTCAGCCCAATCTGAGAACTTTTATTTCTGCACAAAAATAACACCATGGTAGTTCTGCTGAAAACAGCGTCAGTCCGGGTTAGTTTCATTCAAATCATGCAAATTAGAGTCCAAAACAAGAGCAAAAGTGTTTGGAAAAGTAGATATGTTTCGGACGTATCAACTCCCCCAAGCTTAACTCATTGCTTGTCCTCAAGCAATTCAGTTGATAAACTGAAAGTGACAAAGAAAAACTTTTACAAACTCTTTTGTTCTGTTGTTGTATATATGCTTAACTAGTATTCAAGTTTTCAGTCAAGATTATGAACTAACCATATGAATGATAACACCTAGATCTCACATTTACTCATGACAATAACATAATCAACTAGCGAGCAATAATAACATATCTCGGATGCAAACAATTTGTCAAAATAGTCATGATATAATATGATAACATGGTATCTCGCTAGCCCTTTCTGAGACTGCAAAACATAAATGCAGAGCACCTCTGAAGTTCAAGCAGCGACTAAACATTGTAATTCAGGGTAGAGGAGATCCAGTCATGCTCATTTCCAACATTAACTAGACTCAATGCATGTTAAACTAAGAATGACAATAGCGCTCTCAAAGTTGGTGCTTGAATGAGAAGGTGATGACTCAAAGTAAATAACATGAAAGTAAATAGAAAGGCCCTTCGCAGAGGGAAGCAGAGATTTGTAGCCGTGCCAGAGCTCAAAGCTAAAACAAAGATGAATACATTTTGAGAGGTGTGATTTTCCTATCAACGTCATGCCAAAGGATTTCGATATCTTCCATGCTAAACACATTATCAGCGGTTCCCAAGCGGAAAGGTAAAAGTTTTACTCCCCCTCAACCATACAAACACTAGCCATGGCTAGCCGAATTCTTGGGTGCCCTCCAAACAATCAATTTCCAAGGGAGAGTTTTGTTTATTATATTTTTCTTTTTTTTTGTTTAACAGGACTGGGCATCCCAAGTACCAACCTCTCTCGTGCAAGACAAGTGAATAAACTCTCATCGTGAGAGTAACCCGCCTAGCATAGAAGATATCGACCGCTCCGTCGCTCCATGAGCGGTACGGGCAGAAAAAACAGATGTTTATTTGAATGATTAGAGATGGCACATGCAAATTTACTTGGAACGGCAGGGTAATACCGCATATAGGTAGATATGGTGGACTCATATGGAACAACTTTGGGTTTTCATGAATTCGGATGCACAAGCAGTATTCCCACTTGGTACAGGCGAAGGCTAGCAAATAGATTGAGAAGCGACTAACAAGAGAGCGACAACGGTCATAATCATGCATTGCAAATATTTAACATTGACCATGAGCATGAGTAGGATATACACACCCTGAATATAAATATCATGAAGGCTGCATTGGTTTTGATTCAACTACATGTGTTAACATGTGCCAAGTCAAGCCACTTGAATTCTTCAGAGGAGGATACCATCTTAACATACTATATCATAGTCATTTTAACGCATGTTGACATTCAAGATAAATCATTATACACTCCTAGCTACTTAAGCATGGCATGAGCAACTATAATCTCTAAGTGTCATCACAAACATGTTTACCCATAAAATGCCGAATCAGACCTACTGAGTTAAACATATTTACAAAAACAAAAACAAGAAGAGTTCATACCAGCTTTTCTTTGCCACAGTCACTTCATCAAATCATCGTCATTATTGCCTTTCACTTGCACGACCGAATGATGTGAAAAAAATATTAGTGCAAGTGTGCCATGGACTAAGCTGAAATCTGTAAACAGTTTATTCAAAGGAGAAGACACGATAATATTGGCTCATTGTTAGATCAACAATAATGCATATGAGAGCCACTCAACAATTCTAGCATAGTCTTCTCCATACGACGACTGAACAAAAAGAAAAGAATTTCAGAGAAACACACTGAAATATTTTTGGAGTTTTTGGTTTTTTCTAGAGAAAGCAAACAAAGAGAGAAAAACAAAAGCGAGAAAAACTATTTACACGGGAGAACTCCCAACAAGCAAAAGAAGAAACGAGAAATCTTTTTGGGTTTTCTTTTACTACTACGAACTAACTAAGGAAGGAAAACCGAAAAGAAGCGAGAAATATATTTTTGAGTTTTCAAAGTTTTTCAAACACACAAAAGAAAGCAAAATAAAGCGAAACATGGATATACAATGAAAAAGGATGAACACCGACATCTAGAATGAATGTGTGATACATGAATGTAATGTCGGTGGAAATACGTACTCCCCCAAGCTTAGGCTTTTGGCCTAACTTGGTCTATGGCCACGGCTGGCCTAGGTAGAACTCCTGGTAAAAGTTTGGGTTGTACTGGAGTGCAGCGGCCACCTCCTGATGGGCAGCCTCACTCCGACGAGCAGCCTCCTTTGCAACCCTGTATGCCTTAGCCTCCTCCTCATGTATATAATATCTTTGTTTTTCCTGAAAGTTAAAGAATGCAGGTGCAGGCAAGGTAACATGGACAACGCTACTTTTGTTAAAGACTAGCCTGTACCGAAATGGTGGGTTCTCCCTTTCGAAGAACTGATGACGGACCATAGCATCATAATCAAGATAGCTCATGGGCAACGGATGGTCGCCCTCTCTAATGGGAACCCCAAGATGAGCAGCTAACTGAGTGGCATAAATGCCACCATAAAGATCGCCATCAAAAGAGTTTTTATTTATGCGACGTGCAATGATGGCCCCAAAATTAAATTTTCTATCTCTCAGGATAGCACTTTTCAGAATGCTCAAATCAGCAGCGCAAAGGGTACTGAGGTCATGTTTACCATTTATGCATCTTCCTATGAATAGAGCAAAATAGTGAATAGCAGCAAAATGAATGCTTCCAATTCTAGCTTGCGTTATACCTCTAGTTTCACCTCGGGTAATATTCAAGAGAAATTCATTGCAATTATATTTGTGAGGTTCAAGGCAGGTACCCCAAGAGGAACTCTACAAGCAATGCAAAATTCTTCTATACTCATACGGTAAGAATTTTCATAAAGATTGAACATAACATCTTGAGAAAAGCGGTGAGATACATACTCGAATTTCCGCACAAAGGAATCAATGAGGTCATGGTATTGCAGACACTTATCTGGTATGAAGTCTGTCAAGCCAGCATTTTGTACATACATATCAAATTCTTCCTTGATGCCAGCATCGATCATGAAGGCATCGGACGGCCATTCGCAAGCTTTTACCAGGGCATCCCGAGGGAGTTCGAGATCGGGCTCGCAGATAGCGGGCCTTGGGGTGCTCCTGCTCGAAGAACCCCCGGAGAGCATTCTCTTCAACATTTTCTTCCTCTAAAAATTTTTAGTCCCCAAATAAAAGTGAATGAAACTCAACAAAATTGATAGCAACTACTCCCACAAGTTTCCAGAGGCTATATCATGCATCAAAACTACTAATAACCATACAAATTCAACATGCAAGCTCATATACATGGTCACCAGCAGTAGCAAAATATGCAAAACATAATCCACTAGAACGAAAACTAATTGGACCATCGGAGAAGTAACATACCAAGGAGTGATTCCTCTGAACAGTTTCGGAAACGAAGCTCTGAGCAAAGAGATCGAAAATCACACTAAAATGAGCAAGAACACGGGCTAGAGAGCAAGTTTGATTTTTTCTGGAGGTAGGAGAAGGCAATGGGCTGTTGCACTAAGTGAGGGGGTCCCTATGGGACCCACGAGCTTGGGTGGCGCGCCCTAGGGGGTGCCACCTGAGCTCGTGGCTCACAGGCACACCCCCTAGGGTATGTTCAATGCCAAAAACTCTTAAATATTTTGGAAAAAATCATACTAAATTTTCAGGTCATTCTGAGGACTTTTATTTTTGGGATATTTATTGTTGCACGGATAATTCAGAAAACAGAATAAAACACGGCATTCTACTTTATTAAACTTTAAATAACAAAGGACAAATTATGTGTATAGTAGGTTGTGCTTACTAAATTCATCGACCACATGCCCCTTAAAAAGAATCCATTAATAAGGTTGATCAAGTCTTATTAACAAACTATTTTTGAGTAACATGAAACCGAAGAATTTTCATATAAAACTAGGTTACCTCAACGGGGATATGCATCTCCCCAACAATAAGAGTTTGATATTTCTTTTTGACAGTTGGGAGAGGAAATTTGAAACCTCTAATAGTGACTGTCACAATTTTCTCAATAGAGTTGATACTATTCACTTGGTGATGTTTCTTCAAAAAATATACCCTATGCTCATTACCATTGACATGAAAAGTAACCTTGCTTTTGTTGCAATCAATAACAGCCCCTGCAGTATTCAAAAAGGGTCTACCAAGGATAATCGACATGTTGTCGTCCTCAGGCATATCAAGAATAACAAAGTCTGTTAAGATAGTAACATTAGCAACTACAACGGGGACATCCACACAAATCCCAATGGGTATTGCAGTTGATTTATCAGCCATTTGCAAGGATATTTCAGTAGGTGTAAGTTTGCTCAAATCAAGTCTTCTATATAAAGAGAAAGGCTTAACACTAACACCGGCTCCTAAATCACATAAAGCAGTTTTGACATAATTTCGTTTAATGGAGCAAGGTATAGTAGGTATCCCTGGATCTCCTAATTTCTGAGGTACTTTTCTGTTAAAAGAATAATTTGCAAGCATGGTGGAAATTTCAGCTTCCGGTATCTTTCTTTTATTAGTCATAATATCTTTCATATATTTAGAGTATGGAGGCATTTTCAAAAATCAGTCAAAGATGCTCACAAAAACAAAGGTCTAAGCATTTCAATAAAGCAATTAAAATCCTCTTCATCTCTATATTTCACAGCTTTACTAGGGAATGGCATGGGTTTTTGAACCCATGGTTCTCTTTCTTTACCATGTTTCCTAGCAATGAAATCCTTTTTATCATATCTTTTATTTTTAGGAGGTGGGTTTCAAGATCAACTGCAGGTTCTATTTCTACATCATTACCAGATTCTTTACTATTGTCTGGGTGAGCATCATTGTGATCTTTAGCATTATCATTATTATTATCACTAGGCAAATGTTCATTACCAGACTGTGTCTCGGCATTAGAAATAGAAACATCATTAGGATTCTTAGAAGGTTTTTCTATGACAGGTTCACTAGAAGCATGCAAAGTATTATCCTTTTTCTTTTTCTTCTTCTTAGATGAACTAGGTGCTTCATTATTAATTCTTTGAGAATATTGCTCAATTCTTTTAGGATGGCCTTCAGGATATAGAGGATCCTGAGTCATTTTACCACCTCTAGTAACTACTCTAATAGCATGATCATTCATTTTATTATTCATCTCATTAAGCAAATCATTTTGTGACTTAGAGACTTGTTCTAGCTGAGTGCGAACCATAGAAGCATGTTTACATAAGTCTTTAACATCATTAACAGTTCTAAACATCAAATCACTCAAGCATTCAATCATAATAGCATTTCCTTTCAGTTGATTGCTTACATATCTATTAATGTTTTGTTGCTTCACAACGAAGTTATCAAATTCATCCAAGCATTGACTAGGAAATTTATTGTATGGAATATCACCTTCATCAAATTTACGAAGAGAATTTACCTCTAGTACCTGTGTCGGGGTATGAAGTCCATGTATTTCTTCAATAGGTGGTATATTCTTAACATCTTCAGATTTAATACCCTTTTCTTTCATAGATTTCTTTGCTTCTTGCATATCTTCTGGACTGAGGAATAGAATACCTCTCTTCTTAGGTGTTGGTTTAGGTGGTGGCTCAGGAAGTGTCCAATCATCGGCATTTCTCAATATATTATTTAGTAATTCTTGAGCCTGTTCAACAGTTTGTTCCCTGAAAACACAACCAGCACAACAATCTAGGTAGTCCCTAGAAGCATCAGTTAGTCCATTATAAAAGATATCAAGAATTTCATTTTTCTTGAGAGGGTGATCAGGCAAAGCATTAAGTAACTGGAGAAGCCTCCCCCAAGCTTGAGGGAGGTTTTCCTCTTCAATTTGCACAAACTTATATATTTCCTGTAAGGCATCTTGTTTCTTATGAGCAGGAAAATATTTTTCAGAAAAGTAATATACCATATCCTGGGGACTACGCACACAACCAGGAGCAAGAGTATTGAACCATTCTTTAGCATCACCCTTTAATGGGAACGGAAATAACTTAAGAATATATTAATAGTGAGTTTTTTCATCATGAGCAAATAGGGTGGCAATATCATTCAATTTAGTAAGATGTGCCACAACAGTTTCAGAATCATAACCATGAAAACGATCAAATTCTACCAAAGTAATTAATTTAGGATCAACAGAGAATTCATAATCCTTATCAGTAACAAAGATAGGAGAAGTAGCAAACTTAGGATCATATTTCATTCTCTCAACCATAGCTTTTTCTTTCAGCTTACTCAGTAATTTCTTAAGATCATCTCTGTCATTACAAGCAAGAAATTCCTTAGCAATCTCCCCATCCATAACATAACCCTCAGGCACATTAAGCATTCTAGTGGGAGAGCTAGGCATAATAGGTGAATCATAATTTTCATTAGTTTCAGTAATCTCAAGTTCTTTAGCTTTAGCAAGTTGTTCATCAAGAAATTCAACTAGTGGCCCAGTTTCACAAAGCAGAGTACTAGCATCATCGCAAGTTTCATTTATAGCAGAAGTAGTATCATCAATTACTTGTGACATATTAGAATGAATAACAGGTGGTGGTGTCGCAAGCATACTTAAAACAGATGGTGAATCCAGTGCAGAGCTAGATGGCAGTTCCTTACCTCCCCTCGTCTTAGAGGGAACGATCTTGGTCTTAGCGTCCTTCAGATTCTTCATAGTGAAAACCAAATATCCAACTCCCAAGTGAACTTAATAAATAGAGATATGCCCCCGGCAACGGCGCCAGAAAAAGGTCTTGATAACCCACAAGTATAGGGGATCGGGACAGTCTTCGCGGGTAGTATTTCACCCAATTTATTGATTCGACACAAGGGGAGCCAAAGAATATTTATAAGCCTTAGCAGTTGAGTTGTCAATTCAACCACACCTAGAAAGTTGAATATCTACAGCAAAGTGTTTAGTAGCACACAGTTTGATAGTTTTGATAGTAACAGTAACAGGAATAGTAGTGGTTTTGTAGTAATTGTAACGGTGGCAGCAACAGTAGTAACTTAGCAAAGATCAATATGAGCAAAGCATAGGCATTAGATCAGTGTGACGCTCCCGACTCGACCGTGCACTAATCATACACGCAAATGCGCACGATCAAGCCCAGAGACTCACGAGAAGATATCACAGCACAACTCTAGACACAAAATAAAATAATACAAGCTTTATATTACAAGCCAGGGGCCTCGAGGGCTCGAATACATAAGCTTGAATACACAAGAGTCAGCGAAAGCATCAGTATCTGAGTACAGACATAATTAGACAAAGGTTGCCTTAAGAAGGCTGAACAAAACAACGACAACTAGATCGAAGAGGCGCAGGCCTCCTGCCTGGGAGCCTCCTATCTACTCCTGGCCGTCGGTCTCCACGTAGTAGTAGGCTCCGTCGGGGTGGTAGTAGTCGTCGGCGGGATCCGCTGTCTCCGGGGCTCCGTCATCTGATTGTAGCAATCGGGTAGGGGGGGGAAAGGTAGCAAAGCAACCGTGAGTACTCATCCAAAGTACTCACAAGACTTACATCAGCTCTATGCTAAGTATGCATCAGTATCAAAGGGAAGGGGCTATATCTGTGGACCAAACTGCAGAATGCCAGAGTAGAGAGGAAGGCCGAGCCTAACGAAGACTAGCGTCTTGCAGCAACAAAAGAGAGTAGAATAACATAACATGTAGTAACAAATATATATTAGTAATGCCCAGAGATCCTTCCTCCTCTACCCCCGCGAGAAAGCGATCCCGGAGCCATCATATCAGTTTAGTATCACAAGTATCCAATTCTAGTTTTAGTAGATCGGGATACAACTCCGAGCATCCTGTTACCGTGGACACGGCTATTCGAATAGATAACTTCCCTGCATGGGTGCACCAACTTACCCAACACGCTCGATTAACTCTGGCCGGACACACTTACTTGGGTCATGCCCGGCCTCGGCTGATCGACACGTCGTAGTCCTACCTAGGCTCAACAGAGAGGCCAGCACTCCTGCGCGTTGCGAACGCGGCCGGGACCAGACCTAGCCCCTGTATACACACGCAGGCTGTCGCAGTCCACCCGGGAGCGCGCCGCTCAATTGCTGACGTCTGAGAGCTTTCGGAAGAATCGTACGACGTCGAGTGCCCGTACTTATTCCCGCATGGTGGTTAGTGCGAAACGGCCAGAGGCCTACTCAGATCACATATCCAAACCCATTAGTGTGTTGGGAGCACGCGGTGACGATCAGTGCTCCTGTCGCCTCGTCTCGCGGACTTACGGCAAGGGTCAGGCCCATCCCTCTCTAGGGCAGTCTGCCTGCCCGGCCATGCCGCGTAATTATTTCGCGGGTACCCTCACGTCAACCCGACTTCACATCTCTCGCGGGTACCCCTCGGGGTCGACCCGACTTATCCAGAGACTGTCGGGAACTCAGGTCCACCTCTACCGGGGTGGTACCGCCTGTCCCTTCAGTCCCGCAGTAACAGTAAACGGGGAACAGTGTAAGGTAACAGTGTGTCCATAATATCAAGGGGGAAATCCGAGGAATTACCCTCGATGGATTCCCACTCAATGTAATCGTCAAGGTGAACTAGGAGGAATCACCCTCGATGGGTTCACACTTGAGGGGCTGCACGACAGAGGCATCATCAGAGGTGGTGAAAGAGGAATCACCCTCGGTAACCAACAACCGAATAGCTACGCTACTGAGATATCATCAGGAGTGAGGTAGGAGGTATCACCCTCGGCACTCGATAGTAGCTCTGCAGAGTCGTACAACTAAGGGGGTGTGCGGTGATGTGTCGGTCTCTGTATGTCTATCACATTGATCGAGCATCCGGAAGCAAAGCATGGCAACACGGACAAGGGTGCGGGGCCACTGATGGATCACTAACCAACCTATACTAAGCATTTAGGATAGCAGGTAAGGTATCAATAGCAGTTACAAAAACAGGCTATGCATCAGAATAGGAGCTATCAAATAACAGTACCAAAATCTAATGCAAGCACGAGAGAGAGAGAGAATAGGTGATATAGGAATGATCAAGCGGGTTTTGCTTGCCTGGTTGCTCTGCAGACAGAAACGGTTCCTCGACGGTGAAGTAGTCGATCACCGGATCAACAGCGGTCTCGGAGTCTACCGGAAAGAAAGTAACGGAGGGGAAACAATAAATAACGGAGTAATCAAATGCATCATAGAAATATGTCACGGCAAAAATGTGTTGGTGATATGCTCTAATGTATTACTAGGCATTTTAATTGAAGAGGGAAAATATTCGGGAATATTTTCCCGGCTCCAGGTAATTTTTGGTCAGATGATCCTGATGCAAAAAGTCAATGTTCACTATGTTAGAGGTGTGTGACAGGTATGTGGATGGCATATTCGGATTCGTTATATTTTTCTGATCATTTTTCATATATAAATTGTTTTCATCCGAGTTACGGATTATTTTATATGATTTTCCAAAGTTTTAAAAAATTTCTGGAATTTTCTGTATTTGTTTTAATCCGAAATTGACCAAGTCAATTTAACTGGTCAAAAGGAAAGTGTGGCCCACATGGCACAGACTATACCTAAACAAGTAAATGAAGACTAACTTATTTAAATGGGGTCCACATGTCATAAGTTACTAGACTAATTTAGCACTAATTAATACTAGCTAAACCTAGTACTAATTTAAACAAGGGCCGGCCATTAGTGGGTAGAGCCCAGCCGGCAATGGCACGGCACACACACACAGAGCACACACACACACAGCACGCGCGCACACACACAGCACGCAGCAGCAAAGCAGTGAGCAGAGCAGCGAGCAACAATAGCAGTAAGCGGCGGCAGCATAGCAGCGAGGAGCAGCAGCTAGCATAGCAGCAGTAGAGCAGCAGAAGTGAGCAAGCAGTAGTGGAAAGGGAAGCAGCAGGAAGGAGCATCAGCAGCTCGCAAGGAGTAGCAGCAGGGAGCATCTGCGGCGAACAGCAACAAGCAGCAGCAGCAGCAGCAGCAGCGGGCGCGGCCAGGAGCAAGCGGGCGAGCACGTGTGTGGACATAGAGCTTCGGGTCAGTCATGGTGAACTAAAGGCGATGGCACGGCGACAGATCGAAGGGGGAAAGGGGGGAATCAACAGAGGAGCTCACAACGGTGCTTGTAGACATGCTCAGGAGGTCGGGTGTGGCCCGGAGCAGCGGCAACCGGCGACGGACATCGATGACCGTGGGCGAAGATGAGGACGATGGCGAGAATACGGGGTGTCCCAGCTCGGGTTCTTTGATGGAGACGAATGAGACGTCCGCAGGGAGGCTCCTGGACATCTTCTCAGGCGCCGGGGAGGTCGGTGGCCGCGACGAAGACGGCAACCATGGCGAGCATCTCAGGCACGAACAAATTTTGAAACAGAGAGAGAGAGAGAGGGAGCGAGGGGATAGCGAGGGCTAGGGGTTCGGGGGAGGGGCGCCAACGTCTTATAGGCAACAAGGGGCGCGCCGATGGCCGGCATGTGGCCACGGCCATGGTATGGCCGCCACGGCTGCCCTCTGCCTCCCACTGTAGCGGGAGGTGGAAGACAGGGGAGGTGGGCTGGGCCGCGTTGCACTGTGCAACAAGGTCCAAGTGCATAGTAGTAGTTAGGCCCTTTTTCCTTTTATATTTTGGTTTTGTATTTTCTCAGATGTTTTCCATTTTATTTTTATATCAATTGAATTTTCTTGAACATAAAATTTGGCACCTAAATACTAGGAAATAGCATGGGTCTGTTCAAAAAGTTTCAAATCATTTGGAAACTTCCAAATTTGTATTTTGATTTTCTACGGTTTTATTTATTTCTTTTGGTCCACAAAATTGATGTTAGGGACAAGATGAGAAACCAATTGAGTTTGATTTCATTTTTACAAATACTTGAGATATTTATGACATAATGTACACATTTTAGATTTGCCAATTGAAGAATTATTATTTTTGACTTACATTTCAAATTGGATTTTGAATTTGATTTTTGGACAGGTGGCAATTATCATAGTAATCTTGATGACATGGCATCCATTAGGGGGAGATTACTGTAGCATGATTATTGGGGTGTTACAAATCTCCTCCACTACAAGAAATCTCGTCCCGAGATTTAAGAGGTAGAGTAATGGGGAAAGTCCTTGTTTCGTATTCTAACGAATCTTCTGGTCTTGGTTGCTATTCTCAAAGAGGTCGATCCATTGCACTGATGCCTTCATTTCCTCTGCATCAGTCCGTCATGACGAAGTTGTTGTTCTCCCTTCAGGATCTTCATCGTACTTACGAAAAGGATAAGGGGTAACTCGACAACAATGGAATTCTACAAGGGGTAATCATCTGGGGTTACCCCATGAATGAACACATAAGCATCTCCCAGGTTGGAACTCGGGAAATACATCGAGAGAAATGTAATAAGGTGAAAGAAGTTTCAAACGGATAGGCAATAATTTAATGCCCAACCTAGGGTGTGAATGGGGTTCAGGGCAACGGGAATATGTATTGCGTCTAATACCAGAATAGATCATCTCTGGGAAGGTGGCTCATGAATTACATACGAAGCCAAGCGCAAGGAATAACTTTGGAAACAGGGATGGTACAGGAGAGTCAGGTTTCGATCCTGTGGAACTGTGGTTAGTGTGGGTTAAAAGTAGGAAGGGCGGTGACATCTTGCACGGTCATGTTAGCAAGGCATGTCAGAGGATAGCTTGTCAGCTATGTCGGCAACAACGTCGGTACCAAGGGCGGGGGACGAAGAGAACCGTTTTCCTGCTCGTTAAAACGAGGTGGACCAATAGGCAAAGTTCTCGTCCACCGGTGGTTTCCGGAATGTCAACAACAATAGTAGCAGGGTCTTATTGACAGAGTTGTACACCGTGGTGTTTACATAAGCAGGGAATTGTTCCTGCTTAGATCATACAAATCACAAGAAAGGTTAAACAGACCAATGGAAAGGAAAATGTGCTTATCAGATTAAACAGACCAATGGAAAGGAAAATGTGTTTATTCACAAGTATTAGGAATATATCCTTCACAAGAACAAGTAGAGCATGATATATATGACAGGACAGCAAGTACAAAATCATTTAGAAAAAGGGGCGAGGAAATTCATGATGTTACCCATACAATGGGGTTTTGGATAATCGATCAAGAAACATTTAGCATTGCGCTTCCGATGCTCTTGTTGATATTTGGAATACCACAGTCATGCTTCGAGGTAGCAATTATGTGGTGTTTCAAGTAAAGATTGGGTTCGAGGATCACAAGAGATACAAAGAAACAATCCCAAGAACTATATGAACTCAAGATATAACTAAAACATGACTAAGTCTGTGTTGGCAGAAAGTCAAAAGATGTTGTTGATGATAACACAAATCATTGAGGGGCAAGGATGGTATTTCTCAGCATGAATTCAATTGATATTTCATAAGAAGTCAAAATGTTGACGTTGATCATGACACATTTGTCGAGGGATTTCAAGAAGATGAAATCGATCAGTAAGATGATCAAAGCAGATGGAATGAAGTTCGAGGTCAACGGAACCATGGATATGGCGCTCGGATTCATGTTGTGTAAGCAAAACGATATGATGATGAAAGTTTGACACAGGCTTAGCCCATTGTCAGTGATGTGCACCAGGAAGGAGGACCAGGTAGCACAGTTAAAATTAGCACGATAATTATGTAGCCGGCCGGCTGGGAATGACATTGTTGAGTATAGACTCATAAGCAACAAGGATGTAATAAGAGTTATTGAATATGAAGGACACTGTCAGGTAATAACCCAGCAATGGGTCTGGCGGTCCACAATGGAGCTGATGTGAGTATCGGTACTCAATCAGAAGAAGGAAAAATGCAAAGGCATCAGATTATAGAAACATCTGAATAATTCGACGCCCAAATACAAAGGAATAGAACTAGATGGACAATCAATTGCAACTTGATTGGCCAAGAACCAACTCATGTCCAAAAATATGTCTGAGCCGGAAGGACGAATTCTAGGAATTAACTGATGATAGGGAGCATTCACATACACATTGAATCAATAGTCTCAGAATGACAATGACAAAGGATGTTAATGAATACTGCTAGGCATATGGAATTAACCATAATGTAAGCATGCAAGAGTTTCAAGAGCAATAGGCTGCAGAGAATTTCGTAGGATCGGATAGCATTATGAAGTATTTTGTGAAACATATGAACAACTGGAGACGAACGAATCCCTGGTAAGTGTGAGGAATTAACCGCAGTGCGAAAAGGAGCTGCAACGCAGTAGGCACAAAGGATTCCCGGTGACGGTGTCCTGGATTAGGGGGTGCTAACCGGGCTGACCCGTCTCTTCGGTTGGGCCGATGTACCCCCGTACGTGACCAAGATGGACTCCGAAGGCTGTACGAGGGAGGCGTGATCAATGTTGTCTCTGCCGAAGACTTGTAGTACACTTCAAGATTTGTCCAGCCGCCTTATTCCTAGATACCGACATTGTAACCCTAGATACCCTCCCTGGCATGTATATAAGCCATAGGGTTTAGCCCGTAGGGGGGACATCAACGCAACATTGCTTACCTAGCCTTAGAAGTTAGAATCACATTACGATCTCGAGGTAGATCAACTCTGTACCCGATACATCTTCATCAATATAACAGAAGTAGGACGTAGGGTTTTACCTCCATCAAGAGGGCCCGAACCTGGGTAAACACCGTCTCCATTGTCTCTGTTACCATCGGTCCTAGATCCGCAGCTCGGGACCCCCTACCCCGAGGTCTGCCGGTTTTTACACCGACACTGGTGCTTTCATTGAGAGTTCCGCTGCGTGATCACCCGAAGGGTTGATGACTCACCTGCGGATCAATCACACTAACGGCTGTGGGGACGTCTACGTCCCCGGACAGCTCTTCGTCTTCGGCAGCATGATGTTCTGCGCCGATTCGACGGGACACTTGACTTCCGTCAAGAACTACACGCCAGGATGGGTCATAACCTTCGGTGGCGTCGAGTACACTGCCGATTCCCACGGCGAACTCATCCTATCGGGATGGACGCCCGACCTGATCGAAAGCTCGACCGGTTCTGGAGGCTCGACCCCGGAACCGAACTCTGTCATGACGTCTTTTGAGACTACCGACGCCGCCACTCCGGCTGATCTCCCCTCGACCACTAGTTCGGAGAAAGATCTTGCTCCCACTCTCAAAGCGGCGCCAGAGATGATTTCGAATCAAAACTCTGAATTACGTTCAGACTCCCTTCACTCCGAAGACACGCCTGGTCACATACCGGATGTGCGTCAAATCAGCCCTGCCTACGGTGCATCCATGGATCCCGAAGAGTTATCTCACCTTGATGAGATGCTTTGCCGCATCCAGAGCATGTCCATCTCGGACGGCAAGACTTCGGTTTACGATCAGATCGGACATAAAGCCGATGATAGGGAAATTTACATCCCACCCACCACCCACCTAGTCGCCACGATCGATGATTTAACCGACATGTTGGACTACGGCGAACCCTCAGATACGGAGGAGGACGCCGACGGCCCCATCGAGAACACCCTGCCCTCGGTCAACATGGGCAGGTGGACCGCCACATCCACCTACGATGTCTATATGGTGGACACCCCCAATTCCCCTCCCAGACGCCGACGACGGCGCCGAAGGGGCAATAATGGGGAACCTAGTGGCAACGACGCAATAGCCAATAACGGCAACGAGGAGGACGGCGACGCCCATAACCCTGAGAAGGACATTCAAGCCTCCCCAGTAAGGAACGGCACACCAGACCGACCTCTTCTGGACTCTGATCCTGATGACCTCTTCGAAGGGGCCGACGACAATTATATGCCGGAGTCTGAGGAAGACGACAGCCTCGGTACCGAGGACTTCATCGTCCCCGAGGACCCCTTCGAACCAGAACGCTTCCAGCGACGCCTCGTCGCAACGGCCCGGAGCTTAAAACGCAAGCAGCAGCAGCTGCAGGAAAATACCGACGCGCTAAATGAAAAGTGGGTTGAAGTGCTTTCTGCCGAGCAGGATATGGAGGATCGACGCCGTAGTGCACCGAAGTCTTACCCACGCAGGCGCCTCCTACCAGAATTCGACGAAGAGCTTGCTGACGACCTCGATCGGCCCCCTAGAGGCCGGGACAGGCCAAGACGGGAAGACCATAATGATAGGCCACCCCCACGCCGTCATGGTAAAGACCCCGTGGATCACCTGGATCCTCGCGACGCTAGACGTCGTATTGAAGAAAATAGGGCTCCCCCTCCAGGGGACGTGCCCCCGCTGGGCCCAACGGCTACAATGCCTGGATGGACAGGAACGACCGTGCCCGAGATCAAGCTTACTCACGGCTCTCTCCCGAGACCCGACGAGATCCTCCTCGGTCCCGAGGACTAGCTCACCCAATCTGTTTTACAGACAGGGTGATGGAGCATCAGTTCCCGGAAGGGTTTAAACCCATTAACATAGAATCATACGACGGTACCACAGACCCAGCAGTCTGGATCGAGAATTTTCTCTTAAATATACGTATGGCCAATGGAGATGATCTCCATGCCATCAAATATCTGCCACTCAAGTTAAAGGGGCCGGCGAGACACTGGCTTAATAGCCTCCCCCCTCACTCTATCGGCAGCTGGGAGGCCATAGAAGACGCTTTTCGGGCAAACTTCCAGGGCACGTATGTCCGACCTCCGGACGCTGATGTTACCCAGCAGCCAGGCGAATCAGCCCGGAAATTCTGGAACAGGTTCCTCACCAAGAAGAACCAGATTATAGACTGTTCCGATGCCGAGCCATCGCCGCCTTCAAAAATAATATTCGGGACGAATGGCTAGCCCAACAACTCGGCCAGGATAAGCCGAGGACTATGGCCGCCATAACATCTCTGATGACCCGCTTTTGCGCGGGCGAGGATAGCTGGCTCACCCGAAGTACTCATAACGGCGAGGCAGGCACCTCGGAAACCCGTGACGCCAATGGAAAACTGAAGCACAATAAAAATAAGCGCAGGTATAAAAACGGCGGAAGCGACACTGAAGACGCCGCGGTCAATGCTGGATTCGCCGGACCTAAATCTGGGCAGAAGAGAAAACCCTATAAGGGGAACAAAGACGGACCAAGCCAGCTTTACAGGCTCCTGGACCGACCATGTGGGATTCACGGTACTCAGGAAAAACCAGCAACACACACCAATAGGAATTGCTGGGTCTTCAAACAAGCTGGCAAGATAGCGGCAGAGGGTCAGAATAAAACCCAACACCGCAGCGACGACGAGGATGAACCTCGGCAGCCCAATAATGGAGGGCAAAAGAAATTTCCAAATGAGGTAAAAGAGGTCAACATGATCTATGTCACCCACATCCCTAAACGGGAGAGAAAGTGTGTGCTTCGGGACATATACGCGTTGGAGCCAGTCGCCCCGAAGTATAACCCATGGTCGGCTTACCCGATCACCTTCGACAAGCACGATCATCCGACCAGCATCAGGCATGGCGGATCTACGGCGCTCGTTCTGGACCCTATTGTTGATGGTTATCATCTAACACGCATCCTGATGGACGAGGGAAGCAGTCTTAACCTCATCTACGAGTACACGGTTCGGAAGATGGGCATTGACTCATCCCGGATAAAGCCGAGCTCTACCACCTTTAAAGGTGTCATTCCGGGCATCGAAGCTCGTTGTACTGGGATAGTCACCCTTGAGGTAGTCTTCGGTTCGCCCGAGAACTTTAGAAGCGAGGAGTTAATCTTCGACATCGTACCCTTCCGGAGTGGATACCATGCGCTCTTAGGACGCACGGCCTTTGCACGTTTCAACGCAGTCCCCCGTTATGCCTACCTCAAGCTCAAAATGCCGGGACCCAACGGTGTCATCACAGTCAATGGTAACACCGAGCGTTCACTCCAGACAGAGGAACATACCGCGGCTTTTGCAGCCGAGGTCCAAGCGTCCGAGGAGGCAGCCCGCAGTGATAAACGCGCCGCTCGCTCTTTGAAGCGAGCCCGGGCTGCAAAAGTCGACCTCGGCCAGCTATCCCCGCACCCGAAATAGGGATGCGGGATCCTCGCGTGCCCTAGCTGCGGGCACTACGTCCCCAGGGTGCACAACTTCGCACTCAAAATTCCCTGGGACGCCGAGGAGCCAATACAACTACCCACGCGTCACGCGCGGATTAACCACGCAAGGACAAGGCCTCGCACCCCTGCACAGACAGGCATCTGTAAAAGAAGTAGCCGGGCGTCACTACGTCTCTGTGGCCTTAACCACAGAACGATGCCGGAAAACACCTCCCTTTGAGGAACTCGGTTAATCGAACACTTCGAGTGTATAAAGGGCCGTTCAGGCATTAGCCTTCCCAAAACAGCCATCATCAATCAAGAGCGATCTGTTCAACAGTTCGGAAACGCAGATGTGCGGCAGGCTTCGGTCCGGATCTTTTCAAATCCGTCAGTAATTATCCGACCTTTTTTCCTTTCTTCCTTACTATTCACGTTGTACTCTTTCAATTACTCTCGTCACAACTAGGCTTGTACATGCTTGACACTATGACATAAAGAAACAGTGCCCTTTCAAGGTCTTTATTGTACTTCTTTATCAGCATAGCTCTGGGACAATGAAGTATTTAAAAAAGATGCAATTGTATAGGAAAGTCCGATGTATTCGGCGTCTCGGATTTTTGGCCTTATATGCAACAGTTTCGAACCTAGATTTCGGTCAATAGTTGGGTTGCCCGGCTCCTATGTGTACCCCTTACGTTCCCGATGTATTCGGCTAAGGGTGTAACGGGAGAACCACTGCGATTGCGCTGCCAGGTTAATTGGCATGGCGCCTCAGTGGAGAAAGCCGAAAACTAACTATCTAGGTAAGCGCAAACTGGTCTGCCATCCGGAGACCGTGTCAAGCGATGTGACGCTAGAGATCACCCGTGTCAAACGAAGGGCTTTTATTTCTAGCCGAAGTGTGCCGTGGCCTAGACCTCGGCCGTGTTGGCCGCATACTCCCTACGCCGGGGGCTGGTCCTCAGCCCCCACAGTCAAACTCCTACGACTAAATGAAAGCTGTCAAGCCACTATAGTCTGATTGCCTTGTTCCTTTAAGTCATTGGCCGCCTCTGGGTACCGAGACGTCGGCCAAGGGTCAAATATGCCTTAAGGAGCACCCTCTGTGTAACCTACACTGGGGCTGAAGCCGACGACTGGCCACTCTCATTTTGAACAGTCATATTGGAGGCATAATTGAATTATAAAAAAAACATATGGAATCTCAAGCCATATTCATTCAACCACGGGATAAAGTCTTTACATTATACACTCCGGCATTCCAAAGCATCACCTAAAAATACAGAGTATCCTTGGGGCACATGGCCTCGGTCGCCCGAGCTCCCGCCTCAACCTCGGCGAAGAACTGCTCGGCGGACCGCGGCTTGTCGGCAGGAGGGCCAGCGGCACACGTCTCCGCGTCAACCTTCCGGAAGTGAGTCTTCACACAAGCGTATGCCCTCCGCGCCCCTTCGAAGCATGCGGACCTCTTCCAGCGCTCAACGTAGGGCACGACATTTTGGAGACGGGCCGTCAGGCCGAAGAGACTCTTCGGCATGGCTTCGGCAGGCCACAAAGCGACGCAGAGGTCCTGGAGTACCGGCCTTGTCATGCGGAACTGCTCGACCAGCTGCTTCACTCGATTATTCAGCAGCTGCCCAGACGGCGACCCCGGGAATTGACCCCAGAAGGCTTTCTCTGCCTCATGGCCCGCCAGTTGGCCGAAATATGCCACCGCATCCTCCGCGCTCTGCGGGAGATCCTTGAAGACCTCTCCGGAACGCCATAATTGGGTGAGCTCGACACACCCTTTGCTGCCAAACATACACTGCAGCAAAAATTTCTTACCCGAGGCGATTTGCTCCACTTGCTGGAGCACCTCGCGATCCGCTCGGGCCGAGGTCTTGAGCTCGGCGTGGGCGCGCTGCAGCTTCTCGAGCTCCTCCCTCGTCCGCTGCCCCTCCTCCTAAAGTTTGTCGTGTGCTTCGAACACGCCCTTCAGGGTCTCCTCTACTTCTAGCACCCGTGCTTGGTGCTTCTCTTTGGCCGCCTTCTCGGCAGCCCGGGCCTTCTCGGCCGCGGCGACAGCATTCTCCTGCTGCCGCACCTCTTTCCGAGCTCTGTCAAGCTCGGCCTTGAGCATCTCCAGCTCCGCTGTCAACACAGTTCGGCATTAGTTGTTTTCCTTCACACCTATTACACATATATAGCAACTATGCACGGCAAGTTTCAACTTGCTTACCTTGAGACTGCTCAAGTTTCCAGTTCATCTCCACCATCTCTTCGAAGGCGGAGTCCGGGGTCGAGGTCGCAACCTGGAACAAAACAGATCCTTATTGTAAAGGGAATAATTCAGATCACTCATCGGCTCCTATTACATCAAGCGACCCCGATGCCGGTTTCTTGAAACCGACTTTGGGCTCGGGGGCTACTCACTCATTATGCCGTTTAGAAGGCTATACTCTTATGTCCTCGGACAAAAATCACAAAAACGAAAAGCTTAAATAAACAACGTGAATGCGCAGAAATCATACCTCGAAACCTGCTGCGAGGTTCTTAAAAACCTCGTGCAGGACGGCCCCTCTGGACCGGTAGCTCTCCAGTGTCATGCCCATCAAGGCACGGTGCTCCTCCTTGATGGAAGCACTCCTCAGGGTCTCCTCCACCTCCTCGGTCCACCCCACGCCAGCCCGTCCTTGGGCAGTAGGCTGGGGTGACGGAATGACCTCGGGTGTCTCCATCCGAGTGGCCTCCGCCCGTTGTGGTGGAGCCAAGGTAGACTCTGGCTGGGCCAACGACTGGCCCAGCAGTTCTTTGATGACCTCGGGGCGCTCCGTCCCCGGATCTTGTCGGGCCGAGGTGTCGTCCTCGGCCACGGTCACCACCTCGTCGGCCCCCGTCAAGTTGACTTCGGGGACCAGGGTGGACGTCGCCTCCCCCAGACCATCAGGCTTTGGGGGAGAAGCAGCGGGCTCTGGAGTCCCGCTGGTTGATGGCAGCCCTGTCGGGCCCATGGAACCCGGGGTATCCAGGCCCGTCTGCCATTGGCCCAGGGCGCGACGCCTGGAGTGTGCCCGGCAGGCCGTCGCCACAAAGTGTCCCGCCATGACCCCTCGTGGGGCCCTAGCCTCCTGAGGCCCCCTCCTCAGGAGGTAGCAGGTAACACTCAGCACCACCGTAAACGACCTCGCGAGGTCCCCTCACGAGGTGGCTTCCCGAGTCCCCTCACGAGGCGGCTTCCCGAGTCCCCTCATGAGGCGGCTTCCCGAGGTGGCCTTCCGAGGCCCCCTCCCGCAGGCGCTCGAGGAGAAGACTGTTCGGCGTGTCGCGCGGACTGGAGCCCATCACGTGGGTGACGCGCGCGGCGACGAGCAGCAACAGAGGCCGCGCCAGCAGGCGCGGATGCAGATGGTTTCCCCTTTTGTGCTAGGGCAGCAGGGCCAGCTATCTACTCCCCAAAGCAACCCCCAAAGGTTTCCCAATCGGCGAAGGAAGACCAAGATGGCGGGCGTGCAGGGCGGAGGTCATCACCGAGCCCACCGGAGCGTCATGGATCATGCTTTGGCAGGCGAAGACCACCTTTAGTCAGGATAGCCTGAGCGCCTGTCCCCTTTCAAAACCGCCAAGTATGGCAACCCTTCCCACCTAAGTTTCGAGGGGGAAGAGGACCGAGGCGGCATAAAAGGGGCAGTGCAGCCACCGTAGCAAGGAGAGGAGGAGAGCCATCGTCTTCAACCTTGTACGCAGGAACTCTCTCATCCACGATAATCCCAACCACAAAGCAGGAGTAGGGTCTTACACCGCAAGGTGGCCCGAACCTGGGTAAATCGTTGTGCCTTTGCCCGTCGTACGCTCGCGCGCTCTTGCCGTAGTCTCGCCGCCGCACTGCCGTGGTAGAGGAAGAAGAAGTAGAACGAGCTCAACCCAGTGTTCGAACCTTTGGGTCCCCGGAGCCCGACTTCCGACATTTGGCGTGCCAGGTAGGGGTGCGCTACTGTTCCTCTGCTCGACCTTCAGCTCCACCAGTCCCATGGCGGACGCGCGTCGTGAGCGCGCTGAGCGCAGGGCTGGCCGCGTGGCCCAGACGGAACCGGTGGCCCGCGGCAATCGCCGCCGCCCCGACGCCGAGGCTGCTACCGCCGCCACCGACCCCGCTGCCCGCGAGCAGCAGGCCTCCTCCCTGCACCCCTCCGTGCGGGCGGACGGCCACACCGCCACGGCCTCCTCCCTCGCCAACCGTGGGCCACCGAACCCGCAGGACACGCTGCTCATGGCGCGCGAGCTACTCCGCTACCGTCCTGATGACGCCGGCTACGACGCCTGGCTTGGTCGCATCACCGAGCTCGTCAACGTCGCCGGGGATGCTCCGGCGCCTTCTCACTCGCTCCGCCCCCCACCGTCTCGTGCCGGGGACCCGACGTACGGCGCTCCCCCGCCGCCTCCTCTGCGTGACGAGCGTGCCGGGCCCCAGCGCAGCGCGCGGGCTCGTGAGCCGTCCCGCGACGCGTCTTCTCCAGACCAC
Source organism: Elymus sibiricus (assembly GCA_039707655.1). Taxonomy (NCBI): domain Eukaryota; kingdom Viridiplantae; phylum Streptophyta; class Magnoliopsida; order Poales; family Poaceae; genus Elymus; species Elymus sibiricus. The sequence goes on from CM077668.1 coordinate 126,076,760, forward strand.
TGCGAGCCCAGCTGCCAGATCATCCGCCGCGCGCCCCCCGACGCGCGAGTGCTCCTCGAGCGCCAGCGCCAGGACCAAGCCGTTCAAGATGTTGCAGCGGCCGGGCGTCAAAACCGCGCCGCCCTCGCTGGCGGCGTCCCCTCGAGCGGCGTGGGCTGCCGTGCCTTCACCCGCGAGCTGCGTCGCGTGGTCTGGCCCGCGAAGTTCAAGCCTGAGCTGCCTCCGCGCTACGACGGCACCCCCAACCCCACGGAGTTCCTCCAGCTCTACGCGCTGAGCGTCGAGGCGGCGAACGGCGACGACAAGGTCATGGCGAACTGGTTCCCCATGGCCCTCAAGGACGGCCCACGCTCCTGGCTCATGAACCTCCCAGAGGCTTCCATCTCGTCGTGGGCCGAGCTCTGCAGCCAGTTCATCGCCGACTTCAAGGGCACACAGGACCGCTCCCTCACCATCAACGACCTACGGCGCGTTCGACAGCGCCCAAACGAGACCCTCCGCAAGTACATCCAGCGCTTCAGCCAGGTGCGCAACAAGATCCCGCGCGCTTCCAACGCGGCCATCATCTCCGCGTTCTCCACCGGATTCACAGACATCAAGATGCGCGAGAAGCTCGCCATCAACGGTGAGCTCGACTCCGTGCTCGAGCTGCTCGACCTCGCCGACAAGTGCGCCAAGGCGGAAGAAGGCCGCCTCTTTGTCCACAACGACCCCGACGCGGCGCTCGACGGCACCAAGGCCAAGAGCAAGGACGTCAAGCGCAAAGGCCCTGCCGTGCTGGCGGCGGAGCCCGAGCAGAAGCGCAGCCATGACCTCGACGAACCCAGGAAGGACAACCGGCCACTCTGCGCCTTTTACAATGTCCGCTCCCACAGCACCGAAGACTGCCATGAGCTCAAGCTGCTCCGCGACGAGCGCCAGAGCCGCCGAGACGACCGTAACGGCCGTGGCGCCGGCCGTGGAGGTGGCCGCAGCGGCAACCGCTGGGACAGCCGCAACAATAGCAGCAACTACCGCCAGGGCTGGCGCGATCAGCCTCGTGAGGCCGCCTGGCGCGACCAGCCTCGTGAGGCGAATCCTCAGGTTAATGCCGCTCTCCCGCCGCTGCCTCCGCCACCTCGGAGGAACGACATCAACCAGCCTAACGAGGGCGCTGGGGGCTATCAGGAGCCTCGCGCGGTCACCTGCATCCTTGGCGGGTCCCAAGCCCCCGCGTCCGTCCGCCACTTCAAGCAACTCTCTCGTGAGGTGTACGCCGCCCTCCCGAGGCCTGAGGTCACGCGGCCCCTCAAGTGGTCGCAGTACGCCATCACCTTCGACTCCAAGGACCACCCCAAGTCCACGGCCTCCACAGGCGCGCTCCCCATGCTGTGCACTCCCACCATCAGCAACGTCGCGGTCACCAAGACCCTCATCGACGGGGGTGCCGGCCTCAACGTGCTCTCCATCGAAACCTTCGAGACGCTCCAGGTGCCCTACGACCAGCTGATGCCGACCAGGCCCTTCTCCGGAGTGACCGATGGCTCCACCATTCCGTTGGGGCAGGTGCGCCTCCCCGTCACCTTCGGCACCCGCAAGAACTACCACACCGAGCTCATTGACTTCGACGTGGCGCACATCGGCCTGCCCTACAATGCCATCTTGGGCTACCCAGCTCTCACCAAGTTCATGGCGGCCACTCATCACGCCTACAACGTCCTCAAGATGCCCGGCTGCAGCGGCATCATCACCGTCGCCTGCGACGAAAAGGACGCGGCCAGCACCCTTGAGCGCGCCTACAAGGCTGCCGTTGTCGCGCACCCAGCCGACGAGGACGCGGCCGAGCCTTCCGAGGCCGCGCCGGCGAAGAAGAAGCAGCTGTTTTCTCAGGACCGCGCCGAGACGAGGAAGGTGTCGGTGGACGGCAGCGGCTCCGGCCCCGCCTTCACCATCGGCACAGACCTCCCTCCTGCATAGGAAAGCGCGCTCGTCACCTTCCTTCGGGCGAACTCGGATGTTTTCGCCTGGAAAGCATCTGACTTGTCCGATGTGCCGAGGGAGGTGATCGAGCACCACTTAGCGGTGTGCCCCAATGCACGCCCGGTCAAGCAGAAAGCACGGCGCCAGGCGCCAGAGAAGCAAGAGTTCATCGTCAGTGAAGTTCAAAAGCTCCAAGAAGCCGAAGTTGTTCGTGAGGTGCGCCATCCCGAATGGCTCGCCAACCGAGTCATCGTCCCCAAGAAGGGCAGCAAGGAGCGCATGTGCGTCGACTTCACCAGCCTCAACAAGTTCTGCCCTCAGGATCCGTTTCCGCTGCCCCGCATCGACCAGATCGTGGATTCCACCGCCGGGTGTGATCTGCTATGTTTCCTGGATGCCTTCTCAGGCTATCATCAGATCAAGATGGCGGCCGAAGATGTGGAGAAGACGGCCTTCATCACCCCCTGCGGCGTGCTTTGTTACGTCTGCATGCCCTTCGGTCTAAGGAGTGCGGGCGCCACCTTCCAGCAGCTAATGCGCATCACTCTGGGACCCCAGATGGGGAGGAACGCGGATGCCTATGTCGACGACATCGTGGTCAAATCTCGCGAGGCTGGATCCCTCATCACGGACCTCCAGGAGACATTTGCCAACCTGCGCAGAGTTAACCTCAAGCTCAACCCGGAGAAGTGCGTCTTCGGGGTCCCCTCCGGCAAGCTCCTCGGCTTCCTAGTCTCGCACCGTGGCATCGAGGCCAACCCAGAGAAGATCAAGGCCATCGAGAAAATGCGCCCTCCCCGGACCCTCAAGGAAATGCAGCGCCTGGCGGGGTGTATGGCGTCCTTGGGGCGTTTCATCTCCAAGTTTGGCAAACCAGCCCTGCCCATCTTCAAGCTCCTGAAGAGGTCCGGCTCCTTCACGTGGACTCCTGAGGCAGACGCCGCCTTTGAAGCCCTCAAGAGGTACCTCACGAGCCCGCCAATCATGGTCGCGCCGCACTCTCGCGAGCCCTTGCTCCTGTACCTGGCGGCCACCCCCCAGACGGCCAGCGCAGCATTGGTGGCGGTGCGGGAGGAGCGCGTCTGTGCCAAGGAGAAACCCTTGACGCCCCTCCAGCCTCATGAGCCCGCTGGGCCACGCGAGCCCACGGAGCCTCGCGAGCCTCTCGAACCTCATGAGGCCGCCGTCCCCCGCAAGCCTTCTGAGCCTCGTGAGCCTCCTGAGCCTCGCGAGGTTCCCGAGCCTTGCGAGGCATCTGAGGAGCAAGCTGTCGCAACAACTACGCGCCTCGTCGAGCACCCCGTGTACTTCGTCAGCACCGTGCTAAGGGACGCGCGCGAGCGCTACCCCATGCAGCAGAAGCTCCTCCTTGCGCTCCTCGTCGCCTCCAGGAAGCTGCGCCACTACTTTCAGGGTCATCCCATCAAGGTCATTTCCTCCTACCCCTTGGAGCAAGTTCTGCGTAGCCCCAACGCCGCCGGCCGCGTCGCTGAGTGGAACATTGAGCTGCAAGCTTTCCAACTGGAGTTCCCCACCACCAGAGTCATCAAAGGCGCGGCCCTGGCCGACTTCGTGGCAAAATGGACGGACACGTACGAGGACGAGACTCGCGAGGCCCAGTCCCTCCTGCCAGGGGACGAGGCGCCTGGTGGATGGACCATGCACTTCGACGGCGCCTTCTCCCGACAGGGCGCGGGGGCTGGGGTCGTGCTCACCTCGCAAACAGGAGACAGGCTCTACTACACTGTGCAGCTCTGCTTCAGGTACACCAACAAGGTCTCCAACAACATCGCAGAGTATGAGGGCCTCATCGCCGGCCTCAAGGCCGCGTTCGCCCTAGGCATCAAGCGTCTGACCATCAAGGGCGATTCGCAACTCCTCGTCAACTTCTCCAACAAAAGCTACAAGCCCAAGGACGAGCACATGACCGCCTACCTGGAAGAGGTACGTAAACTTGAGAAGCGCTTTCTTGGCCTGGAGCTGCTGCACATCCCCCGCGGCAGCAACAAAGAGGCCGACGACATCGCCAAACGAGCATCACGGCACGAGCCCCAGAGCCCCGGCGTCTTTGAGGAAAGGCTCCTCAAGCCATCCGCCGCACCCCCAGCCGCGAGCATGGCGCTCCTTCGCAAGGAACTACCGCCCGCGCCACCCACGGGCGCGCCAGACTGTGGCCCGACCTCAGGAGCCCGCCTGCTGCTGGCGCTCGAGCCTCAGGCCGATAGCTGGGCGGCGGAGCTCAAGGCTTACTTGCTTCGTGGCACCTTGCCGGAGGAGGACCCGGAAGCGGAGCGCGTGGCCCGGCAGAACACCGCCTACTGCATACAAGATGGCGAGCTATACCGTAGGCGCCCCAACGGTGTCTCGCTGCGGTGCATCTCTGAAGAGCAAGGGCGCGAGTTGCTGGCTGATATACATGGAGGAGACTGTGGCCATCACTCTTCGTCGCGCACCCTCGTTGGTAAGGTTTTCCGCAGCGGTTTCTACTGGCCCACTGCTCTACGCGACGCTACCGCATTGGTCCAAGCCTGCGAGGCCTGCCAATTCCACGCCAAGCAGATCCACTAGCCCGCGCAGGGTCTCCAGACGATCCCCCTCTCATGGCCCTTCGCGGTTTGGGGGCTGGACATCCTGGGGCCTTTCCCTCGCGCAGCTGGTGGTTATCGCTACCTCTATGTCGCCATCGACAAGTTCACCAAGTGGGCAGAGGTCGAACCGGTGCGCACCATCCCGGCAGGCTCCGCCGTCAAGTTCATCAAGGGCCTCGTGAGCCGCTTTGGAGTGCCCAATCGCATCATCACCGACAATGGCTCCCAGTTCACGAGCGGCCTCTTCAAGTCCTACTGCGCCAGCCTCGGCACGCAGATCTGCTATGCCTCGGTGGCGCACCCGCGAGGCAATGGTCAGGCCGAGCGCGCCAATGCCGAGGTCCTCAAGGGCCTCAAGACAAGGAGCTTTAAGAAGAAACTTGAGGCTTGCGGCAAGGGCTGGCTCGACGAGCTGCAGTCCTTGCTGTGGTCCATCCGCACGACGGCAAGCAAGCCCACTGGCGAGACGCCGTTCTTCCTCGTCTACGGCGCTGAGGCGGTCCTCCCACTGGAGCTTAAGCACGGCTCCCCGCGAGTCCTTGCCTTCGACGAGGCGCGTCAGGATGGCTCGCGGGAGACCGATCTGCTGCTCCTCAAGGAGGGCCGCCGTCAGGCCACCCTTCGTGCCGCAAGGTACCAGAAGGCCTTGCGTCGCTACCACAGTCGCCACATCCGCCCTCGTACTCTCAAGGTCGGCGACCTCGTCCTGCGCAGGATCCTCTCCAGAGAGGGACTTCACAAGCTCTCACCTATGTGGGAAGGCCCTTTCAGGGTTACTCATGTCTCCAGGCCCGGCTCAGCCCGGCTGGAGACGGAGGATGGAGTTCCTGTGCCTAACGCCTGCAACATCCAGCACCTCCACAAGTTCTACGCGTGACCCTCATGCGTACGAACGAAACGGGGCTGTACACGCCCCGGAGCCTCTCATTGCGTTCGCCTGATGGGCCCGCGAGAGCTCCCACCCACGTCTAAGTGGAAGCCCCATGCTCCGCGCTGGCGGAACGATCGAACCGCGATCATGCCCACGCCAAGTGGAAGCCCCATGCTCCACTGGCGGAACAATCACATGAGGGCGCCCCACGGGCTGCACCAACCTCACGCTGATCCGTGCCGAACATGGCGATCATGTCTCTTTTTGGTTGTGTAACGAACATATTACTACGTTTCAGTAAAACTCTATTTCCTAAGATATCTAATGTATTGCTAAGTTGCTTGCCTCAGGAGCTGTGCATGTTCGCGACCTTCCCTCATGAGCCTCACGCGAGTGGGGGCTGGACACGGTGCCTGCGCTCGGGTCAGTCCCAGCAGCACTGAAAAACCCAAGCAGCCGGGCTCTGGCTTGCGGGCCTGCCCCGTGCACGCCACCCCACCAAGGTCCTTGGTGTCCTGTCTCCTCGCGTAATACCCATGAGCGAATCGACGAGCGCGCGCTGTCGTTGAGTGCTCTGCGTGCAGCTATCTCAGGAGCTGGTCCCTGGAAAGATTTCGCGGGGTAGCACCCTCAGGACCCCGGGAGGCCAACAGGCACAGCCTTGGGGGCTAACCCTTGGCGGCCGTCCCAGCGGGAGACCTCGCGAGCGGAACCCTCACAAGACGTACCCTGCGAGGGACGGCCCACTATACTACCTCCTGGAGGGCTAAGTCTCCCATCTCGTGAGCCACCCTCGCCGACTTGCGAGGCTTTCCCTCCGACGGCCTCGCGAGCGCCCGTTTCCTCTTGGCGCGAGCCGCGTGTGCGTTAAAGGCGGGCTCCCTGAGCATCGCGCCTCAGGGACCATCACTAGCTCCCGGCGCACCTCGCCTCCTGGCCTTATCCAGGCATCGCGACCTGGCATACCAGCGACGGTCATAGCCGCTCAAGAGCTGGGCCCTGACAACGTAGAACATCATGGCAAGCAAAAAGAGAGAGCCTCGCGAGGGCTCGAATGTCCGTTATAGCAAACATAAAGTATTTAACACCAGGACATCGTCGTCACGCCCCCACGGGCCACATCGATCTAGCGTAGGATAACAAGGGAAAAGGCACCCTAGGAGCTCGCGCCGCCGTCGTCTTCGCTAGCACCGTCACTGTCGGAGCTCTCGCTACTGCCGCAGGAGTACTTCCCGAGCAACGCGCTCACATGGCCTTCCACCGCCTTTGCGAGCCCCTCACGAAGCTCCTTGGGGACGGGGGCTATCACCTTGTCAAAATCGAAGTTGGGGTCGGAGTGGAGGAGGTGGCTGAAGACGCGAGTCGCCGCCAGGGAGAAGAGGCCACGTCACTTCTCCTCCAGGATACCGTCCATCTCCTTGGCTCCGTCCTCAAGCTGTTCCACGAGCTTGGTGGAGAAGTCGACGTAGTCGGCGTCGCGGGACTCGCGGAGGGCCCCAAGCTTTCCCTGGCAGATGGAGTTTAGGGCGTTGTGGGCGCGGATCTCGAGGGAGTGAAGTGCCTTGGCACCCTCGCGATGCTCCTGTCCCTGATCCACGGCGCCAGAGCTGGGTTGCGGCGCAGCTCTCTGGCGGGTCTCTGCCTCGGCGAGCGCTGCCTTGAGATCAGCGGCCTCCATCCGGAGCCGCTCGCGTTCTGACTCGAAGGCGTCAGCGTCCTCTTGGACCCTCTTTTCTCTGGCCTCCAGTCGGGCATTGGCGTCGGTGACGCATTTGCGTGAGCCTCCTGGGCATTGGCCAGCTCGCGCCCTAGCGTCTCAAGACGCTCCTTCTCCGTGGCTTGCTCGGCCGCTTTCTTCTCGAGGCCCTCCGCGCGCGACTCGAGGTCTGCCTCGCGGGCTGCGGCCTCCTTCTCGTGAGTGGCAAGGGTGCCTTCCCGCACGAGGAGCGTCCGCACCCGCTCGGCGTGTTGGTCTTGGAGCTCTTTCAGGAGGGTCTCCGCATCTTTGCGGCGCAAGATGGCCGCTTCGGCCTCCTGGAGGGCCCTCGCGCGAGCCCCCTCCGCTTCGGCAGTGTCCCTCTCGCGCAATGCGCGAGCACATTCGTCATGACCCCGGGCCGTGTCGACGGCGACGCTGAGCCGGCGCCACCCGTCGGCAAGCTTCAGGCGCATCTCCGCGTCCTGGAAGTCCGTGCCGAGCCGAGCGAGCGCAGCCTTGGCATCGCGCAAGGCTTCAGGCCTGAGCAAAGCACGGTCGCTCGCAAGGACCAGGGACCAGTCCTGGCCGGGCCCTCTGGCGCCCTCCGCTGCGACGGCGAGGGAGCCCTTGGCGCCGCTTGCCTGGAGCGGCGGGCCCGCCAGGACGCCCCTCTCGTTCAGCTGCGGCGGTGCGCTACGGGGGCTCTCAGTGCCGGTCATGGCATCCCCCGCAACTCCTTCCCCAACGCCCAAGGAGGCCCCCGGCGGGGGGGCAGGCGCTTCGGCCTTCCTCGTCATCGCTTCCTCGCCCGCAGCAGGGCCAAGGGGGAGAGTGTCTCCGCCTCCTGAGGCTGCCTCCCGAGGCTTACCCGTGTCGGCCTCACAGGATGCGCCCGTGCGCGACCCTGGAGGAGCGGCTGTCCCTTCCTCGATTTCTGTGCACCCCGCTCCGGTGTCGGGATGGCGGGTGGCCTCTCCATGCCCTCCGACACCAGAGGTGCACATCGACACCCCTCGCGTGCTAGGGGTAACCCTCGCCTTTGTCGTTGTCTTCTTCTTCTTCTTCTTCTGGTCCGCGGCGGATCCCCTGCATAAATGGTGGCTCAGCCCCGAGCCGGGTAAAAGAACAAGAATTAAGGACGCCGGTAGAAGGCGGAAGGCCTACTCGTCGCTGACGAGCCACTTCCTCTTCTTCTCCCCCGCAGACGGCTGGCTGACGCTGCCCTCGCTGGGCATCGCCTCGGCGCCGCCGCTTCGGCCCCCAGAGCGTGCCGCGGTAGACCCGGACGCGTCGCCACCTGTCTCCGGGCCCTGGGCGGCGGCTTCAGCCTCATGACGGGCCTCAAGCGCTGGGTGCTCGCCCGCTCCCACCGCCACGGGCAGGACGCTCTCGGCGTCATCATCCTCGAGCTCGCAGATGAGCTGACGGCGAACGCTTGGCGGCGCCCGGCTGAGGTCGTCCTCCGTGGCCTCCTCCGAATCTCCGTTGCCGCTGCTGCTTCCCGAATCCACCTCCACCATGAGGAGGTTGTCGCGGGGCCCGACGTGGCCCTCAGGCACGAGGCCCCACTGGTCGAAGAGGGGCATCACCTTCACCAGCTCCTCCTTCTCTGGATAGCTAAAAAGCGGGAGCGCCCCCTCCGGCGCTTCCGCGGCAAGGGTATTGAGCAGAATCGCCAGGGCCCCGTCCAGCGCATCTAACCCCAGGCCGCCCGGCCTCAGCCTCATGGCATCGTCCGCGCCGGAGTACTCCCACATGGGGCGTGAGTGCTGCTGAAGTGGCGCGATGCACCGCCGCAGGTACTCCCTGACCACCGCCATCCCCGACAGCGATGCGGCCCGGTGCGCCGCCATCCACTCAAGGACGGGCTCCATCCTCGAGTCGGTGAGCTTCTCGTGCCCCCACACGGCGATCTTCTCGGCCGGGTCCGTAGGGATCATCAGGAGCCGGTTGGTCTGGCGCGCGTCCATATAGACCCAGCGCTGCCGGTACCCTTCCACCTTCTTCGCAACCCTCAAGTTGATAATGCCGTCCTCCATTCCCTTGACGGCAAGGAACGACGCGCATACAGAGCGCTGGTCCGCCGCAGTTAGCCGCAGACAGAAGAAGTGGCGGAACATCGCCACAGAGGGCCTCACGCCCACGAAGGCCTCGCAGTAAAAGGCGAACATTGCCAGGAGAAAAATGGAGTTGGGTTGGAGATGAAGAGCGTGAACCTGATAGTGGGCAAGTATGGCATAGAAGAAGTCCGAAAATGGCGGCACCACCCCTGCATACACGCTGTGGAGGAAGAAGGGGTAGGCCGCCGCCCCAAGGTCGCGCCGCGCGCACGACCCCGGCCAGATTTGGGTCGCCTGGTTCTCGTTCTGGCAGCCAGCCACGAACGGAAGCACCTTGTCCAAGCCTACCTTGTCGTCGATGGCGGAGCGCTGCAGCGCCGCCCCAAGGACGGGTGCGCCTGTGGATGGGGTCACCTCCTTCCCCCTCTTGCCGGCGGGGGGCATCTGCGCGGTGCAGGCGCAGACCAGGAGCGAGAACAGGCGAAGCTCGAAGGGGGGAATCACGAGGAGCCGCACGCAAGAAGGAAAGGCGCAGACGAGTGGAGCGCGTGATGGAAGGCAATGATGGCCTCGCGCCGCCCGCGCCAGGATTTATGTCAGCGCGGCAGTCCCCGAGGCGTCGTGGGGAAGTGGGGGCGTCGCCCGTCACGTCGTGCGCCACGCGTCGCGCCTGGCCGCAGGCGGTTAGGGCCCGCGCCGTTTTGCCCCTCCGTAGGCGGGAACGTGCGCGCCGCGGGCCCGGGGGCTACTGTCGGGCCCATGAAACCCGGGGTATCCAGGCCCGTCTGCCTTTGGCTCAGGGCGCGACGCCTGGAGTGTGCCCGGCAGGCCGTCGCCACAAAGTGTCTCGCCATGACCCCTTGTGGGGCCCTAGCCACCTGAGGCCCCCTCCTCAGGAGGTAGCAGGTAACACTCAGCACCACCGTAAACGGCCTCGCGAGGTCCCCTCACGAGGCGGCTTCCCGAGTCCCCTCACGAGGCGGCTTCCCAAGGTGGCCTTCCGAGGCCCCCTCCCGCAGGCGCTCGAGGAGAAGACCGTTCGGCGTGTCGCGCGGACTGGAGCCCATCACGTGGGTGACGCGCGCGGTGACGAGCAGTAGCAGACGCCGCGCCAGCAGGCGCGGATGCAGATGGTCTCCCCTTTTGTGCTAGGGAAGCAGGGCCAGCTATCTACTCCCCAAAGAAACCCCAAAGGTTGCCCGATCGGCGAAGGAAGACCAAGACGGCGGGCGCGCAGGGCGGAGGTCATCACCGAGCCCACCGGAGCGTCATGGATCATGCTTTGGCAGGCGAAGGCCACCTTTAGTCAGGATAGCCTGAGCGCCTGTCCCCTTTCAAAACCGCCAAGTGTGGCAACCCTTCCCGCCTAAGTTTTGAGGGGGAAGAGGACCGAGGCGGCATAAAAGGGGCAGTACAGCCACCGTAGCAAGGAGAGGAGGAGAGCCATCGTCTTCAACCTTGTACGCAGGAACTCTCTCATCCACGATAATCCCAACCACAAAGCAGGAGTAGGGTCTTACACCGCAAGGTGGCCCGAACCTGGGTAAATCAATGTGCCTTTGCCCGTCGAACGCTCGCGCGCTCTTGCCGTAGTCTCGCCGCCGCACTGCCGTGGTATAGGAAGAAGTAGTAGAACGAGCTCACCCCAGTGTTCGAACCTTTGGGTCCCCGGAGCCCGACTTCCGACAAGCCCGTCTGAAGAGCCGCTGGGGATTACCCTCGGCGGACTGCACATGAAAAACTGCTTATGTAAGATTCCCCCTTGCTGAAAAAGTGACTTAAGGAAAGACGATAGAGACAAGGGCTTACCCTCGAGGTGCCGGTTTCTTCCTCCCCATTGCGAGGGGGTCTTCCTCTGAGTCACCGGAGAGCTCGGCCCTCTCCGATGACTTGTTGGCGGCCTCGGATGAGGCTCGCCTCGGCCTCTTTGAGCCTTTCGGCGGCATGACCACGTCGGCGTCTTCTATCGCCAACCTCTTCCCCTTCGGGGGGGGGGAAATCTCCTCCTCGCCCTCCTCGACGCCGCCGTCTTGAGCGGCGGAGGTGTGGGTCTCTTCTGACCGGGTGACCGAGGTCCCCTTGGTCCGAGCACTGGACCTCCCCGTCTGGGGCTTCGTCCCTTTGGAGGCCACCACATGTGGCTCCTCAGTCAGAAGCACTGCGAGCAGGGGAGTTGGGGGCTGCTCCGGCAGTGGGGCTGGGCATCGTACCCCTTTTACCTAGGCCGACCACTTCTGCAAAATGTCAAAACACAATGATTCGAGTAAAAACTTTGATCCTCGACACGATTAACAAAGCACAGAGATTAAAGGGCAAAATTACTTACCGGGGGGGGGGGGCTCATAGCCGTGCTCGAGGCCACGGTCCTCTCCCGCCTGGGGGATCTTATCCTTGGCCAGCTTCATGAGCTTCGTCCACATGGCGGCCAAGGTGGAGCGGAAGAAGGTGTTGATGGTGTCCATGTCTTCGGGCTTTTGTGCCCACATCGGTTTGGCCCGAAACTGGAGGGGAAGTATACGGCGATTGAGCATGACATTGATGACATCGGCCAGCTCAACCTTCCCCGTCGTGGACCACCACAGGACCCAGTCGATCAGGGTCTCCACCTCTTCTGGCTTCCCCCAAGCAATGCCCTTCTCCTTCCAGGACTTGAGTTTCTTGGGTGGCCCGGCCGAGAAGGCCGGGACTTCGGTTTGACCAGGGGCAAGAGGTTCAGTGATATAAAACCACTCCCTCTGCCATTCCTTCACCGTTTCGATGAAGGTTCCTTTGAACCAGATGGCCCCCTGATTCTTGCTAACCATGGCTCCCCCGCACTCCGACAGATCCTGTCCGTTGGATTTTGGTTTGATCCCGAAAAGCTTCAGCCACAGACCGAAGTGTGGCTCGCAGCAGAGGAAAGCCTCACAAACTGTGATAAAAGCGGCGAGGTGGAGAATAGAGTTGGGGGCCATGTGGTGGAAGTCTAACCCGTAGTAGAACATTACCCCGCGCACAAAGGGGTGCAGCGGAAACCCCAGGCCTCGGATGAGGTGGGGGACGAAGATTACCCGCAACCCGGCGTTGGGAGCGGGCACCAGTTGGTCGGCCGATGGAGCGCGGGCAGCGATGGTGGGGGCTAGGTACCCCGCGTCACGTAGCTCGGCGATAGTCGCCGTTGTCACCGTGGAGCCGCCCCAGTGCCCCTTGAGGGTGTCGGCCATGGCTGGTTGAGAAGACTGAGCTCGCGAAAAGGGCGGGCGTGCTGGTTGGATCTGGGCATTGGAACAAGACGGCGTTGCAGTAGGGAAGGAATGGGAGCGTGCGTCGTTGCGCTGTTCTCCCTTTGGTTCTTATAGACCTATAAAAGGCCAAGAGCCCCCTGCTGCGCCGATAAATTCTCGGCCGCTATCAAAAATGCCGTTGAAACATATGGGGCGAAACAAAATCTTGATGATATCCTTGAGAAAGCGGGCACGATCTCTGTTTCGAACGGACGTGCCAATAAACAACTTGCCTCGAACCGCGATTTGAGGATGAGGTAGTAACTGCTCAACTCATCATGGAGCGAGCCTCTCCGTTAAAGTTGTCAGGCAGGATTGGATTGTTCATACCTATACGACCAGCCTTCGAGGCTAAGATACTTACACCCCTTGGGCAGGTTACCAGCTCGGTTGGACCACGGATATCGATGTCCTGTTAAAGAGAATCCGAAATGTAAAGTGGAACTCGTCTGTCAAGCCAAAGACTCCGGATCCGAAGTGATATCTATCGACCATCGTCCTCGGCGTAGAAGACCAGTTCGGGGGCTACTGACGGTGTCCTGGATTAGGGGGTGCTAACCGGGCCGACCTGTCTCCTCGGTTGGGCCGATGTACCCCCGTACGTGACCAAGATGGACTCCGGAGGCTGTACGAGTGAGGCGTGATCAATGTTGTCTCTGCCGAAGACTTGTAGTACACTTCAAGATTTGTCCAGCCTCCTTATTCCTAGATACCGACATTGTAACCCTAGATACCCTCCCTGGCGTGTATATAAGCCATAGGGTTTAGCCTGTAGGGGGGACATCAACGCAACATTGCTTACCTAGCCTTAGAAGTTAGAATCGCATTACGATCTCGAGGTAGATCAACTCTGTACTCGATACATCTTCATCAATATAACAGAAGCAGGATGTAGGGTTTTACCTCCATCAAGAGGGCCCAAACCTGGGTAAACACCGTCTCCATTGTCTCTGTTACCATCGGTCCTAGATCCGCAGCTCGGGACCCCCTACCCTGAGGTCTGCCGGTTTTTACACCAACACCCGGAATATTGAAGAGTAATTCGGGGCATCTTGTAATAACAAGAGCAATTGGGAATGAATGTATGAATGGCAAGGATGTGTAGTTATCCACGAGGATTTATCGGTGGTAGGGAACTGCAAAAGCAGTGGGCACAAGGGTCTCAGAAAGCATTGAAGAGTATCTTCGGAATCTTCTGGTGAAGCAAGCGGTCATCTGGAATGAGGGGCTCTCCGGGAGGAAGTAATTACGAGAACCTAGTGTTAGAGTTAGCAAAATCTTTAACCCGAATAGAAGAGAGATCACAGTCCCAGAGTAAAGGAGAGGAATAAAAGATCCTAATCCCATCCATTGGCGATGTGGGCCCGTAAGCCACACAACAATGTTAGTAAAATAGTATTTCAAAGACTAGACTCAACTTCGACCAAGGAGTTGGAAAGAGGCTTCCTACAAGCAGTCGGCTCTGATACCAACTTGTGACGCCCCCGACTCGACCGTGCACGCAAATGCGCATGATCAAGCCCAGAGACTCATGGGAAGATATCACAGCACAACTCTAGACACAAAATAAAATAATACAAGTTTTATATTACAAGCCAGGAGCTTCGAGGGCTCGAATACATAAGCTCGAATACACAAGAGTCAGCGAAAGCATCAGTATTTGAGTACAGACATAATTAGACAAAGGTTGCCTTAAGAAGGCTGAACAAAACAACGATAACTAGATCGAAGAGGCGCAGGCCTCCTGCCTGGGAGCCTCCTATCTACTCCTGGCCGTCGGTCTCCACGTAGTAGTAGGCTCCGTCGGGGTGGTAGTAGTCGTCGGCGGGATCCGCTGTCTCCGGGGCTACGTCATCTGATCGTAGCAATCGGGTAGGGGGGGGGAGGTAGCAAAGCAACCGTGAGTACTCATCCAAAGTACTCGCAAGACTTACATCAGATATATGCTAAGTATGCATCGGTATCAAAGGGAAGGGGCTGTATCTGTGGACCAAACTGCAGAATGCCAGAGTAGAGAGGAAGGCCTAGCCTAATGAAGACTAGCATCTTGCAGCGTCTTGCAGCAACAGAAGATAGTAGAATAACATAACATGTAGTAACAAATATATATTAGTAATGCCCAGAGATCCTTCCTTGTCTACCCCCACGAGGAAGCGATCCCGGAGCCATCATATCAGTTTAGTATCACAAGTATCCAGTTCTAGTTGAAGTAGATCGGGATACAACTCCGATCGTCCAGTTACCGTGGACACGGTTATTCGAATAGATAACTTCCCTGCAGGGGTGCACCAACTTTCCCAACACGCTCGATTAACTCTGGCCAGACACACTTATTTGGGTCATGCCCGGCCTCGGCTGATCGACACGCCGTAGTCCTACCTAGGCTCAACAAAGAGGCCAGCACGCCAGTCTACATCCTAAGCACTCAGGGGTCTCGGGCCCATCGCCCTTTGCACTCCTGCGCGTTGCGAACGCGGCCGGGACCAGACCTAGCCCCTATATACACACGCAGGCTGTCACAGTCCACCCGGGCGCGCGCCGCTCAATTGCTGACGTTTGAGAGCTTTCGGAAGAATCATACGACGCCGAGTGCCCATACTTATTCCCGCGTGGTGGTTAGTGTGAAAAGGCCAGAGGCCTACTCAGATCACATATCCAAACCCATTAGTGTGTTGGGAGCGCGCGGTGACGATCAGTGCTCCTGTCACCCCGTCTCTAGGGCGCTCTGCCTGCCTGGCCGTGCCACGTAATTATCTCGCGGGTACCCTCACGGTCAACCCGACTTCACATCTTTCGCGGGTACCCCTCGGGGTCAGCCCGACTTATCCAGAGACTATCGGGAACTCAGGTCCACCTCTACCGGGGTGGTACCGCCTGTCCCTTCAGTCCCGCAGTAACAGTAAACGGGGAACAGTGTAAGGTAATAGTGTGTCCGTAACATCAAGGGGGAAATCCGAGGAATCACCCTCGATGGATTCCCACTCGATGTAATCGTCAAGGTGAACTAGGAGGAATCACCCTCAATGGGTTCACACTTGAGGGGCTGCACGACAGAGGCATCATCGGAGGTGGTGAAAGAGGAATCACCCTCGGTAACCCACAACTGACTAGCTACGCTACAGAGATATCATCAGGAGTGAGGTAGGAGGTATCACCCTCGGCACTCGATAGTAGCTCTGCAGAGTCGTACAACTAAGGGTGTGTGTGGTGATGTGTCGGTCTCTATACGTCGATCACACTGATCGAGCATCCGGAAGCAAAGCATGGCAACACGGACAAGGGTGCGGGGCCACTGATGGATCACTAACCAACCTATACTAAGCATTTAGGATAGCAGGTAAGGTATCAACAGCAGTTACAAAATTAGGCTATGCATCAGAATAGGAGCTATCAAATAACAGTAGCAAAATCTAATGCAAGCATGAGAGAGAGAATGGGCGATATAGGAATGATCAAGGGGGTTTTGCTTGCCTGGTTGCTCTGCAGACAGAAACGGTTCCTCGACGGTGAAGTAGTCGATCACCGGATCAATAGCGGTCTCGGAGTCTACCGGAAAGAAAGTAACGGAGGGGAAACAATAAATAACGGAGCAATCAAATGCATCACAGATATATGTCACGGCAAAAATGTGTTGGTGATACGCTGTAATGCATTACTAGGCATTTTAGTTGAAGAGGGAAAATATTCGGGAATATTTTCCTGGTTCCGAGTAATTTTTGGTCAGACGATCCTGATGCAAAAAGTCAATGTTCACTATGTTAGAGGTGTGTTACGGGTATGTGGATGGCATATTCGGATTCGTTATATTTTTCTGATCATTTTTCATATATAAATTATTTTCATCCGAGTTAGGGATTATTTTATACATTGTTCAGGAAATCGGTAACTGGTAGCTGCTCGGTCAGCTTGGGAGTAGTGATTAATCGGTGAATCGGCCTATTAACTGGATTAATCGGTCGACCATTAATCGGTAGATTAAATAGGAATTGCCAACATATATCTAGTTTTTTTTTATGTATTATACCATACTCTCATGCTCTCACCTATGTAATATAACAAAATATGCTACTGATTAGTCGAACCCTAGCTATTGAGGAGCGAGAGGGGGATGGGAGGGGTTACATGGAAAAAAATTGGGCTTTGTTTACCCACAAGTTAATGGGTCAGCAGTGATTAATCGGCCTAACAACCGATTAATCGGTCTAACGGGCCAATTAATCGGCCTGACAAGTTAACATGATGAATAGGTGCTATTCGATTCGGTCACCCTATGAGTAGCGATTAACTGGCCCGTTAACTGATTAATCGGACGAATTCTTGAACAGTGATTTTATATGATTTTCCAAAGTTTTAATAATTTACTGGAATTTTCTGTATTTATTTTATTCCGAAATTGACCAAGTCAATTTGACTGGTCAAAAGGAAAGTGTGGCCCACATGGCACATACTATACCTAAACAAGTAAATAAAGACTAACTTATTTAAATGGGGTCCACATGTCATAAGTTACTAGACTAATTTAGCACTAATTAATACTAGCTAAACCTAGTACTAATTTAAACAAGGGCCGGCCATTAGTGGGCAGAGCCCAGCCGGCAATTGCACGGCACACACACAGAGCACACACACACACACAGCACACGCACACACACACAGCACGCAGCAGCAAAGCAGTGAGCAGAGCAGCGAGCAACAACAGCAGTAAGCGGCGGCAACATAGCAGCGAGGAGCAGCAGCTAGCATAGCAGCAGTAGAGCAGCAGAAGTGAGCAAGCAGCAGCAGCAAGGGAAGCAGCAGCTCGCAAGGAGCAGAAGCAAGGAGCAGATGCGGCGAGCAGCAACACGCAGCAGCAGCGCGGGCAGCAGCAGCATCAGGTGCGCAATGGCGGGCGCGGCCAGGAGCAAGCGGGCGAGCACGCACGTGGACACAGAGCTTCGGGTCGCTCATGGCGAACTCAAGGCGATGGCACAGTGACAGATCGAAGGGGGAAAGGGGGGAATCGGCAGAGGTGCTCACAACGGTGCTCGTAGACATGCTCAGGAGGTCGGGTGCGGCCCGGAGCAGCGGCAACCGGCGACGGACGTCGACGCCCGTGGGTGAAGATGAGGACGATGGCGAGACTATGGGGCGTCCCGGCTCGGGTTCTTTGATGGAGACGAAGGAGACATCCACGGGGAGGCTCCTGGACATCTTCTCAGGCGCCGGGGAGGTCGGTTGCCGCGACGACGATGGCCACCATGGCAAGCATCTCGGGCACGAACAAATTTTGAGAGAGAGATAGAGAGAGGGAGTGAGGGGATAGCGAGGGCTAGGGTTTCGGGGGACGGGCGCCAGCGTCTTATAGGCAGCAGGGGGCGCGCCGATGGCCGGCCCGTGGCCACGGCCATGGGATAGCCGCCACGGCTGCCCCCTGCCTCCCACTGTAGCGGGAGGTGGAAGACAAGGGAGGTGGGCTGGGCCGCGTTGCACTGTCCAACAAGGTCCAAGTGCACAGTGGTAGTTAGGCCCTTTTTCCTTTTATATTTCGGTTTTGTATTTTCTCAGATGTTTTCCATTTTATTTTTATATCAATTGAATTTTGTTGAACATAAAATTTGGCACCTAAATACTAGGAAATAGCATGGGTCTATTCAAAAAGTTTCAAATCATTTGGAAACTTCCAAATTTGTATTTTGATTTTCTACGGTTTTATTTATTTCTTTTGGTCCACAAAATTGATGCTAGGGACAAGATGAGAATCCAATTGAGTTTGATTTCATTTTTATAAATACTTGAGATATTTATGACATAATGTACACATTTTAGATTTGCCAATTGAAGAATTATTATTTTTGACTTGCATTTCAAATTGGATTTTGAATTTGATTTTTGGACAGGTGGCAATTAGCATAGTAATCTTGATGACATGGCACCCATTAGGGGGAGATTGCTGTAGCATGATTATTGGGGTGTTACAATCAGTGATGAATATTTGTGTTGGATGACATTCATCATGTAACAGTCACAACCTAGAGCAATTCACAATAGCTCCAATTCATTAATTCAATGTAGGCATGTATTCCGTATATAGTCATACGTGCTTATAATAAGAACTTGTATGATATCTTTTGTCCTACCCTCCCGTGGCAGCAGGGTCCATAAGGAAACTAAGGGATATTAAGGCCTCCTTTAATAGAGAACCAGAACAAAGCATTAACACATAGTGAATACATGAACTCCTCATACTACGGTCATCACCGGAGTGAATACCAATTATTGTCACCTTGGGGTCTGCGGATCATAACACGTAATAGGTGCATACAACTTGCAAGATAGGATCCAAAACATACTTATATTCATGAAAACATAATAGGTTCAGATCTGAAATCATGGCACTCGGGCCCTAGTGACAAGCATTAAGCATAGCAAAGTCATAGCAACATCAATCTCAGAACATAATGGATACTCGGGATCAAGCCCTAACAAATTGACTCGATTACATGACAAATCTCATCCAAACTCCATCACCGTCCAACAAGCCTACGAAGGAATTCTCACTCCCGGTGGTGAGCATCATGGAATTGTTGATGAAGAAGGGTTGATGATGACGACGGTGGCGAATCCCCCTCTCCGGAGCCCCGAACGGACTCCAGATCAGCCCTCCCGATGAAAAACAGGAGGTGGCGGCAGCTCCATATCGTGAAACGCGATGATTCCTTCTCTCTGATTTTTTTTCTTCGTGAGACGGTACTTATAGACTTGGAGTTAGGGAAAACGGAGGTCTGTGGGACCCACGAGCTCACGTGGCGCGCCCTAGGGGGCGCGCCACCTGAGCTCGTGGCTGCGTGGTGGCACCCCTCCAGTAGTTCTTTTCGCCAATAATTTGTATATATTCAACAAAAATTCTTCGTAAATTTTCATCCCAATCTGAGAACTTTTATTTCTACACAAAAATAACACCATGGTAGTTCTGCTGAAAACAGCGTCAGTCCGGGTTAGTTTCATTCTAATCATGCAAATTAGAGTCCAAAACAAGAGCAAAAGTGTTTGGAAAAGTAGATACGTTTGGGACGTATCAATGACCTCGTCTCCATGCTCCTTTGCTGCATCTTCAAGCACAACGCTATTCATAAGGTTAGCTTCCGACCTCACATAACTGCCACACGAGGCAGGTCGGACAGAAGCCTCACCAGTGCCAGACAGTGCGACCTCCTTCAAAGCCTCTCGCTCGTCCTCAGGCGCAACTTGCGCCCAACCTCAGGAGCCACAGGAACAAAGGTGGAGCCTTGGTGTGTGCACTTGTTCTAAAGATACACAAGATGGTGATGAAAATATGCAAGCAAAAATAAAAGAGGACATCTGCTACAACAATAAACACTACAAAATTTGCTCTATCTTGCGATGTTTCACTTGTGTCACGTAAAACCCTTTTTTGTCACGGAAAATGCCACAGTGACGTTTTTAGGCCATCACCCCCACCGTCACCGAAGTGTCGTCATAAAAAAAAAATCTTGACGGTACCACTTCCTCCGTCTCGCAAGATCATACCTTAGGTGACGAACCAAAAATTGTCACTGATGGCTATTTTCCGTGATGGCCTAAAATGTCACCTATGATCTGTTGCCTAAGATCATTTTTTGTGACGATAAACCATCACCAGTAATCGGTCAGCAGGTTTGACCGGTCAAAGATTCTGACAAGTGGGGACAGCAGTTGCTAACGTGGCTGCTTCCATGTGGGTCCGCCTTGGTTTTATTGCCGACGGTCCCGTCAGTAATAAGTCGGTTGTCCATTTTGACCGGTCAACGCTGCTGACATATGGGCCCAGAAGATGCTGACGTGTTTGCCTACATGTGGAACCTAGTGCTACTTGTGAGCCGCGTTGAGTTTTTCCCTGAAGAGGAATGGAGATGCAATAGTAGCGGATAAGTATTTCCCTCAGTTCAGAACCAAGGTTTATCGAACCAGTAGGAGCTTTACTAGAACAACCCTCAAACAGCACCTACACACAAGAGAGAAAATACTTGCACCCAACGCGGGCAAGAGGGTTGTCAATCCCCTTGTACTCGTTAATTGCAAGGATTAAATCTGATAGTTGTAGATGGATAAAATGCAAAGTAAAATAAAAGTAAATAAATTGCAACAATGTATTTTTGGATTTTATAATATGGCTAAGGTAGACCCGGGGGTCATAGTTTTCACTAGAGGCATCTCTCTCATAAGCAAAGCATACAGTGGGTAAACAAATTACTATTGGGCAATTGATTGAAAAGCGCATGGTTATGATGTTATTCATGGCATGATCATGTATATAGGCATTACGTCCATGACAAGTAGATCGCCTCCTGCCTGCATCTACTACTATTACTGCACCAATCAACCGACTCCTACCTGCATCTATGGTATTAAGTTCATGACAAACAGAGTATCACTTTAAGCAAGATGACATGATGTAGATAAAATAAAACCAAGCAATATGATTGAATCCCTTCTTTTTACCCTTAGTAGCAATAGTACAAATACGTGCCTCGCTACCCTTTCTGTCACTGGGTGAGGACACCGCAAGATTGAGCCTACTACTATGCACCACTTTCACCAAAGACCTAATTGTCAACTTGGCCAAAGAAAACTCATAGACCGGAAAGCATTACATAGCTGTAACAATCATACATAATAAAGTTCAGAAAATAACTCAATTACTTTCAATGAAATAATCTGATCATAAACCCACAATCCATCGGATCCCAACAAACACATTGCACAAAAGTATTACATCGGATAGTACTCCGAGGAGAACATGGTATTGAAGATCATATCGAGAGAGAGAGACATCTAGCTAATCACTACGGACCCATAGGTCCTGTAGGAACTAATCACACATCATTGGAGGGGCAACAAGGTTGATGTAGAAGCCCTCCGTGGTAGATTCTCCCTCTGGCAGAGTACCGGCGGAGGCCTCCAGATGAGATCGCGGAAGAACAGAGGCTTGTGGCGGCAAAAGAATTGTTTTGGGGCTCCCTCTAGTGTTTTGGGGGTTTGAGGGAATTTATGGAAGTGGAATTAGGTCAGGAGGGGTTACGAGGGGCCCACAAGCTCAGGTGGCACCCCCTGGGGGCGCGCCGTGTGAGCTTGTGGCCCACTCATAGGTCTTCTGGCTTCCTCCCAAAGCTTCCTGGGTGTCTTCTGGTCCAGAAAAATCACCGTAAAATTTTATCGCATTTGGACTTTGTTTTGTATAGTTTTTCCCTGAAACAATAAAATAGGCAAAAACAAAATTTGGCACTGGGCTCTAGGTTGCTAGGTTAGTTCCCAAAAATGATATAAAATTGCATATAAAGTATGTAGAATTGATATAATAATAGCATGAAACAATCAAAAAATATAGATACGTCGGAGACGTATCAGCATCCCCAAGCTTAATTCCTGCTCGTCCTCGAGTAGGTAAATGATAAACAAAATAATTTTTGATGTTGACTACTACCTAGCATGTCTATCATTTAATCTTTTTGCGGTATGAATATTGAGATAGATGAAGTAATTGACATCAACATAATAATATCCATGAATATCATAACATAATCATTACTTTTCAAGATATATGATGCTTAATGAATGTTATCCCTACTCATTGAATTATGTAAGCATGGCATGACTCCACCTTCATCGCATAAATATAAATCATGAGCACCCCGGTGTCAAACCAAGCAATTGGATCATACTTTTTCACGCGCTTCAGCATTTTCAACCCCACTCAATACATGAGCGTGAGCCATGGACATAGCACTACGGGTGGAATAGAATGTGGTGGTAGAGATCAATAAGCTAAGTCAAAAAGGAAGAAAGGCTCGCATCAACTTGGTGGATCAATAGGCAATGGAGAGGCCAATCAATCTATATTAATGCGAGGAGTAGGGATTGCCATGCAATGGATGCACTAGAGCTATAAGTGTATGAAAGCTCTCTACTAAAACTAAGTGGGTGTGCATCCAACTTGCTTGCTCATGAAGACCTCGGGCATTTGAGGAAGCCCATCATCGGAATATACAAGCCAAGTTATATAATTTAAAATTCCCACTAGTATATGAAAATGACAAAACATGGAGACTCTCTCTATGAAGAACATGGTGCTACTCTAAAGCAAAAGTGTGGCAAAAGGATAGTAGCATTGCCCCTTCTCTCTTTTTCTCTCATTTTTCATTTTTTCATTTTTTTTCTTTTTTTAGAACAATATCATGAACCTCATCCCCACTTTTTGGAGGACTCATCAGGCTCCATCATTCTTTACCTCACTAGGACAATGCTCTAATAATGATGATCATCACACTGTTATTTACTTACAACTCGATAAGACTGAAACAATATGACTCTATATGAATGCCTCTGGCAGTGTACCAGGAAGTGCAATGATTTAGCGTAACATGTATTACAATGATGAATGGTGGCTTTGCCACAAATATCATGTCAGCTCTATATGATCATGCAAAGCAATATGATGATGAACACACATGTCATGTGGATAGTAACGGTGGAAGTTGCATGGCAATATATCTCGGAATGGCTATGGAAATGCCATCATAGGTAGGTATGGTTGTTGTTTTGAGGAAGATATAAGGAGGCTTATGTGTGATGGATCATATCATATCACGGGGTTTGGATGCACCATGATGACCCACAAGTATAGGGGATCAATCATAGTCCTTTCGATAAGTAAGAGTGTCGAACCCAACGAGGAGCAGAAGGAAATGACAAGCAGTTTTCAGCAAGGTATTCTCTGCAAGCACTGAAATTATCAGTAACAGATAGTTTGATAGTAAGGTAATTCGTAACAAGTAATAACGGTAACAAGGGTGCAGCAAGGTGGCCCAATCCTTTTTATAGCAAAGGACAAGCCGGAACAAACTCGTATAATAAGCAAAGCGTTCTTGAGGACATATGGGAATTTCATCTAGTCACTTTCATCATGCTTGTTTGATTCATGTTCGCAACTTTGATAATTTGATATGTGGGTGGATCGGTGCTTGGGTGCTGTTCTTACTTGAACAAGCCTCCCACTTATGATTACCCCCTCTCGTAAGATTCCGCAACTACGAAAGAAGAATTAAGATAACTCTAACCATAGCATGAAACATATGGATCCAAATCAGCCCCTTACGGAATAGCGCATAAACTAGGGTTTATGCTTCTGTCACTCTAGCAACCCATCATCTAATTACTACTCCACAATGCCTTCCCTTAGGCCCAAAGATGGTGAAGTGTCATGTAGTCGACATTCACACGGCACCACTAAAGGAAGCAACAACATACATATCATCAAAATATCGAACGAATACCAAATTCACATGATTACTTATGACAAGACTTCTCCGATGTCCTCAAGAACAAAAGTAACTACTCACAAATCATATTCATGTTTAAGATCAGAGGGGTATTGAATAGCATTAAGGATCTGAACATATAATCTTCCACCAAATAAACCAACCAGCATCAACTACAAGATGTAATCAACACTACTAGCAACCCACAGGTACCAATCTGGGATTTTGAGACAAAGATTGAATACAAGAGATGAACTAGGTTTGAGATGAGATGGTGCTGGTGAAGATGTTGATGAAGATTGGTCCTCCCACGATGAGAGGATCGTTGGTGATGTCGATGGCTTCGATTTCCCCCTCCTGGAGGGAAGTATCCCCGGCGAAATCGCTCCGCCGGAGAGCAAAATAGCTCTTTCCTAGGTTCCGCCTCGAGACGGCGGCCCTTCGTCCCAAAAGTCTTCTTCTGATTTTTTTTCTAGGGCAAATGGCTTCATATAGCAGAAGGAGGGGCCGGAGGCCTACCAGGGGCCCCACAAGCTCGGGGGCGCGCCTAGTGGGGTAAGCCGCGCCCCCCAGGCTTGTGGCTTCCTGGTGGGCCCCCTCCTGGTAATTCTTTCGAAAGTATTTTTTATATATTCCAAAATAATTCTCTGTAAATTTTCAGGTCATTTGGAGTTGTGCAGAATAGCTATCTCTCTTTCACCCCTTTCCGGTCCAGAATTCCAACTGCCGGCAATCTCCCTCTTCATGTGAATCTTGCAAAATAAGAGAGAAAAGGCATAAGAATTGTACCATGAAGTGAAATAATGATCAAAAACATATTAATTAACAGTAGGAAAACATGATGCAAAATGGACGTATCAACTCCCCCAAGCTTAGACCTCGCTTGTCCTCAAGCGAAAAACCGAAATCGATAATCATGACCACATGTTTAGAGAGAGAGGTGTCGATAAAACAAAATACGGACATGAAAGCATCATGATCTTTATTATAACAGCAATATATCATCATAAAACTTCTCATGAAAAAGTGACAATTCAATCACAAGTTAAAGTATGAACCATAAACCAAATTGAAAACTAACAAACTATGATCTCAGTCACTGAAGCAATTGCAATTCATCATATTATCAGAAAGAGTCTATGTAAAAGCTTTGTTTAGCAAGTTCACATACTCAACTATCATTTAGTCTTCTATGATTGCTGACACTCACGGCATACTTATGGAGCAAAAGTTTCAGTCAGACACATAGAAAGATAGGGGCTTATAATTTCGCCTCCCAACGTATTTACCTCAAGGGTAATGTCAACAATAATAACTCATGATCACCTACATCCAACTGGATATATATGCCTGGATCAATCCCCACCACATGATGCTTGCCAAGAGAGAAAATAAAAACGGAATAGAGGGGAATACTATTAACTCTTGCATGAAAGTAAATACATAAAGTAAAAGATAGGACCTTCGCAGAGGGAAGCAGAGGTTGTCATGCGCTTTTTGTTTTTGGATGTGCAAGCTCTTAATGTAAAGGAACGTCACTTTATATTGCCCCTTGTGATAGCAACCTTTAGTATGCAGTTTGTCGCTTTTATTTCTTCACCATCACAAGTTCGTACAAAGCTTATTTTCCCTTACAATAAAAGATCATACATATTTAGGAGCAATTTTTATTGCTTTGCACCGATGACAACTTACTTGAAGGATCTTATTCAATCCATAGGTAGATATAGTGGACTCTCAGGACATGAAACTGGGTTTAAGGGTTTTTGGATGCACAAGTAGTATCTCTACTGAGTACGGAATTTTGGCTAGCAAAAGATAGGGGCAAGCACCACATGTTAGAGGATCCAAAGCAATATAAATTCTATGCGAATATAAGCAAACATAACTCATGACGTTGTCTTCCTTGTCCAACGTCGACTATTTGACATAGAATATTTAATGGGGACTCACAATCATAAAAGATGTCCAAGATAGTGTATTTATATGTGAGACCTCTCTTCCTTTATTACTTTTTCATGAATTGCAACACTGACCAATGCTATGTTTGTTAACATCCAACAAGTTTTATCAATTATACTTCCTTTATGTGAAGTCATCACTCCCCATGGGATTAGCATATGATCTTTTTTATACCCTTTATTTTTTCTAAGATGGGATCAACAAAAGCAAAACACTCAACTCAAACTACTCTTTATTATATAACTTTCACACACGATTACACAGATAGATAGATCACAAAGCAAGCACTCGAAGCTAAATCGTACTAAACTTTATTCTTCTAAATCACGAAATAGCTAAGGATCGAACTAAGATAGATAATGATGATAAAAAGTGATGGTGATATGATACCGGGGCACCTCCCCCAAGCTTGGCACAAGCAAGGGTGGTGCCCATACCCGTGTACTCAAATCTCCTTCTTCGGTGATGGTGGTGACGAAGTGATGGGCTTGTCCTCCATCTTCCAAGGCATAGGTTCTCCATCATAAAAGGACGAACGTGTTTCCGGAGTCCTGAAATTTGCAGCTAAACTCATACCTTTGAACTTGCCTCATACTCAAAATTTTGGTTTTGTAGATCATAGATTTGGGCCTGAAGATAGTCAATCCGGTCATTGAGCTTGAAGATGACGTCCCCAATATTCTTGCCATCCACCTTGTGCTCACGGATGAACTCCGTGATCATGGAGTGGTTAGCACTAAGTCCGCGCTACACCATCCCCTGGCACTTGAAGATCTCCTGTTCCACCGCTTCCAGCCTGGCCTTCTCGCTCCTGGTCTTCTTAGGTCCTTGAACATCCCGGATGTGGAGCACCCCCTCACGCATCTCAATGGCTTGAGGGTGCTTCATCACCTCTGGTAGGTACGGGTTGATGACCTTCTCGTAGAACTTGTCCTTGGACGAGCATGGACACACCATGGCGATCTACATCTGTCAGAAAAACAGCCCGAAACAAGAACAGAGGAGAAACTTGCGATACGGTGGTCAAAACATCCGAGAGTATATATAATGAATTTTTCCCATGCAGGACAAGTAATATGGAAGAAAAACAGAGTCGGGAAAGTCCACGAGGGAGCCACAAGCCTGGTAGGCGCGGGGTAGGGCGCGCCCCCCAGGCTTGTCGCCTCCTCGTGCACTTTTCGGACTGTTTATTATTTTCCTAATTTTTTATATATTCCAAAACGAACAGAAAGTACTTTTATGGAATTTTTGGAGTCGGTTTACTTACCGTACCACGTACCTACTCCTTTTCAGGATTCTGGAGCGTTCTGGAAGGTTTCTTCTATGTGCTCTTCTGGTGTCAATGTTTGAATAATATTAGTTTCAACATTAATGGGTGTACCAAAAATATAATGTTTAATTCTTTGCCCATTAACCACCCTCCGATTATTGCCTTTGCAGTTCTTTATTTTGATGGCTCTGGAGCGATAAACTTCTTCGATGATATACGGTCCTTCCCATTTAGAGAGAAGTTTTCCTGCAAAATATCTTAAACGAGAATTGTATAATAGAACATGATCACCTACTTTGAATTCCTGTTTTTGGATTCTCTTATCATGCCATCTTTTAACTTTTTCTTTAATAACTTGGCATTTTCATAAGCTTGTGTTCTCCATTCATCTAGGGAGCTAATATCAAATAACCTCTTTTCACCGACAAGTTTAAAATCATAGTCAAGTTCTTTAATTGCCCAATATGCTTTATGTTCTAGTTCAAGAGGTAAATGACATGCTTTTCCATAGACCATTTTATATGGAGACATACCCATAGGATTTTTATAAGCAGTTCTGTAAGCCCAAAGTGCATCATCAAGTTTTTTAGACCAATTCTTTCTAGATCTATTAACGGTCTTTTGCAAAATTAATTTTATTTCTCTATTAGTTAATTCAACTTGACCACTGGACTAAGGATGATAAGGAGATGCAATTCTATGATTAACATCATATTTAGCAAGCAATTTACAGAAAGCACCATGAATAAAATGTGAACCAACATCAGTCATTAAATATATAGGAACTCCAAACCTCGGGAATATAACTTCTTTAAGCATTTTAATAGAAGTGTTATGATCAGCACTACTAGTTGGAATAGCTTCTACCCACTTAGTAATGTAATCAACAGCAACTAAAATATGAGTATACCCATTGGATTTAGGGAAAGGTCCCATATAATCAAAACCCCAAACATCAAATGGTTCAATAACAAGTGAATAATTCATAGGCATTTCCTGACATCTACCAACATTACCAATTCTTTGACATTCATCACAAGAGAGGACAAACTTACGTGCATCTTTGAAAAGAGTAGGCCAATAAAAACCAGATTGTAGTACCTTGTGTGCAGTTTTGTCTCCCGCGTGGTGTCCTCCATATGCCTCGGAGTGACACTTTCGTAGGATTTGTTCCTGTTCATGCTCAGGTACACAACGTCTAATAACACCATCTACTCCTTCTTTATATAAATGTGGATCATCCCAAAAGTAATGTCTTAAATCAAAGAAGAACTTTTCTTTTGTTGGTATGTGAAACTAGGTGGTATGTATTTAGCAACAATGTAATTAGCATAGTCTGCATACCAAGGAGTATTACAAGAAGCATTTATCACAGCTAATTGTTCATCAGGGAAATCATCATTAATAGGAAGTGGGTCATCAAGAACATTTTCTATTCAAGACAAATTATCAGCTACGGGATTCTCAGCTCCCTTTCTATCAATAATATGCAAATCAAATTCTTGTAGCAACAGAACCCACCTAATAAGTCTAGGTTTAGCATCTTTCTTTTCCATAAGATATTTAATAGCAGTATGATCAGTGTGAATAGTAACTTTGGAATCAACAATGTAAGATCTGAATTTATCACATGCAAACACAACTGCTAAAAATTCTTTCTCAGTAGTAGCATAATTTCTTTGAGCACTGTCTAGAGTTTTACTAGCATAATGAATAACATTCAATTTCTTATCAACTCTTTGACCTAGAACAGCACCAATAGCATAATCACTAGCATCACACATAATTTCAAAGGGTAGGTTCCAATCAGGTGGTTGAACAATAGGTGCAGAAATTAAGGCTTTCTTAAGTATTTCAAAGGCTTCTACACAATCATCATCAAAAACAAATGGAACATCTTTTTGCAAAATATTAGTAAGAGGCCTAGAAATTTTAGAGAAGTCTTTTATAAACCTTCTATAGAAACCAGCATGACCAAGGAAACTTCTTATACCTTTGATATCTTTAGGACATGGCATTTTCTCAATTGCATCAACTTTAGCTTTATTAACTTCAATACCACTTTCAGAAATTTTATGCTCAAGGACTATACCTTCATTCACAATAAAGTGGCACTTCTCCCAATTCAAGACAAGATTAGTTTCTTCACATCTCTGCAAAATTCGATGAAGGTTGCTCAAGCAATCATCAAAAGAAGTTCCGTAAACGGAGAAATCATCCATGAAAACCTCAACAATCTTTTCACAAAAGTCAGAGAATATAGCAGTCATACATCTTTGAAAGGTAGCAGGTGCATTACATAAACCTAAAGACATACAACGATAAGCATAAGTTCCAAAAGTACAAGTAAATGTGGTTTTCTCTTGATCTTCAAGTGAAACAGGTATTTGAGAGAAACCAGAATAACCATCTAGGAAGCAAAAGTGTGTATGCTTAGATAATCTTTCTAACATTTGATCAATAAAAGGCAAGGGGTAATGATCTTTCCTAGTAGCTTTATTTAATTTTCTGAAATCAATTACCATTCTATAACCGGTTACAATTCTTTGTGGAATAAGTTCATTTTTATCATTAGGAACAACGGTAATACCTCCTTTCTTAGGAACACAATGACCAGGACTTACCCATCTACTATCAGCTATGGGATAAATTATACCTGCCTCAAGAAGCTTTAATATTTCAGTTCTTACCACATCTTTCATTTTAGGATTCAACCTTCTATGATGAACAACAAATGGTTTAGCATCTGGCTCCATATGAATTTTATGCTGACATAAAGTGGGACTGATGCCCTTAAGATCATCAAGAGTATATCCAATAGCAGCATGGTGTTTCTTCAGAGTTTTAAGTAATCTCTTTTCTTCATGCTCTGAAAGGTTAGCACTAATAATAACAGGATATATCTTCTTTTCATACAGATAAGCATATTTAAGTGTATCAGGTAATTGCTTTAAATCAAACACAGGATCACTCTTGGGTGGAAGAGGGCCACCCAAGGTTTCAACAGGCAGGTTATGTTTGAGAACAGGTGCTTGTTTAAAAAACAACTCATCTATTTCATTTCTTTCGTTCATGTGCATATCATTCTCATGGTCTAGCAAATATTGTTCTAAAGGATCTGTAGGAGGCACAGCAATAGAAGCAAGACCTATAATTTCATCTTTATTGGGTAATTCCTTATCATGAGGTTGCCTACTAAACTTAGAGAAATTAAATTCATGAGATATATCACCAAACTTAACTCTAACCGACTCTTTAACACAATCAATTTCAGCATTAACGGTATTCAAGAAGGGTCTACCAAATATAATGGGACAAAAATTATCTTGTTTTGAACCAAGCACCAAGAAATCAGTAGGGTATTTGATTTTACCACACAAGACATCAACATCTCTAACAATCCCAAAGTGGTGTAATAGTATCTCTGTTTGCAAGCTTAATAGTAACATCAATATCTTGAATCTCAACAGGTGCAATATCATGCATTACTTCTTGATATAGAAAAAACGGAATAGCACTCACACTAGCACCCATATCACATAAACCATGATAGCAATGATCTCCAATATTAATAGAAACAACAGGCATGCCAACTACGGGCTTGTTCTTATCTAGCATATCTCATTCATTTCCAATAGGTTTAGCAATTCTAGCAGCCTCATCACAAAAGTAAATAACATGCACATCAATATCATCAACCAAAAGATCTTTAACCATTGCAATATTAGGTTCAACCTTAATTTGTTCAGAAGGTCTAGGTGTTCTTATATTACTTTTATTAACCACGGTTGAAGCTTTAGCATGTTCCTTAATCCTAACAAGGAAAGGAGGTTTCTCAATATAAGCAGTAGGCACAACTGGATCAACATTGTAAACAATTGTTTCTTCTTTAACACTAACAGGTTCTTCATTTGATTCAATAGGTTGATGATATTTAAACCATTTCTCCTTAGGGATATCAACATGAGCAGCAAAAGATTCACAAAAGGTAGCCACTATCTCAGAGTCAAGTCCATATTTAGTGCTAAACTTGTGAAAAGCATCAGTTTCCATAAAAGATTTAACACAATCAAACTCTAGATTTCTATCTGACTCTTTACCTTTGTCGATTTCCCAATCTTCAGAGTTGCGTTTAATTCTTTCCAGAAGATCTCATTTGAATTCAATAGTCCCCTTCATAAAGGAACTAAGTATCGAGCATGGATCGATCATCATGAGAAAGCCGAGTATAAAAGTTTTAAATAATTATTTCTCTTCAGAGCTCATGATTGGGGCATGTATGCAACATATACTTAAGCCTCCCCCAAGCTTGTGCGATACTTTCTCCTTCATGAGGCCAAAAATTATATATATAATTCCGATCACGATGAACCAAATGCATAGGATAAAATTTCTGGTGAAATTCCAGCTTCAACCGATTCCAATCCCAACTTTCAGTATCATCACATAGCCTATACCATGTCAATGCCTTTCCCTCCAAAGATAAAGGGAATACTTTCTTCTTAACTCCATCTCCGGATAGACCTGCAAGCTTAAACAATCCACAAATTTCATCCACATATATCAAGTGCATATCGGGATGCACCGTTCCATCTCCTGCATAAGGATTAGCTAGCAGTTTCTCTAACATACCCGAAGGAATTTCATAATAAATATTTTTAGTAGGTTAAGTAGGTTGAGGGGAAACTCTCAATGCTTCCGGTCAAGGTGAAGATACCCCGAACAAGCCCTCAAAGAATTACTTTCCATAGTGACAAGTGGCAGTAAATTTCAGCACGTAATATAAATGTTTCCTTACCAAATTCCACTCACCAAAGGTGCTTCACTCCCCGGCAACGGCGCTAGAAAAGAGTCTTGATGACCCACAAGTTTAGGGGGTCAATCATAGTCCTTTCGATAAGTAAGCGTGTCAAACCCAACGAGGAGCAGAAGGAAATGACAAGCAGTTTTCAGCAAGGTATTCTCTGCAAGCACTGAAATTATCGGTAATAGATAGTTTGATAGTAAGGTAATTCGTAACAAGTAACAAGTAATAGCGGTAACAAGGGTGCAGCAAGGTGGCCCAATCCTTTTTATAGCAAAGGACAAGTCGGAACAAACTCGTATAATAAGCAAAGCGTTTTCGAGGACACATGGGAATTTCATCTAGTCACTTTCATCATGTTTGTTTGATTCGCATTCGCTACTTTGATTATTTGATATGTGGGTGGACCGGTGCTTGGGTGCTGTTCTTACTTGAACAAGCCTCCCACTTATGATTACCCCCTCTCGCAAGCATCTGCAACTACGAAAGAAGAATTAAGATAACTCTAACCATAGCATGAAACATATGGATCCAAATCAGCCCCTTACGGAATAGCGCATAAACTAGGGTTTAAGCTTCTGTCACTCTAGCAACCCATCATCTAATTACTACTCCACAATGCCTTCCCTTAGGCCCAAAGATGGTGAAGTGTCATTTAGTCGACGTTCACTCAACACCACTAAAGGAAGCAACAACATACATATCATCAAAATATCGAACGAATACCAAATTCACATGATTACTTATGACAAGATTTCTCCCATGTCCTCAAGAACAAAAGTAACTACTCACAAATCATATTCATGTTCAAGATCAGAGGGGTATTGAATAGCATTAAGGATCTGAACATATAATCTTCCACCAAATAAACCAACTAGCATCAACTACAAGATGTAATCAACACTACTAGCAACCCACAGGTACCAATCTGAGGTTTTGAGACAAAGATTGAATATAAGAGATGAACTAGGGTTTGAGATGAGATGGTGTTGGTGAAGATGTTGATGAAGATTGGTCCTGCCATGATGAGAGGATCATTGGTGATGTCGATGGCTTCGATTTCCCCCTCCCGGAGGAAAGTATCCCCGGCGGAATCGCTCCGCCGGAGAGCAAAATAGCTCCTTCCCAGGTTCCGCCTCGAGACGGCGGCGTTTCATCCCGAAAGTCTTCTTCTGATTTTTGTTCTAGGGAAAATGGCTTCATATAGCAGAAGGAGGGGGCCGTAGGCCTGCCAGGGGCCCCACAAGCTCGGGGGGCGCGCCCAGGGGGGTAGGGCGCGCCCCCTAGGCTTGTGGCTTCCTGGTGGGCCCCCTCCTAGTAATTCTTTCGCCAGTATTATTTATATATTCAAAAATAATTCTTCATAAATTTTCAGGTCATTTGGAGTTGTGCAGAATAGCTATCTCTGTTTCACCCCTTTCCGGTCCAGAATTCCAGCTGCCGGCAATCTCCCTCTTCATGTGAATCTTGCAAAATAAGAGAGAAATGGCCTAAGAATTGTACCATGAAGTGAAATAAAGATCAAAAACATATTAATTAACAGTAGGAAAACACGATGCAAAATGGACGTATCACACCGGCGAAGTTTGCACCGACTCTCGAGGTGAGAAAGGGCAATGCACGGTACCGGAGAGGCTAGCAAAATATGGATAGGTGGGAGTGCTTAAGTCCATAAACTCACATTAGTCATAAAGAACTCATATACTTATTGTGAAAGTTGAAAAGTCCTCGAAGCAAAGTACTATTCACATGCCCCTAGGGAGGGGGTTGGTAGGAGTTAACCATCGCGCACCCCCGATTTAGACAGCACTCAAGGATTTCAATCAGACATAAAAATGCTCAAACCTCCCCCACCATGCCATGTCGGACACTTAAATGAGTAATACATAACAAGCTTTAATATCAATATGTTTACTAACTAACGATCATGAATCGATACCCTTTCATATTACAACATCAATGCAATTAAAACAATCGTTTCATATTCAGTGATCTACATGAAAGTTTTTATCATATCACTCTTACATACCTATCATTTTCAGACTAGTCTCATAACCCGTGCACATTAACACTTCCTATTTAAGGGACTCTCAAAAAGATTTAAGTGAAGCACGAGAGTACCAATAATTTCTATAAAATAAACCTACCATCGTGCTCTAAGGATTTAATTGAAGCACATGAGCAATTGCCTAGCTCAAAAGAGATAAGTGAAGCACATAGAGTATTCTAACAAATTATAACATGTGTGTGTCTCTAGCAAACAGTGTGTCCAGCAAGCAAATGATTGTGGCAAACTAACAAACAAAATAAAACTATAGCACAAGACGCTCCAAGTAAAACTCATATCATGTGATGAATAAAAATATAGCTCTGAGTAAACATACCGATGAATTGTGGACGAAAGAGGGGATGCCATCCTGGGGCATCCCCAAGCTTAGACGCTTGTGTCTTCCTTGGATATTACCTTGGGGTGCCTTGGGCATCCTCAAGCTTAGGGTCTTTCCACTCCTTATTCTGTTGTCCGTCGTAAACTCACCCAAAACTTGAAAACTTCAGCACACAAAACTCAACAGAAACTTCGTGAGATCCGTTAGTATAATAAATCAATCATCCAATTTAGGTACCGTTATAAAGTCATTAATAATTTTCCTTTCATAATACCTACTGTATTCTAACTTCTCCATGACTTATACCCCCCGATATAATCCATAGTATCATTAAAACAAGCACACTATGCAATAAAAACAGAATCTGTCTAAAACAGAATAGTACATAATGAAAGAATATGTGTCCATACTTCTGTAACTCCACAAATTCTGAAAAATTAGTACAACGTAGAAAATTTGTATTCCAATACTGTGTAAAAACTTCAGATTTTTCTGACGTCCCAGTAAAACATGTAAAATCAAATATTAGGCGCAAAACTTTCTGTTTTCAAACAACATCAATTATACTATCATCTAAATCATCCCAAAGGAATTAATTGGCACAAACACTAACTAAAAAATAAAAACACAATCATTACAGTAGAAATAATCATGTGACTCAAGAAAAATAAAATGAAAGGAAAAGATAAATATTGGGTTGCCTCCCAACAAGCGCCCTAGCTAGGCATAATGCATAGTTTAATGTATTGTCATCCTTGTCACCTAATTCCTCAATTACACATCCAGGATTCCTAGGAGTTTTGGCAAGTGTGTTTTTAATAATGATATTCCTAGGAACAAAATTTAGGAATTTGTTTTCAATCATAGGTTCCTTTATTGTCTTAATAAAGTTGGGGTGTACACTAATCAGTTTCAAATCCCCATTCTCTTTACTACATGAAACACATTTATTTTTAGGAACATACATAAACTTAGAATTGTTATTTGGAGTAATCCTTTTAATAGTTTTGACGGATGAGAAAGCTAAACCCAAGTTATTAATGATTTCTTCCAATTTGAATACTAGCGGGACTTTGCTCTACTCTTTCAGTAATTATTGGTTCCTT
The DNA here is from genome assembly GCA_039707655.1 of Elymus sibiricus. Taxonomy (NCBI): domain Eukaryota; kingdom Viridiplantae; phylum Streptophyta; class Magnoliopsida; order Poales; family Poaceae; genus Elymus; species Elymus sibiricus. Next base: position 126,112,023 of record CM077668.1, read on the forward strand.
CTCCTTCAACAATTTTAAGGTGGTTCCTACTGTTGAGCCAAATTTAGTAACTTGATTATGAACATTTTTATCAAAGATTTTCAATGTGTTCAATAGTTGGCATTTTGTCTTCAATAATTTCTAACCTTCGCATAACATGTTCCAAGGTCAATGTCGTTTCATTAATAGTGATAGGTGGTGATCCCACTAAATTTACCATGGCATTGAAAGCATCTATGGGGTGACTACTTAGGAAATTTCCTCCAGTAATAGTATCGAGTACAAATCTATACCAAGTAGTGACACCCACATAGAAATTGCGAAGAAGAACGGTAGTGGATTGCTTACGAGTTCATCTATTTTGAGCATCGCAAATCCAATACCAAGCATCTTTTAGACTCTCTCCTCCCCTTTGTTTAAAATTAAGCGCTTCATTTTCAGGGGTACAAGTGACAAGCGAAGAACTAGCCATAGTAACAAGCAAGCAAGCAAACTAAAATATTTTTGTGTTTTTGATTATTTTTTAACGAGACTAATAAAGCAAGTAAAAGCAAATAAAAAGTAGAACAAGTAAATGATAAATTGTATGAAGGTACTTTGAGTTGTTTGATTAAACCTCCCCAGTAACGGCACCAGAAATTCTTTCTGCTACTTGTGAGCTGCGTTGGGTTTTTCCCCAAAGAGGAAGGGAGATGCAATAGTAGCAGATGAGTATTTCCCTCAGTTGAGAACCAAGGTTTATCGAACCAGTAGGAGCTTTACTTAAACAACCCTCAAACAGCACCTACACACAAGAGAGCAAATACTTGCACCCAACGTGGGCAAGAGGGTTGTCAATCCCCTTGTACTCGTTAATTGCAAGGATTAAATCTGATAGTTGTAGATAGATAAAATGCAAAGTAAAATAAATAAAAATAAATTGCAGCAAGGTATTTTTGGATTTTATAATATGGCTAAGGTAGACCCGGGGGCCATAGTTTTCACTAGAGGCATCTCTCTCATAAGCAAAGCATACGGTGGGTAAACAAATTACTGTTGGGCAACTGATAGAAAAGTGCATAGTTATGATGTTATTCATGGCATGATCATGTATATAGGCATTACGTCCGTGACAAGTAGACCGACTCCTGCTTGCATCTACTACTATTACTCCACCAATCGATCGACTCCTGCCTGCATCTATGGTATTAAGTTCATGACAAACAGAACGCTTTAAGCAAGATGACATAATGTAGATAGAATAAAACCAAGCAATATGATTGAATCCCTTCTTTTTACCCTTAGCAGCAACAATACAAATACGTGCCTTGCTACCCTTTCTGTCACTGGGTGAGGACACCGCAAGATTGAACCTACTACTATACACCACTTTCACCGAAGACCTAATTGTCAACTTGGCCAAAGAAAACTCATAGATCGGAAAGCATTACATAGCTATAAAAATCATACGTAATAAAGTTCAGAATATAACTCAATTACTTTCAATGAATAATCTGATCATAAACCCACAATTCATCGGATCCCAATAAACACACCGCACAAAAGTATTACATCGGATAGAACTCCGAGAAGAACATGGTATTGAAGATCATATCGAGAGAGAGGGCCATCTAGCTAATCACTATGGACCCATAGGTCACGTAGGAACTACTCACACATCATTGGAGGGGCAACAAGGTTGATGTAGAAGCCCTGCGTGGTCGATTCCCCTTCCGACATAGTACCAGCAGAGGCCTCCAGATGAGATCGCGAAAGAACAGAGGCTTGCGGCGGTGGAAGAATTGTTTTGGGGCTCCCTCTGATGTATTTGGGATTTTAGGGAATTTATGGAAGTGGAATTAGTTCAGGAGGGGTTATGAAGGGCCCACAAGCTCAGGTGGCGTGCCCCCCCTAGGGGTGCACCGTGAGCTTGTGGCCCACTCGTAGGTCTTCTGGCCTCCTCCCAAAGCTTCCTGGGTGTCTTCTGGTCCAGAAAAAATCATCGTAAAATTTTATCGCGTTTGGACTTTGTTTGGTATAGTTTTTCCCTGAAACAATAAAATAGGCAAAAATAGAAACTGGCACTGGGCTCTAGGTTAATAGGTTAGTTCCCAAAAATGATATAAAATTGCATATAAAGTATGTAGAATTGATATAATAATAGCATGAAACAATCAAAAATTATAGATACGTTGGAGACGTATCAACAGGCATTCTCTTTCTGTGACGATGTGTCGGTTGAACGGTCAACGATTCTGACATGTGGGCCCATTGTAGTGCTGACATGGATTCTGGCAAGCGGGTCCATACGTGGGTGATGTGGCTTCCTACTTGTGGGTCCATATGCTTGTGATGTCGTTCATGACCGTCACAATATTTAGGCGCGATCAATTTGTATTATATTGCAATTGGCGGGCACATTTGATACAACATTGATTTTTAAAAAATAATATTAATATGAATTCATGCAAAATTTGAATTCAATCCAAATTCAGCACTCGCTGCTTTTATTAAACCATGAACTTGACAATTATCAAACATACTATATAAGACATTACAATAGCCAACCATGGGGCAGAGCCGCAGTATAAAAATTAGACACATATGACTTAGTTCCATTGCTCACATTTCATATGATCCTGGCGACGCAGTTCAGGCGATGAACTTTAGCAATCCATCAATATCGTCAAGCCTCTTTTCGAGAGGCAAGGTTTTCACTTCCTTCGCATTCTTGATGAGTTCAGGTTCTTCTCGTTGCTCTACAGGGGTAGTGTTCATTGATTTAAGACGGTTATGCAGATATAACTGGCCCAATTTCAGACCTTTAATTTCAGCTTGTTGCTCTGCCAGTGCCTTCTTGACACCTTCTAGTACTTTTTGGTGCTCTACAAGGGTAATCTTCACAGATTCTTGGCCATGTTGTGTATCTGGCATGAGATGCTTCACAGCTTCACGTTCTAGCTCACGCTCCAAGGCCTTCTTCACAGCTTGAAATTGTAGCTGCTGCTATGCCAGGGCTTTCTTCATAGCATCTTCTTCTTCATGCTGGTTTACCATGGCGTGCTCGACGGCTTTTGGTTGTTCCCACTGCACTGCCAGGGCATTGATGACTACATCAGATTGTTGTTTCTGGGGCCAAACACTTGTAGTAATGTCATCATTTGAGAATCCTAACTTTCCCTACAGAGAAAATTTATAGAGGTTACAACATATAGAATAATTCCAAATTGTAGATGCATCTACCACAGTATATAGTGGTAGGGTGAACAAAGATAGTCTTACTAATTAAGGAAGTGTTACAGAAAAGAGTTCACCTACTCACCGGTTGAACCCACTTTCTCTTCGATGTGCTTGAGCTCGGGGGTACATATGAAGTTAGAGACATGAGTTTTTTGAACTCTTCATGTACCATCTGTATACCCTTAGTCACTACTTCAAGTTGATGACGATAATATTCCTGCCATAATGTAGTTGAAGACATTAGATTGCAGGCAACTTACATTACGTACACATTATTATAGCAAGTAAACATATTCTAACCATAGATGCAGAGTTTGCAATAACAATGTCCTCTGCATCTGTAGTGGTGGCCAGATCTGCGTCTTTTTGTTCACTTTCAATGTCACTATCTATCAGGTCTTCTTGATGGTTTGGACAGCGAACAGGACCTCTATATCTAAGAACATAGGGAAATCTATGAGACGACCAAGAAAGCAAGATTCATAGTTCAAAAACTCTTCATGTCGATACAGGTTCTTCTTTTTATGCCTTCACTAACCTTCTTCCACTTCGTTGGTAACATGTCAGCATCTGCTGCATAAAGATCATCACTTGTTGAAAGTAGGTACAGTACGAGACGACGATAATTTTAAATATTGGTGCCATAATGATTAAAATTCACGTACTTACACTAAGATGAAGGAAATGAACTAGTAATAAGAACCCTAGCTAGATTGACCCGCATGCTTTACCCGGATAAGAACCCAAATTATAAATGTTGTAAAAACAACAACAGCATTCACATAAAAAGTAAGTAGATGCGCGGGTCGATTAGGATTGAGATAATGGGGTAGACATACCATGTGAGCGGACGGACCCGAGCGTAATGTCATCAGTCGGGTGTGCCTCCATGGTGACCGAACGATTTGTGGTGGCGAAGTGAGAACCACCGGCTGGGAGTGGATCGAATCTATAGGCGAAGAGGGATAGATAGGAGGCGGCGTCTTTTTTCTTCGAAGGGGAGGAGGCTCGTGTTGAAATAAGAGGCATGATTTGGGGAGGTTTGGGGTTAGTTTGGCGAGGCGTTCCAAAATGATGAAACATGCACACACATGTTCTAAGATCTAGGAAATGAACTAGCAATTGGTATATTGTCAACATGGATTAGTTGAGAACAAAAGCATCTTGAGAGAGCATACAGACTGAATCAGAGGAAGATATACTCAAAGAACCATAACTTAGAATGACATGCAGTGTTAACCCGAATAAGAACCCTAACTTTTATTATTATTGTAATAAAAACAACACCGCAAATAGAACTCGTCGATTAGGATGAGATCTTGGGGTTGTTTTACCAGCAGAGTGGATGAGGCCAAGCCGAACGTCATATGTCGTGAGGGCCTCGCTCACCGAATGATTTGTGTCCATAGCTAGCGAGATCCACCAGCGGGGAGGGAGGATCTGGAGGCGGAGAGAGAGAGAGAGAGAGAGAGAGAGAGAGAGAGAGAGAGAGAGAGAGGAAGAGACGGGTATAGGAGGAGGCGGCTCGTTTCTGTGGAAAAAAGAGGCGGTATTTGAGGAGGGTTGGGGTTAGGTGGGCGCGCGGGGCGTTCAAAAACGAGTGGTGGGAAGGGAAAATTGAGGGAACGCATAGTGGGGAGGCAAGGATAAATTTAAGCTTTGTTCAGTTTTCCCCTTTATATTATGAAAACAACTTTACTATAAACTCTTCTGAAAAAACTTTCAGCACTTTTACAACATAGTCATGACCACTATCATATGAAAAAAAACACAGTTCATGTGACAGCATGTTCCTCACATAATGTGTTCATGTAGAGTAGTACCATGTTCCTCACTTATTTAAGGTGACACTAACAGGTTAGCAATGCACAATCATTTTGTTCGTGCATGTAACTTGAAGAAAGCACGTTCATCATGTGAAGTGTCATGGTTGTTTACAAATTCAAGTTCCCGGTGCCGGTTGTCACGTCAAACTTTCAGATCCTACTTTCATGTGGCAAGGTGCTACCATCCGAAGGATTTGAGAAAGTATAAATCTGAACACGCTCCATACTTTGTATTCATGATGCATACCATATAGTGGGGAGGATTTCCAAAAAGAATTCAGTGTGTACCTCACACTAGGGAATTTCAGCCTGCAAGCAAGCTGAGGTTATGCATTGTGTCATACTTTGAGATCCTACTTTGCATGCGGGAAGGTGCCGGCATTGGTGATTGTTCATGTGTCAGGGTGTTCATCGCAAAATCTAAGGTGAGCCCAATAGGTTTGCAATGCACAAACATTTTGTTCATGCAAGTATCTTGGAGAAAGCAAGTTGATCATGTGAAGTGTAACGAGTGGTTACAAATTCAAGTTTACGGTGCCGTGTGTCACTTCATACTTTGAGATCCTACTTTGCATGAGGGAAGGTGCTGGCATAGGTGATTGTTCATGTTGTTCATCTGTGAGGATGTTCATCGCATATGTAAGGTGAGCCCAGTAGGTTTGCAATGCATAGACATTTTGTTCCTGCAAGTATCTTGATGAAAGCACATTGATCATGTGAAGTGTAATGATTGGTTACAAAATAAAGTTTACTGTGCCAGTTATCATGTCATAATTTGAGTTATCTGTTTAAAAAAAATAGTGCAACGTGCCATACCAAGACCATGTACAAGCCGCCAAATTGAGCATGCAATGTTGCCATGGTACAAAATATATTGTTCCAACCCCGTCAATTTTTTTTTGCTCTAACGGACGCCTGATTCCAGTGACTCGTGGAACCACCGGACGACGTTTGAACTGCTCTAGTCGGTTACTTTTTTGCATGACAAATTAACAATCGCATTCCTCTTACCGCATCCATTTGCATATTCTTCCTCGAACGTTCCTTCTCGTCCGCCACAAACCCCCAACGCCTCCCTATAGCCATGGACGGCAAGTAACTAACAACAGAGACCCACCACATCACTACCCATGGCACAACCGTGCTGGAGGTGGTGTACTCCAATGAGCTAGAGACCGTGGAGCGAGTCATCGGCATGTACGAGCAATGGCTCCGGGAGGAGAAGAACAAGTTCATCGGCCTCGACCTCGAGTACACCGGTAGGAGCAGTTACAGACGACAAGGGGTCGCCGTTGTGCAACTCGCCATGCGCGAGTATGTCCTCGTGTACCACTACTACAGGTCCGAGCGGTACTAGGCGTTGGTTGAATTCCTGCAACACAAATTGATAACTTTCGCTAGCGTGGACACCAGGGCGACAAGATCATGCTTGCCCGTGCATGGATCAGAATTCCAGACGAGCGCCACGTCGACATCCAAAAGCAGTTTTGTATCAAAGGTGCTGGAGAAAGGGACTCCATGGGTGACCTTGCAATGGCCATCATCGACCCCTCGTACAAGAACATGAAGAAATCATTCCCAAAGGACAAGCACTAGTATTGGGAGTGGAAGCCGCTTTCCCCGCTGCACCTCGAGTACGTAGCAAAAGATGGGTATGTTAGCTATGAGTTGTACTGTAGGATCCTAATCATTAAGGACCGGCTACGTCACCTTCTCCAACCACCATCGAGGGAACGGCTCCGCCCCCGTAAGAACAAAGATGAGGGATCTTCGAGCGGCTGGAAGCGCCGAAAGGGAGACTATAGGTGGTGAATTGCTAGAACTTGGATGTGTACATTCAACTAGTAGTATGTTAATTTAGATTGAGCGAACATATGTTCTAACTATGATTGTAGTAGGTCAAAGATGCCATGTGTATTGTATTACTTATTTACGTTGAACATAGTGGTGTGGTGATGTACAAATGCATGGTACTTTATGTAAAAATATGTGCTTGTATCCTTGTTAACTTTCTGAAAATGCTTTTCGTGAATGGTGTGAACACTTTCAGAAATATTTGTAAGGACTTTCAGAAACAGGGTGAGGGCTTTCAAAAAATTCATGACCGACTTTTCGAAACAGTTTTAGCGATTTAAGAACTTTGAGTACTTGTTTCAGATATAGTGTGAGCACTGTTTGAAATATGAAAAGTAGGCCGATCATTGTTAGTCGTCAGAATTATAAATGGAGACTTTTTGCATGCAACGACCACATGGTGTACAGGTTTGGTATGGAAAATCATTTAATTTGTGAACGTAAACTTTTGGTATGTAAAATGTCCTATATTTTTCTAGTACTGTTGCGACACCGAACGAGTGATGAACACAAGCATGTTGTAGTTATTTTTTAGAAGTATACCAAAAAAGCAAATGGAAGCAATGTACGGTCACGTCTTTGTGCTGCGGTTAGATCTGGACAACACAGCGCATGCTCGGTATGGCTCGTCCTTCAAACTGTTTCGGGCAACCTCCTCGTCTCCAACCGCGATTTAAGTAGTTGCCAAATCCCCTCTCTAATACAACCAACCCACCATCGTCCTCATTCAACTATCTCTCTGTCAACCTCTCTCACTTCCAATCAGTAGCATCCATGTCTCACGGTAGATCTTTCGGCCACCTCGGCGGCGACAGGATGGTGTTGCCGCGCTTGGTAGCCCCGTTCAAGGAGGAACACCGCGTCCCAATCCATGGCGGCGACAGCATCCACACCGTGTACACCAACGACAGCAGCGTCGTCAACACCGGATAGCACAGGCTGAGGAGTTTCTGGATATCTTTCGAGTATCGTTCATCGGCATAGATGTCGAGTACACCCGCCGCCAGACAAAGGGACATTTTCCTATCAAAGAACAGAAGGCAACCCTCATCCACATCGCGTACGCCACGAATTGTCTCCTTTACCAGATATGTCGGTCTCAAGGTGTGAGCACGTCTCTTCGCCAGTTTCTCCTCAAGGACAGATACACATTCGTTGGTTTTTGCATCAATGGCGACATAGACATGTTGCGGCCCTGGGACATCAGGGTCAGAAACTACATGGACATCCAAGTCGAATGGGCTGACCCGGAGGGATCCAAGGATTTTGATTTGCTCACCGATGTCGCCAGATTGCTCGTTGATAAGTAGTACCTCGCCAAGAAGAATGGTTTTGATAAGGCCCATCACGAAAGCTGGGCTGAGAAACTGTGCGACGAGCAGATCGAGTACGCAGCGAGGGACGCATATGCATGCTACGCCGTATGGAGTCAGATCGATCTCATCAAGTAGGGTCTGATAGAAGCAAAAGATAGACAAGTGATGAGGGCTATTCATGCAAGTATCAAGAAGACAGAGAAGAAGAAACCCAAACTCAAGAAGGCGCAGCATCGAAACATATTTGGATAGATCAGTACTTGTATTACGTATTTTAAATTATGTTGAAGTTGTGTGTTTCATTGTTCTGAACATTTGTGTTATGTACCTGTTATGTTAATGGGGTTTATATGTGTTTTCTTCTTTGCGGAGTTTATATGTGAAGCTTCAAATGTTCAACGTGATTCTTACGTGCTTGACCTCATGTTTAAGGTGAATCTTAAAGGTTTCACCACATGTTCAAGTTGAATCTAAGAAGTTTGCGATGCAATACTTTTAAATAATTAATTAGCATGTCATTGTCATTAGTGTTTATAGATCGATGATATAACTTGGAGTTTGTGATGCAATATTTGAGTGATGCAAACGAATGGCTAGTCAATCTACCTTGTGTGTGTCACGCATGATTCAAATGGAGGTGCCACGCGTCGCATAGGCCAGGAGGTGTCGTGCGAGTTGACAGGATGCGTATGAGCACGCCGCTGCGCATGCTCACCGGGAGGCGAGCCCTTTGACCACCCTCCGTCGCCCGGCCGCCTTCCTCCCAAATGCCCCCTTAATGGCGCTCGAGCCGCTGTATAATAGGCCTCGTACTCGCCACTCTCGCTACAGTCCTCTTCTCGCCTGCGATTCCCCTCTCGCCTGCCTCCAATCAGCCACACCTCGTTGTACACCATGGCACATCACGATGGTCTATCCCCAGTCTTCCAGTTTCCTGAGGAATACCCTGAGCCGAAGGAGCAGGAACAGAACGAGCTTTGGGACATGCCAGCGCGAGCGCGTGCAGTACCGCCCGCGCCCATGAATGTGCTCATGCACGCACCTGTCCCCGCGCCGGTGCCAGTGCCCGCCTGTCGGTGTAAAAACCGGCAGACCTCGGGGTAGGGGGTCCTGAGCTGTGGATCTCGGATCGATGGTAACAAGACAATGGAGACGGTATTTACCCAGGTTCGGGCCCTCTCGATGGAGGTAAAACCCTACGTCCTGCTCTTGTTATATTTATGGAGATATATCGAGTACAGAGTTGATCTACATCGAGATCGTAATATGTGTCTAACTTCTATGGCTAGGTAAGCAATGTTGCGTTGATGTCCCCTTTACGGGCTAAACCCTATGGCTTATATACACGCCAAAGAGGGTACCTAGGGTTACAATGTCGGTATCTAGGAGTAAGACGGCTGGACAAATCTTGAAGTGTACTACAAGTCTTCGGTAGAGACAGCGTCGATCACGTCTCCCACGTACAGTCTCCGGAGTCCATCTTGGTCACGTACGGGGGTACATTGGCCCAACCGAGGAGACGGGTCGGCCCGGTTAGCACCCCCTAATCCAGGACACCGTCACTAGCCCTTGAACTGGTCTTCGATGCCGAAGTCGACGCCCTTCATATTCCGGAGTCTCGGCTCGATAGACAAGTTCCCGTACTTTTATTCTTCGACCGTATTTAAAGACCTCGGCCGACACTTAGAATTCGCCGAGAACTCAATGTCAGACGTTGAAAATCGTGCCACTTAGGGAGTTGGGCCTCTTTATGGGAAAAACGTCGAAGCGTCAGCCCTTTCTGCCCTTACTTAATAGACGCGTTACCCTTGCCTGTGGCTGTATGCCCTTGCAACCGCAGCGAGAAACTCCCCTCTTTCTCCCACCCAAGCTCAAGAGCCCAAACAATGGCGAGCGGCGAGGGATCGTCAAGGCGTCCTCACGGCCCAGATAGGGGGGACTGGGGGAGCTGCTTTGTCGTGCGCCTTCAATTAGAGTGTTTGGCGATGCAGGGATACCTACCGGATGCGGATCTGGCCGCTACCCGCCCTGGACTAACATCCATCGACGGTCAAGTCCACGCCGAAAATTACCCCTCGCCACGAGGGGACGAGCGGGTATGCTTCGTAACTTTCCTCCTCCGCGGCCTAGGGTTCCCAATCCACCCATTCCTCTGCGGCTTGCTGGAGTTCTACGGGTTACAGCTACATCATCTCTCTCCGAATTCGGTGCTACACATCGCGGGGTTCGTCGCGCTCTGTGAGCTACACCTCGGTTGTCAGGCGTACTTCGGATTATGGCGGAAGTTCTTCTGCATCGTGCCCCACTCTTCGGCCGACAAGCTATTCAAGGTCGGAGGAGCCGAAATCTGCCGAATCGACAAGACTGGCTATCCAGTGGGTACACCTCGGGAGGAAACCGATTACTGGCCTTCCGAGTGGTTCTATATCACCGACGTCCTATTGTACGAGCCAGTCCGGCCAGGCCTTCCGCCCTTCTCATTAGATCCACCGAGGAAGTGTTACAGCTAGAGGCCACTGAGTTCGGCTCAAGAGGAAGACGAAGCCATGACTAGGCTAGCGGCCAAGGTGAAGTTCCTGTCAAGCGTGGGTCTTACCATCATCGATGTGATGGCGGTGGCTCTAGACCGGAGAGTCTAGCCTCTTCGGCAGCGCCAGCATTTATTGTGCGAGTATAACGGGTCCGAAGACGCCTCTCGATCCATCAAGGGGGCTTTTATGGACCAAATGACCCTCGGAGCCGTGCTAGCCAGCATGTACCAAGGGTCAGTCGAGGAGTTTGCTAAGCGCCAGTTCCAGGACGGGCTGTCGTACTACAACCCTGCCGACATTGTAAGTCTCTATTTCGGGCTTTCCTGTTTCACCTCGGGATCCTTATCATTAATCCATTATATATTGGTTGAACAGCGGTGGAGGCGTTGGCTCGAAGGGGTGAGCAATCCGGCTCGAGATCCGGAGTTGCACAGCCATGCAGAAGATCCTCTCTACCACGAGGACGAAGACCTGGGGCTTATCTATGAAGGGAGGAGTTTTTTTCCTGGAGAGCCTTGACGTCTCAAAGGTAGCGGTCGTCCCTGATACGCCGGGGACAAGACCAGCCTCATCGGTAACTCTCCCCTCCTCTAAGCGAAAGAGAGCCCCTCATCCCCCAATCTCTAGTCTTCTGACTTCTCCTCCAAAGGGGCGGCGCTCCCAACGCCTCCGCAGAGAAACGGCTCCACCGGAAAGGGCTCGGCCAGAAGTTCAAGAAGCTCCAGCCAAGGTTGCGGGGGCAAACGAAAGTGCTCCATCCGTCATTAGGTAATATTTAGCTTCATGTCATAGAAAAGACACTTCGGGTTCTAACACTGCCGAGTATTTGCAGACAGCCTCCACTCTCCACCGCACATGTGGAGGCCGAGGAAGGTACGACCCCGCCCAAGAAAGCAGAGGTCCGAAATCCTGCAAGGGTTGACCCCGGAGCCGCCCAGCCCGAGAACTCAGCGACATCGGCCACTCCGTCCGAAGTTCAATGCACCGCGAATTATCGCCGGCGAAAGGCTTCATTGAATAATCCGGCCTTTTCAGACAGGGAGCTTAATGTTCTCAGCGCGGTGGACGCATACCTTGGGGCGACCCGAGGTGCCTTTGACGAGTCGCTGGATGTTCTGTCACGAGGGCTGGGGATAAGGTTTTTAAAGACGAATATGACTACCAAGTATAGTAGTAGCCCCTAAGGCTTGATACGAGCCCCTGGGGTCGAATCAAGACTTGAAAGCTAATCCCACAATCTTTGTCATAACAGGAAGCTCGCTTGAAGAACGAACAATTGGCCTCAGCGTTAGACCAAACAAAGGTGCAGCTTGACGCGGCGCTGTCCGAGGTTGAGCAAGTGAAGAAATTCACCAGAGAGGCGCACGGTGAGTGCTTATCCCTTGAAGCAGGTAACGTCCAAAAAGCAGAGCTGACGCCTAGCATCGTTTGTAGCAGCGGAAGCCCTGGGCCATCTTGAAAGAGATCTAAAACAGGCCCGTGACGATCTGGCGTATGCTGACGCGCAACGCCAAGAAAATCAACATGTGGTCGCACAGAGAGCGGGCAATGTGAATGCACTTAGGGTGGAAAATGCCCGGCAGGCCCAAGAAATTGAGAGCTTAAAAACTCGCCTGGCTGCTGCAGAAGCAAAGAATCGGCGAACGGACGACATGATTTATGGTAAGTTTAGAAAGCACGACAGATATTTGTCATGCAATTTGTCCAAAGGGATTTGACATTCAAAATGTTGTTGTTGATAGCGTGCTTAACTGGCCTTCCTCCGGACTCTCGGGGTCCGATGTCCGAAGACATGAGCATTCTTCTATCCGAGGTGCATGAAGGGGCGCGGAAAGCGATGAAGGATGTACACCAGGCTTTATGGCCCGAGGTGACGCCGGTCCCCGAGGACATGGCCGCGCTAGCCGAACAGCTTAAGAAAGCTTGGCGCCGGATCCAGGCGTGGAAAGTATCAGCTTGCCGAGAAGGTGCAAGGGAGGCCCGGGCCATGGTGAAGACCCACTACACCGGTGTGAAGACAACGGAATTAGCAGAGGTGGGACCCCTGGGGCCGGATGGGGAAGAGATCCCTACCAGCCAGGCATATGATAGTGTAATGCCTGCGGCCCGATTCTCGCAAAAGGATTGTGCATTAGACACCCTAATAGACGGGCTAGACCGCGCTTGAAAATTGTTGTATGACTTTACGTACCGAGGTATTCTATGTCAAATTTTTCCGTCCGTTTAGCCAAAACTCTGTCAGCCAGCCTTCGGCTTCCGCCTCCTCGGAGAAAGTCCGAGGAGTGTCCCATACTACTAGCCGAGGTCATCGGACCAGATGCTTCAGGTGACCAGGCAATCGGGCAATGCGGCTCGAAAGACAAGAGGGTAACGGAAGGTTATGTTATATTACTATTTAACGTAAGAAACATCTTCCGAGGAAAATAGTTCTTCCAACAGTTCCTTTCCTCGGGTTAGTGTGTTGAACATGCCCGTCGGAAGACGGATGACCTCGGGGGTAAAGCCCCTGGTCGGGGTTTGAAAAGACCCTTGCCACGTTAGTCCTATGTCATAGCCGACCAATCTGCAGTATAAGAACGCTAGCTTTCGGCTTTATCCGTCTGAGGTACTACACCGGTTGACCCGGGAGTAACAATCACAGCGGTGCTCCCTTTGCCCCCTAGCCAAAATCTCGGGAACGTAAGGGGCAAGCACAGGAGCCGGGCAACCCAGCTTGGCCAAATCTTAAAGCAAATCGATGCATATAGTGGCTCGAGAGACAATAGTACATAAGGGGCGGAATAGCCATTGTTTTGAAAAGAACATGCTAGATTATGCTCGGGGTCATAGAATAACTTTCCGAGATGAGGAGATAATAAAAAATGAAAAAGAAGAAAAAAAAGTTAAATTGAAAGAAAATGCACAAGTTATTTACACAGACCGTCTGCTTTGTTTCATGCATAGAAATGTCGGAGTAGCGCCGCGTTCCATGGGTGGGGCTCTAATCGGCCGTCCTCTGGATCTCGGATTCGATAAGCTCCTCCGATGAGTACTTGGTCAATGATGAACGGTCTGTCCCATCTAGGGGAGAGCTTGTGTTTTTGTTTTTCGGGGTGTAGTCTCATGACGAGATCTCCGACGTTGAATTCTTTGGCACGAACCTCTCTACCGTGGTAGCGCCGTGCTTGCTGCTGATAAATAGCTGATCTAGCCCGTGCGATGTTGCGCTCCTCTTCGAGAGCGTCTAGGGCATCTTGCCGATCGAGTTCGGCCTCCAGCTCCTCGTACATGCGCACCCGAGGTGCATCATGTATGATGTCGCAAGGGAGGACCGCTTCGGCGCCATATACCATAAAAAACGGGGTATACCCTGTGGATCTGTTTGGTGTTGTACGCAAGCCACATAATACGGAATCAAGTTCCTCCACCCATTTGCAATCGGCTTTTTTAAGGGAGCGAACTAGCCGAGCCTTAATGCCACTAAGGATAAGTCCATTGGCACGTTCCACCTGCCCATTAGACTGCGGGTGATTGACGGACGCGTAGTCGAGCTTGATGCCCATTTTCTTACACCATGCCTTGACCTCTTTGGCCGTGAAGTTAGTTCCGTTGTCTGTGATCAGACTGTGGGGGACACCGTTACGATGTACTACTCCCGAAATGAATCCGATGACCTGGACAGCCTCGGCCGAGGTAACCGGCTTAGCTTCGATCCACTTAGTGAATTTGTCTACCATGACGAGTAGGTATTTGTTTTTATTTGATCCACCCTTCAGTGGCCCAACCATATCGAGCCCCCAGACAGCAAAGGGCCATGTAATGGAAATGGTACGCAGGGCCGTGGGGGGCATGTGGCTTTGCTTGGCGAATACCTGGCAGCCTGGGCAACGCTGTACTAATGCCGAGGCATCGGCACTTGCCGTTGGCCAGTAGAAACCGGCTCGAAAGGCCTTGCTGACCAGGGTCCGAGCAGCGGCGTGATGTCCGCTCATGCCGGAGTGTATCTCTTGAAGGACGAGTTTTCCTTCTTCCTCGGATATGCATCTCTGGAGGACGCCCGTTGTGCTCATTTTATAAAGTTCCCCTTCATGAACCTTGTGCGCTTTAGACTGTCTTACAATCCGACGAGAGTCGGCTTGGTTATCAGGGAGCTCTTTTCGGAGTAGGTATGCAAGGAGCGGCTCGGTCCATGGTGCGATCACTGCCATGACTTCATGCACTGAAGCAGTCTTCCGGATCGTGGACCCGCCTATGATACCATCGTCCTTTTCGGGCGGGGCCTATTGCCCGACATCGGTCGAGGCCGATGTTCCTGTGCTATCTTGCCAGACTATGGATGGCTTAAAAAGCCGCTCGAGGAAGGTGTTTTCGGGAACCTTGTCCTGTTTTGCGCCCAGCCGGGCAAGTACATTTGCGGCATGATTGCTATCTCGGGGTATATGGTGAAATTCCAGCCCCTCGAATCTGGCCGAGATCTTTATGACGGCATTTCGGTAAGCTGTCATCTTTGGGTCCTTGGCGTCGAATTCGCCGTTGATTTGCGAGATGGCGAGGTTCGAATCACCTCGGACCTCGAGGCGTTTAACGCCCATCGAGACTGCTATCCGAAGTCAGTGTAAGACGGCTTCGTATTCAGACGCGTTATTAGAGTCTGTGTACATGATTTGCAGTACATATCTAATGCTATCTCCCGTGGGGGACGTGAGCACCACACCAGCCCCTAGGCCGGCAAGCATTTTGGAGCCATCAAAATACATTGTCCAATGCGAGTAGGTACTGTACTCACGGGGGAGTTCGGCTTCGGTCCATTCGGCCACGAAGTCTGCCAACACCTGGGATTTAATTGCCCGACGTGGTTTGTAGATAATTTCGAAAGGCATGAGCTCTATAGCCCATTTGGCGATGCGCCCCGTTGCATCTCTATTATTAATTATGTCACTTAACGGGACATCGGATGCCACGGTCACCGCGCACTCTTGAAAGTAGTGCCGAAGCTTTCGTGATGCCATGAAGACTGCGTAAGCTATCTTTTGATAGTGAGGGTAACGTGTCTTACAGGGGGTTAAGACCTCGGACACGTAGTATATAGGTTTCTAGACCTGGAACTTATGACCTTCCATGTCTCGTTCAACCACAAGGACAGCGCTAACCACCTGGTTTGTAGCCGAGATGTATAATATCATCGGTTCACAAACACCTGGTGCTGCCAGGATGGGGTTGGTGGCGAGGAGGGCCTTGATGTCTTCCAGGGCCGCCGCAGCCTCCTTGGTCCATTTAAACGTTTTGGTCTGCTTTAACAGCCTGTACAATGGTAAAGTTTTTTCTCCAAGTCGTGATATAAAACGGCTTAAGGCTGCCACGCAGTCCGCTAGCTTTTGTACATGCTTGAGCTCTGTAGGGATCTCCAAACGATCCAGGGCTCGAATTTTGGCCGGATTGGCCTTAATTCCTCGGCTAGATACGATAAAACCGAGGAGTTTGCCAGCTGGGACCCCGAAGACACATTTTTCCGGGTTGAGTTTTATTTGATATTCCCGCAAGCTGGCAAACGTATCGCGGAGATTGTCCACCAGCTGGTCGACATGTTTAGTTTTAACAACCACGTCGTCTACGTAAGCCTCCACCATTTTTCCGATGTGTTCTTTCAGGCATGTTTGAATCATACGCTGGTACGTAGTGCCAGCATTTTTTAGTCCGAAAGGCATCGTGTTGAAGCAAAACGGCCCATAAGGCGTAATAAATGTCGTTGCTGCCTGGTCCGATTCCTTCATTTTTATTTGATGATACCCGGAGTAGGCGTCTAGGAAGCACAATGCGTCGTGACCCGCGGTGGCGTCCACAATTTGGTCAATACGGGGTAGGGGAAAGGGGTCTTTGGGGCAAGCTTTGTTGAGGTCTTTAAAGTCGATGCACAACCGCCAGGACCTGTCCTTTTTTGGCACCATGACCAAATTGGCTAGCCAGTCGGGGTGTTTTATATCCTTGATGAATCCCGCTTCCAGCAGCTTTGCCAGTTCCTCACCCATTGCTTGACGCTTGGGCTCGGAGAAATGCCGAAGTGTTTGTTTAACGGGCTTATAGCCTGCCAATATGTTTAGGCTATGCTCTGCAAGCCTACGGGGTATCCCAGGCATGTCGGAGGGGTGCTAGGCGAATATGTCCCAGGTTTCCCTAAGGAAAGCGCGTAGGGCTTCGGCAACTTCTGGGTCGAGGTTAGCCCCTATGGATGCCGTTTTAGCGGGGTCCGTGGGGTGAACTTGAAATTTGGTAATCTCGTCGGCCGGCTTGAAAGAAGTAGGTTTTGATCTTTTGTCGAGAACGACATCGTCCCGGTCGACCTCCGCGCGCAGTGCGGTTAGTTCTTTGGCCGCGAAGGTTTCGGCCAGGGTCTCGAGGGCTAGGGACGTCGTTTTATTCTCGGCTTTGAGCGCCCTGTCAGGATCGCTCGAAATGGTAATGATCCCTTTCGGGCCCGGCATCTTGAGCTTCATGTAGCCATAGTGTGGCACCGCTTGAAATCTTGTAAAGGCGTCCCGTCCGAGGATGGCATGGTATCCGCTTTTGAAAGGCGCAACGTGGAACGTAATCTCCTTGGAGCGATAATTATCCGAGGTCCCGAAGACTACATCTAGAGTTATCTTTCCACTGCAGCGTGCCTCTCGCCCGGGGACTATTCCTTTAAAGGTGGTGGTACTCCATTCTATGCGCGATTTATCGATGTGCATTTTATCCAGAGTGTCTTCGTATATTACATTCAGGCTGCTACCTCCATCCATAAGGACCTTATGGAGGCGGCAGTGGTCCACGATGGGGTTGAGGACTAGCGCGGCGGGGCACCTGTCCAGGGCCGACTTCGGTTGATCATTCTGAGTGAAGGTGATCGGCGTGTCTATCCATGCACCCCGAGGTGGTACCTGCCGGACGGCGTTGACTTCCCGCAAGGCCCGTTTGCGCTGGTTGTTAGACGTAAATGTCTCATAAATCATTAGGACCTCGTCTTCGCCCGAGGTCTATCCAGAGTGGCTGGAGGTGCCCGCCAAGAGGGCGGGTCCCCCTTTGGCCACCTGCCTCAACACCCAACAGTCTCGAAGGCTGTGGGTTGGGTGGGAGTTAACTAATACGGCGTGGATCGGGCATGGTTTACCCAGAAAGCCGTCCAGGGCCGTTCCGGGGTGATCGGGGGTTCTCCTCTTCTTCCGGGGTCGATCACCCGAGGTGTTACGTTTGTGATTTTCGCGCCGAGGTGCCGATTGGTCGCGTTTCGGGTAGCCCTCACAGATCGAATCTGTATTCTCCTCGGTTCGCCAGGTGTCTTCAATGGCACAAAATCGTGCTACTAAGTTGGTTAATTCAGGGAGTGTTTGGACGCAACGGCGGGCGAGGGCGTTCAAGACGCCTTTATCCTTGCATCCACGCTCGAAAGCGGCGATTATATCAGAGTCTTGGTAATCTAGTATCTTGCTCTTGACGATCAAGAACCTGGCCCAGTATTGCCGGATCGGCTCACCAGGGATCTGCCGCACGTAGGCTAAGTCCCAGATGTCGGATGGGCCGGAGTCGTCGGGGTGATATTCTATGCAAGAGGTGAGCGGACTAGATCCGATCTCTAAGGATCGCGGGCTCAAAACCTCGTCACGTTCGCCTGACGGTGGATCCGTAATTATCGGTTTAGCTGATTCGATCTGGGAGTCAGTCGTTAGTGGGTCGCCGTCCGATTCGCTCTCCAGGAAGTATCTTACTCCCTCGTCAGTGAGGGGGGTCTTCGTTGGAGCCGAAGAGGGGTCATGGTTCGCTTCCACGTTACGTGGAGGTGTCTGCGAGACAAAAGCTTCGAATGTGGAGACGTGCTCCGCAG
Organism: Elymus sibiricus; assembly: GCA_039707655.1. Taxonomy (NCBI): domain Eukaryota; kingdom Viridiplantae; phylum Streptophyta; class Magnoliopsida; order Poales; family Poaceae; genus Elymus; species Elymus sibiricus. The sequence goes on from CM077668.1 coordinate 126,130,582, forward strand.
GTTTTAAGCCGTTGACCGGCGATCCCATCGATCCCTCCGGCGATCACACGGCGGAACTCTCAATGAAAGCACCAGTGTCGGTGTAAAAACTGGCAGACCTCGGGGTAGGGGGTCCCGAGCTATGGATCTCGGATCGATGGTAACAGAGACAATGGAGACGGTATTTACCCAGGTTCGGGCCCTCTCGATGGAGGTAAAACCCTACGTCATGCTCTTGTTATATTGATGGAGATATATCGAGTACAGAGTTGATCTACCTCGAGATCGTAATATGTGTCTAACTTCTATGGCTAGGTAAGCAATGTTGCGTTGATGTCCCCTTTACGGGCTAAACCCTATGGCTTATATACACGCCAAAGAGGTTACCTAGGGTTACAATGTCGGTATCTAGGAGTAAGACGGCTGGACAAATCTTGAAGTGTACTACAAGTCTTCGGTAAAGACAGCGTCGATCACGTCTCCCACGTACAGTCTCCGGAGTCCATCTTGGTCACGTACGGGGGTACATTGGCCCAACCGAGGAGACGGGTCGGCTCGGTTAGCACCCCCTAATCCAGGACACCGTCACCGCCTCAGCTACATGGGACGCCGCCCTCGACCACTACCTTGCATCGTCTGTGCATGCATGCGCACCTGTTCCCGCGCCGGTGCCAGTGCGCGCCTCAGCTACATGGGACGCCGCCCTCGACCGCTACCTTGCATCGTATGTGCCTGCGCGCGCACATGTTCCCGCACCGGTGCCAGTGCCCGCCTCAGCTGCATGGGACGCCGCCCTCGACTGCTACCTTGCATCTCCTGTGCCTGTGCGCACGCCTGTTCCCGCGCCAGTGCCAGTGCTCGCCTCAGCTGCATGGGACGCCGCCCTCGACCGCTACCTTGCATCTCCTGTGCCTGTGCACGCGCCTGTTCTCGCGCCGGTGCTAGATCCCGCCTCAGCGGCATGAGACGCCGCCCTTGTTTGCTTACTTGTAGCGCCGCCAGTTGCCACCCCTCGCCCTCAGCGGCATGGGATTGGCTCCAGCAGGCGGCATGGGACTGGCTCCTGGAGGTAGAAGTCTAGAACATTCTGGCCTTACTTGAAGCTTGGCCCGACGTCTCGGACTATGCCAATGCCGATGCAAGACATCACCGCCGCCACAATTAGTTTGTTCGTTCACATATTGTAGTTCGATCGTATGAACGTAAAGTCACAGCGTGACTGAATGAAATATATGTTTCATCAATCGAGTGTTGTGCTAGAGTGAAGAAGGGGAGTAAACATTTTTTTCATTTAGTGAAATGTACATGTACCCTTTCGACCATCGGATGGATGATGGATGCCTTGCCTATGTCTGCCTCCTTGCATCCCTTGTCAACCACCACCACTGCGTTCCCACTGGTTCAAGTTTGCATCGGTTCACACTAGGCAACCACTCAATATAAGGATCGGTTCCATCTACAGTACCAGCGAATCCTACAGAAAATCCCAAAATCCCCTTTCCATCGACGATGGCCGCATAGGTCACCTCAACCCCCCCAATGGCGAGCCCGACCGAACCCACCCCCCTCCTGCCTCCGACCCGGCACCAATCGGTGCTGCGTCTAGCCCGCCCCCCTTAGCGACGGCACCGGGTCAGGCACTCGGCTCATCTTCGAGGAAGAGAAAACCCATGGCCTAGGAGATGGGCGACGGCGACCGTGAACGGGCCCCACAGCAATTGCGCCTCGTCACAGAGGAGGACCGCGCCGTCGAGGTCCTCCGTGAAGTAGGTGAGGTAGGCCACGAGTGCAACCGCCTCTTGGAGCGATTCGACGAGCTCCGGGAGGCAGCCCGCCGGCAAGTGGTAGACATGCACCGCGAGCTCGATGAACTCGGGTCAAGATTACACGAGCTCCATCGCGTTGTCGCCGAAGCGGAGATCGAGGCGGCGTACAAGATCTCCAACGTGACGGCGCGCGCCAAAGAAACCATCCGCGATGCAGAACGAGCCGCCGACGAGGTCGTCATTAAGGCCAGCATCAAGCTTTCCGCGGCCACTTCGTATGCAGAAGACAATATCCGCCAGACCTATGTCGAAACTAGAGGGAAAATCAAAGCATTGAGGGCCGAAGAGGAGGACAGCGACAATGACTAGGATGACGACGGCGATGACTCGGACAGCGGCAAGGAGGAGGACGACGGTGACAAGGAGGACGGCAGCGACGACGATGAATAAGTTCAAGTAGTTATGTTAGGTTCTAGAAATATGCATGTTAATTATGTATGAACTTCTGCATATCTTGTAATGATATGAAGTATTATCTTTATGTTTTATGAAGTTGTCCATTGAATCCTCTCATGTCCAATCTAGTTTCAATCTAAATCGTGACAAGCACTACCATTTCATCCAGTTCAGGAGGTGACCACGCCATCGGCATGCCATTCGAGCAGTCACCACGACAAAGGCATCAGTTCCTTGGCTCGAATCCATGGGCTCAATTTTTATTTCTGCTAATGGATTATTTCTGTCTGGCCCCGCACAGCGGAGGCGATAAGTGTAATTACAAGTATATATTTTGTGATTTGGGCCCACACAGATAATTTTAATATAAGCAAGTGAGATCTTAAAAAAATCTGAAGTTCTCAAATTATTTTCTGTGCCACTACAAATCGTCGCAAAATATCCACATGCCTAATGACGGCAAAATGCGCCACCGAAAAACATGTCAGAACGTCACCAAAGTTGCCGAAGGCGCTGCCCCAGGGGGGAGACTCCTGGTGACAGTTGACCATCACAGAAAATTATTTTAGGCGACGGTTTGTTCTTCGTCACCAGGGTTTTTGTCACTGAATAGAACAGATTTTGTAGTGAAAGGGCTTACGGGACCAGCTGGATGGCGTTTTATTTCCTTGGTGACGGGGGAACATCCACAAGAATCTGGAGCATAGGAGGGGGCTCTGAGTCCGTACGGGGCTGCCGAAACTTCGGTGCCACGAAAGGTAGCACGCAGGACCGGAGGAGCTCCCCGTAACATTGCTCTCTAGCCTGCGAGGCACCACATCCAGAGCGGCGGCCTCCTCTTAGGAGGCCACTTCACCAGCCTCGCCATCAAGGCCAGTGGCAATCTCGTCCTTCCCCCTTCCAGAAGGAAGGGAAGCATCAACTTCGTCAAGGGAGGCCTCCACGTCGAGCTCGCCCTTCTCTCCATCATCGACGGAGCTCGCGGTGACCATGCCTCTCTTTCGAGGAGAGCCCTTGCTCTCCTCTGGGGCTGTCACAGGAGCGACCTCCAGCAACCCCTGCATAACTAGGTCCAAATCTTGACCCGGAAGTGGGGGCTCCGACAGGAAGGCGGCAAAGTTAGCGAACTCCTGCAAAACAATGACTCGGAAAGGGGAAGAGTAGTGCTTTCGTTCAACCAAGCTATACAACAAAAGTTATCTCCGTCGGGGGAGCTCCCTACCGAAAGGGATCCACCTCGATTTCCATGGAGACATTATCGGCCTCCAATCCCGTCAAGATACTAAGCCAGCGACGAATCTCCTCTTCTTCGAGCTCAATCGGGGAAACCTAGGAAGGATCAGTCGATCCTCTATATGCGAACATCGGCTCCGCCCAGGCTTGCAGAGGGAGGACGCGGCGCTGCACCCAGGTCCTCATGATGTGGATCCCCTCCGAGCCTTCCTCCTTCAAGCGAGTAGTGGCCTTGACAAGCAGCTGGCTATCTTTGGAAAGGACATACAGATATTCCCAGGACCGAAGTCGCCGCGTGGCTCCTCCGAAGTAGGTTGGCATGTAGTTGTCGAGGCCGGACACGTACACCCAATTCTTCGTCAAAACTATACAAAAATGATCTAATAGCATGAAACAATTAAAAATATAGATATGTTTAAGATGTATCAGGTAGCCCGGGTGTTGTTGGTCGTGGATGGTGTAGTCCTTAGGTCCTCCTGTAGTCGTGCTCTAGCCGATGAATGTTGTCTGTATTTTCTAAGTTTTGCTTTGTTTGAGGGTTTTCTCACCACCTTGTATCGGTTGGTCATGTTTTTTTTTAGAAAAGAAGATCACCTTCGGCCGCTGCATCATTATGATGCACACAGCCATCGGTCGGTCATGTACTTGTGATCTCTGCTTTATCTACATGGTGGAGCGGAAAAGGTTTTCCGTGAAGGTCAAGAATTCAATTATCACCTCAAATATTTGATCACGATTCTATGGCGAGCGAACTGTCCGGCTCTAGGCCTAAAAATGAAGCGTTCGCAAAACATATTACCTTTTTTTTCTTTCTATATAATCTTAGTCAAACAAGAAATACGTTTGACATAAGAGCATCTACAGCCGGACTTTGCGAATCTAGACCCCAATACGACCGCGGGCGCGTCCGTGGACAGCGCCGAGCGGCACCTCATATGGGTTGTCGCACATCCACACACCTCAAATGCGGAACCTCAAATCCATGCAATCCATGCACGTCGATCATACGATGCAAATCGTCCAATTCAACAGTTGGAAACAAATAGGGCAAAGCAAAACAAATCAACAATCCGGACATGCCAAAATGAAATCAATGACCGAGCATGACGGAGCACTCGCCGGACGTCATCCATGCCGCCTGCTCCGAGGCCATCCTTGCGTCCTGCTCCGCTTGCCTCTGCCGCCGGTCCCTCCGGGCGATGTTCTCCGACTTGCAGGGCAAAGCCGAGGACGGGGCGTCGATGGACGACGCGGACGCAGCATCTGTCGCGGCGGTCGGGGACGGGCTGGACGACATCTAGGGCGACGGATCGGGACCGGCGGCGAGGGTGGGGAGCAAGGATGGCAGACGGTGAGGGCCCGGACACAGGAAAGGTTGGAGAGTGGCGGGAGTAGGGGGAAGGGTTCGGTGAATTTAGTGCATTTTATGGTGGGGTAAGCCTGTCGGGTCCGACGTGGCGGACGCCCCCGGGCCTCCCCATATCCGCCCCACATTTGGGCTGGATATGAGGGGTGCCAACCAGTCCGGCCGTTTGAGGCGCCCGTCTGAATCGCTTTTTTTTTTTACCAGTCACTGACCGGGCCGGCCGTCCGGGCGTTTGAGGCGGGTTTAGGGCGCCCGGCTGTAGATGCTAGAAGATACAATTTGGTCAGTTTTTTAGATATACATTAAAGATTTTATTATTACGAAAAAGATAAAACACCCACTAGTACCCTTCGTTCTGTGATGAACGCCACCAGAGTTGGGATGACAGGACCATGTCATGGCGGCAGACAATGCGAGCCGCCGGCCGCAGGGGATTCGACACGTCGACGGATCTTTCACCGCGGGTAAATGAGGAGCGAGTGTCGAGGTGTCGACGTCCCCGACGTCCCGCGGCCCAAACCCGAGGCTCATCCTGGCTTTGGTGGGGGTAATTAATCCTGGGGCGACTAAAAGTCCCGGGGCGAGCCAATGGGAACTCGACAGACCAGCCCCGGCGCTGATGGGGACTGAGAGCTACGTGCGGGCGGGGGCGGGGGCGGGGGCGGGTGACAAAAAGGACACGCCCAGCTAGGCAGGCCAGCGATGGAGCTTGAGTTCACAGGGACATGCCGTCCTCTGCCACTGCCATGCACCCCCGATCCGTCCATTGACTGTCTCGTCGTCGTCGCACTGGATAAAAAGACAGCAGGAAAAGTCGCCCGCCTTTCTTTTCGCTTCTCTAGTACATGACGGCATGCGAAGATTGGTGCGGGGAAAAGCTTCCGTGCAAATGCTTCCGGTGAGCTAGCTGGCCCGCTGTGTATGGTTGGTCACGGTCACAGCTTTAGCGCAGGATTCTCATAACTCATCTCAACGCCAAACCCATTCTTGATATCTCTAAATTTTGCACATGGCCCCTCTTCCATAAAATAATCGGCTATGCCTCAGCCCAATTCTTTTGAGCAGATTATGGAGAATCTCGGTCTGGAAAATCTTGAGCGAACTCGATTTGGCTTCCAAAATCGTGGGAGGATTCTGTAAAATCTTAGTGCAATCCAAAATCTCCAAAAAAAACTTTAAAACTTTAAAACCAGTCTATTTTTAGTACACCTACTTTTGTAATGAACAAAACTTTTAAACCATACTAATTGTAAATGGGCATACCATTGTAACGAGCAAAACTTTAAAACTTTGTAACTAGGCATACCATTGTTCATTTTATTTTTAGTTCATAACAAACAAAACTTTAAAACCATTCTAATTGTAATATTTAGCACTTTCTAATATTCGTAAATCACTTCCGTGCTCATATTCGATAATATACTGTTTGAAACAACAAAGTGTTAACAATTCATCAAACAGTTTCTGTGTAAGGGTAGTACAGACATTTCAACACACAACTCAATCCACAATCTCAAACTACAAATTTAGCAAAGAACTCGACGGCAGATTCTGTGGGAAGCAGATTCTGGGTGAATTTTCCAGAATCTTGATTCTACAGAATCATGGGCGAAAAGAACTGGGCCCTCATCTCTTACTAGGTAACGCATGTTAAACCTTTAAAAAAACTCACCGGGGGAAGAGCTTCCCCACCTGAATTTTCATTTAAAAATGGCCCAAAGCCATTGAGAGTTTTTCCACACAGAGGAGGAATACAAAGATATTTACACCAAGTGGATACAAAGAGAGGGGGGATCGATCACTGCATCCTAACTCAGAAGCAGGCAACCCAAGCATCAACCTCGTGACGTTGATCTCGCGGGAATCTGGCTCGCCATAGGACGGCATCATCTCTGCACTGCTTCCTAGGTCGAACAGTCGAGGGGGTCGCCGCATTGAAGATGGCATCATTCATGTGCTTCCAATGGTTCCAAACACACAACATCATGAAATAGGACACCGAGCTTTGCAGCATCGATGTCGGAGCAGCAAATGAGTGAAGGGCGTCGACTTGCGACCGACCAGGTGTCCCCCATCGAGTGATTCCCAGAACCCTGCGGTTATATTTGTGTGGCACCCCTCCCTCTTCTTAGGGAGTACCGGGGTACCGAAAAGCGCTCTTTAAAAAAAATGCTCATATCAAGAATGAGGACTACTGATGGACCGAAGGGCATGTCGAATAAATTAGCCCAAAGTGGGAGGTTTTAGGAAAGTTTAAATTCAAAATCACAGGGGGGGGAGGACTGCGCAGTGACATGCCGAAAAGAACTGAGCCGAGAGGGGTGGGGTATTACCCCACTCAAAAATTTAAACTGCAATAAAAGACTTTTTGTATTCTTGTGTAAAAAACGTACTTATATCACGTGAATTTACAAAGAAGCGACTCCACTCAAATTATTTCCTCACCCCTAAATTTTCCTCTTGATCTACCCCGGAGACAAGATCATTAATTTTCCAGTAATGCAGCTGTTATAGCAAGGCTATAAGGACTAAAGTATTATATTTTCTGAGTTGGATTAGAGAAGAGGAGAGAGAAGGGACACGGGCACAGCCAGCTGCAACACAGGTTTCAAGAAATATTGTGAGAGCGTAAGGTGAGCCAGATATTAATAAAATAGTACTTGTGTTTAATAACTACTCCATCTGTAAAGAAATATAAGAGCGTTTAGATCACTAAAACGCTCTTATAACGCTCTTATATTTCTTTACGGAGGGAGTACTAGCTATACTATACATGTTCATCCGTAAAAAAAAAAAAACTACTATACATGTTGGCTATTAAGTTGGCTGGTTAGAGTACTATTTATCATGCAAAAAAAATCATGCTTTTTAAGAGCTTAACCGTGCGTTAGCTAATCAACTTAGTTTGAGGGGGCACATAGAAAACATGGAGCTGTTGTATATTCGCTCTCCGCCTCTCTCCTACGCCGCACGTACCGCCAGCACGGGCACTTCTCCTTTCCTAGACGGGCAATAGGCCATTTGACCCACCTAAACCTGGGCATTTCTCGGGCCGGGCCGGGTTTCGGGCCGGGCTTACAAAAGCCCGAGCATGAAATATGCAGCCCGAGCCCGGCCCGAAGCCCGGCCATTGAGCAGAAATCAGGCCCGAGCCCGGCCCGAGCCAAAAGCCCGAAGCCCGAGGCCCGGCCCGAGGCCCGGCCACACCGATGCGAGCATTCAGGAACAGCAAAGAGCATTTGCAGCAGCAATAACATTAAGGATTTCATCAGCAACAATGGCAATCATTTGCAGCAGAATAACATTAAGAATTTCAGCAGAGAAAGCACAACAGCAAGGAATTAGCATAGCATTCAGAATTTTATGCAATATAGCAACACCAAAGAGCATTTCATCAGAAACAATAGCAAGCATTTGCAGCAGCCACAACATTCAGAATTTTAGCAAAATCAGCACAACAATAAGGAATGAGCATAGCAACAGCAATCATCACCATTTAATTCGACATACATTTCAGCAAAAGAGATAATAACATCTCAAACTCTCCAACTCCATGTCTCTCAACTCCCAGCCACAAGTCACATAGTGAAGTTTGAAAGAGGGCAAGGTTTGAAACATAGTTCCGGGCTTCAGGAGTCCCAAAATGATAAACATTAGTCTTAACATGATGTTTTCAAATGATACAAATAGAACTGGAAGTATGGCAGGCTCCAAGCTCCAAGTCAAGTTCGCAACTTCATGCCTTGCGCCTACGCCCAACTCCAAGATGTTCTGCACAATATTTTTGAAATGAAGTTAGTACAGAAGCAAACAAATATAATGACAACCATAACAGGAGGAGACAATGGTAAATTACATTCAGAATCAGAAGATACTTCATCAACATTAGGATTAACATTTGAAGCCTCGCCTTGCCCTTCCCGCTGCTCTTCCCCTGCTATAATAATTTATTGAAGACAAAACCATGCAAACTTATGTGAGCAGCAAAGAAACGTTGCAAACTACATTGAAAATTATGGCTAGACTTGGGTTACCTTGCCATTTTGCACGATACCAATCTTGTAGACACATGATAGCTTCAATTGTCTTCGGCTTTAGGGAAGAACGGTTGGGTGTAATAACTTTACGACTCATACTAAATGCCGACTCTGAAGCAACACTTGACACGGGAATAGCTAGAATATCACGAGCCATTGCTGCCAGCTCAGGATATCTCATAGATGACTTGTTCCAATACTCAAGAATGTCCAAGTGTTCATTCAAGTGCTTAGGTTGTTCCTCCAAGTACAGATCCAGTTGTGACTTTGCCTCGTGTGTTTGGCTAGTGCTCATGAAAGACTCATAGTCATTGAACATATCACCCACACTTCCACTAGTGCTAGGTGCAGCCCTATCAGATGAAGGATTACTAACAGCAAATCCTTTATACTCGTTGAAGAGATTGGTCAAAGTAGTTCTAACTTCTCCAACTCGGCGTTCGGCTTCTTCGGGTTCATATAGTTTCTTGTAGCAATAACTAATAAATTGCAGCTTATAGCGCGGATCAAGAACAACAACACAAGATAGGAACACACTATAATCAGCCCAATATTTATCAAACTTTTCTTTCATATCAAACAACATGGGAGCCATGAACTTCTTCCTAGCAGCATATGCCTCCAACAAGCGTGTATGAACCATGAAAACACACTTGAAGTACAGATTGGAAGTGGGATATTTTGTGCCAGAGAAAACCAATGTGACATCATAGAAAGTTTTCAAAAAACTATGCATGGTGGTTAACTTGTCCCATTCTTCAGCAGTCGGTAAGAAATGTGACTTGAAGATGCTATCCCTTCCAGCAAACCATATGAAGACAGACTTGAAGTACAAAGAGTTTTCTAGCATTGCATATGTTGAATTCCAACGAACAGGCATATCAACTTGAAGCTTTCTTGTAGCATTCAAATGAAAGATGTTCTCAGCAGTGTCATAGAATGTGAAGATCCTACTGGAAGAAGCTTTGATGTACTGTATGCCATCTCTAAGTTTCCCAACTGAAGTATCAATCAATTTTAAACCAGCATGGACAACTAGATTCAATATGTGTGCACAACAACGGACTTGAAAGAAGCAACCAAACAAAGGCAAAGCACCGGCAGGCAGCAAATGAGTTCTCAAAGAGTTGATTAAACTGTCATTGTATGAAGCATTATCAAGCGTCATGCACATCATTTTTGTGTCAAGTTTCCATTGACGAAAGCACAAGTAAACTTCATCAGCAATTGTTGCGCCATCATACGGTGGATTCAGTTTCTTAAACCAAATTATCCGCTTGTTTAGTTTCCATGAAGCATCAATATAGTGACAAGTGATGCAAATGTAACTAAATTTCGTAACATCAGATTTCCAATTGTCAGTTGTGAAGCTAACCCTGCTAGGACAAGTGTGAATAACCTCCATCAACTCTTTTCTATCTCTTTCAAACATTGCCATGATATCTCGTTTGATAGTGTAACGACTTATGTTCTTGTATTGAGGACAAGCTTTAGTCATCATAGATCTATAGCCGGGCTCTTCTACCACGGAAAATGCATGACAACCTCCAAGAAGAAAAAGGGAAACTGCAACTCTAACAGATTCTAAATCAAACTTTCCATTTTTCAAACAATGAGAGCCATCATCATTCCTTTCAGATTTCAGAAAGTAGTTGTTCACTTCATTTGAATCAGTTGGATGCACATTTTTAGTATGCCTTAAGAGATGGGAAGTCCCATTTTTTGATTGACCCGTCAGAATCTTATGGCACTTTAAACACTCAGCAATCACCTCATCAACAGAACCTTCTATCCTTTTGAAATCTTTCCAACACTTAGATTTGAGTTTCGGACAAGGAATAACCTATGGTTGTGGCTGTTCAGTTGCAGTTTCATGAATTTCATCAGTTGTCGCTTCACTTCTTGCTCGCCGTTTACTCGGTTCAGTTGCATCAGAGATGCCTCCACCATTCGGTCTTGCGCGCTTGCGCCTAGCAGTAGCAGTGACGCGAGCAGCAGCAGCACGAGCAGCAACACGGGCAGGAGGAACCGGAGGAGTTGGAGCAGCCGGAGCTGAAGTAATCACAACGGTTAGGCCTTCTTCACCATCATCTACACCTGCCATGCCTAACAAAACAAAGGTTTACAAATCAGTCTAACATCATGATCTCACACAGCCTACTGGATCGATCCTATACATGACTTGCACAATTGATTACATGGATAAACACTTCAATCAACAAATACATTTATGCACAGATCATCAACCATCAGAACAGACCATCAACCATGAGAACCATCTATACAAATCACACAAATCCATCTAGCAGTAACGTGATGAGCAGCAGCACGAGCTTACCGATCTGGATGGTGAACACAGCAAGGCGCCGCCATCAGGGTCGACGGAGCACGGGGTGGTGTTGTTCCGGGCGTCGATGGAGACGGGCCGCAGCCGAGAGCCCTCGAACTCGACGGAATCCACTGTCCAGGGCTCGATCTCCGGGATGTACGCCCTAGGAACAGCCCCGACGCCGTCCCAGATGCGCGCCGCCGCCGTCCATGGTGAGGGCCGAGGGGTGTGCACCGCCGCTGTCCAGAGTACTCGCCGCCGCCGTCCAGGGTAGTCGTCGCCGCTACGGGAGGAGGGGGACGCGCGTGGGGCGGGGCCGCGGGGGGTGGGGAACGGCGGGACCGCGGGAGGTGGCGGCTAGGTTAGCGGGAGGAGGAGAGACGAGAGTGTGACTGTGTGAGGGACTGTGGGAGTGTGGGACTGTGGGTTGCGGTCGTGCTAGGTTAGGTGGGTCGGGGGAGCGTGTTAGGCCGTTAGTGGGCTGTGGGCTGCTGGATGTTGGCCTCTGTAGTCTGTAGTAGTAGTCTGTACTACTTCACATATATGCGGGCCGGGCCGGGCTAATTTCGGGCTGCAGCCCGGCCCGACCCGAAATGTCAATCTGCTACGAATTGAGGCCCGAGCCCGGCCCGAGTGGCAAGCCCGGCCCGGTAATTTCGGACCGGGTTCGGGCCGTGTCACTGGGCCGGGCTGCCCATGCCCAGGTTTAGACCCACCCACTCCCCCCTTTCCCAAACACGACTCTTCCCCATCGCCACAGGAGTAGTAGTCCAGACTCCAGACAGAGCAATGGACTCGGTGGCCGGCCGATCGATAGATTCTCCCCACCCAGGCCGTCGACAGCAACCATCTAGGAAAGCCTGACGCACGCAGTACACCTCGTGCTCCAGCAGATAGCTTAGCCAGAGCCGTCGAGCTGGAGGATGAGCGAGCTAGTCCAGAGATCTCTCTCTCCTCCCCTCTTCTATAAGTACGTCAGCTCGTCGTGGTGCAACAGCAACAACGACGGCTTCAGCAAAACCACACACGCAGCTAGAGCCTAGAGCTAGCACGGGCGAGCTGACAGAGCTGGCCGCCTTCTACATACACCGCCACTTCTATCTGCTTGCCGGCGGCCGGCGGAGAAGGATCAGTGGTCACAAGAAAGAAGAAGATGGTGGGGAGCGGCATGCAGCGCGGGGACCCGCTGGTGGTGGGGCGCGTGATCGGCGACGTGGTGGACCCGTTCGTGCGGCGGGTGGCGCTGCGGGTCGGCTACGCGTCCAGGGACGTGGCCAACGGCTGCGAGCTGAGGCCGTCCGCCATCGCCGACCCGCCGCGCGTCGAGGTCGGCGGCCCGGACATGCGCACCTTCTACACGCTGGTGAGTTTGCTGATCGATCCAGCTCCACTTCCCGCCGTACGTCGCTCTAGCTGATGCTCATAGATTGCTTACTCTAGTGGCTGGCTGCACGCAGGTGATGGTGGATCCGGATGCTCCAAGTCCCAGCGATCCCAGCCTCAGGGAGTACTTGCACTGGTGAGAGCAGAGCATGCACCATGGCCAACAAAACAAAATATATCATCCCTACTACCTCAGTCCGGGATTAAAAGTCCTGTGAGCCAATTCTCTCGTGCCCTTCATTTCACAATGTAGTGCGTCCGTGCTTTTCGAAATCTATGTTTGACTATAAATTTAACCAACAAGACCGACTGCCTCTCGACAAAATTGATGGCTACAGAGCAATTAATCATTCTCTCTCCTGCATGCAACCAATGAAGAAGTAGGCACTTGAGTGAGCATGCAGCTAGGGCCCAGCGCTTTCTTTCTTTGCTTTGCATGCGACCGGTGAAAGAGCAGCCATAAACTATGCATGCGAGTACCAAGGCTCCCAAGGCCTTGTAAAAACGGACGACGCTTGGTGGCTAGCCGGACCTTTAAACCCGGACGGAGGTACTGTAGTACTTCCCTGCTTGGAAACATCCCCCCCATGCCGTGCCGTGCCCCTAACCTAGAGTATCTAATCAAATCTAAATTCAGATTTATTGCCGCAGGCAGATATTTGTATACAGTTGACGGGGCCAAATAGGATCTTTCCGCCAAAAAAGCCTTCGATCATTCGATGAGATTAATGAGGGATAAGGCGATAGCTCACGCTCTCACGTGGTGTGGTGGAGACATGGGTGCTTGGCCCACTCACCACCTGAACTGAGTTCAATCAAATTCTTGACTTCTTGTGCACCCGACCTCCAAGTACATGCTAGGGCTCTACCTAGAGGACTTCAAAACCAAAGATAAAAGTAAATAAACGAGAAGGAATGGCTTCTTGATTTCATGCGCAGAGTGACTAAATAAGATTAGCTTCTTATTTAGTTATGTATAATGCTAGATTGACATCTATAGTTTAGGGGAATGCACATTTAGATGCACAATAATACAATTAAGCAACTAATGTACCTACAAAAGAGTTCCACTATGTTTGTAGATCATCTCACCAGTTAGTAACTTCAAAATTAACTTATATAGTCCTACATATGGAAAACAAAGCATGTTATCTAGGCACATGCTTGGGAGGCGCATGTACTTAGGAGCGGGGAAAATTATGAAGAAAGAAACACTAACAATTGCAACACACACACGCGTGCGCGCCTATTCTAATGTGCAAAAGTATTAAACTAAAGCTAAAAGTATGAAAATTCAAGATATACCAAATTACTACTCCCTCTGTTCCATATTAGTTGTCGTTGATTTAGTACAAAGCTAAAAGTACTAATATGGAACGGAGGGAGTATGAAATAGGAAACTTGTTACAATTAGAATCGAACAGAAATAACCGGAACAATTATATCTTCGCTAATTAGGGTTATCACATTGTGGGCTTATATTAGCTTACATTAAACATAAAAATAGGCATATGCAACAATTAAACTAGAACAAAGGTAATTACGTACACCATAAATGAGATTAAAAAAGTCATTGCTAAGTTAACTAGAACTTCCAGTGAAGTAAAGCAAGCAAAAAAACATAAATTTAAGGAAAATGAAAGGTTAGAACTGCTAGAGGTAGCAAATTGTTTTTGTTCTATGAGAAGATGACATGTCTCGTCAGTCCGTTACTAATGGAACAAGAATGCCATTTTACGAGTTTGTATTAAATTATATGCTCTAGTTCGTACATTATTAACTAGACTTGCAATGAAATGTATATTTTTAATAAAAAACTATATCCTTTGATAAGATGTATCCTACATATATTTAGCTAAAGATTTAAGGGGAGGGGGTCCTTATTCATTGTTTTGAGTTTGAACTATATATACCGTACAAGGCTACAGAGTAATTCCTTCGCTTTTGCAAGTTTTAGAAGAGAAAAGAAAAATTCTCACGAGGTAAGGAATCGGTTAAGGACATTAACGTTATCTGTAATGCAGGTATTTTTGTGGTGTGATCAGGAAACAGTACATAAGTGGAAGGAAATAAAAAAAATTGAGTCATCATCCAGAAATACTAACATGCCAATAAATGCATATCCCATGCTTTATTCAGTGTTTATTTTACAAATGAAACTTGCGCAGCACAAAAATTGGCTTTGACGAGAAATATTTATTTTAACACCATCGCTTACTTAATTCCTGTGACGCAATATAAAAATCTAGAGCACCGGCATGGAAGGCAATGTTTGCTTGGCACTTATACGAGGCGTGGGCGCCAAATTTGTATCCCTCTTCACATGCCCATGCTGGGCTGCTTGACAACCAATTCGCAAATACCTGGGTGGCCTAAGCGTCACCCCAAAGGTCCAAACCGCAACAGAATCTTCAGGTTTCCTGAGACCAGAATGTCCTGCACAAACTTAATCATCAACTTCACTGAAGACTCCCCATCTGCTTTCTTCTTCTAATTAAGCAAATGTAGTTCCCCTGTAAAATTAATGTGGTGTACTGATGCAGGCTGGTCACCGACATCCCGGCGACGACAGGAGTATCTTTTGGTACAGGAGAAGAAAACTGATCTCATGTTTCACCACTTTATTATACAGAATTCAGTGTCGCTCTGGGCTCTAAATCTAATGGAACTTTTTGTATGGATGCATATCTAGGGACTGAGGTTGTGTGCTACGAGGGCCCGCGGCCGGTGCTCGGGATCCACCGGCTGGTGTTCCTGCTCTTCCAGCAGCTCGGCCGCCAGACGGTGTACGCGCCGGGGTGGCGGCAGAACTTCAGCACCCGCGACTTCGCCGAGCTCTACAACCTCGGCCTGCCCGTCGCCGCCGTCTACTTCAACTGCCAGAGGGAGACCGGAACCGGCGGGAGAAGGATGTGATGATCAACTCCTCCTTGTATAATACTAATACTAGTATATGTGACCACAGAATATGATGATGATGATGATGGTGAGGATGAAGTCGTATGGGTGGTTTAATTATACAGGGCGAAATGGAGAAAGCATTGTAATATTCGAAATAATAACTATGCGTGCGACATTTTTTATCCGATGCTCGTACGATGCTGCTTCTGAACCACACAGATTGAAAAGATGTTGGGATCCAACAGGCCAGCCGGGAGATCGTACGGAAATCAGATGGAAACTGTCGTAGCAATCGCTCTTGTAATATATGTGAACTGTCTTTATACTTTGTAGAAATGTATTGTTGGGTGCTTGTGATTGTTCATTTGCCACCCCACCTTCTCTCTACCAGAAGTAATTTTGTTACAAGGAGGCTATCTCTTCTGGTCCCAATATTGTTTTCGCGTCTTAAGAAATGTAACAGGTTATTTCTACGGCTTTCTATTTTTGTGTTTAGCACTAGTAGTTTTATGTAATCATGTTCCGAAATAAGCCAACATAATGAAGAATAAACAAGTGCTATTTGTTGAATCCAAGACACGATCTCAATACTCTAGAACCATGAATAAAGACATCATTTTGCATTTGTTTTCTTATCTTTGTAAAACGTTCTTGTAGCAACAACTTGCATCTCGTGTGTTCCTTTGACAAGGAAAGACATTCAAATATGATTCATTGGTTGTGAAAACACATGTATTTATCATTCATATTGTTGGAAGCAGATAACTAATATTGACAAGATTATGGTATTCCTCATGAGGCACAACTGCGGCCAGGGAAGAGGGGCCACTCAAGAACCGAGAATACAAATATCATTTTGCTTCTTCTTTTTCTTATTTCCATGTTTCTTCTTGTAGATCAAAGCTTTTTGTGTACTCTAAACGTTAGTTTCTCGTTCTCGTTCTCCATAAACCTTGGATAGCTAGCACTCCCTGTCGCCAAGGTCATAGATCCACTCCTCCTCCCCCTGGCCTTCTGACGGCAGCACTTTGGTGGTGATGGTGGCACCATGCAGATGAAGCATAAGGTTTTATCGACTCCTGGTCCACCTCGTTGGCAGGGGACACGGCAGTGACGTAGAGGAGGGCGGATGATCATCTGGTCACTACTCTTTTGGAGTGGTGGATCTGGTTATGTCTTCGTGTTATGTAGGTAGTCTTCGGAGGGGTCTTTCGGCTGAGTGCACTGTGGCGCTTCGTTTCTTGGTCCTATGGCTCCTCCGACTGACAACGTTCGACCAACTTCGACATCGTCGTGGGGGCATGTGAGGTTAGGTCCCTATGCATCTGTCTAGCCGAATCTTGGGTGGTCGTCCAACCCATTTCACCACCTTATTCTCTGGGACAACAATCTATTTTTCAAATCGATGTCATCGGTGCCTTTCGGCTCCGAATGGAAACTTCTCAGACGCCGCGTCAACAATGTTTCCCAAGCTTCGATGGTGTTTCAAAGGTCCAGAGATGGCATCGAGCTTTGCTCACAGCGCGTCGACAGCGAGTGCAGGAGGAAGACGGTATCAATTTCCCAAAGGACCTGTGTGTAGCTTTTAGTTTATGTAAGGATTGGTCTGCTTTAATATATGGCTTTTGGCCTTTTCGCGAAATAAAGTACTCTAAACATGATGTAAACGTTCTGGTAGAAACAACTCACATATACCTTTCACAAAGAAACACATTCAAATATCATTCAACTGTTGCAAAATACACATCTATTTATCATTTGTGTTGTTGGAAGCAGAGAGCAGATATTAGCAAAATTATGCTTATGTTACTGTTCATGACGCTTACCTCCGCTACCACCAATCCTACTTCGCTTTTCTCTTTTGCAACTTATAAAAGTCCTGTTTAAGACATGTGAATTTCTTATGTTACATTCCTTCAATTGTAATGCGTATTATAAAATGTGTACACATATTTCAAAAGTTATGTAAACCTATTGCTTATATAGTTCACATTTTCAAAAAATATCTACAAAACGAAGAAGGCATAGCTCTATTGACTAGGTTCTGTGTGGTGGAACCTGCCCACCCGAGTTCAAGTCCCAAACTTGGCACGGCAGTTGCATTTTCCTGAATTTATTTCAGGTTGTCCGGTGCTACACTTCTACTCTTTCGGCGGTATGGCGTGCCCGTCAACTTTTGTGTTTAAAGAAATAAATAAAACATGTTAAGATATTTGAAAAAGAATCTAAAAAAAGATGTAGAACATTTTTTTAATATGGGTGCTTGCAAAAAAAATTAAATTTATGGTCATATGTGCATGAAAAGAATTAGGAAAAGTATGTATACATCTTTTGTGATTAAAGAAAAATTATGTCATATTATGCACAGTAAACATGTTAAAATATTTGTTACAATTCTTTGCATATTATGGCAGGTATACATCTACGGGATTTCTAGAATAATTGCATGCACAAATGCATGGGTAATATGTATGTGAAACTGTTAATACTATCAAGATTATACTAGCCAGTTTCTCTAAAAAAAAGATTATACTAGCCAGTGGTACATAGAAAAGCCGTTTCAGGTGGCAATAAATGGTCTACAGATTGTAGAGAACGGTGACATTTGTTTCAACATAACTTATGAGTATGTTATGACCCATACGAAATTGTACTCAGAATTTGCACGTTAGGCAGGACCGGGATCTGCACTGGGAAAACACACAGACCAGTTGCTATCGACGATTGGTGAATTTTCCTTGCTTGGAGAATACAAGAAAGAGAAAATGGTCTTCAGTCTTCACCAGAAGATTGTCACGCGACAGTTGCTGAAAATCAATACTCAAAACTGTTCCTCGTTATCTAAATCACCCTATAGAGCTGGGGTTTCTTACAGTTGCTAGCACATAGATGGCAGAACGACGAAATAAATAAAAAATGAGAAGGTTTTCACAACTATCAAGTGTGAAATAAATCAACAGAGAAAATTCAGATAAAAATCAAAATGTTGGTAACAGCACGCGCAATATCAACCGTACATATATACATGCTATAGTTCATTCTAAACTATGAAAGCATAAATGTAAGCAAAAAGGTGAGATTTTTCCAGGTCCTAAAATGTATCCTACTAACAGGTTGGTTAGTAGCACTGCCACAGTTTTGTCAGTCCAGCTGTAAGATTAACCTCGCCAACAGTCCAGCTTCAGCTTGTAAGTTGTAACAACCAACTTGTGCACATGGGATCCTTGGTAGGGCATCAATATTTACCACAGTGGGTTAAATGTGGGATAAGAAAATTGAGGAAGGGGCCTAAACTGGTTCCCATGCTGAAGTTCTTATGAAGCGAATGGGGATGATTCTTCAATTGGTTTCTGTTCTGTGGGCTTTAACTCCCAATTACAAGGGCTGCCAGTTGCTGAGTCGGACTTTGAAATGTACAAAACCTTGTTGTGGAACCTGTGAAGTGTTTTTCGGTGACCGACACTTATATATGTAATCCCTGCAGCTTCAATCTGACTGTATAGATGAACCTGTGCCAGGGGAGAAATAGTTAAAATGGTCTCAAGGTATAACTATTTGTGCAATTCAGTAGATCTATAGATGGCCTTTTTCACAATTCATGGTAGGAAGCAGCTCGTAAGAGTAAGGCAAGTACAACAGCTTATATTGAGTGTTACCTCATTTATATCATCTAGTGCACTTGTGGACTCGTCCAGTAGGACCAGAGTTGGTTTTGCGAGTAATAACCGAGCAAATGCAAGACGCTGCTGCTCCCCTAGCGAAAGAACACTGGCCCAATCATGGACAGAATCAATGCCATTGAAACGTGGCAATATGTAGCCCAGCCTAACAACCTCAAGCACTCTGATCAGTTCATCAGTTGAGGGCATCTCAGGCTTGGCACCCACCCCATCTGACGTGGAGACTTCAGACAGAAAGGAAAGAGGAGCTGGTATTCATAAAAAATAGCACAACTTTAGGTCAGTCGCACATGAATGTTTCAGAATCAGAAAATAATCATACGTTCGTTCCGCATCTAACAACAAAATTCAAACAGCTGTAGTACTCCTACGAGATCAGAAGGAAAATACAAATAACCACTATAATTTTTGCATTTTACATCTGTTAGATGGTATTAATCTGCACTATCTTAACACTGAAATGAACATGCTAAATTTCAGAACTATCCCGTGGTATTACTCCTTGAACTTTTTCCAAATGCCTAGATATTTTGTGAGTAGATTAAACACCATAATACTTCTCATTTAGGCATAAACTGTAACACCTCCGGGTACAAAATTTGCTAAAACCAACGCCACCATGTAATCGATCACAGATGCATACTGTAACTCACTTGGACTTTCATCCACGCTCGACTCAAAATGGTTAACCTGGAGTTACTAGGCTTGGTTCTGTTGCGTTTCTGTGCTGTCTAAAGACTTTGAAATCGTCCAAACTCTGCGTATTGGATTTATCGAACTCCTACCACACACATGAGGCAAACTGGACCAAGGTGTTACAGATACATGGACTAATAATGGCCCATGATACTTGCATTGCCCTGCCCTCTTTTCTCATGCTCTCAGACCTAACCTTTATGTTGCTGATTAAGATCAGGAATGGCTAATGGGCTCTGATGCAACTTCTGTAAGCAAGAAACGTTGCGTTCGGCTGGACTGACGACTGACTGGACTAGAAGAAAGTTTCCTTGATGTATTCATGTTTTGTTTTCATCTCTCTCTAGCTGGGATTTTCGTTTTTGGTATTCTGTAACTCACTATATACTTTTCTGGTTTCCGATTTTACTGAAACTTTAGCTGGGGGGCTCCCCTCCTGACTTCGCTAAAATAAAATAAACGATATGTTATCACTGCCAAAGACTCAAAACAAATGAATAAATACTTGACCATTCAACAAAAATAAATATTCTATGCTATAATTACTGTATATTAGGTATCTCCATATGTACTCTTGTTCAAAACAAATTCATGTTGGGAGAAACAAAACAAAGAAGATTGGTGTGATCATATGAGCAAGTATGTTTTCACCTTTTCCTTGATCTTTCATGTGTTAGTTACTTTTAGGATTACCATTATAAAGTTTGTGCACAATTTCCATGTTGACTCAACGTCCAAACTGATGTAGTCTGCACCTATAGATGGTAATTTGCAATTAATACCTCCCCGTGAAACAAATTACCTTTTGTCTGAGCGTCATTAGTTGGTGACTGATGCGTATTTGCAGTCCATGTAGGATAGAGCAATTGCTGACGAAGAGTACCCAAAACCATATATGGTCTTTGTGGGACAAAAAATATGCCATTATCTCTTCTCTGCTTGGAACTTTGTAATAGTTCTTCACCCTCTGGCTTTATGTTGGATGGCTCATTAGAACCTAAATTTGCTGTCTGAAGCTGCCTAGAATCTCTGGCATGGTATATGATATTCCCAGTGCCACTAGTCCAAAGGCCAGCCAAAGCACGGAGCAACGAGGTCTTCCCGCAGCCACTGGGTCCCATCACCTAAAAGTAAAAATGAGAACACCACATCAGTCTGATGTCACCAGTGCTATTTATGTTGCTGATTGTACAACCAGATATAAGACATGAAATACCAGTAGGTGGTCCTTGTCTTTTAATTCCATACTGAAGTCAGTGATAAGAATATTTCCACCCCTGGGTGTTAACAATGTCAAATCACAAATCTCTAGAACTATGCCTGGCTCAGATTGCATTTGTGATCCATTAGAACTAAGAACAGGAGGACTGCCGCTCTTGAAAGAAATGTTAATCCCATCAATGCTATCACGTTGGGGTGATAGAGAAGACTCATTTTCACCCAATAGATCATCAAATTCACCTGTAGTTTAAAGTTCGATTAGGTTAACTAGGTACCTTAGCAAGTAGGGGGGAGGGAGGGAGCGAGGTGTTACCTAAACGATCAATGACAGCTGAGAATGCACTAATTGACTGAAACTGGAAAACAATGAGAGAAAAATCACTGAGGATGTGATTGAAAGCAGACACCGATTGGTTTATTACTCCAAACTCGATTTTTCCTGCAAAGAACATTGGAGCAACAACTGCAGCTGGCAGGATTTGAATTAAATATCGGTAACCATTGGTGAAGAACTCCAGATTCCGGGATGCTATCAGTAATTCCTACAAGGATAACAGAAAAATCAAACATCGGATTATTCGCAAATATAAATTGCATCATGAGTTTCTAGTTTAACATAAAAGTATATAGAGAGCGAAGCTGACACAGTGTCTGTTTTCAAGAATGGTGGTGGCGTGGTGCATTCCCTCACGACTGTATAAATGCATAAGCATGAATTTGTTTTGGGACCCGGAAATCATCTAAATTTGGACACCTTTTTTTAGAAGTATATGTGTTCCATTTACATCAAAATCTGGGTTACAAGACATGTACACACACCTAAGCAAGCACTGGAAGGACACCTGGCCCCGCACTTCTGCACAAACAACCCCCCAACAAAGACAACTACAAAAAGAGACCTGGTTACTGGGTGAAATATATTTAGTCTAGTGGCAGTAGAATCTTATGACTGCATATGTAATACCAACAGTTTATTACAGCATGATAAGAAAAGTAGTATTAATAATTTACTTTAAACATATAAAGAAGCATATTAATGTGAAATGCAACCTATGTAATACCACATCCAGAGAGATATAAATTTTTAGACATTCAACATGCTTTTCTAGCTATCATGACATTTTATTTCGCTCGCCGATCTTGCTGACGCTGCGGAGATTGTGGCAACACCACAAATCATGTGTCCTTGACAATGCACAGCCCGACTACAACAAGGATCTGGAAGTTAGTTGGCACTAAGAAGCCAATGGCACGCACAACCACCTACGGACCTACCGAATTCCTTGTCAGAATTTTGGCTCAGGCTCTTTTGTGTAGCTTTGCGGCAGCTTCGGGCTGCAGTTTTCATAGTTGGTTGTTAGGCTTTTGGTCGTGTTTTGGGTCATCATCACCTGTGGCGTTGTATCTTTTGCGCCTTCTCGGCGTTTCTTCCAATGCAAAAATATACTCTTTGCGATGTGTTCTAGAAAAGTAATAATTATTTCACCTGCCACAGTTATCATCATAGTTTAACAATCTTTTAGGATATCATAATATTAGCATATCTGGTATCTCAATGTTTTAAAACTACATTCAACATGACTCACTAATATGAGTAGCAATTTACAGGATTATCAAGGACAGGCAAAGTTTGGTCTAGAAACCATGGGTGTTTTGCTTTCTGGTGAAATGCGTTATAAATAAGCGATTGAGGATTTTTTGAGAAATTCATCCAAATATCCTAATATTATTTTACAAATACAAATGAGTGCTGGAAAAAAAAACTTGTGGGTGCTTGTGGTTTATTGCAAGCTCGCCACTCTAGTCCACCCACTGCTTAGCAGGCTTACCTACTGATAAATGACCCAATGGCAGCTTTCATAATGTCAGAACTCGGAACAAACAAGGAAAGTGAAGCAAAACAAACAGGAATATAAGGCGATAAACAGGCTATACAAGCAATGCTTACACTTAGGTTTTGGTAAGCCTTCCTGAACCGATCCAACAGAAGTTGCAGTTCGTTTTCCTCACCACCGTAAAAAGCAATTGATTCAGCGTTTTCTCTAACACGGACAAGCCCGTAACGGAAGTCAGCTTCTTTCTTTTCTTGCATGAAGTTCAAGTTGACCAAACTCTGTCAACACAAGCATGGCAAACTATTAGTTACATGAATAACGAAAGAATGTGAACAATTATATCTATTTTGATTTTAAGTTATAGATAAATAATGCTGGTAAAAGCCTTACCTTACCAAGGAAGACACTAATAGCGGTCCCTCCAAGAGAATAAACAATAAGAACAATGAATAATGGTGGATAGATCCCATAAAGGATATTGCTGAATGATACCAAATCCACGACAGCATTGAGAAGTGTCAGGGAAAACGCAAGCGCGGTTCCAGTGAATGCACTTAGATCATCATTGATCCGCTGGTCTGGATTGTCTATTAGTGATTGAGACTGAATCTTGTAAAATGTTCTGTTCTTAAAGTAGCGCTTCATGTAATAACTCGTCATCCAAGATCGCCATCTTAAAGAGAGGGTTTCTCTTGCATAGTCCCTCAAGACAAAGAACTGTATAACAGTGCAAGTAGGAGGTTGCAAATCAGAACATAAGATTAAGAGGTACACTAGTTGCTGAATCTGCAACATGAGAAGCAACGTAGAGAATACAGTTCCTAATGATGAATGCTAATAGGAGCATAGCAATTCCAGACACTTCTGGGAACCAGGAGCAAGAGTAAGATTCTTCCAGCTTTAGTCCTCTAGTGTGCAAAGATCAAGTGTTCAATTGTGTATTACTTTTTCCGGGAGTCGGGGACCTTTTGCTAAATGGAAGAGATAACCAGGTAGATTTAGGTAAAACATCAACAATAAATTTAGCTACAGCCTCTGAAACAGCTAGAAAATATGAACTTGTGGATCTAGACAACCCTGGAAAGGATACCTATCATGATATACAAACCACTGATACTTAACACAGGAAACCGCAGCTATGTTCCCTCTGTAAATACTAGTCATTGATTGTTAAACAGGATAGTGCACTAATGGAGAAAAGATTACTCATAAGATAACATCATCTGATATTATCAGTATTCATGTCTAGTTGCTACAAATAGCAGCTTGAAGAGCAATACCTACAAAAGGGCAGCAATATGCTCACCGGAACTCCTACAGCGAAACCTCCCAAGTAGTACAGCAGTTGCTTGGTAAATTGTTCCTGGTCCTTGTCTTTGAAAGAGACACCACTAAATATGTGTTAGCCAGTAAAAAGATATGATGAAGTACATTCACTTTGAATTATATGAAGCGACACCTTCAGTTACGAGTACATTCACTTTGAATTATATGAAGTGACACCTTCAGCTACGCCCATACCGAAGGCTGAAACATAACTTCTTCTCTACTTTTTATATTGCAGAAGATTCAACTGAGGTATGTCATCTTTAGTATCACTCAATTTTTATGTGAAACAGAAAAGTGTTAATCGCTCCCTCTCCTACCCTCTAATCTTAATCACGTGCACTGGCAATTATGTGTGTGTATATTTATTCAGAACACTAACATTGAGTCTACCAGTTCATAATAACAGTTTTAACAGAAGACGAAACATACCGGCAAGGGCGTTGTAGAAATCACGACCCAGAAAGTTGAATCCAACACTAATCCCTGTAGTCGCCAACGTGAGAGCAAATACACCAGCAAGCTGCAGCCTTGCTTGGGCCTTATCCTCTGACCACCAGTAAGGGGCAGCAACTTTCCAAAATCTTCTAGCTAGAGTTTTGAGGTCTGTACCAGCTCTCTATCAGCATGAGATGAAGGAAATATGCATCCATTAGCAACCCAAGAAATAACAAACCAGCACAAGAGACACCAGCATTTGCCGAGACATTAGACGAAACAAAAATAATAAACAGACGTTAAGATCGAACTCCTTTCCCCAAAAGGAATTGCAGCTAATAGCGCAATGCGGACCTTGTGGAGAAACTGGAACTGCATTTTAGAATAACGATCCTATAATCTTATGATGTTTGACCATACAAAATCGACTTCATTGAAGCGCATTGCAGCGACGTCACAGTAGCAAAGCAGACAAACTGGCACTTTGCTTATGGACAACTAAACAATACAGATTGTGATTTTATGGCCGGTTTGTGAATTGTAGTGTACTCCCATCGCTCCGAATCCACCAACCGAACTGCAAACCCCTATATGAGTGTATGCCTATCGCAAAATCTAACAATGCGGCAGGACGCTAAAGCTATTATTAAGCTAGAAGCCAGTTGCAGCACAGACCTACATGTAAAACCATACTAGTGGTTAGTAAGCTCAAAGCGAAGAACCGAGCAGAGATGACCACGCCCCAAAAGCCACAGCGCGGCCTCCGCAGTGCAGAGCCGAGAAGCATTATCACCTTGTCTTCGCCTCCTGGTGGGCCAGGGGAGTCGCTGGAGGCCTCTCCTGAGGCGGCGGCGGCGGCCGGAGGAGGGGCCGCCGCCCTCCGTCGCCCGCGGCGGCGCATGGCGGGGGCCACCGCGGCCCGGCGGAAGGAGAGGCCGAAGAGCGGCGACGCGGAGTGGCCGAGGCTGCGAGACAGCGGCCGCGGAAGCGGTGGTGGTTGCGGAGCAGGCCAAGTGGTGGGGAAGCAGCAGCATGTGGGCACGACGAGTAAGTGCATCTTCCTCACCCACTTTTTAAAATCCTTTCTCCCCCCGTCAGAGGAGACGCCCGTGCTCGTCGTGCCAAGCGAGCAATGGCGAGCGCCGTGGACCACGGCGGCGGGCGTGGGAGGCGTACTGGCGGAGCAGCAGAGACGTTACGGTTCACGCTGCTTCGAATCGACCCGCGGGAGAAGCGGATGGGTCGCTGACATTCTGGCCACCCAAGGTTGGTGGCCCAGCTGCAGCCACCCGAATGGCCATGACCATCCCCGGGCCGACGACATGCCGGGGAGGTGGCAGCAGCACCACACGCATCCTATCCGAAAACAGAAACAGCACGCATACGCAGGGCTTCGTCAACTTAGTTAACAAATGATTCTAGCAGCAGTGACCGTTTGATGCTAATCCAACGGCCGTGCTGCTTCTTCAATCTCTGATCTTCTTGCTCCAATCGCCCAAACCAGCGCCGGTAGGACCGCCTGCTCCTGCCTCCCGTGGCCGGCTGTGCTGCCGCGTAGGCCTCACCGCCCGACCCTACTCCCACCGCTGGCCAGGCCTTCCCTCTACTCACTCACATCCCCTGTTATTCTCCGTCGATGGCAGCCTCACACCGCAGCCGAACCAGTCAACCCTCGTACTCCCATCCACGTGGGCATCCACTGCCGCGTCTTCCCCGGCTCCGCGTCATTCCCTTCCTAGACCTCGCCATCGTCCACCGCCTTGGTGCTCTCGGCGCGACGTAGTCAACGTGGTCAATGAAAGACATCCATCGAAAGAGGACTGTAAGCGGTGAGGCTGACAGCTGGGCCCACCAGCTACATCTTCGCACGCAAGGAAGAGTCTCCTTATTACGCGCAAAAAAAATGATTCCTCCCCGTGACAGCTGAGACCCACCATTCGCACGCAAGGAAGTGCCTCCTTATCCTCCCTGACAGCAGGGACCCACCCGGTCGAAGCGTACGTAGCGTTGTCTGTCTGGTCACGAACATGTACGTACAATATATTGGTCGATCGGTCTTTCTGCAACGATGAACCGTGGGCGTGTAAGGAGCAGCACGTGTCATAGTAGAGCCCCCGACGTAGCAGTTCAGGCAGCCCCGTCTAAATCGTGTACACGTACGTACAGCCACACAGCAAAAAATACGGCCACGTACGTACATATACGTGCGGGGTCTTGAACGCGTACTCGTGCATATGTACGGCCAGGGCTCGTGTACATGGAGAGAGGCAACGGACGGCAACAACGGCATCCAGTTCATCGGCAGCCAACCGGCTGGGTCGGAACGGAGGAAACAACGCCGTGTTCATCGGGGGCCAAGCGACTGGGTCGGAACGCGTCCTGCTCATCGGGAGCCAACCGGCTTGGACGGAACAGTCGAAACGGGGTCCTGTTCATTGACTCGGGGTCTGGCGTATCGCAAAACGGAGGAAACGGCCTTCTGTTCGACCGCCTACGGTCGAAACGGGGTCCTGTTCATCGGCTGGGGGTCTGGCGTACCGCAAAACTGAGGAAACGGACTTCTGTTCGAGTGCCTACGGTCGAAACGGGGTCCTGTTGATCGGGAGGGCTCTGGCGTACCGCAAAACGGAGGAAACAGACTTCTCCCCAACTGCCTATGGTCGAAACGGGGGTCCTGTTCATCGGGAGGGGTGTGGCGTACCGCAAAACGGGACTCCACGGGCTACTGTTCATCGATGGTCGACCTCCCTTCAGCCTCCACCAGCTACTGTTCATCCACCGTCGACTTCCTCCAGCCTCCACCAGCTACTGTTCCTCCAGCCTCCACGGGGTCCTGTTCATCCACCCCCAACCGGCTGGGGTGTGTGGCGGCCTCCTCGGGGTCCTGTTCATACAGTGCCAACCACCTTCACACAGTCAGGGTAATGTTCATCCACAGCAAACCCACCGGCTGGGGTGGGGCGTACGAGCGGGCGGCAGCAACGGGAACTGTTCATCCACAGCCAACCAACTGGTAAGGTCAACTCACCACGTCTCGCACAAGGGGCTCGATCGATGCGTCTCGACTCATTCTAGCTACGTATCGCGCGCGCGGTAGCAACGGGCACTATTCATCGAGAGGCAACCCAACCGGCTACGTCTCGCACGTACGCGCGGGGGCTTGAACGGCTTCAGTTAGCAGCGAAGGAATCGCTCGAGTTCAGTTAGCAGCGAAGGACTCGCTCGGGTTCAGTTAGCAGCGAAGGAATCGCTTGGGTTCAGTTAGCAGCAAAGGGATCGATCGGCTTCAGTACGTATGTTGGATCGAGGAGATAGGTCTAGAGGGGGGGTGAATAGACTTCTAACCGGCCAAAAGTGCAGTTTTTAATTCTCTTGGAACTTAGGCAGATTTTAGCACAAGTTAAGATCACTCCAATACTTTCTACACATGCATATCTAGAGATTGAGCAGCGGAAATAGTAAAGCATGCAATAGTGCGGAAAGTAAAGGGGTAGAGTATGGAAGATCAAACGCAATGAAGACACGGTGGATTTTTGGCGTGGTTCCGATAGGTGGTGCTATCGTACGTCCACGTTGATGGAGACTTCAACCCACGAAGGGTAACGGCTGCGCGAGTCCATGGAGGGCTCCACCCACGAAGGGTCCACGAAGAAGCAACCTTGTCTATTCCACCATGGCTTACGTCCACGAAGGACTAGCCTCACTCGGGGTAGATCTTCACGAAGTAGGCGATCTCCTTGCCCTTACAAACTTCTTGGTTCAACTCCACATCTGGTTGGAGGCTCCCAAGCGACACCTAACCAATCTAGGAGACACCACTCTCCAAAAGGTAATAGACGGTGTGTTGTTGATGAACTCCTTGCTCTTGTGCTTCAAATGATAGTCTTCCCAGCACTCAATCAACTCCTCACAGATTTGGCTATGGTGGAAGAGGGATTTGAGTGGAAAGCAACTTGGGATAGGCTAGAAATCAAGTTTCAAATGGTAGGAATGGAATAGCTTGATCTCAACACATGAGTAGGTGGTTCTCTCTCAGAAAATGAATGGTGGAAGTGTAGGCATGTTCTGATGGCTCTCCTTACTGAGAAGGATGTGGTGGAGGGGTATATATAGCCTCCACACAAAATTCAACCGTTACACACTTTTGACCCAACTCGGTGGCACCGAAACTTTCATCTCGGTAGCACCGAACTGTGTAAAAGATATGAACGTTAGGAATCTCGGTGGGACCGATATGAACAACTCGGATGGACCGAAGTGCAATGGCTAGGGCAATCCTCATCTCGGTGGCAACGATTGCATCAACTCGGTAGGACCGAAGTGAAGCAATAAGGCAACAGAGACTTGGCAAGCCATCTCGGTGAGACCGATTTGCAGAACTCGGTGAGACCGAAGTGAGTGCAAATGATTACAGAGAGTTGGCAAGGCCATCTCGGTGAGACCGAGATCCATTTCGGTGGATCCGATTTGTTAGGGTTTGGCAGTGGCTAAGTCTTGGATGAACTCGGTGGGGCCGGATAGAGAATTTCAGTGGGGCCGAGTTGGAATGTAAGTTCTGGACATATTTGGGTAGAGAGAGTGGTTGAGGGTTTTAGGATTACTGTCACTAAGCACTTGAGCAACAAGATCATTAAGCAACACCTCATCCCCTTTTAATAGTATTGGCTTTCCTATGGACTCAATGTGATCTTGGATCACTAAACCAAAAATGTAGAGTCTTGAGCTTTTGCCAATCCTTGTCCTTAGCATTTTGAAGGGGTTCCACATCCTCTTGTCCATGCCACGCCATTGTTGAACTTGTCTGAAATTCACTAGATAAAAGCATTAGTCCAACAACATGTATGTTGGCATAAATTACCAAAACCACCAAGGGAGCAAATGTGCTTTCAATCTCCCCCTTTTTGGTAATTGATGACAACATACATCAAAGCTTCAAATGAAGATTTAGCAGAAGTATGTATGAAAGCTTTGAAGGAAACATGTAACATGCATGAGCTCCCCTGAACTCCCCCTGAAGATGTGCATATCATGATGATATCTCATGGGAAATATACATGCAACATGTATCTTGGCTATATGCATCAGAGCAATATGTATGGTATTTGGGTATCCACATGTCCATGATTTTCTTCTTGCAAACAATATATACTAGCAAGAGATCAATCATGTACATGAGTGTGATGCATATACTTACCTTGATGGTCTTGATCAAGTACCTGAAGAAATACACTTGAGAAAACAGGGTTAGAAAACACAAGATAACTTCTTCAAGAAAAGATACAAAATCAACAAGAAACCAAGATTGGGATGACATGTAGAATGGAGTATCACTAGGTGAATACTTCTTTGAAGCAAACATGTCCCCAAAAGAAATAGTTGTCTCCCCTTAAAGAACTTTCTCTCCCCCTGAATCTGACATTGGATATTGGGAGTAGGTAGGGTGAGGAAACTAGAACAACCGAAGAACAAACTAATCATGTTTCTTCCCTCTTAGAAACATGTAACAATCTCTCCTCTTGTAAGGTGCATCTCTTTTATAGTGATAAGCTTTGATGTGTATTCCTCTCTCCCCCTTTGACATCATTTTCCAAGAAGGGACTTCCAGGTTATTGATCAAGTGGGTTTGGTACTTGAGAAACACACTTAGCCATTGAGTGGCTCTAGATGCAAGTAGAGGATAAGAATCATTGAGTGGAGCTGGAGCAGAAAACTCAGGAAAAAATTTGACAGAAAACTCCTTAGAACGGCAAAATCGGTGACACCGAGTTGTAGCAATTCGGTGGAACCGAGTTTGTTGCAATGGAGCATTTTGTCAACTCAGCTCACTAGGAAAAGGAAATCTCAGAAAGATTTGCAATGAATTAACTGCGAGACACAGAAAAGAAAAGAAACACAGAAAAGAAGCAGAACAACATCTAGATGAAGTTTTTTTTTAAACACTAGAGAACTTCATCTAGATGGGTCGGCGACTAGGTCACCTATGTTAGAGTATATTGACTTAGGAGTCAAGTGAGAGCACTTGATCATAGGTCATACTCATCGTTTAAGCGCAAAATGGGGTTGCCACTTTTCTTTTAAGCATTTCAATGTATTCACATCTTGTTGAGTTGCTTTAGCTCATGTCTTTGAGTAAAGCTTCTCTAAGATGTGAGAACTTACATTTGGATTTTGGTGAAGTCCATCATGTAGTTGAACTTGATGTAGATGCTCATGAGTTGAAGTTGGGAGCGATCCTTTCATGTGTAGTTCATCTTCCTACATGGGTTAGATTTGCAAGGAACAACATGTATATTCAAACTGACAAGAATGAAGCATATCTCAGGATTTGCCAAAGGATATGTTTAGGTCGTCTTGTTCCTTGTTCCACCGTCAATTGTCGATACTTGGGTTATACAAGATTGCTTATGTTAGGAGTGTGAGATGCAATCTTGTGACATGAAGCTTGTCCAAGTACCTACAAAAGGTTAGATGCCACACAAGGGAGCAAAATATCCAAGATATAAGATGATCATGAAAATATCATGGGTTAGTCAAGAATGCTCAGGCCCTTGTATGCATCCACATGAACCTCTAGTTCACGTTTGAAGCATCAATGATGTTCAACTCACTTCTCAAGTGACAAAACACTTTCTCATCCAGGGGTTTGGTAAAGATGTCCGCCAATTGTTTGTCGGTACGAACATGTTTAACGTCAATATCACCTTTCTCAACATGATCTCGAATAAAATGGTGACGAACCTCAATATGCTTAGTTCGAGAATGTTGCACGGGGTTGTGTGCTATCTGAATAGCACTCTCATTGTCACATAGTAATGGTATATGTCTCACATGCACACCATAGTCTTTAAGAGTTTGTGTCATCCATAGTAATTGAGCACAACATGATCCCGCGGCAATGTATTCCGCTTCGGCAGTAGATAGAGATACGAAATTTTGTTTCTTGGAGGACCAAGACACAAGAGATCTACCAAGAAATTGACATGTACCCGAAGTGGATTTTCTGTCAACCTTGTCTCCGGCATAGTCCGAATCGGAGTAGCCAACAAGATTGAAAGAAGATCCTTTGGGATACCATATGCCAAAGTTTGGTGTATGAATCAAGTATCTCATAATTCTTTTCACCGCCTTAAGGTGACACTCTTTTGGTGCCGCTTGGTAGTGTGCACACATGCACACACTTAGCATAATGTCGGGACAGGAGGCACCTAGATATAGCAATGAACCAATCATAGATCGATATACCTTTTGATCAACCGGTTTGCCATCCTTGATCAAGTCAAGATGTCCACTCGTGGGCATGGGAGTTCTCATACCTTTACTCTCTTGCATGTTGAACTTCTTGAATAAGTCCTTGGTATACTTTGTTTGAAAATAAAGGTACCTTCCCTAGTTTGCTTGATTTGCAAACCAAGAAAGAATTTAAGTTCACATATCATAGACATCTCGAACTTTTCCGACATCAACCTTCCAAACTTTTCACTAAAAGAGGGGTTAGTAGATCCAAAGATAATATCATCAACATAAATTTGGCATACAAATAATTCTCCATTAACCCTCTTAGTGAACAAAGTTGAATCAATCTTCCCAATCTCAAAACCTTTTTCAAGAAGAAACTTTGTCAAGCATTTGTACCAAGCTCTAGGGGCTTGTTTAAGACCATAAAGAGCTTTATGAAGTTTGTACACATGATTAGGTTTCTTGGGATTCTCAAAGCTGGGAGGTTGTTTAACATACACTTCCTCCTCAATTTCACCATTTAAGAAGGCACTTTTAATATCCATTTGGTAAAGAGTGATATCATGGTGATTGGCATAAGCAAGTAAAATGCGAATGGACTCAAGTCTTGCAACGGGGGCATAGGTCTCACCATAGTCCATACCTTCGACTTGTGTGTAACCTTGTGCTACGAGACGAGCCTTGTTGCGTACAACTTGTCCATCTTCATCTTGCTCATTCCGAAATACCCATTTGGTCCCAATGATGTTTTGCTCTTCCTTAGGCTTCTCAACCAATGTCCAAACTTGGTTCCTCTCAAAGTTGTGTAGCTCGTCATGCATTGCATTCACCCAATCTGGGTCCTTGAGAGCATCTTCCACCTTCAAAGGTTCAACACTAGAGATGAATGAGTAATGCTCACAAAAGTTAGCTAAACTAGATTTAGAGCGAGTGATTCTCCCGGATTGGATATCTCCAAGTATTTGTTCGACGGGATGATCCTTGTCGATTCTTGCTCTAACTCGAGGTAGCTTTTTCTTGGGTTGTGGTGAGGCTTCCTCATCATCATCATCATCTTCTTCTTCTTCGTTGATGTTGTCGTTGTTCGCTTGTGGAGGTGGAGAAGGAGGTTGAGGTGGATCATCTTGTTGCACTTCCTCATTCCCATCGTCTTGACGTGTTCCACTTGTGGATGCCTCCATATCTTGTCGTTCACCTTGATGTGAAGTTGGGGCTTCCACTTGAATAGACGAGGTACTCTCCTCCACTTCCATGGGGCGAATCTTGCCAATGGGCAAGTCTTGGATTGCTTCCGATGGTTCTTTATCTCCTACATCAAGTGGCAATTGCTCGACTTGCGAGCCGTTAGTCTCATCAAACTTCACATCTACCGTCTCTTCAACTTTTCGAGTGAAGTTGTTGTAGACACGGTAAGTGTGAGAGTTAGATCCATAACCGAGTAGGAAACCTTCATGAGATTTAGGAGCAAATTTTGAACGACGATGCTTATCAAGAATGTAACATTTTGAGCCAAATACTCGAAAGTATCCAACTTGTGGTTTGTTACCTGTGAGCAATTCATATGCCGTTTTACCAAGAAGCTTGTGAAGATAAAGTCGATTTGTTGCATGACAAGCTGTTTCAACCGCTTCCGCCCAAAAATGTCTTGGCGTCTTGTATACATCAAGCATTGTTCTCGCCATCTCAATAAGTGTCCGGTTCTTCCTCTCAACAACTCCATTTTGTTGAGGTGTGTACGTAGCCGAGAACTCATGTGAAATACCCTCCTCATCAAGAAAGGTGTCCACATTTGCGTTCTTGAACTCCGTTCCGTTGTCACTCCGAACCTTCTTGATCTTCACTTCAAATTGATTTTGAGCCTTTCTTGCGAAGTTCTTGAAGATCTTTTGTACCTGCGATTTGTCATCAAGAAAGAACACCCACGTAAATCTGGAAAAATCATCAACAATGACCAAACCGAAAGAGTTACCACCAAGACTCTTATAGGCGTTGGGACCAAAAAGATCCATATGAAGTAGCTCGAGTGGTCTCCTCGTGGTCATGATGTTCTTCACGGGATGGCTTCCTCCAACTTGTTTTCCTGCTTGGCAAGCACTACAAAGTCGATCTTTGTCAAATACAACATCTTTCACTCCAAGAATGTGATCTCCTTTAACAAGTTTATCAAGGTTACGCATACCAACATGTCCAAGTCTTCTATGCCATAACCAACCTTTAGAAGATTTTGCAATTAAACATGTACGAGGTTGGGCTCTCTTAGTGAAATCAACAATGTATAGATCACCTCTACGAATGCCGGTAAAGACGATATTATGATTATCTTGGAGAAACACTTGGCAATCTACTTTGGTAAAAAGAACATTAAAACCAAAATCGGCTAGTCTAGATACGGAAAGAAGATTGTAACCAAGAGATTCAACAAGTATAACATTTTGTATGGAGCTATCATTGGATATGGCCACCTTACCAAGGCCAAGTACCTTACCCTTGGAGTTGTCTCCAAAAGTCACATACTTGCGTGGACCATCATTTTTAGCAAGCTCACGAAACATGTCTCTATCTCCGGTCATGTGATCGGTACATCCACTATCAAGAATCCACTCTTTTCCTCCGGCCATGTAATCTCGAAGATTTGCCATAAGACTGAGATTCCTCATGGTCTTCTCGAATTCCGTATCAAAATCTTCGTCTTCATCATAATAGCCATGCTCAACATCATCATCATCATGCATGTGATCAACAGATTCATTAGTTTCATGATCATGACAATGTTCAAGTTTATGAATTCTAATGGCTTCCATGATAATGTTGCTAATAGTTGTAACATCTCCTTTAGCACGCATAAGATCACAAAGCTCAAACAAGCAATCATCAAATTTAGGGTCATTTGGACTCATCTTGTGTAAAGCAACAGTATTATGAAGAATCTTATCAAGACTCTTTAAGGAGTAATCAGGATATCGCTTTTCTAAATCATGCCATAGAGTATAAGCACATGCAAAGTTTTGCATACAACCAAGCACAACCTTAGGTAATCCTCTAATGATAAGATTGACGGTTCTAAGATTACGAAGCATGTCAATTTCCTCTTCATGAGTAGGATGCAAGGGATCAATAGGGGGCACATAAGGATTATGAATATACTTGCTCAAGTTAAATTCATCAAAGATATCAAGCATTTCATCTCTCCAAAAGTTGTAATATTCCCCATTGAGAATAGGCACTCTACGTCTAAGACTCCCAAACGTAGACATATCCATCTCCCTCCAATGTTGATGAAACCAAGGCAATGGAGACCAAAGCTCGAATACCAATTGTTGGATCGAGGAGATAGGTCTAGAGGGGGGATGAATAGACTCCTAACCGGCCAAAAGTGCAGTTTTTAATTCTCTTGGAACTTAGGCAGATTTTAGCACAAGTTAAGATCACTCCAATACTTTCTACACATGCATATCTAGAGATTGAGCAGCGGAAATAGTAAAGCATGCAATAGTGCGGAAAGTAAAGGGGTAGAGTATGGAAGATCAAACGCAATGAAGACACGGTGGATTTTTGGCGTGGTTCCGATAGGTGGTGCTATCGTACGTCCACGTTGATGGAGACTTCAACCCACGAAGGGTAACGGCTGCGCGAGTCCACGGAGGGCTCCACCCACGAAGGGTCCACGAAGAAGCAACCTTGTCTATTCCACCATGGCTTACGTCCACGAAGGACTAGCCTCACTCGGGGTAGATCTTCACGAAGTAGGCGATCTCCTTGCCCTTACAAACTTCTTGGTTCAACTCCACATCTGGTTGGAGGCTCCCAAGCGACACCTAACCAATCTAGGAGACACCACTCTCCAAAAGGTAATAGACGATGTGTTGTTGATGAACTCCTTGCTCTTGTGCTTCAAATGATAGTCTTCCCAGCACTCAATCAACTCCTCACAGATTTGGCTATGGTGGAAGAGGGATTTGAGTGGAAAGCAACTTGGGATAGGCTAGAAATCAAGTTTCAAATGGTAGGAATGGAATAGCTTGATCTCAGCACATGAGTAGGTGGTTCTCTCTCAGAAAATGAATGGTGGAAGTGTAGGCACGTTCTGATGGCTCTCCTTACTGAGAAGGATGTGGTGGAGGGGTATATATAGCCTCCACACAAAATCCAACCGTTACACACTTTTGACCCAACTCGGTGGCACCGAAACTTTCATCTCGGTAGCACCGAACTGTGTAAAAGATATGAACGTTAGGAATCTCGGTGGGACCGATATGAACAACTCGGATGGACCGAAGTGCAATGGCTAGGGCAATCCTCATCTCGGTGGCACCGATTGCATCAACTCGGTAAGACCGAAGTGAAGCAATAAGGCAACAGAGACTTGGCAAGCCATCTCGGTGAGACCGATTTGCAGAACTCGGTGAGACCGAAGTAAGTGCAAACGATTACAGAGAGTTGGCAAGGCCATCTCGGCGAGACCGAGATCCATTTTGGTGGATCCGATTTGTTAGGGTTTGGCAGTGGCTAAGTCTTGGATGAACTCGGTGGGGCCGGATAGAGAATTTCGGTGGGGCCGAGTTGGAATGTAGGTTCTGGACATATTTGGGTAGAGAGAGTGGTTGAGGGTTTTAGGATTACTGTCACTAAGCACTTGAGCAACAAGATCATTAAGCAACACCTCATCCCCTTTTAATAGTATTGGCTTTCCTATGGACTCAATGTGATCTTGGATCACTAAACCAAAAATGTAGAGTCTTGAGCTTTTGCCAATCCTTGTCCTTAGCATTTTGAAGGGGTTCCACATCCTCTTGTCCATGCCATGCCATTGTTGAACTTGTCTGAAATTCACTAGATAAAAGCATTAGTCCAACAACATGTATGTTGGCATAAATTACCAAAACCACCAAGGGAGCAAATGTGCTTTCAACGTAGCTAGTGCGATCACTAGGGTTCAGTTAGCGAATGCCTCGCACATGCGCGCGTGTATGAGAGAAATGCGCAAACCACACTGCATCGCTCGGCCCTGACCACCCACCGTAACCGGGAACTTGCCGAAAATTTCCTCGCCCTCACTTCTACCACGATTTTTTATGTCATGGACGGCCCAAAGAATGTCATGCGGGTGCGTCTCTGGCCTGCCCAGGACGAAAAGCCCATTTTCTGTCATAATTTTTTGTCATAGAAGTAGGAGCCCACCACATCTATGATGATACGTGTTTTTGTCACAATTATTGTCATAGAAGTGTCACAACCATGACCGAAAAAGTTTTCGTTCGGGCCATAATGTCACAGATGTGTCTTTTTTTTGTAGTGACGACTCGTTCGACACCAAGTACTGGTGACAAGTCAAGCTCCAAGCAAACTATGACATCTTCGAGTCGTCATACAAGTACATCCAAGCAAAAGCCTTCGTCATCAACAACTCCTCCGGACGACGCCAAGACGAGTGACATCAAGTGTTTCACTTGCAAGGGACGAGGTCACAAGTCATTCGAGTGCCCAACAAGACGCACTATGATCATGAACGCTGACGGCACCTACGATTCCATGAGTGAAGATGAAATGGAAGCTCTCAAGCAAGTGGCCATGCACCGACAAGTGAATGAAGATGAAGATGCTCAAATCTTTTGCGATAATAATTCAAGCCACGCTCTTGTTGTCTCCAAGGTTTTGACACTCCAACAACATCAAGATGAAGACTAACGCTGCCACATCTTTCATACCAAGGCGGGTATTCAA
Source organism: Elymus sibiricus (assembly GCA_039707655.1). NCBI lineage: Eukaryota > Viridiplantae > Streptophyta > Magnoliopsida > Poales > Poaceae > Elymus > Elymus sibiricus. The sequence continues at coordinate 126,168,185 of CM077668.1, forward strand.
GGACGTTCCGTCAAGGTCATCATCGACGGCAGAAGTTGCCACAACTTGGCAAGTGAAGAGTTATGTTCCAAGCTACAATTGGTCAAGAAGAAGCACCCTTGCCCCTACAAGGTTCAATGGCTAAGCGACTCCGGCACCATTCAAGTGGAGCACACCGTTCAAGTCTCCTTGAAGATCGGAGCATATGAAGATACATTGGAGTGTGATGTGGTTCCTATGTCTGTATGCCATCTCCTACTTGGACGACCTTGGCAATTCGATCACGGCGTCACTCACAACGAACGGACCAATCAATATAGCTTCAAGATGAAGGGCAAGGAATTCATACTTCGACCAATGACACCAAGTCAAGTCATCACGGACAAGCAAGCGTCCACCCACCGTGGAGAGACAAGTGAGCGAGTGAACCACCAAAAAGAGAGTGAGCGCCACAAGCCAAAAATGAGTGACTCCACGATGAGCGACATTAGAGATCTAGTTCTTTTAGCCACCAAAAGAGATTTGAGGGATGTGAGTGAGAGCCCATCAAGTGTTCTTCACTTTGTGCTTTTATGCAAAGGTGAAGTTGAGCGGACTAATACTTCCCAACATCTTACTCTAGTATTGTCTCATCTCTTGCAGGAATACAAGGACGTGTTTCCCGATGAGCTACCTCCCGGACTTCCTCCTCTACATGGAATCGAACACCGCAATGATCTCATCCCCAGTGCACCTCTACCAAACAAGGCACCTTTCCGCGTCAACCCCGACGAGACCAAAGAGATCCAAAGGCAAGTGCAACATCTCATGGAGAATGGGTATGTACGCGAGAGCTTGAGCCCATGTGTCGTTCCGGTAATTCTTGTGCCTAAGAAAGATGGTTCCTATCGCATGTGTTCCGATTGCCGTCCCATAAATGCTATCACCGTTAGATATCGACATCTCATTCCACGCCTAGATGACATGCTTGATGAACTTAGTGGAGCCACTATTTTCTCTAAAATTGACCTTAAAAGTGGCTATTATCAAATTCGCATGAAAGAAGGTGATGAATGGAAAACCGCTTTCAAAACTAAATTTTGCTTGTTGAAAGAACATGTGTTGCCCCCATGTTTGGTTTTGGTAATTGATGACAATCTCTATGGACTAATGGTTGCCTTGAGTTATATTTGAAGGGTTTGTCCATAGGATTTGCTTGTAGACCATTTGTTGGTCTCAAGGTGATTTGAAGAAGAATATGTGTTGACCAAGGTGCTATTCAAGGATTTATCCAAAGATTGGTCATGTTGATCAAGACTAAATACGAAGAGTGATTCAAGTTGATCAACACACAAAGCGTAGAAGATGTACCAAGCGAGATCAAGTGATCTCATGGTATGGTAAGCATTGTCCATTACGCTTTGTGTACTAACCCGTGTTCTATGTGAGAGTTCTTTGTGGGGTTAGGTTTGTTTCCATGGGCGTGCATCAAAAGGAAGATATCACACAACCCATGGAGGATGACATCAAGTGGTGATCGTCATCAAGATTGCGGTGTGCAAGTTCAAGTGGAGCATCACGAAGAGATCACATGCTTGAAGCTTGCCGTCCATTGTGGTGACAATGGACTTGTGAAGATGTGACGAAGAGTGGCTCACCCATAGTGGAGTATGGGGGAGCAATCAACTAGTCTTCATCGAGCCGGCGCAATCAAGAAAGGTGGTCCAACTTGAGGAGGTCAAGATCGTCATCATCTAGCTCAAGTGGACTATGCGCAAGGCAAAGGTTTGCCCCTGATAGGTTTTCTATTTTACCGGTCTCATGGTGGTAGTTGGGAGACCGGGGTTTTAGGATCGATAGCTGTACTATCAAGGGGGGCTCTCAAGTGAGTAGCTTTATCGTATCATTCGTAGAGAGCTCAAACCATTGCATCCTTGCATCATCTTTCTTGGTTTGTGTTTGGTGTTTCTCTTTGTGAGTCTTTGAGCTTTTGGTCATCTTCATGACAAGCTCGAGTTCATCGAAAACGGAGTTCATATATGCATCTTCTATGATGTTTTCGATGTTGGAGTTTATGCCGGTTCTTCATTCATAGAGGTTTCTCATCTCTATATGTTAGGCATATCTCCCCTGCCACTTCTTATTATAACCAGTCGCTGTTTGGATAGTACTCGTTGTCTTCTATCCAACAAGCTTGAGTTTGCTCAATTCGGAGCTCATTTGCAGAAGTTATGGCAGTTCTGGTTTTATTTGTATCCTCTGTTTTCTGTGGATTTTCAGTAGCTTGCAAGCGGTAGTACCGCTGGTGCCCACGGTAGTACCGCTTATGCGGTAGTACCGCTGGTACTTCCGTGGCACTACCGCTTGGGGTTTCCCCGAGCGTGCAACTCTCTGTTGCCAGTTTGCCGTTCACGGTAGTAGAGCGGTAGTAGCACGGTAGTACCGCTCTGGCGGTACTACCGCCCTTACTACCGCCGCCACTACCGCTTGCGGGGTTTCCTTCCGTGCACGTCTCTGTTGCCGTTTTCTGTTAAACGGTAGTAGTGCGGCTGTAGTGCGGTAGTACCGCTCAGAGCGGTAGTACCGCTCTGCTGGGCAGTAGTACCGCTTGGTGCGGTACTTCCGCCCTGCACTACCGCTGCTCTACCGCTTGTGTTTCGCAGAGTGTGCAAGTTTCTGTTGCTCGTTTCGGTTTAGCGGTAGTACCGCTTGGGTGGACGGTAGTACCGCTTGGTGCGGCACTACCGCTCCAGTCCCGTGTTCTCGCCTGCTATTTTTGAATTACTACCGCTTAAGCGGTAGTACCGCTCGCAAGAGCGGTAGTACCGCTTGTACGCGTCCAGCACGGGTAACGGTTGGATTTGGGGTGGCCCTATAAAAGGGGTCTTCTTCCCCAACGGTTATCTTATCCTTTGAGCTCATTTCTCCCCCCATTGTTGACCTTCTTGAGCTTGCCTATCTCTCAATCCCTCCAATGATTCTTGCTCCTTCTTGAGGGAAAAGAGAGAGGAGATCTAGATCCACATTTCCACCAATCACTTTCTCCTCTAAGTGAGGGGAACCCCTTGGATCTAGATCTTGGAGTTCTTGGTGTTCTCCTTGTTCTTCCTCTCACTTTCCTCCATAGCTTTTGTTGCTTTGGTGGGATTTGAGAGAGAGGGACTTGAGCACTTCGTGTGTTCTTGCCATTGCATTAGTTGCATCGGTTTGAGTTCTCCACAGTGATACGTGGAAGTTAGAAGTTGAGAAGCTTATTACTCTTGGGTGTTTGTGCACCCTAGAGCTTGTTCCTCTTGGGTGCCTTGGCACCCTAGACGGCTTGGTGGTGCCTCGGAGCTCAATCATTGTGGTGTAAAGCTCCGGGCAAGCGTCGGGGTCTCCAATTAGGTTGTGGAGATCGCCCCGAGCAATTTGACGGGTACTGGTGACCGCCCCCAAGGGTTGCCAAAGTGTACGGGTTCGGTGACCGCCCTCAAGGGTTGCCATTTGTACGGGTTCGGTGACCGCCCTCAAGGGTCCCTTAGTGGAATCACGGCACCTTGCATTGTGCGAGGGCGTGAGGAGAATACGGTGGCCCTAGTGGCATTGTTGGGGAGCATTGTGCCTCCACACCGCTCCAAACGGAGATTAGCATCCGCAAGGGTGTGAACTTCGGGATACATCGTCGTCTCCGCGTGCCTCGGTTATCTCTTACCCGAGCCCTTTACTTATGCACTTTACTTTGTGATAGCCATATTGTTTCTTAGTTGTTTATCTTGCTTAGCATAAGTTGTTGGTGCACATAGGTGAGCCTAGTCGATTTAGGTTTTGTGCTTGACAAATTAAACGCTAGTTTTATTCCGCATTTGTTCAAGCCTAAACCGTAATTATTTTAAAGCGCCTATTCACCCCCCCCTCTAGGCGACATCCACGATCTTTCACTTGTATGAATGGTTAGTCATATGCCTATGGGTTTATCGCAAGCTCCTAGCACCTTTATGCGAGTGATGCACTATGTTCTTCACAAATTAATTAGCATTTGTGTTGTGGTCTACTTTGATGACATCCTTGTATTTAGTGAAACTCTTGAAGATCATGTCAAACACCTTAGAGAAGTCTTGCAAATTCTTAGAGACGAGCGACTTTATGCTAATATGGAAAAATGCACTTTTGGTGTCGATAAGCTTGTTTTTCTTGGGCTTTGTTGTCTCATCTAAGGGTGTTCATGTTGATGAAACTAAAATTGATGCTATTAAGAATTGGCCACAACCAACGAATTTGCTTCAAGTGTGTAGCTTCCTTGGTCTAGCCGGATTTTATAGACGCTTTGTGAAGGATTTTAGCACTATTGCATCACCATTGCACGCATTGAGTAAGAAGAATGCACCATTTATTTGGGGTCCATCCCAAGATGCCGCATTTCATGAGCTTAAAAACTTACTGACACATGCACCATTGCTTGCATTACCCAACTTTGAGAAAACTTTTGAAGTGCATTGTGACGCTAGTGGTAATGGCATAGGTGGTGTGTTAATGCAAGAGAAGCGACCTATTGCATATTTTAGTGAAAAACTATCCGGCGCACAACTTAACTATCCTATCTATGACAAAGAGTTATATGCTTTAGTGAGAGTGTTGCATGTGTGGGAACATTATCTCCGTCCACGTGAATTTGTCATCCATACGGATCATGAAACGCTTAAGTACCTAAAGGGTCAAACTAAATTGAATAAACGTCATGCTAAGTGGAGTGAGTTCATTGAGTCATTCCCTTATGTTATCAAGTATATCAAAGGCAAGGAAAATGTTGTGGCGGACGCTTTATCCCGCAAGTGCATGTTGCTACATCAACTTGGTATTTCCCCGAAGAGGAGAGGATGATGCAGTACAGTAGAGATAAGTATTTCCCTCAGTTAAGAACCAAGGTTATCAATCCAGTAGGAGAACCAAGCAAAATTCCGTTAAGCGCACATGCACACACAAGAGCAAACACTTGCACACAAGAGCAAACACTTGCACCCAACGTAAATAAGAGGGTTGTCAATCCTCTTAGCGGTTATTTGCAAGGATTAAATCTTATCAAGGTAAATAGATAAACTAAACTACTAATAAAAATAAAAATAAATAAATTGTAGCAAGGTATTTTTAGGTTTTTAATATATGATAAAGTAGACCGGGGGCCATAGTTTTCACTAGAGGCTTCTCTCTTGAACACATAGCATACGGTGGGTAAACAAATTACTGTTGGGCAATTGATAGAAAAGCAAATAATTATGACGGATTCATGGCAATGATCATGTATATAGGCATCACATCCGAGACAAGTAGACCGACTCCTGCCCGCTGCTACTTGTAGCTTGCGTTGGTATTATCCCCGAAGAGGAAGGGATGATGCAGCACAGTAGAGATTTGTATTTCCCTCAGTTATGAAACCAAGGTTATTGAACCAGTAGGAGAATCACGCAACACCTCGTTAGCAGCACCTGCACACAAACAACAAATCTTTGCACCCAATGCAAACGAGGGGTTGTCAATCCCTCGGCGGTTAATTGCAAGATTAAATTGTATGTGATAGATAGATAGATAGATAGATAGAAACAAAAATACAAAATAAAATAAATAAAAGAAAATGGCAGCAATATTTTTAGGGTTTTAGTAATATGATTTAGATAGACCCGGGGGCCATAGGTTTCACTAGAGGCTTCTCTCAAGAAAATAGCATACGGTGGGTAGACAAATTACTGTTAGGCAATTGATAGAAAAGCAAATAATCATGACGATATCCAAGGCAATGATCATGTATATAGGCATCATGTCCAAAATAAGTAGACCGACTCCTGCCTGCATCTACTACTATTACTCCACACATCAACCGCTATCCAGCATGCATCTAGTGTATTAAGTCCATAAGAACGGAGTAATGCCTTAAGAACGATGACATGATGTAGACAAGATAAACTCACGTATGAATAAACCCCATCTTTTTACCCTTAGTAGCAACGATACATACGTGTCATGTCCCTTTCTGTCACTGGGATTGAGCACCGCAAGATCGAACCCACTACAAAGCACCTCTTCCCATGGCAAGATAAATCAATCTAGTTGTCCAAACCAAATCAATAGATCGGAGAAGAAATACGAGGCTATAATAATCATGCATAAAAGAGTGCAGCAAAGACTCAAATAATTTCATGGATAATTCTGATCATAAACTCACAATTCATCGGATCCCAACAAACACACCACAAAAAGTGATTACATCGGATAGAACTCCAAGAACATCGAGGAGAACATTGTATTGAAGATCAAAAAGAGACAAGAAGCCATCTAGCTACTGCCTATGAACCCGAAGGTCTGTGGTAAACTACTCACGCATCATCGGAAGGGTAGCAAGGTTGATGTAGAACCCCTCCGTGATCGATTCCCCCTCCGGAGGAGTACCGGAGAAGGCCTCCAGATGGGATCTCTCTGGAACAGAAACTTGCGGTGGCGGAAAGTATTTCGTGGACTCTCCTGAGGGTTTCTGATTTTTTCTGAATTTATAGTGGAAGAATTAGGTCAAACGGAGCTAGGTGGGCCCCATGAGGTACCAGGGCGCGTCACCCCCCCTGGGGCGCGCCCTAGTGCCTCGTGGCCCACTCCTTCATCTTCTGGCCCTCTCCTGAAGCTTCTAGTGTTTATCCTATCCAATAAAAAATCTCCAAAAAAGTTTCGTGGCATTTGGACTTCCTTTGGTATTGATTTTCTGTAAAACAAAAACAGGGCAGAAAACAGCAACTGGCACTGGGCACTAGGTTAATAGGTTAGTCTCCAAAAATGATATATAATTACTGTAAATGATTATAAAAACATCCAAGATTGATAATATAATAGCATGGCACAATCAAAATTTATAGATACGTTGGAGACGTATCACCTGCATCTACTACTATTACTCCACCCATCGACCGCTATCCAGCATGCATCTAGGGTATTAAGTATGAAACAGAGTAACGCCTTAAGCAAGATGACATGATGTAGACAAAGTAAACTCAAGCAATATGATTAAACCCCATCTTTTTATCCTTAATGGCAACAATACAAATACGTGTCATGTCCCCTTCTGTCACTGGGATTGAGCACCGCAAGATTGAACCCATCGCAAAACACCTCTCCCATTGCAAGACAAATCAATCTAGTAGGACAAACTAAATCGATAGATCGGAGAGAAATACAAAGCTATAACAATCATGCATAAAAGAGTTCAGAGAAGACTCAAATATTTCTCATGAATAATCTGATCATAAACTCACAATTCATCGGATCCCAACAAACACACCGCAAAAGAAGATTACATCGGATAGAACTCCAAGAACATCGAGGAGAACATGGTATTGAAGATCAAAGAGAGAGAAGAAGCCATCTAGCTACTAGCTATGGACCCGTAGGTCTGTGGTAAACTACTCACACATCATCGGAAGGGCAGCAAGGTTGATGTAGAAGCCCTCCGTGATCGATTCCCCCTCCGGCAGAGTACCGGAAGGCCTCCAGATGGGATCGCAGAAGAACAGAGGCTTGCGGTAGCGGAAAGGTTTTCTCTTCTGTCTCTCTATTGGTTTGGGAATATTTGGGAATTTATAGCGCTGGAATTAGGTCAAGAGGTGCCACGAGGGGCCCACAAGCCTGGGGGGCGCGCCCTACCCCCCTAGGCGCGCCCTCCAGGCTTGTCGCCTCCTCGTGGCTCTTCTGGTCTTCTCCCGAAGCTTCGTGGGTCTCTTCTAGTCCAGAAAAAATTAATCCAAAGTTTTTTTTCTTGTTTGGCCACTTTTTGATAATGATTTTCTGAAAAGGCAAAAACAAGCAGAAAACAGCAACTGGCACTGGGCACTGGGTTAATAGGTTAGTCCCAAAAAATGATATATAATGACATAATTGCATATAAAACATCCAAGATTGATACTATAATAGCATGGAACAATCAAAAATTATAGATACATTGGAGACGTATCAAATGTTATAGGATTTGAGCACATTAAAGACTTGTATGTGAATGATGTTTCCTTTGCGATTCCTTATGCCAAATGCCTAACGCACAAAACTTGGGAGCAATATTACTTGAAGGATGGTTATCTTATGAAAGCTAATAAACTTTGTATTCCCGAGTCTTCTCTTTGTTTGCTACTTTTGCAAGAAGCTCATGGTGGAGGACTCATGGGACATTTTGGACGCGACAAGACATTTGCTACGCTCTCCAAGAACTACTTTTGGCCAAAGATGTTTCGAGACGTTTCACGATACACAATCCGGTGTTCTACATGACGCAAAGCTAAGTCTAAAGCTCAATCTCATGGTCTATATATGCCACTTCCTATTCCATATCAACCATGGGAAGATATTAGTATGGATTTTGTGCTTGGTTTGCCTCGTACTCAAAATGGCAAAGATTCGGTATTTGTTATTGTGGACCGTTTCTCTAAGATGGCACATTTCATTCCTTGCAACAAGATAGACGATGCTTCACATGTTGCAAATCTCTTTTGTAGGGAAATCTTGAGATTGCATGGAGTGCCAAAGACGATTGTATCGGACCGTGACGTCAAGTTCCTAAGCTACTTTTGGAAGACACTATGCGCCAAGCTCGGAATCAAGCTACTATTCTCTTCGGCTTATCATCCGCAAACCGACGGCCAAACGGAGGTCACCAACCGGACGCTCTCCACACTCCTCCGCGTGTTGATCCAGAAGAACATAAGGGAGTGGTAAGAATGCTTACCCATCGCCGAGTACACCTACAATAGAGCAAGACATTCGACTACCGGCAAGTCCCCCTTCGAGGTCGTCTACGGCTTCAACCCGTTGTCTCCATTGGATATCTTACCGCTACCACTCCAAGAGCGCATCGACATGGACGCGAGTGCACGAGATACATACCTCAAGAATATGCATGAAGATACAAGGCAAGCAATCGAGCGCCAAGTACAACGACTCGCGACCAATGTCAACATCAACAAGCACCCCATGATGTTCAACCCCGGAGATCTTGTGTGGCTACACCTACGCAAAGAACGCTTCCCCAACGAACGAAAGTCAAAGCTACTTCCTCGAGCCGATGGACCGTTCAAGGTGCTAGCACGCTACAATGACAACGCCTACAAGATCGACATACCACGCGCCAAGTACAATGTGAGCGACATCTTCAACGTCAAGGACTTACCTCCCTTCCATGGTGATGTGGATCTCGATCCGAGGACGGATCTTTCTCAAAGGTGGGGAGATGATGTGGAGCATCCCGAGGTCATCCCCATGGACTCACCTACGTCACCTCAAGTGCCACGAGGGCCTATGACACGAGCACGAGCAAGAGCCATCGAGAACGAGGTGACATCACTCCTCTCGCAATTCCACTTCGATGCACATGAGGATTGGATGCTACCTCAAGCGGAGATCCTATGCATACTCAGGTACCAAGGAAGTCATCATGGAGAAGCTAAGGAGCAAGGTGAAGCCAAGGAGGAAGAGGAACGCGAAGACGGAAAAGGAAAAGAACAAGGCAGCAGCTGCCCGGATGATCCGGACCCAGGTCCGGACGATCCGGACCCCGGTCCGGACGATCCGACCGAAGCGCCTCACGGCAACAGCAAGCAGCCCGACGAAGCCGGATCATCCGGGTCCTGACCCGGATCATTTGGACCAGCCCGGATGTCCGGACGGCCACCCGGATGTCCGGCCCTCCCTCGCCCGCTTTTGACCTGCCCGGACGTCCGGGCGACCGCCCGGATTATCCGGGCTCCCGAAGGCCGGATCATCCGGACGGCCACCCGGATCGTCCGGGCCCCCCTCAGCCCATGTGTGCGTGTGTGGCCCAAGGCCCATGTAACCTTTCGTCCCCCCTAGACTATTTATACCCCTCCTCCTCTATGTTTTAGGGTTAACAAAGTGTTGGCTCTTGAGATTAGAGCTTTGCTCATCCATACCTCTCCTACGGAGATCAAGACCTCCTTGAGGAGAAGATCCACTCCGGATATCAAGACCTCGACTCCTCTCCGGATCGGGATGAACTAGCTACCGTGTGCCCTCCCGTGTTGACTTTGTATCATGATTCATCGTATGTGTATGTGGATCTAGTGTATGTGTGACTTGTGATTGTGTCAATTGAGAGATTTGTTTTCTCGTGTTCTTCGTGTTCTTGCCTTTTCCACCTCCAATTGTGAAAAGATCGACGAACTAGGGTTCCACCCTACATCAACTTGACTTTAAAATATTTGGTTTGGAGACCATCAAAGATCAATGTGTGCATGATGCTGATTTTAAAGATGTAATGCAGAATTGTAAAGAAGGAAGAACATGGAACAAGTTCGTCATTAATGATGGATTTGTGTTCCGTGCTAACAAGCTATGCATTCCAGCTAGCTCCGTTCGTCTTTTGTTGTTGCAGGAGGCGCATGGAGGAGTATTAATGGGACACTTTGGCGTGAAGAAGACGGAGGACGTACTTGCTACACATTTCTTTTGGCCACAGATGAGACGAGATGTTGAGCGTTTTGTTGCTCGCTGCACTACATGTCAAAAAGCTAAGTCACGACTCAATCCTCATGGTTTATATATGCCTTTGCCTGTACCTAGTGTTCCTTGGGAGGATATATCTATGGACTTTGTTTTAGGTTTACCTCGAACAAAGAAGGGGAGGGATAGCATATTTGTTGTCATGGATAGATTTTCGAAAATGGCACACTTTATACCATGTCATAAAAGTGATGATGCTGCCAATGTTGCTGATTTGTTCTTTCGTGAAATTATTCGCTTGCATGGTGTGCCAAATACAATTGTTTCAGATCGTGATACTAAATTTCTTAGCCACTTTTGGAGATGTTTATGGGCTAAGTTGGGGACGAAATTGCTTTTTAGTACTACATGTCACCCCCAAACTGATGGATAAACTGAAGTAGTCAATAGAACATTGTCTACTATGCTTAGGGCTGTTTTAAAGACTAACTTGAAGATGTGGGAAGAATGTTTACCTCATATTGAATTTGCTTATAACCGTTCATTGCATTCTACCACTAAGATGTGCCCTTTTGAGATTGTGTATGGTTTTCTACCTCGTGCACCTATTGATTTGCTGCCTCTTCCATCTTCGGAGAAGGTTAATTTTGATGCTAAACAACGTGCTGAATTGATCTTAAAAATGCATGAGTTAACTAAGGAAAACATTGAGCGCATGAATGCTAAATACAAACTTGCTGGCGATAAGGGTAGAAGACATATTGTGTTTGAACCAGGAGATTTTGTTTGGTTACATTTACGCAAAGATAGGTTTCCTGATTTGCGCAAGTCTAAGCTAATGCCACGTGCTGATGGTCCTTTTAAGGTGTTAGAGAAAATAAATGATAATGCATATAAACTTGAGTTGCCTGCAGATTTTGGGGTTAGTCCCACATTTAACATTGCAGATTTAAAGCCTTATTTTGGTGAGGAAGATGAGCTTCCGTCGAGGACGACTTCAATTCAAGAAGGGGAGGATGATGAGGACATCACTACCACAGTTACACCCATAACCCCTGCTACTACACACACTGGACCAATTACTAGAGCTCGCACACGCCAATTAAATTACCAGGTACTTTCGTTTCTTGGAAACCCTTCTAATATTCATGAACATATGATACTGCCTAAATTAGATACTTTTGTTTTACTTATGAATGAAGGGCTTAGCATGGACAAGAGGGATGGCCATTGGAGCGGGATCAAGCATGGAGCGGAAGGTGTATGCGCGGGAGACATCAATGGTGCTTCAAGTGATGATTTTAGGACTTTGAAGCCACCATAATGAGTGCATGAAGGCTTGGACAAAATATACAAGATGCCACTTCATAAATTTCGTCCAGAGGCTATTATAGGTGCTGCGTCACCTTATTATTGGGCCAGGCCCATGTAATTTCGAAATACTTCAGTATAGGTTGTTTTTAGAGTCCGTATGTGTGGGGAAACCAAATTAGGGTTGGTTTCGGACCCCTCCTCCAAGGGGTCACAAATTCCCCCCTATTCCCCCATATATACAGCCCTTAGGGTGTCGTTTAGACTTTGGGGTTTTGGTTAGATTAAAAGTTCGCCATAGCTGCAACTTCGCGTACTTCGTTTGTGTTCAACGACCAGACCAAGACGTCACAGAACCCCACCTGATTAATAAAGCTTTCCTCTTATATTCGCAATATCCAGATTGCAATCTCAGTTTCTTGCTTGTTCTTCGTTTGCTTGCAGGAAATAGACCCTCGTGGTCAGGTTGATCGTGCTCCGGCGTGGTCAATAACCTCTCGGAGTTGGTTTAGCGATTGCTAAGGCGCGACGTCTTCGCACGTTCATAGTCGGATCGTCAAAGTCAACTTCCACCAAAACGAAAGCTACCTTCTCATCAAAAGACGGGACACCTTTGCCTCTATCAAGTCTGGGCAGCAGCGTCGTCGTCATCGCATTCCTTCCTGAAGGTGTTGCTTGGTATGCGGAGGTTCGAGGTGCTTGGAGCGAGGTGGAAACTCTCCGGTGGGCGCTGCGGTTGCGGGTCATCATTGTTTTCGTCGATCCGACGCTGTTGACATTAGTTTCTCTCTTCTTTCTCTTTTTGTTTCTTTTGGGCGTGCCCGTGTTGTTTGCCCCAGCATTGGACTCATTGTTGTATCGGGTGGTTGCTATATCTATATAGCGGGGCGCAAGCCTATTTCGTCAGGGGCAATGATTTTTTTTAAATGATCTCTATTGCAAGAGTGAGTCTCTACACTAAATGAAGAGAAAATAGGAAAGAGAGACCGCGAAAAAATGACTAACCTAATATCTGTGATTAATAATGATGTCTCCTGATGACATATCTCTATCGTCTTCATGGCCACGCCTTGTCAACTATATTATTAGTCATGCTCTTTGATGGTGTGTATCCGCCCGTAAGAGGGGTGGATTTTGGTTTTAATGATAGACTAGAGCATCGATGGCACGCGTTGCCGTGCCCGTCTATTTCTAAAATAAAATGATAGGTAACAATACAAAATCCGTTAGACCTCAAAAGTTTTGGAAAAAGATTGTAGAAGCAAAGGTAGTAGGCATTATTTTGTTGTTACATTTACTAACTAAATATCAAATTAAAAGGCAAGGTATTCAAGTGAAAAAGTAATCATATATCATTGTAACAGACGCCTTTGAAATGAATCATCGCAAATTTTCATGTGGGATATGTCTCATACAATCTCATAAACCAAAAGCTCGCTCTCGGCTTTGTGCAAAATCAGTCTGCAATTATCTTTCCCTAATAATAAAGCACGGATTGACTCCGTGGGTTCACCGTCATCTAAATTACCCTCGAAGTTGGCAAGAATTACCCACCAATGCCACCCGTAAGTGAAAAAAAACGTTTCGCGAACAAGGAAAAAAACGTAAAAAAGAAATGTATCGATCCGTCCAACAGAACACAACATGTACGTACGTCCCTCGGAGCAGAGTCCTACCCGAACTAAAACACCTATCGTAGTCTGCATCATGTCTATATATGTGCTTGGATAGTTGGATGTCCCGGATCAGCTCATCGCATCGCATCTAGAGAGAGAGAGAGACGCGACAGAGACAGCTGTCGCCGGTAGAGGCTGGATCCCGCCGGCAGTCCCCCTGACGGCCGGCGGTCTGCCAGCGCTCGTTGCCGGCCGCCACAAGAGGTTCCTCGGCGAAGAGACTGCGGCACCAACCTGGTATTCTGGCGCTGTCCATCCGTACAGCTCGCGCTTCTGGCCGCCGGTGACCCGCGCGGCACCCTGGACGAAATCCTTCGCATCCTCGGCACGTGGTGATCTGTTCTCGCTGATGGGTACGGCCGCTGTTCTCGACTCGGGACAAACTCGGCGTCCTGCCACGGTCACCTATGTGTGCTGGTCCAAACGCCCTTGAGTCATTGACGCTTTGCACGACAGATAGCACATCTCCTAATGCACCCACGGCTCTCCTTGACAGCCATGTCTGGCCGGCCACGACCTCACGGGACTGCGCCGCCGTCGAGTTCGATCTATGCCAATGTTTGATCTATGGCGGGACTGCGCTGTCGTCGTGTTCGATCTATGCTGCCGAGATCGTCACCGCGGATTTACCAAGCAAAGTTTAGAACAGATGGTCATGTATCTGATTCGTGTATATTTGCAGAACACGTGTGATTGTTTTCCGGTAAGATGCAAGGATACACGGCCGGACGTCCTGATCGATTTGCTTGGCATGAACCAAATACGTGGATTCAGCAATCTAAAGCGATGTGTGCGCACTAGGGAACGTATTCATCTTCGCCGGCATCGACAGTACGCCTTGGCTAACAGCCGCGGCGGCCATGGTATGACCCACCTCTCGACGTATGCAGGCACATCAATCTCACGCCGCGTCGTTCAGGAAGAAATAGAAGAAACTGACATAGGACCAATCAACTATGATTGGTTATGTACATCGACATATCACCGGCCGGAGAAACAATAAAAGTAGGCAATCACGTCTAATGCCCTGCCGGCATCCGCAATGACGCGTGGCAGGGAGATATCAACGATTTAATCAGGGCTATGTTCTTCCATCAAATAATGGACATGGATTCATGGAATCGATCTCTTCAACGATTTGCTTGACGGTGCGCTGCGTGCAGTAGAACCAGTCGGCGACGATTGGTCACACGGAGGACTCCGCCAAGAAGCAGAAGCTGCTTTCTCTGGACACAGGTGGTCTGTATACTTCATTTTCCATATGAATTATAGTGAAAAACTGAACACTGTTTTCCAACACGACGCATATGACGAAGTCGACAGAAACCGGAGGAGGAGCGCCTAACCGCGTAGAGCGCTGTAGAAGCGCTGGATCTGGTTGGTTTCTACGACTTGCCACTGTTGTTACCGAGATCTTACTTTGTGTCTCTTCTTAATGCATATTTTTTATCCCCCGTTGCAACGCACGGGCATGTTTCCTAGTAGACTACTTATATGCCAGGCTTCAAGACACACTATCAAAACATTTCACATGCCTTCATGTTTTACATGTCGTACTACCAGATCAAGCACACAACTACATGAGACCTTGAACACGTAAACAATTATAGTACATCATCAAAACTTTGATCTAGCGACCAGTCACACTACCTGTAAAAGGTTACACTTAAGAAACGTAAACTGCTGCCACACTTATTCTTAAGCAGACCAGTCAAAGTTTTCAGTCTTCGTTGGAGTTACATTGTCTGCCACTTCACATTCTCGAGCCAAAAACGCCATCTGCTACTCCAAGGTGAACTTATGTTTCAACCTGTTCAGAGAGAAAAGAAGATAAATGGGAGCTACTCCTTTAGGATACCATAACTGAGAAGGGTGCAACACTTAGAAATAGATAGATTATTAAGTAAAACATAACTCATTCCCATCCAAGCAACACTGGATCATCCTTCAGTCAGATACTCCAAGGTGAATTTCTCATACACCAGAGACAACTCAATCGGAAACGACCACCCATCATCTGTTGTCTCCATACCTCAATCTATCTGCTCCAGGCAGTGAATTAAATTTTACATGTCCTATGCAGAGTATAAAGTATAAATGACCACTGGAAGCCTGCTCCTCAAATTCTACTTTGCAGTTTGGCATTCAACCATACTATCATATGGATAACTGGATATAGAGTATGTTGGATCAGCAGGAAATAAGGAACAGGAACCATGTCATTCAATCTTTTGCCAACTTCGCCATCTAAAGCAGATAAATCATCTATCTATTGAGCAACCTTGGCCATCATGTATATTATTATCTTCAGGGTTTGAACATGAAGTGAATGATTCCCTACCCTTTGCTTCTATATAAGGTGGAGCTGTAGCAACATTTATGCATTAAGAAGTCAAGAGAGAATGAAATGGATGATTTCAATATAATCAGTTTTGAATGAATGTACCTCTGTTTCATCAGCTAAAGTTACCTAAAGATTCTCAATCTTTCAAGAAGTAAAAAAGAAATGTACTTCACATACAACTATTGGTCGCCTCTTGTAATTTCTAGATACACACACAAATTATGTATGGCTACATGTTATAAAGTGAATTTGCTCCATACAGGGATGTGCTCCTCTAGCTAAAATGCATTATAAGAAGGTCCTATTAGTATATCTGATCAAATGGCCAGAACCAATGAACTTGACACCTACTCAAATTCTGCTCTACCGCATCATCTCTCCAGTTACTACATATATATGTTGATCACTGGTACATCCTCTCCTCTGTACATAATTACTATCTTCTCTCCATGTTCCTAACCCTCTTAGATCCTGACATGAACATTATACTGCACTGATGTTTGGTGTAACTGGTACTGTCTCAGCATGATGAAATGGACTACACCTAATTGCTATCTCATGCATATTTCACTGGAATTTTTACAATATGCTGATGCAAACCTACATGATATATTTAATTCATGTACTACTCTATCCCCCGCCCTTTTATCCAACTTCTAATTCTTCTTTCCTATCTTGAGCTAGATGATTTCACGATGGCATCTTAATTTAGTGTACATATTTTGATTAACATGGAAATCTGATAAGAACAGAGATTACCCTGAAAGCAATTGATAATTGACCTAAGCTGAAGCGAAATATTAGAAACAGGGGATTTGTGCATGTCTTAATCTGACTGGGGGTGGATTTTGGTCTGTTAAGCTTTCTGCAATTTCTCCCCACAGGCGTAAAACAGCAGATACCAGATGTTCAAAATTGGATTCGAAAGGTATTAGCATGGGTGGAAGAAGGGATAGTACATGAAGGGGGAAAACGTAGATAGAGGCCAACCTAGCAGAGAACCATGCTGCTGGAGGTTGTGCTGCCGGAAAAAGAATGGTAACAGGAGAGGCCAGGCGAGGTAGCATATATACTGCAGGTTGGGAATACACTCTAAACAAGAGATCTGATTAAATATCTCAATGAAACATTGAACAAACTTTCATCACTGAGTGGAACACAAAATTGCAGAGGTTCAATCCTTTTGTGATAAATATTATCAATCAACTTAGTCCTAATATTTAAACTCCCGGCGACTGATAAATAGTTAGTTAAAGCTAATATATTCAGGAGAAAATAAACTTTGCTAGTTGGTTACAAAATATGGTTGGACCTTGCCAGTTCGAATTTACCAAAGGCATTTGATGCAGCCATCGACCACTTCAGCTTCTAAACAAGGAACCATATAAGCTGCTGATTTGTGAAAGAAGCTTTAAGTAAACAAAATTGAACATGCTATTCTTCTCACTGATCAACAAAATGAGTTACAGTTAGCTCGAAACGTGGAAAGGCATGAGGTAATAGATCATTCTCTCAAATAAATTTGTCATATCATTGTACATTAACTCAAGCTCCCATTGCCATTTTTAACCACCAAGCAAACAGAGCTAAATCAGTTAAAACTGAGTGAAAAGAACAGAGAAATGGACCTTGTATTCATTCTAGGTACAGCAGGGGGGGCGCCCGATTGGATGGCGATGCTTCTCTCTTGCTCGAGGTTCATAGGGTCCATCTGTGTGTTGATGCCTTGCCGCCACACACCTTGTGGATCTCGTCAATCCGTCATACATGACCTGCTCCCTACGTTTCGGAGTCTCCAAAGAGCAGTGGCAGGAGGCGAGCACGTCTAATAAATCTTCTATGTTTTATGTTATATTCAGATGAACCAGATTTTTTACATAATGCTACTTTTTGGGATACTGCATCAGATGATTCTTGTGAAGATGCAGGGCAAACAGAGCACCTTTGCCGTGCCATGGTGCTCGAGAACTGCTGATGGTGAGCTAATCTGGAACACCTCACTACCACCTCGTGGAAACAATGCCTCTACTCCTCTACCTAGAACGAATCTTCCTAATTAAAATTCTCTTACAGAAATATTCACTGGAGGGATGGGGATCAATATAACACACCTTGATCCAGATCCAAAAGAATATCATTCTTGATTTGGGACGAAGCTAGAGTTCTTGGATCCAGGAAAACAAGAGGCTGATGAACTGCATGTGTTGAATTAGCTGATGAGAAGATGAGACGAGGGGAGTAGTACCTGCTGGGCGGAAGCGCAACGGCCATCTGCCCATCCGGACGATAGTTCGGGACGCCGGTTCTACCAGCGACGCCGCTCGAGTTCAAGGTCGGGGAAGGACACGCTCGTTGCCATGGCGCTAATCCGGGCTGCCAGGAAGTTAGTTCGTCGCCCTCGCATGATTCGGACGAGGTTGGAGGCAGGATCTCATCTCTGTAGGGGGTGGCGGTGCAGGGCAGCGGCGGCGGCGCACCTACGGCTTGCCCAAGTCATGAGAGGAGAGGAGAGGTCGGGGAAGACCTTTTGTTTTTCGGGAGGGTTAGCGATCAGGTGTTGTCGAAATGGGCTGGGATCTTTTTTTGGACGGGCAGAGCAGGCCCAGTTTACCAGAGGCCTCCGTTTCGGCCCCTCGAGCAGCAGCCCACAGAACAGCTGGGCTAGTTTAAACAGATTGCGGAACAGATCACACGAAATCTGACGGCCAGGAACTCCCAGATCGTGAAAACGGACGGCCGAAAACGCAAATCGCTGTGAGGGCAGGGATTAGGTGCGGTTATACTGTCCTTAATTGCAACTTGATGTAATTGGGATGTTTGTTTTTGGTAAGCACAACTTGAGAACTTCAATATGGACGGGTTTGCAGCTAAATGACAATTGACACATACAATTCGTCTAGTTACTTCTCGTTAGTTTTCATAACAATGTTGCACTTCTTTTCGATAAAACATTACTACAAAATGTGCTGGGCCATGTTTAAAAGCAAAAAAAGAAAGAGTTTCCTTTGGATATCATGGTTTCTAAAAAAATATGGTTCGAAATACTCCAAGGAGCTTTGATCCAATTAATCTACTCCAAAATGTTGGAGTCTTACAAAGTATGGTATTATTATTGACGATGGGATCCCCTGGGGTAGGCCCATGATGAAGATGGCTCATCAGGTCCTCATAGCCGAGTCATCTTCAAACAAATCACTCGGTTGGCCTGACATCCTTAAGCCCGTCAGGCTAGACCATATCATGACATTCGTCTGATTGAACTAGTCATGGGGCATCAAAGACAGACGTTACCAACAGCACAATAAACCTTAGTTACACCACGACGCCATCAAGACCCCAGTAATGGCCAAATTTAACTACATCATTCTCTGCCGGATCTCGCAGGATTCGGTCGGTGATGATCTTCGGTGGATCAATTTGTATCTAATCTTCATTCGTGTGTTTACAGGTTTGATCCTTCCCGATCTAGAACTCTTTTCATCGGTGATGGTGCTACTCTGGTGCGCTGATCCTATGGGCCCTTAGCACAGGTTTTGCCCGGCTCCGGTGAGGAAGGGGCAATGAAGGCGGCACGCCTTTGTCTCGCTCTAGTGCTTATAGTCGTCGCTAGGTGGTCGATGAACATGCTTGTCGTTTTTGTTACCTCTGATGTTCTCTCTATTGTGATTGCTTACGAACAGATTGGAAGGTTCTTTCAGAAGATGACTTTTTTTCTTCTAGGAAAATATGGCTTGTTTTAGTGGAGCAATACTTATCTGTATTCTCTACTCCTAATGGAGCACTTGGTAGCCTGGTACGGTTTATTTTCGTTCGGTTTTCTTCATACCACCTCCCACCACCCCCTCCCACCGGTTTTCCTCTTTTCTCGTCTGACCGGGAATACCCAACGTATTTATGGTAATCAATCACAATCAATCCACGTATGGTAAGGCTATAAACTCAGAAATCTTAAATATGATAATTATAGTAATAAATCAATCCAGGTATTGTAAGGCCATAAACTCAGGAAATTTCAAATATGGTAATTATGGTAATCAATCAATCCAGGTATGGTAAGGCTATAAACTTAAATTACCCCAAGGCCAGCCAGATTAGCGTACACAAAAAAATCAACACCCTACGATCTGCCATCCAATTTTGCTTCCACGGTCTGCCATCCAATTCAAGGCCCCAGATTCAATGTTGTGCCAGCAATCCACGCGCACTTCCTGCCTAGCGATCGACCGGGATCACAATCTCCCTAGCCAAACACCGGCCGCCGCCGCACTTACATACTCCGCCCACGACATCGGCCGACCGGCGACAGTGACGCTAGCGATTGTACCGAGACGTCGCGGGAGACAGACCTCCAGGCCATCGAGGACACCTACGCCAACGTTTCCAAGCCGCCTCCGCGACGGAGCCAACACCGCCGTCCCCATCCGGACTCGACGAACATGGTGCGCCTCGCCATTGTGGATCATCTCGCCTCCCACTTGCCAAGGTATAGCAGCCCTCTTCTTTTTCCCTTTCCCAAGAACACATCGATGCACATATAACCTCTATAATCCATGACGCAACAAAAAACTGCCTGCACGCCTTGCTAAGACAAGAACATTCTGAAATATACCCAGACTGCAGAGAGAGGGAGGGAGGGGGAGAGAGAGATGCCCCAACTACACGGCTTCGTATTTGAATGGGTGCTTGAATTGGAGAAGTGGAGATAGTGGGTGGAAGAAGAAGAAGAGGCGGCAAAGTGATTTAGTGGTAAAAGAAAGCCGAGAACGCTGCTTGATTGACACGAGGATCTTAAAAAAAAATATTAGACAAAATTATTGTTGAATACTAGAATATATATGCCCCTATAGCAATGCACGGGCAACGCACAACGAAGGTGAGGTGGGCGTCACCCATTTTTAAAAGAGAGGGCTCCAGCGAGAAATGTCCCGCTGCGGCTGGAAACCGAGCGGGAAAGAAGAGTCCGATAGAAAAAAGAGAAGGGTGCGTCATGGGGTAGGTTTTTGTGTTGGGCATGCGTATTGGAGATAACATGGCAGATAGTCCGGACAATCACATTTCTCCCCCACATATGGTCTGGATTTGGGGGATCCCGGACTGTCTAGATGATTGAATTTCGAGGAGCCTAGCGGACGCCCGTTTGATGTTCGAACACGCCAGGATGTATAAGGGAGAAATAAGCTTCGACCTTAGAGGCGACCTTAATCATTTGTTTGATTCATTCATATATGTATTATAGCCCGCAGCAACGCACGGGCGTTCTACTAGTTTTAGATAATAGTGTACTTTATTTTTTTTAGAACAATATATGACTTATCCGGCGGCAGTAAATTTTTTTTTTGAGACAAGGCAGTAATTATTTGACACTACGTCTTGCTGATGTCTTCGGCCCAAAGGCCCAAAGTCAAAACTAACGAGAATTTGATTCGTCCTAGACTTCCCGATACTAACCGTTTCGTTGGCCCAGAAAGCGCAAGGCCTCTCCTCCTCTCAACCCCCCACGGTTCCCTCTCGGACGGACAGAAACGCAGCGCGGCCGACTACCTTCCACCGCCGCTTCGACACTAGGGTTCAGCCGTTACATCGTCGGCGGGGCCTGGACCGCCGCCGCCGGAGATGGGCGTCGCGGAGATTGCGAAGAAGGTCGACGCCCTCAAGGCCGAGCTCGCCGCCAAGTCATCCCGCATCGCCGACCTGGAGGCTAGGGTCTCGCACCTCGAAGCCGAGAACGCGCGCTTGAGGAAGGCCATGTCTGAGGGAGTGGCGATGAACCATAGAGGCAAAAAGGGTCGAACCTATGGTCGATTGGAGCAGGGTCTCGGCGGAAACAAGCAAAAGTCAGCCGACATCGCGGGCGGGCATGTGATGAATGATGTCATAGAGGTCAGTGACGGCGAGGAAGAGGGGGTGGCTGTTGATTTCGAGAGTCGGGAGGAAGGTGTTCCTGCGGCCCGACTCCTATCAAGTGTGCAGTGCCAGTGCGGGTGGTGATCGGCAAGAGGGATGTTGCAGACGAGATTAAGAACGCCGATGGAGGTGGTGGACGAGACCATGGGAGCGTTTTCTGTGATGACAATGTGATTCTGGACGACGATGATGTTTTGATCACGCCGCGAGGCAAGAAGCGTGCAGCGACACGGGTAATCAGTGACAGTGAGAGTGAGGATGAAGATGAGAATGGTCAAGGGCATGGAGATGGGGAGGTGGCTGTTAGCCTGTTACAAGCAGCAGGAAACGTGCTTTGCGTGGAGTCAGTGACAGTGAGAGTGAGGATGGCAGTGAGGGTGTTCGTGTGGTTAATCAAAAACCTGTTTCATCTCTAGTTACGACAGGGATTGAGAGTGAGGATGACGATGGTGAATTATATGAGATGGAGGGGCGTTCTACTCCGGCAACAAGGCGCTTGGCTCGGTTAACTAAAGGTCAATCAAAGAGAATGCGACCTACACGTCGGGAACTTGAGTTTTTTTAACCCAAGAATCATGAAGAGAGCGAGGATGATTCAGAAGAGGATGATAATATGGAAAATTTTATAGTAGATGATTCAGATTGTTCAGAAAACTCTGCTGATTCTGTTGAAGAATCCTCTGCTGGACCAGAAGAGTCTGACAATGAGGAAACTTATAAAGATCTTATGGGTAGGATACGCGGCAAAAGGAATGCCAAGAATAAGGACTGGAAGATTGAGCCAGAGATGCTATCAGCATTTGATGAATACCCTGAACTTTGCTTGAAAGCTGTTTGTGCCCTCTATCGAAAGCAGACCGAGGAAGAACAGGCAGAAAAAGCCACTATCATGCACAACAAAAAAGGATTTAGCCAGATAGATGCCCGAAGGTAATACCTACTACGAAGGGTAATTAATTTTTGTATATGCAGTGCAAGTACCCTCTTTACTTACACTTTAATCGACAGTTCTGCACACAGTTGTATCACCATTTACGTACTACAGTCTACATTTGCTATTTGGTTTTGTCCTGACATCATTTCGACTACTCATTGTCTGCATAGCATTTTGTTCGTATGACAGCTTGGCCTTGTCCGCAACAATAACTTTAATTTAGACATTCCTGTATAGTAGTAAATCTTTTGTCTTTACTCTTTAGGGAAGAAGAGATTTTCTATCATTGGGTTGGTTGACAGATACTGCGTTAACTTGACCATGTGTTATACTGATCTTGATGTCCGGTTCTATTTGTAAAGTACCTCTCTTTTCCATGTATAATGCAGGGCTTCTCAGACTAATAGGTTTAGTTCTATTTGCAAAATACCTCTCTTTCCTGTGTAGAAATCTAGGCCACATGGGTGTAGGTTTAACTGTCAACATGTCAAACTCAGTTTTCAGGCACCGTTCTTTCTGATGCTCAAGTTTAGCTTTTGTTCTAGTATTTGGTTAAGCCGTTATGGCATCGTAAACACATAACAAAATTTTGTTTGTCACATATGAATAAGTAACGCACACCACAGGCATAGGTGATATTTTCTTTTGCTTTCATTTTTCAGCATATTACTTCAGTTGTTGAGGAAGAGATCAAGAACTAGCATTGAACTTGGGGTTTCTGTTTGTCTCACCCTGCAAATTGCTTTCTGTGTTTAGGGGTTCTCACATAGCGCAGTTTCTTCTGGATGGTGATGCTGCTGGGCCGCTTAAGAAGACTGCACAGGACTTGAAAAAGTACGATCGGTATGCTCTCGAGTTCTGTCACAAGATGGCTTTACGTTACTCGAAGCAGTTGTTTGCAATATATCAGAATAAGGAGGACCCCTACTTTCCATGACCTTTCTGTGACCCTTGTACCTCCCCAATCAGTCAGTCAGAGTCTTTTGTATATGTGGGTTTAGTTTTGTGTCTTCTTAAGTAATCTGTAGTTAGGGCATGCTAAAGTTAGTTTACCACTAGGATGCACACTGTTAAGTGAAGCACGTGTCTGACAGGATCTATGTTGTTTAGCTGAAGTGCTTGTGCTCCCTGTAATATCCCTGCATAGTAAATCTATCTCTATCCTTGAGATGTTACCCAAGGAGTTGTTCTGTATTGTTCAATTGCTTTGTTCATGGAGTCAGAATGTCACTTTTTCTCTCCTGCGCGTGTGCTTCAATAATGAATGGAAGGTTGGCACGAAGTGGAAATTGTGCAGCTTCAACATACACTTTGAATTTCCAGACCACATTCTTCATGCCTCTTCCGCAGCAGTTCTTCTCAAAGAGATTTGTTCATTTGTATCACCTGAAGCCACAAGAGTTTGATGATCCGGTCGAGGCACTCTACTTAGGCAATCACTTGGAGAACTTAGATCGATACAGGAACTATTCTGTTTATGATTTAGCTCTGTAGTCACTATATACTCTTCTAATATGTATTCACCATAATAAGATATATCAACGAAGACAAGATGTAGGGATCTTACCCACCTCGGTGACCTGAATGTGGGTAAATTTGTCGTGCATGTTTCCTTAGTTGTTGCGAGCTTTGTTGGCGAGATCATAGTGTCACCCCTTAATCTACGATTTCCACTATGTATACTCTTGTATACATGGTACAAAAAATTCGTGTATCGACGCTTAGGTTAACTTTTCTCGGTGAAAACGGTCAAGGTTTTGTGTGTATCATAGCATAATATGAAATCTCACCCTTTCAATGTTGCAGCTTCTCCTACAACTCAAATAAATGAGAAATAATGGGAAATTAAAATGTATCGTCTTCCTTCCACTTTTTGCTTGGGAAGGTCTCCAACCCTAATTCCTTTCCAGACTTTGGAGCTAATAACTCATTGAACACTTGTTAAACCATCAGTCCCTCTAATTACTTTCATCAGCGCCAAAACCCACTTAGGAGCTTAGATGTCTTTTTACGGTGGCGGCGCTCGCAACTGGTCTTTGAAGATGCCTTGCAAGCGTCAATTGCTGAAAGCGCTCATTGATGCCTACGCGTCCCGCGGAGAGGGCGTGGAAGACGGGAGGGTGCTGTTTGATACGTTGGAGTGGACGCACGGCGCGTCGTGGAAGTTGGTGATTGCTGGGTATGCCCGGTGGGGGCCGGGAGTGCACGGGGCTACAGCTATTTCAAACAATGATTCAGGTGAGATATCCCTGACTAAATGACTTCTATAACGGCCATCTATTATCTTTACTGCTCTACTCTAAACCATTTTGTAACAGTTATCAGTGTTTGAGTAATCTGGACAAACAATATCTTTGTTGTGGATGATGCTCTGTGTGTATATGGTGTGATAAAATCAAATCTATACTTCATTTTTGTAATACATGTACATTATCTTGATATTTCTAGATTCGTTATGAAGTATGCTTTGGTAACACCTGTTAATTTCCAACTCAAAAATAATGCCATGGTGTTACCTTTAGAACTGTGTGAATGCCTCAGACGACACCAGTGGTTTCTAAAGTCTAAGATGTGGATCACTTTGGTGTTCATTTTATTTGGCACTCTTTGAGTTGCTGGCTAGTTTGGAGTTTAGTATTAGCTGATTATTTTACAATGGTAACATATTAACAGGTGACAGTACAAGTAGCAAACATGTTATTGTACCATTTTTCCGTTGTTATGCCCTAGCACAATGTTAGAAGAAACACCATATGCTATGTTTGTCAATTTTTCCTATGGTATTCACATGATGGATTTCCTGCCAAGCACACATTTTTTCGTGGCCCATCATCTGCTGTTTTATAGTGCAGGTTGGCATTGAACTGAGCACATTTACATGCTCTATTGCACAACATGCATGTGCTTCTATGGTCAACTTATATATCAGACATCAGCTTTCATCTACTGTCCATAAAGAAAGCTCTCAGTGCGAACCTTGCTGCTGCCAATGCTCTGATCGATTTGTACTGCAGTTTTTTTAGGTTGACTTGTACTGCAGTTGTGCACATCTTTTGGGGTGCAAGGAGGCCTTTTGATGAAATTCCTGAGAAGTATTTTTTCACCTGGGATACCATGATTGATGGGTATAACCAATGCAATCCCCTAATGGCCTTGCAGCTTCTTTCTGACATGAACCTTAAGCCAAATTGCTTCACCCACTAAGCATTGCATCTGCATGTGCTGGTATTGCAGCTCTGAGACTTGGGAAGCAGGTCCATGGGGCTTTCCTTTGGAGAAAGTATGACAAGGACCTACAAATGAGCAATACCCTCGTGCACATGTACTCCAATTCTGGGAGCATAACAGATGCGAAGAAGATGTTCAACAAGATGAGTTGCAAAGACAAATTATCTGGACATCAATGATTGTTCCTTGATCCGTGCTGGGTGCATCCTGACCATGTTGTGTTCTGGTCCTGATAAGTGCTCGCAACCATGCTGGTTTAGTAGATGAAGTATGGAACTTCTTCAGGTCAATGACATTTGAATATAATTTTCAGCCTAAGAAAGAGGTTTACGTGTCTGTCATCGATCTCCTTGCTCGTGCAGGGAGGCTGAGACATGCATTTGACCCTATTGATAGAATGCAATTTGCTCCTGATGAATCTATTTGGGGAGCATTAGTTGGTGCCCGCAAGATGCACAGGAATGTGGAGCTGGGCAGCTTGGTTGCAAGGAAGATCATCGAGGTCAATCCTGATGGAGCAAAGAATTACATCCTACTTGATATGCTGCAGGTAGCAAATGGGGTGAGTATGGTGTCACGAGGAGGCTACTGAGAGGCATAGGGAGCAGGAAGGTGGCTGGAATGGGCTGGATAGACGTAACCTATAAGATCTATAACTTTAACACAGCTGACAGTAGCAGCCATCAGCCCATCAAGTTAGTTTGGCAGATGAGGTATTGCAGATCTTGGCTCTACGCATGCATGACACTGGAACTGATTTCATTCATGATGTTTTCGGAGTTACATGGTCAAGTTGTGCTTGGACGATTCATTAGTTGGAGCAAAACACTTGCAGAGATGGGATGCTGATGGATATAGTACCTGTTCAGAACCAAGCTACTCTGAACTCAATTTAAAGAATATCCAGCACAAGTATATTTCAGCTTAAGCAAAAAATTGAAGTGCTTACAGTAAGAAACACATGGAAAGATATTGATCAACAGTTTCCTTTAAGTTTTTATGATTTCCTCATTTGCTCCAGCAGTAAGCACAACGGGGTCCACATTTGGCCTTTTCATTTTTCTACAAGATTCAAGTATTAATGCTGGAGCAAAAAAAGTCAAGGACAAGGGAACTGGTTATATTTATTTACTGAGCTATTCAGGTTATCCTGAAGTGGCATCGGAATTGATATCAGCTGTATCATTCAATATTGGTTGATTGCTTTGATAGTTATAATAATCAGTATAAGCTGGAAGAAAGCAGCACTTGCTCCATTGCCACACTTCTCAAATGGCTGGTGGTCGCATGGATACTGCGGCGATGCGTTGTTCAGTAAGTATGGCTGTTCTAGCAACATTCTGAATTCGAAGTCCCATTTTTTGCATACATATGTAAATGTTCTCTGTGTTTAGCACTACTCTTCTAGGCTATTTAAAATGCACTCGTCACTTAATCATATTATAATTCTGGGCATGCATAACAGATCTGCATTTATCAAATTTGTGCATGAACTGATTAATACATAACGAGCATATTAGCATTAACATATGCTTCTTATTTCAGTACATTCATAAGTTTTCTCAATGGTCCAACAAAGGTAGTCATACCACTCTGATAGCTCACATGGTATTAACTGTGGTTATGCACTTGTGCACAACTTAAAAGCAACCTATGGAAATCTTAAATGTTGTATATTACAAACATATGTTATGTCGCGAGCAAGAACCAGCAACGTGTTATGTTTACAGTATAGAGACTTCACTGCTTTGTATCAGCAAACCCTTCATTTCCTGCCAGCTTTAGGTACTTGTCCTTACGGGTGAGCGTGGTGGATCGAAACCCAAGAGTCCTACCAATCTCACCTTGCACCAAATTGGCCACCTCTTTGCTCTCGCATCTCTTCCCTTGGATCACCATCCTTGTTGGCATCTTGTCCATGAACTGAACGTCATACGCCGGGCGTGGGTTCATGAAGTAGTAGAAGTGGTCTAGATACTTGAACTTGCCGGTGGAGGTACCGTGGAACATGCTGGACCAGTTCACCAGTGCCACTGGGTATACCTCATCAACAAGCTCGACAAACAGAGGGCTGAAGCGGAGCAGGTATGGCTCCCGGCATGTGGTCCCCTCAGGGCAGACCACCAGGTCCCCTTGCCTCAGTGACTGCTCCATCCTCCTCCGGTCCTCATCTCTGTTTCGGGTCAGCCGGACAGTCCCGATTGGTGATAGGAGCTCACTTACACGGCTGACACTGTATGTGACGGTTGACACCTGCTTGTTCAGCATTGCCGAGATGTAGACCGGGTCGAGAAGTGTGCGGTGGTTGCACACGTAAAGGTGGCCCTGTGGGCTGGGCTGGGCATGTGGTTCAGAGCCCACTTGACCAGTGTGGACTGGTGAGTTGATGACCCGGGTCGTTACTCCTATTACAGACCCGATTGCGACGGAGACAGAATATGGTAGTTTCACAAAGATTAGTGTTCGGAGCACGGTGAGAGGGAGGGCAAGTGGGAGCCACATGAACATGGCTAGGGTGGCTTGAGGAGTAGGCCTAAAGGCTAGCCTGCCATCATGGAAGATCAGGGGCCTTGGGTACTGGTCCCTTGGCAAGGGTGACCATTTTCTCTTTTCTTCTGGTGTCACCAAGTATACTTCCTGCAAATGAGAAGCAAAACTGTATTAGATTTCACAGCCCAATGGCTTATACAATGGACCTATTCACCCTGTAAACAGTTGGCAAACTGAAGTACACCAAAGTACAAATCGACAAAGCTGAAGAAACTTTCTCAACGTTGAAGGTAAATTGTAAAATGAACTCTGTGAACTACTATAATATTTTACTTGAAGCTGTAGAGTCCAGAATTCTATAAGAAAATTTGCAAACAACAGAAGGTAGTCTTTTGTGCTTTCTAACTTCTTTTTGTAGATTATGAATAGTCATGATTTACTGTTTTACGAGCCATGTATCTCTTCACCAAGGGAGCATACATAAGACTAATCCTTTCATTCTTAAATATTCTAATACTGCCCCTAAATTTTCATAGAAGTTTTCTTCCTGCACGAACTCTTTTTTTGTTTGTTTTTGCATAATCTCATGTAAGCTGGTTAGAATTAATTCTATCGAAAGTGAAGAAAGAGTTATCTTCTTCCAAACAACAAGTATCAGGTCTACCTTATCAATTTTCACTAGTGAGGAAGTCATTTCTAAGTAACTAGCTTATCAATTTTCACTAGTGAGGATGCCATTTCCAAGTAACTTGCACAAGGTGATCATTTTGAGCTAATCAAGTTAGGGTAAACTAAGGTAAAGTAATTAATCAAATAACTCCGTGCAGCCTCCTTCCTGTCTTTCTCTTCCTGGTCTCAAGCTTGTGAGAGATAAGTGCATTAAGCTTTGCATACATTGTCTTCTGATGAGCTAACCTTGACATGAGCTATTGTGAACGAGACATGCATGAAGTATTTTTATAGTAATTTTTTTTAAGTTGAGATTTCCAAGCACACATTCTCCACCTCAACATATCATACCTCTGTACCTTTTTATGGGGCCTTCAACTACCACCAGTGGCATACAAATGTCTACCTAACTTGTGTAAGTTAGATGTCCCAATGATGCCAGGAGGCTAGCTACATCGAGTTAAATAAGACAAGAACTGCACAGCTATATCGAGTTAAATAAGACAAGAACTGCATGGATACATATGTCTAACATCTGTTGATAGTGATGCTTAACTGCGTGGTACGTTTTTGAGCCTGTTCGATGTGAAAGACTAACCTTTGGCTCATATTATTCTTAAGTGTTTGATTTTTATATCATCAATGTGCCAAGCTAGCCTTGCTAGTTTCAGGCTTTCAGTTACATATAGTTTCAGACTTGCATGTATACTATGTGTGCATATGGTGGGTATATGTATTTATGACTGATCTCGGAAAAACTGAAACTTGTAAAGAGTAACACACATATGTTCAGTACGATGCACAACATACATAACTTAATGGAAAATATCAACAATGAAACACATTTCAGCTTAGAAGTTACTAGTTCACCTTATGATCGTTTCAAAGACCACCCACAGTGTTCAACTAATCAGTTAATACTTGAACGGATTAATTGGCTCAAAAGTTGCAACAGGAAACTATGACACGGAAGGACAACAAAGGAGAGGGGTAAAAGACATGATGCAGCATTGCAGTATATTCCAAAAAGATAAATGATATCCATTCATAGAATCTAACCTTGCACCGAGAGAAAAGCTGGTGATGATCATAGCCATAGTAGCTTGAGCTGCTTCCAAACCCTATCATTTCGTTTTGGTCGAACTTTGCCTGCCCTAGCCTTCCTTGACTCTCCTTTCCCAATAAACCAACATAACGTCCTCTTATCATCTTCACCTCCCTTCCCACAACCACTTCAAATCCTGTATACTCCTTAAGAAATGGTTCCACCATAACCCTAGGGATGAACCTACAAACCCCTGCCACCCTCTTCACCCCTCTCGCCAACTCAAGTCCTTCCCTCCCCACATCCTCTAGGAAATACTTGGGCAAAGTAGCCCGTGCAACCCTAACCACCTTATCCTCCCTTAACCCCATGAAGCAAACCATGACCATGATCTTTGATTCTACTTCTTGTGTCAGGCAACATAGCAAAGGGTAGAGGCATAGTAGGATGAAGCCTCTTAGGAAACTACCTGCCTCTATTGCAATAAGCATGAAATAAGGGAAGGTGGATGTAGACCTCAGGAGACCTCCTTCAACATCTAGGATTAGAGTTTTGTTCCGGAGGTGTTCATCATCTTGTGGCACTCGCAAGCATGTCTGGATGATCTTAGGATAGGTAGATATGCCGCTCGAGCTTTGCAGGTGATGGTACTGGCCTAGTGGATTCCCTAACCTTCGGCGAAGTAAGCGGTAGAAGGCAAGGAGGGATTTGGAGAAGGGCTTTAAATCCATGTGTGCACCTTGAACCCCAAAGAATTATGCCTCCTGTGTTGGTTCAATCTAGTTTATTTGATGCAGGTTGTAAGGTGCAACTATAAGAGGTGTCATATATATATATGCAGCTAAAGCTTAGTTGCTTAGATGGTGAAATGATTGTATACAATTATTGCAAGAAAAACAAGGTTTGATCCCAAATTAGGTCACAAGCTCTGACTTGGCTTAACACTCTTAATTATGTTGCTTGACAGCACTGTCAAAATGAACCAGGATTACTTGAGCTTTACACGGAAGTTAAGGACATTGATTTGTTGACGATAGTAAGCGTAAATATGTGTGTTTACCACCCACCCTGTTTAGGATAAGAAAAGGTGTGAAGCTGTTGACTAAGATTTTTCACCGGAACGCCACATGTTAAGGTCACTCTCTTTGTGTATAGTCGTGTATGATATGATGTATCTCTATGTATACTTTGAGTGCCCAGAGAATTAAAGCTTTTGACCTAGCTCTTTTCCGTATTTTGCGCCGCGTCATTGGTTCATCGTGCATGAGTGTTTGCTATTGATGTGATTTGACCTCACGGCCTGTACGTAATATATATACCTTTGTATACAAAACAAGCAGTTTGGCATGCTCACAAATCACAGGATCTAACAGTGGTCAATGCATGTCTTTGTTCTGGCAGAATTGCGGGTGATGTTATCAAATAAATGAAAAAGCAATATGTTTGGTGCAGGCTTGATGTGTCTCCATTGTTTCAAGCCTGCAAGAAAGCTAGCTGAGGACGACCTCTCACCTAAAAGCTAGAGCAATCGAGGTACGTACGTAACGTACCTGCTGGCCATTGATTGGATAATAATATTACCTGTTTGTTTGCTTTTAACTTCACATGGGTTCACAAAGTAATTTGATTTGTTTTCCAATGCAGAGTTAAAATATGGATTGCCAACAATTTTTCTACCATCGGTCACTCAAGACTCAACAGTGTATAGAGACTAGAGAAATTTGCTTTGTGCTCTAAGTCCTAACCCGAAGGATTTTCGTTAAATGGTTTGGCTGAAAGCGGAAACCATTACATGTGGATCTTTACTTCGTTGATACTCCCTCCGTTTCGAATTATAAAATGTTCTAACTTCTTCGGAATCGGATGTATATAGATGTGTTTGTTCACTCATTTCAGTAGGTATGTAGTCCATATTAAAATATCCAAAACATCTTATAATTTGAAGTGGTAGGAGTATGTCACTACAAATTCTTCAAAGCGCATGAATTTACGTTGTTCTGTAAGAAGCGGTGCTGTTCCTAGAGGAATCTTGTAGCAAGCGATCAGCGTGCCCACCTACCAGACCTGCTGTTGCATCATTGCGGTGCTAGGGCTGCAGTCACTTTTGGGGTCAAATGCATGATTGTGTATAAAACTCTGTTTCGTATTCCACATTGTACGAATTTATTTATACTTGTGTTATGCTTTACCAGAAAACTCTGGTCTCTGGGTGACCCACTAAAATGTGGTGCCGAGGTGTGGTCAGTGAAGCTCGGTATATAAAAATAGCCCAGAAATAAAATCTGCGATAATTTTTATTTTTCCTACTAGTCTCTGCTATTAAAAGGGAGTTAGTAGGTTCGTCTCACCTCCGCCCCAGTTTTTTCCTCCCTACGTCTCTTCACCCTTTGGTTTTCTGTTGTTTTTTTAATCTCAACCGATGCCGCACAAAATAGAAAGCATCGTACATAGTGTAACTTGGAATAAACATCAAATCGGTACTTCACGTTGCCTTCCTTATTCATACCCAAATAAAATAAAATCTTACCAAAATTTCAACTAAATCAAAACTTTTCTTGTCTTCTCCTACCCATACTAAAATCAAATTAAATCTTACCAAAATCTAGAATATGGTGGATGTAAGGTAACTCCAACGTGCCGATGCATTTCGTCTGCGCGCGTCCGTTTGGGTCGAAACGGACAGAAATGGCGGCCCAACACGCTGACACAGACGGACGCGTGTCCATTTTGCATCTGCCCGCGACCCATTTCCGGCCCAAATTTGGGTCGGGTTTGCGTTGGCGCGGACGCGCGCGACGCCCGCCCTTGTCCTCCCCCTGTGCCGCCCGTTGATGGCACATCCACCCCATTTTCCCCTCTCTTCCAAAACCATCCCGCCCTCCCGCCCACTCGCCATGGTCGCCGCGCCAACCCCCCTCCCTCCGTCGCTGTCCCCACCGCCACAGTCGACGGCGTGGCCGTTCGGCCCGTGCGCGAGAAGCAGCCCAATAAGGAGCTGACATCGGAGCAGAAGGCCATCTAGTCGGCGAAGAGGGCTGGCCAGAGGAAGGCCGCCGCGGTCGCCCTGGCCGCCGCCTCTCACAAAGAAGAACTTGTGGCCATGATTGAGACCAAGAAGGTGTTGGTGGCCGAACGCAAAGAAGAGAAGATGGCGAGGTGGAATGAGCTCAAGGCGTTGGAGGATGAGAAATAGGAGGCCAAGTTGGCGGCCGAAGAGAGGAAGTTGAAGGCGGAGGAGCGTAGGCTTGCACGAGGAGGGATAGCCTGGCTTATTAGGGATGATAGACTACTCATATCAATAAGGAATTCCTTCTTTTTCGGGAGCCCATTCAGACAGAACTCCAAAGTTAAGCGTGCTCAGCTTGGAGTAATTTCAGGATGGGTGACCGACTGGGAAGTTGCTCCCGGGTGCGCACGAGTGAGGACAAAGTGCGCAGGAAAGACTAGTATTGATCTGTGGGGCCAGTCTAGATCTCGCCAGGAGTAACGACCGCCGTCGAGTGTGTCCGAGGCGTTACAAGTTGGTATCAGAGCCGACCCTCGCGGTTACACGGATGTTTGCGGGTCAGGTGCACGGTCATGTTGTGCATGACGTTTGTGACCCGTCGTGGCACACAGCATGGCACATGTGCCGGACTGAACGCACAGACGTATGTGCCAAGAGGGAACGTTCCTGTGCCCGACGAGGACGTCGGTTCCTCTGAGTGGGGGTGTATGTGATAGCCTGGCTTATTAGGGATGATAGACTACTCATATCAATAAGGAATTCCTTCTTTTCCGGGAGCCCATTCGGACAGAACTCCAAAGTTAAGCGTGCTCAGCTTGGAGTAATTTTAAGATGGGTGACCGACCGGGAAGTTGCTCCCGGGTGCGCACGAGTGAGGACAAAGTGCGTAGGAAAGACTAGTATTGATCTGTGGGGCCAGTCTAGATCTCGCCAGGAGTAACGACCGCCGTCGAGTGTGTCGTGATGCAAGGCCGAAGAACGTGCTATCATGTTCATGAATCCAAACACAAGGGATGAAACTGCAAGAAAGTATTGAGAGCTCACTCGTGGAGAGATCTTGGAAACCTCTCTTCGGAATGTTGGTGGTGGCCGAGGGGGTGATGGAGGAGGCAAGGGGATGGTGGTGGTGGTGGTGGCGGTGATGTTTTCTCGCCGAGAACCTCATTTGAGTTCGTGCATGCCATTGGTTGACTCGATCCACAACATATACATGCTATTTTCATGGTGATTTTGAATTGAAATGACGTCTTTTGAGTGAACTTTGCATGTTTTAATTTAAAAAACACGATTATGAAACTATATGTTGTGACGGTTATTTTATGCATGTTTTAATTTGAATGTTTTTAAGATATATATTGTGTAGTGTTTGAAGTTCATGCTGCTAGGATATAAAATTTACACAATTTTGTTTTTACTCCACTTATAAGTGATCGGCTCCGTGCGCCACCTTTAGTGGAGTTAATTTTTCTTCCATTTACTCTACTCCGCCGGATCCTCCCTTAACTTTTAGGTGATCCTCCCTTAACTTTTAGGTGATGGTTAGAAATGCCCAATCATACATGTGTCACAATAACACGTACAGTAGAATGCAGTTATCGTTTTTTGCTATCACTAAAACATGTTTCAGCACACCATTCAGAAGTTACTCCTCAAGTACTGTGACATTCAGTTACTACTTTTACAGACTTGGGTATCACTAGACAAGCACGTTTTCACCAAATCATTAAGACTGCTGATTAAGAGCTTTGCAGCATCTTAATCTCTGCCGCTGCTACCTTGGCCTTTTAGTTCCTCGAGCACCTCACTACAAACAAAGTTAAGCAGTCAAATTAATACAGCTCTCATCTCAGAAAATAGATAACTAATACAGCTCTGAAAATGTCAACACTTTGCTATGATGCAAATCAATAGAAGGACATCATTAACATATAAGTCAATACAAGATTATCAAACATACCTCAGCTTTCGTTGCACATTGACATCTTCTGGTTCAAACAACAAAATAGCTTTCAGGGCCATCAGTTCCTTAACCTTGCTCTGATAGTTTCAGATACCAAGCATTAGAAAACAATGCAACTTTGGTCCAAAAAAATTTAACTACAAGCAGAATGCACACCTTTTGCCCCCTAAACTTCATAGCATAAGAGTACAAATCATCGAGCTGAGGTCTTGTACCCTCGTGACAAAGCCTAACAAATAGTTCACACAAATTCTGGCACTTATCCCATTCATCAAGACTCATATCATGTTTTAGAGCCTGCAAAAAAGAAACCAAAAAAACATTTATGCACACGTGCACACAAAATAAAGGGAGAATCGAGCATCAGATTTAAAACGTACTATACAGCAAACCCTGGCCACAAGAATATTAGTCTCCCTTAGACCTTTCATCATGCGCTCACGTAGAGCAGCAACCCTAGTAGCGACACGTACTTTATCCTGTAGGAATATTTGGATGAGTATACTATACATGTCCTAGTGATCGTAAATAAATGATAAAAAATGGTCACTTATTTATACCTTAATCCACCTTGTGCATGAATTTATTTAAATTTGTACAAAGATGCACATACTTGCAAAAACAAGGCTCTCTGAATCATACTATATGCTAAAACTTGAAACAACAAAATGATTTTTGCGCTGCCTCAAGGGTTAATCATGTCATATGATCTTATGTCAGAAACAAGGATTTATGCTAGAAGTCTAAATAAATATTTCAACAGATAATAAACTATATAATGATTTTATACAACTGTTACCAAAATATAACTGATAACCTTAGCCAAAAATGAAAAAATAACATCACACTGTACCTCCTCTTTGAAGGCAGCAGATCTGACATACTCAGTTATAGCTGTTGCATTCCAATTAACACCATCAATGGGGTCGGTTTGGTCCACAAGAAGAATAACAACATCACCCTGCCCTCTTTTAGCGGCAGCAATTATGGGCGGGTCCTCATTCATACTCTACAGCATTTCAAAGTAAAGCGAGAGAGAGAGAATATGTGGAAGATGGAAAAGAGTGAAGGTTGAAGAGGTACCGCATCAAATTCGTTTGGATTTGAATTGTGTTGAAGCAGAAGATTGACCATTGAAAGTGTTTCTGGTGAGTCAGCAATGATGGCTTTGCTAATCAGCTTCGAAATATGAACATCTGCACCTGCCTGAAAATTATGAAAGCAAAACAGTAGATTAACCAAAAGAAAGGAACTAACAAGTCTAATTTAGGATGTTGGATGGACATCTGCATCCTAAATTTCAACGCACAAGTAACTGTTTATATTGTTTTTAACATAAAACGAAATTCCTTTCACTGTTAACATGGACTCAGATCAATATATTGTTACTTTTTAACAAAAAATGAAGCTTGTTCCAAACAAAATTTCATTGATATAGAACACTTCCACAGGTATCCTTCATACAGTGCACATATAGATTAGCTGAACCATATACTACATAGATCAACGATTGTCTTTCCATTTACAGCCATTTTTCTATTTTCTTATTAATGCAGGAATATCTAAACCTCTGACCACTTGGATTACTGTGTTAGGACAGTCCCCCAATTAGTTAAGATAAAAGATATTAACAAATGTTCTAACAGAGTAGTAAAACCTCCAGTAGAGTTGTCAGGCTTGACAGCTTTCCATGGTAAGCAGCGCAGGCCAAAGGATTAATGCAGGAGTCAATCACATAGTTCACCTGTTATTGCAGTTCGTCTTAGTTGAAATACTTATAAAACAGACTAATGAATTAAAGAGTGTAAGATGTATTACGTCATCTGGCTTGTTGATAAGAGCAGTAAGAGCCTGAACATCACCCATTGATGCAGCAATATGAACTGCTTTTCCATAATAAATAGTCGAGTTTGTGTCAGCGCCAAGGTCAATGAGCTGTTGCATTGCAGCAGGCCTCTCTGACAAATACACATATATACAGATAAACAAAATGCACGACTATGTCCATCACAAAGGAGGGTTGTGATTGGTTCAGGATCCATTACTTACGAGATACAATTGCATAGTGGATCGGCATTCTGCCGAGCTTGTCCACAGCATTAATGTTTGCATGTAACACATTCACAGCATAAGTGATGTAGTAGGGTGTATTCCTTTTAACAGCAAGATGGAGAATGGTGCAGCCTAAATATACATAAACTTGTTTAGTAAGGTTTGAAAAGAAAAACACTGGATTTCAAATAAATGACCAAAATAACTATGAAAAACCTTTGTTGTCCCTCAGATTGACATCAATGCCCAAAAACTGGACAAGATTGTTTGTAAGCACAACATTGGCACAACAGGCCGCATAGTGGAGTACATGCATATCATTGTAGCTGAAGGTTTTAAAAAGCCTTGTGTAAGTTGCTTGGGCACCTAACTCCTGGGCCATGGCTGCATGTCTTAGCTGTTAGGAAGAAGCTCAAAAAGATACATTGTAATGACAGTATAAGGGATCTACAAACCTATGCATTTCTGGACAGAGGCAGGATCGGTAGACTTCAAACTCAGCTCAATGAACTCAAGAGCTTCTACAATACAGTGTAGAATGATATTAATTAGGAATCAACACAATGAAATATGAAGAGTAAAAGAGACCAAAAGCTAGGGAAAGTACTCAGGTCATGTTTAGTCACAATTTTATTGCCAGTGAGGATCCTCGCTGTGCTGTTCGCACGAAAGAAAAGGTTAGAAAAACAAAACAAAAACAATTCACATGATTCACAGCATGGTTTTGTTATCTAAATCATGGCTACCTTTTCTTCATTGGATTAGAAACAGCTAGCCCTGCAAAAGGGCAAAAGGACAACAATTAGCCACCACATAAAAATCATAATTAAGTAAGTAACAGGAGGGACTCTTCTAACCAAATCTCTACTGGTTGGGATGTACCAGTTATTACATTTAACAAACATTTGTAAAGGACTCTTCTAACTAAAACCCTGCTTGTTGGCTGTACCAATCTTTATATACAATTTGCTTAAACCTGCCACAAACTTATATTTGGAAGCATATTTCCACACACAAAAAATGAAAATCAGAAGCAACCCTCAAAACCCAACCAAACGTTGAACCCCCAAAACCTCATACAAGAGGGACCTAAAGGAAGTTGACCAACGTGTAGAGGGAGCATGAGAAGGTGCCCCACCGGTCCAAGAAGGTTGCCCAAAACGTAACCCAAAAATCTCGTGTGCACACTGCACGGTTCAAAATTTCAGATTGAAAACGAGAAGGTCGCCCAAACCCTAACCCAAAAACCATAAATTAGGATGTGTTCAAAGAAAAGAGGAAAAAGGGCAATAATTGCTCATTAATGACCATATTACTTGCCCAATGATACATGAAATTGCTAGCTAAATAACTCATGTTCCTGGGCTGAGGAGAAAAAAGGAAAATAATTCCTCATTAATGACCATATTACTTGCCCAATGAGACATTAAAATGCTAGCTACATATCTCATGTTCCTGGGCTGAGCAGGAGCAAAAAAGGAAAGAAGTATAATCCACTAATTTTACCAACTCAGTATAATAATTACATTTTCCTTTTCCAGGGGGCTTGTGCAACTACTGCCTATCAAACCAGGGTACTTGGATTGGTTTGTGTCCTATTGCCAGTACTGCATAGCATAGCTCGGTTGCTACATGCAGCGTGTGCCCCTCGGACATCTCAGGTTTGATTCCTAAGAATCACTGGATGCTCACTCCCCTCTAAAAGGACTTGGAACAGATCCATGCCTATAGTGTCAGAAAAAAAACATGTCGGGCTAAATCATTCTAACACCCAAATCTGATTTCCATAATGCCAGTCAGTCGATAAGTCAGAACTAGTAACTGCAGCTCCATAGGCAATTGCATTAAACAGTGTCACTAAAGCAACAAGCAGTTCAGCGCTCATCACAGTTTGCAAAACCAGTAAAGCAATCAACTATCTGTAACATTTTCTCGTCTATTTATAGTTGCAGCTACCAATGTAAAGTGTAAACACAGAAGTAGGACCACAAAACAATCAACAACATGTGGTGAATAGAAGTAGTCAGCCTTGTGTATTACAATAAAATACAAGCCTTGGGAATTCTAGGCAGAAAAATATAAGTAAACCTGCATAACAAGCAGAAAAGGGCCATATATGATTTGCATTTCTCTATGTAACACTACAAACTCAGAATGCAGCAAACAATCTGATGATCATAGCAGCATATATCAGCAATTTAAGGATTTGACTCTGTTTGAACAAATTAGACATCAGATGACTATAGAAAATTTATTTCTCTATCCAGCAACTCAACCCTGTCTGCACATAGTTATATTTGGAAGAATATTTCCCTCAAAACACAACCTAACGTTGAACCCCCAAAACCTCATACAAGAGGGACCCGAAGGAAGTTGGCCGACGTGTAGAGGGAGCATGAGAAGGTGCCCCACCGGTTCGAGAAGGTAACGCCCAAAACGCAACCCAAAAATCTCGTGTGCACGCTGCACGGTTCAAAATTTCAGATTCAAAACGAGAAGGTCGTCAAACCCTAACCGAGTGCACACCGCACGGTTCAAAATTTTAGAATCGAAACGAGAATGTCGTCAATCCCACCAAAACCCCAAAACCTAACTCAAAAACCAATCACCGGATCATGTGCCCACCGCAAGGGTTCGATTGCAAAGGAACGTAGGCCTCCGTCAACCTCCAAAACGCGAACACGAAATCTTAGATGGATCGAATTTCCAAATCGACGACGGATCTAAAGTAAGCATATCACACGGGTTCGCTGGATCAACCACGGCGGATCCACGGCGGATCAAAGCAATGCAGGATAATTTGTTACCTCAGAACCTGATAGGTTTGAAGATGGGCGCCTGCTTTGGGTGTTAGCTTAGCTGGAGGCGCGGCTGCTTCCGTGTTAGAGGCGGCGGTAGGTTTTAGAGGCCGCGGGCGGCTTCCGTGTTGAGGCGGCGGTTGGTTTTAGAGGCCGCGGGGTTGTGAGGCTTAGGTGTTGGAGGCCGATCGCGGACGATGATGACTCGTGTGCTGCCAGGATGCGGGCCCAGCCCGTTGAGAGAGACTCCAGCGGCCCAAGAGGCAACAAGGCTGTCCGGGCATCTTCAACGCCAGCCCTAAGGGCATCTCCAACGGCGACCCGCAAATTTCCTCTCGCATCCGTCCGCGACGCTACACGCATACATTTGGACAACAATTCAAACTAACCGGACGAAATTCATCCAAACACGACCGGATTTCATATAAACATGACGGGTTTCATTATATTTCGGACATACTTCAACTAAAAGCGGTGCTCGTCCGGCTCTGGAGGTATAATTAATACCTAATCTAAATGATCGTCGGCACCTGTTCCCCGTGTCCGGCCATGAGGCCCAAGAACTGAAGCTTCGTTTCTCCAGTTCCGCCTCGGCGCTCTCCAGCTCCGTCTCCGTAACCTCCTCCTCCGGAGCCCCGGGAAGTGAAGTTGTCCGCCTCCACGTCACCACTAAGCGGCTAATCGGCCGACGATGTTGAGCCCACCAAGCTTGGCTTCAACGGGAGGGAGGAGCGGTGGCCTTCTTCGGACCCGTGCGGCGGCGACCTACCGTGCACTACTCTTCCTCGCTGTCGGCGGCGCCCGTGGACGTGTCGGCTTCGTGGTTGTGGCGGAGGGGGGCGGCCTCGACGGAGCCGGCGATGTCCTCCGCCTCGACGGAGCCGGCGATGTCCTCCGCCTCGTCGTCGGTCTTGCCCCACACCTCGTCCGCTGCCTCGTCGAACTCCTTGTAGGTGTCCTCCAGTTTCGCCTGACGCTGGCGGTACCGCCAGCGGTCAAGGCAGATCTCGCGGGTGGAGTGGTACGACTCGAGCAGTGCCGCCTGCTCCGCCAAGTCTACGTCCGACGCGATCTCCCTGCCGGCGTTGAGCCGCTCCTCCGCCTGCTGGTGCTCCTGGAGGAGCTGGTGGTTGTAGGCGGTGTCGGCATGCGCCTCTCAGAACTGCTCCTCCTGCCCCTCCCGCACCATGTCCATGTAATGGGCACGGGCCTCGCCGATGGTCAGGGTGCAATGCACCGACGAGGGTGGCGTCGGCTCATCGTCGGCCGTGTACTCCATTGTGACGTCGTCGGCCTCCGGTTGCCTGCCGGCCTGCTAACCGGCAGCAATGGCGACCATCTTCTTCTTCCGCTCCGGTGACAGTCCGTCCTAGAGAGCTTTGGCACGCGAGGAGGCCATGGTGGGAGTGGTTAGGAAGAGGAGAAAGGGACCGGAGGAGGATGAATGCGGCTATGGCCGGGGCGGCTGTTTATATAGCGGGCGAGGCGGCAATGGTGGGCCGCAGAGGGACGAATGGGTGGCGCCGGAGTAGACGCCTTGGCGATCGCATGTCATTAATGCGGGCAACAAACGGACGGACAGACGGCCATCATGTCATTTGAACGCGGAGCAGTCACCTACACCGGGAAGCGGCGCAGGCGGCGCTTTCTCGGCCGGCGCGCCGCTTCAATGTCGGCGCCAGTGAGAGGTCGCATCCGCTCTGGCCGGGTGAAAGAACATGTGGTGCCCCCATGTTTGGTTTTGGTAATTGATGACAATCTCTATGGACTAATGGTTGCCTTGAGTTATATTTGAAGGGTTTGTCCATAGGCTTTTCTTGAAGTACATTTGTTGGTTTCAAGGAGATTTTGAGATGACCAAGGTGGTTATTCATGGAGTTATCCAAAGATTGGTCATGTAAGAGATGAGCCTATTGCAAGCATGTCTTGAAGAAGAAGATTGTGTGGACATTCATGTTTACCTTCAAGACATCATCTTAATGAAGAGAGTTGAAAAGATACAAGGTTGATCAAGTATAAGTACAACGAGTGATTCAAGTTGATCAACACACACAAAGCATAGAAGATGTACCAAGCGAGATCAAGTGATCGCATGGTATGGTAAGCATTGTCCATTACGCTTTGTGTACTAACCCATGGTCTACGTGAGAGTTCTATGTGGGGTTAGGTATGTTTCCATGGGCTTGCGTCAAGAGGAAGATCTCATTCAACCCATGGAGGATGACATCAAGTGGTGATCGTCATCAAGATTGCGGTGTGCAAGTTCAAGTGGAGCATCACGAAGAGATCACATGCTTGAAGCTTGCCGTCCATTGTGGTGACAATGGACTTGTGAAGATGTTCCGAAGAGTGGCTCACCCATAGTGGAGTATGGGGGAGCAATCAACTAGTCTTCATCGAGTCGGCGCAATCAAGAAAGGTGGTCCAACTTGAGGAGGTCAAGATCGTCATCATCTAGCTCAAGTGGACTATGCGCAAGGCAAAGGTTTGCCCTTGATTGGTTTTCTATTTTACCGGTCTCATGGTGGTAGTTGGGAGACCGGGTTATAGGATCGATAGCTGTTCTATCAAGGGGGGCTCTCGGATGAGTAGCTTAATCGTATCTTTCGTAGAGAGCTCAAACCATTGCATTCTTGCATCATCTTTCTTGGTTCTTGTTTGGTGTTTCTCTTTGTGAGTTTTAGAGCTTATGGTCATCTTCATGACAAGCTCGAGTTCATCGAAAACGGAGTTCATGTGCATCTTCTATGATGTTTTCGATGTTGGAGTGTTTGCCGGTTCTTCATTCATAGAGGTTTCACATCTCTATATCATTGGCAGTTTTCTTCTGCCTCTTCTTACTATAACCAGTCACTGTTTGGATAGTACTCGTCGTCGTCTATCCAACAAGCTTGAGTTTGCTCAATTCGGAGCTCATTTGCAGAAGTTGTGGCAGTTCAGGTTTTATTGTATCCTCCGTTTTCTGTGGATATTCAGTGGCATGCAAGCGGTAGTACCGCTGGTTCCCACGGTAGTACCGCTGGGTACTTCCGTGGCCCTGCCGCTTGGGGTTTCCCCGAGCGTGCAACTCTCTGTTGCCGGTCTGCAACTCACGGTAGTAGCGCGGTAGTACCGCTCTGGCGGTACTACCGCCCGTACTACCGCCGCCACTACCGCTTGCGGGGTTTCCTCCGTGCGCGCTTTTGTTTCCTTTTTTACCCTTTGCGGTAGTAGTGCGGCACTAGGACGGTAGTACCGCTTCGCACGGTACTGCCGCCCTGGCTGCCTCTCCTGGTCTAAAACCCCTAAGCGGTAGTACCGCCAGGGGCAGCGGTAGTACCGCTCCGGCGGCACTACCGTTGTACACTCAGTGTATTTCAGGCTTGTGCGAGGTAGTACCGCCTAAGCGGTAGTACCGTTCCTAGGAGTGGTAGTACCGCTTGGCTGCAGGCACAGGGCAGATAACGGTTGGATTCGAGGGCTCCTATAAAAGGGGGTCTTCTTCCCCAATGGTTTTCTATCCTTCTAGCTCGTGTTTGCCCCCCATTGTTGACCTTCTTCGAGCTTGCTATCTCTCAATCCCTCCAATGATTCTTGCTAGTTCTTGAGGGAAAAGAGAGAGGAGATCTAAATCTACGTTTCCACCAATCACTTTCTCCTCTATGTGAGGGGAACCCCTTGGATCTAGATCTTGGAGTTCTTGGTGTTCTCCTTGTTCTTCCTCTCATATTTCTCCATAGCTTTTGTTGCTTTGGTGGGATTTGGGAGTGAGGGACTTGACCACTTTGTGTGTTCTTGCCATTGCATTAGTTGCATCGGTTTGAGTTCTCCACGGTGATACGTGGTGGTGAAAAGTTGAGAAGCTTATTACTCTTGGGTGCTTGGTACCCTAGAGTTTGTTCCTCTTGGGTGCTTGGGCGCCCTAGACGGTTGGTGGTGCCTCGAAGCTCAATCATTGTGGTGTAAAGCTCCGGGCAAGCGTCGGGGTCTCCAATTAGGTTGTGGAGATCGCCCCGAGCAATTTGACGGGTACCGGTGACCGCCCCCAAGGGTTGCCAAAGTGTACGGGTTCGGTGACCGCCCCCAAGGGTTGCCATTTGTACGGGTTCAGTGACCGCCCTCAAGGGTCCCTTAGTGGAATCACGGCATCTTGCATTGTGCGAGGGCATGAGGAGAT
This sequence comes from Elymus sibiricus, assembly GCA_039707655.1. Classification (NCBI taxonomy): domain Eukaryota; kingdom Viridiplantae; phylum Streptophyta; class Magnoliopsida; order Poales; family Poaceae; genus Elymus; species Elymus sibiricus. The sequence continues at coordinate 126,212,178 of CM077668.1, forward strand.
TACGGTGGCCCTAGTGGCTTCTTGGGGAGCTTTGTGCCTCCACACCGCTCCAAACGTAGATTAGCATCCGCAAGGGTGTGAACTTCGGGATACATCGTCGTCTCCGCGTGCCTCGATTATCTCTTACCCGAGCCCTTTACTTATACACTTCACTTTGTGATAGCCATAGTGTTTCATGTTATATATCTTGCTATCACTTAGTTGTTTATCTTGCTTAGCCTGAGTTGTTGGTGCACATAGGTGAGCCTAGTTGTTGTAGGTTTTGTGCTTGCAAATTAACCGCTAGGTTTATTCCGCATTTGTTCAAGCCTAAACCGTAATTATTTTAAAGTGCCTATTCACCCCCCCTCTAGGCGACATCCACGATCTTTCACCGGGCATGAATGCGGCACTGACGTTCTGGAGCGGCGCTGACCGTTTTCGGGCGGGAAGCGTGCGCGGGCGAGGGAGGGGGTTTGGGTGGGCCAGGGCGGTCAGACGCGGGCTTGGGAGCGGTCCGGACACCCGCAAAGCCCCCCCATGTTTGTCTCCGGTTTGCGGGAGAAAGTGCGTCTGGACCGCCATGCGGACCGATACAGGTCCGCGTTGGATGGTACAACACGCCCGGACAACGCGGTTGGTGCATGCAAGCCAAACAGGGTTATGTAGCACTTTCGTGGAAGTATCCCAATTAGTTACCGTCCCAACGAAGAGTAGAGGAGAGTATTTATGTTGGCGCTTCTATCACACACAAGGTCTCACAGTTCTTGTGTGAAGTAACTGCTTGATCTTCTGCAAATATTGTTGCTGTCCTGGTGGACGAATAAACCAGATTATCAAGGATAAAAGGTTTATAGTAACAACGGTAAAAACTCTTAAAAGTAAATACCATAAATAAAACTGAAATTAGGGTTGTGTTTCCTGCAATGAAGAGATTAGGCGTGAAGAGAATTTAGCTCGTGGTAAGTATATAAATATATCAATGTGCCAGTGCAGAAGACCCTAAACAATATGGAACCAAGCATTAAGTTTTGTGGATCATCGTTATCTCATATTGTCTTCGATCCTCATAGATATCTCCACCTGTCACGTCAGAGGTCACACCCTAAACAATATGTGTTACCTGTGTAGGTTTTGAGATCGTGTTGCCTGGGCCCTTAAATTGGATAACACGCATAGAGTTCACCACAGTATAACAACTGACTAGACATATCATAAGACTACAAATACAAATGACCACATATAGATCAGGCACAAATGAATATTACCCCTCACCTACATCTCCCGCGCCTATGGGGGATTACTCATGCATCATAAGAGAGAAATCAATCACACCAGAGATTAAACCCATGAAAACCATATCGGTAATACCGTGAAGATCCACAATAAGATGAAATGGATAATTCAAATAGTCTTGATATCCAGATGAGAGTGAATAGAGTTTACAACTTGTTATCACAACTTGGAATTCCTCTTACAATAGTGAAGGATGAGATGATTATGGAGATGAAAGGACCAAAACTAAGAAGATCTCCAAAGGTTCTTCGGATCTCCTCTTCCTCTGTTCTGGATGTGGTGGCGGCGGCTAGGGTTCTCTTCTGCCCCGGGTCCCTTCACGAAAATTTCTTGTATAGACGTGGTGGAGCTGTTGGCACCTCATACGAGCACTTGTGGTCGTATGGAAGGCCGTCTTTTGCTCTAGTGCGCCTGGTGGCTTGGCTCTCCACATGGAAGTTGCTCCATTTGACTTGATTTGCAGTAATTCCCCTTGGTTTCCTTCCATATATGATATTTCCTGCCAAACAATGGAAAAAGGGTTTTATTCTCTTTTGAAGGATTAGCGTTAGAAATAACCGACATGTGTCAAAGATCCGGTGAAAACCAAATAAGAACCACTCAAAAAACATCACAAATTCTCAAGCCATCAACTCCCCGAAGCTTAAAACTTGCTCGTCCTCGAGCAAACGAGAAATCAAGAGAATGAAATGGAGCTTGATTGAGTAGAAAGAAGTTTAACCGGCTTGAGAGAATATGACATATCCATCCTCACTTATCCTACAATTTCATCCAAGAAAGTATTCGCATTCGAATAGCTGCACCTAAGCTCGTTGCCTAACCATGTATAGCTTTCTATCACTAGTTATTATTTCTCAAACCAAATTTTTCATTGTTAACCAAGTGTTAGGCAAGCAAAATCATTTCTTTCTTGGGATGGACATTCTTCTTAGGCTCTTCATAAAACAAATGCACTAGGGAGTTTCAAAAATGAAGAGAGCAAAGAATTCAAGCATTTCATTAACACCCACAAGTACCTCCTAGTCATGGCTTTCAAACACTTCTCTCAATCATTATTCTTTGGAACTTGAATTCTCAGTGACGGGGTTATGCCAAAATTTACTATATGCAATTGGTTTCCGCCGTGGCTTAATTTTGTGCACTATGGATCAAGAAGGGTTGTCTCTTTCGGGCTCAGCGATCAGTGCTCTTATTTACCACATACACACTTCTTTGGAGAAGGTCGATCATTTACCACTCAATCTCCAAATCCGTGACGGCGTCGCAGTTACGCGAATTATGTCAACATATAGCAATGGGACATGAAGCCAGTCATGAGCTGGAGCTCCATGATTTTGGTATCGCGAATACATTTTGGCATAACCTTAATCACTTCAAACATTCATTCCTCCAAATAACTCTATCAATAGGTGTTGTCAAGACAATCAAATTCAGCACTATGGAGTTGAAGTGTTTGAATGCTTGTTCTCTTCACAAATCTGAGCCCCTAAGTTTTTCTTAGGATTTCTTTTTTTAGAGCAAAATCATGCTTCACAACAAGGTCTCACTAGCAAAATTTGAAGTTGGAAGTTATGACTAAATGATATTCAACTAACGAGGGGAACTAACTCAAGTGCAGCCAGTCAAATGAGATTTTTTTCTTAGATAAAATTGTGAGACAAGGGATTATGCATATATTATACCTTCTAGCGTTGGCTCACTTCCTTCCTCAATCATTTCTCCTCTTCATTTTCTTCATCTCCAACTTGCTAGTGGTGAAAAAATCTGTGGGCTTGAAGAAACAAAACACAAATGAAGAGAATTCCAACAAAGCAAGAGCAAAGCTTGCTCTACAAATTTATTATGCAAACTGAAAACAAACATGATAACAAAAGAAAAAGAAGAAAAATAAAATATGCATGCATGGATAACTAGGGGATGAGCTCCCCCAAGCTTAGGCTCTTGGCCTACTCTCTACACTACAAAAAAAAAAGACACATCCGTGACATTATGGACCGAACGAAAACTTTTTCTGTCATGGTTGTGACACTTCTATGATGATAATTGTGACAAAAACACGTATCATCATAGATGTGGTGGGCTCCTACTTCTGTGACAAAAAATTATGACAAAAAATGGGCTTTTCTTCCTGGGCGGGCCGGAGACGCACCTGCATGACATTCTTTGGGCCGTCCATGACGTAAAAAATCATGGTAGAAGTGAGGGCGAGGAAATTTTCGGGGAGTTCCCGGTTATGGTGGGCACTCGGTGGGTGGTCGGGGCCGAGCAATGCACTGTGGTTTGCGCGTTTTTCTCGTGCGCGCGTGTGTGCGAGGCGTTCGCTAACTGAACCCAAGCGAGGCGTTCGCTTACTGAACCCGAGCGATCGATCAATCCCTCACACTACTACGTACTGAACACGAGCGATCGATCCCACTACGTACTGAAGCCGATCGATCCCTTCGCTGCTAACTAAACCCGAGCGATTCCTTTGCTGCTAACCGAACCCGACCGATTCCTTCGCTGCTAAGTGAACCAGAGCGATCGATCGCTGCTGCTTACTGATGCCGATCGATCGATGTGTTGCATCGAGCCCCCGTGCGAGACGTAGCCGGTTGGTTGCCTCTCAATGAACAGTGTCCGTTGCTACCGCGCGCGCGATAGACGTAGAATGAGTCGAGACTGCTGTTGCATCGATCGAGCCCCTTGCGCAAGACGTGGTGAGTTGACCTAGCCGGTTGGTTGGTTGTGGATGAACAGTTCCCGTTGCTGCCGCCCGCTCATACGCCCCACCCCAGCCGGTGGGGGTTGGATGAACAGGACCCCGTGGTAGTAGGCGGTTGCCGCTGGATGAACAGGACCCTGTGGTAGTAGGCGGTTGCCGCTGGATGAACAGGACCCCGAGGAGGCCGCCACACCCCAGCCGGTTGGGGGTGGATGAATAGGATCCCGTGGAGGCCGTAGGTAGTTGCGGATGAACAGTAGCCCATGGAGGCGCGCGGTTGGAAGTCGATGGTGATGAACAGTAGCCCGTGGAGTCCTGTTTTGTGGTACGCCACACCCCTTCCGATGAACAGGACCCCCGTTTCGACCGTAGGCGGTTGGAGAGAAGTCTGTTTCCTCTATTCCGTGTTACGCCACACCCCTCCCGATGAACAGGATCCCATTTCGACTGTAGGCGGTTGGAGAGAAGTCTGTTTCGTCCGTTTTGTGGTACGCCAGACCCTTCCCAATGAACAAGACCCCGTTTCGACCATAGGCGGTTGAACAGAAGTCCGTTTCCTCCGTTTTGCGGTACGCCACACCCCCAGCCGATGAACAGGACCCCGTTTCGGCTGTTCCGTCCAAGCCGGTTGGCTCCCGATGAACAGGACACATTTCGACTCAGTCGGTTGCCTCCCGATGAACACGATGCTGTTTCTCCGTTCCGACCCAGCCGGTTGGCTGCCGATGAACAGGAGGCCGTTGCTGCATACCCCCACCGTTGCCTCTCCATGTACACGAGCCCTGGCTGTACGTATGCGCGAGTACGTGTTCGAAACCCCGCCCGTATGTACTTACGTGGCCGTATTTTTTCCAGTGTGGCTGTACATACATGTACATGATTTAGACGGGAATGCCTGAACAGCTACGTCGGGGGATCTACTACGATACATGCCGCTCCTTACTCCGCCACGGTTCATTGTTGTAGAGAGACTGATTGACCAGTATGTACGTACACGTTTTGCGATCAGACAGATAACACTACATACCCTTTGACCTGGTGGGTCCCAACTGTCAGGGAGGGATAAGGAGGCACTTCCTTGCGTGCGAAGATATAGCTGGTGGGTCCCAGCTGTCAAGGGGAATCATTTCGTTTTGCGCGTAATAAGGAGGCACTTCCTTGCGCGCGAAGATGTCTGGTGGGTCCTAGCTGTCAGGGGAAGGAAGTATTTTTTTCGTGTAATAAGGAGGCACTTCCTTGCGTGCGAAGATGTAGCTAGTGGGTCCCAGCTGTCAGGGGAAGGAATCATTTTTTTTGCGCGTAATAAGGACATACTTCCTTGCGTGCGACCACGGACCTCGCGGGTCCCGGCTGTCAGCTTCTCCACATACAGTCCTCTTCCTATGGCTGTCGTTCATTGACCACGTTGACCACACCGTGCCGAGAGCACCAAGGCGGTGGACGACGGCGAGGACAAGGAAGGGAATGATGTGGAGCCGGCGAAGACGCGGTAGTGGATGCCCATGCGGAGGGGAGTACGAGGGTTGACTGGTTCGGCTACGGTATGAGGCTGCCGTCACCGGAGAATAACAGGTGGTGTCAGTGAGTACAGGGATGACCTGGCCAGCGGTGGGAGTAGGGTGAGGCGGTAAGGCCTGCACGGCAGCACAGCCGGCCACGGGAGGCGGGAGCAGGCGGCCCCGCCGGCGCTGGTTTGGGTGGCTGAAGTAAGAAGATCTGAGATTGAAGAAGCACGACTGCCGTTGGATGGACATCCAATGGCCATTGCTGCTAGAATCGTGTGTTGACTATAAGTTGACAAAGCCTTACATACGCGTCAACTTAGTAGGCCCACAAGTCAGCATCACATCTGTGGCGGACAACATACATCTCATTTGCTATTTTTAATAATTTACAACCCATTTTCTAATTCATGTGGAATTTATTGCAGCCCATTTACTTTTTGTTAGCATTACAGCCCATTTACTTTTTGTTAGCATTACAGCCCATTTTCCAGCCAGGACCAGGGTTAAAAATTTCAACCAAATTTCGCATATTTTGGAGGGGTCCGAACTATTTTTATCCCAAAATTTCGAGTCAGATTCAATCTAATTTCAAAATAAATTTATATTAGGTTAAAGTACAATGAAATTTTGCCCGCGCAAAAAAAATTCAAATGAAATTAAAAATCTCGAAATCCAAAAAAAGAAATTTTAAACTAATTGCCAGTTTGTTGTGTTTTTTTATATTTACTACCCTCCTCCTCGGCGCGTGGGTAGATCGGCGGCGCCATGGCAGAGTTTGGTGAGAGAGAGGGGGGGGGGGGCGAGCGAGGAGAGAATGCAGGCGGGACAACCTGGGCGGGGTAGCATTTATTGGCGGCCGGAATCTAGATCGACGGGAGCAGTACACGCGTCGGTCGCCGGAATTTACGAGTACTGTAGCTCGAATTACACACGATTCCCGGAGAAAAAGTTGTGTGTGAATTACATCGCTGACGGTTCCCAATACAGAAACCCGTCTAATTAAAAACCCATGCCACTCACCTTCCAAACCTCGAGACGCGAAACAGAGTGCCAATCATGTGGGGCCCAGTTGTCTTGCCAGATATTTACATTTTCTTTCCAAACGTAAGGCACGAATGCTTATTTTGTATTACTATGATATTATTGTAAAATGTAATACATAAATGATTTTTCCAACCCATGATGGTTTGTTGTTGCATGTACATGTAGTTCAAATTTGAATTAAGGCCATTAAATGGCTAGAAAATCACTTAATATCTTAAAAAGGTCAAAGGAACCCTGAAAATTTCCAAATTTTAACATGAAAGTTGTATTCGTGAATGTTAATGGTAGAAAAAAAATTCAAGTCCATAAGAGGAAGCGACTGTCGGTTCATCATCAAACAAGCATATTGTTCCCTCTTGGAACCACGAGTCTTCTCGTGAGATGCTCTGATTTGTGAGAGGTGTGTGTCAAAACTTTCGACAAGCAGGCCAATTTTTTTACCACGACATCTTGGTACCATTTCATGAAATCAAGCAAGGTTCCATGTATTTCTAATCATTTTTTAGTTTTTTGGAATTTAAAAACCATGGTTCTTAGTGTTTGTTTCCAAGCCGTGACACCAATATGTTTAAAATTTCCTTCCAATTTACTACACAGGTGACGGTGTCCTGGACTAGGGGGTACCAACCTAGTTGGCCCACCGTCCACGGGCCGAGCTTATGGCCCACCGATCTCTTAAGGAAGGACTCCGGAAGCTCCGAACCAAGGCGTGGTAAAGATGGACTCTGCCAAAGACTTGGCGTGCACCCCAATAATTACAGCAAGGGCAGGCGTGTAATCCGCCAGCCTACAATCGACCACATGTAACCCTAGATACCCCCAGTGCCAATATAAGCTGAGGGGTTTAGTTGGTAGAGGGGATCATCCATTATTCACCCTAGGGCTAGACCATAACTCTAGATCTCGAGGTAGATCAAGCCTTGTACTCGATACTCAATCATCAATACAATCAAAGCAGGATGTAGGGTTTTACCTCCTCGAGAGGGCCCGAACCTGGGTAAACATCATCTCCTTCATCCCTTGTTACCCATCAATCCGAGATCAACAGCTCGGGGCCCCCTACCCGAGGTCTGCCGGTTTTAGTACCGACACTGGTGCTTTCATTGAGAGCCCCGCTGTTTGATCGAAAAGGGTTGATGGCTCGTCTGCAGATCAACTGCAACGCCGGCCACGATGACACTTTTGTCCCCAGCTAGCTCTTCACTTTTGGTAGCATGGTCTGGCATGCTAACTCATTGGGCCGCCTTGACCAAGTTGAAAACCTGGCCCCGGACCAGGTAATCATGTTCGGAAGCTTGGAGTACACTGCCGACACTCGTGGCGATCTTGTCCTCTCTGGCTGGACGCCAAATCGGCTTGAGAACTCATCGGATGCCGTGGCTTTAGCCGCGGAGCCGAACCCTCATCCGATTCCCGGAATCGATCTCCTCCCGGAGCCGACCCCGGGCGTGGACCAAGCCGCTGTCGCGGCGGATGTGACCTCGAACGCAGGCCCGACCACGGTCTCATCGGACCTTTGCCTCGAGCCTAATCTGGCCTCGGATCCGATGCCTAATCCGGATCCGATTTCTCTACAAGCCGGCCAGGCTTTGACCTCAGTTGGCCAGGACTCTAAAGCCGCGTCAAGTAGGCTCTAGAACATATTGTGTATCGGCCCGACATTTAGCCAGGCCATGGACACAGAGGATCTTTCACAAATAAACAAGATGCTGGATCGAATGCAGAACCTAGCCATCTCGTCCTCGGTCTACGACCAGATCGGATGTAAAGCCGACACCAGGGAAATTTATGTCCCACCCACCACCCACCTAGTCGCCACCGTCGAAGATTTAACCGACGTGTTGGACTACGCCTCGGAGGAAGCTACTGACATGGATGACAATGGTCAAGATGAAACACTGCCACCCATGGCCATCCCCCGTACACGCAACTGGGCCACAACAGCCACCTACGACGTATATATCGTTGATACACCCAAAGACCCCCCTAAGCGCCGCCGCCATCACAGGAAACCGAAAGGCAACGGCGCGGGCAGAAGCCAAACAAATATTACAGGGGCCACAGACGATGGCTCCACCCCAGAAAACACCGACGAGCAAGCCAATGGCAACGATGCCACGCCGGCTCCGATCAACGGCCCCACAGGGGTGTCGGACCATGAAAATTTCGAGGACCCCACAGACGGGGAAGATAACAACTACCTCCCCGAATCCGAGGACGACGTTAGTCTCGAACCCGAGGACTTCATAGTCCTGGAGGATCCGTACCAGCAAGAAAGATTCCGGCGGTGCCTCGTTGCGACCGCCCGGAGCATGAAGAAGCAGCAGCAGCTTCAAGCTGATCAAAACACCCTCAATGATAAGTGGGTAGAAGTCCTCAAGGTCGAGCAAGATCTCGAGGCTCGGTGCGAAGGGCAAACTAAAACCTACCCGTGCCGACAATTGCTGCCGGAATTCGACGATGAAGTGGCCAAGAACGTGCCATTAAAGCATGGTCGCGCCGAACTACCGGACCGCCTTCCTCAGGGGAGAGACAGACAAGCAGGAGAAGGTAGAGCCCCCCGATAAGACGTCGCCGATACGGAAAGGACCCGGTATAGTATGATGAACCATACAACCTGCGACGATGATGTCTACTACGCAACTTTTATTCTTGTAGACGTTGTTGGGCCTCCAAGTGCAGAGTTTTGTAGGACAGTAGCAAATTTCCCTCAAGTGGATGACCTAAGATTTATTAATTAGTGGGAGGCGTAGGATGAAGATGGTCTCTCTCAAACAACCCTGCAATCAAATACAAGAAATCTCTTGTGTCCCCAACACACCCAATACAATGGTAAATTGTATAGGTGCACTAGTTCGGTGAAGAGATGGTGATACAAGTGTAGTATGGATAGTAGATATGGGTTTTTGTAATCTGAAAATATAAAAACAGCAAGGTAACTAGTAACAAAAGTGAGCACAAACGGTATTGCAATGCTTGAAAACAAGGCCTAGGGTTCATACTTTCACTAGTGCAATCTCTCAACAATGCTAACATAATTGAATCATATAACAATCCCTCAACGTGCGATAAAGAATCACTACAAAGTTCCTATTAGCGGAGAACATAAGATGAAATTGTTGTAGGGTACGAAACCACCTCAAAGTTATCCTTTCCGATCGGTCTATTGAGCCATCCCTATAAGTGTCACAAACAGCCCTAGAGTTCGTACTAAAATAACACCATATGATACGCATCAACCAACTCTAATGTCACCTAGATACTCCAATGTCACCACAAGTATCCGTGAGTTGATTATTCGATATGCATCAAAACAACTTCAGATTCATAATATTCAATCCACACAAAAAACTTCAAAGAGTACCCCAAAGTTTCTTATCGGAGAAAAGATAATGAAAACGTGCAACCAACCCCTATGCCTAGATCACCCCAAGGTCACGGGAATCCGCGAGTTGATCACCAAAACATACATCAAGTGAACCAGTGAATACCCCATTGTCACCATGGGTATCCACATGCAAGACATACATCAAGTGTTCTCAAATCTGAAATATTCAATCCGACAATAACGAAACCTCAAAGGGAAAGACATAATCCATCACAAGAAGATAGAGAGGGAAGAAACACCATATGATCTAACTATATTAACAAAGCTCGTGATACATCAAGATCGTGCCAAATCAAGAACACGAGAGAGAGAGAGATCAAACACATAGCTACTAGTACATACCCTCAGCCCCGAGGGTGAACTACTCCCTCCTCGTCATGGAGACTACCGGGATGATGAAGATGGCCTCCAGTGATGATTTCCCCCTCCGGCAGGGTGCCGGAACAGGGCTTCAGATGGTATTTCTTCGATACAGAGGCTTGCGGCGGCGGTGTCGAAGTTCTAGGTTTATTTTTGGGGGTTTCTCTATTTATAGGATTTTTCAGCATTGGAATCACGCGAAAAGGAGCTACGAGGGCCCCACAAGCCAACAGCACACGACCCCCCCAGGGCGCGCCGTGTTGCCTTGTGGGCTCCTCGTGAGGCTTCTGGTCCTTGCACGAAGCTTCGGGGGTCTCTTTTGGTCCAAAAAAATCGTCAAAACGTTTCGTCCAATTCCGAGAACTTTTATTTCTGCACAAAAAACAACACCACGGTAGTTCTGCTGAAAACAGCGTCAGTCCGGGTTAGTTCTAATCAAATCATACCAAAACCATATAAAATTGTTATAAACATAGCATGAATACTTCATAAATTATAGATACGTTGGAGACGTATCAGCATCCCCAAGCTTAATTCCTGCTCGTCCTCGAGTAGGTAAATGATAAAAAAAATAATTTATGAAGTGTGAATGCAAGCATAGTGCATAAGATTGATCAATGATAATTGCAATCACTTTTCCTAGCATCATTATATATTATAAACAATAGCTCATCTCATAAAACTTCTCATGATCAAGTAGCAAGCTATTCACATGTTAAAGTATAGATCATAAACTTTCTTGAAAAACTAACAAACTATGTTCTCAGTCATCAAACAATTGCAATTCATCTTATTTTCAGGAAGGGTCTATGTAAGAGCTTTGATTTAGCAAATTCCACATACTCAACTATCATATAGTCTTCCATGATTGCTGACACTCAAAGCATATTTTTAGAACAAATCGTTTCAGTCAAACACATAGGAAGATAGGGGTTTAATGTTTTGCCTCCCAACTTATTTATCTCAGGGATAATGTCAACAATAATAACTCATGATCACCTATATTCAACTGGATATATGTGCCTAGATCTTTCCCCACCACATGATGCTTGCCAAGAGAGAAAATAAAAACGAAATAGATAAGAACACTATCGACTCTTGCATAAAAGTAAATACATAGAGTAAAAGATAGGCCCTTCACAGAGGGAAGCAGAGGTTGTCATGCGCTTTTTATTTTTGGATGTGCAAACTCTTAATGCAAAGGAACGTCACTTTATATTGCCCCTTGTGATAGCAACCTTTATTATGCAGTCTATCGCTTTTATTCTTCACCATCACAAGATCGTACAAAGCTTATTTTCCCTTACAATAAAAGTTTATACATATTTAGGAGCAATTTTTATTGCTTTGCACCGATGACAACTTATTTGAAGGATCTTATTCAATCCATAGGTAGATATGGTGGACTCTCATGGCATGAAACTAGGTTTAAGGGTTTTTGGATGCACAAATAGTATCTCTACTTAGTACCGAATTTTGGCTAGCAGAATATAGGGGGCAAGCACCACATGTTAGAGGATCCATGACAATATAACATCTATGTGAATATAAACAAACATAACCCATTATGCTGTCTTCCTTGTCCAACATCAACTACTTGATCAAGGTTGAAAATAATTAATGGGGGCTCACAATCATAGAAGATGTCCAAGATAGTATATTTATATGTGAACTTTCTCTTCCTTCAAAATTCTTTCATGAATTGTTCAAGTGACCAATGCTATGTTTGCTAACTTTCAATAAATTTTACCACTCATACTTCTTTTATGTGAAGTCACTACTCCCCATGGGACAAGCATATGAAACACATATAATTTCAACTTTATGATATTCAATTCATTCAACAATTTACTCTTGGGATATAAGTGAAGCACGAGAGTAAATGACAAACTACTCCAAAAGATATAAGTGAAGAACAAAGAGTAGTTAAGTGAATGGGTAGCTATGTGAAGACTCTCTCCAAATAAAGATTTCAGATCCAAGTATTTTATTCAAACAGCAAACAAAACAAAAATAAAAGGACACTCCAAGAATAGCACATATCATGTGAATAAGTAAAAACTTAGGCAAACCGATAGGTGTTGATGAAGAAAGGTGGGATGCCTACCGGGGCATCCCCAAGCTTAATTGCTTGAGACTTCTTGGAATGTTATCTTGGGGAGCCTTGGGCATCCCCAAGCTTGAGCTCTTGTGTCTCCTTAATTCCTCTCATATCATTGCTTCTCCTAAATCTTAAAACTTCATCCACACAAAACTCAAAAAGAACTCGTGAGATAAGTTAGTATAAATCAACTCAAAACCTTAACATTCTCTACTGTAACAAATCACTAAAATTATAATTAAACATTGCATACTAAATGCCTCTTCATATTTAATACTCCTATACACAAATAGAAACATTAAGCAAGCAAACATATGCAAACAATGCAACTATAACAGCAATCTGCCAAAACAGAACAGTCTGTAAAGGGGGAATAAAAAGTCATACTTCCCTAAATCCAAAAATTCTGAAAAATTACAACATGATAGAGAACTCATGCATGCTTACTGTGTAAAAATTTCAGATTTTTATCATGTTCTGACAATTCACAAATATTCAGCACATAACAGAAAACTTTCTGTTTTCAAACAGCAACACATAAACTTGCAAACTGAGCATGGTAAAGGCTATAATTGGCATTTTATTAAACTAAAAGATACAAAACATGATTATTGATATCAGCAAGCAAATCTCAACAAAATAAAATGGTGCTCCAAGCAAAACTCATATTATGTGACGAATAAAAATATAGCTCCAAGTGAGGTTACCGATAATGTTGTAGACGAAAGAGGGGATGCCTTCCGGGGCATCCCCAAGCTTTGACGCTTGAGTCTTCCTTTAATATTACCTTGGGGTGCCTTGGGAATCCCCAAGCTTAGGGTCTTGCCACTCCTTATTCTCCTCATATCGATATCTCACCCAAAACTTGAAAACTTCAATCACACAAAACTTAACGGAACTTGTGAGATAGGTTAGCATGATAAAAATAAATCATCCACTTAGGTACTGTCAAGACAAGATTCATAATTGTTCTCACATAATACCTACTGTATGACATCATTTACACAATTTATATTACTCAATATAAGCTATGGAAACACTAAAACAAGCAAACTATGCAATAAAAACAGAATCTGTCAAAAACAGAACAACATGTAGTGAGCGATTTAAAAACCATACTTCTGTACCTCCAAAAATTCTGAACAATTAAGACAACGTAAAAAATTTGTAAACCAATACTCTGTAAAAATTTAATAATTTTCCCATGCTCCTGTACAGAACATAAATTCCAGCACTTGACGCAAACGTTTCTGTTTTTGCACAGAATCAAATCAACAAGCATCCACACTATCCCAAAGGCTTTGCTTGGCACATTATTGAAAGAAAACATATAAAACATGATTACTACAGTAGCTTAATCAGTTGGACACACAAAAATAGTAAGGATAATTATTGGGTTGTCTCTCAACAAGCGCTTTTCTTTAATGCCTTTTAGCTAGGCATGATGATTTCAATGATGCTCGCATAAGAATAAAGAATTGAAACATAAAGAGAGCATCATGAATCATATGACAAGCAAATTTAAGCCTAACCCACTTCCTATGCATAGGGATTTTGTGAGCAAACAATTTATGGTAGCAAGAATCAACTAGCATAGGAAGGCAAAACAAGCATGACTTCAAAACTTTCAACATAAAGAGAGGAAACTTGATGTTGTTGAAATATATATAAGAATATATTCCTCTCTCATAATAATTTTCAGTAGCATAATGAAGAAATTCAACAATATAACTATCACATAAAGCATTCTTTTCATGATCCACAAGCACATAAATTTTATTACTCTCCACATAAGCAAATTTGCTCTCATCAACAATAGTGGGAGCAAATTCAACAAAATAACTATCAAGAGATACTTGATTGACATAACCAAATTGAAAATTAAAATCATGATGACAAGTTTCATAGTTATCATTATTCCTTATAGCATACATGTCATCACAATAATCATCATAGATAGCAACTTTGTTGTCATAATCAATTGAAAACTCTTCCAAAATAGTGGATTCATCAGTAAATAAAGTCATGACCTCTCCAAATCCACTTTTATCATTATTCCAATAAGATTCAACACCCTCCAAAATAGTGGGATCATTATTACATAAAGTTGACACTCTTCCAAACCCACTTTCATCATTGTAATCATCATAAATAGGAGGCATGAAATCATCATAATAAATTTGCTCATCAAAACTAGGGGGACTAAAAAGATCATCTTCATCAAACATAGCATCCCCAAGCTTGTGGCTTTGCATATCATTAGCATCATGGATATTCATAGCCAACGTACTAACAACATTGCAATCATGCTCATCATTCAAAGGACTCACATTAAGCATTTTATTAAATTCTTCTTCTACAATCTTAGCACAATTTTCGGAATCCTTATTTTCAAGAAAGACATTATAAAGATAAAGCATTTGAGGCAACCTCAATTCCATTTTTTTGTAGTTTTCTTTTATAAACCAAACTAGTGAATAAATAAGAAACAAAAAGATTCGATTGCAAGATCGAAAGATATACCTTCAAGCACTCACCTCCCCGGCAAGGGCGCCAGAAAAGAGCTTGATGTCTACTATGCAACTTTTATTCTTGTAGACGTTGTTGGGCCTCCAAGTGCAGAGTTTTTTAGGATAGTAGCAAATTTCCCTCAAGTGGATGACCTAAGGTTTATCAATCCGTGGGAGGCGTAGGATGAAGATGGTCTCTCTCAAACAACCCTGCAATCAAATACAAGAAATCTCTTGTGTCCCCAACACACCCAATACAATGGTAAATTATATAGGTGCACTAGTTCGGTGAAGAGATGGTGATACAAGTGTAGTATGGATAGTAGATATGGGTTTTTGTAATCTGAAAATATAAAAACAGCAAGGTAACTAGTAACAAAAGTGAGCACAAACGGTATTGCAATGCTTGAAAACAAGGCCTAGGGTTCATACTTTCACTAGTGCAATCTCTCAACAATGCTAACATAATTGAATCATATAACAATCCCTCAACGTGCGATAAAGAATCACTCCAAAGTTCCTATTAGCGGAGAACATAAGATGAAATTGTTGTAGGGTACGAAACCACCTCAAAGTTATCCTTTCCGATCGATCTATTGAGCCATCCCTATAAGTTTCACAAACAGCCCTAGAGTTCGTACTAAAATAACACCATATGATACGCATCAACCAACTCTAATGTCACCTAGATACTCCAATGTCACCACAAGTATCCGTGAGTTGATTATTCGATATGCATCAAAACAACTTCAGATTCATAATATTCAATCCACACAAAAAACTTCAAAGAGTACCCCAAAGTTTCTTATTGAAAGAAAAGATAATGAAAACGTGCAACCAACCCCTATGCCTAGATCATCCCAAGGTCACGGGAATCCGCGAGTTGATCACCAAAACATAGATCAAGTGAACCAATAGAATACCCCATTGTCACCACGGGTATCCACATGCAAGACATACATCAAGTGTTCTCAAATCTGAAATATTCAATCCGATAATAATGAAACCTCAAAGGGAAAGACTCAATCCATCACAAGAAGATAGGGAGGGATGAAACACCATATGATCCAACTATATTAACAAAGCTCGTGATACATCAAGATCGTGCCAAATCAAGAACACGAGAGAGAGAGATCAAACACATAGCTACTAGTACATACCCTCAGCCCCGAGGGTGAACTACTCCCGCCTCGTCATGGAGACCGCCGGGATGATGAAGATGGCCTCCGGTGATGATTTCCCCCTCCGGCAGGGTGCCGGAACATGGCTCCAGATGGTATTTTTTCGGTACAGAGGCTTGCGGCGGCGGCGACGAAGTTCTAGGTTTATTTCTGGGGGTTTCTCTATTTATAGGATTTTTCAGCGTTGGAATCACGCGAAAAGGAGCTACGAGGGCCCCACAAGGCAACAACACACGACCCCCCTGGGCACGCCATGTTGCCTTGTGGGCTCCTCGTGAGGCTTCTGGTCCTTCGACGAAGCTTCGGGGGTCTCTTTTGGTCCAAAAAAAATCATCAAAAAGTTTCGTCCAATTCCGAGAACTTTTATTTCTGCACAAAAAACAACACCACGGTAGTTCTGCTGAAAACAGCGTCAGTCCGGGTTAGTTCTAATCAAATCATACCAAAACCATATAAAATTGTTATAAACATGGCATGAATACTTCATAAATTATAGATACGTTGGAGACGTATCAGACGACAGCTAGACACAAATCCGGCCCCAGCGCGATCCATTTACGGGTCGCGAGGACATACGCCAGCCGGGCAAGCCGGCTACGATGCCTGGTTGGACAGGCACGGAAGAGCTCGGGAGCAAGCGTATGCTCGGATGCAAACCGATGTCCGATACGAGGCCCCTCGTTTCCAAGGACTCGCACATCCGATATGTTTTACTGTCAAGGTCATGGAACATCAATTCTCTGAATGGTTTAAACCCATAAATATCGAGGCGTACGACAGAACGACGGACCCGGCGGTATGGATCGAAGATTTCCTTCTGCACATCCACATGGCTCGAGGAGACGACCTCCATGCCATCAAATATCTCCCATTAAAGCTCAAAGGATCAGCAAGGCATTGGCTTAACAGCCTGCCCGAGCACTCCATTGGGAGCTGGGAGCAGCTCGAGGACGCTTTTCGAGCGAATTTCCAGGGCACATACGTCCGACCTCCGGATGCCGACGACCTTAGACACATCGTCCAGTAGCCCAACGAGTCAGCCAGGAAGTTCTGGAATCGGTTCTTAACTAAAAAGAACCAAATTGTGGATTGTCCGGATGCAGAAGCAATCGCCGCCTTCAAACATAGTATCCGAGATGAATGGCTGGCATGGCAGCTCGGACAAGACAAGCCGGGAACCATGGCCGCCCTCATCGCTTTGATGACCAGCTTCTGCGTGGGCGAGGACAGCTGGCTGGCCCTCAGCTCTCACGGCGGCGAAGCTGGCACCTCGGAGGTCCGCGATGGCAACGGCAAGCCTAGGTTCAACAAAAATAAGTGATGGCACAAAAACAGCGGCAACGATGCCGATGACGCAGCGGTGAACGCTGGATTCAGCAATGCCAAGGCTGGGCAGAAAAAGAAGCCCTTTAAAGGGAACAAGGACGGCCCAAGCGCGCTGGACAAAATCCTTGACAGGCCATGCCAAATTCACGGCACCTCGGACAAGCCAGCCAATCATACCAACCGGAACTGCTGGGTGATCAAGCAGGCCAGAAAGGTGGTGGTCGAGGGCCAGAGCAAGAGCCAGTCTCACAGCGACGACGAGGATGAACCTCGGAGGCCCAGTAATGGAGGCCAGAAGCAGTTCCCTTCTGAAGTAAAGGACATGAATATGATCTACGTCACTCACCTCCCAAAGAAGGAACGGAAGCGAGCACTGCGGGACGTCTACACCTTAGAGCCTATAGCCCCGAAGTACAATCCGTGGTCGGCTTGCCTGATCACCTTTGATATGCGCGACCATCCGACCAGCATCCGTCACGGAGGACTGGCGGCATTGGTCCACGATCCCATTATCGATGGGTTCCACTTGACCAGGGTCCCGATGGACGGCGGAAGCAGTTTGAACCTGATCTACGTCGATACGATCGATAAGATGGGGATCGACCCATCAAGGATCAAGCCCAGTAGCACCACCTTCAAGGGTGTGATACCAGGTGTTGAAGCCCAGTGCACAGGGACCATAACCTTGGAAGTAGTCTTTAGCTCGCCCGAGAACTTTTGAAGTGAGGACTTGATCTTCGACATAGTACCCTTTCGCAGTGGTTATCACACACTGCTCGGACGCACGGCCTTCGCCCGTTTCAACGCTGTCCCGCATTACGCGTATCTCAAGCTTAAAATGCCAGGACCCAACGGGGTTATTACAATCAATGGTAACACCGAATGATCCCTCCGCATGGAGGAGCAAACAACAACTTTTGCAACCGGGGTCCAGGCGGCCGGGGAGGCATCGATGGCCCTCGCCAAGTTACAGGAGAAGCGCTCTTCAAAGCGCATCCGAGGTATGCCTAACACCCCCCGTCTGCTAGGCCGCGCCCCTAAATAGGGGTACGCGCTCCACAGGCCTCCCCTACTAGCCGAAGACTACGTACCTCGGGTACACAACTTCGCACTTAAAATTCCATGGGGATTGTGGAGCATTACAGTCAAGCATACTGCTCGGCTCAACCGGACAGTAGCCGATCTCCATCCTGGTTACTATAGAGATACAATTCCTTTATACCTGCCTTAGGCGGGGGGCTTGGCTTCACTCCCGACCAACCAAACCGATGTTCGTATAGAAGTATTCGGCGTCTCGGATTTTGCATTATATGCATCGGTTTCGAAATCATGTCTTTGGTTAATAGTTGGGTTGCCCTACTCCCGTGTTTACCCCTTATGTTTCCGCTTTGTTCAGCTAAGGGCGTAAAGGGAGAACCATCGCGATTGCGCTTCCAGCTTGAATGGTTAAGCGCCTCAGTGGAGAAAGCCAAAAACTAACTGTCATGGTAGGCGTAAACTGGTTGGCAATCTGATGATTGTGTCAAACTAAAGATCGATAGCGGTCATCCGTGTTAAACGAGGGGCTCCGGTTAAACGAGCCGAAGTGATTAAATTGGATTAACCTCGGCTCAGCCGAACACCTCAAAATTCTGGGGGCTGGTCATCGGCCCCCATAGTCAAGCTCCTATGACTAAGTGAAAGCTATAAAGCTGAAATAGTCCGATTGCCTAGTTTCTATTAACAATTACGCCTTCGGGTACCGAGACGTCGGCTAAGGTTTTAGTTGTTATAGAAACACTCCTTGTATTCTGTGCAAGGGGGATGAAGCCGACGACTGGCCGCTTTCAGGTTCAAATGGTTGCACAGGAGTCAAAATAAAAAATATTGTGTGATACGTCTCCGTCGTATCTACTTTTCCAAACACTTTTGCTCATGTTTTGGACTCTAATTTGCATGATTTGAATGAAACTAACCCGGACTGACGCTATTTTCAGTAGAACTACCATGGTGTTGTTTTTTGTGCAGAAATAAAAGTTCTTGGAATTGGACAAAACTTTTTGGAGATTTTTTATGGAATAAATAAAAACTATTGGAGCCAAGACCTACTGGAGGGGGGCCACCTGCTGCTCACGAGGCACCAGGGCGCGCCACCCCCCTGGTGCGCCCTGGTGGCTTATGGGGCCCACGTGGCTCCGCTGACCCTAATCTCAGGCCTATAAATTCACAATTCCAGAGAAAAAAAATAAGAGAAGAAGTTTCATCATGTTCTATGATACGGAGCCGCCGCCACCTCCTGTTCTTCATCGGGAGGCCAGATCTGGAGTCCGTTCGGGGCTCCGGAGAGGGGGATCTTCCGCCATCATCATCATCAACCATCCCCCATCACCAATTTCATGATGCTCATCGCTGGGAGTGAGTAATTCCGTTGTAGGCTTGCTGGACGGTGATGGGTTGGATGAGATTTATCATGTAATCGAGTTAGTTTTGTTAGGGCTTGATCCCTAGTATCCACTATGTTCTGAGATTGATGTTGCTATGACTTTGCTATGCTTAATGCTTGTCACTAGGGCACGAGTGCCATGATTTCAGATCTGAACCCTTTATGTTTTCATGAATATATTTGTGTTCTTGATCCGATCTTGCAAGTTATATGCACGTGCTATGTGTTATGATCCGCATACCCCAAGGTGACAATAATTGGGATTCTTTCCGGTAATTGCCATAGTTTGAGGAGTTCATGTATTCACTGTGTGTTAATGCTTTGTTCCGGTTCTCTATTAAAAGGAGGCCTTAATATCCCTTAGTTTCCTTAAGGACCCCGCTGCCACGGGAGGGTAGGACAAAAGATGTCATGCAAGTTCTTATCGCAAGCACGTATGACTATATACGGAATACATGCCTACATTACATTGATGAATTGGAGCTAGGTCTGTGTCGCCCCAGGTTATGACTGTTACATGATGAATGTTATCCAACATAATCACCGATCCAATGCCTATGCGTTTTTCATATATTGTTCCTTGCTAAGTTACTACTGTTGCTACTACTGTCACAATTGCTACTCCTATTGCTGCTACTGTTACTGTTACTATTATTGCTATTGCTATCAAACTATCATACTACTGTGCTACTGATCACTCTGATGCAGATATTTAGTCTCCAGGTGTGGTTGAATTGACAACTCAACTGCTAATACTTGCAAAATATTCTTTGGCTCCCCTTGTGTCGAATCAATAAATTTGGGTTGAATACTCTACCCTCGAAAACTGTTTTGATCCCCTATACTTGTGGGTTATCATGACCTTTTTTCTGGCGCCATTGCCGGGGAGCATAGCTCTATTTGCCGAGTCACTTGGGATTTATATCTGTTGATTACTATGAAGAATCTGAAAGACGCTAAGACCAATATCGTTCCCTCTAAGACGAGGGGAGGTAAGGAACTGCCATCTAGCTCTGCACTTGATTCACCTTCTGTTTTGAGTAAGCTTGCAATACCACCACCTGCTATTAATTCTGATATGTCACAAGTTATTGATGATACTGCTCCTACTATGAATGATACTTATGGTGATGCTAGTACTATGCTTGATAATGTTGTGCCACTTGGTGAATTTCTTGATGAACAACTTGCTAAAGCTAAAGAAATTGAGAATGTTGAAAATGTTGAAACTCTTGATAATTATGACTCACCTATTATGCCTAGCTCTCCTACTAGAGTTGAATCACCTGATGAACATTGCTTTGATAGGGAGACGGCTAGAGCCATTCTTGCGTGTAATGATAGAGATGAAGTTATAAAATTGCTTGCTGAAATGAAAGAAAAATCTATGAGGGAGAGAATGAAATATGATCCTAAGTTTGCTACCTCTCCCATATTTGTTACTGATAAGGATTATGAATTCTCTGTCGATCCTGAGTTAATTACTTTGGTTGAATCTGATCCTTTCCATGGCTATGAAATTCAAACCGTTGTGGCACATCTTACTAAGTTAAATGATATAGCCACCCTGTTCGCTTATGAGGAAAAAATTCGCTATTACTGTATTCTTAAGTTGTTTCCTTTCTCATTAAAGGGTGATGCTAAGGAATGGTATAATACCCTTGGTCCTGGATGTGTGCGTAGTCCGCAGGATATGATTTATTACTTCTCTGAAAAATATTTTCCTGCTCATAAGAAACAAGCTGCTTTACAGGAAATATTTAACTTTGTGCAAATTAAAGAAGAGAATCTCCCTCAAGCTTGGGGGAGGCTTCTCCAATTACTTAGTGCTTTGCCTGATCATCCTCTTAAGAAGAATGAAATACTTGATATCTTTTATAATGGACTAACCGATGCTTCTAGGGACTACCTAGATAGTTGTGCTGGTTGTGTTTTCAGGGAACGAACTATTGAACAAGCTGAGGAACTATTGAATAATATATTGAAGAATGATAATGATTGGACACTTCTTGAAACACCACCTAAACCCACTCCAAAGAAGAGGGGTATTTTATTTCTCAGTCCTGAAGATATGCAAGAAGCAAAGAAATGTATGAAGGAAAAAGGTATTAAAGCTGAAGATGTTAAGAATTTGCCACCTATTGAAGAAATACATGGTCTTGACACACCGCCACAGGTAGTAGAGGTAAATTCTCTTATAAAGTTTGATGAAGGTGATATTCCCTATAACAAACCTCCTAGTCAATGCTTGTATGAATTTGATAATTATATTATTAAGCAAGATCATTTCAATGCAAATGTTATGAAACAATTGAAACGAAATGCCTACATGATTGATCGCTTGAGTGACTTGTTGTTTAGAATTGCTAATGATGTCAAAGGTGTAGGTAAACATGCATCTATGGTTCAAACTTAATTAGAACAAGTTGCTAAATCTCAAAGTGAATTGCTCAATGAAATGAACAACAATATGAATGATCATGCTGTTAGAGTAATGATTAGAGGAGGTAGAATGACTCAGGATCCACTTTATCCTGAAGGTCACCCTAAAAGAATTGAACAAGACTCTCAAAGAATTAATGTTGATGCACCTAGTCCATCTAAAAAGAAAAATGATAGGACTTTGCATACTTCTAGTGAACCTGAGGTAGAAAAACCCTTATAAGATAATAATGATGTTTCTATTTCTGATGCTGAGACACAATATGGTAATGAACGTTCACCTGATGATAATAATAATGATGATGCTCATGTGGATGCCCAACCAGATAATGATAAAGAACTTGATAATGATGTTGAAATAGAACCTGCTGTTGATCTTGATAACCCAGCTCCTAAAAATAAACGTTATGATAAAGAGACTTC
Organism: Elymus sibiricus; assembly: GCA_039707655.1. Lineage (NCBI taxonomy): Eukaryota > Viridiplantae > Streptophyta > Magnoliopsida > Poales > Poaceae > Elymus > Elymus sibiricus. The sequence continues at coordinate 126,234,859 of CM077668.1, forward strand.
GTTGCTAGAAAACATGGTAAAGAAAGAGAACCATGGGTTCAAAAACCCATGCCCTTTCCTCCTAAACCATCTAAGAATTAGGATGAGGAAGAATTTGAACGCTTTGCTGAAATGCTTAGGCCAGTCTTTTTGCGTACTCGTTTGACTGATATTTTAATGATGGCCCCTTATGCTAAATATATGAAAGACATTGTCACAAATAAAAGAAAGATACCTGAAGCTGAGATTTCTACCATGCTTGCGAATTATTCTTTTAAGGACGGAGTACCTAAGAAACTAGGAGATCCAGGAATACCAACTATACCATGCTCCATTAAAAGAAATTATGTTAAAACCACTTTGTGTGATTTAGGAGCCGGTGTTAGTGTTATGCCCTTCTCTTTATATAAAAGACTTGATTTGAATAAACTCACTCCCACTAAAATATCATTGCAAATGGCTGACAAATCAACTGTCATTCCTATCGGTGTTTGTGAAGATGTGCCTGTTGTAGTTGCAAACGTTACTATCCTAACAAACTTTGTTATACTTGATATGCCCGAGGACGACAACATGTCGATTATCCTTGGTAGACCCTTTTTGAATACTGCAGGGGTTGTTATTGATTGCAACAAAAGCAAGGTCACTTTTCATATCAATGGTAATGAACATACGGTGCACTTTCCGAAGAAACAATTTCAAGTAAATGGTATTCATGTTATTGAAAAGACTCCGACAATTACTATTGGAAGCTTTCAACTCCCTCTTCCTACTATCAAAAAGAAATATGAAACTCTTATTATTGGGGAGGTACACATCCCCGTTGAGGTAACCTAGTGTTTTACGAAAATTCTTTGGTTTCATGTCACTCGGAAATAGTTTGTTAATAAGACTTGATCAACCTTATTAATGGATTCTTTTTTAGAGGCATGTGGTCGATGAATTTAGTAAGCACAACCTTCTGTACCCACTTTATGTTTTCTATTAATTCTAGTTTAATAAAATAAAATGCCATGATTACTCTGTTTTCTGAATTATCCGTGCAATAAAAGTGGCCCAAAAATAACAGTGCTCAGAATGCAATAAAATTTTGATATGAATTTTTATATAATATTTAAGAATTTTTGGCACTAAAATCATACCAGGGGGATGCCCCACGTGCCCACGAGGCACCAGGGCGCGCCACCTCCCGGGGCACGCCCTGGTGGCTTGTGGGCTCCACAGGGACCCCCTCACTTATCCCTTCAGCCCACTTCGTCTCTTACCTCTAGCAAAAATTCCTGGTAGCTCTCTCTCTTGTGTTCTTGCTCCCAAACCTGAGATTTTCGATCTCTTTGCTCGAAGCTCCGTTTCCGAAACTGTTTTGGGAGATTGGTACTTGGTATGTGACTCCTCCATTGCTCCAATTAGTTTTTGCTCTAGTGGATTATATTTTGCATAATTAGCTACTCTTGGTGCTACTGAAAATGAGCTTGCATGTTGAATTCTTTGAGTTCCAAGAAGTTTGAATGCTTGATATAGCCTCTAGACATCCATATGAGTAGTTGCTATCAATTTTGTGAAGTTTTGTTAACATCTTTTTGTGGCCCAATTTTTTTCAGAAATTTGTACTTAGGAAACTGAACTTCTTCCGGAGGAGTTCTTCGTGGAGGAGGTCCTCTGAAGCGTCATCAAGTGAAAGCTCATCACGCCAATCATATGAGGAACCAAGAGCAAGTTCGGTGAGAGGTGCCGAGGCAAAATCTTGTCGATGGCCCTGTGAGGAGTTCATGTTGGGAACAGGGATTAAGGAGGAATTCGAGCAATACATTCAGAACACTGATCTTTCCGCCTTCGTCGCAGATAAGCCTCCGCAGCACTACAACCTCACTCATTCATTCACTCAACATTTTGCGTATAATGCTCGTAATTCTAGAGTTTCGTTTCATCTCTATAATAAATCCTATAATATGTCTCTAGAAGAATTCTGTGATGCATGCAAAATTCCATATTGGGGTTCGTTAGATGAACCATCGAAATCTGATTATGAGTTGTTTCTTAATGACCTTTGCAACGGCGAGGATAGGGGAGTTACACAGGCCAGAATAATTAGCATTCACTTTCCTGCTATTCGATATTTTGCACTTTTCAATGGTAAATGTGTTGTTGGTAAGCAAGACTGCAGTGCACTTTGCGCCCCTGATCTGAGTCTCATTCATACAGCTAAGACTGGTAGCAAGCGTTATAATCTTGGGGCTATTGTTGCACGTAGACTGCAGCGTAACGCGGGTAATGGTGATTTGTATGGAGGAATTTGTGCCTCCCGCTTAGCTGCAAGGTTAGGGGTCTCGCCCAATTTTAATGATCCCCTCTTACCTTACAAATATTTGAATTTCGAAGCTATGCGAGAACATAAGTTTCTAAAACGCGACGCACATGGATATGAGTATAATTTAGTTTTTGATAAATACCGTCCTGTGTATGTTGCTTTGCCTGCTCCTGCTCTCTTTGATTTTCAGAACAAACAGAGATATTTTCTATCAGAGAGCGAGGTGCACGAGTACAACGCGGCAGTTGAAGCTGTCCGTCGGGCTGAGGAGGCGGCTCAGAACGCCTCTACAAGCTACCACTTCGATTATTATCCAGGACAGCCATGGCAGTAGACCAAGCTAGGGAAAAGCCTAAGCTTGGGGGAGTACGTATCTCTCACCGACATTACATTCATGATCACACATTTCATTCCAGTTGTCGGTGTTCATACTTTTTCATTGTATAATCCATGTTAGTTTTATTTTCTCGCCTTCTTCTTGTGTGTTTGAATTTTTTTGAGAAAATCCAAAAACATTTCTCGTTTCTTTTCGGTTTTTCTTTCTAGCTTAATTAGTTGTAGTATTAAAAGAAAACCCAAAAAGATTTCCCGTTTCTTCTTTTGCTTGTTGGGAGCTTTCCCGCGTAAATAGTTTTTCTTGTTTTTGTTTTGTCTTCTTTAAATTGCTTCCTTCAAGAAAAAACTAAAAACTCCAAAAATATTTCAGTGTGTTTCTCTGAAATTCTTTTCTTTTGTTGAGTCATTGTAAGGAGAAGACCGCGATGAAAATGTTGAGTGGCTCTCGTATGCATTATTGTTGATCTAACAAAGAGCCCATATTACCTTGTCTTCTCCTTTGAATAAAATGTTTGTAGATTCCAGCTTAGTCCACGACACACTTGTACTATTATTATTTCCATATCATTCGATCGTGCAAGTGAAAGGCAATAATGATGATGATTTGATGAAGTGTCTGTGGCAAGGAAAAGCGGGTATGAACTCAACTTGTTTTTGTTTTTGTAAATATGTTTAACTCAGTATCCATGATTCAGCATATTATGATTAAACATGTTTATGATGACAATTAGAGATTATAGTTGCTCATGCCATGCTTAAGTAGCTAGGAGTGGATAATGATTTATCTTGGGTGTCAACATGCATTAAAATGTTCATGATGTAGTATGATGATATGGTATCCTCCTCTGAATGTTTCGAGTGGCTTGACTTGGCACATGTTCACGCATGTAGTTGATTCAAAACCAACATAGCCTCCATGATATTTATGTTCATGGTGCTTATATCCTACTCATGCTAGTATTCAATGTTGATTATCCATAATGCATGATTATGACCGTTTTCGCTCTCTAGCTGGTCGCTTCTCAACCTATTTGCTAGCCTTCGCCTGTACTAAGCGGGAATACTGCTTGTGCATCAAAACCCCTAAACCAAAGTTATTCTAGATGAGTCCACTATATCTACCTATATGCGGTATTACCCTGCTGTTCTAAGTAAATTTGTATGTGCCACCTCTAAATATTCAAATGAACATCTGTTTTGTGTGCCCGTACCGCTCATGGAGCGACAGGGGGCGGTCAGTATCTTCCATGCTAAGCAGGTTATTCTCATGATGAGTGTTTATTCACTTGTCCTTGCACGAGAGGGGCTGGTAATCGGGATGCCTAGTCCCATAATTAAAATTGCAAAATAATAAAACAAACTCCCTCGAAAAGTTGTTGGTATGGAGGGCACCCGAGGATTCGGCTAGCCATGGCTTGTGTTTGTTGGTGGAGGGGGAGTAAACTTTACTTTACCGCTTGGGAACCGCCGCTAATGTTTAGCATGGAAGATATTGAAAACTCTCGGTTGTGACGTTGACAGGAAAGGCATACCTCCCAAAATTATATTTATCTCTGATTTAAGCTTCGAGCTCTGGCACCTCTGCAAATCCATGCTTCCCTCTATGAAGGGCCTATCTATTTACTTTTATGTTATTTTACTTTTATTGTTGAGTCATCACCTTCTCAAATAAGCACCAGTCCTGAGAGCACTATTGTCATTCTCATGCATTGTGTCTAGTTAATGCTGTGTGCATCATGACTGGATCTTTTCTACCATGAATTACAATATTTAGTCGCTGCTTGAACTTTGGAGGTGCTCTACATTTATGTTTTGCGGTCTCAGAAAGGGCTAGAGAGATACCATGTTGTCATATTATATCATGATTGTTTTGACGAATCGTTGGCATTTGAGATATCTTATTATTGCTTGCTAGTTGATTATGCCATTGTTGTGAGTGAATATAATTTCTAAGAGTTATCATTTGCATGGTTAGTTATAATCTTTGCTGAAACCCTGGGTATTATTTAAGCATATATATAGATACAAGAACAAAAGAGTTCCTAAAAGTTTTTCCTTATCACTTTCAGTTTGTCAACTGAATTGCTTGAGGACAAGCAATGAGTTAAGCTTGGGGGAGTTGATACGTCTCTGTTGTATCTACTTTTCCAAACACTTTTGCTCTTGTTTTGGACTCTAATTTGCATGATTTGAATGAAACTAACCCGGACTGACGCTGTTTTCAGCAGAACTACCATGGTGTTGTTTTATTGTGCAGAAATAAAAGTTCTTGGAATTGGACGAAACTTTTTGGAGATTTTTTATGGAAAAAATAAAAAATACTGGAGCCAAGACCTACTGGAGGGGGGCCACCTGCTGCCCACGAGGCACCAGTGCGCGCCACCCCCCTGGCGCGCCCTGGTGGCTTGTGGGGCCCACGTGGCTCCGTGGACCCTAATCTCAGGCCTATAAATTCACAATTCCAGAGAAAAAAAATAAGAGAAGAAGTTTCATCACGTTCTACGATACGGAGCCGCCGCCACTTCTTGTTCTTCATCGGGAGCCAGATCTGGAGTCCGTTCGGGTTTCCGGAGAGGGGGATCTTCCGCCATCGTCATCATCAACCATCCTCCATCACCAATTTCATGATGCTCACCGCCGGGAGTGAGTAATTCCTTCATAGGCTTGCTGGACGGTGATGGGTTGGATGAGATTTATCATGTAATCGAGTTAGTTTTGTTAGGGCTTGATCCCTAGTATCCACTATGTTCTGAGATTGATGTTGCTATGACTTTGCTATGCTTAATGCTTGTCACTAGGGCCCGAGTGCCATGATTTCAGATCTGAACCCTTTATGTTTTCATGAATATATTTGTGTTCTTGATCCGATCTTGCAAGTTATATGCACCTGCTATGTGTTATGATCCGCATACCCCAAGGTGACAATAATTGGGATTCTTTCCGGTGATTGCCATAGTTTGAGGAGTTCATGTATTGACTATGTGTTAATGCTTTGTTCCGGTTCTCTATTAAAAGGAGGCCTTAATATCCCTTAGTTTCCTTAAGGACCCCGCTGCCACGGGAGGGTAGGACAAAAGATGTCATGCAAGTTCTTATCGCAAGCACGTATGACTATATACGGAATACATGCCTACATTACATTGATGAATTGGAGCTAGTTCTGTGTCTCCCTAGGTTATGACTGTTACATGATGAATGTTATCCAACATAATCACCGATCCAATGCCTACGAGTTTTTCATATATTGTTCCTTGCTAAGTTACTACTGTTGCTACTACTGTCACAATTGCTACTCTTATTGCTGCTACTGTTATTGTTACTATTATTGCTATTGCTATCAAACTATCATACTACTGTGCTACTGATCACTCCGCTGCAGATATTTAGTCTCCAGGTGTGGTTGAATTGACAACTCAACTGCTAATACCTGCAAATATTCTTTGGCTCCCCTTGTGTCGAATCAATAAATTTGGGTTGAATACTCTACCCTCGAAAACTGTTGCGATCCCCTATACTTGTGGGTTATCATTGTACAATTGGGAAATTAAGCCATTCATAGCAAAACACTTGTCTTTTTACACAAATATAAACTTCGGCATTCCGAAGTAAAAACCTAGAACATCAAGTTCTCTTTGCTGCATAGGGCCATGGTGATCCGAGCACCTTCCGCCACCTCCACCATGTACTTCTCGGGAGTACGATTCTTTCCTAAAGGAGGTCCCGAAGCCACGTCCGTCGCGTTGATGCGCGGATAGTGCGTCTTCACACAGGCATATGCACGCTGCGCGCCCTCCAGGCAGGCCGACCACTTCCTGCGCCGCACCTGGGGGCTGGCGCCTTGGAGACGGGCTATCAACCCGAAGAAGCTACTCGGCTGGCCATAGGTTGATGCAGAGGTCTTCCATGGTCGGCTTCACAACCCGGTAGAGCTCCATCAGTTGCTTCGTCTGATCATTGAGCCCCGGGGGATGCGATGGTGCCTGGAATTGGCTCCAGAAGGCCTTCTGCTCGACATGCCCCTCTAGGGCACTAAAGAAGCGGCCGGTGTCTTCTGCGCTCCTCGGCAGGTCGGCGAAGGCATTTGAGGATGCCAGATTTGGTTAAGCTGGGCGTACCTGTTATGGCCAAAAACGCATTGCAGCAAGTAAGGTTTACCGGCGGCGATCTGCTTCACTTGATGAAGCTCCTCCCGATCAGCCCTCGCATGGGTCCGGGCCTCGACAACCGCCGAGCTCAGTTTCTCCAGCTCGGCGGCCTTCTTCCCCTAGTCGGTCCGAAGGGTGTCGCGTTCTACGTACACCGTCTTCAGATCTTCTACGACCTTGACGACCCGGGCTTGGTCCTTGCCCCAAGCATCCTTCTCCTCGGCCAGCTCCTTGCTGACCTTGGCAGCCACAGCCTTATGCTGCTCGGCTTCCTGCTGAGCCTTTTTCAACTCAGCCTTGAGGGCCTCAAGCTCCTTCGCAGTAGCTGAAAGCAAACATTTTAGATCAGCACAAAGTCCATCCTTTCCCTGCTCAGTGTTTTCAAAACATGCAAAATTTATTGTTTACCTTGGGCCCAGTCGGTCTCTTTACTTAGGAGATCGAGGTCCTCCTCGGACCGCGCTAGGTTGCGGCTTATCTCCGCCAACTCTTCAGAGTTAGTAGCCAGAGATGCGTTCGAGGCCTGCACAAATTATAAATTAGTTAGCTCCGAGGTCGATGTCGATCCTCTGGTCGGCTTCGTCAAGCCAACCAGAGTCTCGGGGGCTACTGCATATTCGCTCGCAAAATTGAACTTGCAAAAAGCGACCCCTGAGCCAGTTTTTTAGAACACTAGCTAAGGGCTCGGGGGCTACTGACTATTATGCTCCTATGTGTACTTATGGTTCACACCTTTTTTCTTAGGATGTCTTCGGACAAATCTTTTTGAAAAGAAAGTCTTGTCCGTCAAGGGCTACTGGGTAGGACATGTATGTGGCTATGAAACGATGTCTTGTAAAAAGAAAAGCAAAAAAATGTATGAAATGTGTAATATACCTCAAAGTCCTTGAGGAGGCCTTTGAATGCCTCACGAATTTCGGTCTCTGCGGACCGGAAGCCGCTCAGTGCCATGCCAATTAGGGCACGGTGCTCTTCCACGATGGAGGAGCTCTTTAAAGCCTCCTCCATCTCCTCGGTCCATCCCTTGTAGACCCCTCCTGAGGCCGGAGGGGTGGGAGGAGTCACCTCGGCCCCAGCTGCCATTGAGGTGGGGATGGAGGCCTCCAGTGGCTGCTGCTACACCGGAGTCGCCTGGGCCGAGGACTCGGTCCGGCCTGGTCTGCTTTCTTCGACCAAAGGGACTCTTTCCCTTTGGTCCTCTGGGGCCAAGGTTTGGACCTCAGCCAAAGAGATCTCAATACCGGCCCCCATGTTTTCGGCATGAGGGGTCGGGTGTGATGTTGCCTCCCCCACCTCGGCATGAGTGGGAGAGGGCGCGGCGTGATCGGGGGTCCCGCTTTCCACCATGAAAGGCGGAGGGAGCCCGTCATCCGAAGCCTACTCGCCGATAAAGGCGCGCTGCGGGCTATAATTGCAAAAACAAGGCATCACGTACTAAATCATGCACAGTCTAAGGAGAATTATAGGTGTTCGGTAGGGAATACCTTCAGGGCGCCAGTTTTACCCTGCACTGGTGCGGGAGGACATCCTCTGAGGAGTCTGCAACTTGTGAGCTGCGTTGGGATTTCCTCGAAGAGGAGAGGATTATGCAGTACAGTAGAGATAAGTATTTCCCTTAGTTAAGAACTAAGGTTAACAATCCAGTAGGAGAACCACACAGTACCCCGTTAGCAGCACCTACACACACAAAAGCAAATACTTGCACCCAACACGAACAAGAGGGTTGTCAATCCCCTTGGCGGTTACTTGCAAGGATTAATTCTGATAGTAATAGATAGATAAATAAATTGGAAAACAAAATAAAGGAAATAAAATTGCAGCAAGGTATTTTTTGGATTTTATATATGATTGATAAATGACCCGGGGGCCATAGTTTTCACTAGAGGCTTCTCTCTTGAACACAAAGCATACGGTGGGTAAACAAATTACTGTTGGGCAATTGATAGAAAAGCGCATAGTTATGACAGATTCATGGCAATGATCATGTATATAGGCATCACGTTCAAGACAAGTAGACCGACTCCTGCCTGCATCTACTACTATTACTCCACCCATCGACCGCTATCCAGCATGCATCTAGGGTATTAAGTTAATGAAAACAGAGTAACACCTTAAGCAAGATGACATGATGTAGACAAAGTAAACTCAAGCAATATGAATAAACCCCGTCATTTTACCCTTAATGACAACAATACAAATACGTGTCTTGTCCCCTACTTTGTCACTGGGATAGAGCACCGCAAGATTGAACCCATTACAAAGCACCTCTCCCATTGCAAGATAAATCAATCCAGTTGGCCAAACTAAACGGATAGATCGGAGAGAAATACAAAGCTATAACAATCATGCATAAAAGAATTCAGAAAAGACTCAAATATTTCTCATGAATAATCTGATCATAAACCCACAATTCAACGGATCCCAACAAACACACCGCAAAAGAAGATTACATCGAATAGAACTCTAAGGAGATCGAGGAGAACATTGTATTGAAGATTAAAGAGAGAGAAGAAGCCATCTAGCTACTAGCTATGGACCCATAGGTCTGTGGTAAATTACTCACACATCATCGGAGGGGCAGCAAGGTTGATGTAGAAGCCCTCCATGATTAATCCCCCCTCCGGCAGGGTGCCGGAAAAGGCCTCCAGATGGGATCGCGGAAGAACAGAAGCTTGCGGCGGCGAAAAAGTTATTTCGTGGTGCTCTCTGGTATATTGGGAATATTTGAGAATTTATAGAGGCGGAATTAGGTCAAGATGTGCCACGAGGGGCCCACAAGCCTGGGGGGCGCGCCTCCCGAGCTTGACGTTCCCTCGTGACTCCTCCGGTCTTCTCCCGAACCTTCTAGGGTCTCTCTTGGTCCAGAAAAAAATAATCCAAAGTTTTTTCTTCGTTTGGACTCCGTTTGATATTGATTTTCTGAAAACGCAAAAACAAGCAGAAAAACAGCAACTGGCACTGGGCACTAGGTTAATAGGTTAGTCCCAAATAATGATATAAAATTGCATATAATTGCATATAAAACATCCAAGATTGATACTATAATAGCAGGGAACAATCAAAAATTATAGATACGTTGGAGACGTATCAAGCATCCCCAAGCTTACTTCCTGCTCGTCCTTGAGTAGGTAAATGATGAAAACAGAATTTTTGATGTGGAATGCTACCTAACATGTCTATCATGTAATCTCTTTTACGGTATGAATATTAAGAAACGAGTGATTCAAAGCAGTAGTCTATAATTTGATATAAAGACATCAATACTCAGACATACCAACAAACAATCATGCCTTTCAAAATAAAAATGCTAAAGAATGCTATCCCTACAAAATCATATAGCCCGTCATGCTTAGTCTTCCTAACACAAAGTATTAATCATGCACTACCCCGATGACAAGCTGAGCAATTGGTTCATACTTTTTAACGCGCTTCAGCTTTTTCAACCCTCACGCACACTACTGCAGGCGACCGCTAACACGACACATGAATCAGAGACCCCGCGACCAAACTATGTGCGATGCATACATTGCAAATGGTGTCGTAATAAAACCGTCGCCAATAAGACAAACTATGTGCAATGCTGGAGACATAAAAAATGATTCAGATTATAGACGCGTGTGCGATACGTGGCATACGGTTGATCCATACGAACTGTTTGCGATGAGCCAGAACAACAGAAACGGGCAGCCAGTTCAAGGTGTGTGCGATACATAGCATACAGTTCACTCGGATGAACTGTTTGTGATTACCCAACACAACAGAAATGGGCAGCCAGTTCGAGGTGTCTGTGATACACGGCATACAGTTCACTCGGATGAACTGTTTGTGATTACCCAACACAACAGAAACGGTCAAGCAGATCAAGGTGTGTGCGATATACGGCATGCGGTTCACTCGGATGAACTGTTTGCGATTACCCAACACAACAGAAACGGTTCCACTTAACAAGATGTGTGTGATACGCGGCAAACAAGTCAGTAATCAGAAATGTGTGGGAAGACCGATAACAACATAGATGATTCCCGCTAATAACCCATGTGTGTTGTGGGAAAACACTTGCTGGTAAACAATTATCAGCGATTGATGAAATCATCACCGATGGGTTCCGTAGTTTAATCCGTGTGCGATGTGATTTGCTCAGTCTGCACAACATCTACGCTCTCTATCTACAGAACAACAACATATATATTTATAAGGACATGATTGCATAACCAAATTAAACATCCAATTACATAACTGACTACACACATAACATTTGCACACACCAAAGTAAACAATTACATGCATAATAAACTAGGATAAACGATCATATCTAATCATCATCTACTTCTTCTTGTGACGCTTGCCGCTGCTGCTCTGCTGGTGGCTCGATCCCTCGTTGTCTACAGGAAGGAGGCACTCCCTCATGTCGACAATCCGCATGTGCATCTTGTAGCATGTGTACACATTCTTGGCTACAAACTTGAGGTGAGGTTCATCCAGTCTCCGCACCCAGGCACCGTGCCAGGATCCAGGATTTCTCTTGGCACCTTCCTTCATGTTTTCGTAGTAGGGGTCGATGATGGCCGCGGTGAGTTCAACCAGCTAGTCCTTCTTCGTGCTGCCCCAGACCCTGTAGTGGCCACGGATGTCGACAAGCTTTAGGCAGGCCAAGCCCGAAATCTGGAGCGCTTTTACATCGTCGACGGTGTCCACCATAGCGAACTTGTAGTCAGAGCTCTTGACAAACCTGGCGAAACGCTCGCAAGGCCTTGTGGCCAGGCAGTAGTGGTAGACGAGGCCGTGATGGCCCACGCACAACTGGGCGACGGCAACCGCCTGATCAACCCCGAGACAACCGGCGCTGTACTGGAGGTCAAAGCTGACCACTTTGTACTTGTCGTCCTTAGCAAGCAACTGCTCCATGGTGTTGATGGAGTCCTCCACCATGGTCGGGTCGATGGTGTACACCACCGAGAGGTCCTTCCCCCCCACGTGGGTGTACACATGATGCTTGCCGAACTCCATTGGAACACCACCGGATATCCTCTCTCTATGTGTCGTCATGGGTGTGCTTGTTGTGTTATGGGGCGCGATCGAAAGGTTGAAGAGACTAAGGTTATAATGGCCGTGGGAATAAATGGGGAGGCCGAATGGCCTGGAGTATCGGTGCGCGCGGATGGCAGTTGTTGCAGCGCGTAACTGCATCGTGCCGCACGTATTAACTGCATCGTGGTGACGCGCACGGACACAACCGCATGCATATGGCGCCTAAAACATGATCGTGCGCCGGCCCCAACCGCTGAAAGAGCGCGTGCGGAGGGACGCGAGCAGAGCACGCCGTGGCCGCCTCAACGTCGAGCAGAGCGCGCGAAGGGACGTGAGCATAGTGTGCCGCGGCCGGCTAAACGGCGAGCAACCACCTGCGTATAGCAGTTCTGGTCAACCGTCTGGCACGCGTGGGAGGTGAGACGGCCCATCCATCGGACACGCTGACACACCGATCAAACCTAAACGTGTTCACACCGATCAAATTACCATGCAATGAGTAATTGCAAATTTGTTCACACTGATCAAACCTAAACGTGTTCCCACTTAGCACAGGGCTATAAAAATTAGTACCCACTCAAAAATTACTGCACATTCCTCTCCTCATCACCAAAAAAATAGGTCTTTCCTCTTAAGTCATTCCTTGCGTCTGCCATGGCCGGTAGGAGGAGTTCTAGGTCGACATATAACCAAGGAGCAAAGACCAAGGCCGCAGAAGCACTAGAGAGGTCCCGCCGCAACGCGGCAGCCGTAACAGAGATGTCCTGCCGCGCCACGGGGCCCTCGAACGAGCTCTCGCGGGCAGGCGAGGGCTCTCACAAGCGCACTCGCCGCATCGGCGAACTCGACGAGCTGGCAGGGCTGAAGTCCTTAGCCAGCAACAACGACATTCTCGTTGGCCTAATTAACCAGCAGTAGCTGCTCGCCGGCTTGGAAAAGCTGCTCGAGATTAGCGATGCCTCGGTTGATAAGGCGACCGGCCTCGTCGTGAAACTCATGGGTGACAATGCGAAGCTCCACAAGGAGCTTGACAAGCGGAAGGAGGAGGCCACCGGCTGGAGGGAGCTGTATGAGAAGAGCGTTGCCTCGCGGATGACGCTGACAGCCGTCGTCCATGAACTTGGGGATGACTTGAAGAAGCTCCGCATTGAGCGCGAGCTGCAGGTGGAGGAATCCATGGCTGCTGTCAAGCAAAGTCATGAGGATGTGAAGAAGGAGCTGGAAGAACTCCTCGCCCAGCGATCCATCGAGAAGTAGAGAGCAGCGACTTCGTTCTTCCTTTTTTTTCTTCTTCTCTTTTTCCCCTGTGTCTTTCGGGCGTTGCCGCATGTGGCATTTTAAATTATCCGGGATATGTAAGACAATTATTATCCATTGCCATTGTCAATTTGTCATTGTATTATTTCATTCGCAACCTCGTAGGTACATGTATACGATTCGAAAATTGGCTAAAAGTCACGTTCTCAGCGAGGCACGAACAAAACAATGCTAGCTAGAGTTGAGCGGGGCCATGGGATCACAAGCTAACTTCTTCCGTCCAGGTGGATTAACCGCATGTTATACAGTGGCTCGACCGCCATTAATGGAGAAGTTGGGAGCGAGGCGGCCGGTGGAGGTCAAAGAGCTCGCTTCCCGGTGAGCCTGCTCGGCCGCCATTAATGGAGAAGTTGGGAGCGAGGCCGCGGGTGGAGGTCAAAGAGCTTTCTTCCCGGTGAGCCTGCGTGGCAGACAGCTCGCACGGGTCCCGTCGAGCCTGCGCGGTGGACTGCTCACACGCGTCCCGTCGAGCCGCGTGGTGGACTTCTCGCACTCGACCCGTCTAATCAAACAGCTGCACGCTCGCCACCTAGTATGGTCAAATTTTTGCACAAAATACAAAGACGACCAATAAACCAGGACCGAGGTAGTACTCTCCAATAAAAAGAGGGACGCGTGGCCGCACGTAAATGGTTAGTGGAACGCCCACGGTTCAAACAATACAACCGTTTGCGATATTAACGTGTCATCTATTTGTTCCAAAATGCCTACGTTGGCTATTAATGTGTGCGCCTTGTCTCAAATTGAACAAAGTTTTTACCACGACATATATGTGCCATATAATGACACTATGTCAAGTTTCATGAATTTTGGGTGAGTTTTGGATTTACGGGAATTTAAAAACCAAGATTCTCAATGTTTGAAGTCGAGCCAGGACGCCGAGATGTTTGTAATTCATTCCCATTTCTTGCATGGGACCTAAACATGCACCCAAGGACACATGTATGGTATTTGAAGCCATTTTGGTGCACTAGAGCATGTGCTTGTAATTCAAATTTGAATTATGGAGATTAAATGCCTAGAAAACTCAATTAATGTATAAAAAGGCCAAACGAACCCTGAATAATTCCATATTTCAGTGCGACTCTCTTGTTGGTCTACGTTGCCTGTAGAAAAAATACAAGGCGAGAAGAGGCAGCGACGATTGTCGTTTCGCCCACAAGGGTGACACGTTCCCTATCGAAACCACGAGGCTTCTTGCTAGAAGCTCCGGTTTGTAAGAGGCTTGTACCAAAACTTGCCCCAAATTGGACAAAAAATTTACCACGACATATATGTGACATGTCATGACACAATGCCAAGTTTCACGATTTTCGGGTGAGTTTTTGATTTACGGGGATTTAAAAACCGAGATTCTTAATGCTTGAGGCCGAGCCAGTACGCTGAGATGTTTGTAATTCATCCCCATTTCTTGCATGGGACATAAACATACACCCAAGGACACATGTATGGTTTTTGAAGCCATTTTGGTGCACTGAAGCATGTGGTTGTATTTCAAATTTGAATTATGTGCCTAGAAAACTCAATTAATATATGTATAAAAAGGCCAGACGAACCTTGAATAATTCAATATTTCAGCGCGAATCTCCTATTGGTCTATGTTGCCTGTAGAAGAAAAATACAAGGCGAGAAGAGGCAGCGATTGTCGTTTCGCCCACAGGGGTGACACGTTCTCTACCGGAACCACGAGGCTTCTTGCTAGAAGCTCCGGTTTTTAAGAGGCATGTACCAAAACTTGCCCCAAATTGGACAAATTTTTTACCATGGCATATATGTGCCATGTCATGACACGATACCAAGTTTCATGAATTTTGGGTGAGTTTTGGATTGACGGGGATTTAAAAACCGATATTCTCAATGTTTGAGGCCGAGCCAGTACACCGAGATGTTTGTAATTCATCCCCATTTCTTGCATGGGACCCAAACATGCACCCAAGGACACATGTATGGTTTTTGAAGCCATTTTGGTGGACTGGATCATGTGCTTGTAGTTCAAATTTGAATTATGGACATTAAATGCCTAGAAAACTCAATTAATGTATAAAAAAGGCCAAACGAACCCTGAATAATTCCATATTTCAGCACTAATCTTCTATTGGTCTATATTGCCTGTAGAAAAAAAATACAAGGCGAGAAGAGGCAGGATTGTCGTTTCGCCCACAAGGGTGACACGTTCCCTGTCGGAGGCTTCTTGCGAGAAGCTCCGGTTTGTAAGAGGTTTGTACCAAAACTTGCCCCAAATTGGTTAGTTTTTTTTACCATGGCATATATGTGCCATGTCAAGACACCATGTAAAGTTTCATGAATTTCAGGTGAGTTTTGGATTTATGGGGATTTAAAAACCAAGATTCTCAATGTTTGAGGCCGTGCCAGGACGCCGAGATGTTTGTAATTCGTCCCATGATACGTCTACATCGTATCTATAATTTTTGATTGTTTCATGCCAATATTCTACAACTTTCACATATTTTTGGCAACATTCTATATTATTTTTGGGACTAACATATTGATCCAGTGCCCAGTGCCAGTTCCTGTTTTCTGCTTGTTTTTTGTTTCACAGAAAATCCATATCAAACGAAGTCCAAATGCAATAAATTTTTATGGAGAATTATTTTGGAATCTATGTGATTTTTGGGAGGTGGAATCAACGCAAACGGAGTCCCACAGCCTCCACAAGCCACCTTGGCGCTCCACCCCCCTACCGCATGGTGGTGCCTCGTGGGCACACCGTAAGTCGGTTGGGGCTCTTCTTCGGCCGCAAGGAAGCTTATATTGAGAAAAAAATCATGTTAAAATTTCAGCTCGATTGGAGTTACGGATCTCCGGGAATTTAAGAAACGGTGAAGGGCCAGAAAACAGGAACACGAAACAGAAGAGAACAGAGAGAGAGATCCAATCTCGGAGGGGCTCCTGCCCCTCCGCCGCCATGGCGGCCATGGACCAGAGGGGAAACTCTCCTCCCATCTAGGGGGGAGGCCAAGGAAGAAGAAGAAGAAGGAGGGGGGCTCTCTCCCCCCTCTCCGGGTGGCACCGGAGCGCCGCCAGGGCAACCATCATGACGGTGATCTACATCAACAACTTCGCCGCCGTCAACACCAACTCTCTCCCCCTCTATGCAGCGGTGTAACCTCTCTTTTCTTGCTGTAATTCTCTACTTAAACATGGTTCTTAATGCTACATATTATTATCCAATGATTTGTGGCCATCCTATGATGTTTGAGTAGATTCGTTTTGTCCTATGGGTTGATTGATGATCGTGATTGGTTTGAGTTGTATGTTTTATTTTGGTGCTGTCCTATGGTGCCCTCCGTGTCACGCAAGCATGAGGGATTCCCGCTGTAGGGTTTGCAATACGTTCATAATTCTCTTATAGTGGGCGGCTAGAGTGACAGAAGCTTACACCCGAGTTAGGGGGTTGTTGCGTATGCGAGTAAAGAGGACTTGTTAGTTAATGCTATGGTTGGGTTTTACCCTAATTGTCTTTGGTAGTTGCAGATGCTTGCTAGAGTTCCAATCATAAGTGCATATGATCCAAGTACGGAAAGTATGTTAGCTCATGCCTCTCCCTCATATAAAATTGCAATAATGATTACCGGTCTAGTTATCGATTGCCTATGGACAAATCTTTCTCTTGTGTTACAAAAAGCTTTCTACTAAAAACTAACTTTTATTATCTTGCAAATTACTCCTAGTTTTATTCTCGTTAAGTACTTCTAGTCTTATCCTTACACCCGCAAAATAGTTTCATACTTGTTCTAGGTAAAGCGAACGTTAAGTGCGCGTAGAGTTGTATCGGTGGTCGATAGAACTTGAAGGGAATATTAATTCTACCTTTAGCTCCTCGTTGGGTTCGACACTCTTATTTATCAAAAAAGCTACAATTGATCCCCTATACTTGTGGGTTATCAAGACCTTTTTCTGGCGCCGTTGCCGGGGAGCAATAGCGTGGGGTTGATATTCTCGTGTGTGCTTGTTTGCTTTATCACTAAGTAGTTTTTATTTTCTGTTCCACTAAGTAGTTTTTATTTTTTGTTCTAAGTTGTTCTTTATATTTAGTTATGGATATGGAACATGAAATACCAAAAAAATTAGTTGTACTTGCTACGCATGGAGATGGGGAACCTCCTAAAACCCTCGATGCTCGTTATGTGGAAAACATTAAATACTACTTTGATAATCCTGATAAATCTCCATTCAACTTGATAATGGGATATACTTTTGATAAATGGGAATACTTTAGGGATTATCACTTGTCTCAAAAAGGGAAACTCTTATGGGATCAAATTTATTATTTGCATTGGTATGCTCGGAATTTATGCTTAAGATATGATTATACTTGTTGCTCTAAGATGAAGGCTCCACACCTTCCCTTTTCATCTAAATTTAATGATAATGAAACCTTGGCTTCTAATGCTAATGGTGTATATGATTACTATGATGTGTAACAAATAGAAGAATTTGTTGCTTTTAAGGGTGCTTATGAAATTGAATCTTTGTTTGAAAAGTATGAAAATTATGATGATGCTGTTTACCGATCTGAAAATTTTGCTATACTTAAATATTGCTATGAGAATTATGAATATAATGCCTATATTATTGAATTTATTGAGAAAGTCTCCGCTGTCCAAGAAGAGACTAATATTTTGCAGGCTCCTATGGAAGAAGAAATTGATGACACTGTGGGCTCATTAGATGAAAAAGATGATGAGGAGAGCGAAGAACAAAGGGAGGAAGAGTGGATTAGCTACCCGTGCCCACCTTCTAATGAGAGTAACTCTTCAACTCATACATTGTTTAATTTCCCTTCGTGCTTACCGAAGGATGAATGCTATGATGATTGCTATGATCCCTTGGATTCGTTTGAAATATCCCTTTTTGATGAAATTGATGCTTGCTATGCTTGTGGCCATGATGCCAATATGAATGATGCTTATGGCGATGAACTTGCTATAGTTCCTTATGTTAAACATGAAATTGTTACTATTGCGCCCACACATGATAGTAATATTATCTTTTTGAATTCTCCCAACTACACTATATCGGAGAAGTTTGTGCTTATTAAGGATTATATTGATGGGTTGCGTTTTACCGTTACACATGATGATTTTGATGAATATAATATGCATGTGCTTGCTGCTCCTAATTGCAATTATTATGAGAGAGGAACTATATCTCCACCTCTCTATGTTTCCAATACAATAAAATTGCAAGAAACTGTTTATACTATGCATTGGCCTTTACTTGATGTGCATGACTTGTTCTTTTATGACATGCCGATGCATAGGAAGAGAGTTAGACTTCGTCATTGCATGATATATGTTGCTTTGTGCTCACTACTAAATTACAAATGATTGTTAATTAAAATTGGCTTTGATATACCTTGGGATCCGGGTGGATCCATTACTTGAGCACTTTATGCCTAGCTTAATGGCTTTAAAGAAAGCGCTGCCAGGGAGACAACCCGGAAGTTTTAGAGAGTCATTTTATTTCTGTTGTGTGCTTTTAAAAAAGTTTAAAAACAAAAAAACTATAGAGGGGAACCTAAAAACTTTACAAAAGGAAAAATGAAAGTGAGAAAGATGAACACCGTTGAAGTGGGGGACGTCCTTGAACTTTGTTCATGCCCATGACAACTTTGTGAATCTTGAATTACAGAAAATTTTCAACAAAAATAATTATCCCCTTGTACAAATCCATTGTATTATAAAAATAATGTGCCAAGATTTACCGTTAGGATGTTTAAATTGCTTGTTTGGTACGTGCAGTGCAAAAAACAGAAACTTTTGCTGTAGTGCGTGAATTTACATTTTTTACTGGAACGTGCAAAAATTCTGACATTTTTACACAATACTTATATGCAAACTTTTTATTTTTTCTTAATTTTTCAGAATTTTTTGAGTTACAAAAGTATATGTAATATTTTCATCTTTACAGACTGTTCTGTTTTCACAGATTGCTGTTATAGTTTCGTTATTTGCTTATGTTTGAAATCTTGTTGAGCCCCGTTGATTTGGGAGCCATAGAATTGTGATAGCATATAGTGGGTAATGTTTGATTATAATTATACAATAATGTTACAGCAGGACATGATGGGATTTGATGTTATATGTACTAACCCCGCTAATAAAAAGTTTGGTTAAGTTTTGTGTGGATGAAGTGTTCGAAGATCGAGGAGGTATCGATATGAGAAGAATAAGGAGAGGCAAGAGTTCAAGCTTGAGATGCCCAAGGCACCCCAAGTAAATATTCAAGGAGACTCAAGCGTCTAAGCTTGGGGATGCCCCGGAAGGCATCCCATCTTTCTTCAACAAGTATCGGTATGTTTCGGTTTTTGTTTTGTTCACATGATATGCGTAAATCTTGGAGCGTCGTGTGCCTTTTATTTTTCTTTTAATAAATGCACCATGCTGGTATGAGATAGTCCTTGGTTGATTTATAGAATGCTTCATGCACTTCACTTATATCTTTTGAGTATGGCTTTATAGAATGCTTCATGTGCTTCACTTATATCATTTGAAGTTTGGATGCCTTTTTCTCTTCATATAGAAAACCGTTATTTGTAGAATGCTCTTTTGCTTCACTTATATTTATTAGTGTGGTATTTTGTATAAAGAATTAAACTCTCATGCTTCACTTATATCTATTTAGAGAGTCAACAGGAATTGGTCATTCACATGGTTAGTCATAAAATCCTACATAAAACTTGTAGATCACTGAATATGATATGTTTGATTCCTTGCAATAGTTTTGCGATATAGAGATGGTAATATGTGGGAGGTACTAGTGAATGATTGTGGTTTAGTAGGAATATTGGTGTTAAGGTTTGTGATTCCCGAAGCATGCATGTATAGTCTCTCGTTATGCTAAGAAGTTGGAGCATGATTTATTATTGATTGTCTTCCTTTGCATGGAGGTCGGGGGCGCGCGATGGTTAACTCCTACCAACCTCCCCCCTAGGGGCATGCGTAGTAGTACTTTGCTTCGAGGGCTAATAAACTTTTGCAATAAGTATGTGAGTTCTTTATGACTAATGTGAGCCCATGGATTATACGCACTCTCACCTTTCCGCAATTTGCTAGCCTCTTCGGTACCGTGCATTGCCCTTTCTCACCTCGAGAGTCGGTGCAAACTTCGCCGATGCATCCAAACCCCATGATATGATACGCTCTATAACACATAAGCCTCCTTATATCTTCCTCAAAACAGCCACCATGCCTACCTATTATGGCATTTCCATAGCCATTCTGAGATATATTGCCATGCAACTTCCATCATCATCATATACATGACTTGAGCATTCATTGTCATATTGCTTTGCATGATCATATAGTTGACATAGTATTTGTGGCTCAGCCACCGTTCATCATTATCATACATGTTATGCTAGCATCATTGCACATCCTAGTACACCGCAAGAGGCATTCATATAGAGTCATATTTTGTTCTAGTATCGAGTTGTAATTTTGAGTTGTAAGTAAATAGAAGTGTGATGATCATCATATCCATTATTAGAGCATTGTTCCAGTGAGGAAAGGATGATGGAGACCATGATTCCCCCACAAGTCGGGATGAGACTCCGGACGAAAAAAGAGAGGCCAAAAAGAGCCCATAAAAAAGGAAAAAAGACAAAAAAAAGAGAAAACAAAAAAATGAGAGAAAAAGAGAGAAGTGGCAATGTTACTATCCTTTCCACACTTGTGCTTCAAAGTAGCACCATGTTTTTCATATAGAGAGTCTCCTATGCTTTCATTTTCATACACTAGTGGGAATTTTCATTATAGAACTTGACTTGTATATTCCGATGACGGGCTTCCTCAAATGCCCGAGGTCTTCTAGGGCAAGCAAGTTGGATGCACACCCACTTAGTTTTATTTTTGAGCTTTCATCATTGCATGGCAATCCCTACTCCTCGTATTGACATCAATTGATGGGCATCTCCATAGCCCGTTGATTAGCCGCGTCGATGTGAGATTTTCTTCCTTTTTTTGTCTTCTCCATATTTACCCCTATCATCATACTCTATTCCACCCATAGTGCTATGTCCATGGCTTGCACTCATGTATTGCGTGGGGGTTGAAAAAGCTGAAGCGCGTTAAAAAGTATGAACCAATTGCTTGGCTGACACCGGGGTAGTACATGATAAATACTTTGTGTTAAGAAGATGGAGCATGACAAGGCTATATGATTTTGTAGGGATAGCGTTCTTTAGCATTTTTATTCTGAAAGGCATGATTGTTTGTTGGGATGCCTGAGTATTGATGTCTTTATATCAAATTATAGACTATTGCTTCGAATCACTCGTCTTAATATTCATGCCATGATTAAATTATATGATCAAGATTATGTTAGGTAGCATTCCACATCAAAAATTATCTTTTTTACCATTTACCTACTCGAGGACGAGCAGGAATTAAGCTTGGGGATGCTTATACGTCTCCATCGTATCTATAATTTTTTATTGTTTCATGCCAATATTCTACAACTTTCACATATTTTTGGCAACATTTTATATTATTTTTGGGACTAACATATTGATGCAGTGCCCAGTGCCAGTTCCTGTTTTCTGCTTGTTTTTTGTTTCATAGAAAATCCATATCAAACGAAGTCCAAATGCAATAAAATTTTACGGAGAATTATTTTGGAATATATGTGATTTTTGGGAGGTGGAATCAATGCAAACGGGGTCCCACAGCCTCCACAAGCCAACTTGGTGCGCCACCCCCCTACCGCGTGGTGGTGCCTCGTGGGCACACCGTAAGTCAGTTGGGGCTCTTCTTCGGCCGCAAGGAAGCTTATATCGAGAAAAAAAATTGTGTTAAAATTTCAGCCCGATCGAAGTGACGGATCTCCGGGAATTTAAGAAACGGTGAAGGGCCAGAAAACAGGAACACGAAACAGAAGAGAACAGAGAGAGAGATCCAATCTCGGAGGGGCTCTTGCCCCTCCGCCGCCATGGCGGCCATGGACCAGAGGGGAAAGTCTCCTCCCATCTAGGGGGGAGGCCAATGAAGAAGAAGAAGGAGGGGGGCTCTCTTCCCCTCTCTCCCGGTGGCGCCGGAACGCCGCCGGGGCAACCATCGTGACGACGATCTACACCAACAACTTCGCCGCCGTCAACACCAACTCTCTCCCCCTCTATGCAGCGGTGTAACCATTCTTTTCCTGCTGTAATTCTCTACTTAAACATGGTGCTTAATGCTACATATTATTATCCAATGATTTGTGGCCATCCTATGATGTTTGAGTAGATTCGTTTTGTCCTATGGGTTGATTGATGATCGTGATTGGTTTGAGTTGTATGTTTTATTTTGGTGCTGTCCTATGGTGCCCTCCGTGTCGCGCAAGCATGAGGGATTCCCACTATAGGGTTTGCAATACGTTCATAATTCTCTTATAGTGGGCGGCTAGAGTGACAGAAGCTTACACCCGAGTAAGGCGGTTGTTGCGTATGGGAGTAAAGAGGACTTGTTACTTAATGCTATGGTTGGGTTTTACCTTAATGATCTTTGGTAGTTGCGGATGCTTGCTAGAGTTCCATTCATAGGTGCATATGATCCAAGTACGGAAAGTATGTTAGCTCATGCCTCTCCCTCATATAAAATTGCAATAATGATTACCGGCCTAGTTATCGATTGCCTATGGACTAATCTTTCTCTTGTGTTACAAAAAGCTTTCTACTAAAAACTAACTTTTATTATTTTGCAAATTACTCCTAGTTTTATTCTCGTTAAGTACTTCTAGTCTTATCCTTACACCCTGCAAAATAGTTTCATCCTTGTTCTAGGTAAAGCGAACGTTAAGTGCGCATAGAGTTGTATCGGTGGTCGATAGAACTTGAAGGGAATATGAATTCTACCTTTAGCTCCTCGTTGGGTTCGACACTCTTATTTATCGAAAAAGCTACAATTGATCCCCTATACTTGTGGGTTATCATCCCCATTCCTTGCATGGGACCTAAACATGCACCCAAGGACACATATATGATGTTTCAACCCATTTTGGTGCACTGGAGCATGTATTTGTAGTTCAAATTTGAATTTTGGACATTAAATGCCTAGAAAACTCTATTATAATGTATAAAAAATGCCAAACGAACCCTGAATAATTTAAAGCAGTTCTGTTCAACCGTCTGGCACCCGTGGGTAAGCTTTGTGCGCACGCGTTGTGCTAGCTCGCGCTTCCTTCTTTCCCAAGTTTTCCATATTAATGGTGTTATATATCCAAACACGCTACTGTTTCTCGCCACTCCCCCAATCGGTTTCCCGCCACTCCCCCCAATTGGTTTCCCGCCACTCCCCCCATCGGTTTCCCGCTGCCAGTGTCAGTGGCCATAGGAGGCTAGGCGGCGACGCACCCATACCACAGTATACCATTCCAAGCATGCCAATCCGGCGAAGCGCCGCCGCCGTCGTCAACCTCCTCGACGAGGAGAACGAGCCGGATCAGACCGGAGAGCCAGAACGGCTATACGCCGCCGAGCAAGAGTGGCAGCACGCCACCAAGCGTGAGCAGTTTCATCGAGCCCCAGTGCTTGAGCGGGCCAATGTCTACAGATGTGTTCGTCACCGCCCATGGAGCGGAGTGGAGCAGGAGTGGCAAAGCGCTGCCGCACAAGAGTGGGAGAACGCCGCCACGCATCAGGTGCGGTGCACCGCACTATCTGAGCGGAGCCGTGTCAGCATCTTGTTGACTCAACCACTCGAGAGGCCATTTCTAGGGCTGGTAAGCATCCCGATTCCCCGCCAGGAATGGGCAGACGCCGTCAGCGCCATAGTTGCACCGGACGAAGTTCGCACTGCTAGAATCCGCCGCCACAACGCCAACGGGCTGGTCGATTGGCTCTTCGACCTCCTCGGTCCCCCCAGGTGCTGCCAATGACGAAGCAGAGCAAAATACTCGTCACGGCTTGGGATCGACCGTCGCTGATGAAATATTTTGGGCGGAGATCGATATTGCGGTACAGCAGTTCCGCGGACGTATCAGACGAGTGGACGAAGGCATGTACCAATTCATGCTCAGCCAAGAGTTCCCTTAGGTTTAGGCCCTGTTTGTATCGGTTTTCGCCCGGTTTTCCGCAATTAACTGGGCAACTATCTTGTTCTTAATTAATGAAAAGGCAAAGCTTTTGCTTCTTCCGGCTAGTTTTAAGTAGTAAAAAAATAATGTAAGTTTGAATGGAAGTAGTCCGGTATGTAAAGATTGCACACAATTTCTAAGAGCACAAACGTGTGTGATAGTAAGGAGTAGGTCCCACACGGTGACCATCGGTAAATGTCTTAAACATGAGGAGGCAACTCTTATCAGCAAGGGGCAGCTTCCCATCCGCTAGCCTAGTCGAATAGAACACACAAGTTAAGCGAGCTTGGGACTGGAGCAGTCTAAGGATGGTTGACCGGGTGGGAAGTTGCTATATCTCAAGCTTCATTTAAGCGCCATGATACGGTCATTACAAACATTTAGCATCTAAATGTGTCTGTAGTGACCTGTCATGTTGATTAAATAAACCTTGAGATCCTCGTTTTGAAAATTTGGAGAATGATGTTTTTTGTTATTTGTTGTTTTGAAAAATTGGAGAATGATCGAGATTGATCCGTGGGCCCGCCACGTTCTAATTTGGAGAATGATGTTTTTTGTTATTTGTTGTTTTGAAAAATCGGAGAATGATCGAGATTGATCTGTGGGCCCACCATGT
Source organism: Elymus sibiricus (assembly GCA_039707655.1). Lineage (NCBI taxonomy): Eukaryota > Viridiplantae > Streptophyta > Magnoliopsida > Poales > Poaceae > Elymus > Elymus sibiricus. The sequence goes on from CM077668.1 coordinate 126,259,664, forward strand.
TCTATCCTTTGACCCACAACGTTCGAGATCTGTGGGCCCGCACGTTCTATCCTTTGACCCACAATGTATGAGATGGGTTTGACCATGACGGGTTCCTCTTGGTATAGGTCACGACATGTCAGACCAAATTTAGTTGGGGAACATTTGTTCGATTCCCTCCCGTCGGCTCGAAGTTGATACGTAACGTGGCTTCCTCGGGGTACGGTGTTCGGTTTGTAATGCAGCTGGTGCCCCATCGAAGTTGTGCATTGGGGATTTGATCACATCACACACCACCCATATATACATATATTTGGGCCGCATGCAGGGTATAGGGTCTTCTCATCGACCCCGTCTCCCATGTGCGGTTTTCAACGACACACCTATCTGTGGGCCTGGTCTATATATATATAAATATATATATATATATATATATATATATATATATATATATATATATATCATCCCTTTGGCCGACAATGAGGGGGTTTGGCCATGAATGGATTCCTCCTGGTTCGTGTTACCGTGGGTCATGGTGAGATGTCCGAGCAAAGTTCGAGTTCATGCGTTCTTAGGATTCCCTCCCATGCGCTCGAAATGGTGGGTTGGATCGACACCCTACATACATCGTTGTCGTCCTTAATTACTACCTACCTTTCATGGGGGTTGTCCATTTCATGAGGTAGGCGCCACATCAAAATTGTACATTATTGGGTATTTAAAACACATCATCCTTCCAACATACATCAATTTGGGCCCCATGCCGGTGGTGCTTGTTTTGTGGCTCCTCTCGTGCGGTTTGCGGTGATGGTCCAATCTATGGGCCCGAGCGGTCTATTATATCCCTTTTTGACCGACAACAACAGTGGTTGTTTGGCCAAGATAGATTAACTTGGTCCGTATTATGGTAGGTCATGGTGACATGCATGCCTGTCCGACCAAAGTATGAGTACGTGCATGCGTCCCACCGACACGAAGTGGGGGTGGGGCAGGCACCTAGCTACGACCTTAACCCATCATTATAGATATCCAAGGGGGCTTTCCGGTTTGCGAGGGAGGTGCCACATCAAAGTTGTGCATTGTGTATTTAAACATCACACCCTTTATTCCTACATATATTTGGCCACTTCCAGGTGGTTGTTGTCTTCTGGCCCCTCTCACCCGATCTTCGACGACGCGCCCACCCGTGGGCCCACGCGTCAAAGTTGTGCATTGGGAATTTGAACATCACACACCACCCTTTTCATATATATATATATTTGGGCCACATGCTATTGTGGTTGTGTTCTTACCCTCTCTCGCGTTTTTTGGTTGCCAAATGGTGCTATATAAAATAGCAGATGCCTCAGATGAAAAACTGCGTGCGAACGTACGCGCAACGGACACGGGTGCACTGGCTTAACCGTGTGCGAAGCTCGTGCCCTGTAAAATCGCCACAACTTCGCAAGCGCCAGCAAGGGTGAAGGGGTAATGTGTACAGGATATTTAGGATGAATTCCACGTATGCGTCAGAAAATTAGGACGAACCGTGTGCAATAAACCAGCTAGCTAGAAATCTCAAAAAAAGCTACGCGCCTTGAGCAATGCAAAAATTGGTTGTTCCGCGGCTTTTCCTTATTATGATACACAATTATTATGTTTGGACCGTGTGCGATCTGGTTGCTCCCGCCCCGCTTCATTTCCTTTACCCAAATTTTAGTGGCCGCGGTATTTCAACCGTCGCCCTCACTCCTCCACCACCAACCTCATAGTAAAATTCCAGTAGCCGAGGCATTTGAACCGTCGCCCTCCCTCGTCCACCACCATCTCCACCCACCATTACTAAAATTTTCAGTAGCCGCGGCATATCCTCAAACACCACCCGCCCTAACCCCGTCCCCCCTCCACAGTCTACACCCCCCGGCTCGAACCCTAGCTCGCCACCGCCGCCTCCACCAATCCCTGCCGGTCTGCCCGTGCCTCCTAGCTTAGATAAGTTCAGGTTCCCCACTGATTCCCATACCCTCGCCGCCCTGAGTTTTTAGATGAGGCATGCGGTGTCCCTCCCCCCAGATCCCCATCTCCTACTCTAGAGAGTCGCAGCCTAAGCCCGACCACATATCCTGGGGAGCCCGAGGAGCGTACGGCCAAAAGGAGGTCTATCATGGCCTCTTGATAACCCACAAGTATAGGGGATCGCAACAGTTTTCGAGGGTAGAGTATTCAACCCAAATTTATTGATTTGACACAAGGGGAGCCAAAGAATATTTGCAAGTATTAGCAGTTGAGTTGTCAATTCAACCACACCTGGAAACTAAATATCTGCAGCAGAGTGATCAGTAGCACAGTAGTATGATAGTTTGGTAGCGGTAGCAATAATAGTAACGTTAGCAGCAATAGTAGTAGCAACTGTAACAGTAGTAGCAATAGTAGTAACTTAGCAAGAACAATATGTGAAAAACTCATAGGCATTGGATCGGTGATATACGTTGGATAACATTCATCATGTAACAGTCATAACCTAGGGTGACACAGAACTAGCTCCAATTCATCAATGTAATGTAGGCATGTATTCCGTATATAGTCATACGTGCTTGCGATAAGAACTTGCATGACATCTTTTGTCCTACCCTCCCATGGCAGCAGGGTCCATAAGGAAACTAAGGGATATTAAGGCCTCCTTTTAATAGAGAACCGGAACAAAGCATTAGCACTTAGTGAATACATGAACTCCTCAAACTACGGCAATCACCGGAAAGAATCCCAATTATTGTCACCTTGGGGTATGCGGATCATAACACATAGTAGGTGCATATAAATTGCAAGATCGGATCAAGAACACAAATATATTCATGAAAACATAAAGGGTTCAGATCTGGAATCATGGCACTCGGGCCCTAGTGACAAGCATTAAGCATAGCAAAGTCATAGCAACATCAATCTCAGAATATAGTGGATACTAGGGATCAAGCCCTAACAAAACTAACTCGATTACATGATAAATCTCATCCAACTCATCACCGTCCAGCAAGCCTACGAAGGAATTACTCACTCCCGGCGGTGAGCATCATGAAATTGGTGATGAAGTCTGGTTGATGATGACGATGCCGGAAGATCCCCCTCTCCGGAGCCCCAAACGGACTCCAGATCTGGCCTCCCGATGAAGAACAGGAGGTGGCGGCAGCTCCGTATCGTGAAACGCAATAAAACTTCCTCTCCTATTTTTTTCTTTGGGAAACTGAATTTATAGCATTGGAATTAGGTCAGATGGAGCCACGTGGGCCCCACGAGGTACCAGGGCACGCTGGGGGGGGGGGTGGCGCGCCCTGGTGCCTCGTGGGCACTGGGTGGCCCCTCTTCTGTTGATTCTTGCACCAATAATTTTTATATATTCCATAAAAATTCTCCAAAAAGTTTCATCCAAATCCAAGAACTTTGACTTTCTGCACAAAAACAACACCATGGCAATTCTGCTGAAAACAACGTCAGTCCGGGTTAGTTCCATTCAAATCATGCAAATTAGGTGCCAAAACAAGAGCAAAAGTGTTTGGAAAAGTAGATACGACGGAGACGTATCAACTCCCCCAAGCTTAACTCATTGCTTGTCCTCAAGCAATTCAGTTGACAAACTGAAAGCGATAAAGAAAAACTTTTACAAACTCTTTTGTTCTTGTATCTATATATATGCTTAAATAGCACCCAAGTTTTCAACAAAGATTATAACTAACCATGCAAATGATAACTCTTAGAAATTATATTCACTCATATCAATGGCATAATCAACTAGTGAGCAATAATAAGATATTTCAAATGCCAACACTTTGTCAAAACAATTATGATATAATATGACAACATGGTATCTCGCTAGCCCTTTCTGAGACCGCAAAACATAAATGCAGAGCACCTCCAAAGTTCAAGCAGCGACTAAACATTGTAATTCATGGTAGAAGAGATCCAATCATGATGCACACAACATTAACTACTCACAATGCATGAGAATGACAATAGTTCTCTCAGGACTGGTGCTTGTTTGAGAAGGTGATGACTCAACAATAAAAGTAAAATGACATAAAAGTAAATAGATAGGCCCTTCGCAGAGGGAAGCATGGATTTGCAGAGGTGCCAGAGATAGATATAATTTTGGGAGGTATGCCTTTCCTGTCAACGTCACGACCGAGAGTTTTCAATATCTTCCATGCTAAACACATGTAACACACCCAGATTAAGTCCAGTCATTAACCAGAAATAATGTGCCATGTCATCATGATCATTTCATTAAATTGCTTTAGGGAAATAATCCAACTTCAAATTCAAATTTAAAATAAAGTCAAAATTAAAAGTTATCCAAACAGTAGAACAAAAATGTTCGTAATATTGCAAAAATTCCCAAAGCTATTATAAAAACAAAACCAACATTAATTGAATTCCCAAATTGACCCTAACATCCAAAAACAGTGACCAAAACAGCCCCATTAATCCATTTTCATTTATACAAAATTCAAACAAATTCAAATGAGCTCCAAATTTATTTGTGGCAGTGCTAAATATTGCAACATAATTATGTGCAAGGCTCCACATTTTACAAAAGTCTTTTGGGTACAAATCAAAATGCAGAACAGGAGCTAAACTAGCTAACAAAAAAAGAAAATGGATAAAAGAGAAAAACCAGCACTGTGCACTCTAGCCCAACCGCTATAGGAACTGGCCCAGCCCATCTAAGGCCTTCTCCTCCCTCTGTACAGAGGAGGAGATAGAGCCATGGTGCTGTCGGCCATCCATGGCGCCTGGGACGCCGAAGCTTGACGTCTGGCGCTACAGAGCCCTTCTGGGAGTGGATAAGACCATCCCCGACGCGGTGGACAACCCTAGCGCCCCCACATCTCTCCCCTCGCTTCGCTCTCTCTCTCACAGTACACACCGCACCGCAGCCACCTTGGCCATCGCCGTCGTCGCGGCCACCGGCCTCCCCGTCACCTGAGATCTTGTCCAAGAGCCCCCTCGCCGTCAACTCCTTCGCCTACTTGCGTTGAAACAAGCCGGGCCGCACCACACGCTCGGGATCGAGCCGGTTTCTCCGCCACGGCCGCGGCATCTTGCCGTCGATCTACACCACCGCGCCACCCCGGCCATCGCAAGCACGTCCCCAGCCTTCCTCTCGGTGAGCTGCACCGATTCCCCCCTTTCCCCGCCTTCTCCGCCTCCGTGGGCCACCGTGGCCGAACTCGCTGGAGCTCGCGCTCACCGCGACCGCGCGCACCCGTGACCGTGCTCTCGCGCGCCCCTGCTAGCCACCCCACGCCCGCGCGTGCCTCGTTGCTGCCCTGCGCCGCCTACACGCACGCTCGCGCGCCCCTGCCCCACCGCCTGCAGTGCCGCCACCGCCCGCCGCTCTCTGCCTCGCCCCGGGCCATGCCCTGCTCACCCGACCGCGCCCGGCCGCGCGAGGTCGCGCCCTCACCACGCCCGTCGTCGCCTGCTGGCGCCCGTGGTCGCCGTGCTAGCCTCTGGCCACGGCCGCCCATCTGCGGGCGCGTGCGCATTCCCCCCCAGTGGCTGGCCTGTGCCACTGACCAGTGGGGCCGGCCCATTAAAAAAATGAGAAAAGAGAAAAAAAAAGAAAATTAAAAAAATATATAAAAATAAAATATGAGGCACTGACAGGTGGGCCCCATGAATAGTAGCCGTAGACCAGTCAAACTTTGACTTGGTCAACTGGCCCCACCTGTCAGCCCCTCAGGCACAATGCTGGGTACACTTCTGTGTACCCATAGCATTTTACAGTTTTATTTCGAAATTAATAATAATTCAAAAAATCCAAAAAATCATTTAAAACTTTGAAAAATCATAGAAAATAAACCGTAACTCGGATGAAAAAGTTTTCTACATGAAAGTTGATCAAAAAAACGAGATGAATCCGAATATGCCATCCACATACATGTCACTTGCCTCTAACACTGCAAACATGGAACCTTCCCCTTCGGATCGTCTGTCTGATAATTGCCCGGAATCGAGAAAATATTCCCGGATATTTTCCCGCTCCGTCTGTAACGTGTAGCACTGCGTTTGGTCACCCCTGGCACAGCTTATTGCCTTGTCATGCATCTGTGTGCATTTGTTTGCTTTATATTTATTGTTTCTTCGCCCTCTTCTCTCTGGTAGACCCGAGACCGACGTTGCTCCTGTGTACGACTACGTCGTCGACGACCCTTCTTCCTTTTCAGCAAAGCTTCCAGGCAAGCAAAACCCCCTTGATCATTTCTATATCGCTCATTCTTTCTCTCCCAAGCTTGCATTAGATTTTGCTACTGTAATTGATTGCTCCTATTCTAATGCATAGCCTGATTTTGTAACCTGCTATTGATACTTTACATGTTGTCCTAAATGCTTAGTATAGGCTGGTTAGTGATCCATCAATGGCCCCACATCCTTGTCCTTGTTGCCCCGCTTTATTACCGGTGCCCCGATCCATGTGATTGATGTTCAGAGACCGACATAGCACCGCACACCCCCTTAGTTGTACGACTCTACAGAGCTACTATCGAGTGCCGAGGGTGATACCTCCTATCTCACTCCTAATGATATCTCTGTAGCATAGCTAGTCGGTTGTGGGTTACCAAGGGTGATTCCTCTTTCACCACCTCTGGTGATGCCTCTGTCATACAACCCCTCAAGAGTGAACCCATCGAGGGTGATTCCTCCAAGTTCACCTTGATGGATACATTGAGTGGGAGTCCATCGAGGGTGATTCCTCGGATTACCCCCTTGATGAAAAGAACACACTGTTACCTTTAACTGTTGCCCCTTTTAACTATTACTGCAGGACTGAAGGGATAGGCGGTACCACCCCGGTAGAGGTGGACCTGAGTTCCCGACAGTCTCTAGGGAAGTCGGGTTGACCTGGAGGGTACCCGCGAGATAATTACGAGGCGTGGCCGGGAAGGCAGAGACCGCCCTAGAGAGGGATGGGCATGACCCTTGTTGCACTTCCTCGAGACGGGGCGACAGGAGTACTGATCGTCACCGCGAGCTCCCAACACACTAACGGATTTGGGTATTTGATCTGAGTTGGCCACTGGCCTATATGCATTACCACCACGTGGGATAATGGTTATGGGACCCTCGGCGCCATATGTATCAGCCAAAAGCTCTGTCAGACGTCTAGTTCAGCATTGTGGGCCTGTCGGGCCAGTACCATCCAAGATGAGGTGGTGCTCGTCCCGGCTCGTCGCATAACGACCCGAAGTGCAAAGGGCGATGGGCCCAAGACCCCGGAGCACTTAGGATGTAGACCGGCGGGGACCTCTCTGCTGAGCCTAGGTAGGATTATGTCGTGTCGATCTTCTGAGGCCGGGCATGACCGAGAAAAGTGTGGCCGGCCAGAGTTAATCGAGCGTGTTGGGTAACAGTAGTGCACCCCAACAGGGAAGTTATCTATTCGAGTAGCCGTCTCCATGGTAACAGGACGCTCAGTGTTGTATCCCGATCTACTACAACTTGAACTGGATACATGTTAATTAATTGTAAGCTCCGGGATTGCTTTCTCGCAGGGAATCGAGGAAGGATCTCTAAGCTTTGCTACAACATGCTTGCTGCTTTATTATATACTACTAATCTGCACTCTTCTAATGTTGTAAGACGCTGAAGATGCTAGTCTTCGATAGGCTAGGCTTTTCCCTTCTATTCTGGCATTTCTGTAGTCTAGTCCACAGATACAGCCCCTTCATTTGATACCGATGCATACTTAGCATAGTTCTGATGTAAGTCTTGCGAGTACTTTGGATGAGTACTCACGATTGCTTTGCTACCTCTTTTTCCCCATACCCGATTGCTGCGACCAGATGACGGAGCCCCGGAGCCAGCTGCCTTAGTCGACGACTACTACTACCCCTCTGGTGGAGCCTACTTCTACGTGGAGACCGACGACCAGGAGTAGTTTAGGAGGATCCCAGGCAGGAGGCTTTGCCTCTTTCGATCAGAGCCGTTGTTTGTTTTCGCCTTTTTAAGGCATCTTGTTTAACTTTGTGTCTGTACTCAGATATTTGTTGCTTCCGCTGACTATTGTGTAACTCGAGCTTATGTATTCGAGCCCTCGAGGCCCCTGGCTTGTAATATAAAGCTTGTATTATTTCATTTTTGTGTCTAGAGTTGTGTTGTGATATCTTCCCGTGAGTCCCTGGGCTTGATCGTGCGCATTTGCGTGTATGATTAGTGCACGGTCGGGCCGGGGGCGTCACAAGCTGGTATCAGAGCCAACTACCTGTAGGTAGCCCCCTTTCCAACTCCTTGGTGGAAGATGAGTCTAGCCTTTGAAAAACTGTTTTACTAACATGGCTGTGTGGCTTACGGGCCCACGTCGCCAACGGATGGTTTAGGATCTTTTATTCCTCTTCCTTACTCTGGGATTCTGATCTCTCCTCTATTCGGGTTAATTTTTTTGCTAACTGTAACATTAGGTTCTCGTGCTCACATTCACCCGGAGAGCTGGATTGTCTGCAATTACATTTTCCTTTCCATTGGTCTGTTTAACCTTTCTTGTAATCTAGCTTTTATCTTAGCAGTAGTGATTCCCTACTTATGCAAACACCTCGGTGTACCACCCTGTCGGTAACACCATGTTACTATTGTTGTTGGCATTCAGGTAACCGACGGTGGATGAGAACTTTGCCTATTGTTCCGCCTCGTCTTAATGAGCGGGAAAATTGTTCTCTTCGTCCCACGCCCTTGGTACCGACGTTGTTGCCAACATAGCTGACAAACTATCCTCTGACGTGCCTTACTATCATGGCCGTGCAAGATGTCACCGCCCTTCCTACTTTTAACCCACACTAACCACAGTTCCAAAGGATCGAAACCTGACTCTCCTATACGTCCTTGATCCCGAAGATACCCCTTACTCCACCTCTTAAATCTCGGGATGAGATTTCTTGTAGTGGGGGAGATTTGTAACACCCCCGGATTAAGTCCAGTCATTAACCAAAAATAATGTGCCATGTCATCATGATCATTTTCATTTAATTGCTTTAGGGAAATAATCCAACTTCAAATTCAAATTTAAAATAAAGTCAAAATTAAAAGTTATCCAAACAGTAGAACAAAAATGTTCGTAATATTGCAAAAATTCCCAAAGCTATTATAAAAATAAAACCAACATTAATTGAATTCCCAAATTGACCCTAACATCCAAAAACAGTGACCAAAACAGCCCCATTAATCCATTTTCATTTATACAAAATTCAAACAAATTCAAATGAGCTCCAAATTTATTCGTGGCAGTGCTAAATATTGAAACATAATTATGTGCAAGGCTCCACATTTTACAAAAGTGTTTTGGGTACAAATTAAAATGGAGAACAGGAGCTAAACTATCTAATAAAAAAAGAAAATGGATAAAAGAGAAAAACCTGCACTGTGCACTCTAGCCCAACCGCTACAGGAACTGGCCCAGCCCATCTAAGGCCTTCTCCTCCCTCTGTACAAAGGAGATAGAGCCATGGTGCTGTCAGCCATCCACGGTGCCTGGGACGCCGATGCTTGACGTCTGGCGCTACAGAGCCCGTCTGGGAGTGGATAAGACCATCCCCGACGCGGTGGACAACCCTAGCGCCCCCACATCTCTCCCCTCGCCTCGCTCTCTCTCTCTCACAGTACACACCGCGCCGCAGCCGCCATGGCCATCGCCGTCGTCGCGGCCACAGGCCTCCCCGTCGCCTGAGATCTTGTCCAAGAGCCCCCTCGCCGTCGACTCCTTCGCCTACTTGCATTGAAACGAGCCGGGCCGCACTGCACGCTCGGGATCGAGCCAGTTTCTCTGCCACGGCCATGGCATCTTGCCATCGATCTACACCACCGCGCCACCCCGGCCGTCGCAAGCACGTCCCGTCCTTCCTCTTGGTGAGCCGCACCGATTCCCCCCTTTCCCGGCCTTCTCCGCCTCCGTGGGCCACCGCGGCCGAACTCACTGCAGCTCGTGCTCACCGTGACCGCACGCACCCGTGACCGTGCTCTCGCACTCCCCTGCTAGCCAGCCCGCGCCCGCGTGTGCCTCGTTGCTGCCTGCGCCGCCCGCACGCGCGCTCGCGCGCCCCTGCCCCGCCCGCCTGCAGTGCCGTCACCGCCCGCCGCCGCTGCCCGCCGCTCTCTGCCTCGCCCCGGGCCATGCCCTGCTCGCCCGACCGCGCCCGGCCGCGCGAGGCCGCGCCCTCACCACGCCCGTGGTCGCCTGCTGGCGCCCGTGGTCGTCGTGCTAGCCTCTGGCCACGGCCGCCCATCTGCGGGCGCGCCCGCGCATTCCCCCCAAGTGGCCGGCCTGTGCCACTGACCAGTGGGGCCGGCCCATTAAAAAAATGAGAAAAGAGAAAAGAAAAAAAAAGAAAATTAAAAAAATATATATATAAAAATAAAATATGAGGCACTGACAGGTGGGCCCCATGAACAGTAGCCGTTGACCAGTCAAACTTTGACTGGGTCAACTGGCCCCACCTGTCAGCTCCTCAGGCAGAATGTTGGGTACACTTCTGTGTACCCATAGCATTTTACTATTTTATTTTGAAATTAATAATAATTCAGAAAATCCAAAAAATCATTTAAAACTTTGAAAAATCATAGAAAATAAACCGTAACTCGGATGAAATAGTTTTCTACATGAAAGTCGATCAGAAAAACGAGACGAATCCAAATATGCCATCCACATACCTGTCACTTGCCTCTAACACTGCAAACATGGAACCTTCCCCTCCGGATCGTCTGTCCGATAATTGCCCGGAATTGTGAAAATATTCCCGGATATTTTCCCGCTCCGTCTGTAACGTGTAGCACTGCGTTACGTCACCCCTGGCACAGCTTAGTGCCTTGTCATGCATTTGTGTGCATTTGTTTGCTTTATATTTATTGTTTCTTCCCCCTCTTCTCTCTGGTAGACCCGAGACCGACGCTGCTCCTGTGTACGACTATGTTGTCGACGACCCTTCTTCCTTTTCAGCAAAGCTTCCAGGCAAGCAAAACCCCCTTGATCATTTCTATATCGCCCATTCTTTCTCTCCCAAGCTTGCATTAGATTTTGCTACTGTAATTGATTGCTCCTATTCTGATGCATAGCCTGATTTTGTAACCTGCCGTTGATACTTTACCTATTGTCCTAAATGCTTAGTATAGGCTGGTTAGTGATCCATCAATGGCCCCACATCCTTGTCCTTGTTGCCCCGCTTTATTACTGGTGCCCCGATCCATGTGATTGATGTTCAGAGACTGACACAACACCGCACACCCCCTTAGTTGTACGACTCTGCAGAGCTACTATCGAGTGCCGAGGGTGATACCACCTATCTCACTCCTATTGATATCTCTGTAGCATAGCTAGTCAGTTGTGCGTTACCAAGGGTGATTTCTCTTTCACCACCTCCGGTGATGCCTCTGTCGTACAACCCCTCAAGAGTGAACCCATCGAGGGTGATTCCTCCAATTTCACCTTGATGGATACATCGAGTGGGAGTCCATTGAGAGTGATTCCTTGAATTACCCCCTTGATGACAAGAACACACTATTACCTTTAACTGTTGCCCCTTTTAACTATTACTGCGGGACTGAAGGGACAGGCGATACCACCCCGGTAGAGGTGGACCTGAGTTCCCGATAGTCTCTGGGGAAGTCGGGTTGACCTGGAGGGTACCCGCGAGATAATTACGAGGCGCGGCCGGGCAGGCAGAGACCGCCCTAGAGAGGGATGGGCCTGACCCTTGTTGCACTGCCTCGAGACGGGGCGACAGGAGTACTGATCGTCACCGCGAGCTCCCAACACACTAACGGATTTGGGTATTTGATCTGAGTTGGCCATTGGCGTATACGCACTACCACCACGCGGGATAATGGTTATGGGAGCCTCGGCGCTGTATGTATCAGCCGAAAGCTCTGTCAGACGTCCAGTTCAGCATTGTGGGCCTGTCGGGCCAGTGCCATCCAAGATGAGGTGGTGCTCATCCCGGCTCATCACATAACGACCCGGAGTGCAAAGGGCGATGGGCCGAAGACCCCGGAGCGCTTAGGATGTAGACCGGCGGGGACCTCTCTGCTGGGCCTAGGTAGGACTACGTCGTGTCGATCATCCGAGGCCGGGCATGACTGAGAAAAGTGTGTCCGGCCAGAGTTAATCGAGCGTGTTGGGTAACAGTAGTGCACCCCTGCAGGGAAGTTATCTATTCGAATAGCCGTGTCCACGGTAACAGGACGCTCAGTGTTGTATCCCGATCTACTACAACTTGAACTGGATACATGTTAATTAATTGTAAGCTCCGGGATTGCTTTCTCGCAGGGAGTCGAGGAAGGATCTCTAAGCTTTGCTACAACATGCTTGCTGCTTTATTATATAGTACTAATCTACACTCTTCTAATGCCGTAAGACGCTGAAGATGCTAGTCTTCGATAGGCTAGGCTTTCCCCTTCTATTCGGGCATTTCTGCAGTCTTGTCCACAGATACAGCCCCTTCATTTGATACCGATGCATACTTAGCATAGTTCTGATGTAAGTCTTGCGAGTACTTTGGATGAGTACTCACGGTTGCTTTACTACCTCTTTTTCCCCATACCCGATTGCTGCGACCAGATGACGGAGCCCCAGAGCCAGCTGCCCCAGTCGACGACTACTACTACTACCCCTCCGATGGAGCCTACTTCTACGTGGAGACCGACGACCAGGAGTAGTTTAGGAGGCTCCCAGGCAGGAGGCCTTGCCTCTTTCGATCAGAGCCGTTGTTTGTTTTCGCCTTTTTAAGGCATCTTGTTTAACTTTGTGTCTGTACTCAGATATTTGTTGCTTCCGCTGACTCTTGTGTAACTCGAGCTTATGTATTCGAGCCCTCGAGGCCCCTGGCTTGAAATATAAAGCTTGTATTATTTCATTTTTGTGTCTAGAGTTGTGTTGTGATATCTTCCTGTGAGTCCCTGGGCTTGATCGTGCGCATTTGCGTGTATGATTAGTGCACGGTCGGGCCGGGGGCATCACAACACATTAGCGGCGGTTCCCAAGCGGTAAAGTAAAGTTTACTCCCCCTCCACCAACAATCACAAGCCATTGCTAGCCGAATCCTTGGGTGCCCTCCATACCAACAACTTTCCGGGGGAGTTTGTTTTATTATTTTGCAATTTTAATAGTGGGACTGGGCATCCCGATTACCAGCCCCTCTCATGCAAGGACAAGTGAATAAACACTCATCATGAGAATAACCCGCTTAGCATGGAAGATACTGACCGCCCCCTGTCGCTCCATGAGCGGTACGGGCACACAAAACAGATGTTCATTTGAATATTTAGAGGTGGCACATGCAAATTTACTTAGAACGACAGAGTAATACCGCATATAGGTAGATATAGTGGACTCATCTGGAATAACTTTGGTTTAAGGATTTTGATGCACAAGCAGCATTCCCGCTTAGTACAGGTGAAGGCTAGCAAATAGGTTGAGAAGCGACCAGCTAGAGAGCGAAAACGGTCATAATCATGCATTATGAATAATCAACATTGAATACTAGCATGAGTAGGATATAAACACCATGAATATAAATATCGTGAAGGCTATGTTGGTTTTGAATCAACTACATGTGTGAACATGTGCCAAGTCAAGCCACTTGAAACATTCAGAGGAGGATACCATATCATCATACTACATCACAATCATTTTAATGCATGTTGACACTCAAGATAAATCATTATCCACTCCTAGCTACTTAAGCATGGCATGAGCAACTATAATCTCTAATTGTCATCATAAACATGTTTAATCATAACATGCTGAATCATGGATACTGAGTTAAACATATTTACAAAAACAAAGAACAAGTTGAGTTCATACCCGCTTTTCCTTGCCACAGTCACTTCATCAAATCATCGTCATTATTGCCTTTCACTTACATGACTGAATGATATGAAAATGAAAATAATGCAAGTGTGCCGTGGACTAAGCTGGAATCTGCAAGCATTTTATTCAAAGGAGAAGACAAGGTAAAATGGGCTCTTTGTTAGGTCAACAATAATGCATATGAGAGCCACTCAACATTTTCATCGTGGTCTTCTCTTTACAATGACTCAACAAAAGAAAAGAATTTCAGAGAAACACACTGAAATATTTTTGGAGTTTTTAGTTTTTCTGAAGAAAGCAAATTAAAGAAGAAAAACGAAAACGAGAAAAGAAAACTATTTACATGGGAGAACTCCCAACAAGCAAAAGAAGAAATGGGAAATCTTTTTGGGTTTTCTTTTACTACTACGAAACTACAACTAATTAAACTAGAATGAAAAACCGAAAAGAAGCGAGAAATGTTTTTGGATTTTCTCAAAGTTTTTCAAACACACAAGAAGAAAGTGAGAAAAATAAAATTAACATGGATTATACAATGAAAAAGTATGAATACCGACAACTGGAATGAATGTGTGAACATGAATGTAATGTCGGTGAGAAATACGTACTCCCCCAAGCTTAGGCTTTTGCCTAGCTTGGTCATCGCCATCCCTGGTCTGGGTAATAATCGAAGTGGTAGCTCATAGAGGCGTTCTGAGCCACCTCCTCATCCAGACGGGCAGCCTCGACCGCCGCCTTGTACTCGTGGACCTCGCTCTCCAATAGATAGTATCTCTGTCTGCTCTGAAAATCAAAGAGGGCAGGAGCAGGCAAAACAACATACACAGATCGAGATTTATTAAAAACTAGGTTATATTCATATCCCTGTGCATTGCATTTCAAAAACTTGTGTTCTCGCATTGCTTCGAAGTTTAAATATTTGTAAGGCAAGAGGGGATCATCAGACTTGGGCGAGACCCCTAACCTTGCAGCTATGCGGGAGGCATAAACTCCTCCATACAAATCACCATTACCCACGTTACGCTGCAGCCTACGTGCGACAATAGCCCCAAGATTATAATACTTGCTGCCGGTCACAGCTGTATGAATGAGACTAAGATCAGGGGCACAAAGCATACTGCAGTCTTGCTTACCAACAATGCATTTACCATTAAAGAGTGCAAAATACCGAACAGCAGGAAAGTGGATACTAACTATTCTGGCCTGTGTGACTCCCCTATCCTCACCATTGCAAAGGCTATTAAGAAATGGCTCATAATCAGATTTTTGTGGTTCATCTAACGAGCCCCAATATGGAATTTTGCATGCATCACAGAATTCTTCTAGAGACATTCTATAGGATCTATCATAAAGGTGAAATAAAACTCTAGAAGTGCGCAGATGATACTCAAAGTGTTGAGTGAATGAATGAGTGAGGTAGTAGTGCTGTGGTGGCTTATCTGCGATGAAGGCGAAGAGCTCGGCGTTGTGAATATATTGGTCAAATTCTTCCTTGATGCCCACACCTAGCATGAACTCGTTGCACGGCCATCTACATGATTTTGCTTCGGCACCTCGCACCGAACTTGCCCTTGGTTCAACGTAAGATTGGCCTGTGGGGTCTTCGCTAGATGATGCCTCGGTGGACCTCCTCCTCGAAGAACTCCTCCGGAAGATGTTCATTTTCCTAAGAACAATTTTCTGAAAATTTTTGGGTCACAAAATGATATCAATAAAACTTCACAAGATTGATAGCAACTACTCATATGGATGTCTAGAGGCTATATCAAGCATTCAAACTACTTGGAACTCAAAGAATTCAACATGCAAGCTCATTTTCAGTAGCACCAAGAACAGCTAATTATGCAAAATATAATCCACTAGAGCAAAAACTAATTGGAGCAATGGAGGAGTTACATACCAAGGAGCAATCTCCCAAAATAGTTTCAGAAACGGAGCTCCGAGCAAAGAGATAAAAAATTTCAGGTTTGTAAGCAAGAACACGAGAGAGAGAGCTACCAGGAATTTTTGCTAGAGGTAAGAGACGAAGTGAGCTAAAGGGATAAGTGAGGGGGTCCCTGTGGGGCCCACGAGGTACCTGGACGCGCCAGGGGGGTGGCGCGCCCTGGTGCCTCGTGGGCACCTGGGGCACCCCCCTGGTATGTGTCCAGTGCCAAAAATTCTTAAATATTATATAAAAATCATGTCAAAATTTTATTACATTCTGAGCACTTTCATTTCTGGACATTTTTTATTGCACGGATAATTCAGAAAACAGGATAATCATGGCATTTTATTGCATTTAAATAAAAATAACAGAAAATAAAAAGTGGGTACAAAAAGTTGTGCTTACTAAATTCATCGACCACATGCCCCTCAAAAAGAATCCATTAATAAGGTTGATCAGGTCTTACTAACAAACCATTTCCGAGTGACATGAAACCGAAGAACTTTCGTATAACACTGAGTTACCTCAACGGGGATATGCATCTCCCCAATAATAAGAGTTTCATATTTATTTTTAACAGTAGGAAGAGGGATTTGGAAACTTCCAATAGTAATTGTCGGAGTCTTTTCAATAATAAGAATACCATTTACTTGAAATTGTTTCTTCGAAAAGTGCACCGTATGCTCATTACCATTGATATGAAAAGTGACCTTGCTTTTGTTGCAATCAATAACAGCCCTGCAGTATTCAAGAAGGGTTTACCAAGGATAATCGACATGTTGTCATCCTCAGGCATATCAAGTATAACAAAGTCTGTTAGGATAGTAACATTTGCAACTACAACGGGCACATCCTCACAAACACCGATAGGTATGGCCGTTGATTTGTCAGCCATTTACAATAATATTTCAGTGGGAGTGAGTCTATTCAAATCAAGTCTTTTGTATAAAGAGAAAGGCATAACACTAACACCGGCTCCTAAATCACACAAAGCAGTTTTGACATAATTTCTCTTAATGGAGCATGGTATAGTTGGTATTCCTGGATCTCCTAGTTTCTTAGGTACTCCATCCTTAAAAGAATAATTTGCAAGCATGGTGGAAATTTCAGCTTCGGGTATTTTTCTTTTATTTGTGACAATGTCTTTCATGTATTTAGCATAGGGAGGCATCTTTATAATATCAGTCAAACGAGTACGCAAAAAGACTGGCCTAAGCATTTCAGCGAAGTGTTCAAATTCTTCCTCATATTTTTTCTTAGATGGTTTAGGAGGAAAGGGCATGGGTTTTTAAACCCATGGTTCTCTTTCTTTACCATGTTTTCTAGCAATGAAGTCTTTTTTATCATAACATTTATTTTTAGACGGTGGGTTATCAAGATCAACAACAGATTCTATTTCAACATCATTACCAGGTTCTTTTTCATTATCTGGTTGGGTATCCACGTGAGCATCATCATTATTATTATCATCAGGTGGTTGCCCATTACCAGATTGTGTTTTAGCATCTGAGATAGAAACATCGTTACTATCCTCCAAGGGTTTTTCTACCTCGGGTTCACTAGAAGTATGCAAAGTCCTATCATTTTTATTTTTATTTTTCTTTTTCTTTTTAGATGGACTAGGTGCATCAGCATTAATTCTTTGAGAGTCTTGTTCAATTCTTTTTGGGTGACGTTCAGGATAAAGTGGCTCCTGAGTCATTCTACCTCCTCTAGTCATTACTCTAACAGCAAGATCATTCATATTGTTATTCATTTCATTGAGCAATTCACTTTGAGATTTAGCAACTTGTTCTAATTGAGTTTGTACCATAGATGCATGTTTACTCACACCTTTAACATCATTAGCAATTCTAAATAACAAGTCACTCAAGCGATCAATCATGTAGGCATTTTGTTTCAGTTGTTTCATAACATTTGCATTGAAATGATCTTGCTTAATAATATAATTGTCAAATTCATACAAGCATTGACTAGGAGGTTTGTTATAGGGAATATCACCTTCATCAAATTTTATAAGAGAATTTACCTCTACTACCTGTGGCGGTGTGTCAAGACCATGTATTTCTTCAATAGGTGGTAGATTCTTAACATCTTCAGCTTTAATACCCTTTTCCTTCATGCATTTCTTTGCTTCTTGCATATCTTCAGGACTGAGATATAAAATACCCCTCTTCTTCAGAGTAGGTTTAGGCGGTGGTTCAGGAAGTGTCCAATCATTATCATTCTTCAATATATTATTCAATAATTCCTCAGCTTGTTCAATAGTCCTTTCCCTGAAAACACAACTCGCACAACTATCTAGGTACTCCCTAGAAGCATCGGTTAGTCCATTATAGAAGATATCAAGTATTTCATTTTTCTTAAGAGGATGATCAGGCAAAGCATTAAGTAATTGGAGAAGCCTCCCCCAAGCTTGAGGGAGATTCTCTTCTTCAATTTGCACAAAGTTAAATATTTCCTGTAAGGCAACTTGTTTCTTATGAGCTGGAAAATATTTTTCAGAGAAGTAATAAATCATAGCCTGGGAACTACGCACACATCCAGGAGCAAGATTATTATACCATTCTTTAGCATCACCCTTTAATGAGAAAGGAAATAATTTAATAATATAGTAATAGCGAATTTTTTCCTCATGAGCAAATAGGGTGGCTATATCATTTAATTTAGTAAGATGTGCCACAACGGTTTCAGTTTCATAGCCATGGAAAGGATCAGATTCAACCAAGGTAATTAACCCAGGATCAACAGAGAATTCATAATACTTATCAGTAATAAATATGGGAGAGGTAGCAAACTTAGGATCACATTTCATTTTCTCCCGCATAGATTTTTCTTTCATTTCAGCAACCAGTTTTATAACTTCATGTCTATCATTACAACCAAGAATGGCTCTGGCTGTCTCCCTATCAAAGCAATGTTCATCAGGTGTTTCAACTCTAGTAGGAGAGCTAGGCATAATAAGTGAATCATAATTCTCAAGAGATTCAACATTTTCAATTTTTTAGCTTTAGCAATTTGTTCAGTAAGAAATTCACCAAGTGGCACAACATTATCAAGCATAGTACTAGCATCATCATGAGTATCATTCATAGCAGAAGTGGTATCATCAATAACTTGCAGCATATCAGAATTAATAGCATGTTGTGGTGTTGCAAGTTTACTCAAAACAGAAGGTGAATCAAGTGCAGAGCTAGATGGCAGTTCCTTACCTCCCCTCGTTTTAGAGGGAACGATGTTGGTCTTAGCGTCTTTCAGATTCTTCATAGTGATCAACAGATATAAATCCCAAGTTACTCAGCAAATAAAGCTATGCTCCCCGGCAACGGCGCCAGAAAAAGGTCTTGATAACCCACAAGTATAGGGGATCGCAACAATTTTCGAGGGTAGAGTATTCAACCCAAATTTATTGATTCGACACAAGGGGAGCCAAAGAATATTTGCAAGTATTAGCAGTTGAGTTGTCAATTCAATCACACCTGGAAACTAAATATCTGCAGCAGAGTGATCAGTAGCACAGTAGTATGATAGTTTGGTAGTGGTAGCAATAATAGTAACGGTAGCAGTAATAGTAGCAGCAATAGTAGTAGCAATTGTAACAGTAGTAGCAACAGTAGTAACTTAGCAAGAACAATATGTGAAAAACACGTAGGCATTGGATCGGTGAGATACGTTGGATAACATTCATCATGTAACAGTCATAACCTAGGGCGAGACAGAACTAGCTCCAATTCATCAATGTAATGTAGGCATGTATTCCGTATATAGTCATATGTGCTTGCGATAAGAACTTGCATGACATCTTTTGTCCTACCCTCCCATGGCAGCGAAGTCCATAAGGAAACTAAGGGATATTAAGGCCTCCTTTTAATAGAGAACCGAAACAAATCATTAGCACTTAGTGAATACATGAACTCCTCAAACTACGGCAATCACCGGAAAGAATCCCAATTATTGTCACCTTGGGGTATGTGGATCATAACACGTAGCAGGTGCATATAACTTGCAAGATCGGATCAAGAACACAAATATATTCATGAAAACATAAAGGGTTCAGATCTGGAATCATGGCACTCGGGCCCTAGTGACAAGCATTAAGCATAGCAAAGTCGTAGCAACATCAATCTCAGAATATAGTGGATACTAGGGATCAAGCCCTAACAAAACTAACTCGATTACATGATAAATCTCATCCAACTCATCACTGTCCAGCAAGCCTATGAAGGAATTACTCACTCCCGGCGGTGAGCATCACGAAATTGGTGATGAAGGATGGTTGATGATGACGATGCCGGAAGATCCCCCCTCTCCGGAGCCCCAAACGGACTCTAGATCCGGCCTCCCGATGAAGAACAGGAGGTGGCGGCGGCTCCGTATCGTGAAACGCAATAAAACTTCCTCTCCTATTTTTTTCTTCGGGAAACTGAATTTATAGCGTTGGAATTAGGTCAGACGGAGCCACGTGGGCCCCACGAGGTACCAGGGCGCGCCTGGGGGGGGTGGCGCACCCTGGTGCCTCGTGGGCACTGGGTGGCCCCCCTTCTGTTGATTCTTGCGCCAATAATTTTTAATTATTTCCATAAAAATTCTCCAAAAAGTTTCATCCAAATCCAAGAACTTTGACTTTCTGCACAAAAACAACACCATGGCAATTCTGCTGAAAACAGCGTCAGTTCGGGTTAGTTCCATTCAAATCATGCAAATTAGGGGCCAAAACAAGAGCAAAAGTGTTTGGAAAAGTAGATACGATGGAGACGTATCACCTCTCCGCCGGACAATGTCGGGGTGGCCGCCGTTCATGCCAAACTATCGATCCCGGAGGAACACCTCTCCGCGGAAGCCGGCGAGGACGTTGACTACGTCGCCATGGCGAAGGCTTCACGTCAACGGGCTCACGTATTACTGAATCTCAGGACAGCCGGCTATGACATCAAGCTCGTCGACAGCGAAGGCTTCACGCGGGCCATGTCACAGGTTAAGTGGTCCATCCCCAACGCCTCTGGTTCAACCACCGTCGATCTCTTCGAAGGCCCCACCACTGATCTCCTCCACCTCGCAGTCAAGGATTTGCGATCCTTGTACGCCATCGAGCCCATTATGTCATTTATGAAGGACACGTTCTATGGCAGTGGCTTGGGATCCTCAGCTGCCAAGTCAGATCTCATCGACCACGACCACGCGAAGGGCACCCACTACGGCTCTTCCAAGGTGAGACAGCCCATCTACGACATCAGGGATCGCACCCTGGGTCTGTGCTCTTCCAAGTGGAAGGATCCCATCCATGACAAGTGAGGCAATATCCTATAAGCAAATCTTACTTTTTCTAGGTAGCCAACTCGTACCCATTGTTGTAGTAGCTTTTGCCATGCGATGTTTTAACTGTGCCGTGTTTAATTATTTCAGTTATGCAAAAATGTAATGTTCAATAGGGCTATCTGATGTTTAAGTATGAATTGTCCACTTCAGTTTCATGAATGGCTATATTTGGTTGTTTATAGTGAGTAGATGCCTTGTTTATCTGTATTTGGTTGTTAGGTTGGTTGCAGTGAGCATTTGCCCAGTTTTCAAGAAGATGCCCTGTTTATCTGTATTTGGTTGTTAGGTTGGTTGCAGTGAGCATTTGTCCAGTTTTCAAGCAGATGCCTTGTTTATCTGTATTTGCTTGTTAGCTAGGTTGGTTGCAGTGATCCTTTGTCCAGTTTTCAAGTAGGTGCCTTGTTTATCTGTATTTGCTTGTTAGGTTGGTTGCAGTAAGCCTCTTTCCAGTTTTCAATGGCTATATTAGGTTGTTATAGTGAGCATATATGCCTTGCTTATTTCAGTTATTCACAATGTGATGTTCATTATGTGCAAGTATGAACTGTGCAGTTCGATTTCATCAATACTAGTTTGAATGGCTATATTTGGTTCATGTTATGCCTGGTGAAGTTAACACATGCCCTTTATTTCAGTTTTACACATTTATGCAGTGTGATGTTTAAGCATGAGCTATGTTCTATTCATTTTCAATAGTACCAGTTTGAATTACAATATTTGGTCCCTGTTAAGCCTGTTGTACTTAACATTCCCTTCCATTTTTTAAGTGCTTTAACATCATGCTGAAACCAACACATTCAAGTTGTTGTTTTGAGATGTTGTTGTTTACCATGGCTATATTTGGTTGATGTTAAGCCTGTAGTACTTATCACGCCTTTCCATGTACTTACGCAGGACAACAACGGGAGTGGCCAGCATTTTCCAC
The DNA here is from genome assembly GCA_039707655.1 of Elymus sibiricus. Lineage (NCBI taxonomy): Eukaryota > Viridiplantae > Streptophyta > Magnoliopsida > Poales > Poaceae > Elymus > Elymus sibiricus. The sequence continues at coordinate 126,281,636 of CM077668.1, forward strand.
CGAGGTTAGTTTCATCCCTCGGCTTATACTGCCTCCATTCCATAATGTAGTGCATACAAATCCACGGCTGGACACTTTTTAGCTTCTAATATTGACTTGTTGCTTGTAGGTACATATGTCCTAGGCAAAGATCCATGCCTCGACCCTTTTTGCGTATGGGGCAATGAGATATTCATGAAACAACATCAAGTGAGGAAATTGATAAGAATTATTAGCAAAAAGATACGACCGATGGCAATTAAATTATTTGTCTACGCTCTATCCAACACAACAGTGAGCTGTAGGATGGTAACTACGAACTCTGTAGCCTTCTCTTTTTACTACCCATAATGAGTTGTTAGACAACAATGTCTGAATCTTTTTTGTTTGCAGTGGTTCCCAAAGCAGTTTACTCAAGATTACCTCGCAAAGTACTTGATTGGTGGACATGCAATGAAGGTTAAAGTATTTCATCGAGACTACAATGAGCATCGAGAAGTCCTAATGAAGACAGTGAAGGATGGGCGGGCGACCATCACAAGGGGTTGGCCTAGAGTCGTGCGCGCATTAGGCATGGAGGAGGGCACAATATGGCCATTCCACTTCATCTTCTCCAACAACCAGAATGTCTTCCACCTCTCTCTTTATAGTCTTTAGTACAACTGTGGTTCATCATTCTTTCCTTGCTGCTTCTCTAGTTCTTCAGCATATGTAGCCGTGCATCGAATTATTCATTCGTCCTTGAACTTGTATTTGTAATAAACATGGTTCGATATGAAATAAGTGATTGCCTACTTTCATATTGAAAATTTGTTTCAATTTAAAATTCTATGAATTTTAAATGCAGGGATTAAATTAGGGATATAATATGATCTGCATGCCATGACACTGCACACAGTTTGTGAAAGCAAAACGTCTGTGATAAACATCAAGATCAGACACGTTTCTCAGATCAGTACGTGTGCGATGAAACTCTACCGCACACACGATCAGGCAAGAAAAAACATGTGAGATTAACAACAACAACGCACACAGTTCCTTCTTAATAAATGTTTGTGAAAGTCACCTTATCACACACGCTAGGAAATTATGAACTGTTTATGATGTCGTGTGCATCATAAACGTTTGCTCATAGAAGAACGCGTGCGATAGGCCTTCATCCGACACGGGTAATACAGATGAATCATTTGGGACATTTCATACATCTCAAACATTTATGTACATACAAATGTGTGGGATATTCAAGCTTCGCATACGGTGTACAATTGTGAACTGTTTGTGATGGGGTGTGCATCGCAAACGTTGCAGCATAGAATACCGAGTGCGATGGTAATGTGAGCACAAACGAGTAGCAAGGACGGAGCGTTTGGGAAAGATGCGGGCATCGCATACGCTTAGTTCTATGAAATGTATGCTTGCGTGCTCCCTATCGCCGACAGTTTCTGGGTCGTGTGGGAAGACCCCCCCTATCGCACACACATGCAAGGCGACGGTTTAAAACTCCGTCGCGGAAAGGGGGTAAAAACCGTTTGTATAGCAGGTCGCTGCACCAGTGACAATACATGAGCGCGAGCCATGGACATAGCACTATGGGTGGAATAGAATGTGATGATAGAGATTAATAAGGGGAAGTCAAAAAGGAAGACAGTCTCGCATCGACGTGACTAATCAATGGGCTATGGAGATTCCCATCAATTGATATCAATGCGAGGAGTAGGGATTGCCATGCAATGGATGCACTAAGAGCTATAAGTGTATGAAAGCTCAAACTGAAACTAAGTGGGTGTGCATCCAACTTGCTTGCTCATGAATACCTCGGGCATTTGAGGAAGCCCATCATCGGAATATATAAGCCAAGTTCTATAATGAAAAATTCCCACTAGTATATGAAAGTGACAACTCAGGAGACTCTCTATATGAAAAACATGGTGCTACTCTGAAGCAGAAGTGTGGAAAAGGATAGTAACATTGCCCCTTCTCTCCTTTTCTCTCTCTCTCTCTCTCTCTCTCTCTCTCTCTCTCTTTTTGCTGGTATCTTTTTGGCCTCTTTTTTTATATATTTTTCATTCGGAGCCTCATCCCGACTTGTGGGGGAATCATAGTCTCCATCATCCTTTCTTCACTGGGACAATGCTCTAATAATGATGGTCATCACACTTTTATTTACTTACAACTCAATATTGGAACTCGATACTAGAACAATATGACTCTATATGAATGCCTCTGGCAGTGTACCAGGATGTGCAATGATCTAGCGTAACATGTATAAAAAATGATGAACGGTGGCTGAGCCACAAATACTATGTGAGCTATATGATCATGCAAAGCAATATGACAATGATGATGTGTGTCATATAAAAAGAACGGTGGAAGTTGCATGGCAATATATCTCGGAGTGGCTATGGAAATGCAATAATAGGTAGGTATGGTGGCTGTTTTAAGGAAGATATAAAGAGGCTTATGTGTGATAGAGCGTGTCATATCACGGGGTTTGGATGCACCGGTGAAGTTTGCACCGACTCTTGAGGTGACAAAGGGCAATGCACGGTACCGAAGAGGCTAGCAAATTGCGAAAAGGTGAGAGTGCGTATAATCCATGGAATCACATTAGTCATAAAGAACTCACATACTTATTGCAAAAGTCTATTAGCCATTGAAGTAAAGTACTACTACACATGACGTAGGGGGATAGATTGGTAGGAAAATACAATCGCTCGTCCCCGACCGCCACTCGTAAGGTAGACAATCAATAATAAATCATGCTCCAACTTCATCACACAACTAAGGACTGTACGTGCATGCTTCGGGAATCACAAACCTTAACACAAATATTCTTACTAAACCACAATCATTCACTAGTACATCCACATATTACCATCTTAATATCGCAAAACTATTGCAAGGAATCAAACTTATCATATTCAGTGATCTACATGAAAGTTTTTATTGTATCCCTCTTGAATACCTATCCTTTATGGACCAATCTTATAACCTGTGCAAATTGCCATTACTATTTATTAGACTCTCAAAAAGATTTAAGTGAAGCATGAGGGTGCAACTATTTCTTTAAAATATAATCACCACTGTGCTCTAAAAGATATAAGTGAAGCACTAGAGCAACTGCCTAGCTCAAAAGATATAAGTGGAGCACATAGAGTATTCTAACAAATCATGATAAATGTGTGCCCCCCTCAAAAAGGTGTGTTCAAAATATGATTGTGGCAAACTAAAAAGAAAACAAAGAAAAGAAAACTATGGCACAAGACGCTCCAACTAAAACACATATCATGTGATGAATAAAAATATAGCTCCAAGCGATATACCGATAGATTGTAGATGAAAGAGGGGATGCCATCTGGGGTATCCCCAAGCTTAGACGCTTGGGTCTTCCTTGAATATTACCTTTGGGTGACTTGGGCATCCCCAAGCTTAGGGTCTTGCCGCTCCTTATTCCTTCATCCATCGTGGTCTCACCCAAAACTTGAAAACTTCAGCACACAAAACTCAACAGAAACCTCGTGAGATCCATTAGTATAACAAACAAATCTTAAACTTTAGGTACTGTTATAAATTGATTCATATTTAATATTGGCATAACACTACTGTACTCCAACTTCTCCATGACTTATACCCCCCGATACAATCCATAGATTCATCAAAATAAGCAAACTATGCAACAAAAACAGAATATGTCTAAAACAGTACAATCTGTAAAGATCTGAATAAGAATCATACTTATGTAACTCCAAAAATTCATATACCAATACTGTGTAAAAAAAATCAGAATGTTATCATGGTCCTGTAAAATCATTGAAATTCTGCACTGGACTCAAAAGTTTGTGTTTTCAAACAGCATCAATTATACTATCATCCAAATCATCCCAAAGGCATTACTTGGCACAAACACTAATTAAAAGATAAAAACACAATCATAACAGCAGCTATAATTGTTTAAACACACAAAAACAGAAAACAAAGCAAAAATTTAAGATACATATTGGGTTGCCTCCCAACAAGCGCTATTGTTTTATGCCCCTAGCTAGGCATAATGCATAGTTTCAAGTATTATCATCCTTCAAATTAATTACATAGGTGGCCCTCATAATAGATTCATATGGTGGCTTAATTCTCTTTCTATGGAAGTGTTCCATCCCTTTTTTTAGTGGGAATTGAAATCTTATATTACCTTCTTTCATATCAATAATAGCACTTATGGTTCGTAGGAAAGGCCTACCAAGTATTATGAGGCAAGAAGGATTGCATTCAATATCAAGAACAATAAAATCCACGGGCACATAATTTCTATTTGCAAGAATAAGCACATCATTTATTCTACCCAATGGTTTTTTAATAGTGGAATCCGCAAGATGCAAATTAAGGGAACAAGGATACATGTCGGTGAGACCTAGCACATCACACAAAGATTTTGGTATACTGGAAATGCTAGCACCAAGATCACATAGACCATTACATTCATAATCTTTAATTTTGACTTTAATAGTTGGTTCCCATTCATCATGTAATTTTCTAGGTATTGAAACTTCCAACTCAAGCTTTTCTTCATGAGCTTTTATTATAACTTCTACAATATGTTTAGTGAAAGCTTTATTTTGTTCATAAGCATTGGGTGAGTTTATCATGGATTGCAACAAGGAAATACATTCAAATAAAGAGCAATTATCATAATTAAATTCATTGTAATCCAAAGTAGTGGGCATATCACTATTTAAAGTTTTGACCTCTCCAAACCCACTTTTATCATTAAGATCATCACCCTCCGAACAATTGGGACGCCTTCTAACTAAAGTTGACTCATCTTTAGTCCCTTTTTGATCAAGTTTTATATTAGTAAATAAATATTCAATAGGCGAGACACCAATCATTTTAATATCTTCATCATGACTACGATAAAAACCGGGTGGAATAGCTTTTTCTAAGAATTCTCGCTTAGCTCTCAACCTAGCGGTTCTCTCTTTACTTTCATTAATGGAGACATAGATAGCTTTAATAGACTCATTAATATCATGCTTGGGTGGCAAAGTTTTAATTTTAAGATTTTCTACATCATGAGCAATTCTATCCATATTCCTAGCCATATCATCAACTTTATTCAATTTTTCTTCCACCATAGTATTAAAAATCTTTTGAGAGTTAATAAATTCTTTAATGTTGCTCTCAAGATCAGTAGGTATCCTATTATTATTATTATTATTATTATTATTATTATTATTATTATTATTATTATTATTATTATTATTATTATATGAATTACCATAACTATTAGAGGAGTTTTCGGGAAACGGTCTAGGATCAAAGTTTCCTCTATAAGCATTGTTGTTGAAATTATTTCCAGAGACAAAATTCACATCAGTAGCATCATTATTTTGCTTAATCCAGGTAGACAATTGTCGGGGCCGGATTTCCGGGACATGATATCCCAGAAATTAATCCCTCGTGTCGTCACCAGCCCAGGATTACTGTTACTGGTGGACACGTCCTTGTTACAGATTACCAAGCATTTACAAGAATTGGCTACAAGGCCATAAAGGTCTAATGATACAACAATGATTTCTAGTGAGGATGACGGATGTGACTCGTGGTTCTCCAACGTCGGTGGGGCTCCATTCCCACAGGAACGGCTGAACTGGATAATTCCTATCCCGCGTGGCCGCTATCCTAGGCTCCGCATGGACGTCGTGGTGGTACTCCCCGTTGAACTGTTGACCTGGCCAATTAAATAGCCAGGGACAAGCCTGTGAGTATGTTTGAATGTACTTGCAAACATCATGAACAAAAGATATACCGAATGCATATGCTCATGCTGGACTAAATGATATGCATATGTTGGCTTGAATTAAATTATGGCATGATAAATATTAGCATGTGCAGAAAAATGAGTATATAAAATGTTAGTGACAAACCAAGAAAGTTAAAAGTGGATAATCGGGCGAGACAGGATCGCCCGAGTACCCAGGAGAAATGCCAAACCGGTGTCTAAAAGAGAATCGGGCGAGACAGGACCGCCCGAGAACTCAAGCGACGCCACGAGAGGTCTTGAAAAGAAATGCCAAACGGGTGTCTAAGAGAGAATCGGGCGAGATAGGACCGCCCGAGAACTCAAGCGACGCCATGAGAGGTCTTGAAAAGAAATGCCAAACGGGTGTCTAAAAGAGAATCAGGCGAGACAAGACCGCCCGAGAACTCAAGCGACACCACGAGAGGTCTTGAAAATAAATGAGTGTCCCGGGTAGTCTAGCCAGCCCATGAGACACTCAGGAAAGAAAATAAAATGACAGGGTTAGTCCACAATAATATTCTTATCAACAATAATATTCATGACAATATCAATAGTGGCAATAATTTTCCTGCAAATTAATTCATGCTCAATTTTAATTATTTCCTCCGGAGACCGACACTAAGACCGACACTTGACCAACCCAGACTGTAGTCCTTAACTGCGGACACGGCTATTCGAATAAGTATAACTCTGCAGAGGGTGTACTCTTTACCCACAAGTAAAGGATTTCCTTAGCCAGCACCGAGACGCTGACTAATTCCTATTACGGTCTTTGGGTTGAAAACACACCTGACCAGCACACACCAGATTAACTTTCCTGATGCCAGGAATCACCCAAAGCATCGTTCAAGAAAACTCTAAGGCGGGGAGACTACAATCTCGAATAGCATGGGATCACAATATTTATATCAACGCGCAAATAGGGGTGCTACCCCTCTCCGGCTACAACCGGAGACACCCATGCCCCCTGACCAGGTGACATGCCTACCAGAGGCCTTTGGTATCTTTCACCATGGCCTCTCTGTACGGTGTGTGCACGGAAAGGGGTTATCAACTTACTAAACCATACCCTACCTGTGGCAGGGACCAGTGGTAGCACGAAACAAGTATGGGGCTTACCGGAACAAGACTCGATCTACGGTCGACTCAGGAGGTTTAAGTTTTCCTGCAGTGGTTAGTACAATAAAGTGTTCTTTCAACAGTAACACCAAAAACAGGGCCACAGCCCTTGCATTTCCCAACATGCATAATCAACAAGGCATGATCACGCTGCAACGTGATCACCCTTCTACTGGTAACGGTATTTCTCTTATACCTGCTCCTTCAAGTTAGTCATGACAAACACACGTTGCACGGTACGGGAAAAACATGCCAACACTACATGCAAGCAAATTTTTATTTGAATTTTCGACATATGCATGATTTCAATTATTCTTGCAAACATTTAAGCATGCAATAACCATATCATGTGTTCAAGATGCTAGCCTTGTTCATGCAGAAATATTGGGTGCACTCCCAAAAGTTTTGAAAATTCTCTCCCCTCCATTTCCTATTTTCAAAAATATTGAAATTAGCACATAAAGCCAAAACAGTGGTAAAAAGTTGTTTAGAAAATTTTGAAATAAATACTAAAATAAACTAGATGAAAAATAAGGAATAACAGAAAAAGAATCAAGTTATTTGGAGTTCATATGATTTTCCTAGGAATTTTCTAAGATGAGATAATTAAGGAAATTGACTATTTCAAAGATCCAGTAGAGACAAAGCTTAGGAAAAATGTTCACCATAGCTAGAATACTAGAGCATGATTTTATGAGGATGAAGAAATTTGAATCATCAGATTTGGATTTGAATTGGCTGTTGTGGAATTAATTGAGGTTTACTGGAAAAAGAAAAAGAGGAAGGCAGAAGCGCGCCCTAAGCGCTGTATAGCTGACCGGCGCCACTGGGCCTGGCCCAGTCGCACGGCTGCGCGGGAGGCTGCCGACATCAAAGATGTATTGCTGAAAATGCGCTTTCCCAGAGAAGAAGGCATATCTAGAGGAATACGCCTTTACTTACAGCCGCGGGCCGCGACCTCCAGTCACTGGCGGTGGGTCCCACCTGGCCCACCGGTCAGATTTGACCGTGGCCTACCCCGCCTTCTCCTCTGGCCGAACGGAGTGGAGCTCCGGCGAGGCTCGCCGGTGAATGGCGGCGCCGTTCGGGGAGATGAGGCTACCCACGCGCTCAGGAGACTCTGGCGATCCCGACGAGGTACGGCATGGTCTCCGGGGAGCCCTATCTCGCCGACGGCGAGGACGCCCGAGAAGCTCCGGCGGGGCCGCGTTAGGGATTTTGATATGGTTGATCCCGCGTGAAATTGGAGTGTGGGATCGAAGTGTGGTGGCATAGCGAATCCACTGGTGCAAAAAATTTGAGGAACGGGGTTGTGGTTAGCTCGGGTTCATCAGAGAGGTGGCGGCGGCCGTGGTCGCCGAAGATAGGGAGGAAAACGTTCCCGAGCTCGATGGGGTGGCCTGGGGATTGATTGAGGGGTTGGCGATGTACTAACAGTGTGGGAATGGCCTCGGGGTGGCCTTATATAGGCTGGAGGGGGTCGGTACCGCAGGTTCCAGAGAAGAGGCATGTCGGCGGCGCCATTACTGGGACGGAGGAGGTGGTTGAGGCCGGTGACATGGTCGGCGGGGGACGGATGAGTTCGGGTGGTTGGGGGTTGGGCGAGGGGCGCCCTGGCAGCCCGAGAACGTGGCAGGTGGTTCGGGCAGTGCCGTGCCCGAGAGAACTACGGCGGCGGCCGGTGCAGGTCAGTGGAGGGCGGCACTAGGGGACGAGGGAGGTGTCGGTGAGGCACTAGGCTTGCTCATGAAGCTATCCGGAGCGGCTGGCGTGCGGGAGCAGCAGCAGAGGGCAACCGCGGCTTGATGCCGAAGCCTGCACAACGAGTGCTCTGCACGCGCTCTGGATGTGCACATGTGGTGCTCGACGCAATGCCATGGTGAACTAGGATGATCTATTCGAGCTGATCTTTGGTAGGGTGATGATTACAAGGATGGAAAAGCTACTGGACATGCTGGTTTGGCCATGAGAGCAAGTTTCTAATGCATTTTAGGAAGAGGCATAACTTCTGTCATGCACACAACCTGCTCGACAAAATGCTAAGGCAATCTAGGAGACTTTGTTGGAAGTGAGATTTGGCAGGATGGTGTCTCTTTAGATGGTAGAGATTATGGTGTGGTTGGTTTGACCAAAGGGAAACTTGCAAGTGCAAGTTTTACTGAAATTTATTTCTGGACAAAAATTGCAGGGAATAATTTGGTGGACTAAAATGATGAGATTGGGGGTGAGCTCCTAGACTTAAGGGTTTGGTTGGAAGCACTATAAGTGTGAATAATTGCAAAATTGTTGGAGCAACAGAAAAATTGGGTTGTAGTTCAAAGCTGAATCTGGACCAGAAATGAAAGGAGGATGTTTTGCTCAAAATTTTCAAAAGACCAAGTTGGGTTTTTGCATAAAAGTGATCTATAGGCATCACATGACCCCTCATAATTTTTGTGGAATTTTAAAAGAATTATTTAAAATGGTTGTAGTGCAACAGAAGAATTTAAAGAATTGAAAATGCTATAAAAATGATTATCTTGGGCAAAATTTTATTATGCAAATATTTCCTACTGTTATTAAAATATAATTAAATGATTTAAGAAAACCACCAAAGCCCACAATATTTTACCAAAATTTCTAAATGGATGGAAGAATTTTGGAAAACAGAAAACAGAAAAGACTCTGAAAATAATAAAAGACCCAAATAAATCAAAGTTTTGTTTCTGGCCAAATTTTATAAAAAAATATGGTTAAATTTTTGGGGTGTTACAAACTCTACCCCCCTTAAGAAAATCTCGTCCTCGAGATTTGTTAAGGGCGGAAGAATTAAATGCATATCGCAACAAAAAATATTATGCAGAATGCAAACATAGCAATGCACTTATGACATACGCCCTAAAATACATCGCAAAAATTGCGTCATGAAAATAAGTGCTGAATCCAGCAGCAACCATGCTCATAATCGTCTACGTTTCGAAGGTAAGATCTACGGGGTCTTGCGGAAGGTTTCCAGGTGCTGGAGCACATTCTTCTTCTTCCGGAGGGAGTGGAGGAAGTGGAGGAAGCAGACGAAGAACGCGTCCTTCCTGAGTTGGCAGAGGGGGTCTGCCAATGGTGATCCGGGGATTCAGTACAGCAAGATAATGGAGATACTCCATTAGTTGCTAAGTGAAACGCTCCTGGGCCATCACGTATTGAATGAGATAGACTAGAGCTGGATCGCTCTCTATACGTTCACAGCGGAACGTAGCTTGCTCCAAAAGCTGCGCGGCTCGGGAAATAGCAGTATTCCCTTGCACTGGCATAGGGTACCACAAATCGAAGACGGGTAACTGCTTCGTAAGCAGCAGCCTCGATGGCCATGCCTGAGGTTGGCATGGATCTCCCGATGAAGACAACATACGGAGGGCCTTGGTTCAAATCCGCTGGTAGGATGTGCACAACTACCCAGTATTTCGAGCAATTAGAGGTGATCCTCATCTTGTACAGCTCATACTGGGGTGGGTGGATGGAACCAAGGGTATTGCGGGTAAAATCCCACAAAATCCTAACAAAACTACCAGGGCTTGCATCGGGGGTTCTCAGGTAGACTCCAGGTTGAGACATGGATGGGTGGATGGGGAAAAGCAGTGCTCGAGGTGATGATGGCTGGTGTGGTTTGCGGATATGGTTCTTATAGAATGCCTGGGTGAGGAAACAGGAAGCGGCGCCAGTACGATTTGTGTATCGGCTCCGGCGTAGGGTTGTCTGAGTCAAAATCTCAGACCTCGATCCCAACAAGGAATGTGACGTATTACTATGCGTGTCGGTTAGGGGGGGGGGTTCGGCAGTCACGTCCAGAATTTACTCAGTCACCACATGTCGACAATTTATGCCAGGGCACGCATACTACCCTTGGCACACAAGTGGTTTACAAACTTACTACACCATACAACCGCTGCTACGAAAATACAGGGTAACAGGGCCACTAAGGCTCTACAAAAATACTGGTGGACTCAGTCCACCTCATCGACATCTAGCCGGGCGCGTCTTGTAGATGTCAAGGCCTCTCCGTGTGCTTCGGTGTCGGAGTTGACCGGGGTCAGATGGGGAGCTATAGGGCTGGGGTAGCGGTGGTGCCCTTCACGGGGTGTCGAGGTCACCGTCCCGTTGGAGTGGGTCTCCAAGAGATGACGGAGTTCCTCGGGGGAGGTGAAGGCACTGCCCGGGTAGATAACAGGGGCGGAACTTGGGGGCTCAATAGGCCTCCCAAGCAGCACTATTCGGGTGTCGGTGGCGGGTGTAGCTTCACTTCTCACCGGGGTCAGGAGAGAGAGCATCCTACGGGTCGCAGTCAGATCAAGGGTGACCTGATCGAATAGTGCCTCTTGCGCTCTCAGGTAGCGCACTAGAAGCACCAGGGCAGGATCCGACTCATGGTCTCCGTTGGCAACCTGGGTCGGGCTACCATAGCCTTCACGGCTAGGGTAGTAATAGAAGGGGCAGATGTTAACTCTCGGTGACAGATGCCGGAGTTGAACGACAGCCTCTCGGGCTGCAAGTTGGATGGCTTGGGGCTCGTCGGAGATCGTCCTCCCGGTGAACCGATAGGGGCGTTCCGACGCGGTGCCCCTCCCGTAGATGTGCACCGTGGCCCAGAAGTGGTGGATGGCATCACTCGTGTGCTCCTGGTACACAACATACTCAGGCGGCTCTTCGATGCCGAAAGCACGACGGGTGAGATTGGCGAGGACGACTACAAAGCCTCCAAGCTCGACTGCGGTGGTCTCGTTGTGAACGATGGGGACAGGCATCTTGGTGGTTGGATATCGAACTGAGAGTGAGGTTGTGATGTGCTGAGTTGGGGCAAAGCTTCCTTTATAAGCCAGCAGAGTCTTCCATCGGACGCTTGTGGATGGGACAACTCAGGTGCCGGCCACAGGCACACAGCCTATGGGCAGGACTGATAGGTTGGGCACAGACTGTGAAAAGATGTCGGCTGATCACTGTGTAGGCTTATCGGATGAGATGGGCTTGGCTACGGACATGAAAGATTTGGACGGTGTGGAAACCTAAGGATAATGACCAGGCTAAGATAGGATTAGCCAGTGGTCAGCCTAGCTCTGATACCAAGGTTGTCGGGGCCGGATTTCCGGGACATGATATCCCAGAAATTAACCCCTCATGTCGTCACCACCCCAGGATTACTGTTACTGGTGGACAGTTCCTTGTTACAGATTACCAAGCATTTACTAGAATTGGCTACAAGGCCATAAAGGTCTAATGATACAACAATGATTTCTAGTGAGGATGACGGAAGCGACTCATGGTTCTCCAACGTCGGTGGGGCTCCATTCCCACAGGAACGGCTGACCTGGATAATTCCTATCCCGCGTGGCCGCTATCCTAGGCTCCACATGGACGTCGTGGTGGTACTCCCCGTTGAACTCATGACCTGGCCAATTAAATAGCCAGGGACAAGCCTGTGAGTACGTTTGAATGTACTCGCAAACGTCATGAACAAAAGATATACCGAATGCATATGCTCATGCTGGATTAAATGATATGCATATGTTGGCTTGAATTAAATTATGGGATGATAAATATTAGCATGTGCAGAAAAATCAGTATATAAAATGTTAGTGACAAACTAAGAAAGATAAAAGTGGATAATCGGGCGAGACAGGACCGCCCGAGTACCCAAGAGAAATGCCAAACGGGTGTCTAAAAGAGAATCGGGCGAGACATGACCGCCCGAGAACTCAAGCGACGCCACGAGAGGTTTTGAAAAGAAATGCCAAACTGGTGTCTAAAAGAGAATCAGACGAGACAGGACCGCCCGAGAACTCAAGCGACGCCACGAGAGGTCTTGAAAATAAATGAGTGTCCCGGGTAGTCTAGCCAGCCCATGAGACACTCAGGAAAGAAAATAAAATGACAGGGTTAGTCCACAATAATATTCATATCAACAATAATATTCATGACAATATCAATAGTGGCAATAATTTTCCTACAAATTAATTCATGCTCAATTTTAATTATTTCCTTCGGAGACCGACACTTGACCAACCCAGACTGTAGACCTTAACCGCGGACACGGCTACTGGAATAGGTATAACTCTGCAGAGGGTGTACTCTTTACCCATAAGTAAAGGATTTCCTTAGCCAGCACCGAGACGCTGACTAATTCCTATTACGGTCTTTGGGTTGAAAACACACCTGACCAGCACACACCAGATTAACTTTCCTGATGCCAGGAATCACCCAAAGCATCGTTCAAGAAAACTCTAAGGCAGGGAGACTACAATCTCGAATAGCATGGGATCGCAATATTTATATCGGTGCATAAATAGGGGTGCTACCCCTCTCCGGCTACAACCAGAGACACCCATGCCCCCTGACCAGGTGACATGCCTACCAGAGGACTCTGGTATCTTTCACCCTGGCCTCTCTGTACGGTGTGTGCACGGAAATGTGTTATCAACTTACTAAACCATACCCTACCTATGGCAGGGACCAGTGGTAGCACGAAACAAGTATGGGGGTTACCGGAACAAGACTCGATCTACGGTCGACTCAGGAGGTTTAAGTTTTCCTGCAGTGGTTAGCACATTAAAGTGTTCTTTCAACAGTAACACCAAAAACAGGGCCACAGCCCTTGCATGTCCCAACATGCATAACCAACAAGGCATGATCACGCTCCAACGTGATCACCCTTCTATTGGTAACGGTATTTCTCTTATACCTGCTCCTGCAAGTTAGTCATGACAAACACACATTGCACGGTACGGGAAAAACATGCCAACACTACATGCAAGCAAATTTTTATTTGAATTCAACATATGCATGATTTCAATTATTCTTGCAAACATTTAACCATGCAATCACCATATCATGTGTTCAAGATGCTTGCCTTGTTCATGCAGAAATATTGGGTGCACTCCCAAAAGTTTTGAAAATTCTCTCCCCTCCATTTCCTATTTTCAAAAATATTGAAATTACCACATAAAGCCAAAACAATGGTAAAAAGTTGTTTAGAAATTTTTGAAATAAATACTAAAATAAACTAGATGAAAAATAAGGAATAACGGAAAAAGAATCAAGTTATTTGGAGTTCATATGATTTTCCTAGGAATTTTCTAAGCTGAGATAATTAAGGATATGGACTATTTAAAAGATCTAGTAGAGACAAAGCTTAGGAAAAATGTTCACCATAGCTAGAATAATAGAGCATGATTTTATGAGCATGAAGAAATTTGAATCATCAGATTTGGATTTGAATTGGCTGTTGTGGAATTAATTGAGGTTTACTGGAAAAAGAAAAAGAGGAAGGCAGAAGCGTGCCCTAAGCGCTGTATAGCTGACCGACGTCACTGGGCCTAGCCCAGTCGCACGGCTGCGTGGGAGGCTGCCGACGTCGAAGATGTATTGCTGAAAATAAGCTGTCCCAGAGAAGAAGGCGTATCTAGAGGAATACGCCTTTACTTACAGCCGCGGGCCGCGACCTCCAGTCACTGATGGTGGGCCCCGCCTGGCCCACCGGTCAGATTTGACCGTCGTCTACCCCGCCTTCTCCTCTGGCCGAACGGAGCGGAGCTCCGGCGAGGCTCGCCGGCGAATGGCGGCGCCGTTCGGGGAGATGAGGCTACCCACGCGCTCAGGAGACTCTGGCGATCCCGACGAGGTACGGCACGGTCTCCGGGGAGCCCTATCTCGCCGACGGCGAGTACGCCCGAGAAGCTCCGGCGGGGCCGCGTTAGGGATTTTGATATGGTTGATCCCGCGTGAAATTGGAGTGTGGGATCGAAGTGTGGTGGCATAGCGAATCCACTGGTGCAAAAAATTTGAGGAACGGGGTTGTGGTTAGCTCGGGTTCATCAGAGAGGTGGCGGCGGCCGTGGTCGTCGAAGATAGGGAAGAAAACGTTCCCGAGCTCGATGGGGTGGACTGGGGATTGATTGAGGGGTTGGCGATGTACTGACAGTGTGGGAATGGCCTCGGGGTGGCCTTATATAGGCTGGAGGGGGTCGGTGCCGCAGGTTCCAGAGAAGAGGCATGTCGGCGGCGCCATTACTGGGACGGAGGAGGTGGTTGAGGCCGGTGGCGTGGTTAGTGGGGGACGGATGAGTTCGGGTGGTTGGGGGTTGGGCGAGGGGCGCCCTGGCAGCCCGAGAACGTGCCAGGTGGTTCAGGCAGTGCCATGCCCGAGAGAACTATGGCGGCGACCGGTGCAGGTCGGTGGAGGGCGGCACTGGGGGACGAGGGAGGTGTCGGTGAGGCACTAGGCTTGCTCATGAAGCTACCCGGAGCGGCTGGCGTGCGGGAGCAGCAGTAGAGGGTAACCAGGGCTTGATGTTGAAGCCTGCACAACGAGTGCTCTGCACGCGCTCTGGACATGCACATGTGGTGCTCGACGCAGTGCCATGGTGAACTAGGGTGATCTATTCGAGCTGATCTTTGGTAGGGTGATGATTACAAGGATGGAAAAGCTACTGGACATGCTGGTTTGGCCATAAGGGCAAGTTTCTAATGCATTTTAGGAAGAGGCATAACTTCTGTCATGCACACAACCTGCTTGACAAAATGCTAAGGCAATCTAGGAGACTTTGTTGGAAGTGAGATTTGGCAGGATGGTGTCTCTTTAGATGGTAGAGATTATGGTGTGGTTGGTTTGACCAAAGGGAAAACTTGCAAGTGCAAGTTTTACTGAAATTCATTTCTGGACAGAAACTGCAGGGAATAATTTGGTGGACTAAAATGATGAGATTGGGGTGAGCTCCTGGACTTAAGGGTTTGGTTGGAAGGACTATAAGTGTGAATAATTGCAGAATTGTTTGAGCAACAGAAAAATTGGGTTGTAGTTCAAAGCTGAATCTGGTCCAGAAATGAAAGGAGGATGTTTTGCTCAAAATTTTCAAAAGACCAAGTTGGGTTTTTGCATAAAAGTGACCTATAGGCATCACATGACCCCTCATAATTTTTGTGGAATTTTAAAAGAATTATTTAAAATGGTTGTAGTGCAACAGAAGAATTTAAAGAATTGAAAATGCTATAAAAATGATTATCTTGGGCAAAAATTTATTATGCAAACATTTCCTACTGTTATTAAAATATAATTAAATGATTTAAGAAAACCACCAAAGCCCACAATATTTTACCAAAATTTATAAATGGAGGGAAGAATTTTGGAAAACAGAAAACAGAAAAGACTCTGAAAATAATAAAAGACCCAATATAAATCAAAGTTTTGTTTCTGGCCAAATTTTATAAAAAAATATTGTTAAATATTTGGGGTGTTACAACAATGGCACATCATTAGGATCAACATGAGCATTTTTACTATCAAGTATCTTAGTAATAGCATCCATTTTATCACCCAAAGTAGAGATTTCCTCGACAGAATTTACCTTCTTATCAGTTGGAGTTCTTTCAGTGTGCCATTGAGAATAATTTGTCATAATATTATCAAGGAGTTTTGTAGCTTCTCCCAATGTAATTTCCATAAAAGTACCACCTACAGCAGAGTTTAGAAGATTTCTAGAAACAAAGTTTAGTCCCGCATAATTTTTTTGTATGATCATCCATAAGCTTAAACCATGAGTGGGACAATTTCTAATCATTAATTTCATTCTCTCCAATGCTTGTGCAACATGTTCTTGCTCAAGTTGCTTAAAATTCATAATTTGATTTCTTAGAGAAATAATTTTAGCGGGAGGAAAATACTTGGCAATAAAAGCATCCTTACACTTATCCCAAGAATCAATACTATTGCGAGGCAAGGATGAAAACCAAGTTTTAGCACGATCTCTTAGTGAGAACGGAAATAATTTCAATTTAATAATATCATTATCCACATCTTTTTTATTTTGCATATCACATAATTCAACGAAAGTATTAAGATGGGAAGCAGCATCCTCATTAGGAGTTCCAGAAAATTGTTCTTTCATAACAAGATTTAGCAAAGCAGCATTAATATCATAAGACTCCGCACTAGCGGCGGGAGGAGCAATTGGGGTACTAATAAAATAATAATTATTATTACTTGAAAAGTCACACAACTTAGTGTTTTCTTGAGACATAGCGACAAAGCAAGCAAACGAGCAAACAAGCAAATAAAATATTTTTGTGTTTTTGTAATTTTTATGAGAAGTAGGGGAGATGAAAATGAGAGGCCAATGCAAATAAAAAGTTAAATAAAAGTAGAGCAAGTAGATGATAGTTTGTGTGAAGGTACTTGATAGGTTTTGGTGATGTCTCCCCGGCAATGGCGCCAGAAATTCTTCCTGCTACTTGTGAGCTGTGTTGGGATTTCCTCTAAGAGGAGAGGATGATGCAGTATAGTAGAGATAAGTATTTCCCTCAGTTAAGAACCAAGGTTATCAATCCAGTAGGAGAACCACACAGAACCTCGTTAGCAGCACCTACACACACAAAAGCAAATACTTGTACCCAACGTGAACAAGAGGGTTGTCAATCCCCTTGGAGGTTACTTGCAAGGATTAATTCTGATAGTGATAGATAGATAAATAAATTTCAAAACAAAATAAAGGAAATAAAATTGCAGCAAGGTATTTTTGGATTTTATATATGATAGATAAATGACCCGAGGACCATAGTTTTCACTAGAGGCTTCTCTCTTGAACACAAAGCATACGGTGGGTAAACAAATTACTGTTGGGCAATTGATAGAAAAGCGCATAGTTATGACGGATTCATGGCAATGATCATGTATATAGGTATCACGTCCGAGACAAGTAGACCGACTCCTGCCTGCATCTACTACTATTACTCCACCCATCAACCGCTATCCAGCATGCATCTAGGGTATTAAGTTAATGAAAACAGAGTAACGCCTTAAGCAAGATGACATGATGTAGACAAAGTAAACTCAAGCAATATGAATAAACCCCATCATTTTACCCTTAATGGCAACAATACAAATACGTGTCTTGTCCCCTACTTTGTCACTGGGATAGAGCACCGCAATATTGAACCCATTACAAAGCACCTCTCCCATTGCAAGATAAATCAATCTAGTTTGCCAAACTAAATGGATAGATCAGAGAGAAATACAAAGCTATAACAATCATGCATAAAAGAATTCAGAAAAGACTCAAATATTTCTCATGAATAATCTGATCATAAACCCACAATTCATCGGATCCCAACAAACACACCACAAAAGAAGATTACATCAAATAGAACTCCAAGGAGATCGAGGAGATCATTGTATTGAAGATCAAAGAGAGAGAAGAAGCCATCTAGCTACTAGCTATGGAGCCGTAGGTCCGTGGTAAACTACTCACACATCATCGGAGGGGCAACAAGGTTGATGTAGAAGCCCTCCGTGATCGATTCCCCCTTCGGCAGGGTACCGGAAAAGGCCTCCAGATGGGATCATGGAAGAACAGAAGCTTGCGGCGATGGAAAAGTTATTTTGTGGTGCTCTCTGGTATATTGGGAATATTTGAGAATTTATAGAGGCAGAATTAGGTCAAGATGTTCCACGAGGGGCAACAAGCCTGGGGGCGCACCTACCCCCCTGGGCGCGCCTCCTGAGCTTATCGCTCCCTCGTGACTCCTCCGGTCTTCTTCCGAACCTTCTAGGGTCTCTCTTGGTCCAGAAAAAATTAATCCAAAGTTTTTTCTTCGTTTGGACTCCGTTTGATATTGATTTTCTGAAAAGCCAAAAACAAGCAGAAAAATAGCAACTGGCACTGGGCACTAGGTTAATAGGTTAGTCCCAAAAAATGATATAAAATAGCATATAATTGCATATAAAACATCCAAGATTGATACTATAATAGCATGGAACAATCAAAAATTATAGAAACATTGGAGACGTATCAGAGTCCGAGAGGGTGACCCACTCGGGCACTGCCGGCTGGCTGGCAGGGTCGGCCGAGGCGTGTCATAGTCTTTGGCGGACCCGAGGTTGCCTCTCCTCCTCGACGTCACTCGGCTTCCCGAGTCCTTCTCCTCCTCGTGAATGGAGGAGGCATGGGTTTCTTTGGACCTGGCCTCTGAGGGGTCTCGGATGCACAGGTTGCCATTCCCCTTGGGCTTCTTTTGCTCCTTGGCCGGAACCACGTAGGGTTCCTTGACGAAGAGCGCCTCGAGCTGGGGGGGATCTCGCGCCACAAGAAATGGCGCCGGGCACAACATCTTTTGTGCCCTGGGGATCCACTTCTGTGAAAGGGAAAGATTAGCTTGATTATCCTTGTAAAGATGGTCAGCAAAGAAAAATTCGGAGTGATCAACTATGATTACCTCACTGGCGTCATGCTCGGTGTCGAGGCTGGGGTCAGCCCCCTCCTCGGGAAACTCGTTCTTGGACACCTTGAACAGCGCAGTCCACATTCCGGCCAGGTCGGAATGGCAGAAGTGCTGCAGTGTCGACGCGTCCTCAGGCTTATGGGCCCACATCGGGTTCGCTCGGAGCTGGAGTGGCAAGATACGGCGGTGGAGCATGACGTTGACCACATTTACCAGCTTGATCTTCTTCTTGTCTGCCAGAGTCTGAATCCTCTTTTGCAGCAAGAACACATCTTCGGGATTGCCCCAGTCTAGGCCCTTCCTTAGCCAGGAGGTGAGCCTCTTTGGAGGGGCCCCCGTGAACACGGGAAACACGGCCTGGCCTTCGGCGAGTGGCTCGGTGATGTACAACCATTCTTTTTGCCACTCCTTGACTATTTCCACGAAGGTACCTTCGAACCAGGCAACCTTCTGGAGTTTGCTTATCATGGCTCCTCCGCACTTCGCCAGATCTTCGCCACTGCTCTTCGGCTTGATGCCGAAGGTCTTCAGCCACAGGCGGAAGTGTGGCTCTACTCGGAGGAACGCCTCACAGACGGTGATGAACATCGCAAGGTGGAGGATGGAGTTCGGGGCTAGATGATGGAAATCTAGCCCGTAATAGAAAAGAATCCCCCGCACGAAGGGGTGCAGGGGGAACCCCAGACCTCGGATGAGGTGGGGAAGGAAGATAACCCTCTCCCCTGGCTTGGGAGTAGGGACACGCTGATTGGGCTCCGGGGCCGGCAGGCGACTGATGGAGGATGGTTGATGATGACAACGGTATCGAATCCCCCTCTCCGGAGCCCAGAACGGACTCCAGATCAGCCCTCCGATGAAGAACAGGAGGTGGCAGCGGCTCTGTATCGTAAAACGCGATGATTCTTTCTCTCTGATTTTTTTCTCCATGAATAGGTACTTATAGCGTTGGAATTAGGGTAAACGGAGTTGGCAAGGCCCCACAAGCCTGCCAGGCGCGCCCTGGGGGGGTGAGCGCGCCCCCAGGCTTGTGGCGCCTGGTGGCCCCCTCTGGTGGATCTTTGCGCCGGTATTTTTTATATATTTTGAAATAATTCTCCGTAAATTTTCAGGTCCATCCGAGAACTTTTATTTCGGCACAAAAATAACACCATGGCAATTCTGCTGAAAACAGCGTCAGTCCGGGTTAGTTCCATTCAAATCATGCAAATTAGAGTCCAAAACCAGAGCAAAAGTGTTTGGAAAAGTAGATACGTCTGGGACGTATCAGCGGCATGCGCGGGGAGATAGCCCGCGGTCCGGAGTTCCTGGATGGTGCTCTGCTTGATGATGGACGGCGCTGATATGTCTCCAACATATCTATAATTTATGAAGTATTCATGCCATGTTTATACCGATTTTATATGGTTTTGGTATGATTTGATTAGAACTAACCCCGACTGACGCTGTTTTCAGCAGAAGTACCGTGGTGTTGTTTTTTGTGCAAAAATAAAAGTTCTCGGATTAGGATGAAAATTTACGGTGATTTTTTCTGGACTAAAAGAGACCCCCGAAGCATCGAGGAAGGACCAGAAGCCTCACGAGGAAGCGACAAGCCTGGAGGGCGCGGGCCCCCCTAGGGCGTGCCTACCGAGCTTGTCGCTCCCTCGTGGGCCCCCCTGGCGTGAATCCAATGCCGAAAAAGCCTATAAATATAGAAAACCCTTAAAAGAAACCTAGAACTTCCACTCCGCTGCCGCAAGCCTCTGTACTGAAGCGATCTCTTTCGGAGCCCTATTCCGGCATCCTGCCGGAGGGGGGAATCATCACCGGAGGCCATCTTCATCATCCCGGCGGTCTCCATGACGAGGAGGGAGTAGTTCACCCTCAGGGCTGAGGGTATGTACCAGTAGCTATGTGTTTGATCTCTCTCTCTCTCTCTCGTGTTCTTAATTTGGCATGATCTGGATGCTTTGTTATTATAGTTGGATCATATGGTGTTTCTTCCCTCTGTATCTTCTTGTGATGAATTTAGTCTTTCCCTTTGAGGTTTCGTTATTGTCGGATTGAATTCTTTGGATTTTAGAACACTTTTTGTATGTCTTGGATGTGGATACCCGTGGTGACAATGGGGTATTCTATTGAGCCACTTGATGTATGTTTTGGTAATCAACTTGTAGATTCCCGTGACCTTGGGGTAATCTAGGCATAGGGGTTGATTGCAGGTTTTCATCTTCTTTTCTCCGATAGAAACTTTGGGGTACTCTTTGAAGTTCTTTGTGTGGATTGAATATTATGAATCTGAAGTTGTTTTGATGCATATCGAATAATCAACTCACGGATACTTGTGGTGACATTGGAGTATCTACGTGACATTAGAGTTGGTTGATGCGTATCATATGGTGTTATTTTAGTACGAACTCTATGGCTGTTTGTAACACTTATAGGGATGGCTCTATAGATTGATCATAAAGGATAACTTTGAGGTGGTTTCATACCCTACAACAATTTCATCTTATGTTCTCCGCTAATAGGAACTTTGGAGTGATTCTTTGTCGCACGTTGAGGAATTGTTATATGATTCAATTATGTTAGCACTGTTGAGAGATTGCACTAGTGAAAGAATGAACCCTAGGCCTTATTTTCAAGCATTGCAAAACCGTTTGTGCTCTGTTTTATCACTTGCTACCTTGCTGTTTTTATATTTTCAGATTACAAAAACCTATATCTACTATCCATACTACACTTGTATCACCATCTCTTCGCCGAACTAGTGCACCTATACAATTTACCATTGTATTGGGTGTGTTGGGGACACAAGAGATTTCTAGTATTTGATTGAAGGGTTGTTTGAGAGAGACCATATTCATCCTATGCCTCCCACAGATTGATAAACCTTAGGTCATCCACTTGAGGGAAATTTGCTACTGTCCTACAAAACTCTGTGCTTGGAGGCCCAACAGAGTCTACAAGAATAAAGTTGCATAGTAGACATCAAGCTCTTTTCTGGTGCCGTTGCCAGGGAGGTGAGTGATTGAAGGTATATCTTTACATCTTGCAATTGAATATTTTAGTTTCTTGTTTTTCACTAGTTTGGTTTATAAAAGAAAACTACAAAAAAATGGAATTGAGGTTGCCTCAAATGCTTCATCTTTATAATGTCTTTCTTGAAAATAATGGATCGGAAAATTGTGCTAAAGTGTTAGAAGAAGAATTCAATAAAATGTTTGGCATAAAATCTTTGAATGATAAGCATGATTGCAATGTTGTTAGTATGCTTTCTATGAATATCCATGATGCTAATGATATGCAAAGCCATAAGCTTGGGGATGCTATGTTTGACGAAGATGATCCTTTTAGCCCCCCTAGTTTTGATGAGCAAATTTATTATGATGATTGCATGTCTCCTATATATGATGATTACAATGATGAAAGTGGGTTTGGAAGAGTGTCAACTTTATGCAATAATGATCCCACTATTTTGGAGGGTGTTGAATCTTATTGGAGTAATTATGAAAGTGGATTTGGAGAGGTCATGACTTTATTTTATGTTGTTTCCACTATTTTGGAAGAGGTTTCAATTGATTATGACAACAAAGTTGCTATCTATGATGATTATTGTGATGACATGTATACTATAAAGAATAATGATAACTATGAAACTTGTCATCATGATTTTATTTTTCAATTCGATTATGCCAATCAAGTATCTCATGATAGTTATTTTTGTTGAGTTTGCTCCCACTATTATGAATGAGAATAAATTTGCTTATGTGGAGAGTAATAAAAATCCTATGCTCGTAGGCCATGAAAAGAATGCTTTATGTGATAGCTATATTGTTGAATTCATTCATTATTCTACTGAAAATTATTATGAGAGAGGAACATATGCTTGTTGGCTTCTCAATAATATCAAGTTTCCTCTCTATGTGTTGAAAGTTTTGAAGTTGTACTTGTTTTGCCTTCCTATGCTAGTTGATTCTTGCTCACATAAATTATTTGCTCACAAAATCCCTATGCATAGGAAGTGGGTTAGGCTTAAATTTGCTTGTCATATGATTCATGATGCTCTCTTTATATTTCAATTCTTTATTCTTATGCGAGCATTATCGAAATCATCATGCCTAGCTAAAAGGCATTAAAGAAAAGCGCTTGTTGGGAGACAATTCAATATTTATACCTACTGTTTTTGTGTGTCCACATGATTAAGCTACTATAGTAATCATGTTTTATATGTTTTCTTTCAATAATGTGCCAAGAAAGACCTTTGGGATAGTGCAAATGCTTGTTGATTTGATTCTGTGCAAAAACAGAAACTTTTATGCTCAGTATTTGATTTTACATTTTTTACTTGAGCGTTAATTTTTTTTTGAAATTCTTACATAGTATTGGGTTACAATGTTTTTACGTTGTCCTAAAGTTTCAGAATTTTTGGAGGTACATAAGTATGCTTTTTAATTCGCTCACTACATGTTGTTCTGTTTTTGACAGATTCTGTTTTCAATGCATAGTTTGCTTGTTTTATAGTTTCTATGCCTTATATTGGTTAATATAAATTGTGGAAATTATAGACTACAGTAGGAATTATTTTAGAACAATTATGAATCTTGTCTTGACAGTACCTAAGTGGATGATTTATTTTTATCATACTAACCTATCTCACAAGTTCCGTTAAGTTTTGTGTGATTGAAGTTTTCAAGTTTGGGTGAGATATTGATAGGAGGAGAATAAGGAGTGGCAAGACGCTAAGCTTGGGGATGCCCAAGGCACCCCAAGGTAATATTCAAGGAAGACTCAAGCGTCTAAGCTTGGGGATGCCCCGGAAGGCATCCCTTCTTTCGTCTTCAACACTATCGGTAACCTCACTTGGAGCTTTATTTTTATTCGTCACATAGTATGAGTTTTGCTTGGAGCGTCATTTTATTTTGCTGAGATTTTCTTTATGTTATCAATAATCATGCTTGCACCTTTTTATCTCAATAAAATGTCAAGTATAGCCTTTACCATGCTCAGTTTGCAAGTTTATGTGTTGCTGTTTGAAAACAGAAAGTTTTCTGTTATGTCCTGAATTTATGTGAACTGTCAGAACATGATAAAAATATGAAATTTTTATCCAGTAAGAATGCATGAGTTTTCTATCACGTGGTAATTTTTTAGAATTTTTGGAGTTAGGGAAGTATGAATTTTTATTCCCCCTTTAGAGACTGTTCTGTTTTGGCAGATTGCTGTTATAGTTGCATTGTTTGCATATGTTTGCTTGTTTAATGTTTCTATTTGTGGATAGGAGTATTAAATATGCAGCGGAATTTGGTATTCATTGTTTAATTATAATTTCAGTGATTTGCTACAGTAGAGAATGTTGAGGTTTTGAATTGATTTATACTAACTTTTCTCACGAGTTCTTGTTGAGTTTTGTGTGGATGAAGTTTTAAGATTTAGGAGAAGCCACGATATGAGAGGAATTAAGGAGACACAAGAGATCAAGCTTGGGGATGCCCAAGGCTCCCCAAGATAACATTCCAAGAAGTCTCAAGCAACTAAGCTTGGGGATGCCCCGGTAGGCATCCCACCTTTCTTCATCAACACCTATCGATTAGCCTAAGTTTTTACTTGTTCACATGATATGTGCTATTCTTTGAGTGTCCTTTTATTTTCATTTTGTTTGGTGTTTGAATAAAATTATTAGATCTGAAATCTTTATTTGAAGAGATTCTTCACATAGCTACCCATTCACTTAAACTACTCTTTGTTCTTCACTTATATCTTTTGGAGTAGTTTGTCATTTACTCTCGTGCTTCACTTATATCCCAAGAGTAAATTGTTGAATGAATTGAATATCATAAAGTTGAAATTATATGTGTTTCATATGCTTGTCCCATGGGGAGTAGTGGCTTCACATAAAAGAAGTATAATTGGTAAAATTTATTGAAAGTTAGCAAACACAACATTGGTCACTTGAACAATTCATGAAAGAATATTGAAGGAAGAGAGATTTCACATATAAATATACTATCTTGGACATCTTCTATAATTGTGAGCCCCATTAATTATTTTCAACCTTGATCAAGTAGTTGATGTTGGACAAGGAAGACAACGTAATGGGTTATGTTTGTTTATATTCACATAGAAGTTATATTGTCATGGATCCTCTAACATGTGGTGCTTGCTTAGGATCTTTTGCTAGCCAAAACTTCGTACTAAGTAGAAATACTACTTGTGCATCCAAAAACCCTTAAACCCAGTTTCTTGTCATGAGAGTCCACCATATCTACCTATGGATTGAATAAGATCCTTCAAGTAAGTTGTCATTGGTGCAAAAAGCAATAAAAATTGCTCCTAAATATGTATGATCTTTTATTGGAAGGGAAAATAAGCTTTGTATGAACTTGTGATGGTGAAGAAATAAAAGCAACAGACTGCATAATAAAGGTTGCTATCACAAGGGGCAATATAAAGTGACATTCCTTTCCATTAAGAGTTTGCACATCCAAAAATAAAAAGCGCATGACAACCTCTGCTTCCCTCTGCGAAGGGCCTATCTTTTACTTTTCTGTATTTACTTTTATGCAAGAGTCAGTAATGTTGATCCCTATTCCACTCTATTTATTCAATAGTGGGCAAGCATCATGTGGTAGCGAAGGATCCAGGCACATATATCTAGTGGAATATAGATGATGATGAGTTATTATTGTTGACATTATCCCTGAGATAAATAAGTTGGGAGGCGAAACATTAAGCGCCTATCTTCCTATGTGTTTGACTGAAATATTTTGTTCTAAAAATATGCTTTGAGTGTCAGCAATCATGGAAGACAAAATGATAGTTGAGTATGTGGAATTTGCTAAAACAAAGCTCTTACATAAACCCTTCCTGAAAATAAGATGAATTGTAATTGTTTGATAACTGAAAACATAGTTTGTTAGTTTTCAAGAAAGTTTATGGTCTATACTTTAACATGTGAATAGCTTGCTACTTGATCATGAGAAGTTTTATGACATGATCTACTGTTTATGATATATAATAATGCTAGAAAAAGTGTTTGGATTTATCATTGATCAAACTTATACACTATGCTAGCATTCACACTTCATAAATTATTTCTTTTATCATTTACCTACTCGAGGACGAGCAGGAATTAAGCTTGGGGATGCTGATGCGTCTCCAACGTATCTATAATTTATGAAGTATTCATGCCATGTTTATAACAATTTTATATGGTTTTGGTTTGATTTGATTAGAACTATCCCGGACTGACGCTGTTTTCAACAGAACTACCGTGGTGTTGTTTTTTGTGCAGAAATAAAAGTTCTCGGATTGGGATGAAAATTTACGGTGATTTTTTCTGGACCAAAAGAGACCCCCAAAGCTTCGAGGAAGGACCAGAAGCCTCACGAGGAAGCGACAAGCCTGGAGGGCGC
Source organism: Elymus sibiricus (assembly GCA_039707655.1). NCBI lineage: Eukaryota > Viridiplantae > Streptophyta > Magnoliopsida > Poales > Poaceae > Elymus > Elymus sibiricus. The sequence goes on from CM077668.1 coordinate 126,308,162, forward strand.
GCCCCCCCAGGGCGCGCCTACCGAGCTTGTCGCTCCCTCGTGGGCCCCCCTGGCGTGAATCCAATGCTGAAAAATCCTATAAATATAGAAAACCCCGAAAAGAAACCTAGAACTTCCGCGCCGCCGCCGCAAGCCTCTGTACCGAAGTGATCTCATCCAGAGCTCTGTTCTGGCACCCTATCGGAGGGGGGAATAATCACCGGAGGTCATCTTCATCATCCCGGCGGTCTCCATGACGACGAGGGAGTAGTTCACCCTCGGGGCTAAGGGTATGTACCAGTAGCTATGTGTTTGATCTCTCTCTTTCTCGTGTTCTTGATTTGGCACGATCTTGATGTACTGCGAGCTTTGTTAATATAGTTGGATCATATGGTGTTTCTTCCCTCTCTATCTTCTTGTGATGAATTGAGTCTTTCCCTTTGAGGTTTCGTTATTGTCGGATTGAATACTTTAGATTTGAGAACACTTGATGTATGTCTTGCATGTGGATACCCGTGGTGACAATGGGGTATTCTATTGAGCCACTTGATGTATGTTTTGGTAATCAACTTGCGGATTTCCGTGACCTTGGGGTAATCTAGGCATAGGGGTTGATTGCACGCTTTCATCTTCTTTTCTCCGATAGAAACTTTGGGGGTACTCTTTGATGTTCTTTGTGTGGATTGAATATTATGAATCTGAAGTTGTTTTGATGCATATCGAATAATCAACTCATGGATACTTGTGGTGACATTGGAGTATCTAGGTGACATTAGAGTTGGTTGATGTGTATCATATGGTGTTATTTTAGTACGAACTCCAGGGCTGTTTGTGACACTTATAGGGATGGCTCAATAGATTGATCGGAAAGGATAACTTTGAGGTGGTTTCGTACCCTACAACAATTTCATCTTATGTTCTCCGCTAATAGGAACTTTGGAGTGATTCTTTGTCACACGTTGAGGGATTGTTGTATGATTCAATTATGTTAGCACTCTTGAGAGATTGCACTAGTGAAAGTATGAACCCTAGGCCTTATTTTTCAAGCATTGCAAAACCGTTTGTGCTCTGTTTTATCACTTGCTACCTTGTTGTTTTTATATTTTCAGATTACAAAAACCTATATCTACTATCCATACTACACTTGTATCACCATCTCTTCGCCGAACTAGTGCACCTATACAATTTACCATTGTATTGGGTGTGTTGGGGACACAAGAGATTTCTAGTATTTGATTGCAGGGTTGTATGAGAGAGACCATCTTCATCATACGCCTCCCACGGATTGATAAACCTTAGGTCATCCACTTGAGGGAAATTTGCTACTGTCCTACAAAACTCTGCGCTTGGAGGCCCAACAGAGTCTACAAGAATAAAGTTGCGTAGTAGACATCAGGCGCCCACTGACCCTTCAAGGTGGCATCAGCCATTGCCGGGGGGGACTTGCGAGAGGCTGTGAAAGGCTTGCACTCAAAAAATCGATCTGGGCGCTAGAGCTCAAGAGGCTGTGTGCGTCGGCGAGGGGATGAGAGTGTGGGAAAGTGGCCTAGTCGCCCTATGGCTTTTATAGGGGCTATGAAAAGACCAAGAGTCCCTTCCACCCCGTCGGGTTAATCGACATGCCTTCACCCTAAACGTAGCTATGCGTGCGTGGGGGAAGTAAATCTTGATGGTATCCCCGAAAATGTGGGGCACGATCCTCGCCTGGACAAGACGCGCCAATGAGAAAATCGCCTCAGGCCGCGTTTCGAGTAAGCAGTAACTGACTTACGTTGGTATAAGTGGTGACGCTTCGGAAAAGTTGTCAGGCTTTAACACTGTTCACACTCGAGTGGTAGGCATTCGAGGCTAAGTCATCTGAAGGACCTCAGTTAACGAGGCAGGGCTCTCGGGACATGTGGTCGGATGGCAGCCCCGTTAGAGGGGAGGCCCATAAAGTTATTTTGCACCTTAGACCTAGGATTCGCACGACGAGCATCAAGGGAACGGAACTCACCTGTCAAGCTGTTGGGGATATTCCCCATGGTTATGACCCGGCCAAGTTTTGACCTGGCCTAGAGCTTGAAGGCTCTATGGGTCGCCCCGTTTTTCGGGTTAAGACAAGATGACGAGGAGGAATCCAGGGCCCAGGGACGAGACCCGGTAGGAGGCCGGCTTGACAGGAGCCCAATGGGCTGGCTCGCGGAGAAGGCCCGGAGAGATGACCCGGCCTGGGAGACCCGGCCCGGAGAGATGACCCGGCCTGGGAAACCCGGTCTGGAGAGAAGACCCGGCCTGGGTAGATCAGTTCGGAAGAAAAGACCCGGACTAGTATCCAGCTTGTAATAGAAAATAGACCAGTCCTAATCCTACTAGGACTCTACATGTAAGCCGCCCCTTCAACTTATATAAGGAGGGGCAAGGCACCCCGAGAGGGACAAGTTGAGAGGGGTCAAGACAGACAGATCAATATCTCTTGAGATGAGAGGTAGCTAAAGAGCACCCTTGTAATCGAGATCATCATCAATATCAATCAAGCAGGATGTAGGCTTTTACCTCCACCGCGAGGGTCCGAACCTGGGTAAAACTCGCGTCTCTCGATTCTGACCAACCCCTTCAAGCTTCCACCTAGTTGCGATGGCCTCACCACTAAGTCCTATCATGAGGACATCTTGCCGTGACAAAACCACGACAGTTGGCGCCCACCGTGGGGCCTGCGCATGGTGGTGTTGTGTTCTTGGAGGGAGATCTCTCAGGGATCGAGAAGCTCGCGTTTGGTTGGATAAAGAAGAACCGGCACGGAACGGTCACGCAGGATTAAATTCGCTGGTCAACTTTGGATCTGGGAGTACGATATTTGAGTTCAAGAGAAGTCAAACCGCCGTCGTCTGAGCGAGCGGTCAAATCACAAGTCGCCGAGAATGTCGTTTTCCGCTGCTGCCTGTTTCGCCGGCGCGTCAAGTCCGGATATGTAACTCGCCGAAGCCAGCATGGTTAAAGTCTCCGTTGCGTTCAGCGCTGGTTCACCGAGTCAGATGGGAATACGGAGAAATTTTTTGCGGCGGCGTCCGCGTACCAAGCAATCTGGTTTGATCTATCCTAGAAATTGGGTGTGGCGGCGTCCCAAACAATCCACATAGACATATGCCTCCACCTACGCACACGAGGGGAGAAAAAGATTAGGGCTGCCGCTGGCCACAAACTTCGTTGGTACAAGCCACACACGAGTGTTAGGATGGGATGGAATCAACCCACTTACCCGCGTCTCAAGAAAAATCATATGCAGGCAAAACAGCTCCAAGTCCCGATGGAGGTCCCAGCTCATGTATGCTTAATCAATTAGAGTCGCTGCTGCTAGTCCATGTTATCTACTGTTGGAAGCAAATGATGCATGGAAGTTAACCAACGTCAGATGAAAGACAAAGAAAAGTACTACTCCAGCCGTCATCTCAAGAAGATTCAACGACAGGCCTTCCTCGTGTCTACTCGCGCAAGGCCGCCTGCGAGGCGGCCACTACTGCGGCCACGGCCGTGCCTTGAGCCGGCCTGCCGCCTTCACCGCCGCGCCTGCGAGCCGGCCACGCTGCAGCTGTGGCCCCTCCTCGCCTCGCCGCTCCTACCGACGCCGTCTCTACGGCCGCGAGGTGCTGAATTCGCCTGCGAGCCGGCCTCCGCCGCCTCCGTCTGCGAGCCGCCTCCGCCGCCATAGCGCCTTCGCCTAGCCGGCTTGCCGCCTCCACTTCTGCCACGGCCGCAGCCGCTCGCCTCTACGGCCTCGCCTCTGCCTCGACCCTCGCGGCTTCACCTTGAGCCGCCCCTGCTAGTGCGCCCTCGAGCCGGCCTCGCCTCTGCCGCACGTCGCCGAGCCCCCCGCTCGTCTTCGCTCCTACGCCCGAATCCGAGCCACGCCGGACTCGAGTCGCCGCCTGCGAGTTGCCCCGCCGGCCGCGCCAAGCTGGCCTCGCCCTCGCCCTCGAGTCGCCCCCACGCGATCTCGCCTCTGAGTTGCGCCGGCCTCGCTCCGCCTCAGCCATGAGCCGCCTGAGTCCGCCGTCGTTTCCGCCACGAGCTGCCGTTGTGACTCGCCTCCACCTCCACGGCGCTCGCTTCGATGAGCCGCCCTGGCCTCGCGCCGCCTCCATCGGTCTCCGCCTCCATCTCCGCCTCGCCGACTTGCGTGTCATTCTCAAGCCGCCTGCCTCACTGACGCGCCCCCACCGGTGTGGCCTTGCCTCGCTGATGCGTACAACAAAAAAAAGGGGGTGGGTCATGGCGAAAAAACTCAGCACACATGGTCATCTACTTACTAGCAGTAGTAGTATGCGCATCCACGCTGCTGCTGGGCCTCCGTCTATCCCAGTTAAATTCTGGTCGGCGCAAGGATCATCTGTCGTTCCAATGCATCAGGTGATATCCGTCCAGTCTATTTTAATAGCACATACTAATTTCTTTAAAGAACAATTATTCTGGCTGGCGATATTTTTATGCAGGACAATTATTCACTGCAAGGGCGATCGTCGTGCCACGGATACAGAGCTCGCGCCAATGTTATCATGCGCCAGCATCCAACCGTGTTGCAGTGCTCGACGAACGTGTGCGCAAGCCGCCACCTCTGCGTTTTAGTCTACACCAACGCACGGTCAGCTCACGCGCCTACGACGTCTTATAAACATCACGGCCGGCTTATGCCACGGCCAAGTATGAAGAATCTCAAGCCGACTCTTTGAGTCATCTTAAGACTCGGAGGCTACATAGACATGACTCGTCTGATTTGGCCGGTTTCACAAATTCAAGAACCCCGGGTCATTGCGAGGAAGACAACCCGGTCCCGGGGGCTGCTGCCGTATTGGTGAAAAATTAAAGGTTGCCAAAGAGAACTTGCTGCCACGATGCGTAGTTCAAACATGGGTATCCTGCTGTATTGGCGAAAAATTAAAGGTTGCCAAAAAGAACTAGCTGCCACGATGCGCAGTTCAAACATAGGTATCCTGCCTTATAGGCGAAAAGTAAGGTTACCAAAGAAGACTAGTCGCCATGATGCACAGTCTAAACATGGGTATCCTACTCAATTTCGATCATTGGTCACTTGGGGGCTTCCAACTCACCGAGTTTAGCTATCTCACCCTCTTGACCTGGCAAATAACGCCACATTATCTTGGTTAAACCTGTCTGTCTGCTTGATGCTACTCCGATTAGGTGACCCGATGTACTATTGACAAGTCAATCATCTCTATGACCCTGAACTTGTCTTGGTTAAAACATCGGATATGTCACGTGAGAGCCGGCTTACAGAGAGCGAGGATAAACCATGGGCTATCACGCCAGCTTCATTGAAGCAAGACTCGAGCCTCGAAAGCCGGTCTTTTTGTCGTGCCTCGAAAGCCGGCATTTTTATACCTTGGTATCATACACATACATCATCATACATTGCATCATCATACAATGCATCATATATGCATGTATATATTTTTTATGTTGCAAGAGCCGGTTTTCAAACCGAGTCACATTGTAACTCTGCAGGAATAAACAAATCTTTGATGGCCAACATGGCTGGATTTTCATCATGGTTATCATAACCAGTATTAAATGATTGAGGTTTTCAAAGCCGTTTCAAAGAGATGGCTATTATTTCCTAAAACGCCGGCTTATAGTGAGAAGTGTGGTGTAATAAATTACCAGTGGCAATTCGCACATTGGATTGATTATGATGCTACAAAGGAGAACAAAGCACTCAGCAACATTATCCAGACAGTGGATCAGATTTTATTCTACAATGGAAGGCATAGTCCCGAGTCGCCGCAGGCACACGACCCGGCACTTGGGTGCTACATTATTCAAATCAAGATTACATCAAGTATGAAAGTCCCATGTCGCTGCAAGCATGCACCACGGCACTTGGGGGCTAATGCAAGTCGCTTTTCAAATCATTACATTATCAGAAGACCCGGCTATCTCAAGGAGATGAGTCGGCCCTTGGGGGCTACGGGTTGTTTTCTGTTTAAGTATCAATTCAAGGAAGAACCGGCTCATAATTTTCATAATGACCTGGCTTTTGGGGGCTATAGGTCGCTCTTTGTTCAAGTATGGATTCAAGGAAGAACCGGCTCATCATTTTCACAATGACCCGGTCCTTAGGGGCTACGGTTTGTTTTCCATCATTTTCTAAGTCCCAGCCCAGTACTATCTTACTGAGCCGGCCCTTGGGGGCTACACTATTTGCAGCTATATATCTACAACAGTGAAGATTAAGTCCCAAGTTGCTGCAGGCAAGACAACCCGGCACTTGGGGGCTACACTGGCTGAAGTTTTATGAGCACAAGACAATTACAAGTCCCAGGTTGCTGAAGGCAAGACAACCCGGCACTTGGGGGCTACATCATTCAGTTGTTTAAATAGATCATAAGGTCCAAATTGAAGACCCGGTCCATCACATACTGATGAGCAACCTGGGTTTCTCCGAAGTTGCAACATTTATATTGAAGCAAGTCTTAAGCTATCACTACATTCCCCTCTTAAGACTTGGGGGCTACAGCCAAAGCATTGGAGGCCAACTCAATGGCAGATGGGTGTTTTATTTCCCAATATTTTTCTTCAAGGAACCCGCGTCAGCAAGACAGAACAGGTGCCGGCTCAGGAAAAATCCAGACCCGGAGAATCACCCTTTACATATTTTCCCTACTCTTATTTTCAAGATGGAGTTTACCATGGATAAATCCAAGCTAAACTGGGGGCTAATGTTGGGGATATTCCCCATGGTTATGACCCGGCCAAGTTTTGACCCGGCCTAGAGCTTGAAGGCTCTATGGGTCGCCCCGTTTTCTGGGTTAAGACAAGATGAGAAGGAGGAATCCAGGGCCCAGGGACGAGACCCGGCAGGAGGCCGGCTTGACAGGAGCCCAATGGGCTGGCTCGCGAAGAAGGCCCGAAGAGATGACCTGGCCTGGGAGACCCGGCCCGGAGAGATGACCCGGCCTGGGAAACCCGGCCTGGGTAGATCAGTTCGGAAGAAAAGACCCAGACTAGTATCCAGCTTGTAATAGGAAATAGACCAGTCCTAATCCTACTAGGACTCTACATGTAAGCCGCCCCTTCAACTTATATAAGGAGGGGCAAGGCACCCCAAGAGGGACAAGTTGAGAGGGGTCAAGACAGACAGATCAATAGCTCTTGAGATGAGAGGTAGCTAAAGAGCACCCTTGTAATCGAGATCATCATCAATATCAATCAAGCAGGATGTAGGCTTTTACCTCCACCGCGAGGGGCCGAACCTGGGTAAAACTCGCGTCTCTCGATTCCGACCAACCCCTTCAAGCTTCCACCTAGTTGCGATGGCCTCACCACTAAGTCCTATCACGAGGACATCTTGCCGTGACAAAACCACGACACAAGCCAAAGAATACAAGCCGAAATTATCAGTCCAGGCAGGATTGTCGTCCTTGGCTCCGAAGACAAGTTTAGGGGCTATTGACGGTGTCCTGGACTAGGGGGTACCAACCTAGTTAGCCCATCGTCCATGGGCCAAGCTTATGGCCCACCGATCTCTTAAGGAAGGACTCCGGAAGCTCCGAACCAAGGCGTGGTAAAGATGGACTCTGCCGAAGACTTGGCATGCACCCCAAGAATTACAGCAAGGGCAGGCGTGTTATCCTCCAGCCTACAACTGACCAAATGTAACCCTAGATACCCCCAGTGTCTATATAAGCTGAGGGGTTTAGTTGGTAGAGGGGATCATCCATTATTCACCCTAGGGCTAGCTAGACCATAACTCTAGATCCAAGGTAGATCAAGCCTTGTATTCGATACTCAATCATCAATACAATCAAAGCAGGACATAGGGGTTTACCTCCTCGAGAGGGCCCGAACCTGGGTAAACATCGTCTCCTTCGTCCCTTGTTACCCATCGATCCGAGATCAATAGCTTGGGGCCTCCTACCCGAGGTCTGCCAGTTTTAGTACCGATAACAGGGCATAAACATGCACACATGGACACAAATATGATTTTCTAACCCATGATGGTGTACTGTTGCATGTACATGTAGTTCAAATTTGAATTACGACCATTAAATGGCTAGAAACTCACTTAATGTATTAAAAAGGTCAAATGACCCCTGGAAATTTCCAAATTTTAACATGAAAGTTGTATTCGTGCATGTTAATGGTAGAAAAAAAATTCAAGGCCATAAGAGGAAGCGACTGTCGGTTCGTCATCAAACAAGCATATTGTTCCCTCTCGAAACCACGAGTTTTTTCTCGTGAGATGCTCCGATTTTTGTGAGAGGTGCATGTCAAAACTTTCGACAAACAAGCCAATTTTTTTACCATGGCATCTTGGTACCATTTCATGACATCAAGCAACGTTTCATGTATTTCTGATCATTTTAGATTTTTTTGGAATTTAAAAGCCATGGTTCTCAATGTTTGTGCATGCATGTGTGCAAGCCGTGACACCAATATGTTTGAAAATTCCTATTTACTACACAGGACATTAACTTGCACGCAAGGACACAAATATGATTTTTCAACCCATGATGGTTTGCTTTTGCATGTACATGTAGTTCAAATTTGAATTACGACCATTATATGGCTAGAAACTCACTTAATGTCTTAAAAAGGTCAAATGAACCCTGAAAATTTCCAAATTTTAACATAACAGTTGTATTTGTGCATGTTAACGGTAAAAAAAAATTCAAGGCCATAAGAGGAAGCGACCGTCGGTTTGTCATCAAACATGCATTGTTCCCTCTTGGAACAACGAGTCTTCTCGTGAGATGCTCCGATTTGTGAGAGGTATGTGTCAGAACTTTCGTCAAACAGGCCAATTTTTTACCACGGCATCTTGGTACCATGTCATGACATCAAGCAAGGTTTCATGTATTTCCGATCATTTTAGAATTTTTTGAAATTCAAAAGCCATGGTTCTCAATGTTTGTGTCCAAGCCGTGACACCAATATGTTTGAAAATTCCTTCCAATTTACTGCACAGGACATTAACTTGCACACAAGGACACAAATATGATTTTCCAATCCATGATGGTTTGCTGTTGCATGTACATTAACTTGCAGCGGAAAGGTTTTCTCTTCTGGCTCTCTGATGGTTTCTGAATATTTGTGAATTTATAGGAGTGGAATTAGGTCAAACGGAGCCACGAGGGCCCCACAAGGCATCAGGGCGCGCCCTCCCTAGGGCCGTGCCCTGTTACCTTGTGGAGACTTCGTGAACCTTCTGGCCTCCTCTCCAAGTCTCCAGGGTCTCTTTTGTCCAGAAAAAAATCTCCAAAAAGTTTCGTGGCATTTGGACTTCGTTTGGTACTGATTCTCTGAAAAGCCAAAAACAAGCAGAAAACAGCAACTGGCACTTGGCACTAGGTTAATAGGTTAGTCCCAAAAAATGATATATAATTGCATATAAAAACATCCAAGATTGATACTATAATAGCATGGAACAATCAAAAATTATAGATACATTGGAGACGTATCAAGCATCCCAAAGCTTAATTCCTGCTCGTCCTCGAGTAGGTAAATGATAAAAACAGAATTTTTGATGTGGAATGCTACCTATCATGTTTCATCATGTAATCTTTCTCTTACGGTATGAATAATAAGATCCAAATGATTCAAAGCAATAGTCTATAATTTGATATAAAGACATCAATACTCAGGCATACTAATAAACAATCATGTCTTTCAAAATAAAAATGCTAAAGAACGTTATCCCTACAAAATCATATAATCCTGTCATGCTCCATCTTCTTCATGCAAAGTACTTATCATGCACTACCCCGATGACAAGCCGAGCAATTGGTTCATACTTTTTAACGCGCTTCATCTTTTTCAACTCCCACTCAATACATGAGCGCAAGCCATGGATATATCACTATGGGTGGAATAGAGTGTGGTGGTAGAGGTAAATAAGAGAAGTCAAAAATAAGAAGATAGTCTCACATCAACGAGGCTAATCAACGGGCTATGGAGATGCCCATCAATTAATGTCAATGCGAGGAGTAGGGATTGCCATGCAACGGATGCACTAAGAGCTATAAGTGTATGAAAGCTCAACATGAAAACTAAGTGGGTGTGCATCCAACTTGCTTGCTCAGGAAGACCTCGGGCATTTGAGGAAGCCCGTCATCGGAATATACAAGCCAAGTTCTATAATGAAAAATTCCCACTAGTATATGAAAGTGACAAAATAGGAGACTCTCTATATGAAAAACAATGGTGCTACTCTGAAGCACAAGTGTGGAAAAGGATAGTAACATTGCCCCTTCTCTCTTTTTCTCTCATTTTTTTTCATGGCTCTTTTTTGCCTCTCTTTTTTTCTTTTTCTCTTTTTTTTCGTCCGGAGTCTCATCCTGACTTGTGGGGGAATCATGGTCTCCATCATCCTTTCCTCACTGGGACAATGCTCTAATAATGATGATCATCACACCTCTATTTACTTACAACTCAATATTACAACTCGATACTAGAACAAAAATATGACTCTATATGAATGTCTTTGGCAGTGTACCAGGATGTGCAATGATGCTAGCATAACATGTATAAAAATGATGAACGATGGTTGAGCCACAAATACTATGTCAGCTTTATGATCATGCAAAGCAATATGACAATGATGATGATGCCATATAAAAAAATGGAACGATGGAAGTTGCATGGCAATATATCTCGGAATGGCTATGGAAATACCATGATAGGTAGGTATGGTGGCTGTTTTGAGGAATATATAAAGAGGCTTATGTGTGGTAGAGCGTATCATATCATGGGGTTTGGATGCACCGGCAAAGTTTGCACCAACTCTCGATGTGAGAAAGGGCAATGCACGGTACCGAAGAGGCTAGCAAATTGCGGAAGGGTGATAGTGCGTATAATCCATGGACTCACATTAGTCATAAAGAACTCACATACTTATTGTGAAAGTTTATTAGCCCTCGAAGCAAAGTACTACTAAATTGGTAGGACAAGGTCCATCGCTCGTCCCCGACCGCCACTCATAAGGTAGACAATCAATAATAAATCATGCTCCAACTTCTTAGCATAACGACAGATCATACGTGCATGCTTGGGGAATCACAAACCTTAACACAATTATTCTTACTAAACCACAATCATCTACTAGTACCTCCCCCATATTACCATTTTAATATCGCAAAACTATTGCAAGGAATCAATTTTATCATATTCAGTGATCTACATGAAAGTTTTTATTATATCCCTCTTGAATACCTATCATATAAAGACCAAATTCATAACCCATGCATATTACCATTGCTATTATGAGACTCTCAAAAAGATATAAGTGAAGCATGAGAGTGTAACTATTTCTTTAAAATATAACCAATGTCGTGCTCTAAAAGATATAAGTGAAGCACTAGAGCAAATGCCTAGCTCAAAAGATATAAGTGAAGCACATAGAGTATTCTAACAAATCACGATTAATGTGTGTCCCTCTCAAAAAGGTGTGTTCATAAAATATGATTGTGACAAACTAAAAAGCAAAAAAACTATATCACAAGACGCTCCTAGTAAAACACATATCATGTGATGAATAAAAATATAGCTCCAAGTGAGTTACCGATAGATTGTAGACGAAAGAGGGGATGCCATCCGGGGCATCCCCAAGCTTAGACGCTTGAGTCTTCCTTGAATATTACCTTGGTGATCCTTGGGCATCCCCAAGCTTAGGCTCTTGCTGCTCCTTATTCCTTTATCCATCGTAGTCTCACCCAAAACTTGAAAACTTCAGCACACAAAACTCAACAGAAACCTCGTGAGATCGGTTAGTATAACAAACAAATCGTTAACTCTAAGTGCTGTAGTAAATTGATTCATATTTAATATTGGCATAATGCTACTGTACTCCAACTTCTCCATGACTCATACCCCCCGATACGATCCATAGATACATCAAAATAAGCAAACTATGCAACAAAAACAGAATCTGCCTAAAGCAGAACAGTCTGTAAAGATCCGAATTATGGTCATACTTCTGTAACTCAAAAAATTCTGAAAAATTAGGACAACGTTGGAAATTTATATTCCAATACTGTGTATAAAATTCAGGATGTTCTGACACACCAGCCAAAATTATAAATTCCAGCACTGGATGCAAAAGTTTCTGTTTTCAAACAGCATCAATCATACTATCTTCCAAATCATCCCAAAGGCATTACTTGGCACAAAAACTAATTAGAACATAAAAATACAATCATAACAGAAGCTATAATTGTGTAAACACTCAAAAACACAAGGTAAAAGCAAAATTTTATTTTATTCATTGGGTTGCCTCCCAACAAGCGCTATTGTTTTATGCACCTAGCTAGGCATAATGCATAGTTTCAAGTGTTGTCATCCTTCAAGTTAATTCCATAAGTGGCCCTCATAATGGATTCATAAGGTGCTTTAATTCTTTTTCTAGGGAAGTGTTCCATCCCTTTCTTTAGTGGAAATTGAAATCTTATACTACCTTCTTTCATGTCAATAATTGCACCAATTGTTCGAAGAAAAGGCCTACCAAGTATTATGGGGCAAGAAGGATTGCATTCAATGTCAAGAGCAATAAAGTCCATGGGCACATAATTTCTATTTGCAAGAATAAGCACATCATTTATTCTACCCAATGGCTTTTTAATAGTGGAATCCGCAAGGTGCAAATTAAGGGAACAAGGATCCATGTCGGTGAGACCTAGCACATCACACAAAGACTTTGGTATAGTGGAAACGCAAGCACCAAGATCACAAAGAGCATTATATTCATAATCTTTAATTTTTACTTTAATAGTAGGTTCCCATTAATCTTGTAATTTTCTAGGAATTGATACTTCCAACTCAAGCTTTTCGCCCCTGGCAGGCCTCTACCCCCCTCCTTCCACTATATGAAGCCATTTGCCCTAGAAAAAAATTAAGAGAAGACTTTCGGGACGAAGCGCCGCCGTCTCGAGGCGGAACTTGGGCAGGAGCTATTTTGCTCTCTGGCGGAGCGATTCCGCCGGGGATACTTCCCTCCGGAAGGGGGGAATCGAAGCCATCTACATCACCAACGATCCTCCCCTCATGGGAGGACCAATTTTCATCAACATCTTCACCAGCACCATCTCATCACAAACCCTAGTTCATCTCTTGTATTCAATCTCTGTCTCAAAACCTCATATTGGTACCTGTGGGTTGCTAGTAGTGTTGATTACATCTTGTAGTTGATGCTAGTTGGTTTATTTGGTGGAAGATTATATGTTCAGATCCTTAATGCTATTCAATACCCCTCTGATCTTGAACATGAATATGATTTGTGAGTAGTTACTTTTGTTCTTGAGGACATGGGAGAAGTCTTGTCATAAGTAATCATGTGAATTTGGTATTCGTTCGTTATTTTAATGATATGTATGTTGTTGCTTCCTTTAGTGGTGTCGTGTGAACGTCGACTACATGACACTTCACCATCTTTGGGCCTAAGGGAAGGCATTGTGGAGTAGTAATTAGATATTGGGTTGCTAGAGTGACAGAAGCTTAAACCCTAGTTTATGCGCTATTCCGTAAGGGGCTGATTTGGATCCATATGTTTCATGCTATGGTTAGAGTTATCTTAATTCTTCTTTCATAGTTGTGGATGCTTGCGAGAGGGGGTAATCATAAGTGGGAGGCTTGTTCAAGTAAGAACAGCACCCAAGCACCGGTCCACCCACATATTAAATTATCAAAGTAGCGAACGCAAATCAAACAAACATGATGAAAGTGACTAGATGAAATTCCCATGTGTCCTCGAGAATGCTTTGCTTACTATACGAGTTCGTTCCAGCTTGTCCTTTGCTACAAAAAGGATTGGGCCACCTTGCTGCACTTTATTATACTTGTTACTCGTTACTTGTTATGAATTATCTTGCTATCAAAACTATCTGTTACCGCTACTTTCAGTACTTGCAGAGAATACCTTGCTGAAAACCGCTTGTCATTTCCTTCTGCTCCTTGTTGGGTTCGACACTCTTACTTATCGAAAGGACTACGATTGATCCCCTATACTTGTGGGTCATCAAGACTCTTTTCTAGCGCCGTTGCCGGGGAGTGAAGCGCCTACGGTGAGTGGAATTTGGTAAGGAAACATTTATATTACGTGCTGAAATTTACTATCACTTGTCACTATGGAAAGTAATCCTTTGAGGGGTTTGTTTGGGGTATCTTCACCTCGATCGGAAGCATTGAGAGTTGCTCCTCAACCTATTGAACCTACTAAAAATATTTATTATGAAATTCCTTTAGGTATGGTAGAGAAACTGCTAGCTAATCCTTATGCAGGAGATGGAACGGTACATCCGATATGCACTTAATCTATGTGGATGAAATTTGTGGATTGTTTAAGCTTGCAGGTCTATCCGGAGATGGAGTTAAGAAGAAAGTATTCCCTTTATCTTTGGAGGTAAAGGCATTGACATGGTATAGGCTATGTGATGATACTGAAACATGGAACTGGAACCGGTTGAAGCTGGAATTCCACCAGAAATTTTATCCTATGCATTTGGTTCATCGTGATCGGAATTATATATATAATTTTTGCCCTCTTGAAGGAGAAAGTATCGCTCAATCTTGGGGGAGGCTTAAGTATATGTTGCACACATGCCCCAATCATGAGCTCTCAAGAGTAATAATTCTTCAAAACTTTTATGCTCGGCTTTCTCATAATGATCAATCCATGCTCAATACTTCTTTTGTTGGTTCCTTTATGAAGAGAACTATTGAATTCAGATGGGATCTTCTAGAAAGAATTAAACGTAACTCTGAAGATTGGGAAATCGACAAAGGTAATGAGTCAGGTATAAATCTTGAGTTTGATTGTGTTAAATTTTTTATGGAAACTAATGCTTTTCATAAGTTTAGTACTAAATATGGACTTGACTCTGAGATAGTAGCTACCTTTTGTGTCTTTTGCTGCTCATGTTGATCTCCCTAAGGAGAAATGGTTTAAATATCATCCACCTATTGAATTGAATGAAGAACCTGTTAGTGTTAAAGAAGAAACAATTGTTTACCATGTTGATCCAATTGTGCCTACTGCTTATATTGAGAAACCTCCTTTCCCTGTTAGGATTAAGGAACATGCTAGAGCTTCAACTGTGGTTAATAAGAGTAATATTAGAGCACCTAGACCTTCTGAACAAATTAAAGTTGAACCTAATATTGCAATGGTCAAAGATCTTTTGGTTGATAATATTGATGGACATGTCATATATTTCTGTGATGAAGCAACTAAAATTGCTATCCAGACACTAAAGATAAAAACAAACCTGTAGTTGGCATGCCAGTTATTTCTGTTAAAATTGGAGATCATTGCTATCATGGTTTATGTAATATTGGTGCTAGTGTGAGTGCTATTTCGTTTACTCTCTATCAAGAAGTCATGAATGATATTGCACCTGTTGAGATTGAAGATATTGATGTTACTATTAAGCTTGCGAACTGAGATACTATTTCACCACTTGGGATTGTTAGAGATGTTGAAGTCTTGTGTGGTAAGATCAAATATCCTACTGATTTTCTTGTTCTTGGATCACCACAAGATGATTTTTGTCCCATTATATTTGGTAGACCTTTCTTGAATACTGTTAATGCCAAGATTGATTGCACTAGAAATTGTCAGTGTTAATTTTGGTGAGATGTCTCATGAGTTTAATTTCTCTAAGTTTCGTAGACAACCTCATGATAAAGAATTACCTAATAAGGATGAAATTATTGGTCTTGCTTCTATTGTTGTGCCTCCTACTGATCCTTTAGAACAATATTTGCTAGACCATGAGAATGATATGAATATGAATGAAAGAAATGAAATAGATGAGCTGTTCTTTAAACAAGCACCTATCCTTAAACATAATTTGCCTGTTGAAACCTTGGGAGATCCACTTCCACCCAAGGGAGATCCTGTGTTTGAATTAAAGCAATTACCTGATACTCTTAAATATGCTTATCTTGATGAAAAGAAGATATATCCTGTTATTATTAGTGCTAACCTTTCAGAGCATGAAGAAAAGAGATTACTTAAAACTCTAAAGAAGCACCGGGCTGCTATTGGATATACTCTCGATGATCTTAAGGGCATTAGTCCCACTTTATGTCAGCATAAAATTCATATGGAGCCAGATGCTAAACCCGTTGTTGATCATCAAAGAAGGTTAAATCCTAGAATGAAGGATGTGGTAAGAACTGAAATATTAAAGCTTCTGGAGGCAGGTATAATTTATCCCATAGCTGCTAGTAGATGGGTAAGTCCGGTTCATTGTGTTCCTAAGAAAGGTGGTATTACCGTTGTTCCTAATGATAAAAATGAACTTATTAAACAAAGAATTGTAACTTGTTATAGGATGGTAATTGATTTCAGGAAATTAAATAAAGCTACTAGGAAAGATCATTACCCTTTGCCTTTTATTGATCAAATGTTAGAAAGATTATCTAATCATACACACTTTTGCTTCCTAGATGGTTATTCTGGTTTCTCTCAAATACCTGTTTCACCTGAAGATCAAGAGAAAACCACCTTTACTTGTCCTTTTGGAACTTATGCTTATCGTCGTATGCCTTTTGGTTTATGTAATGCACCTGCTACCTTTCAAAGATGTATGACTGTTATATTCTCTAACTTTTGTGAAAAGATTGTTGAGGTTTTCATGGATGATTTCTTCATTTACGAAACTTCTTTTGATGATTGCTTGAGCAACCTTGATCGAGTTTTGCAGAGATGTGAAGAAACTAATCTTGTCTTGAATTGGGAGAAGTGTCACTTTATGGTGAATGAAGGTATAGTCCTTGGGCATAAAATTTCTGAAAGAGGTATTGAAGTTGATAAAGCTAAAGTTGATGCTATTGAGAAAATGCCATGTCCTAAAGATATCAAAGGTATAAGAAGTTTCCTCAGTCATGCTGGTTTCTACAGAAGGTTTATCAAAGACTTCTCTAAAATTTCTAGGCCTCTTACTAATCTCTTGCAAAAAGATGTTCCATTTGTTTTTGATGATGATTGCGTAGAAGCCTTTAAGTACTTAAGAAAGCCTTAATTTCTGCGCCTATTGTTCAACCACCTACCCTTTGAAATTATGTGTGATGCTAGTGATTATGATGTAGGTGTTGTTCTAGGACAAAGAGTTGATAAGAAATTAAATGTTATCCATTATGCTAGTAAAACTCTAGACAGTGCTCAAAGAAATTATACTACTACTGAGAAAGAATTTTTAGCAGTTGTGTTTGCATGTGATAAATTCAGATCTTACGTTGTTGATTCCAAGGTTACTATGCATACTGATCATGCTGCTATTAAATATCTTATGGAAAATAAAGATGCTAAACCTAGACTTATTAGATGGGTTCTTTTGCTACAAGAGTTTGATTTGCATATTGTTGATAGAAAGGGAGCTGAGAATCCTGTAGCTGATAACTTGTCTAGAATGGAAAATGTTCTTGATGACCCACTTCCTATTAATGATGATTTCCCTGATGAACAGTTAGCTGTGATAAATGCTTCTCGTAATACTCCTTGGTATGCAGCTAATGCTAATTACATTGTTGCTAAATTTATACCACCTAGTTTCACATACCAACAAAAGAAAAAAAATTCTTTAATTTAAGAAATTACTTTTGGGATGACCCACACTTATATAAAGAAGGAGTAGATGGTGTTATTAGACATTGTGTACCTGAGCATGAACAGGAACAAATCCTACGTAAGTGTCACTCCGAGGCATATGGAGGACACCATGCGGGAGACCGAACTGCACACAAGGTATTACAATCTGGTTTTTATTGGCCTACTCTTTTCAAGGATGCACGTAAGTTTGTCCTTTCTTGTGATGAATGTAAAGAATTGGTAATGTTGGTAGACGTCCGGAAATGCCTATGAATTATTCACTTGTTATTGAACCATTTGATGTTTGGGGTTTTGATTATATGGGACCTTTTCCTAAATCCAATGGGTATACTCATATTTTGGTTGCTGTTGATTATGTTACTAAGTGGGTAGAAGCTATTCCAACTAGTAGTGCTGATCATAACACTTCCATAAAATACTTAAAGAAGTTATATTTCCAAGGTTTGGAGTCCCTAGATATTTAATGACCGATGGTGGTTCACATTTTATTCATGGTGCTTTCCATAAATTGCTTGCTAAATATGATGTTAACCATAGAATTGCATCTCCTTATCATCCTCAGTCTAGTGGCCAAGATGAATTAACTAATAGAGAAATAAAATTGATTTTGCAAAATACTGTTAATAGATCCAGAAAGAATTGTGATACGTCTCCGTCGTATCTACTTTTCCAAACACTTTTGCTCTTGTTTTGGACTCTAATTTGCATGATTTGAATAAACTAACCCGGACTGACGCTGTTTTCAGCAGAATTGCCATGGTGTTGTTTTTTGTGCAGAAATAAAAGTTCTTGGAATTGGATGAAACTTTTTGGAGATTTTTTATGGAATATATAAAAAATACTAGAGCCAAAACCTACTGGAGGGGGGGCACCCAGTGGCCACGAGGCACCAAGGCGCGCCACCCCCCCCCTCCCCCCCCCCCCCTCCCCCCCCCCCAGGCGCGCCTTGGTACCTCGTGGGGCCCACGTGGCTCCGCTGACCCTAATTCCAACGCTATAAATTTACAATTCCAGAGAAAAAATAGGGGAGGAATTTTTATTGCGTTTCACGATATGGAGCCGCTGCCACCTCCTATTCTTCATCGGGAGGCCAGATGTGGAGTCCGTTTGGGGCTCCGGAGAGGAGGATCTTCCGGCATCGTCATCATCAACCATCCTTCATCACCAATTTCATGATGCTCACCGCCGGGAGTGAGTAATTCATTTGTAGGCTTGCAGGACGGTGATGAGTTGGATGAGATTTATCATGTAATCGAGTTAGTTTTGTTAGGGCTTGATCCCTAGTATCCACTATGTTCTGAGATTGATGTTGCTATGACTTTGATATGCTTAATGCTTGTCACTAGGGCCCGAGTGCCATGATTTCAGATCTAAACCCTTTATGTTTGCATGAATATATTTGTGTTCTTGATCCGATCTTGCAAGTTGTATGCACCTGCTACGTGTTATGATCTGCATACCCCAAGGTGACAATAATTGGGATTCTTTCCGGTGATTGCCGTAGTTTGAGGAGTTCATGTATTCACTAAGTGCTAATGCTTTGTTCTGGTTCTCTATTAAAAGGAGGCCTTAATATCCCTTAGTTTCCTTAGGGACCCCACTGCCACGGGAGGGTAGGACAAAAGATGTCATGCAAGTTCTTATCGCAAGCACGTATGACTATATACGGAATACATGCCTACATTACATTGATGAGTTGGAGCTAGTTCTGTGTCGTCCTAGGTTGTGACTGTTACATGATGAATGTTATTCAACAATATCACCGATCCAATGCCTACGAGTTTTTCACATATTGTTCTTGCTAAGTTACTACTGCTGCTACTGCTGTTACAATTGCTACTGCTATTGCTGTTACTGTTACCGTTACTATTATTGCTACCGCTATCAAACTATCATACTACTGTGCTACTGATCACTCTGCTGCAGATATTTAGTCTCAGGTGTGGTTGAATTGACAACTCAACTGCTAATACTTGCAAATATTCTTTGGCTCCCCTTGTGTCGAATCAATAAATTTGGGTTGAATACTCTACCCTCGAAAACTGTTGCGATCCCCTATACTTGCGGGTTATCAAGACCTTTTTCTGGCGCCGTTGCCGGGGAGCATAGCTTTATTTGCGGAGTCACTTGGGATTTATATCTGTTGATCACTATGAAGAATCTGAAAGACGCTAAGACCAAGATCGTTCCCTCTAAGACGAGGGGAGGTAAGGAACTGCCATCTAGCTCTGCACTTGATTCACCATCTGTTTTGAGTAAACTTGCAACACCACCACCCGCTATTAATTCTGATATGTCGCAAGTTATTGATGATACCACTTCTACTATGAATGATACTCATGATGATGCTAGTACTATGCTTGATAATGCTGTGCCACTTGGTGAATTTCTTAGTGAACAAATTGCTAAAGCTAAAGAAATTGAAAATGCTGAAACTCTTGAAAATTATCATTCACCTATTATGCCTAGCTCTCCTACTAGAGTTGAAACACCTGATGAACATTGCTTTGATAGGGAGACGGCTAGAGCCAAACTTGCTTGTAATGATAGAGATGAAGTTATAAAACTACTTGCTGAAATGAAAGAAAAATCTATGAGGGAGAAAATGAAATATGATCCTAAGTTTGCTACCTGTCGGTGTAAAAACCGGCAGACCTCGGGGTAGGGGGTCCCGAGCTGTGGATCTCAGATCGATGGTAACAGAGACGAGGGAGACAATGTTTACCCAGGTTCGGGCCCTCTCAATGGAGGTAAAACCCTACGTCCTGCTTCTGTTTATATTGATGGAGATGTATCGAATACAGAGTTAATCTACCTCGAGATCGTAATATATGTCTAACTTCTAGGGCTAGGTGAGCGATATTGTGTTCCTCTCCACTACGGACTAAACCCCATGGCTTATATACACGCCAGGGAGGGTATCTAGGGTTACAAGGTCGGTATCTAGGAGTAAGGCGGCTGGACAAATCTTGAAGTGTACTACAAGTCTTCGGTAGAGACAGCCTCGATCACGTCTCTCGTGTGCGGCCTCCGGAGTCCATGGCGATCACGTACGAAGGCACATCGGCCCAACCGAGGAGACGGGCCGGCTAGGTTGGCACCCCGTAATCCAGGACACCGTCAGTAGCCCCTGAACTGGTCTTCGATGCCGAAGTCGACGTCCTTTAATTTCCGGAGTCTTGGCTCGATATACAAGTTCCCATGCTTTTTCCTCCGACCAGATTTAAAGACCTCGGCCAACCCTTACAATTTCGTTGGGGCCCAATCTTAGATTTCGAGAATCATGCCGCTTAGGGAATCAGGCCCCTTCATGGGAAAAACGTCGAAGCATCAGCCATTTCCGCCTTTACTTAATAAATGCACAGCCTTCTACTAGCGGCCATACGCATCAACCGCAACTGTAGCAAAAGTCCCCTCTCTTTCCCCACCCAAGCTCTAGAGCCCGCACAATGGCGAGTGGTGAAGGATCGTCTAGGCGCCCTCACGGTCCTGACAGAGGGGGCTGGGGGAGCTGTTCCGTCGCGCGCCTTCAACTAGAGCGCTTGGCGACGCAAGGCTATCTACCGGACACGGATCTGGCCCCAAGCCGTCCTGGATTAACAACCCTCGACGGTCAAGTCCACGTCAAGAATTTCCCTTGGCCACGAGGAGACGAGTGGGTATGCTTCGTGCCCTTCCTCCTTCGCGGTTTAGGGTTTCCAATCCACCCTTTCCTCCGCGGCCTGCTAGAGTTTTACGGGTTGCATCTGCATCATTTCTCCCCGAATTCGATATTGCACATCGCAGGGTTTGTCACGCTCTGTGAGTTACACCTCGGCTGTCAGGCGCACTTCGGGTTATTGCAAAAGTACTTCTGCGTCGTGCCCCGCTCCTCGGCCGACAAACTGTTCGAGGTTGGAGGAGCCGAGGTCTGCCGAGTTGACAATACCGGTTACCCCGCGGGAACACCTCGGGAGGACGCCGAGTACTGGCCATCCGAGTGGTTTTATATTAATGACGTCCCATTGTACGAGCCAGTCCGGCCAGGCCTCCCGCCCTTCTCATTGGATCCACCAAGGAAACACTACTGCTGGAGGCCGCGGAGCTTGACACAAGAGGAAGATGAAACCGTGACCAGTCTAGCGGCCAGAGTGCAGCTACTGTCGGGCGCTGGCCTTACCATTATTGATGTGATGGCGGTGGCCCTTGACCGAAGAGTCCAACCCCTCCAGCAGCGCCTGCACTTATTGTGCGAGTACAATGGGTCCAACGATGCTTCTCGATCCATCAAGGGAGCCTTTCTGGACCAAATGACCCTTGGAGCTGTACTAGCCAGCATGTACCAAGGGTCCGCGGACGATTTCGCCAAGCGCCGGTTCCAAGACGGGCTGTCATACTACAACCCAGCCGACATAGTAAGTTTTTTCTTCCGAACTCTTCGCGTTTACCTCGGGATCCCGAGAGTTAACTCGCAACACCTCGGCCTTCGTACAGCGGTGGAGGCGTCGGCTTGAAGGCGTGAACAGTCCAGCCCCTGAGCCAGAACTGCACTGCTGTGCGGAGGACCCTCTCTATAACGAGGATGAAGGCCTGGACCTGATCTACGAAGGGAGGACATTTTTCTTGGAGAGCCTCGACGGCTCAAAACTAGTTGTCATCCCAGACACGCCAGGGACGAGGCCGGCCTCGTCGGTAACACTCCCTTCCTCTAAATGAAAGAGAGCCCCTCGTCCTCCAGCCACCAGCCATTTGACTTCTCCTCCAAAGGGGTGGTGCTCCCAACGCCTACGCGAAGAGACGGCTTCACTGGGAAGGGCCCCGGCCGTGACGCGAGAAGTTCAAGCCGAGGTCACGGGGGCAGGAGAGAGTGCCCCCTCCATCACCGGGTAATACTTCAGTCTATGTTGCAGTAAAAACACTTCGGATTCTAACACCCCCAATTATTTGCAGCCACCCTTTGCCCACCATAGCACATGTGGAGGCCGAGGGAGACACGGCCCTGCCCAAGGGAACAGAGGCCCGAAATCCCACGAGGGCTGACCCCGGAGCTACCCACCCCGAGGACTCGGCAACATCGGCCACTCCGTCCGAGATTCAATGCGCCGCGAATTATCGCCGGCGAAAAGCTTCTTTGAACAATCCGGCTTTCTCGGACAGGGAGCTCAATGCTCTCAGCGCCATGGATGCATACCTCAGGGCGACCTGAGGTGCCTTCGATGAGTCGCTGGATGTCTTGTCACGAGGGCTGCGGGTAAGGCGTTTAAAAACAAATATGACTACCAAGTATGGTAGTAGCCCCTAAGGCTTGGTACGAGCCCCTGGGGTCGGATCAAGACTTGAATACTAACCAGCAATTACTATCATAACAGGAAGCTCGCTTGAAGAACGAGCAATTGACCTCGGCGTTGGCCCAAACAAAGGTGCAGCTTGACGCGGCTTTGTCCGAGGTTGAACAGGTGAAGAAATTCACCAGAGAGGTGCACGGTAAGTGCTGAATGTGTGAATTGGGTGATACCAAAAGATAGAGCCGACGTCAGAATCGCTTGTAGCAGTGGAGGCCCTGGGCCATCTAGAAAGAGACCTGAAGCAGGCCCGCGAGGATCTGGCGTATGCTGAAGCGCAACGCCAGGGAAATCAACATGTGGTCACTCAGAGAGCGGACAGCGTGACTGCGCTTAGGGCTGAGAACACCCGCCAGGCCCAGGAAATTGAGAGCTTAAATGCTCGCCTCGCTGTTGCGGAAGCAAAGAATCGGCAAATGGACGACATGATTTATGGTAAGTTAATAAGTCTCTAAGGAAAGTTGGTCGTGTAACTTGTCCGAGATAATTTCTCATGCGAATGTTACTTTGTTTGGCAGCCTCTTTGTCTGGCCTTCCTCCGGAATCTCGGGGTCCGATGTCCGAGGACATGATCATTTGCCTATCCGAGGTGCACGAAAGGACATGGAAGTCAATGAAAGATGTGCATAAGGCATTATGGCCCGAAGTGTCGGTCCCCGAGGACATGGCTGTGCTAGCCGAACAGCTGAAGAGAGCGCGGTGCCGGATCCAGGCTTGGAAAGTATTAGCTTGCCGAGAAGGTGCGAGGGAGGCCTGGGCCATGGTGAAGACCCACTACACCGGTCTGAAGACGACAGAATTAGCAGAAGTGGAACCCATGGGGGCTGATGCGGAAGAAATCCCTACCAGCCAGGCGTATGATAGCGTAATACAGGCGGCACGCCTGTCGCGGAAGGATTGTGTGTTGGACACCCTAATAGATGGGCTAGACCGCGCGTGAAAACTTTCGTATGACTTTATGTACCGAGGTATTCTATGTCACTTTTTTCCGTCCGTTTATCCAAACTCTGTCAGCCAGCCTTCGGCTTCCGCCTCCTCAGATAAATTCCGAGGAGTGTCCCATACTACTGGCCGAGGTCATCGGACCAGGTGCTTCAGGTGACCAGGCAATTGGGTTGTGCGGCTCGAAAGACAAGAAGGTAATGGAGGGTTATGTTATATTACTTTTTAACGTAAGAAACATCTTCCGAGGAAAATAGTTCTTCCAACAGTTCCTTTCCTCGGGTTATTGTGTCGAGCACGTTTGTCCAAAGACGGATGACCTCGAGGGTAAAGCCCCTGGTCGGGGTTTGAAAAGACCCCTACCATGTTAGTCCTATGTCATAGCCGACCGATCTGCATTATAAGAATGCTAGCTTTCGGCTTTATCCGTCTGAGGTACTACACCGGTTGATCCGGGAGTAACAATCACAGCGGTGCTCCCTTTGCCCCCTAGCCGAAATGTCGGGAACGTAAGGGGCAAACACAAGAGCCGGGCAACCCATCTTGGCCAAATCTTAAAGCGAATCGATGCATATAGTGGCTCAAAAGACAATAGTACATAAGAGGTGGAATAGCTCTTGTTTTTTTTAAAATAAAATAAAATAACATGCTATATTGTCCTCAAGGTCATTGAATAACGTGCCGAGGTGTGTGGATAAATAATGAATAAAAGATTAAGGCAAAGAAAATGTAAAAGTTATTTACACGGACCGTGTTTGCAGTGTCAAGCGTAGAAGCACCGGAGTAGCGTCGCGTTCCAGGGGTGGGGCTCTAATCGGCCGTCCTCTGGATCTCGGATTCGATAAGCTCCTCTGATAAGAACTTGATCAATGATAAATGGTCCGTCCCATCTAGGGGAGAGTTTGTGTTTTTGGTTCTCGGGGTGTAGCCTCATGACGAGATCCCCGACGTTGAATTCCTTAGCATGAACTTCTCTGCCATGGTAGCGTCGGGCCTGCTGCTGATAAATAGCTGATCTTGCCCGTGCAATGTTGTGCTCTTCTTCGAGAGCATCCAGTGCATCTTGCCGATCGAGGTCGGCTTCTAGTTCCTCATACATGCGCACCCGGGGTGAATCATGTATAATATCGCAAGGGAGGACCGCTTCGGCGCCATACACCATGAAGAACGGGGTATATCCTGTGGACCTATTTGGTGTTGTACGCAAACCCCATAGTACGGAATCAAGTTCCTCAACCCATTTGCAATCGGCTTTTTTAAGGGAGCGAACTAGCCGTGGCTTAATTCCACTAAGGATAAGTCCATTGGCCCGCTCCACCTGCCCATTAGACTAAGGGTGGTAGACGGATGCGTAATCGAGCTTAATGCCCAGCTTCTTACACCATGCCTTAACCTCCTTAGCCGTGAAGTTGGTTCCGTTGTCTATGATCAGACTGTGGTGGACACCGTAACAGTGGACTACCCCCGAAATGAATCCGATTACTTGGACGGCCTCGGCCGAGGTGACCGGCTTTGCTTCGATCCACTTGGTAAATTTGTCTACCATAACGAGTAGGTATTTGTTTTTGTTTGATCCTCCCTTAAGTGGCCCGACCATATCAAGCCCCCAGACCGCAAAGGGCCAAGTAATGGGGATGGTGCAAAGGACCGTGGGGGGCATATGGCTCTGCTTGGCGAATACCTGGCAGCCTGGGCAGCGCTGTACTAATGCCGAGGCATCGGCACTGGCCATTGGCCAGTAGAAACCGGCTCGAAAAGCCTTGCTGACCAGGGTCCGAGCAGCGGCGTGATGTCCGCTCATTCCGGAGTGTATCTCTCAAAGTACGAGTTTTCCTTCTTCCTCGAATATGCATCTCTGGAGGACGCCCGTTGTGCTCATTTTATAAAGTTCCCCTTCATGAACCTTGTAAGCTTTAGACTGCCTTACAATCCGGCGGGAGTCGGTTTGGTTATCGGGGAGCTCTCACTACTAGGAAAATGCTTATACGTTGAACTTTACCAGTAGCGCCTGTTTTGGCCACCACGCTACTGGTAAGTAGCAGTAGCGCTTGGTACAAAACGCGCTACTGGTATAACTTAGCAGCAGCGTTGGTTTTTCTTGGCCGCGCCACTGGTAAGTGTGCCACAGCACACCCCCAGGTCAAGAGATATTAGCAGCGTCGGTTGTCTACCCAGCGCTACTGTTAAAGCCAGATCTGTAGCGCCTGGTCTAGACAATGCACTACTGCTATTTTTTCTGCGTGTAAACTTGTGGCCCCCTTTAGCAGTAGCGTGTTTTGCAACCCAGCGCTATAGCTAGTGCAGCTACCAGTAGCACGCGTTGGTGGCAAGCGCTACTGCTATGGTCGCCAGACAAAATATCTACCACCTCCCCCCCCCCTTTTCTCCCTCCCCCTTCCTTTCTCCCCCTCCTCTTGCACTTGCTTGTTGGTTCTTCCTTTCAATGCTCCCCCTCCTCCCCCTCTCTTTGCCCCTCCACCCCCTCCATTAATGCCCTCCCTCCTCCCTCTCTCTTTCTTTGCCCCTCCACCACCTCCATTAATTAATGGCCTCCCTCCTCCATCTCTCTTTCTTTGCCCATCCACCCATCTCCACTAGCTCTCTCTCTCTCTCTCCCTAGTTAGAGCTATATGTAGGTACCTCACTATCAAGAGCTACTAGCTAATTAAGAAGGTGCTCGATATCCCTCTCGACACATAGGTGAGCAAAAAGAGAGTTGTGCAAGAATGGAAATATGTGTGTGTGCGATAGGACCGAAACTATGCGCGATATGAATATACCGAATTGTGTGTGGCATGTGAGTTGCCTATATTGTGTATTTGTTGAAATGTGGGTGACATGAGTTACCGATGTTTTGCCGAAATGTCGATTCAATTCCATTTCGGCGAATTTCGGGCAAACTCAATATGTCCTATGCTTAGGGAAGGTCATGTCGAATTTTTGTATGAATTTGATCCATGCATGCGTACGTGGTTATAATTCTTTTGCTCCGCGCATGCAGGTGATCATGAAGGTCAATGGAAGGATGGTGGAAAGATACTGGCAATCCGCGATGGACGACATGTATGAAAAAAGACTGAAGGATGTTTTATGTCCATGTCGAAAATGCAAAGGAGGAGTCAGGCTCGACCCCTTTAAGGGTGGTAAATTCAAGGAGCACCTGCTCATGCATGGTTTCATGGATGGCCATGCTCGGTGGATAAGTGAAGATGATGATGAGGAGGACGTCGACGGGGCAGGAAATAACGACATTGGGCCAGACGAAGAGATGACCGATTATGGGCCCGAAGAAGAGGGCCTTAGAAATGGTGATGGCGACGAGGCAGTACAAGGCGGAGAAGACGCGGACACGCCGCAGCCTTCGTCGCTACTAAGTTCAGCCATGCGGGACCCGCATGTTCGAGACCTGCTTCGCAAGGAGACGACTAGCGACAGAGCTGCTTCTAGAGAGGAGGCCAAACTGGCGCAACTGGAGGTAGACTCGATGACTCCATTGTATGATGGTTGCGATCCCGAGGTGACCCGCTTGAGTTTCATGCTAGAACTTCTAAAGACGAAGGCAAAAAACAAATGGACGGATGCAAGCCTGGATGAGCCTCTGAAGTATCTAAAGAAGGTTCTTCCCGCGGGAAGCCTATGTCCTACTAGTGTCGAGGAGGCAAAGAAAATCGTGTGCCCTCTTGATCTGCCACACATTAGATATCATGCATGCATCAACGATAGCATCATCTATCGGAACGAGCACGCGAAAAAAACCATCTGTCCAAAGTGCAATGCTTCACGATATAAGAAGGCCGGAAAGAAAGCTCCACAGAAAGTTGTATGGTACTTTCCGATCACTCCGCGTCTGCAGCGGTATTTCATAGATCCTAAGGAAGCAAAGCTTATGCGCTGGCACGCGGAGAGGGTGAAGCCAGATGACGGAGATGATCCGAAGCTGAGACACCTCGCAGATGCTAGCCAGTGGAGAGCATTAAACGCTGAATTTAAATTTTTTGCAGATGATGCAAGGAACATCGTTCTTGGCGCTAGTACTGATGGCATGAATCCGTTTGGCAACCAGAACACCAATCATAGCACATGGCCCGTGTTTGTATGGATGTACAACCTCCCCCCCTGGAAGTTCATGAAGGAAAAATACATACACATGACTATGCTTATTCAAGGGCCGAGACAACCAGGAAATGATATAAATCTGTATCTCGGGTTACTGAAAGAGGAGCTACAGACCTTATGGACAACGCCGGCCAAGACATGGGATGCAAGCAAAGGAGAGTATTTCTACATGAGAGTCACGCTGATTACGACGGTGCAGGACTATCTTGGTTACGGCTATATGTCTGGCCAGGTGTGCCACGGATATTGCGGATGCACCAGGTGCATGGATGATACAACTTCTCAGCAGCTATCGAAAGATGGCGGGTCTTCGAAAATCATGTACATGGGGCATCGAAGATGGCTCGAGAAGGATGACCCGTGGAGAAAGCATGGAGATCTATTCAATGGTAAGGATGAGCATCGAGGTCCTCCACGTAAGCGTAGCAGTGCCGAAATATATGAGTTATTGAAGAACTGGGAAGAGTGCCCCTCGCCGGGAAAGACGAAGAAAAAGGTGCCGGAGCCGCTGTTGAAGGTATGGAAGACGAGGTCTGTTTTCTGGGACTTAGAGTATTGGCCCAAACTCGACATGCCTCATAGCCTTGATCAAATGCATATCACGAAGAATATCATCGAGAGCTTGCTTGGAACATTGATGAACATGCCAGAGAAGACCAAGGATGGGCCGAAGGCAAGAAAAGACTTGGAATTTTTGAATATCAGGAAAGATCTCCAAATGCCCGGTAAAAAGTTGGAGGAGGAGACGGAGACGGAGACGGAAGATAGGGGGAAAAAGTAAACAAGAAGGAAGAACAATATTGCCCCCCCCCCTCTTGCTTCACATTACATCCGAAGGAGGCCGATCAATTGTTCAAGTGCCTTGCCGGAATCAAAGTTAGTTCCGGATACTGTGGGAAGATTAGCAGATATCTGGACACCAAGAAAAAAAGGTTCAGCGGGATGAAGTCTCATGACTGTCATGTGATGATGACGCAGTTACTCCCGGTTGCACTTAGAGGGATTATGGACACACACGTCCGTGAGCCGCTTACTGACCTATGCCACTTTTTTGATGCTATCTCTCGAAAGTCGATCAGTGTCAAGCAACTCCATAGGCTACAGGAAGAGATCGTTGTCATACTAAATGAGCTAGAGATGTACTTCCCGCCCGCGTTCTTTGATGTCATGGTGCATCTATGTGTCCACATCGTGGACGACATCATCGACCTAGGGCCGACATTCCTGCACAGCATGAAGCCGTTCGAGAGGATGAATGGGGTCATCAAAGGATTCGTTCGTAACATGTCCCGTCCGGATGGAAGCATAGCCCAGGGATATCTGACCAAAGAGTGCATCTCTTTCTGCGAGAGTTATCTAGGCACCGGAGACCCTGTTGTTGGTTTGCCCGTCAGCAAGCACTGTGGAAGGCTCGAAGGCGAAGGTCACACCAATGGTCGGAGGGATGTGAATGTGTTCCGCTCGGGCCGACAAAACGACTTTGACAGGGCAAAGTTAGTAGTGCTACAACACCTAGATGTGATAGAAGATTTTGTGACACTGCACAAAGAGAACATCGCAAAGAACTATCGTGACCGTGGGGTGCACAGGACGGACGCTGAAGTTATTAGAGAGCACAACTCCACTTTCTTGTGTTGGTTCAAAGAGCGAGTTCTGGCTAATCCCCCGGAAGAGGGCTGTCCGGATGGAACGCTCATATACGCCTTAGCACATGGCCCGTCGGTCAACCTCGCGACTTATCAAGCATACGATATCAACGGATACACGTTCTACACGGAGGCCAAAGATATAAACAGTGATAACCAGAACTCAGGGGTGACGATGGAAGCCATGACCGGGAACGTAATTGAAAGATATTACGGAAGGGTCGATGAGATCTAGGAGCTTGACTACTCTGGATTGCATAGCGCGGCGATGTTCCGTGTCAGATGGGCTAAGAACGTACAAAGAGAAAACCGACATTTCACTACCATGTGTATACCCGACTCCGATAGCGGTACCGTCAACGCCACTGCCAAAAATGAGCCATGGGTACACGCTAAACATGTGACACAATGTTTCTTCATAACCGACCCGAGCAATCCCAGTCGTGTTGTCGTGAGGAGAGGCAAAAGGAGCATCGTCGGAATGGATGGAGTCGCCAACGAGGAAGACTACGACCAGTACGGTGACCCGATGAGGGAAGATGATGCTGATGACGATGAAACATATGTCAAAAGAAGGATGAAGACTACATTACCTACGAAAGATCGTACTCCCTGGAAAAGGAAAAGTCACGACCATGGGCTCAATTATTCGACAACGAACAAAAGAGGAAAGAAGAAGATCAGTCTGAAGCGTCGTCGACCAAGCTGACAAACTATCATAATTTGTCTATATCTATTTTGTATACGTACTTAACACACCATTAGCGGTCAAATGATGTAATATATATTATACACTAATTATTATCCAGAGGGTGTTATTACTCCAACAGACCTAACCCTATCCCACTGCTACAACTTATACAACAAGAAGCGAAATGAAAAAGAAAAATGCAAATGAAAGATAAGAAAAAGAAAAATGCAAATGAAAGATAAGAAAAAGAAAAATGCAAATGAAAGATAAGAAAAAGAAAAATGAAAATGAAAACCAATTAGATAAGAAATAGAAAAAAAAATAGCAGTAGCGCTTTTTTGGGAAACAAGCGCTACAGCTAACTGTCCAGATAATTTTACAATAAAAACAATGTAGCAGTAGCGCGTTATAGCGTTGCCGGGCCGCGCTATAGCTAAGTTGCCTATAGCCCCGCCGAGCCACACGCGCACCACACTCCTCTCTCTTTCCTCCTCACTCTCGATCCCCCTCTCTCTCCCACGCCGCCGCCGACGCCGCACCGCCCACGCCGCCGCCGACACCGGACTCGACCTCAACCTCTACCTCGACGCCGGCCGCCCCGTCACCCCTCCCCCTGTGGCGCCCCCCGGCCCTAGGTCCACCCCCCGGTCCGGCCCCTCCCCCCGTGCCGCCCCTCCCCCCGTGCCGCACTCCCCCGGTCGAGCAGTCCCCTCCACCGACGGCAGGTCTCTCTCTCTCTCTCTCTCTGACCAAATTTGGTCTCTGCACAGATCGACCAGGCTCGGATCCTCCGGCAGCAAGGTGCTCGGCGAGGAGGAGAAGGACGTGGCGACCCCGACCACGACGCCGACGTCCTCAACCCCGACGCCGACCCCCTCAGCCCCGGCGACCCCGACCCCGACGCGCGGTGAGCCACCCCCTTCCCTCCCTCCAGTTCATGAAAATGAGGCAAAACAGATTTTTTTAGTGTAGGGTGTCCAAATGAAAATGAGGCAAAACAAAAAGTAAATGAAAATGAAATTGAGGATTTTTAATTTGTAGTTGCTGTCCATTTTGAAAATGTTGATTATGTTGCTGTCCAAATGAAAATGAGGATGTTGCTGTGTCCAAATGAACAAATGATTATCTTGCTGTCCATTTTAAATGAAAATGAGGATTTCTAAATGTAAATGAAAATGAGGATGTAAATGAAAAGGAAAATTTTCTTGTGAGGGCTGCATCTCCGTGATTGTTAGTGAAATGCTACTTCAGCACATAGTGTTTATTGTCATTTGCAGGGAAACCGATTCCGAGTGGCCTATGTTTTGCCGGAAATGTTGATTCATTTCCATTTCGGCAAATTTCAGGCGCTCTATATGTGCACTTTCTAGCATAGGTCATGCCGAAATTTTTCGTGAATTTCGGCATGACTTGTGCTAGAAAGTTGGACATATCGAGTGCTCGAGATTTGCCGCCACGGGAATGAAACGACATTCAGGCAAAACAAAGGTCACTTTTTTTGTCATTATTCACTTTATTATATAAAGATCAATAATTAAACGACTACGACATTGAACCCTATCTAGGAAACATGACCGACAATGATGAGGCCGGAGGTTCTCACACCCAAGAAGGACAAGCACACGCCTACCTTGACTTTCTGGCGGCTCAGGAGAAACAAGGGTGGCAGGACCCCCTTGTCATGACGGACGACGACGGTGGTGGCACCGGCACCGACACTGATGCCACCAACACCGGCACTGAGACGGGCCCTGATGATGTTGCTAACGACAGCACGGAAGGTGGGACCTCCCAAGCCAGTGAAAGAAAGAAGGCAACAGAGGATTCAGAACCGGCGCCGCAAAAACTACTACATAATCAAGCTTTTGCTCATCGTGATCGCTCTTCTCTTCTATGCAACCATATCATAGTCTACATAGATGATGAAACATGAGTATGTGACCATGTAGTTGCATGTATTCGGAAGTTCTAATAACTTGTAACGCTATTTCGAGACATGTGTTCGACCATGATTGATGATGATGAGATACTGTAGTCGAGACTTCTAATAACTTTTGCTCATCGATGCCTCACTTGTTTTTCAATGAATATGCATGTTGTTATTGTATAAAAGATGTATCTGTTTAAACATGTATAGCGCCAAAACGCAGAAAAAAAAACTAAAACTTTAGCAGTGGCGAGGGGGCAAAGTTTACCAGCAGCGCTCAATTAACAGTAGCGCTTATTATCAACACTCGCTGCAGAAGATTACCAGTAGCGCGCTACAAAAAAGCGCTACTGCTATCTTCAGTTACCAGTAGCACTGTGACAAACAAGCGCTACTGCTAAAAAATAGCTGTAGCGTCGTAGCAGTAGCGCGTCTGCCAGCGCTACTGGTAGCAAAAAAACAGCGCTACTGGTAAGCATTTTCCTAGTAGTGTCTTTTCGAAGTAGGTATGCGAGGAGCGGCTCGGTCCATGGTGCGATAACTACCATGACTTCATGCGCTGAAGCAGTCTTCCGGATCATTGACCCGCCTATGATACCCTCGTCTTCTTCGGGCGGGGCCTGTTGCCCGACGTCGGTTGGTTCCAATGTTCCTTTGCTATCTTGCCAGACTACAGATGGCTTGAAAAGCCGTTCGAGGAAGGTGTTTTCGGGAACCTTATCCCGCTTTGCGCCCAATCGGGCGAGTATGTCCATGGCCTGGTTGCTATCTCGGGGTATGTGGTGAAATTCCAGCCCCTCGAACCTGGCCGAGATCTTTATAACGGCATTTCGGTAGGCCGTCATCTTCGGGTCCTTGGCGTCGAACTCGCCATTGATTTGTGAGATGGCGAGGTTGGAATCACCTCGGACCTCGAGGCGTTTGACACCCATGGAGACTGCTATCTGAAGTCCGTGTAGGAGGGCTTCGTATTCAGTCGCGTTGTTGGAGTTCGTGTACATGATTTGTAGCATGTATCTAATGTTATCTCCCATGGAATATGTGAGCACCACGCCAGCCCCTAGTCCAGCGAGCATTTTGGAGCCATCAAAATACATTGTCCAATGCGAGTAAGTACCGTACTCATGGGGGAGTTCGGCTTCGGTCCATTCGGCCACGAAGTCCGCTAACACCTGGGATTTAATGGCCCGGCGTGGTTTATAGATAATTTCAAAAGGTAGGAGCTCTATGGCCCATTTGGCGATGCGCCCCATTGCATCCCTGTTATTAATTATGTCGCTTAACGGGACGTCGGATGCCACGGTCACCGTGCACTCTTGAAAGTAGTGTCGAAGTTTTCGCGATGCCATGAAGACTGCATAAGCTATCTTTTGATAATGAGGGTAGCGTGTCTTGCTGGGGGTTAAGACCTCGGACACGTAATATACGGGTTTCTGGACCTGGAATTTGTGACCTTCCATGTCTCGTTCCACCATGAGGACTGTGCTAACCACTTGGTTTGTGGCCGAGATGTATAGTATCATCGGTTCGCAAACACCTGGTGCTGCCAGGATGGGATTGGTGGCGAGGAGGGCCTTGATATCTTCCAGGACTGCAGCAGCCTCCTTGGTCCATTTAAATGTTTTGGTTTGCTTTAACAGCTTGTACAATGGTAAAGCTTTTTCTCCAAGCCATCATATGAAGCGGCTCAAGGCTGCTACGCAGCCCGCTAGTTTTTGTACGTGCTTGAGCTCGGTCGGGATCTCCAAATGATCCAAGGCTCGGATTTTGGCCGTATTGGCTTCAATTCCTCGGCTAGATACGATAAAACCGAGGAATTTGCCAGCTGGGACTCCGAAAACGCATTTCTCTGGATTGAGTTTTATTTGATATTCCCGTAGGCTAGCGAATGTATCTCGCAGGTTGTTCACCAACTGGTTGACGTGTTTAGTTTTGACAACTACATCGTCTACGTAGGCCTCAACGGTCTTTCCGATGTGTTTTTGCAGGCATGTTTGAATCATACGCTGGTACGTGGCGCTAGCGTTCTTTAGTCTGAAGGGCATCGTGTTGAAACAAAACGGCCCGTAGGGTGTGATGAATGCCGTTGCTGCCTGGTCGGATTCCTTCATCCTTATTTGATGATATCCTGAGTAGGCGTCTAAGAAGCAAAGCGCCTCATGGCCCGTGGTGGCGTCCACAATTTGGTCGATACGGGATAAGGGGAAGGGGTCTTTGGGGCAGGCTTTATTGAGGTCTTTGAAATCGACACACAACCGCCACGACCTGTCCTTTTTTGGTACCATGACCAAATTGGCTAGCCAGTCAGGGTGCTTTATGTCCCTGATGAATCCTGCCTCCAGCAGCTTTGCTAGTTCTTCGCCCATTGCTTGACGCTTGGGCTCGGAGAAACGCCGAAGTGTTTGTTTGACAGGCTTATAACCTGTTAGTACATTTAGGCTATGCTCGGCCAGCCTACGCGGTATCCCTGGCATATCGGAGGGGTGCCAGGCGAATATGTTCCAATTTTCCTTGAGGAAAGTGCGTAGGGCTTCGGCAACTTCTGGGTCGAGGTTAGCCCCTATGGATGCCGTTTTAGCAGGGTCCGTTGGGTGAACCTGGAATTTGACTATCTCGTCAGTCGGTTTGAAAGAAGTAGGTTTTGATCTTTTGTCGAGAACAACATTGTCTCGGTCGACCTCGGCGCGCAGCACGGTCAACTCTTCGGCCGCGAAGGCTTCGGCCAGAGTCTCGAGGGCGAGGGACGCCGTTTTATTCTCCGCTTTGAGTGCCCTGTCAGGATCACTTGAAATGGTAATGATCCCTTTTGGGTCCGGCATCTTGAGCTTCATGTAGCCATAGTGTGGCACCGCTTGAAATCTTGAAAAGGCGTCCCGTCCGAGGATGGCGTGGTATCCGCTCTTGAAAGGCGCGATATGGAACGTAATCTCCTCGGAGCGATAATTATCCGAGGTCCCGAAGACTACGTATAGAGTTATCTTTCCGCTGCAGCGTGCCTCTCGCCCGGGGACTATTCCTTTGAAGGTGGTGGTGCTCTGTTCTATGCGCGATTTATTGATGTGCATTTTGTCCAGAGTGTCCTCGTATATTAGATTCAAGTTGCTGCCTCCGTCCATAAGGACCTTATGGAGGCGGCAGTGGTCCACGATGGGAATGAGGACTAGCGCGGCGGGGCACCTGTCTAGAGCCGACTTCGGCTGGTCGTGGTAGGTGAAGGTGACCGGCGTGTCTATCCATGCACCACGAGGTGGTACTTGCCAGACGGCATTGATTTCCCATAGGGCCCGTTTGCGCTGGTTGTTAGACGTAAAGGTCTCATAAATCATTAGGACCTCATCTTCTTCGGAGGTCTGTTCAAGGTGGCTGGGGGTGCCCGCCAGGAGGGCAGGTCCCCCCTTTGCCACCTGCCTCAACACCCAACAGTTGCGAAGACTGTGAGTCGGGCAGGAGTTAATCAATAGGGCATGGATCGGGCATGGTTTATCCAGGAAGCCGGCCAGGGCCGTTCCGGGGTGATCGGAGATTTTCTTCTTCTTCCGGGGTTGATCACCCGGGATGCTCCGTTTGTGATTTTCACGACGACGTTTGGACCGGTCGCGTCCCGGGTGGTCCTCACAGATCGAATCCGTGTTCTCCTCAGTCCGCCAGGTGTCTTTGATGGCACAAAATCATGCTACCAGATTGGTTAATTCAGGGAGTGTTTGGACGCAACAACGGGCGAGGGCGTTCGAGACGCCTCTGTCCTTGCATCCATGCTCAAAAGCGGTAATTATGTCAGAGTCCTGGTAATCCAGTATCTTGCTCTTGACGGACAAGAATCTGGCCCAGTATTGTATGATCGGCTCATTGGGGAGCCGTTGTACGTAGGCCAAGTCCCAGACATCGGGAGGGCCAGAGTTATCAGGGCGATATTCTATATGGGAGGTGAGCGGACCAGCTCTGATCTCTAAAGATCGCGGGCTCAAGACCTGAATACTCTCACTTGATGTCGGATCTGCGGTTATCGGTTTAACCGAATTGCTCAGGAGGTCGACCGCTGGCAGGTCGCTGTCCAATCCAGCCTCCAAGAAGTATCTTAGCCCTTCGTCGGCGGGGGGATTCCTCGTTGGAACCAAAGAGGGGTCATGATTCGCTTCTGTGTCACGTGGAGGCGTCTCTATGACCATAGTTTCGAACACGGAGACGTGCTCCATGGGCTCAAGGTCGCTAACCGGCGATCCCATCGATCACTTTGGTGATCGCACAGTGGAACTCTCAATGAAAGCACCAGTGTCGGTGTAAAAACCGGCAGACCTCGGGGTAGGGGGTCCCGAGCTGTGGATCTCGGATCGATGGTAACAAAGACGAGGGAGACAATGTTTACCCAGGTTCGGGCCCTCTCGATGGAGGTAAAACCCTACGTCCTGCTTATGTTTATATTGATGGAGATGTATCGAATACAGAGTTGATCTACCTCGAGATCGTAATATATGTCTAACTTCTAGGGCTAGGTGAGCGATATTGTGTTCCTCTCCCCTACGGGCTAAACCCCATGGCTTATATACACGCCAGGGAGGGTATCTAGGGTTACAAGGTCGGTATCTAGGAGTAAGGCGGCTGGACAAATCTTGAAGTGTACTACAAGTCTTTGGTAGAGACAGCCTCGATCACGTCTCCCGTATGCGGCCTCCGGAGTCCATGGCGATCACGTACGAAGGCACATCGGCCCAACCGAGGAGATGGGCCGGCTAGGTTGGCACCCCCTAATCCAGGACACCGTCACTACCTCTCCCATATTTGTTACTGATAAGGATTATGAATTCTCTGTCGATCCTGAGTTAATTCCTTTGGTTGTATCTGATCCTTTTCATGGTTATGAAACTGAAACCATTGTGGCACATCTCACTAAATTAAATGATATAGCCACCCTATTTTCTCATGAGGAAAAAATTCGCTATTACTATATTCTTAAGTTGTTTCCTTGCTCATTAAAGGGTGATGCTAAGGAATGGTATAATACTCTTGCTCCTGGTTGTGTGCGTAGTCCCCAGGATATGATTTATTACTTCTCTGAAAAATATTTTCCTGCTCATAAGAAACAAGCTGCTCTACAGGAAGTATTTAACTTTGTGCAAATCAAAGAAGAGAATCTCCCTCAAGCTTGAGGGAGGCTTCTCCAATTACTTAATGCTTTGCCCGATCATCCTCTTAAGAAAAATGAAATACTTGATATCTTCTATAATGGGCTAACCGATGCTTCTAGGGACTACCTAGATAGTTGTGCGAGTTGTGTTTTCAGGGAACGGACTATTGAACAAGCTGAGGAATTATTGAATAATATATTGAAGAATGATAATGATTGGACACTTCCTGAACCACCGCCTAAACCCACTCCGAAGAAGAGGGGTATTTTATATCTCAATCCTGAAGATATGCAAGAAGCAAAGAAATGCCAGAAGGAAAAAGGTATTAAAGCTGAAGATGTTTAGAATTTACCACCTATTGAAGAGATACATGGTCTTGACAAACCGACACAGGTAGTAGAGGTAAATTCTCTTATAAATTTTGATGAAAGTGATATTCCTTATAAAAAACCTCCTAGTCAATGCTTGTATGAATTTGACAATTATATTATTAAACAAGATCACTTCAATGCCAATGTTATGAAACAATTGAAACAAAATGCCTACATGATTGATCGCTTGAGTGACTTGTTATTTAGAATTGCTAATGATGTCAAAGGTGTAAGTAAACATGCATCTATGGTTCAAACCCAATTAGAACAAGTTGTTAAATCTCAAAGTGAATTGCTCAATGAAATGAATAACAATATGAATGATCATGCTGCCAGAGTAATGACTAGAGGAGGTAGAATGACTCGGGAGCCACTTTATCCTGAAGGTCATCCTAAAAGAATTGAACAAGACTCTCAAAGAATTAATGTTGATGCACCTAGTCCATCTAAAAAGAAAAAGAAAAAGAAAAATGATAGGACTTTGCATACTTCTAGTGAACCCGAGGTAGAAAAACCCTTGGAGGATAGTAATGATGTTTCTATTTCTGATGCTGAAACACAATCTGGTAATGAACATTCACCTGATGATAATAATAATTATGATGCTCATGTGGATACCCAACCAGATAATGATAAAGAACTTGATAATGATGTTGAAATAGAACCTGCTGTTGATCTTGATAACCCACCTCCTAAAAATAAAAGTTATGATAAAAGAGACTTCGTTGCTAGAAAACATGGTAAAGAAAGAGAACCATGGGTTCAAAAACCCATGCCCTTTCCTCCTAAACCATCTAAGAAAAAGGATGAGGAAGAATTTGAACGCTTTGCTGAAATGCTTAGGCCAGTCTTTTTGCGTACTCATTTGACTGGTATTTTAAAGATGGCCCCTTATGCTAAATATATGAAAGACATCGTCACAAATAAAAGAAAGATACCTGAAGCTGAAATTTTACCATGCTTGCAAATTATTCTTTTAAGGATGGAGTACCTAAGAAACTAGGAGATCCAGGAATACCAACTATACCATGCTCCATTAAACGAAATTATATCAAAACTGCTTTGTGTGATTTAGGAGCCGGTGTTAGTGTTATGCCTTTCTCTTTATATAAAAGACTTGATTTGAATAAACTCACTCCCACTGAAATATCATTGCAAATGGCTGACAAATCAACTGCCATACCTATCGGTGTTTGTGAGGATGTGCCCATTGTAGTTGCAAATGTTACTATCCTAACAGACTTTGTTATACTTGATATGCCCGAGGATGACAATATGTCGATTATCCTTGGTAGACCCTTTTTGAATACTGCAGGGGCTGTTATTGATTGCAACAAAAGCAAGGTCACTTTTCATATCAATGGTAATGAACATACGGTGCACTTTCCGAAGAAACAATTGCAAGTAAATGGTATTCGTGTTATTGGAAAGACTCCAACAATTACTATTGGAATTTTTCAACTCCCTCTTCCTACTACTAAAAAGAAATATGAAACACTTATTATTAGGGAGATGCATATCCCCGGTGAGGTAACTTAGTGTTATACGAAAATTCTTCGGTTTCATGTTACTCGGAAATGGTTTGTTAATAAGACTTGATCAACCTTATTAATGGATTCTTTTTCAGAGGCATGTGGTCGATGAATTTAGTAAGCACAACCTTCTGTACCCACTCTTTGTTAGCTGTTATTTTTAGTTAAATAAAATAAAATGCCATGATTATCCTGTTTTCTGATTTATCCGTGCAATAAAAAAATGTCCAGAAATGAAAGTGCTCAGAATGCAATAAAATTTTGATATGAATTTTTATATAATATTTAAGAATTTTTGGCACTGGGAACATACCAGGGGGGTGCCCCAGGTGCCCACGAGGCACTAGGGCGTGCCACCCCCCCCCCCCATGTCGTGCCCAGGTGGCTCGTGGGCCCCACAAGGACCCCCTCACTTATCCCTTCAGCCCACTTACCTCTAGCAAAAATTCCTGGTAGCTCTCTCTCTCGTGTTCTTGCTCACAAACCTAAATTTTTTGATCTCTTTGCTCGGAGCTCCGTTTCCGAAACTGTTTTGGGAGATTGCTCCTTGGTATGTGACTCCTCCATTGCTCCAATTACTTTTTGTTCTAGTGGATTATATTTTGCATAATTAGCTACTCTTGGTGCTACTGAAAATGAGCTTGCATGTTGAATTCTTTGAGTTCCAAGTAGTTTGAATGCTTGATATAGCCTCTAGACATCCATATGAGTAGTTGCTATCAATCTTGTGAAGTTTTATTGATACCATTTTGTGGCCCAAAAACTTTCAGAAAATTGTTCTTAGGAAAATGAATATCTTCCGGAGGAGTTCTTCGAAGTGGAACGCCAAGGGAGTCCTTGGGGACTCCTCGGACAGCGACCTCAACATCCCGCGTTGGACGGAGGTCTGGCCGTGCGAATGGCCGCACAATGCCTTCATGAATGAAGCCGGATTCTACCAAGAGTTCGCGCAATTCGTTGCAAATTCCGGACTAACTAACTTCCTCGCAGATGAGTGTGACCAGCACCACATCCTTACAAAGTCCTTTGTGCAAAACTTTCATTTCCTGCATAGGATCGAACCTCCTGAGGTGCGCTTTGATTTATATGCTGAACATTATCAGATAACTCTGGCTGAGTTTTGTGAGATATGTTTGATTCCCTTTGATGGGGACATAAGAGAGCCTCGACCGGAGGAGTTTGAGGGTTTCCTCCACACTTTGACTGTGGGAGAGACAAGAGGCGTGTCGAGAGCCCGAGCTACTAGCTTGCAGTTTCCCTCTGTTCATTACTTTGCTCTATTCTTAGGGAAATGCTTGATTGCTAGGGAGCAAGGTAGTGCGCTAGTTGCACCTGACTTTGCCATTTTACGCCGCGCACTGCATAATGACAACACTTATAACTTGGGAGCTATCATTGCACGTCGCCTGCACACTAATAGGACTAGGGGTAAAATTCATGGTGGTATTTATGCTACTCGCTTAGCGAGACATTTTAATGTTAACTTACGCCCTCATGATTACTTGTTGCCCAGAGTTTACTTAGATCACCAGTCCATGAGGGACCACCACTTTCTTGATGCTCCTGAGCCTCCTCACAACACTCGTTATAACTTGGTTTTTAGTGAGGATACTCGTGATATTATTCCGTTGTCTGCACCTGCTTTGTTTGATTCTCATGCCAGGAACGGATATACCGTGATGCCACCGGACATCGTTGCTTACCAGAACGCGTTGGCAGCAGCAGAGGAGGAGGCCCAGGATTGGGACGCTCGGGTGCCGCCGCCTCAGAACTTTCACATGGGACCGGATGGCTACTACGGATGGCCGTAGACCAAGCTAGGCCAAAAGCCTAAGCTTGGGGGAGTACGTATCTCTCACCGACATTACATTCATGCTCACACATTTCATTCCAGTTGTCGGTGTTCATACTTTTTCATTATACAATCCAAGTTAATTTTATTTTTCTCGCTTTCTTCTTGTGTGTTTGAAAAACTTTGAGAAAATCCAAAAAAAATTCTCATTTCTTTTCGGCTTTTCTTTCTAGCTTAATTAGTAGTAGTATTAAAAGAAAACCCAAACAGATTTCTCGTTTCTTCTTTTACTTGTTGGGAGCTTTCCCGTGTAAATAGTTTTTCTCATTTTTCGTTTTCTTCTTTAACTTGCTTTCTTCAGAAAAACTAAAAACTCCAAAAATATTTCAGTGTGTTTCTCTGAAATTCTTTTGTTTTGTTGAGTCATTGTAAGGAGAAGACCACGATGAAAATGTTGAGTGGCTCTCGTATGCATTATTGTTTATCTAATAAAGAGCCCATATTACCTTGTCTTCTCCTTTAAATAAAATGCTTTCAGATTCCAGCTTAGTCCACGGTCGTGCAAGTGAAAGGCAATGATGACGATGACTTGATGAAGTGACTGTGGCAAGGAAAAGCAGGTATGAACTCAACTTGTTCTTTGTTTTTGTAAATATGTTTAACTCAGTATCCATGATTCAGCATATTATGATTAAACATGTATATGATGATAATTAGAGATTATAGTTGCTCATGCCATGCTTAAGTAGCTAGGAGTGGATAATGATTTATCTTGAGTGTCAACATGCATTAAAATGATTGTGATGTAGTATGATGATATGGTATCCTCCTCTGAATGCTTCGAGTGGCTTGACTTGGCACATGTTCACACATGTAGTTGATTCAAAACCAACATAGCCTCCATGATATTTATGTTCATGGTGCTTATATCCTACTCATGCTAGTATTCAATGTTGATTATTCATAATGCATGATTATGACCGTTTTCGCTCTCTAGCTGGTCGCTTCTCAACCTATTTGCTAGCCTTCGCCTGTACTAAGCGGGAATGCTGCTTGTGCATCAAAATCCTTAAACCAAAGTTATTCCAGATGAGTCCACTATATCTACCTATATGCGGTATCACTCTGCTGTTCTAAGTAAATTTGCATGTGCCACCTCTAAATATTCAAATAAACATCTGTTTTGTGTGCCCGTACCGCTCATGGAGCGACAGGGGGCGGTCAGTGTCTTCCATGCTAAGCGGTTTATTCTCATGACGAGTGTTTATTCACTTGTCCTTGCATGAGAGGGGCTGGTAATCAGGATGCCCAGTCCCATTATTAAAATTGAAAAATAATAAAACAAACTCCCCCGGAAAGTTGTCGGTATGGAGGGCACCCGAGGATTCGGCTAGCCATGGCTTGTGATTGTTGGTGGAGGGGGACTAAACTTTACTTTACCGCTTGGGAACCGCCGCTAATGTGTTTAGCATGGAAGATATTGAAAACTCTCGGTCGTGACGTTGACAGGAAAGGCATACCTCCCAAAAATTTATTTATCTCTGATTTAAGCTTTGAGCTCTGGCACCTCTGCAAATCCATGCTTCCCTCTGTGAAGGGCCTATCTATTTACTTTTATGTTATTTTACTTTTATTGTTGAGTCATCACCTTCTCAAATAAGCACCAGACCTGAGAGCACTATTGTCATTCTCATGC
Organism: Elymus sibiricus; assembly: GCA_039707655.1. Classification (NCBI taxonomy): domain Eukaryota; kingdom Viridiplantae; phylum Streptophyta; class Magnoliopsida; order Poales; family Poaceae; genus Elymus; species Elymus sibiricus. The sequence goes on from CM077668.1 coordinate 126,350,897, forward strand.
ATTGTGTATAGTTAATGTTGTGTGCATCATGACTGGATCTCTTCTACCATGAATTACAATGTTTAGTCACTGCTTGAACTTTGGAGGTGCTCTGCATTTATGTTTTGCGGTCTCAGAAAGGGCTAGCGAGATACCATGTTGTCATATTATATCATGATTGTTTTGACAAAGTGTTGGCATTTGAGATATCTTATTATTGCTCGCTAGTTGATAATGCCATTGATATGAGTGAATATAATTTCTAAGAGTTATCATTTGCATGGTTAGTTATAATCTTTGTTGAAAACTTGGGTACTATTTAAGCATATATATAGATACAAGAACAAAAGAGTTTGTAAAAGTTTTTCTTTATCACTTTCAGTTTGTCAACTGAATTGCTTGAGGACAAGCAATGAGTTAAGCTTGGGGGAGTTGATACGTCTCCGTCGTATCTACTTTTCCAAACACTTTTGCTCTTGTTTTGGACTCTAATTTGCATGATTTGAATGAAACTAACCTGGACTGACGCTGTTTTCAGCAGAATTGCCATGGTGTTGTTTTTTGTGCAGAAATAAAAGTTCTTGGAATTGGATGAAACTTTCTGGAGATTTTTTTATGGAATATATAAAAAAAACTGGAGCCAAAACCTACTGGAGGGGGGCCACCCAGTGCCCACGAGGCACCAGGGCGCGCCACCCCCCCAGGCGCGCCCTGGTACCTCGTGGGGCCCATGTGGCTCCGCCGACCCTAATTGCAACGCTATAAATTCACAATTCTAGAGAAAAAAATAGGGGAGGAAGTTTTATTGCGTTTCACGATACGGAGCCACCGCCACCTCCTGTTCTTCATTGGGAGGCCAGATCTGGAGTCCGTTTGGGGCTCCGGAGAGGGCGATCTTCCGGCATCGCCATCATCAACCATCCTTCATCACCAATTTCATGATGCTCACCGCCGGGAGTGAGTAATTCCTTCGTAGGCTTGCTGGACGGTGATGAGTTGGATGAGATTTATCATGTAATCGAGTTAGTTTTGTTAGGGCTTGATCCCTAGTATCCACTATGTTCTGAGATTGATGTTGCTATGATTTTGCTATGCTTAATGCTTGTCCCTAGGGCCCGAGTGCCATGATTTCAGATCTGAACCCTTTATGTTTTCATGAATATATTTGTGTTCTTGATCTGATCTTGCAAGTTGTATGCACCTGCTACGTGTTATGATCCGCATACCCCAAGGTGACAATAATTGGGATTCTTTCCGGTGATTGCCGTAGTTTGAGGAGTTAATGTATTCACTAAGTGCTAATGCTTTGTTCCGGTTCTCTATTAAAAGGAGGCCTTAATATCCCTTAGTTTCCTTATGGACCCCGCTGCCACGGGAGGGTAGGACAAAAGATGTCATGCAAGTTCTTATCGCAAGCACGTATGACTATATACGGAATACATGCCTACATTACATTGATGAAGTGGAGCTAGTTCTGTGTCGAACTAGGTTGTGACTGTTACATGATGAATGTTATTCAACAATATCACCGATCCAATGCCTACGAGTTTTTCACATATTGTTCTTGCTAAGTTACTACTGCTGCTACTGCTGTTACAATTGCTACTGCTATTGCTGTTACTATCACCGTTACTATTATTGCTACTGCTATCAAACTATCATACTACTGTGCTACTGATCACTCTGCTGCAGATATTTAGTCTCAGGTGTGGTTGAATTGACAACTCAACTGCTAATACTTGCAAATATTCTTTGGCTCCCCTCAATAAATTTGGGTTGAATACTCTATCCTCGAAAACTGTTGCGATCCCCTATACTTGCGGGTTATCAAATTGGTCTAAGAAACTTGATGATGCATTATGGGCTTATAGAACTGCTTATAAAAATCCTATTGGTATGTCTCCTTATAAAATGGTCTATGGGAAAGCATGTCATTTACCTCTTGAGTTAGAACATAAAGCATATTGGGCAATTAAAGAACTTAACTATGATTTTAAGCTTGCCGGTGAAAAGAGGTTATTTGATATTAGTTCTTTAGATGAATGGAGAACCCAAGCTTATGAAAATGCCAAGTTGTTTAAAGAAAAGGTTAAAAGATGGCATGATAAGAGAATTCAAAAACGGGAGTTTAATGTAGGTGACCATGTTCTATTATACAATTCTCGTTTAAGATTTTTTGCAGGAAAACTTCTCTCTAAATTGGAAGGACCGTATATCATCAAAGAAGTTTATCGCTCCGAAGCCATCAAAATAAACAACTCCGAAGGCAATAATCCAAGAGTGGTTAATGGGCAAAGAATTAAACATTATATCTCAGGTACGCCCATCAATGTTGAAACTAATATTATTGAAACAATTACACCGGAAGAGCACATAGAGGAAACCTTCCGGAACGCTCCAGAACCCTGAAAAGGGGTAGGTATGTGGTACGGTAAGTAAACAGACTCCAAAACTTCCATAAAAGTACTTTCTGTCTGTTTTGGAATATATAAAAAATTAGGAAAATAATAAATAGTCCGAAAAGTGCACGAAAAGGTGACAAGCCTGGGGGGCGCGCCCTACCCCCAGGGCGCGCCTACTAGTCTTGTGGCACCCTCGTGGACTTTCCCGACTCCGTTTTTCTTCCATATTACTTGTTTTGCATGGGAAAAATTCATTATATATACTCACGGGTGTTTTGACCACTTCATCGCAAGTTTCTCCTCTGTTCTTGTTTAGGGCTATTTGTCTGACAGATCTGGATCGCCATGGCTCCCCGAAGACTCCGCACCAAGCACCGGATTGTTCAACCTTCACCCGGCAAACGTCCTTTCAGCGAAGTATATTATGAGTGGTCGTTCGGAGAGGAGGACACTGCTATGGAGGAGGAACCTGGAAAGGTCTTGGAGGACCGGATTCAAGGAGAAGAAGATCAAGCCATGCACAAGAAGGAACCTATAGAAAAGGGAGATTAGTGGCAAACTCTTTATGATAAATTTCCCCCATCTGAAATTGATACACTAAAAGTTTTTGAAGCAATTTGTGCTCAGAATACTTCGCTTACTCGTGAAGTTATTGTGTTAGAAGAGCAGAATCATGCCCTTCGAAGGATCAATTGTAATCTGGAATACTTGCTGAAGACGGAGGAGAAGCCCACCACCTCATCACCACCATCACCCAAGAAGGAGAATTGAGTACATGGGTATGGGCACAGCCCTTGGCTTGTGCCAAGCCTGGGGGAGGTGCCCCGGTATCGTATCACCATCACTTTTTCATCATCATTATCTATCTTAGTTCGATACTTAGTTATTTTGTGATTTAGAAGAATAAAGTTTTAGTATGATTTAGTTTCGAGTGCTTGCTTTGTGATCTATCTATCTATGTAATCGTGTGTGAAGGTTATATAATAAAGAGTAGTTGAGTTGAGTGTTTTGCTTTTGATGATCCAATCCTAGAAATAAATAAAGAAGAAAAAATAGATCATATGCTAATCCCATGGGGAGTGATGACTTCACATAAAAGAAGTATAATTGATAAAACTTGTTGGAAGTTGACAAACATAGCATTGGTCATTGGGCAATTCATGAAAAAGTAATAAAGGAAGAGAGGTCTCACATATAAATACACTATCTTGGACATATTTTATGATTGTGAGCCCCCATCAAATATTCTATGTCAAATAGTCGACGTTGGACAAGGAAGAAAACGTAATGGGTTATGTTTGCTTATATTCACATAGAAGTTATATTGTTTTGGATCCTCTCACATCTGGTGCTTGCCCCCTATCTTTTGCTAGCCAAAATTATGTACTAAGTAGAGATACTACTTGTGCATCCAAAAACCCTTAAACCCAGTTTCATGCCATGAGAGTCCACCATATCTACCTATGGATTGAATAAGATCCTTCAAGTAAGTTGTCATCGGTGCAAAGCAATAAAAATTGCTCCTAAACATTTATGAACTTTTATTGTAAGGGAAAATAAGCTTTGTACAATCTTGTGATGGTGGAGAATAAAAGCGACAGACTGCATAATAAAGGTCGCTGTCACAAGGGGCAATATAAAGTTATGTTCCTTTACATTAAGAGCTTGCACATCCAAAAACAAAAAGCGCATGACAACCTCTGCTTCCCTCTGCGAAGGTCCTATCTTTTACTTTATGTATTTACTTTCATGCAAGAGTCAATAGTATTCTTCTCTATTCCGTTTTTATTTTCTCTCTTGGCAAGCACCATGTGGTGGGGATTGATCCAGGCATATATATCCAGTTGGATCTAGGTGATCATGAATTATTATTGTTGACATTACCCTTGAGGTAAATACGTTGGGAGGCAAAATTATAAGCCCCTATCTTTCTATGTGTCCGACTGAAACTTTTGCTCCATAAGTATGTCGTGAGTGTCAGCAATCATAGAAGACTAAATGATAGTTGAGTATGTGAACTTGCTAAACAAAGCTCTTACATAGACTCTTTCTGATAATATGATGAATTGCAATTGCTTCAGTGACTGAGATCATAGTTTGTTAGTTTTCAATTTGGTTTATGGTTCATACTTTAACTTGTGGATGAATTGTCACTTTTGCATGAGAAGTTTTATGATGATATATTGCTGTTATAATAAAGATCATGATGCTCCATGTCCATATTTTATTTTTATCGGCGTCTCTCTCTCTAAACATGTGGTCATGATTATCGATTTCAACTTTCGCTTGAGGGCAAGCGAGGTCTAAGCTTGGGGGAGTTGATACGTCCAATTTGCATCATGATTTCCTATGAATAATTATTATGTTTTTAATCATTATTTTACTTTATGGTACAATTCTTATGCCTTTCCTCTCTTATTTTGCAAGATTTACATGAAGAGGGAGAATGCCGGCAGCTGGAATTCTGGACCTGAAAGGGGTGAAACAGAGCTAGCTATTCTACACAACTCCAAATGACCTGAAAATTTATGAATATTTATTTTGGAATATATAAAAAATACTGGCGAAAGAATCAACGGAAGGGGGCCCACCAGGAAGCCACAAGCCTGGGGGGGCGGCCTACCCCCTGGGCGCGCCCCCCTGGCTTGTGGGGCCCCTGACAGGCCTCTGGCCCCCTCCTTCCACTATATGAAGCCATTTGCCCTAGAAAAAAAATCAAGAGAAGACTTTCGGGACGAAGTGCCGCCGTCTCGAGGCGGAACTTGGGCAGGAGCTATTTTGCTCTCTGGCGGAGCGATTCCGCCGGGGATACTTCCCTCCGGGAGGGGGAAATCGAAGCCATCGACATCACCAACGATTCTCTCATTGTGGGAGGACCAATCTTCATCAACATCTTCACCAGCACCATCTTATCTCAAACCCTAGTTCAACTCTTGTATTCAATCTTTGTCTCAAAACCTCAAATTGGTACCTGTGGGTTGCTAGTAGTGTTGATTACATCTTGTAGTTGATGCTAGTTGGTTTATTTGGTGGAAGATTATATGTTCAGATCCATAATGATATTCAATACCCCTTTGATCTTGAACATGAATATGATTTGTGAGTAGTTACTTTTGTTCTTGAGGACATGGGAGAAGTCTTGTCATAAGTAATCATGTGAATTTGGTATTCATTCGTTATTTTGATGATATGTATGTTGTTGCTTCCTTTAGTGGTGTCGTGTGAACGTCGACTACATGACACTTCACCATCTTTGGGCCTAAGGGAAGGCATTGTGGAGTAGTAATTAGATGATGGGTTGCTAGAGTGACAAAAGCTTAAACCCTAGTTTATGCGCTATTCCGTAAGGGGCTGATTTGGATCCATATGTTTCATGCTATGGTTAGAGTTATCTTAATTCTTCTTTCGTAGTTGCGGATGCTTGTGAGAGGGGGTAATCATAAGTGGGAGGCTTGTTCAAGTAAGAACAGCACTGTAACATCCCCATGTAATAGCTACAGTGATCATCCTCTGATTAATGCCAAGTCACCATGCTTAGCAATGCTTGACCATCATTTGCGTCATATCTCATTTCAAATTCCAATTCAAATTGAAATTCAAATGCAATTGAAAAATAAAAGTTGTTCTAATTTGGAAACAAAAATGTTCATTAAATAGCAAATAATCCATAACTAATTATATTAAGAAAAACAACATCACCTAAATTGCCTAGATGACTCTAACATCATCAAAACATTACCAAACAGCAATATTTAATACCTTTTTATTTAATTAAAATTCAAATGAAATCATATTATCTCCAAACCAATTTCTGGTAGTAGTTAATATTGCGTTGAAATTATTAAACTAAGATACATATTTTACAAAACTCAAATGGTGGCCAAACTATTTACTAAACAGAAACTAAAAAGGGAAAATAGAAAAGAAAAGAAAGAAAAGAAAAAGGCCGCACTAACTGGGCCTAAGTCAGCCGCGCCAGGCCCAGCCCACCTCGCCCTCTCCTTCCTACTGCTCCTCCTCGGTCGCTCGTGCCCGACCGCGCCCGTCGCCGGCGAGCCGTGCCAGCCGCGCCTGCTCGCCCCGCGTCGCTACAGGAGGGCGGAGAGGATAAGATGGACACCCTAGAAACCCTAGCCGCCCCTGAGATCTTTTCCCCCCTCCTCCCTTGCTCGCATTCGAGCTCGCCCGAGAGCTTCCCTCGTCACCGCCGTCGATCCCACGGCCATCGGCCTCCTCCCACCTCCCCAACGTGCCGTAGAGGACCGCCACTGTCCGCTACATCGTCCGCGCCTGCGAACGCGACCCGGGAGCCACCGCATCGTCCTCCCCGAGCTCTTCTTCCTCCTCGGCTCCGACGAACGCCGTCGCCGATTCCGGCGCCGTCGAGCCTCCCCTGCGCCCATTTTGCTCCCCTACAGGCTCACGGTGAGCTTGCGCACGTTTCCCCTCTCTCTCCGCGCTCGTAGCCGCCTCTGTCATCGCCGTCCGAATCCAGCTCCGCCGCGTAGCTCGCCGCCGACGCGGTAGCCGCTGTCATGCTCGCCCGAGCACGGAAACGTGCTCAGTGCACCGCACTGCGTCCGCTCGTGCCCCTAGGATTCCTCCTCGTCCCCCGTAGCTCCGATTTCGTCGACGCCCGAACTCCGGCCGCCGCATTCGAGCTCGCCGCCGTCATTTTAGCCCGTTTCTGGCCGGACCAGTACCACTGCGAGAAGCGCCGTTCCGCGCTCGTTCGATCCCGCCGCTCCGCGCTCGATTTGGTTGCCAGAGGGCGAATCCCAACCACCTCCCGAGCCGCGCCGCCAAGAAAATGGTCGCCGGAGTAACTCGGGCGACGTCGCCGACGACGTCTGACGTGGCGCCCCCTGGCCCACCCCTGTGACGCTGACTGGTGGGTCCGCGGGCCTAGTTGACCGAGTCAACTCACCCCGTTTAAACATTTTTAAAATAAATAAAATGTTAATTAAAATGTTAATTAATCTGTTTGTTAATTAGTTAACCTAATCAGTCATTGATAGTAGGCCCCACTAGTTAATTAACCTGATTAATTAAAACTAAAACCTGTTTAATTAGCTGAGTCACTGGCCAGTGGGACCCACTGGTCAGGTTTTACTCTGGTCAGCCGCAGTTGACCGCTGATGTCACCCCCACGTCATGCTGACATCACTGCTACTGTTTCAGATAATTCTAAATTAAATAATTCCAGAAAATGTTTAAAACTTTGAAAAATCATATAAACTAAACCGTAACTCGGATGAAAATAATTTATATATGAAAAATGATCAGAAAAATTAGAAGAATCCGAATATGCCACCCACATACCTGCCACACCACTCTAACATACCGAACATGGAACTTTTTGCCCGTATTCGATAGATCAATAGTGCATAACTTTAATAAAATAAATCCAAATAAATTCCTAAATTATCTAAAGCAGTTATATAGGCAATATATCACCTCTGCATATCATTTAGGCATGTCATGCATCCCTGTTGCATTGTTGCCATGTATTTATTGTTTCTTCCCCCTCTTTCTCTCCCGATAGCCCTCGAGACTGCCGACGACACTGGAGTGTATGCCGAAGTCGCCGACGACCAGACCCCTTCAGCTGAGCTTCCAGGCAAGCAAAACCCCCTTGATCATAAGATATCGCCCATTCCTTTCCCCCTCATGCTTGCATTAGAATTGCTTCTGTTGATATTCCGATAGCTCCTATTCTGATGCACAGCCTGATTTTGTCGTCTGCTATTTATACCTACCTATTGTCCCATGATGCTTAGTTAGCTATGCTATGATTCATTTGCGGCCCTTCACCCTTGTCCGTTTGCCATGCTTGTTATTGGGCCGTGATCACTCTGGGTGATGATCACGGAAATGTTTACATATTGCAATACTTAAACTGTTAAAGTCGGGCTGGCCCCAAGGGTGCCCGCGAGAGAATACTACTAAAGACGGGTCGGCTCCAAGAGCACCCGCGCGTCATGTGTTACCAAGTCGGAGCGACAGGAACCCTGCTTGTCTCTGCGAGTTACTAAACATGCTTAACGGATTTGGGTATTTGATCTGAGTGGGTCGTTGGCCCTATACGCACTACCACCACGTGGGATAATGGTTATGGGACCCTCTACGTCGTATGTATCAGCCGAAAGCTCTTCAGACGTCACAACTCAGAGATGCGGCCCGATTGTTGGGGCGGGCTGGTTACGTCACTTGTGTATACAGTGTCGCGCCTGGGCCCCGACCAGCCACGCAACGTGCAGGAGTGCAAAGGGCGATGGGCCCAAGACCCCTTCGCACTTAGGATTTAGACCGGCGTGTTGACCTCTCTGCTGAGCCTAGGTAGGACTGCGTCGTGTCGATTACCCGAGGCCGGGCATTACCCAGCAAGTGTGTTCGGCCAGATGTAATCGAGCGTGTTGGGTAACAGTAGTGCACCCCTGCAGGGAAATTATCTATTCGAATAGCCATGTCCACGGTAACAAGACACTCAGTGTTGTATCTTGATCTGCTACAACTACAAATGGATACTATCACAATACTAAACTGCTACTACTGCTCTCGGGATCACTTTCTCGCAGGGTAGTCGAGGAATGATCTCAGGGTTTTACTAAATATGATTGATTATATATTATCTTGCTCTACTCTCTTCTGATGCTGCAAGATTGCTTCAAGATGCTAGTCTTCGATAGGCTAGGCCTCTCCCCCTCTGTTCCAGCATTTCTGCAGTTTAGTCCAAAGATATAGCCCCATTCCCTTGATACCGATGCATACTTAGTATAGTTCTGATGTCAGTCTTGCGAGTACTTTGGATGAGTACTCACGGTTGCTTTGCTACTTCTTTTGCCCATACCCGCTTGATGAAATCAGTCGATGGAGCCCCAGAGCCAGACGCCACCGCAGGAGACTACTACCAGGAGAGTCCCGGAGGCACGTACTACTGGGTTGATCCAGCCGACCAGGAGTAGTTCGGAGGTCCTAGGCCGGAGGCCTTCGCCTTTTCGATCAGTGTCGCTGTTTGTGCTAGCCTTCTTAAGGCAAACTTGACTAACTATGTCTGTACCCAGATATTATTTGTGTGTATGACTTTGTATTCGGGTCCTCGTGACCCCTGGTTTGTAATATGAAGATTTATATTTAAATTTGAGTTTAGAGTTGTGTTGTGATATCTTGCCGTGAGTCTCTGATCTCGGGCGTGCACGTTTGCGTGTATGATTAGTGCACGGTCTAGCAGGGGCGTCACAAGTTGGTATCAGAGCCGACTACCTGTAGGAAGCCCCCTTCCAATTCCATGGTCGAAGTTGAGCCTAGTCGTTGAAAAACTATTTTACTAACAGTGTTGTGTGGCTTACGGGCCCATGTTGCACATGGATGGGATTAGGATCTTTTATTCCTCTTCCTTACTCTGGGACTCTGATCTCTCTTCTATTTGGGTTAAAAAAATTACTAACTCTGACTCTAGGTTCCCGTGATCACATCCACCCGGCGCTTTGATTATCTACAATATTACTTCCTTGAATGCACGATGCAGGTATTCACTCACTATCATTTGACAATCTTGAATTTCCTCTGTTTCAGATGGATCGCTTGTTTCCGCCGCGCCCTGCGACGCAGCTTGTGCTTCACACTTGGGCTCGTGATGCCCCTGGTTTTCCAGCTGTCCTGATCACCCTCCTGACTAGATTGGGCTACCGCTGGTACCCCGAGTACATGGTTTACGAGGATTACCGCGAGTTCAACCAGGAGCAGTACCATGCTGATGTTCGTATCTTCGATCAGCAGAACGACTCCGTCACCGAGTTGTACACTTTTCACGGTATCGGCGTGACGATTCATATGGCAGTCCATGATGCTGCCCATTCTGCTGTCGCACGTCTTCGTGGCGAGCATAGTCGCTTGGATAACACTGAGTTCTGATACATCCCGTATGCCCCTGCTGGAGATGCTACCGGATACTACACAGCTGTCTGTGCCCCTTTCGAGCGATGTCGATATGACCCGCAGGTTTTGATTCAGTGCACTCAGGCTCTGGATCGCACTGCCCGGGCTCTTGCCGTCGAGTTGTTTGCCACTCGAGCACGTCTTTACGATGCTATGATACAGTTGCTGCCAGCTGTTCGTGCAGGGATACATTCAGAGTACATCCTTTACCCGCGCAGGACTCAGATGCCGGCAGGTATCGATTGGCCTGCTGTTGGAGGTCACACACCTGCACGTGGACCTCTTCTCCCAGTTCGAGACCGGGTTCTGCATTAGAGTGCACACGGAGCGCAGGACTTTTCTGCCATGGACACTCATCGTCCGCACTTGCAGTTACCCCGTTTCAGTGGTTTTCCCCGACATTGATGTAGCCTTTGCTATGTCTCGTTGTGTATTCCTCACCGCGTGCCTGCGCGCCGCCAAGTATGTCTAGCTGTTTAATTTTTGCGAACTTATGTTGTCCGCGTGTAACCGACTCTGTGTATGGATCTGTATGTCTTAATTGACTACTGTTATGTGTCTATTGCACTACTTATTCGTTGTCGTGTTACATCATGTTTGTCTCTAGACACTTGCAGTTGTTTTACTAAACTACCCCCCTGTTAAATTTTAGCAGGATGGTTAGACCAGGTGGTCATGGCCGTGGTGCCAACGATCCACCCCCGCCAGACTATATGGCAGCTATGATGCAGCAATTCGAGCTGAACCGCCAGTTCATGGTTGGGATCATGGCTCAGTTTCCACAACAGAACCAGAATGCCCAGAACCAGGAACCTGCCCCGATAACTCTGTAGGAGTTTGTGTGTCTCAACCCAACTATTTTTCGCAACTCTAAACAGCCACTGGATGCTGATGATTGGCTTCGCGACATCACCTACGAGATGGAGTCTTCCAATGTCGCCCCCGCCAACTTTGTCACCTTCGCGTCCTACTTCTTGAAGGGTGCCGCTACTCAATGGTGGCACACCCACAGGAGTTCGCTACCTGCTGGGACAGTCATTACTTGGAACGAGTTCCAGACTGCTTTCTGCGCCCGCTATATTCCTCAGGGAATCATGGACCGGAAGAAAAGAGAGTTTCGCAACCTTACTCAGGGCAGTAAGACTGTCGAAGCTTATCAGCGGGAATTCCTTAACCTGTCCCGCTATGCTGAAGAAGACATTGCCACAGATGCACGCAGACAGGAGAAATTCCGCGACGGACTCCACCCAGACCTCAAGCTTGCACTTGCTGTTCATGACTTCGCCGACTTCGCCACTCTGGTGAACAAGACTATCCAGGTTGAGACTGCTCAAATGGAACATAGGGAATCAATCAAGCACAGTCGTGACATTGGCTCATCTTCGAGCTCAGGGAAAAGGCGTAAGATCTGGATTCCCAACAGCATGTATCGTCTAACTGCCCCTGCGCTGAGGCCTTCCTATGCTGCACCTCGTCTGCCTCCTCCACCACCGAGGCAGCCAAGAGCTCAAGCTGCTCCACCACGTGCTGCTCCTCTTCGTCCTGAAGATGGTCTGTGTTTCAAGTGTCGCAAACCAGGTCACCTTGCCAAGGACTGCCGCCAGAATCAAAATCAGTTGGCACTTCCTCATGCTGGCCGTGGCAACAACCAGACCCGCAACTATAATACTGGGCCTGCTGCGTATGGACGTGGACAAGCTTACCACGTCGATATTGAAGAAGTTCAGGATCAACCTGATACCGTGATGGGTACCCTTCTCGTTAACTCAGTACCCGCTTCTGTTTTATTTGATTCAGGAGCATCGCATTCATTCATGTCAAAAGCATTTGCATTATCACATGACATTGCATTTTAAAACATGAACCTACAAATGGTTGTCCGCACCCCTGGAGGCCACTGTCGTACCTCTATGATGGCTCACAATGTCCCTGTTGAAATCGAAGGAATTGAATTCCTTGTTTCACCCATCATCTTGAAATCTTCCACAATTGACCTCATTCTGGGAATGGATTGGTTGAAAGCTCACATTGCTTCGATCAATTGTGCCACTAAAGTCGTCCAACTTCTTCACCCCTCAGATGAGATAGTGAACTACACCGCCCGAATTACCCGGAATGCCGAAGCTCGGATATATGCTCTGAATGCTTTGAACGCTTCACCTCTTGAGGGAATTGAGAACATTCCAGTCGTTCATGAGTTTCCGGACGTCTTTCCAGAAGAACTTCCATGAATACCCCCTGTTAGAGCCGTTGAGTTCGTCATCGACTTGAAACCGGGCACCACTCCTATTGCTAAACATCCCTACAAGATGCCGCCGCATGAACTCCTTGAACTTAAGGAGGAAATTGACAAGTCACTGAAAAAGGGTTTCATCCGCCCCAGTTCTTCTGCTTGGGGAGCACCTTCTCTCTTCGTTAAGAAGAAGGATGGAACAAACCGATTGGTCCAGGACTATCGGCCTATTAACCAAGCAACAATCCAGAACAAATATCCACTTCCCCGATTCAACGATCTCTATGATCAGCTTGCTGGATCCTCTGTGTTCTCTAAACTCGACTTAAGGTTGGGTTATCATCAGATCCGAGTTTGTAAGGAGGATATTCCGAAAACCGCTTTCATTACTCGTTATGGATCATACGAGTACACAGTTATGTCCTTCGGACTAACTAATGCTCCAGCTACTTTCTCTCGATTGATGAACTATATCTTCATGGACTACCTCGACAAATTCGTCATGGTTTATTTGGATGATATCCTTATATTTTCCAAGAATGAAGAAGAACACGCCGAACACCTTCGGCTTGTATTGGAGAGACTTCGAGAACATCAACTGTATGCCAAACTTTCCAAATGTGAATTCTGGTTATCCGAGGTGACCTATCTTGTTCATGTGATATCTAAAGATGGCATTGCTGTTAACCCAGAATGAGTTTAGGCTATTCTTGACTAGACTCCCCCGAAGAATGTCAAGCAAGTCAGAAGTTTTCTCGGTCTCGCTAGCTATTGCCGCCGCTTCGTCGAGAACTTCTCCAAGATTGCCAAGCCTCTGACTGATCTGCTTCACAAAGGCGTTAAGTTTGAGTGGACAGAAAAGTGCCAAAAAGTTTTCAGACACTCAAAGACAAGCTGACATCTGCCCCAGTGCTAGCTCCCCCTGATTCCCGCAAGGACTTTGTGATATACTGTGACGCATCTCGTCAAGGATTAGGCTGTGTCCTAATGCAAGAGCGCAAGGTCATTGCCTATGGCTCTCGTCAGTTGTGCCCTCACGAAGATAAGTATCCCACACATGATCTCGAGTTAGCAGCAGTTATTTATGCTCTGAAGCTGTGGCGACATTACCTTCTCGGTAATCGTTGCGAGATATACATGGACCACCAAAGTCTGAAGTATCTGTATACTCAACCAGATTTGAACCTCCATCAACAAAGATGGCTCGAAACAATAGCCGACTATGACATGGATATTTCTTATACCCCTGGCAAGGCTAATGTAATGGCCGATGCCTTGAGTCGCAAGTCCTATTGCAACAACCTCACGGTTCAGCAAGCACAACCCCTTCTTTATGAAGAGCTCCGCAAGTTGAACCTTCACATTGTCCCACAGGGTCATCTCAATACCCTGGTTGTTGAACCAGACCTCGAGGACCTCATCAAGCATATACAGAAAGCTGACTCCGAAGTCGAGAAGATTAAGCGTGATCTCAAAAGAGGAAGGCCCTCGTTCTTCACTGTTGATGCTAATGACACCTTGTTCTTCTAAAATCGCTTAGTGGTTCCTAGAAAGGACAACCTCGATCTGACCCCGCGCGTCATGAAAGAAGCTCATGATACACCTCTTTCAATTCATCCTGGTAGTACCAAGATGTACCAAGACATTCGACAGAGATACTGGTGGCCTGATATGAAGCGAGACATTCCTTGCTATGTTGCTGAGTGTGACATTTGCCGTCGCATCAAGGCAGAACATCAAAGGCCTGCTGGAACTCTGCAACCCATTGATATTCCTGAATGGAAATGGGACAAAGTCGAAATGGATTTCATTACTGGTTTTCCCAGATCGCAGAAGGGTCATGATGCTATCTTTGTCGTCATAGACCGATTCTCAAAGGTTTCTCACTTTCTGCCAGCCAAGGAGAAGATCACTGCTAGCCAGTTAGCAGACTTATATGTTTCCAGAATCGTGTCACTTCACGGTATTCCGTTGGAAATCAGTTCAGATCGTGGCAGCCTCTTTACCTCAAGATTTTGGAACAGTTTCCAAGAAGCTCTGGGAACTCATCTGTCCTTCAGCACCGCTTTTCACCCCCAGTCCTAGAGACAAGTTGAATGAGTCAATCAAGTGCTTGAAGATATGCTTCGAGCTTGTGTCATCTCATTCAGTAAGAAATGGGAGGAATCTCTCCCGTATGCCGAATTCTTTTACAACAATAGCTATCAGGCTAGTTTGAAGATGGCACCCTTTGAAGTTCTTTATAGGCGTAAGTGCCGAACCCCTCTGAATTGGTCAGAAACTGGGGAACGCTCACTCGTTGGACCGGACATTATTCAACAAGCTGAAGAACAAGTCCGCATTGTCCGCGAACATTTGAAAGCTGCTCAGTCTCGTCAGAAGAGCAACTATGATCGAAAACACCAGGTAATGGTCTATCAACCTGGCGAACAAGCTTACCTTCGCGTCACTCCGATGAAGGGCACTCACCGATTTGGGATCAAGGGCAAGTTAGCTCCTCGCTACATTGGCCCTTTCCGTATCCTCGCCCGTCGAGGAGAAGTGGCATATCAATTGGAATTGCCGCCGAACCATTCTCAAGTGCATGATGTCTTTCATGTGTCGCAACTCCGTCGCTGCTTCAAGGATCCTATCCGAGCAATGGATCATGAAATGCTTGAGCTGCAAGAGGTTCTTTCTTATCAAGAGTATCCGATCCGCATTCTTGATCAAGCTGAACGTCGAACCCGTCAGAAGGCAATCAAGTTCCTTAAAGTTCAGTGGTCGAATCATTCTGAAGATGACGCCACTTGGGAACGCGAAGATCGTCTTCGTGAAGAATACCCCACTCTCTTTCAGCCTACCTCTTAATTCTCGGGACGAGAATTTCTTTTAGATGAGCAGAATTGTAACATCCCCATGTAATAGCTACAGTGATCATCCTCTGATTAATGCCAAGTCACCATGCTTAGCAATGCTTGACCATCATTTGCGTCATATCTCATTTCAAATTCCAATTCAAATTGAAATTCAAATGCAATTGAAAAATAAAAGTTGTTCCAATTTGGAAAAAAAATGTTCATTAAATAGCAAATAATCCATAACTAATTATATTAAGAAAAACAACATCACCTAAATTGCCTAGATGACTCTAACATCATCAAAACAGTACCAAACAGCAATATTTAATACCTTTTTTATTTAATTAAAATTCAAATGAAATCATATTATCTCCAAACCAATTTCTGGTAGTAGTTAATATTGCGTTGAAATTATTAAACTAAGTTACATATTTGACATACTCAAATGGTGGACAAACTATTTACTAAACAGAAACTAAAAAGGGAAAACAGAAAAGAAAAGAAAGAAAAGAAAAAGGCCGCACTGACTGGGCCTAAGTCAACCGCGCCAGGCCCAGCCCACCTCGCCCTCCCATTCCTACTGCTCCTCCTCGGTCGCTCACGCCCGACCGCGCCCGTCGCCGGCGAGCCGTGCCAGCCGCGCCTGCTCGCCCCGCGTCGCTACAGGAGGGCAGAGAGGATAAGATGGCCACCCTAGAAACCCTAGCCGCCCCTGAGATCTTTTTCCCCCTCCTCCCTTGCTCGCATTCGAGCTCGCTCGAGAGCTCCCCTCGTCGCAGCCGTCGATCCCGCGGCCACCGGCCTCCTCCCGCCTCCCCAACGTGCCGTAGAGGACCGCCACTGTCCGCTACATCGTCCGCGCCCACGAACGCGACCCGGGAGCCACCGCATCGTCCTTCCCGAGCGCTTCTTCCTCCTCGGCTCCGACGAACGCCGTCGCCGATTCCGGCGCCGTCGAGCCTCCCCCGCGCCCATTTTGCTCCCCTACAGGCTCACGGTGAGCTTGCGCGTGTTTCCCCTCCCTTTCCCCTCTCTCTCCGCGCTCGTACCCGCCTCTGTCATCGCCGTCCGAAGCCAGCTCCGCTGCGTAGCTCGCCGCCGACGCGGTAGCCGCTGTCATGCTCGCCCGAGCACGGAAACGTGCTCAGTGCAGCGCGCTGCGTCCGCCCGTGCCCCTAGGATTCCTCCTCGTGCCCCGTAGCTCCGATTCCGTCGACGCCCGAACTCCGGCCGCCGCGTTCGAGCTCGCCATCTTCATTTTAGCCCGTTTCCGGCCGGACCAGTACCACCGCGAGAAGCGCCGTTCCGCGCTTGTTCGATCCCGCCGCTCCGTGCTCGATTTGGTGGCCGGAGGGTGAATCCCGACCACCTCCCGAGCCGCGCCGCCGTGAAAATGGTCGCCGGAGCAACTCCGGCGACGTCGCCGACGATGTCCGACGTGGTGCCCCCTGGCCCACCCCTGTGACGCTGACTGCTGGGTCCGCGGGCCCAGTTGACCGAGTCAACTCGGCTGACTGGGCAGCTGTGTCACTGACAAGCGGGTCCCACCCCGTTTAAACATTTTTAAAATAAATAAAATGTTAATTAAAACGTTAATTAATATGTTAGTTAATTAGTTAGCCTAATCAGTCACTGACAGTAGGCCCCACTAGTTAATTAACCTAATTAATTAAAACTAAAACCTGTTTAATTAGCTGAGTCACTGACCAGTGGGACCCACTGGTCAGGTTTGACTCTGGTCAGCCGCAGTTGACCGCTGACGTCACCCCCACGTCATGCTGACGTCACTGCTACTATTTCGGATAATTCTAAATTAAATAATTCCAGAAATTCCAGAAAATGATTAAAACTTTGAAAAATCATATAAATTAAACCGTAACTCGGATGAAAATAATTTATATATGAAAAATGATCAGAAAAATATGAAGAATCTGAATATGCCACCCACATACCTACCACACCCCTCTAACATACCGAACATGGAACTTTTTGCCCGTATTCGATAGATGAATAGTGCATAACTTTAATAAAATAAATCCAAATAAATTCCTAAATTATCTAAAGCAGTTAGATAGGCAATATATCACCTCTGCATATCATTTAGGCATGTCATGCATCCTTGTTGCATTGTTGCCGTGTATTTGTTGTTTCTTCCCCCTCCTTCTCTCCCGATAGCCCCCGAGACTGCCGATGACACTGCAGTGTACGACGACGTCGCCGACGACCAGACCCCTTCAGCTGAGCTTCCAGGCAAGCAAAACCCCCTTGATCATAAGATATCGCCCATTCCTTTCCCCCTCATGCTTGCATTAGAATTGCTTCTGTTGATATTCCGATAGCTCCTATTCTGATGCACAGCCTGATTTTGTCGTCTGCTGTTTATACCTACCTGTTGTCCCATGATGCTTAGTTAGCTATGCTATGATTCATCTGCGGCCAATCACCCTTGTTCGTTTGCCATGCTTGTTATTGGGCCGTGATCACTCTGGGTGATGATCACGAAAATGTTTACATATTGCAATACTTAAACTGTTAAAGTCGGGCTGGCCCCAAGGGTGCCCGCGAGAGAATACTACTAAAGACGGGTCGGCTCCAAGAGCACCCGCGCGTCATGTCTTACCAAGTGGGAGTGACAGGAACCCTGCTCGTCTCT
Organism: Elymus sibiricus; assembly: GCA_039707655.1. Taxonomy (NCBI): domain Eukaryota; kingdom Viridiplantae; phylum Streptophyta; class Magnoliopsida; order Poales; family Poaceae; genus Elymus; species Elymus sibiricus. Next base: position 126,368,942 of record CM077668.1, read on the forward strand.
GCGAGTTAGTAAACATGCTTAACGGATTTGGGTATTTGATCTGAGTGGGTCGTTGGCCCTATACGCACTACCACCACGTGGGATAATGGTTATGGGACCCTCTACGTCGTATGTATCAGCCGAAAGCTCTTCAGACGTCACAGCTCAGAGATGCGGCCTGATTGTTGGGGTGGGCTGGTTACGTCACTTGTGTATATAGTGTCGCGCCTGGGCCCCGACCAGCCACGCAACGTGCAGGAGTGCAAAGGGCAATGGGCCCAAGACCCCTTCGCACTTAGGATTTAGACCGGCGTGTTGACCTCTCTGCTGAGCCTAGGTAGGACTGCGTCGTGTCGATTACCCCAGGCCGGGCATTACCCAGCAAGTGTGTCCGGCCAGATATAATCGAGCGTGTTGGGTAACAGTAGTGCACCCCTGTAGGGAAGTTATCTATTCGAATAGTCGTGTCCACGGTAACAGGACGCTCAGAGTTGTATCTTGATCAGCTACAACTACAAATGGATACTGTCACAATACTAAACTGCTACTACTGCTCTCGGGATCACTTGCTCGCAGGGTAGTCGAGGAAGGATCTCAGGGTTTTACTAAATATGATTGATTATATATTATCTTGCTCTACTCTCTTCTGATGCTGCAAGATTGCTTCAAGATGCTAGTCTTCGATAGGCTAGGCCTCTCCCCCTCTGTTCCAACATTTCTGCAGTTTAGTCCAAAGATATAGCCCCATTCCTTTGATACCGATGCATACTTAGTATAGTTCTGATGTCAGTCTTGCGAGTACTTTGGATGAGTACTCACGGTTGCTTTGCTACTTCTTTTCCCCATACCCGCTTGATGAAATCAGTCGATGGAGCCCCAGAGCCAGACGCCACTGCAGGAGACTACTACCAGGAGAGTCCTGGAGGCACGTACTACTGGGTTGAGCCAGCCAACCAGGAGTAGTACGGAGGCCCTAGGCAGGAGGCCTTCGCCTTTTCGAATAGTGTCGTTGTTTGTGCTAGCCTTCTTAAGGCAAACTTGACTAACTATGTCTGTACCCAGATATTATTTGTGTGTATGACTTTGTATTCGGGTCCTCGTGACCCCTGGTTTGTAATATGAAGATTTATGTTTAAATTTGAGTTTAGAGTTGTGTTGTGATATCTTCCCGTGAGTTTCTGATCTCAGGCGTGCACGCTTGCGTGTATGATTAGTGCACAGTCGAGCAGGGGCGTCACAAGCACCCAAGCACCGGTCCACCCACATATCAAATTATCAAAGTAGCGAACGCGGATTAAACAAACATGATGAAAGTTACTAGATGAAATTCCCATGTGTCCTCGAGAATGCTTTGCTTATTATATGAGTTCGTTCCGGCTTGTCCTTTGCTACAAAAAGGATTGGGCCTCCTTGCTGCACTTTATTATACTTGTTACTTTTTATGAATTACCTTGCTATCAAAACTATCTGTTACCGCTACTTTCAGTACTTGCAGAGAATACCTTGCTGAAAACCGCTTGTCATTTCCTTCTGCTCCTCGTTGGGTTCGACACTCTTACTTATCGAAAGGACTACGATTGATCCCCTATACTTGTGGGTCATCAGATGGAGATGGATGTCTCTGGCGGCTAGGGTTGGAGGTCTTCTTATAGGAGGCCTCCTCAGATCTCCTCCGTTGATGTAGAGCCTTCACCTTCATCCAAGGGCTCTAGGGGAGACACATCTTACCCCAAAACAAGCCTTGGTCGTTAAGGATCCCGTAGGAAAAACGGGGACGAAATCGGAGCAAAATCGGGAAAGTTGATACCTCCTTTTATTGATCCGGTATTGGAACAGAAAAGGGTATCCCATACCTATTTCCCCAGAGGTGACCCTGGGTTATCGAACCCATGAGAGGAAGACTCCCTTGAGCGATGGTCTCTAGCAAGCTTTTGTCAAAGTGTCAAATCCAGCTTTTGACCGGATCAAGCAAGCAAATAGTAATTCAAACACTTATAATAAAAAGAGGTATGGGTATGAGGTCTTAATGCTTACAACCATGTATTTGTGTTGGGGCCAGATATGATCTTAATTTGTGCGCTGGAAGTCACCCATCGAGATGTGCTTGTTACGGGTCGAAGTGGGGGATGTGTTAATAACATCTTGACCGGCACGAGTCCTGCATCAAGAATCAGTTGTCCTACTGCAGGCCCTATCCGTTGCGCGGGGTTGCCTCGATAATTAAGATAATGAAATTAGACAAGAGCTTTGGGCGTTTAATGACTACACCTCATGTATCGCCAAGGATATGATCCATGTTACCCCTACTGAACCTTACTGTCACCGGTGTTCGGTGTAACACTTCATGGTCTCCTCGCTCCTAGCCTCACCGGTGCTCGATCTCCATGATCCTGGGTACCTGCAGGGATGAAGATCACGGACAAGATAAGAGACATCTACAGAACAATTTTATTTCACACATACATGACATTATTTCAAAGCCCTTCCATTGATCCCCACAACAAATACAAAGGGTTGCAAGGCTCATGCCTCAACCCATACCTTACCGGACTACTCACACATGGAGATCAGATCACGAGAAGAAAACATTAAAGAACACATCTTGGATATAGATTGATTGCAAATATGTCTTACAATGGATGCCTTTTACGATGCACGATTACAAGTATGAACTAGATGAGGAAGCACTATGGTGGTGATGGTGGCTATGGAGATTGAAATGGCGGTAGCTAGGGTTTGTGATGAAGATGATGATGAAGGTGTTCTGGTTGCTGATGACGCTCGCCCCGTGCTCGTTCTGTTGACATTTTGACGGGGTCCCCTTTATGAAAGTTGTACAGGTGGACGATCTGCCTTGGTTGTCACGCCATACGTGCGCTCATACGGGCACGTGAGCCCGTATGGAATACCGTCTTTTGCGCCGGTTTCGCAGAAACGTCTCCTATTGATCCTTTCTTCCTCCATTCTCCTTCCTTTCCATTCTCACACGTGATTTCTTCCCTTTTTAGCCCATTTTCTGTGGAAACACATCAAAGAGAGGATTTGTGGAATCCCTTGCACTTATTAGCCATTAGTGATAATATTGGAGCGAATATCTCTTTTTAAATGAAATATCTCAGTTTAAACAAAGGTGAAATGAGTGTAAAAATATCACTCATCAACTCCCCCAAGCTTAAACTTGATCGTCCTCGAGCAACATAAAGAGAAATCCGAATCATAAAGAACTCAGTTGTTTAAACCGAAATAACGAGAAGCTTTTGGTTCACTTATGATCGGTATGCCTAGATAGCCCTCCGCTTCTTGACCTGAAAACTTAGCATAGCTGTAGCGGTGGCATGGTTATAGTGCAAGTGTTAGTGAAGCAAAGATAATCGATACAAAGTTCTTGATCTACTAGATAAAACAACTTTGCAACACTCTATTCTATTTATTCCAGACAACACTTGCTTGACGGGAATGCACGGAAGAGTTTTCTTTTGATAGAGCCATAAAAAATATGTTAGGGAGTGAAAAGCATGTAGAAAAATATGATGCTCTAGTGCCCATAAGCACACCCACAATTATTTCATCTTCAAGGCTCTTAAGCACTTCATTTCAATCATTGTTTGCTGGAACTTTGGTTGTCACATGAATGGATTATGCCAAATAAGTGATCATGCATAGAGTTTCGCTGTGGCTTAATGTTTGGGAACTATGGACCTTTGATGAATGTCTCTTTCGAGCTCTATTGATCAGTCCCCTTTATTTACCACATACACACGCGCTCAAGGGAAAGCCGAATAATATGCGTTTGTAGTGTTGCCACCACGTACGGTAACAAACTCATAGCCGAAATCCGAGCTATCGCTCTTGGTGGATCGTTCATTGGCTAGCGGAGTCCTCAGCATAACATCAAGAAAGGTGACGAAGCCACATTTACACATGTACACGTGCATAGAGTAGCGGGGCCATGGCACCAGCGAGAAGCTGAAGCACCATGTAAGAGATACAACACAGATTTTTGGCATAATCTCGTACACCCTTCAACTAAGTTCCTCTAGACAATTTAATCCACAAGTGCTATCAAGTCTATTAAAATTAACAACATGGGGTTGAGCATTTCAAACATCATTTCCACTACAATTTTTCTCAACTCCCAAGTCTTTGAAGACTTTCTCTTGTGCAAGGTTATTCTTAGTTAAGATCATTTCATTTAAAAACAGTCCCACGACAAGTCTTGGTTGTCTAAACTAAACAGAACAAAGGCTACAAAATTATTTTAGCTACTAGAGCAAAACCTTTGTCTTAATTATCAAGACTTACTCCCATTTGCACATATCACACATACTACTACTACATCTACTCTAAGTATTTCAAGTGCAAAAGACGGGAGTCATAGGACATACCTTCACGGTTGCAAATTTACACACTTCTCTTCCTTACTCTTGCATTCCTCGTTAACCGGCGTAAATCAACTCCTCTGAAAAGAAAATGCAAATGAACTCCAAGGGGCAAAATAAAGAGCAAAGCAAAGCTTATTCTATTTTTTGGTTTTTGGGTTTTTGAAAACTAACTTGCAAACGAAAAATCGCAAAGGCAAAAGCAAATAAAAAGCGAAAGCAAATAAAAACAAAGTGTTGGAATAGACCAACACGAGTGTTTTGAAGCTCCATGAGCTTAAGTACAACCTCATTACAATTTATTCAAATAATACTGCCACATCTTCATTAACTTAATGCCCTAGATGCATGCTGGATAGCGGTCGATGGGTGGAGTAATAATAGTAGATCCAGGCAAGAGCAGTCTACTTGTCACGGACGTGATGCCTATATACATGATCATTGCCTTGAATATCGTCATAACTATGCGCTTTTCTATCAATTGCCCAATAGTAATTTGTTTACCCATCGTATGCTATGCGTTCGAGAGAGAAGCCTCTAGTGAAAACTATGGCCTCCAGGTCTACTTAAATCATATAAAAAGAAAACCTAAAAATACTTGCTGCAATTTATTTACTTTTATTTTCTTTTGCAATTTATCTATCTACCATTACAAGATTTATTCCTTGCAAATAACGAGTTCAAGGGGATTGACAACCCTCTTGCCCGCGTTGGGTGCAAGTATTTGCTTTTCTGTGTGCAGGTGTTGTTCACGTGGTTTTGCGTGGTTCTCCTACTAGATTGATACCTTGGTTCTCACTAAGGGAAATACTTATCTATACTGTGCTGCATCACCCCTCCTCTTCGGGGAAAATCCCAACGCAGTTTACATGTAGCAAGGGGCTACCACAATGGCAAATGGTAAATACAGAGGGCAAATAGTGGCTACAGTGCTATCATACCTAACTCTAACGGTATAGGACAAGAACATTAAATGATCCGTTAGGTGTCACGCTGAGGAGGAATGTCGGCAAGGGAGCCCAGCTCTACCCGTACCGCTCGCCCAACTACCTCTTATTCCTTCGACACGCCTCCTGGATGGGTGTCAATAAAGTTGCATCTTCAGCACCGAGCTGCCACGTGTCCCGACAAGCTCTACCTAACTCCATGCCCGCTCGACACCTGTCGGCAAGTTCCTCACGATGGAGCGGTGTGTGGCGCCCCGCCTGAATACCACTGTAGCCAGACGGTCACCGCACATACCAGCCCAGGAAAATCACTCTGGCATGCGCTTTTACAACAAGTATCATGAACACAGACATTTCTATTAATGGGTATATAAGTCTTACATGGTATATAACAAGGGGAATGGCAGCGGAAAAGCTCTATCTAAGGCAGCATGGTCCTGGTGCGGCTCCAATCCACAGGGATCTAACTGGGTTACTCTTCTAGCCAGCGAACGCTCCGGCTCCTCGCTAGCGAACGTCGGATCCTTAGGTGAACCTGGCCACATTGAAGGCTGCTGAGTACTTTTGAATGTACTCGCAAGAAAACCAAACCAACATATACACCAAGCAAAGCAATCCATGGCATTCAAGCATGTACTAGTTATCTTAACAGTATTAACTATTATGTTATGACAGGATTATCTTGCAAAATTAATCATTTAGCAGTATTAATCATCATGTCCTAGCAGGAATATCTATAACTATTGCAGTAAGGTAAAGTATATCAAGCAAATAATTCATACTCCGAATATTCTCACGATCCAAGTCTGATCCAAACTTTGCAGTCATCCAACCGCTCATCTCATAGCCATCGCATGGCTAACATCATACCTCTGACATCATCTGATGTCCATGCATCTGTACTGCAAGTCTGACAAATCATACCTTACTCTGGTTCATTATTAACATCATATGGTTTGTTCCTCCAGACTCGACAAAGACCAAATAGTGGCCTAGTACGAACTGTCCATGACCGAGGACGCGGCTATTCGAATAGATTTACACTCTGCAGAGGTTGCGCACTTTACCCACACCATGGAGCTCCTGGCCTCGTACTTTAGTACATGTTCCCATTCGGGTGGACCAGTGCTGCTCCAACAAAACCGATCTATTGCCTGGCACTCTTACGGTCCCACCGACAATCATACCCTCGCAGGGTCATGTCCTGGGTGGCCCCTGTGTCACCCCGTGACACCTGCCACCGTCGTGGCCAACTAAACTGTCCCAAACGGGGACGCCGGCAAAATAACTCAACTGGGCTCACAGGATTATCGTCGCCTACCGGGCCAGGGCAGCACGCACGCATAATCCTCCCTAGTTTGGTGGTACCGACAAGAGGCAAGACAATAGACCAAGTCAGGGCCGTCCCATACCGGCAAATGTGGTTGCACTTGATGAGCTCGATTCGGTGACACTATGACTCGATCCAGTCGACGGAGGAGGTTGTTGTCATTAAGTCACATTCTTTAATATTGCAATAACCACAATAATGCATGATGAAAACATAACAACCTATCTCCATATTGTCACCTACGAGTCACTAGTGTGATAACATGATGAGCATTAGTAGGTAATGTAAATAGCAAATTTAAACTAGCAGGAGTTTAACTATTTGTAACACAGGCATAATCATTAATTAAACACGCAAGAATAACATAGAGCAGTGCTTCAGGGCATATATCAGATGGTCAGCTTGCCTGGGGGTCGAGGAATACTCCGGGAGAAGTGCGATCACCTCGCGGAAGAATTCGCCGAAAAAGATTCCCTCTCGGAGGGGCTGAATAGAGGGCAGGGGCAAAATGGGTATTTTCAGAAAGTGTAACCATGGTGAAAGTGATGTCATCGGAACGGGCTCGACGAACTGAAGAAGTGGGCTTTGGATTCACCTCAATCGGAGTCACGGTCGCGAAGTTGTGGTTGTTCGTCCGTTAGGCAGAAAATCGAATAAAAAGCGTTCATTTATGTTGCTAACCGACGAACGTCCGCAAACTAACCGTTTCGGTCGGCTGAGTAAACAGAAAGCGCCTTTTCCAAAATACGCCTTCAGCAGAGGGGAAGCGCATTTTCACCCGAAGCGGCAGCAGAGTACGCTTTCTCAAACGAAAAGCGTATTTTGTGAAATGCGCTTCCACTTATACTGTGCGGGCCCGGCGGCTGGGTCGCTTACAGGCGGGACCCGCCAGCTCTCTCTCTCTCCTCCTCAGCTCATCTTCCACCTCCCGATCGGCAGAACTAGAGGAGGACGGCCGAGCTCCGGGCCGGCGACTCCGGCCATCCCCCGCGATGCTCCGGCCACCGGCGAGCCCAGCAAGGAGCGCTGCATCCATCACGGCTCCACATGAACGCCGGGGAGGACTGCAACGGCGGCGGCTTGCATTCCCGCGGGAGAGGCCGTCGGTCGAGCTTGAAGCCGAGCCTACGGGCGTCCCGGAGAGGAAACGACGAGGTGGGAAGGTTCGCCGAGATCTTGTGGTGCTGCTGGTGGAGCCAGAGGAGCCATGGGGGCTCGAGTGAAGAGAATTTGGGCGGGGACGGGTGGCGGCAGTGGGCGGCGGGAAGAGGTCCTCGAGCTAAACCGAGGGACCAGGGAGGTAGCTGGGAGGGAGATGAGGCCGATGGTGAGCTCGGGAGGGCCGGGGAACGGCTATTTATAGCCCGGCCAGAGAGGAGGATAGGGATGGCCGCCGTGGCGTCCTCATCGGCGCACTGGCGCTCGGGAACACGCAGAGGGAAATGGCGATGTCGGCAACTGCTCCGGGAGGGTGGAGAAGTCAGCAGCAGCTTCGGGAGGACTCGGGAAGGAAGAGGACAGAGGAAGACGACGGCGAGTCACGGGCGGAGCAGTGCGGCGGAGCTGCCGCAGCGTGGGGAGGAAGAAAGGATGGGGAAGCTGCGGGAGAGGGGTGGTGCGTGGACGCAGGGGAGTCGCTGGACATGCCCAGACAAGCCATGGCCGGCTGTAGCTTGCTGTCCGTCGCGGTTCATCGAGCAGAGCGCCATTTTGGCATGGCCAACTCGTGGTCACCGCAGGCACCACGCGTCCAAAGCGCCTATTGGACTCCAGGCCATGTCAAATAGATGCATCAGTGGTCAGTGAGTTGACCTGTGAGGGTTTGGAGGGAAGTGGAGGCAGGAGTTGACTGATTGGAGCTCACAAAGGTTCTGCACAGAAACTTGGGTGGACTTTTCTGGAGAAATGGATGAGGGAGAGGAGATGGGTCCTTGTCACAATGAGATAGGGTAGGAAGGAGTAGGTGCTGGCAAAATTTGAAGCAATTTGGACCTCATTTGCATATACTTCCTTTGTAATGCAAAATTTGGTCCAGAATCTTGACTTTGAAGCTGCACTCAACTGGCTTGGTGAAATGAACTGAATTTTGGTGTAGGGAGGTGATTTGGAGATATGAAGGTACTGGAAAAATTTCAGCTCATTTGGAAATGCCAAAGTGGTAGTTCCTTCACACAGCTTGGATCTGGACAGAAACTAGATGGAATTTTTGAGAGAATTTGGCTAGATAAAATGATGTGAACTTTTGCATGGTCACATAATTTATGGAATTTTAGGTCCTGGATTAATTTAAAGATTTTTGAAGTAGTATAAAATATAGTTGCTTCACAACCTCAAAATAAATCCAGAAACAAGAATTGGATGATGCTCTCAAAAGTTGAACTATGGAACTTGGGATCTTGATGGAAATGGTGAAGATATGGATAGGAGAAGCTCCACAAATTATTTGGGATTTTTCCTGCCTACCAAAATGGTAGTTCCTTTGGAAAGTGCCCAAAATGCAATATTGGCTTTAAATAGGAAAAGGCAATTTCCCTTATTTAATTATTGCCAATATTTTTATGGGAGCTCAATATGATCACAAAGAATATCTCCACAAGTTTTCATGAACTTTGGAGATGGATAGATATTTTCCTGGATTTAATTCCTTTAACTGGCAGAAAAAGGAATTAATTTTAAATGAAAAATATTGCAAAAGACTTGGCAATATTTTTGCATATCCAGGGTTTATAGGTATGGGATGATCACTGGGAAAAGTTTGGGAGGCAAAAGATGAAAGAAGATTGGGGTTCCTTTGCAACGGAAGGAATTAGGGTTTTCCTTCCGGTAGACCGGAGAGTAGGGTTTCGGTGGCAAAGCCTTGAGATAATATCTTGGGTGGCAAGGTTAGACTGGAGAGAATCTTGGGTTGGACAGGAAAGTCAAGGCTAAATGACCATCTTCATATACCCAAGAGCGAGAGAAAATCCGATAACATCGAAAAAAAACGGGAGTCAAATCCCGAGAAGGAAAAAAAACAAGGAGTGAAAACCAGGGTGTCACATGGTGGGATGGAGCTTGCCAGTCCTAAGGTTACCGGCGCGGAGCCTGTCGGTTTGCAGCTTGCCGGCTACTTGAGTCTTGATCTTCAATACTTCTTTAGTATTTCTCGATGACCTGCCTGGAGGTCTTCTTCATGGTTTTTATTTACCAACTCATGGGTACTTGGAATAAGCTATCCTCCGACAAGCCCTTGCCGTCGGGAAGTCTACAGCTGTGTGTGCATAGTCAGGGTATAAACACCCATGTTTAATACACCGACAATACGGAATACATGCCTACATTGAATTGATGAATTGGAGCTATTGTGTATCGCTCTAGGTTGTGACTGTTATATGATAAATGTCATCCATACAAATATCCATCGTTGATCCAATGCCTACGCTTTTCTCATATTGTCTTTGCTAAGTTACTACTGTTGCTACTGCTGTTACAATCACTACAAAACTGCTACTGTCACTGTTACTGTTACTATTGCTACTGTTACTGCTACTATCAAACTATCAAACTACTGTGCTACTAAATACTTTGCGGCAGAGAATTAGCTTTCCATGTGTGGTTGAATTGACAACTCAGCTGCTAAGGCTCATAAATATTCTTTGGCTCCCCTTGTGTCGAATCAATAAATTTGGGTGAAATACTACTCGAAGACTGCTGCGATCCCCTGTACTTGTGGGTGAAAGCACATTTGCTCCCTTGGTGGTTTTGGTAATTCATGCCAACATACATGTTGTTGGACTAATGCTTTTATCTAGTGAATTTCAGACAAGTTCAACAATGGAGTGGCATGGACAAGAGGATGTGGAACCCTTCAAAATGCTAAGGACAAGGATTGGCAAAAGATCAAGACTCTACATTTTTTGTTTAGTGATCCAAGATCACATTGAGTCCATAGGAAAGCCAATACTATTAAAAGGGGATGAGGTGTTGCTTAATGGTTTTTTTGCTCAAGTGCTTAGTGACAGTACTCCTAAACCCTCAACCACTTTCTCCATCCAAATATGTCCAAAACCTACATTCCAACTCGACCCCACCGAAATTTCCTATCCGGAGCCACCGAGTTCACCTAGACTTAGCCACTGCCAAAACCCTAACAAATCGGATCCACCGAAATGGATCTCGGTCTCACCGAGATGGCCTTGCCAACTCTCTGTAATCGTTTGCACTCACTTCGGTCTCACCGAGTTTTGCAAATCGGTCTCACCGAGATGGCTTGCCAAGTCTCTATTGCCTTATTGCTTCACTTCGGTCCTACCGAGTTGATGCAATCGGTGCCACCGAGATGAGGTCTGCCCTAGTCATTGCACTTTGGTCCATCCGAGTTGTTCGTATCGGTCCCACCGAGATTCCTAAAGTTCATATCTTTTACACAGTTCGGTGCTACCGAGATGATTGTTTCGGTGCCACCGAGTTGGGTCAAAAGTGTGTAACGGTTAGATTTTGTGTGGAGGCTATATATACCCCTCCACCACCTCCTTCTCAGTAAGGAGAGCCATCAGAACGTGCCTACACTTCCACCATACATTTTCTGAGAGAGAACTACCTACTCATGTGTTGAGATCAAGCTATTCCATTCCTACCATTTGAATCTTGATTTCTAGCCTTTCCCAAGTTGCTTTCCACTCAAATCCCTCTTCCACCATAGCCAAATCTATGAGGAGTTGTTTGAGTGCTGGGAAGACTATCATTTGAAGCACAAGAGCAAGGAGTTCATCAACAACACACCGTTTATTACCTTTTGGAGAGTGGTGTCTCCTAGATTGGTTAGGTGTCACTTGGGAGCCTCCGACATGATGTGGAGTTGAACCAAGGAGTTTGTAAGGGCAAGGAGATCGCCTACTTCGTGAAGATCTACACCGAGTGAGGCTAGTCCTTCGTGGACGTAAGCCATGGTGGAATAGACAAGGTTGCTTCTTCGTGGACCCTTCGTGGGTGGAGCCCTCCGTGGACTCGCGCAGCCGTTACCCTTCGTGGGTTGAAGTCACCATCAACGTGGACGTACGATAGCACCACCTATCGGAACCACGCCAAAAATCACCGTGTCTTCATTGCGTTTGATCTTCCATACTCTACCCCTTTACTTTCCGTACTCTTGCATGCTTTATTATTTCCGCTGCTCAATCTCTAGATATGCATGTGTAGAAAGTATTGGAGTGATCTTAACCTGTGCCAAAATCTGCCTAAGTTCCAAGAGAAATTAAAAACTGCTAATTTGGCTGGTTAAGGGTCTATTCACCCCCCTCTCAACCTATCTCCTCGATCCCACAATTGGTATCAGAGCTTTGGTTTCCATTGCCTTGGTTTCATCACCATTGGAGGGAGATGGATGTGTCTACGTTGGGGAGTCTTAGACGTAGAGTGCCTGTTCTCAATAGGGAGTATTACAACTTTTGGAAGGATGAAATGCTTGATATCTTTGATGAATTTAACTTGAGCAAGTATATTCATAATCCTTATGTGCCCCCTATTGATCCCTTGCATCCTACTCATGAAGAGGAAATTGACATGCTTCGTAATCTTAGAACCGTCAATCTTATCATTAGAGGATTACCTAAGGTTGTGCTTGGTTGTATGCAAAACTTTGAATGTGCTTATACTCTATGGCATGACTTAGAAAAGCGATATCCCGATTACTCTTTAAAGAGTCTCAATAAGATTCTTCATAAGGCTGTTGTTTTTTACAAGATGAGCCCTAGTGATCCTAAGTTTGATGATTGCCTGTTTGAGCTTCGTGATCTTATTCGTGCCAAAGGAGATGTTAGAACTATTAGCAACATTATCATGGAAGCCATTAGAAGTCATAAACTTGAACATTGTCATGATCATGAAACTAATGAATCTATTACCCTAGGTAATGATCACACGCATGATGAAGAGGATGTTCAGCATGGCTACTATGATGAAGATGAAGAGTTTGATATTGAATTCGAGAAGACCATGAGAAATCTCAGTCTTATGGCAAATCTTCGAGATTACATGGCCGGAGGAAAAGAATGGATTCTTGATAGTGGATGTACCGATCACATGACCGGAGATAGAGACATGTTTTGTGAGCTTGCTAAAAATGATGGTCCACGCAAGTATGTGACTTTTGGAGACAACTCCAAGGGTAAGGTACTTGGCCTTGGTAAGGTGGCCATATCCAATGATAGCTCCATACAAAATGTTATGCTTGTTGAATCTCTTGGTTACAATCTTCTTTCCGTCTCTAGACTAGCCGATTTTGGTTTTAATGTTCTATTTACCAAAGTAGATTGCCAAGTGTTTCGCCAAGATAATCATAATATGGTCTTTACCGGCATTCGTAGAGGTGATCTATACATTGTTGATTTCACTAAGAGAGCCCAACCTCGTACATGTTTAATTGCAAAATCTTCTAAAGGTTGGTTATGGCATAGAAGACTTGGACATGTTGGTATGCGTAACCTTGATAAACTTGTTAAAGGAGATCACATTCTTGGAGTGAAAGATGTTGTATTTGACAAAGATCAACTCTGTAGTGCTTGCCAAGCAGGAAAACAAGTTGGAGGATGTTGGGGAACGTCGCATGGGAAACAAAAAATTTCCTACGCACACGCAAGATCTATCCATGGTGATGAGCATCTACGAGAGGGAGAGTGAATATACATACCCTTGTAGATCGCTAAGCGGAAGCGTTAAGAAACGCGGTTGATGTAGTCGAACGTCTTCGCGATCCAAATCGCAAGTCGTCCCTCGATCCAAACACGATCTAGCGCCGAACGGACGGCACCTCCGCGTTCAACACACGTACGGCTTGATGACGCCTTCACCTCCTCGATCCAGCGAGCGATGGTGAAGTAGTGGATGAGTTCCGGCAGCACGACGGCGTGGTGATGGTGGTGAGGAACAATCTCTGCAGGTCTTCGCCAAGCACTACGGAGATTGTGACGGGAGGAACTAGAGGGTTAGGGTTGCCGGCACACGGCTTGGGAAATCTTGATGTATCCCGTGTGCCAGCCCTGCCCCTCTATTTATATGTTGAGCCCTGGGGTCTAAACTTGGAGAGAAAGCCTCCACAAGGTCGGTTTTGCCCGCACAAGGTCGGTTTGGCCCGCACGGAAAGAGTCCCACTCGGACTCCAGCAGTACCGCGTACAAGCGGTAGTACCGCTCATGAGCGGTAGTACCGCTTGAGCGGTAGTACCGCTTCACACAAGCGGTAGTACCGCTAACGCGGTAGTACCGCTTCACACAAGCGGTAGTACCGCTAACGCGGTAGTACTGCCTTACCAGCAGTAGTACCGCTTAAGGCAGTAGCAAAACTTCCTTTTGCACTTTCCAATACCTCGTGGGCTTTACCCCTTTGGTCCATATAAAGTGTTGCTGCACCCGAACACTTCGGTAAACATCCGGAACCCCTTCCGGTGAATTCCAGAACCCTTTCGGAGATCAAAACACTATTATCACATGTATCAATCTTTACCTCCGGACTCTTCCGGAGATCCTCGTCATGTCCGGGATTTTATCCGGGACTCCGAACAACCTTCGGTCACCAACACAATAACTCAACTATACTAATCGTCACCAAACGTTAAGTGTGTAGACCCTGCGGGTTCGAGAACTATGTAGACATGACCGAGACACCTCTACGGTCAATAACCAATAGCGGGACCTGGATGCCCATATTGGTTCCTACATATTCTACGAAGATCTATATCGGTCGAACCTCTATGTCAAGGATTCAGTTAATCCCGTATGCTGTTCCCTTTGTTCTTCGGTATGTTACTTGCCCGAGATTCGATCGTCGGTATCTCTATACCTAGTTTAATCTCGTTATCGGCAAGTCTCTTTACTCGGTCCGTAATACAAGATCTCGTGGCTAACACTTTAGTCACATTGCTTGCAAGGCTCATTGTGATGTTGTATTACCGAGTGGGCCCTGAGATACTTCTCCGTCACACGGAGTAACAAATCCCAGTCTTGATCCATGCCAACCCAACAGACACCCTCGAAGATACCTGTAGAGCATCTTTATAGTCACCCAGTAACGTTGCGACGTTTGATACACACAAGGTATTCCTCCGGTGTCAGTGAGTTGCATGATCTCATGGTCATAGGAACAGATACTTGACATGCAGAAAACAATAGCAATAAACTGACACGATCATAGGCTACGTTTATAGTTTGGGTCTTGTCCATCACATCATTCTCCTAATGATGTGATCCCGTTATCAAATGACATCTCATGTCCATGGCTAGGAAACCTTCACCATCTTTTGATCAACGAGCTAGTTAACTAGAGGCTTACTAGGGACACAGTGTTGTCTATGTACCCACACATGTATTTGAGTTTCCAATCAATACAATTATAGCATGGATAATAAACGATTATCATGAACAAGGAAATATAATAATAACCAATTTATTATTGCCTCTAGGGCATATTTCCAACAGTCTCCCACTTGCACTAGAGTCAATAATCTAGTTCACATCACTATGTGATTTACATTGTAATGAATCGAACACCCATGCAGTTCTGGTGTTGTTCATGTTTAGCCCTTGGAAGAGGTTTAGTCATCGGATCTGCAACATTCAGATCCGTGTGTACTTTGCAAATATTTATGTCGTCCTCCTTGATGTAATCGCGGATGGAATTGAAACGTCGCTTTATGTGTCTGGTCCTCTTGTGAAATCTTGGTTCCTTGGCTAGAGCAATGGCACCAGTATTATCACAAAACAGAGTCATTGGGTTAAGCGCACTAGGCACTACTCCAAGATCTGTCATGAACTCCTTCATCCAGACACCTTCCTTCGCCGCCTCCGAGGCAGCGATGTACTCCGCTTCGCATGTAGAATCAGCTACCACGCTTTGCTTGGAACTGCACCAGCTAACCGCACCCCCATTAAGAATAAATACGTATCCGGTTTGCGACTTAGAGTCATCCGGATCAGTGTCAAAGCTTGCATCGACATAACCTTTTACGACGAGCTCTTGATCAGCTCCATAAACGAGAAACATGTCCTTAGTCCTTTTCAGGTACTTCAGGATATTCTTGACCGCCGTCCAGTGTTCCATTCCTGGATCACTTTGAAACCTTCCGACCATACTTAGGGCAAGGCTGACATCGGGTCTTGTGCATAGCATTGCATACATGATAGAGCCTATGGCTGAAGCATAGGGGATGACACTCATCTTTTCTCTATCTTCTGCAGTCACTGGGCATTGAGTCTTACTCAACTTCACACCTTGCAAAACAGGCAAGAACCCCTTCTTGGACTGATCCATTTTGAACTTCTTCAAAATCTTATCAAGGTATGTGCTTTGTGAAAGTCCTATTAAACGTCTTGATCTATCTCTATAGATCTTGATGCCTAATATGAAAGCAGCTTCTCCTAGGTCCTTCATTGAAAAACTCTTGTTCAAATATTCCTTCACGCTTTCCAACATTTCTATATTGTTTCCAATCAGTAATATGTCATCCACATATAATATTAGAAACGCTATAGAGCTCCCACTCACTTTCTTGTAAATACAAGCTTCTCCGTAAACTTGTATAAACTCGAACGCTTTGATCACCTCATCAAAGCGAAGATTCCAACTCCGAGATGCTTGCACCAGTCCATAAATGGATCGCTGGAGTTTGCAAACTTTGTCAGCATTCTCTGGATCGACAAAACCTTCTGGTTGCATCATATACAACTCTTCCTTAAGGAAACCGTTAAGGAACGCTGTTTTGACATCCATCTGCCAAATTTCATAATCGAAAAAGGCAGCTATTGCTAACATGATTCTGACGGACTTAAGCATCGCTACGGGTGAGAAGGTCTCATCGTAGTCAACTCCTTGAACTTGTGAAAAACCCTTTGCCACAAGTCGAGCTTTATAGACGGTGACATTACCGTCCCCGTCCGTCTTCCTCTTAAAGATCCATTTGTTCTGAATGGCCTTACGCCCTTCAGGTAATACTTCCAAAGTCCACACTTTGTTTTCATACATGGATCCCATCTCGGATTTCATGGCCTCTAACCACTTCTCGGAATCCGGGCCCATCATCGCTTCTCCATAGCTCGTAGGTTCATCGTTGTCCAACAACATGACCTCTAAGACAGGGTTGCCGTACCACTCAGGAGCAGTACGCGTCCTTGTCGACCTACGAGGTTCGATAGCAACTAGATCCGAGGCTTTATGATCATCATCAACTTCCTCTTCAGCTGATGTAGGCCCTACAGAAACATCTTTCTGCGCTGCGCTACTCTCAGGTTGAAGTAAAGGTTCAACAACCTCATCAAGTTCTATCTTCCTCCCACTCAATTCTTTCGAGAGAAACTCTTTCTCAAGAAATGTTCCGTTTTTAGCGACAAACACTTTGCCTTCGGATCTGAGGTAGAAGGTATACCCAACTGTCTCTTTTGGATATCCTATGAAGACGCATTTCTCCGCTTTGGGTTCCAGCTTTTCAGGCTGAAGCTTTTTGACATAAGCATCACATCCCCAAACTTTAAGAAACAACTTTGGCTTCTTGCCAAACCAAAGTTCATATGGCGTTGTCTCAACGGATTTCGATGGTGCCCTATTTAAAGTGAATGCAGCTGTCTCTAATGCATAACCCCAAAACGATAGTGGCAAATCGGCAAGAGACATCATAGATCGCACCATATCCAATAAGGTTCGATTACGACGTTCGGACACACCATTACGCTGTGGTGTTCCAGGCGGTGTCAGTTGTGAAACAATTCCACATTGTCTTAAGTGACTGCCAAACTCATAACTTAGATATTCTCCTCCTCGATCAGATCGTAGGAATTTAATCTTCTTGTTACGATGATTCTCAACTTCACTCTGAAATTGCTTGAACTTTTCAAACGTTTCAGACTTGTGTTTCATTAAGTAAATATACCCATATCTACTTAAGTCATCAGTGAAGGTGAGAAAGTAACGATAACCACCGCGCGCCTCAATACTCATCGGACCGCACACATCAGTATGTATGATTTCCAACAAGTCACTTGCCCGTTCCATTGTTCCAGAGAACGGCGTTTTAGTCATCTTGCCCATGAGGCATGGCTCGCATGTGTTAAGTGATTCAAAATCAAGTGACTCCAAAAGTCCATCAGCATGGAGCTTCCTCATGCGTTTTACGCCAATATGACCTAAACGGCAGTGCCACAAGAAAGTGGTATTATCATTATCAATTCTACATCTTTTGGCATCATTGTTATGAACAAGTGTATCATTACTATCGAGATTCAATAAGAATAAACCCCTCACTTCGGGTGCATGACCATAAAAGATATTACTCATATAAATAGAACAACCATTATTCTCTGATTTAAATGAGTAACCGTCTCGCAATAAACAAGATCCAGATATAATGTTCATGCTTAACGCAAGCACTAAATAACAATTATTCAGGTTCATCACTAATCCCGATGGTAATTGAAGAGCGAGCGTGCCGACGGCGATCACATCAACCTTGGAACCATTTCCCACGCGCATCGTCACTTCATCCTTTGCCAGCCTCCGTCTATTCCGCAGTTCCTGTTTAGAGTTGCAAATGTGAGCAACCGCACCGGTATCAAATACCCAGGCACTACAACGAGAGTTGGTAAGGTACACATCAATAACATGTATATCATATATACCTTGTTTGTTGTTGGCCGCCTTCTTGTCAGCCAAATACTTGGGGCAGTTCCGCTTCCAGTGTCCAGTTCCCTTGCAATGAAAGCACACAGTTTCTGGTTTGGGTCCAGCCTTGGGTTTCTTCACGGGAGGAGCAACTGCTTTGCCACTCTTCTTGGAGTTACCCTTCTTACCCTTGCCATTTTTCTTGAAACTAGTGGTTTTATTGACCATCAACACTTGATGCTCCTTCTGAATTTCAGACTCAGCGACTTTCAGCATCGCAAACAGCTCGGCGACTGACTTGTTCATCCCGTGCATGTTATAGTTCAACCCGAAGCTCTTGTAGCTAGGTGGCAATGATTGAAGAACTCTGTCAGTGATAGCCTCTGGCGGAAGGGGCATCCCTAATTCAGCCAGACGGGTGGAGTACCCAGACATTCTGAGTATGTGATCACTAACAGACCCGTTCTCCTCCATCTTGCAAGTATAGAACTTATCGGAGGTCTTATACCTCTCGATCCGGGCATTCTTCTGAAAGATAAACCTCAACTCCTGGAACATCTCATATGCTCCATGACGTTCAAAACGTCTTTGAAGTCCCGGTTCTAAGCCATACAAAATTGCACACTGAACTATTGAGTAATCATCAGAGCGAGCCTGCCAGGCGTTCACAACGTCTAGAGACTCAACTGGAGCGGGTGGATCACCAAGCGGTGCATCAAGGACATAAGCCTTCTGGGAAGCCGTAAGGATAATCCTTAGATTACGGGCCCAGTCCACAAAGTTACTTCCATCATCTTTCAACTTAGCTTTCTCTAGGAACGCATTAAAATTCAGGGGTGCTACTGCGCGAGCCATGATCTACAACATAAATATAGCAAAGACAACTTAGACTATTGTTCAAGATAATGAGTTTAGTTAATCATATTACTTAAAAAACTCCCACTCAAATTGATATCCCTCCGGTCATTCGAGTGTCACATGATCCAAATCCACCAACTCAAGTCCGATCATCACGTGAGTTGAGGTGGTTTCAATGGTGAACATCTTCATGTTGATCATATCTACTATATGACTCATGTTCGACCTTTCGGTCTCTTGTGTTCCGAGGCCATGTCTGTACATGCTAGGCTCGTCAAATTTAACCCGAGTGTTCCGCACGTGCAACACTGGCTTGCACCCGTTGTATGCGAACGTAGAGTCTATCACACCCGATCATCATGTGGTGTCTCGAAACGACGAACTTTCGCAACGGTGCACACTCGGGGAGAACACAATTTTATCTTGAAATTTAAGTGAGGGATCACCTTATAATGCTACCGTCGTCCTAAGCAAAATAAGATGCATAAAAGGATTAACATCACATGCAAATCATAAGTGACATGATATGGCCATGAACTTGTGCTTTTGATCTCCATCTCCAAAGCACCAGCATGATCTCCATCGTCACTGGCATGACACCATGATCTCCATCATCTTGATCTCCATCAACGTGTCGCCATGAGGTTGTCGCGCCGACTGTTGCTTCCACGACTATTGCTAACTCATAGCGATAAAGTAAAGCAAAACGGCAAAAATAATTAAAGACAACTCTATGGCTCCTGCCAGTTGCCGTACTCATCGACATGCAAGTCATGATATTCTATACAACACATGATCATCTCATACATCACATATATCTCATCATGTAATTGGCCATATCACATCACAACATACCCTGCAAAAACAAGTTAGACGTCCTCTAATTGTTGTTGCAAGTTTTACGTGGCTGCTACGGGTATCTAGCAAGAACAATTCTTACCTACGCAAAAACCACAACGGTGATACAAAAAATTGCTTTTCAACCTTCTCAAGGACCACCTTTGTCAAATCCGATCCGACTAAAGTAGGAGAGACAGACACCCGCCAGCCATCTTTATGCAACGAAGTTACATGTCAGTTGATGGAACCGGTCTCTCGTAAGCGTACGAGTAATGTTGGTCCGAGCTGCTTCATCCCACAATACCGCCAAAACAAGAAAAGACCAAGGGAGGAAGCAATCTGAATATCAACGCCCACAAACTCCTTTGTGTTCTACTCAAGATCTCATCTACACATAGACCTAGCTCAGATGCCACTGTTGGGGAACGTCGCATGGGAAACAAAAATTTTCCTACGCACACGCAAGATCTATCCATGGTGATGAGCATCTACGAGAGGGAGAGTGAATCTACATACCCTTGTAGATCGCTAAGCGGAAGCGTTAAGAAACGCGGTTGATGTAGTCGAACGTCTTCGCGATCCAAATCGCAAGTCGTCCCTCGATCCAAACACGATCTAGCGCCGAACGGACGGCACCTCCGCGTTCAACACACGTACGGCTTGATGACGCCTTCACCTCCTCGATCCAGCGAGCGATGGTGAAGTAGTGGATGAGTTCCGGCAGCACGACGGCATGGTGATGGTGGTGAGGAACAATCTCTACAGGGCTTCGCCAAGCACTATGGAGATTGTGACGGGAGGAACTAGAGGGTTAGGGTTGCCGGCACACGGCTTGGGAAATCTTGATGTATCCCGTGTGCTAGCCCTGCCCCTCTATTTATATGTTGAGCCCTGGGGTCTAAACTTGGAGAGAAAGCCTCCACAAGGTCGGTTTTGCCCGCACAAGGTCGGTTTGGCCCGCACGGAAAGAGTCCCACACGGATTCCAGCAGTACCGCGTACAAGCGGTAGTACCGCTCATGAGCGGTAGTACCGCTTGAGCGGTAGTACCGCTTCACACAAGCGGTAGTACCGCTTACGCGGTAGTACTGCCTTTCCAGCGGTAGTACCGCTTAAGGCAGCAGCAAAACTTCCTTTTGCACTTTCCAATACCTCGTGGGCTTTACCCCTTTGGTCCATATAAAGTGTTGCTGCACCCGAACACTTCGGTAAACATCCGGAACCCCTTCCGGTGAATTCCGGAACCCTTCCGGAGATCAAAACACTATTATCACATATATCAATCTTTACCTCCGGACTCTTCCGGAGATCCTCGTCATGTCCGGGATTTTATCCGGGACTCCGAACAACCTTCGGTCACCAACACAATAACTCAACTATACTAATCGTCACCAAACGTTAAGTGTGTAGACCCTGCGGGTTCGAGAACTATGTAGACATGACCGAGACACCTCTACGGTCAATAACCAATAGCGGGACCTGGATGCCCATATTGGTTCCTACATATTCTACGAAGATCTATATCGGTCGAACCTCTATGTCAAGGATTCAGTTAATCCCGTATGCTGTTCCCTTTGTTCTTCGGTATGTTACTTGCCAGAGATTCGATCG
Source organism: Elymus sibiricus (assembly GCA_039707655.1). Classification (NCBI taxonomy): domain Eukaryota; kingdom Viridiplantae; phylum Streptophyta; class Magnoliopsida; order Poales; family Poaceae; genus Elymus; species Elymus sibiricus. The sequence goes on from CM077668.1 coordinate 126,390,507, forward strand.
TCGGTATCTCTATACCTAGTTTAATCTCGTTATCGGCAAGTCTCTTTACTCGGTCCGTAATACAAGATCTCGTGGCTAACACTTTAGTCACATTGCTTGCAAGGCTCATTGTGATGTTGTATTACCGAGTGGGCCCTGAGATACCTCTCCGTCACACGGAGTAACAAATCCCAGTCTTGATCCATGCCAACCCAACAGACACCCTCGGAGATACCTGTAGAGCATCTTTATAGTCACCCAGTAACGTTGCGACGTTTGATACACACAAGGTATTCCTCCGGTGTCAGTGAGTTGCATGATCTCATGGTCATAGGAACAGATACTTGACATGCAGAAAACAATAGCAATAAACTGACACGATCATAGGCTACGTTTATAGTTTGGGTCTTGTCCATCACATCATTCTCCTAATGATGTGATCCCGTTATCAAATGACATCTCATGTCCATGGCTAGGAAACCTTCACCATCTTTTGATCAACGAGCTAGTTAACTAGAGGCTTACTAGGGACACAGTGTTGTCTATGTACCCACACATGTATTTGAGTTTCCAATCAATACAATTATAGCATGGATAATAAACGATTATCATGAACAAGGAAATATAATAATAACCAATTTATTATTGCCTCTAGGGCATATTTCCAACAGAGGAAGCCATCCCGTGAAGAACATTATGACCACAAGGAGACCACTCGAGCTACTTCATATGGATCTTTTTGGTCCCAACTCCTATAAGAGTCTTGGTGGCAACTCTTTCGGTTTGGTCATTGTTGACGATTTTTCCAGATTTACATGGGTGTTCTTTCTTGATGACAAATCGCAGGTACAAAAGATCTTCAAGAACTTTGCAAGAAAGGCTCAAAACCAATTTGAAGTGAAGATCAAGAAGGTTCGGAGTGACAACGGAACGGAGTTCAAGAACACCAATGTGGACACCTTTCTTGATGAGGAGGGTATTTCACATGAGTTCTCGGCTACGTACACACCTCAACAAAATGGAGTTGTTGAGAGGAAGAACCGTACTCTTATTGAGATGGCAAGAACGATGCTTGATGAATACAAGACGCCAAGACATTTTTGGGCAGAAGCGGTTGAAACAGCTTGTCATGCAACAAATCGACTTTACCTTCACAAGCTTCTTGGAAAAACGGCATATGAACTACTCACCGGTAACAAACCACAAGTTGGATACTTTCGAGTATTTGGCTCAAAATGTTACATTCTTGATAAGCATCGTCGTTCAAAATTTTCTCCTAAATCTCATGAAGGTTTCCTACTCAGTTATGGATCGAACTCTCACACTTACCGTGTCTACAACAACTTCACTCGAAAAGTTGAAGAGACAGTAGATGTGAAGTTTGATGAGACTAACGGCTCGCAAGTCGAGCAATTGCCACTTGATGTAGGAGATCAAGAACCATCGGAAGCAATCCAAGACTTGCCCATTGGCAAGATTCGCCCCGTGGAAGTGAAGGAGAGTACCTTGTCTATTCAAGTGGAAGCCCCAACTTCACATCAAGGTGAACGACAAGATATGGAGGCATCCACAAGTGGAACACGTCAAGACGATGGGAATGAGGAAGTGCAACAAGATGATCCACCTCAACCACCTTCTCCACCTCCACAAGCGAACAACGACAACATCAACGAAGAAAAAGAAGATGATGATGATGATGAGGAAGCCTCACCACAACCCAAGAAAAAGCTACCTCGAGTTAGAGCAAGAATCGACAAGGATCATCCCGTCGAACAAATACTTGGAGATATCCAATCCGGCAGAATCACTCGCTCTAAATCTCGTTTAGCTAACTTTTTGTGAGCATTACTCATTCATCTCTAGTGTTGAACCCTTGAAGGTGGAAGATGCTCTCAAGGACCCCGATTGGGTGAATGCAATGCACGAGGAGCTACACAACTTTGAGAGGAACCAAGTGTGGACATTGGTTGAGAAGCCTAAGGAAGAGCAAAACATCATTGGAACCTAATGGGTATTTCGGAATAAGCAAGATGAAGATGGACAAGTTGTACGCAACAAGGCTCATCTCGTAGCACAAGGTTACACACAAGTCGAAGGTATGGACTATGGTGAGACCTATGCCCCCGTTGCAAGACTTGAGTCCATTCGTATTTTACTTGCTTATGCCAATCACCATGATATCACCCTTTATCAAATGGATATAAAAAGTGCCTTCTTAAATGGTGAAATTGAGGAGGAAGTGTATGTTAAACAACCTCCCGGCTTTGAGAATCCCAAGAAACCTAATCATGTGTACAAACTTCGTAAAGCTCTTTATGGCCTTAAACAAGCCCCTAGAGCTTGGTACAAATGCTTGACAAAGTTTCTTCTTGAAAAAGGTTTTGAGATTGGGAAGATTGATTCAACATTGTTCACTAAGAGGGTTAATGGAGAGTTATTTCTATGCCAAATTTATGTTGGTGATATTATCTTTGGATCTACTAACCCCTCTTTTAGTGAAAAGTTTGGAAGGTTGATGTCAGAAAAGTTTGAGATGTCTATGATGTGTGAACTCAAATTCTTTCTGGGTTTGCAAATCAAGCAAACTAGGGAAGGTACCTTTGTTTCTCAAACAAAGTATACCAAGGACTTATTCAAGAAGTTCAACATGCAAGAATGTAAAGGTATGAAAACTCCCATGCCCACGAGTGGACATCTTGACTTGGCCAAGGATGGCAAACCTGTTGATCAAAAGGTTTATCGATCTATGATTGGTTCATTGCTATATCTATGTGCCTCCCGTCCTGACATTATGCTAAGTGTGTGCATGTGTGCACGATACCAAGCGGCACCAAAAGAGTGTCACCTTAAGGCGGTGAAAAGAATTGTGAGATACTTGATTCATACACCAAACTTTGGCATATGGTATCCCAAAGGATATTCTTTCAATCTTGTTGGCTACTCCGATTCGGACTATGCCGGAGACAAGGTTGACAGAAAATCCACTTCGGGTACATGTCAATTTCTTGGTAGATCTCTTGTGTCTTGGTCCTCCTGTTGGAAATATGCCCTAGAGGAAATAATAAATTAGTTATTATTATATTTCCTTGTTCATGATAATCGTTTATTATCCATGCTATAATTGTATTGATTGGAAACTCAAATACATGTGTGGGTACATAGACAACACTGTGTCCCTAGTAAGCCTCTAGTTAACTAGCTCGTTGATCAAAGATGGTTAAGGTTTCCTAGCCATGGACATGAGATGTCATTTGATAACGGGATCACATCATTAGGAGAATGATGTGATGGACAAGACCCAAACTATAAACGTAGCATGTGATCGTGTCAGTTTAATGCTATTGTTTTTCTGCATGTCAAGTATCTGTTCCTATGACCATGAGATCATGCAACTCCCTGACATCGGATGAGTACCTTGTGTGTATCAAACGTCGCAACGTAACTGGGTGACTATAAAGGTGCTCTACAGGTATCTCCGAGGATGTCTGTTGGGTTGGCATGGATCAAGACTGGGATTTGTTACTCCGTGTGACGGAGAGGTATCTCAGGGCCCACTCGGTAATACAACATCACAATGAGCCTTGCAAGCAATGTGACTAAAGTGTTAGCCACGAGATCTTGTATTACGGAACGAGTAAAGAGACTTGCCAGTAACGAGATTGAACTAGGTATAGAGATACCGACGATCGAATCTCGGGCAAGTAACATACCGAAGAACAAAGGGAACAACATACGGGATTAACTGAATCCTTGACATAGAGGTTCGACCGATAAAGATCTTCATAGAATATGTAGGAGCCAATATGGGCATCCAGGTCCCGCTATTGGTTATTGATCATAGAGGTGTCTCGGTCATGTCTACATAGTTCTCGAACCCGCAGGGTCTACACACTTAACGTTTGGTGACGATTAGTATAGTTGAGTTATTTTGCTGGTGACCGAAGGTTGTTCGGAATCCCGGATAAGATCCCGGACATGACGAGGATCTCCGGAATAGTCCGGAGGTAAAGATTGATATATGTGATAATAGTGTTTTGATCTCCGGAAGGGTTCCGGAATTCACCGGAAGGGGTTCCGGATGTTTACCGAAGTGTTCGGGTGCAGCAACACTTTATATGAGCCAAAGGGATAAAGCCCACGAGGTATTGGAAAGTGCAAAAGGAAGTTTTGCTGTTGCCTTAAGCGGTACTACCGCTGGTAAGGCAGTACTACCGCGTAAGCGGTACTACCGCTTGTGTGAAGCGGTACTACCGCTCAAGCGGTACTACCGCTCGTGAGCGGTACTACCGCTTGTATGCGATACTGCTGGAATCCGAGTTGGACTCTTTCCGTGCGGGCCAAACCGACTTTGTGCGGGCAAAACCGACCTTGTGGAGGTTTTCTCTCCAAGTTTAGACCCCAGGCTCAACATATAAATAGAGGGGCAGGGCTAGCACACGGGATACACCAAGATTTCCCAAGCCGTGTGTCGGCAACCCTAACCCTCTAGTTCTCCCGTCATAATCTCCGTAGTGATTGGCGAAGCCCTGCAGAGATTGTTCCTCACCACCATCACCACGCCGTCGTGCTGCCGGAACTCATCTACTACTTCACCATCGCTCGCTGGATCGAGGAGGTGAAGGCGTCATCAAGCCGTACGTGTGTTGAACGCGGAGGTGCCGTCCGTTCGGCACTAGTTCGTGATCGGATCGAGGGATGACTTGCGATTTGGATCGCGGAGACGTTCGACTACATCAACCGCGTTTCTTAACGCTTCCGCTTAGCGATCTACAAGGGTATGTAGATTCACTCTCCCTCTCGTAGATGCTCATCACCATGGATAGATCTTGTGTGTGCGTAGGAAATTTTTTGTTTCCCATGCAACGTTACCCAACAGTGGCATCTGAGCTAGGTCTATGCGTAGATGAGATCTCGAGTAGAACACAAACGAGTTGTGGGCGTGGGTGTATACATATTGCTTGCCGTTACTAGTTGATACTTGATTCGGCGGTATTGTGAGATGAAGCGGCCCAGACCGACATTACGCGTACGCTTACGCGAGACAGGTTCCTTCAACTGACATGTAACTTCGTTGCATAAAGATGGCTAGCGGGTGTCTGTCTCTCTCACTTTAGTTGAATCAATTTCAATGAAGAGGGTTCTTTTAGAAGATCAAAAAGCAATCACTACACCACGTTGTGGTTTTTGGGTAGGTAAGAACGGTTCTTGCAAACCCGTAGCAGCCACGTAAAATTTGCAACAACAATTAGAGGACGTCTAACTTGTTTTTGCAGGGTATGTTGTGATGTGATATGGCCAATTACATGATGAGATATATGTGATGTATGAGATGATCATGTGTTGTATAGAATATCACGACTTGCATGTCGATGAGTACGGCAACTGGCAGGAGCCATAGAGTTGTCTTTAATTATTTTCGCCGTTTTGCTTTACTTTATCGCTATGAGTTAGCAATAGTCGTGGAAGCAACAGTCGGCACGACAACCTCATGGCGACACGTTGATGGAGATCAAGATGATGGAGATCATGGTGTCATGCCGGTGACGATGGAGATCATGCCGGTGCTTTGGAGATGGAGATCAAAAGCACAAGTTCATGGCCATATCATGTCACTTATGATTTGCATGTGATGTTAATCCTTTTATGCATCTTATTTTGCTTAGGACGACGGTAGCATTATAAGGTGATCCCTCACTTAAATTTCAAGATAAAATTGTGTTCTCCCCGAGTGTGCACCGTTGCGAAAGTTCGTCGTTTCGAGACATCACGTGATGATCGGGTGTGATAGACTCTACGTTCACATACAACGGGTGCAAGCCAGTGTTGCACATGCGGAACACTCGGGTTAAACTTGACGAGCCTAGCATGTACAGACATGGCCTCGGAACACAAGAGACCGAAAGGTCGAACATGAGTCATATAGTAGATATGATCAACATGAAGATGTTCACCATTGAAACCACCTCAACTCACGTGATGATCGGACTTGAGTTGGTGGATTTGGATCATGTTACACTCGAATGACCGGAGGGATGTCTATTTGAGTGGGAGTTTTTAAGTAATATGATTAACTAAACTCATTATCTTGAACAATAGTCTAAGTTGTCTTTGCTATATTTATGTTGTAGATCATGGCTCGCGCAGTAGCACCCCTGAATTTTAATGCGTTCCTAGAGAAAGCTAAATTGAAAGATGATGGAAGTAACTTTGTGGACTGGGCCCGTAATCTAAGGATTATCCTTACGGCTTCCCAGAAGGCTTATGTCCTTGATGCACCGCTTGGTGATCCACCCGCTCCAGTTGAGTCTCTAGACGTTGTGAACGCCTGGCAGGCTCGTTCTGAAGATTACTCAATAGTTCAATGTGCAATATTGTATGGCTTAGAACCGGGACTTCAAAGACGTTTTGAACGTCATGGAGCATATGAGATGTTCCAGGAGTTGAAGTTTATCTTTCAGAAGAATGCCCGGATCGAGAGATATGAGATCTCCGATAAGTTATATGCTTGCAAGATGGAGGAGAACGGGTCTCTCAGTGATCACGTACTCAGAATGTTTGGGTACTCCACCCGTCTGGCTGAATTGGGGATGCCCCTTCCACCAGAGGCTATCACTGACAGAGTTCTTCAATCATTGCCACCTAGCTACAAGAGCTTCGTGTTGAACGATAACATGCACGGGATGAACAAGTCAGTCGCCGAGCTGTTTGCGATGCTGAAAGCCGCTGAGTCTGAAATTCAGAAGGAGCATCAAGTGTTGATGGTCAACAAAACCACTAGTTTCAAGAAAAATGGCAAGGGTAAGAAGGGTAACTCCAAGAAGAGTGGCAAAGCAGTTGCTCCTCCCGTGAAGAAACCCAAGGCTGGACCCAAACCAGAAACTGTGTGCTTTCATTGCAAGGGAACTGGACACTGGAAGCGGAATTGCCCCAAGTATTTGGCTGACAAGAAGGCGGCCAACAACAAACAAGGTATATATGATATACATGTTATTGATGTGTACCTTACCAACTCTCGTTGTAGTGCCTGGGTATATTGATACCGGTGCGGTTGCTCATATTTGCAACTCAAAACAGGAACTGCGGAATAGACGGAGGCTGGCAAAGGACGAAGTGACGATGCGCGTGGGAAATGGTTCCAAGGTTGATGTGATCGCCGTCGGCACGCTCGCTCTTCGATTACCATCGGGATTAGTGATGAACCTGAATAATTGTTATTTAGTGCCTGCGTTAAGCATGAACATTATATCTGGATCTTGTTTATTGCGAGACGGTTACTCATTTAAATCACAGAATAATGGTTGTTCTATTTATATGAGTAATATCTTTTATGGTCATGCACCCGATGTGAGGGGTTTATTCTTATTGAATCTCGATAGTAATGATACACATGTTCATAACATTGATGCCAAAAGATGTAGGATTGATAATGATAATACCACTTTCTTGTGGCACTGCCGTTTAGGTCATATTGGCGTAAAACGCATGAGGAAGCTCCATGCTGATGGGCTTTTGGAGTCACTTGATTTTGAATCACTTGACACATGCGAGCCATGCCTCATGGGCAAGATGACTAAAATGCCGTTCTCTGGAACAATGGAACGGGCAAGTGACTTGTTGGAAATCATACATACTGATGTGTGCGGTCCGATGAGTATTGAGGCGCGCGGTGGTTATCGTTACTTTCTCACCTTCACTGATGACTTAAGTAGATATGGGTATATTTACTTAATGGAACACAAGTCTGAAACGTTTGAAAAGTTCAAACAATTTCAGAGTGAAGTTGAGAATCATCGTAACAAGAAGATTAAATTCCTACGATCTGATCGAGGAGGAGAATATCTGAGTTATGAGTTTGGCAGTCACTTAAGACAATGTGGAATTGTTTCACAACTGACACCGCCTGGAACACCACAGCGTAATGGTGTGTCCGAACGTCGTAATCGAACCTTATTGGATATGGTGCGATCTATGATGTCTCTTGCCGATTTGCCACTATCATTTTGGGGTTATGCATTAGAGACAGCTGCATTCACTTTAAATAGGGCACCATCGAAATCCGTTGAGACAACGCCATATGAACTTTGGTTTGGCAAGAAGCCAAAGTTGTTTCTTAAAGTTTGGGGATGTGATGCTTATGTCAAAAAGCTTCAGCCTGAAAAGCTGGAACCCAAAGCGGAGAAATGCGTCTTCATAGGATATCCAAAAGAGACAGTTGGGTATACCTTCTACCTCAGATCCGAAGGCAAAGTGTTTGTCGCTAAAAACGGAACATTTCTTGAGAAAGAGTTTCTCTCGAAAGAATTGAGTGGGAGGAAGATAGAACTTGATGAGGTTGTTGAACCTTTACTTCAACCTGAGAGTAGCGCAGCGCAGAAAGATGTTTCTGTAGGGCCTACATCAGCTGAAGAGGAAGTTGATGATGATCATAAAGCCTCGGATCTAGTTGCTATCGAACCTCGTAGGTCGACAAGGACGCGTACTGCTCCTGAGTGGTACGGCAACCCTGTCTTAGAGGTCATGTTGTTGGACAACGATGAACCTACGAGCTATGGAGAAGCGATGATGGGCCCGGATTCCGAGAAGTGGTTAGAGGCCATGAAATCCGAGATGGGATCCATGTATGAAAACAAAGTGTGAACTTTGGAAGTATTACCTGAAGGGCGTAAGGCCATTCAGAACAAATGGATCTTTAAGAGGAAGACGGACGCGAACGGTAATGTCACCGTCTATAAAGCTCGACTTGTGGCAAAGGGTTTTTCACAAGTTCAAGGAGTTGACTACGATGAGACCTTCTCACCCGTAGCGATGCTTAAGTCCGTCAGAATCATGTTAGCAATAGCTACCTTTTTCGATTATGAAATTTGGCAGATGGATGTCAAAACAGCGTTCCTTAACGGTTTCCTTAAGGAAGAGTTGTATATGATGCAACCAGAAGGTTTTGTCGATCCAGAGAATGCTGACAAAGTTTGCAAACTCCAGCGATCCATTTATGGACTGGTGCAAGCATCTCGGAGTTGGAATCTTCGCTTTGATGAGGTGATCAAAGCGTTCGAGTTTATACAAGTTTACGGAGAAGCTTGTATTTACAAGAAAGTGAGTGGAAGCTCTATAGCGTTTCTAATATTATATGTGGATGACATATTTCTGATTGGAAACAATATAGAAATGTTGGAAGGCGTGAAGGAATATTTGAACAAGAGTTTTTCAATGAAGGACCTAGGAGAAGCTGCTTTCATATTAGGCATCAAGATCTATAGAGATAGATCGAGACGCTTAATAGGACTTTCACAAAGCACATACCTTGACAAAGTTTTGAAAAAGTTCAAAATGGATCAGTCCAAGAAGGGGTTCTTGCCTGTTTTGCAAGGTGTGAAGTTGAGTAAGACTCAATGCCCAGTGACTGCGGAAGATAGAGAAAAGATGAGTGTCATCCCCTATGCTTCAGCCATAGGCTCTATCATGTATGCAATGCTGTGCACAAGACCCGATGTCAGCCTTGCCATAAGTATGGTCGGAAGGTTTCAAAGTGATCCAGGAATGGAACACTGGACGGCGGTCAAGAATATCCTGAAGTACCTGAAAAGGACCAAGGACATGTTTCTCATTTATGGAGGTGATCAAGAGCTCGTCGTAAAGGGTTACGTCGATGCAAGCTTTGACACTGATCCGGATGACTCTAAATCACAAACCGGATACGTGTTTATTCTTAATGGGGGTGCGGTTAGCTGGTGCAGTTCCAAGCAAAGCGTGGTAGCTGATTCTACATGCGAAGCGGAGTACATCGCTGCCTCGGAGGCGGCGAAGGAAGGTGTCTGGATGAAGGAGTTCATGACAGATCTTGGAGTAGTGCCTAGTGCGCTTAACCCAATGACTCTGTTTTGTGATAATACAGGTGCCATTGCTCTAGCCAAGGAACCAAGATTTCACAAGAGGACCAGACACATAAAGCGACGTTTCAATTCCATCCGCGATTACATCACGGAGGACGACATAAATATTTGCAAAGTACACACGGATCTGAATGTTGCAGATCCGATGACTAAACCTCTTCCAAGGGCTAAACATGAACAACACCAGAACTGTATGGGTGTTTGATTCATTACAATGTAAATCACATAGTGATGTGAACTAGATTATTGACTCTAGTGCAAGTGGGAGACTGTTGGAAATATGCCCTAGAGGCAATAATAAATTAGTTATTATTATATTTCCTTGTTCATGATAATCGTTTATTATCCATGCTATAATTGTATTGATTGGAAACTCAAATACATGTGTGGGTACATAGACAACACTGTGTCCCTAGTAAACCTCTAGTTAACTAGCTCGTTGATCAAAGATGGTTAAGGTTTCCTAGCCATGGACATGAGATGTCATTTGATAATGGGATCACATCATTAGGAGAATGATGTGATGGACAAGACCCAAACTATAAACGTAGCATGTGATCGTGTCAGTTTAATGTTATTGTTTTTCTGCATGTCAAGTATCTGTTCCTATGACCATGAGATCATGCAACTCCCTGACAGCGGAGGAGTACCTTGTGTGTATCAAACGTCGCAACGTAACTGGGTGACTATAAAGGTGCTCTACAGGTATCTCCGAGGATGTCTGTTGGGTTGGCATGGATCAAGACTGGGATTTGTTACTCCGTGTGACGAAGAGGTATCTCAGGGCCCACTCGGTAATACAACATCACAATGAGCCTTGCAAGCAATGTGACTAAAGTGTTAGCCACGAGATCTTGTATTACGGAACGAGTAAAGAGACTTGCCAGTAACGAGATTGAACTAGGTATAGAGATACCGACGATCGAATCTCGGGCAAGTAACATACCGAAGAACAAAGGGAACAGCATACGGGATTAACTGAATCCTTGACATAGAGGTTCGACCGATAAAGATCTTCGTAGAATATGTAGGAGCCAATATGGGCATCCAGGTCCCGCTATTGGTTATTGATCGTAGAGGTGTCTCGGTCATGTCTACATAGTTCTCGAACCCGCAGGGTCTACACACTTAACGTTTGGTGACGATTAGTATAGTTGAGTTATTTTGTTGGTGACCGAAGGTTGTTCGGAATCCCGGATAAGATCCCGGACATGACGAGGATCTCCGGAATAGTCCGGAGGTAAAGATTGATATATGTGATAATAGTGTTTTGATCTCCGGAAGGGTTCCGGAATTCACCGGAAGGGGTTCCGGATGTTTACCGAAGTGTTCGGGTGCAGCAACACTTTATATGAGCCAAATGGATAAAGCCCACAAGGTATTGGAAAGTGCAAAAGGAAGTTTTGCTGCTGCCTTAAGCGGTACTACCGCTGGTAAGGCAGTACTACCGCGTAAGCGGTACTACCGCTTGTGTGAAGCGGTACTACCGCTCGTGAGCGGTACTACCGCTTGTACGCGATACTGCTGGAAGCCGAGTTGGACTCTTTCCGTGCGGGCCAAACCGACTTTGTGCGGGCAAAACCGACCTTGTGGAGGTTTTCTCTCCAAGTTTAGACCCCAGGCTCAACATATAAATAGAGGGGCAGGGCTAGCACACGGGATACACCAAGATTTCCCAAGCCGTGTGTCGGCAACCCTAACCCTCTAGTTCTCCCGTCATAATCTCCGTAGTGCTTGGCAAAGCCCTGCAGAGATTGTTCCTCACCACCATCACCACGCCGTCGTGCTGCCGGAACTCATCTACTACTTCACCATCGCTCGCTGGATCGAGGAGGTGAAGGCGTCATCAAGCCGTACGTGTGTTGAACGCGGAGGTGCCGTCCGTTCGGCACTAGTTCGTGATCGGATCGAGGGACGACTTGCGATTTGGATCGCGGAGACGTTCGACTACATCAACCGCGTTTCCTAACGCTTCCGCTTAGCGATCTACAAGGGTATGTAGATTCACTCTCCCTCTCGTAGATGCTCATCACCATGGATAGATCTTGTGTGTGCGTAGGAAATTTTTTGTTTCCCATGCAACGTTACCCAACACCTCCAAGAAACAAAACTCGGTATCTCTATCTACTGCCGAAGCGGAATACATTGCCGCGGGATCATGTTGTGCTCAAATACTATGGATGACACAAACTCTTAAAGACTATGGTGTGCATGTGAGACATGTACCATTACTATGTGACAATGAGAGTGCTATTAAGATAGCACACAATCCCGTGCAACATTCTCGAACTAAGCATATTGAGGTTCGTCACCATTTTATTCAAGATCATGTTGAGAAAGGTGATATTGACCTTAAACATGTTCGTACCGACAAACAATTGGCGGACATCTTTACCAAACCCCTTGATGAGAAAGTGTTTTGTCACTTGAGAAGTGAATTGAACATCATTGATGCTTCAAACGTGAACTAGAGGTTCATGTGGTTGCATACAAGGGCATGAGCATTCTTGACTAATCCATGATATCTTTCATGATCATCTTATATCTTGGACACTTTTGCTCCTTTGTATGGTATCTAACCTTTTGTAGGTACTTGGACAAGCTTCATGCCACAAGATTGCGTCTCACTCTTATCACAAGCAATCTTGTATGACCCAAGTATCAACAATTGATGGAGGAACAAGGAACAAGACAACCTAAACATATCCTTTGACAAATTCTTGAGATATGCTTCATTCTTGTCATTTTGGATGTACATGTTGTTCCTTGCAAATCTAACCCATGTAGGAAGATGAACTACAAATGATAGGATAGCTCCAAACATCAACTAACGAGCATCCACTTCAAGTTCAACTACATGATGGACTTCACCAAAATCCCAATGTAAGTTCTCACATCTTAGAGAAGCTTTACTCAAAGACATGAGCTAAAGCAACTCAACAAGATGTGAATACATTGAAATGCTTAAAGGAAAAATGGCAATCCCATTTTGAGCTTAAACGATGAGTATGACCTATGATCAAGTGTTCTCATTTGACTCCTAAGTCAATATACTCTAACATAGGTGACCTAGTCGCCGACCCATCTAGATGAAGTTCTCTAGTGTTTCTTCTGAGTATTCTCTTCTTGCTAGCGTGTTTCCTTTAAAAAAAAACACTTCATCTAGACTTTGCTTCTTTTCTGTGTATATTTTCTTTTCGCTAGTATCGCAGTTAATTCTTTGCAAATCTTTGTGCGAATTCCTTGCCTAGTGAGCTGAGTTGACAAAATGTTCCATTGCACCAAACTCGGTTCCACCGAATTGACTCAACTCGGTGTCACCGATTTTGGCTGCTCTAAAGAATTTTCTGTCAAATTTTACCCTGAGATTTTCTGCTCCAGCTCCACTCAATGATTCTTATCCTCTACTTGCATCTAGAGCCACTCAATGGCTAGATGTGTTTCTCAAGGACCAAACCCACTTAATCAATAACCTTGAAGTCCCTTCTTGGAAATTGATGTCAAAGGGGGAGAGAGGAATACATCAAAGCTTATCACTACAAAAGAGATGCACCTTACAAGAGGAGAGAATGTTACATGTTTCTAGGAGGGGAGAAACATGATTAGTCTGTTCTTTGGTTGTTCTAGTTTTCTCTTCTTACCTACTCCCAATATCCAATGTCAGATTCAGGGGGGGAGGAAATTCTTTAAGGGGAGACAACTATTTCTTTTTGGGGACATGTCTGCTTCAAAGAAGTATTCACCTAGTGATACTCCATTCTACATGTCATCCCAATCTTGGTTTCTTGTTGATCTTGTGTCTTTTCTTGAAGAAGTTATCCTGTGTTATCTAACCCTGTTTTCTCAAGTGTATTTCTTCAGATACTTGATCAAGAACTTCAAGGTAAGTATATGCATCACACTCATGAACATGTTGTTTGCAACGAGCAAATCATGTACATGTGGATACCCAAATGTCATATATATTGCTCTGATGCATATAGCCAAGATACATGTTGCATGTATATTTCCCATGAGATATCATCATGTTATGCACATCTTTAGGGGGAGTTCAGGGGAGCTCATACATGTTACATGTTTTTTCTTCAAAGCTTTCATACATACCTCTGCTATATCCGTATTTGAAGCTTTGATGTATGTTGTCATCAATTACCAAAAAGGGGGAGATTGAAAGCACATTTGCTCCCTTGGTGGCTTTGGTAATTCATGCCAACATACATGTTGTTGGACTAATGCTTTTATCTAGTGAATTTCAGACAAGTTCAACAATGGCGTGGCATGGACAAGAGGATGTGGAACCCTTCAAAATGCTAAGGACAAGGATTGGCAAAAGATCAAGACTCTACATTTTTGGTTTAGTGATCCAAGATCACATTGAGTCCATAGGAAAGCCAATACTATTAAAAGGGGATGAGGTGTTGCTTAATGGTTTTTTTGCTCAAGTGCTTAGTGACAGTACTCCTAAACCCTCAACCACTTTCTCCATCCAAATATGTCCAAAACCTACATTCCAACTCGGCCCCACCGAAATTTCCTATCCGGAGCCACCGAGTTCACCTAGACTTAGCCACTGCCAAAACCCTAACAAATCGGATCCACCGAAATGGATCTCGGTCTCACCGAGATGGCCTTGCCAACTCTCTGTAATCGTTTGCACTCACTTCGGTCTCACCGAGTTTTGCAAATCGGTCTCACCGAGATGGCTTGCCAAGTCTCTGTTGCCTTATTGCTTCACTTCGGTCCTACCGAGTTGATGCAATCGGTGCCACCGAGATGAGGTCTGCCCTAGCCATTGCACTTCGGTCCATCCGAGTTGTTCGTATCGGTCCCACCGAGATTCCTAAAGTTCATATCTTTTACACAGTTCGGTGCTACTGAGATGATTGTTTCGGTGCCACCGAGTTGGGTCAAAAGTGTGTAACGGTTGGATTTTGTGTGGAGGCTATATATACCACCCACCACCTCCTTCTCAGTAAGGAGAGCCATCAGAACGTGCCTACACTTCCACCATACATTTTCTGAGAGAGAACTACCTACTCATGTGTTGAGATCAAGCTATTCCATTCCTACCATTTGAATCTTGATTTCTAGCCTTTCCCAAGTTGCTTTCTACTCAAATCCCTCTTCCACCATAGCCAAATCTGTGAGGAGTTGTTTGAGTGCTGGGAAGACTATCATTTGAAGCACAAGAGCAAGGAGTTCATCAACAACACACCGTCTATTACCTTTTGGAGAGTGGTGTCTCCTAGATTGGTTAGGTGTCACTTGGGAGCCTCCGACATGATGTGGAGTTGAACCAAGGAGTTTGTAAGGGCAAGGAGATCGCCTACTTCGTGAAGATCTACCCCGAGTGAGGCTAGTCCTTCGTGGACGTAAGTCATGGTGGAATAGACAAGGTTTCTTCTTCGTGGACCCTTCGTGGGTGGAGCCCTCCGTGGACTCGCACAGCCGTTACCCTTCGTGGGTTGAAGTCTCCATCAACGTGGACGTACGATAGCATCACCTATCGGAACCACGCCAAAAACCACCGTGTCTTCATTGCGTTTGATCTTCCATACTCTACCCCTTTACTTTCCGTACTCTTGCATGCTTTATTATTTCCGCTGCTCAATCTCTAGATATGCATGTGTAGAAAGTATTGGAGTGATCTTAACCTGTGCCAAAATCTGCCTAAGTTCCAAGAGAAATTAAAAACTGCTAATTTGGCTGGTTAAGGGTCTATTCACCCCCCTCTAGACCTATCTCCTCGATCCCACAGTGGGTCATCAGGAATGAGCTATCACTTATCACGAATATTTATCCTTACTCGTTCTTGTAATCAATGATGGACTCATACTTCTTTAAATATTCGTATCTCATAAACCCCAAGTTGACCTTGTTCTTTACAAGCTATGATACTTGCTCGGGGATGAGCAAGACTTAAGCTTGGGTGGTCGATGAGTCCAATTTATGTGATAATTTTGATAGTTATTTTGTGCCTACATGGTAGGCTTTGTGGGATTTTACCGCGTTCGCGCACCTTTTTTTGTCGGTATTCCACAGGTAACACCTTTTGAGGGAATAACATTTTATGAAAGGAATCCCTGAAAATGGTGGTGAAATCACGTATTTAATGTGATAATTATCTACCATAAAAGAATGGAGCAAAGCAACCAAAGGAGGGGTCGCTGCGGCACCTTTAGAGCAGAAGACTGCGTTCCATACGAGCGCGCCGGCTCGTATTGGCAGTCGTATGATGCGCCAGCGCCGCCGCCTCGTCCACTACTTCCACCCCGTGAAATCGGATCGGGGAGACGACGAACGGAGAGACTAGAAACTCGTCCAGAAGGCACAACCCTAGCCTCCGGAGACCATCCGGAGGAGGGATTGGCAAGGAGGAGATCGCCATCTTCACCACCAAAAGCACAAGGGGCTACAATATCATCACCATTGTCATCATCATCATCGTCTCCACTGTCATCATAGTCATCATTCACATCCATCTCATTGTAACATCAGAAACCCTAGTGGATCGTCTTGTGTGTTACTTGTGTGATTCATTCATGTTTACCGTCACCACCCTTATGATGTTTGTTGTCTCCATATGTGAGTAAACCTCTAGTTCTTGGGGATATGGACGAACCTTGGTATGTATAGGATCTGAAACGTTATAATGGATATGAGATCCTTTGTTCAATGCTTAGTTTAATAGACTTTGTGAATGTTGTGAAGGGGCCCCACCTAGCATTATCGACGAAATGTCACGAAGTGTATCACTATCGTTGTAAAGGTTAGGATTTGAACGTAATTCAAGGTGATAGTAAAAACCCTTGCTTCTAGCCTTTGCAATTGATAGGGGATTTATGGAGAACCCTTAGAGCGGCCGCGTCCACGGAGTAAACCCAGTAACCCGCAGGGGAGACTACAGTAGTGGCGTGCGTGGCACGAAATCTACCTAGAGTAGAACGTGTTCTGTACCCGGCGCCGCCCAGCATAATCGTCAAGAGTGACTCAAGTATCCAGACCATACTATGCCAATGCATAGGTTACGCTAGAAACATACCAATGGGGATTCCAGACTCCCTGAGAACGCCTTACTCCTCTGTCATTTCCGCTTGTTGCTCGTGCTGCTGTTTTTTATTTACTTTTATGTTATTTACTTTTAATTCGCTATACACCAAAATCACTATTTATTTCCGCCTTCATTTTGTGTGTAGTCTACAATTACTTGAAGGCACAAATCCATAATTCACTACAAGAGGCAACGCTCAATTCATGTGCTTACTATGAAATCAATGCTCTTACTTCTAAAAGGCTACAACTAAACACTGTGCATTTGCGGCCATTAATAATAACATACTCGTGTAATGAAAGTTAATTCTGAGTTAGTTCTCACTATAACTAGCCTAAAATTATTTTTTGAACACCTCGTGTAATGAAAGTTACATTTTTTTTTTAGCAAAATAAAAGTTAGTTACAGGCCACGGTATATAGCCTGCGGGTGTTTCGTTTCGGCGCTGAGATGGGCCTGGGCCGAACCGCGTAAGGTGTCGATCTCGTGGTATAAAGTAGAGGCTTGCAAGTTGAAACCCTAAACTGTGTACCGTCCCCGTCTTCGCCATCGCCGCTATCTTCTTGCATCCGTAGGCATGGCGTCTCCTTACCTGTTCTTGGAGAATCTGGATCTTTCAATGGCCTCTCCTTACCTGTCCTTTGACAATCTGGACTTGTCCTTGGAGAATCTGGATCCTTCGACGGCCATATCTCTGCCTGATTCGTGCTATTCCGAAGCGACGGCGCTGTGGGCAGCCAATGCTCATCTTTCGCTGGAGGAAAGGGATGCAGCTGTTATCAGGGTAAGGAAGAATCCAAGGTTGTTTTTCCTCAGTTTGATCGCGTTATTTTTTTGTTCTCCACATCCGTTTTATGATTTGTGTTCCGGCCGACGCAGCCCTCTTCTTCGATGAACGTGGTTAGGGTTTGTTTGTTTATCTATGTCTTGATCTACTAGCTACGGTTTAGAATTGGGATGAACTAAAATTCCCCATAAATTCCGCTGAAAAGAGGCAGGATTTTAACATACTCTGCCACCTGATATAATTATAGGAGTTGATCTAATGGCCATGGTAGTTTTGGTGGCATGGGAACGTGGCGAGTTCGAGAACTGATCCCCAGATGGGAGTCTGCATAAGGATGACCAAATCTCAACCCTTCATTTTTCTAATTTGAATCTTGCATTGAGCTCTATTTGTGGTATACAACCTGCTGGTTAGCTCATGGATGCATGCAATTATTTGGACGAGAACACCAAAATGGGATGATTTCGAACCTATGAGCAACTGTTGCATGGTTTTGTACATATTTTTTAGTCAAA
The DNA here is from genome assembly GCA_039707655.1 of Elymus sibiricus. Taxonomy (NCBI): domain Eukaryota; kingdom Viridiplantae; phylum Streptophyta; class Magnoliopsida; order Poales; family Poaceae; genus Elymus; species Elymus sibiricus. The sequence goes on from CM077668.1 coordinate 126,408,729, forward strand.
GTCTTTGCCATCAGCATTTTGCATTAAACATCTGGTACTTGCATCAAAGAAACAGAGGCGGTAACAGGAACACTGTATTATATTCTGAAATTGGTATTGCTACAAATTTTCAGACCATGTGCATATCACTCTGGTACACTATTGGCGCAAACAATACATTAATGTTTCTTAATATGCATGCAGTTCTTCAAAGAAAAGGAAAATACGCTGTTGGCAATGGGTTGTCTTGAAGTCCTTGGCGATGAGGAGAAAGATGGAGGAATGTGTAAGGTGATAATAGCTATTTTTGACATTCTTCATTCTGCACTTCAGATTCAATATTCATCATAATTCTTGACAATAATTGTTGCTTATGTTCAGCTCCTAAGTTATGAAAAGGAACATAGCCATGATCAAGTTGGACAAGACGGGCAGCGATGCATGAAGTCAGGGATGACAGATAGCTCAGAAAACCGTATCAAAGAAAACTGCTCTCACGTGACCTCAGAGTACTTGGCGGCGTTAGCTCAGAAAATTATGGAGGATATAAAGGAAAGCCGTAGCATGGTAAGGCTGCATGGTTAAATTGTCTTGCCTTCTTTTGATATGAATGCTGTGTCCCTATTTTCCTTGATTGCTCATGTTGTTTTCTGTTACTTTATGTGTTTTTCTGATTGTAAGGACAAGGCAGTTGTCTCTTCTGGGTTCATAGATGGTAACAAGGAAGAAAGAATTGGAGAAATAAAGAAGGTGCTGATAGTTTTAATTTTGATTTGTGTATCTCTCTTTTTGTGTTGTTTGAACAAAACTAATTATGCTGCTGCAATTTGATAATGCAGCATAGATCAGATGTTAACATAGTTTACATCTGTATAATGCAGATGCCTTTTCAGCTGCTAGGCCATGAAAAGAAGCATGCTCGTAACAAAGGACAAGTTTCAGTAGATGCTGAACAGGAAACCAAGAAGGCAAGGATGGTAGCAAGCTCAACGAACAATGGAGAAGATGTAGAGACCCTTTAGCTGGAAAATGCAAGTATTTTGCCCATGCATAAGTTTGTTGCAGCTCACGTGATTAAATTTCAATGCTGTCCTGAAGTTAACTTGGTTTACTCATGGATGTTCTGATGGATCAAACTTTTTGATCGAAATATTTATAATACTTAACCAGAATTTTATGAAGGAATGCACCTCGCTCATCATATCTTGTCTAACCAAAATTTTATAGGGCTAGCTTGGGCTTGCTCATTAGTTTCCTTGAAATGATACATCACATAAGTTGAAAAGTGCCTATTTAAATTTGACCCACTTTCTTTATTGATTTGCAAAACAGAAAAAAATGATTTGTTATTTTTTGTTAAATTCGAAGTGATTGATTAATATCAATCAAATGCACTAGGACATTTGCGAATTACTTTCCCTTACTATATTTTGCTGATTAATACTGAGTTAATTTATTTTATCATGAAAATAATTTGATTCAGTTTTTTATGGTCTTGTAGTGATGTTTTTTCATCACCTTATATTTAGAAGTACTAAAGTTATATTTTGAGTGATGTTAATCTGTTTAATTATATTTATTCAATACATTTGTGTTTGCTTTTTTTATTACTCCTTTAATGAGCTGATTGTGAACCAAATATTACCCTATCAACTTTTGACATTAAAGCGTCCAACTCTTATTTGATCTGGTGATCTTTCCAGAAGTGTAGGGTCTATGATTTTTGGGACCTATTTGTAGTATCTGTAGATTTTCCAATGTCAGGTTTACATACTTTGTTTTGATTGATCAAATTACCTGCCATGTTGTGGTTCACTAGGAGTTGAGACATTGGCATGACATTGTATATTGCACAAGTGACACAAGAACTAAATAAACTACACCTATAAAATACAAAGTGGGAAGGGTCCCTCACCCTCCCTGCTGCTGGCGAAGCCGGGAAGGACAAGGGAGGGGCCAGCAGAAGAGAACTGTGATGAGCTTGGAAGAGACAGGGGTGTAGGTGAGATGCGAAGAGACAGAGCTCACCTCCACCCCACTTGGGTGCAACAAACATTTCTATTGTGCAAGATCAATTGTGAACTTGTTTTTAACATTTAGTTGTTCAAGACTGGTTCACATTTCTTGTATCTACCAGAATGTTTTTTTTCCTTGCCTTATTGTGAATTTGTGATCACTAAGCTGTGGCATACTTGTTCTTTCCTGACAGGTTGGTTTGCAGCTGAGGCAGAAAATCAATGTGCTTCAACAGAAACTCAGATCTGCTGCATTGGTTCTTTAGTGTCGTTACAGTCTTTTGAAGAACTGGCAAACCTGAATAATTTACATTTATGTTTTGTACTGGTGGCAATTTAACATTTATGTTGTCTTTTGGTGTCATGTTAGAATATCTATTGAATTTGAGAAGACGTTTTATTTTCCCCAATTTTCTAGTACTTCCTCTCAAAAGAGAACAACACTACTTTCTCATACTTTGTCTTCGTCTTGAATGGAGGATGACCTGAGAAATTTAGAGCATTTTAACAGATACTCCCTCCGTCGGAAAAAGATTGTCGCAGACGACATTTTACGAAACCCTCCTTTGGTTTCCTCCGACAAACGACGCAGCCCACACCGCTTCCCCAATCCTCTCCCCCTCGATTCTGGACGGTGAAGGCGACATCCTCTCCCCCGACCGCTTGCTCCGTCGCCTCGCCGCGAGCCGGCCGCCTTCTCCCTCTCATCTTGCCGCCTTTCTTCGTCCGCACCAACCTTATCCCATCGAGGGGGGAGATCAAGAGGAAAGGGGTCCCCTTTTCTGCAAAGCGCGTGATTTGCCGGCTCCGGCGGCGGTGCTCATGTCCTGGAGGCGGCTGGCGCAACGAGGCTGTCAAGATCTGGTGTGTAGAAGAGCGCTACTACCACCGCTTGCCCTCTAGTGTCCCACCTTCACCGCCAAGCGAGCTCTGAGCGAGCCACCGCCTTCTCAGTCCGCGGCCCTTCTTCCCGTCCTGTTCATGGCTACGGGCCAGGGGCAGTACGCCAGTCTTCTTCACCCCTCCAGTCTGGCGTCTCGACGACGTCCAGGCTTCTTCCCCTGCTTCTGCAAGCCCATCAATGGTTGCTGCTGCTGATGAGATCTCTCTTCTCTTGACGTTTCTGACATTTGACATAAGTTGTTGCTGTTGCTGAATTCTGCAAGCCCATCAAGTCCTTCAGTCTAGGCCTATGAGTAACACTGCTGGAGCCCAAGCTTGCAAGTTGCTGCTTCTCTAGCTAATGGAGTCACCAGTGGTTCTCCAAGCATAAAAAAGAGTGATGATCCTTCTTGTCAAAAATATGTTCATTCTAGATCAGCAAAATGCTTGTCCTATTGTTGATGATAATCTCAGTAGACTTTATTATGTCCCTGTAATAAGTGCTTCAGAATGATTTCTCTCTAGTGCTAGGATAGGCTGTGCCTATTGCTAGCAAGAGAGCCTCGTGTGTGTGTGGTTTCTTTGTAGCTGTACCCTGTATTCAGACCTGTTTTTCGGGCTTCTTTCGAGTAATGGAGCCGGGGAGCCCTCCCTGTTGATCTAAAAACATAAGTTGCTGCTGCTTCTTGCTTAGACTGCATATTTGACATGAGTTGCTGCTTCTGACATTTGATTAGACTGCACATTTATTTTCAACTAGCAAATGTCAGATAAGACTGAACATTTCTAGCTTAGGCTGAAACTTGAACAACTGAATTAATGCATTTCAACTAGCAAATGTCAGATAAAAGTGAACATTTCTAGCTTAGACTGCACATTTATTTTCAACTAGCAAATGTCTGTTGGTCATCTACTCTAAATCATAATTCCTGTTGGATGACTGAATTTGTTTAAAGGTAGCAAAGTAGAGTATCCATTTTTTCTTACTGAAGTGTCACAGTATCATGTGCTTGAAGTATTTTCTTACGGTACTCTGCTTAGTGTCCTTGACCATCATGATTTTCCACTTGCAAATGAAAGTAAAACTCCACCCAAGCAATATATTTGTGTGGTTTTGCATATACTGAAAAGCAGATGGTGTGATTTTTGGCTTTTCCAGCAAGTAGTGTCTGACATTATTCAAAAAGTTCTTGAGCCTGTCATGTGCACGACTGCATTAGACAGTGTTTAAATAGGAAAGAGATAAGATTAGAGTTAGAGATCAGATTGGTACTATCATTTAAGTTGTTACTTAGGGTTCCCGGGTCAAGTAGTCCTATATAAGGAACATATGTACCCATAATCTGTGGCAATAAGAGAACATTTTATCAATCCTTTATCTCCCTTATTCATCATCTGAAGCCTTTGTTCTACCCCCCAATCCAGGAGCAACTAGTATAGAATCTGAGCCTAGGATACAAAAATAGAAAAAATGGATCTGTGCCATCAGATGGGAGATTGATGGTCCAGATTTGGGTGGGTCGCTGTGTGCACAAAATTTGCAAAAATGTCCGTCCCTGAAAGCTAATTTGGTCCCCATGCCCTCGTCGTTCAGACCAAATCCACTGGGCAGAGGCAACACGAACCAAATCTCCCCGACGGCGGCCCAGATCTCTCCTCCAAGCTGAGCGAGTACGCCCGATAGAGGCGGCCGAGATCCCTCTTCCATGCTGTTCCATCTCTCGATGGCTCCCTGCCGTTGTGTGGGTGGCGTCCCAGTTTGAGGCGGACCAGATCAGAGCTCGTCGGCAACCTCCGCCCCGCGGTGTGCTCGTCCCAGCCTCCCTTCTGAAGCTCCGACAGTGATGGGTTCGTCGCCTCCTCTCTCTCTCTCTAGCTCCGGTATCAGCTCGCATCCCCCCCCCCCCCCCCCCCTCGTCGGCGGCAAGCCGGTGGTGGTCTCCTCGGCTCCTTCCCGACCAGCCCGACGAGGTGGTTCATTTTTACATAGATGTTAACTTTTATTTGCTAGTAAATTTGTGCTACATCCCAATTTTATTATCATGTGGATTTGTGCTGCATCTCTTAGTTCTATTTTCTTGTTCATGTCGAGTGAATGATGCATTTTAACAACTCCGATTTGATGGTTCATTGCTACTGTTCTAGGTGTTTAGTACTCTAATTTGAACATTTTGTTTCACTGATTAGTATTCTAGAGGATCAAGTTGGAAGGTTGAGGGCAGTTAGATAATCTCAGTGGCTTGAAGTTTAGGACAATTCACTAGAAAGGTTAGTACCTGCAGTTCCTTATAGAGAGTCAATAGCTTGAAAAGCTAGAAAGAAATTAAATTGATTCTGCCAGGCAAAAAAAATAAATGAAATTGGTCCATACGTTAGCATGAGTATGACACTTACACGGACCTGTTCTAACTGAATTGTATTTGTAAGGTTTGATCTCTCCCAGCACAAGAAGCTTGATGAGCAGAAAGCACTAGAACTGAAGGCAAAAGCCTGTAGCTTTTCTTTTCTGTAACATCATTCAAGCCAAGTTGATGCAGTTTCTAATGACACTGCTTGTCGAGTTGTGATTTATTATAGTCCTTCATGGTCAGTCTTGCCCATGATGTACCACTTCTGCATGTAACACTTGATATGTATGTATGTCTCTTCTGTTGTTTCATGGCTGTGATCGTGCAGTTTGAAATCTATGTTTGCTTAAAGTGGACGAATTAATTCTCATGTACTCAAAGATATTTCTGATGATGCTCACATACTTTTTAGTGACCAACATGTTCGTATTTTTTGCATGATTCGTGATGTAGCACAAGCTACTAATGAAATGAAATATACAGAAGATAAGACGAGAGGGCATCTGTACAGATCTAAAAAGTGGTCTTATTAATGAAGGATTGAATGATTGATATATGAGAGTTTTGAGGTGGTTACTGCAAAAGTTATCTTCTATATGTAACTATTTGTAGGGGGTTATCTTGAAATGTACATTGGGAACCCTCCACCTCAATCTGTACCAATGATGCTGCATCTGATGGCTGTGGTTTGTTTTTCTATTTTTGCATCCTAGGCCCAGATACTTGCAGGGGTTTTGATGATGAGATGAGAACAGTTGTTGCAAGTAACCATGAAGGAAGGGGAATCAGATTGCATCCGGGGACAAATTTGACTGAGGTGATTTATGCCAAATTCATAAAGTTCAGTTCTCTTCCCTCATGTTCAGGCTGCGGTTTGTCTTGATCAATTTCATTTATGTAAACCCAGTTGAGTAAAACGGCCGATGGCATTAAAGTTGTCACAGATAAAGGGGATGAGCTCATTGCAGATGTTGTCTTTTCCTACAGGTAATTATCATGCGTTGTTTTGGTTGTTTTGACACTAATCTTTGCAATCAAAAGCAGAGGCATGATGAACCTGCATTCCCCATGCCTCCTGTATTTTTAGCTTTAGCAGGGAAGGGGGTCAGAACTCAGTTAGAGTATTTGACAATCTCGCAGCAGCAACATGTCGATATATTGTGAAGATTAGTCAATTTGAATTTCATTTCAGTTCACCGTCTTCACTTTCAATTTCAGTTCAATTTGATTTTGGCTCACAGGAAGCAGCAGCAGAGGCGGGGACGGGGAAGCAGCAGCAGAGGCCGGCGCGGGGAACCAGCAGCAGTAGAGGTGTCGCCCACCACCACCACCACCACCAGCAGCCGGCGGCTTAAGCGGAAGAAGTCCAGGTCGCCGTGGGCGGCGCAGGTGGGCGGCCGAAGCGGCGGTGCCGGTGGGCGGAGCAGGTGGGCGGCCGTGGCGGCGTCGCCGTTGGGCGGCCGTGGTGGCGGCGCAGGTCGCCTCCTAGGCAGGGGCGAAGGTGGGAGGCGGCGGCGTACGTGCTCGGCGGACGCACAGGTGGGCGGCGGCGCTGGTCCCCGACCCGACGGTGGCTAGAGTAGGTGGGCGGCGACGCGCGGGCAATGGCGTGAACCCAGTCACCTGACAACTCTAATCGTCACCACGCCGACAGGAGCACAACACAGCAACAACGCGAGCGGCGTTCCGAGTCGCAGGACCGCCCCAAAACCGGATCCGGCCGCCGCGCCGTCCACACGACCACGGACGACCGCCACCGCCGAGAGCAACCAGGGGACGCCACCCCTCAACCCAACTCCGCCGAGCTCCAGACGCCGGAACCAGACGGAAAACACCCGCCGGCTCTGCCCCCTGCAAAGGCCGACGAAGCCTGTAGCCCGCCATCAGCTTGAAGCCGCCCCACCAGACCCGGGGACAGGAGGTCGCCGCCGCCACGCCGTAGCCACCGCACCACGTGGAGACAACGAACAAGCTGCAGTAGAAACCCACCGAAGACCGCCCGGATCCAGCCAGATCCGGCGTCCGCCAGCTTCCCTGCCGGCCACCAAAGCACCACCGAGGCTCCCGCGCCGCCCAGCCGAGCAGAACCGGAAACCCAACGAGGAGCTTAGCTCGGCTGCGTCATTCGGTGGCAGCGAGGGAAGGTGGAGGGGACGGGATGGAGAGAGGCGCCGGCGGTGTTGGGCTCCGCCCGAGCCGCCAGAGGTGACGCGGGGACGAGACCAGGGGGATTGGTTTCTCGTTAGAGAGCGATATACTGGTTTACGTGGGCCACAATGGCCAGACTCAGGACAAACCTGGACCGCGCTGTCCGGACCGTGGAAGCCATCCAACGCGGTCCTGTATCGGTTCGCGGCGCGGTCCGGACGTACTTTCTCCCGTAAATCGGAGACACATGTGGGAGGCTTTGCGGGAATCCGACCGCTACCATGCCCGCTTCTGACCGCCCTCACCCACCCAAACCCCCTCCTCCCTTCCGTGCGCGCTTCCCGCCCGAAACGGTCAGCGCCACTCCATAGCGTCAGTGCTCGCATTCATGCCAGAGCGAACGCGACCGCTCACTGGCGCCGGCATTGAAGTGGCGCGCCGGCCGAGAGAGCGCCGCCCGCGTCGCTTCCTGGTGCAGGCGACTGCTGCGCATTCAAACGACACGACGGCCGCTCGTCCGTCCGTCTGCCGCCCACATTGATGGCACGAGGTTGCCGAGGCGTCTCCTCCGGCGCCACCCGTCCGTCCCTCTGCCACCCGCCATTGCTATATAAACCGTTGCGCCGGCCATAGCCGCAGTCATCCGCCTCCGATCCCTATCCGCATCACTCCCACCATGGATTCCTCCCCCGCCAAAGCTCTCTGGGATGGTCTGACGCCAGACCAGAAGAAGGAGATGGCCACCATTGCTGCCGGCTGGCTGGCCAGCAGGTAGCCGGAGGACGACGACGTCCCAATGGAGGACGGGGCCGACGACGAGCCGACGCCACCCTCCTCATCCTTCGCGCCACCCTCCTCCTCCCTCACACCACCCTCGCCGGTGCACTGCACCATGACCATCAGCGAGGCCCGTGCCCATTACATGGACATGGTGCGGGAGGAGCGGGAGGTGCATGCCGACGCCGCCTACAACCACCACCTCCTCCAGGAGGAGCAGCTCGGCGCCGGCAGGGCGGTCGCGCCGGACGCGGACCTGGCGGAGAAGGAGGCGCTGCTCGAGTACTACCGCTCCGCCCGCGAGATCCGCCTCACCCGCTGGCGGTACCGCCAGCGGGTGGTGAAGGTGGAGGCCGCCTACAAGGAGTGCGATGAGGCGGGCGAGGCGGTGTTCGGCGAGACCGAGGAGGAGGAGGACATCGCCGAGGCCGCGCCCCGCCGCCACGACCACGAAGCCGGCACGTCCACAGGCGTCGCCAGAAGCGAGGAAGAGTAGTGCACGGTAGGTCGCCGCCGCTCGGGTCCCAAGAAGGCCACCGCTTCTCCCCTCCCGTTGAAGCCAAGCTTGGTGGGCCGAACATCGTCGACCGATTAGCCGCTTGGCGGCGACGTGGAGGCCGACAGCTTCGCTTCCCGGGGCTCCGGAGGCGGAGGTTACGGAGGTAGAGCTGGAGAGTGCCAAGACGGAGCTGGAGAAGGAGAAGCTTCAGTTCTCGGGGCTCATGGCCGGACATGGGGAACGGGCGCCGGCGACCATTTAGATTAGGTATTAATTATACCTCTAGAGCCGAACTAGCACCGCTTAGTTGATGTAAATGTAATGAAATCCGTCATGTTTATATGAAATCCGTCATGTTTATATGAAATCCGGCCGTGTTTGAACGAATTTCGTCCGGTTAGTTCGAATTGTTGGCCGGATGTATGCGGGCAGCGTTGGATGGCGGCCTCCCGCATCCATGTCCGCGGACTGGTCCCCCCCTGTTTCGCGGACGGATGCGGGAGGAAATTTGCGGGTCGCCATTGGAGATGCCCTTACTAACACATATTGACATATACAACCCAACACCCCCTCAAGACGGGTGATAGATATCTATCATTCCCATCTTCTCACATGCAAAATTACACTCCTTGACACCTCAAACTCCTTGCCCAGTCTCTTCTTCCGTAGTGATATTTCCAATCATCATCTCCGGTGATTACGATATCATCCACATGCACCACAAGGATTGTAATCTGACACTTAGAGTGTCGGTCGAATATTGCATGATCTCCATTGCACTGTTTATATCCCGTATTGCACACAACACATCTGAATATATCAAACCACGCTTGTGGAGACTGTTTGAGGCCATACAAAGACTTCCTTAACTCGCATACCTTTCCTAATTGATACGTCTCAAACGTATCTACTTTTCCAAACACTTTTGCTCTTGTTTTGGACCCTAATTTGCATGATTTGAATGAAACTAACCTGGACTGACGCTGTTTTCAGCAGAACTACCATGGTGTTGTTTTGTGCAGAAATAAAAGTTCTTGGAATTGGCTAAAAATTTACGGAGAATTATTTTGGAATGAATAAAAAATACTGGCAAAAAGATTTACTAGAGGGGGGGCCATGATACGTCTCCGTCGTATCTACAATTTTTGATTGTTTCATGCCAATATTCTACAACTTTCATATACTTTTGGCAACATTTTATATTAGTTTTTGGGACTAACATATTGATCCAGTGCCAAGTGCCAGTTTCTGTTTTTTGCATGTTTTTTGTTTCACAGAAAATCCATATCAAACAAAGTCCAAACGCGATAAAATTTTACGGAGATTTATTTTGGAATATATGTGATTTTTGGGAAAAAGAATCAACGCAAGATGGTGCCCGAGGTGGCCACAAGGCAACAGGGCGCGACCAGGGGGGTGGCCGTGCCGTGTTTCCTTGTGACTCCCTCGAACGTCGGTTGGGGCCCTTCTTTCGCCGCAATAAAGATAATTTCCGCAAAATTTCAGCCCAATCAGAGTTACGGATCTCCGGGAATATAAAAAACGGTGAAGGGGTCAGAAAACAGACGCGAAACAGAAGAGAAACCCTCAGGGGAGTCCACAAAATACTTTTTCCGCCGCCGCAAATTTTTGTTCCAGAGAGATCCCATCTGGGGTCCTTCTCCGGTAATCTGCCGGAGGGGGAATCAATCACGGAGGGGTTCTACATCAACCTTGCTGCCCTTCCGATGATGCGTGAGTAGTTTACCACAGACCTTCGGGTCCATAGGCAGTAGCTAGATGGCTTCTTCTCTCTTTTTGATCTTCAATACAATGTTCTCCTCGATGTTCTTGGAGTTCTATCCGATGTAATCACTTTTTGCGGTGTGTTTGTTGGGATCCGATGAATTGTGAGTTTATGATCAGATTATCCATGAATATTATTTGAGTCTTTGCTGCACTCTTTTATGCATGATTATTATAGCCTCGTATTTCTTCTCCGATCTATTGATTTGGTTTGGCCAACTGAGTTGATTTATCTTGCCATGGGAAGAGGTGCTTTGTAATGGGTTCAATCTTGCGGTGTTCAATCCCAGTGACAGAAAGGGACATGACACGTATGTATCGTTGCTATTAAGGGTAAAAAGATGGGGTTTATTCATATGTGAGTTTATCTTGTCTACATCATGTCATCGTTCTTAAGGCGTTACTCCGTTGTTTATGGACTTAATACACTAGATGCATGCTGGATAGCGGTCGATGTGTGGAGTAATAGTAGTAGATGCAGGCAGGAGTCGGTCTACTTGTATTGGACGTGATGCCTATATACATGATCATTGCCTTGGATATCGTCATGATTATTTGCTTTTCTATCAATTTCCCAACAGTAATTTGTCTACCCACCGTATGCTATTTTCTTGAGAGAGGCCTCTAGTGAAAACTATGGCCCCTGGGTCTATCTAAATCATATTACTAAAACCCTAAAACTATTGCTGCCATTTTCTTTTATTTATTTTATTTTGTATTTTTGTTTCAATCTATATATCTATCAATCACATACAATTTAATCTTGCAATTAACCGCCGAGAGATTGACAACCTCTCGTTTGCGTTGGGTGCAAGGATTTGTTGTTTGTGTGCAGGTGCTGCTAACGAGGTGTTGCGTGATTCTCCTACTGGTTCGATAACCTTGGTTTCATAACTGAGGGAAATACTTATCTCTACTATGCTGCATCATCCCTTCCTCTTCGGGGAAATACCAACGCAAGCTACAAGTAGCAGGAAGAATTTCTGGCGCCGTTGCCGGGGAGACATCATCAACATCTATCAAGTACCTTTGCATAAACTCTCATCTCCTTGCATTTATTTTATTTGCCATCTGCCTCTCGTTTTCATCTCCTCCACTTTTAAAACGTTTTTACAAAAATACAAAAATATTTTCCGGTTGCCTTTTTATTGTTATTATGATATTAAACAAATTGAAGAATTTGTTTCTTTTAAGGGTGCCTATGAAATTGCTTCTTTGATTGAAAAGTATGATGCTACTCTTTACAAATCTAAAATTTTTGCCATACTTAAATATTTCTATGAAAACTATGCTTCTAATGCTTATGTTAAAGAATATATTGAGGACGCCTCCGCTGTCCAAAAGGAGACTAATATTTTGCAGGAGTCTATGGAAGAAGAAATTGATAAAACTGTGAGCTCATTAGATGAAAAAGATGAGGAAGAGAGCGAAGAACAAAAGGAGGAAGAGCGGATTGATCACCCGTGCCGCCCTTCTGATGAGAGTAACTCTTTAACTCGTACATTGTTTAATTTCCCTTCGTGCTTACCGAAGGATGAATGCTATGATAATTGCTATGATCTCTTGGATTCATTTGAAATATCCTTTTTGATGAAATTGATGCTTGCTATGCTTGTGGCCATGATGCCAATATGAATGATGCTTATGGAGATGAACTTGCTATAGTTCCTTATGTTAAACATGAAATTGTTGCTATTGCACCCACATATGATAGTCCTATTATCTTTTTGAATTCTCCCAACTACACTTTATCGGAGAAGTTTGCACTTATTAAGGATTATATTGATGGGTTGCATTTTACTATTACACATGATGATTTTGATGGATATAATATGCATGTGCTTGCTGCTCCTAATTGCAATTATTATGAGAGAGGAACCACATATCCAACTCTCTATGTTTCCAATACAATAAAATTGCAAGAAACTGTTTATACTATGCATTGGCCTTTACTTGATGTGCATGAATTGTTCTTTTATGACATGTCGATGCATAGGAAGAGGGTTAGACTCTGTTGTTCTATGATATATGTTTCTTTGTGCTCATTACTAAATTATAAATCATTGTTAATCAAAATTGTCTTTGATATACCTTGGGATCCGGGTGGATCAATTACTTGAGCACTATATGCCTAGCTTAATGGCTTTAAAGAAAGCGCTGCCTGGGAGGCAACCCGGAAGTTTTAGAGAGTCATTTTATTCTGTTGTGTGCTTTTAAAATATTTAAAAACAAAAAATATAGAGGGGAACCTAAAACTTTTTCGAAAAGAAAAGTGAAAGTGAGAAAGATGAGCACCGTTAAAGTGGGGGATATCCTTGAACTTTGTTCATGCCCATGGAAACTTTGTGAACCTTGATTACAGAAACTTTTCAAAAAAAATAATTATCCCCTTGTAAAAATCCATTGTATTATAAAAATAATGTGCCAAGATTTACCTTTAGGATGTTTAAATTGCTTGTTTGGTGTGTGCAGTGCAATAACAGAAACTTTGGCTGTAGTGCGTGAATTTTCATATTTTACCGGAACGTCGAAAGTTTCTGAAATTTTTACACAGTACTGCTATGCAAATTTTTTATTTTTTTCTAATTTTTCAGAATTTTTTGAGTTACAAAAGTATATGTACCATCTGCATCTTTACAGACTATCCTGTTTTCACAGATTGCTGTTATAGTTTCTTTATTTGCTTATGTTTGAAATATTGTTGAGCCCCATTGACTTGGGAGACATAGAATTGTGATAGTATATGGTGGGTAATGTTTTATTATAATTATAAAATAATGCTACAGAATGACATGATGGGATTTGATGTTATATGTACTAACCCCTCTAATAAAAAGTTCGGTTAAGTTTTGTGTGGATGAAGTGTTCGAGGATCGAGGAGGTATCGATATGAGAAGAATAAGGAGAGGCAAGAGTTCAAGTTTGGGGATGCCCAAGGCACCCCAAGTAAATATTCAAGGAGACTCAAGCGTCTAAGCTTGGGGATGCCCCAGAAGGAATCCCATCTTTCTTCTTCGACAATTATCGGTATGTTTCGGTTTTTGTTTTGTTCACATGATATGTGTAAATTCTTGGAGCGTCTTTTGTGTTTATTTTTTTCCTTTTATTTTATGCACCATGCTGGTATGAGATAGTCCTTGGTTGATTTATAGAATGCTTTATGCACTTCACTTATATCTTTTGAGTATGGCTTTATAGAATGCTTCATGTGCTTCACTTATATCATTTGAAGTTTGGATGCTTGTTTCTCTACATAGGAAACCGTTATTTATAGAATGCTCTTTTGCTTCACTTATATTTATTAGAGCGTGGTCTTTTGTAGAAAGAATTAAACTCTCATGCCTCACTTATATCTATTTAGAGAGTTAACAGGAATTGGTCATTCACATGGTTAGTCATAAAATCCTACATAAAACTTGTAGATCACTGAATATGATATGTTTGATTCCTTGCAATAGTTTTGAGATATTGAGGTGGTAATATTGGGGCATGCTAGTAAAATAATTAAAGTTGAGTATTAATAATGGTGTTAAGGGAAGTAAGTCTTTACGCAAGTAAATCCTCACGCATGTAAAGTGGTGGCCGCTGAAATTAGCGGTGAGGTCGGAGCATGATTTATCATTGATTGAGTCTTTGTGTTGTTTGGATCGGGGGCGCGCGATGGTTAAATCCTCCTAACCTCCCCCCCTAGGGGCATGCGAGTAGTACTTTGCTTTGAGGGCTAAGTAGGTTTTACAATAAGTATGTGAGTTCTTTATGACTAATGTGAGTCCATGGATTATATGCACTCTCACCTTTCCGCAATTTGCTAGCCTCTTCGGTACCGTGCATTGCCCTTTCTCACCTCGAGAGTCGGTGCAAACTTCTCCGGTGCATCCAAACTCCGTGATATGATATGTTCTATCACACATAAGCCTCCTTATATCCTTCCTCAAAACAGCCACCATACCTACCTATTATGGCATTTCCATAGCCATTCCGAGATATATTGCCATGCAACTTCCATCATCATCATATACATGACTTGAGCATTCATTGTCATATTTCTTTGCATGATCGTAACATAGCTAGCATGATATTTTCATGGCTTTTCCGTTTTTTGATATCTCTGCTATGCTCATTGCACATCCTGGTACACTGCCAGAGGCATTCATATAGAGTCATCTTGTATAGTTTTTATCGAGTTGTAATATCGAGTTGTAAGTAAATAAAAGTGTGATGATCATCATTATTACAGCATTGTCCCAGTGAGGAAAGAATGGTGGAGACTAATGAGTCCTCGAAAAAGTGGGGATGAGGTCCATGAGACTGTTCTAAAATAAAATAAAAAAAGAGGCCAAAAAAAGCCCAACAAAAAAAAGAGAAAAAAAGAGAAAAAAATGAAAAAAATGAGAGAAAAAGAGAGAAAAAGTTGCCAAAAGTCAACCAAATTGCAAGTAAAGCCAGAAAGATTTTGAAAAGAAAAAGTTGCCAAAAACCAGGGTGTCACAATAAGTATGTGAGTTCTTTATGACTAATGCGAGTCCATGGATTATACGCACTCTCACCTTTCCGCAATTTGCTAGCCTCTTCGGTACCGTGCATTGCCCTTTCTCACATCGAGAGTTGGTGCAATCTTCGACGGTGCATCCAAACCCCATGATATGATAGGCTCTATCACAGATAAGCCTCCGTATATCTTCCTCAAAACAGCCACCATACCTACCTATTATGGCATTTCCATAGCCATTCTGAGATATATTGCCATGCAACTTCCATCATCATCATATACATGACTTGAGCATTCATTGTCATATTGCTTTGCATGATCATAAGATAGCTAGCATGATATTTTCATGGCTTGTCCGTTTTTTATATCTTTGCTACGCTAGATCGTTGCACATCCTGCTACACTGCCAGAGGCATTCATATAGAGTCATCTTGTATAGTTTTTGTCGAGTTGTAATATCGAGTTGTAAGTAAATAAAAGTGTGATGATCATCATTATTAGAGCATTGTCCCAGTAAGGAAAGGATGATGGAGACCATGATTCCCCCACAAGTCGGTATGAGACTTCGGACGAAAAAAAAGAGGCCAAAAAGAGCCCACAAAAAAAAGGAAAAAAAGGAAAAAAATTGAAAAAGAGAGAGAAAAAAGAGAGAGAAGGGACAATGTTACTATCCTTTTACCACACTTGTGCTTCAGAGTAGCACCATGTTCTTCATATAGAGAGTCTCCAGAGTTGTCACTTTCATATACTAGTGAGAATTTTTCATTAAAGAACTTGGCTTGTATATTCCGATGATGGGCTTCCTCAAATGCCCGAGGTCTTCATGAGCAAGCAAGTTGGATGCACACCCACTTAGTTTCAGTAGTGAGCTTTCATACACTTATAGCTCTTAGTGCATCCGTTACATGGCAATCCCTACTCCTCGCATTGATATCGATTGATGGGTATCTCCATAGCCCGTTGATCCGCCGAGTTGATGCGAGACTTTCTTCCTTTTTGACTTCGATCTCTATCACCGCATTCTATTCCACCCATAGTGCTATATCCATGGCTCACGATCATGTATTGCGTGAGGTTGAAAATGCTAAAGCGCGTGAAAAAGTATGATCCAATTACTTGGTTTGGCACCGGGGCACTCTTGATTTGATCTGTCTATGCAGGGAAGAACGAGCGTGTCATGCTTACCACAACTAAGTGTATAGAGGCTGTTTACTTTAGCTCCATTATTATGAAAGGCAATGATGAAATACATGCATGTTTTGTATTATTGTTTCAATATCAAATTGATAGACTATTGCCTTGAATCACTCGTATCCTAATGTTCATGCCATGATTAGATTATTTGATCAAGATTATGCTAGGTAGCATTCCACATCAAAAATTATCTTTTTATCATTTACCTACACGAGGACGAGCAGGAATTAAGCTTGGGGATGCTGATACGTCTCCGTCGTATCTATAATTTTTGATTGTTTCATGCCAATATTCTACAACTTTCATATACTTTTGGCAACATTTTATATTATTTTTTGGGACTAACACATTGATCCAGTGCCAAGTGCCAGTTCCTGTTTTTTTGCATGTTTTTTGTTTCACAGAAAATCCATATCAAGCGAAGTCCAAACGCGATTAAATTTTACGGAGATTTATTTTGGAATATATGTGATTTTTGGGAAAAAGAATCAACTCAAGACGGTGCCCGAGGTGGCCACAAGGCAACAAGGCGCGGCCAGGGGGGTGGCCGCGCCGTGTTGCTTTGTGACTCCCTCGAACATCTGTTGTGACCCTTCTTTCGCCGCAAGAAAGATAATTTCCGAAGAAAAATCCCATCAAAATTTCAGCCCAATCAGAGTTACGGATCTCCGAGAATATAAAAAACGGTGATGGGGTCAGAAAACAGACGCGAAACAGAAGAGAAACAGAGAGAGAGAGAGAGAGAGATCCAATCTCGGAGGGGCTCCTGCCCTTCGGGAGCCATGGCGGCCATGGACTAGAGGGGAAACCCTCCTCCCATCTAGGGGGGAGGCCAAGCAAGAAGAAGAAGAAGGAGGGAGGCTCTCTCCCCCTCTCTTCCGGTGGCGCCAGAGCACCGCCGGGGGAACCATCGTGACGGTGATCTACACCGACAACTTTGCCGCCATCATCACCAACTTTCTCCCCCTCTATGCAGTGGTGTAACCTCTCTATTCCCGCTGTAATTCTCTACTTGAACATGGTGCTTAATGCTATATATTATTATCCAATGATGTGTGGCAATCCTATGATGTTTGAGTAGATTCTTTTTGTCCTACGGGTTAATTGTGGTATTGTGTGATTGATATGAGTTGTATGTTAATATGGTGCTGTCCTATGGTGCCCTCCGTGTCGCGCAAGCATGAGGAATTCCCGCTGTAGGGTTTTGCAATACGTTCATGATTCGCTTATAGTGGGTGGCTAGAGTGACAGAAGCTTACATCCGAGTAAGGGGGTTGTTGTGTATGGGAGTAAAGGGGACTTGTTACTTAATACTATGGTTGGGTTTTACCTTAATGATCTTTAGTAGTTGCGGTGCTTGCTATAGTTCCAATCATAAGTGCATATGATCCAACTACGAAAAGTATGTTAGCGTATGCCTCTCCATCATTGCATATGATAAGTATCTATTGTGTTATATTCAATTGCCTATGGACAATCTTTTTCTTTGTGTTACAAAAAGCTCTCTACTAAAACAAACTAACTTTTATTATCTAGCTAAGTACTCCTAGTTTTATTCTTGCAAAGTAGTTCTAGGCTAGAATTACACCTACAAAGTACTTCTAGTCTCCTACTTGTTCGAGGTAAAGCAAACGTTAAGTGTGTGTAGAGTTGTATCAGTGGTCGATAGAACTTGAAGAGAATATAAATTCTACCTTTAGCTCCTCGTTGGGTTCGACACTCTTATTTATCAAAAAAGCTACAATTGATCCCCTACACTTCTGGGTTATCAGGCCACCACAAGGCCACAAGCTCAGGTGGCGCATCCCCTGATAACCCACAAGTATAGGGGATCAGTTGTAGCCTTTCTCGATAAATAAGAGTGTCGAACCCAACGAGGAGCTAAAGGTAGAATTAATATTCCCTTCAAGTTCTATCGACCGCCGATACAACTCTACGCACACTTGACGTTTGCTTTACCTAGAACAAGTATGAAACTAGAAGTACTTTGTAGGTGTAATGCTAGAACTACTTTGCAAGAATAAAACTAGGAGTACTTTGTGAGATAATCAAACTACGAGTAAATTTCAAGATAATAAAAGTTAGTTGTTTTGTAGAAAGCCTTTTGTAACACAAGAGAAAGATTTGTCCCTAGGCAATCGATAACTAGACCGTTAATCATTATTGCAATTTTATATGAGGGAGAGGCATGAGCTAACATACTTTCCGTACTTGGATCATATGCACTTATGATTGGAACTCTAGCAAGCATCTGCAACTACCAAAGATCATTAAGGTAAAACCCAACCATAGCATTAAGTAAAAAGTCCTCTTTACTCCCATACGCAACAACCCCCTTACTCGGGTGTAAGCTTCTGTCACTCTAGCCGCCCACTATAAGAGAATTATGAACGTATTGCAAACCCTACACTGGGAATCCCTCACGCTTGCGCGACACGGAGGGCACCATAGGACAGCACCAAAATAAAACATACAACTCAAACCAATCACGATCATCAATCAACCCATAGGACACAACGAATCTACTCAAACATCATAGGATTGCCACATATCATTGGATAATAATATATAGCATTAATGTAACATCCCCAGATCTGAACCCAGTCATTAAGCTAATTAAATTGCCATGTCATCATGATCATCCTAATTAAATTGCATTTTGGAAATAATACAAATTCAAATGCAAGTCAAATTATTACTTCTTCAATTAATTGAATAAAAATGTTCATAATATTTCAAATAATCCCAAAGCAGTTATAAAAATAAAACCAACATTATTTGAAGTTCCAATTTGACCCTAACATCCAAAAACAGTGACCAAAACAGCACTATTAAATCCATTTCTATTTATTTAAAATTCAAATGAATTCATTTGAATCCCAAACTTATTGTGGTAGTACAGGATATTGCAGAGTATTTGATTTGGCAAGTTATGCATTTTACAAAAGTCATTAGCTAGCTAAAAGAAAATGCAACCGAAAAGAATAAAGGAAAACAGAAAACAGGAATAAAAGAAAAGAAAAAGGGCCACTGTTGGTTGGGCCCTAGTGCACAGTGTGCAGGCCCAGCCCAACAGCGCCGCATCGTCACCCTCCTCGCGCTGCTGTCGCCCGCATAGCGCGTGCGCACCCTGGCCCCCCTTGCGCATGCACGACAGCGCGCGGCTGCTGCTCCGCGGACGCCTGTAAGACCGTCCTCGTCCCCTAGAACCCTAGCTTCCCCCCTTCTTCCCCTCGCGGCCCCTCGCTCTCCCTACAGAGCTCCACCGAGCGAGCTCGTCGCCGCCGCCCTGCCATTCATGGCCAACGGCCACCTCGAGCCACACTGAGCTGCCCATCGGCTCCGCGGACGATGTATTCATCCACTACGCACACGGGTTCGTGCGGGGAGGCCGCCCAGCACCGCCATCGGGTCATCTTCTCCGCGCACGGCCGCGGCACCTCGCCGTTGATTGCGTCACCACCAGCACCGCCCCGAGCTAGCTGAGCTGCTACACGACCTCGCTGTGAGCACCGCCTTCTTTCTCCTTTGTATTCGCTCTTAATTCGTAGCCATAGCACCACATTCGTCTTCGATTTGCTCCGGCCGAGACTCGCCGATGCGGTGGAACTCACTGCTGTGACAACTGGCCGTCCCAGGGCCAGCTGAACACATGGGTGTGCTCAGGGCTTCTCCGCGAAGCCGCCTGACCCATCCGCTTGTCAAACCCGAGCCCCACTACGTGTTTTGCTCGGAGCCCGAACTCCGGCAGCCGCCACGAGCTCGACTCCGGCCAGCACAGTCCACCCCAGCTCCTCCCGCATGTACCAACGGACGCGCGTGAGCGCCAGCAACGCATAGCCGCAAACCGCGTGAAGAATGGTGCCCTATTGCGAGCGCACGACGCTCGTCCGCTGTCGGGATGGCCTCGCCGGCATAACTCCGGCGACTGCCGACGTGGCGCTGTCGTTAGTGGTTAATCAGCCACTAATTACCCCCCTGTGCCAATGACAAGTGGGTCCCGCCTGCTTAATTAACCAGCTAATTAAAATGATTAGACTAATATAATTACCCCTGACCCCACGTGTCAGCTTTGACCTGGCCCAGTCAGCATTGACCGGCCCCACATGTCGGTGGCCGTGGCTGACTGACTTGCGGGTCCCGCTGGACCCGCTGACCAGTCAACGTTGACCCAGTCAACTGCTGACTGTGCAGTTGACTGGGCCCACTGTCAGCCTCTGGGTGCATTCCTGTGTGCACTCAGCTGGGTACCCGTAGCAATTTAATATTTAAATAATTTCGAATTAAATTAATTCCAGAAATTTCAGAAAATGAT
This sequence comes from Elymus sibiricus, assembly GCA_039707655.1. NCBI lineage: Eukaryota > Viridiplantae > Streptophyta > Magnoliopsida > Poales > Poaceae > Elymus > Elymus sibiricus. Next base: position 126,429,160 of record CM077668.1, read on the forward strand.
TAAAACTTTGAAAAATCATAGAAAATAAACCGTAAGTCAGATGAAAATAATTTATATATGAAAAATGATCAGAAAAATCTAACAAATCCGAATATGTCATCTGCATGCATGTTAGAACCCTCTGCGTAGGTGAACCTGTAACTTTAGGCCTGTTTTTGATAGATGAATAGTGCATGACTGTGGTAAAATAATTCCAAATAAATTCCTAAAACATCTAGAATCTTTAGAGATACAATATATCACCCCTGCATATCATTTAGGCATGTCATGCATAGTGATTGCATTTGAATGCTCGTATTTATCTGTTTCCTCCCCCACTTCTCTCCGGTAGACCCCGAGACCGCCGTTGCCCCCGAGGACTGCTACTCCACCGAAGACCCCTCTTTTACCGCAGAGCTTCCAGGCAAGCAAAACCCCCTTGAGCATTCCTATATCGCCTATTCCTTTTCTCCCATGCTTGCATTAGAATTTGCTACTGTAATTGATTGCTCCTATTCTGATGCATAGCCTGTTTTTGTAACTGTTGTTGATACCTTACCTGCTATCCTAAATGCTTAGTATAGATTAGTTAGTGATCCATCAGTGATCCCTCACCCTTGTCCCGGTTGCCCCGCTTTGTTACCAGTGCCCCGATCAATGTGATCGATGTTCTGAGACCAGCACATCACCGCACACCCCCTAAGTTGTACGACTCTGCAGAGCTAATATCGAGTGCCGAGGGTGATACCTCTTACATCACTTCTAATGATATCTCTGTAGCCTAGCTAGTCGATTGTGGGTTACCGAGGGTGATTCCTCTTTCACCACCTCCGATGATGCCCTTGTCGTACAACCCCTCAAGTGTGAACCATCGAGGGTGATTCCTCCGAGTTCACCTTGACAATTGCATCGAGTAGGAATCCAACGAGGGTGATTCCTCAGGTTCCTCCTTGATGTGATGAACACACGGTTACCTTGACATTCACCTCAGACCTTTGTTGAAGTTGGGTTGACCCAAGGGTACCCGCGAGAGATTATTGTGGCGGAATGACAGGGCAGGTGGAGACCACCTAGGAGAGAGGTGGGCTTGGTCCCTGGTCGTTGGACCGCGGATTACCAAGTCGGTGCGGCAGGGTGTCGGAGGTGAGCCTTGAGCCCTGTTCGTGTCCGCGAGCTACTAATAACACGCTTAACGGATTTGGGTATTTGATCTGAGTTGGCCACTGGACTATACGCACTACCACCACGCGGGATAATGGTTTAATGGGGCCCTCGGCGCCGTATGTATCAGCCGAAAGCTCTGTCAGACGTCCAGTTCAGCATTGCGGCATGGCTGGGACAGCGCCATCCAGGAGAGAGGTGGCGCCTGGATTCGCCATGCGCGCAACGACCCGGAGTGCAAAGGGCGATGGGCCTAAGACCCCTGAGCACTTAGGATGTAGACCGGTGGGGACCTCTCTGCGGAGCCTAGGTAGGACTACGTCATGTCGATTAGCCGAGGCCGGGCATGACCCAGAAAAGTGTGTCCGGCCGAAGTTAATCGAGCGTGTTGGGTAACAGTAGTGCACCCCTGTAGGGAAGATTATCTATTCGAATAGCCGTGTCCACGGTAACAGGACGCTCAGTGTTGTATCCCGATCTACTACAACTTGAACTGGATACATGTTACTTTAATTGTAAGCTCCGGGATCGCTTTCTCGCAGGGAGTCGAGGAAGGATCTCTGGGCTTTGCTACTACATGCTTGTTGCTTTATTATATACTACTAATCTGCACTCTTCTAATGCTACAAAACGCTGAAGATGCTAGTCTTCGATAGGCTAGGCCTTCCCCTCTATTCTGACATTTCTGTAGTATAGTCTACAGATACAGCCCCCCTCCCTTTGATACCGATGCATACTTAGCATAGTTCTGATGTAAGTCTTGCGAGTACTTTGGATGAGTACTCACGGTTGCTTTGCTACCTCTTTTTGCCCATACCCGATTGCTGCGATCAGATGACGGAGCCCCGGAGCCAGCTGATCCCGTTGATGTCTACTACTACCCCAACGGAGCCTACTACTACGTGAAGACCGACGACCAGGAGTAGTTTAGGAGGCTCCCAGGCAGGAGGCCTGCGCCTTTTCGATCTAGTTGTCGTTGTTTTGCTTAGCCTTCTTAAGGCAACCTTGTTAGTTATGTTTGTACTCAGATACTGATGCTTTCGCTGACACTTGTGTAACTCGAGCTTATATATTCGAGCCCTCGAGGCCCCTGGCTTGTAATATAAAGCTTGTATTATTTTAATTTGTGTCTAGAGTTGTGTTGTGATATCTTCCCATGAGTCCCTGGGCTTGATCGTGCGCATTTGCGTGTATGATTAGTGCACGGTCGGGCCGGGGGCGTCACAATTAAGCACCATGTTTAAGTAGATATTACAGTGGAGAGAAGAGGTGTTACACCGCTGCATAGAGGGGGAGAGAGTTGGTGTTGACGGCGGCGAAGTTGTTGGTGTAGATCGCCGCCACGATGGTTGCCCCGGCGGCGTTCTGGCGCCACCGGGAGAGAGGGGAAGAGAGCCCCCTCCTTCTTATTCTTACTTGGCCTCCCCACTAGATGGGAGGAGAGTTTCCCCTATGGTCCATGTCTGCCATGGCTCCCGGAGGGGAGGAGCCCCTCCGAGATTGGATCTCTCCCCCTGTTCTCTTCTGTTTCGCGTTCCTGTTTTCTGGCCGAAAACCGTTTCTCAAATTCCCGAAGATCCGTAACTCTGATTTGGCTGAAATTTTGAGGGGATTTTTTTCCGGATATTATCTTTCTTGTGGCAGAAGAAGGGCACCAACCGCCTTACAGGGTAGCCACAAGCCTGCCGGGCGCTCCCAGGGTAGGGGGGCACACACTCTGAGCTTGTGGCCCCCTCATGCATCGTCTCACATTGATTATTTTCCCCAAAAATCACATATATTCTAAAATAAATCTCCGTAAATTTTTATCGCATTTGGACTTCGTTTCATATGGATTTTCTGTGAAACAAAAAACATGCAACAAACAGGAACTGGCACTGGGCACTGGATCAATATGTTAGTCCAAGAAATCATGTAAAATGTTGCCAAAAGTATGTGGAAATTGTAGGATAATGGCATGAAACAATCAAAAATTATAGATACGACGGAGACGTATCAGCATCCCCAAGCTTAATTCCTGCTCATCCTCGAGTAGGTAAATGATAAAAAGATAATTTTTGATGTGGAATGCTACCTAGCATAATCTTGATCATGTAATCTAATCATGGCATGAATATTAAGACACGAGTGATTCAAAGCAATAATCTATAATTTGATATAAAGACATCAATACTCAGGCATACCAACAAACAACCATGCCTTCAAAATAAAAATGCTAAAGAAAGTTATCCCTATAAAATCATATAATCCTGTCATGCTCCATCTTCTTAACATAAAGTATTTATCATGCACTACCCCGATGACAAGCCGAGCAATTGGTTCATACTTTTTAATGCACTTCAGCTTTTTCAACCCCCATGCAATACATGAGTGCAAGCCATGGATATAGCACTATGGGTGGAATAGAATGATGATAGAGATTAATAAGGGGAAGTAAAAAAAGGAAGATAGTCTCACATCGACGAGGCTAATCAATGGGCTATGGAGATGCCCATCAATTGATGTCAATGCGAGGAGTAGGGATTGCCATGCAACGGATGCACTAAGAGCTATAAGTGTATGAAAGCTCAAAATAAAAACTAAGTGGGTGTGCATCCAATTTGCTTGCTCATGAAGACCTCGGGCATTTGAGGAAGCCCATCATCGGAATATACAAGCCAAGTTCTATAATGAAAAATTCCCACTAGCTATATGAAAGTGACAACATATGAGACTCTCTATATGAAAAACATGGTGCTACTTTGAAGCACAAGTGTGGAAAAGGATAGTAACATTGCCCCTTCTCTCTTTTTCTCTCATTTTTTTGTTTTCTCTTTTTTTTTTTTTTTTGGTGGGCTCTTTTTGGCCTCTTTTTTTTGGTGGGCTCTTTTTGGCCTCCCCCTTTTTTATTTCCTCACTGGGACAATGCTCTAATAATGATGAACATCACACTTCTATTTACTTACAACTTAACACTACAACTCGATACTAGAACAAATATGACTCTATATGAATGCCTCTGGCAGTGTACCAGGATGTGCAATGATCTAGCATAGCAAAGATATCAAAAAACGGACAAGCCATGAAAATATCATGCTAGCTATCTTACGATCATGCAAAGCAATATGACAATGAATGCTCAAGTCATGTATATGATGATGATGGAAGTTGCATGGCAATATATCTCAGAATGGCTATGGAAATGCCATAATAGGTAGGTATGGTGGCTGTTTTGAGGAAGATATACGGAGGCTTATCTGTGATAGAGCCTATCATATCATGGGGTTTGGATGCACCGTCGAAGATTGCACCAACTCTCGATGTGAGAAAGGGCAATGCACGGTACCGAAGAGGCTAGCAAATTGCGGAAAGGTGAGAGTGCGTATAATCCATGGACTCGCATTAGTCATAAAGAACTCACATACTTATTGTGACACCCTGGTTTTTGGCAACTTTTTCTTTTCAAAATCTTTCTGGCTTTACTTGCAATTTGGTTGACTTTTGAATCTTTTTAGTTGACTTTGGACTTGAGGAACTTTTGAATTTCTCTCTAAGTAATCCAAAGCCCTCAATATCTTGCCAAAATCTTGTCACACACCTTCTGGATCAAATTCCAATTCTCATTCTTTTCAAAATAATTCATTTCTTCTTTGGGAAAATTCTGACTTCACTATGGGTTGTGAAGCAACCTATAGTTCTGATGATCAGAAAAATCCCAAATTAATACCACACCTTCTTGTCATCATCTACTCCCACAATCTTCAAAAACATTTCATGGTTCAGTACAAAATTTTGTCCAGAAAATTCCATTTATCTTCTGGACAGCACTGGCCCATTGTAAAGCAACCTACATTTCCTCAACTCAGAAAACTTTCAAATAATTCCCTGAGATACTAGGGAACCTATCTTGCCACAATATCCAAAAATATCATCTTGTCCAGTATAAATTTTCAGGAGAAATATTTTGCCAAGTTTTTGCTCATTTCAAACCTCTGTGAAGGAAGTACCAGCTAGAGGTATCCAATTGAGCTGAAATTTTTATGACATCTTCTATCCACCAAATAACCCCTACACACCAAATTTTAGCTCTAGCAGATCAATCATGTGAGTGCAATAACCTCATCTATGTTTCTGGTTCAGTACAACAGTTGTACATGAACTACATTCAAACTTTGATGAAAGTGTCTCAAATTAACCAGCTTGTAGTCCTTCCAATGTAGATCACTCCACACATCTCTATTGACTTCATCTCCAGCTCATCTCTTCTCTAGAACTTCACCAAGTTCCTGGCAGCAAACTGTAGTTGAAGCTACGCTTCAGCTCAGTGGGAGGGTTACAGGATGAAAGGACGACGCACCAGACACGGTCTGGCAGGCCAGCTCGCGCCACGTGTGCCTGTGCACGCGGTGACCGCGTAGCCAGCCCTGCCAAAACCGCGCTCTGGGAGCCGCCAGGCACGGGTCTCGTCGGAGTGAGACGCCCGCGTCGCCGTACCGTGTCTCTTTGCGCCGACTGGCTCTCCGCCGTCCACCTAGCGCCCCAGGTTCTTCCCCTCGCCGGAGAAGCTCTCGCCGGCCGCCACCGCACGCGGCCACTGTGGCGCCCGTGCTGGCACTGTTGCCTCGCTGGCCGTCTTCTTCTCCGAGTGATGCCACTGCGCGCATTTACTCCTCCTGCCCTCCTCCGTCCCATCGCCCATGCCGCGCCAGCCAGCGCGACGTCCTCGCTCCGGCGACGTGGCCGCGGCGCGCCCGAGTCCAGAAGCTCCGCCTCCTCTTATAAATAGGTCTCCCCTGCCTCTCTTCTCTCCTCACCCCACTCCCTCCACACCCTAGCGACCCCCAGAGCACCGAGCCACGGCCGAGAGGCCCTCTGGCCTCGCCGCTCGCCGGCATTCCGCCGCCGATCCCCACACTGCCATAGCCCGATTCGCTCCACCCCAGCCCTGCCCAAGTGCATATTCGAGCTCACCGCACCGCCACGACTCTCCCCGACCTCTTGCCTAGCTGAGACCCCGCAGGATTCGCCGCCGCCGGCGACACCCGAAAGTAGCCGCCGCCGGAGAGGAAGGGGGCGACGCCGTCAGGCTGTCCCCAGAGACGCTGCTGGTACAGGGAAGACCGCCGTCGTGCGCTCTTTCCATCCCCGCAGTCGCCCGAGCTCGCCATCGTCGCTAACTCCAGCAATCGCCGTCGGTGAGCCGCCCGTCTACTGTTCCCCTCTTTTTCTTTTTAAATATGACAGCAAGGCCCCACCCGTCAGTGACTCAGCCGCGTCCGAATCGGTACTTAAGTGGAGGCGTATTCAGAAAATACGCCTTCGACGTGGCCTTTTCAGAGAATTTAGAATTTCTGTTAAATTCCAGATTTGACTAGTAACTTTGACCACCTATAACTTTTTATCCACAAGTCCAAATCAATTGATTCTTTTTTGCATTGGTTTTGTCTTGAGCCCCTCTGTTTTCTGGTAAATTTTGGTATTTTTCTCACATGTGCAGAATTTCAAGTGAACAGAAATGTGTTATGTGACATTTTCTTTTGCTATTTTAAAATATTTTCAGAAGGAAATCAGATTGGTTTTGAAGACCAGGAGTTTGTGGACAACCCAACAGGGCAAGGCAAGCCACATCATCCATTTCATGAAGCATTTCAATAGTATTGGTCATTTAATTGAATTATTTGCATTAGTTTATTATGGGATAATTCGTAGTAAGTTAAATTGAGGTATAACTACTGCCATATTAGTTTATTCATGGTAAATAACCTTGCTTGTCATGATATTGCTAAAAACTAAGTTGAATGGTTGATCAAGTGCCACCGAGCCGGACTTATCCGTGCAGCCACATCTGCCGGTATGGGACGGCCTTGACTTGGTCTGACCACGTGCTCTTTTATCGGTATCACCAAAGAGGGAGGGTTATGCGTGCATGCTACCCTGATCAGGTAGGCGACGATAATCCTGTGAGCCAGTTGAGTTATTTTGCCGGCGTCCCCGTTTGGGACAGTTTAGTTGGCCACGACGGTGGCAGGTGTCACGGGGTGACACAGGGGCCACTCAGGACATGACCCTGGGAGGGTATGATTGTCGGTGGTACGGTGGAGGAGTCACGGGTTAGGCAAGTTTCGTTGGAGCAACACCGGTCCACCCGAGAGGGAAGTGTACCGAGGTACGGGACAAGGAGCTCCATGGTGTGGGAAAAGTGCGCAACCTCTGCAGACTGTAAGAATCTATTCGAATTGCTGCGTCCACGTTATTGGACACAGTCCGCACTAGGTCACACTGAGTGGTGAACCGTAATGATAATAATGATGGAAGAACTTGTCTTATGTTCAGAAGTGCTCAGTGGATCATGAGTATTCCGAGGGTTGTGGGACAACCCGGAAGAGAGTAAGTTGATAATCAGTAACAGTAAGTAAGCAACTTAAGCACTTAACATGATCCTTGCCATGCTGTTGTTTGCTGCATTGTTGTGGCTGCTGTGAGCTTGCGAGTACATTCCAAGTACTCACCTGGCGTGTCATGCCAGATGCAGGAGAAGCCGAGGACGGAGGTCCGGAAGGTTCGTGCTACGCTAACTAGGCCGTGTCCCAGCAGTGTCCCCGTGGAATGGAGTTTTCCGCGCTATGTTCCGCTACACCGTAGAATCACCCAGTAGTACCGAGGCCTTATTATGTTCCATAAATAATGTAGATATTGTCATGTCACATGTTGTGCTTCTGGCCTCGTCATCGATGTAAACTATGAGCTTGTACTCGAAGTATATCAATAAAGATCAGTTCTATTCTGTTCCAAGTTGTTGTGTGTTTCTAGAAGACATGATCTCTGGGTTGGAAACACTGGTAAACCGGTTCTCCGAGCTGGGGTGCCACAATGCTTGGTATCAGAGCCGTGCTGACTGTAGGATACCCTAGTTAACCCCGCGCTAGAATCACGATTAGTTTATAGTCTTGGTATGTGCTTTGCTTGTTGCATCTGGTTGCTGCATGGCATGCATATAGTTTATTGTTGTGCTAACCGTTGGCCTTGTGAGTGTAGATGGCACCAGTTCCGTATCACTACAATCATGAGCCGGCACCATTCCCTTTTCCAGTACTGCTCCGTAGTGTTTGGCTTCGGCTGTATCCCAACGGCGAAGACCCAGTGTACCAGGTGTTCCGAGAGACGCTTGCTGGTTCAGTGTATGAGTATCACGCGGAGGCCTTTCTTACTGCGAGTTCGGATATTGGCAGCTACTCCCGTTCTTCCAAGGGTGGAACTGCTTCTACTCCAGAGCTGGCGATCCAGTTCGCTGCAATGGAGGCTCTCACTGACTTGCGCTTCCATGAGGTCGAGATGCAGACTCATCCAGGTTTCTTTCACTACCCCACCCCATCGCCTACGACAGGGCGAGTCCTTTTTGCACCTGTTGACCCGGCGAGTGATCGTGCTACTGGTGTTTTATCTCGTTATCTGAACGCCAGTTACCGTATGATCACTTCACTAGCTGAGGAGCTGACTCATGCCCGAGAGGCACTTGCAGCTGTTGCGGCAGCACAGTCTCCTCTTCCACCTCCGTTTTCACCGGTGTATACTCCATCTGCTCCACCTTCTGAGACTCCTTCTAGCTCGTTCGGACCGCTAGGCTTTTCGTCTAGTAACCGACGTGAGATCCCGGCAGAGTGGGCCTCACTCCTAGCTACTCCAGCGGCCCCGATGCTGCGGCGTCGTGCTTCTTCTCCTTCAGAGGGAGAACCTTCCCGTCAGCGCCGCCGTGTTTCCTTTGATCCCGAGGCCGAGATTCACATCATCAGCTCAGATTCCGAGACAAGATCAGACGACGAGGAGTCTTCAGTCTGCCAGTGTCCGTGCCACCCGTGCTACTAGAGTGGAGGTCTGAGTTTCAATGCATGCATCGTAGCATCTCTGCATATGTCAACTGCCGTATGAGCAGTTCCAGCCATGATAACCCCTTACTAGCTTGTCATGTATGATGTTGGGTTGCCTTGTATAATTATGTTGTTCGCTTCACTCTCCTTTTTATTCGGTTTCTTTTTCCTGGTGTCACATTGCCGTGTTTCCCTTATGGATGTTGCTCATCGATTCGGTATTTTGCAATGGGAACAAATTTAGGATGAAGAGGTGTAGTAATCAAGGCGGCGATGGAACTACCGTTTGTCGATCCGCCTGACAAGCAGGACAATCACCAGAAGATTTGCCACCCCCACCACCCCAATCACCGACCACTGATCAGATCATGAGAATGTTTGAAGAGAAAATAAATCAAGATCTTATGGAATTTTTGAAAAGTATGCAGACTATGGTGGGTCAGAACAATAACAATGGGACACACTCTAAATTGTCCGATTTTCAGCGTACCAAGCCACCCAGTTTTGGTCAGGCTGTGGACCCTATGGAAGCTGATGACTGGCTAAGGACTATGGAAAAGAAACTGGACATAGCCCGCTGTGATGAGTCAGACAAAGTTCCTTTTGTTATTCACTACCTGGAAGGACCGACAGCTATATGGTGGGATAATACAAAAATAATGTGGCCTCCTGGGGAAGATATTTCTTGGGAGAAGTTCAAGGAGGTATTCCGCAAGTATCATATTCCTACCGGCATAATGAAGGTGAAGCAGAGGGAATTTCTTGCTCTCACTCAAGGAAATATGTCCGTGGGTGAGTATCTAAACAAGTTTAATAATCTGGCACGGTACTCCACCCATGACGTGTCCACAGAGAAAGAAAGATAGACCGATTCCTAGGAGGACTCAATCATACCCTCTGCTGTCAGCTTTGCATGCTTGATTTTCCTGACTTCTAGACTTTGGTAAACAAGGCTTTCATAGCTGAACGAGAGCATAAGTCAGGATTTGATGATCGCAAGCGGAAGTTTGAACCCAAGAAGGACAATCATGAACAGTTTGTGCAGAAGCCACGTATCTGGCAACCAGGTCCGTCTGAGTACAAGCCTACCTGGAGCAATGGCAACAACAACAATAAGCCCGTCAGCCAGGACAAGACCTTCGGCAAACAGCCAGTGCTGGAGGACTGCCGCCGCAACAACACTTGCTTTAATTGTGGCCAGGACGGGCATTACTCCAGGCAGTGCCCCGCAAGGAATGGGAAGCCACCGTCTGACTACAAGCCACAAGTCAACAATGTTGGACGCCGCCCCAGCCCGAACTTCTATCGCGGCCAAGTCCATCATATCTCCGCTGAGGAAGCCCACTAAGCACCAGACGTGGTCCTTGGTATGTTTTCTGTTAACAACATACCTGCAATAATTTTATTTGATTCTGGGGCTTCTCATTCGTTTATTTCGCGGAGTTTTGCCACCATACACAAACTTTCTCCTTCTCTTTTGGACAAAATCATGGTGGTACAATCCCCTGGCTCCATGCTCAGAACAAATGTGATATACAAGGATCTGGAAATCTTGATACATGGAGTTAAGTTTCCAGCTACCCTTGTTGCCATTGAATCCCCTGGACTGGATATAATACTGGGGATGGATTGGTTGACACCACATCAGGTTTGTATCAACTGTGCCACCAGGACGATGACATTGGTTAATCCAGCAGGCCAAACAGTGCAATTCACTGCTAGCAGAATGATGTCAAAGAAGGGAATGGCATTCAAAGCCACTGCTACAGATATAAATCTGATTCCCGTAGTCAGTGAATTTCCGGACGTATTTCTGGAAGAACTACCAGGAATGCCACCTGATCGGGAACTAGAGTTTGCTATTGATGTTGTTCCCGGAACCGCTCCAATTTACAAGAAGTATTACCGCATGACCTCCCCCGAGCTGGTAGAATCAAAGAAACAGCCGGATGAATTATTGCAAAAAGGATATATTCGTCCAAGCACTTCGCCATGGGGATCACCTATGCTGTTTGTTAAAAAGGAGGATGGTAGCCTGCGGATGTGCGTGGACTATCGCCAGTTGAATGAGGTCACTATTAAAAATAAATATCCGCTTCCCCGCATTGATGACCTGTTCGACCAGTTAAACGGGGCCCGGGTATTTTCCAAGATTGATCTCCGAACGGGATATCATCAGCTAAAAATCAGGAAAGAGGATATCCCCAAGACAGCTTTCACTACCCGATATGGTCTGTATGAATTCACAGTCATGTCATTTGGGCTGACAAAGTGACTGCCTATTTCATGAGCATGATGAACAAGGTCTTCATGGACTTCTTGGACAAGTTTGTGGTAGTATTCATCGATGATATTCTTATCTACTCCAAAGATGAAGAAGAACACACGCAACACCTCCGTACTGTCCTGGAAAGACTAAGGACCCATCGCTTGTACGCCAAATTCAGTAAATGCGAATTTTGGCTAAGAGAGGTGGGATTTCTGGGACATGTTCTGTCAGAACAGGGTGTGGCCGTCGACCCCAGCAAAGTGACTACTGTATTAAACTGGAAGATACCAGCCACAGTAACTGAAGTCCGCAGTTTTCTGGGATTGGCAGGCTACTACCGTCGTTTCATTGAAGGCTTCTCAAAAATAGCCAAGCCATTGACAGAACTGTTGAAAAAGAACCATAAGTTTGCCTGGACGGAAGAATGTGATAGCAGTTTCATGGAGTTAAAGACGAGGCTAACTACGGCCCGTGTCTTAGTTCTTCCAGACATCCACAAGAGCTTCGATATATATTGCGATGCTTCCAGGTGTGGAATCGGCTGTGTTCTAATGCAAGAGGGAAGGGTTGTAGCATATTCATCCAGACAGCTACGACCCCATGAAGAGAACTATCCCACTCATGATTTGGAATTGGCAGCCATGGTTCATGCATTAAAGATTTGGAGGCATTATCTTGTTGGGCAGCGATGTGTAATACACACGGACCACAAGAGTCTCAAGTATATTTTCACTCAACCCGACCTTAATCTCCGACAGAGAAGATGGCTTGAACTGGTCAAGGACTATGACATTGGAATTAATTATCATCCGGGAAAAGCCAATGTGGTCGCCGATGCTCTCAGCAGAAAATGAGGTACCATAAATGCAATAAAGGAGGGTATCCCTCCGAGGCTACAAGAAGAGTTTGCCAAACTTAATATGGTGTTGTGCGGCCCAATTAGCCCGGATACAATAGAAATTACTCCAACACTTATGGAAGAGATTAAGACAACTCAGAAACCCGATAAAAGTATACAACAGATCAAGGAGAACATACAGGAAGGGAAGGCTAAGTCCTTCCGAGTTGATGACCAGGGCACTTTATGGTTTGAAAACCGAATATGCATGCCTGATCAAGAAAACTTGAGGCAGCAAATACTAAGAGAGGCACATGAATCTGCATACTCTATCCATCCGGGAGGAACAAAAATGTACCAGGACTTAAGGGAAACCTTTTGGTGGCCAGGAATGCGAAGGGACATTGCATACTATGTCGCCTGTTGTGATGTCTGCAACAGAGTCAAGGCTGAACACCAGAAACCCGCTGGATTACTGCAACCTTTACAGGTTCCCCAGTGGAAATGGGATGACATATGCATGGACTTCATTGTTGGACTACCCAAGTCAACAAGAGGCCATGACGCTATCTGGCTCATCGTGGATATACTTACAAAAGTGGCTCACTTTATTCCAGTAAAGACCACTTTCAGAGCAGATCAGCTTGCACAGCTTTATATGTCCCGGATAGTCAGCCTTCACGGAGTGCCCAAGTCTATCACATCGGATAGAGGGTCCTTGTTCACTTCAGCATTCTGGCTACGGTTGCACCAAGCCCTGGGAACAGTGCTAAAGCATAGCATGGCATATCACCCACAGACGGATGGGCAGACCGAACGTGTGAATCAAATATTGGAAGATATGCTTCGGTCTTGTGCTCTCACCTATGGACCCAAATGGGAGGATAGTCTACCCTACGCATAATTCTCTTACAATAACAATTATCAGTCGTGTCTCAAGATGTCACCATTCGAAGCACTGTATGGACGGAAATGCCGCACACCTTTAAATTGGTCCCAGACAGGAGACAGTCGTATCTTCGGCACAGATTTGATGCTCGAGGCTGAGAAACAAGTTAAGGATATTCAGGAACGTCTTCGAGCAGCCAAGTCCCGTCAAAAGAGTTACTATGACCCCAAGCACCGAGAAGTAACTTTTGAGCCTGGAGAATATGCTTATCTCCGAGTCACCCCCATGAAAGGAATAAAGAGGTTTCACACCCAAGGAAAGCTTGCACCAAGATATATCAGTCCCTTTCCAGTAATTGTTAGAAGAGGCAGAGTGGCATATCAGCTAGAGTTACCACCGGGGTTGTTTGACGTTCACGACGTCTTCCACATATCACAGTTGAGAAAGTGCATTGCCCCACCAATCAAGCAGGCAGATATGAGTGAGCTAGAGCTAACTAAGGATTTGAACTACGAAGAAAAACCTGTCAGAATTTTGGATGAGATGGAAAGAACTACCAGGAGTAAGATAATTAAATTTTACAAGGTATTGTGGGATCATCATACTGAGGAAGAAGCTACCTGGGAAAGAGAGGATTTTCTGAGATCAGCATATCCACACTTGTTCCCTGAGCAACCGAATCTCGAGGACGAGATTCATCCTGAGGGGTGTAGGTTTGTGACACCCTGGTTTTTGGCAACATTTTCTTTTCAAAATCTTTCTGGCTTTACTTGCAATTTGGTTGACTTTTGAATCTTTTTAGTTGACTTTGGACTTGAGGAACTTTTGAATTTCTCTCTAAGTAATCCAAAGCCCTCAATATCTTGCCAAAATCTTGTCACACACCTTCTGGATCAAATTCCAATTCTCATTCTTTTCAAAATAATTCATTTCTTCTTTGGGAAAATTCTGACTTCACTATGGGTTGTGAAGCAACCTATAGTTCTGATGATCAGAAAAATCCCAAATTAATACCACACCTTCTTGTCATCATCTACTCCCACAATATTCAAAAACATTTCATGGTTCAGTACAAAATTTTGTCCAGAAAATTCCATTTATCTTCTGGACAGCACTGGCCCATTGTAAAGCAACCTACATTTCCTCAACTCAGAAAACTCTCAAATAATTCCCTGAGATACTAGGGAACCTATCTTGCCACAATATCCAAAAATATCATCTTGTCCAGTATAAATTTTCAGCAGAAATATTTTGCCAAGTTTCTGCTCATTTCAAACCTCTGTGAAGGAAGTACCAGCTAGAGGTATCCAATTAAGCTGAAATTTTTATGACATCTTCTATCCACCAAATAAACCCTACACACAAATTTTTAGCTCTAGTAGATCACTCATGTGAGTGCAACAACCTCATCTATGTTTCTGGTTCAGTACCACAGTTGTACATGAACTGCATTCAAACTTTGATGAAAGTTTCTCAAATTTAGCCAGCTTGTAGTCCTTCCAATGTAGATCACTCCAGACATCTCTATTGACTTCATCTCCAGCTCATCTCTTCTCTAGAACTTCACCAAGTTTTTGGCAGCAAACTGTAGTTGAAGCTACGCTTCAGCTCAGTGGGTCTTTGGGCAAGCTAGTGCCACGGGACGGTTACAGGATGAAAGGACAACGCACCAGACACGGTCTGGCAGGCCAGCTCGCGCCGCGTGTGCCTGTGCACGCGGTGACCGCGTAGCCAGCCCTGCCAAAACCGTGCTCTGGGCGCCGCCAGGCACGGGTCTCGTCGGAGTGAGATGCCCGCGTCGCCGTACCGTGTCTCTTTGCGCCGACTAGCTCTCTGCCGCCCACCTAGCCGCTCCAGGTTCTTCCCCTCGCCGGAGAAGCTCTCGCCGGCCGCCACCACACGCGGCCACTGTGGTACCCGTGCTGGCACTGTGGCCTCGCTGGCCATCTTCTTCTTCGAGTGATGCCACTGCGCGCATTTACTCCTCCTGCCCTCCTCTGTCCCGTCCCCCACGCCGCGCCAGCCAGCGCGATGTCCTCGCTCCGGCGACGTGGCCGCGGCGCGCCCGAGTCCAGAAGCTCCGCCTTCTCTTATAAATAGGTCTCCCCGGCCTCTCTTCGCTCCTCACCCCACTCCCTCCACACCCTAGCGATCCCCAGAGCACCGAGCCACGGCTGAGAGGCCCTCTGGCCTCGCCGCTCGCCGGCATTCCGCCGCCGATCCCCACACGGCCATAGCCCGATTCGCTCCACCACAGCCCTGCCCAAGTGCATATTTGAGCTCACCGCACCGCCACGACTCTCCCTGACCTCTTGCCTAGACGAGACCCTGCCGGATTCGCCGCCGCCCGCGACACCCGAAAGTAGCCGCCGCCGGAGAGGAAGGGGGCGACACTGCTGGTACAGGGAGGACCGCCGTCGTGCACTCTTTCCATCCCCGCAGTCGCCCGAGCTCGCCGTCGTCGCTAACTTTGGCAATCGCCGTCGGTGAGCCGCCCGTCTACTGTTCCCCTCTTTTTCTTTTTAAATATGACAGCTAGGCCCCACCCGTCAGTGACTCAGCCGCGTCCGAATCGGTACTTAAGTGGAGGCGTATTCAGAAAATACGCCTTCGACGTGGCCTTTTCAGAGAATTTAGAATTTCTGTTAAATTCCAGATTTGACTAGTAACTTTGACCACCTATAACTTTTTATCCACAAGTCCAAATCAATTGATTCTTTTTTTGCATTGGTTTTGTCTTGAGCCCCTCTATTTTCTGGTAAATTTTGGTATTTTTCTCACATGTGCAGAATTTCTGGTGAACAGAAATGTGTTATGTGACATTTTCTTTTGCTATTTTAAAATATTTTCAGAAGGAAATCAGATTGGTTTTGAAGACCAGGAGTTTGTTGACAACCCAACAGGGCAAGGCAAGCCACATCATCCATTACATGAAGCATTTCAATAGTATTGGTCATTTAATTGAATTATTTGCATTAGTTTATTATGGGATAATTCATAGTAAGTTAAATTGAGGTATAACTACTGCCATATTAGTTTATTCATGGTAAATAACCTTGCTTGTCATGATATTGCTAAAAACTAAGTTGAATGGTTGATCAAGTGCCACCGACCCGGACTTATCCGTGCATCCACATCTGCCGGTATGGGACGGCCTTGACTTGGTCTGACCGCGTGTTCTTTTATCGGTACCACCAAAGAGGGTGGGTTATGCGCGCGTGCTACCCTGATCAGGTAGGCGATGATAATCCTGTGAGCCAGTTGAGTTATTTTGCCGGCGTCCCCGTTTGGGACAGTTTAGTTGGCCACGACGGTGGCAGGTGTCACGGGGTGACACAGGGGCCACCCAGGACATGACCCTGGGAGGGTATGATTGTCGGTGGTATGGTGGAGGAGTCACGGGTTAGGCAAGTTTCGTTGGAGCAACACCGGTCCACCCGAGAGGGAAGTGTACCGAGGTACGGGACAAGGAGCTCCATGGTGTGGGAAAAGTGCGCAACCTCTGCAGACTGTAAGAATCTATTCGAATAGCTGCGTCCACGGTATTGGACACAGTCCGCACTAGGTCACACTAAGTGGTTAACAGTAATGATAATAATGATGGAAGAACTTGTCTTATGTTCGGAAGTGCTTAGTGGATCATGAGTATTCCGAGGGTTGTGGGACAACCCGGAAGAGAGTAAGTTGATAATCAGTAACAGTAAGTAAGCAACTTAAGCACTTCACATGATCCTTGCCATGCTGTTGTTTCCTGCATTGTTGTGGCTGCTGTGAGCTTGCGAGTACATTCCAAGTACTCACCTGGCGTGTCATGCCAGATGCAGGAGAAGCCGAGGACGGAGGTCCGGAAGGTTTGTGCTACGCTAACTAGGCCGTGTCCCAGTAGTGTCCCCGTGGAATGGAGTTTTCCGCGCTATGTTCCGCTACGCCGTAGAATCACCCAGTAGTACTGAGGCCTTATTATGTTCCATAAATAATGTAGATATTGACATGTCACATGTTGTGCTTCTGGCCTCGTCATTGATGTAAACTATGAGCTTGTACTCGAAGTATATCAATAAAGATCAGTTCTGTTCTGTTCCAAGTTGTTGTGTGTTTCCAGAAGACATGATCTCTGGGTTGGAAACACTGGTAAACCGGCTCTCTGAGCTAGGGTGCCACACTTATTGCGAAAGTTTATTAGCCCTCGAAGCGAAGTACTTCTACGCATGCCCCTAGGGGGATAGATTGGTAGGAAAAGACCATCGCTCATCCCCGACCGCCACTCATAAGGTAGACAATCAATAATAAATCATGCTCCAACTTCTTAGCATAACGACAGACCATACGTGCATGCTTCGGGAATCACAAACCTTAACACCAATATTTTTACTAAACCACAATCATTCACTAGTACCTCCCACATATCACCATCTTAATATCGCAAAACTATTGTAAGGAATCAAACTTATCATATTCAGTGATCTACAAGTTTTATGTAGGATTTTATGACTAACCATGTGAATGACCAATTCCTGTTGACTCTCTAAATAGATATAAGTGAAGCATGAGAGTTTAATTCTTTCTACAAAAGACCACACTCTAATAAATATAAGTGAAGCAAAAGAGCATTCTACAAATAACGGTTTTCCAAATGTAGAGAAACAGGCATCCAAACTTCAAATGATATAAGTGAAGCACATGAAGCATTCTATAAAGTCATACTCAAAAGATATAAGTGAAGCGCAAAGAGCATTCTATAAATCAACCAAGGACTATATCATACCAGCATGGTTCATTATTAAAAGAAAAAGAAAAAGCACACGACGCTCCAAGAATTTACGCATATCATGTGAACAAAACAAAAACCGAGACATACCGATAGTTGTCGAAGAAAGATGGGATGCCTTCCGGGGCATCCCCAAGCTTAGACGCTTGAGTCTCCTTGAATATTTACTTGGGGTGCCTTGGGCATCCCCAAGCTTGAACTCTTGCCTCTCCTTATTATCGTCATATCGATACCTCCTCGATCTTCGAACACTTCATCCACACAAAACTTAACCGAACTTTTTATTAGAGGGGTTAGTACATATAACATCAAATCCCATAATGTCCTACTGTAACATTATTGCATAATTATAATCAAACATTACCCACTGTATGCTATCACAATTCTATGGCTCCCAAGTCAATGGGGCTCAACAAGATTTCAAACATACGCAAATAAAGAAACTATAACGGTAATCTATGAAAACAGGACAGTCTGTAAAGATGCAAATGAAACATATACTTATGTAACTCAACAAATTCTGAAAAATTAGAAAAAAATAAAGAAATTGCATAGAAGTACTATGTAAAAATTTCAGAATTTTTTCATGTTCCAGTAAAATATAGAAATTCAAACACTACAGCAAAAGTTTCTATTTTTGCACAACACACACCAAACAAGCAATTTAAACATCCTAAAGGTAAATCTTGGCACATTAGTTTTATAATACAATGGATTTGTAAAAGGGGATAATCATTTTTGTTGAAAAGTTTCTGTAATTCAAGATTCACAAAGTTTCCATGGGCATGAACAAAGTTCAAGGCTAGCCCCCACTTCCACATTGCTCATCTGTCTCACTTTCACTTTTCTTTTTAAAAAAGTTTTAGGTTCCCCTCTATATATTTTTTTGTTTTTAAACTTTTTAAAAGCACTCAACAGAATAAAATGACTCTCTAAAACTTCCGGGTTGTCTCCCAGGCCGTGCTTTCTTTAAAGCCATTAAGCTAGGCATAAAGTGCTCAAGTAATTGATCCACCCGGATCCCAAGGTATATCAAAGCCAATTTTAATTAACAATGATTTGTAATTTTGTAGTGAGCACAAAGCAATATATATCATGCAATGATGAAGTCTAACTCTCTTCCTATGCATTGGCATGTCATAAAAGAACAATTCATGCACATCAAGTAAAGGCCAATGCATAGTATAAAAAGTTTCTTGTAATTTTATCGTATTGGAAACACAGAGAGGTAGATATATAGTTCCTCTCTCATAATAATTGCAATTAGGAGTAGCAAGCACATGCATATTATATTCATCAAAATCATCATGTGTAATAGGAAAACGCAACCCATCAATATAATCCTTAATAAGCACAAACTTCTCTGATATATTGTAGTTGGGAGAATTCAAAAAGATAATAGGACTATCATGTGTGGGTGAAATAGCAACAATTTCATGTTTAACATAAGGATCTATAGCAAGTTTATCTTCACAAGTATAATTCAAATTGGCATCATGGCCACAAGCATAGCAAGCATCAAGTTCATCAAAAAGGGATATTTCAGACGAAACCAAGTGATCATAGCAATCATTATAGCATTCATCCTTCGGTAAGCACGAAGGGAAATTAAACAATGTATGAGTTGAAGAGTTACTCTCATTAGAAGGTGGGCACGGGTAGCTAATCCGCTCTTCCTCCTTTTGTTCTTCGCTCTCCTCGTCATCTTTTTCATCTAATGAGCTCACAGTTTCAGCAATTTCTTCTTCCATAGATTCCTGCAAAACATTAATCTCTTCTTGGACAGCGGAGGTGTCCTCAATATATTATTTAACATAAGCATTAGAAGCATAGTTTTCATAGCAATATTTAAGTATGACAAAATTTTCAGATTTGTAAAGAGTAGCATCACACTTTTCAATCAAAGAAGCAATTTCATATGCACCCTTAAAAGCAACAAATTCTTCAATTTGTTCAATATCATAGTACCTATAAACACCTTTGGCATAAGAAGATAAGACTCCATTATCTGTAAACTCACATTGGTACTGAAGGTGTTTAGGGTCTTCAGAACAACAAGTAAAATCATGTATTTCACATAAATTCCAAGCATAGCATTCCAAACAATTAATTTGATACCTTAAGAGTTTCCCTTTTTTAGACAAGCGGTGTCGCACACAATAAGCATGCTCATCTAATGATTTTCCCTCAACTAAGCTAGTTGGGTTTTCAGCATGAGCACAAACGGATCAAAGATGATCCAAGTAGAAAGCTTCAGCAGTATGATAGATTTTGGGTGGTTCTTCAACCAATTAGTTTAGCAAGTACAACTAATTTTTTGGTATTTTATGTTTCCTAGCCATAACTAAAGATACAAAACAAGAGCATAAAATAAAAACTACTTAGTGATAAAGCAAACAAGCAAACACGAGAATATCAACCCCACGCTATTGCTCCCCGGCAACAGCGCCAGAAAAAGGTCTTGATAACCCACAAGTATAGGGGATCAGTTGTAGCCTTTCTCGGGAAATAAGAGTGTCGAACCCAACGAGGAGCTAAAGGTAGAATTAATATTCCCTTCAAGTTCTATCGACTGCCGATACAACTCTACGCACACTTGACGTTTGCTTTACCTAGAACAAGTATGAAACTAGAAGTACTTTGTAGGTGTAAAGCTAGAACTACTTTGCAAGAATAAAACTAGGAGTACTTTGCGAGATAATCAAACTATGAGTAAATTGCAAGATAATAAAAGTTAGTTGTTTAGTAGAAAGCTTTTTGTAACACAAGAGAAAGATTTGTCCCTAGGCAATCGATAACTAGACCGGTAATCATTATTGCAATTTTATATGAGGGAGAGGCATGAGCTAACATACTTTCCGTACTTGGATCATATGCACTTATGATTGGAACTCTAGCAAGCATCTACAACTACCAAAGATCATTAAGGTAAAACCCAACCATAGCATTAAGTAAAAAGTCCTCTTTACTCCCATACGCAACAACCCCCTTACTCGGGTGTAAGCTTCTGTCACTCTAGCCGCCCACTATAAGAGAATTATGAACGTATTGCAAACCCTACAGCGGGAATCCCTTACACTTGTGCGACACGGCGGGCACCATAGGACAGCACCAAAATAAAACATACAACTCAAACCAATCACGATCATCAATCAACCCATAGGACACAACGAATCTACCCAAACATCATAGGATTGCCACATATCATTGGATAATAATATATAGCGTTAAGCACCATGTTTAAGTAGAGATTACAGCGGGGAGAAGAGGTGTTACACCGCTGCATAGAGGGGGAGAGAGTTGGTGTTGACGGCAGCGAAGTTGTTGGCATAGATCGCCGTCACGATGGTAACCCCGGCGGCGTTCCGGCGCCACCGGGAGAGAGGGGGAGAGATCCCCCTCCTTCTTATTCTTGCTTGGCCTCCCCCCTAGATGGGAGGAGAGTTTCCCCTCTGGTCCATTGCCACCATGGCTCCCGGAGGGGAGGAGCCCCTCCGAGATTGGATCTCTCTCCCTGTTCTCTTCTGTTTCGCGTTCCTGTTTTCCGGCCGAAAACCCTTTCTTAAATTCCCGGAGATCCGTAACTCCGATTGGGCTGAAATTTTGAGGGGATTTTCTTCTGGATATTATCTTTCTTGGGGAAGAAGATGGGCCACAACCGCCTTACAGGGTAGCCACAAGCCTTCTGGGCGCGCCCAGGGTTGGGGGCGTGCATTCTATTTCCCAAAAATCACATATATTCCAAAATAAATCTCCATAAATTTTTATCGCATTTGGACTTCGTTTGATATGGATTTTCCGCGAAACAAAAAACATGCAACAAACAGAAACTGACACTGGGCACTGGATCAATATGTTAGTCCAAGAAATCATGTTAAATGTTGCCAAAAGTATGTGGAAATTGTAGGATAATGGCATGAAACAATCAAAAATTATAGATACGACGGAGACGTATCACCCCCTAGGGCGCGCCAGGTGAGCTTGTGGGCCCCTCGAGCCTCCGTTTGCCCTACCTCTGGTCCTCTAAGTTTCGTCTCGCGGAGAAAAAGATGAAGGAGAAAGAATCATCGCATTTTACGTTACGGAGCTGCCGCCACCTCATGTTCTTCATCGCGAGGGCTGATCTGGAGTCCGTTCGGGGCTCCGGAGAGGGGGATTCGTCCCCATCGTCATCAACAACCCTTCTCCATCAACAATTCCATGATGCTCACCACCGGGAGTGAGTAATTCCTTCGTAGGCTTGCTGGACGGTGATGGAGATGGATGAGATTTGTCATGTAATCAAGTCAATTTGTTAGGGCTTGATCCCTAGTATCCACTATTGTCGGTGTAAAAACCGGCAGACCTCGGGGTAGGGGGTCCCGAGCTGTGGATCTCGGACAGATGGTAACAGGAACAAGGAGACGATGTTTACCCAGGTTTGGGCCCTCTTGATGGAGGTAAAGCACTACGTCCTGCTCTTGTTTATATTAATGGAGATGTATCAAGTACAGAGTTGATCTACCTCGAGATCGTAACATAAACTCTAGTTCTAGGTCTAGGTGAATGAGATTGTGCTGAGGTCCCCTCTAGGGGCTAAACCCTTTGGCTTATATACACGCCAGGTAGAGTATCTAGGGTTTCAAGGTCGGTATCTAGGCGTGGAGGCGGCAGGATAAGTCTTGGAGTATACATCAACTCTTCGGCAGGTGTAGTCCCGATCTTGTCTCTAGCGTGTGACCTCCGGAGTCCATCTCGATAAGAATAAGGGCCCACTGGCCTAGCCCGAGGAATACGGGCCACCTAGGTTAGTACCCCCTAGTCCAGGACACCGTCAGTAGCCCCTGAACTGGTCTCCGACGCCGAGGACGATGTTCTTAAACTTCGGTTTCGGGGTCTTCTGCTCGGCAGGCAAGTTCCATAATCTTTCCATCATATCCTCAAGCAGTCTTCGGAAAATTGGTAGTCCCGCCGGGTGGGCCCAGCCCCGCCGCACGTGGCCTCTGCTTTCTGACCTTGGGAGCTATGCCTTATGGGGAAGCGGGTCAGTTTATGGCGAAACGTCGAAGCGTCGGTCTCTCCCCCTTTTTATTCACGAGTCAGGCGTGCGGATTTATCACAAATCTCAACTCCTCTCTCCAAGCAACCTGCGCAAACACTCTCCTTCCTCCCAAGTCCAACCTTGAGGGTTTCCCATGGCGAGTGATGCAGGCTCTTCGCGGCGCCCTCACGGCCCTGTCAGAGGTGACTGGGGCAGTTGCGCCGTCTCGCGCCTTCAACTGGAGCGCCTAGCCAGACAGGGATACCTGCCAGATTCAGATCTGATAGCGACCCGCCCAGGCTTAACATCCATCAACGGGCAGGTACACACAGAGACTTACGCCTCCCCTCAAAAGGATGAAAGGGTGTGCTTCATTTCCTTCCTGCTGCGTGGTTTAGGATTTCCAATTCACCCCTTCCTCCGAGGCCTGCTAGAGTTCTACGGGTTGCAGCTCCACCACCTTACCCCCAACTCAATTTTGCACATCGCGGGGTACGTTGCCCTATGTGAGATGCATCTTGGGTGCGAAGCGCACTTCGGACTATGGAGGAATATGGGCCGACTAGGTTAGTACCCCCTAGTCCAGGACACCGTCAACTATGTTATGAGATTGATGTTGCTATGACTTTGCTATGCTTAATGCTTGTCACTAGGGCCCGAGTGCCATGATTTCAGATCTGAACCCTTTATGTTTTCATCAATATATTTGAGTTATTGATCCTATCTACCAGTTGTACTCACTTGTTGTTGTTCTGAACCGTAGCCCCCAAGGTGACAATAATTGGGATACTCTCCGGGGATGACTGTAATTCGAGGAGTTCATGCATTCACCATGTGTTAATGCTTTGATCCGGTTCTCTATTAAAAGGAGGCCTTAATTACCCTTAGATTTCCTTATGGACCCCACTGCCATGGGAGGGTAGGACAAAAGATGTCATACAAGTTCTTATTATAAGCACGTATGACTATATACGGAATACATGCCTACATTGAATTGATGAATTGGAGCTATTGTGTATCGCTCTAGGTTGTGACTATTTCATGATGAATGTCATCCATAAAAATTGTTGCTGCTGTTACAATCATCACAAAACTACCGCTGTTACTGTTACTACTGCTACTGTTATGTTGCTACCAAAACTATCAATCTACTGTGCTACTAAACACTTTGCTGCAGAGAAACAACTTTCCAGGTGTGGTCGAACTGACAACTCAACTGCAAAGGCTTATAAATATTCTTTGGCTCCCCTTGTGTTGAATCAATGAATTGGGTGAAATACTACCCTCGAAGACTGTTACGATCCCCCTATACTTGTGGGTCATCAAGACTGTTTTCTAGCGCCGTTGCCGGGGAGCATAGCTCTATTTATTAAGTTCACTTGGGAGTTAAATATCTGCTGATCACTATGAAGTATCTGAAGGACTCTAAGACCAAGATCGTACCCTCTAAGACTAGGGGAGGTAAGGAACTGCCATCTAGCTCTGCACTTGATTCACCTTCTGTTTTAAGTTAACTTGCGACACCACCACCTGCTATTCAATCTGATATGTCGCAAGTAATAGACACTGCTTCTGCTATTGATGATACTCATGATGATGCTACTACTTTGCTTGATGAAACTGTGCCACTTGGTGAATTTCTTGATGCTCAAATCTACTATATCTAAATAGCTAGCCCCCACTACTAGGAATTCTCTTGCTTCTCCTTAAGCCACATCACCCAAATTAATTTAGCCCTTGGATGTACTAGATCAATCAACTATATCCGTTCAATCTACACACTAAGAGCTACTACACTAATCACATGTAGTAACTGCCGCATGCATGCACTAACTGCCACCTATGAGTGATTTAATCAAGATCCACTATATCTAAATAGCTAGCCCCCACTACTAGGAATTCTCTTGCTTCTCCTTAAGCCACATCACCCAAATTAATTTAGCCCTTGGATGTACTAGATCAATCAACTATATCCATTCGATCTACACACTAAGAGCTACCGCACTAACCACATGTAGTACCTACGGCATGCATGCAAATGCATGCACTAACTACCGCCTATGAGTGATTTAATCAAGAAAAAAAAACTGATGCATGCATGCAGCTCATAGCCTCATACTCGAGTACTCTATATGAAAGAAAAGTGAGTCGTGCATGCATATTTTGTTTTGTTTTCGTCCAGTTTTGAACATATAGATAGAGATATGTATGTATTTATTTATTTGTAAAATACTGATAAACAAAATATCTTACTACGGGAGAAACTATAACGATAGTAGCTAGAGCTAAAGAATTTGAAAATGATGAAACTAATGAAGATTATGATTCACCTGTTATACCTAGCACTCCTACTAGCACTAAAATGCTTAATGTACCTGAGGGTTATGTCATGGATGGGGAGATTGCTAAGGAATTTCTTGCTTGTAAGGATAGGGAAGATCTTAAGAAACTACTGAGTAAGCTTAAAGAAAAAGCTATGAATGAAATGATGAAATATGATCCTAAATTTACAATTTCTCATATATTTGTTACTGATAAGGATTATGAATTCTCTACTGATCTTGAACTAATTACTTTAGTAGAATCCGATCATTTTCATGGTTATGAATCTGAAACTGTTGTGGCATATCTTACTAAACTGAATGATATAGCCACCCTATTTGCTCAAGAGGAAAAGATTTGCTATTACTATATTCTTAAGTTGTTTCCTTTCTCGTTAAAGGGTGATGCTAAAGAATGGTTTAATACTCTTGCTCCTGGTTGTGTGCGTAGTCCCCAAGATATGATATACTATTTCACTGAAAAATATTTTCCTGCTCATAAGAAACAAGCCGCCTTACAGGAAATATATAACTTTGTGCAACTTGAGGAAGAGCATCTCCCTCAAGCTTGGGGGAGGCTTCTCCAATTATTGAATGCTTTTCCTGATCATCCTCTTAAGTAGAACGAAATACTTGATATCTTTTATAATGGACTAACCGATGCTTCTAGGGACTACCTAGATAGTTGTGCTAGTTGTGTTTTCTAGGAACGAACTGTTGAACAGGCTCAAGAATTATTGAATAACTTATTGAGAAAGGCCGATGATTGCACACTTCCTGAACCACCACCTAAGCCAACTTCGAAGAAAAGAGGTATTCTATTCCTCAGTCCAGAAGATATGCAAGAAGCCAAGAAATCTATGGAAGAAAAAGGTATTTGATGACCCACAAGTATAGGGGATCAATCGTAGTCCTTTCGATAAGTAAGAGTGTCGAACCCAACGAGGGGCATAAGGAAATGACAAGCGATTTTCAGCAAGGTATTTTCTGCAAGCACTGAAATTATCGGTAACGAGTAGTTTGATAGCAAGATAATTTGTAACAAGTGACAAGTAGCAATAGTAACAAAGAGTGCAGCAAGGTGGCCCAATCCTTTTTGTAACAAAGGACAAGCCGGAACGATCTCTTATAATAAGTAAAGCGTTCTGGAGGACACATGGGAATTTCATCTAGTCACTTTCGTCATGTTGGTTTGATTCGTGTTCGCTACTTTGATAATTTGATATGTGGGTGGACCGGTGCTTGGGTACTGTTCTTACTTGAACAAACCTCCCACTTATGATTACCCCCCTTCACAAGCATCCGAAACTACGAAAGAAGAATTAAGATAACTCTAACCATAGCATTAAACATATGGATCCAAATCAACCCCTTACGGAATAGCGCATAAACTAGGGTTTAAGCTTCTGTCACTCTAGCAACCCATCATCTAATTACTACTCCACAATGCATTCCCTTAGGCCCAAAGATGGTGAAGTGTCATGTAGTCGATGTTCACATGACACCACTAAGAGAATCAACAACATACATATCATCAAAATATCGAACGAATACCAAATTCACATGATTACTTATGACAAGACTTCTCCCATGTCCTCAAGAACAAAAGTAACTACTCACAAATCATCTTCATGTCCAAGATCAGAGGGGTATTAAATAGCATATTAGATCTGAACATATAATCTTCCACGAAATAAACCAACTAGCATCAACTACAAGATGTAATCAACACTACTAGCAACCCACAGGTACCAATCTGAGGTTTTGAGACAAAGATTGAATACAAGAGATGAACTAGGGTTTGAGATGAGATGGTGCTGGTGAAGACGTTGATAAAGATTGGTCCTCCCATGATGAGAGGATCGTTGGTGATGTCGATGGCGACGATTTCCCCCTCCCAGAGGGAAGTATCCCCGGCAGAATCTCTCCGCCGGAGAGCAAAAGTGCTCCTGCCCAAGTTCCGCCTCGAGACGGTGGCGCACCATCCCAAAAGTCTTCTCTATATTTTTTTTAGGGAAAATGGACTTATATACCAGAAGATGGGGGCCAGAGGCTGGCCAGGGGCCCCACGAGCCACCAGGGAGCGCTTGGGGGGGGGGGGCCCTGGTGCCTCGTGGGCACCTGGGTGGCCCCCTCTGGTACTTATTGGCTCAAGTATTTTTTGTTTATTCCGAAATAAATCTTTGTGAAATTTCAGCCCATTTGGAGATGTGCAGAATAGGTATCTCTGACATAGCTTTTTCAGGTCCAGAATTCCAGCTGCCGGCAATCTCCCTCCTTGTGTAAATCATGCATATTAAGAGAGAAAAGGCATTAGAATTGCTCCACAAAGTGTTATATTGATTAAAAACACTATAAATAACAGTAGGAAAACATGATGCAAAATGGACGAATCAACTCCCCCAAGCTTAGACCTTGCTTGTCCTCAAGCGAAAGCCGATATCGATAATCATGTCCACATGTTTAGAGAGAGAGAGGTGTCGATAAAACAAAATACGGACATAGTAGCATCATGATCATTATTATAACAGCAATATTTATCATCATAAAACTTCTCATGAGCAAGTAACAATTCATCACAACAATGAAGTATAAGGCATAAACTTTCTTGAAAACTAACAAACTATGTTCTCAGTCAACAATGCAATTGCAATTCATCATATTTTCAGGAAGGGTCTCATGTAGGAGCCTTTTAGCAAGTCCACATACTCAACCATCATATAGTCTTCCATGATTGCTAACACTCACAACATATATATGGAGCAAAAAAATTCAGCCAGACACATAGAAAGACAGGGGCTTATAATTTCGCCTCCCAACTTATTCACCTCAAGCGTGATGTCAACAATAATAACTCATGATCACTCATATCCAACTGGATATATATGCCTAGATCTTTCCCCACCACATGATGGTTGCAAAGAAAAAAATAAAAAGGAATAGGGGAGAACACTATTGACTCTTGCATAAAAAGTAAATACATAAAAGTAAAAGATAGGCCCTTCGTAGAGGGAAGCAGAGGTTGTCATGCGCTTTTTGTTGTTGGATGCACAAGGTCTTAATGCAAAGGAACGTCACTTTATATTGCCCCTTGTCATAGAAACCTTTATTATGCAGTCCGTCGCTTTTATTTCTTTACCATCACAAGTTCGTACAAAGCTTATTTTCCCTTACAATAAAAGTTCAGACATATTTAGGGGCAATTTTTATTGCTTTTTGCACCGATGACAACTTACTTGAAGGATCTTATTCAATCCATAGGTAGATATAGTGGACTCTCCTGACATGAAACTGGGTTTAAGGGTTTTGGATGCACAAGTAGTATCTCTACTTGGTGCAGATTCTTGGCTAGCAAAGATATTGAGCAAGCACCACAT
Organism: Elymus sibiricus; assembly: GCA_039707655.1. Classification (NCBI taxonomy): domain Eukaryota; kingdom Viridiplantae; phylum Streptophyta; class Magnoliopsida; order Poales; family Poaceae; genus Elymus; species Elymus sibiricus. Next base: position 126,457,626 of record CM077668.1, read on the forward strand.
GTTGGAGGATCTATAACAATATAACTTCTATGTGAATATAAGCAAACATAATTCATTACGTTGTCTTCCTTGTCCAACGTCAACAATTTGACATAAAATACTTAATGGGGGCTCACAATCATAAAAGATGTCCAAGATAGTATATTTGCATGTGAATCTTCTCTTCCCTTATTAATTCTTTCATGAATTGCATCATTGACTAATGCTATGTTTGTTAACTTCCAAGAAATGTTACCACTTATACTTTTCTTTATGTAATGTCATTACTTTCCATAAGATTAGCATATGATCTTTTTCATTATTTTAATTGCTAAGATTGAAACATGAAAGTAAAGAAGCAAAAACTCAAACTACTCTTTATTATATAACTCTCAGCTCGATTACATAGATAGATAGATCACGAAACTAGCACTCGAAAATAGATCATACTAAACTTTTATTCAACTAAATCATGAAATAACTAAGGATCGAACTAAAAATAGGTAAAGATAGCAAAAGTGATGGTGATACGATACCGGGGCACCTCCCCCAAGCTTGGCACAAGCCAAGGGGAGTGACCATACCCATGTACTCAAGTTTCCTTCTTCGGTGATGGTGGTGGTGATGAAGTGGTGGGCTTGTCCTCCGGCTTCCATGGCATAGGTTCCCCATCATAAAAAGACGAACGAGTCTCCGGGGTCCTGAAACTTGTAGCTAAACTCATACCTTTGAATCTTGCCTCATACTCATAATTTTGGTTTTGAAGATCATAGATTTGGCCTTGGAGATAGTCGATTCGTTCATTGAACTTGAAGATGATGTCCCCCATCGATCGGTCGTCCACCTTGCGATCACGGGTGAACTCCGTGATCATGGAGTGGTTGGCGCTGAGTCCACGTTCCACCATCCCTTGGCACTTGAAGATCTCCTGCTCCACCGCTTCGAGCCTGGACTCCACGCTCCCGGTCTTCTTGGGTCCTTGAACATCCTGGATGTGAAGCACCCCCTCACACATCTCAATGGCCTGAGGGTGTTTCATCACTTCTGGTAGGTAGGGGTTGATGACCTTCTCGTAGAACTTGTCCTTGGAAGAGCTTGGTGGGGCCATAGCGATCTAGATCTGTCAGAAAAATAGCACGAAACAAGAACAGAGGAGATTTTTACGATACGGTGGTCAAAACGTCCGGGAGTATATATAAAGATTTTTTATCTTACAAACACTACAAGAAATATGTCAACTTGTGACCTTCTGTCAGTGACCCTGGAAGAAATGGTCGTAAATCTACGACCATTTGAGACCAATTGGTCATAAGCTGTTCGGGGGGCTCCAAACCTTAAACCATAACGACCATTTTGGTCAGAAAGGTCGTAATTTCCTTACACGAAATGGTCGTAAAGCAGACAGCACTGGTCCGCTGCCTTATTTCTAGCTGATCACGACCAATATAGATGGTCATAGCCTTGTAAATTGTGGTGCATTGCTATGACTAGGCGCCACCTCATCAGTTTTGCCTATGTGTCATGTCCATGTGTCAATTTTTCCCCTAGGTTGTGAAGCAGCCTACATTTCTGTCATTCCTAAAATTCCCAAAAAATTCTCATAAATTCTTTGGATCATATCTTCCTCAAATATGTCAAAAACCTTCCTTGCCTAGTTCAAAAATAATTCAGGAATATTCATTTCCTATTCTGTTCAGAACAACACTTTGTGAAGGAAGTGTTATTTATATTTTCTTGATTGCCCTCAAAATTTTTGGGCACTCTTTCCTATCCAAATCATTGCCTCATGACAAAATTCAGCTTCATTTTCCTAGTAAATCTTCCTCAGCGAATTTCCAAAGTTTCTGTTCAGCTAGAAGCTTTGTGAAGGAAGTACTAGCTAGGCATATCCTAATGAGTTTAATTTTTGCCACATTTTTTATATGCCCAAATAATAGCTCTCCACAAAATTTGAGCCCCATCTAACAATCCATGTGAGCTCACCATCCAATCTTTGTTTCTGGTAATATTTTCAGTTTGTGAAGCAACTATATTTTATATTGCTTTATAATTGCTGAAAATTTACCAGGACATGACCCTGCCCATAGAACCCCCCTCCACAAAATTTTAGCTCATTTAATTTTTCCAATTTCCCTCAATATTTTTTCCAATTTTTTGTTCAGTGGAGAGCATTGTGAAGGAAGTACCATTTTTATTTATCTAAATGGTATGAAATTTTTACAGTACCTTAATATGCCCAAGTTATCATCCTCCTTCAAATTGCAGCTCAATCCAATCATCTATGTGAGCCCAGCTTCAATTTCTATTTTCTGGCCAGATCGGCACATTGCAAAGCAAGTGCTATCTAGACCCCTACTATTACCCTCAAACTTTTTGGGCACTCTTCCAACTCCAAATCATTGCCACATGCCAATATTCAGCTCCATTTGCCTAGTAAATCTTCCTCAGCAATTTTCCAAAGTTTCTATCCAGAGAGAAGCTTTGTGAAGGAAGTACTAGCTAGGCTTATCCAAATGATCTAAGATTTTTTCAAATCTTCCATATGCTCAAATGATCACTCTCCACAAAATTTGACCTCTATCCAGCAATCCATGTGAGCTCATCATCCAATCTTTTATTCTGGTCATATTTTCAGTTTGTGAAGCAACTATATTTTATATTGCTTAATTATTGCTGAAACTTTACCAGGGCATGTTCCTACCTATATAACTTTCCTCCACAAAATGTCAGCTCAATCCATTCGTTCATTTGAGCCCAGCTTCAACATCCATATTTCTTTCCAGTGTGGTACTTTGCAAAGCAAGTGCCACCTAGGCTCCTCCATTTGAGCTGCAAATTTGCCAAGACAGTCTCCTTAGTAGATGATCATCCTCAGCCAAAACTCAGGCCCATTGGCCATGTGCATTTCCCCCACCGCTAATCAAACACTTGGCTGCTAATTCATGTTTGAGCTTACTTCAGTCTCCTCGTGAGATTCTTCTATTGTATTCTTCTTCCTAACACCTACCGGGGGAGTGCCCAACCCACCAGACATGCCTAGGCCGCCCAGAACGTGTGGCAACGCCACGGTCACGCCGTGACCACGCGGCTGACATGCCAGTTTACGCGCTCTGGAGTTGGGGGCCTCGGCCACCATCCAAACCTCGATGTCTCGCCACCACACCATGTATCTCTGATTAAATAGATACTTATGTACCTAGAAATGATTTTTGGAAAAAATAAAGAGCAAACTATAAGGCAGCTGCAATTCAAATTTGACCCGCTTCCTACTGAATCGGTGAAAATTAGTCTTTTTAACGAGAGGTGGATCATAGCTTTTGACACGCAACCATTTGGTCAATTGTACATTAAATATGGCCTAATATTTTATAAAATTGATTTGGTCTAATTTTTCAACAAATATATGGTAGGTCCTTCACAAAAAATTTCATTTTGGGCACTCGAAAAATGGAAAATGAAATTTTTGTCCAAAGAAAACGAAAACTTTCTTAGGCAACATTGTTTGCCATTCCAAGATGCACCTTTGTGCACAATATGAGATCATTTGAACAAACTATGTCATGAATGTGGCCATAAGATTGATCATTTGACTTGAAAGCCGTGAATCTTCACATGTGATAGCTCATTTCTGATAACACTTTTTTAAAATAATTGTCGTATTACAAGTTTATTATTTTTCCTGGTAACTTGGTCACATATAATGACACAATGCGAAGGTTTTCCAATTTTTTGATTTTTTTTGAATTTTCCATGCCCATTTCAAAATGCGGTCAAAACGGCGGGCATGACCATTCCTAGCTAGTGGTTGAATCTTGGAAAACTTTTGGCATTTCTCTGATTAAATAGATACTTATGTACCTAGAAATGATTTTTGGAAAAAATAAAGAGCAAACTATAAGGAGCTGCAATTCAAATTTGACCCGCTTCCTACTGAATCGGCGAAAATTTGTCTTTTTCACGAGAGGTGGATCAAAAGCTTTTGACACCCAACCATTTGGTCAATTGTACATTAAATATGGTCTAATATTTTAGAAAAATGATGTGGTCCAATTTTGCAACAAATATTTGGTAGGTCCTTCACAAAAAAACTTATTTTGGGCACTCGAAAAATGGAAAATGAAATTTTCGTCCAAAGAAAATGAAAACTTTCTTAGGCAACATTGTTTGCCATTCCAAGATGCACCTTTGTGCACAATATGAGATCATTTGAACAAACTATGCCATGAATGTGGCCATAAGATTGATCATTTGGCTTGAAAGCCATGAATCTTCACACATGATAGCTCATTTCTGAGAACACTTTTTTAAAATAATTGTCGTATTACAAGTTTATTATTTTTCCTGGTAACTTGGTCACATATAATGACACAATGCGATGGTTTTCCAATTTTTTGATTTTTTTTGAATTTTTCATGCCCATTTCAAAATGCGGTCAAAACGGCGGGCATGACCGTTCCTAGCTAGTGGTTGAATCTTGGAAAACTTTTGGCGTTTCTCTGATTAAATAGATACTTATGTACCTAAAAATGATTTTTGAAAAAAACAAAGAGCAAACTATAAGGCAGCTGCAGTTCAAATTTGACCCGCTTCCTGCTGAATCGGCAGAAATTTGTCTTTTTCACGAGAGGTGGATCAAAAGCTTTTGACACCCAACCATTTGGTCAATTGTACATTAAATATGGTCTAATATTTTAGAAAAATGACGTGGTCCAATTTTGCAACAAATATTTGGTAGGTCATTCACAAAAAAAACTCATTTTTGCCACTCGGAAAATGATTAAAAATAGCTAGAAAGATCAGAAATGCATACAAATTGGTGCTCATCCATAAAATGTGGTCTAACTTGAGTGAAAATTTGTGTGGTGCCCTTTTGCAAAATATTTTTGATAGCTGCTTCATAAAATCCCTCTATTTTTAGTACTTGGAAACTATTTTAAATCACAGATTTTCCGAACCAATCAGGACTCTTCCCACGGATCACCCCACTGTAGCCGATCTGAACCGTCCACACCCGGCGGATCCAACGTCTCAGCAGCCCAATCCAAACCAACCCTAGTACTCTCCTCACTCGATCCCTTTCCACGTGCCGCCACCTCTCTCTCTTCCTCTCCCCGATCCAGACCGAAGAGTGAGAGCTCGCCTCCTCCCTTCCAGATCGCCGCCGCCACCTCCCTCCGGCGGAGCTCGCCGCCGTCCATGGCCTCCCCCATGCTCTCCTCCTCTCGCCCCTCCCCTTCCCTCACCAGAAGGGAGAGAAGAACTCGAGGGAGGGAGATCCATCGCGATCCATCTCCCCCGCACCACTCCTCGCCGCCACCGCCACCTACGGCACCCGATCTCGCCTGAATCCGGCGTCCTCCGGCGGCGCCCAGCACACCACGGTGACCCCCTCCCTCTGCTCCTTCCTCCCATCACCCCAAACCCTAACTCCCACTCCCACTTCCTCCGCATCGCCTCCCCCTCGTCCTCTCCCATCGATCCCCCGATTCAGATCGATGGCGACGCCGCACGACCTAGCGAGCTCCACCCCCGAGCGCCGCAGCCGCCGCCGCCTCCCCAACCCTAGCCCGCAGCGCCGCGGCCTCCTCCCTTCCTCCCCACCCGCCACCAGCAGCCATGGCGATGGAGCTAGCCTACGCGCCGCCCATGAAGTCGGGCAAGCTCAGGTTCGAGGGAACCCAGGAGGTGCAGCACCGCATCCGCATCACCCTCTCCTCCAAGTCCGTCAAGAACCTCGAGAAGGGTGGGTCCCCGATGATCCCTTCCTCCCCGTTCGTTCCCGCTTCGTATGTCTCTGATCTGATGCGTCTTGTTTTGCAGTCAGCTCGGATCTGGTGAAGGGCACCAAGGAGAAGCAGCTCAAGGTCAAGGGCCCCGTCAGGATGCCCACCAAGGTGCTCAACATCACCACCAGGAAGTCCCCCTGTGGAGAAGGTAGCCACCTCTCTCTCCCGCCTCCTCTCTGCTCGATCTCATTTTTCTGCCTACTTGCTGTATATCATGTCGTGCCCTGCCATGCTCATGGTATTTCGTCGGTTATGATGTGAGTAAGTATCTGTCTATGGTTTGAATCGCTATTATGATGATGGTGTGCTGAGCAGAGGATGTGAAACATTTAGACCACTGAGACCATTCTGGTCTTTGATGCATCTAAAATCGAGCTTTTTAAAACTGATGCCTAGCATGCCATCAACGTACCTCTTTGTTCTTGTGTGTCTAGAGATGCAGCTCTGTGTGTTGGTGTGATATAATGTAGAGGAGTTGCATCTGAATCGTTTGTCAGCTGAGCATATGCTATTACAAGGAGATGCTACTGAGATGTCATTATCATTGAAGTATCTTAAACCGAGCTTTTTAAAACTGATGCTTGGTTTATCTAGTTCTAGTAAATTAGTTGTTGTTGGTTATCCTACATAGGTGTCATCTGTCTGTCAATTGAAATCTGTCGCCTGTGGGATCTCACATCATCTGTCTGTCAATTGTTGGTTATCCTCGTCCTCTCCTCGCTTTGCTTGATGGTTGAATCTGTCGCCTGTGGTAGCCTGCGCTGTAGATGGTGCCTTACCATGTTTGTTCAGTTAGTTGATGTCATTATTTACTGGTAGCAGCATGGATTTACCAAGTTGGGATGTTTCTAACTCCACTATTTCTGTTTTTCTTTATCACCTTATCCAACATTTTTAGATTCCTGTATTGAATATTGATGCATGCCAACTTTGAATATGATCTTGTATTAAGCTTTAGCTGGCTGTTAATTATGTTGTGTTAGCTGCTGACTAACCATGGCCTGCGACGGCTGGGTGTTTCTTTTGGGCGCAGGTGACTTGTACACGAAGCTGTACGACTAGCTGGATGATCACGATCAGCGCCGGAGAGCCTGCACCTTGAAGTTGGTCTTTTCTAGCTATGTTAATTTCGTGATGGGGTAAGTGACACTCCAGGACCATGGTTGTGATGTGCTTGGTTTTAGTGGTCCTGATGTATGAGCCTACTTTTCCTGTTTCTAGCTATTTGATATCATGTCTGATTTCAATATTGGGTCGATCGAGCTGTCGATTTTCTTGCCCTGGTCATACCATAATATGTTAGTGTTTAGTCATGTATGCATCTCCATGTTGCAAGCCTGCCATACATGATAGGATTAGTACTTGTTAACTACTCATATGTGCTTGTAGAGAAGGATACAGTTATTATTTAACCAGTCCTGTTTTTTAACATTTGTTGTGCTTCCAAGGGACACAGATCTCTACTCTTCTATATAATCCACACTTTGTTCTGGAATTGCTTCAAGTCTGAAATTGACTTGGTGGTTTTAGACTGAAACACTATGCTTGTTCAAAGAGTGTCCATGTTGTGTGATATACGATGCTGCTCCGTTGTGCATCTCTCTTTTCTTGTCTATGCACCTCTCCATTATTCCTTTCTATGTCTAATCTTGTGTATTGAGATGTTGCTGTTGTAAAAACAAGTAGGAAAGCACCATTTTGGTTGATCATAGTCCCACAACCGTATGTGATTTAATTGACTGAGCTGTTGCAATAGACTTTGTTGCTAGCTATTTAAGATTACTTAAGATATTATATAAACATTCCTGCTGATGTACTTCATTCATGCTGTAATAGTAGATTGCTGGGTTGAAATCAGATATGCAAGCATTGACTGAGATTGTAGAGCCTGGTTTCTTTTTTGTGAGCGAAAGCTCAGCAGCCAAACCTGCTTTTGAAATTTGTGCCGCGGTAGCTCTTCCTTTTTTTTGATAATTCACTCATCTATAGCAGTCGCATATCTGTCCTCGTAACATCTGTTTGATCAATGCTGTTTTGTTCTCATATAGAATGTCCGTTTGTAGCTGTATATCATGCCTCGATGAAAAGTTGTAGCCTCTATGCACCGTTTTCATGACAAAGGTTTAATAATGACCTGAGCATTTTTCCATATGCTAGTGATGGTCAAGTATGATACGCATGTTGCTTGAACGTGCTTTGACAGATTCTGCTACTTGTATGTTTTCTCCATTTACCACACTTCACAAAGGTTTTGTCCTAGCTGTTTGTGGATATGTTTTTATCTTGTTCCTAACTATTCTGTTTTGTTGTTTGTAGATACTGTCTAAATTCAAGAAGAGAGTTCTAGGTCACTGCCTCCTTTCCCGAGCCAGATCTGCCACCAGCCCGCGCCCTCCCTTCTCCAGCACCCACTTCACCGCAAGTAGTGGAGGCCATCTTTGGGTGTATTATTTCACAACTAATTCTCTGGTATAAATGGTACCTGCAAAGATATCTTGCTTCTTGCCTCATGTGTTTGAGTACATTGTATTTTTTGATGGTTCTTATGTATAGTGTGAAGTTGTAAGGGGTGAAAAGAAATGTTGTATTCCTGTGTAAATATGCTGCTTTGACAGCAAAATTGAAAAAAAATGTTCTATAAATTAGTGTAATCTTTGTTTGGGCAGAAAATGGTATTGGGCTTGAAGAGGTCACGTCCAAGCAATGTTCGAGCAGAACTTTTTATTTAATGAAAAAAATTGGTAGAAACGGCTTAACCTGGGCTGTAAAAGGGCCATGGCCCACTCAATATTGGACCAGAACAATATACATTTTGGACAAAAAAAAATTGGAAAGCCCAGGAAAGAAGTTGAAAATAAAAAGGCCGAGGCCTAGAAAAAAAAGTCCAAGCGGCCCATGTAGCTAACCAAAATTAATAGGAAAATCATATATTAAATGGGCTTGGCCCAAGTAAGCGTCGAACTGGACCGGGCTGATTCTAATCAACGACCTTTTCATTTGGTAGCAATTTTGCCACGTCAGCTTGCCACGTTGGATCCGACGTGGCCTGGGCAGACAACCAGTGACCAAAACAAAAGGTCGTAGGACCAACGACCTTTTGTTTTGGTCGTTGCCTTCTACGACCTTATCGCAAAGAATGTCGTTAAGTTTCATTAAAGACGGTCAGCTTTTGACCAATTGTTTTTGGTCATAAAAAGGTCGCAAATGAAAAACAATGACCATTCAGCGACCAATAGTGATGGTCGCAAGTTGACATATTTCTTGTAGTGAAAACAAGTAATCCAGAAGAAAAACGGAGTCGAGAAGGCGCACGTGGGGCCCACGAGCCACCAGGGCGCGCCTGGGGGGGGGGAGGGTGGCGCGCCCTGGTGCCTCGTGGGCACCAGGTGGGTCCCCTCGGCTGTTTCTTATATTTGTATTTTTTCTAATATTCCAAAACTGATAGAAAGTATTTTTATGGAATTTTTGGAGTCGGTTTACTTACCATATCACGTACCTCTTCCTTTTCAGGGTTCTGGAGTGTTCCGGAAGGTCTCTCTTATGTATTCTTCCGGTGTAATTGTTTCAATAATATTAGTTTCAACATTAATGGGGGTACCTAAAATATAGTGCTTAATTCTTTGCCCATTCGCCACTCTCGGATTGGTGCCTTCGGAGTTGTTTATTTTGATGGCTCCGGAGCGATAAACTTCTTCGTTGATATACGGTCCTTCCCATTTAGAGAGAAGTTTTCCTGCAAAGAATCTCAAATGAGAATTGTACAATAGAACTTGCTCACCCACTTTGAATTCTCGTTTTTGAATTCTTCTATCATGCCATCTTTTAACTTTTTCTTTAAACAATTTGGCATTTTCATACGCTTGGGTTCTCCATTCATCTAGTGAGCTAATATCAAATAACCTCTTTTCACCGGCAAGTTTAAAATCATAATTGAGTTCTTTAATTTCCCAATATGCTTTATGTTCTAACTCAAGAGGTAAATGACATGCCTTTCCATAAACCATTTTATAAGGAGACATACCCATAGGATTTTTATAAGCAGTTCTATAAGCCCATAATGCATCGTCAAGTTTCTTAGACCAATTCTTTCTAGATCTATTAATGGTTTTTTGCAAAATTAATTTTATTTCTCTATTACTCAATTCTACTTGACCACTAGTTTGAGGGTGATAGGGAGATGCAATTCTATGGTTGACATCATATTTAGCAAGCAATTTACGGAATGCACCATGAATAAAATGTGAACCACCATCAGTCATTAGATATCTAGGGACTCCAAACCTCGGGAAAATAACTTCTTGAAGCATTTTAATAGAAGTGTTATGATCAGCACTACTAGTTGGAATAGCTTCTACCCACTTAGTAACGTAATCAACAGCAACTAAAATATGAGTATACCCATTGGATTTAGGAAAAGGTCCCATATAATCAAATCCCAAAACATCAAATGGTTCAATAGCAAGTGAATAATTCATAGGCATTTCCTGACGTCTACCAACATTACCAATTCTATGACATTCATCACAAGATAAGACAAACTTATGAGCATCCTTGAAAAGAGTAGGCCAATAAAAACTAGATTGTAATACTTTATGTGCAGTCCTGTCTCCCGCATGGTGTCCTCCGTAAGCCTCGGAATGACACTTCCGTAGGATTTGTTCCTGTTCATGCTCAGGTTTACAACGTCTAATAATACCATCTACTCCTTCTTTGTAAAGATGTGGGTCATCCCAAAAGTAATGTCTTAAATCATAGAAGAACTTTTTCTTTTGTTGGTATGTGAAACTAGGTGGTATAAATTTAGCAACAATATAATTAGCATAGTCCGCATACCATGGAGTATTACGAGAAGCATTTATGACAGCTAATTGTTCATTAGGAAAATCATCATTAATAGGTAGTGGGTCATCAAGAACATTTTCAATTCTAGACAAATTATTTGCAACGGGATTCTCAGCTCCCTTTCTATCAATAATATGCAAGTCAAATTCTTGTAGCAATAAAACCCACCTAATGAGTCTAGGTTTAGCATCTTTGTTTTCCATAAGATATGTAATAGCAGCATGATCGGTGTGAACAGTTACCTTAGAATCAACTATGTAAGATCTGAATTTATCACATGCAAACACAACTGCTAGAAATTCTTTTTCAGTAGTAGCATAATTTCTTTGGGCACTGTCTCGAGTTTTACTAGCATAATGGATAACATTTAATTTCTTATCAACTCTCTGTCCTAGAATAGCACCAACAGCATAATCGCTAGCATCACACATAATTTCAAAAGGCAAGTTCCAATCAGATGGTTGAACAATAGGTGCAGTGGTTAAGGCTTTCTTAAGTGTTTCAAAGGCTTCTAGACAATCATCATCAAAAACAAATGGAACATCTTTTTGCAAAAGATTGGTAAGAGGCCTAGAAATTTTAGAGAAGTCTTTAATAAACCTTCTATAGAAACCAGAATGACCTAGGAAACTTCTTATACCTTTAATATCTTTAGGACATGGCATTTTCTCAATAGCATCAACCTTAGCTTTATCAACTTCAATACCTCTTTCAGAAATTTTATGCCCCAAGACAATACCTTCATTCACCATAAAGTGGCACTTCTCCCAATTCAAGACAAGATTAGTTTCTTCACATCTCTGCAAAACTTGATCAAGGTTGCTTAAGCAATCATCAAAAGAAGTTCCGTAAACGGAAAAATTATCCATGAAAACCTCAACAATCTTTTCACAAAAGTCAGAGAATATAGCAGTCATACTTCTTTGAAAGGTAGCAGGTGCATTGCATAAACCAAAAGGCATACGTCTATAAGCATAAGTTCCAAAAGGACAAGTAAAGGTGGTTTTCTCTTGATCGGGTTGTGATACAGGTATTTGAGAAAAACCAGAATAACCATCTAGGAAACAAAAGTGTGTATGCTTAGATAATCTTTCTAACATTTGATCAATAAAAGGTAAGGGGTAATGATCTTTTCTAGTAGCTTTCTTTAATTTTCTAAAATCAATTACCATCCTATAACCAGTTACAATTCTTTGTGGAATGAGTTCATTTTTATCATTAGGAACAACGGTGATACCTCCTTTCTTAGGGACATAATGAACGGGACTTACGCATCTACTATCAACTATGGGATAGATTATACCTGCTTTCAGAAGCTTTAATATTTTAGTTCTTACCACCTCTTTCATCTTAGGATTTAATCATCGTTGGTGGTCGACAACTGGTTTAGCATTAGGCTCCATATTAATTTTGTGCTGACATAGAGTGGGACTAATGCCCTTAAGATCATCAAGAGTATATCCAATAGCAGCTCGGTGCTTCCTCAGAGTTTTAAGTAATCTCTTTTCTTCATGCTCTGAAAGGTTACCACTAATAATAACAGGATATATCTTCTTTTCATCAAGATAAGCATATTTCAATGTATCAGGCAATTGCTTCAATTCAAATACAGGATCACCTTTTGGTGGAGGAGGGCCTCCAAGAGTTTCAACAGGCAAATTGTGTTTAAGGATAGGTGGTTGATCAAAGAACATATTATCTATTTCATTTCTTTCATTCATATGCATATCGTTTTCATGGTCTAGCAAATATTGTTCTAACGGATCAGTAGGAGGTACAAAAATAGAAGCAAGACCAATAATTTCATCTTTACTAGGCAATTCTTTATCATGAGGTTGTCTATGAAACTTGGAGCAATTAAACTCATCAGATGTACCACCGAAATCAACACTAACAATTTCTTTAGCGCAATCAATCTTGGCATTAACAGTGTTCAAGAAGGGTCTACCAAATATAATGGGACAAAAATCATCTTGTGGAGAACCGAGGACTAAAAAATCAGTAGGGTATTTTATTTTTCCACACAAGACTTCAACATCTTTAACGATCCCAAGTGGTGTAATGGTATCTCTATTTGCAAGCTTAATAGTAACATCAATGTCCTCTATTTCAATAGGTGCAATATCATTCATAATTTCTAGATATAAGGTAAACGGAATAGCACTCACGCTAGCACCCAAATCACATAAGCCATGATAACAATGATCTCCTATTTTAATAGAGACAACATGCATGCCTACTACAAGTCTGTTTTTATCTTTAGGATCTGGTTTAGCAATTCTAGCTGCTTCATCACAGAAGTAAATAACATGCCCATCAATAGTATCGACCAAGAGATCTTTAACCATAGCAATATTAGGTTCAACTTTAATTTGTTTAGATGGTTTAGGTGCTCTAATATTACTTTTGTTAACCACAGTTGAAACTTTAGCATGTTCCTTAATCCTAACAGGGAAAGGTGGTTTCTCAATATAAGCAGTAGGCACAACTGGATCAGCATGGTAAACAATTGTTTCTTCTTTAACACTAACGGGTTCCTCAATTTTTTCTTTAACAAGGGGATGATATTTAAACCACTTCTCCTTAGGAAGATCAACATGAGTAGCAAATGATTCACAAAAGGAAGCTACTATCTCAGAGTCAAGTCCATATTTAGTGCTAAACTTATGAAAAGCATCGGTAGCCATAAAAGATTTAACACAATCGAACTCAAGTATTATATTGACTCATTACCTTTGTCGAGTTCCCAATCTTCAGAGTTGCATTTAATTCTTTCCAGAAGATCCCATCTGAATTCAATAGTTTTCTTCATAAAGGAGCTAGTCAAAGAAGAATCAAGCATGGTTTGATTATCATGAGAAAGCCGAGCATAAAAATTATGTAAGATAATTTCGCTTGAGAGCTCATGATTAGGGCATGTGTACATCATGTACTTAAGCCTCCCCCAAGCTTGAGTGATGCTTTCTCCTTCACGAGGCCAAAAATTATATATATAATTCCGATCACGATGAACCAAATGCATAGGATAAAATTTCTGGTGGAATTCCAATTTCAATCGGTTCCAGTCCCATGTATCAGTATCATCACATAGCCTATACCATGTCAATGCCTTTCTCTCCAAAGATAAAGGGAATACTTTCTTCTTAACTCCATCTCCGGATAAACCTGCAAGCTTAAACAATCCACAAATTTCATCCACATAGATTAAGTGCATATCAGGATGTACCGTTCCATCTCCTGCATAAGGATTAGCTAGCAGTTTCTCTATCATACCCGGAGGAATTTCATATGAAATATTTTCAGTAGGTGCAGTAGGTTGAGGAGCAACTATTTGTGGTTCTGGTCGAGGTGAAGATACCCCGAACAAACCCCTCAAAGGATTACTTTCCATAGTGACAAGTGACAGTAAATTTCAGCACGTAATATAAATGTTTCCTTACCAAATTCCACTCACCAAAGGCGCTTCACTCCCCAGCAACGGCGCCATAAAAGAGTCTTGATGACCCACAAGTATAGGGGATCAATCGTAGTCCTTTCGATAAGTAAGAGTGTCGAACCCAACGAGGAGCAGAAGGAAATGACAAGCGGTTTTCAGCAAGGTATTTTCTGCAAGTTCTGAAATTATCGGTAACGAGTAGTTTGATAGCAAGATAATTTGTAACAAGTGACAAGTAGCAATACTAACAAAGAGTGCAGCAGGTGGCCCAATCCTTTTTGTAACAAAGGACAAGCTGGAATGATCTCTTATAATAAGTAAAGCGTTCTCAAGGACACATGGGAATTTCATCTAGTCACTTTCATCATGTTGGTTTGATTCGCGTTCGCTACTTTGATAATTTGATATGTGGGTGGACCGATGCTTGGGTGCTATTATTACTTGAACAAACCTCCCACTTATGATTACCCCCCTTCGCAAGCATCCGCAACTACGAAAAAAGAATTAAGATAACTCTAACCATATCATTAAACATATGGATCCAAATCAGCCCCTTACGGAATAGCGCATAAACTAGGGTTTAAGCTTCTGTCACTGTAGCAACCCATCATCTAATTACTACTCCACAATGCATTCCCTTAGGCCCAAAGATGGTGAAGTATGATGTAGTCGACGTTCACATGACACCACTAAGAGAATCAACAACATACATATCATCAAAATATCGAACGAATACCAAATTCACGTGATTACTTATGACAAGACTTCTCCCATGTCCTCAAGAACAAAAGTAACTACTCACAAATCATCTTCATGTCCAAGATCAGATGGGTATTAAATAGCATATTAGATCTGAACATATAATCTTCCACCAAATAAACCAACTAGCATCAACTACAAGATGTAATCAACACTACTAGCAACCCACAGGTACCGATCTGAGGTTTTGAGACAAAGATTGAATACAAGAGATGAACTAGGGTTTGAGATCAGATGGTGCTGGTGAATATGTTGATGAAGATTGGTCCTCCCACGATGAGAGGATCGTTGGTGATGTCGATGGCGACGATTTCCCCCTCCCGGAGGGAAGTATCCCCGGCAGAATCTCTCCGCCGGAGAGCAAAAGTGCTCCTGCCCAAGTTCCGCCTCGAGACAGCGGCGCACTGTCCCAAAAGTCTTCTCTATAATTTTTTAGGGCAAATGGACTTATATACCAGAAGATGGGGGCCAGAGGCTGGCCAGGGGCCCCACGAGCCACCAGGGCGCGCTTGGGGGGGGGGGGGGGGGGTGGCGCGCCCTGGTGCCTCGTGGGCAACTGGGTGGCCCCCTCTGGTACTTCTTGGCTCCAGTATTTTTTATTTATTCCAAAATAAATCTCCGTGAAATTTCAGCCCATTTGGAGATGTGCAGAATAGGTATCTCTGACATAGCTTTTTCAGGTCCAGAATTCCAGCTGCCGGCAATCTCCCTCCTTGTGTAAATCTTGCATATTAAGAGAGAAAAGGCATTAGAATTGCTCCACAAAGTGTTATATTGATTAAAAACACTATAAATAACAGTAGGAAAATGTGATGCAAAATGGACATATCAGTATTAAAGCTGAAGATGTTAAGAATCTACCACCTATTGAAGAAATACATGGAATCGATATCCCGGCACAAGTAGTAGAGGTAAATTCTCTTTATAGATTTGAAGAGGGTGATATTCCTTATAATAAATCTCCGAGTCAGTGTTTGGATGAATTTGATAATTTCATTATTAAGCTGGAAAACTTTAATAAATACATAAGTGATCAACTGAAACGCAATGCTATTATGATTGAACGCTTGAGTGATATGATGTTTAGAGTTGCTAATGTTGTTAAAGGCTTATGTAAACTTTCATCTTTGGTTCAAACATAGCTAGAACAAATTGGTAAATCACAAAATGATTTTCTTAATGAAATGAACAATAAAATCAATGATCATGCTATTAGGGTAATGACTAGAGGAGGAAGAATGACTTAGGAACCTTTGTATCTGCGGGTGCTACTTGTGAGCTGCGTTGAGTTTTTCCCCGAAGAGGAAGGGTGAAGCAAGATAGTAGCTGATAAGTATTTCCCTCAGTGAGAACCAAGGTTATCGAACCAATAGGAGAACCAAGAAAATCCTAGTTAAACAGTACCTACACACACAAAAGCAAATACTTGCACCCAACGCGGGCAAGAGGGTTGTCAATCCCCTTGTACCTTTTGTTTGCAAGGATTAAAACTGATAGTGGTAGATAGATAAATTGTAAAATAAATAAAAATTAAATAAATTGCATCAAGGTATTTTTGGTTTTAGTAATATGATAAAAGTAGACCCGGGGGCCATAGTTTTCACTAGAGGCTTCTCTCTCGAAACATAGCAGACGGTGGGTAAACAAATTACTGTTGGGCAATTGATAGAAAGGCGCATAATTATGACGTTATTCATGGCAATGATCACATATATAGGCATCACTGATGTCTACTACGCAACTTTATTCTTGTAGACGTTGTTGGGCCTCCAAGTGCAGAGTTTTCTAGGACAGCAGCAAATTTCCCTCAAGTGGATGACCTAAGGTTTATCAATCCGTGGGAGGTGTAGGATGAAGATGGTTTCTCTCAAACAACCCTGCAATCAAATACAAACAATCTCTTGTGTCCCCAACACACCCAATACAACGTTAATTGTATAGGTGCACTAGTTCGGCGAAAAGATGGTGATACAAGTGTAGTATGGATAGTAGATATAGGTTTTTGTAATCTGAAGTAATAAAAACAGCAAGGTAGCAAGTAACAAAAGTGAGCATAAACGGTATTGCAATGCTTGAAAACAAGGCCTAGGGTTCATACTTTCACTAGTGCAATCTCTCAACAGTGCTAACATAATTGAATCATATAACAATCCCTCAACGTGCGACAAAGAATCACTCCAAAGTTCTTATCTAGCGGAGAACATAAGATGAAATTGTTGTAGGGTACGAAACCACCTCAAAGTTATCTTTTCCGATCAATCTATTGAGCCATCCCTATAAGTGTCACAAACAGCCCTAGAGTTCGTACTGAAATAACACCATATGATACACATCAACCAACTCTAATGTCACCTAGATACTCCAATGTCACCACAAGTATCCGTGAGTTGATTATTCGATATGCATCAAACAATTTCAGATTCATAATATTCAATCCACACAAAGAACTTCAAAGAGTACCCCAAAGTTTCTATCGGAGAAAGAAGGATGAAAATGTGTACCAACCCATATGCCTAGATTACCCCAAGGTCACGGGAATCTGCAAGTTGATTACCAAAAAATACATCAAGTAACTCAATAGAATACCTCATTGTCACCACGGGTATTGATGACCCACAAGCATAGGGGATCAATCATAGTCCTTTCGATAAGTAAGAGTGTCGAACCCAATGAGGAGCAGAAGGAAATGACAAGAGGTTTTCAGCAAGGTATTCTCTGCAAGTACTGAAAGTAGCGGTAATAGATAGTTTCGGTAGCAAGATAATTCGTAACAAGTAACAAGTAACAAGTATACTAAAGTGCAGCAAGGTGGCCCAATCCTTTTTATAGCAAAGGACAGGCCGGAAGGAACTCGTATAATAAGCAAAGCATTCTCGAGGACACATGTGAATTTCATCTAGCCACTTTCATCATGTTTGTTCGATTCGCGTTCGCTACTTTGATAATTTAATATGTGGGTGGACCGGTGCATGGGTGCTGTTCTTACTTGAGCAAGCCTCCCACTTATGATTACCCCCTCTCGCAAGCATCCGCAACTACGAAAGAAGAATTAAGATAAATCTAACCATAGAATGAAACATATGGATCCAAATCAGCCCCTTACGGAATAGCGCATAAACTAGGGTTTAAGCTTCTGTCACTCTAGCAATGCATCATCTAATTACTACTCCACAATGCATTCCCTTAGGCCCAAAGATGGTGAAGTGTCATGTAGTCGACGTTCACACGACACCACTAAAGGAAGCAATAACATACATATCATCAAAATATCGAACGGATACCAAATTCACATGATTACTTATGACAAGACTTCTCCCATGTCCTCAAGAACAAAAGTAACTACTCACAAATCATATTCATGTTCAATATCAGAGGGGTATTGAATAGCATTAAGGATCTGAACATATAATCTTCCACCAAATAAACCAACTAGCATCAACTACAAGATGTAATCAACACTACTAGCAACCCACAGGTACCAATCTGAGGTTTTGAGACAAAGATTGAATACAAGAGATGAACTAGGGTTTGAGATGAGATGGTGCTGGTGAAGATGTTGATGAAGATTGGTCCTCCCACGTTGAGAGGATCGTTGGTGATGTCGATGGCTTCGATTTCCCCCTCCCGGAGGGAAGTTTCCCCATCGGAATCGCTCCGCCGGAGAGGAAAATAGCTCCTGCCCAGGTTCCACCTCGAGACGGCGGCGCTTCATCCTGAAAGTCTTCTTCTTATTTTTTCGAGGGAAAATGGCCTCATATAGCAGAAGGAGGGGGCCGGAGGCCTGCCAGGGGCCCCACAAGCTCGGGGGGCGCGCCTAGGGGGGTAGGGGGCGCCCCCCAGGCTTGTGGCTTCCTGGTGGGCCCCCTCCTGGTAATTCTTTCGCTAGTATTTTTTATATATTCCAAAACAATTCTCCATAAATTTTTAGGTCATTTGGAGTTGTACAGAATAGTTATCTCTGTTTCACCCCTTTCCAGTCCAGAATTCCAGCTGCCGGCATTCTCCCTCTTCATGTGAATCTTGCAAAATAAGAGAGGAAAGGCATAAGAATTGTACCATAAAGTGAAATAATGATTACAAACATATTAATTAACAGTAGGAAATCATGATGCAAATTGGACGTATCAAGTCCCCCAAGCTTAGACCTCGCTTGTCCTCAAGCGAAAGCCGAAATCGATAATCATGACCGCATGTTTTAGAGAGAGAGGCATCGATAAAAATAAAATACGGACATGAAAGCATCATGATCTTTATTATAACAGCAATATATCATCATAAAACTTCTCATGAAAAAGTGACAATTCAATCACAAGTTAAAGTATGAACCACAAACCAAATTGAAAACTAACAAACTATGATCTCAGTCACTGAAGCAATTGCAATTCATCATATTATCAAAAAGAGTCTATGTAAGAGCTTTGTTTAGCAAGTTCACATACTCAACTATCATTTAGTCTTCTATGATTGCTGACACTCATGGCATACTTATGGAGCAAAAGTTTCAGTTAGACACATAGAAAGATAGGGGACTATAATTTCACTTCACAACGTATTTACCTCAAGGGCAATGTCAGCAATAATAACTCATGATCACCTACATCCAACTAGATATATATGCCTGGATCAATCCCCACCACATGATGCTTGCTAAGAGAGAAAATAAAAACAGAATAGAGGAGAATGCTATTGACTCTTGCATGAAAGTAAATACATAAAGTAAAAGATAGGCCCTTCGCAGAGGGAAGCAGAGGTTGTCATGCGCTTTTTGTTTTTGGATGTGCAAGCTCTTAATGTAAAGGAATGTCACTTTATATTGCCCCTTGCGATAGCGACCTGTATTATGCAGTCTGTCGCTTTTATTTCTTCACCATCACAAGATCGTACAAAACTGATTTTCCCTTACAATAAAAGATCATACATATTTAGGAGCAATTTTTATATCTTTGCACCGATGAAAACTTACTTGAAGGATCTTATTCAATCCATAGGTAGATATAATGGACTCTCATGGCATGAAACTGGGTTTAAGGGTTTTTGGATGCACAAGTAGTATCTCTACTTAGTGCGGAATTTTGGCTAGCAAAAGATAGGGGGCAAGCACCACATGTTAGAGGATCCAAAACAATATAACTTCTATGTGAATATAAGCAAACATAACTCATTACGTTGTCTTCCTTGTCCAACGTCGACTATTTGACATGGAATATTTAATGGGGGCTCACAATCATAAAAGATATCCAAGATAGTGTATTTATATGTGAGACCTCTCTTCCTTTATTACTTTTTCATGAATTGCAACAATGACCAATACTAGGTTTGTCAACTTCCAACAAGTTTTATCAATTATACTTCTTTTATGTGAAGTCATCACTCCCCATGGGATTAGCATATGATCTTATTTTTTTCTTTATTTATTTCTAAGATTGGATCAACAAAAGCAAAACACTCAACTCAAAGTATTCTTTATTATATAACTTTCACACATGATTACATAGATAGATAGATAGATAGATCACAAAGCAAGCACTCGAAACTAAATCATACTAAACTTTATTCTTCTAAATCATGAAATAACTAAGGATCGAGCTAAGATAGATAATGATGATAAAAAGTGATGGTGATACGATACCGGGGCACCTCCCCCAAGCTTGGCACAAGCCAAGGGTGGTGCCCATACCCGTGTACTAAAATCTCCTTCTTCAGTGATGGTGGTGATGAAGTGGTAGGCTTGTCCTCCGTATTCCAATGCATAGGTTCTCCATCATAAAAGGACGAACGTGTTTCTGGAGTCCTGAAATTTGCAGCTAAACTCATACATTTGAACTTGGCCTCATACTCAAAGTTTTGGTTTTGTAGATCATATATTTGGGCCTGAAGATAATCAATCCGGTCATTGAGCTTGAAGATGAAGTCCCCAATATTCTTGCCGTCCACCTTGTGCTCATGGATGAACTCCGTGATCATGGAGTGGTTAGCACTAAGTCCGCGCTCCACCATCCCCTGGCACTTGAAGATCTCCTGTTCCACCACTTCCAGCCTGGCCTTCTCGCTCCCGGTCTTCTTAGGTCCTTGAACATCCCGGATGTGGAGCATCCCCTCACGCATCTCAATGTCTTGAGGGTGGTTCATCACCTCCGGTAGGTACGGGTTGATGACCTTCTCGTAGAACTTGTCCTTGGACGAGCTTGGAGACGCCATGGCGATCTAGATCTGTTAGAAAAACTGCCTGAAACAAGAACAGAGGAGAAACTTGCGATGCGGTGGTCAAAACACCCGTGAGTATATATAATGAATTTTTCCCGTGTAGGACAAGTAATATGGAAGAAAAACGGAGTCGGGAAAGTCCACGAGGGGGCCACAAGCCTAGTAGGCGCGCCCTGGGGGGTAGGGCGTGCCCCCCAGGCTTGTCGCCTCCTCGTGCACTTTTCGGACTGTTTATTATTTTCCTAATTTTTTTATATATTCCAAAACGAACAGAAATTACTTTTATGGAAGTTTTGGAGTCAGTTTACTTACCATCCCACATACCTACTCCTTTTCAGGATTCTGGAGCGTTCCGGAAGGTTTCTTCTATGTGCTCTTCCGGTGTCATTGTTTGAATAATATTAGTTTTGACATTAATGGGCGTACCTGAGATATAATGTTTAATTCTTTGCCCATTAACCTCCCTCGGATTATTGCCTTTGGAGTTGTTTATTTTGATGGCTCCGGAGCGATAAACTTCTTCGATGATATACGGTCCTTCCCATTTAGAGAGAAGTTTTCCTGCAAAGAACCTTAAACGAGAATTGTATAACAGAACATGATCACCTACTTTGAATTCCCATTTTTGAATTCTGTTATCATTCCATCTTTTAACTTTTTCTTTAAACAACTTGGCATTTTCATAAGCTTGGGTTCTCCATTCATCTAGAGAACTAATATCAAATAACCTCTTTTGACCGGCAAGTTTAAAATCATAGTTAAGTTCTTTAATTGCCCAATATACTTTATGTTCTAGTTCAAGAGGTAAATGACATGCTTTTCCATAGACCATTTTATATGGAGACATACCCACATGATTTTTATAAGCAGTTCTGTAAGCCCATAGTGCATCATCAAGTTTCTTAGACCAATTCTTTCTAGATCTATTAATGGTCTTTTGTAGAATTAATTTTATTTCTTTATTACTCAATTCAACTTGACCACTAGACTGAGGATGATAAGGAGATGCAATTCTATGATTAACATCATATTTAGCAAGCAATTTACGGAAAGCACCATGAATAAAATGTGAACCACCATCAGTCATTAAATATCTAGGGACTCCAAACCTCGGGAATATAACTTCTTTAAGCATTTTAATAGAGGTGTTATGATCATCACTACTAGTTGGAATAGCTTCTACCCACTTAGTAACGTAATCAACATCAACTAAAATATGTGTATACCTGTTGGATTTAGGAAACGGTCCCATATAATCAAAACCCCAAACATCAAATGGTTCAATAACAAGTGAATAATTCATAGGCATTTCCTGACGTCTACCAACATTACCAATTCTTTGACATTCATCACAAGAGAGGACAAACTTACGTGCATCATTGAAGAGAGTAGGCCAATAAAAACCAGATTGTAATACCTTGTGTGCAGTTCTGTCTCCCGCATGGTGCCCTTCATATGCCTCGGAGTGACACTTCCGTAGGATTTCTTCCTATTCATTCTTAGGTACACAATGTCTAATAACACCATCTACTCCTTCTTTATATAAATGTGGGTCATCCCAAAAGTAATGTCTTAAATCAAAGAAGAACTTTTTCTTTTGTTGATATGTGAAACTAGGTGGTATATATTTAGACAACGTAATTAGCATAGTCGGCATACCAAGGAGTATTACGAGAAGCATTTATCACAGCTAATTGTTCATCAGGGAAATCATCATTAATAGTAAGTGGGTCATCAAGAACATTTTCCATTCTAGACAAATTATCAGCTATGGGATTCTCAGCTCCCTTTCTATCAACAATATGCAAATCAAATTCTGGTAGCAAAAGAACCCACCTAATAAGTCTAGGTTTAGCATCTTTCTTTTCCATAAGATATTTAATAGCAGCATGATTAGTATGAATAGTAACTTTGGAATCAACAATGTAAGATCTGAATTTATCACATGCAAACACAACTGCTAAAAATTCTTTCTCAGTAGTAGCATAATTTCTTTGAGCACTGTCTAGAGTTTTACTAGCATAATGGATAACATTCAATTTCTTATCAACTCGTTGACCTAGAACAGCACCAACAACATAATCACTAGCATCACACATAATTGCAAAGGGTAGGTTACAATCAGGTGGTTGAACAATAGGTGCATAAATTAAGGCTTTCTTAAGTATTTCAAAGGCTTCTACACAATCATCATCAAAAACAAATGGAACATCTTTTTGCAAAAGATTAGTAAGAGGCCTAGAAATTTTAGAGAAGTCTTTTATAAACCTTCTATAGAAACCAGCATGACCAAGGAAACTTCTTATACCTTTGATATCTTTAGGACATGGCATTTTCTCAATAGCATCAACCTTAGCTTTATCAACTTCAATACCTCTTTCAGAAATTTTATGCCCAAGGACTATACCTTCATTCACCATAAAGTGGCACTTCTCCCAATTCAAGACAAGATTAGTTTCTTCACATCTCTGCAAAACTCGATCAAGGTTGCTCAAGCAATCTTGAAAAGAAGTTCCGTAAACGGAGAAATCATCCATGAAAACGTCAACAATCTTTTCACAAAAGTCAGAGAATATAGCAGTCATACATCTTTGAAAGATAGCAGGTGCATTACATAAACCAAAAGGCATACAACGATAAGCATAAGTTCCAAAAGGACAAGTAAATGTGGTTTTCTCTTGATCTTCAGGTGAAATAGGTATTTGAGAGAAACCAGAATAACCATCTTGGAAGCAAAAGTGTGTATGCTTAGATAATCTTTCTAACATTTGATCAATAAAAGGCAAAGGGTAATGATCTTTCCTAGTAGCTTTATTTAATTTCCTAAAATCTATTACCATCCTATAACCGGTTACAATTCTTTGTGGAATAAGTTCATTTTTATCATTAGGAACAACGGTAATACCTCCTTTCTTAGGAACACAATGAACATGACTTACCCATCTACTATCAGCTATGGGATAAATTATACCTGCCTCAAGAAGCTTTAATATTTTAGTTCTTACCACATCCTTCATTTTAGGATTCAGCCTTCTTTGATGATCAACAACGGGTTTAGCGTCTGGCTCCAAATGAATTTTATGCTGACATAAAGTGGGACTAATGCCCTTAAGATCATCATGAGTATATCCAATAGCAGCTCGGTGTTTCTTCATAGTTTTAAGTAATCTCTTTTCTTCATGCTCTGAAAGGTTAGCACTAATAATAACAGGATATATCTTCTTTTCATCAAGATAAGCAGATTTAAGTGTATCGGGTAATTGCTTTAAATCAAACATAGGATCACCCTTGGGTGGTAGAGGATTTCCCAATGTTTCAACAGGCAGATTATGTTTAAGAATAGGTGCTTGTTTGAAGAACAACTCATCTATTTCATTTCTTTCATTCATATGCATATCATTCTCATGGTCTAGCAAATATTGTTCTAAAGGATCAGTAGGAGGCACTGCAATAGAAGCAAGACCTATAATTTCATCTTTATTGGGTAATTCCTTATCATGAGGTTGTCTACTAAACTTAGAGAAATTAAATTCATGAGATATATCACCAAACTTAACTCTAACCTTCTCTTTAACACAATCAATTTCAGCATTAACGGTATTCAAGAAAGGTCTACCAAATATAATGGGACAAAAATTATCTTGTTGTGAACCAAGTACTTAGAAATTGGTAGGGTATTTGATTTTACCACACAAGGCTTCAACATCTCTAACAATCCCAAGTGGTGTAATAGCAAGCTTAATAGTAACATCAATATCTTCAATCTCAACAGGTGCAATATCATTCATTACTTCTTGATATAAACAAAACGGAATAGCACTCACACTAGCACCCATATCACATAAACCATGATAGCAATGATCTCCAATCTTAACCGAAACAACAGGCATGCCAACTACAGGCTTGTTCTTATCTAGCATATCTCGTTCATTTCTAACAGGTTTAGCAATTCTAGTAGCCTCATCGCAAAAGTAAATAACATGCCCATCAATATCATCAACCAAAAGATCTTTAACCATTGCAATATTAGGTTCAACCTTAATTTGTTTAGAAGGTCTAGGTGTTCTTATATTACTTTTGTTAACCATAGTTGAAGCTTTAGCATGTTCCTTAATCCTAACAGGGAAAGGAGGTTTCTCAATATAAGCAGTGGGCACAACTGGATCAACATTGTAAAAAATTGTTTCTTCTTTAACAATAACGGATTCTTCATTTAATTCAATGGGTGGATGATATTTAAACCATTTCTCCTTAGGGAGATCAACATGAGTAGTAAAAGATTCACAAAAGGTAGCTACTATCTTAGAGTCAAGTCCATATTTAGTACTAAACTTATGAAAAGCATCAGTTTCCATAAAAGATTTAACACAATCAAACTCAAGATTTATACCTAACTCTTTACCTTTGTCGATTTCCCAATTGTTAGAGTTGCATTTAATTCTTTCCAGAAGATCCCATTTGAATTCAATAGTCCTCTTCATAAAGGAACCATTAGAAGAAGTATTAAGCATGGATCGATCATCATGAGAAAGCCGAGCATAAAAGTTTTGAATAATTATTTCTCTTGAGAGATCATGATTGGGGCATGTATGCAACATATACTTAAGCCTCCCCCAAGTTTGAGCGATACTTTCTCCTTCACGAGGCCAAAAATTATATATATAATTCCGATCACGATGAACCAAAAGCATAGGATAAAATTTCTGGTGAAATTCCAGCTTCAACCGGTTCCAATCCCATGTTTCAGGATCATCACATAGCCTATACCATGTCAATGCCTTTCCCTCCAAAGATAAAGGGAATACTTTCTTTTTAACTCCATCTCTGGATAGACCTGCAAGGTTAAACAATCCACAAATTTCATCCACATATATCAAGTGCATATCAGGGTGCAACGTTCCATCTCCTGCATAAGGATTAGCTAGTAGTTTCTCTACCATACCCAATGGAATTTCATAATAAATATTTTCAGTAGGTTCAGTAGGTTGAGGAACAACTCTTAATGCTTCCAGTCGAGGTGACGATACCCTGAACAAGCCCCTCAAAGGATTACTTTACATAGTGACAAGTGACAGTAAATTTTAGCACGTAATATAAATGTTTCCTTACCAAATTCCACTCACCAAAGGCGCTTCACTCCCCGGCAATGGCGCCAGAAAAGAGTCTTGATGACCCACAAGTATAGGGGATCAATCATAGTCCTTCCGATAAGTAAGAGTGTCGAACCCAACAAGGAGCAAAAGGAAATGACAAGCTGTTTTCAGTAAGGTATTCTTTGCAAGTACTGAAAGTAGCGGTAATAGATAGTTTCGGTAGCAAGATAATTTGTAACAAGTAACAAGTATACTGAAGTGCAGCAAGGTGGCCCAATCCTTTTTATAGCAAAGGACGCCAGAACGAACTCGTATAATAAGCAAAGCGTTCTCGAGGACACATGGGAATTTCATCTAGTCACTTTCATCATGTTTGTTTGATTCGCGTTCGCTACTTTGATAATTTGATATGTGGGTGGACCGGTGCTTGGGTCCTGTACTTACTTGAACAAGCCTCCCACTTATGATTACCCCCTCTCGCAAGCATCCGCAACTATGAAAGAAGAATTAAGATAAATCTAACCATAGAATGAAACATATGGATCCAAATCAGCCCCTTACGGAATAGCGCATAAACTAGGGTTTAAGCTTCTGTCACTCTAGCAACCCATCATCTAATTACTATTCCACAATGCCTTCCCTTAGGCCCAAAGATGGTGAAGTGTCATGTAGTCGACGTTCACACGACACCACTAAAGGAAGCAACAACATACATATTATCAAAATATCGAACGAATACCAAATTCACATGATTACTTATGACAAGACTTCTCCCATGTCCTCAAGAACAAAAGTAACTACTCACAAATCATATTCATGTCCAAGATCAGAGGGGTATTGAATAGCATTAAGGATCTGAACATATAATCTTCCACCAAATAAACCAACTAGCATCAACTACAAGATGTAATCAACACTACTAGCAACCCACATGTACCAATATGAGGTTTTGAGACAAAGATTGAATACAAGAGATGAACTAGGGTTTGAGATGAGATGGTTCCGGTGAAGATGTTGATGAAGATTGGTCCTCCCACGATGAGAGGATCGTTGGTGATGTTGATGGCTTTGATTTCCCCCTCCCGGAGGGAAGTATCCCCGGCGGAATCGCTCCGCCGGAGAGCAAAATAGCTCCTGCCCAGGTGCCGCCTCGAGACGGCGGCGCTTCATCCCAAAAGTCCTCTTCTTATTTTTTTCTAGGGCAAATGGCTTCATATAGTAGAAGGAGGGGGCCGGAGGCCTGCCAGGGGCCCCACAAGCTCGGGGGGCGCGCCCCCCAGGCTTGTGGCTTCCTGTTGGGCCCCCTCCTGTAATTATTTCGCCAGTATTTTTTATATATTCCAAAATAATTCTCCATAAATTTTTAGATCATTTGGAGTTGTACAGAATAGCTATCTCTGTTTCACCCCTTTCCGGTCCAGAATTCCAGCTGCCGTCAATCTCCCTCTTCATGTGAATCTTGCAAAATAAGAGAGAAAAGGCATAAGAATTGTACCTTGAAGTGAAATAATGATTAAAAACATATTAATTAACAGTAGGAAATCATGATGCAAATTGGACGTATCAGGTATTCACATGCAAGACATACATCAAGTGTTCTCAAACCCAAAGTATTCAATCCGACAATAACGAAACCTCAAAGGGAAAGACTCAATTTATCACAAGAAGATAGAGAGGGAAGAACACCATTGGATCCAACTATATTAACAAAGCTCGTGGTACATCAAGATCGTGCCAAATCAAGAACATGAGAGAGAGATCAAACACATAGCTACTGGTACATACCCTCAGCCTCGAGGGTGAACTACTCCCTCCTCGTCATGGGGACCGTCGGGATGATGAAGATGGCCTCCGGTGATGATCCCCCCTCCGGTAGAGTGTTGGAACATGGCTCCGGATGAGATCGCTTCAGTATAGAGACTTGTGGCGGTGGCGTGGAAGTTCTAGGTTTAGTTTTAGGGTTTTCTATATTTATAGGAATTTTTGGCGTTGGATTCACGCCAGGGGGGTCCACGAGGGAGCGACAAGCTCGGGGGGTGTTGGGGATATTTCCCTGACATAGAGACCCGGCAGGAGGATGACCCGGCCAGAGAGCTATAAGGTTCAGCGGGTTATCTCACTGTTGGGCCTTGAAGACTCCTAGTAGGCCGGCTTGACTGAGGCTCAGCGGGAAGAGGCGGCTCAGTGCGTGGGCCGGCTTAAGAATGAAGACAAGATAAGAAAGATTACCTTGAAGAACAAGTCAGTTAGAGTAAGAGTAGGATACGGGTTAAGATTACAACCCGAACTCTCATGTATACCTAGGGCTCAACCTGTTATATAAAGGGGAGTACCTAAGGCAGAAAGACTAAGTTGCAATCTCTCGAGAGCTAGGTTAGCGAATCCGCATCCCTGTAATCAAGAACCAAAGCAATACAATCAAGCAGGACATAGGCTTTTACCTCCACCGCGAGGGGCCAAACTTGGGTAATCCCGAGTCTTCTCGTTCCCGATTAACCCCGTTAAGCTTCCACCTTCGTGCGATGGCCTCATCTCTAGGTCCTTTCACGAGGGCATCCGCCGTGTTAAAACCACGACAGTTGGCGCCCACCGTGGGGCCTACGCACAGTGGAGTTGAGTTCTTGGCGGGAGCCCTCCCAGGGTTCGGGAAGTATGTGATCGGCCAGATGATGAAGTGCCGCTGTGGAAAGCTCTATATTGACGACTCATACTGGGGCCCCGAGGCTGACTCGATCGAGTACGGGTACCGGGTCCCCTTCGGCAAGATCCATGTCTTCATCGGCGTTGTCGGTGAGCCGGCCGCCGGGTTGGAGGCTGTTACCAGCACCGAATAGGCCCGCCGTGCTAGACCCCCACGGGCGAAACCTGGCCCGTCGAGAGCCGGCCGGACGCATGCCTTTGTCGGCTTCACCCAGAGGGTGACTCTGTCTGAAAATTCACTGTCCGGAGACTAGACGCTCGTGCAATCTGATGGTGAATCATCGATGGGGGAAACTGTGTCAATCCGTCCCCTGTATGATGGGAGGCTCGGAGGATGCACTGAGGAAGTTTTCCCTGAAACCCACGAGCTGCCTCGGTTCACTGTGGTTTACATGGCAGGTAGGCAAGACCCGCCTCCCCTTCATGACCCGGTGGATCCAGCGGCCAGGCAGAATCTTACCATCGCCGGCTTAGGTGGGGCCGGCGCGGCCGCCGCCAGCTCGCAAACGACCGGGGCGCAGGCGCTCGCGGAGCTGATGAACACTCTGGCGACTCTCCTGGCCGAGTCGATGATAGTAGAGAACGCAGCGGCGCGCAACGCAGATATCACGAAGTGCCGTGAGCAGATGACCAAGTTCCAGGAGGATATCAATGCTGAAAATACCCGCATGGCGGAAGCACAAGCCCGGCTTGTCGAGGAGACAAAGTGCTTGGAAGAGGAAGCCCTCTATTTGATCCGCCGGCAGGCGGAGTCATAATTCGTTCACTGGAGGCGACATTAAAGCCGGCTTCCGGCCCAGATCGAGCCAACGCAGCTGTTTACCATGCCGAATGATCCACGGGCTCCGGTGAACCCGGGGGCTGGTGTTATGTCCCCTGGAGGGCCACCACCGCGGTAGCCGGCTCAGCAAAGAGAGACGGCTCAGCATCAGACACTGGTTCCGCAGCAGCAACTGCCGCCTCACCGGTTCCAGACCCTAATTGGACACTATTCCAACCCGGTGGACAATGTCCTGGCAGCGACTCACAACTTGGCAGCAATTCCGATTGAAGGGGATGGTCCGGCTCAGGTGGAGGCCAGGAACGCCATTGAGATGCTCAAGACAGCAGTAACACAGCAGGCAAACTATTCTCATAGCTAGCACCGGCTTCACTCCACTCCGCACCAGGAGCCAACGCCCTGAGTCGCCAGCAATTTCCAGTAGCGCGCGGCGTAGGAGGGCCACACAACCACTGGAGTATCAGCCGCCCCCCAGGATCCCAAACGCACAGGAGATCATGGACACCGCTTGAGCTCTATGAGCATTGGAAGAGGAAAACGCGCGGGCAGTGTATAATCAGCCCACGACGCAGGACCATCCTACCACAGCCCAGGTGGTTGGTCACCTTGGCGGCTTATCAAGTCGCATGATTGGAACTCCTTGTCTAGTCCCAGCACTGCGAGATGCATGCATGCCGCCAGACTTTAAGGGTCCTCGCAAGGTTCCTAATTACACAGCAGATCTAGAGCCGTCCCAGTGGATTGAGAGTTATGAGTTAGCAATGGATTTGTTGGGAGCTAGTGAAGCTATGTGCGCACACTATCTACCTCTCATGTTGGAAGGTCCAGCACGTACCTGGTTGAAAAACTTGCCGGTGAATTCGATTAACACCTGGCAGGAGTTGAAAGAGCGCTTCATCAAAAGATTTTAGGGAACCTGCAAATGGCCTACCACAATCATCGATCTTGAACATTGTGTTTAGCGTGAGGATGAGTCGGCACACCACTGGTCTCGACGAGTTGCGGAAGTCATCCATTCTTCGGATAGCATCACAACGACACAGGCGGTTCTTGTTCTGGAGCGGACTTGTAAATTTAAACCCCTGGTTCAGAAGTTAGGGCGGCTCAAGCGGAAGGTCCAAGACATGGGCGATCTTATGGATGTCTTAACCCGATATGCCAAGTTAGATAATACGAAGGACCCTACGTCTGATGATGCAAATCTGGCAAGGGCAAGAAAAATGGTGGCAAGGGTCACCAGCAGAACAATGGCAATGGGTAGGCCAATGGCAGCAACAAGCGCAAGAGTTATGAAGCCGACTCTGATCTGGTAGCAAATACCAATACCGGTGGAAATAACCAACGTCAGAACAACGACTCTAGGAGGCCCTTTCCAGGTAACCACCCCCGCAGTTTTGAAGAGGCCCTCAAGGGTCCATGTCCTAAACACAGTGTTAATGGCAAGCCATCTGCCCACTCCTGGGAGAACTGTTATATTATGCAAGAATTCTCCAAGAGGGTGTTTCAGAATCATCACAATGGAGGCGGCAACGGCGGACACCCCGGTAATCTCAGACCTGGTAATCAGGGAGCCGGCTTTCAGGGAGCCGGCTCACAAGGGCCCTTCGCAGGCCCCGGGTTCCAGGGGAACCAAGGTCATAATGCCGGGTTTCAGGGGGCTGGTAATATGGGAGGCAGTAATCAACGCAGCCAGAGCAATCAGAATCAGGGTGGCCAGTCCAGATTCTAGAGTAATCCGAAGTAGTTAAATAGTGGTCAGTATCATTTCCTTTCCACCAGTACCTACAAACGGGATCGAAAAGTTCAGCGGAGAGCCGCCAACCTGGTTGAGCCGATAGCCCCATATTACCTCAACTGGTCGGAGCAGCCAGTCACTTGTAGTCGGGCAGATCATCCAGAGTTTGTTGATCACCCGGGTCATCTGGCCTTGGTGGTGGCGCCACAGGTTGGCGGGTATACATTGACAAAGGTGCTTATGGATGGCGGCAGTAGCATCAACATACTTTACTATGATACTTTCAGACGGATGAATTTATCTGAGAAACAGCTCACCCCTTCCGCCACAGTTTTTCATGGCACCGTCCGTGGCAAGTTAGCTTATCCCATTGGCAGAATTTCTCTGGAAGTAGCCTTTGGTGACGAACTTAATTACTGCTCGAAGTTTTTATCCTTCGAAGTGGTGAAGCTTAAAAGCCCTTATCATGCCCTCTTCAGAAGACCGGCTTACGCGCGGTTCATGGCGCGGCCGTGCTATGTCTATCTGAAGTTAAAAATGCCGGGTCCAAGAGGAACGATTACTGTTGAGGGCAACCGGCGGGTTGCGCTGGAGTGCGAAGAAGGAGATGCGGCTTATGTAGAGATGGGTTGTGCTGCCGAAGAGTTGAAGTACTACAAGGATAACGTCGACCCGGCAGACAGGACCTCCCTCAAGAAGCCGACGACCGAATCTGATCCTTTGCTCAAATTTAAGTCGGCCAGAGATACAAAACAAGTTGACTTTGTCCCGGGTGATTCATCTGAGCAGTTCACTGTTGGGGCAAACATGGACCCTAAATAGGAAAGCGCGCTCATCGAGTTCATCTGTGAGAATCAGGACATCTTTGCATGGAAACCTTCTGACATGCCAGGTGTACCGAGAGAACTCGCTGAGCACTCCCTTAATGTGGATCCTAAGTTTAAACCTGTTCGACAGTACCTCCGTCTATTCAATGAAGAAAGGCGGAAAGCTATTGGCGAAGAAGTGGCTCGGCTCCTAGCTGCCGGGTTCATTGTGGAGGTGTTTCATCCTGAATGGCTGGCTAACCTGGTTCTTGTTCTGAAGAAAAACGGGACTTGGCGAATGTGTGTGGATTACACGGATCTGAATAAGGCTTGTCCTAGTGATCCTTTCACGCTGCCCCGTATTGACCATATCATTGATGCTACGGTGGGTTGTGAGTCCTTATGCTTTCTGGATGCTTATTCTGGTTATCAACAAATCAAGATGAAGCAGGAGGACCAGGAAAATACGGCTTTCATTACACCGTTTGAAGCTTTCTGCTACACGTCCATGCCGTTTGGTCTGAAATGTGCACAGGCGACTTATCAGCGTTGCGTTCAGAATTGTTTCCACAAGCAGATTGGGCATAATGTTCATGCATATGTTGATGATATTGTGGTTAAATCTTGAAAGAAGGAGACCTTGTTGGATGATCTCAAGGAAATGTTTGACAACCTCCGAGTTTATCAGATGAAGCTTAACCCGGAGAAGTGTGTCTTCGGTGTTCCTGCCGGGAAGTTACTGGGATTCCTTGTTTATGAGCATGGGATTGAGGCCAACCAGGAAAAAAATCAAAGCAATCACATCCCTGGCCAAGCCAGCCAATCTCAATGCCGTCCAGAAGCTGGCTGGGCGGGTTGCGGCGTTGAGCCGGTTCGTAAGCCGGCTGGGGGAAAAGGCAATCCCACTTTACCAAATGCTCCAGAAGTCAGATAATTTTGTTTGGAGCGATGCTGCAGATCAAGCTTTTGAATCTCTTAATAAGCAGTTATCTGAGCCGCCCATCCTTGCCGCCCCTCAGAAGAAGGAGCCCATGCTGCTATATATTGCAGCTAACAGTAAAGCTGTCAATGTTGCAGTTGTTGTAGAACAAAATGAAGCAGGCAAAGAGTATCCAGTTCAGCGCCCGGTGTATTATATCATTGAGGTTTTAACGGAATCCAAGCAGCGGTATCCGCATTGGCAGAAGCTGGTATATGGTGTGTTCATGGAAAGCTGGAAGTTGAAACACTATTTTCATGAGCACCCAATTACTGTGGTCAGTTCAGCACCCCTTGGCGACATCATTCAGAACAGAGAAGCCACTGGCCGGGTTGCCAAGTGGGCGATTGAGCTGGGGCCGCATCATCTCAAATATATGTTGCGAACTGTTATTAAATCTCAAGCTTTGGTGGACTTCATCAATGACTGGACTAAATTACAGGCTCCGGAGGAGAAGCCGGATACCACGTATTGGTCTATTCACTTTGATGGTTCCAGGCAATTGGAAGGCTCGGGGGCTGGAGTTGTGATAACTTCCCCATGAGGTGACAAATTTTGTTATGTCTTGTGGCTTATGTTTTCTTGTACTAACATTGCAGCTGAATATGAGGCCTTGCTTCATGGGCTCCGTATGGCAAAGGAGATGAATTTGAGCCGGGTCAGGTGCCTGGGCGACTCAGATTTGGTGGCTCAGCAAGTTTTTGGCACTTGGGATTCCAAGGATCCTCTCATGGCAGCTTATCGACGCGAAGTGACAAACATTGCTAGCTATTTCACAGGATATCAGGTGGATCACATTGATCACCGGCTTAACGAGGCGGCAGACGCATTGTCTCGTTTGGGGTCTCAATGGAAGCCTGTTCCACCCAATGTTTTTCTGGATCACAACCCGCTAGTCAAGTTACCGACGGAGGAAGGTCTTGCTGTTCCTGATCCTGAGGTGGCTCTAATGGCCGCTGTTCATGGTATACCTGATTGGATAGTTCCTTATCTGGCTTATCTAAGCCGTGGTGAGCTCCCAGCGGAGGAAATCATCGCTCGACAGATTATCAGGCGGTCCAAGTCTATGACTATTGTCAATGGCGAGTTGCATAGACGGAGTGTCACGGGTGTTTTTCAGTGTTGTGTTTCACCTGAGGAGGGCCGCGCAATCCCAATGAGATCCACTCTGGTGATTGTGGTCATCATGCCGGCTCAAGGTCATTGGTCGCCAAAGCTTTTCGTCACGGGTTTTACTGGCTCACAGCTCATGCGGATGTAGAGGATATTGTATGCAAGTGCGATGGTTGCCAGAAGTATGCTCGTCAAGCACATGTGCTGGCTCAAGAGTTGAGGATGATTCCAATAACCTGGCCTTTTGCAGTCTGGGGGCTTGATATGGTTGGGCCCTTCAAGAGATCCAAAAATAAACATACTCATTTACTGGTAGCTGTGGACAAGTTTACCAAGTGGGTTAAAGCAGAGCCAATCAGTCGTTGTGATGCTGCTACAGCAGTAAAATTCCTGAAAAAGCTGATTTATCATCTTGGCTATCCACATAGTATCATTACAGACAATGGTAGTAATCTTTCCAAAGGAGTCATGAAACAGTTCTGTCAACAGGAGCACATCAGGTTGGACTTAGCATCTGTGGCGCATCCTCAGTCTAATGGACAGGCGGAACGAGCTAATCAAGAGCTGCTGCGTGGCATCAAATCCTGGCTCATGGTGCCTTTACAACGCACGTCGGGTTGCTGGGAAGAAGAGTTGCCTGCAGTACTTTGGAGCATACGGACCACTCCCAACAGGTCAACGGGTTACACGTCATTTTTCCTGGTCTATGGTGCAGAGGCTGTGCTTCCAAGTGACATACGTCATGATTCTCCCCGAGTTGCAGCCTATGTGGAGGCTGATAACAAACAAGCTCACCAAGATGCTCTTGATGCTCTGGAAGAAGAACGTGAACTTGCCGCATCCAGATCAGCAATTTATCAGAAAGATCTACATCGCTATCACAGCCGTAGAGTTCGAAGCCATACCTTTCAGGAAAGTGACTTAGTGCTCTGTCTGATACAAGACCAGACATGCATGCATAAGCTTTCGCCTCCTTGGGAAGGACCCTTCATCATCAGCAAGAATCTCAACAACAGGTCATATTACTTAGTTGATATACGTGAAGCAAACAAGTCACGTACCTCTAAGGAAGAGGTAAGCCGGCCCTGGAACATTGCGCATCTCCGGCCGTATTATACCTAAGTCACAGACTGGGGAGTATCTTTTGTACTTACCTTCATCATGTATATACATATTCTGATCAATGAAATAAAGCCGGTGTCTCTGTATAAGAGAGATTGTCGTTTCACCTCAAATTGTGTGTTGAGTCTTTACTCTTTGATCAGCGGTTACTTGGGGGCTTCCAACTCATCGAGTTTACCTTTAACATCCCTTTAACCCGGCAACATGCCAAAACATTTTCTTGGTTAAACCTGCCTATTAGCACGATGCTACTCCGAAAAGGTGACCCGGTGTACGCCCGATGAGTCAATCAAAGAGTGACCCTGAACTTGTCTGAGTTAAAACACCGATTGGTCATGTGAGAGCCGGTGTTCAGAAAGCTAGGATAAACCAAAAGAGGCAATAAGCTTGCTTCATGAAAGCGAATCAGACTCGAGCCTCGAAAGCCGGTCTTTAAGTCGTGCCTTCAAAGCCGGCTCTTACATTTATGTTTTGCATTATTGTTATCTTTTGCATGCATGCATACATTCATACATGGCATATGTTTTATTAAAGTTCTTTCTTATTTGGCGGGTTATTATTCCATCAAACTAATTTGGCAATCCTGACTACTAGTCTTGGAGATAAGCCGCCATTCATATTACCGGGTTTCAGATCATTAACCCAGAAGTTGTTAAAGATCTGTTCCATAGCTGGCCTTCGTCAAAAGGTATAGCCCCAGAAGCTGAATGGTCAAACAAACACTTTGAAAGCAGCAACAGAATTTTTTGGCTGACAAATGGCAAGGTTTCGCTAACAAGTTGTACAGGCAAAATAACACAAGTGCTCGATGGCACTTGCACCAGCAAAGTTTTCGCCTATTTCTATTACAAGCCGCCACCGGGCTGTGGTCAAACCAGATGTTCCATTATGTTTACATCACACTGAATCATGAGCCGGTGATCTACTCTTCCAGGTTAAGACTTGCGCCGGAGGTTGATGGAGCGCCATGAGCCGGTTCTTCACGTTCAACGTCATCCGCCGTTTCTTCCTGACTTGCTGATTCGCCGACTACCCACTGGATCGAGTGCAAAGCCTCAAAAACTGCATTGGCTGTTATCACAGAGGAAGGGTCGATGTCAGGGGCAAAGGTTTGCTTACGCGGACGGGTGAGGACAACATGCTGAGGGTTAGGCGGCTCAATCCACTCGTTTGATTCAGAATACCCGGCTTGATATTTGGAAAGATCATTCTCTTCCGTCATTGCTGTGGCGGCAACCCGGGTTTCCTTGACGCACCGCTGAAAATCTTTCGTGGTGAAGGGTGAGTCGTCGACATTGAATTCAGGATATCCGGCGACAAGTTGAGCCGGATCGAGCTCCGGTGCATATGCCTTGGCACGTGCAAGGGCGGTCAGTGCTCCATGATGGCAAGCCACCTTCTTCCACTCTTGGAACCATTGAGGCACCACCGATAGCTCTTTTAGCATATCTGCAATCAGTTGAGGCGGCGCCTTCGTGTTTTTTGCTGCGATGATACAGCGTGAGCCGCCTATGTACAGCTGCTCTGCAAAGGTATAGATGGCTTTCAGCTTTACCAAGGGTTGTTCCACTAGGTTATGGCTCCTTCGGCCTGAAATAAAAAGTGCAAATATGTCAGCAACCCGGCTAAGTATGTCAAGCCAGCACAGTTGGTCGTTTAAGAGGTCTTACCAAAGATGGCATGGCACAGAGCGGTGATATGGCCTTTCAATGTGGCTAGCTCCTGGGTCACCGGCTTTAGTTTGGCCTTGGCCTCTTCTGCGCGCTTGACCAAGATGGCCTTCTCTTTTTCAAATGTTGCCTCGGCCTCTTTTCGGGTCTCTTTCATTAGGAGCAATGACTTGTGGAAGTCTGAAGACATGCTTTCATCCCTTTCCCACATTTTCTTTTCTTTTTTTGCCTCCTTCTGGAAACGGGATGCTTGGGATTCAACTTGATTCAGCATGTCCTGTATGGCAGTTTTCACAAGGATACATAAGATATAAAGAAGTTTTGAGCCGCCGTAAGATTGACCCGGTACTTGGGGGCTACATCTGTTTTCTCCAAGTAAAACAAGTTCCATGAAGATGCAAGCATTCAACATGGCACTTGGGGGATAATGCATATGTTTTTCATCAATACAAGTAGAGACCCAGCTCGTCATACAATGATGAGCCAGCCCTCGAGGACTACCATTTGTTGTTCTGAATCCAGATGCATTTTTGGAAGACCCAGGTCATTATATAATAATGACCCGGCCCTTGGGGGCTACATATATATATATATATATATATATATATATATATATATGTATCAAGCCAGGAGATAGGTGTTACCTCATACTTCCGTTTGAGGGTAGTCACCATGGCAATTTCTGTGTCCTGGCTCTCAGACAGCCGGGTCAAAACAGACTGGTGCAGTGAATGGATGTCTTGGCCTTCAAAAGAATGAAAGTCAAGAGCCACCTTTCCTTTATTCTTCATTGGCGACTCAGCCTTAGCAGGAATCTTTGTCAAGGCGGTGGAGGTTGTTGGCGGAAGGTTCTGATTTTCGCCCGTCACCATTACCTCATCCTGAGCCTTTTCAGCAGGCTGCTCTTCGTGCATATCTCCTTTCTCCAGATTGTCAAGGGGAGGAGATGCATGAGCCGGGTTCACGGTAGTGTTTTGGTGTGGCGGATCATCTTGAAAGGCCGGCTCATCCGGAATCTTTGGGTCCTCTATTGCGATTTTCTGAGGAAGGTCCTTCTAAACAACAGGGTCAGATGACCCAGCGGTAGTTTTCTTTTTGATGGCTTTTGAGCTGCATAGAGTAAAAAGTTATTCAGGTAATGGATAAAGGCAGAAGTTTTAAGTATGACAAGTAAATAGTCAGATTTTGTACCCAAGATTGATGTTAAAAGCCGGCGCTTGGGTGGCACTGGATTCATCCGAGGAAGCGGATGTTTGATAAGCTGAGTCGTTCAAAGGTAGCAGCTCTTTGAAGCGGCCGGCTTGAGGAAGAGAAGGAATGGGACTATGAGGCACTTCTGTCCACGCTCTCCGTACAGGCGGCTCGTTGGTTAACCCGCCGCTTAGCTCTTTCTCACTACTCCGGGTCTTCCGTTTGGAGGTTCCTATGTGCTGCATTTTCTTCAAAAGAAATTGTGGGTCTAAATGAGCATCTCGGTGTGAAAATGGAACTTTTCGGACTGCAACCCGGAATTTCTTTTGGACGGGTATTGGTGAGTCG
This sequence comes from Elymus sibiricus, assembly GCA_039707655.1. Lineage (NCBI taxonomy): Eukaryota > Viridiplantae > Streptophyta > Magnoliopsida > Poales > Poaceae > Elymus > Elymus sibiricus. The sequence continues at coordinate 126,496,170 of CM077668.1, forward strand.
GAGTCTGAAGAGATCAAAGTTACCTCTTGCTCGCCGGCGTGGCTAGTTTCAACCTGTTCCTGTGAGGAGGTGGCGTCAGCAAGTTGGTTAAACAGACGACCAAGGGAGTCGAGTTCTACCTCTTGGTCTTCATCGTCTTCCAGGTCTTCCTCGCTATCGTCTCGAGGAGGAGTGGGGTCTTGAGGTTCGACCTTCCACCAGTCAGCGTTCTCCTGTGTAGCAACAGATTAATAAGTTTATAGCAAAGGCAAGGCAGTGCACGTAAGACAAAGGAGAATAGTAAGGGTGGCTTACCGCCGGTGCCGGGTTGCCCATATAAAAGGGAGCAAGTCCCACGAGCTTAATGGAGTCCTTTGTTTCGCCAAGAAGCTTCTTAGCAAACTTGATGACATCCTTCTGTTCGAGGTTGACCCGGCTGAATCGCAGCGGGTCTTCAAGCTCACCAGAGTAGGTGTGCATGAGCCGGTTTCTCAGGCCAAGGGGTTGGATGCGCCAGCTCACCCAAGTCCGGGTTAGATCAACACCGGTGAGGCCATCGGCAGTCAGAGCGTTGATCTTGGAATATAAGGGTTCTAAGGCTTCTCTTTCTTCCTTGGAGGCAAACCGTGGGAAGACAATAGAGGCGCTGAGCCGGTCTGCCCTATAACCCGGCAGAGGGTGCTATTGGTCTGGGGAGGTATCCTTGCAGTAGAACCAAGTCCTGTACCATCCTTTGGGGTGGCTTGCCGGCTTGGCTTCCGGGAAGGCGGAGTTCTTCCTTCTTTGAATAGTAACTCCACCAAGTTCAAGGCTGGGTCCACCTTTGTGTTTGGTCTGGTGGTTCAAGTAGAAGAATTCTTGAAACTAACTGATAGACGGTTCAATTTGTAGATAAACTTCACAGAAAACTTGGAATTGGCACAAGTTATGAATGGAGTTGGGGCCCAGGTCTTGTGGTCTGATAGCAAAAGAGTGAAGTATGTCCCAGAAAAACTTAGAACCCGGGGGACGAAAGCCTCTGTCCAAATGGTCGGCAAATAAAATGATCTCATTTTGACCCGGCTGTGGATGGATTTCTTCTTCAGGGGCTCGCCACTCGATTTCTTCCTTGGGCGGAAGCAACCCGGATTCTACCAGGGCTTGCAGCCTGAGCTCTGACATGTTAGACTTTGCCCAATTGACAATCTTAACTTTCAGAGCCATGGTTTCAGCCGCAGAGGAAGTAGGGAAATGATATAAGGCGACAAAATTTAGAAGTTTGCCGGGTTATTGAAAAAACAGAAAGATGAGCCGGAACATTCCCGGGTCATAATTTCCGAGTTAAGTAAGTTGGTAAATCCCGAAGGTCATGGATTTTCACAAGTGTTAAAGCGGTGTGGACCGCGAGTTGGCAAAACAACTTTTCAAACAGATTGCAAGGTTGTGAAGATCTAGAAATTAGCTTTAAATGAAAAATAAAAATCTGGGTCTGTTCTTAGCGGATATGGAAAGGTTACGGTGAGATTCAGAGAGGCAGTATAGCAGATCTACCAAATGTAAAAATACTGCGGAGCTATCTCATGGGCTGACAAGAAAGGAATCAAGGATATTTGTGAGCTACGGCGGCCATGGCAAAGAACTACGAAGAACAGGGAGGAACTAGCAACAATGGCGAAGGGGAACTTACAGATCTGGAGGTCTAAGCTTGAGATCTTTAGGAGTTGTGGATGCGGCCACGCGGTGTTGGATGACTCCGATGACGATGAGAGGGCACGATGGGTGCTGTCTCCGACGGCGATGAGCTTGGAACGGCGCGGCAGCGTCGGGAGCAGAGGTGGACGAAGATGAGGAGTGAGAGCAGTAAAAGGTGGCTCTGTGAAGGCGCCGACCTATTTATAGGCGTGGTAGAGCCCAAAACGACGGGTGCGGAGCCCCAGGCAGTGTAGTAAAATTCGGCTAAATGGACTCCTCGATTTTTGCGCCTGACAAGACAATACGAACCCACTCAAAGATTCGCTATGATGTCACCCCGGATTTTGCGGAAGTGGATTGTGATGTCATGAAGAAAAGTTATGAACAGATACCAAGTCTATGGAGGGTGGATGATCTGGGAAAATGGTTGAGCCGACAAATATTACTGCAAATGAAGGACACTAAAGAACCGGCTTGAGAGGCAGATTTAGAGATCCTTCGCAGATTTTTTTCCGATGAAGTTTAACATGGATAAATCCAAGTCAAACTGAGGGCTAATGTTGGGGATATTTCCCTGACATAGAGACCCAGCAGGAGGATGACCCAGCCAGAGAGCTATAAGGCTCAGCGGGTTATCTCGCTGCTAGGCCTTGAAGACTCCCAGTAGGCCGGCTTGACAGAGGCCCGGTGGGAAGAGGCGGCTCAGTGCGTGGGCCGGCTTAAGAATAAAGACAAGATAAGAAAGATTACCTTGAAGAACAAGTCAGTTAGAGTAAGAGTAGGATACGGGTTAAGATTACAACCCAGACTCTCATGTATACCTAGGGCTCAACCTGTTATATAAAGGGGAGTACCTAAGGCAGAAAGGCTAAGTTGCAATCTCTCGAGAGCTAGGTTAGCGAATCCGCATCTGTGTAATCGAGATCCAAAGAAATACAATCAAGCAGGACGTAGGCTTTTACCTCCACCGTGAGGGGCTGAACCTGGGTAATCCCGTGTCTTCTCGTTCCCGATTAACCCTGTTAAGCTTCCACCTTTGTGCGATGGCCTCATCTCTAAGTTCTTTCACGAGGGCATCTGCCATGTTGAAAACCACAACAGGGGGCGCACCCTAGGGGGGTGGGCGTGCCCCCCAGGCTTGTCATGCCCTCGTGGCTCTTCTCGCACTTCCTCGAAGCTTCGGGGGTCTCTTTTTATCCATAAAAATTCACCATAATTTTTTAGCCCAATCCGAGAACTTTTATTTCTGCACAAAAAAGAACACCACTGTAGTTCTGCCAAAAACAACGCCAGTCCGGGTTAGTTCCATTCAAATCATACCAAAACCTTATAAAATTGTTATAAACATGGCAGGAATACTTCATAAATTATAGATACGTTGGAGACGTATCAGCATCCCCAAGCTTAATTCCTGCTCGTCCCCGAGTAGGTAAATGATAAAAGAAATAATTTATGAAGTGTGAATGCTAGTATAGTGCACAAGTTTGATCAATGATAATTTCAATCACTTTTTCTAGCATCATTATATATCATAAACAATAGCTCATCTCATAAAACTTCTCATGATCAAGTAGCAAGCTATTCACATGCTAAAGTATAGACCATAAACTTTCTTGAAAACTAACAAACTATGTTCTCAGTCATCAAACAATTGCAATTCATCTTATTTTCAGGAAGGGTCTATGTAACAACTTTGATTTAGCAAATTCCACATACTCAAATATCGTATAGTCTTCCATGATTGCTGACGCTCAAAGCATATTTTCAGAACAAACCGTTTTAGTCAAACACATAGGAAGATAGGGGCTTAATGTTTTGCCTCCCAACTTATTTATCTCAGGGATAATGTCAACAATAAAAACTCATGATCACCTATATTCAACTGGATATATGTGCCTGGATCTTTCCCCACCACATGATGCTTGCCTACTAGAGAATAAATATAGCGGAATAGGGATGAACATTACTGACTCTTTTATAAAAGTAAATACAGAAAAGTAAAAGATAGGCCCTTCGCAGAGGGAAGTAGAGGTTGTCATGCGCTTTTTATTTTTGGATGTGCAAGCTCTTAATGCAAATGAATGTCACTTTATATTGCCCCTTGTGATAGCAACATTTATTATGCAGTCCGTCGCTTTTATTTCTTCACCATCACAAGTTCGTACAAAGCTTATTTTTCCCTTACAATAAAAGATCATACATATTTAGGAGCAATTTTTATTGCTTTTGCACCGATGACAACTTACTTGAAGGATCTTAATCCATAGGTAGATATAGTGGACTTTCATGGCAAGAAACTGGGTTTAAGGGTTTTTGGATGCACAAGGAGTATCTGTACTTAGTACGAAATTTTGGCTAGCAAAAGATTATGAGCAGGCACCACATGTTAGAGGATCCATGACACTATAACATCTATGTGAATATAAACAAACATAACCCATTACGTTGTCTTCCTTGTCCAACATCAACTACTTGATCAAGGTTGAAAATAATTAATGGGGGATCACAATCATAGAAGATGTCCAAGATAGTTGTGGGATCGAGGAGATAGGTCTAGAGGGGGGTGAATAGACACTTAACCAACCAAAGTTGCAGTTTTTAGTTTCTCTTGGTACTTAGGCAGATTTTGGCACAAGTTAAGGCAACTCCAATACTTTCTACACATGCATATCTAGAGATTGAGCAGCGGAAATAGTAAAGCATGCAAGTGAACGGAAAGTAAAGGGGTAGAGTATGGAAGATCAAATGCAATGAAGACACGGTGGTTTTTGGCGTAGTTCCGATAGGTGGTGCTATCGTACGTCCACATTGATGGAGACTTCAACCTAGGAGGGTAACGGCTGGGTGAGTCCACTGAGGGCTCCACCAACGAAGGGTCCATGAAGAAGCAACCTTGTCTATTCCACCATGGCTTACGTCCACAAAGGACTAGCCTGACTCGGGTAGATCTTCACGAAGTAGGCGATCTCCTTGCCCTTACAAACTCCTTGGTTCAACTCCACATCATGTCGGAGGCTCCCAAGTGACACCTAACCAATCTAGGAGACACCACTCCCAAAAAGGTAATAGACGGTGTCTTGTTGATGAACTCCTTGCTCTTGTGCTTCAAATGATAGTCTCCCCAACACTCAAACAACTCCTCACAGATTTGGCTATGGTGGAAGAAGGATTTGAGTGGAAAGCAACTTGGGAAAGGCTAGAAATCAAGGTTCAAATGGTTGGATTTGAATGTCTTGATCTCAACACATGAGTAGGTGGTTCTCTCTCAGAAAATGTATGGTGGAAGTGTAGGCACGTTCTAATGGCTCTCCTTACTGAGTAAGAAGTGGTGGAGGGGTATATATAGGCTCCACACAAAATCCAACCGTTACACACTTTTGGCCCAACTCGGTGGCACCGATCAGAAATTTCGGTGGCACCGAACTGTGTAAAAGATATGAACATTAGGAATCTTGGTGGGACCGACTGGAACAACTCGGATGGACCGATGTGCAATGGTTAGGGAAAACCTCGTCTCGGTGGCATCAATTTCATCAACTCGGTGGGACCGAAGTGAAGCAATAAGGCAACAGAGAGTTGGCAAGCCATCTCGGTGAGATCGATTTGCAAGACTCGGTGGGACCGAAGTAATTGCAACCGATTACAGAGAGTTGGCAAGGCCATCTCGGTGGGACCGAGATCCATATTGGTGGATTCGATTTGTTAGGGTTTTGGCAGTGGCTAAGTCCAGATGAACTCGGTGGCTCTGGATAGGAAATTTCGGTGGGGCCGAGTTGGAATGTAGGTTTTGGACATATTTGGATGGAGAAAGTGGTTGAGGGTTTTGGAGTACTGTCACTAAGCACTTGAGCAAAAAGACCATTAAGCCACACCTCATCCCCTTTTAATAGTGTTGGCTTTCCTATGGACTCAATGTGATCTTGGATCACTTAGCAAAAAATGTAGAGTCTTGAGCTTTTGCCAATCCATGTCCTTAGTATTTTGAAGGGTTCCACATCCTCTTGTCCTTACCACGCCATTGTTGAACTTATCTGAAATTCACTAGATAGAGGCATTAGTCCAACAACATGTATGTTGGCATAAATTACCAAAACCACCAAGGGAGAAAATGTGCTTTCAATCTCCCCCCTTTTTGGTAATTGATGACAACATACATCAAAGCTTCAAATGAAGATTTAGCAGAAGATTGTATGAAAGCTTTGAGGGAAAACATGTAACATGTATGAGCTCCCCTGAACTCCCCCTGAAGATGTGCATATATAATGATGATATCACATGGGAAATATACATGCAACATGTATCTTGGCTATACGCATCAGAGCAATATATGTGGCATTTAGGTGTCCACATGTCCATGATTGTCTCCTTGCAAACAATATATACAAGCAAGAGGTCAATCATGTACATGGGTGTGATGCATATACTTACCTTGAAGTTCTTGATCAAGCACCTGAAGAAATACACTTGAGAAAACAAGGTTAGATAACACAAGATAATTTCTTCAAGAAAAGACACAAGATCAACAAGAAACCAAGATTGGGATGACATGTAGAAGAGAGTATCACTAGGTGAATACTTCTTTGAAGCAGACATGTCCCCAAAAGAAAGAGATAGTTATCTCCCCTTAAAGAACTTCCTCTCCCCCTGAATCTGACATTGGATATTGGGAGCAGGTAGGGTGAGAAAACTAAAGCAACCAAAGAACAAACTAATCATGTTTCTCCCCTCTTAGAAACATGTAACATTCTCCTTTTTACAAAGAAGAGCTTGTAATGATAAGCTTTGATGTGTTCCTCTCTGCCCCTTTGACATCAATTTCCAAGAAGGGACTTCAAGGTTATTGGTCAAGTGGGTTTGGTCCTTGAGACACACATCTAGCCAATGAGTGGCTCTAGATGCAAGTAGAGGATAAGAATCATTGAGTGGAGCTGGAGCAGAGAAACTCAAAAAATATTTGACCGAAAGCTCCTTAGGGCAGCAAAGTCGGTGACTCCGAGTTGAATCAATTCGGTGGAACCGAGTTTGGTGCAAAGGAACATTTTGTCAACTCAGCTCACTAGGCAAAGGAATTCTCACAAAGATTTGCAAGGAATTAGATGCGAAACTAGCTAAAAGAAAAGAAACGCAGAAAAGAAGCAAAGAAATGTCTAGATGAAGTTTTTTTTGAAATAGAAACACTCTAGCAAGAAGAGATCAAACAAAAGAAACACGAGAGAACTTCATCTAGATGGGTCGGCGACTAGGTCACCTATGTTAGAGTATATTGACTTAGGAGTCAAGTGAGAACACTTGATCATAGGTCATACTCATCGTTTAAGCTCAAAATGGGGTTGCCATTTTTCCTTTAAGCATTTAAATGTATTCACATCTTGTTGAGTTGCTTTGGCTCATGTCTTTGAGTAAAGCTTCTCTAAGATGTGATGACTTACATTGGGGTTTGATGGTGATGTCCATCATGTAGTTGAATTTGAAGTGGATGCTCATGAGTTGAAGTTGGGAGCGATCCTGTCATTTATAGTTCATCTTCCTACATGGGTTAGTTTTGCAAGGAACAACATGTATATATATATATATATATATATATATATATATATATATATATATATATATATATATATATATATATATATCCAAAATGACATGAATGTAGCATATCTCAAAAGTTGTCAAAGGATATGTTTAGGTTGTCTTGTTCCTTGTTCCACCAACAATTGTTGATACTTGAGTTATACAAGATTGCTCAAGATAAGAGTGAGATGCAATCTTGTGACATGAAGCTTGTCCAAGTACCTACAAAAGGTTAGATACAATACAAGGGAGCAAAATGTCCAAGATATAAGATGATCATGTAAGTATCACGGATTAGTCAAGAATGCTCATGCCCTTGTATGCATCCATATGAACCTCTAGTTCACGTTTGACGCATCAATGATGTTCAACTCACTTCTCAAGTGACAAAACACTTTCTCATCAAGAGGTTTGGTAAAGATATCCGCCAATTGTTTGTCGGTACAAACATGTTTAAGGTCAATGTCACCTTTCTCAACATGGTCTCGAATGAAATGGTGACGAACCTCAATATGCTTAGTTCGAGAATGTTGTACGGGATTGTGTGCAATCTTAATAGCACTCTCATTGTCACATAGTAATGGTACATGTCTCACATGCACACCATAGTATTTAAGAGTTTGTGTCATCCATAGTAATTGAGCACAACATGATCCCGCGACAATGTATTCCGCTTCGGCAGAAGATAGAGATACCGAGTTTTGTTTCTTGGAGGACCAAGACACAAGCGATCTTCCCAGAAATTGACATGTACCCAAAGTGGATTTTCTATCAACCTTGTCTCCGGCATAGTCCAAATCAGAATAGCCAACAAGATTAAAAGAAGATCCTTTGGGATACCATATGCCAAAGTTTGATGTATGTAACAAGTATCTCACAATTCTTTTCATGACCTTAAGGTGACACTCTTTTGGTGCTGCTTGGTATCATGCACACATGCACACACTTAGCATAATGTCGAGACGGGAGGCACATAGATATAGCAATGAACCAATCATAGATTGATAAACCTTTTGATCAACCGGTTTGCCATCCTTGGTCAAGTCAAGATGTCCACTCGTGGGCATTGGAGTTTTCATACCTTTACTTTCTTGCATGTTGAACTTCTTGAATAAGTCCTTGGTATACTTTGTTTGAGAAACAAAGGTACCCTCCTTAGTTTGCTTGATTTGCAAACCAAGAAAGAATTTGAGTTCACACATCATAGACATCTCGTACTTTTCCGACATCAACCTTCCAAACTTTTCACTAAAAGAGGGGTTAGTAGATCCAAAGATAATATCATCAACATAAATTTGGCATACAAATAATTCTCCATTAACCCTCTTAGTGAACAAAGTTGAATCAATTTTCCCAATTTCAAAACCTTTTTCAAGAAGAAACTTTGTCAAGCATTTGTACCAAGCTCTAGGGGCTTGTTTAAGACCATAAAGGGCTTTACGAAGTTTGTAAACATGATTAGGTTTCTTGGGATTAACAAAGCCAGGAGGTTGTTTAACATACACTTCCTCCTCAATTTCACCATTTAAGAAAGCACTTTTAATATCCATTTGGTAAAGAGTGATATCATGGTGATTGGCATAAGCAAGTAAAATGCGAATGTACTCAAGTCTTGCAACGGGGGCATAGGTCTCACCATAGTCCATACCTTCGACTTGTGTGTAACCTTGTGCTACAAGACGAGCCTTGTTGTGTACAACTTGTCCATCTTCATCTTGCTTATTCCGAAACACCCATTTGGTTCCAATAATGTTTTGCTCATCTTTAGGCTTCTCAACCAATGTCCAAACTTGGTTCCTCTCAAAGTTGTGTAGCTCCTCGTGCATTGCATTCACCCAATCGGGGTCCTTGAGAGCATCTTCCACCTTCATAGGTTCAACACTAGAGATGAATGAGTAATGCTCACAAAAGTTAGCTAAACGAGTTTTAGAGCGAGTGATTCTCCCGGATTGGATATCTCCAAGTATTTGTTCGACGGGATGATTCTTGTCGATTCTTGCTCTAACTCGAGGTAGCTTTTGCTTGGGTTGTGGTGAGGCTTCCTCATAATCATGTTCTTCTTCTTCGTTGATGTTGTCGTTGTTTGCTTGTGGAGGTGGAGAAGGAGGTTGAGGTGGATCATCTTGTTGCACTTCCTCATTCCCATCGTCTTGACGTGTTCCACTTGTGGATGCCTCCATATCAACTTGTTGTTCACCTTGATGTGAAGTTGGGGATTCCACTTGAATAGACGAGGTACTCTCCTTTACTTCCACGGGGCGAATCTTGCCAATGGGCAAGTCTTGGATTGCTTCCGATGGTTCTTGATCTCCTACATCAATTGGCAATTGCTCGACTTGCGAGCCGTTAGTCTCATCAAACTTCACATCTACCGTCTCTTCAACCTTTCGAGTGAAGTTGTTGTAGACACGGTAAGTGTGAGAGTTCGATCCATAACCAAGTAGGAAACCTTCATGAGATTTAGGAGCAAATTTTGAATGACGATGCTTATCAAGAATGTAACATTTTGAGCCAAATACTCGAAAGTATCCAACTTGTGGTTTGTTACCGGTGAGCAGTTCATACGCCATTTTACCAAGAAAATTGTGAAGGTAGAGTCGATTTGTCGCATGACAAGCTGTTTCAACCGCTTCCGTCCAAAAGTGTTTTGGCATCTTGTATTCATCAAGCATTGTTCTTGCCATCTCAATAAGAGTACGGTTCTTCCTCTCAACAACTCCAATTTGTTGAGGTGTGTACGTAGCCGAGAACTCATGTGAAATACCCTCCTCATCAAGAAAGGTGTCCACATTGGCATTCTTGAACTCCGTTCCGTTATCACTCCGAACCTTCTTGATCTTCACTTCAAATTGATTTTGGGCCTTTCTTGCGAAGTTCTTGAAGATCTTTTGTACCACCAAGACTCCTATAGGAGTTGGGACCAAAAAGATCCATATGAAGTAGCTCGAGTGGTCTCCTCGTGGTCATAATGTTCTTCACGGGATGGCTTCCTCCAACTTGTTTTCCTGCTTGGCAAGCACTACAAAATCGATCCTTGTCAAATATAACATCTTTCACTCCAAGAATGTGATCTCCTTTAACAAGTTTATCAAGGTTACGCATGCCAACATGTCCAAGTCTCCTATGCCATAACCAACCCTTAGAAGATTTAGCTATTAAACATGTACGAGGTTGGGCTCTCTTAGTGAAATCAACAATGTATAGATCACCTCTATGAATGCCGGTAAAGAGCATATTATGATTATCTTGACAAAACACTTGGCAATCTAGTTTGGAAATAGAACATTGAAACCAAAGTCGGCTAGTCTAGATACGGAAAGAAGATTGTAACCAAGAGATTCAACAAGCATAACATTTTGAATTGAGCTATCATTGGATATGGCCACCTTACCAAGGCCAAGTACCTTACCCTTGGAGTTGTCTCCAAAAGTCACATACTTGCGTGGACCATCATTTTTAGCAAGCTCACGAAACATGTCTCTATCTCCGGTCATGTGATCGGTACATCCACTATCAAGAATCCACTCTTTTCCTCCGGCCATGTAATCTTGAAGATTTGCCATAAGACTAAGATTCCTCATGGTCTTCTCAAATTCAATATCACATTCTTCATCCTCATCATAATAGCCATGCTCAACATCATCATCATCATGCATATGATCATCACCTAGGGCAACGAATTTATTAGTTTCATGATGTGACAATGTTCAAGTTTATGAATTCTAATGGCTTCCATGATAATGTTACTAATAGTTCCAACATCCCCTTTAGCACGCATAAGATCACGAAGCTCAAACAAGCAATCATCAAACTTAGGATCATTAGGACTCATCTTGTGAAAAGCAATAGTCTTATGAAGAATCTCATCAAGATTCTTTAAAGAGTAATCGGGATATCGCTTTTCCAAGTCATGCCATAGAGTATAAGCACATTCAAAGTTTTGCATACAACGAAGCACAACTTTAGGTAATCCTCTAATGATAAGATTGACGGTTCTAAGATTACGAAGCATGTCAATTTTCTCTTCATGAGTAGGATGCAAGGGATCAATAGGGGGCACATAGGGATTATGAATATACTTTCTCAAGTTAAATTCATCAAAGATATCAAGCAATTCATGTTTCCAAGCATTGTAATACTCCCCATCGAGAATAGGCACTCTACGTCTAAGACTCCCCAAAGTAGACACATCCATTTCCCTCCAATGGTGATAAAACCAAAGCAATGGAGACCAAAGCTCTGATACCAATTGTGGGATCGAGGAGATAGGTCTAGAGGGGGGTGAATAGAAACTTAACCAACCAAAGTTGCAGTTTTTAGTTTCTCTTGGTACTTAGGTAGATTTTGGCACAAGTTAAGGCAACTCCAATTCTTTCTACACATGCATATCTAGAGAATGAGCAGCGGAAATAGTAAAGCATGCTAGTGAACGGAAAGTAAAGGGGTAGAGTATGGAAGATCAAACGCAATGAAGACACGGTGGTTTTTGGCATGGTTCCGATAGGTGGTGCTATCGTACGTCCACGTTGATGGAGACTTCAACCCATGGAGGGTAACGGCTGCGTGAATCTACGGAGGGCTCCACCCACGAAGGGTCCACGAAGAAGCAACCTTGTCTATTCCACCATGGCTTACGTCCACGAAGGACTAGCCTCACTCGGGTAGATCTTCACGAAGTAGGCGATCTCCTTGCCCTTACAAACTCCTTGGTTCAACTCCACATCATGTCGGAGGCTCCCAAGTGACACCTAACCAATCTAGGAGACACCACTCTCCAAAAGGTAATAGACGGTGTGTTGTTGATGAACTCCTTGCTCTTGTGCTTCAAATGATAGTCTCCCCAACACTCAAACAACTCCTCACAGATTTGGCTATGGTGGAAGAAGGATTTGAGTGGAAAGCAACTTGGGAAAGGCTAGAAATCAAGGTTCAAATGGTTGGATTGGAATGTCTTGATCTCAACACATGAGTAGGTGGTTCTCTCTTAGAAAATGTATGGTGGAAGTGTAGGCACGTTTTGATGGCTCTCCTTACTGAGTAAGAAGTGGTGGAGGGATATATATAGCCTCCACACAAAATCCAACCGTTACACACTTTCGACCCAACTCGGTGGCACCGATCAGAAATTTCGGTGGCACCGAACTGTGTAAAAGATATGAACATTAGGAATCTCGGTGGGACCGACTGGAACAACTCGGATGGACCGATGTGCAATGGTTAGGGCAAACCTCGTCTCGGTGGCACCGATTGCATCAACTCGGTGGGACCGAAGTGAAGCAATAAGGCAACAGAGAGTTGGCAAGCCGTCTCGGTGAGACCGATTTGCAAGACTCGGTGGGACCGAAGTAATTGCAACCGATTACAGAGAGTTGGCAAGGCCATCTCGGTGGGACCGAGATCCATATCGGTGGATCCGATTTGTTAGGTTTTGGCAGTGGCTAAGTCTAGATGAATCGGTGTCTCCGAATAGGAAATTTCGGTGGGCCGAGTTGGAATGTAGGTTTGGGACATATTTGGATGGAGAAAGTGGTTGAGGGTTTTGGAGTACTGTCACTAAGCACTTGAGCAAAAAGACCATTAAGCAACAGCTCATCCCCTTTTAATAGTATTGGCTTTCCTATGGACTAAATGTGATCTTGGATCACTTAACCAAAAATGTAGAGTCTTGAGCTTTTGCCAATCCATGTCCTTAGCATTTTGAAGGGTTCCACATCCTCTTGTCCTTGCCACGCCATTGTTGAACTTATCTGAAATTCACTAGATAAAGGCATTAGTCCAACAACATGTATGTTGGCATAAATTACCAAAACCACCAAGGGAGCAAATGTGCTTTCAATAGTATATTTATATGTGAAATCTCTCTTCCTTCAATATTCGTTCATGAATTGTTCAAGTGACCAATGCTGTGTTTGCTAACTTTCAATAAATTTTACCACTTATACCTCTTATATGTGAAATCATTACTCCCCATGGTACAAGCATATGAAGCATATATAATTTCAGATTTATGACATTCAATTCATTCAACAATTCACTCTTAGGATATAAGTGAAGCACGAGAGTAAATGACAAACTACTCCAAAAGATATAAGTGAAGAACAAAGAGTAGTTAAGTGAATGGGAAGCTATGTGAAGACTCTCTCTCAATAAAGATTTTAGATCTGATAATTTTATTAAAACATCAAGCAAAATGAAAAGAAAAGGACACTCCAAGAATAGCACATATCATGTGAACAAGTAAAAACTTAGGCTAACCGATAGGTGTTGATGAAGAAAGGTGGGATGCCTACCGGGGCATCCCCAAGCTTAGTTGGTTGAGACTTCTTGGAATGTTATCTTGGGGAGCCTTGGGCATCGCCAAGCTTGAGCTCTTATGTCTCCTTAATTCCTCTCATATCATGGCTTCTCCTAAATCTTAAAACTTCATCCACACAAAACTCAACAAGAACTCGTGAGATAAGTTAGTATAAATCAACTCAAAACCTTAACATTCTCTACTGGAGCAAATTACTAAAATTATAATTAAACATTGCATACCAAATGTGTCAGGCCTATTTCTGAGATAAATCATAGAATAGCCTCAAGTCACACCAGCCCCAAGATCAAAACAACTGGTGGACTTCCTTGATACAGATATCCAGTACATACATAATATTACACAGGGTTGAGTCATAGCGCTCACCAATTATTACAAACTTGTCAATATACTACAGTGGTGGAATAACACAGTGGTGTGGTGGTGGTACAACACTGGTACAATAAAATAAAGTCAAGCGTTAGTGTGAGGATTGGCTATTTTATTGGTGTAGCAGAAACACAGCGGATGATACATGTGGTAGACTCCAAGATCACAGGTTGACTGACTGGGACACCTCTAAGCGTCGGGCTCATTAGCACAATCTTTGTCCACAAGCTCGTCCTCCTCCAGGTCTGGCCAATAAAATAGCCAGGGACAAGCCAGTGAGTACGTTGGAATGTACTCGCAAACATTATGAACAAAAGATATACCGAATGCATATGCTTATGCTGGATTAATGATATGCTTATGCTGGTTGAAATTAATTTATGGCAGGATAAATATTAGCATGTGCAGAGGTATGAGTAAATAAAATATTAGTGACAAACAAAGAAAGTTAATGGAAAATCGGGCGAGACAGGACCGCCCGAGAATCCAAAAGAAAAAAAATAAGGTGGAGAATCGGGTGAGACAGGACCACCCGAGAATCCAAAAGAAATGCCAAACGGGTGTCTAAAAGCGACGCCACGAGAGGTCTTGAAGAGTAATGCCAAACGGGTGTCTAAAAGCGACGCCACGAGAGGTCTTGATGAGAAATGCCAAACGGGTGTCTAAAAGTGACGCCACGAGAGGTCTTGAAAATAAATGAGTATCCCGAGTAGTCTAGCCAGCCCATGAGATACTCAGAAAAGAAAATAAAATTGAGTGCCCGGGTTGTCTAGCCAGCACATGAGATACTCAGAAAAGAAAATAAAACTGAGTGCCCGGGTAGTCTAGCCAGCCCATGAGACACTCAAAAAAGAAAATAAAAACTGAGTGCCTGGGTAGTCTAGCCAGCCCATGAGACACTCAGAAAATTCGTATAAGAGAAACGGGTTAGTCGACAATAATATTTATGATAACAATAATATTCATGCTGACATTCGTGGTGACAATAATTATCCTGCAAAAATAATTCAAGTTCAATTTAATTATTTCCTCCGAAGACCGACACCGGGACCGACACTTGACCCTGCCCACCTAACGTCCTTGACCGCGGAGACGGCTATTCGAATAGGTATAACTCTGTAGAGGGTGTACTCTTTACCCACGTGTATGAGATTTCTTTAGTCAGCACCACGACGCTGGCTAATTCCCATTACGGTCTTTGGGTTGGAAACACGCCTGACCAGCACACACCAGATTAAATTTCCGGATGCCAGGAATCACCCAAAGCATCATTCAAGAAAAACTCTAAGTTGGGGAGACCATTGTCTGGACTAGCATGGGATCGCTATTCATACGCGCGGATTACAAGGGGTGCCCCCCTCTCGGCCCAGCCGGATACACCCATGCCCCCTGACCTGATGACGGGCATTAGTCCATGGCCGTGGAAACCCTCATCATGGCCCTCTATGTGGTGTGTACACGGACAGGGGTTAGCAACTTACTAAACCGTACTTCCCTCGCGGGAAGACCCGTGGCAGCACGGTGTTTAGCTAGGTGTGACGGAACAAGACTCGATCTAGGTCGACTCAGGAGGTGTTGTTATTAAGACTGGCATGCCTCACATGCCGCAGTGACACCGTCGTGTCACAACGTGACCGTGCTCACCAGCACGTCCAAGACAGGAGCTGCACTCCAGGGCTCTCACAACCTTCATCCATGTCAGATACTTGAGTGGAAGGCAAGTAATGCAAAGTTGATATGACCATGCATGCATGCACTTGTGATATACTACACATACGATGCAACTCCAAACCGATGCAACCATGCAAGCAATTCACCATATCCCAAGTTCAAAAATGGTTGCCTTGATCAAAGTAGTCAGAAAGTGATCCCTCGAAATTCCCGGCAAAGTTCCCCTCTTCATTTTCTGGAAAATTCAAATTCAAATTCAAATTAATTTTTTTGCAACAGTACCAAAAGTTGTCTCCAAATATTTTCAGATAAATACTAAAAAAACTAGAGAGAAAAATAAGAATTTCAAACAAAGAATCAACTCAAACAGAGTTGTGGCTAAAAATTTATTAAACTTTTTAACCCAAGAGTCTTCCTGCAAAACGGCAGGTCCCTGTGCGTTTTAAAAACAAAACACTTCGAGCGGAATACGCCTTTCAGCGCAGAAAGCGTAAAATAGCAGAATACGCTTTCGCTTTAAATACAGAAAAAAAAGAAAACGCTGACGGGTGGGGTCCACACGTCAGGTTTAAATTTGAACGCGCTCGCGCGCGAGAATAGAGAGGCGGCGGTGATCACCGGCGACGATCGCCAGGGTTTTAGGAGGCGGCGATGGTCGGAGCGTGATCAGGGTGGACTTCCGCGTCGGTGGGTGGCGGTGGTGGTCGCCGGCGAGCACCAGAACGACGGCGAGGTCGACGCCGGTGGACGGTGGTTTTGGGTGAGGTTGGATCTCACCGAAGAGAGCTCGGGATGCCGAATTGAAGCGGGGAATCGATCACATGGTGGACAAGAGGGCTACTGGCGAAGTTTTAGGGTGGAGACGGCCTAACGGCGTCGTACTGATCGGGGAAGGTGGCGGCGGATCGGTGGTCGGAGGTGGAGAAGACGACCTCCTCGAGGTCGAATGACTCTACTGGCGGTCGATTGGGATGGTGTGGAGGTGGTGTGAGTGATCTGCGGGGCTCGAGCGGGCCTTTTATAGGCGATCCATGGATGGCCGAGGCGGAGCGGATGACGCCGGAGTTAATCCGGCCGACGAGGTAGCTAAGGGCGGTGGTCAAGGGTGGTGAGGAGTTTATGAGGATGGTGGAGTTCTCTGGAAGCTCCATCGTGGACGAGCGCGAGCTCTTCGGCCTTATCCACGGCAAGGCCTCCGTGCGGGTGTGGCGGCGATGACCGACTCCGGTGACTGCCAGGTGGGGCCAGGGCGGTGTGGACGGCGTGCGACGCTGCGGAGAGAGGCGACGCGTGGAGGAGAGTAGGCGAGGGAGAGCAGCAGAGAGGAGTAAAGGCAGAGGCAGCCGTGGTGATCCGCTCGTCCGCCGCAGCCAAGGACGGTGGCCGTTGCACCGTCCACCTCATGTTCTGTCGGCGGCGGGGCACTGACCAGGGGGTCCCCGGTGATCCATTTAAGGCGAGAGGAGGCGTGGAGGAGAAGGAGAGGTGATGGAGTGGAGTGCACGACACCGTTCCTCCTCTCTCTGAACTTGATTCAGTTAACTGAATCTCTGATAGCGATGAACAGTACGCCCGCCATGTGTATGATGAAATGCCAGAGGGTGCTAGGGATTTTAGGAATTTTAGGGAATTTTTGTGGTGAGGTGTTGAAGCATATAAGAGGGTCTGGCAAAGTTTTAGAATTTTTGGAGCAATTAAAAATAGGTTTTGGTCATGGAGTTTGAATCTGGTCCAAATTTGAACTGGATGGAATTTGAAAATTTTGAACTGTGGAACCCAAAGTTTTTGATGAAATGGGTTGTGGGTACTGCCTAGTTGTTGGGGTAATTTTTGTGGGTGCAGGAGAATCATAGAAAATGTGGTTCCTTTGTAAACCAAAGAAACTAGGATAGATATAAATTCCAACTTTGGAATCTATTTAAAATAAGAGAAATATTTTTGTGGAGTGAGAAAGTATTGGACGCTGTCATAGAGTGTGAGAATGACTTGAGGGATAATTTAGAGGTGACAGAAAAATTATTGGAAGAATTAAGGAGTGCTAGAAAGGAGTGAAATGGCCATTCCCATGGAATAATTTTAATTATTCCAAAAACTTTTCTAAATGAAAAAAATATTTTTGATCTTTCAAAAATAATTACTCAATTAATAAACCATCCAAAATAGAACAATTTAAAATTTTGAAACCCAATTAAAATAAAAAGATTTTCAGAACAGAAGAAGCAGAAGAAGAAAAAGGCCATAATATTTTCTTTTTAAAGAAAAGATTTGAAAATCCAAAGAAAATATTTTGGGGTGTTACAACACCTACCCCCCTTAAGAAAAATCTCGTCCCCGAGATTTCAGTTGTCCCTCAAACAGGTACGGATATTCAGTTCTCAGGTGATCCTCTCTTTCCCATGTTGCTTCTTCCTTGGTGTGATTACTCCACTGAACTTTGTAAAATTTTATCACATTTTGCCGGGTTCTCCGTTCAGACTCCTCCAAAATCTTTATAGGATGTTCCCTATATGTAAGATCTGGTTGGATATCCAGGTCTTGATGTTGGACTTGCTTTTCTGGGTTACTTACACATCTCCTCAGCTGTGACACGTGAAACACATCGTGAACATCCGATAATTCTGCTGGTAGCTCCAGTTGATAGGCCACCTTGCCTCTCCTTGCAATTATTCTGAATGGTCCAATAAACCTCAGTGCCAATTTTCCTTTGACCTTAAATCTCTGTAGCCCCCTCATTGGGGAGACTCTGAGATAAACGTATTCATTGGGTTCAAAACTGATCTGACGGTGCTTCTGATCGTAGTAGCTCTTCTGACGGCTCTGAGCTGCCTTCAGTCTATCTTGGATAAGTTTCACCTTTGTTTCTGCCTCTTTGAGAACCTCCGGGCCGAAGATTCAGCTATCTCCGGTTTCAGACCAATTGAGAGGGGTACGGCATCTCCGTCCGTATAGGGCTTCGAAGGGTGACATTTTTAAGCTGGCTTGATAACTGTTGTTGTATGAAAATTCCTCATATGGCAAACTATCTTCCCAGCTGACTCCATAAGTAAGCACACATGCTCTCAGCATGTCTTCCAATATTTGATTTACCCTTTCAGTCTGTCCACCGGTCTATGGGTGATATGCTGTACAGAATACCAGTTGAGTCCCTAAGGCTTGCTGCAGGTGATCCCAAAACCTAGAGACAAACTGAGTGCCTCTGTCAGACACTATGGTCTTGGGTACTCCGTGTAAGCAAACAATTCGAGAGAGGTATACACTGGCAAGCCTCTGTGTCGAATATGTTGTTTTTACCGGAATGAAGTGTGCCACCTTGGTAATAAATCCGTGATAACCCAGATAGCATCATTCCCATGTCGTGACCTTGGTAGTTCGACAATGAAATCCATCCCTATTTCATCCCATTTCCATTCAGGTACTCTTAGTGGCTGTAACAATCCTGCTGGCCTCTGGTGCTCTGCCTTTATACGCTGACAGGAGTCACACCATGCGACATATACAGCTATGTCCCTTTTCATCCCGTGCCACCAAAAAATTTCCTGTAGATCCTTGTACATCTTGGTTCCTCCTAGATGAATGGAGTACGGGGTGGTATGAGCTTCTGCCAAAATTTGTTGCTTTAGCTCTTCCTTGTTGGGTACGCATAATCTTTTTCCGTACCATAGGATTCCTTGGGTGTCAATGGTAAATTCAAATGCCTTGCCTAAATTTACTTTCCTTTTAATTCCTTCAATACTAGGGTGTCCTTTCTGAGCTTCTTTGATCTGATCCTCCAGTGTCGATTTCACTTCTAAACGGGCAATGGTTCCTTCTGTGACTAGAACCATATTAAGTTTGGCAA
The DNA here is from genome assembly GCA_039707655.1 of Elymus sibiricus. Classification (NCBI taxonomy): domain Eukaryota; kingdom Viridiplantae; phylum Streptophyta; class Magnoliopsida; order Poales; family Poaceae; genus Elymus; species Elymus sibiricus. The sequence goes on from CM077668.1 coordinate 126,515,582, forward strand.
ATTCCTGGTTGAACTCGTGCTATGAGAATTGCACACTGTCACTGTCGGTGCATGGATTTCGGCTGAGGGCGTCTGCCACCACATTTGCTTTACCTGGGTGGTAATGAATTCCCACATCATAATCCTTAATTAACTCAAGCCATCGACGCTGTCTCAAGTTTAATTCTGGCTGGGTGAAGATATACTTAAGACTTTTGTGGTCCGTGTATATCTCGCATCGATTACCAAGAAGGTAATGTCGCCATTCCTTGAGTGCGTGTATTACTGCTGCTAACTCCAAATGATGGGTAGGGTAATTTTCTTCGTGTCGCCGTAGCTGTCTTGAAGCATATGCCACGACGTTTCCTTCTTGCATTAATACACATCCAAGTCCCTTCCTGGAAGCGTCACAGTATATTTCAAAATTCTTGTGCACATCTGGCACGATTAGAACAGGTGCTGTGGTTAATCTCTTCTTTAATTCCTGGAAACTTTTCTCGCAAGCCTCGGTCCATTCAAACTTTTTATTTTTCTTGAGTAGCTGAGTCATGGGTTTGGCTATGGTGGAGAATCCTTCGATAAATCATCGGTAGTAGCCAGCCAAACCGAGAAAACTCCTCACCTCAGTCATGTTGGTGGGTTGCTTCCACCCTAAGACATCTTTCACTTTACTTGGGTCCACTGCTATCCCATCCTGTGTCAGTACGTGTCCTAGAAAACCAACTCCCCGTAGCCAAAATTCACACTTACTGAATTTGGCATATAGTTGATTTTTCCGTAATTCTTCCAGGACTATCCGAAGATGTTGCTCATGTTCTTCTGGTGTCTTGGAATAAATAAGTATATCATCGATGAATACAACCACAAACTTGTCCAAATATTTTATGAAGACCTTGTTCATGAGATGTACAAAATAAGCAGGTGCGTTGGTCAATCCGAAAGGCATCACTGTGAACTCATATAATCCGTATCTGGTGGTAAAGGCAGTCTTGGGTATATCTGATGATCGGATTCTTAATTGATGATAGCCTGATCTCAAATCTATTTTTGAGAAAACCTTGGCTTCTGCCAGTTGATCAAACAGGTCATTAATTCTTGGCAGTGGATATTTATTTTTGATGGTAACTATATTAAGTGCCCTGTAGTCAATACATAACCTCAGGGTCCCATCCTTTTTCTTAGCAAATAAAACTGGTGATCCCCATGGTGATGAGCTGGGTCGAACATAACCTTTTTCCATTAATTCCTTAATTTGTTTCTTCAGCCCAACCAATTATGTCAGAGCCATTCGATAAGGCTTCTTGTAAATGGGTGCCGTTCCAGGTGCTAGTTCAATAACGAAATCAATTTCACGATCGGGTGGCATGCCTGGTAGCTCCTCCGGAAATACATCGGGGTATTCGCATACCACCGGAACCTTGCTTAATTCTGTCATGTACACTTGATTTAGTTTTCCTTGCAAGGTATAAATCTTCCTTGTGCCAAATTTTATTGTCTCCCCTTGACAATTAGAGAGAGTCACTGTACGGTTGTAGCAGTCTATAAAACCTTTATTCGTGGTCAACCAGTCCATTCCCAAAATAACATCCAGATCGACTGCTTCCAGTACAATAAGATTGGCTAGAAACTTCATTCCTTTGATTTCAATATCCACATCCTTGCAGTACCAATGTGTGCTTTGCTTTGATCCCGGGGACTGAATAACCATTGAATTTTGCAAAGGCGAAAAAGAAAACTGATTCTCCGAAGCAAATCTTTTGGAAATGCATGAATGGGAAGCTCTAGAATCAAATAAGACTGTAGCATTAATTGTGTTGACAGGGAACGTACCAAACACAATGTCTGGTGCATTTTGTGCTTCCTCAAAGGTCACGTGATTCACCCGTCCCTTTCTTTGATTGTTGTTGGGGTTGCTGTGTCCTGGGGCTGCGTTTGTACCGCGACCATTGTTGTTGGGCTTCGGGACATTATTCCCCTGCTTTGGGCATTGCCTGGCATTATGCCCCTCTTCTCCACAGGCATAACAAGTGCTGCCTGGACGAAACGTTGCGTCCTTGGTCCTGTTGTTGAAGGTGCTACGACTCTGTTGTGGTCGTGGTATTGGAATTGCTGGTCGTGGTGCCACAGGCCTCTGAAATTCATTCCGGGGCCTGTTGTTGCGAACCTGTACTGACTGGGTCATACGGCGTTTGCGAATTTCATTCATGTTGCGGTGCTCGTTCTCCAGTATAATCGTCTTGTCTACCAGTGTCTTGAAGTCTGGAAAGGTGTGGACCACCAGTTGGCATTTTAGAGATGGAATGAGTCCATCAAGAAATTTCTCCATCTTTTTGTTTTCTGTCATGTACTCATCATTGGCGTACCGGGCCAGCTGAGTAAACTGGTCCAGGTACTGTGTTACCGTGGTGCCTCGCTGCTTGAGATCCTCAAATTCCCTTTCTTCAATTTCATAATACTGTTGGGGATATGTGCTCCCCGGAAACTTTCCTTGAACTGTTCCCATGTCATATCTGCTCCATTGGGATGCGTGTGGCATATATTTTCCCACCATGACGCTGCTGTCCCAGAAAAATAGTGCGGAGCATATAGCACTTTTTCCTGGTCCGTACACTGGGCTATAACCAATTTCCTTTCCATATCACGTAGCCAATCGTCCGCCTCCAGAGGTTTGTCTGTGTGAGAAAATACAGTTGGATTGGTCCTCTGTAGCTCAAATAATTTTGATCTGTGCTGATGATGTCCTTGGTGATTCCCCATATTTATTAAGTGCTGCATCATTTCCTGGTGGTGCTGCTGGCTTTGTTCATAAAGTCGGCGTACTTGTGAAAATGCTGAATCATTGCTCTGCTGACTTGTCTGTCCTTGTGTGAAATTATTTCCCATCTGTGCAAAGTTGTCCTCTGGCGGACTGGGCATAGAACGGGTCCAGGGACGATGCATTTTCTTTTTGGGGTATTTGTGTAACACCGATGAGAAAAGAAATCATAACGGAAAGAAATAATTTTTTAAGAGACTGAAAATAATTTCCCTCCCAAAAATGTAAGTGCATGGACGTAGCAGGTTATAATACACATGCAGATTTAATTATACAAGCAGGATTAATTATACATGCATGGTTTAATTATACAACAAGCTTGCCGTAGTCGTATACTACATGACCACTTATTTAAACTAGTGCGCTACTCCGTCCACAAAGCACGCTGCGGTCCAAGTCTACTACTCGCCATCTTACAAAAAAGAAAAGAAACATAAAATAAATATTTTACAACTGCGCTCTCATAAAAGTCAACTGCGGTGCTGACGTCCAGTCTGCTCTCACGGGGTGTCTGGAACGTCGTAGGCCCTGCTGAGGGTAAGTCGCAGACGAGGTGCTGAAGACTCGACCTCCTCCTCCTCGGGGATGGTCTCCAGTCAGGCAGCTTTCGATGCCACACCTGCTCGTGGTGGCACTGTGCTTGTAGGCGGTGACGCTCTAACTAGAGTGGGTGCAGCCAAGCGACTAGCCTCATCACTCGGGGATGAGTGTCGAATCACGGGTGGAGTAGGAGGATCATATGGTGGAGTCGGAATGCGAGGAGCGCGCGGTGACGGGGAACGGAACTCACTCCTGCGAGGAATCCTCGCACGAGCCAAGTCCATCCGTGCAACGAGATGGTCATCCACCAGTGAGGTGAAGACTGACTCCAGAGCCATGATATACTGAACAAGGGGCTCGATCGCCTCATCCCTTTCTCCCGCGGTGCAGGAGAAAGCATAGTGACTAGTGTATGGAACGTGGCATGGAAGGTAGTGATAGGGACGTGTCTGCATGACTGGAAGGATGTCCCTAAGACGAGCGATGGCCTCACGGGCAGCCATCTAGACAGCATGCCTCTCAGAGGGCATGACTCTCCCCACAAAGTGATAGTTGCGATATGACAAGGCACTTCCATCCCGAATATATATCGAGGCCTGGTACATAGTCAGAGTGTCCGTGATCCTGTCAGGGAAAACGGTGTACTCCGGACGGCTCGGAGATCTCATCGCATCTCTAGCGATGACGGCGAGAAGACGGGAAAATCTCGCAGGCTCGTTGGCGAAAATCTGGGACGGACAGCTGCCGCCAGACATCTACAACAGTAGACAAAAAATCCAAATAGTCATGTCATAAGTATATGATGACCAAGGAAAATTGTTACAATGCATGAGATGCATGCTAAAAATGTTAGTACTGACTCTAATACTAGCGTTCGCGCCTAGGGCTTCCTACAGTCAGCCTAGCTCTGATACCAAGGTTTGTCAGGCCCATTTCTGAGATAAATCACAGAATAGCCTCAGGTCACACCAGCCCCAAGATCAGAACAACTGGTGGACTTCCTTGATACAGATATCCAGTACATACATAATATTACACAGGGTTGAGTAATAGCACTCAACAATTATTACAAACTTGCCAATATACTATGGTGGTGGAATAACACAGTGGTGTGGTGGTGGTACAACACTGGTACAATAAAATAAAGTCAAGCGTCAGTGTGAGGCTTGGCTATTTTATTGGTGTAGCGGAAACACAGCGGATGATACATGTGGTAGACTCCAAGATCACAGGTTGACTGACTGGGACACCTCTAAATGTCGGGCTCGCTAGCGCAATCTTCGTCCACAAGCTCGTCCTCCTCCAGGTCTGGCCAATAAAATAGCCAGGGACAAGCCAGTGAGTACGTTGGAATGTACTCGCAAACATTATGAACAAAAGATATACCGAATGCATATGCTTATGCTGGATTAATGATATGCTTATGCTGGCTGAAATTAATTTATGACAGGATAAATATTAGCATGTGCAGAGGTATGAGTAAATAAAATATTAGTGACAAACAAAGAAAGTTAATGGAAAATCGGGCGAGACAGGACCGCCCGAGAATCCAAAAGAAAAAAAATAACGTGGAGAATCGGGCGAGACAGGACCGCCCGAGAATCCAAAAGAAATGCCAAACGGGTGTCTAAAAGCGACGCCACAAGAGGTCTTGAAGAGAAATGCCAAATGGGTGTCCAAAAGCGACACCACGAGAGGTCTTGAAGAGAAATGCCAAACGGGTGTCTAAAAGCCACGCCACGAGAGGTCTTGAAAATAAATGAGTATCCCGGGTAGTCTAGCCAGCCCATGAGATACTCAGAAAAGAAAATAAAATTGAGTGCCCGGGTAGTCTACCCAGCCCATGAGATACTCAGAAAAGAAAATAAAACTGAGTGCCCGTGTAGTCTAGCTAGCCCATGAGACACTCAGAAAATTCGTATAAGAGAAACGGGTTAGTCCACAATAATATTTATGATAACAATAATATTCATGCTGACATTAGTGGTGACAATAATTGTCCTGCAAAAATAATTCATGCTCAATTTAATTATTTCCTCCAAAGACCGACACCGGGACCGACACTTGACCCTGCCCAGCTAACGTCCTTGACCGCGGACACGGCTATTCGATTAGGTATAACTCTGCAGAGGGTGTACTCTTTACCCATGTGTATGAGATTTCTTTAGTCAGCACCACGACGCTGGCTAATTCCCATTACGGTCTTTGGGTTAGAAACATGCCTGACCAGCACACAACAGATTAACTTTCCGGATGCCAGGAATCACCCAAAGCATCGTTCAAGAAAAACTCTAAGTCAGGGAGACCATCGTCTCGACTAGCATGGGATCACTATTCATACGCACGGAGTACAAGGGGTGCGCGCCTCTCGGCCCAGCCGAATGCACCCATGCCCCCTGACCTAATGACGGGCATTAGTCCATGGCCGTGGAAACCCTCATCATGGCCCTCTATGTGGTGTGTACACGGACAAGGGTTAGCAACTTACTAAACCGTACTTCCCTCGCGGGAAGACCCGTGGCAGTACGATGTTTAGCTAGGTGTGACAGAACAAGACTCGATCTAGGTTGACTCAGGAGGTGTTGTTATTAAGACTGGCATGCCTCACATGCCGCAGTGACACCGTCGTGTCACAACGTGACCGTGCTCACTAGCACGTCCAAGACAGGAGCTGCACTCCTGGGCTCTCACAACCTTCATCCATGTCAGATATTTGAGTGGAAGGCAAGTAATGCAAAGTTAATATGACCATGCATGCATGCACTTGTGATATACTACACATACGATGCAACTCCAAACCGATGCAACCATGAAAGCAATTCACCATATCCCAAGTTCAAAAATGGTTGCCTTGATCAAAGTAGTCAGAAAGTGATCCCTCGAAATTCCCGGCAAAGTTCCCCTCTTCGTTTTCTGGAAAATTCAAATTCAAATTAAAATTAATTTTTTTGCAATAGTACCAAAAGTTGTCTCAAAATATTTTCAGATAAATACAAAAAAAACTAGAAAGAAAAATAAGAATTTCAAAAAATGAATCAACTCAAACAGAGTTGTGGTTAAAAAGTTATTAAACTTTTAAACCCATGGGTCTTTCTGCAAAACGGCAGGTCGCTGTGCGTTTTAAAAAGAAAACACTTCGAGCGGAATACGCCTTTCAGCGCAGAAAGCGTAAAACAGCAGAATACGCTTTCGCTTTAAATATAGAAAAAAAAGAAAACGCTGACGGGTGGGGTCCATACGTCAGGTTTAAATTTGAACGCGCTCGCGCGCCAGAACAGAGAGTCGGCGGTGATCACCGGCGACGATCGCTAGGGTTTTAGGAGGCGGCGATGGTCGGAGCGTGATCAGGGTGGAGTTCCGCGTCAGTGGGTGGCGGTGGTGGTCGCCGGCGAGCACCAGAACGACGGCGAGGTCGACGCCGACGGACGGTGTTTTCGGGTGAGGTTGGATCTCACCGGAGAGAGCTCGGGATGCCGAATTGAAGCGGGGAATCAATCACATGGTGGACAAGAGGGCTACTGGCGAGGTTTTAGGGGTGGAGACGGCCTAACGGCGTCGTACTGATCGGGGAAGGTGGCGGCGGATCGGTGGTCGGAGGTGGAGAAGACGACCTCCTCGAGGTCGAATGACTCTACTGGCGGTCGATTGGGATGGTGTGGAGGTGGTGTGAGTGATCTGCGGGGCTCAAGCAGGCCTTTTATAGGTGATCCGGGGATGGCCGAGGCGGAGCGGATGACGCCGGAGTTAATCCGGCCGACGAGGTAGCTAAGGGCGGTGGTCAAGGGTGGTGAGGAGTTTATGAGGATGGTGGAGTTCTCTGGAAGCTCCATCGTGGACGAGCGCGAGCTCTTCGGCCTTATCCACGGCAAGGCCTCCGTGCGGGTGTGGCGGCGATGACCGACTCCGGTGACTGCCAGGTGGGGCCAGGGCGGTGTGGACGGCGTGCGACGCTGCGGAGAGAGGCGACGCGTGGAGGAGAGTAGGCGAGGGAGAGCAGCAGAGAGGAGTAAAGGCAGAGGCAGCCGTGGTGATCCGCTCGTCCGCCGCAGCCAAGGACGGTGGCCGTTGCACCGTCCACCTCATGTTCTGTCGGCGGCGGGGCACTGACCAGGGGGTCCCCGGTGATCCATTTAAGGCGAGAGGAGGCGTGGTGGAGAAGGAGAGGTGATGGAGTGGAGTGCACAGCGCCGTTCCTCCTCTCTCTGAACTTGATTCAGTTAACTAAATCACTAACAATGATGAATAGTACGCCCACCATGTGTATGATAAAATGCCAGAGGGTGCTAGGGATTTTAGGAATTTTAGGGAATTTTTGTGGTGAGGTGTTGAAGCATATAAGAGGGTCTGGCAAAGTTTCAGAATTTTGAAGCAATTAAAAATAGGTTATGGTCATGGAGTTTGAATCTGGTCCAAATTTGAACTGGATGGAATTTGAAAATTTTGAACTGTGGAACCCAAAGTTTTTGATGAAATGGGTTGTGGGTACTGCCTAGTTGTTGGGGTAATTTTTGTGGGTGCAGGAGAATCATAGAAAATGTGGTTCCTTTGTAAACCAAAGAAACTAGGATAGATATAAATTCCAACTTTGGAATCTATTTAAAATAAGAGAAATATTTTTGTGGAGTGAGAAAGTATTGGACGCTGTCATAGAATGTGAGAATGACTTGAGGGATAATTTAGAGGTGACAAAAAAATTATTGGAAGAATTTAGGAGTGCTAGAAAGGAGTGAAATGGCCATTCCCATGGAATAATTTTAATTATTCCAAAAAAAATTCTAAATGAAAAAAATATTTTTGATCTTTCAAAAATAATTTCTCAATTAATAAACCATCCAAAATAGAACCATTTAAAATTTTGAAACCCAATTAAAATAAAAAGATTTTCAGAACAGAAGAAGCAGAAGAAGAAAAAGACCATAATATTTTCTTTTTAAAGAAAAGATTTGAAAATCCAAAGAAAATATTTTGGGGTGTTACAAAATGCCTCGGCATATTTAATACTCCTATCCACAAATAGAAACATTAAAAAAGCAAACATATGCAAACAATGCAACTATAAGCGAAATCTGTCTAAACAGAATAGTCTGTAAAGGGGGAACAAAAATTCATACTTCCCTAACTCCAAAAATTCTGAAAAATTACCACGTGACAGAGAACTCATACATGCCTACTATGTTAAAATTTCAGATTTCTATCATGTTCTGATAATTCACATAAATTAAGGACATAATAGCAAACTTTCTATTTTCAAACAGCAACACATAAACTTGCAAACTGAGCATGGTAAAGGCTACACTTGACATTTTATTGAGATAAAAAGGTGCAAACATGATTATTAATAACAGCAAGCAAAGCAAACTAAAATAAAATGATGCTCCAAGCAAAACTCATATTATGTGATGAATAAAAATATAGCTCCAAGTAAGGTTACCGATAATGTTGAAGACGAAAGAGGGGATGCTTTTCGGGGCATCACCAAGCTTAGACGCTCGAGTATTCCTTGAATATTACCTTGGTGTGCCTTGGGCATCCCCAAGCTTAGGGTCAAGCAAACTCGAATACTATAAATTGTTTCCACATTAAAAGAGTAATGTTCAGTAAAAGGGTATTCATAATTATGACAAGTTTTATAATAATTATCATCACTACTTTTTATAATGTAAGTATCATCACAATAATCATCATAAGTAGCAACTTTGTTCTCATCATAATCAATTGAAACTTCTTCCAAAGTTATGGATTCAACATTAAATAAAGTCCTGACCTCTCCAAATCCACTTTTATCATTATTATAGAATTGAACACCCTCCAAAATAGTGGGATAATTATTACCTACAGTTGGCACTCTTTGTCGTGGGTACGACCATCTATGGGGCCATCTAGCCCCTTTGTGGTTCAGCAGGGGAGATCAGCGTGCGCAAAGAGCAGAATCAATGGAAGACGCAAGGGATTTACCCAAGTTCGGGCCGCTGAGAAGCGTAAAACCCTACTCCTGCTTTTGGTGTATTGATGGTATGAGAGCACAAGTACAAGGAGCGCTTCTTCCAGCAAGGTGCGGAGAGAGCAGCTACGCGAGACGTGCAGGTGTTTGAAAAAGGATCCAAATGCCTCTAACTGTTGCCTTGGCCCTCCTTTTATAGCTCAAGGGGTTACCACAGTGGAAAAACAGTAATTACATAGCAAACAGTGCTATCATACCTAACTCTGCCAGTTTAGGACAAAGGCATTAAATGCTCCGTTAGGTGTCATGCGGAGAGGTAGCCCCGGCAAGGTTTCTGCACCGCTCGCCCAGCTACCTCGTATTATTCTGACACGCCTCCTGGACGGGTGTCATTAAAGGCAAATCTTCTCCCTGCGTGCTGACACGTGCCCGACAAACCTCACCAACCAGCCTGCGTGGTCGACACCTCACCGATTAGCGACTAGCTGACCGGTGAGGTGGAGCGCTGACGCGCTGGTGAAAGCTTGCCGGGTCTTCACCTTGCCGGTTCGGCCTTGCCGGTAAGGAATGCTTCCATCTTCAGTAGTTTCTGCAACTAGGCCATGAATCTTGGTCTAGGTAGTTTCCGGCAAGCCTTGGCCGGCAAGGAGGCTGCATCCGTCTGTGCATAAGTCAGGGTATAAAATACCCATGTTTTATACACCGACAGGAGCGCCCGGGCCTGGGCCATACGCGCATCCGAAGCGTCATTGGGCAAGGCCCAAACAATGCATAGACACGCGGCGGGAAAACTACCGCTGTAATTTTCGTCATGATGGTTATCCTAACGCACGTCCAATCCACGCATTAAATGCGGGACGTGGGAACATGGACTGTTGCGGTTATTTCGCGGTAGTGCGCCTGTAAAAAGGGCGCCGCCGAGGTAAACAGTGAAGAGCCAGCTGGAATTCTGGACCTGAAAAAGCTATGTCAGAAATACCTATTCTACACATCTCCAAATGAGCTGAAATTTTACAGAGATTTATTTTGGAATAAATAAAAAATACTGGAGCCAAGAAGTACCAGAGGGGGCCACCCAGGTGCCCACGAGGCACCAGGGCGCGCCACCCCCCCCAGGCGTGCCCTGGTGGCTCGTGGGGCCCCTGGCCAGCCTCTGGCTCCCATTTTCTGGTATATAAGTCCATTTGCCCTAGAAAAAATATAGAGAAGACTTTTGGGACGGTGCACCGCTGTCTCGAGGCGGAACTTGGGCAGGAGCACTTTTGCTCTCCGGCGGAGCGATTCCGCCGGAGATACTTCCCTCCGAGAGGGGGAAATCGTCGCCATCGGCATCACCAACGATCCTCTCATCATGGGAGGACCAATCTTCATCAACATCTTCAACAGCACCATCTCATCTCAAACCCTAGTTCATCTCTATTATTCAATCTTTGTCTCAAAACCTCAGATTGGTACCTGTGGGTTGCTAGTAGTGTTGATTACATCTTGTAGTTGATGCTAGTTGGTTTATTTGGTGGAAGATTATATGTTCAGATCCATTATGCTATTTAATACCCCTCTGATCTTGAACATGATTATGATTTGTGAGTAGTTAATTTTGTTCTTGAGTACATGGGAGAAGTCTTGTCATAAGTAATCATGTGAATTTGGTATTCGTTCGATATTTTGATGATATGTATGTTGTTGATTCTCTTAGTGGTGTCATGTGAACGTCGACTACACGACACTTCACCATCTTTGGGCATAAGGGAATGCATTGTGGAGTAGTAATTAGATGATGGGTTGCTAGAGTGACAAAAGCTTAAACCCTAGTTTATGCGCTATTCTGTAAGGGGCTGATTTGGATCCATATGTCTAATGCTATGTCTGATTTGGATCCCCTATACTTTTGGGTCATCAAGACTCTTTTCTGGCGCCGTTGCCGGGGAGTGAAGCGCCTTTGGTGAGTGGAATTTGGTAAGGAAACATGTATATTACGTGCTGAAATTTACTGTCACTTGTCACTATGGAAAGTAATCCTTTGAGGGGTTTGTTCGGGGTATCTTCACCTCGACCGGAACCACAAATAGTTGCTCCTCAAGCTACTGCACCTACTGAAAATATTTATTATGATATTCCTCCGGGTATGATAGAGAAACTGCTAGCTAATCCTTATGCTGGAGATGGAACGGTACATCCTGATATGCACTTGATCTATGTGGATGAAATTTGTGGATTGTTTAAGCTTGCAGGTTTATCCGGAGATGGATTTAATAAGAAAGTATTCCCTTTATATTTGGAGGGAAAGGCATTGACATGGTATAGGCTATGTGATGATACTGATAGATGGGACTAGAACCGATTGAAACTAGAATTCCATCAGAAATTTTATCCTATGCATTTGGTTCATCGTGATCGGAATTATATATATAATTTTTGGCCTCGTGAAGGAGAAAGCATCGCTCAAGCTTGGGGGAGGCTTAAGTACATGATGTACACATGCCCCAACCATGAGCTCTCAAGAGAAATTATCTTACAAAATTTTTATGCTCGGCTTTCTCATGATAACCAAACCATGCTCGATTCTTCGTCGACTGGCTCCTTTATGAAGAAAACTATTGAATTCAGATGGTATCTTCTGGAAAGAATTAAACACAACTCTGAAGATTGGGAACTCGACAAAGGTAATGAGTCAGGTATAATACTTGAGTTTGATTGTGTTAAATCTTTTATGGATACCGATGCTTTTCGTAAGTTTAGCACTAAATATGGACTTGACTCTGAGATAGTAGCTTCCTTTTGTGAATCATTTGCTACTCATGTTGATCTCCCTAAGGAGAAGTGGTTTAAATATCATCCCCTTGTCAAAGAAAAGATTGAGGAACCCGTTAGTGTTAAAGAAGAAACAATTGTTTACCATGCTGATCCAGTTGTGCCAACTATTTATATTGAGAAACCACCTTTTCCTGTTAGGATTAAGGAACATGCTAAAGTTTCAACTATGGTTAACAAAAGTAATATTAGAGCACCTAGACCCTCTGAACAAATTAAAGTTGAACCTAATGTTGCTATGGTTAAAGATCTCTTGGTCGATAATATAGATGGGCATGTTATTTACTTCTGTGATGAAGCAGCTAGAATTGCTAAACCAGATCCTAAAGATAAAAACAGACCTGTAGTAGGCATGCCTGTTGTCTCTGTTAAAATAGGAGATCATTGTTATCATGGCTTATGTGATTTGGGTGCTAGCGTGAGTGCTATTCCGTTTACCTTATATCAAGAAATTATGTATGATATTGCACCTGCTGAAATAGAGGACACTGATGTTACTATTAAGCTTGCAAACCGAGATACCATTACACCACTTGGGATCGTTAGAGATGTTGAAGTCTTGTGTGGAAAAATAAAATACCCTACTGATTTTCTAGTCCTAGGTTCTCCACAAGATGATTTTTGTCCCATTATATTTGGTAGACCTTTCTTGAACACTGTTAATGCCAAGATTGATTGCACTAAAGAAACTGTTAGTGTTAATTTTGGTGGTATGTCTCATGAGTTTAATTTCTCCAAGTTTCGTAGACAACTTCATGATAAAGAATTGCCTAGTAAAGATGAAATTATTGGTCTTGCTTCTATTGCCATACCTCCTACTGATCCGTTAGAAAAATATTTGCTAGACCATGAAAATGATATGCGTATGAATGAAAGAAATGAAATAGATAAGATGTTCTTTGATCAACCACCTATCCTTAAACACAATTTGCCTATTGAAACTCTTGGAGGCCCTCCTCCACCTAAGGGTGATCCTGTATTTGAATTGAAGCAATTGCCTGATACATTGAAATATGCTTACCTTGATGAAAAGAAGATATATCCTGTTATTATTAGTGCTAACCTTTCAAAGCATGAAGAAAAGAGATTATTAAAAACTTTAAGGAAGCACCGAGCTGCTATTGGATATACTCTTGATGATCTTAAGAGCATTAGTCCCACTCTATGTCAGCACAAAATTAATATGGAGCCTGATGCTAAACCAGTTGTTGACCACCAACGACGATGAAATCCTAAGATGAAAGAGGTGGTAAGAACTGAAATATTAAAGCTTCTGGAAGCATGTATAATCTATCCCATAGCTGATAGTAGATGGGTAAGTCCCGTTCATTGTGTCCCTAAGAAAGGAGGTATTACCGTTGTTCCTAATGATAAAAATGAACTCATTCCACAAAGAATTGTAACTGGTTATAGGATGGTAATTGATTTTAGAAAATTAAACAAAGCCACTATAAAAGATCATTACCCCTTACCTTTTATTGATCAAATGTTAGAAAGATTGTCTAAGCATACACACTTTTGTTTCCTAGATGCCTATTCTGGTTTTTCTCAAATACCTGTATCACCAGCCGATCAAGAGAAAACCACCTTTACTTGTCCTTTTGGAACTTATGCTTATAGATGTATGCCTTTTGGTTTATGCAATGCACCTGCTACCTTTAAAAGATGTATGACTGCTATATTCTCTGCCTTTTGTGAAAAGATTGTTGAGGTATTCATGGATGATTTTTCCATTTACGAAACTTCTTTTCATGATTGTTTAAGCAACCTTGATCGAGTTTTGCAGAGATGTGAAGAAACTAATCTTGTCTTGAATTGGAAGAAGTGCCACTTTATGGTGAATGAAGGTATTGTCTTGGGGCATAAAATTTCTGAAAGAGGTATTGAAGTTGATAAAGCTAAGGTTGATGCTATTGAGAAAATGCCATGTCCTAAAGATATTAAAGGAATAAGAAGTTTCCTTGGTCATGCTGGTTTCTATAGAAGGTTTATTAAAGACTTCTCTAAAATTTCTAGGCCTCTTACCAATGTTTTGCAAAAAGATGTTCCATTTGTTTTTGATGATGATTGTCTAGAAGCCTTTGAAACACTTAAGAAAGCCTTAACCACTGCACCTATTGTTCAACCACCTGATTGGAACTAGCCTTTTGAAATTATGTGTGATGCTAGTGATTATGCTGTTGGTACTGTTCTAGGACAGAGAGTTGATAAGAAATTAAATGTTATCCATTATGCTAGTAAAACTCTAGACAGTGCTGAAAGAAATTATGCTACTACTGAGAAAAATTTTCTAGCAGTTGTGTTTGCATGTGATAAATTCAGATCTTACATAGTTGATTCTAAAGTAACTGTTCACACCGATCATGCTGCTATTAAATATCTTATGGAAAAGAAAGATGCTAAACCTAGGCTCATTAGGTGGGTTTTATTGCTACAAGAATTTGACTTGCATATTATTGATAGAAAGGGAGCTAAGAATCCCGTAGCAGATAATTTGTCTAGAATGGAATATGTTCTTGATGACCCACTACCAATTAATGATGATTTTCCTGATGAACAATTAGCTGTCATAAATGCTTCTCGTAATACTCGTTGGTATGCGGATTATGCTAATTATATTGTTGCTAAATTTATACCACCTAGTTTCACATACCAACAAAAGAAAAAGTTCTTCTCTGATTTAAGACATTACTTCTGGGATGACCCACATCTTTATAAAGAAGGAGTAGATGGTATTATTAGACGTTGTATACCTGAGCATGAACAGGAACAAATCCTACGGAAGTGTCATTCCGAGGCTTACGGAGGGCACCATGCGGGAGACAGAACTGCACATAAGGTATTACAATCTGGTTTTTATTGGCCTACTCTTTTCAAGGATGCTCGTAAGTTTGTCTTATCTTGTGATGAATGTCAAAGAATTGGTAATGTTGGTAGACGTCAGGAAATGCCTATGAATTATTCACTTGCTATTGAACCATTTGATGTTTGGGGATTTGATTATATGGGACCTTTTCCTAAATCCAATGGGTATACACATATTTTAGTTGCTGTTGATTACGTTACTAAGTGGGTAGAAGCTATTCCAACTAGTAGTGCTGATCATAACACTTCTATTAAAATGCTTAAAGAAGTTATTTTCCCAAGGTTCGGAGTCCCTAGATATTTAATGACTGATGGTGGTTCACATTTTATACATGGTACATTCCGTAAATTGCTTGCTAAATATGATGTCAACCATAGAATTGCATCTCCCTATCACCCTCAAACTAGTGGTCAAGTTGAATTGAGCAATAGAGAAATAAAATTAATTTTGCAAAAAACCGTCAATAGATCTAGAAAGAATTGGTCTAAGAAACTTGACGATGCATTATGGGCTTATAGAACCGCCTATAAAAATCCTATGGGTATGTCTCCTTATAAAATGGTTTATGGAAAAGCATGTCATTTACCTCTTGAGTTAGAACATAAGGCATATTGGGCAATTAAAGAACTCAATTATGATTTTAAACTTGCCGGTGAAAAGATGTTATTTGATATTAGCTCATTAGATGAATGGAGAACCCAAGCTTATGAAAATGCCAAATTGTTTAAAGAAAAGTTTAAAAGGTGGCATGATAGAAGAATTCAAAAACGGGAATTTAAAGTGGGTGAGCAAGTTCTATTTTACAATTCTCGTTTGAGATTCTTTGCAGGAAAACTTCTCTCTAAATGGGAAGGACCGTATATCATCAAAGAAGTTTATCGCTCCAGAGACATCAAAATAAACAACTCTGAAGGCACTAATCCGATAGTGGTGAATGGGCAAAGAATTAAGCATTATATTTCAGGTACTCCCATTAATGTTGAAACTAATATTATTGAAACAATTACACCGGAGGAATACATAAGAGAGACCTTCCAGAACACTCCAGAACCCTGAAAAGGAAGAGGTACGTGATACGGTAAGTAAACCGACTCCAAAAATTCCATAAAAATACTTTCTGTCAGTTTTGGAATATTAGAAAAAATACAAAAATAAGAAACAGCCGAGGGGACCCACCTGGTGCCCACGAGGCACCAGGGCGCACCACCCCCCCAGGTGCGCCCTGGTGGCTCGTGGGCCCCTCATGAGCCTTCCCGACTTCATTTTCTTCTGGATTACTTGTTTTGCAAGATAAAAAATCTTTATATATACTCCCGGACATTTTGACCACCATATCGCAGAAATCTCCTCTGTTCTTGTTTCGTGCTATTTTTCTGACAGATCTAGATTGCCATGGCTCCCAAAGAGCTCCGTACCATGCACCGTATTGTGCAACCATCGCCGAGCAAACGCCCTTACAGCGAGGTTTACTACGAGTGGTCGTCGGGAGAGGAAGACGATGGCAAGGAGGACAAGGTCGAGGAAATTGAAGGAACCCAGGCTCCAGAAGGAGGGCAAGCGATTCCCATGGAGGAGACAGCAGAGAAGGGAGATATACTTCAACCCTTATATGATCATCTCTCCCCATCCGTAATTGAAGCCTTAAGAGTCTTTGAAATAGTTTCTGTTCAGAATACATCTCTCTCTCGTGAAGTCATTTTGTTGGAAGAGCAAAACATCGCTCTTCGGAGCATCAACCTTAGATTGATGTATCTTCTACAGCTGAAGGACAAGCTCGCCACTTCATCATCACCACCATCACCGAAGAAGGAAACTTGAGTACACGGGTATGGGCTCTCCCCTTGGCTTGTGCCAAGCTTGGGGGAGGTGCCCCGGTATCGTATCACCATCACTTTTATCATCTTTACCTATTTTTAGTTCGATCCTTAGTTATTTCGTGATCTAGTTGAATAAAAGTTTAGTATGATCTATTTTTGATTGCTAGTTTCGTGATCTATCTATCTATGTAATCGAGTTGAGAGTTATATAATAAAGAGTAGTTTGAGTTTTTGCTTCTTTACTTTTATGTTTCAATCCTAGCAATGAATATAATGAAAAAGATCATATTCTAAACTTATGGAAAGTAATGACATTACATAAAGAAAAGTATAAGTGGTAAAATTTATTGGAAATTAACAAACATAGCATTAGTCAATGATGCAATTCATGAAAGAATTAATAAGGGAAGAGAAGATTCACATGCAAATATACTATCTTGGACATCTTTTATGATTGTGAGCCCCCATTAAGTATTTTATGTCAAATTGTTGACGTTGGACAAGGAAGACAACGTAATGAATTATGTTTCCTTATATTCACATAGAAGTTATATTGTTATAGATCCTCCAACATGTGGTGCTTGCTCAATATCTTTGCTAGCCAAAAATCCTCACCAAGTAGAGATACTACTTGTGCAACCAAAACCCTTAAACCCAGTTTCATGTCATGAGAGTCCACTATATCTACCTATGGATTGAGTAAGATCCTTCAAGTAAGTTCTCATCGGTGCGAAAAGCAATAAAAATTGCCTCTAAATATGTCTGAACTTTTATTGTAAGGGAAAATAAGCTTTGTACGAACTTGTGATGGTAGAGAAATAAAAGCGACAGACTCCACAATAAAGGTTGCTATCACAAGGGGCAATATAAAGTGACGTTCCTTTGCATTAAGAGGTTGTGCATCCAACAACAAAAAGCGCATGACAACCTCTGCTTTCCTCTGCGAAGGGCCTATCTTTTACTTTTATGTATTTACCTTTTTATGCAAGAGTCAATAGTGTTCTCCTCTATTCCTTTTTTTATTTTTCTCTTTTGCAAGCATCATGTGGTGGGGAAAGATCTAGGCATATATATCCAGTTGGATATGAGTGATCATGAGTTATTATTGTTGACATCACCCTTGAGGTGAATAAGTTGGGAGGCGAAATCATAAGCCCCTATCTTTCTATGTGTCTGGCTGAAACTTTTTTCTCCATATATATGTCGTGAGTGTTAGCAATCATAGAAGACTAAATGATGGTTGAGTATGTGGACTTGCTAACAAGCTCCTACATGAGATCCTTCCTGAAAATATGATGAATTGCAATTGCATTGTTGACTGAGAACATAGTTTATTAGTTTTCAAGAAAGTTTATGTCTTATACTTCGTTGTTGTGATGAATTGTTACTTGCTCATGAGAAGTTATATGATAATAAATATTGCTGTTATAATAATGATCATGATGCTACTATGTCCATATTTTTTTATCGACACCTCTCTCTCTAAACATGTGGACATGATTATTGATATCGGCTTTTGCTTGAGAACAAGTGAGGTCTAAGCTTGGGGGAGTTGATACGTCCATTTTGCATCATGTTTTACTACTGTTATTTATAGTGTTTTTAATCAATATAACACTTTGTGGATCAATTCTAATGCCTTTTCTCTCTTAATATGCAAGATTTACACAAGGAGGGAGATTGCCGGCAGTTGGAATTCTGGACCTGAAAAAGCTATGTCAGAGATACCTATTCTGCACATCTCCAAATGAGCTGAAATTTTACAGAGATTTATTTTGGAATAAATAAAAAATACTGGAACCAAAAAGTACCAGAGGGGGCCACCCAGGTGCCCACGAGGCACCAGGGCGCGCCACCCCCCCAGGCGCGCCCTGGTGGCTCGTGGGGCCCCTGGCCAGCCTCTGGCCCCCATTTTCTGGTATATAAGTCCATTTTCCCTAGAAAAAATATAGAGAAGACTTTTGGGATGGTGCACCACCGTCTCGAGGTGGAACTTGGGCAGGAGCACTTTTGCTCTCCGGCGGAGCGATTCCGCCGGGGATACTTCCCTCCGGGAGGGGGAAATCGTCGCCATCGACATCACCAACGATCCTCTCATCGTGGGAGGACCAATCTTCATCAACATCTTCAACAACACCATCTCATCTCAAACCCTAGTTCATCTCTTGTATTCAATCTTTGTCTCAAAACCTCAGATTGGTACCTGTGGGTTGCTAGTAGTGTTGATTACATCTTGTAGTTGATGCTAGTTGGTTTATTTGGTGGAAGATTATATGTTCAGATCCATTATGCTATTTAATACCCCTCTAATCTTGAACATGATTATGATTTGTGAGTAGTTACTTTTGTTCTTGAGGACATGGGAGAAGTCTTGTCATAAGTAATCATGTGAATTTGGTATTCGTTCGATATTTTGATGATATGTATGTTGTTGTTTCTCTTAGTGGTGTCATGTGAACGTCGACTACATGACACTTCACCATCTTTGGGCATAAGGGAATGCATTGTGGAGTAGTAATTAGATGATGGGTTGCTAGAGTGACAGATGCTTAAACCCTAGTTTATGCGCTATTCCGTAAGGGGCTGATTTGGATCCATATGTCTAATGCTATGGTTAGAGTTATCTTATTTCTTCTTTCGTAGTTGCGGATGCTTGCGAGAGGGGGTAATCATAAGTGGGAGGCTTGTTCAAGTAAGAACATCACCCAAGCACCGGTCCACCCACATATGAAATTATCAAAATAGTGAACGCGAATCAAACCAACATGATGAAAGGGACTAGATGAAATTCCCATGTGTCCTCGAGAACGCTTTGCTTACTATAAGAGATTGTTCCGGCTTGTCCTTTGCTACAAAAAGGATTGGGCCACCTTGCTGCACTCTTTGTTACTGTTGCTACTTGTCACTTGTTACAAATTACCTTGCTATCAAACTACTCGTTACCGATAATTTCAGTGCTTGCAGAAAATACCTTGCTGAAAACCGCTTGTCATTTCCTTCTGCTCCTCGTTGGGTTCGACACTCTTACTTATCGAAAGGACTACGATTGATCCCCTATACTTGTGGGTCATCACCAGCCCCCTCGCACCTTCCCCATAAAAAGGCAACCGCGAGGAGGCGCTGCTCATTCGCCCCTGTTTTCCCCTGCTTCGTCTCCTTCCTCTCGCCAGAACCGCTTCCGCCGCCGCTGCTGTCACCGATTCGCATCTTGCCTAGACCACCTTCTTCCTCCCCAATTCCTGATGGTGCTTAAGAGAGCTGATGCGGCGGGGAAGAAGCCCGCCAAGCCGCTCGACCCCAAGGCGGAGGAAAAGAAGAAGGCGCTGGAAGAGCTGGAGAAACGACGGAGGGAAAATGCGATCTTCTCGCCGTGCTCCTTGGATGCCAATGAGCTGATCAGGAGGTACGCGTACATGTGGGGAAGGGATACCAAGGACCACAAGGCGCCTGTGGTGCTTCCCGAAGGTGACAAGGACCCCGCAGATTCGTATCCATTCTTCTGCGCTTACTTTTACTGCGGTCTGGTCCCTCCATTCTTAGATTTCTTCAGCGCCATGATGTTCAGTTTCGGGTTCAGATTGTTGGATTTCACTCCAAATGTGATGACTTGCATGGCGGTTTTTGCCTACCTGTGCGAGAACTTCGTCGGAGTTGCCCCCAATGTGGATCTGTTCCGCCACTTTTTCATTCCCCAGATCAAAGACAAATCACTCTCCGGCAGCGTAACCTGGATCCCCAGGGCAAAAAACCAAGGGCCAGTATCTTGCCGGGCAGCTTCACCTCAAATGGGATGAGTGGAGGGCAGAATGGTGCTGGATCCAGGAAAAGGATTTTCCTCAGTTCTGCATACCGCGCACAGTGGTAGTCAAGCGCGGCAAGAACTGGAGCCATATGGGTGCTACTGACGCGAAACTTTGCCCGACACTGAACAGGATCGCCCGCCTCAAGGCCGCTAATCTGACCATAGCGATGGTTGGCGCCAATTTCCTCCGACGACGCATAGCGCCGCTACAGAAGAGAGAAAGGTTCGCTTGGGAATATTAGAACGCCTCCAATATTAAGCGGTTGTACCCTGGGACCGGCAACAACTTGTCGGTCATGGAGCATGCCTGCCTTTGTGAACAGTTGTTCCGGAAAACTGGCACATTCCACTTGCCGGATAGGATCATCCCGCTGCACATCAACTCTGCCAAGGATTCCATCTTGTCGATGATGCCAGACTGCGATGCTCATGGAGTAAAAGTGGACTGGCCACTGCCCACCTTGGTGAACGAGATAAAGTGGGCCTCCAACCTGACGGAGAAAGCTTCTCGGAAGGAAACAGACCTCATCCAGGCCACCAGTGAGGAAGAACTGGCGTACATTGCTAGTAAGGCCGTAGAGATCGCGAGGATCAACGCAGCAGGTGGTCTTGGTGCCACGGCAGTTGAGGATGATGACGAGGAGTACCACGAAGAAGAAGCTGCCGAAGAGCAATAGGAAGAGCTTGCCGGGGATGAGACTGCCGGGGCTGAGGTCGCCGGGACTGCGGTTGCCAGAGAGCCCGAAGAGGAAGAGGGCCCACGAGCCCCGACAAAGAAGAAGCGCCGTCTTCGGACGGCAGTCAGCCAAGAGCCAGTGCGCACCTCTTCTCCAGGGGCTGGTCCTTCGGTGAAGAAGACGACCACAAAGACCTGACACCAAGAAGAGGTACGCCGGCAATCAACTCGGCGTCCCCGAGCCCAGCCTCCATCCCCCCGGCAAGAGGTTGCCAAGGAAGTTGAATCCACTCAGCCAATGGGTTCGCCTCCCCCGTCACTTAAGAGGGCCAGAGAATCGCTCCCGCCAGTGATATACGACTTCGACATCTTCGATGAGTCCGAGGAGGAGGAGGAGTAAGTAGCTTTGCTTATCTCCACCAAGTCTTGAGTCTATCTGATTGCCATTTTAACTTGATTTCTCTTGTCTTGACAGGGACCCAGAACCACTCATGCACCGGTCTAAGCGGGCCAAGTCTGCAATAGCACAAGATCCTGCGGTGAGTGAAGGGCAGGGGGTTGAGATGGCAGAAACCGTCGTTGTCAGCCCCCAGCCCAGCCCTTTGCGTGAGGACGTGGGGTAGATCCCGTTTACTGGCGCTGGCACCAAAGTTCCTTGTTCTGAGCCCGACAGAGAGGCGGGGGTGGCCTGCCAAGAAGAACGCCAAGAGGCAGACCCCGCTGTGGCTCCCCCGTCAACCATCGTTCCGGAGGGTGCTTCTCTGACAAGGGTCTCCACCGATGAGCCTGCCCGCACGGAGGCTTCCCCAACAAGCGGGGCTGCTGATAACCGTGCGCCGGCAACGCGAGTTGCTGGGGAGGGGGACGCCCTTCCTCAGCAAACACCAACGGGTAATCCTCTTGTCTTTAAACATCTTCCACGAAAAATTTCTTTTTTGTTTTCTTGAACTTGACTTGTGATTTTGAATCTTATCCCGCCCTTATTCTTGCTCCAATCCATAGCTCCAGCCTCCCCCGAAGAAGGTGAAGTCCTCGTGGAGGTGGCCAATATCGCGAAGGATGCCGCCAATGAAGCCGCCAAGATTGCCGCTGAAGAGGGTCTTGTGCAAGTTGCCGAGGAGACCAGAGTACTCCCTGAAGAACCCGAGAGGTCCTTCGGCAACATGCTCGACCCCGCCAGG
This sequence comes from Elymus sibiricus, assembly GCA_039707655.1. NCBI lineage: Eukaryota > Viridiplantae > Streptophyta > Magnoliopsida > Poales > Poaceae > Elymus > Elymus sibiricus. The sequence goes on from CM077668.1 coordinate 126,538,010, forward strand.
ACGGACGTGGATAAGGTGCTAGTCAATACTACCACGCCGAACCCCGACAACCAACCAGTAGCGTCCACCTTGCAGATCCCGTCAAGCACCTTGGCGCTGATCACTTCTCAGCGCGAACCTGGAGCCCCCAGCTCATCTGGCGCTGCGGGTCAAACTTTGATGAAGAAATAGCCCGGATCCTACTTCCCTTGGCCCAAAGAACTGGCGAGGCCACTGATGCAACTGATAGTGCCGAAGATCTTGCTTTCATGGAGATCATGGCCGTCGGGTTCAAGGGCGTCCAAGAGAGGTGCAGTAGGAGATGGGACAAAGTCCAGGAAGAGCGCAAAGCCGCGGATTTGGTTGAGCAGAAACTGAAGAAGAAAGTCGACGAACTGCGCGCATGGTATAACGAGTAGGCCCGCAATCTTGTAAGGCAGGAGGAAGAGCTTAATGCCGCCAAGGATGAAGCGGCAACCCGCGACGGCAAGTTGGCGGAGCGCGAGGTGCTACTCGACACCAAGGAGAAAGACCTTGCTGCACGAGAAGGAGCCCTTGCCGCCACTCTCCGTGGCAAGGATGAGGAGATTGAAACGCTTCTTAAGCAGCGGACTCAAGAGCTGGAAGACGAGCACAAGAAATCCATTGAAGCACAGGCCTTGGAGAATGCCGCCAAACTTAAGGAGGCTGCTGATAAGGCTGTTGCTGCCACCTCCGCAAAGACAGAACTAGAGTCCCAAATGGCCAGATTAAAAGAAGATCTTGCTGGTAATGGCAAAGAAATCGAGGCTCTCAAGGACGAAGCATTGAAGGCAGCCCGCACTCTAGGGGACTTGCAAACGCAGCTGTCGTCCAAGAACCAAGATCTTGATGCTGCCGCCAAGACAATCGGAGATCTAAAATCCCAACTGGCCACCTTGGTAGTAGCTCTAGAATCCCCCAAGGAGAGGGAGAGGGTCTTGACGGAGAAGCTGGAGAAGGAAGAGGCCTTGAAGAAGGAGGCTGAGAACAACTACGCCCAATTGCACGAGAACCTCTCCCTCTGGACCGGAAGGCTTGTCAACGCTGCCGAGCGCATCTCTTCCCAGATTGCTGTCATGGACATGAAGAGTTGGGGCTTCACTGTCAATGACAAGGAGGTCACCAGCGTCAGACTGACCAAGTTCTTCGAGGGTCTTATTGATGCCTTGAAGACGTATCACGAGGACAGGTCTGCTTCATTTGCCGATGAATCCCGGAAGTTTGCACGCGAAGTGGTATACAGGGTGCTGCTCAAAATCGCCCATCACAATCTCGGCCTCGATCTCTCCGGGGTCTTCAGGAAGCTGCCGGAGAACACCGACGTTACCGCCGCCGATAAGATTGCTGCTCGTCTTGCCGACAAGGTTCTCCAGATTCCCAGGATCCAGGGGAATCGTCTGGATTGAGCTCATCATTATATCCATCGTCGTGCTGTCATGTAAAAGATACATTTGATCCCATGTTAGATCTGCACTATTTTTGTGATGTAATATAACTTGTGCTGCTTGAATGCATGTGTGTTGTTCCCCTTGTTTTATTTTTCCTTTGTATGATTGTGCTCCCTACGCTGTTTGGAAACTTGCCAGTGCGCACACTTGCCGCGAGCGCTTCGAGGAACAGGTCCTTGGCAGCCTGCTGGAAGTGCTGCAGCCGGCAAGGTAACTTTGACAGGTCAGAACGCAGCTGCTAAGCTTGCCGAGCGGACTTGAGGCAAACTAGAGCGCGGACTGATTGCGACAAGGTTCCTCCGCATGCAGGTTTCTCATTACAAACACAAGATCGTTCAAGGGAAATCGCAAATGTAACAAGGAAAAAGTTTCAAAGTTTTTCAACTTAGGTTTTCCTTGCGTTGTTTTCCACGTCGTACGAAATGATCGCTTGAACGTCATTAAAATGGTACCCCATCTCCACTCCCCCCAGGAAACTTGCACGTGGGGGATCCTTCTGTCCTTTTAAGAAAAAGAAAGAAGAGAAAAGAGTGGTTTGGGAACCCTGACGGTTTATCAGTCATTCCATACAAACTAAAGTGTAAATCACAACACCACATGCATCCATATGTAAATGAATATGTACGAAGAGTTGCGAAACACTTAGCTTTATTATGCATAGGTTCTGCACCTCTCTTTGGACAAAGGGTTACAAGTCTTGCCGACAAAGCTTGTACAAAAGGGGTTGCCAGGGGGGCCGGCAACTGTGCCTTATGGGTAGAACTTGCGAAGATGCTCAATATTCCATGAGTTCTGCATTGGGGTGCCATCTTCGGTCTCCAGACGGACGGCGCCAGGTCTGGTGACTCATACTACCCGATAAGGGCCTTCCCACTTTGGCGTCAACTTGTTTGATTTCTTGGCGGACTGAACACACCGAAGAACAAGGTCGCCTTCCTCAAGGCTTCGGGCGTGCACTTTGCGGCTATGATAGCGGCGCAAGGCTTGCTAGTTGGGTGCAGCTCGCACAGCCGCCCGAAGACGATCCTCCTCAAGGAGCGTTGCGTCGTCTTGCCGCATCTGCTCTTGCTCAGCTTCATCATAAGTGAGCACTCGAGGTGACCCGTATATGAGTTCCGTGGGGAGCACCGCTTCTACACCATAGATTAGGGAGAAGGGTGTTTGGCCGCTAGCTCGATTCGGTGTCGTCCTGAGTGACCAAAGAACTGCCGGCAACTCATCAATCCAGCGCCTTCCACAATTGCGCAGCCTGTCAAAGGTTCTTGTCTTGAGGCCACGCAGCACTTCAGCATTCATCCTTTTCGCTTGGCCGTTGCTTCTCGGGTGAGCGACAGATGCAAAACAGATTTTGCTGCCAAGGTCTTGGATATACTGCATGAAGGTGCGGCTCGTGAATTGCGTGCTGTTGTCGGTGATGATTCTGTTAGGAACCCTGAAACGGCAAACTAATCCCTTGAAGAGCCTAACGGCTGATTGCGCTGTCACCTTTCTCACCGGCTCCACTTCGGGCCACTTTGTGAACTTGTCGATGGCGACGTACAAGAACTCAAAGCCCCTGGCAGCAAGGGGGAAGGGGCCCAAGATATCGAGCCCCCAGATAGAAAATGGCCAGGAGAGAGGGATCATTTGGAGAGCTTGAGCTGGTTGATGTATGTTCTTTGAATGGAACTGGCATGCTTCACATTTTGTTACAAGCTCAGTTGCATCCTGGAGGGCAGTGGGCCAATAGAAGCCTTGCCGGAAAGCTTTGTCGGCAAGTGCCCTTGATCCTATGTGAGAGCCACATATGCCTTCATGTATCTCCGCCAACAGCTTCAGCCTGTCTTCCCGACAAATACACTTCAATTTCACACCGTTTGGTCGCTTTCTGTATAGAATGCTTTCCACAAACTGATACATACCTAAATTCCCCAGGAATCAAGTGGGACCGGGAGATCGTTGTTCATTCGGCTTGACCGACGGGCTACTTTCTCAGCTTCTTCTTGCTCATCAAGAAGTTCCCCTGTTTGAAGGAAACGAACTATCTGCTGTGCCCATGCCGGAGCCTGCGGTTCGACGACAAGGACTAAAGGCATTTCTTCGGCCGTGGGAGCGCTTGCTTCAGCGGCAAGAACCCGAGGTTCTGCGCGAAGCCGCTGCTCACCGACAACCGTGTCGTTGTCTCCGGCACCCTTTTCATCGGCGGCTTCCGCGATCTCTACCGGAAAATACTTGCCGGTATTCAACTTCCTCCTCTTACTGGCTTGCGTCGATGGAGTGACTGTTGGTTGATTCAAATGGAGCACAAAAGTCCCTGGTTCCACGGGTAGCTTTTGAGCGGCACACTTTGACAGGTGATCAGCAATGCTATTTTCCGCACGAGGAATGTGCTCTATTTGCAAACCGTCAAAGTGTTCCTCCAATTTCCTCACTTCTTCCACATACGCTTCCATCAACGGGCTCTGGTAATCTTTGTTTACTTGCTTCACAACAAGCTGCGAGTCACCGCGGACGATCAATTTTCTGATTCCAAGGTCCACCGCGATCCTAAGACCGGCAAGGAGTCCTTCGTACTTAGCAGTGTTGTTCGTAGCTTGCTCCCTGGGAAAATGCATTTGAACCACATACTTGAGGTGCTCTCTGGTGGGTGCGACAAGCAACACTCCGGCACCGGCGCCTTGCAGCGAGAAGGCACCGTCAAAGTACATGATCCATTCTTTGGCTGTCTCTTTGCCGGGGAGAGATGTTTCTTGGATTTCTTCATCTTGCGTTGGCGTCCATTCTGCAATGAACTCCGCCAAGGCTCTGCTCTGGATGGTAGAAGTGCTTTCGAACTTAAGTGCAAAGCTTGACAATTCCAACACCCACTCCACTATCTTGCCAGTTGCCTCTGGATTTGTCAAAATGCGTTGCAACGGAAAGCGAGTGACGACGGTCATCTCGTGTGCTTGGAAGTAGTGACGCAACTTTCTTGAGGCCATAAGAAGGCCGAAAAGCAATTTCTGCACCCCAGAGTAACTTGACCTAGCCCCCTGCAAAAGGGAACTAACAAAATACACGGGTCGCTGCACCACCTTTTTCTTCGGCACTGTTTGTTGATCAGTCTCATTTACTTGCGTTGTTTCTGACTTGTCGGCATCGGACCTTGCCAGAGAAGATTCTGGTTTGCCGCTCGATGGGCTTGCCGCGGCCGCTTCCTTGTCACCGGCTTCTCTCTACGCCAGTAGTGCAGCACTAGCCACATGATTTGTTGCCGCTACATATAGCAGCAATGGCTCTTGTGGTCTAGGCACAACTAGCGTTGGCGCGGAGGAGAGGTATCTTTTCAAGTCCTGCAGCGCGGCCTCTGCTTCTGGAGTCCATTTCATCAGGCCTGCCTTTTTCAAAATCTTGAAAAACGGTAGGGCACGCTCAGCAGATCTTGAAATGAACCTACTTAAGGCAGCAACACAGCCGGCAAGACGCCACACATCCTTGACGCTTTTTGGTGCTTGAATCTACTCAATTGCTTTGATCTTGTCGGGATTCGCTTCAATTCCACGTTGAGATACAAAGAATTCGAGAAGCTTGCCGGATGGAATGCCAAACACGCACTTCTCGGGATTGAGCTTCAAGTTGATCTTGCGCAAGTTTGCAAATGTCTCTTCTAAGTCTTGAATGAGGGTTGACTTGTCCTTGGTTTTGACCACTATATCATCCATATACGCTTCCACATTCTTGTGCAGCTGGGGCTCAAAACTAATCTGGACTGCTCTTGCAAATGTTGAACCAGCACCCTTTAACCCGAAAGGCATACGTACGAAGCAATATGTGCCACATGGAGTAATGAACGTGGTTTTCTCCTCATCCTCCTTGGCCATGAATATCTGATGGTACCTAGAATATGCATCAAGGAAGGAGAGTAAATCATAGCCGGAAGTGGAGTCCACAATTTGATCAATGCGCGGCAAGGGGAAAGGATCCTTTGGACATGCTTTGTTAATATCAGTGTAGTCAATACAAAGTCTCCACTTCCCGTTTGCTTTGCGTACCACAACCGGATTTGCCAACCAAGTTGGATGTAGTACACCTCTGACCAAACCTACCGCTTCAAGCTTCTTGATTTCCTCAGCAATGAACTGTTGTCACTCCAATGCTTGTTTCCGGACTTTCTATTTGACGGGCCAAGCGTGGGGACAGACAGCAAGGTGGTGCTCATTTACCTCCCTGGGAACACCGGGGATGTCAGATGGTCACCATGCAAACACATCGACATTCGCCCGCAGGAAGGCAATGAGCGCGCTTTCCTATTTGCTGTCAAGGGTGGCACTGATGGTGAAGGTACCGTCAGTGCCGTCCTCCCTCGCCGGCACCTTTTTGGTCGCCGGTGAAGTAGCTTTGGATTTCTTACCGGCAGAGCACTCCGGCAAGTCTTCAACAAGTGCGCAGCACTCCAAAGAGGCGCGCTTCCCAGAATCCTTGCTAGAGGTCTTGCCAGACTTCTTGTTTTCTTTCTTCTTGGCGGGAGCTGGCGCCTTGGCAGCCTCTGTTGCAACCGCATCTTTGTACATCTTATCGATGCAAATGACTGCATCTTTCTTGTCGGAGTTGATAGAAATGACACCCATCGGCCCTGGCATTTTCAATGTGTTGTAAGCATAGTGAGATGCCGCCATGAATTTTGCCAAGGCTGGGCGGCCAAGAATCCCATTATACGGCAAGGGGATTTTGACAACGTCAAATACAATCTTTTCCGTTCTGTAGTTTAATTCCCCGCCAAACGTCACCGGCAATGTGATCTTTCCCTTGGGATGGCTTCTTCCCGGGTTTACTCCTTGAAACGTGCCCGTTTTCTCGAGTTTCTCATCGGGAATCTGCAGCCTCTTGATTATTTCTGGAGAAATCAAGTTTAGGCCGGCCCCACCGTCAACTAACATTTTCGTGACCTGGAGGTTGCGAATTGTCGGTGAAACCAACAACGGCAAACACCCAACCGCGGTTGTGCGATCAGGGTGGTCCTCAGCATCGAAAATGATAGGCGTGTGTGACCATTTGAGTGGCTTTTGAGAGCCCATTGCTGGTTCTGCTGCATTGACTTCTCATGCCCACTACTTAAGTTGGTGGTGAGAGGAGTGCAAAGATGCGCCTCCGTCAACGCACATGGCCTCGGTTGCCTTCTGGAATTCCTGTTCACTGGACTCCCCGTCGTCCTGTTCTTCTTCACTTCCATCATTTTCCTCTTTCTTTTCGTGGCCTCTAGCAGGTTTTTCTTTCTACTGCTTGGCCTTGCCGCGACGGCCTCCTCGACCACCACGGCCCTTTTTGCCGGATCCACCGACATCGTTTTGACCCTTCTCTTTGTCACATTTTTCGTATTCAGCCTTTTGCTTCTCAACAAGGTGCTTGACTTGTCGGCACTCTTGGAGGTCATGGCCCTTGGTGCGGTGAATCTTGCAGTACATCCCATCAGATTTGCCGGCCTTCTCGTTTGCCGCCGCCTCCTGGCAAGCGGTGCATACAGCTGCCTCCTTGCCGGAGCTCTCAGTCTTAGCTTTCTTGGCGGACTCAGAGTTGCCGGAGCCCTCAACGGCCATAAAAGTTTTGCCTTTGCGCTTCCTGTTGTGCTTTTGGCCCTTCTTCCTCGGGGTGGCAGCATCGTCGTCCTCGGAATCTACTTCGGCGCCAGCGTCCTCCCCGGGAAGCCTTCTTCCTTCCTCAGTGCGCGCGCACTTATCTGCCAACGTATAGAGCTCGTTGATGGTCTTGGGTAGCTTGACGTTCATCTTCTCCCGCATCCTCCGATTGCGCACATTCATGTGAAAGGCGGCAATGACGGCTGCGGGGTGCACATCTAGAATGTTACGGTGCACACGGCTGAACCTTTGGATGTACTTGCGCAAAGTTTCTCCATCTCTTTGCAGGATCACTTGCAGATCGCTAGGCTGCCCAGGGGCCTTGTGGCCTCTGGTAAAGGCACCAACAAAATCATTACAGAGATCTGCCCATGAAGAAATGGAGTTCTCTGGCAAGTTCATCAGCCAAGATCTCACGTTAGGCTTCAGTACCAACGGAAAGTAGTTGGCGAGGATTTTCTCATCTCTTCCTCTCGCAGCTTGCATAGCAATCGTGTAGATGCCCAGAAATTCTGCCGGGTTCAGCTTGCCGTCGTACTTTTCTGGTACTTCTGGCTTGAAGGCCCGGACGGACGGCCATCGGACTTGCCGCAGCTCATGGGTGAAGGCAGGACATCCGACCTCGTAAGGTAGATATCCGCCAACCCCTGGTGCAGGCTCATCAACGATGGGGCCATTGCGCGCGTCAGATTGACGGCGCGCCTCCCGGCGCCGCTCGATGGTGGTGCGGGCGTCTTCTACCCGCCTGTCTCGCAGCACTTGCCGCTGATCTTGCTGCACTCGCAGATCTGAAGAGGCCATCGACATCTCATCGGGCTCAAAAGATCGTTGAGCTTGCCATGGTTGTTGGCGTTGCTGCTGTTGAGACTGTTGCCGCTGAGGTGATTGCACCGTTAGTGCAGCACCATCAACGCGGCCACCATTTGGAGCTACTGGTGCTGTTTGCGGACGCCGTGAGGGCTCCGCTTGCTGCGATTTGCTGGCCTCGGCAAACCCAATCAAGCTTTGGATGGTGGCTCTCCACTCATCCATCTTCTCTGCCGTTGAAGGGAAATTTAGCAGCATCTGGGCTCACACCATTGCTTCTGCTGCTGTGGTTGGCATGGCCGGAAGCGAAGAGTGCGACGTCACTCTACTCCTGGCTGAGCCAGCAGGAGCGCCCTCGTGGTCTTGCTGCCGCGGCACATGATCAGTAGCGGGTCGCTGTGGCGGAGGCGGTGCCTGAGGATCTGGGATTTGATCAACAGGAGTCTTCCCGTGAGGTCGCCGCTGGCCGGAGTCGTTGGCGCCGCTCGGAGCCGTACCGCGCCCGTTGTGCGAGGGGCGCGGCGTCTGTCCTGAAGCTGCATCCTTGGACGCTGCCGCGGCGGTATCTTGGCTCGCGCCGGCCCGGGCGTTGCCGCTTCGGTGGCTGCGTTCGTCGGCACGGCGAGGAGGAGGAGGAAGACGTCCGTCTGCCCCGCTCTTGCCGTCTCGGCTTCGCTCGCCAGAGGATCGAGGAAGTCGACCGCCTCCAGCGCGCTCGTCTCCCGCACCGACCACGGTGGGCATGGCGATCGCGCCACCTGTGCTGGTCGTGCCAACCGCGGTATCCGCACCGCCCGCATTGGCCGCGCCGCCTGCGCCGCCCGCGGATACGTACGAAGGGGCCGTCATCATGATGCCCTTCTTCTTGGGGGCCATCGACGACGAGGAGGACGGTGATGAAGTTGACGTGCAATTCACTAATTCAGGTTCGCGCAAGCGAACCCCCTACCTGGCACGCCAAAGATGTCATGGGTACGACCATCTATGGGGCCATCTAGCCCCTTTGTGGTTCAGCAGGGGAGATCAGCGTGCACAAAGAGCAGAATCAATGGAAGGTGCAAGGGATTTACCCAGGTTTGGGCCACTGAGAAGCGTAAAACCCGACTCCTGCTTTTGGTGTATTGATGGTATGAGAGAACAAGTACAAGGAGCGCTTCTTCTGGCAAGGTGCGGAGAGAGCAGCTATGCGAGACGTGCAGGTGTTTTAAAAAAGGATCCAAATCCCTCTAACTGTTGCCTTGGCCCTCCTTTTATAGCTCAAGGGGTTACCACAGTGGCAAAACAGTAATTACATAGTGATTAGATAGCAAACAGTGCTATCATACCTAACTCTGCCAGTTTAGGACAAAGGCATTAAATGCTCCGTTAGGTGTCACGCGGAGAGGTAGCCCCGGCAAGGTTTCTGCACCGCTCGCCCAGCTACCTCGTATTATTCTGACACGCCTCCTGGACGGGTGTCATTAAAGGAAAATCTTCTCCCTGCGTGCTGACATGTGCCCGACAAACCTCACCAACCAGCCTGCGCGGTCGACACCTCACCGATTAGCGACTAGCTGCCCGGTGAGGTGGAGCTTTGACGCGCTGGTGAAAGCTTGCCGGCGTGGGGCTTGCCGGGTCTTCACCTTGCCGGTTCAGCCTTGCCGGTAAGGAATGCTTCCATCTCCAGTAGTTTCTACAACTGGGCCTTGAATCTTGGTCTAGGTAGTTTTCGACAAGCCTTGGCCAGCAAGGAGGCTGCATCCGTCTGTGTATAAGTCAAGGTCTAAAATACCCATGTTTTATACACCGACACTCTTCCAAGCCCACTTTCATTATTATTGCAATCATCATAGATAGGAGGCATGCTATCATCATAACAAATTTGCTGATCAAAAGTAGAGGGAATAAAAAGATCACCCTCATTAAACATATCATCCCCAAGCTTAGGATAAACATTATTTTCAGCAAATAAATTTTCAAACATGTCATTCTCATCAAACATAGCATCCCCAATCTTGTGGGTTTGCATATCATTAGCATAATCACTATTATCGTCATTAATATGAATAGCACAATAGTATAACAATCATCATAATTTCCCAAGTTGGTGCTAAAAAGATTTTCAAGATTATAAGAAGTATCATTATCTTCCCAATCATAATTGTCACAACAAGTAATAGGCATAACAATAATAGGAGCAACATTATTTGGGAGAGATACCTCTTTACCTCTACTTTTCCTTCTTTTCTTCTTCTTCACCACATTATGTGTGGGTTTGTTTAATTTTTCCGAGCTTCTTATTGAAGAGATTGGTTGGATAGGAAGCTCCTCCTCGTTACCTGTTTCATCACGAGAGACAATAGGAGGGAAAGTGGAAATGTTTACCCTTTCATTAGTATTCCTTTTATATTCTATTGGTTTTCCCTTCTTTCTATAGTGGGCAATATAAGCATTCTCATTGCAATTTACCACATAAAACATATAGATTTCCTGTAGACTAGTTTCAGTATAATCTGTGAATATGAATGCTTCAAACCAACTATTTTTATGTGACAATTCTTCACACCCCAAAAATATACAAAGTTCATTACAATATTTGGCCGTGATTCGATCATGAAAAAGCATGCATTGAAAATTAAGATGACCAACTTTATTGCAAAGTTCACAAGTAATGGGATAAAGAGAACATAATTTTGTAGCAAATTCATCTATCACTTTAAGCCACCAATTGGTTTTATCATGTTTATACTTCTTACAAAACCTATCATTCCTATAAGGCATGTCTTCACAAACTTTATGCACACCACAAAAATTTACATGCTTATAAGAAACCTTTTTATCATGACTAGTGCAATCATCATTAGTATCATGGATATTCATAGCAATCACACTAACAACATTGCAATCATGCTTATCATTCAAGGATTTTATGCCAAACATTTTATTGAATTCTTCTTCTAACAATTGAGCACAATTTTTCGATCCATCATTTTCAAGAAAGACATCATATAGATGAAGTATGTGAAGCAACCTCAATTCCATTATTTTTAGTTTTCTTTTATAAAACCAATCTAGTGAGTAAACAAGAAACTAAAAGATTCAGTTGCAAGGTCTAAAGATATACCTTCAAGCACTCACCTCCCCGGCAACGGCGCCAGAAAAGAGCTTGATGTCTACTACGCAACTTTATTGTTGTAGACATTGTTGGGCCTCCAAGTGCAGAGTTTTGTAGGACATCAGCAAATTTACCTCAACTGGATGACCTAAGGTTTATCAATCCATGAGAGGTGTAGGATGAAGATGGTCTCTCTCAAACAACCCTGCAATCAAATACAAACAATCTCTTGTGTCCCCAACACACCCAATACAACGGTAAATTGTATAGGTGCACTAGTTCGCCGAAGACATGGTGATACATGTGTAGTATGTGTAGGGGAACGCGACAGAAAACAAAAAAAATTGGTACAGCGAGCATGCCCAGGACCACTATGGAGACTGCATACAGGGTTTGATCTGATCCGTACCGACTCGTAGCGCAACGGAAGAAGAGTCGGTGTAGATCGTCGGTGCAGATCCCCGCAGCTAGGATTTACAACCTCCCAACCGCGAGGATGTACTCCCTCGTCTGCCCCTCGGACAGCCCTCCGGGAGGCGGTCGGACAGTCCCTCGGACGATGTCGCGGACAGCCCTTCGGGAGGACCCTCGAAACTCGGACGGTTACTCGGACAGCCCTTTGGGAGTACCCTCGAAACTCTGACGGTCACTCAGACAGCCCTTTGAGAGGCACTCTCGAACTAAGACCGAAACTATGATCTCTCTACAGAGTTGCACACATATGGTGTCAGCTATCCGGCAGGGCTTCGCCGTCCAGAACTAGTTCCTACCGGAACCCAGACAGCCTTTCGGCTCTATGAAACTATTTCGTGGGAGGGAGAGAGAGAGAGAGCCAAACGAGCAAGGCATGTGTATGAGAGTAAGGATGAGGTTTGGAGAGCACCCCTCCACCTCTATTTATAGGAAAGCCAAGGGGTAAAGTGGGCATTCAAAAATACCAAAAGTACCCCACTTTATGTCTTACATAAAAAGAATAAAGCAAAAAGGGATGGCATGTGGAGCTCCAAGGAGCTCCACCTCCCTTGGCTGGCCACCCCTTGGGGGCCCCCCCATGAGGGGCTTCCTTGGCCCCCAAGCCCTTCTAGAAGCCTTTTGGAAAATATCCCAAAGGGTGCTTTCCAAAAAATATCCATAAAGCACTTTCACTATTCACGAAGACATTTTTCTGCGCCCGTTAAAACCCAAATTATTTATGTGTGCCTAGAATAATTCCAGTACCCACTAAAACAATTTTGAACGCATTCCGAAACAATTTCGGAACAATGTTTTTCTTCAGCGAAAAGCTACCATTGCGGTTCCGGCTGCTCCGGAACATTTCCAGTTTTCTCTCCGGAAAAATTCCATATGTTACCAGAACAATTCTGGCACCCTCCAAGAATTTCCAGGCGTGTGCCGGAACCAATATGACTTAATGGAATACCCTGAAACAACTTTTTAGTTTCACCGAAACTATTCCGGTGTCCTCTCCGGAACGTTTCCGTTTCGTCCGAAACTTTTTCGGTGATTTTCTCTCAGACTCCTTGTCTAGTATTCAGCAGATAGATGACCCTTAAGCGTGTGACCCTATAGGTTCGGTGAAGTATAGACATGACCCGGAACACTTTCGGATCAATGATCAACATCGGAGCCGTGGACACCCATATTGACCCCTATACCCACACGAAAGAATATTCGAGTGAACCTCCAGTTGCCGTGTGCTATTCCTGTTGCTTCACGATATATTACAAACACCCGAGGTGAGATTTATTTGCATCCCCACGGATCAACAACTTGTCCACTATGCCAGTTACCTCGTTACCGGTTTTGTTCTCTTTTCTCGTTTCCGCGTTCCGGCATCCCAGTGATCAAATCACAATGTGTCTGGCCAGACGATGATGGATATCGTAACACTGAGAGGGCCCGAGAATATCTCTCCATCGTTGGAGGAGCAAATCCCAATCTTGAGCTATCTCGTTTCTTGTCATACTTTTCTGTGAACCCGTAAGCCGCCGTAATAGCCACCCAGTTACGGATGACGTTTAACAAACCCCAAAGTTCACGAAGCAAGTACGAAGGAACTCGATACTCTCATGGTCTAAGGAATTATGCAAACATTAACTATCTCTGTGTTATTAACCATTAACTTGTGACGAATGTATCTCATAGCATAACATCAATTCGGGTCGATTCAACACAAGTGTTCTACTAACATTGTGCCCTCAAAATTGCCGGCATAGACATACCCATGATCAGGAAAACAGGATCATCATGCAATACTTGAGCCAGTCATAGAGGCATGACTAGGAATACATTTTTCCATTTATTATACCACACGTGCACATGAGTTTCCCTCCGAGCCTCATGGGTATTGTAGACTCGAGAATCATTGCAGTTATTGTATGGAACATAAACATTCATTACAAACTCGGAGATACAAAATAACTATTATTACTGCCTCTAGGGCATATCTCCTACAGACTCCCACTTGCACTAGAGTCATAATCCAGTTACATGGCTTCCCTAACACCAATGGCTGTCCGGTGTTGCACATGCTTTGCTCGTGGTAGAGGCTTTGTCATCGGGTCTGACACGTTCAGATCCGTGTGAACTTTGCGTACTTTCACTAAACCCGCTTCGACATGATGTCGAATGAGTTTATATTTGCGTTCAATATGTCTTGTCTTATGGTGCAAACTTGGCTCCCTTGCCTGAGCCATGGCGCCACTATTATCATAATAGATCTCCACCGGGTCCAAAGCACTTGGAACCACACCAAGGTCTTCAAGAAATTGCTTGATCCATACCACCTCGTTGGAGGCTTCTGAAGCTGCAACATATTCCGCCTCCATCGTAAAATCCGCCACAGTCTTTTGTTTGGGACTTTTCCAATCAACTGCGCCGCCGTTCAATATGAAAACATAGCCTGATTGAGATTTGAAGTCATCTGGGTCAGTCATGAAGCCTGCATCATTGTAACCACTTACAATGAGCTCTTCATCAGCTCCGTACACAAGGAGTAAATCCTTGGTCCTTCTGAGGTACTTAAGAATACCCTTGACTGCGACCCAGTGTTCCAATCCTGGATCACTTTGGTACCGGCTGCTAACACTTAGCGCATAGGAAACATCCGGTCTTGTACATAGCATGGCATACATAATAGAACCAACTGCCGAGGCATATGGACCATCATTCATCTGTACTCACTCATCGAGAGTCCGAGGACACTGATTCTTGCAAAGCACTATGCCAGGTGACATGGGGAGTAGGCCTTTCTTGGAGTTCTCCATGTTGAATCTTTTCAACACCTTGTCAATGTACGTGCTTTGGCTAAGTGCTATCAGGCGTTTTGATCTATCTCTATAGATTCTAATGCCCAATACATATGCCGCGTCGCCTAAGTCTTTCATTGAAAAACTTTTCTTCAATGAGTCTTTTATTTCGTTAAGAAAATTCACGTCATTTCCAATCAACAATATGTCATCCACATACAAGATTAGAAATGTTTTTGCGCTCCCACTAAACTTCTTGTAAACACAAGATTCTTCATCATTCCTGATGAAGCCAAACTCTTTGACTACTTCATCAAAACGAATGTTCCAGCTCTTTGACGCTTGCTTCAGACCATAAATGGCTTTCTGAAGTTTGCATACCTTTCCAGCATCCTTATGAACGACAAAACCTTCTGGCTGTATCATGTATACATCCTCTTTGAGGTTTCCATTTAGGAAAGCCGTTTTGACGTCCATCTGCCATATTTCATAATCGAAATAAGCAGCAATTGCTAGTAATATCTGAATAGACCTAAGCATAGCTACGAGCGAGAAAGTCTCGTCGTAGTCCACTCCTGGAACTTGGGTGAACCCTTTCACGACAAGTCTAGCTTTGTGGATAGTAATGTTACCATCCGCGTCCGTCTTTCTTTTGAAAATTCATTTACAACCAATGAGCTTTACGCCTTCTGGAAGTTCTTCCAAGTTCCAAACTTGGTTTTCGTACATGGATTCCATTTCGGATTTCATGGCCTTGTGCCATTCCTTTGAGCTGGGCCCCGCCATCGCTTCCTTGTAGTGCGTAGGTTCATCGTCTTCAAGAATGAAGATTTCGTTATGAAACCACTCAGGTGGCTGGATAGCCCAACCTGATTTGCGCGGTTCAGTTACAACATTGTCTGAAGTTTCCGCATCGCATGCGAGAACTTCCGGCTCAGTTGTAGGGATAATTTGCGGAATTTCTTCCGGTTCCTTATCCATAACAATGGTTGCCGAAGATTCACTAATCTCATCAAGTTGTACTGTCCTCCCACTCAATTCTTTAGCGAGAAACTCTTTCTCGAGAAAGACTCCGTTTTTAGCGACAAACACTTTGCACTCGGAGGGTTGGTAGAAAGAATACCCAACTGTTTCATTTGGATAACCTACAAAGTAACATTTGTCTGATCTGGGATTGAGTTTGCTTGGTTGTAAACGTTTTACATAAGTTTCACAACCCCAGATTTTGAGATGTGACAAATTGGGTTTCTTCCCATGCCATAACTCGTATGGTGTCGTCTCAACAGACTTAGACGGTGCTCTATTTAATGTATAAGCTGCAGTGAGTAGTGCGTGACCCCAAAAAGATATCGGTAGATCTGTAAGAGACATCATCGACCTTACCATGTCTAACAAGGTTCGGTTACGTCGTTCCGACACTCCGTTTCACTGAGGAGTTCCGGGAGGCGTAAGCAGTGAAACGATTCCACGGTCACTCAGATGTTGGCTAAACTCATGACTAAGGTATTCGCCCCTGCGATCAGACCGCAGAAACTTAATCCTTTTGTTACGATGATTTTCTACCTCATTCTGAAATTCTTTGAACTTTTCAAAGGTTTCCGACTTATGCTTCATCAAGTAGATATATCCATACCTACTCAAATCATCCGTAAAAGTCACGAAGTAAAAATACCCACCCCGTGCGATTGTACTCATTGGACCACATACATCACTATGTATTATTTCCAACAATTCACTCGCCCATTCAGGATGACCCGTGAACGGCGTCTTGGTCATTTTTCCCATCAAGCAAGCTTCACATGTGTCAAATGATTCAAAATCAAAGGACGGTAAAACTCCATCTTTATGGAGTCTTTGCATGCGTTTCTTTCCGATGTGGCCAAGGCGACAGTGCCACATGAAAGTGGTGGTGGTATCAGCCTTCTTAAGGCATTTAGCATTCACGTTGAAGACATCATTTCCACATTCAACATTTAGTATGAAAAGGCCCCCAACAATGGGTGCAAATCCATAAAACATATCCTTACAATAAAGTGAACAACCATTGTTCTCAGACTTGTACGAATACCCATCGTGTACTAAACATGATCCAGAGATAATGTTTCTACACAATAGTGGAACAAAATAATAGTTATTTAGTTCTAAGATAAATCCCGAAGGGAGACGTAGAGGCATAATGTCGACGGCTGGAGCGGCGATCCCAGCGCCGTTCCCGATGCGCATCACGACTTCATTCTTTGCTAGCTTGCGCACCTTCTGAAGTCCCTGTGTCGAGATGCAAATGTGAGCAACCGATCCGGTATCAAATACCCAAGACTTAGAATTTTCGCTAGCAAGCAAAACGTCAATGACATTAACTTGTATAACAATTATACCTTTTCCGGTTTTCCCGGACTTCTTATCTTCAAGATACTTCTTGCAGTTTCTCTTCCAGTGTCCTGTGCCCTTGCAGTAGAAGCACTCAGTTTCATTCTTGGCTCCGCCCTTAGAGTTGCTTTGGGATCCGGTCTTACCGGTGCCCTTGCCCTTCTTTGGCTTGCCTTTCTTTTTGAAACTGGCGGTTTTATTCACAAGCAACACTTGCTTGCGACTTTTCCGCAGTCCTCCTTCCACAGTTTTCAGCATGGCGAGCACCTCTTCCGGTGTCTTCTCCATCCCACTCATGTTGTAGTTCATGACAAAACCGTCGTAAGACGGGGGGAGTGAAGAAAGCATCATGTCCATCATATGGCCAGCCGGAATTGGAAATTCTAGGGTTTTAAGCCTTTCAGCATAGCCAATCATTTTGACTACGTGTTCGCCAACTGAACTGCCCTCAGCCATCTTGCATTCCATCAAGGTCTTCATGATATCAAATCATTCAGACCTTGCGGTTTCCTTGTACAGAGCATCCAATTCCCGGATCATATCACGGGGTTTATGGAATTCAAAATGTTTTTGAAGCCCTGCACTCATGCAAGCTAGCATGAGGCATTGCACTAAGTTGTGATCATCATCCTTAGTGGCCCAGACATTTTGTTCATCTTCCGGGGCAGCTGCCGCCGGTTTAGCTGGAAGAGCATTTTCAAGCACATACATTTTCTTAGCGCTCCTGAGGACAATCCTCAGGTTACGGACCCAGTCCGCATAGTTGTTTCCAGTCGCAGCTAACTTCTCTTTCTCTAACATCGGGCCTAAGTTGAACGCGGTGTTGCGAGCCATTTGATCTACAACGGTAAACACAAGTTTCACTTAGACTTTGTTCATAATGAATTTGGCACTAGTGAATAAACAATTTTATTCTAAAGTGCGCTCCCACTCAAATCAATATCTCTCAAAATTGATTATGAGTGATTCGAAATCCACATTTTAATTCAACGCCATTGATGTGGACATCATTGATGACGAGAATTTCAATCGGTAGGCAAACTTGCCGATCACATCTCTATGTGGCTTTTGTTCATCTTTCGATGGGTGTGTTCCGAGCTCAGGACTATCCTGCCTGAACGTCAAAGACAACCAAGTGATCTTGCTGCGAGGTCTGACCTCACCCGCCTCATTCCTCTCAATTCGTTCGTACCCATGTGGACATGGCGCACCCCGAAAAGATACGAATTTCAGACGGTGCTACACTTGGGTGAACACTAACTACTTTGATATTTTAAGTGAGAGATCACCCTAATAAAAAGCGACTACCACACAATCAAGAAGGGTGCATCATAAGGGATAAACATCTCAGGTAATTCATAATAGCATGAAATGGTATAGCCCTTTCTGACGGAGAAGTCTTTAATTTCTTCGTCTTCGGCATTTGCGTCGGTGTTCACCTTCGCGAAGATTGCCACCACCTTGTCGATGCACCAGATAATATTGCTATCTCTATAGCTAATAAAATAAGTGCATTACTTAAGGTTGACACGCAGGTGATTAAAGTGACAATCATATGGCTCCAACCATCATGCCGAATCATGACACGCAGGTCATGTTAGTAAATTTACATCATATAGTCATCTCATACATAATCGAATTAATATGAGCACTGCTATACCACATCACATGCACATCCTGCAAAACCAAGTTAGAAGGCTCTAATCGGTTTATGCAAAATTTTATTTTACGTGGCTTCTAAGGTTTTGACTTAAACCGCAGCTACCAACGTATTATCATCAAGTATGATAATTCAAGTCGCTAGATTAACATCGCGGGGTGTATGAAACACGAGATAATTAAATCTAGAGCCCCATACTAAACTTCGTCATACGCATGACCCCCATGCAGATCATATCTGCATTGCCCTTTCATCTGCGAATTTCATCTTTCTTTTGACTATGGCGGAACCCAAAGAACTGATAGCACTTCGTTGATCAATCAGGATCGTGGATTGCCAAAACTTTGTCAAATTCCACCATGCTGTCTCGAGATCAGAAATACGCAAATTCTAGGGAAGCAACCAGAACATCGGGTAACAGATTTCATCTGCTACCCGCATAAATAATTTTCAGCAATAGATCTCATCTACTCCAAAATTATATTATGCAATACCCATACATCTCCATGTATTATAGATCATAACCTGCATCTACGCATAGCACGGCTCATGATGCCACTGTAAGGGAACGCGATAGAAAACAAAAAAAATTCGGTACAGCGAGCACGCCCAGGACCACTATGGAGGCTGCATACAGGGTTTGATCAGATCCATACCGACTCGTAGCGCAGCGGAAGAAGAGTCGGTGTAGATCGTCGGTGCAGCTCCCCGCAGCTAGGATTTACAACCTCCCAACCGCGAGGATGTACTCCCTCGCCTGCCCCTCGGACAGCCCTCCGGGAGGCGGTCGGACAGTCCCTCGGACGATGTCGCGGACAGCCCTTCGGGAGGACCCTCGAAACTCGGACGGTCACTCGGACAGCCCTTCGGGAGTACCCTCGAAACTCTGACGGTCACTCAGACAGCCCTTTGAGAGGCACTCTCGAACTAAGACCGAAACTACGATCTCTCTACAGAGTTGCACACATACGGTGTCAGCTATCCGGCAGGGCTTCGCCGTCCAGAACTAGTTCCTACCGGAACCCAGACAGCCTTTCGGCTCTATGAAACTATTTCGTGGGAGGGAGAGAGAGAGAGCCAAACGAGCAAGGCGTGTGTATGAGACTAAGGATGAGGTTTGGAGAGCACCCCTCCACCTCTATTTATAGGAAAGCCAAGGGGTAAAGTGGGCATTCAAAAATACCAAAAGTACCCCACTTTATGTCTTACATAAAAAGAATAAAGCAAAAAGGGATGGCATGTGGAGCTCCAAGGAGCTCCACCTCCCTTGGCTGGCCACCCCTTGGGGGCCCTCCCATGAGGGGCTTCCTTGGCCCCCAAGCCCTTCTAGAAGCCTTTTGGAAAATATCCCAAAAGGTGCTTTCCAAAAAATATCCATAAAGCACTTTCACTATTCACGAATACATTTTTCTGCACCCGTTAAAACCCAAATTATTTTTGTGTGCCTAGAATAATTCCAGTACCCACTAAAACAATTTTGAACGCATTCCAAACAATTTCGGAACAATGTTTTTCTTCAGCGAAAAGCTACCATTGCGGTTCCGGCTGCTCCGGAACATTACCGGTTTTTCTCTCCGGAAAAATTCCAGAAGTTACCAGAACAATTCTGGCACCCTCCAAGCATTTCCAGGCGTGTGCTGGAACCAATATGACTTAATGGAATACCCTGAAACAACTTTTCAGTTTCACCGGAACTATTCCGGTGTCCTCTCCGGAACGTTTCCGTTTCGTCCGAAACTTTTTTGGTGATTTTCTCTCAGACTGCTTGTCTAGTATTCAGTAGATAGATGACCCTTAAGCGTGTGAGCCTATAGGTTCGGTGAAGTATAGACATGACCCGGAACACTTTCGGATCAATGATCAACATCGGAGCCGTGGACACCCATATTGACCCCTATACCCACACGAATGAATATTCGAGTGAACCTCCAGTTACCGTGTGCTATTCCTGTTACTTCACGATATATTACAAACACCCGAGGTGAGATTTATTGGCATCCCGACGGATCAACAACTTGTCCACTATGCCATTTACCTCGTTACCGGTTTTGTTCTCTTTTTTCATTTCTGCGTTCCGGCATCCCAGTGATCAAATCACAATGTGTCTGGCAGACGATGATGGATACCGTAACACCGAGAGGGCCCGAGAATATCTCTCCATCGTCGGAGGAGCAAATCCCAATCTTGAGCTATCTCGTTTCTTGTCATACTTTTCTGTGAACCTGTAAGCCGCCGTAATAGCCACCCAGTTACGGATGACGTTTAACAAACCCCAATGTTCACGAAGCAAGTACGAAGGAACTCGATACTCTCATGGTCTAAGGAATTATGCAAACATGAACTATTTCTATGTTATTAACCATTAACTTGTGACGAATGTATCTCATAGCATAACATCAATTCAGGTCGATTCAACACAAGTGTTCTACTAACATTGTGCCCTCAAAATTGCCGGCATAGACATGCCCATGATCAGGAAAACAGGATCATCATGCAATACTTGAGCTAGTCATAGAGGCATGACTAGGAATACATTTTTCCGTTTATTATACCACACGTGCACATGAGTTTCCCTCCGGGCCTCGTGGTTATTGTAGACTCGAGAATCATTGCAGTTATAGCATGGAACATAAACATTCATTACAAACTCGGAGATACAAAATAACTGTTATTACCGCCTCTAGGGCATATCTCCTACAGTATGGATAGTAGATATAGGTTTAGCAAGGTAGCAAGTGATAAAATGGAGCACAAACGGTATTGCATTGCTTAGAAACAAGGCCTAGGGTTCATACTTTCACTAGTGCAATCTCTCAATAGTGCTAACATAATTGAATCATATAACAATCCCTCAACGTGCGACAAAGAATCACTCCAAAGTTCTTATCTAGCGGAGAACATAAGATGAAATTGTTGTAGGGTACGAAACCACCTCAAAGTTATCTTTTTCGATCAATCTATTGAGCCATCCTTATAAGTGTCATAAACAGCCCTAGAGTTCGTACTAAAATGACACCATATGATACGCATCAATCAACTCTAATGTCACCTAGATACTCCAATGTCACTACAAGTATCCGTGAGTTGATTATTCGATATGCATCAAACAATTTCAGAGTCATAATATTCAATCCACACAAAGAACTTCAAAGACTACCCCAAAGTTTCTATCGGAGAGAGAAGGATGAAAACGTGTACCAACCCATAAGCCTAGATTACCCCAAGGTCACGGGAATCCACAAGTTGATTACCAAAACATACATCAAGTAACTCAATAGAATACCCCATTGTCACCATGGGTATCCACATGCAAGACATACATCAAGTGTTCTCAAACCCAAAGTATTCAATCCGACAATAACGAAACCTCAAAGGGAAAGACTCAATTCATCACAAGAAGATAGAGAGGGAAGAACCCCATAGGATCCAACTATATTAACAAAGCTCGTGGTACATCAAGATCATGCCAAATCAAGAACACGAGAGAGAGATCAAACACATAGCTACTGGTACATGCCCTTAGCCTCGAGGATGAACTACTCCCTCCTCGTCATGGAGACCGCCGGGATGATGAAGATGGCCTCCGGTGATGATTCCCCCCTCCGGCAGAGTGCCAAAACAGGGCTCTGGATGAGATCGCTTTGTTACAGAGGCTTGCGGCAGCGGCGTGGAAGTTTTAGGTTTAGTTTTGGGGTTTTCTATATTTATAGGAATTTTTGGCGTTGGATTCACGTCAGGGGGGTCCACGAGGGAGCGACATGCTCGGGGGCGCGCCCTAGGGGGGTGGGCGCGTCCCCCAGGCTTGTCGTGCTCGTGGCTCTTATGGCACTTCCTCGAAGCTTCGGGGGTCTCTTTTTGTCCATAAAAAATCACCGTAAATTTTTAGCCCAATCCGAGAACTTTTATTTCTGCACAAAAAACGACACCACGGTAGTTTTGTTGAAAACAACGCCAGTCCGGGTTAGTTCCATTCAAATCATACCAAAACCATATGAAATTGTTATAAACATGGCATGAATACTTCATAAATTATAGGTACATTGGAGACATATCAATCACGTCCGTGACAAGTAGACCGAAACGATTCTGCATCTACTACTATTACCCCACTTCGAGAGCGCTTCTATGCTTGCCCCTCTACGTATTAAGTTCATAACAAACAGAGTAATGCATGAAGTATGATGACATGATGTAGACATAATAGAACCAAGCAATATGATTGAACCCTGTCGTTTTACCCTTAATAGTAACAATACAAATACATGTCTCGCTACCCCTGCTGTCACTGGGTGAGGGCACTGCAAGATTGAACCCATTACAAAGCACCTCTCCCACTGAAGATAAATCAATCTAGTTGGCCAAACCAAACGGATAGATCGGAGAGAAATACAAAGCTATAATAATCATGCATAATAAAGTTTAGCAAAGACTCAATTACTTTCAATGAATAATCTGATCATAAACCCACAATTCATCGGATCCCAACAAACGGACCGCAAAAGAAGATTACATCGAGTAGAACTCCATGGAGATCATGGCGAACATTGAATTGAAGATCAAAGAGAGAGAAGAAGCCATCTAGGTACTAGCTATGGACCTGTAGGTCTGTGGTATACTACTCACACATTATCGGAAGGGCAGCAAGGTTGATGTAGAAGTCCTCCGTGATCGATTCCCCCTCCGGCAGATCACTGTAAAAGGCCTCCAGATGGGATCACGAAAGAACAGAAGCTTGCAGTGGTGAAAAAGTTATTTCAGGTGGCTCTCTGTTGGTTTTGGGATTTTAGGGAATTTATAGAAGTGGAATTAGGTGAAACGGAGTTGCGTGGGACCGACGAGCTCAGGTGGCGCTCGTGGCTCTCCCGTACATCTTCTGGCCTCCTCCCGAACCTTCTAGGGTCCCTTCTGGTCCAGAAAAAATCACCGTAAAGTTTCATCGTGTTTGGACTTCGTTTGGTACTGATTTTCTAAAAAGGCAAGAACAAGCAAAAAAACAGCAACTGGCACTGGGTTAATAGGTTAGTTCCCCAAAATGATATAAAATTGCATATAAAGCATATAAAGTATCCAAGATTGATAATATAGTAACATGAAACAATAAAAAATTATAGATATGTTAGAGACGTATCAGCATCCCCAAGCTTAGTTCCTACTCGTCCTCGAGTAGGAAAATGATAAAAACAGAATTTTTGATGTTGAATGCTACCTAGCACGTTTGTCATGTAATCTCTCTCACGGTGTAAATATTGAGAAACGATGAAGTAATTAACATAATAATATCCATGAATACAAGAACATAATCATTGCTTTTTCAAAATATACGATGATCAATGAATGTTATCCCTACTCATTGAATTATGTAAGCATGGCATGACTCCGTCTTCATCACATAAGTACAAAACATGAGCACCTCAGTGTGAAACCAGACAATTGTATCATACTTTTTAATGCGCTTCAGCATTTTCAACTCCACTCAATACATGACCGTGAGACATGGACATGATCGAGACTCCACGGCCGGCTACGAGCTCCTGTCCTTCCTGGATGCCTACTCCGGCTATGACCAGATGAAGCTAGACCTGGCTGACGCCCTCAAGACGTCCTTCATCACCCCCTTCGAGGTGTATTGCTACATCACCATGTCATTCGTCCTGAAGAATGCGGGCGCGACTTTCCAGCACTGCATGCAGAAGTGACTCCTGCCGCAGATCGGCAGGACCGTGCATGTCTACGTCGACGACATCGTGGTGAAGACCAAGCAGCACCTCACCCTCCTCGATGACCTCAAGGAGACATTCGCCAACCTGCACCAGTTCCAGATCAAGCTCAACCCGGAGAAGTGCGTGTTTGGCGTGCCGGCTGGCCAACTCCTTGGTTTCCTCATCTTGAAGTGCGGCATCGAGGCCAACCCGGAGAAGATCAAGGCGATCGAGCGGATGCACAAGCCAGCCCGGCTGCGCAATGTCCAGAAGTTCACCGGCTTCTTGGCCTCTCTCAGCCGGTTCGTCAGTCGGCTGGGGAAGAGGGCCCTGCCCCTGTATCAGTTGATGAACAAGACAACGGAGTTCGACTGGACTCCCCAGGCGGACGAAGCTTTCCACGAACTCAAGTGCATGCTCTCCACCGCACTCGTCCAAGCCACGCCGGCTGAGAAGGAGCCCTTGTTGATGTACATTGTGGACACCTCCCGCGTGGTTAGTATGGTGCTGGTGGTGGAGCGCCTAGAGGAGGGTAAGGCGCAGCCGGTCCAGCTGCATGTGTACTAATTGAGCGAGGTGCTCTCCCTCTCCAAGCAGAACTACCCCCACTACCAAAAGATGTGCTACGACATGTACCTGGCCGCCAAGAAGCTGAAGTAGTTCTTCCAGGAGCACACCATCACCGTGGTGAGCACGGCTCCCCTCGGAGAGATCATCGGCAGCCGGGATGCCACCGGCCGGGTCGCCAAGTGGGTCATCGAGCTGGCTGCCCACACGATCCTCTACGAGCCCCGCACGGTCATCAAGTCCCAGATGCTGGCAGATTTCCTCGTCGACTGGGTGGAAACCCAGTATTTGCCGCCGGCTCCTAACTCGACGGACTGGCGCATGCACTTTGATGGCTAGAAGATGCGCACCAGCTTGGGAGCCGGCATCGTGCTCTCCTCCCCCAAGGGCGACTGGCTCCAGTACGTGTTGCAAATCCATTTCGCCGCCTCCAACAATGTGGCCGAATACGAGGCCCTTGTCCACGGCCTCCGGCTGGCCAAGGAAATCGGCATCTGGCGATCCTCTGCTACGGCGACTTCGACCTGGTGGTGCAGCAGGTCTCGAGCGAGTGGGATGCCAGGGACACCAACATGGCCAGCTACCGCTTCCTGGTCCAGCAGATGACCGGCAGCTTCAAGGGCTACGAGTTCCACCACGTCCCACGAGCCGACAATGAGGCGTCGGACACGTTGGCCAAAATTGGCTCCACCCGGCAGGCCATCCCAGCCGGCGTCTCCCTCGAGCATCTACACAAACCCTCCATCAAGCCTTCTCCCGACTCGGAGTCCATCTTCGTCCCAGCCGACCCGACGGCTCCCGCCTCCGGCTCGGGGGCTGCCGGCTTCGTCCAAGCCCCAGGGACTGCCGGCTCCGGCCCGGTCCCGGGGACTGCCGGCTCCGGCCCGCCGCCTCTCGACCCAACCAGCCCTATGCACTACAAAAAAAAGACACATCCGTGACATTATGGCCTGAACGAAAACTTTTTCTGTCATGGTTGTGACACTTCTATGACAATAATTGTGACAAAAACACGTATCATCATAGATGTGGTGGGCTCCTACCTCTATGACAAAAATTATGACAGAAAATGGGCTTTTCGTCCTAGGCGGGCCGAAGACGCACCCGCATGACATTCTTTGGGCTGTCCATGACATAAAAAATCATGCTAGAAGTGAGGGCGAGGAAATTTTTGGGGAGTTCCCGGTTACGGTGGGTGGTCAGGGCCGAGCGATGCAGTGTGGTTTGCGCGTTTCTCTCGTACGCGTGCGCGTGTGCGAGGCATTCGCTAACTGAACCCAAGCGAGGCGTTCGCTTATTGACCCCGAGCAATCGATCGATCCCTCGCACTACTACATGTACTAAACCAGAGCGATCGATCCCATTGCGTACTGAAGCCGAGCGATCCCTTCGCTGCTAACCGAACCCGAGCGATCCCTTCGCTGCTAACTGAACCCGAGCGATCCCTTCGCTACTAACTGAACCCGATCGATCCTTCTCGCTGCTTACTGAAGCTGATCGAGCCCCCATGCGAGACGTAGCCAGCCAGTGTTGGGTTGCCTCTTGATGAACAGTGCCCGTTGCTGCCGCGCGTCCGATACACGTAGACATGAGTCGAGACGGATCGATCGATACGGTTGGTTGGCTATGGATGAACAGTTCCCGTTGCTGCCACCCGCTCGTACGCCCCACCCCAGCCGGTGGGTTGGCTTTGGATGAATAGTACCCTGGCCGTGTGAAGGTGGTTGGCGTTGGATGAACAGGACCCCGAGGAGGCCGTGCCGTGGTACGCCATACCCCAGCCGGTTGGGGGTGGATGAACAGGACCCCGTGGAGGCTGGATGAACAACAGCTGGTGGAGGCTGGAGGAAGTTGACGGTGGACAAACAATAGCTGGTGGAGGCTGGAGGAGGTCGACCGTGGATGAACAGTAGCCCGTGGAGTCCTGTTTTGCGGTACGCCACACCCCTCCCGTTGAATAGGACCCCTGTTTCGACCATAGGCAATTGGGGAGAAGTTCGTTTCCTCCGTTTTGCGGTACGCTAGAGCCCTCCCGATCAACAGGACCTCGTTTCGACTGTAGGCGCTCGAACAGAAGTCCGTTACCTCCGTTTTGCGGTACGCCAGAGCCCTCCCGATCAACAGGACCCCATTTCCACGGTAGGCGCTCAAACATAAGTCCGTTTCCTTCATTTTGCGGTATGCCACACCCATCCCGATGAACAGGACCCCGTTTCAACCGTAGGCGGTCGAATAGAAGGCCGTTTCCTCCGTTTTGCGGTACGCCAGACCTTGAGTTGATGAACAAGACCCCGTTTCGGCTGTTCCGTCCAAGCCGGTTGGCTCCCGATGAACAGGACGAGTTTCGGCCCAGTCGCTTGGCTCCCGATGAACACGACGCTGTTTCCTCTATTCCAACCGAGCCGGTTGGCTGCCGATGAACACGAGGCCGTTACTGCCGTCCGTTGCCTCCACATGTACATGAGCCCTGGCCGTACGTATGCACAATACGCATTCCAAACCCCGCCCGTATGTACGTACGTGGCCGTATTCTTTGTCGTGTGGCTGTATGTACGTGTACATGATTTAGAAGGGACTGTCTGAACTGCTACATCGGGGGCTCAACTACGGCACGTGCCGCTACTTACTCGGCCACGGTTCATCCTTGCAAAGAGACCGATCGACCGGTATGTACGTACACATTCACGACCAGACAGACAACACTACGTATGCTTCGACCGGGTGGGTCCCTGCTGTCAGGGAGGATAAAGAGGCACTTCCTTGCGTGCGAAGATATAGCATGTGGGTCCCAGCTGTCAGGGGGGAATCATTTTTTTTTGCACGTAGTAAGGAGGCACTTCCTTGCATGCGAAGATGCAGCTGGTGGGTCCAGCTGTCAGCCTCACTGCGTACAGTCCTCTTTTGATGGCTGTCGTTCATTAACCACATTGACTACGCCACACCGAGAGCACCAAAGCAGTGGACGACGGCAAGGCCTAAGAAGGGAACGACGCGGAGCCAGGGAAGACACGGCAGTGGATGCCCACGCGGAGGGGAGTATGAGGGTTGACTGGTTCGGCTGCGGTGTGAGGCTGCCGTCGCTGGAGAATAACAGGGGATGTGGGTGAGTAGAGGGAAGGCCTGGCCAGCAGTGGGAGTAGGGTGGGGTGGTGAGGCCTGTGTGGCAGCACAGCCGGCCACGGGAGGCAGGAGCAGGCGGTCCCGCCGGCGCTGGTTTGGGCAGTTGGAGCAAGAAGATCAGAGATTGAAGAAGCAGCACGGCCGGTTCATCCAACGGTCACTGCTACTAGAATCATTTGTTGACTAAGTTGACAAAGCCCTACGTACGGGTCAACTTAGTAGGCCCACAAGTCAGCCTCCAAATAAGGTGGGTCCTAGTAAGCAAGGGGAGGAATCATTTTTCTTGCGCATAATAAGGAGGCACTTCCTTGCGTGCGACCATGGACCTCGTGGGTCCCAGCTCTCAGCCTCTCCACGTACAATCCTCTTCTGATGGCTGTCATTCATTGACTGCGTTGACGATGTCGTGCCGAGAGCACCAAGGCGGTGGATGACGGTGAGGCCTAGGAAGGGAACGAACTAGAGCCGGGGAGGATGCGGCAGTGGTTGCCCACGCGGAGGGGGGTATGAGGGATTACTGGTTCCGCTGCGGTGTAAGGCTGTCGTTGCCGGAGAATAACAGGAGGTGTGGGTGAGTAGATGGATGGCCTAGCCAGCTATGGGGGTAGGGTGGGGCGATGAGGCCTGTGTGGCAGCACAGCCGGCCATGGGAGGCGGGAGTAGGCGGTCCTGCTGGCGCTAGTTTGGGCGGTTGGAGCAAGAAGATCAGAGATTGAAGAAGCAGCACGGCCGTTGGATGCTAATCCAACGGTCACTGCTGCTAGAATCGTTTGTTGACTATAAGTTGACAAAGCCCTGCGTACGCGTCAACTTAGTAGGCCCACAAGTCAGCATAACATCTGTGGCGGACATCATATATCCCATTTGCTATTTTTCCTAAATTTACAGACCAATTGCTAATTATTACATAATTTATTGCAGCCCATATTATATTTTTAGAATACCTGACCATTTTCTCCAAGGACAGGATTAAAAATTTCAACGATATTTCATTGAAATTGCCGAACTATTTTTAATTCCGAAATTTCGAGCCCGATAATAACTAAATTTAAAATATATTTAAATTATGTTAAAATCCAATGAAATTTGAAATATCAAAAAATAAAAGAAAATTCACAATTTGAAACTAATTGCCCATTTGCTTTTTTTTATATATATACCACCCATTTCATATTACTTATATGATTTACAGCCCTTTTTGTCTGGGCAGGCCGAATGTATACCTCGTCGTCTTGAAAGATTTGCAGCCCAGCAGGACGGAGAAAAAGAAATCGGCCTGTGTAGGCTATTCTACGGAAAAAAGGTGGGCTAGTCATTTTCACTGAGAAAAAAATAGCTAGGCTCGTCATGTTGTAAACAAAAAAATAAAAGCCTGGGCTAGACGGGCCACAGACACCGCACAACCCATTTGATAACCTACTCCATCTCAACAACAACAACAAAACTGCTCGAGCAACTGGGTCCCACATGTCAGCCGCTCCATGTGCAATTCTCTCGTACGTTGACAATGTCATAGGTCCTAGATGTCAGCAAACCAATAGGAGGAAGCATTTTTTTCATGTAATAAGGAGGAGCTTCCTTGCGTGCGAAGATGTAGCTGGTGGGTCCCAGTTGTCAGGGAGTGGAATCATTTTTCTTCCAAGTAATAGGGAGGCACTCCTTGTGTGCGACCATGGACCTCATGGGTCCCAGCTGTCAGCCTGTCCACGTACAGTCCTCTTCCGATGGCTGTCGTTCGTTGACCACGTTTACGACGCCGGGCCGAGAGCACCAAGGCGGTGGACGATGGCGAGGCCTAGGGAGGGAATGACCCAGAGCCGGGGAAGACTCAGCAGTGGATTCTCACGCGGAGGGGAATACGAGGGTTTACTGGCTCGACTACGGTGTGAGGCTGCCATTGCTAGAGAATAATAGGAGGTGTGGG
Organism: Elymus sibiricus; assembly: GCA_039707655.1. Taxonomy (NCBI): domain Eukaryota; kingdom Viridiplantae; phylum Streptophyta; class Magnoliopsida; order Poales; family Poaceae; genus Elymus; species Elymus sibiricus. The sequence goes on from CM077668.1 coordinate 126,567,535, forward strand.
TCAGTAGAGGGATGGCCTGGCAAGCGATGGGAGTAGGGTGGGGCGGTGAAGCCTACGCGGAAGAACAGCCAGCCACGGAAGGCGGGAGCAGGTGACACCAGCGCTGGTTTGGGCGGCTGGAGCAGGAAGATCAGAGATTGAAGAAGCACGCCGGCAGTTGGATTGACATCTAACGGTCTCATGCTGGTAGAGTTGATTTGTTGACTAAGTTGACATAGCCTTGCGTACGCATCAACTTAGTAGGCCCACAACTTAATATATAAACAAATAAAACTATATATATATATAAAGTAGAGATGACAAAAATAGAACTGAGCTGTGCATTTTCTTCAGTAAAAAATAGCTGGGCTGCTGATGTTATAAGAAAAAATAAAGGCAAGGCTGGGCAGCCCAGAGGCCAGTTGATACCTGCTAGATCCTTGTGGCCGCATGTCATCATGGGCTATGCCTGTTAATAAACAAAACATAACCGGGGCAGTCTACAACCCAGTCAATATTTGCTCGACCTCAAAAAAAAATACTACCTGCTGGATCCTAGTTTTCAGTCTCTCCTTGTAGAATTCTCTCATTTATTGACTACGCTAAAAATTTCATGGGTCTCAGATGTCAGCATATTTTTTCCATCGTGATAATATGTGTGTGCACTTGCTTGCATACGGCCATGGACCTGCTGGGTCTACTGTTAGCCTCTATATGGAAAGCCCTCTTCTGGTTCCATGGACGAATTTCATGCAAATCGGATGATTTTCATTGAAACCAGACCAAATTCATTACATTTTACAGGTTTCTTTTTCTATGGAACATTTTACATATTTCAACTAAACGATAGCCGACTAGGCCTTTTTTTAGTCCAAAAATGATCGCTGGAAGCGGCGGCTCCCGTTTTTCACGCCTGTTAAAATTTTTGGTTAACTGAGAACTCGAACGAGAGAACATGTCGTATGCCATTTTTTTTGAGTGATACTGTATGTGGTATGTGGGTTAGAGGGATGGCATGGGAGGCACTTCCCACGACCGAGGTCCCGACACTTAACTGTTCTTGAAGGCCCAAATCCATCGCTCCTCTGTTTAACAATTTGCAGCTGGGCTTGGCGTGCCATAGCCCAGTCCCGACGTGCTGCATCCAACTGTCAGCCTGTGAAACCTGATGGATCCCGTGCGTACTGGAAGATGTTAGTAAAATTTTGGAGAACTGGGAATTCGAACGGCAGGTGCTTTTACTACTTATATCAGGTGCCTGAAAATTTGTTTCACAACAATTGCTTCAACGTTATATCCACGTTGACCCTCGACATGATGGTTGGAAGGAAATGCCAAGTTCAGACTGAAAGATCCTTAACAACAACACCAACTTCAGACGACCAGGTAGAACTAGTACTACCAAACTAACTTATAATCTTTTTTATCCTGGCCCTCGTTTTCGTCTGGTAGAAGATCTTGCAGACGACCAGCTCCTGCTCCTTCTCTTGCTCGAGGTCCCCGATGTGGTACTGGTGCATCACCCAGTTGGTCCTCTGCTGGTCGAAGTTCTTGTTGGTGTGCAGCACCAGAACCTTTTTGCTGCCCCTCTGTCGGCCGTTGACCATCACCGGCATGGTACTGCAGTCTTGTGCCACATCGCGTGCATGCTGCACTCCGATTGTATCTTGTGACGCGTCCGCGTACCCCTTTTGAACGCCCTGGAGTTGAGCTAGAAGAAATGCTTGCTTAGGCCACTCAGTGTGATACCTGCAGTATTGGCGAAATACAATCCCAGGCCGGGCAGCATACATCAGAAATTTGTAAAAAGAAAGGAATATATTTTGTGCAAGTAGACGGTCAATCGATGTCTCACCTGGAAGTTTCTCATGATGGGTGGAGCATATGCCGTGCTCGCTGTCGATGGTCGGTATGAACAAATCGATGAGAGGGTGAGATCTCACGCTGTCAGCACTCACTTTAGCCTCAAGGTGCTCGATCAGCTCCTGATCCATGGGATCAAACTTGACGCCAGCCGGCAGCACCGGCCAATCCTTCTTGGACTTGCAGCGGTTAATTCCAGTTAAATGGTACTCAATGTATGACCAATCAACTATTTAAGTAAATGATGAAAGATTTCGACAGATAAGTGCTACTCCAAATCTAAAATCCATGACACCCGAACAAACTAGGGTCCCGGCTTCATTATTACATGCATACTCTAAAGACTTGAAAAAACCCATAAAGATCGAAATCATCATACAAGGCGACGGGACGAATACTCACAGGAGCGGCCTCGCTGGTTCCACCCTTCATGCGGCTAGCTTAAAGAGCTTCCTTGTTGAGATCAAATTTCTCAGCGTCTTCCTTTTGACTACATGCAATGAAGTATAGCAGCTCCACTAGCTCATCACCCATCGTACCAACTGGATCGGAACAAGGCGGTGGCTGGGAGGCGGGGAGACCGGGAGAGAATGGGAGAGAATGGGAGAGAACGGGAGAGTGCTGCTGGACTACCAGAGGGGTGAGGCTCACTTTGGTGAACCAAACACGCGGCCGGGACTCTTGTGTCACCTCACGCGCAGCGTGTTGTCATGTCAATTCAATGTGAGGACATGATGAATAATTTGACCGACGTGTACTAGTACTACTAGTCATACAAGTACTACTTACCTAGTACAAGTAGCGCAATATACGGTATAGAGGACTACTAGTAGTACAAATTTTAGAAATGGTGTACATTCATCCAATCTCCAGGTTGCTTCCATATTTCTTTAAATAATATCAGAGGGGCGTTGCTACAGCCTTAGTTTTAAGGGCATTATGCAAGAGTGTTTAGAAGGAGCTTACAAACAGGTGCCTACAAAGTTACAAGGCTATGCGACAGACTTGTAGGCTACATGAGTAATACAAAATATAATTCCCATTGGACAACACTTTCACGAACAAGTACACACTTGAAGCTTAATTGCTATATATGGCTTCTGCACAACATCTCCATCATCATTATGAAAATACATGCTACGCAGGTGATGTAGGATGCACTTGATCCCAGAAAGGTATTTAACCTTCAAACTAACTACAGTACAAAAAAACCAACAGAACAGGATCATGTGACAACTAGCAGGATACATGGCTCAGTCTAGATATCACTACGAATCAAGTTGTGCATATTAGCTGTTGGCATGAACCACATCGCCGCATGTCGGGTTTGCAAAAGCCATTCATCACTTGGAAGCTTGATTCCTTTCACACACTAAAGTTCATCTGGGAACAAGCTGTGTCGACGAATCTCTGGATATGGTGCTTCATGAAATCCATGGTACAATGTGTAAACACAGTTCCCCCTGGCGAATGGAACTTGCATAGCACGATAATCATCGCCGGTGATATGTTCGATGATTGGTTGGATGATCGGATAATTGAGCCCGAGGAACAGGGAGTGGTTGCCGAGGTTGTAAACCCGCCTCGAATTGAATACATCTGGCCCAACGCAGCTCGGATCTTTCTCGAAGACGAAGCAGCCATAGCCATCACAGTCGCAAACGCCCCACGCATTGTACTGCATGTGGTTTGATGAAATGGTTTGGTCACTTTGGTACGTGAGAATGAGCATCAAATGCCCACCGTCAGCTGAATGAGCGATTAACCACCACCCATTAACATGTATATTTCCAGGTCCTGGAATTATAAAGGCCAGTGCATTTGCGTCTGCTGCAACAAATCAAATTGGATACCAAAAGGACAAAAATATACAATCATGTTCAGAGTATGTGTGGAATTAAGATTATTATAACAGTGACACAGATCATAGCCAGAGAATTACAATGCCGTGGTCATAATCATACCCTAATTTTTTAAAAATGCCAATGGCTTTCATATTCTAGCAATATGTCATGGTTCAAAGATGATGTAAAAATGAGAGGAAAACAGCTATGCCAGGGCCTACTCATATTCTACCATAACAGTTAGATGCCAACTGTTCTTGTATCAACTCGAACAATAACATGCGTGGTTATAAAAATCTTGGAAATGAGAGTAACATATAGCAATCATGTGGTTATACTCATAATATCTATTCTAACAATCACTAGATGCCAATTGTTTTCATATCAACTCTAACAATAACATGTGTGGTCATAAAAATCTAGGAAATGAGAGGAACATATAGCAATGATGTGGTTATACTCATAATATCTATTCTAATAATCATTAGATGCCAATTGTTCTCATATCAACTCTAACAATAACATGTGTGGTCATAAAAATCTAGGAAATGAGAGGAACATATAGCAATGATGTGGTTATCGTCATACTATCTATTCTAAATTTCTAACAATCAACAGGCAGTCGTATTCATATGGTAAAGATGAGATTAGATAGAACAATTACACGACGATAGATTCCACCAGTATATGCAGCCAATCTGTCCGTCCATCGCGTAAACGATGCCATCATGCACTATAGCATCAGACAGAAATGGAGGGTAAACATGATTGATGATGAGCCATAACCATGTATGGCGACCGGATTCCAGATAGGCTAATCCCTCATCGAACAAGGCAATGAGCTTGTAATCTATGTAGTCTTCTGATGGTGTGGGTACTTCACAGATTACAACCTTCAGCAAACGGAGGTCCAACCAAGTGCCCAACGCCTCTCGTGCGTAGTAGGCAGGAGTGTCCGACGGGCCGCAAGGCTCGATGTTAGTAGTATCCAACGATGGAAGGGTGATCTCTCGCTGGGTGTAGATATCCACGAGATGCCACGGACTACCCGATTGGTGGATGAGGACGATCCAGCTGGCCTTCATGCCCGCCCAGTAGTAGCGGCGCATGAAGGGCAGGTGGGCAGGGAGTGGTAGCATGTTGAGGGGCATGACGACAACCTCCGTAGGATCGTCACGTCAGTGTTTGGGCCAGTTGCGAGGATCGAGCATCAGCAAGCAGGGTGTCTTGAAAAGGGCTGGCCGGCTACCGATGAGTAGACGGTGCATAGACACCGAGCATGCGGCCAGACGCACGGTGCTGAGCAGGTCCATACGATTACAAATCTGCTCCAAGAGAACATCGGGTTGGGAATTCCAATCGTAGCTCTGCGTGTCAGTCGGTTCTGCCATTGGGTTTTTTTAGGGTGCTGAGTGATTGGGGTCTTCGGTGCGTGCGGGCGAGCAGGGAAGTGGATGCGGGCCGACGAGAGAAGAAGATGGCATGTGTGGGTGAGCAGTGAGCGGGGGGAGATGGTGCGCGCGAGCCACCGAGGAAGATGGCGCGGGCGGGCGAGCAGTGAGCACTGGAAAATGGTGTGCGGATGAAGATGGGGAAGGGACGTCCATGGGGAAGAGAGGAGGAAGAAGAAGGAGAGACGGGGAAGAAGGTGCATTAAATCTCAATTCAACTAGTACTACTAGTATACACGAGTGTAAATAGTTAAGCGGGTGACATGTGGGTCTACCTCAAGCGGGCCCATATGTCAGTCAACGGAAGAGAGGTGTGCGTACGCGTAATTGTGGAAGCGTGCTCCACTGGCAGACATGATGGCACTACAGGGTAAGGCTGATTTAGTAACACCAGCATGCTGGCTCAGCTTATTAATCAAGTGTCCCATATGCTGCAGCGTGTATTGTCACTTCACTATGAAGACTAGTAGTTGAGTAGACCGATGGGGAATAATGGATCGCCAAGACTTCCTATTGATGCCTCTACTCTCATGTGGCACCCCGGCTCAGAGTCACCGGAGCACCCCGTATTCCAGCCCAGAGATCAAGTCTTCTGGAATACGGCACTGCTTGGCATAGAACAAATCAGCTCTTTATTGCAAATAGTTGGGGTACAAGGGTTTGAGATATTACAAAGGGCTCGGCAAAGCTACGCTTGCTAAGATAACTTTATGCTAGCAGCGGCTTGAATCCTAGCAGCAGAATCACAGTGTCGATAATGGACTCCACTCTGCAGGGACTCTGGCTGGGACACATCCTAGCTCGCAACTCGAACACCTCCACTATGCAAACATGGCAGCACTTGCAAACTGACATGACACGCCAGGTGAGTACTTTGAATGTACTCGCAAGCTCGCAATAAACAAGAGCATCAAGGCATAACAATGTCATAGAAATCATGATTAACTCAGATTTCGATGTTACTAAAGGGTGGAAGAAAAATAATAACATGCTATTGCTACAACTATCACTCTGGTTACCACTACGGAACTACTTTGCTTTAAGCCACTTGATTGAACCACTTACTCTCGTGACCAACTCATGGTCACCTTGAGAATTTCTGACAATCATTCCCGAGATCATCCTCAACAATTACCGGTGATTCTCAACAAATCGGTCACCTAACCATGCTGAGACGAGTTCTTCCATCATTAACACATCATTCCCTCATTGGTGTTGATCAGACAATGTGACTTAGTACGAACTGTGTCCAATACCGTGTCCGCGGCTATTCGAATAGATTCTTACACTCTGCAGAGGTTGCGCACTTTACCCACACTATGGAGTTCCTGGTCCCATACCTCGGTACACTTCCCTTCTGGGTGGACCAGTGCTGCTCCAACGAAACTTGCCTAACCCGTGACTCCTCCACCGTACCACCGACAATCATTCCCCGTCCGAGTCATGCCCTGGGTGGCCCCTGTGTCACTCTTGACACCTGCCACCATCGTGGCCAAGCAAACTGTCCCAAACGGGGACCTGAGCTCAATAACCAAACTGGGCTCACAAGGATATCGTCGTCTACCTGATCAGGGCAGCACGCACGCATAACCTCCCCTCTTTGGCGATACCAATAAAAGAGCACGCGGTTAGACCAAGCCAAGGCCGTCCCATTCCGGCAGGTGTGGCTGCACTAGAAAGTTCGGTTCTGTGGCACTTGATCAACGATGAAGGAATTTATCCCCAAGCAACTATAGTCATTACTGATACTCCGACATCCACGTAATCTAAGTTACATCAATAGCTAACTGGAAATACATTGAACAATATGACCACTACTACCACTGATCCCATATAAGCAGTACCGGACCGAGTCACAAAATAATCATAGACGGTAAATCTCACAGTCCAGCAGCCTCATACCAACATCAAACTTAAAATCTACTGCTAATCTATAATCCCATCATCATCATGACAGTAACCTATCCAAGATTTTCAAAATGTGATATAAATTGACTTAAACAATTCATATTTACGACTAAAATAATTAGTTACACTATGATATTGCAATGCAATTATGCAAATGAGAGTTGTGGCTTGCCTTGCACCAAGGAAGTGTGGGATAATACTCCTGGCCTTCACGAACTACTCAAAACAATCTGAAAAGCATTTTTGAAAGCATTTTCAAATACCACATAAAGCATTTTCTTTTGACCAGAAATTCTAGACAGCATAGAAAAATACCAAAATTTTACAGCAACTAGAGGAGCTCAAAAGAAAAATACTGCAAAAAGAATGAACTCATTTGGACTTATGGTTTAAAAGTTATTGATGGTCAAAGTTCAGTCAAAGTTTCTGGAATTATTTGAATTTAACTAAAAAACAGAAAAACCCTGGAGCGGCCACGTCGATGGCGTAAAACCGGAGTACACCTCCACTAGCGTACCGCTTCGGGCACGAAGGGAGTCGCTGACATGCGGGGCCCGCCTGTCATATTTAAATGAGAGACAAAGGAACAGAAGCAGGGCGGCTCACCGACGAGGGTTGCCGGCGATGACGACGGCGGTGAGCTTCAGGAATGGCGGGGATGGATTCGGCAGACGATGACACACACTCCCGTACCCGCAGCTTGTCGGGAGATGGCCGGACGGCGTCGCCCCCTTCGTCTCAGGCGGCGGCGTGCTTCGGGGGTCGATGGATCCGGCGACTCCGGCGATTACTCGAGCAGAGGAAGGGCTGGGGATGATCAGTAGAGCTTCACGAGCTCGTTGGTGGTCTCAGCTGGGCCTGGGGTGGACGGAGGCGAGCGGGTGGAGCTGGGGCAGAGCGGCGGAGAAGCTCGCCGGAGACGGAGTAGAAGAGCTCTCCAGCTCGCTCTGGTGCTACTGGGCGGCGATTGAGAGATACAGAGGGCGATGGGTGAAGAGAGGGAGGGCTGGGAGGCGGCTTTTATAGCCGGGCGGCGATGCCAGCACCGGATCCCGCCATGGGGAAAATGTCGGCGATGGCGCTGCGCTGGCCGTCGCGCTGGCACACGAGCCGCGTAGGGATGGGACGGGAGAGGGCAGAGACTTAATGGCGCTGGCGCGGAGCGGGGAGGAAGACGCCAGCCAGCGCGGCCACAGTGCCCATACGGCGCACAGGGGCGGAGCTTGGCCGCGTCTGCCGGCGAGCTTCGCCGGAGAGGGAGAGGGTTCCAGACGGGCCAGGTAGACGACGGCGACGAAGTCGGCATGCTGGGACAAGGAGGGACAGCGCGAGGTGGCCTGCGTGAGCGTGTCCGACGCGGACGACGTGCAGAGCATGACTTTGGCTCGGCCAGACGTGTGGTCACCGCGTGCATTGGCGCACGCGGTGCGCTCTGGCCCGAGTGATCTTGTCCACGCGGTAGTCTTTTCAACATGAGGCCTCCCTGTGCCCTTGGTTTGACAAGAGCTGGTCTGGCCAGCTGGCTAGGTTCCAGGCAAGTTTCTGGATAGAAACTTGCGCAGCAAGTTGAGGAGAAATGGCTAAGGCTTTGGGAGTGAAAGTTTGCCATGCTGGGGTGTAGTAGGAAGGTGCACACGCTGGGAAAAATTCAGACCAAGTGGACCAGTGTAGAGCATAGTTGCTTCACAACTGCCTCTCTGGTCCAGAAATCTTGCTGAGGATGTTGCACTCACTTGGATGGGTTCTTGGAGTTAAAAATTGGTACTTGTGGGTGATTTGGGGATGCCAACATGCTATAAAAATTTCAGTCCAATTGGGTTAGTGTACAGGGTACTTCCTTCACAACACTTCCCACTGGACAAAAACTTGGAGGAATTTCATAGAGAAATTGGCTGAATGGAAGGAGCTTAAAATTGGTGGAGACTGATAATATGGATAGGAGAATGTCCTAGATTAATTTCAGAATTTGTGAAGCATTATACAATATAATGGCCTCACAAACAGAAATTATTGCCAGAATCAAAGATTGGATGCTGTGCTCACCATGAGGAGTAAATCTTGAATATTTTCACACATCCAAGGTTCACATGGTCCAAAGGATTTATGAGAATTTTCTTGGGATTTTTCGAAGAACAGAAATATAGGTTGCTTCACAACCTAGAGCTCAAAGGGTTGTTCCTTTAATGGAAAAAGGAATATTAGGTTGGGATAAAGTTGAGATTGAGCAAGAATGGGAATGACATGACTTGAGAGAAGTTTTTGAGAGCTTGAATCACTTGGGAAAGAAAATCAAAAGAAATTCCCAAGTTTTAAGTCCATAGAGTCATTCAGAAACAAATCCGAGCCAAATTCCAATCAAAGTTTTCAAGCAAATTTTTGAAAAGAAAAGCTGAGAAAACCAGGGTGTCACAAACCTACCCCCCTTAGGATAAATCTCGTCCTCGAGATTTGGTTGCTCAGGGAATCAGTATGAATATTCCATCTTAAGGAAACCAATTCCGACTTTGGTATCCTCTCATATGACCTGACTTTCTTACTCTAGGGTGGTTTGCTTCACCGTACCCTTATTCTGACAGATCTTTCCTCGCATATTCATTAGTATATTGACTTCATTATTACCATATCTGCTGGTGCATCTGTCATATTTTCCTGACTGGAGTAAGTCACCCTCCCAATAGTCCAGGAGTGGGTTTTGCTGAACATGTCCTTCTATCATCCAATACCGATGGGGACGATGAACATCTTCTCTCGATGGGCCCCACTCCGTTGGCTACTGTGGCTGGTTAGAATGCTAAGAATCACAATATTTCTCTCGGTGTAGTCTGGCTACTTGCAGGGAGGCTGAATCCTCTAGACTGACTGTCTTGCCTCAAATCCGTTGCACGAGGTGACTGCTACGAAATTAGCCCATCTTAGGTATTCGTATCATGTTGTTTCTGTAATGATCATCACGCCTACATCTTCAGTCTTACTCTTCTTTATTGTCCTATTTCCTGATTCTTGTACCGCAGAAACTTGGTTACTTATTCCCCAACTTTTCATATGACCATAGGTCTTATCAGGTGCAAAATTCCAGCAAGCATGCCTGGTCCTTAACCTAGTGCAGTCACACTTTTCTGACAAGCTTTTCATCTCACAAGCTATAATGGCAATGGTTATCCAAACCCCTTGCATGAAATCGGAAAATAAACCAGTGGCCACCAGAACGGTCTTTACAACTCAGATCTGGGACTTTTACTGGAGTAATTCAATCATGACTCAAGACGTTGGAAAAGCAGCTCAGAGCATGAGACCATGTTGACAAAAAGAATGTAGCGGGTCCCTAAGACGGCCGAAGAATAGCTCAGAACATAAAGTCACTGCTACCAAAAGAAACTCAACAGCTGCCTGAGACGGCTGAAAAAAACAGCTCAGAACACACGACAGTTGTTGAAAAGAGAAAAATATAATGCCGGCATCCACCCAGGAGCATTGTGTGGTTTTGCTTCTAAATCCTTAGAGGTACATCGAGTGCGCTATATTAGTTATACTAGTGAATCCTCGGCCGCATGTGTAAGATCCGCAAAATTTGAGCTTTATTTGCCTTTGGTTTTTCACGGTTCTTGCTTCTTGTGTCAATCCCGTTCTGCCGCTTCGACTGGATCCATCTGCAAGTGCTGTCAAGAAGACCCGCATACAACTTGGATAATACCCAATAATCCAAATTCAGTAAGAGTCAAGTCAAGCCATCTATCCGATATTCGGAGCATTATCACCGGATCGGTCAGGAATGAAGAATGGGTGAGAAGCATACTCTGTGTGCAACAGACAAAACCAGAATATACCTGAGATAGTTTGCCTCAGAACAAATCACACCTGAGAAACAGTCAGATGAGCTCTAAGTAATGGACACTAGCAAGAGCAAATTATTCTGTCCTTGCCTCAAGGATTATTTCAGTCAGTGGGGTGAACCTTGAGTCTTTTCTCAATGGACTCAAGAATCATTTATCAGCCACCGAAGACATGTTACAAGAATGTGCATGTGCCGAGAGCCACAACCAAACTCTGGTATGTTGATACAAATTTCAAAGCATATCTTGGAATTTACCAGTGCATATACAAATTTTTCCGGGCACTGTGAACAAGGTTTGCGAGGAATATGGATAAGTTTGCGGTTGCCCAGAATCAACGAGGATTTCACATGCTTGGAAGCTCAGCCAAACCGAGTGGAATTATCTGCCAACTGTTTACTACTGGCAACACTTGGTTTGAACACAAAGGGTATTTTTAATTAATTGTCAACATGAAGTCTGCATCAGTTGGGCAACCTCTACAGCAACAATGATCGGACTAGCAAAAGGACAAGCGGTGTGCATAACCAATGGAATATTTTCAGACAAGGTATGGCCTACACCAAGTTTTGGCTCCGATATGGGTAAAATTCCGGATGTCTCAAAAGGAAGTCAGAACCGGCCACAGGACCAACCGCATATCACAGTAAAAGGGCTTCTGGTATAAGCAACCCAGCCTTCTTTCGCAAGCTATCGGAAGAAGCTTGCGATGCAAGACTCCCGACCTTCTTTGCTATGCCACTGGTGGAAAAATCTCCTGGGATACGGTACTCCAGTCTTCCTCGGCACGCTACCGCGGAAAGCTTCCGGCATAAGGCACCTGACCTTCTGCAGTAAGCCACATGCGGGAAAGCTTTCGAGGCATGACACCCAGCCTTCTTCGGCACGTTACCCTGGCAGAAGCTTCGAGCATAAGGAATTCAACCTTCTTCAGCACGCCAACGTGCCCACAACAATCTGGTCAGAAGCATGAACTAGTTCGGACACACATCCGCCTCAGAACTCAGTGGTTAGGAAAGGATTTACCCTACCCCTGCATATGTTGTGAGCATGCAGTCCAGTGGGTCAGTTCATGCGAGCCACTCGTACACGGGAATGACTATGTTTAGAGAAACATTGGCCCCATACTTCAAGCAAGGATACGAGCACAGCCACCCTTACGAGATATGCAAGAGTAGATTGTGAATACAAGCCCAACAAGCGGGGATATGACCAAGGAGCCATGATGGTAGGTCATGACAAGTTCCCCAAAAAGGAACCCCCAAGAACAAGGAAGTCTTGAATAAACAATCTCCACGACGGTCAATGAAGTAAAAGCTCCACAGACAAGGTGATATTGCCAATCCTTGTCAGACTCTTGCATATACGGCCACAACAATGCAGCCAGCATGTTATACTCATCATGAATCCGGGCCACCAACCAAGATCAGAGCTTATGCTCCGAAGAATGCACGGAATGATAGCCATATTATGTCAGCTCAGTGGTCATAGCAAGGACCACAGAGGCTTTATATGGTAGAGCCATCTCAGAGATTACCGTCTATGATTACTTTGTGATCATGCCCGACATTTCAGTTGGAAATCACCTGAGGACGAAGTCAGAATGCAAGAGACAAAAGGGAACACCTCGTACGGAACCCACAGTCAGACTGAAAGAAAGCCATCCTCAGTCACTTGAGGCCATACGAGCACATGAGTCTGATACCCAGAAAGGATGTCTCGCCTTTGGCAGTCAGTGCACGAAGTATCGCAATAAAACCCGAAGCAGCTAGTCCCAGGCCATGGAAACCAGACTATTTGTCGATACTCAGAGCTACCCACCAACCCCAGCCAACAAACTACCAACACAAAGGGTTTGCCTGACAGGAAAGAGAAGGATTCAATGTAGCTGTGCGAAAAGACAGCACCGGAGCCATCAAAAGAGGCAGTTAAGAGGTCAGTAAACCAATGAAGACAAGACAGCTGATGGATCCAAGTCGTACACAGGTGAGTTCCCCATAGCCGGGAGGTAAGCCCGGAAATCTCGAGGACGAGATTTTCTTAAGGGGGGTAGGTTTGTGACACCCTGGTTTTTGCTCCTTGTTTTTTTTTCCTTTGCGGGATTTAGCTCCCGTCTTTTTCGGTGTTATCGGATTTTCTCTCGCTCTTGGGTATATGAAGATGGTCATTTAGTCTTGCCGTTCCTATCCCACCAGAGAATCTCTCCAGACCAACCGTGCCACCCCAGATATTTTCTCAAGATTCTGCCACCGAAACCCTACTCTCCGGTCTACCGGAAGGGAAACTCCAATTCCTTCCGTTACAAAGGAACCCCAATTTCCTTTGATCTGTTGCCTCCCAATATTTTCCCAGTGATCATCCCACATCTATAAACCCTGGATATGCAAAAATATTGCCAAATCATTTGCAATATTTTTCATTTAAAATTAATTCATTTTTCTGCCCGTTAAAGGAATTAAATCCAGGAAAATATCTATCCATCTCCAAAGTTCATGAAAACTTGTGGAAATATTCTTTGTGATTATATTGAGCTCCAATAAAAATATTGGCCATAATTAAAGAAGGGAAATTGCCTTTTCCTATTTAAAGCCAATATTGCAATTTGGGCACTTTCCAAAGGAGCTACCATTTTGATAGCCAGGAAAAATCCCAAATAATTTGTGGAGCTTATCCTATCCATATATTCACCATTTACATCAAGAACCCAAGTTCCACAGATCAAATGTTGAGAGCATCATCCAATTCTTGTTTCTGGACTTATTTTGAGGTTGTGAAGCAACTATATTTTATATTGCTTAAAAAATTCTCAAATTAATCCAGGACCTCACATTCCCTAAATTATGTGACCATGTAAAAATTCACATCATTTTACCTAGCCATTTTCTCCCAAAAATTCCATCTAGTTTCTGTCCAGATCCAAGCTCTGTGAAGGAAGTACCACCTTGGCATTTCCAATTGAGCTGAAATTTTTCCAGCACCTTCATATCTCCAAATAATAACCCTAAACCAAAATCCAGCTCATTTCATTAAGCCAATTGAGTGCAGCTTCAAAGTTTAGATTCTGGACCAGAATTTTGCATTACAAAGGAAGTATATGCAAAACTTGTCCAAATGGGCTCAAATTTGGCAAGCACTTAGTCCTTCCGACCCTATCTCATTGTGACAAATATTAAGCTCCCCACTCTCATCCATTTCTCCTCAGGAATCCGTCCAAGTTTTATGTCAGAAACTTGTGAGCTCAAATCAGTCAATCTCATGCCCTCACTTCCATCCAAAACCCTCACATGTCAACTCCTTGACCCCTAGTGAATCCAGTAGACAAGGTTCCAGGACCATCTGGTGCCCTTGACAGGCGGAACCCGTGGTGACCACGCGGTGGCCACGCCAAACAGGTGCTCTGCGCACTGTCTTCGTCGGGTAGCTCCCTCTGGTCAGCCCCGGCGTGTCCCGTCGTGTCTAGCGGCTCAGCGACGTCCTCCTGCCCCTACTGGACCCTTCTCCCCCTCCTCTTTCTTCTTCTTCACGCCGCGGCGATCGCCGCCAAAGTTCTGTCTCGCCCGTGATCCGCCGTCGTCGTGTTCCCCTCTGGCTTCTTCCTCCACGGGCGCTCCCGAGCTCTCTCGTCTCCCCGCGAAGCCTCTCGAGCACGCCAGTGCAGCTCCCCTGCTTGCCCGTGCCACTCCCCGACGCTAGCCGCTCGCCTGAGCAGTCGCCATCGAGCTCGCCCGTGACCGTGCCATCGTCGCCTTCCTCTTTGTCTCTTCCTCCTCGAGCTCTCCCGAAGCTCCTACGAGCTCCTCCGCGCTCCCGGAGGCCCTGCCGACATCGCTAGCCACCAGCCACGTCTTCCCCGAGCGCCAGTAAGCCGATGAGATCGCCACCGCGGCCGTCCTCATCGTTCCCCCTCGTCCGGCTATAAATAGCCTAGCCCGAGCCCCTCCCCGAGCTCACACTACCCCAGCGGCCTCTCCTCCCCCTCTGGTTCCATCCCGCAGCCCCGCCCGGCCGAGCCCCTCGCCGGAGCCCTCCCATGGCCGAATCCCTGCCGCCGGCCTTCCACTCAAATTGGGGCACCACAGCCATCCCCGACTCCGTCCGAGCTCACCTCTGGAAGCTCCACTCTCCGGCGACCTCGCCCAGCCCCTCGCCCGCTCCTACCGACTACCGGGTCGCCGGAATCGACCGACCCCGCCGCCTACTGCCTCTCCTCGTCGCCGCACCTCCAGCCACCCTCCGCCTCGCCCTCGCCCTTCCCTGGATGCGGCACTTCCCGGCGAGCCCATCCACGCCGCCGCCTGTCCTCGAGGCTCACTGGAGTGCGGCCGGCCACCGGAGCCCGTGCTCTCTGCTGCCGCGTCAGGAAACAGGGGAGGAGGAGGAAGAAGGAGGAGGAGGAGGAGAGAGAGGGACATAACAGGTGGGCCCTGACCCGACCTGTCGGCGACTGGAGTTCGGCCAGCTGGATAAGTGGAAACGGCTTCCGTAGAAGTCGCCTCCGCACTCCGAAAGCGTATTTTCCAAAATACGCTTCCTGTTTTCAGCCCTCTGACGAAACCTTTATATTGCGGCCGTTCATCAGTTAAGCGCAGAAATGAACACCTTTTTGTTTGTTTTCTGCCTAACGAACGAACGCCCGTATCTTTTCAACCGCAATTCCGAATCAGGTGATTCCAAAGCCCACTTCTTCAGTTCGTCGAGCCCGTTCCGATGCCATCACTTCCACCATGTTTACACTTTCTAAAAATGACCATTTTGCCCCTGCCCTTATTCAGCCCCTCCGAGAGAGAATCCTTTCCGGCAAATTTCCGCGAAGTGATCGCACCTCTTCCCGGAGTATTCCTTCCCCCCCAGGCAAGCCGACCATCTGATATATGCCCTAAAGCATTGCTCTGTGTTATTCTTGCGTGTTTAATTAATGATTATGCCTGTGTTAGAAGTAATTAAACTCCTGCTAGTTCGGATTTGCTATTTACATTACCTGCTAATGCTCATCTTATTATCGCACTAGTGACTCGTAGGTTACAATGTGGAGATAGGTTGTGATGTTGATATGCTAGTTTACATCTTGGATTATCATTATTATCACAATGATTAAGAATATGACCAAATAATGACAACCTCCTCCGTCGGCTGGATCGAGTCATAGTGCCACCTATCCGGACTTACCCGTGCAGCCACATTTGCCGGTATGGGATGGCCCTGACTTAGTCTATTGTCTTGCCTCTTGTCGGTACCACCAAACTAGGGAAAGTTATGCGTGCGCGCTACCCTGGCCCGGTAGGCGGCGATAACCTTGTGAGCCCAGTTTATGGTTATGTGCGCACGTCCCCGTTTGGGACAGTTTCGTTTGGCCACGACGGTGGCAGGTGTCATGGGGTGACACAGGGGCCACCCAAGACATGACCCTGGGAGGGGATGATTGTCGGTGGGACCGTAAGAGTGCCGGGCAATAGACCGAGTTTTGTTGGAGCAGCACTGGTCCACCCGAATGGGAACATGTACTAAAGTACGAGGCCAGGCGCTCCATGGTGTGGGTAAAGTGCGCAACCTCTGCAGAGTGTAAATCTATTCGAATAGCCGCGTCCTCGGTCATGGACAGTTCGTATAGGCCCCTATTTGGTCTGTGTCGAGTCTGGAGGAACAAACTATATAACGTTATTGTTAAGACTGAACCAGAGAATAGTAAGGTTGGTCAGACTTGCAGTACAGATGCATGGACATCATATGATGTCAGGGATATGAATGTTAGCCATGGGATGGCCAGGAGAGAAATGGTCGTATGACCAAAAAGGTTTGGATTGGATTTGGATCGGATTCGGATGCGGATTTGGATTTGGGTCGGATTTGGATTGGATCATAAGAATATTCGGAGTATGGATTATTTACTGGATAAGCTTTATCTTCATCATACTGTATTTACTTCAGTAGTTATCATGATAGATAATCCTGATATGTTATGATGATTAATGCTGCTAAATGATTAATCTTGCTAGATAATCCTGCCATAACATGATAGTTAATACTGTTAAGATAACGAATGCATGCTTGAATGCCATGGATTGCATTGCTTGGTGTATATGTTGGTTTGGTTTGCTTGCGAGTACATTCAAAAGTACTCAGCGGCCTTCAATGTGGCCAGGTTCACCTAAGGATTCGACGTCCTCTAGCGAGGAGCCAGAGCGTTCGCGGGCTAGAAGAGTAACCCAGTCAGATCCCTGTGGTTTGGAGCCGCACCAGGACCATGCTGCCTTAGATAGAGCTTTTCCGCTGCCATATATCATGTAAGCCTTATATACCCATTAATAGAAGGCTTGTGTTCATGATACTTGTTGTAAAAGCGCATGCCAGAGTGATTTTCCTGGGCTGGTATGTGCGGCGACCGTCTGGCTACAGTGGTAATCAGGTGGGGCGCCACACATGTGTAGTTGAACATCTGATTCCCAAGGCCGACCTTTGTGTCCTGACCAGCTCATATTTCTGACCGAACGATTATGGCTTACTTTCCCAAGATGCACTGCCAATACACCGTGTACTAACTTATACCAATGCTGCCAACTGCTTGTAGTATCGTGTTGACGAAGATTCGATAGCTTGTGCTCGAAGCTTCTGCCGGAATAGCGTGCTGGAAAAGGCTGGGTAGCGTTCCCCAGAAGCTTTCCCTCCTGGTTACTTGTCGAGGAAGATTCTGTACCTTATGCTAGAAGCTTTCCCACGGTAGCTTATCAAGGAAGACAGGGTATGTTGTGCTGGGAACCATCCATATATCGTACTAAGGAAGACTCGAAGAGCCTTGCCTCGTAAGTTTCTCTGGTGGCGTGCAGAGGACAACTGGATTGCTTATACCGGAAGTTTCTTACAGTGTTATGCTGCTATATGTACATCCTCATAACTCCGGTTGTTGGTTACATGTGGAAGAGTTGGCCGACTATCCTTCTTGAATCCCGACTTGTACGGTAAACATATCATTGGCCTTGCACACCACTGGTCTTCCTGCTTGCTTAAACATTACTACTAATTGCATCGCTGATGTAAACTTGACACCGATAGTCAATTCAGAGTACTATTTGCTTTCGAGCAAATGCTCCCTCGAGCAATGTGATCCTGAGGATTTCATATTGCTCAACCTAACCTCCAAGTACTGGCAATCCTCATTAACTCTTCGTGTCCGCTAGTTGATGAGCAACTTCCATAGAGAAGGTAGTATGACACCAAAGAACCAAAGAAGAGCAAATAAAGACTGTTCAAGGAAAAGCACGAAACTCGCAAAACCACACTTTATTGCTACTCAGGGTAATCTACAGCACTTGGCACTACCACAACTCATGCAACATGAACCTCGTGGATACTTAGGTACTAGGGTTGGATGGCGGGTTGCTGGAGAGCGAAGGAGCTGGCGGAGAGGTCAACGGAGCTAAAGCCATACCGAGCGCTCTCCGGGCACGAGTTGCATCTCAGACTAGTTCAGCGATGAGGACGTACTCTGCGACCATGTAACGAGACATGTATGCCACAGTGGCATCGTCATCTGAGCGGACAGGAGGAAATCTAATCCGTTTGGGAGTGGTGGACATAGTGGGATAGTAGTGGAAGGCATGATTCTCCTGCATCGCGCTTTCCTGATGGCGAAGAATAGTGAGGCCTACCAGAGCGGCAAGTTGGACAACGCGATCCGGGGTAGAGGCATAACCACCATGGAGACTATAGGTGCGCTTCCCCAAAGGTAAGTCGACCGACAGAATGACATTGGCATGATACTCAAGCACCATTCCTGCAAGCGAGGTCTGGAACACTTGGTACCTTGGCATCTCCCCACTGGGATAGAGAAGACGCCACACATCCCAAAGCAGGGATGCGAAGCAGAGTGGTGCTGTCGGAAGTCGGGCTCCGGGGACCCAAAGGTTCAAACACTGGGGTGAGCTCGTTCTACCACTTCGTCTCCTACCACGACTAAGCAACGGCGAGGCTACGGCGAGAGCACGCTAGCGAGGAACGGGCCGTGGACTCAGCGGTTACCCAGGTTCGGGCCACCTTGCGGTGTAAAACCCTACTCCTGCTTGTGGTTGGGATTGCAAGGGGCAAGAGAGTTCTTGCGTACAAGGTGGAGGAGGCAGAACCCAACCGAGGTCTCTCTTTCTACAACGGCAGCACTGCCCTTTATACCAGTCTTGCTCCTCTTCCCCCTCGAAAACTTAGGCGGGAAGGGTTGCCACACTTGGCGGTTTTGAAAGCGGACAGGCGCTCAGGCTATCCCGACTAAAGGCGGTCTTCGCCTGCCAAAGCATAATCCATGACGCGCCGGTGGGCTTGGTGATGACCTCCGCCCTGCGCGCCTGCCGTCTTGGTCTTCCTTCACCGACCAGGCAACCTTTGGGGTCGCTTTGGGGAGTAGATAGCTGGCCCTGCTCCCTTAACACAAAAGAGGAAACCATCTTCATCCGCGCCTGCTGGCGCGGCATCTGTCACCGCTCGTCGTCGCACGCGTCACCCACGTGATGGGCCCCAGACCGCGCGGCTGTGCCGAACGGCCTTCATCTTGGGCGCCTTCGGGAGGAGGCCTCGGGAGGCCACCTCGGGAGGCCGCCTCGCGAGGCCGTTGGTGAGGATGCCGATCCTTGGTCGCCACTTCCTGAGGAGGAGGCCTCAGGAGGCCAAGGCTTCATGAAGAGTCCTGGTGAGGTGCTTGGTGATGACGGCCTGCAGGGCCCACGTCAGGCATTGTGCCTTGGGCCAAAGGCAGACGGGTCTGGATACCCTGGGTTCCATGGGCCCGACAGTAGCCCCCGGGCCCACGGCGCGCACGTCCTCACCTACTGGGGGGCGAAACGGCGCGGGCCCTAACCGCCTGCGGCCAGGCGCGACGCGTGGCGCATGATGTGACGGGGGACACCCCCACTTCTCCCACGACGCCTCGGTAACCACCCGCGCTGACATAAAACCTGTCGCGGGCGACGCGAGGCCATCATTGCCTTCCTTCACACATTCCATCCCGTTGCGCTTGCCTTCTCGCGCGCAGCTCCTCGCGACCCCCTCTCCGAGCTCCGCCTCTTCTCGCTCCTCGATCCGCGCCTCCGCCGCGCAGATGGCGCCCGCCGGCAAGAGGAGAAAGGCGGCGGCTGTCGGGGGGATGACCCCCGGGTAGGCAACGGAGCCCGGACCCCTTTCCAAAATCATCGAAGCAGGTTAAGACCCTCAGGCCGGCTTGCCGGTACGCCAGCTTGCCGATACGCCGGCTCCCCAGCGCGAGCCGGCTCGGCACGGCGACCCGGCCTGGCCGGCTAGCCCATGCCGGCTGGCCACGAGGGGACGAAGCCTTCGCGACGAAGCAAGCGTGGCTACATCGCTCCTTCCTTTACGCTGACAGAACAGGCGAGGCTACAGCTTTCCTTGCGCCCCCGCCCGAGGCGGGCGGTGTCAGGGAGGCACGGTCCTGTAGAAACGGCGGCGCCGACCTCCCTCTGACGACAGACAAGACGCACCACAGTGCCTCGTACCCAGACTGACGAGAGACAAGACTCGCCATAGTGCCCCGCGCCAGGCAGGTGCAGCGCACCTGGTGACCCGGCAGCCCGGCGACCCGGCGACCCGGCGACTCCCACCACCGACTCCTGGTCGATGACACCAGGGGCCCGCGCCTTTGTAACTTTACCATTGTAACCCTGGGGGTCGACCTATAAGACCCCCAGGGAGGCTTCCATGCAAAGGGGTCGGAACACATTCTAGTTAGCTTCCTTCGGTTCACTCCCTTCCGTTGCATAGTTGCTCTTCACTTCCCTTTAGTGACTCCTCGCTCCGCAGAGCTCACACACACTCCCGCCGGAGAGGCAGAACGGTGGCCTAGCCCCTTCTTCCTCCTCCATCCAAACAGCTCCTGGAGCGACCTTGTAGCCCTTGTGCTTCCCATACTACACTCGGCAGGATTAGGGGTGTTACCTCTCCAGAGGGCCCCGAACCTGGGTACGTCTCATGTCTCGCACTTGCTCGTGCCAACCTCGCCTCCGGAACCCACCGGCGTCCTCTCGTAGCCCCACCTCTTTAGCCATCTTACGGTATCTGCCGTGAAAATACCACGACAGTTGGCGCCCACCGTGGGGCTGCTCGCGGTGCCGGCCGGAGTCAAGTTCCGGACAAGGCCCTTCACCAGCTTTGGCGAGCGCATCGTGCACGGTTTGGTCCGTGCGCCTCGCACGGCCAAACCGGCCGGCTGCAGCGCTGCGCCGGGCGCGGACGTCGCCTGCCCCGCAGGCTGCCTCATCGTCTCCTTCGGCGTGCTGCGCGTCTTCGTCGCGCTCGTCCCCGACGTGTTTCCCAGCAAAGTGCGCAATTGCACCGACTCGCCTGTCCCCGTTAGCTGCGCCGTCTCCGACGACGTCGCCGCTCTCTGCGTCCGCGCAGAGGTGCTAACCATCGGCACCAGTTCCGGCTCCCCGCGCGCCAAGGAGAAGGCTGCCACGGCCGCTGCCGCCGCGGCTGCGGCCCCTCCTCGCCAGGCCGACCCGCTCCGCGAGACGATCCTGAGTCTGCAAGCCCCCATCACGCCCGACGCCGACTTGGCGGCCGCAGCGGCTCGGCTCAACGAGGACCGCCAGCATCTGCTGGTCGGGACCACGGAGCTCGCAGCCGCGCGGCGCCGGCTGGAGTCCGCTCAGCGTGAGTACGACAGCGCCCACGGTTTCACTCCGCCCGCCGCCGAGCCTAGCCGGGTCACGGAGGTGCGGACTCGTGGGGGCGCACTCGGCCGTATGCTAGGCGCAGGCCGGCCCGTCTACGACACCCCCGTCAAGAACATGCGCACGCCGCAGGCGGCTATGGCGGATCTCGAGTTCCTGGAGGGCGAGGAGCTGTTGCAACAGCAGCAGCGCATCTGCGACCTCATCGCCGCGGCAAACGAGCAGCAGGTGCATTTTGATCCGGCCCAGCCATCCGGCTCCGCTGCAGGGAATACCGCAAACCCGGAGAGGGCTCTCCGGGATGCGCGGCAGACGTCTTCGCACGCCACTTGCGCAAGCCGCTCTGGCCGGCACCGGGCCGGTCGGAGACGGCACAACCGAGCCGCCACCGCCGAAGACGGCAACGCTGGCGAGACGGCCGGCGACGGCCGGGTGCAGCAGCCGGAGCCCCCCGTGCGGCCGGCTCGGCGGCCCGAGCTGGCCCCAGATGCTGCTGCTCCCCGCGGTCCCGTGGCAGACCGAATCGGTCCCCGCGGTCCCGTGGCTGACCGACTCGGCCCCCGCGAGCCCTATGACGAAAGCGATGCCCGTGACCGCATCGACCGGCTGGCGCGCTCCACGGCCCTGGAGGAGGAAAGCTCTGTCGGCCCGGCGTGCTTCGGCCCCCGCATTCGCGAAGAACCCTTCCCCAAAGGCTTCTCGCTGCCCCGCGACTCCCCAAAGTACACCGGCGCCACCAAGCCGGAGGACTGGCTAACCGACTACACCACAGCTGTCGGCATAGCCGGCGGCAACCGGCGCGTGGCTGTCCGTTACGTCCCCCTCATGCTGCTCGGCTCGGCCCGGACGTGGCTTAAGAGCCTCCGAGCCAGCAGTGTGAACTCCTGGCTGGATTTCGAAGACGCGTTCGTTCGCAACTTCACCAGCACCTACAAGCAACCTGGCAAGCCTCGCCAGCTCTCCATGTGCGTCCAAAAGCCGGGCGAGCCCCTGCGCGACTTCCTCACGCGGTGGACGGAGCTTCGCGACTCCTACGAAGGGGTCCACGAGGTCCAGGCCATCCAGTACTTCATCGACGGATGCCTAGACGGCACTCTGGTCAAGCACCGGCTGGTGTGCGACGAGCCGGAGACCCTGGCGGAGCTCATGGCTGTGGCGGACAAGTACGCTACGGCAGACTCCGCGATGAATGTGAAGATCACGATCGACGCAGACGGCAAGCTTCTCCCGGCCCAGCCGGCTCCCTCCAAGCCGGCTGGCGACAACAACTAGCGCCGGCAAGACAACAACAACAACGGCAAGCGCCGGAGCGACCAGCCGGCGCCCCGCTACGACAACCGGCAAGTCGCCGCCGTGGAAGGGGAGCAGCCGGCCGAGCAAGGCGCCAGCCAGTGCCCGCGCACTGGTAAAGCCGCCTGGCAGCCCAAGCTGACCTTCGAGCAGATGCTCGATGCCCCCTGCAAGAACCACAGCGGCGCGAAGCCATCGACGCACACGCTCCAGCAGTGCAGTTTCACGCAGCGCCTGTTGAAGGGCAACCTTCCACCCCCGCCGCCTGGAGCCTGCCCGCAGCAGCCGCCGCTCCCGCCGCCTCCACCGCCACCCGGCGCCCTCGTCGACAACCCTTTCCCACGCCCGGACGCATCCTACGTCGTCTTCACCAGCGAGGGGGATGACTAGCATGCCAAGCGCAAGCACGCGGCCGAGGTGAACGCCGTTATCCCTTCGGTTCCCCAGTACATGCACTAGTCCGACCGACCGGTGAGTTGGACCCGGGAAGACCACCCGGCCGTCATGCCCACGCCGGGTGGCTACCCCTCATGCTCGACCCCACCCTCGTCTCCGAGAAACGCACCTGCCGCTTTTCACGGGTGCTGATCGACGGCGGCAGTAGCATCAACATCCTGTACCACGACACGATGACCAAGGTCGGCATCGAGGCGCGACAGCTGGAGCTGACCCGGACGGTGTTCCACGGCATCGTGCCGGGACTCTCCTGCTCCCCGATCGGCCGGATCCGGCTTGACGTCCTGTTCGGCTCCAGCAGCCATTTCCGCCGTGAGTCGATCTGGTTCGAGGTGGTCGACCTGGCCAGCCCCTACCACGCGCTGCTGGGCCGGCCCGCGATGGCCAAATTTATGGCGGTCCCCCACTACGCCTACCTGAAGTTGAAGATGCCGGGGCCCAAGGGCCTCATCACCGTCGTCGGCGACTACAAGAAGTCCCTCGAGTGCGCCAAAGCCGGCTCCCAGCTGGCCGAGTCGCTGGTCATCGCGGAGGAGAGGCGCCAGCTCGACAGGATCGTGGCGCTGGCTAACGCGCAGTCGGCCGTGCCGGTTCCACCCAAGCCGGCCGACGAAGCCTCCTTCAAGCCGGCCAAGGACACGAAGCGGGCCCCGCTCAACCCGGCCGACCCCAGCTCCAGCAAGTACGTCGTCGTGGGCGCCGGCCTCGACAGCAAATAGGAAGGCGGGCTCGTAGATTTCCTCCGTGAGAATCAGGATATCTTTGCATGGTCTCCCAAAGACATGCCGGGTGTCCCGAGGGAATTCGCCGAGCACAAACTTCACGTCCGCAAGGACGCCAAGCCTGTCCAGCAGCCGCTACGCCGCTTCTCCGAGAGGAGAAGCGAAGAACCATCGGTGAAGAGATCGCCCGGCTGCTCAAAGCCGGGTTCATCATGGAAGTGTTCCACCCCGAGTGGCTGGCCAATCCAGTCCTCATCCTGAAGAAAAATGGCACCTGGCGCATGTGCATCGACTACACCAGCCTGAACAAGGCATGCCCCAAAGACCCGTTCGCTCTGCCCCGGATCGACCAAGTCATCGACTCCACAGCCGGCTGCGAGCTCCTGTCCTTCCTGGACGCCTACTCCGGCTACCACCAGATCAAGCTGGACCCGGCCGACGCCCTCAAGACATCATTCATCACGCCCTTTGGGGTGTATTGCTACATCACCATGTTGTTTGGCCTGAAGAACGCCGGCGCTACCTTCCAGCGCTGCATGCAGAAATGCCTGCTGCCCCAGCTCGGCAGAAATGTGCACGTCTACGTCGACGACATCGTGGTGAAGACCAAGCAGCACCTCACGCTCATGGCCGACCTCAAGGAGACCTTCGCCAATCTGCGCCGGTTCCAGATCAAGCTCAACCCAGAGAAATGCGTCTTCGGCGTGCCGGCTGGCCAGCTCCTCGGCTTCCTTGTCTCGGCGCGCGGCATCGAAGCCAACCAGGAGAAGATCAAGGCAATCGAGCGCATGCGCAAGCCGACCCGGCTGCGCGATGTCCAGAAGTTCACCGGCTGCTTGGCCTCTATCAGCCGGTTCGTCAGCCGGCTGGGGGAGAAGGCCCTGCCCCTATATCAGCTGATGAAGAAGACGACGACGTTCGAGTGGAGCGACCAGGCAGACGAGGCTTTCCGCGACCTCAAGCGCATGCTGTCCACCGCACCCGTCCTGGCCGCGCCGGCTGAAAAAGAGCCACTACTGCTGTACATTGCTGCCACCTCCCGCGCGGTCAGCATGGTGCTGGTCATCGAGCGCCCTGAGGAGGGCAAGGTGCAGCCGGTCCAGCGTCCGGTGTACTACCTGAGCGAGGTGCTCTCCGCCTCCAAGCAGAACTACCCCCACTATCAGAAGATGTGGTATGGCGTGTACTTCGCCGCCAAGAAGCTGAGGCAATACTTCCAGGAGCATACCATTACCGTGGTAAGCACGGCCCCCATTGGCGAGATCATGGGCTGCCGGGATGCCTCTGGCCGGGTGGCCAAGTGGGCCATTGAGCTAGCCGGCCACACGATCCTCTACGAGCCGCGCACCACCATCAAGTCCCAAGCACTGGCCGACTTCCTCGTCGACTGGACCGAGACCCAGTACCTGCCGCCGGCTCCCGAGTCGACTCACTGGCGCATGCACTTCGACAGCTCCAAGATGCGTAACGGTTTGGGAGCCGGCATCGTGCTGTCTTCCCCCAAGAACGACCGGCTACAGTACGTACTGCAGATCCATTTCGCCGCCTCCAACAACGTTGCCGAGTACGAAGCTCTCATACACGGCATCCGGCTGGCCAGGGAAATTGGCATCCGGCGCATCCTCTGCTACGGCGACTCAGACCTGGTGGTGCAGCAAGTCTCCGGTGACTGGGATGCCAAAGACGCCAACATGGCCAGCTACCGCTTCCTGGTCCAGCAACTCTCCGGCGGGTTCGACGGTTGCGAGTTCCTCCACGTCCCCCACGCGGATAACGAAGCAGCTGACGCACTGGTGAAAATGGGCTCTACCCGGCAAGCCATCCCATCCGGCGTCTCCCTCGAGCACCTTCGGAAGCCGTCCATCAAGCCGTCTCCCGAGTCGGAATCCATCTTCGTCCCAGACGACCCCGACACGCCCCCACCCAACCCTGGAGTTCCCGTCTCCGGCTCGGGGACTGCCGTCTCCAGCTCGGGGGCTGCTGGCTCCAACGCGGGGACTACCGGCTCCGGCTTGGGGACTGCCGTCCCAAGCTCGGGGGCTGCCGGTTCCAGCTCGGGGGCTGCCGTCCCGGATCCCATCCCGGCGGCCGTCCTCACGGTGGTGACGGCGCCGTCCTGGGCTCCGCTAATCCTCGCCTTCCTAGAAGACGACAACCTTCCCTGCGACGAGACGGAAGCCCGGCAAGTGCAGCGGCGCGCGTCCACCTATAGCATCATCAACCACGAGCTCGTCAAACGCAGCACGACGGGCGTTTTCCAGCGCTGCGTCGAGCAGAGCAAGGGGATCGAGATCCTACTCGATATCCACCAGGGCGAGTGCGGGCATCACGCCGTCTCAAGATCCCTGGTGGCCAAAGCTTTCCGCCACGGGTTCTACTAGCCCACGGCCCTGCAAGACGCCGAGGAACTGGTCCTCAAGTGCGAGGGCTGCCAACGCTTCAGCAAGCGCAGCCACCAGCCGGCTTCAGCCCTCCAAACCATCCCGATCACATGGCCCTTTGCCGTCTGGGGACTCGACATGGTGGGGCCTTTCAAGACCGCCCGAGGCGGCATGACGCATCTTTTCGTCGCCATCGACAAATTCATCAAGTGGATCGAGGCCAGGCCGATCAAGAAGCTCGATGGGCCCACAACCATCCGGTTCATCAAGGACATCGCAGTTCGCTACGGCGTGCCACACATCATCATCACGGACAACGGCACCAACTTCGCCAAGGGCGCGCTGACCCACTACTGCTCTGCATCCGGCATCCGGCTCGACTTGGCCTCCGTTGAACATCCCCAGTCGAACGGCCAGGTCGAGCGGGCAAACGACCTCATCCTAGCCGGCATCAAGCCGCGACTCATCGAGCCGCTCGTGCGCTCACCCGGTAGCTGGCTCGATGAGCTGCCGGCCGTCCTCTGGAGCCTTCGGACGACACCCAACTGCTCCACCGGGTTCACCCCGTTCTTCCTCGTCTACGGAGCCGAAGTAAGCATTCCAACCGACGTCAAGTTCGACTCGCCCCGGGTGACGATGTACACCGAAGCCGAAGCAAAAGAAGCACGCGAAGACGGCGTCGATCTGCTCGAGGAGACGCGCCTCCTGGCCCTCAGCCAGCCCGCCATCTACCAGCAAGGCCTGCGCCACTACCACAGCAAGAAAATCAAGCCCTCGCATTCCGCGAGGGCGACCTCGTACTCCGGCTCGTCCAGCGGATAGCCGGCCAGCACAATCTGGCCTCCCCCTGGGAGGGCCCTTTCACCGTCAGCAAGGCTCTCTGCGACCGGAACGTGTACTACCTCATCGACGCGCAGAAGCCGAACAAGCGCAAGCGAGATGCAGCCGGCGAGGAGTCCAGCCGGCCCTGGAACGCGGAGCTCCTCCGTCCGTTTTACAGTTGAACTCGTGCATGTATGTATCACCGCCTTTTGAATTTAATGAAAGCAGGAAGCCCCCCCCCCCCCCCCGTTTTTATTTTGTCCCGACGAGTCGGCATAGCCGGCTCGGGGGCTTCCTTTTCCGTCTTACTCTGTGTCTATGCACCTCTCAGTTTTTTATTCTCCCGCTGAGTCGGCATAGCCGGCTCGGGGGCTCGGGGGTTAGCCGGCCTGGCCGCGCCCTGCCATTTTCTCTTAGTCCATCTCGAAACGTACGAACCGCCAAAGCCCTCTCTTCGCCAGCCACAGCCGGCTCCCGGCTGTCCGGCCGGCAAGAGCCAAAGGTCGGAAGCCTCGTTACGCAAGAACAGCTAAGGGAGACAGCTCGGCACGGCCGACCCGGCACAACCCTCCCTCTCTCGCTAATCCGCCGCACGACCGGCTGCGCGCTAGGCGGCTTCGCCGCCTGCCTCCAGCCGGCCCAGTGGGTGTTTCGCTTGCGCTCAACGTCCGAAAAAGCCTAAGTATTGTGCGTCCACTCTCAAAGCCGAATCCCCATCCTAGCCACAGTCCGCAACCCGGCTGTCCGGCTAGCGGGAACGAAGCTCGAAGAAAAGACAGACGAGAAAAGGCCCAAGGCCGAACAGCAAAAAGTGAAATCACATGCAAAATTTTTATACAGCATGGGCCTTCGGCCACAAGTTCATTACATGGAACTACACCAGTGGGTGGACCTGCTACCTAACAGAGTTTGAGTACATGAAGGATAAAACGGAAAAAAGCAAAAGCCCTAAGCAGCACCCACGTCATCTCCCGCCGGTGTCGGCACAGCCGAGGTGGACGCAGCCGCCGGGTCGGGTCTAGCGCTCTCCGCCGTCCTCTCGGCCGCGGCGTCGTCGTCCGGGTTGGCCTCGTCATCGGCATAGGCACCCGTCTCGGCCGAGCTGCCATCCGGGTCGTTCAGCAGCAAGGCAAACTCGTCGGCGGGGACCTCCTCGCCATCTTCCGCCCGCTCCAAGATGAACTCGTCGTGTGGGGCGAACGAGGCCAGGTAACTGGCCCGCCCGGCGATTCGCTGCGCCCGCGCAGCCAAGTCCTCCTCCGCGCCGGCCCGCTGCTCTGCCAGGCGGTCGAGGTCCATGCCCAGGTACCAGGACACGACGAAGCGCAGCGCCGTCTCCGCTCCGGCACGGGCCGCGGAGGCTCTCCACGCGCCGAGTCGCTCTACCCCGGCCTCCAGCCATCGCGCCAGAGGCCGCTCGCCATGCCCAAGCCGGCCTCGAACAGGCGGTGCATCTGCCCCTCCACGGCCCGAAGACGGGCCTCGCCGGCGAGGACGAGCTCCGAGAAGGACCAGGCGGCATAGGCGTCGATGCCCGCCCCTAGCTCGCGCTGCTCCGCCCGGTGAGCGTACACGGCCGCATCGGCCGCCTCCTGCGTCTCCGGGAAGACTCCTGGCAAAGGAAAGAAACAAATCAGTCAAAGAAAGCAACTTGCCGGCTACGCCAGCCGGCCCAAAGAAAAAAATGGCACTTACGGGCGAAGGTCTCGTCAAGGTGCTGTGCCTCGCCCAGCATCCCGTTCTCCCGGATCGCCGACGCGCGAGCCTGGGCTTCGAGATCCTTCTCGAGCTGGGCGATCCTCTTGCCGGCGTCCGCTAGCTCCTTGGACGCCTTGCCGCGCTCCTCCGCCAGCCGGTCCAGTTCCGCCTGGTGGGCGTCCTCCGCTTTGGCCTTCTCGGCCACCAGCCGGTCTACCTCGGCCTGGAGCCGGTCGCGGTCGCCGACGGCGTGGTCGCGCTGCTCGCCGGCTTCGGCAAGCCGGCCTCGAAGG
Source organism: Elymus sibiricus (assembly GCA_039707655.1). Classification (NCBI taxonomy): domain Eukaryota; kingdom Viridiplantae; phylum Streptophyta; class Magnoliopsida; order Poales; family Poaceae; genus Elymus; species Elymus sibiricus. The sequence continues at coordinate 126,596,739 of CM077668.1, forward strand.
CCTGGCACCTCGGCCGCGTCGGCTACGCGACGAGATTCCCGGTCAGATGCCGGAAGCAAGGATTAAAAGAAAAAGACAAGGCTCTAAGATTCGACCCGGCTGCTCCGCAGTCCGGCCCGAATCTCGGGGGCTACACCCAGTGGGTACGCTGGCGCGCACCCACTGAAGGCATGCAAGACGTACCTTGGACCCGATGCAGCTCCTCCTCCTTGGCGGTGAGCTGGGTTCTGGCCTCGCGGTACCGCTCCCGGAGCCGGTTGAACGCGCTGGCCCGCAGGTCGTACAGGTGCTGCGCGCAGACAGAAGATTAGAAGAATGCAAAGACGAGCTATAAGATTCGACGTGGCTGCTCCGTAGCCCGACCGAACCTCGGGGGCTACACCCAGTGGGTGCGCTGGCGCGCCCCCATTGATTCAGCAACCGAGACAAGCAAAGGACAAAACACTCACCGCGATCGCCTGCTCCAGCTGCCGCGCCCGGTCCTGCTCCTCCCGGACGAAGGCCTGCAGGCGCTCGCCCCGACCGCGAAGCTGCGAGCGCAAGGCGTCCGCTGCGTCGTCCTCCCGGGTTCGCGGCCCGACCATGACTTCACCAGAGCTCGCCCATGGCTGCTGGATCGCAGCCCCGGTGCCGGATCCGCTTCCACCTGGCCGCTCGGGGTTCGTGGCGGCTTGGGGCGGCACGGCCACCAAGGCACCGGCGTCCCCGGTCGCGGTCTCCGGGGCTGGCGTCGGCTGCGCTTGGCTGGATGGCGCAGAGTCCGCCTCGCGCCTCTCTCCGCCGCCCTCGCCTCCCTCCGCCGGGTCGGCCCGGGGCGGCGTGTCCACGACGATGTCCTCATCGACATCCGACTCGCCGCCGGCCGGCTCCGCCCTCCTCTCCGGCTCGCCCGCCCTTTCCGGCTGCGGCTCGACGATCGTCGCCACCGGCGCCGAGCCCCTCTCCATCTCCGGCCAGGCCGGATCCGTGGTGGGCCTGGCCCGCTTCGCGGAGGCCCTCTCCCACGCCTGGGCCGAGGCCTCCTGCATCGCCTTCTCAGCCTCGTTCCGGTCCCGCCAGGCGGCACGCGTCGCCGCATCAAGATCTTGGCCGGACTGGCGGGCCTCGAGGTCCTCCTCCGCAGTCTGGCCCGTCTCGCGGTCGATGGCGCTGCTCCGAGTCTTCCTCCAGACGGCCTCGCCCGCTGCGGACTCTGTCGCCGCCACCGCCAAGTCAAGAGCCGACCTGTACATGGCAGATTTGTCACGGCGAAGGCATAAGGAAGAAAAAGATAAACCACAAGATGGCGCGCCCCCACTGATTAAACAAGCAAGGATCAGAAATAAGACGAGAGACACTTACCCAATAACCGTCGGGACCTCCCGCCTCGGCCCCACGGACGGGGCGAGCCGGCGCTTCTTCCTGACGACGGCCCTCTCGCGCGCCGGCCCCGCTGCCGGGCGCTTCGCGGCCGGCATCGCCTCGACCGCCTCCTTCCCATGCGGCCGGCTGGCAGACGCTGCCGCACGAGCCGGCCCGGCGCCGGCCGACTTCCATAGCCGCCTTGGGGGTTCGACGCTGGCATCCTCCCCAGCCGAGGACGCTGCACCGTGGGCACCGGTCAGGCCCTCCTCGTCATCGTCCGGCCAGTCGCGAAGAGGATCTGAGCGCGGAGACTTACCCGCATGCCGCGACCCGCCGGCCGTGGCGTCGGCCAGGCGCGTCTCGACCGCCCCCTCTTTCGCCTCGGCGCCGGTGTCCTCCGCGTCCGACTCGGGCAGGTCGGCCAGCAGAATCTCGGGATTCTGCCCATCGTGGTTCCACTGGCTCGCGAATAGCTGCGGCCCTCCCGTCGCGTCAGGACACAAGAATAGCGTCGAAGCAGCAAAAAATAAAGACCAGGGACTCACCGCCGGCGCCGGGTTCGCCCGGTGATAGGGCTCCTTCCGGAAGTTCCACCCCTCCTCCTTCAGCCCGGCCTTGGAGATGTAGTTCACCCGCTGGACGATCCCAGCCGGCGCCAGCTCCTTGGTCGACATCCGGATCGGGTCGTGCCGGCCGCTCATGTCGCAGATCCGGTGAGCCCGGCGCTGCAGTGGCAGAACCTGGCGGGCGATGAAGGCCGTGATAAGATCAACCGGCTTCAACCCCTCGCGATCCGTCATCTCCCCGACCCGGCTGCAGATGTTCACCATCTCCTGCAGCGGTTTCTTGGGGCAGTAGCCCCAGTTCGGCTTCTCGTGCGGCGGCACGTCGACGAACGGCGGAAGGTTGATGACGTCCACCGCCGGGTCGGCGTTCTGGACGTAGAAGAACGTCGTCTGCCACTTCTTGGCCGAGTCCTCAAGCGGCAGCTTGGGAAACGGCCCGTTCACCCGGCCGGTAACCACCGCTGCGCCGCAGTCGGACATGGCGCCAGCTGACGCCCCCTGCTGCTTGAGGAAGAACATCTTCGCCCACAGCTCCACAGTCGGCAGCATCCCGAGATAGCCTTCGCAGAGCGTGGCGAAGCCGGCAACCTGCAGCACGGCGTTGGCGCCGAGATGATGCGGCTGCAGCCCGAAGAAATCGAGCCATGCGCGGAAGAAGAGACTCGCGGGGAGGCCGAGCCCGCGCTCGAAATACGAGAAGAAGACCACGTGCTCGCCCTCCGCAGCTGCGGCACCCTCTCCGAGCCCGGCGCACGCGCGAGCAGCACCTCCGCCGGCGGCAGCCGCCTCGTGCGGTGAAGATAGCGAATGTTCTGCTCCATCGTGATGGATCCCTCCCAAGAGCCCTTCGGCAACGCCATTGGAGGGCTCTACGGGTGGCGAGATACGGCGATGAGGAGGAGGAGGAAGAGAGAGCTGTGCGCTGTGGACCCCGGGTTGCGGCGCGCGGCAGCAGGCGTGGGCAAGGCGTGGGCAAGGCGTGCGACAGCGGCAGCGCTTCGCTCGGTCACGGCGGAGAAGAAGCAGGGGCAGCGGAGGAGCGAGGGGCGGGAGTGTGCAGAAGCGTTTCCGTCGCACCTTCCCTATGCCTCATTTATAACCGCAAGCAATCACGGGGGAGTGGGATCGTTTGCGCCCACAATCCCCACTCCCCCGCACTGTGCGCGGATGTTCCCCGCGCACATTAACTGCGCGGGGAAGCACAACCGTCAAGCGCCGCCATAGTAAATCCCTCGCGCGCGGGCCGAGGGTGCGTCATGGCGGGCCCGGTCCGCAGTCGCGTCCCGTCGCGCGCGTGGGCTGGCAAGCCTCGCCCGCCACGAGGCTGCACATGGCAGCCCGTCAGGCCGCGGCGGGTGCGAATCTCCGTAGGAAGCAAGACTCGACCAACGGGCTTTTCCGTTTCCCGCCCAGGCCGGGGTGCCGCGACCCGGCCTCCGGAAGCCGGCCCCCAGCGGGCGTTCCCGGCGCCCGCTGCTGCGGTGCCGGCAAGCGGCCAGGCAAAGCCGCCCGACCGGACTCCGGCACTTCATCAGCAAAACCGGCTCCTCAGGGTGGTAAGCTGCGAAGGCCCCCCTGCCTCAAGCCGGCGAACCTTCACAGCTTCGGGGACTACTGTCGGGGGGATGACCCCCGGGTAGGCAACGGAGCCCGGATCCCTTTCCAAAATCATCGGAGCAGGTCAAGACCCTCAGGCCGGCTTGCCGGTACGCCAGCTCCCCAGCGCGAGCCGGCTCGGCACGGCGACCCGGCCTGGCCGGCTAGCCCATGCCAGCTGGCCACGAGGGGACGAAGCCTTCGCGACGAAGCAGGCGTGGCTACATTGCTCCTTCCTTTACGCTGACAGAACAGGCGAGGTTGCAGCTTTCCTTGCGCCCCCGCCCGAGGCGGGCGGTGTCAGGGAGGCACGGTCCTGTAGAAACGGCGGCGCCGACCTCCCTCTGACGACGGACAAGACGCACCACAGTGCCTCGTACCCAGACTGACGAGAGACAAGACCCGCCATAGTGCCCCGCGCCAGGCAGGTGCGGCGCACCTCGCGACCCGGCAGCCCGGCGACCCGGCGACTCCCACGACTGACTCCTGGTCGATGACACCAGGGGCCCGCGCCTTTGTAACTTTACCATTGTAACCCTGGGGGCCGGCCTATAAGACCCCCAGGGAGGCCTCCATGCAGAGGGGTCGGAACACATTCTAGTTAGCTTCCTTCGGTTCACTCCCTTCCGTTGCATAGTTGCTCTTCACTTCCCTTTAGTGACTCCTCGCTCCGCAGAGCACACACACACTCACGCCGGAGAGGCAGAATGGTGGCCTAGCCCCTTCTCCCTCCTCCGTCCAAACAGCTCCTGGAGCGACCTTGTAGCCCTTGTGCTTCCCATACTACACTCGGCAGGATTAGGGGTGTTACCTCTCTAGAGGGCCCCGAACCTGGGTATGTCTCGTGTCTCGCACTTGCTCGTGCCAACCTCGCCTCCGGAACCCACCGGCGTCCTCTCGTAGCCCCATCTCTTTAGCCATCTTATGGCATCTGCCATGAAAATACCATGACAGCGGCCCCGTCCCCAAGCGCGCCCGTCCTCGGGGCGGCGCTGCAGCGCTCCACCATCGTCGATGGAGAGGGCTTGGACAAGGTGCTCCCATTTGTGGCCGGCAATCAGAACGAGAACCAGGCGACCCAGATCTGGCCGGGGTCGCGCGCGCGGCACGACCTGGGGGTGACGACCTACCCCTTCTTCTTCCACAGCGTATATTCCGGGTTGGTGGCACCGTTCTCGGACTTCTTCTACGCCATTCTCTCCCACTATCAGATCCACGCCCTCCATCTTCAACCCAACTCCATTCTCCTCCTGGCCATGTTTGCCTCTAACTGCGAGGCTTTCGTAGGCATGACACCTTCAGTGGCGCTCTTCCGCCACTTCTTTTGCCTGTGGCTAACGGTGGCAGACCAGCGCTCCGGATGCGCGTCGTTCCTTGCCGTCAAAGGGATGGAGAACAGCATTATTAACCTGAGGATTGTGAAGAAGGTGGAGGGCTATCGGCAGCGCTGGGTCTACATGGACGCGCGCCAGACCAGCCGGCTCCTGATGATCCCGACGGATCAGGCCAAGAAGATCTCCGTGTGGGGGCACGAGAAACTTGCAGACCCGAGGATGGAGCCCGTCTTGGAGCGGATGGCCGCGCACCGGGCCGCAAAACTGTCGGGGGCGACGGTCGTCAGGGAATACCTACGGCGGCGCATCGCGCCACTTCAGCAGCACTCGCGCCCCATGTGGGAGTACACCGGTGCGGGCGATGCCATGCGGCTGAACCCGGGCAGCCTGGGGCCAGATGTGCTGGACAGGGCCCTGGCGACTCGGCTCAGCACCCCTGCCGCGGAATTGCCCGAGGGGGCACTCCCGCTCTTCCGCAACAAGGAGAAGGCGGAGCTGGTAGAGGAGATGCCCCTCTTCGACCAGTGGGGCCTCGTGCCGGAGGGCCACGTCGGGCCCCGCGATAACCCCCTCGTGGTGGAGGTGGACTCGGGAGGTAGCAGCGGTGGCAAGGATTCGGGGGAGGCCACGGAGGAGGACGCCAATCGGGTGCCACCACGCACCCGCCGTCAGCTCCTTTGCGAGCTCGAGGACGATGACGCCGAGAGCGATCCACCCACGACGGAGGGGGCTCTCGGCCGGGGGGCGGTCGAGCCCCCAGCACCTGAGGCCTATCATGAGGTCGAAACCCCCCAGGGCCCCGAGGCGGGCGACGACGCGTCCGGGTCTACTGCGACACACCCCGGGGACCCGAGCGGCGGCGCTGGGGCGATGCCTGACGGTGGCAGCGACGGCCCACCTCCCACGGGGGAGAAGAAGAGGAAGTGGTACGTCAGTGACGAGTAAGTCCCCTACCTCCTCCCGGCGTTCCTAGTCCTTGCTCTTCGTCTGGGCTCGGAGCTGAGCCACCATTCGCGTAGAAGGTCTGCTGTGGATCAGAAGAAGAAGAAGAAGAAGAAGAAGAAGAAGAAGACGACGAAGGTGAAGGTGACCCCCGGCCCGCAGGGGGCGTCGGCGCCTGCCACGGGTGCCGGGGGGCATGGAGAGGCCACCCGCCATCCCGACGCCGAAGCGGGGCGCATGGAGGTCGAGGAGGAGACGGTCGTTCCTCCGGAGTCGCATGTGGGCGGGACTTGTGAAGCCGAGACGGAAAGGCCTCGGGAGGCAGCCTCAGGAGGCGGGGACAACCTCCCCCTTGACCCTGCCGTGAGGAAAGTGGCGACGGGGGAGGTCGAAATGCCCACACCCCCGCCGGGGGCCTCCCTAAGCATGGGGGGAGGAGTTGTGGGGCGCGCCGTCGCGGGCATGGCGAGCCCCCATAGCGTGCCGCCGCAGCCAAATGCGGGGGGTGGCCTGGCAAACCCACCGCTCCAGGCAAGCGGCACCGAGTCCTCCCTAACCGTGGCGGCGGAGAGTGTCAGAGGGCCTGACCCGGACTGGCCTCTGGCCCTTGTGAGCGGCCACACCCTGCTCAGGCCCGAAGCCTTGCGCGACGCCAAGGCCGTGCTCGCTCGGCTTGGGACGGACTTCCAGGACGCGGAGACACGCCTTGCCGAGGAACGCCTGAAGCTTGCTGACGGGTGGTGCCGGCTCAGTGTCGCCGTCGAAATGGCCTGGCTCCAGAACGAACGCGCTCGCGCACAGGGCGAGAAGGACGCTACCGAAGTGGAGGGGGTTCGCGCGAGTGCCCTTCGGGAGGCCGAAGCGGCCGTCGCGCGCCACGAAGAGGCGGATGCCCGCCTGAAGGAGTTCCAGGACCAACACGCCGAGCAGGTGCAGTCGCTCCTCGCGCGGGAAAGCGCCCTTGCCACTCGCGAGAAGGAGGTCACGGCCCGCAAAGTGGGCCTCGAGACTCGCACGGAGGGCCTCAAGAAGACGGTGACCGAGCAGGCCATGGAGAAGGAGCGCCTGGAGACGCTGGGGCGCCAGCTGGCCGATGCCCAGGAGGCTCACACGAAGCGTGTCACCGAGGGCAACGCCCAGCTGGAGGCCAAGGAGAAGAAAGCTCAAGAGGATGCTGACGCGAAGGTGGCGGAGGCGCGCCTAGCGCTCGCCAAGGAGCATGATAAGGCGCTGGCGCAGCAGAGGGACGCCTTCGAGATGGAGCGTGAGCGGTTCCGGCAGGAGATCACTGATCTCAAGGCAGCACTCGTCGAGGCGGAGACCCGCCGGGGGGCCACGCCGCAGCCCAGCTCCGGCGCTGCGGCCGAGCCATCCTCCCTTTGTCTCCAAGTGGGGGGCGCTGCCAGCACGACCGAGCAAGCCGGAGGCATGGTGGATCAGGAACAGGAGCAGCAGCGCGAATGCGTCAACACGCTTCACTCCATCGAGCTCGGCGCCCACGACGCCCTGAACTCCATCTGCCAGGGGAGGCTTGGAGCCCCCCGCGAGTCCCGCGATGCCGACTACGTCGAGTTCTCCACCAAGCTCGTGGAACAGCTTGAGGACGGGGCCAAGGAGGTGGACGGCATCTTGGAGGAGGAGTGCCGCGGCCTCTTCTCCCTGGCGGCGACTCGCGTCTTCAGCCACCTCCTTCACACTGATCCCAACTTTGACTTTGACAAGGTGATAGCCCCAGTCCCCGAGGAGCTTCGCGATGGCCTCGCAAAGGCGGTAGAAGGCCACGTGGATGCGTTGCTTGGGAAGTACTCCTGCGGCAGCGGCGAGAGCTCTGGCGGCGACAACGGCGCCAGCGACGACGACGACGGCGCGAGTTCCTAGGGTCCTTTTTCCTTCATCACGCTACGCTAGATCGATGTGGCCCCGTGGGGGCGTGAAGACGATGCCTTGGTGTCTAAGTACTTTATGATTTGCTGTAATGAACGCTCGTGCCCTCGCGAAGCTTTCTCTTGAGGCCTGTTTTGCTCTTTTTGCTTGCCATGGTGCTCTGCGTCGTCAGGACCTAGCCCCCGAGCGGGCCATAGCCGTCGCTGGTATGTCAGGTCACGATGCCTGGACAAGGCCAGGAGGTGAGGGGCACCGGGAGCTAGTTAGGGCTCCTGAGGCGCGGTGCTCAGGGAGCCCCCCTTTGACGCGCAAGCGGCTTGCGCCAAGAGAAACGCTGGCGCTCGTGAGGCTGCCAGAGGGGAAGGCTTGGGAGACGGCGAGGGCGGCTCGCGAGGCGGGAGACTTAGCTCTGTACAAGGTAGTGTCTGGTGGGCCATCTCTCGTAGGGTACGCCTCGTGAGGGTTTCGCTCGCAAGATCTGCTGCTGAGACAGCCGCCGAGGGTTAGCTCCCGAGGCGGGGCCTGCTGGCTTCCTGAGGCCCTGAGGGGGCCACCTCGCGAGGCATCATCGCGAGGCCTTTCCGGGAACCTGCTCCTGAGATAACTGCATGTAGAGTACTTAACGACAGGGGAGCAGCGCACGCTCGTTGATTCGCTCATGGGCATTACGCGAGGAGACAAGACACCAAGGACCTTGGTGGGGTGGCGTGCACGGGAGCAGACCCGCGAGCCAGAGCCCGGTTGCTTGGGTTTTTCAGTGCTGCTGGGACTGACCCGAGCACAGACACCATGTCCAACCCCCACTCGTGTGAGGCTCATGAGGGACGTCGTGAGCGTGTGAGGCTCATGAGGCAAGGACAAAACAAAATGCCATGTAAGAAATCGAGCTTACTGAAGTAAGATAGCAACCCATTACATAACTAAAACAAGATGCGGCTGCCGTGTCCGGCAACGGTCAGCTTGAGGTTGGTGCAACCCGTGGGGCGCCCTCAATTACACATCGAAATGAGAAAAAGAGTGGTGCCGTGTCCGACACTGGTCAGCTTGAGGTTGGTGCAGCCCGTGGGGCGCCCTCACTTGATTGTTCCGCTAGCACGGAGCATGGGGTTTCCACAGGGGTGTGGGTATGATCGCGGGTCGATCGTTTCGCCAGCGCGGAGCATGGGGCTTCCACAGGGGTGTGGGTATGATCGCGGGTCGATCGTTTCGCCAGCGCGGAGCATGGGGCTTCCACTTGGGCGTGGGCGGGAGCTCTCGCGGGCCCATCAGGCGAACGCAATGAGAGGCTCCGGGGTGTGTACAGCCCCATTTCATTCGTACGCATGAGGGTCACGGGTAGAACTTGCGGAGGTGTTGGATGTTCCAGGCGTTAGGCAGAGGAACTCCGTCCTCCATCTCCAGCCGGGCTGAGCCGGGCCTGGAGACATGAGTAACCCTGAAAGGGCCTTCCCTCATAGGTGAGAGTTTGTGGAGCCCCTCTCTGGAGAGGATTCTACACAGGACGAGGTCGCCGACTTCGAGAGTGCGAGGGCGGATGCTGCGGCTGTGGTAGCGTTGCAAGGCCTGGTGGTACCTCGCGGCACGAATGGCGGCCCGGCGGCGGCCCTCCTCGTGGAGCAGCAGATCGGTCTCCCGCGAGCCGTCCCGACGCGCCTCGTCGAAGGCAAGGACTCGCGGGGAGCCGTGCTTAAGCTCCAGTGGGAGAACCGCCTCAGCGCCGTAGACGAGGAAGAAGGGGGTCTCGCTGGTGGGCTTGCTTGCCGTCGTGCGGATGGACCACATCATGGACTGCAGCTCGTCGAGCCAGCCCTTGCCTCAATTCTCGAGTTTCTTCTTGAAGCTCCTTGTTTTGAGGCCCTTGAGGACCTCGGCGTTGGCACACTCGGCCTGGCCTTTACTTCGCGGGTGCGCCACCGAGGCGTAGCAGATCTGCGTGCCGAGGTTGGCGTAGTAGGACTTGAAGAGGCCGCTTGTGAACTGGGAGCCAATGTCGGTGATGATGCGGTTGGGAACTCCAAAGTGGCTCATGAGGCCCTTGATGAACCTGACGGTGGAGCCTGCCGGGATGGTGCGCACCGGCTCGACTTCTGCCCACTTGGTGAACTTGTCGATGGCGACGTAGAGGTAGCGGTAACCGCCAGCCGCGCGAGGGAAGGGCCCCAGGATGTCCAGCCCCCGGACCGTGAAGGGCCATGAGAGGGGAATCGTCTGAAGGCCCTGCGCCGGCTGGTGGATCTGCTTGGCATGGAATTGGCAGGCCTCGCAGGCTTGGACCAGCGCAGTAGCGTCACATAGCGCACTGGGCCAGTAGAAGCCGCTGCGGAACACCTTGCCGATGAGGGTGCATGACGAGGAGTGGTGGCCGCAGTCTCCTCCATGGATATCAGCGAGCAACTCGCGCCCTTGCTCTTCAGAGATGCACCGCAGGGAGATGCCATTGGGGCGCCTGCGGTACAGCTCGCCATCTTGTAGGCAGTAAGCGGTGGCCTACAGGGCCACGCACTCTTCTTCTGAGTCTTTCTTTGGGAGGGTGCCGCGAAGCAAGTAAGCCTTGAACTCCGCGGCCCAGCTCTCCGCTTGAGGCTCCAGCGCCAGCAGAAGGCGGGCTCCTGAGGCCGGGCCGCAGTCTCGCGCGCCTGTGGGTGGTGCGGGCGGGAGTTCCTCGCGAAGGAGCGCCGTGCAAGTGGCAGGAGGTGCGGCTGATGGCTTGAGGAGCGTTTCCTCGAAGACGCTGGGGCCCTGAGGCTCACGACGAGATGCTCGTTTGGCGATGTCATCGGCTTCTTTGTTGCCGCTGCGGGGGACGTGCTGCAGCTCCAGGCCAAGAAAACGCTTCTCAAGTTTACGTACCTCTTCCAGGTAGGCGGCCATGTGCTCGTCCTTGGGCTTGTAGCTTTTGTTGGAGAAGTTGACGAGAAGTTGCGAATCGCCCTTGATGGTCAGATGTTTGATGCCCAGGGCGAACGCGGCCTTGAGGCTGGCGATGATGCCCTCATACTCTGCGAAGTTGTTGGAGACCTTGTCGGTGTGCCTGAAGGAGAGTTGTACGGCGTAGTAGAGCCTGTCCTCTGTCGGCGAGGTGAGCATGACCCCAGCCCCCGCGCCGTGTCAGGAGAAAGAGCCGTCGAGGTGCATGGTCCAGCCGCCAGGCGCCTCGTCCCCTGGCAGAAGGGACTGGGCCTCGCGAGGCTCCTCCTCGTACGTGTCTGTCCACTCTGCCATGAAGTCGGCCAGAGCCGCGCCTTTGATGACTCTGGTGGTGGAGAATTCCAGCTGGAAGGCTTGCAGCTCGATGTTCCATTCGGCAACGTGGCCGGCGTCGTTGGGGCTGCGCAGAACTTGTTCCAAGGGGTAGGAAGAAATGACCTTGATGGGATGAGCCTGAAAGTAGTGGCGCAGCTTCCTGGAGGCGACGAGGAGCGCGAGGAGGAGCTTCTGCTGCATAGGGTAGCGCTCGCGCGCGTCCCTTAGCACGGTGCTGACAAAGTACACGGGGTGCTCGACGAGGCGCATAGTTGTGGTGGCAGCTTGCTCTACAGGCGCCTCGCAAGGCTTGGAAGGCTCGGGAATCTCATGACGCTCAGGAGGCTCGCGAGGCTCAGAAGGCTCATGAGGATCGGCGGTTTCATGAGGCTCAGGAGGCTCGCGAGGATCGGCGGGCTCACGAGGCTCAGCGGGCTCACGAGCCTGAAGGGGCACGGAGGGTTTCTCCTTAGCACGGACGCGCTCCTCCCACACCGCCACCAGCGCCGCGCTAGCCATCTGGGGGTGGCCGCCAAGTACAGGAGCAAGGGCCCACGAGAGCACGGCGCGGCCATGATGGGCGGGCTTGTGAGGTACCTCTTGAGGGCTTCAAAGGCGGCGTCTGCCTCAGGAGTCCATTTGAAGGAGCCGGACCTCTTTAGGAGCTTGAAGAAGGGCAGGGCTCGCTCGCCAAACTTGGAGATGAAACGCCCCAGGGAGGCCATACATCCTGCCAAGCGCTGCATTTCCTTGAGGGTCCGGGGAGGACGCATTTTCTCGATGGCCTTGATCTTCTCTGGGTTGGCCTCGATGCCACGGTGCGAGACTAGGAAGCCGAGGAGCTTGCCGGAGGGGACTCCGAAGACGCACTTCTCAGGGTTAAGCTTGAGGTTGACTTTGCGCAGGTTGGCAAATGTTTCCTGGAGGTCCGTGATGAGGGATCCATCCTCACGAGACTTGACCACGATGTCGTCGACGTAGGCCTCCGCGTTCCTCCCCATGTGAAGCCCCAGCGTGATGCGCATTAGCCGTTGGAAGGTGGCGCCCGCGCTCCTTAAACCGAAGAGCATGCAGACGTAGCAATATATGCCGCAGGGGGTAATGAAGGCTGTCCTCTCCACGTCTTCGGCCGCCATCTTGATCTGATGATAGCCTGAGAAGGCATCCAGGAAGCATAGCAAATTGCACCCGGTGGTGGAATCCACGATCTGATCGATGCGGGGCAGTGGAAATGGATCTTGAGGGCAGAACTTGTTGAGGCTGGTGAAGTCGACGCACATGCGCTCCTTGCCGCCCTTCTTGGGGACGACGACTGGGTTGGCGAGCCATTCAGGATGGCGCACCTCGCGAACGACCCCAGCTTCCTGGAGCTTCTGAACTTCCTTGACGATGAAATCTTGCTTCTCTGGCGCGTGGCGCCGTGCTTTCTGCTTGACGGGGCGTGCATTGGGGCACACCACTAAGTGGTGCTCGATCACCTCCCTCGGCACACCGGAAAAGTCAGATGCTTTCCAGGCGAAAACATCCGAGTTTTCCCAAAGGAAGGTGACGAGCGCGCTTTCCTATGCAGGAGGAAGGCCAGCGCCGATGGTGAAGGCAGGGTCGGAGCCGCTGCCATCCACCGACACCGTCTTCGTCTCGGCGCGGTCCTGAGAGAACATCTGCTTCTTCTTCGCGGGCGCGGCCTCAGGAGGCTCGGCCGCGTCCTCGTCAGCCGGATGCGCGACAGCGGCAGCCTTGTGAGCGTGCTCTAGGGAGCAGATTGCGTCCTTCTCGTCGTAGGTGACGGTGATGATGCCGCCGCTGCCGGGCATCTTGAGGACGTTGTAGGCATGGTGGGTCGCCGCCATGAACTTGGTGAGAGCTGGGTAGCCCAAGATGGCGTTGTAAGGTAGGCCGATGTGCGCCATGTCGAAGTCGATGAGCTCAATGTGGTAGTTCTTGCGGGTGCCAAAGGTGACGGGGAGGCGCACTTGCCCCAGTGGGATGGTGGAGCCATCGGTCACTCCGGTGAAGGGCCTGGTCGGCATCAGCCGGTCGTAGGGCACTTGGAGCGTCTCGAAGGTCTCGATGGAGATCACGTTGAGGCCGGCACCCCGTCGATGAGGGTCTTGGTGACCGCGACATTGCTGATGGTGGGAGTGCACAGCATGGGGAGCGCGCCTGCGGAGGCCGTGGACTTGGGGTGGTCCTTGGAGTCGAAGGTGATGGCGTACTGTAACCACTTGAGGGGCCGTGAGGCCTCTGGCCTCGGGAGGGCGGCATTCACCTCGTGAGAGAACTGCTTGAAGTGGCAGTTGGACGCGGGGGCCTGAGCCCCGCCAAGGATGCAGGCGACCGCGCGAGGCTCCTGGTAGCCCCCAGCGCCCTCGTCAGGCTGGTTGACGTCGTTCCTCTGGGGTGGCGGCGACAGCGGCGGAAGAGCGGCATTGGCCTAAGGATTCGCCTCACGGGGCTGGTCGCGCCAGGCGGCCTCACGAGGCTAGTTGCGCCAGCCCTGGCGGAAGTTGCCGTTGCGGCCGTCCCAACGGTTGCCGCCGCGGCCACCTCCACGGCCGGTGCCACGGCCATTGCGGTCGTCTCGGCGGCCCTGGCGCTCGTCGCGGAGCATCTTGAGCTCCTGGCAGTCCTCGGTGTTGTGGGAGCAGACGTTGTGATAGGCGCAGAGTGGCCGGCTGTCTTTCTTGGGCTCGTCACGGTCGCGGCCACACTTCTGCTCGAGCGCCGCGTCGGGGTCGTTGTGGACGAAGAGGCGGCTTTCTTCGGCCTTGGTGCACTTGTCGGCGAGGTCGAGCAGCTCAACCACGGAGTTGAGCTCACCGTTGATGGTGAGCTTCTCGCGCATCTTGACGTCCATGACGCCGGTGGAGAACGCAGAGATGACGGCCGCGTCGGAGGCGTGCGGGATCTTGTTGCGCACCTGGCTGAAGCGCTGGATGTACTTGCGGAGGGTCTCGTCTGGGCGCTGCCGCACACGCCGCAGGTCGTTGATGGTGAGGGAGCGGTCCTGTGTGCCCTTGAAGTTGGCGACAAACTGGCTGCAGAGCTCGGCCCACGATGGGATGGATGCCTCGGGGAGGTTCATGAGCCAGGAGCACGGGCCGTCCTTGAGGGCCATGGGAAACCAGTTCCCCATGACCTTGTCGTCGCCGTTCGCCGCCTCGACGCTCAGCACGTAGAGCTGGAGGAACTCCGCGGGGTTGGGGGTGCCGTCGTAGCGCGGAGGTAGCTTAGGCTTGAACTTCGCGGGCCAGACCACGCGACGCAGCTCGCGGGTGAAGGCACGGCAGCCCACACCGCTTGAGGGGATGCCGCCAGCGAGGGCGGCGCGGTTTTGATGCCCAGCCATCGCAACATCCTGAACGGCCTGGTCCTGGCACTGGCACTGCCGCTCGAGGAGCACTCGCGCATCAGGGGGCGCGCGGCGGATGATCTGGCAGCTGGCCTCGTCTCGGACCGGCGAGGATGCGCCACGGGATGGCTCACGAGCCCGCACGTTGCGCTGGGGCCCGCCATGCTCGTCGCGCAGAGGAGGCGGGGAAGCGCCGTGCGCCAGGTCCCCAGCGCGAGACGGCAGAGGGTGGAGAGAGTGGCAAGGCACCGGAGCGTCCCCGGCGGCGTTGACGAGCTCGGTGATGCAGCCAAGCCAGGCATCGTTGCAGGCGCCAGCTGGACGGTAGCGGAGCAGCTCGTGCGCCATGAGCTGTGCCGCCTGCGGGTTCGACGGCCCACGATGGGCGAGGGAGGAGGCCGTGGCGGTGTGGCCGTTCGCCTGCACGGAGGGGTGCAGGGAGGAGTCCTGCTGCTCGTGGGCAGCGGGGTCGGTGGCGGCAGCAGCCTCGGCATAGGGGCGGTGGCGATTGCCACGGGCCACTGGCTCCGTCTGAGCCACGCGGCCAGCCCTACGCTCGGCGCGCTCGCGACGTGCGTCGGCCATGAGGTTGGTGGAGCAGAGGGCGGAGCGGAAGAACAGTAGCCCTCCCCCTACCTGGCGCGCCAAATGTCGGAAGTCGGGCTCCGGGGACCCAAAGGTTCGAACACTGGGGTGAGTTCGTTCTACCACTTCGTCTCCTACCACGACTAAGCAATAGCGAGGCTACGGCGAGAGCGCGCTAGCGAGGAACGGGCCGTGGACTCAGCGGTTACCCAGGTTCGGGCCACCTTGTGGTGTAAAACCCTACTCCTGCTTGTGGTTGGGATTGCAAGGGGCAAGAGAGTTCTTGCGTACAAGGTGGAGGAGGCAGAACTCAACCGAGGTCTCTCTTTCTACAACGGCAGCACTGCCCTTTATACCAGCCTTGGTCCTCTTCCCCCTCGAAAACTTAGGCGGGAAGGGTTGCCACACTTGGCGGTTTTGAAAGGGATAGGTGCTCAGGCTATCCTGACTAAAGGCGGTCTTCGCCTGCCAAAGCATGATCCATGACGCGCCGGTGGGCTCGGTGATGACCTCTGCCCTGCGCGCCCGCCGTCTTGGTCTTCCTTCGCCGATCAGGCAACCTTTGGGGTCGCTTTGGGGAGTAGATAGCTGGCCCTGCTCCCTTAACACAAAAGAGGAAACCATCTTCATCCGCACCTGCTGGCGCGGCCTCTGTCGCCGCTCGTCGTCGCGTGCGTCACCGACGTGATGGGCCCCAGACCGCGCGGCTGTGCCGAACGGCCTTCGTCTTGGGCGCCTTCGGGAGGAGGCCTCGGGAGGCCGCCTCGCGAGAGGGCCTCGCGAGGCCGTTGGTGAGGATGCCGAGCCTTGCTCGCCACTTCTTGAGGAGGAGGCCTCAGGAGGCCAAGGCTTCATGAAGAGTCCTGGTGAGGTGCTTGGTGATGACGGCCTGCTGGGCCCACGCCAGGCGTTGCGCCCTGGGCCAAAGGCAGACGGGTCTGGATACCCTGGGTTCCATGGGCCCGACAGGTGAAGGGGCTGAGTTGTAGTCAACCAGAATGGATGCCATCTACAAAATCAACTAATTAGTGAGCCAAATATATATGCATGCCATGCAACAAACAAATGCATCAACTAAGTGTAGCAACTTAGATGCAACACACAAGCAGGCTGGGCTCTAACGATTTCTAATGTCCGGGTTAGCTAGGGTGTCCTATAGCTAGACCTGCTCTGATACCAAACCTTGTGGCACCCTGGCTCAGAGTCACCGGAGCACCCCGTATTCCAGCCCAGAGATCAAGTCTTCTGGAATACGGCACTGCTTGGCATAGAACAAATCAGCTCTTTATTGCAAATAGTTGGGGTACAAGGGTTTGAGATATTACAAAGGGCTCGGCAAAGCTACGCTTGCTAAGATAACTTTATGCTAGCAGCGGCTTGAATCCTAGCAGCAGAATCACGACGTCGATAATGGACTCCACTCCGCAAGGACTCTGGCTGGGACACATCCTAGCTCGCAACTCGAACACCTCCACTATGCAAACATGGCAGCACTTGCAAACTGGCATGACACGCCAGGTGAGTACTTTGAATGTACTCGCAAGCTCGCAATAAACAAGAGCATTAAGGCATAACAATGTCATAGAAATCATGATTAACTTAGATTTAGATGTTACTAAAGGGTGGAAGAAAAATAATAACATGCTATTGCTACAACTATCACTCTGGTTACCACTACGGAACTACTTTGCTTTAAGCCACTTTATTGAACCACTTACTCTCGTGACCAACTCATGGTCACCTTGAGAATTTCTGACAATCACTCCCGAGATCATCCTCAATAATTACCGGCAATTCTCAACAAATCGGTCACCTAACCATGGTGAGACGAGTTCTTCCATCATTAACACGTCATTCCCTCATTGGTGTTGATCAGACAGTGTGACTTAGTATGAATTGTGTCCAATACCGTTGACGCGGCTATTCGAATAGATTCTTACACTCTGCAGAGGTCGCGCACTTTACCCACACTATGGAGTTCCTGGTCCCGTACCTCGGTACACTTCCCTTCTGGGTGGACCGGTGCTGCTCCAACGAAACTTGCCTAACCCGTGACTCCTCCACCGTACCACCGACAATCATTCCCCGTCTGAGTCATGCCCTGGGTGGCCCCTGTGTCACTCTTGACACCTGCCACCGTCGTGGCCAAACAAACTGTCCCAAACGGGGACCTGAGCTCAATAACCAAACCAGGCTCACAAGGCTATCGTCGTCTACCTGATCAGGGCAGCACGCACGCATAACCTCCCCTCTTTGGCGGTACCGATAAAAGAGCACGCGGATAGACCAAGCCAAGGCCGTCCCATTCCGGCATGTGTGGCTGTACTAGAAAGTTCGGTTCAGTGGCACTTGATCAACGATGAAGGAATTTATCCCCAAGCAACTATAGTCATTACTGATACTCCGACATCCACGTAATCCAAGTTACATCAATAGCTAACTGGAAATACAATGAACAATATGACCACTACTACCCCTGATCCCATATAAGCAGTACCGGACCGAGTCACAAAATAATCATACACGGTAAATCTCACAGTCCAGCAGCCTTATACCAACATCAAACTTGAAATCTACTGCTAATCTATAATCCCATCATCATCATGACAGTAACCTATCCAAGATTTTCAAAATGTGATATAAATTGACTTAAACAATTCATATTTAGCACTAAAATAATTAGTTACACTATGATATTGCAATGCAATTATGCAAATGAGAGTTGTGGCTTGCCTTGCACCAAGGAAGAGTGGGATAATACTCCTGGTCTTCACCAACTACTCAAAACAATCTGAAAAGCATTTTTGAAAGCATTTTCAAATACCACATAAAGCATTTTCTTTTGACCAGAAATTCTAGACAGCATAGAAAAATATCAAAATTTTACAACAACTAGAGGAGCTCAAAATAAAAATACTGCAAAAAGAATGACTTCATTTGGACTTATCGTTTAAAAGTTATTGATGGTCCAAGTTCAGTCAAAGTTTCTGGAATTATTTTAATTTAACCGAAAAACAGAAAAACCCTAGAGCGGCCACGTCGAAGGCGTAAAACTGGAGTACTCCTCTAGTAGCGTACCGCTTCGGGCGCGAAGGGAGTCGCTGACATGCGGGGCCCGCCTGTCATATTTAAAGGAGAGAGAAAGGAACAGAAGCAGGGCGGCTCACCGGCGAGGTTTGTCGGCAATGACGACGGCGGCGAGCTTCGGGAATGGCGGGGATGGATCGGGCAGACGATGACGCACACTCCCGTACCCGCAGCTCATTGGGAGATGGCCGGATGGCGTCGCCCCCTTCGTCTCAGACGGCGGCGTGCATCGGGGGTCGATGGATCCGGCGACTCCGGCGAGTACTCGAGCAGAGGAAGGGCTCGGGATGATCAGTAGAGCTTCACGAGCTCGTTGGTGGTCTCAGCTGGGCCTGGGGTGGACGGAGGCGAGCGGGTGGAGCTGGGGTAGAGCGGCGGAGCAGCTCGCCGAAGACGGAGCAGAAGAGCTCTCCGACTCACTCTGGTGCTACTGGGCGGCGATTGAGAGATACAGAGGGCGATGGGTGAAGAGAGGGAGGGCTGGGAGGCGGCTTTTATAGCCGGGTGGCGATGCCAGCACCGGATCCCGCCACGGGGAAAATGCTGGCGATGGCGCTGCGCTGGCCGTCGCGCTGGCACCCGAGCTGTGTAGGGATGGGACGGGAGAGGGCAGAGACTTAATGGCGCTGGCGCGGCGTGGCGAGGAAGACGCCAGCCAGCGCGACCACAGTGCCCGTACGGCGCACAGGGGCGGAGCTTGGCCGCGTCTGCCGAAGAGCTTCGGTGGAGAGGGAGATGGTTCCAGACGGGCCAGGTGGACGACGGCGACAAAGTCGGCATGCTGAGACAAGGAGGGACAACGTGAGGTGGCCTCCGCAAGCGTGTCCGACGCGGACGACGTGCAGAGCACGACTTTGGCTCGACCAGACGCGTGGTCACCACGTGCATTGGCGCATGCGGTGCGCTCTGGCCCGAGTGATCATGTCCACGCGGTAGTCTTTTCAACATGAGGCCTCCCTGTGCCCTTGGTTTAACAAGAGCTGGTCTGGCCAGCTGGCTAGGTTCCAGGCAAGTTTCTGGATAGAAACTTGTGCAGCAAATTGAGGAGAAATGGCTAGGGCTTTGGGAGTGAAAGTTTGCCATGCTGGGGTGTAGTAGGAAGGTGCACACGCTGGAAAAAATTCAGACCAAATGGACCATTGTAGAGCATATTGCTTCACAACTGCCTCTCTGGTCCAGAAATCTTGCTGAGGATGTTGCACTCACTTGGATGGGTTCCTGGAGTTAAAACTTGGTACTTGTGGGTGATTTGGGGATGCCAACATGCTATAAAAATTTCAGTCCAATTGGGTTAGTGTACAGGGTACTTCCTTCACAACACTTCCCACTGGACAGAAACTTGGAGGAATTTCATAGAGAAATTGGCTGAATGGAAGGAGCTAAAAATTGGTGGAGACTGATAATATGTATAGGAGAATGTCCTGGATTAATTTTAGAATTTTTGAAGCAATATAGAATATAGTTGCCTCACAAACACAAATTATTGCCAGAATCAAAGATTGGATGCTGTGCTCACCATGAGGAGTAAATCTTGAATATTTTCACACATCCAAGGTTCACATGATCTAAAGGATTTATGAGAATTTTCTTGGGATTTTTGGAAGAACAGAAATATAGGTTGCTTCACAACCTAGAGCTCAAAGGGTTATTCCTTTAATGGAAAAAGGAATATTAGGTTGGGATAAAGTTGAGATTGAGCAAGAATGGGATGACATGACTTGAGAGAAGTTTTTGAGAGCTTGAATCACTTGGGAAAGAAAATCAAAAGAAATTCCCAAGTTTTAAGTCAATAGAGTCATTCAGAAACAAATCCGAGCCAAATTCCAAACAAAGTTTTCAAACAAATCTATTATATATAAAAAGTGCTTGACGGGGTCATCAGAAAAAAGAGAAATATGCAAGAAAATTGCAAAAAAATAAGAAACATCCGACCATTTATTTAGTACACTAAAAAATTATAGCCATTAGATGTGTTTTACGTGGAAAAAATTACCCACCATTGCCATTATGACAAAAAACGTTTCATACCCAACGTTGTCTATATGACAACAAATGTTTCCTTCACATTGCCTTTAATAAAAGAACAAATCTGGCTTCCTCAAAAAAAAACTGGCGTAGGAGTTTGCTTAAAAAGAGCTATCATGATGTAGGCTGTTTCCTCTGTACGCACGCATGCATTAGCATCCTCCAAAAGAAAAATCTAAGACTACGTGGGCTGATTCCTTTCTATATGCATGCATGCCTTAGGGTAGGACTTCCCTAGAAAACAAATCTAGCATCTCGTAGGTTGATGCCTTCTGTTTTTGGATGGATGCATTCTTCACTTACAGGGACGCATGTAATTTTTTTTAAATAAACTGCCTTATTATATTAAAAACAACACTAGAATAGGACGTGGGCTCACGAAAAATAACTTTGGAGCATGGGCACTATGACCCCTTTCTAAAGTTCAAACAAACTTACTTTTACAGTATGGATAAATCTCATCTTTTTTTTGTATGTGCATATATATAATAGTAGTATAGCTGTGCAAAATTTCATCAATATACACGCTTGCATGTAAGAGATAAAAAAAGACAAATATTCTGCTGAGTTTGGGCCAAAATTTTGAACGAAAATATACAGATACTTAGAGCACATGCATATATATTTTTGTGCAGCGTATATCACAACCTATTTTGAATGAAAATCAACAGATACTTAGAGCACATGCATATATATTTTTGTGCAGCGTATACCACAACATATTTTGAACGAAAATCAACAGATACTTAGAGCACATGCATATATATTTTTGTAAAAAAAACGCCTTTTTTTGAAACTTTTAAGAATCATTTTTGAGTGATTTCAGAAAACATGCTCTGACGCCCCCATGCTGAAAAAAAAAATCTTTAAGTCCGCTCATGCCGTTCTATATGCATTTATGCATTCTTCTCTTGATATATGGAAGCATGGAAAGAAGCATAACATGCATTGCTCCGATCGGGTTCTCCGGCCCTGTATCGTTATAGTTACACGGGTCATCTTCCCTATTTAAATCAATAGACATTAGATAAATCTTTAAGTGTAAAATTACCCACCATTGCCATAATAATAAAAAAGCTATGTTGTTGTAAAAGAAGCTAGGTGACTTGGGTTGATTCCTTGCTATATGCATGGACTACACATTCCATCAAAATTAAAAAGCAGACGCGGCTTGATTCCTTCCTATATGCATGGACTACACATTTCATAAAAATAAAATAAAATAAAGCAACGTAAGACATGAGTCGATTCCTTACTACATGCATGCATGCATTTTTCACTTGACATTACTCCGCGTATTACATTTTTCTCTGGCCAACTTTGTAAAAGTTTGACCAAATTTATAATAATAATATCAACATCTACATTGCCAAATAATTATAATATATCCCCTCAAAATAATAATAATAATAATATAAAAATATATTTCATTATGCATCTAATAATGTTGTTTTTGAATTTGGAATGTTTATATTTTTATATAAATTGGTCAAACCGAGAAATATTTGACTTCAGACAAACCTACCACGTAGAGTAAAAAGAAAGGAGCGAGTACATTGACGCATGAAAAAACACTGGCGCGCATTGTCTCGATCAGTACCTTTGGTCCCGTTTGGCTGTTGCACGCGATTCCTCAGGTCATGTTCTCTATGGACAGCTCCAACCGCTCTTCTATCGGTGAGTGAAAGGACCAGACAAACAAAGGCGGCACCTCCAGATGTGGCAAGCTCAAAATTATATTGGTCGGTGGGTATTCCCCCTGTCCAGCTTCCTCTAACTCATCCCGTTTTCTTTGATTCCCTTTAGTGCAATGCAAGGCAAACATTTTGTAATCGAACCGGTCCGGCATACAAAATGGGACATCAAGCTACATCAGCTCGAAGTAGTTGCAGGTTAATCTGTAATTCGAAATACTAAGAATACCAAAATTATTTAGAATCGTGGTACATGTTATAGGAGGAAAATATAGAAAAGATGTGAATAGTTATATATAATTATTTCAATGCGGAAGTAAGACATGAAAACAGCAGAATGTTGATACAAATACAATAGTTCTGGTCACAAATACATATATAGCTAATACTAATATCATCTTGAAAAGGAAATATATCAAGTTATTCTGAAAATTTAAACCGGATATATCTCATATTTAAAGATCAATCAGTACCCTATAAGTAAATAAAGATAAACCAGTAAATAGTAGACGCCGTTAGAGTAGAAGCTTGACCCAAATACAATTACATTGGAGAACATTCTATGCCAACAGCTACAGCCTAACTTAATTGTAAATTTCCAAAGTAAAAGATATATAGGTAGGTTAATATAAACAAACAATTTTCAAGATATTTTAATCTCGACTTGCTAAAACTTACCTACGTGAAATCTACCATATTTTCTAGAGTTAGTTTGTTTCTGTATAAGAAAGAGAAAACACTATTGTTAGTAATAACAATTATCAATTAAAGAATCAGCAAATCTTACCATTTTTTAGAATGTATGTGCTATTATTTTATATAAACATCAAAAAATAAGTGACAAACTTTATGATGTTACTTGCGCACACTAAATTTACTGGACCCTTTTCTCAAAACAAAAATTGGTATACTCTAAACTCAAATATCTTAACGTGAAATTTGTGTCAGGTGTACATGTCAACATTCTACAACCCCCACCCCACCCCACCACCACACAAAAAAGGTACTACGACCATCCGACCTGATCACTGTGGTTTCTGTATATCTGGAGAATGCATGCCATCAAAACAACATCATCATATGTTGTACCGAGCGTCGAAGGTGTTGGAACATGCATGCCTGCTGCACACAATAGGGTTTTACAAATCTGACCCAAGGATTAGACACATGGGAGACATGTAAAGACAGAAATATATGTTAGGGTATAAAGGACTATGCGTTATTTAAAAGGGAAGTGATACAATAGTTAAGATTTTAATATCAACTACAAACATTGTGAGAGATAACAGTAAGTGATTGCACCCGATATTACCAGGTCCATGAATTATAATCCATTTAGATAGGATTTTTAGTAGAATTTTTTCACCGGAATCTATTGCTTTCAAGTGCATACTATTAAATTTTGGAGTTTACTATGTGATGATGTTTATATACGATCTAGCTTTCTGTTTCGTAAGAATGGTTATAGTGTAGAATGGATGATGGTTATGTATATACAGTGATTAAAACCTTAGAGGCTATATATTCTAAAGCATATGCTTATAAAATATATAGTGCTCCTTTAGATCACATGACTATATATAACAAAATGATTTAACAGAACCCATGATGCTTAATCACTCTCCAAGAACCCATAGAATTAAACTCAAGAAAAGCTATTCAAAGACATTTCATAGGTCCAAATTATATATTTAAAGAGCACCAATAACAACAAAATACTCCCTACATTCCAAAACAATTGAACTTCTAGGATTCTCCTATGTCAAACTTTTAAAAGTTTGACCAAGTCTATAAAAAAGTCCGCAAAGAACAACATCAAATATATAAATATGAAAATATATATCATTAAGAACCAAATGAAGCAAATTTAGTGCTTTAGTTGTTGATATATATTTTTTGTATAAACTTGGTCAAACTTAATGAAGTTTGACTTAGAGAAAACCTAGAACTTCAATTATTTTGGAACAGACGGAGTACTAAAAATCCATCATTCCAAAGATGGTTCAACAATAATATTTTATGACTGTACTTAAGTAAAATCACATTTCAACAAGTAAAATTTCCAAACTACTACATACAATAATTTAGAATATAAAATAAATACACTACTAGAATGATGCCCGCGCATTAGAGCGGGCCACTCTGCTAGTTTTTGAAAAGAAAAGCTAAGAAAACCAGGGTGTCACATCTCATCCTGTCCAACATTAAGAATCATTGGCCAAGGCTCCCAGCGCCAATTACGTAGTAGAACCTACTCCCTCATTCCGGTTTATATATAGCTCAATAAAAAAGATTCATCAACCAAGGTAATAGTAGATGATGAGTGCTAGAAGAATTTTTTGTAGTACTACTGTAGTACTTTGCAAAAGTACTCAATTAATGGGCTCATTTTCCTCAAGAAAATTGTGTTTACCAACATATTAATTGCAATGCATGCGTGCATGCGTGAACAACAAATGACCAGGACTTTTACATGCATTGGAGTAATTCTTGCATGCAACGTTTTAATGAAGCTTGAAATATGAACATGTGAATGGGAGTACTAGAACCCTCACGCATGCATGCAACACTCACACGTACACATGCACGCATGCAACACTCACGCAGCCATGCATGCAGCACACAACACACGACGCAACACACATGCTCACGCTCAAGTGCTCAACCTACACGTGCATGCACACACATACACAGCCATGGTGGTTCGCGCGCAAGGGTTGGACTCCTGTCGTGCCCGCATAAAGTTTTGTTTAACTTATTTATTTGCTCTGCCAACTGATAGGTGGGACCCAGAAACCATGTGCCAATTTAACCAGTCAAGAATGTGCCACGTAGACTATTTGGCCGGTTAGCAGAGTGCAAAACGGTGCTCTATAGTGAGCTAGTGACTGTATAATCACCGCAAAACATATATAGTGACCGTAATGAGCGTATTATGAATTCCGGTGACCGTATTGTTGCAAATACAGTGACCGCCACAGTATTTATCTTGTTTCAAATTAATCCATATTAACCGGAAAGGAGGCAGTATGGACTACTAGTACTACTGTGTCCCATCAACTCGCAGAACGAGGAGAAGCTTGCGTACTACACCCTCTCCCTCGCCCGTGTGTGCGGTGGCTCGCAGGACGAGGAGAAGCTTACTTAGTACACCTACGCCCTCTCCCTCACCCATGAGCACCGTGGCTCGCAGGACGAGGAGAAGCTTTTGACTACAGCGTGCTCTCCCTCGCCCTCGCTCACGCGGTGGACGTGCGGCACTTCATTCGGTGTCAGATTGCCAGAAGCATATGATATGTCTCCAACGTATCTATAATTTTTGATTGTTCCATGCTATTATAGTATCAATCTTGGATGTTTTATATGCAATTATATATCATTTTTTGGGACTAACCTATTCACCTAGTGCCCAGTGCCAGTTGTTGTTTTCTGCTTGTTTTTGGTTTTTCAGGAAATCAGTACCAAACGAAGTCCAAATGCCACGAAACTTTTTGACGATTTTTTTCTGGACAAAAGAGACCCTGGAAGCTTCGGGAGGATGCCAGAAGCCTCATGAGGAGGCCACAAGGCAACAGGGCGCGACCCTAGGGGGGGCGCGCCCTGATGCCTTGTGGGCCGCTAGTGGCTCCTTTTGACCTAATTCCACTTCTATAAATTCTCAAATATTCAGAAACCAACAGAGAGCCAGACAAGAAAACCGTACCGCCGGCGCAAGCCTCTGTTCTTCCGTGATCCCATCTAGAGGCCTTTTCCAGTACTCTGCCGGAGGGTGAATCGATCACGGAGGGCTTCTTCGTCAACCTTGCTGCCCTTCCGATGATGTGTGAGTAGTTTACCATAGACCTACGGGTCCATAGCTAGTAGCTAGATGGCTTCTTCTCTCTCTTTGATCTTCAATACCATGGTCTCCTTGATGTTCTTGGAGTTCTATCCGATGTAATCTTCTTTTGTGGTGTGTTTGTTGGGATCCGATGAATTGTGAGTTTATGATCAGATTATTCATGATAAATATTTGAGTCTTATCTATACTCTTTTATGCATCATTGTTGTAGCTTTGTATTTCTCTCCGATCTATTTGTTTGGTTTGGCCAACTAGATTGATTTATCTTGCAATGGGAGAGGTGTTTTGTGATGGGTTCAATCTTGCGGTGCTCAATCCCAGTGACAGAAAGGGACATGACACGTATTTGTATTGGTGCCATTAAGGATAAAAAGATGGGGTTTAATCATATTGCTTGAGTTTACTTTGTCTACGTCATGTCATCTTGCTTAAGGCGTTACTCTGTTTTATACTTAATACCCTAGATGCATGCGATGGGTGGAGTAATAGTAGTAGATGCAGGCAGGAGTTGGTCTACTTGTCTCGGACATGATGCCTATATACATGATCATTGCCATGAATCTGTCATAATCATTTGCTTTTCTATCAATTGCCCAACAGTAATTTGTTTACCCACCGTATGTTCTGTGCTCGAGAGAGAAGCCTCTAGTGAAAACTATGGCCCCCGGGTCTATCTTTATCATATATTAAAATCCAAAAATACCTTGTTGCAGTTTATTTACTTTATTTTATTTTGCAATTTACTTTTTATCTATCACTATCAGAATTAATCCTTGCAAGTAACCGCTAAGGGGATTGACAACCCTCTTATTTGCGTTGGGTGCAAGTGTTTGCTTTTGTGTGTGTAGGTGCTGCTAACGAGGTTTTGTGTGGTTCTACTACTAGATTGATAACCTTGGTTCTTAACTGAGCGAAATACTTATCTCTACTATACTGCATCATTCTCTCCTCTTCGGGGAAATACCAACGTAGTCTACAAGTAGCACCATATAGTACTGTAGTACCATCATTGTTGAACTTGGACCTCCCGAAGAGGCGAAGAGCCAAGTGCAAGGTTTATAGGAGTACGAGTAGTCATACAACTATAGCGAACAACCGCTACTGTATGATGTTGCCACGTCACCTATAGCCAAAGCTGTGCCACCTTTTTTTCTCACAAAGCGTGTTGGAGCCCGTGGAACAGCCACACAAGTTGCACGTACACATAACACATCTACTAGTAAATTCTAAAGGACAAATTCCAACATGCCACACAAGTTCATCTCCACTTCATGTGATAAATTTGTGCATGACTACTCTACATATATTTACAGTGCTACCATTCACAATTTACCATACTCCACTTACACGTTATAGATGGTCTCCATGTCGTCCTCCAGGTTCCAGTCCCAGGTGTTCTTCATAGATGGCACGATCCATAGCGGTGGGCAATGGGAATCATTGTCATAGTTTTCTAGTCCGGTTCCACATGATGGAGACTCATCCAAGCTGAAGCGGCATAAATCAGGGATTGCGTGTCCCAACATTTTCAACCGGCGGTGCGTGATACGTCTCCAACGTATCTATAATTTTTGATTGTTCCATGCTGTTATATTATCAATCTTGGATGTTTTATATGCATTTACAGCAATTATATATCATTTTTGGGACTAACCTATTAACTTAGTGCCCAGTGCCAGTTGCTGTTTTCTGCCTGTTTTTGGTTTTACAGAATATCAATACCAAACGAAGTCCAAATGCCACGAAACTTTTTGGAGATTTTATTCTGGACATAACCAACACTAGAAGCTTCAGGAGAAGGCCAGAAGCCCCAAGAGGTGGCCATGAGCCACCAGGGCGGGCCTGGGAGGGGGGGGGGCAGGCGCGCCCTGGTGCCTCGTGGGCCCACCTCTGCCTCTTTTGACCTAATTCCACCACTATAAATTCCCAAAAATCGGGAAACCAACAGAGGAGTCCACGAAATACTTTTTCCGCCACAGCAAGCTTTTGTTCTCGAGAGATCCCATCTGGGGGCCTTTTCCGGCACTCCGCCGGAGGGGGAATCGATCACGGAGGGGCTCTACATCAACCTTGCTACCCTTCCGATGATGCGTGAGTAGTTTATCACAGACCTTCGGGTCCATAGTTAGTAGCTAGATGGCTTCTTCTCTCTTTTTGATCTTCAATACAATGTTCTCCTTGATATTCTTGGAGTTCTATCTGATGTAATCACTTTTTGCGGTGTGTTTGCTGGGATCTGATGAATTGTTAGTTTATGATCAGATTATCCATGAATATTATTTGAGTCTTCTCTGATCTCTTTTATGCATGATTATTATAGCTTTGTATTTCTTCTCTGATCTATTGATTTGGTTTGTCCAACTAGATTGATTTATCTTGCCATGGGAAGAGGTGCTTTGTAATGGGTTCGATCTTGCGGTGCTCAATCCCAGTGACAGAAAGGGACATGACACGTATGTATCGTTGCTATTAAGGGTAAAAAGATGGGGTTTATTCATGCGTGAGTTTACTTTGTCTACATCATGTCATCTTGCTTAAGGCGTTACTCCGTTCTTTATGGACTTAATACACTAGATGCATGCTGGATAGCGGTCGATGTGTGGAGTAATAGTAGTAGATGCAGGCAGGAGTCGGTCTACTTGTCTCGGACGTGATGCCTATATACATGATCATTGCCTTGGATATCGTCATGATTATTTGCTTTTCTATCAATTCCCAACAGTAATTTGTCTACCCATCATATGCTATTTTCTTGAGAGAAGCCTCTAGTGAAAACTATGGCCCCCGGGTCTATCTAAATCATATATGAAAAACCCTAAAAATACCTTGCTGCACTTTTATTTTATTTATTTTATTTTGTATTTTTGTTTAATCTATCTATCTATCACCATACAATTTAATCTTGCAATTGACCGCCGAGGGATTGACAACCCCTCGTTTGCGTTAGGTGCAAGGATTTGTTGTTTGTGTGCAGGTATTGCTAACGAGGTGTTGCGTGATTCTCCTACTGGATTGATAACCTTGGTTTCATAACTGGGGGAAATACTTACCTCTACTATGCTGCATCATCCCTTCCTCTTGGGGGAAAATACCAACGCAAGCTACAAGTAGCAGGAAGAATTTCTGCCGCCGTTGCCGGGGAGACATCATCAACATCTATCAAGTACCTTTGCATAAACTCTCATCTCCTTGCATTTATTTTATTTGCCTCTCGTTTTCATCTCCCCCACTTCTAAAAAGTTTTTACAAAAATACAAAAATATTTTCTATTTGCCTTTTTCTTGTTTTCCCCTTTGATTTGCTCATCTTGTCATCATGACTAGCGTAACTATCCCTCCTTTGTCACCAAATTTTGAAGTGCTTTACTTCAAACAGAAACAAGGAGAAAATCTTAAAGATGCTTGGTATAGGTTAATGGAATACCACCGTGTTTGCTCTATAAAAGGGGATTTAAAAATTTTGCTTCGCAATTTCTATATAGGTTTAACCATGCATCATAGACAACTTTTGGATTTTGCCGCAAAAGGGAATTTTATTGAGAGTGAGGCCAATACTGCCTATGAAATAATAGAAGGCATATTGGGGATTCCACCACCACAAAAGGGTTTTGCTTTTACTCAAGAGGGGGCTCAAATATTAGACAAATTGGGTGATATGCAGAAAAATTTGGTTGAGTTGCAAAAGTCTAAAGAGCCTCTTAAAAATATTAGTGGAAACCTCAATCGCACGAACACTTTGATTTCTTTATGCAATAAGCGATTGGATATTTTAGACCTTAAAATTGCCACTTTTTCTGAGAATAATGGGAACCGTAAAGAACCTCCCGGGTTTGAGAAAACTCCTATAAAGATTACTAAAACCAAGGATCACAATACTTGAAACTATGCATTATACCTAGCTAGGGGCATAAAACAATAGCGCTTGTTGGGAGGCAACCCAATGAATAAAATATATTTTTTTCTTTTTGTTTCTGTTATTGTGTGTTTTCACTTTTATGCTACTGTTATGATTATGTTTTTGTGTTTTTAATTAGTGTTTGTGCCAAGTAAAGCCCTTACGATGATTTGGAAGATAGTATAATTGATGCTGTTTGGAAAACAGAAAGTTTTGCGTCCAGTGCTGGAATTTTGTTTCTGTACTCGTGATTCAGAAAAATCTGAAATTTTTACAAAGTAATTGTGTATGAATTTCCCACGTTTCCCTAATTTTTCAGAATTTATGGAGTTACAGAAGTATGGCTTTTAAATAGATTTCTACAGACTGTTCTGTTTTTGACAGATTCTGTTTTTGATGCACTACTTGCTTGTTTTGATGAAACTATGGATTGTATCGGGGGGTATAAGCCATGGAGAAGTTAGAATACAGTAGGTATAATGCAAAAATAAAATATGAATGGGTTTGCAACAGTACTTAAAGTAGTGATTTGTTTTGTTATACTAACGGATCTCACGAAGGTTTTGTTGAGTTTTGTGTGATTGAAGTTTTCAAGTTTTGGGTGAGATCACGATGGATGAAGGAATAAGGAGTGGCAAGAGCCTAAGCTTGGGGATGCCCAAGGCACCCCAAGGTAATATTCAAGGAAGACTCAAGCGTCTAAGCTTGGGGATGCCCCGAAAGGCATCCCTTCTTTCTTCTACCAACCATCGGTAATTTTACTTGGAGCTATATTTTTATTCGTCATATGATATGAGTTTTGCTTGGAGCGTCTTGTATTATATGAGTCTTTGCTTTGTTTGCTTTTTAGTTTGTCACAATCATCTTTTCTGGACACACCTATTTGAGAGAGCCACACGATCATCATGATTTGTTAGAATACTCTATGTGCTTCACTTAAATTTTTTGAGCTAGGCAGTTGCTCTAGTGCTTCACTTAAATCTTTTTGAGCACGGTGGTGGCTATATTTTGAAAATGAACACTCATGCCTCACTTATATTATTTTGAGAGTTGACAAGATTAAAATTTTGAAGAAATAAACTCTCATGCTTCACTTATATTATTTTGAGAGTTGATAAGATTGAAATTTTGAAGAAATATTTGCACTCTCATGCTTCACTTAAATCTTTTTGAGAGTTGATGATGGTAATGGGTAATTTGCACAAGATATGAATTTGGTCCCAAAGTGATGAATATTCAAGAGGGATATAATAAAAACTTTCATATAGATCATTGGATATGATAAGTGTGATTCCTTGTAATAGTTTTGCGATATGGAGATGGTGCTATGTGAGTCATGTTAGTGAGTAATTGTGATTTCGTAAGAATATTAGTGTTAAGGTTTGTGATTCCCTATGCATGCACATCAAGTCAATAGTTATGCAACGAAATTATATCCTACTTATGGTGCATTATTCGGTGTTAGTTATGTTCAATGCATGTTTATGACCGTTTTCGCTTTTTGGTTGGTTGCTTCTCAATCTATTTGCTAGCCTTCATTTGTACTAAGCAGAAATACTGCTTGTGCATCGAAACTCTTTAAACCCAAGTTGCGCCAGATGAGTCCACCATACCTACCTATATGCGGTATTTCCATGCCGTTCCAAGTAAATTTGCGTGTGCCAACTCTAATTTTCAAAATATTTTTTCTGTTTTGTGTGCCCGTACCGCTCATGAGGCGGAAGGGGGTGGCCAATATTTTCCATGCTAGGTGGGTTATTCTCACGATGAGTGTTTATTCACTTGTCATTGCACGAGAGTGTGGCAGGTAATAGGGATGCCCAGTCCCGAAATGAAATGAAATGAAAAATCTTATATGATGATAATAATAAATTCCTTGGAAAGTGTTGGTATGAAGGGCACCCGTGGATACGGCTAGCCATGGATTGTGAAAGAATGGTAGAATAGGAATAAACTTTATTTTCTGTTTGGGAACCGCCTATAATATATCTAGCATGGAAGATATTGGGAATTCTCGTTCGTTTTCGTTGACAGGAAAAGCATGCCTCCCAAAAATTTTATCTCTCTAATTTAAGCCTTGAGCTCTGGCACATTTGCAAATCTCTGCTTCCCTCTACGAAGGGCCTATCTATTTACTTTTACGCAATTTTTATTTTTATTTTGAGTCTCCATCTTCTCTTATAAAGCACCAACTAGAGAGCACTATTGTCATACTTGTGCATTGGATGCAGCTAATATGGAGTGTGTTTCATGAATGGATCAATGAGCATAATGGGCTAGGGATAACTTTCTTTAGCGTTGATATTTTGAAATGCATGGTTGCTTGTTAGTATGCTTGAGTATTTATATCTTCATGTCAAATTATAGACTATTGCTTTGAATCATTCAAGTCCAAATGTCCATGCTATAAAAGAAAAGAATATATGATGAATATGATAGGCAGCATTCCACATCAAAAATTCTATTTTTATCATTTACCTACTCGAGGACGAGCAGGAATTAAGCTTGGGGATGCTGATACGTCTCCAACGTATCTATAATTTTTGATTATTCCATGCTGTTATATTATCAATCTTGGATGTTTTTATATGCATTTACAGCAATTATATATCATTTTTTGGGACTAACCTATTAACTTAGTGCCCAGTGTTGGAAATATGCCCTAGAGGCAATAATAAATTGGTTATTATCATATTTCCTTGTTCATGATAATCGTTTATTATCCATGCTATAATTGTATTGATTGGAAACTCAAATACATGTGTGGGTACATAGACAACACTGTGTCCCTAGTAAGCCTCTAGTTAACTAGCTCGTTGATCAAAAGATGGTGAAGGTTTCCTAGCCATGGACATGAGATGTCATTTGATAACGGGATCACATCATTAGGAGAATGATGTGATGGACAAGACCCAAACTATAAACGTAGCATATGATCGTGTTAGTTTATTGCTATTGTTTTCTGCATGTCAAGTATCTGTTCCTATGACCATGAGATCATGCAACTCACTGACACCGGAGGAATACCTTGTGTGTATCAAACGTCGCAACGTAACTGGGTGACTATAAAGGTGCTCTACAGGTATCTCCGAGGGTGTCTGTTGGGTTGGCATGGATTAAGACTGGGATTTGTTACTCCGTGTGACGGAGAGGTATCTCAGGGCCCACTCGGTAATACAACATCACAATGAGCCTTGCAAGCAATGTGACTAAAGTGTTAGCCACGAGATCTTGTATTACGGAACGAGTAAAGAGACTTGCCGGTAACGAGATTGAACTAGGTATAGAGATACCGACGATCGAATCTCGGGCAAGTAACATACCGAAGAACAAAGGGAACAGCATACGGGATTAATTGAATCCTTGACATAGAGGTTCGACCGATATAGATCTTCGTAGAATATGTAGGAACCAATATGGGCATTTATGTCCCGCTATTGGTTATTGGCCGTAGAGGTGTCTCGGTCATGTCTACATAGTTCTCGAACCCGCAGGGTCTGCACACTTAAGGTTCGGTGACGTTTCGGTAGAATTGAGTTATGTATGATTGGTGACCGAAGGTTGTTCGGAGTCCCGGATGAGATCTTGGACATCACGAGGAGCTCCGGAATGGTCTGGAGGTAAAGATTGATATATAGGAAGTCCCATTTTGGCCACCGGAAAAGTTTCGGGTATTTCCGGTAGTGTACCGGGAGTACCGGAGGGCCATCGGGAGGGGCCACCCACGCTGGGAGGCCACATGGGCCTGAGGGGGGTTGCACCAGCCCTTAGTGGGCTGGGAAAACCAGCCCTACAAGGCCCATGCGGCTAGGAATAAGTGGGAAAGGAAAAACCCCAAAGAAAAGGGAAGGGAGACCAAATATGGAAGGTGTCCTATTTGGACTAGGATTGAAGTGGAGGAGTCCACCTCCTCAACCTCCAATTTCGGCCAGCCCTTGAGGGTTTGAGGCTGCCTCCTCCCCTCCCTCCCTCCTATATATACTAGAGGATTTAGAGGAGAAAAATAACCCTAATTGCCACGTGCTCCCTCTACTTCATCTAGATCGGTTTCTCCTCTAGTCTAGTTTCAGCGGTGCTTAGGCGAAGCCCTGCCGGAATTGTTCCACCACCATAGCCGCCGCGCCGTCGCGCCGCCGGAGAACTCTTCTACCTCTCCGCTCTCTCTCTTGCTGGATCAAGGAGGCGGAGATCGTCATCGAGCTGTACGTGTGCTGAACGCGGAGGTGCCGTCCGTTCGGTACTAGATCGGGACGGATCGTGATTGGATCGCGGGACGCTCGGCGATTTGGATCGCGAAGACGTTTGACTACATCAACCGCGTTTCTTAACGCTTCCGCTTAGCGATCTACAAGGGTATGTAGATTCACTCTCCCTCTCATAGATGCTCATCACCATGGATAGATCTTGTGTGTGCGTAGGAAATTTTTTGTTTCCCATGCTACGTTCCCCAACAGTGGCATCTGAGCTAGGTCTATGCGTAGATGAGATCTCGAGTAGAACACAAAGGAGTTTGTGGGCGTTGATATTCAGATTGCTTCCCTCCTTAGTCTTTTCTTGATTCAGCGGTATTGTGGGATGAAGCAGCTCGGACCAACCTTACTCGTCCACGTACGAGAGACCGGTTCCATCGACTGACATGTAACTTTGTTGCATAAGATGGCTGGCGGGTGTCTGTCTCTCCCACTTTAGTTGAATCGGATTCGACAGAGGCGGTCCTTGTAGAAGGTGAAATAGCAAGTTTTATATCACCGTTGTGGTTTTTGCATAGGTAAGAATCGTTCTTGCTAGATACCCGTAGCAGCCACGTAAAACTTGCAACAACAA
Source organism: Elymus sibiricus (assembly GCA_039707655.1). Lineage (NCBI taxonomy): Eukaryota > Viridiplantae > Streptophyta > Magnoliopsida > Poales > Poaceae > Elymus > Elymus sibiricus. Next base: position 126,630,950 of record CM077668.1, read on the forward strand.
TTAGAGGATGTCTAACTTGTTTTTGCAGGGTATGTTGTGATGTGATATGGCCAATTACATGATGAGATATATGTGATGTATGAGATGATCATGTGTTGTATAGAATATCACGACTTGCATGTCAATGAGTACGGCAACTGGCAGGAGCCATAGAGTTGTCTTTAATTATTGTATGACCTGCGTGTCAATCATTAAGCGCTATGTAATGCTTTACTTTATCGCTAAACATTAGCAATAGTAATGGAAGCAACAGTCGGCGCGACAACCTCATGGCGACACGTTGATGGAGATCAAGATGATGGAGATCATGGTGTCATGCCGGTGACGATGGAGATCATGCCGGTGCTTTGGAGATGGAGATCAAAAGCACGAGTTCATGGCCATATCATGTCACTTATGATTTGCATGTGATGTTAATACTTTTATGCATCTTATTTTGCTTAGGACGACGGTAGCATTATAAGGTGATCCCTCACTTAAATTTCAAGATAAATTGTGTTCTCCCCGAGTGTGCACCGTTGCGAAAGTTCGTCGTTTCGAGACACGCCGTGATGATCGGGTGTGATAGACTCTACGTTCACATACAAAGGGTGTAAGCCATGTTGCACGTGCGGAACACTCGGGTTAAACTTGACGAGCCTAGCATGTACAGACATGGCCTCGGAACACAAGAGACCGAAAGGTCGAACATGAGTCATATAGTAGATATGATCAACATGAAGATGTTCACCATTGAAACCACCTCAACTCACGTGATGATCGGACTTGAGTTGGTGGATTTGGATCATGTTACACTCGAATGACCGGAGGGATGTCAATTTGAGTGGGAGTTTTAAGTAATATGATTAACTAAACTCATTATCATGAACATAGTCAAAGTGTCTTTGCAAATTATGTTGTAGATTACTAGATCGCGCTGTAGCTCCCTTGAATTTTTATATGTTCCTAGAGAAATAGATTTGAAAGATGATGGTAGCAATAATGCGGACTGGGTCCGTGATCTGAGGATTGTCCTCAAATTGCTACACAGAAGGCTTATGTCCTTAATGCACCGCTCGGTGCACCACCCCCTCTAGCGTCGTCTATAGATGTTGTGAACATCTGACAGGCACGTTCCGATGACTACTTAATAGTTCAGTGCGTCATGCATTACGGCTTAGAATTGAGGCTCCAAAACGTTTTGAACGTCACGGAACATATGAGATGTTTTAAGAGCTGAAATTGGGATCTCAGACTCGTGCCCATGTTGAGAGGTATGAGACCTCCAACAAGATTCTTTGCCTGCAAGATGATGGAGAATAGCTCAATCGTTGAGCATGTGCTCAAATTGTTTGAGTGCTACAATCACTTGAATCGAGTGGGAGTTGATCTTCCAGATAAGATAGTGATTGATATAGCTCTCCAAGTCACTGTCACTAAGCTACTAGAGCTTCGTGATGAACTATAAAAGGCCAGAGATGGAAATAATGATCCCTGAGCTGTTCGCAATGTTTGACACCGCGAAGGTAGAAATCAAGAAGGAAGCATCAAGTGTTGATGGTTAGTGAAACCACTAGTCTCGAGAAGGGCAAGGGCAAGGAGGGATACTTCATGGATGGCAAGCCAGTTGCTGCTCCAGTGAAGAAACCCAAGGTTGAACCCAAACCCGAGACTAAGTGCTTCTATTATGAGGAGAACGGTCGCTGAAGTGGAACAACCCTAGATACTTGGTAGATAAGAAGGTTAGCAACGTCGACAGAAGTATATTTGATATACGTGTTATTGATGTGTACCTTACTAGTACTCCTAGTAGCACCTGGGTATTAGATACCGGTTCGGTTGCTAAATGTTAGTAACTCGAAATTAAAGCTACGGAATAAACGGAAGCTAGCTAAGGGTGAGGTGACGATGAGTGTTGGAAGTGTTTCCAAGGTTGATGTGATCACCATCGCACGCTCTCTCTACCTTCAGGATTAGTGATGAACCTAAATAAATGTTATTTGGTGTTTGCGTTAAGCATGAACGTGATTAGATCATGTTTATTGCAATACAGTTATTCATTTAAAAAGAAATAATGGTTATTCTGTTTACATGAATAATACCTTCAATGGTCATACACCCAATAAGAGTGGTTTATTGAATCTTGATCGTAGTGATACACATGTTCATAATATTGATGCCAAAAGATACAAAGTTAATAATGATAGTACCACATACTTGTGGCACTGCTGCTAAATGTCATATTGGTGTAAAATGCATGAAGAAACTCCATGCTGATGGATCTTTGGACTCATTCGATTTCGAATCGGTTGAGACATACGGACCATGCCTCATGGGCAAGATGACTAAAACCCCGTTTTCCGGTATGATGGAGCGGGCAATTGACTTATTGGAAATGATACATATTGATGTATGCGGTCCAGTGAGTATTATAGTGTGCGGTGAATATCGTTATTTTCCTACCTTCACTGATGATTTGAGTAGATATGGGTATATTTACTTAATGAAACACAAGTCTGAAACGTTTGAAAAGTTCAAACAAAATCAGAGTGAAGTTTGAGATCATCGTGACAAGAAGATAAAATGTCTACGATATGATCGTGGAGGTGAATATCTGAGTTACGAGTTTGGTATACAACTTAAGACAATGTGGAAGTTGTTTCACAACTCACGCCACCTGGAACACCATAGTGTGATGGTGTGTCCGAACGTCGTAGTCATGCTCTATTGGATATGGTGCGAACTATGATGTCTCTTATCGATTTACCACTATCGTTTTAGGGTTATGCATTAGAGACAACCACATTCACTTTAAAAGGGGCACCATCTAAATCCGTTGAGATGACACCATATGAATTTTGGTTTGGCGGAAACCTAAGCTGTCATTTCTTAATGTTTGGGGCTGCGACGCTTATGTGAAAAAGGGTTTTCACCTAATGAGCTCGAACCCAAAGTGAACAAATGCATCTTCATAGAATACCCTAACGTAACAGTTGGGTAAAACTTCTATCTTAGATCCAAGCACAAAGTGTTTGTTGCTAAAATGGGTCTTTTCTGGAGAAAGAGTTTCTTTCGAAAGATTGAGTGGGAGGAAGATAGTACTTGATGAGGTTGTTGAACCTTTACTTCAACCTGAGAGTAGCGCAGCGCAGAAAGTTGTTTCTGTGGAGCCTACGTTAGTTGAAAAGGAAGTTAATGATGATGATCATGAAACTTCGGATCAAGTTACTATCGAACATCGTGGGTCGACAAGGACGCGTACTGCTCCTGAGTGGTACGGCAACCCTGTCTTAGAGGTCATGTTGTTGGACAACACCGAACCTACGAGCTATGGAGAAGCGATGATGGGCCCGGATTCCGAGAAATGGTTAAGACCATGAAATCCGAGATGGGATCCATGTAAGAAAACAAAGTATGGTCTTTGGATGTATTACCTGAAGGGCGAAAGGCCATTCAGAACAAATGGATCTTTAAAAGGAAGACGGACGCGGACGGTAATGTCACCGTCTATAAAGCTCGACTTGTGGCAAAGGGTTTATCACAAGTTCAAGGAGTTGACTACGATGAGACTTTCTCACCCGTAGCGATGCTCAAAGTCTATTGGAATCATGTTAGCAGTTGCTGCATTTTTCAATTATGAAATCTGGCAGATGGATGTCAAAACATCGTTTCCTTAACGGTATCCGTAAGGAAAAGTTGTATGTGATACAACCGGAAGGTTTTGTCAGTCCTAAGGATGCTAAAATATATGCAAACTCCAGCGATCCTTGTATGGACTGGAGCAAGCATCTCGGAGTTGGAATATACGCTTTGATGAGGTGATCAAAGTTTTTGAGTCTATACAAAGTTTATGAGAAACTTGTATTTACAATAAAGTGAGTGGGAGCACTATAGAATTTCTGATAAGTATATGTGGTTGACATATTGTTGATCGGAAATGATGTAGAATTTCTGGAAAGCATAAAGGGTCGTTTGAAAAGAGTTTTTCAAAGGAAGACCTAGAATGAAGCTACTTAAATATTGGGCATCAAGATCTATAGAGATAGATCAAGACGTCTGATAAGACTTTCAATGAGTACATACCTTGACAAGATTTTGAAAGAGTTCAAAATGGATCAGTCGAAGAAAGAGTTCTTGCCTGATTTGTAAGGTGTGGAGTTGAGTGAGACTCAAAGCTCGACCATGGCAGAAGAAAGAGAAAGGACGAAGGTCGTCCCCTATGCCTTATCCATAGGCTCTGTATAGTATGCCATGCTGTGTGCCACACCTGATGTGTGCCTTGCCATGATTCTGTCAAGGGGTACAAGAGTGATCCAGGAGTGGATCATTGTTCAGCGGTCAAGATTATCCTTAGTAACTAGAGGACTAAGGAAATATTTCTCGATTATGGAGGTGATAAAGAGTTCGTCGTAAAGGGTTACGTCGATGCAAGCTTTGACACCTATCCGGACGACTCTGAATAGTAGTCAGGATACATATAGTGGAGCAGCCATTTGGAATAGCTCCAAGTGGAGTGTGGTAGAAGTGTCTACAGTATGACATAGAGATTTGCAAAGTACACACGGATCTGAATGTCACAGACCCGTTGACTAAAGACCTCTCTCACATGCAAAGCATGATCTGATCGAACACCAGAACTCATTGGGTGTTAGATTAATAACAATGTAAATCACGTGGTGATGTGAACTAGATTATTGACTCTAGTGCAAGTGGGAGACTGTTGGAAATATGCCCTAGAGGCAATAATAAATTGGTTATTATAATATTTCCTTGTTCATGATAATCGTTTATTATCCATGCTATAATTGTATTGATTGGAAACTCAAATACATGTGTGGGTACATAGACAACACTGTGTCCCTAGTAAGCCTCTAGTTAACTAGCTCGTTGATCAAAAGATGGTGAAGGTTTCCTAGCCATGGACATGAGATGTCATTTGATAATGGGATCACATCATTAGGAGAATGATGTGATGGACAAGACCCAATCTATAAACGTAGCATATGATCGTGTCAGTTTATTGCTATTGTTTTCTGCATGTCAAGTATCTGTTCCTATGACCATGAGATCATGCAACTCACTGACACCGGAGGAATACCTTGTGTGTATCAAACGTCGCAACGTAACTGGGTGACTATAAAGGTGCTCTACAGGTATCTCCGAGGGTGTCTGTTGGGTTGGCATGGATCAAGACTGGGATTTGTTACTCCGTGTGACGGAGAGGTATCTCAGGGCCCACTCGGTAATACAACATCACAATGAGCCTTGCAAGCAATGTGACTAAAGTGTTAGCCACGAGATCTTGTATTACGGAATGAGTAAAGAGACTTGCCGGTAATGAGATTGAACTAGGTATAGAGATACCGACGATCGAATCTCGGGCAAGTAACATACCGAAGAACAAAGGGAACAGCATACGGGATTAATTGAATCCTTGACATAGAGGTTCGACCGATATAGATCTTCGTAGAATATGTAGGAACCAATATGGGCATCCATGTCCCGCTATTGGTTATTGGCCGTAGAGGTGTCTCGGTCATGTCTACATAGTTCTCGAACCCGCAGGGTCTGCACACTTAAGGTTCGGTGACGTTTCGGTAGAATTGAGTTAGGTATGATTGGTGACCAAAGGTTGTTCGGAGTCCCGGATGAGATCCCGGACATCACGAGGAGCTCCGGAATGGTCCGGAGGTAAAGATTGATATATAAGAAGTCCCGTTTTGGCCACCGGAAAAGTTTCGGGTATTTCCGGTAGTGTACCGGGAGTACCGGAGGGCCATCGGGCGGGGCCACCCACGCCGGGAGGCCACATGGGCCTGAGGGGGGTTGCACCAGCCCTTAGTGGGATGGGCAAACCAGCCCTACAATGCCCATGCGGCTAGGAATAAGTGGGAAAGGAAAAACCCCAAAGAAAAGGGAAGGGAGACCAAATATGGAAGGTGTCCTATTTGGACTAGGATTGAAGTGGAGGAGTCCACCTCCTCAACCTCCAATTTCGGCTAGCCCTTGAGGGTTTGAGGCTGCCTCCTCCCCTCCCTCCCTCCTATATATACTAGAGGATTTAGAGGAGAAAAATAACCCTAATTGCCACGTGCTCCCTCTACTTCATCTAGATCGGTTTCTCCTCTAGTCTAGTTTGAGCGGTGCTTAGGCGAAGCCCTGCCGGAATTGTTCCACCACCATAGCCGCCGCGCCGTCGCGCCACCGGAGAACTCTTCTACCTCTCTGCTCTCTCTCTTGCTGGATCAAGGAGGCGGAGATCGTCATCGAGCTGTACGTGTGCTGAACGCGGAGGTGCCGTCCGTTCGGTACTAGATCGGGACGGATCGTGATTGGATCGCGGGACGCTCGCCGATTTGGATCGCGAAGACGTTCGACTACATCAATCGCGTTTCTTAACGCTTCCGCTTAGCGATCTACAAGGGTATGTAGATTCACTCTCCCTCTCGTAGATGCTCATCACCATGGATAGATCTTGTGTGTGCGTAGGAAAATTTTTGTTTCCCATGCTACGTTCCCCAACACCCAGTGCCAGTTGCTGTTTTTTGCCTATTTTTGGATTTACAGAATATCAATACCAAACGAAGTCCAAATGCCACAAAACTTTTTGCAGATTTTTTTCTGGACATAAGCAACACTAGAAGCTTCGGGAGAAGGCCAGAAGCCCCTGGAGGTGGCCACGAGCCACCAGGGCGTGCCTGGGGGGGGTGCAGGCGCGGCCTGGTGCCTCGTGGGCCCACCTCTACCTCTTTTGACCTAATTCCACCACTATAAATTCCCAAAAGTTAGGAAACCAATAGAGGAGTCCACGAAATACTTTTTCCGCCGCCGCAAGCTTCCGTTCTCGAGAGATCCCATCTGGGGGCCTTTTCCGGCACTCCGCCGGAGGGGGAATCCATCACGGAGGGGCTCTACATCAACCTTGCTGCCCTTCCGATGATGCGTGAGTAGTTTATCACAGAACTTCGGGTCCATAGTTAGTAGCTAGATGGCTTCTTCTCTCTTTTTGATCTTCAATACAATGTTCTCCTCGATGTTCTTGGAGTTCTATCCGATGTAATCACTTTTTGCGGTGTGTTTGTTGCGATCCGATGAATTGTGAGTTTATGATCAGATTATCCATGAATATTATTTGAGTCTTCTCTGATCTGTTTTATGCATGATTATTATAGCTTCATATTTCTTGTCCGATCTATTGATTTGGTTTGGCCAACTAGATTGATTTATCTTGCCATGGGAAGAGGTGCTTTGTAATGGGTTCGATCTTGTGGTGCTCAATCCTAGTGACAGAAAGGGACATGACACGTATGTATCATTGCTATTAAGGGTAAAAAGATGGGGTTTATTCATGCGTGAGTTTACTTTGTCTACATCATGTCATCTTGCTTAAGGCGTTACTCCGTTCTTTATGGACTTAATACACTGGATGCATGCTGGATAGCGGTCGATGTGTGGAGTAATAGTAGTAGATGCAGGCAGGAGTCGGTCTACTTGTCTCGGACATGATGCCTATATACATGATCATTGCCTTGGATATCATCATGATTATTTGCTTTTCTATCAATTTCCCAACAGTAATTTGTCTACCCACCGTATGCTATTTTCTTGAGAGAAGCCTCTATTGAAAACTATGGCCCCGGGTCTATCTAAATCATATATTAAAAACCCTAAAAATACCTTGCTGCACTTTTCTTTTATTTATTTTATTTTGTATTTTTGGTTAATCTATCTATCTATCACCATACAATTTAATCTTGCAATTGACCGCCGAGGGATTGACAACCCCTCGTTTGCGTTGGGTGCAAGGATTTGTTGTTTGTGTGCAGGTACTGCTAATGAGGTGTTGCATGATTCTCCTACTGTATTGATAACCTTGGTTTCATAACTGAGGGAAATACTTACCTCTACTATGCTGCATCATCCCTTCCTCTTCGGGGAAAATACCAACGCAAGCTACAAGTAGCAGTGCGCATTGAAGACACAACCATGCTTCATGAACAGCAGGCCTTCGGTGTTGTGCACGGAAGGTGGCATCTGTTTGACAATGGGGTAGCTGTCCCCAATGAAAAGCGAGTACTCTCCAAGAGTGTTCCTCGGCTCCCACATAGCATCACGGGGGTCGAACTCGGAGCCGTCCATCTGGTACACGTGGCATCTCAGATCTAGACACATGTTGACATACATGGTCAAGGTCCATGCAGGATAATGTTGTGCTCAAATATGGCGCGCAGTAATATTGTGCAGCGAGTAGTACTACTATACTATAGAGGAAGTTTAATAACCGACTGAGTATATATATCCATTTTTGGCTACACGGAGGAGATAAGACATGGAAAAACAAAAATGGTGGGAGTGGATTCAAGAGCCAGCTATACGCGTACTCCTAGGTTAAAAGTACTACTCCCGCCGATCCCTGCGACACACTACTATGGATCCGAAGTAGTAGTAGTAGTAGTAGTACAATGAAAGAGAAGGCAATGAGAGAATGGAATACCTGGGTACATCGTGAGGGTCCGATCGTGGTAGATCGTGGCACCTTGTTGCACATCAACGGTACCATGGGTAACCACTGCTAAGATAGTTGATCCCAATTTGCTAAAGTCAACTACAAGGTTCCAGGTTAGACCGAATGGCGGATGCAGATGCACATCCAGCTGGATCGGCGATCTGATTTTGATCGGGGGATGCGTGGTCCCTGCAAAATAATGGAGTACTGTTAGGGATGCAAATGATGGTTAGTGCATTCCGTTTGTTATCTCCCGTACCGTAGGATGGCACCAATATGAAACAAGTCCCCTGGCTTGTCACAGCGAAGATGCGGCCTACATGGCACACGGCGTCTTCAAACTTGTGCGGCAACAAATCTGCCGCGGCCAACATGTGCCAGCCTCTGCCGTCAGGGCCATTCTTATTGATGGCAATCCTTATGTCAAACACCGCGATGAGACAGTAATCGTCGTAGCTGCGGTGCTTGGTCGACGGGTCCGCAATTGCTATCATCTTCAATCTCATGGTGGCATCCTCATACCTATTCAAGCCGTGCCAGTCCGGAAGGCCGATCCCAATGTTGAACAAGGGGTCTACGGGAACGGCCGCACTGCTGTGGATGTTGTGCAAAATGATGGTGGTATCTGGCCATAGGTATGCAAGCCAATCTCCGTTGGCACCAACCCAAACCTGTGGGACGGTGGGCAGCGGAGAAATTATGGGATGGAATAACTAAGTATTTTTAGAATATACACTACGTGATCAAACACAATGACTGGCCTTCTCATCGGACAAAATCCGACTACCTAACAACATCGGCAACTGAAGCGGCGTCAAGATGCAACTGCGGCCATGTTGCGGTGGACTGGAGTCCCATTGAATAACCTTCTCCTCGAGGACGCCTGGAAGACCAACAAGCATGGCCTTCTCCCAAGCCTGTTTACGCACCGTCTTAAAATAGTTGGTGTAGGAAGCACTGAGTCTTGCGGCGGTGAGGAAGTTGGAGCGGCGTGCGATTTCTCCCAGAGAATCGTCGTCCAAGGTCGCCCAGCCCCGGCGAGGAGGAGAACCGCCTGGCGAATCCATGGTAGCAGCGATGAACTGCCTTGGTCTCTTCGGGAGGGGAACTGGCGAGGAGGAGATAAGAGCGTAACCGTAGGGCCTCGTCCCTTCGTGAAGGAAGTTATGTGGACACGCATTAGCGGTACTGCGATGGTGCAGTTACATATTATTTAATATAGGAGTAGTACTAGTACTCCAATGGTCGTATGATCATCGTTGATAAATCTGCCACGTAGACTGTTTTGGTGAGGTGACATAAAATAAAAGAAGAGAGAGAATGAGATCGTATGATCCTAAACCAACTTTCTGGGCACAAGCTCCGAGATAATTACATTCATTTCTATGGGCCCTGACTGACCTGGTGAGAGTTGCGGCAGCTGGCTCCCCAATTTTCTTCTCTCAGGCGTTGGCCATCAGGTTTAGTTTATTGATTTAATGTGTGTGGTACCCATCAGAGTACGATTCATTGGAGAAGTTGTACATGACACACTGATGACTGCTGACGTGTTCCTTATACCAACGAATCTATCATACAGACTATTGCAGATGCTCTTAGTGTACCAGTTTTCAACTTTTGAATCTCAAGGCCAAGGAGCTATAGTAGCAAGTGGAGGGTAGTACATTCAAATTCGAATCCAACAATATAATTTTCGGTGACATGCATTAACATTTTGCTAGTCAAATATGTGGTCAAACTTTAACTCAAAATACGATGGGGACTAGTAAACCAGCACGGAAGTAGCAGTAGTACTGTTCTCTAGAACTGTCGCTGTAACTATCAACGCAGGGAAAGTACACCTGCGTACTGCAGACCTGCTTGCTACTCTATTCATGTGCGTAGCTGGCCTACTCAGCCGCTCCTCTCACGCACACACTATTGCGGGGGAAAAACATTTGAGTTCTTTCATACCGCGAGAGTACACTAGTCCAGGGAGCTTCTATACAAACGGTTTTTACCCCCTTTCCTCGACAGAGTTTTAAACCGTCGCCTTGCCTGTGTGTGCGATAGGGGGGGTCTTCCCACATGACCTAGAAACCGTCCACGATAGGGAGCGCTGATGCAGATGCCTCGTCAAGTGTAATCGTATGCGATGCACGAACATATCGCACACACTATATTTTTGGCACACGTGTGGGATTGGTGAGTCAAACGTTTCTAATTGCGCAGGGAAACCAAACAGTGTTTCACATTGGACCGTTTGTGAAATGGTACCTAAGGAAAACGGGCCATCATAGAAACTATGTGGGATATGTGGCCCATCGCACATGAGTATTATATGGCAATCGTCTGCCATGCATGACATCATCGCACACGTTTCCAGAACAATTTACGAGTGGGATTGTATTTTGCATTGGGCACGGTTTCCTCTAAGCTCTCGTGTGCGATAATGTGCTATCACAAATGGTTCAAGAGCCCCTACGCACACGTAGAAGTGCTCAAAACCGTCTGCGATTTGTTGTGTATCACCGACAGTTCCGCTATGAGTGGTGTGTGCTTTCCGTTCTGGATCGCACACACTCATTTAGTCGAACCGTGTGCGCATCAATGGCCAGGTTAAAGCAAAAATAGCGCATTTGAATTGCCCTGCAAATAGCAAATTGGCCACAATATGCAATTGAACAAATAGTGTCCACAGGACGAACATTCATCAGAATTCGCAACAATATGCAATTGAACAAATGCTAGCTAAATTCCACTAATTTATCGACAAATGCAGTACATAATCATAGTGTACGAAATACGAAGACCTCATCACATGGAAAACAATGCATCCATGCGTATATGTTTAGCGGCTAACTCGTGTTGAATGTTTACTCATTGTTTCAGGAACAGCCATGCTGAAATCTTCATTATCACCAGTGGGATTGATGAAGTGATTCAGGAAGAAGTTGCTAATAAATCTCCTAATCTTCATTATCATCATTTTTAGATCAGAATGTGACATACAAGTGGAGTAGAAGATATTAATTAAGATACAGACTTACTGGTGCTAAATTGCGTGCATCGTTACAGCAATCAGTAGATTTGAAGATGGAGATCATGTGTCTGCAGACATAGTATCCACAAAGGTTGGTCCCTGGTTGTTGCTGAGGACATTGAAATTTTTTGTACAGAATTAGTCATGTATTTGCCCTATTAGGAGCAACCTAACTGGTGTAAGATGTTTATTTTTTCTTTGGAGAGAAATAGAAAGAGGTTTATTTAGAAACTTGAACATTAGACTAGCATAAGAAAAGGTATTTGCAAACATTTGGATACATTTTCAAAAAATAATGGATTTTGGTGTATTACCGGATAAACGATCTCGTGCTACAGAGGTAGTGCACTCTTGAAGTGGTTCCCTCGTTTAGTTATGCAGGATGCCAACACACTGTAAATGAAGATGAATTTCCACATACTCAGTTCTTGAACCAGATATGAATGCAAATTTTAACATCATAGAATTCAATACCTATCCATGAATTGCTAAAGATGCGTCAGATCCTGAGGCTTTATTGAATCTCTGAGAGAATCCAGGTAGTAAACTCTGTTCTGGTTTGGAGCAATGACTACCAAGATCCAGTGAATGCTACAGATTAAGAAAACCATGAACTTACGAACTATGACGAAATGTGAAATACGGACAATGTATGTGTGGTTGCTTAATTGACTTACCCTTCATGATATGGCTAGAGAAAGAGTTCTGCACGGGGCGTGAGACACAAGATACTGGCGACCTTGCCAATGGCCCACTCCCGATCATCTGTGCCACCATGTAATAATATGCCATTTGCTACGTGAGGATCTATGAAATACGCTGCCTCCATTTTTCTTTGCGTGATCAATCCCCTAAGAGGAATACAATACAGTTAGCTTTTTTCGTTTACAGCCTTGCATGGAGAATTTGATCAGAGTTGGTGAAGTACTTACAACATCAAGCATTTAACAAGAGTCATATCGAGCACATCGAAGTTGAAGAAGAGATGAAAGTCCTCGAATTCGACACTGATGGATCCTTGATCATGACCGAAATGATCACTATCGTAGTGGACTAGCAGACCCTTATGACCTTCTGACATTGCATCCATGCAATATTTATGTAACTTGTGGCAACTGGAATTGCACTCCTCTAAGTATTCGTCAACAAGAAATGGCTAGCCGTGGATGTACTTGCGTGCTACAAGTACGTCTACTTTATTTTTAGCAAGTATCCTATCGACTTCTTCATCGGGCAAGCTGTCAGAACCAGTATAACTCTCCGATTAGAACAACTTGCTGGTAATTTGGTTTTGGGCGATGAGTGCTTTTAGTAAGAGGCTATCATTCGCATTCTTCCTCGGTCTCAGGGGCCGCTTCCTCGCGGGTGCAGCCGTGGCCGCTTTCCTCTTGGTACTTGAAGTACTTCTGGTGCAAGGTCTGGATCGTTGATAGACGGGCTACTGAGCAGGCAGTGAAGATATGACGGGCTGCTGAACAGACAATTTAGCTATGCCGGACTGCTGAGCTAGCGGTGCTGCTCTGACGGACTACTGAGCTGTAGGAGCAGATGCGTCGGACTGCTGACCAGGCGGTGAAGCTATGTCGGGCTTCTGCGCAGGTGGTGCCAACACGTCGGTGTGCCGAGGAGGCTGTGCCAACGCGTTTGTTTGCTCAGCAGGCAGTGCCAACGCATTGGTATGTTGATCACGTGGCTGCGAACCGATGGACTGATGAGCAGGCGGTTCCAGACCTTCTGACTGCTTAGCAATCCATTCCACCGGGTTGGTCTGCTGAGCATGCGGTGCCGCTGTGTCTCCCCCTGCTACTTCAGTGGCCGGCATCTTAACCGGTGGTGCGTCTTCAGCAGTTGTAGGCCTTACCACTGGCTGCTCAGGGGCGGACGATGACATGGCCTGTATGGCATGACGTCGAGCGGGCTGATCACAGGTTGATGCATCAGCCGTCGGATTACGAGTATTAGGTTCCTCGGGGGAAGCACGCGAGAGCTGCTGTGGTAAGGAGAGAGTCGCCGGTTGAAGGGCGACATTGATTGTTCTTGGCGGGGCTTGAGGAATCTCATCTATGAAGTCTATTTCCTTTCGTGGCCATTGGATATGATTTAACAGTGTTTCTTGCAAGGTCCTCTCCTCATCACAGTCCCCTAGGACATTCTTCAGGGCAAATTTATTGAATCCAGGCTTTACTTCAGTCACATAACACTTCACACATCCTGGCTTCAATGGCACATTGTCCAACAAGAGGCCCCCTTCAGAGTGGGGGGACAAAACCCAGGCGGTTGCACATTTTAATGTACCTTCATAATGTGTCAGCACGCCCCTTAGTTTGTCTTTCATTCCGGATATATCAGATATAGCATCATCATGCGCAGCTGTAGTCTCAATGTCGCTGGGGTCAGCTGATGCACAGCTACTCTTGTGTGGTGCTGTCGCGCAATAAGCAGCATCATCCATGCCCGCCTCCCCTCCCATCTGCTGGCTATCTCTCAGTGTTAGAGTCTTCTGCATCATCATTGACTCCTCAATTTCCATTCAAACTTTCGGATACATGTCCATCCTCAACCTTTCATACAATTCTTCCTTCTTCTGTTCACTCCTCACTTTTTTCATGGCGAGCCTCTCTTCTTTGCTGAGTGTGAAAGCCCTCTTGTGCGGGACATTGACACCTATACCCCTTGCATGGCCAGGGGGCTCTTTTGTTGCCAGAGCATCGGACAGAATGTCACATGGCTCTGAGTTCCTGTAGAACCTTCCAGGGTTGCTGGTGGAAGCCTTTAACATCACGCGATACAGTTCTTCATCATGTGAGTTTTCAAAGAAATAAGAACCGTCGTCACGCCTCCTTGCGCGTGCCCGCAAGTAGTCTCTAGCGCGTTCGCCCCTGATTTCACTAAAGGCCGGTTTTCCACCCGCAGCTACTGCTTCTTTGTCCTCCTGGTCCCATATCGGTTTCATGTTGTAGTATCCTGCCACACCCATACCGTGGGGGTGTGTGTTCCTCTTCTGAAGTTCCGATTGCTTGGCACTCTTATTGGTAAACTCTACAGTTGCCCTGACCCTTTTGAATTCCGCCGAGTCTGCCTTTGAAATTTGGGGGTATGCAGGGATTGGGTCCTTGCCTTCACTCAAGTACTTCTTGTACAACACGTGCTTCCAGTTTCTCCAAGCATCCCGGGCCTTCTTCAGTGCAGTGTGTTCCACTTGCATTCTCCACTGCTCTGGAACGTTGAAGTGTTCAATGATCTCCCGGACTATCCTGTGCCGTGTTTCTGTGTCAGCCTTCCGAAACCCCGGCAGATTAATGTTGAGCCTTGCCCTGCCAACAAATCCACACACACTCCTGAACCTCGTGCGTGCTTTATCTAATTTAGTTGGAGCCCAAGACTTTAAATCGATGTGGGTTACTTCATACACACCTTTAGGCTAGTGTGTGGGCTTTCTTGGAGCGTTCTTCCGTGTCCTGACCGGAAGGGTGATTGTCGGCCCAGTGGGAACCAGGGTACCACAGCCCGTATGCCTCTGGCCCGGAGGACAATGCTTGGGCTGGCCCTGCCTTGGTAGCTCCGGAGGAAGCCGCCTCGCGAGGGGTGAGCCTCGTGAGGCCCCTCGCCGCCAGGCCAGGCCCTGCTGAGGCCGCCAAGCACCGGGTTGCCTCGTGAGGCTACCCTCGCGAGGCCTTCACATGAAGTAGATCGTACGGCGTCAGCAGCGGGGCTCTACGCCCAGCACATGGGTGACGTCCCGCTGTCAGCATAAGGACAGCGGGGCGTGACCAAGCCCAACTTCCATTCTGGGGATAAGGCAGCAGCGGCATCTGCCTCCCCCAAAGCAAGTCCCAAAGTGTTTCCTCTTTGGTGAAAGAAGATCAGGACGGATCGGCGCACCAGGACGGAGGTCATCGCCAAGCCCACCAGCATGTCACGAAGACTACTTTATCAGGCGGAGACCGCCTTTAGTCAGGATAGACCTGTGCGCCTGTTCCCCTTTGAATTGCGGCCCTATGGCCACCCTTTCCCGCTCATATTTTCGGGGAAGAGGACCAAGGCACTACAAAAGGGGCAAGGCCGCTTCCATGTAAGGGGATCGAATCATTCTCCCCCACACCTCGTGTACCTCAAGCCACAAGCTCTCCATCACAGAGCAATCCAACACATGCAGGAGTAGGGTATTACACCGCGCGGTGGCCCGAACCTGGGTCGCTCGCGCATCCCCTTCGTGTCCGGTGAGAGCCAGTGAGCCCGTCGTGATCCCGTCGTAGCTGCCGTCGTGTTGTAGGTCGCCAAGCAAAGTCCCCGAGAGTTCGGATCCTAAGTTCTTGGAAAAGTTTCTTGGACGCAGATCCTAGATTCCGACATTTGGCGTGCCAGGTAGGGGGACTTGCCGTCTTCACGACTTCGACCTCGACGTCAGCATCGACATGGACGATGCCGCCACTCGCCGGGAACGCGCTGCGCGCCGAGCTGCCGCCAGGGTCCACACGGCGCCCACCGTCCGAGGTGCCCCTGGGCGGCGCCCTCGCGCCGCCACTGAGCCTGTTGGGGAGCGGGTGGCCTCCTCCGCCTACCCGTCTGTGACACCCTAGTTTTTGGCAACTTTTTCTTTTCAAAATCTTTCTGGCTTTATTTGCAATTTGGATGGTTTTTGAACCTTTTCCGTTGACTTTGGACTTATGAATCTCTCTGAGTGATCCAAAGCCCTCAACATCTTGCCACAATCTTGCCACACACCTACTGGATCAAATTCCAATCCTCAATCTTTCCCAATAAATCATTTTCTTCCTTTGGGTAAATCTGTCATCACTATGGGTTATGAAGCAACCTATAGTTCTGATGATCAGAAAAGTCCAAAATTAATACCACATCTTCTTGTCATCATCTACTCCCACAATCTTCAAAAACATTTCATGGTCCAGTATAAAACTTTGTCTAGAAAACTCCATTTACCTTCTGGACAGTAGTGGCCCTTTGTGAAGCAACTCATATTTTCCCAACTCAGAAAACTCTCAGATAATTCCGTGAAATATTAGGGAACCTATCTTGCCACAATATCCAAAAATATCATCTTCTCCAGTACAAATTTTCAGCAGCAATATTCTGACAAGTTTCTGCTCAAATGGAACCTCTGTGAAGGAAGTACCAGCTAGAGGTATTCAATTGAGCTTAAATTTTTATGACATCTTCTATCCAGCATATAACTCCCACACACCAAATTCCAGCTCCACCAGATGAACCATATGAGTGCTACAAGCTCATCTTGTTTCTGGACCAGTATCAGCAGTTGTTCATGAGCTACCCTCAAACCTTGATGAAAATATCTCAAATTTGGCCAGTTTGGAGTCCTTCCAAAGTAGATCATCCCAGACATCTCTACTGGCTCCATCTCCAGCTCACCTCTCCTCCAGATCTCTCCCAAAGTTTCTGTCAGAAACTGTAGCTGAAGCTACCCTTCGAATCAGAGTGAACCTAGCCAAACCAAGGGCACATGGGCACTAAGTGATCAAAGGAGAACGTGCTAGACATGGTGCGCCAGAGTTGCGTGGCCTCTAGGTGCCAGACACCGTGGTGAGCACGGCACTGGCATGCCAGTGCGCGCACTCTGCACCTCGCCCGCGTCTGGTGTGGTCATTCCAGCCGTCCTGCGTTGTCATTCGGTGTCTGGTGGTGCCGACATCATCGCTGCCGTCCACGTACCCCTCTCCCGAACCCTCCCCTTGCCGGAATCGTCCCCGGCGGCCACCACCGCACACGAGCACTGTGACACCCGTGCGGGCACAGTGGCCCTGCTGCTCGTCGCCTTCCTTCGCTAGCCGCCACCGCCGCATTAACTCCCCCAGCCCTCTCCTATCCCGTCGCCTGCTCCAAGCCAGCCAGCGCGGCATCCTCGCGCCGGCGACATGGCCGAGCTCCACCAGGTTCCAGAGAGCTCGCCCCGGCCTATAAAAGGCCACGGCCAGCCTCCCTAGCTCCTCACCGCACTCCTCCACCTCCCAATCGACCCTCCGAGCATCGAGCCAAGCCCGAGAGGCCCTCTGGCCTCGCATCTCGCCGGCGACCCGCTGCCACCCGAGCTCCGCCACCCCACCATTTTGCTCCACCCCAGCCTCAACCGACTGCACACGCCAGCTCATGCCCGACCAAAACCCTGCCGAAAACGCCGTCTCCGGCGACACCCAAAACCCACCGCCGCCGGAGAGGAAGGGGACGACGTCGTCCGGCCATCTCTCTCCAATCCACGGGTACGTACGTGTTCATCTCCGTGAGCTCGTTCCATCCCGGTAGTCGCCGGACCTCGCCGCCGTCTGTATCGCCGGCGACCATCGCCGGAGCTCCGCCGCTCTCTGTTCCCTCTTTTCCCCTTTAAATCTGACAGAGGGGCCCGCTAGTCTGTGGCTCGCCGAAGCGGTAAGTGGAGGCGCCCTGGAGAAATACATCTTCGACGTGGCCCTCTGCTGATTTTCTATTTTCTGTTTTTAAATCTGATTTGACCAGTAACTTTGACCATCCATAACTTTTTATCCATAAGTCCAAATCAATTGATTCTTTTTGCATTGGGTTTGTCTTGAGCTCCTCCATTTTCTGGTAAATTTTGGTATTTTTCCCATGCTCACAGAATTTCTGGTGAACAGAACAGTGTTATGTGACATTTTCTTTTGCCTTTTTAAAATATTTTCAGAGGAAAATCCTTTTGGCTTTGAAGCCCAGGAGTTTGTGGACAACCCAAGAGAGCAAGGCAAGCCATGTCATCCATTTCTCGAAGCATTTCAATAGTGTTGGTTATTTAATTGAATTATATGCATTATTTTAATATGTGATAATTCATAGTAAATTACTTGGATGCCTAGCTACTGCCATGTTAAGTTATTAAAATCCATACTTGATAAATGCTTGACAACACTAAACTTAATTGGTTGATCAAGTGCCACCTATCCGGACTTATCCGTGCAGCCACATTTGCCGGTATGGGACGGCCTTGACTTGGTCTGGCTTTGTGCTCTTTTATCGGTACCACCAAACTAGGGAGGGTTATGCGTGCGTGCTGCCCTGATCAGGTAGACGACGGTAATCCTGTGAGCCCAGTTGAGTTATTTTGCCGGCGTCCCTGTTTGGGACAGTTTAGTTGGCCAGGATGGTGGCAGGTGTCACGGGGTGACACAGGGGCCACCCAAGACATGACCCTGGGAGGGTATGATTGTCGGTGGTATGATGGAAGAGTCACGGGTCAGGCAGGTTTCGTTGGAGCAGCACCGGTCCACCCGAATGGGAACACGAGGCCAGGAGCTCCATGGTGTGGGTAAAGTGCGCAACCTCTGCAGAGTGTAAGAATCTATTCGAATAGCCGCATCCACGATATTGGACAGTCCGTACTAGGCCACTGAATGGTCAACCGTAACAACGATAATAATGATGGAAGAACTTGTCTTATGTTCGGAAGTGCTCAGTGGATTATGAGTATTCCGAGGGTTGTGGGACAACCCAGAAGAGAGTAAGTTGATGTTTGATAACAGTAAGTAAGCAACTTAAGCACTTAATATGTTAATTGCCATGCTGTTGTTTGCTACATTGTTATGGTTGCCGTGAGCTTGCTAGTACATTCCAAGTACTCACCTGGCGTATCATGCCAGATGCAGGAGAAGCCGAGGACGGAGGTCCCGATGGTTTGTGCTACGCTAACTAGGCCGTGTCCCAGCAGTGTCCGTGTGGATGGAGTTTTCCGCGCTATGTTCCGCTATGCCGTAGAATCACCCAGTAGTATCGAGGCCCTACTATGTTCCATAAATAATGTAGATATCATTATAGCACGTGGTGTGCTTCTGGCCTTGCTATCGATGTAAATTATGAGCTTGTACTTGAGATATATCAATAAAGATCAGTTCTGTTCTGTTCCAAGTTGTTGTGTGTTTCCAGAAGACATGATCTCTGGGTTGGAAACACTGGGTAAACCGGTCCTCTGAGCCGGGGTGCCACATCGCTTGGTATCAGAGCCGCGCTGACTGTAGGACACCCTAGTTAACCCTGCGCTAGAACCGCGATTAGTTTAGAGTCTTGGTGTGTGTCTTGCTTGTTACATCTGGTTGCTGCATGGCATGCATATAGTTTTTTTATGCTAACCGCTGGTTTGATGAGTGTAGATGGCACCAGTTCCGTACCACTACAACCATGAGCCGGAACCATTCACTTTTCCAGTACTGCTTCGTAGTGTCTGGCTTCGACTGTATCCCAACGGCGAAGACCCAGTGTACCAGGTGTTCCGAGAGAAGCTTGCTGGATCAGTGTACGAGTATCACGCAGAGGCCTTTCTTACTGCGAGTTCGGACATTGGCAGCTACTCCCGTTCTTCCAAGGGCGGAACTGCTTCTACTCCAGAGCTGGCGATCCAGTTTGCTGCGATGGAGGCTCTCACTGACATGCGCTTCCACGAGGTTGAGATGCAGACTCATCCAGGTTTCTTTCACTACCCCACCCTGTCGCCTGCGACAGGGTGAGTCCTTTTTACACCTGTTGACCCGGCGAGTGATCATGCTACTGGTGTTTTATCTCGTTATCTGAATGCCAGTTACCGCATGATCACTTCACTAGCAGAGGAGCTGACCCATGCCCGCGAGGCACTTGCAGCTGTCGCGGCAGCACAGTGTCCTCCTCCACCTCTGTTTTCATCGGTGTATATTCCACCCGTTCCACCTTCTAAGACTCCTTCCAGTTCGTTCGGACCGCCAGGCCTTTCATCTAGTAGCCGACATGAGACCCCGGCAGAGTGGGCCTCACTCTTAGCTACTCCAGCTGCTCCGATGCTGCGGCGTCGTGCTTCTTCTCCTTCAGAGGGAGAACCTTCTCGTCAGCGTCGTCGTGTTACCTTTGATCCGGAGGCCGAGATTCACATCATCAGCTCAGATTCCGAGACAGGATCAGATGACGAGGAGTCTTCAGTCTGCCAGTGTTCGTGCCACCCACGCTACTAGAGTGGAGACTTGAGTTTCAGTGCATGCATCATAGCATCTCTGCATATGTCAACTGCCGTATGAGCAGTCCAGTCATGATAATCCCCCTACTAGCTTGTCATGTATGATGTTGGGTTGCCTTGTATAATTATGTTGTTCGCTTTTTCCTCTTTTTATTTGGCTTCTTTTTTTGGTGTCATACTATCGTGCTTTCCCTTATGGATGTTTCTCATCGATTCGGCATTTTGCAATGGGAACAAATTTAGGATGAAGAGGTGTAGTAATCAAGGCGGCGATGGAACTCCCGTTCGTCGATCCGCCAGACAGGCAGGACAGTCACCAGAAGATTTGCCACCACCGCCACCACAATCACCAACCACTGATCAGATTATGAGAATGTTTGAAGAGAAAAGAAATCAAGATCTCATGGAGTTTCTGAAAAGTATGCAGACGTTGGTGGGTCAGAATAACAATAATGGGACACACTCTAAATTGTCTAATTTTCAGCGGACCAAGCCACCCAGTTTTGGTCAAGCTGTGGATCCTATGGAAGCTGATGACTGGCTGAGGACTATGGAAAAGAAGCTGGACATAGCCCGCTGTGATGAGTCAGACAAGGTTCCTTTTGTTACACACTACCTGGAGGGACCAGCAGCTATATGGTGGGACAACACAAAACTAATGTGGTCCCCTGGGGAAGATATTTCTTGGGAGAAGTTCAAAGAGGTATTCCGCAAGTATCATATTCCTACCGGCATAATGAAGGTGAAGCAGAGGGAATTTCTTGCTCTTACCCAAGGGAACATATCAGTGGGTGAGTATCTGAATAAGTTTAATAATTTGGCACGGTACTCCATTCACGACGTATCCACGGAGGAAAGAAAGATTGATTGATTTCTAGGAGGACTCAATCATACCCTCCGCTGTCAGCTCTGTATGCTTGACTTTCCTAACTTCCAGACTTTGGTGAACAAGGCTTTTATAGCCGAACGAGAACATAAGATAGTATATGATAATCACAAGCGGAAGTTTGAACCCAAGAAAGACAACCGTGAGCAGTTTGCGCAGAAGCCACGTGTCTGGCAACCAGGTTCATCTGAATACAAGCCTGCCTGGAACAATGGTAACAACAACAATAAGCCCGTCAGCCAGGACAAGACCTTCGGCAAACAACCAGTGCTGGAGGACTGCCGCCGCAACAACACATGCTTTACCTGTGGCTAGAGCGGGCATTACTCCAAGCAGTGCCCCGCAAGAAATGGGAAGCCACCATCCGACTTCAAGCCACAAGTCAACAGTGTTGGACGCCGCCCCAATACGAACTTCTATCGCGGCCAAGTCCATCATATCTCCGCTGAGGAAGCCCGCAAAGCACCAGACATGGTCCTTGGTATGTTTTCTGTTAACAACATACCTGCAATAATTTTATTTGATTCTGGGGCTTCTCATTCGTTTATTTCGTGGAGTTTTGCCACCTTGCACAAATTTTCTCCCTCTCTTTTGGATAAAATCATGGTGGTGCAATCCCCTGGCTCTATGCTCAGAACAAATGTGATATATAAGGATCTGGAAATCTTGATACATGACGTTAAGTTTCCAGCTACTCTTGTTGCCATTGAATCCCCTGGACTGGATATAATACTGGGGATGGATTGGTTGGTACCACATCAGGTGTGTATCAACTGTGCCACCAGGACAGTGACATTGGTTAACCCGGCAGGCCAAACAGTGCAATTCACCGCTAGCAGAATGATGTCCAAGAAAGGAATGGCATTCAAAGCCACTGCTACAGATATAAATCTGATTCCAGTAGTCAGTGAATTTCCGGACGTATTTCCGGAAGAGATACCGGGAATGCCACCTGATCGGGAACTAGAGTTCGCCATTGATGTTGTTCCCGGAACCGCTCCAATCTATAAGAAGTACTACCGCATGCCTTCCCCAGAGCTGGTGGAACTAAAGAAACAGTTGGATGAATTATTACAAAAAGGGTATATTCGTCCAAGCACTTCACCATGGGGATCGCCTGTGCTGTTTGTTAAGAAGAAGGATGGCAGCCTACGGATGTGCGTGGACTACCGCCAACTGAATGAGGTCACCATCAAAAATAAATATCCGCTTCCCCGCATTGACGATCTGTTCCACCAGTTGAACGGGGCCCGGGTATTCTCTAAGATTGATCTCCGAACGGGGTATCATCAGTTAAAAATCAGGAAAGAGGATATCCCCAAGATAGCCTTTACTACTAGATATGGTCTGTATGAATTTACAGTCATGTCCTTCGGGCTGACAAATGCTCCAGCTTATTTCATGAGCATGATGAATAAGGTCTTCATGGACTTCTTGGACAAATTTTTGGTAGTATTCATCAATGATATTCTTATCTATTCGAAAGATGAAGAAGAGCACATGCAACACCTCCGTACTGTCCTGGAAAGACTAAGGACCCATCGCTAGTACACCAAGTTCAGCAAATGTGAATTTTGGCTAAGAGAGGTGGGCTTTCTGGGACATGTTCTGTCAGAACAGGGTGTGGCTGTCGACCCCAACAAAGTGACTGCTGTATTAAACTTGAAGACACCAGCCACAGTAACGGAAGTCTGCAGTTTTCTGGGTTTGGCAGGCTACTACCGTCGCTTCATTGAAGCTTCTCAAAAATAGCCAAGCCATTGACAGAATTGCTGAAAAAGGACCGCAAATTTGCCTGGACGGAAGAATGCGATAGCAGTTTCATGGAATTAAAGACGAGGCTAACTACGGCCCCTGTCTTTGTTCTTCCATACATCCACAAGAGCTTTGACATATATTGTGATGCTTCCAGGCGTGGAATCGGCTGCGTTCTAATGCAAGAGGGAAAGGTTGTAGCATATGCATCCAGGCAGCTATGACCTCATGAAGAGAACTATCCCACTCATGATTTGGAATTGGCAGCCGTGGTTCATGCACTGAAGATTTGGAGTCATTATCTCATTGGGCAGCGATGTGAAATATACACAGATCATAAGAGTCTCAAGTATATTTTCACCCAACCTGATCTGAATCTCAGGCAGAGAAGATGGCTTGAATTGGTCAAGGACTATGACATTGGAATTAATTACAATGCAGGAAAAGCCAATGTGGTCGCCGATGCTCTCAGCAGAAAACAAGGTATCATAAATGCAATAATGGAGGGAATCCATCCAAGGCTCCAAGAAGAGTTTGCCAAGCTGAATATGGTGCTATGCGGCCCAATTAGCCCGAATACAATGGAAATTATTCCAACACTTATGGAAGAAATTAAGGCAGCTCAGAAATCAGATAAAGGTATACAAGAGATCAAGGAACATATTCAGCAAGGGAAGGCCAAATCCTTCCGAATTGATGACCAGGGCACTGTATGGTTTGAGGACCGAATATGCGTGGCTGATCAGGAAAATTTGAGACAACAAATACTCACAGAGGCACATGAATCTGCATACTCTATCCATCCGGGTGGAACAAAAATGTACCATGACTTAAGGGAAACATTTTGGTGGCCAGGAATGCGAAGGGACATTGCATACTATGTCACCTGTTGTGACATTTGCAACAGAGTCAAGGCTGAACACCAGAAACCCGCTGGGTTACTGCAACCTTTGCCAGTTCCCCAGTGGAAATGGGATGACATATGCATGGACTTCACTGTTGGACTACCCAAGTCAACAAGAGGCCATGACGCTATCTGGGTTATTGTGGATATACTTACGAAAGTGGCTCACTTTATTCCAGTAAAGACCACTTTCAACGCTAACCAGCTTGCACAGCTCTACATGTCCCGGATAGTCAGCCTTCATGGAGTACCCAAGTCTATCACATCGGATAGGGGCTCCTTGTTCACTTTAGCATTCTGGCTGCGACTGCACCAAGCCCTGGGAACTGTGCTAAAGCATAGTACCGCATATCATCCACAGACAGATGGACAGACCGAACGTGTGAACTAGATATTGGAAGATATGCTTTGGCCCTGTGCTCTCACCTATGGACCCAAATGGGAGGATAGTCTACCCTATGCAGAATTCTCTTACAATAACAGTTATCAGTCGAGTCTCAAGATGTCACCATTTGAAGCTCTGTATGGACGGAAGTGTCGCACTCCTTTAAATTGGTCTCAGACAGGAGACAGCTGTATCTTCGGCACAGATTTGATGCTCGAGGCTGAGAAACAAGTCAAGGATATTCAGGAACGTCTTCGAGCAGCCAAGTCCCGTCAAAAGAGTTACTATGACCCTAAACACCGAGAAGTAACTTTTGAGCCTCGAGAATATGCTTATCTCCGCATCACACCCATGAAAGGGATAAAGAGGTTTCATACCCGAGGAAAGCTTGCACCGAGATATATCAGTCCCTTTCCAGTAATTGCTAGAAGAGGCAGACTGGCATATCAGCTAGAATTACCATCGGAGCTATCCGAAGTTCACGATGTCTTTCACATTGCACAGTTAAGGAAGTGCATTGCACCCCCGATCAAGCAGGCAGATATGAGTGAGCTAGAGCTGACCAAGGATTTGACCTATGAGGAAAAACCTGTCAGAATCTTGGATGAGATGGAAAGGACTACCAGGAGCAAGATAATTAAAATTTTCAAGGTATCGTGGGATCATCACACTAAGGAGGAAGCTACTTGGGAAAGAGAGGATTTTCTGAGATCAGCATATCCACACTTGTTCCCTGAGCAACCAAATCTCGAGGACGAGATTCATTTTAAGGGGGGTAGGTTTGTGACACCCTGGTTTTTGGCAACTTTTTCTTTTCAAAATCTTTCTGGCTTTATTTGCAATTTGGATGGTTTTTGAACCTTTTCAGTTGACTTTGGACTTATGAATCTCTCTGAGTGATCCAAAGCCCTCAACATCTTGCGACAATCTTGCCACACACCTACTGGATCAAATTCCAATCCTCAATCTATCCCAATAAATCATTTTCTTCCTTTGGGAAAATCTGTCATCACTATGGGTTATGAAGCAACCTATAGTTCTGATGATCAGAAAAATCCCAAATTAATACCACATCTTCTTGTCATCATCTACTCCCACAATCTTCAAAAACATTTCATGGTCCAGTATAAAATTTTGTCTAGAAAACTCCATTTACCTTCTGGACAGTAGTGGCCCTTTGTGAAGCAACTCATATTTTCCCAACTGAGAAAACTCTCAGATAATTCCCTGTGATATTAGGGCACCTATCTTGCCACAATATCCAAAAATATCATCTTGTCCAGTACAAATTTTCAGCAGCAATATTCTGACAAGTTTCTGCTCAAATGGAACCTCTGTGAAGGAAGTACCAGCTAGAGGTATTCAATTGAACTGAAATTTTTATGACATCTTCTATCCACCATATAACTCCCACACACCAAATTGCAGCTCCAACAGATGAACCATATGAGTGCTACAAGCTCATCTTGTTTCTGGACCAGTATCAGCAGTTGTTCATGAGCTACCCTCAAACCTTGCTGAAAATATCTCAAATTTGGCCAGTTTGGAGTCCTTCCAAAGTAGATCATCCCAGACATCTCTACTGTCTCCATCTCCAGCTCACCTCTCCTCCAGATCTCTCCCAAAGTTTCTGTCAAAAACTGTAGCTGAAGCTACCCTTCGAATCAGAGTGAACCTAGCCAAACCAAGGGCACAGGGGCACTAAGTGATCAAAGGAGAACGTGCTGGACATAGTGCACCAGACTTGCGTGGCCTCCAGGTGCCAGACACCGTGGTGAGCATGGCACTGGCATGCCAGTGCGCACGCTCTGCACCTCGCCCGCGTCTGGTGTGGTCATTCCAGTCATCCCGCGTTGTCATTCGGTGTCTGGTGGTGCCGACGTCGTCGCTTCCGTCCACGTACCCCTCTCCCGAACCCTCCCCTCGCCGGAATCGTCCCCGGCGGCCGCCACCGCACACGGGCACTGTGGCACCCGTGCGGGCATAGTGGCCCTGCTGCTCGTCGCCTTCCTTTGCTAGCCGCCACCACCGCATTAACTCCCCCTACCCTCTCCTATCCCGTCGCCCGCTCCAAGCCAGCCAGTGCGGCGTCCTCGCGCCGGCGACGTGGCCGAGCTCCGCCAGGTTCCAGAGAACTCGCCCCCGCCTATAAAAGACCACGGCCAGCCTCCCTAGCTCCTCACCGCACTCCTCCACCTCCCAATCGACCCCCCGAGCATCGAGCCAAGGCCGAGAGGCCCTCTGGCCTCGCATCTCGCCAGTGACCCGCTGCCACCTGAGCTCCGCCACCCCACCGTTTCGCTTCACCCCAGCCTCAACCGACTGCACACGCGAGCTCATCTCACTCTCCTGACCCCGCCCAAGCTCTTGCCCGACCGAAACCCTGCCAGAAATGCCATCTCGAGCAACACCCGAAACCCGCCGCCGCCGCAGAGGAAGGGGATGACGTCGTCCGGCCATCTCTCGCCAATCCACGGGTATGTACG
Source organism: Elymus sibiricus (assembly GCA_039707655.1). Lineage (NCBI taxonomy): Eukaryota > Viridiplantae > Streptophyta > Magnoliopsida > Poales > Poaceae > Elymus > Elymus sibiricus. The sequence continues at coordinate 126,657,829 of CM077668.1, forward strand.
TGTTCGTCTCGGTGAGCAAGTTCCATCCCCGTAGTTGCCGGACCTCGCCGCCGTCTGTATCGCCGGCGACAATCGCCGGAGCTCCGCCGCTCTCTGTTCCCTCTTTCCCCCCTTTAAATCTGATAGAGGGGCCCGCTAGTCAGTGGGTCGCCGAAGCAGTAAGTGGAGGCGCCCTGGCGATAGACGTCTTCGACGTGGCCCTCTGCTGATTTTCTATTTTCTGTTTTTAAATCAGATTTGACCAGTAACTTTGACCATCCATAACTTTTTATCCATAAGTACAAATCAATTGATTCTTTTTGCATTGGGTTTGTCTTGAGCTCCTCTATTTTCTGGTAAATTTTGTTATTTTTCCCATGCTCACAGAATTTCTTGTGAACAGAACAGTGTTATGTGACATTTTCTTTTGCCTTTTTAAAATATTTTCAGAGGAAAATCCTTTTGGCTTTGAAGCCCAGGAGTTTGTGGACAACCCAACAGAGCAAGGCAAGCCATGTCATCCATTTCATGAAGCATTTCAATAGTGTTGGTTATTTAATTGAATTATATGCATTATTTTAATATGTGATAATTCATAGTAAATTACTTGGATGCCTAGCTACTGCCATGTTAAGTTATTAAAATCCATACTTGATAAATGCTTTACAACACTAAACTTAATTGGTTGATCAAGTGCCACCTATCCGGACTTATCCGTGCAGCCACATTTGCCGGTATGGGATGGCCTTGACTTGGTCTGGCTTTGTGCTCTTTTATCGGTACCACCAAACTAGGGAGGGTTATGCATGCGTGCTGCCCTGATCAGGTAGATTACGGTAATCCTGTGAGCCCAGTTGAGTTATTTTGCTGGCGTCCCCGTTTGGGACAGTTTAGTTAGCCACGACGGTGGCAGGTGTCACGGGGTGACACAGGGGCCACCCAGGACATGACCCTGGGAGGGTATGATTGTCGGTGGTACGATGGAAGAGTCACGGGTCAGGCAGGTTTCGTTGGAGCAGCACCGGTCCACCCGAATGGGAACACGAGGCCAGGAGCTCCATGGTGTGGGTAAAGTGCGCAACCTCTGCAGAGTGTAAGAATCTATTCGAATCGCCGCATCCATGGTATTGGACAGTCCGTACTAGGCCACTGAATGGTCAACTGTAACAACGATAATAATGATGGAAGAACTTGTCTTATGTCAGAAGTGCTCAGTGGATTATGAGTATTCCGAGGGTTGTGGGACAACCCAGAAGAGAGTAAGTTGATGTTTGATAACAGTAAGTAAGCAACTTAAGCACTTAATATGTTAATTGCCATGCTGTTGTTTGCTGCATTGTTATGATTGTCGTGAGCTTGCGAGTACATTCCAAGTACTCACCTGGCGTATCATGCCAGATGCAGGAGAAGCCGAGGACGGAGGTCCCGATGGTTCGTGCTACGCTAACTTGGCCGTGTCCCAGCAGTGTCCCTATGGATGGAGTTTTCCGCGCTATGTTCCGCTACGCCGTGGAATCACCCAGTAGTATCGAGGCCCTGCTATGGTCCATAAATAATGTAGATATCGTTATAGCACGTGGTGTGCTTCTGGCCTCGTTATCGATGTAAATTATGAGCTTGTACTTGAGATATATCAATAAAGATCAGTTCTATTCTGTTCCAATTTGTTGTGTGTTTCCAGAAGACATGATATCTGGGTTGGAAACATTGGGTAAACCGGTCCTCTGAGCCGGGGTGCCACACCATCGGTGAACGAGTAGGCGCACGGCCGCTCCGCCGCCACCTCCTCGCTTGTGCGTCGCGACCCTCCCGCTCCGCTATCATCCCACCGAGGATGGCTACGACGCCTGGCTCGGGCGCATCACCGAGCTCGTCGACGCCACGCGCGATGGCCAGGCGCCCTCCTGCTCCTTACCTGCTCCACCGTCCCGCGTCGACCGGGCCGGGCGCGACGCGCCTCCTCCTCCTCCTCTGGACCGCGACATGGCCGAGCACCACCACGCAGCACGCACCCCGGAGCCTTCCCGTGGCTCGCTCGTGCCGGACGGCGACGGCGACAGCTGCCAGATCGTCCGTCGAGCACCCCCGGACGCGTGCGTGGTCCTCGAGAAGGTGCGCAACCGCCAGGACCGCATCCTCCATGACGTCGCCATGGCTAGGAACCAGAACCGCGCGGCCCACGACGGTGGCGCCGTAACCAACGGGGGCTACCTGGCCCTCGCCCCAGAGCTACGCCGCGTGGTGTGGCCCGACAAGTTCAAGCCAGAGCTCCCTCCGTGCTACGACGGCAGCGCTACCCCATGGAGTTCCTCCTGCTCTACACCATCAGCATCCAGGCCGCGAAGGGGGATGACCGGGTCATGGCGAACTGGTTCCCCATGGCCCTCAAGGACGCCGCACGCTCATGGCTCATGAACCTCCCCGAGGCGTCCATCTCTTCGTGGGAGGACCTGTGCAAGCAGTTCGTCGCCAACTTCAAGGGCACGAGCGACCGTCCCCTCACGATCAATGACCTACGGGCCGTGCGCCAGTGCCCTGGTGAGCCTCTTCGCAAGTTCATCCAGCGCTTCAGCCAGGTGCACCACAGGACCCCGAAGGTCTCCGATGCCGCGATCGTCTCTGCCTTCACTTATGGCATCATGGACGTGAAGATGTGCGAGAAGCTCTCAGTCAGGGACGAGCTCGACTCCGCGGCAGAGTTGTTTGTCCTCGCCGACCGTTGTGCCAAGGTCGAAGAGGGACGCCTCTTCCTCCACAACGACACTGATGCTAAGCCTGGCGCGGCGAAACCCAAGGGAAAGGACACCAAGCGCAAGGGCCCTGCCATGCTTGTGGCGGAGCCGGACTACAAGCGCGGCCATGACCGTGGCGAGGCCAAGAAGGACGACCGCCCTTTCTGCGCCTACCACAACGCGAACTCCCATAGCACAGAAGACTGCCATGAGCTCAAGCTGCTTCGCAAGGGTCGCATCGAGCGTCGCGGCAGCCGCAAGGGCCGCGGTGGCGGCAGTGGAGGTGGCCGCTGGGGTGACAACCACAACAACGGCGCCGGCGACAACAACTGCCAGGGCTGGCAGAACCAGCTACGGCAGGCTGACCCTCAGGCCAACGCCGCCCCTATACGTGCCAATGACTCCCCTCCCGCTGAGAATGCTGGGGGCTACCAAGAGCCCCGCAGGTGGCCTGCATCCTCGGCGGGGCCCAGGCCCCTCCATCCAACCACTACTTCAAGTAGTTCTCTCGGGAGGTGAACGCGGCCCTCCCGGCGCTCGAGTCCGCTGGCCGCCTCAAGTGGTCTGAGTTGCCCATCGCCTTCGATGCCAACGACCACCCCAAGTCCATGAAGGCCGTGGGCGTCGTCCCCGTGCTGTGTACGCCTACCATTAGCAATGTGGCCATCACCAAAACGCTCATCGACGGTGGAGCAGGCCTCAATGTACTCTCTGTGGAGACCTTCGAGACGCTCCAAGTGCCCTACGAGCGCCTGATGCCCACCAGGCCCTTCTCGGGCGTCACCGACGGCTCCACCGTCCCCCTGGGGCAGGTGCGCCTTCCCGTCACCTTCGGCACCTGCAAGAACTACCGTACGGAGTTCATCGTCTTCGATGTGGCTCACATCGGCCTGCCCTACAATGCCATCTTGGGCTACCCGGCGCTCTCCAAGTTCATGGCCGCGACCCACCACGCTTATGGCCTCGCCAAAATGCCCGGCTAGAGCAGCATCCTCACCGTCCGCTGCAACAAGAAGGATGCACTGCACATCCTTGAGCACGCCTACAAGACTGCCTCCACCGCGTACCCGGCCGATGAGGACATGCCTGGGCCTGCCGAGGAGATGCCCGTGAAGAAGAAGGCCCTGCTCTCTCAGGAGTGGGCCGAGTCCAAGAAGGCGTCGCTGGATGGGGGAGAAGTAGGCCCCTCCATCTCCGCTAGTGGCGGGGCCTCCCCCAAATAGGAAGGCGCGCTCGTCACCTTCCTCCGGGCAAGCCCTCATGCATTGGATTAGGCAGCATCAGGCGTGCCCGGCCTACCAATGAAGGTGATCGAGCACCACTCAGCCGCGTGCCAGAGCGCGTGGCCTGTCAAGCATAAGGAATGGCGTGAGGTGCCCGAGAAGCAGGAAGTCATCACCCAGGAAGCCAACAAGCCCCAGGATGCTGGAATCGCCTGCGAAGCTCCCGACCCCAAGTGGATCGCCAGCCTCACCCCCGTCGCCCGACCGCGCGGTAGCGCACGCATGTGTGTCGACTTCATCGCCCTCAACCAGGCTCGCCCCACGGGCCCCTTCCCTCCTCCGCGGATCAACCAGACCGCGGGCTCGCCCTGGCTCTTGCATATGCCGTTCGGCCTAGAGGGTGCCGGAACCACCTTCGCGAGGCTGATGCGCATGAGACTGGAGTCCCACATCGCAAGGAATATGGAGGTGGTTAACACCCGCCCCCCGGCCCACCGCGGCCCCACTCATGATGGAGGAGGGTGTTCTGGTACAAAACACATGGAACACCCGCCATCACCGTAAGTTCTATCCGTGCCCCACGGATACGAGCAACATGGAGCTGTACACGCTTCGGGGCTCTCTCTACCCACGCTGCCTCTGGCACGTGAGAGCTCCTTCCCACTCTCATGGAAGCCCCATGCTCAGCGCTGGCAGATGCCCCATGCTCAGCACTGGCGGCCTACTTACCTGAGGGGCCCTCGGCCATCACATCCCCAAGCTGACCCGTGTCAAACACGGCAGCATGTATCTTTCTGTTATGTAATGAACCTGCTTCATGCATCAGCAAAGCTTATTTCCTCCAAAACCCTGTGTGCTTGCAGCTGCGGGGCGCGCGCTCGTGGTCTCAGCCATGCCTGTCACGCGAGCGGGGGCTAGGCACGGTGTCTGTGCTCGGGTCAGTCCCAGCAGCATTGAAAAACCCAAGCGACTAAGCTCTGGCCCACGGGCCTGCTCCCGTGTACGTGACCACACCAGGTCCTTGGTGCTCTTGTCTCCTCGCATAACACCCACATGTGACCTCGCGAGCGCGCCCTGCTGCACTACTTGCGAAAACTTGGCAGTTTCCCTAGTGTAGGATACTGAAGGCCTCAGGAGCCCCCCTCGGGAGGCCTCGCGAGTGGCGTCCTACGGGAGGAAGGCCTCACGAGGGACCGCGCCTCATGAGCCGCGCCCTGCGAAGGACTCGCCCCAAGTTGCACGCCTCAAAGGAGATAAGTATAAAGCACCCCTCGGGTCTTCTCCCTCTCGTTTCTCTCTCGTGGCATCCTGATTTCCTTGGCATGAGCCACCTGCGCATCAAGGGGGGACCCTGAGCATCGCGCCTCAGGGACTCCTACCAGCCCTAAGAGCCCTACACCCTCTAGCCTTGTCGAGCACATGCTCTGGGCATACCAGCGACGGTTGTAGCCCGCCTCGGGGGCTGGGTCCCAGCGACACAGGGCACGAAGGCAATGTAAAAGGGAAATAAGGTCCTCGGGAGGAAAACAAAAACGCATTAAGCATCGAGTACTTAACAACAAAAGTGCCGCGCAAATGTTTTCACGCCCCTACGGGGCCGCATCTACTCTATTACAAGAAGGTGAGCGCAGGGGCTCAGGAGGCAGAGCCACCATTGGCATCGTCAACAGCGGCATTGCCGTCTTCGCCGGACCCTTCTCCTACAGGCGCGAACCGCTCCAGCAGACTTCGCCACATGGTCCTCCACCACCCTCGCGAGCTCGCCTTGGAGCTCCTCGGGGACTGGAGACAGCACCTGGTGGAAGTCAAAGTCGCCATCGACGCGCAGCAGATTGCTGAAGACGCGGGTCGATGCCTGGCGCAGAAGGTCGCGGCACTCAGCGTTGCGGATCTTGTCCCACCGGGCGGAGCTCGCCTCCAGCTGCTCCCCGAGCCTTGTGAAGGAGGCTAGGTAGCTGGCATCATCGGTCTCCAGGGGATCCTCCACCCCCTCTACTAAGAAAGCGGCCATAGCGCTGCGAGCACGCCCCATGAGCTCGCGGAACATTTTGGAGCGTTGGTGCTACTCCCCGCGCCCCCGGGCGGCCTCGTCGTGGGCCCGCTGCACCTTATCACTAACCTCGCCCACCTGAGCCTGGAGGTCTTCCAGCTTACGGCGGGTCGTGGCATGGAGCCCCTCCGCACTACGCCTCTCGGCCTCTGACGCCGCGAGCTGCCGCTTGAGCTCGGCGATTTCGGCATCGAGCTCGCCGCGCCTCTTCCTGAAGCGATCCTCCTGCTTCTTCAAGTTTTTGGAGTAGGTGTCGGCTAGGGCCTTGGTCTTCCGCGCGACCTCGTCTTGGCCCAGCTTGTCGATCTCCGCCCTGTACCTTGCCGCTTTTTGTTCGAGCGTGGCATTGGCTTTCGCGAGGCGTTCTTTGTAGGAGGCCTCGCTAGCCGCCACGGTGCGATCCAGGTTCTCCAAGCATTCTCGCTCCCTCTCCTGCTCGATGGTGGTCCATAGGAGTTCGCGCTCCCAGATCTCCATGTCCTTCTCCAGGACTGCCGCCATGCTCTCGCGCCGGGTGACCACCTCCTCGCGAGAGGTGAGCCGGGCTTCGCGAGCCGCGGCGCGCTCCCGCTCCAGGTGGAGGTTCTCCTCCTCGGCCATAAGGTTGGCCTCCAGGGAGCTGAGGGCCGCCCGGGCATGGCGGAGAGTCCCGGTCCACAGTAGGATGCTGTGGCTCACCGGGACCGAAGGCCCGGGCGCGCCCGGCCCTTCCATCTCCGCCCCCCGTTGCCCTGAGGGCTCAGGGGCTGCAGCGTCATCGGACCCGCCCAGGCCCCCGCCTGAGGGGGCCTCATTTCCCTCCAGGCGGCCAGGATCCTCCTCGACCTCCACCTCAACTTCCGCCCCTGCTGACCGCTCGGCCGTACGGAGAGGGCAGGGCGCGGCCGCCTCCGGCTCGTGGTGCCCTGGTGATTGTTCGAGGCTTGTGGTGGCCGCCACGTCGGAGCCTACCTCCCCCTCGGTGCGGGCCTCTTTCGGAGGAACTCTTCTTCCGGCAGGAGGGAATGCCTCCTCGGGCAGCTGGGCAGAGTCCGCAGGCTCCTCCTCAATGACTTTGCCATGCTCCACGGGGCTCTACGGGGGCGCCGGTTTGTAGGCCGCCCCCAGCTCCCGTTGAGCCTCGACTGGCTCGCCTACATCCTCGTACCGGGTACCCTTCTTCTTCTTCTTTGGCGGGGAGCCCCTCCTGCATAACTGGGGATCAGGCTGAGCCTGGCGAGATGATGCGGTGGGCGTGAGGAGTGCACGAGGTCAAGAAGACTTACTCGTCTCTGGGGACCCATCGCCGCTTCCTTAGCTTCCCTCCCGGGCGGCTGCTGCTGGCGCTCCCTCGAGACTCACTGGGGCCTCCTCCCGAGGCCCCGCCACGAGGCTCACCTAGGCCCCCTCCCGAAGCTCCGGCGGGCGGGATCGCCCCGCCAGGCAGAGGGCTTGCCGCGCCATGGGCTTCCTCCTTCGGGGGCACAGGCCGCAGGGGCTCGGCAAGGGACCCCCTAGCGTCGCTGCCGCCGCCACTGCAGGCTCCTGCCATTGGCTGGTTGCGAATCGGCAGGGAGGCCGCCGCCTCGCTCCAGGCGTCGGCTGCCGCCACCACCCTGGCGTCGCCATCGCCGCCGGGAATCAGCAGCACCTGGATCGGATTATCGCGGGGTCCCATGTGGCCCGAGGGCACCAGCCCCCACCGATCAAACTACGGTATGCCGGCTCGCGCGTCCTCCCGGTTCCCGAAGCAGTAAATTGGAGCCGCACTTGGCGGTGGGAACGGCGTCCCCGCGGCAAGGAAAAGGCTCACCAGCCCCTCCACCACCTCCGGGGCGAGGCGATTGGCGTTTAGCCTGATGGGGTCCCCCAGGCCTGAGTGAGTCCATACTGGGCGAGATCGCCTTTGGAGGGGAGCAATGCGCTTGCGCATGAACTCCTTGATGACCGTGCCCGCGGTGGACCCGCCGGCTTGGAGCACCCGTATCCTCGCCATGACCAGCCTCAGCGCGGCGTCGGTCAGCTCAGCGGCCCCCACCCGGAGCTTGGCACCGCTGGCGCGTCCGGGATCTCGAGTAAAGGGCTGTACTGGCACGCGTCCATGTAGACCCAGTGCTCCTTGAAGCCTTCCACCTCCTCGGGAATCCGCATGCCGATGATGTGCGCGCGCATGCCCGCAAACATGTGGAATGACATGCAGCCCGAGCACTGGTTTGCTTCGGTCAGTCGGTGGCGGAAGAATTTCCGAAGGAAGGCCACGGATGGCATCACCCCCAGAAAAGCTTCGCAGAGGTAGGCGAAGATGGAGAGAAGGAGGACCGAGCTCGGGTGCAGGTGCAGTGCATGGACCTGGTAGTGGCTGAGCATGGCGTCGAAGAAGTCGGAGAAGGGAGGCACTAGCCCGGCGAAGACGGAGTGGAGGAAGAATGGGAAGGTCGTACCCCCTCGCTGAACCACGGGGCGCGACGCCGGCCAGATCTTCGTGGCCCTGTTCCCGTTATGGGCGCCGGCCGTCATCAGCCGCACCTTGTCCAGGCCCTCCTCGTTGAGGATCATGGATTTCAGCAGTGCGGGACCCGGCCCGGGCGGGACCGACGGCCCCGGCTCGGCGGTTTTCTTCTTCCCTTTCCTGCCAGGGGCCATGGTGGTGGAGAGATTGGAGGTTGGGGTAGGAGGAACAGAGGAGCTGCTCACGCGAGATGAAGGGTGAGATGGAACAATGAAGTGCCCGCGCCCTGCGTGGGCAGGCTTTATCGCCAGGACGGCGGTTACCGAGGCGTCGTAGGGAGTGGGGGCGACCCACCCCGTAAGAGCCGCCACACGTCACCTCTGGGCCAGGCAGCTCAATGGGCCCCGCATCATTTCATCCCTACGGGCGGAATGTGCACGCCGCGGGCCCGGGGGCTACTGTCAGCCCAGTGGGAACCAGGGTACCATGGCCCATCTGCCTCTGGCCCGGAGTACAACGCTTGGGCCGGCCCATGAGGGTGGCCCTGCCTTGGCAGCTGCGGAGGAAGCCGCCTCGCGAGGGACAAGCCTCGCGAGGCCCCTTGCCGCCAGGCCAGGCCCTGCCGAGGCTGCCAAGCACCAGGTTGCCTCACGAGGCTCCCCTCACGAGGCCTTCTCATGAAGCAGATCATACGGCATCAGCCGCGGGGCTGCGCGCCCAACACATGGGTGACGTCCCGCTGTCAGGATAAGGACAGCGGGGCGTGACCTAGCCCAGCTTCCATTCTGGTGATAAGGGAGCAGCGGCATCTGCCTCCCCCAAAGCAAGTCCCAAAGCATTTCCTCTTTGGTGAAAGAAGATCAGGACGGATCGGCGCACCAGGACGGAGGTCATCGCCAAGCCCACCAGCACGTCATGAAGACTACTTTATCAGGCGGAGACCGCCTCTAGTCAGGATAGACCTGTGCGCCTGTTCCCCTTTGAATTGCTGCCCTGTGGCCACCCTTTCCCGCTCATATTTTCGGGGAAGAGGACCAAGGCACTACAAAAGGGGCAAGGCCGCTTCCATGTAAGGGAATCGATTCATTCTCCCCCACACCTCGTGTACCTTGAGCCACAAGCTCTCCATCACAGAGCAATCCAACACAAGCAGGAGTAGGGTATTACACCGCGTGGTGGCCCGAACCTGGGTAGCTCGCGCGTCCCCTTAGTGTCCGTTGAGAGCCAGTGAGCATGTCGTGATCCTGCCGTAGCTGCCGTCGTGTCGTAGGTCGCCAAGCAAAGTCCCCCAGAGTTTGAATCCTAAGTTCTTGGAGATGTTTCTTGGACGTAGATCCTAGATTCCGACAGTGACTGCGGTAGCTCTATCCCATTCCAGATTACTTGTTCCCTGATCATCTGCTGGAGACATAGGGTTGTCGGACTCAGATGAAGATACATCGCCTGAAGCATGAGTGCTGTCGCTGCTACTCGGCATCTACAGAGAACAAATGCAAAATTCAGAAAAGGGGGATAAGCATAACACTAACAACTTGGTAGCAAGCTGTCTAGACATGTCATGTAATAATTTGGAAAATGTACGGCTAATTTGTTCATTTTGTGTGACTCGAGCGCCCACGATTTGTAAATCGACAATAACTAATTGGAACAAAAACAACTTATATGTACAAGTTAGGAAGGTAGATAATGAACATATATACGCTCTCTGTTATTGTATAGCCAATTTGGTAACATACAGAACCAACTAGGAAGAGGGATCATGAGGAAATATGCCTCACCTCGATGGACAGCGGTAACTGACAGGTTTTTGTGCAAACCCGGTAGGAGAGGTGAGGGGTACAAGATCGATATGGTCAAGGGCGGCTGGCGAGCAAACGAAGACGGCGAGGCACAGGCAGCCGCGTGTTGGGAACGGCAACGAAGGTAGGGTTGACGCCGAAGAGCGGGCACATGGCCGGGTTGAGCACGCCGGCGCCGGATAGGGTTCTGGTGTGGATCTGGGGGAGGGGGGAGCTGGCGATGGAGTTTTGGTAGAATATGCGGACTGTTGAGTGAAACAGGGGCGGGCGTTGGGGGGGTGTTGGCGGCTTCAGTGAAAAAAGGGCGCCAGTCACGGCGCAGAAAGGCCTATGTAAACGGAAGCCTCTACGAGCCCGTGTGCACAAACAGCATAATTTCGTTTGAAATGATGACGTGGTAATTTTGAAATGAAGACGTGAGTTCAACATTTCGTCTCGAATTTTTTTCCATGGTACGCAATCACAATCATAAACTAGGTTTGATTTTCTGGCACATTTCAGGTCCCGTTTTCTACATTTAAGCAATTTTTTGCATTTACCATGCATTTAGTGCATATAAATCAAAACCCTACTGCAACTGCATGTGCGTGTTAGCAAAAAAGGTGTAAAAATCATTTTTGTGTTGGTTTGCTAGTTTTTTTTCATTGTCCGAGAAACAGGAAGAATTTTCAAACATTTCGGCCATGAGATGCGACCACCGGCGTAGGGCTTGTTGGTAATATAATTACAGGAAATGCGGATGGACTTCGAAAATCGCAAAAATCGGTGTGTCACCATGGCGCGATCTCAAGACCACCGGCATAGGGCTCCGATCGTTGGCACAAGTTACGATGGTCGCTCCTTGCAAACCGGAGCATCTCACAAGAAGGATCATAGTTCCCAATAGGAGACATGGCAATTCAGACTCCGATCGTTGGTTACTTTATCGTTTTGCCTCGAAATTTTTTCCACAGTACGCAATCACCATTACACGCCAGTATTGATTTTTTCGCGCATTTTGGGTCTTGTTTGCTATATTTAAGCCATTTTTGCATTTACCGTACATTTTGTGCATATAAATCAAATCCCAACCGCAACTACATGTGGTTGTTGGCAAATAAGGTCTACAATATCATTTGTGTGTCGCTTTGTGTCTTTTCATTCATTGTCCAAGGAATTGGAAGATTTTTCAAACATTTCAGATGCGAGATGCGGCCACCGGCGTAGGTCTTGTTGGTATTTTAATTACAGGAAATGTAGATGGAGTCCAAAAATCACGAAAATCGGTGTGTCACCATGGCGTGCTCTCAAGACCTCGTGGGAAAATTTTGGTAAAGTTTGGCACAAGTTTGGATGACCGCTCCTTGGAAACTGGAGGATCTCACAAGAAGGATCATAGTTTCCAAAAGGAGACGTGGTAATTCGAACTCCAGTTGCTGGTGACTTCATCGTTTCGCCTTGAATTATTTTCCATAGTACGCAATCACTATTATACCCTAGGTTTGATTTTCTCGCGCATTTCGGGGCTCTTTTGCTATATTTAAGCAATTTTTTGCATTTACCGGGAATTTAGTGCATATAAATCAAATCCCAACTGCAACTGCATGTGGTGATGAAAGGGATGAGGATCGCCGTTCGATCTGGGTGCATCTAACGGTGCAGACGTACGATCCGTGGGGTTTGGGTTCTGGCCAATCAGAACGCACGACTCAGATCGCGCGCAGCAGGGGTCATCGGCCACGGTTTGATTGACACACGGCTTTCTTGACTGAACCATGTGCTATTGGAAAACATCTACATCAAGGAGCAGCATAATTTCGTTTGAAATGAAGACGTGGTAATTTTGAAACGAAGACGTGAGTTTAATGTTTCGCCTACAACTTTTTTCCACCGTACGCAATCACCATCATACCCCTAGGTTTGATTTTCTGGGGCATTTCAGGTCTTGTTTGCTACATTTAAGACATTTTTTTCATTTACCATGCATTTAGTTTATATAAATCAAAACCATACTGCAACTACATGTGGGTGTTAGCTAAGAAGGTGTAAAAATCATTTATGTGTCGCTTTGCTAGTTTTAATTCATTGTCCGAGAAACGGGAAGAATTTTCAAACATTTTGGCTGCGAGATGCGGCCACCGGCGTAGGGCTTGTTGGTAATTTAATTACAGGAAATGCGGATGGACTTAGAAAATCATGAAAATCGGTGTGTCACCGTGGCACAATCTCAATACCGAGTGGAAATTTTTTGGTAACTTTGGCACAAGTTACGATGATCACTCCTTGCAAACCGGAACATCTCACAAAAAGGATCATAGTTCCCAATAGGAGACGTGTCAATTCAGACTCCAATCGTCGGTGACTTCATTGTTTTTCCTTGAATTTTTTTTCACGGTACACAATCACCATTGCGCCCAAGTATTGATTTTCTGGCACATTTCGGGTCTTGTTTGCTATATTTAAGCCATTTTTGCATTTTATCGTGCATTCTGTGCATATAAATCAAATCCCAACCGCAACTACATGTGGGCTACTTGCAAAGCAGGTCTACAAAATCATTTGTGTGTCGCTTTGCGTGTTTTCATTCATGTCCAAGGAATGGGAAGAATTTTCAAACATTTCGGATGCGAGATGCGGCCACCGGCATTGGTCTTGTTGGTATTTTAAATACAAGAAATGCAGACGAAGTCCGAAAATCACGAAAATCGATGTGCCACCATCGCGTGCTCTCAAGACCCTGTGGAAATTTTTTGGTAAAGTTTGGCACAAGTTTGGATGATCGCTCCTTGGAAACCGGAGCATCTCACAAGAAGGATCATAGTTTCCAAAAGGAGACATGGCAATTCGAACTCCAGTTGCTGGTGACTTCATCGTTTCGCCTCAAATTTTTTCAACAGTACGCAATTACTATTATACCCTAGGTTTGATTTTCTAGCGCATTTCGGGGCTCCTTTGCTATATTCAAGCCATTTTTTTGCATTTACCAGGCATTTAGTGCATATAAAACAAATCCCAACTGCAACTGCATGTGTTGATGAAAGGGATGAGGATTGCCGTTCGATCTGTGTGCATCCAATGGTGCAGACGTACGATCCGTGGGGTTTGGGTTCTGGCCAATCAGAACGCACGACTCACATCACGCGCAGAAGGGGTCATCGGCCATGGTTTGGTAGGCACATGACTTTCGTGAATGAACCGTGTGCTATTTGCAAACCAGATTGCATATGTTCTGTTCATACATACTGGAGTGACATCAATTGAGTGTGCTAGCTATAGGGTATACAATCATAAATAGTTCAAACTCTCATTGCCTGTGCTGACGACATATCAAGGTCAACATATTAATCGTTCTTAGATCAACAGAAGGCCGGGCATAACTCACAATTCAGTACATGCGACAGTTCTAATTGAATGAATTAAGTTGCAGAGTAGACATAATAAATAGTGTTACGTATTAATTCCCATGTACATGGGAGAACTGGGATCATTAGATTGACCCCGAATGAACTTAGGATTTCTGATGATTTTAAGCCTCTCTTTATGTTTGGTGCGTGATCCCTTCGCTGGCATCTCAGCAAATTCATCGTACTCGTCCTCATCAGCAACACCATCAACGGCCAGTACCCTCCTCTTCCCACGCATCACTACATGGCAGTTCTTATGCAAGGGGTCTTCGACATAGAAAATCTGGGTTGAATCGCTGGCAAGAATGAACGGGTCCTTGTGATATGCCATCTTTGTCTTGTTAACACAGGTCTTCCTGTATTCATCAACCTTTACCTGACTAAGAGGGACCCATTTGCACCTGAATAATGGCACCTTAACTTTCACATAGTTAAGCTCCCAAATCTCTTCGATGGTTCCATAGTATACCCTTTTATCAGCTTCATCTACAGTTATGCATTCTATTCGAATGGAGCTGTTCTGATATGAGGTCTTCTTATCATGTTCCTCAGTGTAGAACGTGTAGCCATTTATGTCATATGCTTGGTACCTCAATACCGTAGGTGATGGCTTTTGTGCCAACCACGTTGCAATGTCATCCATGGATCCATGTGACAAACAATCCTTCAGCCATTTGACGTAGTCCTTATTATGCGCCTTCATCATGACATCTAATGGATGCACCATGGGTAAGAAGCTTCGTCGTATCTCAGCCAAGTGTTCTTCAGCATAAGCGTCGAGAACTGGGCTATTAAGCAGTACCGTCAAATGGGCTTTATCAGTCTCATCTCCGGGTGTAGTGTTTGGCATACCAGCAAGGACCGGCTTACCAGCCAGTCTTCCCTCATGGCGAGAGAGGGGCAAACCTATAGGTCTTTGTTTCATGTATTCGGTGCAAAACTCAACCACCTCATCCGTGGTATAACCTTGTAGGATGCTTGCCTCTGGATGACATCGGTTCCGACAATAGCGCTTCAATATTCCCATGAACCGCTCGAAGGGATACATGTTGTGAAGAAACATAGGACCACAGTACTTTATCTCGTCGACAAGGTGCACAGTGAGATGGACCATGACATCAAAGAATGACGGTGGGAAAAACATCTCTAGGTTGGACAATATTCTTGCAATATCCTCTTGCATATGATCCAGCTCCTCACGATTTACCACTTTCTGCCATAGTTGGTTGAAGAAATCACAGAGATCAATGAGTGTGTTTCTTATGTCTATGTCCATCAAATTCCTGATGGCCACCGGGAGGATTTGTGTCAACCTTACGTGGCAATCATGTGACTTCATGTGTGCCAACTTCATTTTACCCGTGCTCACATCCACGAGACTTCTGATGTTTGCGGAGTAGGAAGAGGGTGTCTTAATTGACAACAAATAATTGTAGAACTCTTTTGATTCTTTTGCAGTGAAATTGTAACTCTGGCAAACATGGAGGAATTTGTCACCATCTTCTGCTTCATTCATGCGTTCTGGTTGATCACCAAGCATATCGAGTCGTGCTCCGTCACCATCCTTTGTTTTACCTTTAATCTTGAGCAGAGTACCAAGGTTTCTTTCACATATGTTCTTCTCTACGTGCATGACATCGATGCAGTGACGTACACTTAGAATCTCCCAGTAAGGTAATTGCCAGAACACTGATTTCTTCTTAAACACTTGCGTCCTGGGTGTTTTTTTCAAAGACGAACCGGGTCCCTTGCCAAGCACAACTTCAATTTCTTTAGCCATTCTGTGGACCTCCTTCCCAGAATAAGGTCTTGGGCCCAAACCTACCTCTACCTTACCATCAAATTCAGCTTTCATCTTTCGGTATGGGTGCTCTCTCCGTAAGAATCTACGATGACGCAAATACACGGTTTTGTGCGAGTTGGGAAGAAATCTACTCGCTGTCCTATCCATGCATGTGACACATCCTACATCTCCCCTTGTTTTATGCCCCGACGTGTTGCCTAATGCCGGCATATCTTGAATGGTGTGCAGCAGCAACGCATGTAGATCGAAAATCTCCTTTTTGTAAGCATCATAACATTTTACACCAGGCTCTTCTACCCACAATGTCAGCAGTTCTTCTACCAGTAGCTCAAAGTAAATGTCAATGTCATTTCCAGGTTGCTTCAGGCCTTGGATAATCATTGACATCATGATGTATTTTTTCTTCATACACAACCAAAGAGCAAGGTTATATATGCACAGAAGCACCGGCCATGTGCTGTGTTTGGTGCACATATCGCCAAATGGATTCATCCCGTCAGTACACTCCCCGAGCCATATACTTCTAGGATCCATGGCAAAGTCTTTATGCTTTTCCTCGATTGATTCCCACTGAGCCCCATCTTTCGGGTGCCTCAAATATTCATCCGCAATTCGCTCATCAGGATGCCACCGCAACCTCTTTGCCTCTCTAGGGTTTGCAAACAAATGCTTCAACCTTGGAATTAAAGGCAAGTACCAAACAACCTTGAACGGGATTCCTGTCTTGATCTCATCATCAAAGTTGTCCTTGTCCTTTGCTTTCCTGCGCTTGTATCGTGGATGCTTGCATATGCGACATGCACGCAAATCTTTGTACTCACCGTGGTACAGCATACAATCATGCACACAAGCGTGTATCTTCTGGACTTCAAGTTCCAATGGGCAAACAACTTTCTTCGCTTCGTTCGTGCTTTTGGGGAGAACATTATCTTCTAGAAGAATGTCTTTGAAAAGACCTAATAACTCTGTGAAGCCCTTGTTTGATAGACCGTTTTCTACTTTAAATCTGAGAAGCGCCAGTGTGGAACTCAACTTGGAATATTTCTTTTTGCAACCTGGATACAAATCTTTCTTTGAGTCCGCATCAATGGTTGGCAGATCCTTGTACCCAACCATTTCTTTATCTGGGCCCTGGAAATCTACAATCATAGTAGCAAAATCTGGCATACCATCAAGGTCGTCGTCTTCGTCGCCGTCTTGGTTTTCCAGTGGGGTTTTTCGGTTGTCTCCGTTCCGTTGGTAGCTTGATGTCTGAGCCCCGTGGTTAGATTCAACATCCATGTGACTCTGATCGGGGTTTGGCATCTCGCCGCCTTGGTTACCTTCATCCATGACCGGCTCTTCACCGTGTCTAGTCCAACGTGTATATCCATCCATGAATCCCGCTTGAATAAGTGGTACTCGACGTCTGTAACTTTATGTGACTCTGTATTGCCACAATCCTTGCATGGACACAGGATATAATCGTCGTTACGGACTCTCTTCTTTGTCCTTTCAGCCAAAGTGATGAACTTCGTCATGCCGCTCGCAAACTTTGAGCTTCTCCGATCCTTCATCCATTCAGATCGTTCCATCTGCACCACACGAGGGGTAATTCAAAAAAGCATTAATAATTTGATTAATTGATGCCCAAAGATGCGTGCATAAATCACAAGATTTTATTTTCATAATTTACGGAGGGCCCTCCATATTGTTTTATCCAGCCATGCGATGACACAAATTAATGACCAGGCAATTTACATGCAGAGTACAGTATACTACCCTTGTGAATTGAATACCTTAATTAAGCCACTCAATGAAAAGAATACCTTAATTAATTAGCCGCGCGGCGACCTCCACCCAGCGGACAAAGAAGTGCGATGCCGCGGCACGCCGAGACAGCAAGGTCGATGAGCAAAGCTTAGTGGGGCATCCGCCTGAAGGTCGAGATCCTCTATCCTGCCTTCGACCACGAGGGATGTGCTCCAATCACGCCGCCCACGACCTCGAGGATTGAGATCTCCTCCTATCTCCTGCTGCCGACCGAGGATTGACCTCCTATCACGCCGCCACCACCGACCGACCGAGGATTGACCTCCTATCCGGTAGCCGCTGCCTCGGCCGCCGCCCCCATCTCTATGCAGAACGGCTATTTCTATTTTTTGACGGGTATCCGTAGAGCGGCTGTTTACAGTATTAACTCCATTATTGCATCCCCATATGTACCGGGTAGTACATCACATACGGTTATGTCACGGGAACCATGTGTCATGCACGTTTGTCTTCTCACACGGTTTCGTGTGGAAATCGTGTGTGAAGTTGTAATATCGAACACAAATGATATGTACAAACCATGTGCCGTTTACAACAGAGTGCGATAAGTAGTTCCCGACCATTATCAGATCCCCATAGTTTCCCCATTTCCCCCAAATCCCTAGATAGCCCCCAAATCCCTCGCGTGGTGCTGACATTGGGGGAATGTGGACGAGTGGTGCTGATGGTTTTGGTGCTGCTGCTCCGGCTCGTACCGCCGAGCGCTTGCCTAAGGTCATCAGAAGGCCGGTGTACTACGGATTCGAATCGTCTTGTCAGGTTCCAATCAATCCCGACCTTTTTTAGCATGTCCAAATTAAAGTAGCTCCCTGCTCAATCTGTCCTGAATGACCCCCGCTCCCCCACCCAGGAAAGCGATCAACCGCCGGATCCGGAGTATGACTCCAGACTCCCGCAACATGAGTTTGACTCCGAGTTTTGCACCACCGAGAAGTACCAAAAGCTGAGTTCTGCGCACGGACACACTCCCGCTCGACGTGTATGCACGGAGGGATTTGACATTGGCAGACGGTTTCTCAGTTGCCCCTTAGAGGTTAGTGCTAAGTTCATCATTTAAGTTGAGTTAATGCCCCCGCCCATCCTGAATATTTAACATTGGCAGGGATATGAGACTTGTGCCTTTGTTAACTGGTTGGATGATGAATGGCATGGCAGGGCTTGGAGTGTTATCACCAAGCTCGCAGAAGATAACGTAAAGCTGAAGAAGAAACTGACTGATCTTGAGTGTACAATCACTACGATGAAGCAAGAAAGACTCAATCACAGGCAACAGATGAAAGCAAGAGACAAGAAGGAACTAGCATGTGTAGTTGTAGTTGTCGCATTAGCCATCTTCTATGCGCTGTTTGTAATGATGATTAAGGGTTTTATTTGATTATTACTGGCTACATCAATAAGCAGAGCTCATCTATTGCGTGACAACTGTCCTATGAAAACTGCTTGTTTCACATTTGGACACTCCAACCTGTGTGTGTAATTATCACATTGAGAACTGTGCAACCGCGGGAATTTGGAGCGACTGGGTACTAATAATTGCGGTTGATTATGTCGTGGTATTTTCACGGCAGATGCCATAAGATGGCTAAAGAGGTGGGGCTACGAGAGGACGCCGGTGGGTTCCGGAGGCGAGGTTGGCATGAGCAAGTGTGAGACACGAGACGTACCCAGGTTCGGGGCCCTCTGGAGAGGTAACACCCCTAATCCTGCCGAGTGTAGTATGGGAAGCACAAGGGCTACAAGGTCGCTCCTAGAGCTGTTCGGACGGAAGAGGGAGAAGGGGCCAGGCCACCGTTCTGCCTCTCCGGCGGGAGTGTGTATGTGCTCTGTGGAGCGGGGAGTCACTAAAGGGAAGTGAAGAGCCCATATGCCACAGGAGAGAGTGGACCGAAGGAAGCAAACTAGAATGCGAACCGACCCCTCTGCATGGAGGCCTCCCTAGGGGTCTTTATAGGCCGACCCCTAGGGTTACATTGGTAATGTGACAGAGGCGTGGGCCCCTAGCGTCATTGACCGGGGGCCGGTGGTGGCGGCCGCCGGGTCGCCGGGTTGCCGGGTCGCCAGGTGCACTGCACCTGCCTGGCGCGGGGCACTGTGGCGGGTCTTGTCTCTCGTCAGTCTGGGTACGAGGCACTATGGCACGTCTTGTCCGTCGTCAGAGGGAGGTCGGCGCCGTTGTTTCTACAGGACCGGGCCTCCCTAACAGCGCCCGCCTTGGGCGGGGGCGCAAGAAAAGCTGTAGCCTCACCTGTTCTGTCAGCGTAAAGGAAGGAGCGTTGTAGCCACGCTTGCTTCATCGCGAAGGCTTCGTCCCCTCGCGGCCAGCCGGCATGAGCCAGCCGGCCAGGCCGGGTTGCCGTGCCGAGCCGGCTCGCGCTGGGGAGTCGGCGTACTAGCAAGCCAGCCTGAGGGACGTGACCTGCTCCGATGATTTTCCGAAAGGGATCCAGGCTCCGTTGCCTACCCAGGGGTCATCCCCCCGACAGTAGTCCCCGAAGCTGTGAAGGTCCGTCGACTTCAAGCAGGGGGGCCTTCGCAGCTTTACCCCCTGAGGAGCCGGTGTTGTTGGTGAAGCGCCGGAGTCCGGTCGGGCGGCATCGCCTGGCCGCTTGCCGGCACCGCGGCAGCGGGCGCCGGGAACACCCGCTGGGGGCCGGCTTCCGGAGACCGGGTCGCGGCACCCCGGCCTGGGCGGGAAACGGAAACGCCCGCTAGATGAGCCTTGCTTCGTACGCCGATTCGCGCCTGCCGCAGCTTGACGGGCCGCCACGTGCAGCCTCGCGGTGGGCGAGGCCTGCCAGCCCACGCGCGTGACGGGACGTGACTGTGGCCCGGGCCAGCCACGACGCGCCCTCGGCCCGCGCGCGAGGGATTTACTGCGGCGGCCGTTGGCGATTGCGCTTCCCCGCGCAGTTAATGTGCGTGGGGAACGTGCGTGCATAGTGCGGGGGAGTGGGGATCGTTGGCGCAAACGATCCCACTCCCCCACGATTTCTTGCGGTTATAAATGAGGCATAGGGAAGGTGCGACGGAAACATTTCCGCACACTCCCGCCCCTCGATCCTCCGCTGCCCTTGCTTCTTCTCCGCCGCGACCGAGCGAAGCGCTGCCGCCGTCGCATGCCTCGCCCACGCCTGCTGCCGCGTGCCGCAACCCGGGGCTCTTGGGAGGGATCCATAACGACGGAGCAGAACATTCGCTATCTTCGCCGCACGAGGCGGCTGCCGCCGGCGGAGGCGCTGCTCGCGCGCGCGCCGGGCTCGGAGAGGGTGCCGCAGCCGCGGGAGGGCGAGCACGTGGTCTTCTTCTCGCATTTCGAGCGCGGGCTCGGCCTCCCCGCGAGTCTCTTCTTCCGCGCGTGGCTCGACTTCTTCGGGCTGCAGCCGCATCATCTCGGCGCCAATGCCGTGCTGCAGGTCGCCGGCTTTGCCATGCTCTGCGAAGGCTATCTCGGGATGCTGCCGACTATGGAGCTGTGGGCGAAGATGTTCTTCCTCAAGCAGCAGGGGGCGTCAGCCGGCGCCATGTCTGACTGCGGCGCAGTGGTGGTTACCGGCCGGGTGAACGGGCCGTTTCCCAAGCTGCCGCTCGAGGACTCGGCCAAGAAGTTGCAGACGACGTTCTTCTACGTCCGGAACGCCGACCCAGCGGTGGACGTCATCAACCTTCCGCCGTTCGTCGACGCGCTGCCGCTCGAGAAGCCGAACTAGGGCTACTGCCACAAGAAGCCGCCGCAGGAGATGGTGAACATCTGCAGCCGGGTCGGGGAGATGACGGATCGCGAGGGGCTGAAGCCGGTTGACCTCATCGCGGCCTTCATCGCCCGCCGGGTTCTGCCGCTGCAGCGCCGGGCACACTGGATCTGTGACATGAGCGGCCGGCACGACCCGACCCGGATGTCGACCAAGGAGCTGACGCCGGCTGGGATCGTCCAGCGGGTCCAAGGCTGGGCTGAAGGAGGAGGGGTGGAACTTCGGGAAGGAGCCCTATCACCGGGCGAACCCGGCGCCGACGGTGAGTCCCTGGTCTTTATTTTTTGCTGCTTCGATGCTATTCTTGTGTCCTGACGCGACGGGAGGGCCGCAGCTATTCGCCAGCCAGCGGAACCACGACGGGCCGAATCCCCAGCTTCTGCTGGCCGACCTGCCCGAGTCGGACGAGGAGGACGCCGGCGCCAAGGCGGAAGAGGGGGCGGTCGAGGCGTGCCTGGCCGACGCCGTGGCCGGCGGGTCGCGGCATGCGGGTAAGTCTCCGCCCTCGGATCCTCTTCGCGACTGGCCGGACGACGATGAGGAGGGCCTGACCGGTGCCCATGGTGCAGCGCCCTCGGCTGGGGAGGACGCCCGCGTCGACCCCCCAAGGCGGCTGCGGAAGGTGGCCGGAGCCGGGCCGGCTCGTGCGGCGGCGTCTGCCAGCCGGCCGCATGGGAAGGAGGCGGTCGAGGCGAGGCCGCCCGCGAAGCGCCCAGCAGCGGGGCCGGCGCGCAAGACGGCCGTCGTCAAGAAGAAGCGCCGGCTCGCCCCGTCCGTGGGGCCGATGCGGGAGGTCCCGACGGTTATCGGGTAAGTGTCTCTCGTCTTATTTCTGGTCCTTGCTTGTTGAGTCAGTGGGGTTGCGCCATCTTATGGCTTGTCTTTTTCTTCCTTAAGCCTTCGTCGTGACAAATCTGCCGTGCACAGGTCGGCTCTTGACTTGGCGGTGGCGGCGACAGAGGCCGCGGTGGGCGAGGCCGTCTGGAGGAAGACCCGGAGTAGCGCCATCGACCGCGAGCAGGGCCGGACCGCGGAGGAGGACCTCGAGGCCCGCCAGTCCGGCCAAGATCTTGACGCGGCGACGCGCGCCGCCTGGCGGGACCGGGCCGAGGCCGAGAAGGCGATGCAGGAGGCCTCGGCCCAGGCGTGGGAGAGGGCCTCCGCGAAGCGGGCCAGGCCCACCGCGGATTCGGCCTGGCCGGAGATGGAGAGGGGCTCGGCGCCGGTGACGACGATCATCAAGCCGCAGCCGGAGGGAGCGGGCGAGCTGGAGAGGAGGGCGGAGCCGGCCGGCGGCGAGTAGGACGTCGATGAGAACATCGTCGTGGACACGCCGCCCTGGGCCGACCCGGCGGAGGGAGGCGAGGGCGGCGGAGAGAGGCGCGAGGCGGACTCGGCGCCATCCGGCCAAGCGCAGCCAACGCCAGGCCCGGAGACCGCGACCGGGGACGCCAGTGCCTTGGTGGTTGTGCCGCCCCAAGCCGCAACGAACCCCGAGCGGCCGAGCGGAAGCGGATCCGGTGCCGGGTCCGCGATCCAGCAGCCATGGGCGAGCTCCGGTGAAGTCATGGTCATGCCGCGAACCCGGGAGGACGACGCGGTGGATGCCTTGCGCTCGCAGCTTCGCGGTCGGGGCGAGCGCCTGCAGGCCTTCATCCGGGAGAAGCAGGACCGGGCACGGCAGCTGGAGCAGGCGATCGCGGTGAGTTTTTTGTCCTTTGCTTGTCTCGGTTGCCGAATCAGTGGGGGCGCGCTAGCGCACCCACTGGGTGTAGCCCCCGAGGTTCGGCCGGGCTGTGGAGCAGCCAGGTCGAATCTTATAGCTCATCTTTGCATTCTTCTAATCTTCTGTCTGCGCGCAGCATCTGTACGACCTGCGGGCCAGCGCGTTCAACTGGCTCCGGCAGCGGTACCGCGAGGCCAGAACCCAGCTCGCCGCCAAGGAGGAGGAACCGCGTCGGGTCCAAGGTACGTCTTGCATGCCTTCAGTGGGTGCGCGCCAGCGCACCCACTGGGTGTAGCCCCTGAGATTCGGGCCAGACTGCGGAGCAGCCGGGTCGAATCTTAGAGCCTTGTGTTTTTCTTCTAATCCTTGCATCCGGTATCTGACGGGGAATCTTGTTGCGCAGACGACGTGGCCGAGGTGCCAGGCCTTCGAGGCCGGCTTGCCGAAGCCGGCGAGCAGCGCGACCACGCCGTCGGTGACCGCGACCGGCTTCAGGCCGAGGTGGACCGGCTGGTGGCCGAGAAGGCCAAAGCGGAGGACGCCCACCAGGCGGAATTGGGCCGGCTGGCGGAGGAGCGCGGCAAGGCGGCCGAGGAGCTAGCGGACGCCGGCAGGAGGATCGCCCAGCTCGAGAAGGATCTCGAAGCCCAGGCTCACGCGTCGTCGATCCGGGAGAACGGGATGCTGGGCGAGGCGCAGCACCTCTACGAGACCTTCGCCCGTAAGTGCCATTTTTTTTTCTTTGGGCCGGTTGGCGTAGCCGGCAAGTTGCTTTCTTTGACTGATTTGTTTATTTTCTTTGCCAGGAGTCTTCCCGGAGACGCAGGAGGCGGCCGATGCAGCCGTGTACGCCCACCGGGCGGAGCAGCGCGAGCTAGGGATGGACATCGATGCTTACGCCGCCTGGTCCTTCTCGGAGCTCGTCCTCGCCGGCAAGGCCCGTCTTCAGGCCGTGGAGGGGCAGATGCACCGCCTGTTCGAGGCCGGCTTGGGCATGGCGAGCGGCCTCTGGCCGAGTGCAGCGGTGCCGAACAGCGTCACCCGGTTGGCGCGATGGCTGGAGGCCGGGGTGGAGCGACTCGGCGCGTGGAGAGCCTCCGTGGCCCGTGCCGGAGCGGAGACGGCGCTGCGCTTCGTCGTGTCCTGGTACCCGGGCGTGGGCCTCGACCGCCTAGCGGCGCAGCGGGCCGGCGCGGAGGAGGACTTGGCTGCGCGGGCGCAGCGAATCGCCGGGCGGGCCAGTTACCTGGCCTCGTTCGCCCCACACGACGAGTTCGACCTGGAGCGGACGGAAGACGGCGAGGAGGTCCCCGCCGACGAGTTCGGCTTGCTGCTGAACGACGCGGACGGCAGCTCGGCCGAGACGGGTGCCTACGCCGATGACGAGGCCGACCCGGATGACGACGCCGCGGCCGAGAGGACGGCGGAGAGCACTGGACCCGACCCGGCGGCTGCATCCACCTCGGCTGAGCCGACACCGGCGGGAGATGACGCGGGTGCTGCTTAGGGCTTTTGCTTTTTCCCGTTTTATCCTTCCTGTACTCAAACTGTGTTAGGTAGCAGGTCCACCCACTGGGGGTGTAGTTCCATGTAATGAACTTGTGGCCGAAGGCCCATGCTGTATATAAAGTGTGCATGTGATTTCACTTTTTGCTGTTCGGCCTTGGGCCTTTTCTCGTTTGTCTTTTCTTCGAGCTTCGTTCCCGCTAGCCGGACAGCCGGGTTGCGGACTGTGGCTAGGACAGGGATTCGGCTTTGAGAGCGGACGTACAATACTTAGGCTTTTTCGGACGTTGAGCGCGAGCGAAACACCCACTGGGACAGCTGGCGGCAGGCGGCGAAGCCGCCTGCCACGCAGCCGGTCGTGCGGCGAATTAGTGAGAGAGGAAGGGTTGCGCCGGGCTGGCTATGCCGGGCTGTCTCCGTTAGCCATTCTTCCGTAACAAGGCTTCTGGCCTTTGGCTCTTGCCGGCCGGACAGACGGGAGCCGGCTGTGGCTGGCGAAGGGAGGGCTTTGGCGGTTCGTACGTTTCGAGATGGACTAAGGGAAAAACTGGCGAGGCACGGTCTAGCCGGCTAGCCCCCGAGCCGGCGGTGCCGACTCGGCGGGAGAATAAAAAAACCGAGAGGTGCATAGACACAGAGTAAGACGGAAAAGGAAGCCCCCGAGCCGGCTATGCCGACTCGGCGGGAGAAATGAAAACGGGGGGGGGGGGGGCTTCCTGCTTTCATTAAATTCAAAAGGGGGTGAAACATACATGCACGAGTTCAACTGTAAAGCGGACGGAGGAGCTCCGCGTTCCAGGGCCGGTTGGACTCCTCGCCAGCTGCATCTCGCTTGCGCTTGTTTGGCTTCTGCACGTCGATGAGGTAGTACGCGTTCCGGTCGCAGAAGGGCCTTGCTGACGATGAAAGGGCCCTCCCAGGGGGAGGCCAGCTTGTGCTGGCCGGCTGTCCGCTGGACGAGCCGGAGTACGAGGTCGCCCTCGCGGAATGCGAGGGGCTTGATCTTCTTGCTGTGGTAGTGGCGCAAGCCTTGTTGGTAGATGGCGGACCGGCTGAGGGCCCGGAGGCACGCCTCCTCAAGCAGATCGACGCCGTCTTTGCGTGCTTCTTTTGCTTCGGCTTCGGTGTATATCGTCACCCGGGGCGAGTCGAACTTGACGTCGGTTGGAATGATTGCTTCGGCTCCGTAGACGAGGAAGAACGGGGTGAACCCGGTGGAGCGGTTTGGTGTCGTCCGGAGACTCCTGAGGACGGCCGGCAGCTCATCAAGCCAGCTGCCGGGTGAGCGCATGAGCGGCTCGACGAGTCGCGGCTCGATGCCGGCTAGGATGAGGCCGTTTGCCCGCTTGACCTGGCCGTTCGACTGGGGATGTGCGACGGAGGCCAAGTCGAGCCGGATGCCGGATGCAGAGCAGTAGTGGGTCAGCGCGCCCTTGGCGAAGTTGGTGCCGTTGTTCGTGATGATGCTGTGGGCCCGTCGAGCTTCTTGATCGGCCTGGCCTCGATCCACTTGGTGAATTTGTCGACGGCGACGAGGAGATGCGTCATGCCACCTCGTGAGGTCTTGAAGGGCCCCACCATGTCGAGTCCCTAGACGGCAAAGGGCCATGTGATCGGGATGGTTTGGAGGGCTGAAGCCGGCTGGCGGCTGCGCTTGCTGAAGCGTTGGCAGCCCTCGCACTTGAGGACCAGTTCTTCGGCGTCTTGCAGGGCCGTGGGCCAGTAGAACCCGTGGCGGAAAGCTTTGGCCACCAGGGATCTTGAGGCGGCGTGGTGCCCGCACTCGCCCTGGTGGATGTCGAGGAGGATCTCGATCCCCTTGCTCTGCTCGACGCAGCGCTGGAACACGCCCGTCGTGCTGCGTTTGACGAGCTCGTGGTTGATGATGCTGTAGGCGGACGCGCACCGCTGCACTTGCCGGGCTTCCATCTCGTTGCAGGGAAGGTCGCCGTCTTCCAGGAAGGCGAGGATTGGCTGAGCCCAGGACGGCACCGTCACCACCGTGAGTACGGCCGCCGGGATGGGATCCGGGATGCCAGCCCCCGAGCCGGAACCGGCAGCCCTCGAGTTTGGGACGGCAGTCCCCGCTTTGGAGCCAGCGGCCCCCGTGCTGGAGACGGCAGTCCCCGAGCCGGAGCCGGGAACTCCAGGGTTGGGTGGGGGCGCGTCGGGGTCGTCCGGGACGAAGATGGATTCCGACTCCGGAGACGGCTTGATGGACGTCTTCTGCAGGTTCTCGAGGGAGACGCCGGCTGGGATGGCTTGCCGGGTGGAGCCCACTTTGGCCAGGGCGTCAGCTGCTTCGTTGTCCGCGCGTGGGACGTGGAGGAACTCGCAACCGTCGAAGCCGCCGGAGAGTTGCTGGACCAGGAAGTGGTAGTCTTTGGCGTCCCAGTCGCCGAAAACTTGTTGCACCACAAGGTCTGAGTCGCCGTAGCAGAGGATGCGCCGGATGCCGATCTCCCTGGCCAGCCGGAGGCCGTGCATGAGAGCTTCGTACTCGGCGATGTTGTTGGAGGCGGCGAAATGGATCTGCAGTACGTACCATAGCCGGTCGTTCTTGCGGGAAGACATCACGATGCCGGCTCCCAAACTATTGCGCATCTTGGAGCCGTCGAAGTGCATGCGCCAGTGAGTCGACTCGGGAGCCGGCGGCAGGTACAGGGTCTCGGTCCAGTCGACGAGGAAGTCGGCCAGTGCTTGGGACTTGATGGTGGTGCACGACTCATAGAGGATCGTGTGGCCGGCTAGCTCGATGGCCCACTTGGCCACCCGGCCAGAGGCATCCCGGCAGCCCATGATCTCACCAATGGGGGCCGTGCTCACCACGGTAATGGTATGCTCCTAGAAGTATTGCCTCAGCTTCTTGGCAGCGAAGTACACGCCATAGCACATCTTCTGGTAGTGGGGGTAGTTCTGCTTGGAGGCGGAGGGCACCTCGCTCAGGTAGTACACCGAACGCTGGACCGGCTGCACCTTGCCCTCCTCATTGCGCTCGACGACCAGCACCATGCTTACCGCGCGGGAGGTGGCGGTGATGTACAACAGTAGTGGCTCTTTTTCAGCCGGCGCGGCCAGGACGGGTGCGGTGGACAGCATGCGCTTGAGGTCGCGGAAAGCCTCGTCCGCCTGGTCACTCCACTCAAATGCCGTCGCCTTCTTCATCAACTGATATAGGGGCAGAGCCCTCTCCCCCAGCCGGCTGACGAACCGGCTGAGAGAGGCCAAGCAGCCGGTGAACTTCTGGACGTCGCGCAGCCGTGTCGGCTTGCGCATGCGCTCCATTGCCTTGATCTTCTCCGGGTTGGCTTCGATGCCGCGCGCCGAGACGAGGAAGCCGAGGAGCTGGCCAGCCGGCACGCCGAAGACGCATTTCTCCGGGTTGAGCTTGATCTGGAACCGGCGCAGGTTGGCGAAAGTCTCCTTGAGGTCGGCCATGAGCGTGAGGTGCTGCTTGGTCTTCACCACGATGTCATCGACGTAGACGTGCACATTTCTGCCGAGCTAGGGCAGCAGGCATTTCTGCATGCAGCGCTGGAAGGTGGCGCCGGCGTTCTTCAGGCCGTACGACATGGTGATGTAGCAATACGCCCCAAAGGGCGTGATGAAGGACGTCTTGAGGGCGTCGACCGGGTCCAGCTTGATCTGGTGGTAGCCGGAGTTGGCGTCCAGGAAGGACAGGAGCTCGCAGCCGGCTGTTGAGTCGATGACTTGGTCGATCCGGGGCAGAGCGAACGGGTCTTTGGGGCATGCCTTGTTCAGGCTGGTGTAGTCGATGCACATGCGCCAGGTGCCGTTTTTCTTCAGGACGAGGACTGGATTGGCCAGCCACTCGGGGTGGAATACTTCCATGAGGAACCCGGCTTTGAGTAGCCGGGCGATCTCTTCGCCGATGGTTCTTCGCCTCTACTTGGAGAAGCGGCGTAGCGGCTGCCGGACAGGCTTGGCGTTCTTGCGGACGTGAAGTTTGTGCTCGGCGAATTCCCTCGGGACACCCGGCATGTCTTTGGGAGACCATGCAAAGATATCCTGATTCTCACAGAGGAAATCGACGAGCTCGCCTTCCTATTTGTTATCGAGGCCGGTGCCCACGACGATGTACTTGCTGGAGCTGGGGTCGGCCGGGTTGAGCGGGACCCGCTTCGTGTCCTTGGCCGGCTTGAAGGAGGCTTCGTCGGCCGGCTTGGGTGGAGCCGGCACGGCCGACTGCGCGTTAGCCAGGGCCAAGATCCTGTCGAGCTGGCGCCTCTCCTCGGCGATGACTAGCGACTCGGCCAGCTGGGAGCCGGCTTTGGCGCACTCGAGGGACTTCTTGTAGTCACCGACGACGGTGATGAGGCCCTTGGGACCCGGATAGGCGTAGTGGGGGACCGCCATGAATTTGGCCATCGCGGGCCGGCCCAGCAGCGCATGGTAGGGGCTGGCCAGGTCGACCACCTCGAACCAGATCGGCTCGTGGCGGAAATGGCTGCTGGAGCCGAACAGGACGTCGAGCCGGATCCAGCAGACCGGGGAGCAGGAGAGTCCCGGCACGATGCCGTGGAACACCGTCCGGGTCGGCTCCAGCTGTCACGCCTCGATGCCGAGCTTGGTCATGGTGTCGCGGTACAGGATGTTGATGCTGCTGCCGCAGTCGATCAGCACCCGTGAAAAGCGGCAGGTGCGTTTCTCGAAGACGATGGTGGGGTCGAGCACGAGGGTGTAGCCACCCGGCGTGGGCATGACGGCCGGGTGGTCTTCCCGGGTCCAGCTCACCGGTCGGTCGGACCAGTGCATGTACTGGGGGACCGAAGGGATGACGGTGTTCACCTCAGCCGCGTGCTTGCGCTTGGCGTGCTTGTCATCCCCCTCGCTGGTGAAGACAACGTAGGATGCGTCCGGGCACAGGAAAGGGTTGTCGGCGAGGGCGGCAGGTGGCGGTGGAGGTGGCGGGAGCGGCGGCTGCTGCGGGCCGGCTCCAGGCGGCGGGGGTGGAAGGTTGCCCTTCAACAAGCGCTGTGTGAAACTGCACTGCCGGAGCATGTGCGTCGACGGCTTCGCGCCGCTGTGGTTCTTGCAGGGGGCGTCGAGCATCTGCTCGAAGGTCAGCTTGGGCTGCCAGGTGGCTTTGCTAGTGCGCGGGCGCTGGCTGGCGCCTTGCTCTGCCGGCTGCTCCCTTTCCACGGCGGCGACTTGCCGGTTGTCGTAGCGGGGCGCCGGCTGGTCGCTCCGGCGCTTGCCGTTGTTGTTGTTGTTGTCTTGCCGGCGCTGGTTGTTGTCGCCAGCCAGCTTGGCGGGAGCCGGCTTGGCCGGGAGAAGCTTGCCGTCTGCGTCGATCATGATCTTCACATTCATCACGGAGTCGGCCGTAGCGTACTTGTCCGCCACAGCCATGAGCTCTGCCAGGGTCTCCGGCTTGTCGCACACTAGCCGGTGCTTGACCAGAGTGCCGTCTAGGCATCCGTCGATGAAGTACTGGATGGATGGCCTGGACCTCGTGGACCCCTTCACAGGAGTTGCGAAGCTCCGTCCACCGCGTGAGGAAGTCGCGCAGGGGCTCGCCCGGCTTCTGCACGCACATGGAGAGCTGGCGAGGCTTGCCGGGTCGCTTGTAGGTGCTGGTGAAGTTGCGAACGAATGCGTCTTCAAAATCCAGCCAGGAGTTCACACTACCGGCTCGGAGGCTGTTAAGCCACGTCCGGGCCGAGCCGAGCAGCATGAGGGGGACGTAACGGACAGCCACGCGCCGGTTGCCGCCGGCTATGCCGAGACCTTTGGTGTAGTCGGTTAGCCAGTCCTCCGGCTTGGTGGAGCCGGTGTACTTTGGGAGTCGCGGGGCAGCGAGAAGCCTTTGGGGAAGGGTTCTTCGTGAATGCGGGGGCCGAAGCACGCCGGCCCGACAGAGCTTTCCTGTTCCAGGGCCGTGGAGCGCGCCAGCTGGTCGATGCGGTGACGGGCATCGCTTTCGTCGTAGGGCTCGCGGGGGCCGAGTCGGTCAGCCACGGGACCGCGGGGACCGATTCGGTCGGCCACGGGACCGCGGGGAGCAGGAGCTTCCGGGGCCGGCTCGGGCCGCCGAGCCGGCCGCACGGGGGGCTCCGGCTGCTGAACCCGGCCGTCCCTGGCCGTCTCGCCAGCGTTGCCGTCTCCGGCGGTGGTAGCTTGGTTGTGCCGGCACTGACCGGCCCGGCGCCGGCCAGAGCGGCTCACGCTAGTGGCGTGCGAAGGCGTCTACCGCGCGTCCCGGAGAGCCCTCTCCGGGTTTGCGGTATTCCCTGCAGCGGAGCCGGATGGCTGGGCCGGATCAAAACGCGCCTGCTGCTCGTTTGCCGCGGCGATGAGGTCGCGGATGCGCTGCTGCTGTTGCAGCAGCTCCTCGCCCTCCAGGAACTCGAGATCCGCCATAGCCGCCTGCGCCGCGCGCATTTTCTTGACGGGGGTGTCGTAGACGGGCCGGCCTACGCCTAGCGCACGGCCGAGTGCGCCCCCATGAGTCCACACCTCCGCGACCCGGCTGGGCTCGGCGGCGGGCGGAGTGAAACCGTGGGTGCTGTCGTACTCACGCTGGGCGGACTCCAGCCGGCGCCGCGCGGCTGCGAGCTCCGTGGCCTCGACCAGCAGATGCTGGCGGTCCTCGTTGAGCCGAGCCGCTGTGGCCGCCGAGTCGGCGTCGGGCGTGATGGGGTCTTGCAGACTCAGGATTGTCTCGCGGAGCGGGTCGGCCCGGCGAGGAGGGGCCGCAGCCGCGGCGGCGGCGGCCGCCTTCTCCTTGGCGCGCGGGGAGCCGGAACTGGTGCCGATGGTTAGCACCTCCGCGCGGACGCAGAGAGCGGCGACGTCGTTGGAGACGGCGCAGCTAACGGGGACAGGCGAGTCGGTGCAATCGCGCACTTCGCTGGAAAATACGTCGGGGACGAGCGCGACGAAGACGCGCAACGCGCCGAAGGGGACAACGAGGCAGCCTGCGGGGCGGGCGACGTCCGCGCCCGGCGCAGCGCTGCAGCTGGCCAGTTTGGCCGTGCAAGGCGCACGACCAAAGCCATGCACGATGCACTCGCCGGAGCTGGTGAAGGGCCTCGTCCGGAACTTGACTCCGGCCGGCGCCGCGAGCAGCCCCATGGTGGGCGCCAACTGTCGTGGTATTTTCACGGCAGATGCCATAAGATGGCTAAAGAGGTGGGGCTACGAGAGGACGCCGGTGGGTTCCGGAGGCGAGGTTGGCACAAGCAAGTGCGAGACACGAGACGTACCCAGGTTCGGGGCCCTCTGGAGAGGTAACACCCTAATCCTGCCGAGTGTAATATGGGAAGCACAAGGGTTACAAGGTTGCTCCTGGAGCTGTTCGGACGAAAGAAGGAGAAGGGGCCAGGCCACCGTTCTGCCTCTCCGGCGGGAGTGTGTGTGTGCTCTGTGGAGCGGGGAGTCACTAAAAGGAAGTGAAGAGCCCCTATGCCACAGGAGAGAGTGGACCGAAGGAAGCTAACTAGAATGCGAACCGACCCCTCTCCATGGAGGCCTCCCTGGGGGTCTTTATAGGCCGACCCCCAGGGGCCTCATTGACCGGGAGCCGTTGGTGGGGGCCGCCGGGTCGCCGGGTCGCCGGGTTGCCGGGTCGCCAGGTGCGCCGCACCTGCCTGGCGCGGGGTACTGTGGCGGGTCTTGTCTCTCGTCAGTCTGGGTACGAGGCACTGTGGCACGTCTCGTCCGTCGTCAGAGGGAGGTCGGCGCCGTTGTTTCTACAGGACCGCGCCTCCCTGACACCGCCCGCCTCGGGCGGGGGCGCAAGAAAAGCTGCAGCCTCGCCTGTTCTGTCAGCGTAAAGGAAGGAGCGCTGTAGCCACGCTTGCTTCATCGCGAAGGCTTCGTCCCCTCGCGGCTAGCCGGCATGGGCCAGCCGGCCAGGCCGGGTTGCCGTGCCGAGCCGGCTCGCGCTGCGGAGCTGGCGTACTGGCAAGCCGGCCTGAGGGACTTGACCTGCTCCGTTGATTTTCCGAAAGTGATCCGGGCTCCGTTGCCTACCCGGGGGTCATCCCCCCGACAGATTATATCAGGATTCTAACCGCCTACCAAGGCGCCAATAAAAACCGTCAATCCCCCACTTCAATTGCCATTCCTCCTTTCTTCATACCCCGCTTCAGTCTCCACCGTCTTCATTGTCCCGGCCGGACACGCTACACACTTACACACACTCTGCAATCTCGCATTGTGTACGTACCGCAGCCATGTCGAGCGACAGCGAGGAAGACAGTTCCGCCAGCAGTCTTCCGCCCGGTGATAGGTCAACCTCGGAATCATCCCGCTCGTCTTCCATGAGTCCAGTGTCGAGCCCTGACCTTGATTTTATCCGGATCATGGAAGGGACGCCGCCGCCTGAGTCATCGGATGACGACCAGACAGACGAGGACCCATCGGAGGACGATGAAGACGACGACGATGATGATGAGGAGGAATGTTCGAACGAGGAGGATAATGACGAGGACATCAATGACGATGATGACAGCGGCGGCGATGAAAAGCCAACCGTCAGCGGCAAGAAGCGTCCTCAGCAAGACGATGTCATGGAGCCATCCAACAACAACAAGAAGAAGGACAAAATTAAGCAGACTGTATATCTCTGTTGCCGTTCGCTCATATTAATATGTGTCCCCTGTGAATCTCATCGCAGACGGATAGCAATACGTATTCGACTGAGATATTTTACATTATCGCCCATAGTTGGTTTCTTGAATTGTGTGCCCTGTCGAGCACACAATTCACAACAAACAATCGAATGCGCTGTCTATAATTATCGCACACAATTTTGATTACCGACCTGTTTGCCGGATATCACACACATCTTGTTACGCCGAATCATTTCTGTTCTTCTGGATCATCGCAAACAGTTCATCTGAGTGAACCGCATGCCGTGTATCACACACACCTCGAATTGGCTGCCTGTTTCTGTTGTGTTGGGTAATCACAAATAGTTCATCCGAGTGAACTATATGCCATGTATCGCACACACCTCGAACTGGCTGCCTGTTTCTGTTGTTCTGGTTCATCACAAACAGTTCGTATGGATCAACTGTATGCCACGTATCGCACACGCGTCTCTAATTTGAATCGTTTTTGATGTCTCCTGCATCGCAAATAGATCGTCTTATTGGGGATTGTTTTTTACGACATCGTTTGTGATTCATGCATCGCACATAGTTTGGTCGCGGGATCTCTGATTCATGTGTCGTGGTAGCGGTCGCCTGCAGTAGTGTAGGCTTTTTCTTTTCCACTAGTACACGCGTACGTGCACAGCACGTGCAATGTTCAATTTATGAATACAACTTTTCCATGATTTTTGCAAAACAAAGAAACAATCACATGGCTCTAGAAAAGTCTAACAAATCAACTATTCTACTCCCTCCATTCCATATTATGAAAACGTTTTTAAGCTAATTTTGTTCTATAAGGAGTGAAGTCCATGTGTGCAACGTCACAAGTTACAGAGTACATTAGGTCCAGGTCCAGGGCCATATTGCACAGTTCCCAATGCGGTGCCAGGCTTTTCCGGCTCCTCCGGCTTAATTGGGAGGCGGCATTAAAGATGGCAGCTGAGGAAGCAGCAAGCGAGGGCGGCTGCTACTCTACGTGAGCCACGAGATGACGACGCGTGCAAAATATATGGGAGGGAAAACCCGAGCACGTGGCTGGGCTATCCGAGACGACTAGTAGTACGCAACGTAGAATTCCTATTTTTTGCTAGTAGATTATTCCTTATACATATTGAAGTATTTAACAAAAAAACTACTACTTTCGAACCAGCCATACCAAGAAACCACCACTCTACAAAAAATAGCAAAAACATACCAAAAATTTCTTAAACCGTCGCGAAAAACTACCATGTGCCGATTAGGCTCGTTTAAACACATGTGGCACCTTAAGTCAATGCCATCTAAAAAAATCCCCGAGTCACCTCCTACCTCCGGCCCGTCCACCTAGTCATCCTTAGCCATGGGAGCAGCCGCCGCCGGCGGCTGAAAGTGAGGTCAAAAGCGCCGGCGGCGCGGAGCCCATCTTGCGCCAGCCTGAAGCCAGCTCGACGCGGCGCTCGCAGCCGCTAGCTAGCCAAGCTAGCACACAACCTGTTGGATGCATCCAGCTGCTTGTGTGCAAGCTTTGCTAGCTAGCTTGGCACGGCGGTGCGGCGGCTTGCTCGCGCGTGCCGCGCTAAGCACTACAAAAAAAAACACTTCCGTGATGATACTTCTTTGTCACAGTAGGTCAAGTTTTATGTCATGCATATACATCCGTGACAATTTTGTGACAGAATCAAGATAGTCATACCTGTGCTGTCGTTATATATAGCTGTACACTACTGCAGGTGACCGCTAACGCGACACATGAATCAGAGACCCCGCGACCAAACTGTGTGCGATGCATGAATCACAAACGGTGTCGTAAAAAACCGTCCCCAATAAGACGAACTGTTTGCAATGCCGGAGACATAAAAAATGATTCAGATTACAAACGCGTGTGCGATACGTGGCATACAGTTGATCCATACGAACTGTTTGTGATAAGGCAGAACAACAAACACGGTCAGCCAGTTCGTGGTGTGTGCGATACATGGCATACAGTTAACTCGGATGAACTGTTTGTGATTACCCAACTGAACAGAAACAGTCAGGCAGATCAAGGTGTGTGCGATATACGGCATGCGGTTCACTCGGATGAACTATTTGCGATTACCCAACACAACAGAAATGGGTCAACTTAACAAGATGTGTGTGATACGCGGCAAACATGTCAGTAATCAGAAATGTGTGGGAAGACCGATAACAACACAGACGATTCCTGCTAATAACCCATGTGTGTTGTGGGCAAACGCTTGCTGGTAAACAATTGTCAGCGATTGATGAAATCATCACCGATGGGTTCCGTAGTTTAATCCGTGTGCGATGTGATTTGCTCAGTCTGCACAACATCTACGCTCTCAGTCTACAGAACAACATATATACTTATAAGGACATGATTGCATAACCAAATTAAACATCCAATTACATAACTGACTACACACATAACATATGCACACACCAAAGTAAACAATTACATGCATAATAAACTAGGATAAACGATCATATCTAATTATCATCTACTTCTTCTTGTGACACTTGCCGCTGCTGCTCTACTGGTGGCTAGATCCCTCGTCATCTATAGGAAGGAGGCACTCCCTCATCTCGACGATCCGCATGTGCATCTCGTAGCATGTGTACATATTCGTGGCTACAAACTTGAGGTGAGGTTCATCTAGTCTCCGCACCCAGGCACCGTGCCAGGATCCAAGATTTCTCTTGGAACCTTACTTCATGTTTTCGTAGTAGGGGTCGATGATGGCCGCGGTGAGTTCAACCAGGGAGTCCTTCTTTGTGTTACGGCAGACCCTGTAGTGGCCACGAATGTCGACAAGCTTCAGGCAGGCCAAGCCCGAAATCTGGAGCGCTTTTACATCGTTGACGGTGTCCACCGTAGCGAACTTGTAGTCGGGGCTCTTGACAAACCTGGTGAAATGCTCGCAAGCACATGTGGCCAGGCAGTAGTGGTAGACGAGGACGTGATGGCCCATGCACAACTGGGCGACGACAACCGTCTGATCAACCCCGGGACAACCGCCAGTGTACTGGAGGTCGAAGCCGACCACTTTGTACTTGTCGTCCTTAGCAAGCAACTGCTCCATGGTGTTGATGGAGTCCTCCACCACGGCCGGGTCGATGGTGTACACCACCATGAGTTCCTTTTCCCTCATGTGGGTGTCCACATGATGCATGCCGTACTCCATTGGAGCACCGCTGGATATCCTCTCTCTCTATGTGTCATCATGGGTGTGCTTGTTGTGTTGTGGGGCGCGATCGAAAGGTTGAAGAGACTAAGGTTATAATGGCCATGGGAATAAATGGGGAGGCCGAACGGCCTGGGGTATCAATGCACGAAGATAGCAGTTGTTGCAGCACGTAACTCATCGTGCCGCACGTATTAACTGCATCATGGCGACGCGCGCGGACACAACCGCATGCATATGGCGCCCAAAACATGATCGTGAGCCGGCCCCAACCGCTGAAAGAGTGCATACGGAGGGACGCGAGCAGAGAGCGCCGCGGCCGCCTCAACGTCGAGCAGAGCGCGCTGCTGCCGCCTAAACGGCGAGCAACCACCTGCGTATAGCAGTTCTGGTCAACCGTCTGGCATGCGTGGGAGGCGAGACGGCCCATCCATCGGACACGCTGACACACCGATCAAACCTAAACGTGTTCACACCAATCAAATTACCACGCAATGAGTAAATGCAAATCTGTTCACACCGATCAAACCAAAACTTATTCCCACTTAGCACTAGGCTATAAAAACTAGTACCCACTCGAAATTTACTGCACATTCCTCCCCTCATCGCCAAAAAAACTAGTCTTTCCTCTTAAGCCATTCCTTGCATCTGCCATGGCCGGTAGGAGGAGTTCTTGGTCGACATATAACCAGGGAGCAAAGACCAAGGCCGCGGAAGCACTAGAGAGGTCCCGCCGCAATGCGGCAGCCGCAGCAGAGATGTCTTGCCGTGCCTCGGGGCCCTCAAACGAGCTCTCACGGGCAGGCGAGGGCTCTCACAAACGCACTCGCCGCGTCGGCGAACTCGACGAGCTGGCGGGGCTGATGTCCTTAGCCAGCAACGACGACATTCTCACTGGCCTAATTAACCAGCAGGAGCTGCTCGCCGGCATGGAGAAGCTGCTCGAGATTAGCGATGCCTCGGTTGATAAGGCGACCGGCCTCATCGTGAAACTCATGGGTGACAATGCGAAGCTCCATGAGGAGCTCGACGAGCAGAAGGAGGAGGCCGCCGGCTGGAGGGAGCTGTATGAGAAGAGCGTTGCCTCGCGGATGACGCTGACAACCGTCGTCCATGAACTTGGGGATGACTTGAAGAATCTCCGCATCGAGCGCGAGCTGCAGGTGGAGGAATCCGTGGCTGCTGTCAAGCAAAGTCATGAGGATGTGAAGAAGGAGCTGGCAGAACTCCTCCCCCAGCGATCCATCGAGAAGTAGAGAGCAGCGACTTCCTTCTTCCTTTTTTTTTCTTCTTCTCTTTTTCCCCTGTGTCTTTCGGGTGTTGCCGCATGTGGCATTTTAAATTATCCAGGATATGTAAGACAATTATTATCCATGGCCATTATCAATTTGTCGTCGTATTATTTTCGGTGAGCCTGCTCGGCCGCCATTAATGGAGAAGTTGGGAGCGAGGCGGTGGGTGGAGGTCAAAGAGCTCACTTCCCGGTGAGCCTGCGCGGCAGACAGCTCACATGGCTCCCATCGAGCCTGCGTGGCGGACTGCTCGCATGAGTCCCGTCGAGCCCCGCGGTGGACTTCTCGCACTCGACCCGTCTTATCAAACAGCTGCACGCACGCCACCTAGTATGGTCAAATTTTTTCACAAAATACAAAGAGGACCAATAAACCAGGACCGAGGTAGTACTCTCCAATAAAAAGTGGGACACGTGGCCGCACGTAAATGGTTAGTGGAATGCCCACGGTTCAAACAATACAACCGTTTACGATATTAACGTGTCATCTATTTGTTCCAAAATGCCTACGTTGGCTATTAATGTGTGCGCCTTGTCTCAAATTGGACAATTTTTTTACCACGGCATATATGTGCCATATAATGACACTATGCCAAGTTTCATGAATTTCGGGTGAGTTTTGGATTTACGGGGATTTAAAAACCGAGATTCTCAATGTTTGAAGCCAAGCCAGGACGCCGAGATGTTTGTAATTCATTCCCATTTCTTCCATGGGACCAAAACATGCACCCAAGGACACATGTATGGTATTTGAAGCCATTTTTGTGCACTAGAGCATGTGCTTGTAATTCAAATTTGAATTATGGAGATTAAATGCCTAGAAAACGCAATTAATGTATAAAAAGGCCAAATGAACCCTGAATAATTCCATATTTCAGCGCGAATCTCCTGTTGGTCTACGTTGCCTGTAGAAAAGAAATACAAGGCGATAAGAGGCAGCGACGATTATCGTTTCGCCCACGAGGGTGACATGTTCGCTATCGGAACCACGAGGCTTCTTGTTAGAAGCTCCGGTTTGTAAGAGGCTTGTACCAAAACTTGCCCCAAATTGGACAAAAAATTTACCACGTCATATATGTGACATGTCATGACACGATGCCAAGTTTCATGATTTTCGGGTGAGTTTTTGATTTACGGGGATTTAAAAACCGAGATTCACAATGTTTGAGGCCGAGCCAGTACGCCGAGATGTTTGTAATTCATCCCCATTTCTTGCATGGTACATAAACATACCCCCAAGGACACATGTATGGTTTTTGAAGCCATTTTGGTACACTGGAGCATGTGCTTGTAGTTCAAATTTAAATTATGTGCCTAGAAAACTCAATTAATATATGTATAAAAAGGCCAGACGAACCCTGAATAATTCAATATTTCAGCACGAATCTCCTGTTGGTCTATGTTGCCTGTAGAAGAAAAATACAAGGCGAGAATAGGCAGCGATTGTCGTTTCGCCCACAGGGGTGACACGTTCCCTATCGGAACCACGAGGCTTCTTGCTAGAAGCTCCGGTTTGTAAGAGGCGTGTACCAAAACTTGCCCCAAATTGGACAATTTTTTTACCATGGCATATATGTGCCATGTCATGACACGATGCCAAGTTTCATGAATTTCTGGTGAGTTTTGGATTTACGGGGATTTAAAAACCGATATTCTCAATGTTTGAGGCCGAGCCAGTACACCGAGATGTTTGTAATTCATCCCCATTTCTTGCATGGGACCCAAACATGCACCCAAGGACACATGTATGGTTTTTGAAGCCATTTTGGTGCACTGGATAATGTCATTGTAGTTCAAATTTGAATTATGGACATTAAATGCCTAGAAAACTCAATTAATGTATAAAAAAGACCAAATGAACCCTGAATAATTCCATATTTCAGCACAAATCTCCTATTGGTCTATGCTGCCCGTAGAAAAAAAATAAAAGGCGAGATGAGGCAGCGATTGTCATTTCGCCCACAAGGGTGACACATTCCCTATCGCAGGCTTCTTGCGAGAAGCTCCGGTTTGTAAGAGGCTTGTACAAAAACTTGCCCCCAAATTGGCCAGTTTTTTTTACGATGGCATATATGTGCCATGTCATGACACCATGTAAAGTTTCATGAATTTCAGGTGAGTTTTGGATTTATGGGGATTTGAAAACCAAGATTCTCAACGTTTGAGGCTGAGCCAGGACGCCGAGATGTTTGTAATTCATCCCCGTTCCTTGCATGGGACCTAAACATGCACCCAAGGACACATATATGATTTTTCAACCCATTTTGGTGCACTGGAGCATGTATTTGTAGTTCAAATTTGAATTTTGCACATTAAATGCCTAGAAAACTCTATTATAATGTATAAAAAATGCCAAACGAACCCTGAATAATTTAAAGCAGTTCTGTTCAACCCATGGGTAAGCACTGTGCGCACGTGTCGTCCTAGCTCGCGCTTCCTTCTTTCCCAAGTTTTCCATATTAATGGTGTTATATATCCAAACACGCTACCGTTTCCCGCCACTCCCCCAATCGGTTTCCCGCCACTCCGCCCAATCGGTTTCCCGCCACTCCCCCCCATTGGTTTCCTACTGCCAGTGTCCGTGGGCATAGGAGGCTAGGCGGCG
The DNA here is from genome assembly GCA_039707655.1 of Elymus sibiricus. Taxonomy (NCBI): domain Eukaryota; kingdom Viridiplantae; phylum Streptophyta; class Magnoliopsida; order Poales; family Poaceae; genus Elymus; species Elymus sibiricus. The sequence continues at coordinate 126,697,704 of CM077668.1, forward strand.
ACACACCGGCCATACTGCAGTATACCATTCCAAGCATGCCAATCCGGCAAAGCGCCACCGCCGTCATCAACCTCCTCGACGAGGAGAACGAGCCAGAGCAGGCCGGTGAGCCAGAATAGCCGAGCGCCACCGAGCAAGAGAGGCAGCGCGCCGCTGAGCAAGAGCGGCAGTGCGCCGCCGAGCAAGAGCGGAAGCGTGCCGCCGAGCATGAGCGGTATCATCGCGCACCAGTGCTTGAGCTGGCCAATGTCTACACATGTGTTCGTCGCCGCCCATGGAGCGGAGCGGAGCAAGAGTGGCAAAGCGCTGCCACGTAAGAGTGGGAGAATGCCGCTGCGCATCAAGTGCAGTGCGCCGCACTATCTAAGCGGGGCCGTGTCAGCATCCTGTTGACTCAACCACTCGAGAGGCCGTTTCCAGGGCCGGTAAGCATCCCGATTCCCCGCCGGGAATGGGCAGACGCCGTCAGCGCCATAATTGCGCCGGACGAAGTTCGCAGTGCCAGAATCCGCCGCCACGACGCCAACGGGCTGGTCGATTGGCTCTTCGACCTCCTCGGCCCCCCAGGTGCTGCTAACGACAAAGCAGAGCAAAATACTCGTCGCGGCTTGGAATCGACCGTCGCTGATGAAATATCTTGGGCGGAGATCGATATTGTAGTATAGCAGTTCCACGAGCGTATCAGACGCGTGGACGAAGGCCTGTACCAATTCCTGCTTAGCCAAGAGTTCCCGTAGGTTTAGGCCCTATTTGTATTGGTTTTCGCCCGGTTTTCCGCAATTAACTGGGTAACTATCTTGTTCTTGATTAATGAAAATGCAAAGCTTTTGCTTCTTCCGGTTAGTTTTAAGTAGTAAAAAAATAATGTAATTTTGAATGGAAGTGGTCCGGTATGTAAAGATTGCGCACAGTTTCTAAAAGCACAAACATGTGTGATAGTAAGGAGTAGGTCCCACACGGTGACCATCGGTAAACGCCTTAAACACGAGGAGGCAACTCTTATCAGCAAGGGGCAGCTTCCCATCTACTAGCCTAGTCGAATAGAACTCACAAGTTAAGTGAGCTTGGGGCTGGAGCAGTCTAAGGATGGGTGACCGGGTCGGAAGTTACTATATCTCAAGCTTCATTTAAGCGCCATGATACGGTCATTACAGACATTTAGCATCTAAATGTGTCTGTAGTGACCTGTCATGTCGATTAAATAAACCTTGAGATCCTTGTTTTGAAAATTCCGAGAATGATGCTTTTATTTATTTGTTGTTTTGAAAAATCGGAGAATGATCGCGAGATTGATCTGTGGGCCCGCCACGTTCTAATTTGGAGAATGATGTTTTTTGTTATTGGTTGTTTTGAAAAATCGGAGAATGATCGAGATTGATCTATGGGCCCGCCATGTTCTATTTTTGAGAATGATGTTTTTTGTTATTTGTTGTTTTGAAAAATCAGAGAATGATCGAGATTGATCTGTGGGCCCGCCACGTTCTATCCTTTGACCCACAACGTTCGAGATTTGTGGGCCCACACGTTATATCCTTTGACCCACAACGTATGAGAAGGGTTTGACCATGACGGGTTCCTCTTGGTATAGGTCACGACATGTCGGATCAAATTTAGTAGGGGAACATTTGTTCGATTCCCTCCCGCCGGCTCGAAGTCGGGGAACCGCAACATCATACGTAACGTGGCTTCCTCGGGGTACGGTGTTCGGTTTGTAATGCAACTGGTTCCCCATCGAAGTTGTGCCCTGGGGATTTGATCACATCACACACCACCCATATATACATATATTTGGGTCGCATGCAGGGTATAAGGTCTTCTGATCGACCCCATCTCCCATGTGCGGTTTTCAACGACACGCCTATCTGTGGGCCTCATCTATCTATATCATCCCTTTGGCCGACAACGAGGGGGATTTGGCCATGAATGGATTCCTCCTGGTTCGTGTTACCACGGGTCATGGTGACATGTCCGAGAAAAGTTGTAGCTCATGCGTTCTCAAGATTCCCTCCCATGCGCTCGAAATGGTGGGTTGGATCGACACCCTACGTACGACGACGTCGTCCTTAATTACTACCTACCTTTCATGGGGGTTGACCATTTTGTGAGGTAGGCGCCACATCAAAATTGTACATTATTGGGTATTTGAAACACATCACCCTTCCAACGTACATCAATTTGGGCCCCATGCAGGTGGTGCTGGTTTTGTGGCCCCTCTCGTGTGGTTTATAGTGATGGTCCAATCTATGGGCTCGAGCGGTCTATTATATCCCTTTTTGACCGACAAAAACAGTGGTTGTTTGGCCAAGATAGATTCACTTGGTCCGTCTTATGGTAGCTCATGGTGACATGCATGCATGTCCAACCAAAGTATGAGTACGTGCATGCGTCCCGCCGACACAAAGTGGGGGTGGGGCAGGCACCTAGCTATGACCTTAACCCGTCATTATAGATATCCAAGGGGGCTTTCCGGTTTGCGAGGGAGGTGCCACATGAAAGTTGTGCATTGTGTATTTAAACATCACACCCTTTATTCCTACATATATTTGGTCACTTCCAGGTGGTTGTTGTCTTCTGGTGCCTCTCACCCGATCTTCGACGACGCGCCCACACGTGGGCCCGCGCGTCAAAGTTGTGCATTGGGAATTTGGACATCACATACCACCCTTTTCATACATATATATTTGGGCCACATGCTATTGTGGTTGTGTACTTATCCTCTCTCGCATTGTTTTGTTGCCAAATGGTGCTATTTAAAATAGCAGATGCCTCGGATGAAAAACTGCGTGCAAGCGTACGCGCAACAGACACGGGTGCACTGGCTTAACTGTGTGCGAAGCTCGTGCCCTATAAAATCGCCACGACTTCGCAAGCGCCAGCAAGGGTGAAGGGGTAATGTGTACACGATATTTAGGATGAATTCCACATATGCATCTGAAAATTAGGACAAACCGTGTGCGATAAACCAGCTAGCTAGAAATCTCAAAAAAAGCTACCCGCCTTGAGCGATGCAAAAATTGGTGGTTCCGCGGCTTTTCCTTATTATCATACACAATTATTATGTTTGGACCGTGTGCGATCTGGTTGTTCCCGCCCCGCTTCATTTCCTTCACCCAAATTTTAGTTGCCGCAGTATTTCAACCGTCGCCCTCACCCCTCCACCACCGACCTCATAGTAAAATTCCAGTAGCCGAGGCATTTGAACCGTCGCCCTCCCTCGTCCACCACCATCTCCACCCACCATTACTAAAATTTTCAGTAGCCGCGGCATATCCTCAAACACCACCCGCCCTAACCCCGCCCCCTCCACAGTGTACACCCCCCCACTCGAACCCTAGCTCGCCGCCGCTGCCGAAGCCGCCGCCGCCGCAGCCACCAACCCCTGCCGGTCTGCCCGTGCCTCGCCGCCCTGAGTTTTTAGATGAGGCCTGCGGTGTCCCTCCCCCAGATCCCCATCCCCTACTACAGAGAGTAGTAGCCAAAGCCCGACCACATATCTCGGGGAGCCCGAGGAGCCTACGGCTAAAAGGAGGTCTATCATGGCCTCTCCGCCGAATGATGTCGGGGTGGCCGCCGTTCGTGCCGACCTATCGATCCTGGAGGAACACCTCGCTTCGGAAGCCGGCGAGGACGTTGACTACGACGCCATGGCGAAGGCTTCACGTCAGTGGGCTCATCTATTACTGAATCTCAGGACAGCTGGCTTCCACATCAAGCTCGTCGACAGTGAAGGCTTCACGTGGGCCATGTCATCGGTTAAGTGGTCCATCCCCAACGCCTCTGGTTCAACCGTCGTCGATCTCTTCGAAGGCCCCGCCGCTGATCTCGTCCACCTCGCGGTCAAGGATTTGCGATCCTTATACACGATCGAGCCCATTATGTCATTTCTGAAGGACACGTTCTACGGCGGTGGCTTGGGATCCTCAGCTGCCAAGTCAGACCTCATCGACCACGACCACGCGAAGGGCACCCACTATGGCTCTTCCAAGGTGAGACAACCCATCTGCGACATCAGGGATCGCACCCTGGGTCTGTGCTCTTCCAAGTGGAAGGATCCCGTCCATCACAAGTGAGGCAATATCCTATAAGAAAATCTTACTTTTTCTAGGTAGCCAACTCGTACCCATTGTTGTAGTAGCTTTTGCCATGCGATGTTTTAAATGTGCCGTGATTAATTATTTTAGTTATGCAAAAATGTAATGTTCAATAGGGCTATCTGATGTTTAAGTATGAATTGTCCACTTCAGTTTCACGAATGGCTATATTTGGTTGCTTATAGTGAGTAGATGCCTTGTTTATCTGTATTTGGTTGTTAGGTTGGTTGCAGTGAGCATTTGTCCAGTTTTCAAGAAGATGCCCTGTTTATCTGTATTTGGTTGTTAGGTTGGTTGCAGTGAGCATTTGTCCAGTTTTCAAGCAGATGCCTTGTTTATCTGTATTTGCTTGTTAGGTTGGTTGCAGTGAGCCTTTGTCCAGTTTTCAAGCAGATGCCTTGTTTATCTATATTTTCTTGTTAGCTAGGTTGGTTGTAGTGATCGTTTGTCCAGTTTTCAAGTAGGTGCCTTGTTTATCTGTATTTGCTCGTTAGGTTGGTTGTAGTGAGCCTCTGTCCAGTTTTGAATAGCTATATTAGGTTGTTATAGTGAGCATATGTGCCTTGTTTATTTCAGTTATTCACAATGTGATGTTCATTATGTGCAAGTGTGAACCGTGCAATTCGATTTCATCAATACCAGTTTGAACGGCTATATTTGGTTCATGTTATGCCTGGTGAAGTTAACACATGCTCTTTATTTCAGTTTTACACATTTATGCGGTGTGATGTTTAAGCATGATCCATGTTCTATTCATTTTCAACAGTACCTGTTTGAATTACAATATTTGGTCCCTGTTAACCTGTTGTACTTAACAGTCCCTTCCATTTTTAACTGATTTAACATCATGCTGAAACCAACACATTCAAGCAGTCATTTTGAGATGTTGTTTACCATGGCTATATTTGGTTGATGTTAAGCCTGTAGTACTTATCACGCATTTCCATGTACTGACGCAGGACAACAACTGGAGTGGCCAGCATTTTTCACCGAGGTTAGTTCCATCCCTTGGCTTATACTGCCTCCGTTCCATAATCTAGTGCATACAAATCCACGGCTGGACACTTTTTAGCTTCTAATATTGACTTGTCGCTTGTAGGTACATATGTCCTAGGCAAAGATCCATGCGTCGACCCTTTTTGCGTATGGGGCAATGTCGGAGTCTAGGATCTGCGTCCAAGAAACTTTTCCAAGAACTAAGGATTCGAACTCTGGGGGACTTTGCTTGGCAACCTACGACACAACGGTGACTGCGGGGGGAACATGGCGGACTCGCTGGCTCTCGCCGGACATGAAGGGGACGCGCGAGCTACCTAGGTTCGGGCCACCGTGCGGTGTAATACCCTACTCCTGCTTGTGTTGGATTGCTTTGTATGGAGAGCTTGTGGCTCGAAGTACACGAGGTGTGGGGGAGAATGGGTCGATCCCCTTACATGGAAGTGTCCCTGCCCCTTTTGTAGTGCCTTGGTCCTCTTCCCCGAAAATATGAGCGGGAAAGGGTAGCCACAGGGCGGCAATTAAAAGGGGAATAGGCACGCAGGTCTATCCTGACTAAAGGCGGTCTCCTCCTGATAAAGTGGTCTTCGTGTCGTGCAGATGGGCTTGGCGGTGTCCTCCATCCTGGCGCGCTGATTCATCCTGATCTTCTTTCACCAAAGAGGAAATGCTTTGGGACTTGCTTTGGCAGAGGCAGATATCGCGGCTCCCTTATCACCAGAATGGAAGCTGGGCTCGGTCACGCCCTGCTGTCCTTATCCTGACAGCGGGTCATCACCCAAGTGTTGGGCGCGAAGCCCCGCGGGCGACGTCGCACGCCCTGCCTCATGAGGAGGCCTCGCGAGGGGAGCCTCGCGAGGCATCCTGGCACTTGGCGGTCTCGTGAAGGCCTGGCCTGGCGGCGAGGGGCCTCGCGAGGCTCGCCCCTCGTGAGGCGGCTCCCTCCGATGCGGCCATGGGGAAGCCACTCTCGTGGGCTGGCCCAAGCGTTGTCCTTCGGGCCAGAGGCAGACGGGCCATGGTACCCTGGTTCCCACTGGGCCGACAGTAGCCCCCGGGCCCGCGGCGCGCACGTTCCTCCTGTTAGGGACGAAACGACGTGGGGCCCATTGAGCTACCGGGCTCGGAGGTGACGCGTGGCGGAGTTTGCGGGGCGAGCCGCCACCACTCCCCACGATGCCTCGGTAACCGCCGTCCTGGCGATAAAGCTTGCCCGCGCGGGGCGCAGGCGTGTCATTGCTCTCCGTCTTCACCTCGCCCTGCATCTCGCATGAGCAGCTCCTCAGTTACTCCTCCCCCAACTCCCAAATTCTGCGCCGCCATGGCCCCAGGCAAGAAAGGGAAGAAGAAGTCCGCCGAGCCGAGGTTGTCGGCCCCGCCCGGGTCGGGGCTTGCGCTGATGAAATCTGTGATCCTCAACGAGGAGGGCCTGGACAAGGTGCGGCCGATGACGACCAGCGCCTACAACAGGAACGGGGCGACGAAGATTTGGCCGGCGTCGTGCCCCGCGGCTCAGCGAGGGGGCATGACCTTCCCGTTCTTCCTCCACTCCATCTTCGCCGGGCTGGTCCCCCCTTCTCCGACTTCTTCGACGCTGTGCTCGGCCATTACCTGGTCCATGCGCTGCACCTGCTCCCGAGCTCAGTCCTCCTTCTCTCAGTCTTCGCCTATCTATGCGAGGCCTTTCTAGGGGTGATGCCATCCGTGGCCTTCCTCCAGAAATTCTTCCGCCTCCGACTGACCGAGGTGGGCCAGTGCTTGGGCTACGTCTCGTTCCAGATGGTCGAGGGTATGCACGCGCACATCATCGACATGCGGATCCCTGAGGAGGTGGAAGGCTTCAGGGAGCGCTGGGTCTACATGGACGCGCGCCAGTACAGCCCCTTGCACGAAGTCCCGGAGGCGCCAACGGTGCCGAGCTCCGGGTGGGGGCCCGCCGAGCTGACCGAGGCTGCGCTGAGGCTAGTCATGGCGAGGATGCGAGCGCTCCAAACCGGCGGGCTCACCGCGAGCATGGTCGTCAAGGAGTTCGTGCGCAAGCGCATCGCTCCCCTCCAGAGGCGCCCTCGCCCAGTGTGGACCCACTCAGGCCTGGGGGACCCCATGAGGCTGAGTCCCGATCGCCTTGCACCGGAGGTGGTGGAGGGGCTGGTGAGCGTTCTCCTTGCCGCGGCGACGCCGTTCCCGCCGCCAAGCGCGGCTCCAGTTTACTGCTTCGGGAATCGGGAGGACGTGCTGGCCGGCATGCCGCCGTTTGATCAGTGGGGCCTTGTGCCCTTGGGTCATGTGGGGCCCCGCGACAATCCGATCCAGGTGCTGCCGCTTCCCGGAGGCGAAGACGATGTCAAGGTGGCGGCCGCGGCCGATGCCTAGAGTGAAGCAGCGGCCTCTAAGTCGACTCGCTGCCCGTCAATGGCAGGAACCGGCAGGGGCGGCGGTAGTGACGCCGGAGGGCCCCGAGTCAAGCCCCTGCGGTCTGCGCCCCCGGTGGAGGAAACCCTTGGCGCGGAAAGCCCCTCGCCCGGAGGGGCGATCCCACCCACCGAAGCCTCGGGAGGGGGCCTAGGCGGCCCCATGACGGGGCCTCGGGAGGGGGCCCCAAAGAGTATCGAGGGGGCGGAAGCGGCAGCCGCCCGGGAGGGAAGCTGAGGAAACGGCGATGGGTCCCCAGAGATGAGTAAGCCCCCTTGCCTCGCGCATTCCTTACGCTCACCGCCTCGTCTTGCATGGCTTGGCCTGATCCCTAGCTATGCAGTAGGGGACCCCTGCCAAAGAAGAAGAAGGAGGATACCCGAGACGAGGACGCCGGAGAGCCCGCCGGGGCTCAGCAGGAGTTGGGGGCGGTTGGCGCACCGGCGCCCCCAACGAGCCCCGGGAAGCATGCCGGAGTCGCGGAGGAGGGGTCTGCGGAATCCGCCCAGCCTCCCGAGGAGGCCTTCCCCCTGTCGGAGAAAGGGTGCCTCCGGAAGAGGCCCGCCCCCAGGGGAGGCAGGCGCCGACGCGGCGGCCACCGCAAGCCTCGAGCGAACACCGGGGCGCCACGAGTCGGAGGTGGCCTGCTCCCAGTCCTCCCCGCGCGGCCGAGCGGCCAGCAGGGGCGGGAGCCGAGGTGGAGGTCGAGGAGGGTTCTGGCTGCCTGGAGGGGAATGAGTGGGCGGATCCTATGACGCCGCCGCCCCCGATCCCCCAGCGCCACGGGGGGCGGCGATGGAAGGGCCGGACGCGCCCGGGACCTTGGCCCTGGTGAGCCGCAGCATCCTATCGCTGATCGGGACTCTCCGCCATGCCCGATCGGCCCTCAGCTCCCTAGAGGCCGAGCTCGTGGCCGAGGAGGAGAACCTCTGCCTGGAGCAGGGGCGCGTCGCGGCCCGCAAGGCCTGGCTAGCCTCCCGCGAGGAGGCGGTCACCCGGCGCGAGAGCATGGCGGCGGTCCTAGAGATGGACATGGAGATCCGGGAGCGCGAACTCCTGCGGACCACCATCGAGCAGGAGAGGGAGCGAGAGCTCTTGGAGAATCTGGACCGTATCGTGGTGGCCGGCGAGGCCACCTACAAGGAACGCCTCGCGAAAGCCAACACCACGATTGAAGAAAGAGCTGCGAGGTACAAGGCCGAGATCGACAAGCGGGGCCAGGAAGAGGTCGCGCGGATGGCCAAGGCCCTAGCTGACACTTACTCCAACAACCTAAAGAAGCAGGAGGACCGCTTCACGAAGAGGCGCGGCGAGCTCGACGCCGAAATTGCCGAGCTCAAGCGGCAGCTCGCGGCGTCGGAGGCCGAGTGCGGCGGAGCTCCATGCCACGACTCGTCGTGAGCTAGAAGACCTCGAGGCTCAGGTGGGCGAGGTTAGTGACGAGGCGCAGCGGGCCTGCGACGAGGCCGCCCGAGGGCGCGGGGAGCAGCTCCAGCGCTCCAAAATGTTCCGCGAGCTCATGGGTCGTGCCCACAGTGCCGTGGCTGCTTTCTCGTTCGAGAGGGTGGAGGATCCCCTGGAGACCGATGACGCCAGCTACCTGGCCTTCTTCACAAGGCTCGTGGAGCGGATGGAGGTGAGCTCCACCCGGTGGGACGATATCCGCGACGCTGAGTGCCACGACCTCCTGCGCCAGGCGTCGACCTGCGTCTTCAGCAACCTACTGTGCATCGATGGTAGCTTCATCTTTGACCAGGTGCTGTCTCCGGTTCCCGAGGAGCTCCAAGGCTAGCTTGCGAGGGCGGTGGAGGACCATGTGGCGAGCTTGCTGGAGCGGTTCGCGCCCGTCGGGGAAGGGTCTGGCGACGATGGCAATCCAGTAGTTGACGACGCTGACGGTTGCTCCGTTGCCTGAGGCCCTGCACTCACCTTCATGTAACAGAGTAGATGCAGCCCCGAGGGGGCGTGAAGACATTTGCACGGCACTTTTTCTGTTAAGTACTCAATGTTTAATGCGTTTTCGTTTTCCTCTTGCCGTCTTTAATTTCCTTTTTACATTGCCTTCGTGCCCTGCGTCGCTGGGACACAGCCCCCGAGGCGGGCTACACCGTCGCTGGTATGCCCAGAGCGTGCGCTCAACAAGGCCAGAGGGTGTAGGGCTCTTAGGGCTAGTAGGAGTCCCCGAGGCGCGATGCTCAGGGTCCCCCCCTTGACGCGCAGGCGTCTCGTGCCAAGGAAATCGAGACACCACGCGAGAGAAACGAGAGGGAAAAGACCCGAGGGGTGTTTTGGACTTAGCTTCTTGGAGGCGTGCGGCCTGGGACGAGCCCTTCACAGGGCATGGCTCGTGAGGTGCAGCCCCTTTGTGAGGCCCTCCACCCGCGGGACGCCGCTCGTGAGCCTCCCGAGGGGGGCTCCTCAAGCTTTGATATCCTGCACCAGGGAAACTGCCAAGTTTTTGCAAGTAGCGCAGCAGGGCGTGCTCGCGAGGTCGCCTGTGGGTGTTATGCGAGGAGACAAGAGCACCAAGGACCTGGTGAGGTGATGTACACAGGAGAAGGCCCGCGAGCCAGAGCTCAGTCGCTTGGGTTTTTCGGCACTGCTGGGACTGACCCGAGCACAAACACCGTGCCCCAGGAAACAAGAGCACCAAGGACTTGGTGAGGTGACGTGCACGGGTGCAGGCCCGCGAGTCAGAGCTCGGTCGCTTGGGTTTTTCAGTGCTGCTGGGACTGACCCGAGCACACACACCGTGCCCAGCCCCCGCTCGCGTGACAGGCACAGGTGAGACCACGAGCGCGCATCTCCGCCAGGGTACCCTTAGCTGCAAGCACACAGGGTTTTTGAGGAAATAAGCTTTACTGATGCATGAAGCAAGTTCATTACATAACAGAAAGATACATGCTGCCATGTTCGACACGGGTCAGCTTGAGGATGCGATGGCCGAGGGCCCCTTAGGTAAGTAGGCCACCAGCGCGGAGCATGGGGCATCCGTCAGCGCTGAGCATGGGGCTTCCACGAGAGTGGGAAGGAGCTCTCACGTGCCGGCGGCAGCGTGGGTAGAGAGAGAGCCCCGGAGTGTATACAGCTCCATGTCGCTCGTATCCGTGGGGTATAGATAGAACTTACGGTGATGGTGGGCATTCCATGTGTTTGGTACCGGAACACCCGCCGCCGTCAAGAGTGGGGCCGCGGTGGGCCGGTGGGCGAGTGTTAACCACCTCCGTATTCCTTGCGATGTGGGACTCCAGGATCATGTGCATCAGCCTCGCGAAGGTGGCTCCGGCACCCTCCAGGCCGAACGGCATATGCACGAGCCAGGGCGAGCCCGCAGCGATGCGCGGAGGAGGGAAGGGGCCCGCGGGGCGAGCCTGGTTGAGGGCGATGAAGTCGACGCACATGCGCGTGCTGCTGCACGGCGTGGCGACGGGGGTGAGGCTGGCGATCCACCTGGGGTGGGGAGCTTCACGGGTGGTTCCGGCATCCTTGGGCTAGTTGACTTCTTGGGTGACGACTTCCTACTTCTTGGGCGCTTGACGATATTCCTCACGCTTGACGGGCCGCGCGCTCCAGCACGCGGCTAAGTGGGGCTCGACCACCTCCCTCGGTAGGCCGGGCATGCCTGATGCTGTCCAAGCCAACGCATCAGGGCTTGCCCGGAGGGAGGTGACGTGCGCGCCTTCCTATTTGAGGGAGGGCCCGCCGCTGATGGCGAGGGAGGGGCTTGCTTTTCCCCCATCCGGCGACGCCATCTTGGGCTCGGTGCGCTCCAGAGAGAGCAGGGGCTTCTTCTTCATGGGCGCCTCCTTGGCAGGCCCAGGCACGTCTTCATCGGCTGGGTACGCGACGGAGGCAGTCTTGTAGGCGTGCTCGAGGGCCTGCAGCGCATCCTTCTCGTCACAGTGAATAGTGAGGGTACCACGGCAGCCGAGCATCTTGACGAGGCCGTAGGCGTGGTGGGTCGCGGCCATGAACTTGGTGAGCGCCGGGTATCCCAAGATGGCGTTGTAAGGCAGGCCGAGGTGAGCCACATCGAAGACAATGAACTCCGTACGGTAGTTCTTGCGGGTGCAGAAGGTGACGGGAAGGCGCACCTGCCCCAAGGGGACAGTGGAGCCGTCGGTGATGCCCGAGAAGGGCCTGGTGGGCATCAGGCGCTCGTAGGGCACTTGCAGCGTCTCGAAGGTCTCCACAGAGAGTACGTTGAGGCCTGCTCCACCGTCGATGAGCGTCTTGGTGATGGCCACATTACTGATGGTAGGTGTACACAGCAAGGGGACGGCGCCCACGGCCTTCGTGGATGCGGGGTGGTCGTTGGTGTCGAAGGCGATGGGGAACTCAGACCACTTGAGGCGGCCGGTGGTCTCGAGGGCCGGGAGGGCTGCGCTCACCTCCCGAGAGAACTGCTTGAAGTAGCAGTTGGACGGAGGGGCCTGGGCCCCGCCGAGGATGCAGGCCACCCTGCGGGGCTCTTGGTAGCCCCTAGCATTCTCAGCGGGAGGGGAGTCGTTGGCGCGTATTGGGGCGGCGTTGACCTGAGCGGCCTGAGGGTCAGCTAGCCACGACTGGTTCTGCCAGCCCTGGCGGTTGTTCTCGCCGGCGCCGTTGTTGTGGTTGCCACCCCAGCGGCCGCCTCCGCTACCGCCCCCGCGGCCCTTGCCGTGCTCCTTGCGGCTGCCGCGGCTCTCGGTGCGGCCCTCGCGAAGTAGCTTGAGCTCGTGGCAGTCCTCTGTGCTATGGGAGTTCATGTTGTGGTACGCGCAGAAAGGGCGGGCGTCCTTCTTGGCCTCGTCATGGCCGCAGCCGTGCTTGTAGCCCGGCTCCGCCGCGAGCATGGCAGGACCCTTGCGCTTGGTGTCCTTGCCCTTGGATTTCGCCGCGTCAGGCTCAGCGTCAGCGTCATTGTGGAGGAAGAGGCGTCCCTCTTCGGCCTTGGTGCATCGGTCGGCGAGGATGAACAGCTCCGCTACAGAGTCGAGCTCATCTCTGACTGAGAGCTTCTCTCGCGTCTTCACGTCCGTGACGCTGTTGGTGAAGGCGGAGACGATCGCAGCGTCGGAGGCCTTCGGGATCTTGGGGCGCACCTAGCTGAAGCGCTGGATGAACTTGCGAAGGGGCTCACCAGGGCGTTGGCGCATGTTCCGCAGGTCGTTAAGCGTGAAGGCGCGGTCGCTCGTGCCCTTGAAGTTAGCAACAAACTTCTTGCACAGGTCCTCCCACGAAGAGATGGACACCTCGGGGAGGTTCATGAGCCATGAGCGCGCAGCGTCCTTGAGGGCCATGGGGAACCAGTTCGCCATGACCCGGTCGTCCCCCCTCGTGGCCTGGATGCTGATGGTGTAGAGCAGGAGGAACTGCATGGGGTTGGCGCTGACGTCGTAGCGCCGAGGGAGCTCTGGCTTGAACTTGTCGGGCCACACCACGCGGCGCAGCTCAGGGGCGAGGGCCAGGTAGCCCCCGTTAGTGATGGCTCCACCGTCGAGGGCCGCGCGGTTCTGGCGCCCAGCCATGGCGACGTCGTGGAGGACACGATCCTGGCGGTAACACGCCTTCTAGAGGCCCACGCGCGCATCCTAGGGTGCGCTGTGGACGATCTGGCAGCTGTCGCCGTCGCCGCCCGGTGCAAGCGAGCCATCGGACGGCTCCAGGGCGCGCATGGCGGGGCGGCGCTCGGCTACGTCGCGGTCCGGAGGAGGAGGAGGAGGAGCACCGCGCCCGGCCTGGTCGGCGCAGGACGGAGGAGCTGGCAGGCAGCGGGAGGGCGCCTGGCCGTCGCGTGCAGCGTCGACGAGTTCGGTGATGCGCCCGAGCCAGGCGTCATAGCCGTCCTCCGTGGGGAGGTAGCGCAGCAGCTCTTGCGCCATGAGCAGGGCGGCTTGCGGAGCAGGTGGGTCGCGATGCGCGAGCGAGGAGGTGACCGCGGAGCGGCCGCGCGCCTGCTTGTTCACCGACGGGTGGGCAGAGGAGGCCACCCGCTCCCCAACGGGCTTGGTGGAGGCTCGAGGGCACCGCGGGCGGCGGGCGGCGCGGGGACCCTGACAGCGGCGCGGCACGCAGTGCGCTCCCGGCAAGCGGCGGCGGAGTCCATGTCGATGCTGGCGTCGAGGTCGAAGGCGCGAAGATGGCAAGTCCCCCTACCTGTCGTGCCTAATGTCGGAGTCCCCCTCAGGAGTCCCGACATTTGGCAATTTCCCTGGTGCAGGGCCTCAGGAGCCCCCCTCAGGAGGACCCGCGATTGGCGCCTCGCGGGTAGGAGGCTTCGTGAGGGACAGTGCCTTGCGTGCGGTGCCCCGCGAAGGGTTCGCTCCGAGCCACGCGTCTCCAAAAGAGCTAGGTCTAAGCGCCTCTCGGGTTTCCCTCCTCTCGCTTTCCCCTCGAGGCACCCGATTTCCTTGGCACGAGCCGCCTGCGCGTCAAGGGGGGGACCCTGAGCATCGCGCCTCAGGGACTCCTACCGTCCTCAAGTGCCCTACACCCACTGGCCTTGCTGAGTGCATGCTCCAAGCACACCAGCGACGGTGGTAGCTAGCTCGGGGGCTGGGTCCCAGTGACGCAGGGCACAAGGGCAGCGTAAGAAGGAAAGAAGGGTCTCGGGAAGAAAGCAAAAACGCGGGAGACATCAAGTACTTAGACATATGGTGCCATACAAGATGTTTTTACTCCCCCACGGGGCTACATCGATCCAATGCAGGAAAAAGAAAAAGAAGAAAGAGGGCCAGCCGCAGCGTCATCATCCCCAAGAGTCCGCATCGAGCACTGCCCGCGCCTAATCGGAGTCTTCGTCCTCGTCCTTGACGCGGGGGGAGCTGTCATCGCTCCCGCTTCCATCAGGGGAGACGGCACTGTCGTCGCTGCCATCCTCGCTGGAGGAGCCGCTGTAGCTGCCGTCCTTGCTCTCCGCGCAGCACTCTAGGCGGCTGCTGGAAACTCTGAAGATCTTCATGAAGAGGGTAGCGGCTCCGTCATACTTGAAGTGGAGAAGGTGCCCCCGGTTCAGACCCCAGACGAGGGAAAAGGACTTCCAAACCTGCTTCAATAACATGAAGCCGGAGGGGGTGAACTCCGCTGCCACCCAGGAGGGGCCGTTGCAGCAGCCGTCCGCCTGCAGCCACAGGAATAGGGGTGCGCACTCCTCCATCACCCTTGCGAAGGAGTCCGGGAGCCAGAGCCATGTGTAGGGCGAGCGGTGACAGTCCACGATGAACACGTGGGCTGCCTCCGCCGAGTGCATCCCAGCCTGGGGGGAGAGCGGCGGAACCACCACGGCCGCCTCGGCCACGGCCACCGCAGGCTCCGCGCCCCCAAGCATTGCCGCGCCCACGACCATGAGTCTTGCCCGCTCCACGGGTGCTGGGGCCAGCCTCCGCGCCGGCGGCTGTTGAGCGCGTTTGACCCCGAGGAGGAACCCTCGTCGCCGTGGCCGAACGACGGGCCCGGCCTCTATCCCTCACCGCCGCCGGCTTCGGCGGCTCCACCTCCTCTGCCGTCCTCTTGCCTTTCTCGGCCGCGGAGAGCTTCTTTGGGGGAGCCACGGCCATGGTGGTGATGGGCGGAGAGGTTGGCAGAGAGATTGGAGGTTGGACAGGAATGGGGAGCCGAGGAGTTCGGCGCAAGGCAGGCTGGGGATGGAATGAAGGAGCAATGAAATGCCCACGCCCCACGCGGGCAGGTTTTATTACCGAAGCAACGGTTATCGAAGCGTCGTAGGATGTGGAGGCGCCGCGCCTGCAAAGGCCGCCATGCGTCCCCCCTGGGCCCGGCGGCTCGAAGGGCCCGCAGCGCTTCGTCCCCAACGGGCGGGATGAGCGCCGCGGGCCTGGGGGCTACTGTCGGTCCCGTAGGAACCAGGGTACCACGGCCCGTCTGCTTCTGGCCCAAGAAGGGTCCTGAGGCCCCGCCGCGCACGCCAAATGTCGGAGTCTGGGATCTGCATTCGAGAAACTTCTCCAAGAACTTAGGATTCGAACTCTGGGGGACTTTGCTTGGCAACCTACGACACGACGGTGACTGCGGGGGGAACATGGCGGACTCGCTGGCTCTCGCCGGACACGAAGGGGACGCGCGAGCTACCCAGGTTCAGGCCACCGTGCGGTGTAATACCCTACTCCCGCTTGTGTTGGATTGCTTTGTATGGAGAGCTTGTGGCTCGAAGTACACGAGGTGTGGGGGAGAATGGGTCGATCCCTTTACATGGAAGTGGCCCTGCCCCTTTTGTAGTGCCTTGGTCCTCTTCCCCGAAAATATGAGCGAGAAAGGGTAGCCACAGGGTGGCAATTCAAAGGGGAATAGGCGCGCAGGTCTATCCTGACTAAAGGCAGTCTCCGCCAGATAAAGTGGTCTTCATGACGTGCAGATGGGCTTGGCGGTGTCCTCCGTCCTGGCGCGCTGATCCGTCCTGATCTTCTTTCACCAAAGAGGAAATGCTTTGGGACTTGCTTTGGGAGAGGCAGATATCGCTGCTCCCTTATCACCAGAATGGAAGCTGGGCTCGGTCACGCCCTACTGTCCTTATATTGACAGCGGGTCATCACCCATGTGTTGGGCACAAATCCCCGCGGCCGACGTCGCATGCCCTGCCTCATGAGGAGGCCTCGCAAAGTGAGCCTCGCGAGGCATCCTGGCACTTGGCGGTCTCAGCAAGGACTGGCCTGGCGGCGAGCAGCCTCGCGAGGCTCGCCCCTCGTGAGGCGGTTCCCTCTGGTGCGGCCATGGCGGAGCCACTCTCGTGGGCCAGCCCAAGCGTTGTTCTCCGGGCCAGAGGCAGACGGGCCGTGGTACCCTGGTTCCCACTGGGCCGACAGGCAATGAGATATTCATGAACCAGCATCAAGTGAGGAAATTGATAAGAATTAATAGAAAAAAGATACAACCGATGGCAATTAAATTATTTGTCTATGCTCTATCCAACACAACAGTGAGCTGTAGGATGGTAACTACGAACTCTGTAGCCTTCTCTCTTTACTGCCCATAATGAGTTGTTAGACAACAATGTCTAAATCTTTTTTGTTTGCAGTGGTTCCCAAAGCAGTTTACTCAAGATTACCTCACAAAGTACATGATTGGTGCTCATGCAATGAAGGTTAAAGTATATTGTAACACCCCAAAAATATTCTCTTTTGTATTTTTTAAATCTTGTATTCAAAATAAAATTCTTTGGATCACCATGGTCTTTTTCCCTCCTTCTTCTATTTTGAAAATCACTTTTGAATTTTCAATTGGGTTTCAAATTTTTTTAAATGGTTCTGATTTGGTGGTTTATTACTTGAGTAATTATTTTTGGAAGATCAAAAATATTTTCTTTCAGAAACTTTTTGAATAATTAAAATGATTCCAATGAAATGGCCTATTTCATTGTTTTCAAGCACTTACAAATTCTCACAAAATTATTCAGTCATTCTTAATTATCATCCAAGTCATTCTCACACCCTAGGACAGTACCCAACCCTTTCCCTCTCCACAAAAATATTTTTATCACATTTAATAAATTCCAAAGTTGGAATTTCATTTCTGCCTAGTTTCTTTTATTTACAAAGGAACTATATTTTTTCTAACTCTTCTGCACCCACAAAAATTACTCCAACTACTTGGAAGTACCCACACTCCAGTTCACAAAAAACATTCTGTCCCACAGTTCAAAAATTTCAAATTTCATTCAAATGAAATTTGTACCAGATTCAATCTCTCTGATCAAAACCTAATTTTAATTGATCCAAAAATTCTGAAATTTTGCCAGCATCTCTATTATGCATCAGTACATCACCACAAAAATTCCTAAAATGCCTAGAGCCATCTAGCATTTCATCATACACTTGGTGTGCACTGTAGCTAATATCAAAAAAATTCAGTTAACAGAGAAGTTCAGAGACAGGGGGATCAACGCCGTGCTGTTCACTCCACTCCATCTCCTCCTCATCCGCACCTCTGCTCGCTATCAATACACCACCACGGGACCGCCTGGTCAGTTGCTTGCCGCCGACAGCACAGGAACAGGCCGGTGCAATGGCCACCATCCTCAGCCGCGGCGGCCGAGCGGATCGGCACGGCTCCGGCTGCCGTCACTCTCCCACCGCACCCCCGCCTACCTCCTCTCCACGCGTGACCCTCCTCTGCAGCTCCACGCACCGTCCAAGCCACCCCGTGCCCGCTTGTCAATCTCCAGAGTTGCTCGCCGTCTGCCACACCCGTACGGGAGCTCATTCACGGAGAGATGGATTGAGCTCGACTCCGTCCGTGCTGGCGCTTCAAGAGGACTCCATTGACCTCGCTGATCACTCACCGACCTCGCCACCCGCCTCTAACTACCTCGCCGGCCGGATTTACTCTGGCGTGATCCACACCGCCTCTGACCACCTCAGCTCGCCTATATAAAGAGCTCTCGAGCTCCGTTCAGTACTGGCACCACCCACACACACCCCCAATCGACCCCCAGAGGAGTCAAACGACCTCGGGGAGTTCGTCTTCCCTGACTCCGGCCACCCAATCCACTGCTGCCCCCGTGAGCAGTACATCGCCGATACACCATCCCCACTCCTCAAACTCCACCAGTAGCCCTCTCGCGCACCCACTCATCCGTTCCACGCTTCAATTCGTCATCCGGAGCACTCCCCGATGAGATCGAACACCACCCGACGCCGCCGTCCGCCGGAGTTGACCTCGACGTCGCTCCGGTGCTCGCCGGCGACCACCACCACCACCCACCGACGCGGAATCCCTCCCGAGCACATCCCGACCATCGCCGCCCTCTGAAACGCCGGCGATCGTCGCCGATGATCACCGCACCCCCTCTGTACACGCGCGCGAGCGTATTTGAAATTCAAACCTGACAGGTGGGGCCCACCCGTAAGCGTTTAAATCTTTTTCTGATTTAACCGAAAGCGTATTCTGTCCCTTTACGCTTTCTGTGCTGGAAAGCATATTTTTCCCCGAAACATTTTCTGTTATTTACAGCAGGGAGCCACTGGCAATTTTTATTATTACAAAGAGGTCCCTGGTTTTAAAACCTTAATAACTTTTAAACCACAAATCATTTTCAATTGATTCTTTTTCTGAAATTCTTCTGTTTCACTCTAGTTTTTTTAGTATTTATTTGAAAATATTTTGAGACAACTTTTTGTACTGTTGCAAAATTTTGATTCGAATTTGAATTTTCATTTTATAGAAATCGAAGAGGGGAACTTTGCCGGGAATTTCGAGGGATCACCTTCTGCCTACTTTGAGCAAGGCAAGCATTTTGAACTTGGGATATGGTGATTGCATGCATATTTGCATAAGTTGGAAGTACCACCGAGTATGAAATCGATAGGAGTACATGCATAGTCATATCATCTTTGCACATTGCTTGCATTCCACTCAAGAATCTTTCTAACATGGATAAAAGCTGTGAGAATCCAGGAGTGTGTCTCCTGCCTTGGACGTGCCGGTGGGCATGGGTCACATCATGACACGATGGTGTCACTGTGGCATATGAAGTATGCCAGTCATAATAACACCACCTCCTGAGTCGACCTAGATCAAGTCTTGTTCCATCAAGCCTAGCTAAATACCGTGCTGCCACTAGTCTCCCCGCGAGGGGAGTGTAGTTTAGTAAGTTCCTAACCCCTGTCCGTGTGCACACCACATAGAGGGGCCATGATGAGGGTTCCATGGCCATGGACTAATGCCAGTCATCGGGTCAGGGGGCATGCATGTATCCGGCTGGGCCGAGAGGGGGGCACCCCTAGTAATACGCGCGTTGTTAATAGTGATCCCATGCTATTCGAGACGATGGTCTCCCCGACTTAGAGTTTTTCTTGATTGATGCTTTGGGTGATTCCTGGCATCAGGAAAGTTAATCTGGTGTGTGCTGGTCTGGTGAGTTTTCAACCCAAAGACCGTGATGGGAATTAGTGAGCGTCTCGGTGTTGACTAAAGAAATCCTTTACTTGTGGGTAAAGAGTACACCCTCTGCAGAGTTATATCTATTTGAATAGCCATGTCCACGGTCAAGGACGTTAGCTGGGAAGGGTCAAGTGTCGGTCCCGGTGTCGGTCTTCGGAGGGAATAATTAAAATTGAGCATGATTTATTTTCACAGGATAATTATTGTCACCGCTGATAATATTATTATCATGAATATTATTGTGGACTAACTCTGTTCTTTTATGTGCAACCTGGGTATCACTTGGGATGGCTAGTCCACCTGGATACTCACTTTTATTTTTTTCTGGGTATCACTTGGGATGGCTAGTCCACCTGGATACTCACTTTTATTTTTTTTGGGTATCACTTGGGATGGCTAGTTCACCTGGATACTCACTTTTATTTTTTGTGGGTATCACTTGGGATGGCTAGTCCACCTGGATAGCCACTTTTATTTTTTCTGGGTATCACTTGGGATGGCTAGTCCACCTGGATACTCATTTCTTTTCAAGACCTCTCGAGGCGTCGCGTTCAGACACCCATTTGGCATTTCTTTTCAAGACCTCTCGAGGCGTTGCTTTCAGACACCCGTTTGGCATTTTTCTTGGAGTTCCTCGGGCTATCCAGCGCCCGATGTTCCATTTTATTTTCTTGGTTCATTACTAACAAGTTATATTTTTTTATCCACATCATATTTATATTTATCATGCCATGATTTAATTTCGGTCAGCATAAGCATATCATATAGTCCATCATGAACATCTGCATTCGGTATATCCTTTGTTCTTAATGTTTGCGAGTACATTCCAACGTACTAACAGGCTTGTCCCTGGCTTGTTAATTTGGCCAGACCTGGAGGAAGACGAGCTTGTGGAGGAAGATTGCGCTAGCGAGCCAGACGCTTAGAGGTGTTCCTAGTCAGTCAACTGTGGTCTTGGAGTCTACCATGTGTATCATCCGCAGTGCTTCTGCTACACCAATAAAATAGTCAAGCCTCACACTGACGCTTGACTCTACTTTATTGTATCAGTGTTGTGCTATCACCACGCCACTGTCAAATTCGGCCACCATCTTATATTGACAAGTTGTAATAAATGTTGAGCACTCTGGCTCAACCCTGTGTAATAATATGTATTTACTGGTTATCTATATCAAGGAAGTCCACCAGTTGTTCTGATCTTGGGGCTGGTGTGGCTTAGGGCTATTCTGAGATTTATTCCGGAAACAGGCCCGACAAACCTTGGTATTAGAGCCAGGCTGACTGTAGGAAGCCCTAGGCACGATCGCTAGTAACAGAGTCAGTCCTAACATTTTTAGCGTGCATCTTATGCATTGTAAGAAATTTTCCTTGGTCATCATATACTTATGATACGACTATTTGGACTTTTTGTCTACTATTGTAGATGTCTGGCGGCAGCTGTACGACCCAGATTTTCGCCAACGAGCCTGCGGGATTTTCTCGTCTTCTCGTCTACATCGCCAGAGTCGCGATGGGATCTCCCAGTCGTTCGGAGTACACCGTTTATCCTGATAGGATTTCAGACACCCTGACTATGTACCAGGCCTCGGTATATATTCGGGGTGGGAATGCCATGCCACATCGCAACTATCGCTTTGTGGGGAGAGTCATGCCTACTGAGAGGCATGCTATCCAGATGGCTGCCCGAGAGGCCATTGCTCGTCTTAGGCACATCCTTCCAGTCATGCAGACATGTCCCTATCATTATCTACCATGCCATGTTCCATACACTAGTCACTATGCTTTCGCTTGCACTGCGGAAGATAGGGACGAGGCGATTGAGCCCCTTGTTCAGTACATCATGGCTATAGAGTCAGTCTTCACCTCACTGGTGGACGACTATTTTGTTGCACGGATGGACTTAGCTCGTGCGAGGACTCCTCGCAGGAGTGAGTTCTGTACTCCGTCACCACGCGCTCCTCGCATTCCGACTCCACCATATGATCCTCCTACTCGTCCTGCGATTCGACGCTCATCTCCGAGCGATGAGTCTAGTCGCTTGGCTGTTCCCACTCCTGTCTGAGTTTCACCGCTTACGAGCACAGTACCACCACGAGCAAGCATGGCATCGACGGCTGCCCGACTGGAGACCATACCCGAGGAGGAGGAGGAGGTCGAGTCTTCAGCACCCTGTCTGGGACTTACCCTCAGCAGGGCCTACGACGTTCCAGACACTCCGTGATAGCAAACTCGGCATCACCACCACAGTCACCTTTTATGAGAGTGTAGCTGTAAAATATTTTCTGTTTCTTTTACTTTTTGTAAGATGGCGAGTAGTAGACTTGGATCGAAACATGCTAAGTGGACGGCGTAGTGCACTAGTCTAAATAAGCGGTCATGTAAGCGTCACGGCTACGGCAAGCATATTGTATAATAAAATCATGCATGTATAATTAAATCTTGCATGTATAATTAAATCTGTATGTATAATATAATAACCCGCTACTTTTATGCACTTGCGTTTTTGGGGGGGGGGGATTATTTTCAGTCTCTCAAAATTTATTTTCTTTCCTTATAATTTCTTTTCTCATCGGTGTTACACAAATACCCCAAAAAGAAAATGCATCGTCCCTGGACCCGTTCTATGCCCAGTCCACTAGAGGACAACTTTGCACAGATGGGAAATAATTTCACACCAGGACTGACAAGTCAGCAAAGCAATGATTCAACATTCTCACAAGTGTGCCGTCTTTATGAACAAAGTCAGCAGCAGCACCAGGAAATGATGCAGCACTTAATAAATATGGGGAATCACCAAGGACAGCACCAACCCAGATCAAAATTATCTGAACTTCAGAGGATCAATCCAACTGTCTTCTCTCACACAGACAAACCTCTGGAGGCAGACGACTGGCTGCGTGATATTGAAAGAAAATTGGTCATAGCCCGGTGAACGGACCAGGAAAAAGTATTATATGCTCCACATTATTTTTCTGGACCAGCAGCATCGTGGTGGGAAAATTTATGCCACACACATCCCAATGGAGGAGACATGACCTGGGAGCAATTCAAGGAAAACTTCCGGGGAGCACATATTCCCAACAGTATCATGAAAATAAAGAAAAGGGAATTTGAGGATCTCAAGCAACGGGGCACAATGGTAACTCAGTACCTCGACCAGTTTACTCAGCTAGCCCGGTACACGAATGATGAATATATGATAGAGAGTAAAAAGATGGAGAAATTCCTTGACGGGCCTGTTCCATCTTTAAAGTGCCAACTTGTAGTACACACTTTTCCGGATTTCAAGACACTGGTAGACAAGGCTATTATTCTGGAAAATGAGCACCACAACATGAATGAGATTCGCAAGCGCCGTATGAACCTGTCAGTATAGGTTCGCAACAACAAGCCCCAAAATGAATTTCAAAGGCCTGTGGCACCCCGACTAGCAATTCCAACACCATGACCGCAACAGAACCGCAGTACCTTCAACAGCAGGGCCAAGGAAGCAATATTTCGTCCTGGCATCACCTGTTATGCCTGTGGAGCAGAGGGGCATTATGCCAGGCAATGCCCAAAACAGGGGAATAATATCCCCAAACCCAACAACAATGGCCGCAATACCAATGCAGCCCCACGACACAACAGCTTCAACAACAATCACAAAAAGGGGCAGGTTAACCATGTGACATTTGAGGAAGCACAGAATGCACCGGACATCGCGTTTGGTACGTTCCCTGTCAACACAATTAATGCTACAGTTTTATTTGATTCTGGAGCTTCCCATTCGTGCATCTCTAAAAGATTTGCCTCGAAGAATCAATTTTCTCTTTCGCCTTTGAAAAATTCAATGGTTATTCAGTCCCCGGGATCAAAGCAAAGCACACAATGGTACTGCAAGGATGTGAATATTGAAATACAGGGGATGAAGTTTTTAGCAAATCTTATTGTATTGGAAGCAGTCGATCTGGATGTTATTTTGGTACTGGACTGGTTGACCACAAATAAAGGTTTTATAGACTGCTACAACCATACAGTGACCCTCACTAATTGTCAAGGAAAGACAATAAAATTTGGTACAAGGGGGATTTCTACCTCGCAAGGAAAATTAAATCAAGTGGACATGACAGAATTAAGAAAGGTTTATGTGGTATGCGAGTACCATAATGTATTTCCTGAGGAGCTACCAGGCATGCCACCAGATCATGAAATTGAATTTTTTATTGAACTGGCACTCGGAACGGCACCCATCTACAAAAAGCCTTATCGGATGGCTCCGACAGAATTGGTTGAGCCGAAGAAACAAATTAAGGAATTATTGGAAAAGGGTTATGTCCGACCCAGCTCATCACCGTGGGGATCACCGGTCTTATTTGCTAAGAAAAAGGATGGTACCCTAAGGCTATGTATTGATTACAGGGCACTCAATATGGTTACTATCAAAAATAAATATCCACTACCAAGGATCAATGACTTGTTTGACCAATTGGCAGAAGCTAAGGTTTTCTCAAAAATAGACTTGAGATCAGGCTACCATCAGCTAAGAATCCGATCATCAGACATACCCAAGACTGCCTTTACCACCAGATATGGATTATATGAGTTTACCGTGATGCCTTTTGGATTGACCAATGCTCCTGCATATTTTGTACATCTCATGAACATGGTTTTCATGAAGTATCTGGACAAGTTCGTGGTTGCGTTCATTGATGACATACTTATTTATTCCAAGACACCAGAAGAACATGAACAACATCTTCGAATAGTCCTGGAAGAATTGCAGAAAAATCAACTATATGCCAAATTCAGTAAGTGTGAATTTTGTTTACGAGAAGTTGGTTTTCTGGGACATGTACTGACACATGATGGAATAGCAGTGGACCCAAGTAAAGTAAAAGATGTCTTAGGGTGGAAGCAACCCACCAACATGACTGAGATCAGGAGTTTCCTTGGTTTGGCTGGCTACTATCGATGATTTATTGAAGGATTCTCCACCATAGCCAAACCCATGACTCAGTTACTCAAGAAGGATAAAAAGTTTGAATGGACCGAAGCATGTGAGAAAAGTTTCCAGGAATTAAAGAAGAGGTTAACAACGGTACCTGTTCTGATCGTGCCAGATGTGCACAAGAATTTTGAAATATACTGTGACGCTTCCAGGATGGGCCTTGGATGTGTATTAATGCAAGAAGGAAAGGTCGTAGCATATGCTTCGAGACAACTATGACGACACGAAGAAAATTATCCAACCCATGACTTGGAACTAGCAGCTGTGATACATGCACTCAAGGAATGGCGACATTACCTTCTTGGTAATCGATGTGAGATATACACGGATCATAAAAGTCTTAAGTATATCTTCACCCAGCCCGAATTAAACCTACGACAACGTCGCTGGCTTGAGTTAATTAAGGATTATGATGTGGGAATTCGTTACCATCCGGGTAAAGCAAATGTTGTGGCAAACACCCTCAGCCGAAATCCATGCACCGACAATGACAGTGTGCAATTCTCACAGCATGAGTTCAACCGAGAATTTGCCAAACTCAACATGGTCCTAGTCATGGAAGGAACCATTGCTCGCCTAGAGGTAAAACCAACATTGGAGGATCAGATCAAGGAAACCCAGAAAGGACACCCCAGCATCGAAGGAATTAAGAGGAAAGTAAATTTAGGTAAGGCATCTGAATTTACCATTGACGCCCAAGGAGTCCTCTGGTATGGAAAAAGATTATGCGTACCCAATAAGGAAGAGCTAAAGCAACAAATTTTGGCAGAAGCCCATACAACTCCATACTCCATTCACCCAGGAGGAACTAAGATGTACAAGGATCTACAGGAAATTTTTTGGTGGCACGGGATGAAAAGGGATATAGCTGTATATGTGGCACGTTGTGACTCTTGTCAGTGTATAAAAGCAGAACACCAAAGGCCAGCAGGATTGTTACAGCCACTCAGAGTACCTGAATGGAAATGGGATGAGATAGGTATGGATTTTATTGTCGAATTACTGAGGTCACGACATGGGAATGATGCTATCTGGGTTATCACAGATGTATTAACCAAGGTGGCACATTTCATTCCAGTGAAAACAACATATTCAACACAGAAACTTGCGAAGTTATACCTCTCCCGAATTGTTTGCTTACACGGAGTAACCAAGACCATAGTCTCCGATAGAGGCACTCAGTTTGTCTCTAGATTTTGGGATCACTTGCAGCAAGCCTTAGGAACTCAACTGGTATTCAGTACAGCATACCACCCACAGACAGGAGGACAGACTAAATGGGTAAATCATTTATTGGAGGACATGCTGAGAGCTTGTGTTCTTACTGATGGGGTTAGTTGGGAGGACAGTTTGCCATATGCGGAATTTTCATTTAACAACAGTTATCAAGCCAGTCTAAAGATGTCACCCTTCGAAGCCCTATACAGACGGAGGTGTCGTACCCCTCTCAATTGGTCTAAAACCGGAGATAGCCGAATCTTTGGTCCGGAAGTTCTCAAAGAAGCGAAAAAAAAGTAAAACTTATCCGAGACAGACTGAAAGTAGCTCAGAGCCATCAGAAGAGCTACTACAATCAGAAACACCGTCAAATCAGTTTTGAACCCGATGAATATGTGTACCTCAGAGTATCCCCAATGAGGGGATTACAGAGATTTAAAGTCAAAGGGAAATTTTCACCGAGATTTATTGGACCATTCAGAATAATTGCAAGGAGAGGCAAGGTTGCCTACCAACTGGAGCTGCCAGCCGAATTATCAGATGTTCATGATGTATTTCACGTGTCACAACTAAGGAGATGTGTCAGTAACCCGGAAAAGCAAGTCTAGCATCAGGACCTGGATATCCAGCCAGACCTTACATATAAGGAACACCCTATAAATTTTTTGGAGGAGTCTGGACGAAGAACCCATCGGAGTGTGATAAAGTTTTACAAGGTTCAGTGGAGTAATCATACCGAGGAGGAAGCAACATGGGAAAGGGAGGATCACCTGAGGACTGAGTACCCATACCTGTTTGAGGGATAGCTGAAATCACTGGGACGAGATTTTTCTTAAGGGGGTAGGTGTTGTAACACCTTCAAAATATTCTCTTTTCAATTTTTTAAATCTTTTATTCAAAATAAAATTCTTTGGATCACCATGGTCTTTTTCCCTCCTTCTTCTATTTTGAAAATCACTTTTGAATTTTCAATTGGGTTTCAAAATTTCTAAAATGGTGGTTTATTACTTGAGTAATTATTTTTGGAAGATCAAAAATATTTTCCTTCAGAAAGTTTTTGAATAATTAAAATTATTCCAATGAAATGGCCCATTTCTTTGTTTTCTAGCACTTACCAATTCTCACAAAATTATTCTGTCATTCTTAATTATCATCCAAGTCATTCTCACACCCTAGGACAGTACCCAACCCTTTCCCTCTCCATAAAAATATTTTTATCACATTTAATAAATTCCAAAGTTGGAATTTCATTTATTCCTAGTTTCTTTGATTTACAAAGGAACTATATTTTTCTAACTCTTCTGCACCCACAAAAATTACTCCAACTACTTGGCAGTACCCACACTCCATTTCACCAAAACCATTCTGTCCCACAGTTCAAAAATTTCAAATTTCATTCAAATGAAATTTGGACCAGATTCAATCTCTCTGATCAAAACCTAATTTTAATTGCTCCAAAAATTCTAAAATTTTGCCAGCATCTCTATTATGCATCAGTACATCACCACAAAAATTATGAAAAATTCCTAAAATGCCTAGAGCCATCTAGCATTTCATCATACACTTGGTGTGCACTGTAGCTACTATCAAAAAAATTCAGTTAACAGAGAAGTTCAGAGACAGGGGGATCAACGCCGTGCTGTGCACTCCACTCCATCTCCTCCTCATCCGCACCTCTGCTCGCTATCAATACACCACCACGGGACCGCCTGGTCAGTTCCTTGCCGCCGACAGCACAGGAACAGGCCGGTGCAATGGCCACCATCCTCAGCCGCGGCGGCCGAGCGGATCGGCACGGCTCCGGCTGCCGTCACTCTCCCACCGCACCCCCGCCTACCTCCTCTCCACGCATCGCCCTCCTCCGCAGCTCCTCGTGCCGTCCAAGCCACCCCGTGCCCGCCTGTCAGTCACCGGAGTTGCTCGCCATCCGCCACACCCGTACGGGAGCTCATTCACGGAGAGATGGATTGAGCTCGACTCCGTCCGTGCTGGCGCTTCAAGAGGACTCCATTGACCTCGCTGATCACTCACCGACCTCGCCACCCGCCTCTAACTACCTCGCCGGCCGGATTTACTCCTGCGTGATCCGCACCGCCTCTGACCACCTCGGCTCGCCTATATAAATAGCTCTCGAGCTCCGTTCGGTACTGGCACCACCCACACACACCCCCAATCGACCCCCAGAGGAGTCAAACGACATCGGGGAGGTCGTCTTCCCTGACTTCGGCCACCCATTCCGCCGCTGTCCCCGTGAGCAGTACGTCGCCGATACGCCATCCCCACCCCTGAAACTCCACTAGTAGCCCTCTTGTGCACCCACTCATTTGTTCCATGCTTCAATTCGTCATCCGGAGCACTCCCCGATGAGATCGAACACCACCCGACGCCGCTGTCCGCCGGAGTTGACCTCGCCGTCACTCCGGTGCTCGCCGGCGACCACCACCACTACCCACCGACGCGGAATCCCTCCCCGAGCACATCCCGACCATTGCCGCCTTCTGAAACGCCGGTGATCGTCGCCGGTGATCGCCGCACCGCCTCTGTACATGCGCGCAAGCGTGTTTGAAATTCAAACCCGACGGGTGGGGCCCACCCGTCATCATTTTTATCTTTTTCTGATTTAACTTAAAGCGTATTCTTTCCCTTTACGCTTTATGCGCTGGCAAGCATATTTTTCCCCGAAACGTTTTCTGTTATTTACAGCAGGGACCCGCTGGCAGTTTTTATTATTACAGAGAGGTCCTTGGTTTTAAAACCTTAATAACTTTTAAACCACAAATCATTTTCAATTGATTCTTTTTCTGAAATTCTTCTTTTTCACTCTAGTTTTTTTAGTATTTATTTGAAAATATTTTGAGACAACTTTTTGTACTGTTGCAAAATTTTGATTCGAATTTGAATTTTCATTTTATAGAAATCGAGGAGGCGAACTTTGCGGGGAATTTTGAGGGATCACCTTCTGCCTACTTTGAGCGAGGCAAGCATTTTGTACTTGGGATATGGTGATTGCATGCATATTTGCATAAGTTGGAAGTATCACCGAGGATGAAATGGATAGGAGTACATGCATAGTCATATCATCTTTGCACATTGCTTGCATTCCACTCAAGAATCTTTCTAACAAGGATAAAAGCTGTGAGAATCCAGGTGTGTGTCTCCTGCCTTAGACGTGCCGGTGGGCATGGGTCACTTCATGACACGATGGTGTCACTATGGCATATGAAGTATGCCAGTCATAATAACACCACCTCTTGAGTCGACCTAGATCGAGTCTTGTTCTGTCAAGCCTAGCTAAATACCGTGCTACCACTAGTCTCCCCGCGAGGGGAGTGCGGTTTAGTAAGTTGCTAACCCCTGTCCGTGTGCACACCACATAGAGGGGCCATGATGAGGGTTCCATGGCCATGGAATAATGCCAGTCATCGGGTCAGGGGGCATGGGTGTATCCGGCTTGGCTGAGAGGGGGGCACCCCTTGTAATCCGCGCATTGTTAATAGTGATCCCATGCTATTCGAGACGATGGTCTCCCCGACTTAGAGTTTTTCTTGAACGATGCTTTGGGTGATTCCTGGCATCCGGAAAGTTAATCTGGTGTGTGCTGGTCAGGTGTGTTTTCAACCCAAAGACCGTGATGGGAATTAGTCAGCGTCTTCGTGTTGACTAAAGAAATCCTTTACTTGTGGGTAAAGAGTACACCCTCTGCAAAGTTATATCTATTCGAATAGCCGTGTCCATGGTCAAGGACGTTAGCTGGGAAGGCTCAAGTGTCGGTCTTGGTGTCGGTCTTCGGAGGGAATAATTAAAATTGAGCATGATTTATTTTTGCAAGATAATTATTGTCACCGCTGATAATATTTGTTATCATGAATATTATTGTGGACTAACTCTGTTCTTTTATGTGTAACCTGGGTATCACTTGGGATGGCTAGTCCACCTGGATACTCACTTTTATTTTTTTCTGGCTATCACTTGGGATGGCTAGTCCACCTGGATACTCAATTTTATTTTTTTGGGTATCACTTGGGATGGCTAGTCCACCTGGATACTCACTTTTATTTTTTCTGGGTATCACTTGGGATGGCTAGTCCACCTGGATACTCACTTTTATTTTTTCTGGGTATCACATGGGATGGCTAGTCCACCTGGATACTCATTTCTTTTCAAGACCTCTCGAGGCATCGCGTTCAGTCACCCATTTGGCATTTATTTTCAAGACCTCTCGAGGCATCGCTTTCAGACACCCGTTTGGCATTTTTCTTGGAGTTCCTCGGGCGGTCCAGCACCCAATGTTCCATTTTATTTTCTTGGTTCATTACTAGCAAGTTATATTTTTTTATCCACATCATATTTATATTTATCATGCCATGATTTAATTTTGGTCAGCATAAG
Organism: Elymus sibiricus; assembly: GCA_039707655.1. Classification (NCBI taxonomy): domain Eukaryota; kingdom Viridiplantae; phylum Streptophyta; class Magnoliopsida; order Poales; family Poaceae; genus Elymus; species Elymus sibiricus. The sequence goes on from CM077668.1 coordinate 126,727,677, forward strand.
CATATCATATAGTCCATCATGAACATCTGCATTCGGTATATCCTTTGTTCATAATGTTTGCGAGTACATTCCAACGTACTCACAGGCTTGTCCCTGGCTTGTTAATTTGGCCAGACCTGGAGGAAGACGAGCTTGTGGAGGAAGATTGCGCTAGCAAGCCCGACGCTTAGAGGTGTTCCCAGTCAGTCAACTGTGGTCTTGGAGTCTACCACGTGTATCATTCGCAGTGCTTCCGCTACACCAATAAAATAGTCAAGCCTCACACTGACGCTTGACTCTACTTTATTGTATAAGTGTTGTGCTATCACCACACCACTGTCAAATTCCGCCACCATCTTATATTGACAAGTTGTAATAAATGTTGAGCACTCTGGCTCAACCCTGTGTAATGATATGTATGTACTGGTTATCTATATCAAGGAAGTCAACCAGTTGTTCTGATCTTGGGGCCGGTGTGACTTAGGGCTATTCTGAGATTTATTCCGGAAACAAGCCCGACATATTTCATCGAGACTACAATGAGCATTGAGATGTCCTAATGAAGATAGTGAAAGGTGGGCGGGCGGCCATCACAAGGGGTTGGCCTAGAGTCGTGCGCGCATTAGGCATGGAGGAGGGCACAATATGGGCATTCCACTTCACCTTCTCCAGCAACCAGAATGTCTTCCACCTCTCTCTTTACAGTCTTTACTACAACTGTGGTTCATCATTCTTTCCTTGCTGCTTCTCTAGTTCTTCAGCATATGTACCTGTGCATCGAATTAATCATTCGTCCCTGAACTTGTATTTGTAATATACATGGTTCGATATGAAATAAGTGATTGCCTACTTTCATATTGAAAATCTGTTTCAATTTAAAATTAATTTTAAATGCAGGGATTAAATTATGGATAAATTATTATCTGCATTCCATTACACTGCACACGGTTTGCGAAAGCAAAACGTCTGTGATAAACGTCAAGATCAGACACGTTTCTCAGATCAGTACGTGTGCGATGAAACTCTACTGCACACACAATCAGACAAGAAAAAACGTGTGAGATTAACAACAACAACACACACAGTTCCTTCTTAATAAATGTTTGTGAAAGTCACCTTATCACATACGCTAGGCAATTATGAACTGTTTATGATGTCGTGTGCATCGTAAACGTTTGCTCATAGAAGAACGCGCGCGATAGGCCTTCATCCGACACGGGTAATACGGATGAATCGTTTGGGACATTTTATACATCTCAAATGTTTATGTACATACAAATGTGTGGGATATTCAAGCTTTGCATACGGTGTACAATTGTGAACTGTTTGTGATGGGGTGAGCATCGCAAACGTTGCAGCACTGAATACCGAGTGCGATGGTAATGTGAGCACAAACGAGTACCAAGGACGGAGCGTTTGGGAAAGATGCTGGCATCGCATACGCTTTGTTCTGCGAAACATATGCTTGCGTGCTCCCTATCGCCGATGGTTTCTGGGTTGTGTGGGAAGACCCCCCCCCTATCGCACACACAGGCAAGGCGACGGTTTAAAACTGCGTCGCAGAAAGGGGTTAAAAACCGTTTGTATAGCAGCTTGCTGTACCAGTGGTCGTAGAAGTGTTCCATGACAATACTGAAATTATCATCATGAAAGTGTCCACTTCCATGACGATAAATGTCGCGTCATGGAAGTGTTTTCGTCAAGGGTAACCGACACGTGGCATCCACCGTAACGGGTTGCCATTAAGTTATTAGGTTCCGGTTTGGATTCGATAACCCGTCAACAGCCCTGACCAATGGTGATTTTCCACGTGTAAATTTATCATTCGCCGGCGGAACCACGTGTCAGCTCGGCGTTGGGACAGATGTCATCCATTCATTGGACGCGAGACACCCATGATACGCGACACGTGGGGCGGTCCAATAGTGGCCCATTTAGGTTAAAAAGGCCAACCCGTTTGACTTGGTCAAAAGTAAGCAGGCCAGCCCATGGAAAGCCTGTTAACGGCCTGTTTGCATATAGCCCATTTACGGCCCGGGTACTCACGGCCCGTTATGGCCTTTCAAAATTCGGCCCAGTAGCGCCTTGTGGGCCGTGCCTTATGATTTCAGCCCGGTGTCACTTTCGGCCCATCTATGGCCCATGACGTCTTTCGGCCCATATTAGGCCTTTTGTTTCTCTGGGCCCATTGACGGCCCATGGTAATTCTGGCCCATCCTGAAAAGTAAACAGCTTTGAGCCCATTAACGGCCCATGATTCAGTTGGGTCGTTTCCAGCCCGTGTTTTCTTTCGGCCTTCTAAGGGCCCATAAAATCTTGGGCTCATTTCCGGCCCTCGATTACTTACGGTCCATTGCTGGCCTGTTATGCTAATGAGCCAGATTCAGCCCATGGTTACAACCGGCCCATTTGTGGTCTGTTAACCCATTGGGCCATTTTCAGCCCATCATGTATTCCGGCCCATTAATGACCCGTTATGCCCGTTGATAGAATTAAGCATGTGATGACTTTCGGCCTATTAATGGCCCATTATGCACTACTAGAAAAACGGCTATAGCTAATATGGACATTAGTCGCGCACCATGAATGTGGTGCGCCACTGCTATATAGCAATGGCGCACCAGAAGCAGGTGCGCCATTGTTATTTTTTTAGTAGTCGCACACCACCTGAGCAGTGCGCCATTGCTATTTTTTTTGTCCATCCCCCCACCCCCACCAGACATAGCAATGGCGCACCACACCAAGGTGTGCCATTACTATGTAGCATAGTAATGGCGCACCTTGGTGTGGTGCGCCATTGCTATGTCTGGTGGGGGTGTGTGCCTGCGTGTGTGAGACGTTAGTAATGGCGCACCCTCCCTGGTGCGCCATAGCTAGAGGGTGCGCCATTACTAACGTCTCACACACACAAACACACAACCCCCCCCGTGGATCGTCTTTTCAGTTTAAAACAAAATAAAAGAAAATGATAAAAGGTTCAAAAAAATTCAAAAAAATAGATGCCCATGTGTTATGTGTTCTAGTTGTTAGGAAAATTAACAAACACGAATTTTGAATTTGTTTGCAAAAGGCCGTCGTGTTTCGGTAAAATGGCCGTAACTTTTGCATACGACCTCCGATGAAAAAGATTTTTATATGAAAAAGCATCTACTCGAAAAGGTACATCCGAATTCAACAGGCTATGCCGGTTATCGATTTTTTAGAATCCTCAAAAACCTAGCAGAAAAAAAGTTACGATGCTTTTAAGATCTGGAGGCAAAAAAAATAAAAAAAATAAAAAAAGTTAGCAATGGCGCACCAGTGCATAGTGCGCCACTACCATTTTCCCGCCTTCAAAATTCAAAACAATTTAAAAATAGTAATGGTGCACCACACCGAGGTGCGCCATTGCTGTGCTACATAGTAATGGCGCACCACACCTAGGTGCGCCACTGCTATGCTACATAGCAATGGCGCACCTAGGTGTGATGCGCCATTACTATGTAACGCATGGCGCACCACGTACGCACCCACCCACCCCTCTCCTTCCTCTCTGCTTATCCCCTTCCCCTTCCTCCTCCCTTCTCCTTCCCCATCTCTGTTTCCTAGCGGACATGGCTGCCGCCCGCAGGCTTCCTCTATCCCGAGACCGGCGCCTTCATCTCGCCGGTGACCGAGCCACAGGAGCGCCGCCGCCCGTCGCGCCTCCCCTTCCCCTTCCCCTTCTTCCTCCCTTCCCCTTCATTCTTCTCCTCCTCTCCTCCACTCCATCTCCTCCTCTCCTCCTCTCCTCCACTACATCTCCTCCTCTCCGGCGACCTCCTCCTCCTCACGGTGCTCCTCCTCCGGTGACCTCCTCCTCACGGTGCTCCTCCTCCGGCGACCTCCTCCTCCCACCTCTCCTTCTCATGGTGCTCCTCCTCCGGCGACCTCCTCCTCCCTCCTCTCCTCCTCACGGTGCTCCTCCTTCCTCTCCTGCTCACGGTCCTCCTCCTCCTCTCCGGCGACCTCCTCCTCCCTCCTCTCCTCCTCACGGTCTCTCCTCCCTCCTCCTCCACTTCCGGCCACATGTGGAGCTCCCCCGGCACAAAGAACGTAAAAGATCCAGGTCGAGAACGAAATTTGAAAAAAAATTAACCAAAAAAAACGAGCCAGATCTAGATCCAGATCCAAATTCAAAATTCAAAAATAGCAATGGCGCACGGTGGGGGTTAGACGGTGCGCTACTACTATTTTGCCGCCTTCAAAATTCAAAAAAAATCAATAAATTTCAAAAAAGAAGAAGTTACCAGTGGCGCACCTGTAGCAATAGTAATGGCGCACTACAAGGTGCGCCACTGTTACCTGCAATACTAATGGCACACCAGAGGTGCGCCATTAGTATTTGTTACTAATGGCGTGGTAATAGTGGCGCACCTATAGTGCGCCATTAATGGCAAAAATAGGTGCGCCACTAACAGTCCTTTTTCTAGTAGTGATGCTACGGGCCCTTAAACAGACCATTCCCACTATGGCCCGTTTACGGCCCATAATGCGGTTCGCTTTTGGCCCACGGATCCTATGGCCCGTAGATGGCCCTTGGGCACTACAGCAGGTAGCAGGCCCTTGGTTACAATGCGCCGTATGTGGCCCATGGTTATTGCGGCCACTAAGAAACCGAGGAAAAAGATGACTACGAGGAAATAAATAAGTAAGCAACTAACGCTAGGCTATTATGGCGATTGCACAGATTACATCCATTGAACATCAAAGTTCGCCACCTGTGCAAATATAGGGAACACCCTACACTATACAAAAATAGCTTGCTATTTTCTTCAGCCGGTCGCTGCCCGTTAAGAACAAATTTTGTATCATAACAAAACAAATTACAGCCATATAACAAAAGGAGGGTTGGCATAAAAGTAAATGCACCATCAGAAGTTCAGAAGCTCGGATGATTTGACCTGACTGGTACGTTTTCATGCTGTAGTGTCTGATGGAGCACCATAAACTTCGGTGTCATTTCTCCTAGGCTCCTGAACAACATAGCAAATGTCTGATAGTTTGGTTTCAAAACCACGCATATCTTGACGACATCGAACAATGGCTGTTCTTGTTTCACAAAGGGTCTCTATTAGGGATTGGACTTGTGTCTGGAGCGCAGATATATCATTCTGTCGAGCTTGTAGATCTTGTTCATGAGGCAGTTTGGATGAGGTTGCCTTAACAACCAACCCAGTATTACACAGGAAGGTGCTTTTGGCACTGTTAGTGGAGAGATACTGAGCCACTGCAACAAGAGGTGACATTGTGGTTATGGTTGCCTCATCACCTTCAGGAGGTTGTGGCTGTTCCACCATTTGTTCCATAGCTTGCTGAAAAGTTGAGTTTGTACATTAGTAGTACCAGAATAGAAGTTATTAATGAGGCAGCAAAACCAAACAGAATAGCTTTGGTTTATATACAGAACTTATTTTGGTGAACCCGTGTAAAATATTAGTTGTATTTTACTGCAAAGTACATAATAAAACCAGGTTCCAAACATATGACCATATACCATGGCTAATGTATTGTCTATTTCTTCACATTGTATTGACAGCTAAGATAAAGAGACAAAGTTTATAATATGGTGAGCATAGTATGACCTCATTCATATCACAAAACAACTGAGATCAGACAAACAGGCAATTGTAACATTGTGTGCAACACGAAACTAGATTACAGATCAAGAGCAAAGGAACATCGTTCCTCTGTTTTAAACATTGTAAAGTGCAATGATACATTCACACAACTATGTATAAAATTGAAAAAGAGTAATAGACATTGGCTGCAAACCATGCAGTTCAATGCATCACAAGTCAGAGTAACCAGTAGTTCAAAGGGCCTGAGGATTAAGGACTTACTACAACGGCTTTGACTGGTGTAGTCATGCCCTTCGTCTTGCTGGTGTGACAGTCCTTGAAGATTTCCACCGCATTTGGTTTAGGTTCTTTTTGGTCCTTGCGGGCTTTCCTCTACATTTGGAACAAGTCAATATAGATCTGATAATATGGCACAGCCAAAAGAGTGAAACATCAGCTAGTTACCAGAGCCTCGCAGTGTGCAATATAGCTATGAGATCCTGTCGTCTGTTGGAATTTCACTTTGGTATGGTTGGCCTTGTTCTTTGAACAGTTCACCTAGAAGAAGATAGATTTGTGAGGGACATGCGTAAATAGGAGTTCAACATGTGATCTGATCACATCTATATAACATACTTGATACTTGGGATCAGACTATTGTTTAACAAGGGTTGTCCAGCCTTCATCCGTTATATTTTCCACTGGAGATGTTTGGGCAAGTTCATTGTTAGCCTTGCCTTCAAAGTGAGTTTTCTCAGATTATACTGATACTGTCGCAGAGCAGACTTGAAAACATGAGTGCATGCCTGTCTGGTTGCATCGTCTTGTCGATCCAACTTGAACCTCATATGTTCAAAATTATAGGAGTCTCATTACCAGCAACCTAGAAAGTATGGGACAAAGCAAGACGATATTACTAAGTTCCATAAATAACCATACTTACAGATAAATGGTCGAGGAAGGTGTTAAACTAGATTTCGTCTTTGTCATTCCTATACTGAATCCATGTTGGGAGGATACGTGCATGACACCTAACGGCAACGGCTGCCTCTGATACTAACTTGGCTGACTCTGTAGCATCACGTGGCCTTTTTAAACCTGACTCAAAATGGATCTCCATTCTTCCTCCTTTAGATTTAGTTAACCTATCAAGCATTATCCCTGATGTCTGTTTCCTCTTGCGCCTAGGTGCTAGTTCAACAATGAACATGGGAAGTGTTAGTGTACGTCAAACTGTGAGACTACATATAAAGAAGCATGCAACTGTAACTTGACTCGATCAACTACCGTCTTGGTGTTGAAGCTCACAAGGTTCATCTGATCTTGCCAAGTCGTCTTGTGCAAAGAGTACTTTGGAAGTAGTGTCAGGTGGCAAGGGAGCTTGGGAACTTGCCGCTAGCAGAGTTGACGAACGAGTAAGTCATGCACATGTTGGTACTGTGGAAGAAGGTGCTGCAACCACTAGGGTTGTCGTTGCTTGTTTGGTTCGTTTGTCTTGGTAAGTTTTGTAGGTGGTGTAGCAGGGGATACTGTGTTTGTACATTTATCCGGTGGACTTCGACCTTCTCTTGCACTATCAGTACCAGCAGAATCTGCAGAGTTGTTCCGTTCCGTTTTCGTGCCTCCCGAGTAGTAACACCATCCCCTACCATTCTGTGTACCTTCCTCTCTTTTTTCCATGTCAAGTCAAACCCATGAGAAAAAGGAATAAAAATTTAGTTCTTCAGAACTAATTGATGTGTGATACAGACGAACTGAATTTTGATGTTAGACAACCGCATGATAGGAGGATGTAATATGTATGAAAAACAGGACGGCATGAGATAATCAGACCTATGATGTGTCAACTAAGCAGAAGGCATTTCAATAAATTAGAAGCAATGCAATGGAAGCTAGACACCATATGAAAGATGCTACAAATATCACTCTGCCAAGTTAATAGTGTCTCGTCATAAGTGGCATTTAAACAAATGTCAAGCAGTACAAGCAATAAATCATATGCAAGATCCAAACAATATCACACTACCAATTTAAAGGTGTCTCGTCAAAAGTGATTGATGTAGGGTAGACACGAACAGTACTTCGATGTTAGAACATGTAATAGACAGATGTAGTATATGCAAAAAAAGGAAGACATGCCATGTTAACATGTATAATGTGTAAACTAAGCAGATGCAATTTAATCAAATTAGATGCAATACAAGCTAGACACCGTATGCAACATGCAAGCAAATATCACACTGCCAAGCTAGACAAAGCACCTGGGATGCTGGAGTAGGGTTGTTGGGCACATCATATTTACTTGAAACTTCTACTGCACTAGCAGTAGTGGCAGAATCTCTAGAGCGCCTCCTTACCGGTGGTGCCAAATGACCGCCATCAGCCCCTGCCTTACTTTTTTCCTTCCTCTCTCTTATTTTTTTTGCCTTGTCAAGTCAAACCCAGAAGAAAAATGAATAAAATTCGCTTTTCAGAACTCATTGATGCATGATGCTGACGAACACTACTTTCATGTAAGGCGACCGCATGATAGGAGGATTGAATATGTAAGAAAAAAGGATAGCATTGCATATTCACACCTATGATGTGTAAACTAAGCAGCAGGCATTTCAACAAATTAGAAGCAATGAAAGCTAGACACCGTATGAAAGATGCAACGAATGTCACTCTACCGAGTTAAAACTGTCTCGTCATAAGTGCCATTTCAACAAATTAGAAGCAGTACAAGCTAGAAAACAATGCAAGATGCAACCTATATCACACTCCCAAGTTAAATGTGTCTTATGATAAGTGATTGTTGCAGGTTACACAACAGTATTACTTTGATGTAAGAACATGGCGTGATAGACAGATATTGTATGTTCTAGAAATAGGAACACGTGTCTTATTCACAAGTATAATGTGTGAACTAAGCAGATGCAATTCAACTAAATTAGAAGCAATACAAGCTAGACATCATACATAACATGCAACCACATATAACAGTGCCAAGTTAGAGTGAGCACCTGTGATGGTTGCGTAGGGGAGATGTGCTCATCATCAACGCAACTACGTTGACTGTCTATGCATGTGTTGTCTTGCAAAACTTGTTTGGAGGATGGCGGAGTAGAATCTGTAGAGACCCTCCGTTTCAGTTGGTCGGAAGGAGCACCATCATCCACTGCCTTGCTAATTTCCTTCCACTTTATTTATTTTGCATTGTCAAGTCAAACGACAAGAAAAAGGAATAAAAATCACTCTTCAGAACTCATTCGTGCACGATACTGACGAACACTACTTGGATGTAAGGCAAACACATGATACGAGGATGGAATATGTATGAAAAACAGGACGGCATGGCATATTCGCACCTATTTGTGTAAACTAAGCAGAAGCCATTTCAATAAATTAGAAGCAATGCAAGGTAGACACCACATGAAAGATGCAACCAATATGACTCTTCCAAGTTAAAAGCGTCTCATCATAAATGGCGTTTCAACAAATTAGACGTAGTACATGCTATAAATCATATGCAAGATGCAACAAATATCATGCTGCATATACTAAAGGTGTCTCATCATAAGTGATTGATGCGGGATACACAAGAACAGTAGTTTTATGTAAGGACATGGTTAATAGATAGATGTAGTATGTACCAAAAACAGGAAGGCATGTCACATTAATAGGTATAATGTGTAAACTAAGCAGAATAGCAGATGCTATTTAACCAAATTAGAAGAATTACAAGCTAGACACCATATGCAACATGCAACCACATATCACACTGCCAAGTTAGAGCAAGCACCTGCGATGGTGGTGTAGGGGAAATGCGGTCACCAACTACAGAGCTACGTTGACTATCTTCATCTAGCCTTGCTGTTTGTTCAGAATCCTGTGGAGAGGATGACACTCAATCTTTAAAAAGAGTAGCGCATCTCACACAAACTGACGGGTCTGACTGTCTCATCATAAGTGATTGATGAGGGATACACAAGAACATTAGTTTGATGTAAGAACATGGTTAATAGACAGATGCAGTATGTACCAAAAATAGGAAGGCATGTCATATTCACAGTATATGGCTAAGCAGATGCAATTTAACCAATTTAGAAGCAATATACAAGGTAGACACCATATGCAACATGCAACCACATATGACACCATGAAGTTAAAGCAAGCACCTGCGATGCTGGTATATGGCGAATGGGGTCATCAACAATAGAGCTACGCTGACAGTCTTCATCAAATGACACTACACTCTTCTTTAGAGCGTCAAACCGCGTCTTTCCAATCCTCGATGCAGACTGGAGCAACAGCTCAGTTTTATTTTTAGAATATTATGGTAGAGATTCTGAAATACCCATGCGTAATAAAACAATAGTGAGAGAGTATGTGTGTAGTTTGTGCACAAGTAGTGTAGTGTAAAAGTATCAGATAGCAGGTGGGTCAATAATAAATGATGGTAGACATATGATAGCTCTACAATCTGCATGGCACATGAAATTAGATTCTAGGCTTTTGAAATATGAGCACAGGGATGGCTGGGAAGTGCAGGTAATCCTCCAGCAAACCACCACAAGTGATCCTATGAAAAAAACAATCGACTGAAAACAAATAGGTTAGTCGATTTTTTCTGCACCGTCCGATCTACAAGGAACGGGCAGATGGCCTTCATCTACCTCCCGCCAGTCACTATTGACGATCTTCCTCGAACCACCAGCGACCACTGGCCTAGACCCCTTCTTCCGCCGCCCCGCCCTCCCCTCGACCTCACCCCACCGCCATGCTTGGTAGCGCCCCCCGGCCATCCCTTTAAGCCTGGCAGGCCTCCAGATCGGGCGCCAGCAGCTCCTGCGCCACACACACCTCTAAGATAGACACCAAGGCGCTGCTTCCCCGGCGAACAGGCAGACTAGGTGCTCCGCGCGCCTCCGCGGGTGGTGCTTCCTTTAATTGGGAATCAACTGACACTAAATTGAAATCCAGGCAGGCGACGGACCTCTAGCTAAAGTGAAATAGTAAATGGGGGGAAACCTTGTGCATCGCGAGTTACTTGGAACATGTAGTATCAGGAAGAATGTGTAGTAAGAAGTGGTTAACTAGTTTACTTCATGGGATGAATACCGTGTGAGTAGACATGTAAGATTTGCAAGAATAAGGGAAGAGGAGAACCAATATCGGCTTGCCATGCTGTGTCCTCCTTATGATTTTTCGACGATCTTCTTGTGTTTCGCCAGAAACCAGATGTTGTGGAGAACGGTGGAGCCTTGGACGCACCCATGGCCAAGTTGTTGAGTGTGGTGCGGTGGCCCTCTATCGGCGGCAGAGAAGCAGATCCAAGGCAGCGAACGACGGCGTAGCAGGAACAGCTCCGGTGCGGTGGACGGTTGCGATGTTGGAGCAGCAGCAGTGAGGCGCAGGGGTTGAAGTGGCTCGGGTACGATGCACGTCCGCATCGTGGAGGTAGCTCTGCCTTGGCTTCGATTGCTATGTCCTGGAGGGCGCTGCGGTAGAGGTTGCGGTGGACGACGACATCGGGGTATCGGCTTTGGCGTGATGGAGGAGGGTGGCGGTGGATCGGTGCGATGGGGTGGCGGACGGAGGAGGCTGGGGTTTCGCGGATGGTGGAGAGGGAGTTTTGGCGCCCACGGAGTATGAATGGGGAATCAGCCGGGGGAGGGGGGAAGCTAAGGGGGAACCATGTTTCCGGGATGCGCTTGTTTGAAATTTGGGGAAAGTTACAAACTTTGCCCCCATCTTAAATTTCGGACATGCTACGGGTCGGGGGTAAGACGGTAATCGCACATGTCCAAAATAGTGGGCGGGAGTGATTTCGGCCGAGCGCATCGGCGTTTAGGCGCCCGTGGTATATGAATGTTTTTTGGAGGCGATTGTGTGGCGTCTCGGTGAAGTTACAAACCTACCCCGGTTTAGACTTCTGGAGGTCGGGCCGGTAGGCTTCACGGGTCAGAGTTAGGACGGTAATTTCCTTCTACCAAACATTGGTCTCGCGCGGTTTCGGGTGAGGTAGAGGCTCTTTTGGCGCTTTGTTCAAAATTTTGAACCAGAAGCATTCACGTTTACAGTACTCTTGAACTATTAGGATTGACCTTAATAGACTTTGTTAAATTTGACCTTGTATGATTGAAAAACTCATTAAGTTATGCGCTTCTTTTGAAATTTTGACTCTTTAAAATCCTATAACTACTATTATTTTGGAATGGAGCTGGTAAATTTGAATGTATTTTGTACACGACTATATGTTATTATGTACAAAAGCAAAGCAAAGATTGATGCACCCTTAATTTAGGTATGATCTACAAATGCCATGATCTCGAATTCAAATAATTGAATGCACTTCATGTTGAATTCGAATATTTGAAACCACCTTAAGTTGAATTCAAACGTATGCTAGTTACTAGATAGCTATTTAGAATGTTCACTATGTATCTTTTGTATGTATAATGTGCTTTACACACACAACATAAACTATAATCACGTTTATATTTGAATTGTTAAAGGCATGCATTGTCTGGATTTCAAAATATTGACTCTATGGATCAATTATGTCAAATAATACCATACACATGCTCAAATTCGACAGAAGATGGATGTTTGATACACCAATGATCGTTCCATACGCGAATCGCAAATATCATGATCCCATCCAAATATTTGGATACAATTTATATTTTAAATTAATGTGTAGATCAGTCTTTTACGCGTAGATTCACTCTCCCTCGGCCCCTCCTCAGACACGTGTTATCTTTCTCTCTCACACATACGCGCACACACTGTATATCCATCGGCCTTCTCTCTCACACATGCTCACACTCTTTCCTGAGGTGTCTCTCGCACACACACGCTGTCTATATATATCACCCTCCCTCCCTCTCTCTCTCACAACTATCTATGACTCCTTTCACTAATCTTTGTCACAAGAACTCTTTCACACGCATAGGCACACACAATCTCCATTGACCCTTTTCTCTATAGATATACCTGCCTACGTGTCTCCCGGACGCTTAAGCCTATCTCGCACGCATTATCTCCACCTCTCTTGCTAGTTGATGAATATGATTCCAGCAGAGCATTCAGTAGGATATCCCTTACAGCTAGGTTGGATGCATGGTAATAAGAGACAAGGATTTACCTTAGTTCGGGCCCTTGCGATCCAGGAAATACCCTGCCCCCGGTCATGTATATTTGTGAGTAGGGTGTGTACAGAGTACACTACGTGAATACCAAGGGATTCTATGTATGCTATCGACGAACTAGGCCCCGGGCTTGTATAACATACCCGGGGCCTAGGGTTACAAATCCTAGCCGGCTTTGTTAGTGGACACAAAGTCCTTCGCGGCTCTGGTTTCTTTGTCTTGTGCGACTAGTCCTCCAGGGGTCTCCGTATAATGCGTCATGGGCGGACCAATGTGGCGCAGGACAGAACCGACCGGGGGCCTCACCTCGGCCCACCAGACCTCACACACCCCTACCCCTAGGTCTTGGTATCTTCTCACACCCACACATGCATACCAGACACACACACCCCACACACTATTTTTGCTCATGTCTCTTTCCCCTTCTCCCTTGCATACACACACTCAAGACCATCTCTCGTCGAGACATCCTATTCCTGAGACCTCTCTCATTTCTCGTGCTATCTATCTCTCATCGCACACGCACCCCCTCCATCCGCGCCTCTCTCAAATACGTACACATACCCTCTCCAGGCCCTGCCAAATACGTCAACTACACATTCACACATGTTGCATCTTATCATGTGCTCCATTGATCTAAAAAGCCCTCTGTTCACTTTTACTTCGCATACAAGATTCCTTTTGAATTAAAACTACGCAAAAGTGTGGCCAAAATTTATTTTATAAAATCTACATCTAGACAATATTACAAAGTTATATGGAGTATGAAAGTTAATTGCATGGTGCATCCAATGATATTTATTCCGCATTGTGAATGTTTATATTTTTATACTATGAAGTTAGTCATAATAAAGAGAAACGAAGAGCATCTCTCTCTCCCCATCGCCCCTCTCTCTACGCCTCTTTCACGTACGCACACAAACTATCTCTAGGCCCTCTAAAAGTATGCCTCGTCACATTCACGCTTGTTCCATCTTTGTCTCGCGAGATATACACCGACGATCACTGTATTTCAAGCGAAAGCACGATATGATCACTGGACTTCACAAATACACTCATTACGGTCACCATATACGTTTTGTGGTTGTTATACAGTCACAGGCTCACCGTAGAGCTCTGTATTTGTTGAAGACACAATTAGTTGACCAGTTAAATAGTCCACGTGGCACATCTAGTGTTGCATCATCAGCGCACATTATCTCACTACCATAGGTCCCACCTGTCAGCGGGTATAAGAATGTAAACAAACGAAAATAAAATATTGCACGGTGGGTATTACTAGTAGAAGGGATTCGAAGTGGTGCGCACAAGGTGGCCTTGTATTGGTATGCTGTGCTGGTTGACTGGTTCTTTTAATACACATGATCTAGCGTGGTGATTATACACACACGCACGCATGCACACGAACTGCATGCATGCAACACTCACATGCACACACGCACGCAGACACGCACGCACACACGCATGCATGCACTCACCACACGACCAACACACACGCTCACGCTCAAGTGCTCAACCTACACGTGCATGCACACACATCAGGGCATGACACACATACACAGCCAGGTGGTTCACGCGCAAGGGTTCGAGTCTTGTCGCGCCTACATAAATTTCTGTTTATCTTATCTCTTTCCTCTGCCAACTGACAGGTGGGACCCACAATGAACATGGCAAATTTAACCAATCACCATAGTGCCACGTAGACTATTTGGCCTGTCAACAAGTGCAATACGATGCTGAATGGTGAGCGAGTGATCGTATAATCACCGTAAAACGTATATAGTGACCCTAATGAGCGTATTCTGAAGTCCGGTGACCATATTATGCTTTGACTTCAAATACAGTGACCGCCAGTGTATTTATCTCTTCTCTCGCTCTCTTCGTGGAGCCTACTAGGCCAACCTCCCATGCCTAAATTGGCGCACGCCACCCCAATATTGTTGTACTAGTTTCGTAAGAGCGAATAAGCATTCACGTCTACCGTATAAACTCTAGATATGAGTTACAAATGGTATGATGATGAATACAAATATTTGAATCCACTTTATGCCGAATTTCTCTCTGTAGGCCCTCCAAACACTACAAAAAAAGACATATCCGTGACATTATGGCCCGAATGGAAACTTTTTCTGTCATGGTTGTGACACTTCTATGACAATAATTGTGACAAAAACATGTATCATCATAGATGTGGTGGGCTCCTACTTCTATGACAAAAAATTATGATAGAAAATGGGCTTTTCGTCCTGGGTGGGCCGGAGACGCACCCGCATGACATTCTTTGGGCCGTCCATGATGTAAAAAATCATGGTAGAAGTGAGGGCGAGGAAATTTTCGGGGAGTTCCCGGTTACGCTGGGTGGTTGGGACCGAGCGATGCAGTGTGGTTTGCGTGTTTCTCTCGTATGCGCGCGTGTGTGCGAGGCATTCGCTAACTGAACCAGAGCGAGGTGTTCGCTTACTGAACCCGTGCGATCGATTGATCCCTCACACTACTACACGTACTGAACCCAAGCGATCGATCCCACTGCGTACTGAACCCGAGCGATCCCTTCGCTGCTAACTGAACCCAAGCGATCCCTTCGCTGCTAACTGAACCCAAGCGATCCCTTCGTTGCTAACTGAACCCGATCGATCCTTCTCACTTCTTACTGAAGCCGATCGAGCCACCATGCAAGACGTAGCCAGCCGGTGTTGGGTTGCCTCTCGATGAACAGTGCCCCTGGCTGCCGCGCGCGCGATACACTTAGACACGAGTCGAGACACATCGATCGAGCCGGTTGGTTGGCTGTGGATGAACAGTTCCCGTTGCTATCGCCCGCTCGTACGTACGCCCCACCCTAGCCGGTGGGTTGGCTGTGGATTAACAGTACCCTGGCCGTGTGAAGGTAGTTGGCACTGGATGAACAAGACCCCGAGGAGGCCAGCCGGTTGGGGGTGGATGAACAGGACCCCGTGGAGGCTGGATGAACAGTAGCCGATGGAGGCTGGAGGAAGTCGACTGTGGATGAACAGTAGCTGCTGGAGGCTGGAGGGAGGTCGACCATGGATGAACAGTAGCCCATGGAGTCCCGTTTTGCAGTACGCCACACCCCTCCCGATGAACAGGACCCCCGTTTCGACCGTAGGCAGTTGGGGAGAAGTCCGTTTCCTCTGTTTTGTGGTACGCCAGAGCCCTCCCGATCAACAAGACCCCGTTTCGACTGTAGGCGCTCGAACAAAAGTCCGTTTCCTCTGTTTTGCGGTACGCCAGACTCCCAGCCAATGAACAGGACCCCGTTTTGACCGTAGGTGCTCGAACAGAAGGCCATTTCCCCCGTTTTGCGGTACGCCAGACCCAGAGTTGATGAACAGGACCCCGTTTCGGCTGTTCCGTCCAATCCGATTGGCTCCCGATGAACAGGACGCGTTCCAACCCAGTCGCTTGGCTCCCGATGAACACGACGCCGTTTCCTCCATTCCGACCCAGCCAGTTGGCTGCCGATGAACACGAAGCCGTTGCTGCCGTCCGTTGCCTCTCCATGTACAAGAGCCCTGGCCGTACGTATGCGCGAGTACGCATTCGAGACCCCGCCCGTATGTACGTACGTGCCCGTATTTTTGGTAGCGTGGCTGTATGTACGTGTACACGATTTAGACAGGGCTGCCTGAACTGCTACGTCGGGGGCTCTGCTACGACATGTGCCGCTCCTTACACGTCCATGGTTCATCATCGCAGAGAGACCGATCGACCAGTATGTACGTACACGTTCGCGACCAGACAGACAACGCTACGTACGCTTCGACCGGGTGGGTCCCAGCTGTCAGGGAGGATAAGGAGGCACTTCCTTGCATGCGAAGATATAGCAGGTGGGTCCCAGCTGTCATGGGGATGGATAATTTTTTTCCATGTAATAAGGAGGCACTTCCTTGGGTGCGAAGATGTAGCTGGTGGGTCCAGCTGTCAGCCTCACCGCGTACAGTCCTCTTCCGATGGCTGTCGTTAATTGCCACGTTGACTATGCCACACCAAGAGTACCAAGGCGGTGGACGACGGTGAGGCCTAGGAAGGGAACGACGCGAAGCCGGGGAAGATGGGGCAGTGGATGGCCACACGGAGGGGAGTATGAGGGGTGACTGGTTCGGCTGCGGTGTGAGGCCGCCGTCGCCGGAGAATAACAGGGGATGTCGGTGCGTAGAGGGAAGGCCTGGCCAGCGGTGGGAGTAGGGTGGGGCGGTGAGGCCTGCACGGCAGCACAGCCGACCACGCGAGGCAGGAGCAGGCGGTCCCACCGGCGCTAGTTTGGGCAGCTGGAGCAAGAAGATCAGAGATTGATGAAGCTGCACGGCTGTTGGATGAACATCCAACGGTCACTGCTGCTAGAATTGTTTGTTGACTAAGTTGACAAAGCCCTGTGTACGCGTCAACTTAGTAGGCCCACAAGTCAGCCTCCAAATTTGGTGCATCCCAGTTGTCATGGGGACGAATCGTTTTTTCGCGTAATAAGGAGGAACTTCCTTCCGTGCGAAGATATAGTTGGTAGGTCCCAGCTGTCAGGGGGAGGAATCATTTATTTTTCGCGTAATAAGGAGGTACTTCCTTGCGTGCGAAGATGTAGCTGGTGGGCCCCGGATGTCAGGGGGAGGAGCATTTTTTTTGTGCATAATAATGAGTCACTTCCTTGCGTGCAAAGATGTAGCTGGTGAGTCCCAGCTGTCAGGGGGAGGAAACTTTTTTTCCGCGTAATAAGGAGGCACTTTCCTTGCGTGCGACCATGGTCCTCGTGGGTCGCAGCTGTCAGCCTCTCCATGTACAGTCGTCTTACGATGACTCTCATTTTTGACCATGTTGAACACGCCGCGCCAAGCACACCAAGGTGGTGGACGAAGGCGAGGCTCCACCGCCCAGACGGGAACGACCCGGAGATAGGGAAGACGCGGCAGTTGAGTCGCAAACGGAGATGAGTGCGAGACATGACTAGTTCGGGTGCGGGGTGGGGCTACACTCGGTGGAGAGTAACGGGAGGTGCGAAGGAGTGGAGGGATGGCCTGGCTGTCGGTGGGGTAGTGTTTCGCAGTGAGGCGCGCGAAGCAGCGCTGCTGGACGCCGGAGGCTGGAGCAGGCGGTCCTGCCAGCGCTGGAGGAAGAAGACGAGAGATTGAAGAAGAATGCCGGCCGTTGGATGTACATCTAACAGATAAGGCTGTCAGAATTTTTTTTTGACTAAGTTTACAACGCCTTGCGTAGGCTTCGACCTATTGGTCCACATGTCAGCCAGTCCATTTGGTGGGCTGGGTGAAACAATAATGTAGCATCTATGCAGCCCATTTATATATTTTGTTAGCATTTACAGCCTATTTGTATTATTTTTCAAAATACACGGTTTTGCTGGGCTGGGTGAAAATATCATTTTGGGCAGGTCGGAGAAATGTTAACATAAACCGGTGCTGGGCATTTTATTATTATAAAACTACATAATTTCCGGAGCATAAACACGTGATTGCACGTCTATTTCTGCATTGGTCCGTAAAATCTTAGCAAACTTATGTACGCAATCACCAGGAATTAACTTGCCAACTTATTGTTAAATAATAATAATTATTTGGTAAGAAATTATCGATTTACCAAATAAAATATTATTTGTTTTGAAGAGTTAATAAGATGTGGGGTATTATTATTTTCTAGGCTAGACGTGGGACAATTGATTTGGTTTTAGGTAAAACCTGTGGGAGAAAAATCAGAGATAGGATTAATAAAAAACAAAAATAAAGGAAGTGGGAAGGTCTATACAAAGGTTGGACGAAGGACAGGTCAAACGGGAACCTTATGTTCTTCTAATATATGTACGGAGTATATGTAATAAAATAAAATATAAATATATATACAATTATAGAAAGGAAAAGATAATTTGAGTTTGGCATTCTTATAGAAAAATAGAACTTCTTTTTTTGAGCAGTATAGAAAAATAGAACTGAGCTGTGAGTTGTCGAAGAAACAAACATAAGTTGGGCTGCTGATGTTATAAAACAAGCTAGGCTGGGAGGCCCAGAGGCCGATTGATACCTGCTGGACCTCCAAAAAAAGAGTTGAAACCAGTTGGATCAACTATGTCAACATGTCGTGGGCTGCGCCTGTTAAACAACAAAACCTAGGCTGGGTAGGCCACAGCCCAGTTGTTACTTGTTCGACCTCTGAAAAAAATGATTACTTGCTAGGTCCTGGATGACAGCCACCTTGACTACGGTGACAATCTCGCGGGCCCCACACGTCAGCATACCATAAGGAGGAAGCATTTTTTGCAATATATAAGGAGGCACTTGTTTGCGTACGGCCATGGACCTGGTGGGCCCGGACTGTGAGCCTCTCCACGTATAGTCATCTCCCGATTCCTCTCGTTTGTTGACCATGTTGAGAACGACAGACGGTGGTGCCGTGGCGAGAGCACCAAGGTGGAGGACGACGTTGAGACCTCGGACTGGAATGAACCAGAGCCGGAGAAGACACAGGCGGAGGGGAGTATGGGGGTTGACTGGTTTGGGTGCAGGGTCGACCGGTGGAGCTGCCACCGTCGGAGAATAAAAGGAGATGTGGGGGAGTAGAGGGATGACCTGGCCAGCGCCATGCATAGGCTGGGATGGGTCGTCGAGGCATGCGCGGCAGCGCCGCCAGCCGCTGTAGGGAGAGGACAAAAGATTGAACAAAATAAAGAAATACAAATGGATAGGTGGTTGGTCCCAGATGTCTGTGTACGAGACTTGCTGGGTCCACCTGAGAAGGGGAATATGTTCGGAGGAAGGAGATTCAAAGCACGCCAGCCGTTGGATTTCAATCTAATGGCTGCCAGAAGGACTGACGGAAGAGGTATGAAACTTAACATGTTCTCGTCGTTCATGATCAAAGATGACCACCCTGAGTGAATTTATCTGATAATCTAGGCAAAACGAATGATTGTGCAACCTACAGAAAACCGCACTCAGACTTAAAAAAAACGCACAAAAAAATGATACAGCTACTGGATCCCCATAAGCATGTCGTGGGCCGCGGATGTCCTAAGAAAAGAAACCTGGCTAGGCAGCCACAACCCAGTTGATACCTACTCGACCTCAAAAAAAGGAAACACGGCAGCCCTGTGAACTAGTACTCTTATTACATACATAAGCAAACAGATTCATAGCAACTCGGAAAAAAAAGCAAACAGGTTCATGGGTTCTTAGACGAAATATTACGGATAAAACAGATAATTACGACACATAGGCTAATGCATGAAACACTTAGATGATAAAGGTACTTAAACAGACAAACTACACCATCTAGATCTTCCTGGCACGCTTGATCATGACGCTGCAGCTGTCCGTGTACTCCTCGGTCACGGGAAGCAGACACGCCCTCATCTCCAAGATCCTCCTGTACATGTCGTAGCATGCGTATGCGTCCTTGGCCGCGTAGGTGATGTAGGCTAGATTCAGAGGTACCTCCCACGTGTTCAGGTCCTTCATATCCATGTCTTCTTTCATGTTGACGTAGTAGGGGTCGATGATAGCCGCGGCGAGGTCAACCACGGAGTCCTCCTCTTGCCCATTGCCGATGATCTTGTATTGCTTCTGGATGTCGATGAGCTTCTTGCACCACATGGCCGAATCGTAAAGCACAGTGGCGTTCTTCCCACTCTCCATCGTAGCGAAGGTGCAGTCGGCGGTGCCGATGTAATGGGAAAATGCTCCAGAACCCCTGATGGCCCTACAGTTGTGGTAGACTAGAACCTCATCCCGCATGCATACCTGGGTGATGGCGATCCGCTGGTCCCTATCAGGAGACGGATGGATGGGCACAAGGTCTAGTCCCATGACCTTGTGCTTCTCGTCCTGTAGGTACTGCTTGAACTTGGCGACGCAGAGCTTCACCGAGTCCGGATCGTTGGTGTACATCACATTCAACTTGGTGCTGCCATGGGTCTGAACGGCGAACTCAAACGTGAACTCCTTGCTGGAGTCCATATCAAGCAGGCTTACCCCTCGGATCGCCATTGGAGTCTCTTCTCACGCAGAGTTGTTGTGGCGGTTCTCGTTTTGTGGGGATCGGGGGCAGGGGGAAGATGAAGACGATGGGGAGATATGGACAGTGGAGGGATCCATATTTACACTGGGGATCGGTGTGTAGTGGGGTACTGGGGGGCGGCAGTAGCAGTTCGTTTTTTCCAATCTTGGGGAACTGTCGCCAGTGAACGTAGGGGGTAGGCGGTGGCAGTAGTTCATTTTTCCACTCTTGGGGAACTGCAATCGCTGGTGAACGTAATGGGTACAGGCGGCAACAGTTACTACCCCCTCCTCCCTCGCCCGCCGCACGCCCCCTCGACCCATTCAAACGTCTCCATTAAACCGGCGTGGAAGCCGAGAAACCTATTCCGTCCACACGTCCGTTCACAAGAGGGTCGGCATTGGCACTGTAATAGCGAGTGTTAGTGTGGTCGCTTTACTTAAATTTTATTCTTAAAACAAGCAAAGCATTGGCTCATTCTATCAGTGCCATAAAATCAACATGCAAAACAATTAGAATTATTATTCTCAGGACGCACGCAAATAGCTCATTTGCCGTGCTTTCAGATAGACAATACTACCAAGTTTGAACAGATTGTTAGGGTTGCTGTCCTCTGCATCATCATGTCGTGTTTCACATCTTGCAAGATTCACAACCAACTCATAAGATTCAAGTACAACAAAGATGCCTACGCATCTCAATGATTCACAGATCAGAGCCAATAGTTACTGTTTAACTAAAACATTGTGAGAATGTTAACAAATAAATAAAATCGATCAATGCTTCATGTAACCAATTTGATTCAAGGATTTGCTGAAACATTGAAACCAGTCCCATTTACGGCCACGCATGTCAAACATTGGCAGATGAACATTTTCTGGATATGGACCAGGTTCATGAGATACAGTGCATCGCTAAGGAGCTGGAGCTCCTGAAGTGTGAGTTGCCGGACAAGTTTGTCGCGGGTTGCATTATTGCAAAACTCCCTCCTTCATGGAGGAACTTTGCTACTTCTCTCAAGCACTTGAGGCATGAATTCTCTGTTGAGGATGTCATCGGTCATCTAAGTGTTGAGCAGAACTCGAGAGCAATGGACTCACATGCGAAAGGGGTAGAGGGTTCTTCTAGCGCCAATGTGGTGCAGAAGAATTTCCACATGTTCAAGGGAAAGAACACTGTCCAGCACCAAGAACTTGGTGAATGCTTTGACCATCCCAACATCTATAGCTGAGTATTCCTGTTTGCACAGATAATGAAAAAGCATGATTACTATAATAGTGGCACCAGTTGTAGCAACTTTATTTTCTTAATGGGAAAAAAGATTGTGATGCAATAGCTTTATATAAAAAAATACAATGCTAGCACAGTATGACAAAGCACGATCATGTGGATGAAGGACATAACTGACCAGTATGAGATGACTTTGTGAGATCAACTTGTTCTTCAGGTCCCCGTATCTTGCCATGATGGCGATTCGTTGACATCTATCAACAACTTCAGTGTGGTAGTAGAAGGAGGGGCCTTGAGTCATTCCAATCTCTTTTTTTGTGCAGTTCAACTAAAATTACGGTGCTCGCCATGCTGCGAGGGAGAGAGGGGGCCCGCATGTGACACCCTGGGTTTTCTCAGCTTTTCTTTCTCAAATTCTATTTGGAATTTGGTATGGATTTGTCCTCGAATGGCTCTATGGACTTAAAACTTGGGAATTTCTTTTGACTCTCTTTTCCGACTGACTCAGACCCTCAAAAACTTCTCGCAAGTCATGTCACTCCCACTCTTGCTCAATCTTAATTTTATCCCAATTTAATATTCCTTTTTCCATTAAAGGAATAGCCCTTTAAGCTCTAGGTTGTGAAGCAACCCATATTTCTGCTCTCTCAAAAATCCCAAGAAAATTCTCAAAAATCTTGTGCACCATGTGAACCTTGGATATGTGAAAATATTCAGGATTTACTTCTCATGGCGAGCACAACATCCAATCTCTGATTCTAGTCAAAATTTCAGTCTGTGAACCAACTATATTTTATATTGCTTCAAATTTTTTGAAATTAATCCAGGACATTGTCCTACTCATATTATCATTCTCCACAAATTTTTGAATCATTTCATTCAGCCAATTTTGCTACAAAACTCTCCCAAGTTTCTGTCCAGTGGGAAGTGTTGTGAAGGAAGTACCCTGTACACTAACCCAACTGGACTGAAATTTTTATGGCATGTTGGCATCCTCAAATACACCACAAATACCAAGTTTCAGCTCCAGGAACCCATCCAAGTGAGTGCAACATCCTCAGCAAGGTTTCTGGACCAGAAAGGCAGTTGTGAAGCAACTATGCTTTACACTGATCCATTTGATCTGAATTTCTCCCAGTATATACTCCTTCCTACTAAATTCTAACATGGCAAACTCCCTCTCTCAAAACCCTAACCATTTCTCCTCAACTTGCAGCCCAATTTACTAACCAGAAACTTCCAGTGAACCTAGCCAGCTAGCCAGGCTAGCTCTTGTCAAACCAGTTGCACCAGTAGTCCTCTGGAAGGAGGGACTAGCGCACGGACATGACCAGGCAGGCCAGAGCGCGCCGCATGCACCAATGCATGCGGTGACCACGCGTCTGGTCGATCCGAAACCGTGCTCTGCACGGCGGCCGCGTCGGACATGCTCGTTCCGGTCGCCTCTCGATGTCTCTCCTTGTCCTAGCATGCCGACGTCGTCGCCGCCGTCCACCTGGCCAGCCTGGACCCTTCTACTCTCTCCGGCGAGGCTCGCCGCTGCACACGGCCAAGTGCGCGCACGGGCGGCACAGTGCCCGTACGGGGTGAGCTGGCTGGCAGCTTCCCGGCGCGCCGTCGCCTTGTGCTTAACTCCCTTGACCTCTCCCGTCGCTTCATCTCGCTCCGCGACGGCCACCTCACCGTACCTGCTCCGGCGACGTGGTCGTGACACCGAGCGGCTCGACCACCCTCTGCCCACCTATAAATAGCCCTCCCCGGCCTCTCCAACCCTCACCACTCCACCCCTCTCCCTCTCAATCGCCGCCCAGTAGCTCGGGAGCAAGCCGAGAGGCTCTCCTTCCCCAACTCCGGCGAAGTGCTCCGTCGTTCTGCCCCTTCTCCTCCCACTCGCCTCCGCCCACCCTAGCTTTACCTGAGGCCACCCCTGAGCTCATGGCACTCCACTGACCCTTCCTAGCCCTTGCTCTGCCCAAGTACTCGCCGGAGTCACCGGATCCGTTGATCCCCGAAGAGTGGCGCCGCCTGAGACGAAGGGGACGACGCCGTCCTGCCATCTCCCGACGAGCTGCGGGCACCGGAGTGCTCACTGTTGTCTGCCCGATCCATCCCCGCCGTCCCCGGAGCTCACCGCCATCGCTATCACCGGCAACCTTCACCGGTGAGCCGCCATTCTCTGTTCCCTCCCTTTCTCTGTTCGAACCTGGCAGGCGGGCCCCGCACGTCAGCGACTCCAGCCGCGACCGAACCAGTACGTAAGTGGAGGCGCCCGGCTGGTTTACGCCTTCGACGTGGCCTTCCCTACGTTTTTCCGTTTTTCTGTTTAATTCAAATAATTCCAGAATTTTGACTGAACTTTGACCATCCATAACTTTTAAACCATAAGTCCAAATGAGGTCATTCTTTTTGCATTATTTTTCTTATGAGCTCCTCTAGTTGTGTAAAAAATTGGTATTTTTCTCTGCTGTGTAGAATTTCTGGTGAAATGAAATGCTTTATGTGTTATTTGAAAATGTTTTCAAAAATGTTTTTTTCAGACTTGTTTGCCTAGTTGGTGAAGACCAGGAGTACTCCCACACTCTGTTGGTGAAGGCAAGCCACAACTCCCATTTGCATAATTGCATTGCAATGTCATAGTTTAATTAATTATTTTAATGCCAAATATGCTTTATTTATGAGTGGATTAATTCTTGCAATGCCTTGGAGATGTTGGATAAGTTACTGCCATGATGATGATGAGGTTTTGGATTAGTAGAAGAATTTCAGATTTATGTCGTAATGTTGTCGGACTGTGAGATTACCGTCTATGATTATGTTGTGACTCCACCGGTACTACATATAGGGGATCAGTAGTAGAAGTTGATCATGATGTTCATCGGATTTCTAGTTGGTTATTGTGATAACTTGGATTATTTGTATATCGGAGTGTTAGTAATGACTATGATTATTTGGGGATAAAATCCTTCATTGTTGATCAAGTGCCACTGAACCGAACTTTCCCGTGCAGCCACACCTGCCGGAATGGGACGGCCTTGGCTTGGTCTAATAGCGTGCTCTTTTATTCGGTACCACCAAAGAGGGAAGGTTATGCGTGCGTGCTGCCCTGATCAGTTAGACGACGATAACCTTGTGAGCCCAGTTTGGTTATTGAGCTCAGGTCCCCGTTTGGGACAGTTTGTTAGCCACGATGGTGGCAGGTGTCACGGGGTGACACAGGGGCCACCCAGGGCAGGACTCCAGGGGAGGATGATTGTCGGTGGTGTAGTAGAGGAGTGACGAGTTAGGCAAGTTTCATTGGAGCAGCACCGGTCCACACGGAAGGGAAGTGTAACGAGGTACGGGGCCAGGAGCTTCATAGTGTGGGTAAAGTGCGCAACCTCTATAGAGTGTAAATCTATTCGAATAGCCGCGTCCACGGTATTGGACAGAGTTCATACTAAGTCACACTATTTGATCAGCACCAATGAGGGAATGACGTGTTAATGATGGAAGAACTCGTCTCAGTGTGGTCTGATGACCGATTGTTGAGAATTCATGGTAAGAGTTAAGGATGATTTTTGGGGATGATTATCAGTAGCCCTTGAGGTGACCATGAGTTGGTTATGAGAGTAAGTGGTTTAATCAGGAGACTTAAGGCAAGTGGTTCCATAATAATAACAAGATTGATAGATGTAGCCACATCATGTTAATATTTTCTTCCACCCTTTTAGTAGCAGATAAATCTGAATTAATCATGGTTGCTGTGCCATTGTTATGCCTTGATGTTCTTGATTGTTGTGAGCTTGCGAGTACATTCAAAGTACTCACCTGGCGTGTCATGCCAGTTTGCAGGTGTTGCCCTGTTTGCATAGTGGAGGTGTGCCTTGCGAGCTAGGATGTGTCCTTAGCCAGAGTCCCTATGGAATGGAGCCCATCTCGACGCCGTGATTCTGCTGCCAGGATTTGAGCCGCTGCTAGCATAGAATTGTTGTAGCAAGCGTAGCTTTGCCAAGGCAACCCTTTGTAACATCTCAAACCCTTGTTCCCACCTATTTGTAATAAAGAGCTGATTTGTTCTATGCCAAGCAGTGCCGTATTCCAGAAGACTTGGTCTCTGGGCTGGAATACGGGGTGCACCAGTGACTCTGAGCCGGGGTGCCACAAGGTTTGGTATCAGAGCAGGTCTGGCTATAGGATACCCTAGCCAACCCGAACATTAGAAACTATTAGATTAGAGCCCAGTCTGTTTGTGTGTTGCATTTGAGTGCTGCACTTGATTGATGCATTGGTGTGTTGCATGGCATGCATATAGATTTAGCTCACTAATCAGTTGATTTTGTAGATGACATCTGTTCCGGTTGACTACACCTCAGCCCCTGCACCACTCAGCTTCGCATCCCTGCTCTGGGATGTCTAGCGTCTGCTCTATCACAATGGAGAAATGCCAAGATACCAAGTGTTCCAGACCCCACTTGCGGGAATGGTGCACGAGTATCATGCCAATGTCATCATGTCAGTCGACCTACCCTTGGGGAAGCACACCTATAGTCTTCATGGTGGCTATGCCTCTACCCCGGATCGTGTTGTCCAGCTTGCTGCTTTAGCAGGCCTCACTATTATTCGCCATCAGGAAAGCGCGATGCAGGAGAATCATGCCTTTCAGTACTATCCTACCATGTCCACCACTCCTAGACGGATTAGATTTCCTCCTGTCCGCTCAGATGACGATGTCACTGTGGCATACATGTCTCATTACATGGTCGCAAAGTATGTCCTCATCGCTGAGTTTAGTTCGAGATGCAACTCGTGCCCGGAGAGCCCTTGGTGTGGCTTTAGCTCCGTCGACCCCTCCGCCAGCTCCTTCGCTCTCCAGCAACCCGCCATCCAACCCTAGTGTCTAAGTATCTGCGAAGTTCATGTTACATGAGTTGTGGTAGTGCCGAGTGCTGTAAATTGCCCTGAGTAGCAATAAAGTGTGGGTTTGGCAAGTTTGGTGCTTCTCCTTGAATAGTTTTTATTTGCTTTTCTTTGGTTCCTCGGTGTCATACTACCTTCCCGATGGAAGTTGCTCATTAATCGCTGGACCTGAAGAGATAAGGATTGCAAGTCCTTGAAGGTCAAGTTGAGCAATATGAAATTCTCAGGATCGCATTGTTTGAAGGAGCATTGGGTTGAAAGTAAACAGTATTCAAAATGGACTATCAGTATCAAGCTTACATCAGCAATACTATTAGCAGTAATGGTTAAACAAGCAGGAAGGCCAGTGTGTGCAAAACTAGTGATATGGCTACAACACAGGTTGGGATTCAAGAAGGATAGTCGGCCCACTCTTTCGCAAGAAACCAACAAGCGAAGTTGTGAGGATGTATATATAGCAATATAGTACAGCAAGAAACTTCTGGTGTAAGTAACCCAGTCTTTCACCGCACGCCACCGGAGAAACTTATGGGGCAAGGCTCTTCAAGTCTTCCTCAGTACGACATGCGGATGGCTACCCGCACAAGATACCCTGTCTTCCTCAGTAAGCTATCGTGAGAAAGCTTCCAGCATAAGGTACGGAATCTTCCTCGATAAGTAACCAGGAGGGAAAGCTTCTGGGGGATGCTACCTCGCCTTCCTCGGTAAGCTATTCTGGCAGAAGCTTCGAACCCAAGCCATCTAGTCTTCTTCAGCACGTTACCCGATGGCTTCCAACCTTAGCTATCCAATCTTCTGTAGCACGGTTCCACAAACAGCTGGCAGCATTGGCATAAGTTAAGACACGGCATATGGGTAGTGCATATTGAGAGGTTAAGTTATAAATAGCTCGGTCAGGAATATAAGCTAGTCAGGACACAAAAATCGGCCTTGGAAATCAGATAATCAGCTACCCATGCTTCTAGATACATTGTGGAGTATTGCTCGAGTCATGACAGTCACTCATATGGAAGCAACTATGTTCGAGCTGGACTACTAAAGTAAGGTAAGGATCCGACATTTGCATAAGTTGTGAAGTGAACGAATACCGGTACACGCATTAGCATAATAAAGAAGACTCACAATCTTGGAACCCTAAATTGGGCAGTAGATGCCAAGGTGCTTATGGATTTGGTATATGGTCTTAATGAACCCTTGCCTGCTTTTCTTTGGAAACGGCACCACGCTCGTGTCCTGAGCTATTTCCGGCCGTCCGAGGTGGATGCCGGTGTTATATTTCTCTTTTCAACAACTGTCTTGTGTTCTGAGCTGTTTCTCGGCCGGCTCAGGCAGCTGTTGAATTTCTTTTGATAGCAGTGGCACTATGTTCTGAGTTGTTCTTCGGCCATCTTAGGAAGCCGCTACATTCTTTTTATCAACATGGTCTCATGCTCTGAGCTGTTTTTCCAGCCGTCTTGA
Organism: Elymus sibiricus; assembly: GCA_039707655.1. NCBI lineage: Eukaryota > Viridiplantae > Streptophyta > Magnoliopsida > Poales > Poaceae > Elymus > Elymus sibiricus. Next base: position 126,755,968 of record CM077668.1, read on the forward strand.
GCCATGATTGAACTACTCCAGTAAAAGCCCCAGATCTGAGTTGTAAGGACCATTCTGGCGGCCACTGATTTATTTGCCAATTTTATGTAAGGGGTTCAGAGAACCATTGCCTTACCACTACAGCTCGTGGGATGAAAGCTTGCCAGATAAAGTGTGACTGTACTAGGTTAAGGACAGGGCATGCTTGCCGGAATTTTTGCACCCGAACACCCCTGATCATATGAAAAGTTGAGGATGTGTGACCAAATTCCTGTGGCAAAAGAATCAGGAAAGAGAACAACAAGGAAGACCAAGAATGAAGATGTAGGTGGTCCGCTTGGCTCTGTATTGAAGGATTCCATATCAGGTATCGCTAGACTTATGGATACCTTGACAAGAAGGGCGTTCACCGTGATACACAACAACTTCAGATCAAATGCTCACGCATATACTCCCCGGTCATGAGCAAGGTTATTTTGGTCAGACAACCACCAGTCAAGATATTGCTATAGGGTATTATTCTTTTGGGACGTTATGAATAGCAACCAGATCGTCAACACAGAATGGAGACAAAACAGTTAGCTCAAAGGATTCAGCCACCCTGCAAGTAGTCAGACCCCACCCAGAAAAACATGGTGAGGGTCAGCACTGTAACTCGATACAATAACCCGTTGGGTTGTGTTCATGAAGGAAAGTTGTTTCTAACCCTTATGGGTATCAGACGGGAGCAAGACATGCTCATCGAACATCGCTCCCGGACTTATGGAAGTGTGACTTACTCCAGTCATGAAAATATGCCAGATGAACTAACAGACATGGTAACAATAAGGTCAACGTGATGTTGGGAAAGATCTGTTCGAATGTGGTTACGGTAAAGCAAACCAACCCAGAGTAAGGAAGTCAGGCCCTATGGAATTCGTGGAGAAACATTATACCAAGAAAAGGATGCCCGAGCTAGAATTGGTTTTCCTTAAAGACAGAATATTCATACTGGTTCCCTAAGCAACCAAATCTCGAGGACGAGATTTATCTTAAGGGGGGTAGGTTTGTGACACCCTGGTTTTTCTCAGCTTTTCTTTCTCAAATTTTATTTGGAATTTGGTTTGGATTTGTCCTCGAATGGCTCTATGGACTTAAAACTTGGGAATTTTTTTTGACTTTCTTTCCCGAGTGACTCAGACCCTCAAAAACTTCTCGCAAGTCATGTCACTCCCACTCTTGCTCAATCTTAATTTTATCCCAATTTAATATTCCTTTTTCCATTAAAGGAAAAGCCCTTTAAGCTCTAGGTTGTGAAGCAACCCATATTTCTGCTCTCTCAAAAATCCCAAGAAAATTCTCATAAATCTTGTGCACCATGTGAACCTTGGATATGTGAAAATATTCAGGATTTACTTCTCATGGTGAGCACAGCATCCAATCTATGATTCTGGTCAAAATTTTAGTCTTTGAAGCAACTATATTTTATGTTGCTTCAAAAATTATCAAATTAATCCAGGACATTCTCCTACTCATATTATCATTCTCCACAAATTTTTGGATCATTTCATTCAGCCAATTTTGCTACAAAACTCTCCCAAGTTTCTATCCAGTGGGAAGTGTTGTGAAGGAAGTACCCTGTACACTAACCCAACTGGACTGAAATTTTTATGGCATGTTGGCATCCTCAAATACCCAACAAATACCAAGTTTCAGCTCCAGGAACCCATCCAAGTGAGTGCAACATCCTCAACAAGGTTTCTGGACCAGAAAGGCAGTTGTGAAGCAACTATGCTTTACACTGATCCATTTGATCTGAATTTCTCCCAGTATATACTCCTTCCTACTACATTCTAACATGGCAAACTCCCTCTCTCAAAACCCTAACCATTTCTCCTCAACTTGCTGCCCAAGTTACTAACCAGAAACTTCCAGTGAACCTAGCCAGCTAGCCAGGATAGCTCTTGTCAAACCAGCTGCACCAGTAGTCCTCTGGAAGGAGGGACTAGCGCACGGACATGACAAGGCAGGCCAGAGCGCGCCGCGTGCACCAGTGCATGTGGTGACCACGCGTCTGGCCAAGCCAAAATCGTGCTCTGCATGGCGGCCGCGTCGGACACGCTCGTTCCGGTCGCCTCTCGATGTCTCTCCTTGTCCTAGCATGCCGACGTCGTCGCCGCCGTCCACCTGGCCAGCCTGGACCCTTCTACTCTCTCCGGCGAGGCTCGCTGCTGCACACGGCCAAGTGCGCGCACGGGCGGCACAGTGCCCGTACGGGGTGAGCTGGCTGGCAGCTTCCCGACGCGTCGTCGCCTTGTGCTTAACTCCTCTGACCTCTCCCGTCGCTTCATCTCGCTCCACGACGGCCACCTCACTGTACCCACTCCGGCGACGTGGCCGTGGTGCCGAGCGGCTCGACCACCCTCCGCCCACCTATAAATGGCCCTCCCCGGTCTCTCCAACCCTCACCACTCCACCCCTCTCCCTCTCAATCGCCGCCCAGTAGCTCGGGAGCAAGCCGAGAGGCTCTCCTTCCCCAACTCCGGCGAAGTGCTCCGCCGTTCTGCCCCTGCTCCTCCCACTCGCCTTCGCCCACCCTAGCTCCACCTGAGGTGACCCCTGAGCTCGTGGCAGTCCACTGACCCTTCCCAGCCCTTGCTCTGCCCAAGTACTCGCTGGAGTCGCCAGATCCGTTGATCCTCGAAGAGTGCCGCCGCCTGAGAAGAAGGGGACGACGCCGTCCGGCCATCTCCAGATGAGCTGCGGGTACTGGTGTGCTCGCCATCGTCTGCCCGATCCATCCCCGCCGTCCCCGGAGCTCGCCGCCATCGCTATCGCCGGCAACCATCGCCGGTGAGCCGCCGTTCTCTGTTCCCTCCCTTTCTCTGTTCGAACCTCGCAGGCGGGCCCCGCACGTCAGCGACTCCAGCCGCGGCCGAACCGGTACGTAAGTGGAGGCGCCCGGCTGGTTTACGCCTTCGACGTGGCCTCCCCTAGGTTTTTCTGTTTTTCTGTTTAATTCACATAATTCCAGAATTTTGACTGAACTTTAAACATCCATAACTTTTAAACCATAAGTCCAAATGAGTTCATTCTTTTTGCATTATTTTTCTTATGAGCTCCTCTAGTTGCTGTAAAAAAATTGGTATTTTTCTCTTCTATGTAGAATTTCTGGTGAAATGAAATGCTTTATGTGGTATTTGAAAATGTTTTGAAAAATGTTTTTTTCAGACTTGTTTGCCTAGTTGGTGAAGACCAGGAGTACTCCCACACTCTGTTAGTGCAAGGCAAGCCACAACTCTCATTTGCATAATTGCATTGCAATGTAATAGTTTAATTAATTATTTTAATGCCAAATATGCTTTATTTATGAGTGGATTAATTCTTGCAATGCCTTGGAGATGTTGGATAAGTTACTGCCATGATGATGATGAGGTTTTGGTTTAGTAGAAGAATTTCAGATTTATGTCGTAATGTTGTCGGACTGTGAGATTACCGTCTATGATTATGTTGTGACTCAACCGGTACTACATATAGGGGATCAGTAGTAGAAGTTGATCATGATATTCATCGGATTTCTAGTTGGTTATTGTGATAACTTGGATTATTTGTATATCGGAGTGTTAGTAATGACTATGATTATTCGGGGATAAAATCCTTCATTGTTGATCAAGTGCCACTGAACCAAACTTTCCCGTGCAGCCACACCTGCCAGAATGGGACGGCCTTGGCTTGGTCTAACAGCGTGCTCTTTTATTCGGTACCACCAAAGAGGGAAGGTTATGCGTGCTTGCTTCCCTGATCAGGTAGACGACGATAACCTTGTGAGCCCAGTTTGGTTATTGAGCTCAGGTCCCCGTTTGGGACAGTTTGTTAGCCACAACGGTGGCAGGTGTCACGGGGTGATACGGGGGCCACCCAGGGCAGGATTCCAGGGGAGGATGATTGTCGGTGGTACAGTAGAGGAGTCACGGGTTAGGCAAGTTTCGTTGGAGCAGCACCGGTCCACCCAGAAGGGAAGTGTACCGAGGTACGGGGCCAGGAGCTTCATAGTGTGGGTAAAGTGCGCAACCTCTGCAGAGTGTAAATCTATTCGAATAGCCGCGCCCACGGTATTGGACACAGTTCGTACTAAGTCACGATGTTTGATCAACACCAATGAGGGAATGACATGTTAATGATGGAAGAACTCGTCTCAGTGTGGTCTGATGACCGATTGTTGAGAATTGCTGGTAAGGGTTAAGGATGATTTTTGGGGATGATTATCAGTAGCCCTCTCATCGCTACCTTTACCAAAACGTGTTCACACACTTAGCTCTCACACAGTAGGACATGTTCACCACCATTCCAATCCATCCCAGATGAATCAGACCTGACACAAGTCTAAGCATAGCAGGCATAACAAGCAAGCATGAATGAGTAGGCACATCATGGCTCAAACAACTCCTACTCATGCTAGTGGGTTTCAACTATTTACTATGGCAAAGACAGGTCATGTGGAGGAATGGGTTCAACTACCGCAACAAGTAACAGTTGAACCGTTGTTGACCTAATGCAGTAAAAGAGAGCAAGAGCGAGAGAGTGAGATTGTATCGGAATGATCAATGTGGGTTTGCCTGCCTGGCACTTCTGAAGATGATGCTGCACTTCATCGACGTCAACGGTCACTACGTCGGAAACGTCGGCTACCGAGAAGGAACAACCACCCACTAGCAAAGAGGGAACACAATCAATGCTATTCACAATCACATGGATGACATGTCATATTAAGGTACTGAATTCACCTAATGCAATATTTAGCCAAATTAATTGAAGTGGAATTCAGACAGGATCAAATTCCAACTACAAATGTTATTTCAAAAATTGCCCAAATCATCATTTGTCCAATTCAGTGAGGTTAACTTCTTGAAACATGCATGAAAGTGCCATAAACAGATTCTTCATATTTTTTGATAATTTTCCATATATACATTATTTTCATCTGAGTTACGGTTGATTTACTATGAATTTTTGAAGTTTATACTATTTTCTAGAATTTCCTGGATTATTCTAAATTAAACTATTTCCAGAAAATGTATTATTGCGTCAGGATGATGTCAGCACTGCGTCAGCAGTCAATGGGGTCGGTCCAAGTCAAACCTGACGTGTGGGGTCCGCATGTCAGTGTAACAGGACCAGCTAGAGAGGCTGACCTGTGGGCCCAAGTCAACGCTAACTATGCAAAGTCAAGCTGACACGTGGGGCCACTGGATTAACTTAATCCTAAAAAGAAAACTAAAACGGCGTTTAGTTAAGTGGTGGGGCCTACTATCAGTGACACAACGCTAACCTAAACGTGTGATTAGGCTGTTAAATAAGACGGCCACGTCAGCAGAACGGCGGCTAAACGACGGCGAGCAACCAGAGCGGCGGAGGCACACCGGAGTGGCGCTAGGGGCTGCGGCTTGCCGCGCTGAGGGCACCAGGAGGGAGACCTTCCTCACCGGCATCCAGGGGAACTCGCAGCTAGGCGAGGGAGGTCGGAGTTGACGACGGCGACCACTCGGGCGGCGGTCGGAGCTTGGGCGAGCTCGGGATCGAGGCTACGGCATGCAAACAGACGAACTGAAGCTATATAGAAGCTCTAAGTGTTGCTGCGAAGCCATTGGGCACGCTGGCGTGACCAAATGGTCGCCGGAGCAACGCCGGCGATGAGTTCGGGCGGGGGCGAGCTTCGGATGTCTTCAAAACGACGGGTACGGCGTGCAAAACGCCATGGGGTTAGGCGCAAAAGACTCAGGGGCTCACAGCGCATCGGATGGTGGTCTCTGTAGCTCGGGGGAGGCATGGACGGCGATGGAACGGCGATGGCAATTCGGCGGCCATACCCGGAGAAGACGGGTCGATGGCGGGGCGGCAGGGCGTCCGGCGACGCGTGGCTCGACGGAGAGGTAGCAGGCAATGAGGCGGATCTTCTGGACAGCACGGGGAGGCGTGGCAGTAGCTCTGGGCACGGTGAACGGCGTTGGTGGCGACGGTGGCGCTCGGGCATACAAGAGAGAGAGCGCCAGGGGAGGGGGAGAGCTCAAGGGGGAGGCCGAGGGGGATCCAGGGGTTGCGTGGCGTCCACCAGGGCGTCCAAGGGTAGGCGGCAAGCAGGAGGGGGCGGAGAGCGTGCGCGCGCGCGGCGACCACGCGCCTCGGATCCTTCTGGCGCGAGGTGGGAGACGACTGGCACTGTGGGCCAGTGGGCCGCACAGTGCTGGGCCGCACTGTAAGTTCTCTCTCTCTGCTTTTTTTTTATTTTTTTCTGTTTTCTATTTTTGCATCTTTGTTTTGATTTAGTAGAAATACTAAACCATTTTTATAAATTCTGAAAATAATTTGTGGAAACTTTCTGAGTTATACCGGTGGCCCACATTTAGTTTCAGAATTATTCAAGCATTTAAATTAATTATAGCAATTAAATGCCCAAATTCAAATACAATTTGAGTTAATTCAAAAATCCAAAAATGTTCCAAAAATGTGTGCATCATTTTTAGCAGAGGTGTGCACCTTTTCCAAAAATGATGAACTTTTCTGAAGGGCATTTTGGATTCATTGAAAATATTTTTATTTTGATCCTAGTTGAAATTCTTTTGGTGCTAGGGTTTGGACATTCCTCATTTCAAATTCATTTGAAGTTTAACATGATGCATGGATGCGGATGCAACTATTTACAAACAAATTCTAGGGCTATGACAACTCACCCCCACTAAACAAGAATCTCGTCCCGAGATTCAAGCGTAGGGTAAGAGGAACAGGGAACACTGACTACCACAAATCTTCACGATCCAACTGCCCTTCTTGAAGATATTGATCCACTACACCATATTGATCTTGACGTCTTTGCCTTCGAGAACTTCACCCAACACGATGACGAAAGAAAGAAACTTTATAGGAATCGATCTTCTCGAAGATCGAGCAACTCAAGATCAACTCATGGAGTGAGACGTTGGAACATCTCCTGAGCTGAGACACAAAACATACATCAGGAATGATGGAAGAGAGAAGATGACGAAGGTTCAATTTGGTAGGCAACAATTCCACACTTAGGTAAGATGGTGCACGGTTTCAACGTAGCGAGAAGTTAATTGCCATGATTCCATGAACGGGCACCCTAGGGAAGGTGACTCATAGAATTATTCCCTTAAGTGGCAAAAAGAATTACTTTTGATACATAGATCATTGAAACTCTTTATTCCAGCCTAAGGCAAATCACATGCGATCGTTTGAAGGAGTTCGAAAGAATGGCATACTCAGACTAGAATGGATGATGTGGGCTACCTTGTTGAAGACAACGCAATGGATGATTTTTGCTTATCATCGGAAATGGATGGGACCCATGGTAAGCCCACTTTTGAAGATGATCCTGAACAACACTTACTGAGAAAGACAGCCCATGGGAAAATGGCACAATGGCGGGTGCAAGCTGGGAACAGAATGCAAATGTTGGAAATGATTCTAGTAACTGGGGAGAAGGCTCAACAATAGAGAATTATTCCACTGTTTGAATGGCTATAGACTAATAAAAAAAACTGAGGGCACATTCCAATTAATGCCGATGATAAAACCTAGTGCCGGAGCTTGCTCTCAAGAACTTGAGCATTTCCATATTCATTAGTGTTTTACCAGCAACTATGTCAAGGATTCTGGTAACACCTCATACTACAACGATGGATATAGATGGAGGACGCAGATGCAAAGGAAGACAACACTTTCTCAGATTTGACTTGGTGATGCCAAGGAACCAAAATCTAGATAATCGATTGAGAGACATTTAGCACTCCGCTTCTAATGTTCTCCTTGATGTACTAGTGTAACCCAACTATAGGGATTGTTTGGTATCTAGAACATCAAGTAAAGGTCGGACTTTGGAAACACAAAATCCATAAGGAACAACTTCTAAAATAAGCCATACGAAATCCTCATGGGGAGTGGTCAAATTGTTGATTCAAGATACTAGAATAATAGGTCTTCCGGCTAGGTGTGTTAGCCACAACGTCCACTTTACCGGGTTACAGAGAGACCAATATTATAATTCTTAGGAAATGTTTCAACCATCATATCTGCCTGAGATTCAGATCTGGTTGGTAATAGGATACTTCAGACTCGGCATGTCTGAAAAAAGAAGGCTTGCAACACAAATCGAAGAGATGACGTTACGAGATTCTCGTGGAATGAACTACGAAAGCAAGCTCCAAAACATGAGCTGGTCCACAAGACACACGTGAACACACTGTCCAAGACAAGCATGAGCACATAGAAGTCTTGCAACAAAACACTACCGAGTTCTGGTTGGGAACCATCATCGAGAATGTCAAAGTCCTTGTATACTTATCAATGAACTTCTTTTCCTTGAACAAATCAATCAGTGGCTTGATTTGCTAGGGATTACATATGGAATGAAGATGATCAGTCTATCAAACCATAGAATACTTCGCACATGCATGAATGACTTGGGATGATTCCAGAGGAAGCAAAAACAAGCTTTCTCGAATTCACGGAGGCAACTTGTGTCAAATGCACGTGAACTTTGAGGAACTCACTTCTTTCACCAAAACATATACCTCGTGAACTGGCACGAAGGCAATGCTTACACAAGTTTCCAACACTAGCTTAATGTTCATCAGAATCATGGAGAAGATAAGGTTGTTGTTGATGGGCTCAACAATAACCGATCGAGATTTCCATGAAAATGGAATTCCACAACTATGTGAACAAGATGATAGCATTGGTCAGACCAAAAGATATAATGGTGTATGCTCGAGGAAACAACCATGAGTACTACAACATTAGGAAAATCATTGGTTCTGATTTTGATTTGACGATAGTCCATGCTCAAATCAAAGTATGGGTAAGACAATAGATCCAACAATTGATCACGAGGGTCAATCGATGAAGGTATCATCTTTCTTCAACGCACACACACAATAGATATCCCTTTGAATGAACTAAGTTAGTCACGCTTTTATCTTCCAACTCTCCAAGTTGTTGTTTTAGCTTAACCAACCAGCTCAGGGGTATCCAACAAAGGTTCTTGGAGAAGGGGTGGTTTACAAGAAACCAACTTGATCACGAACTCATCATAACGGTCAGGGGACAACCTGGTAATTCTTCCGAGAAGATACTCGGAAAATCATGAACCACCGATATGTTATTAAGCTCAAAAACAATTTTGCTTTTCAGGGCAAGACGATATGATCAACAGAGCGAGGGATTGGCACAATCCTAACTCATCGATCAAAGAGTGCACCAGGACAAGTGGACTAGGTAGCACGATCATTCTTAGAATGGTAATTCAATAATCAACACACTAAGAATGAAATTATCGTCCATTAACAACCAAGTACCAGGGTTGCTAGGAGTATTGATTTCACATCACGATTCACTTGTCGGCATTCCGGTTACAAAACACGGAGACCGAGGAATGAATAATGATGGCGAGAAGTATCACTGTATCAAGAATTCATAAGAGGTTGTGTAATTCCCATGACATTCTTGGCATAAAGACGGTAGTACTTTAGGGTAGAACAGAACAAAAGCTGGATTGGCATTTTGGTCTGCGGAATACAACTACTTTGACCCAATCCTAGAAATGGATGAGGTGCTGGAGTTTGTTTCTCCTAGTCATTCCGAGATAGAATGGCTTGACGGACCACAAGAATATAAGGCATCGATGAGCACAAAAGCACACACACTCTTGACTATCAACTGATAGATAAAAGTCAGAATATGACTGGAAAAGGACAACTCAAAGGAACATATGATTTTCTGAGTTGTGGATGCATAGATTAGCACGTCGAACAAGACTCAACATATTTCTTCCGGATAACCCATGCAGAAAGGTAGGATTGGCAGATTCACAATGTAGAATGAAGAACTCATCAAGAGCACTATTGTTGTGATCTTTTGGTTCAAGTAGAACGTCTGCCATGGCTGGTTCATGGTATTTGGAAGAATGATATACCACGGACCTTGAGGACTAAGCGAGTTTACTAACCAACCTAAAGGAGCTACAATCTCTATCAACATGAAATAGGTAGGGTGAATCTTGGGTTCAAGAACCCAGGAATAGAATACCTACTGACTAAACAGCATCGCGAGATGCTTTCGAAAATGATGGCCAGAATTATCACACTGGGGATACAACACAAATGCTGAACCTTTGGGTGGTTCTCTGAGATATCCTAGTTTCAATGACTTTTGCATATATGTCGAGGCAACGGAGTACCCCAACACATCGATTAGTGTGGTTAATCTGGCCCAAAAGGACATCGAAATAGGGAGAAAAGAGTTTGCAAATGCATCAGATTATTTAGAAACCTGGGACAACTCGGACAGCATAACGACTATACAGGCATGAAAAATGAGACAACCTGCATGACAACTGACAACATAACAACTGATTTATTATGGAAACACCGATCCAAGAAGACAACACATTTTCTATAAGTCTCCAGCATAGTAACTCATCATCCTGATAGATAGAGGAGAATACCTAGTTTCTTAACCCCGTAGAAAAGATGAGGGTGACTCAGAATCAGAAGGACACAGGATAAGGAGTAAAAAGAGTCTTACATTCCCTTCCACAATCAATTCCCTTATATAACTAAAGCATTTCTAGACTCGACTTCGACCAGTTTGGCTTGGTAATCCTACAAGCAGTTAGGCTCTGATACCAAAGCTGTCAAGACCCCGATCCTAAGTCACACCGGTCTAGCATGTAACACATCATATCACTTTGCGGCCTCACACACGGTAACCCATGGCTGCCGCCTTTACCTAGGCCGAGACCGTTTGCGCCTTTTGGCTCATGTATATGATTGTGTCGCTAGCATCCATGTGACAGAGAACCCGGGTCGACATGACTAGTCGTAAACCAAGGTGGCACAAACTTACAGGGACAGGCATACACGACCCAGCAATGCACGTGTCGGTCAGTAGCGAGTGTAATCGAGTCGTAGCAAGCTACAAGGACTCTAGTAAAACACCGTGTGACATTTCCCCGTAGGGACAGACACAGGAGCAAAGAAGGACACATGCCGGTCAATCCATGTGTTCCGGATGGAAGCACTAGGAGGCATTTCCCCATAAGGAAGGCTACCAAGAATAAACAACTAGGTGTCGGATCCCACACATACCAGTGCATTTCAAACATACACACAATATGCACGATATGTGTAAATACAACATGGCATCACAACATAACTATATGACTCAAAGTATTTATTTTAAAGGGCTCCGAGGAGCCTTACATAGCATGATATTACAAACATGGGTCTCATGACCCAACATTCAAGTCATACAAGCAACAAGCGGAAGCATAAATCTGCCTGAGTACAGACAGCTGAAAAGAAGGAAGCCTAGAAAGCCTGTCTATCTACAAGACCCTCCAGAGGAGCCAGACCTCTGTCTGGGATTCCCAAGCTAATCGTCGAAGCCCACGTAGAACTACTAGTGAGACCGAAGTCTCCTCTGCAAAACATAAATTAGGCAAACGTGAGTACAATTGTACTCAGCAAGACTTACATCAGAACTAACTACATATGCATCAGTATCAACAAGGTGGTTGTGGAGTTTAACTGCAGCAAGCCAGCTTTGACTCAGTGGCTATGTTGAACTACGACTACCAGTATATCCTTTGAGGTGAGAAAGCACACACGAGTCCACATATTCACCATAACAATACACGACTATGGATCCGCTCCCATCTCCCTACGAGAAGGCCATCCATAGTACTCACACTTATCTTGCACATTTTAGAGTATCCATTTCAACTTGTCTATGAACAATGTAAGCTTCCAAGTAGTCCATATCCGCGGACGCGGCTATTCGAATAGATCATTAACCCTGCAGGGATGTACTTCTTCACACACGCTTTCCCCGCTTACCGCCATGTACACGTCATGTATCTCGGCAACCTTCAAGCGGAAACCTGGCGAGGGTGTCGGCCATGACCTGACTAACCACACAAGTCTCTAGTCCAGGTTTATCACCTATTTGAGTCCACTCCGCAAGGAAGTCCGGTCGAAGTTTCCAATACAGCCTTAAACGATGAGTGCAGGGTTCCCAAGAGCACCATTCGGGTGTCACTTGGTACACCGTGCCTCGGTGTCTCTACCACAACATAGCCCACCCCTAGGGTCAGCGCTATGCACGGCCACCAACACATATCCTACAAACACCAGAAACTAGTTGCGACTCCTGGACAGAGATCAAGACGGTTAATAAGTCGAGAGAGCTTGGAGCGCCCGGAGCCCAATGAGACAACCCACCATGTACTCCTACATGGCCTATCGTCGCTACCTTTACCAAAACGTGTTCACACACTTAGCTCTCACACAGTAGGACATGTTCACCACCATTCCAATCCATCCCAGATGAATCAGACCTGACACAACTCTAAGCATAGTAGGCATAACAAGTAGGCATGAATGAGTAGGCACATCATGGCTCAAACAACTCCTACTCATGCTAGTGGGTTTCAACTATTTACTGTGGCAAAGACAGGTCATGTAGAGGAATGGGTTCAACTACCGCAACAACTAATAGTTGAATCGTTGTTGTCTTAATGCAGTAAAAGAGAGCAAGAGCGAGAGAGTGGGATTGTATCGGAATGCTCAATGGGGGTTTGCTTGCCTGGCACTTCTGAAGATGATGCTGCACTTCATCGGCGGCAACAGTCACTACGGCGGAAACGTCGACTACCGAGACGGAACAACCATTGACTAGCAAAGAGGGAACACAATCAATGCTATGCACAATCACATGGATGACATGTCATATTAAGGTACTGAATTCACCTAATGCAATATTTAGCCAAATTAATTGAAGTGGAATTCAGACAGGATCAAATTCCAACTCCAAATGTTATTTCAAAAATTGCCCTAATCATCATTTTTCCTATTCAGTGAGGTTAACTTGTTCAAACATGCATGAAAGTGCCATAAACAGATTCTTCATATTTTTCTGATAATTTTCCATATATAAATTATTTTCATCTGAGTTACGGTTGATTTACTATGAATTTTTGAAGTTTATACTATTTTCTAGAATTTCCTGGATTATTCTAAATTAAACTATTTCCAGAAAATGTATTATTGCGTCAGGATGACGTCAGCACTGCGTCAGCAGTCAATGGGGTCGGTCCAGGTCAAACCTGACATGTGGGGTCCTCATGTCAGTGTAACAGGACCAGCTACAGAGGCTGACCTGTGGGCCCAAGTCAACGCTGACTGTGCAAAGTCAAGCTGACACGTGGGGCCACTGGATTAACTTAATCCTAAACAGAAAACTAAAACGGCGTTTAGTTAAGTGGTGGGGCCTATTGTCAATCACACAGCGCTAAGCTAAACGCGTGATTAGGCTGTTAATTAAGACGGCAATGTCAGCAGAACGGCGGCTAAATGACGGCGAGCAACCAGAGCAGCGGAGGCACACCGGAGTGGCGCTAGGGGCTGCAGCTTGCCACGCTAAGGGCACCAGGAGGGAGCCCTTGCTCAACCGCATCCAGGGGAGCTCGCAGCTAGGCACGGGGAGGTCAAAGTTGACGGCGGCGACCACTCGGGCGGCGGCCGGAGCTCGGGCGAGCTCGGGATCGAGGCTATGGCGTGCAAACGGACGAACCGAAGCTATATAGAAGCTCTAAGTGTTGCTGCGAAGCCATTGGGCACGCTGGCACGACCAAATGGTCGCCGGAGCAACGCCGGCGACGAGCTCGGGCGGGGGCAAGATACAGGCATCTTCAAAACGACGGGTACGGCGAGCAAAACGCCATGGGGTTAGGTGCAAAAGACTCAGGGGCTCACAGCGCGTCGGATGGTGGTCTCTGCAGCTCGGGGGAGGCACGGACGGCGACGGAACGGTGATGGCGATCGGGCGGCTGTGCGCGGAGAAGACGGGTTGATGGCGAGGGGGCAGGGCGTCCGGCGATGCATGGCTCGGCGGAGAGGTAGCAGGCGACGAGGCGGATCTTCTGGACAGCACGGGGAGGCGTGGCAGTGGCTCTGGGCGCGGTGAACGGAGTTGGTGGCGACGGTGGCGCTCGGGCATACGAGAGAGAGAGCATCAGGGGAGGGGGAGAGCTCAAGGGGGAGGCCGAGGGGGATCCAGGGGTTGCGTGGCATCCACCAGGGCGTCCAGGGGTAGGCGGCAAGCAGTAGGTGGCGTGTGATGGCCTGGCTTAAGAGGGATGCTAGACTACTCATATTAATAAGGAATTCCTTCTGTTCCGGGAGCCCATTCGGACAGAACTCCAAGGTTAAGCGTCCTCAGCTTGGAGTAATTTCAGGATGGGTGACCGACCGGGAAGTTGCTCCCTAGTGCGCATGAGTGAGGACAAAGTGCGCAGAAAAGACTAGTATTGATCTGTGAGGCCAGTCTAGATCTCGCCAGGAGTAACGACCACCGGCGGGTGTGTCCGGGGTGTTATATGGCGGAGACCGTGCGCCCGCGCGGCGACCACGCGCCTCGCGTCCTTCTGGCGCGAGGTGGGAGACGACTGGCACTGTGGGCCAGTGGGCCGCACAGTGCTGGGCCGCACTGTATGTTCTCTCTCTTTCTCTGCTTTTTTTTTCTATTTTTTCTGTTTTCTATTTTTACATCTTTTTTTTTATTTAGTACAAATACTAAACCATTTTTATAAATTCTGAAAATAATTTGTGGAAACTTTCTGAGTTATACCGGTGGCCCACAATTACTTAAATTATTTGAGCATTTAAATTAATTATAGCAATTAAATGCCCAGATTCAAATACAGTATGAGTTAATTCAAAAATCCAAAAATGTTCCAAAAATGTGTGCATCATTTTTAGCAGAAGTTTGCACCTTTTCCAAAAATGATGAACTTTTCTGAAGGGCATTTTGGATTCATTGAAAATATTTTTATTTTGATCCTAGTTGAAATTCTTTTGGTGCTAGGATTTGAACATTCCCCATTTCAAATTCATTTGAATTTTAACATGATGCATGGATGCTCATGCAACTATTTACAAACAAATTCTAGGGCTGTGACATCTGGCCAGGCCATCCCTCTACCCCACACACCTCCAGTTAGTCTCCGACGAAGTCAGCCCCACCTCGCACTCGAACCAGTCAACCCTCATACCCCCCTCCGCCTGCGACTACACTGCTGCATCTTCCTCGACTCCTGTTCGATCCCATCCGAGGCCTCACCATCGTTCTCCGCCTTGGTTCGCTCACCACAGTGCCGCTCTTTGGTGTTGTCCGCATGGTCCCCAACCGAGAGGAATCAGGAGATGATTGTACGTGGAGAGGATGACAGTAGGGACCCACCAAGGTCATGGCAGTACGCAAGCAAGTGCCTCCTTGTTACAAGCCAAAATAAATGCTTCCTCCTAATGGTTTCCTACCATCTGGGTCCCACCCCATTGTCAACGTATAGTCAATAAACGAGAGAATTGCACAACGACCGGCAGACACCAGGGACCCAGTAGCTCGCCCAGTTGTTTTCTGTTTTTCAGACGGATGGAGTGCTACTTGTAGACTGAGTTGGTATTTCCCCGAAAAGGAGAGGATGATGCATTATAGTAGAGATAAGTATTTCCCTTAGTTAAGAATCAAGGTTATCAATCTAGTAGGAGAACCAAGCAAAATCCCGTTAAGCGCACCTGCACACACAAAAGCAAACACATGCACCCAGCGCAAATAAGAGGGTTGTCAATCCTCTTAGCGGTTATTTGCAAGGATTAATTCTGATAGTGATAAATAGATAAACTAAAATACTAAATAAAATAAAAGTAAATAAATTGCAGCAAGGTATTTTTGATTTTAATATATGATAAAGTAGACCCGGGGTCCATAGTTTTCACTAGAGGCTTCTCTCTCGAACGCATAGCATACGGTGGGTAAACAAATTACTGTTGGGCAATTGATAGAAAAGCGAATAATTATGACGGATTCATGGCAATGATCATGTATATAGGCATCACGTCCAAGACAAGTAGACCAACTCCTGCCTGCATCTACTACTATTACTCCACCCATCGACCGCTATCTATCATGCATCTAGGGTATTAAGTATGAAACAGAGTAACGCCTTAAGCAAGATGACATGATGTAGACAAAGTAAACTCAAGCAATATGATTAAACCCCATCTTTTTATCCTTAATGGCAACAATACAAATACATGTCATGGCCCCTTCTGTCACTGTGATTGAGCACCGCAAGATTGAACCCATCACAAAGCACCTCTCCCATTGCAAGACAAATCAATCTAGTAGGCCTAACCCAATCGATAGATTGGAGAGAAATACAAAGCTATAATAATGATCCATCAAAGAGTTTAGAGAAGACACAAATATTTCTCATGAATAATCTGATCATAAACTCACAATTCATCGGATCCCAACAAACGTACCGCAAAAGAAGATTACATCGGATAGAACTCCAAGAACATGGAGGAGAACATGGTATTGAAGATCAAAGAGAGTGAAGAAGCCATCTAGCTACTAGCTATGGACCCGTAGGTCTATGGTAAACTACTCACACATCATCGGAAGGCCAGCAAGGTTGATGAAGAAGCTCTCCATGATCAATTCCCCCTCCGGCAGAGTACCGGAAAAGGCCTCCAGATGGGATCACGGAAGAACAGAGGCTTGCGGCGGCAGAAAGGTTTTCTCTTCTATCTCTCTGGTATATTGGGAATATTTGGGAATTTATAGCGCTAGAATTAGGTCAGGAGGGGCTACGAGGGGCCGACAAGCCTGGGGGGGCACGCCTACCCCCCTGGGCGCACCCTCCAGGCTTGTCGCCTCCTCGTGGCTCTTCTGGTCTTCTCCCGAAGCTTCGTGGGTCTCTTCTGGTCCAGAAAAAATTAATCCAAAGTTTTTTTCTCGTTTGGACTCTTTTTGATAATGATTTTCTGAAAAAGGAAAAAACAAGCAGAAAACAGCAACTGGCATTGGGCACTGGGTTAATAGGTTAGTCCCAAAAAATGATATATAATGGCATATAATTGCATATAAAACATCCAAGATTGATACTATAATAGCATGGAACAATCAAAAATTATAGATACGTTGGAGACGTGTCGTGCGTACGACCATCTATGGTGCCATCTAGCCCCTTTGCGGTTCGACTAGGGGGACACGCGAGCATAAAGAGCAGAACCAGCAGAAACGCAAGAGATTTACCCAGGTTTGGGCCACCGTGAGATGTAAAGCCCTACTCCTGCTTTGATTGTATTGGATGTGTATGAGCACAAGTACAAGGAGCGCTTCTTGCCGGCAAAGTGCAGGAAGAGCAGCTACGCATGCAGGTTGTGCCAAGGGTTGGTCCTTGTAAAGGTTTCCCTAGTCCTCCTTTTATAGCTAAAGGGGTCACCATAGTGGCAAAACAGTCATTACAAGTTGATTAGATAGCAAACAGTGCTATCATACCTAACTCTGCCGAATTAGGACAAAAGCATTAAATGCACTGTTAGGTGTCGTGTGGAGAAGGAGCCCCAGCAAGGATTCTGCACTGCTCGCCTAGCTACCTCTTATTATTTCGACACGCCTCCTGGACGGGTGTCATTAAAGTTAAATCTTCTTCCAGCGGGCTGACACGTGCCCCGACAAATCTCGCCGAACTGCCGGCGCGGTCGACACCTCACAGATTAGCGACTAGCTGCTCGGTGCGGTGGAGCGTTGACGAACTGGCGAAGCCCTGCTGGGCACGGAGCTTGCCGGGGCTTCACCTTGCCGGTTCAGCCTTGCCGGCAAGTGCCGCCTTTTATCTTCAACGCTTGATGAATGTCTTCAATGTTGATCTAGATGTTTCTCCATGGTTTTCCAACCACTTTGGATGATTAATCTTGGTGACCACCGGCAAGCCCTGGCCTCTAGTTGTGCTACCACTGTCTGTGCATAAGTCAGGGTATAAAAGCACCCATGTTTTTATACACCGATAGGAGCCCCCAGGCCTGGGCCACACGCGCGTCCAAAGCGTCGTTGGGCTAGGCCCAAACAATGCGCAGACACATGGTGAGAAATTACCACTGCAAGATCCTATGATGATGATTTTCTTCAAGCACACCAGCGCCGTGCATTAAATGCGGTTGCAGGAGTGGTGGGCTGTAGCGGGAGTTTCTCATAGTGCGCCTGCAAAAGCACGCCCACGTCACGCAGTAAAGAGCCAGCCCCCTCGCACCTTCCCCATAAAAAGGTAACCGCGAAGAGGCACTACTCATTCACCATCACCCCCTTCTACCTCGTCTTCTTCCTCTCACCAGAGGCACTTCCGCCACCGCTACCGATGATTCGCACCTCAGCTCGAGTCTTTCTCTCTCCCTGAGCCCTCATGGTGCCCAAGAAAGCCGACGCGGAGGAGAAGAAGCCCGCCAAGCCGCTCGACCCCAAGGCGGAGAAGAAGAAGAAGGAACTGGAGGAATTGGAGAGGCGGCGGAGAGAGAACGTGGTCTTCGCACCGTCGGCCATGGATGGCAACACTCTGATTGAGAGGTACGCCTACATGTGGGGAAGAGACACCAAGGATCACAAAGCTCCGGTGGTGCTTCCTGAAGGCGATAAGGTTCCGTCAGATTCATACCCCTTTTTCTGTGCATACTTCTATTGTGGGCTGGTTCCTCCATTCTTGGGTTTCTTCAGTGCAATGATGTATGATTTTGGGTTCTAACTGCTGGATTTTACTCCCAACGCAATGACGTGCATGGCAGTCTTCGCCCATTTGTGTGAAAATTTTGTTGGAGTTGCCCGCAACATAGATCTGTTCCGCCACTTCTTCGTTCCCCGCCTCAAAGACAAGTCACTCTCCGGCAGTGTGACATGGATCCCCAGGGCCAAAACCAAGGGCCAGTACCTTGCCAGGCAACTTCACCTCAAATGGGAGGAATGGAGGGCAGAGTGGTGTTGGATTTAGGAGAAGGATTTTCCTGAATTCTGCATGCCGCGCAGGAAAAGAGTTGAGCGCGGTGATGATTGGGGCAAATTGGGTGCCAGTGACGAGAAACTTCACCCGGCATTGAACAGGATTGCTCGTCTCAAGGCCGCCAAGTTGACTATAAAGATGGTTGGCGCTGACTTCCTCCGGTGATGCATTTCGCCGCTGCAGAAGAGAGAGAGGTTCACTTGGGATTACCAGGATGCCGCCGATATTATACGGTTGTATCCTGGGCTCGGCAACAACTTGACGGTTCTGGAGCATGCCTGCCTTTGCGAGCAATTGTTCACGAAAAGCGGCACGTTTCACTTGCCCGATCAGGTCATCCCGCTGCACATTAATTCCGCCAAGGATTCCATTTTGGCAATGATGCCGGAGTGCAACACTCAAGGAGTTGAACCCCGCTGGCCAATGCCTACTCTGGAAAATGAGATGGATTAGGCTTCCAACTTGACAGAGAAAGCCACCCAGAAAGAAAGAGATCTCATCCAGGCTACCAAGGATGAAGAACTGGCGCACATCTCCAGCAAGGCCGCAGAGGCCGCAAAAGCTAACGCAGCTGGCGGTTCTGGTGCCGCGGCAATTGGAGATGATGATGAAGAACATCCCAATGAAAAAGTTGCCGACAATCATCCAGAAGAGCCTGCCAGGGATGAGATTGTCGGGACTAAGGTTGCCGGAGAACTTGAAGAGGAGGAAGGCCCTCGGGCCCCTAAGAAGAGGACACGCCGTCTTCGAAGGTCGACCAGTCAGGAACCGGTACGTGCTTCTTCGCCAGGATCTGGTCCTGTCGTGAAGATGACCACCAAGACCGGCCATCAAGAAGAAGTGCGTCGGCAACCAGTTCGGCGCCCTTGAACTCAGCATTCATCTTCCCAGCAAGGGGTTGCCGGGGAAGTTGGGTCTTCTTAGCCAGTAAGTTCATCTCCTCCGGCACTTAAAAGGGCCAGAGAGTCGCCTCCGCCGACAAGATATGACCTCTCCGTCCTCAGCGAGTCTGAAGATGAGGAGTAAGTACATTTATTAATCATCATCAAGTCTTGATTTCACTTGACTGTCATCTTGACTTGATTCATTTTGTCTTTGCAGAGATACGGAGACGCTGATCCAGAGGACCAAGCGAACCAAGACTGCAACCGAGCCAGAGCCGTCGATGAGTGCTGGGCATGGGGTGGCATCTTCTGATGTCATCACGACCGGCCCCCAGCCCAGCCCCCAGCATGAGGCTACGCCGCAGCTTCCACTCGCTAGCACTGGTGTTGGCGCTCCTTCATCTGACAAGGAGATGGGAGAAGTCCACCAGGAGGAAGAACACTGGAGGCAAATCCTACCATGGTGGATCCGCCAACCACCATCCCGGAAAGCACTTTGCCGGCAAGGACTTCTACTGATGAACTCACTCGCACCGAGGATGTACCGGCAAGTGAAGTTGACGGTAGCCGCGCACCGACAACCGAGGTCACCGGGGAGGGAAATGTTCCTCCTCGGCAGGAATCAATAGGTAATCTACTTGCCTCCAAGTGTTCCCAAAAATTTTGTCTTCTTGAACTTCACTTGTCAATTGAATCTTATTTTATCCTTTGCTTCTGCTTCTTTCCACAGCTCCAACTTCTCTCGAAGAAGGTGAGATTATTGCAGAAGTGGCAGATATTGTAAAGGACCCCGCTGATGAAGCCACCAAGATTACTGCTGAAGAAGATCTTGTGCAGGTCGCCGAAGAGGTCAGGGAAATTCCTGAAGAACCCAAGAAGTCCTTCGGCAATACATCTGACCCCGCCAGAATGGATGTGGAGATGGCGTCTGTTAATACTGACACGCCGAACCCCGACAACCAGCCAGCAACGTCAATCTTGTAGATCCCGTCAAGCAGTTTGGCACTGGTTGCTTCTCAGTGAGAATCTGGAGCCCCTAGTTCATCAGGCATTGGAGAGCTGAACTTTGATGAAGAGATTAATCGCATCCTTGCCTCCATCCCCAAGAGCACCCTTGAATCCGACAACGCTGTCGATAGTACAGCCAATCTCGCCTTCCTGGAAACCATGGCTGCTGGTCTCAGGGATGTGCAAGAGCGCTATGGCAAGTGATGGGACAAGCTTCAAGCAGAGCACACAGCTCTGGAGGTGATCGAGGACAAGCTGAAGAAGAAGGCAGAAGATATCCGCACTTGGTATAACAACCAATCCGGTAATCTGAGGAAGCAAGAAGAAAAGCTTGCCGCCGCCCAGGAGAAGACAACGGCCTTGGACGGTAGGTTGGCAGAGTGTGAGGTGTTGCTTGATGCCCGCGAAAGGAATCTTGTCGCACAAGAGGAGGCCCTTACCGCCAAACTTCGCGGCAAGGATGAAGAAATTGAAAAGCTCCTTGAGCAGAGGACTCAAGAGTTGGGGAAAAACCACAGAGAGTTTATCAAAATCAAAGCTCAAGAGAACGCCGCCAAGCTCAAGGAGGTTACCGACAACGCTGCCGCCGCCGCCACTGCCAAGGCAGATTTTGAAATCCAGGTGGGCAAGCTGAAGGAGGAACTTGCCGGCAGCGGTAAAGAGATCGAGAATCTCAAGGGCGAAGTGCAGAAAGAAGCCCTCACCTTAGGGGAACTACAAATGTAGCTCTCGTCCAAGAATCAAGATCTTGATACCGCCACTAAGGTAACCGAGGATTTGAAATCCAAACTTGCCGGCCTGGAAGCAGATCTTGAATCCGCCAAGGAACGGGAAAGGCTCTTGACGGAGAAGCTTGACGCGGAAGAAACACTCCGGGAAGATGCTGAGAACAAGTTCACAGAGCTGCATGAGGTGCTCTCCCTTTGGATGAAGAGGCTTGTCGATATAGCTGAGCGCATCACTTCCCAACTCGCCGTCATGGATATGAAGAGCTGGAGTTTCACCGTCAACGAACATGAGGCTACCAGCGCTAGATTGACCAAATTCTTTGACGGCCTCATTGATGCACTAAAAACATATCATGACGACAGGTCTGCTTCATTCGCCGATGAATCCCGGAAGTTTGCTTGCAACGTCCTTTACAAGGTACTACTCAAGCTTGCTCATCGCCATCCCGGCCTTGGCCTCTCCGGGATCTTCAGAAAGCTGCCACAGGATACTGATGTCACTGCTGCCGACAAGATTGCTGCTCCCCTCGCCGACAAGGTTCTCCAAGTTCCCAGGATCCAAGGCGATCATCGGGATTAAGCTTGTCGTTGTATTCACCACAGTGCTGTCATGTAAAAGATACATTTGATCTTATGTTAGATCTGCACTGATTTTGTGATGTAATATAACTTGTGTTAAAAAATGAATGTATGCTATCTCCCTTGTTTCTCTTTGTCTTTGTATGATTTTTGATACCCTACGCATGCCAGAAGCTTGCCGGTGCATGCACTTGCCGCGAGCACTTGAGGAACGGATCCTTAGCAGCCTGCTGGTAGTGTCGCTGCCGGCAAGTTTTCCTTTGACGTTTTCAATGAGGCTATTTAAATTGTTGAGCAGACTCAAAACAAAGTAAGAGCGCAACTGATCACGACAAGGTTCCTTCGCGTGCAGGTTTTTCATACAAACACAAAATCATTCAAGGGAAACTGCAAATGTAATAAGGAATCTGTTTCAAAGTTTTTCAACTTAACTTTTCCTTGTCGTATAAAATCTTGGCGTATAAAATGTTCACTCGAACGTCATTAAGTGGTGTCCTCATCGTCACTCCCCCTGGGAAACTTGCACGCGAGGAATCCTTCTGTCCTTTGAGAAAAAGAAAGAAGAGAAAAGAGTGGTTTGGAAACCTTGACGGTTCATTTAACCATTTTACACAAGTCAAAGCGTAATCACAACATCACATGCATTTATACATAAACAAATATGTACAAAGAGTTGTGAAACACTTAGCTTTATTTCACTTATGCACAGGATCTGCGCCTGGCTTTGTACAAAGGGTTACAAGTCTTGTCGACAAAGCTTGTACAAAAGGGGTTGCTGGGAGGCCCAGCAACTGCGCCTCACGGGTAGAACTTGCGAAGATGCTCAATATTCCATGAGTTTTGCACTGGGATGCCATCTTCGGTTTCTAGACGGACTACGCCAGGTCTGGTGACTCGTGCTACCTGATAAGGGCCTTCCCACCTTGGCGTCAACTTGTTTGAATTCTTGGCGGATTGAATGTGCCGAAGAACAATGTCGCCTTCCTCAAGGTTTCGGGCATGCACTTTGCGGCTGTGATAGCGGCGCAAGGCTTGCTGGTAGTGTGCAGCTCACACAACTACCCGAAGATGATCTTCCTCAAGGAGCGTGGCATCATCTTGCCGCAACTGCTCTTGCTCTGCCTCATCGTAGGCGAGCACTCGAGGTGACCCGTATGTGAGTTCCGTGGGGAGCACCGCTTCTGCACCATATACTAGGGAGAAGGGTGTTTGGTCGGTGGCTCGATTTGGTGTCGTCCTGAGTGACCAAAGAATTGCCGGCAATTCATCAATCCAGCGCTTTCCGCACTTGTGCAGCCTATCAAACATTCTTGTCTTGAGGCCTCACAGCACTTCAGCATTTGCCCTTTCTGCTTGACCGTTGCTTCTCGGGTGAGCAACATATGCAAAACAGATTTTGCTGCCAAGGTCTTGGATGTATTGCATGAAGGTGCGGCTTGTGAATTGTGTGCCGTTGTCGGTGATGACCCTGTTGGGAACACCAAAACGGCAAACTAATCCTTTGAAAAACTTGATGGCTGACTGTGCTGTCACCTTCCTCACTGGTCCACCTCAGACCACTTCGTGAACTTGGCGATTGCGACGTACAAGAATTGGAAGCCCCCGGTAGCACGGGGAAAGGGGCCCAAGATATCGAACCCCCAGACCGAGAAGGGCTAGGAGAGAGGTATAGTTTGAAGAGCTTGAGTTGGCTGATGTATATTTTTCAAATGGAACTGGCATGCTTCACACTTGGTTACTAGCCCAGTTGCATCCTGGAGTGCAGTGGGCTAATAGAAGCCTTGCCAGAAGGCTTTGCCGGCAAGTGCTCTTGATCCTATGTGAGAGCCACATATGCCTCCATGTATCTCTGCCAACAGCTTTAATACATCTTCCTGGCAAATACACTTCAATTTCACCCCATTCGGTCTCTTCCTGTGCAGAATGTTATCCACAAACTGATACATACTTGACTGATGGGCTATTTTCTCAGCTTCTTCTTGTTCATCAGGAAGTTCTCCTGTTTGAAGGAAATGAACTATCTGTTGTGCCCAAGTTGGAGCCTGCAGCTCGACGACAAGGACTAAACGCAACTCATCGGGTGTAGGAGCGCTTGTCTTAACGGCAAGAACTTGACGTTCTACTGGAGATTGCTGCTCACTTACGACCACGGTGTTGTTTCCGACAACATTCTTGCCGGTGGCTTCTGGAAGCAATGCCGGAAAATACTTGCCGGTGTTCAACTTTCTTCTTTTGCTGGCCTGCGTTGATGGAGTGACTGATGGTTGATTCAAATGGAGCACAAAAGTTCCTGGTTCCACAAGAAGCTTCTGAGCAGCACACTTTGACAGGTGATCAGCAATGCTGTTTTTCGCACGAGGAATGTGCTCTGTTTGCAACTCGTCAAAGTGTTCTTCCAATTTCCTCACTTCGTCCACATATGCTTCCATCAATGGGCTCTGATAATCCTTATTGATTTGCTTTACAACGAGCTGCGAGTCACCACGGACAATCAACTTTCTGATTCCAAGGTCCACTGCGATCCTGAGACCGGCAAGGAGTCCTTCATACTCAGCAGTGTTGTTTGTTGCCTTCTCCCTGGGAAAGTGCATTTGAATTACATACTTGAGGTGCTCTCCGGTGGGTGTGACAAGCAGCACTCCGGCACCGGCGCCTTGCAGTGAACAAGCTCCGTCAAAGTACATGATCCATTCCTTAGCTGTTTCTTTGCCGGGGGGAGCTGATTCTTGGATCTCTTCATCTTGCGTTGGCGTCCATTCTGCAATGAACTCCGCCAAGGCTCTGCTCTGAATAGTTGATGTGCTCTCAAACTTGAGTGCAATGCTCGACAGCTCCAATGCCCACTCCACTATCCTGCCGGTTGCATCCAGATTTCTCAAAATGCGCTGCAACGGAAAGCGAGTGACGACTGTAATCTCATGTGCTTGGAAGTAGTGGCACAGCTTTCTCGAGGCCATGAGGAGACCGAAAAGCAATTTATGCACCCTAGAATACCTTGACCTAGCCCCCTGTAAAAGGGAGCTTACAAAGTAAACTAGGCGCTGCGCCAATTTCTTCTTGGGCACTACTTGTTGACTTGCTTCATTTGCTTGCGCTGCTTCTGACTTGTCGGCACTAGACTTTGTCGGAGAAGATTCCGGCTTGTTGCTTGACGAGCTTGCCGCTGCTGTTTCTTCGTCATCAACTTCCCTCTGTGCCACTAGTGCAGCACTGACCACTTGATTTGTTGCCGCCAAGTATAGCAGCAGCGGCTTCTGTGGCTTAGGTGCAACTAGTGTTGGTGCAGAGGAGAGGTATCTTTTCACATCCTGCAGTGCGGCCTCCGCTTCCGGAGTCCATTTCATTGGACCTGCCTTTTTCAAAATTTTGAAAAATGGCAAGGCGCATTCGGCAGACTTTGAAATGAACCTACTCAATGCAGCAACGTAGCCGGCAAGATGCTGCACATCCTTGACGCGCTTCGGTGCTTCAATTTGCTCAATAGCTTTGATCTTGTCGGGATTAGCTTCGATTCCACGTTGAGATACAAAGAACCCGAGAAGCTTGTCGGACGGAACGCCAAACACACACTTCTCGGGGTTGAGCTTCAGATTGATCTTGCGCAAATTTGCAAATGTTTCTTCTAGATCTTGAATGAGAGTGGATTTGTCTTTGGTTTTGACCACTATATCATCCATATATGCTTCCACATTTCTGTGCAGCTGGGGCTCAAAACCAATTTGGACAGCTCTTGCAAAGGTTGAACCAGCACTCTTTAATCTGAAAGGCATACGCACGAAGCAGTATGTGACACATGGAGTAATGAATGCGGTTTTCTCCTCATCCTACTTAGCCATGAAAATCTGATGATAACCAGAATATGCATCAAGAAAGGAGAGTAAATCGCAGCCGGCAGTAGAGTCTACAATTTGATCAATTCGCGGCAAAGGGAAAGGATCCTTTGGACATGCTTTGTTGACATCAGTATAGTCAATACAAAGTCTCCACTTTCCATTTGCTTTGCGTACTACAACTAGATTTGCTAACCATGTTGGATGTAGCACTCCTCTAACTAAACCTGCCGCTTCTAGCTTCTTTATTTCTTCAGCGATAAATTCTTGTCGTTCCAAAGCTTGCTTCCTGACCTTCTGCTTGACGGGCCAAGCATGAGGACAGACGGCAAGGTGGTGCTCGATTACCTCCCTGGGAACGCCGGGGATGTCAGATGGTTGCCATGCAAACACATCGACATTCGCCCACAGGAAGGCAACGAGCGCGCTTTCCTATTTGCTGTCAAGGGGGGCACTGAAGGTGAAGGTACCGCCCGTGTCGTCCTCCTTTGCCGGCACCTTCTTGGTTGCTGGTGGAGCAGCTTTGGACTTCTTGGCTGTAGAGCTCTCCGGCAAGTCCTCGACGGGTGCGCAGCACTCCGAAGAGGCGCGCTTTCCGGAAGACTTGTCAGAGGTCTTGCCATTCTTCTTGCTTTTCTTTTTCTTAGCGGGAGCTGGTGCCTTGATGGCAGACGCTGCAACCGCTTCTGTGTACATCTTGTCAACGCAGATAACTGCATCCTTCTTGTCGGAGTTGATGGTTATGACGCCCATCGGCCCTGGCATCTTCAGCATGTTGTAAGCATAGTGAGATGCTGCCATGAATTTCGCCAAGGCTGGGTGACCAAGAATTCCATTATTCGGCAAGGGAATCTTCACAACATCGAAAACAATTTTCTCTGTCCTGTAGTTTAGTTCTCGCCAAACATTACCGGCAATGTGATCTTCCCCTTGGGCTGACTTCTTCCTGGTTTTACCCCTTGAAACGTGCCAGTTTTCTCGAGTTCCTCGTCGGGAATCTGCAGCCTCTTGATAACTTCTGGTGAGATTAAATTCAGGCCAGCCCCACCGTCAACTAACATTTTCGTTACCTGGAGGTTGCGTATTGTTGGTGAAACCAACAACTGCAAGCACCCGACCGCATTTGTGCGATCAGGGTGGTCCTCGGCATAAAAAATGATAGGCATGTGGGACCATTTGAGTGGCTTCTGGGCGCCTATTGTCGGTTTCGCTGCATTGACTTCACGCGCCCACTGCTTGAGCTGGCGGTGAGAAGAGTGCAAAGATGCACCTCTGTCAATGCACATAGCCTCGGTTGCTTTCTGGAATTCCTGCTCACTGGACTCTCCATCGTCCTCTTCTTCACTTCCATCATCATCCTCGTTCTTCTCACGGCCTCTAGCAGGCTTCTCCTTCTGCTGCTTGGCCTTGCCGCAACGACCTCTTCGACCACCATGGCCCCTCCTACTGGATCCGCCAGCACCATCCTGGCCTTTCTCCTTGTCGTGGTTTTCGTATTCAGCCTTTTGCTTTTCAGCAAGGTGCTCAACTTGTCGGCACTCTTGGAGATCATGGCCCTTAGTGCGACGAATCTTGCAGTATGGTCCATCAGATTTGCCGGCCTTCTCATTCACTGTTGCCTCCTAACAAGCGGTGCATATAGCAGCCTCCTTGCTGGAATTCTCCGTTTTGGCTTTCTTGGCGGTGTTGGAGTTGCCGGAACCTTCGACAGCCATCACAGCTTTGCCTTTGCGCTTCCTGTTGCGCTTTCGGCCTTTCTTCTTCGGGGTGGCAGCATCATCATCCTCAGAATCCACCTCGGCACCAGCGTCCTCCCCGGGAATTCTCCTTCCTTCGTCAGCACATGCACACTTGTCTGCCAACATGTACAACTCATTGACGGTCTTCGGTAGCTTGATGTTCATCTTTTCCAGCATCCTTCGATTGCGCACATTCGTGTGAAAGGCGGCAATCACAGCTGTTGGGTGCACGTCTGGTATGTTGCGGTGTACGCGGCTGAATCTCTGGATATACTTGCGCAAGGACTCGCCATGTCTCTGCGGGATCACTTGCAGGTCGCTGGGCTGACCAGGAGCCTTATGGCCTCTAGTGAAAGCACCAACAAACTCATTGCAAAGATCAGGCCATGAGGAAATGGAGTTCTTCAGCAAGTTCATCAGCCAAGATCTCACGTTGGGCTTGAGCACCAACAGAAAGTAGTTGGCGAGGATCTTCTCGTCTCTTCCCTCGGCAGCTTGCACGGCAATCGTGTAGATGCCCAGAAACTCTGCCGGGTTCAGCTTGTCGTCGTACTTCTCTGGTACTTCTGGTTTGAAGGCCCGGACAGACGGCCAGCGGACTTGCCGCAGCTCGCGAGTGAAAGCTGGGCACCCAACCTCGTAAGGCAGATACCCGCCAGCCTTGGGCGTAGGGTCATCGACAACTGGGCCATTGCGTGCGTCGGACTGACGGCGCGCCTCCCGGCGCCGTTCAAGGGTAGTACGGGCATCTTCAACCTACCTATCTTGCAACACTTGTCACTGATCTTGCCACGCTCGTGGATCCGAAGAAGCCATCGACTTCTCATCGTGCTCAACTGACCGGTGAGTTTGCCGCGGCTGCTGTTGTTGCCATGGAGGTGATTGCACTGTTGGTGCAGCGCCTTCAACACGGCCACCAGTTGGAGCTACTGGTGTGGTTCGCGGACGCCGTGAGGGTTGCGCTTGCTGCGACTTGCTCGTCTCGGCGAATCCGATGAGGCTCTGGATGGTGGCTCTCCACTCATCCATCTTATCCGCCGTTGCAGGGAAGTTTAGCAGCATCTGGGCCCGCGCCATTGCCTCTGTTGCTGTAGCTGGCATGGCTGGGAGCAAAGAACGCGATGTCGCTCGACTCCTGGCAGAGCCAGCAGGAGCGCCATTGCGATCTTGCTGCCGCGGCTCATGTCTTGCACCAGTTTGGCGTGGCGGAGGTGATGCCTGAGGATCTGGAACTTGATCGACAGGCGTCTTGCCATGCGGACATCGTCGACTGGAACTTGATGGTCGCGGCGTGCGACCCGACGCAGCATCCTTGGA
The DNA here is from genome assembly GCA_039707655.1 of Elymus sibiricus. Taxonomy (NCBI): domain Eukaryota; kingdom Viridiplantae; phylum Streptophyta; class Magnoliopsida; order Poales; family Poaceae; genus Elymus; species Elymus sibiricus. Next base: position 126,784,921 of record CM077668.1, read on the forward strand.
AGCTGCAGCAGCAGGGTCTTGACTCGCGCCGAACCTGACGGTGTTGCTCCGATGGCTTCGTTCATCGGTGTGTGGAGGAGGTGGAAGTTGGCCACCACCGCCGCCTGCACCGGTGTGGCTTCGGTCGCTAGAGTGACGAGGAAGTTGGCTACCTCCACCGCCTCCGCCTCCGGCTCTGACCACGGTGGGCGTGGCGACCACGCCGCCTACGCTGGCCGTGCCAACCACACCGCCCGCACCACCCACGGTGGCTGCGCCGCCTGCGCCACCAGCGGATACTTGCGGGGGAACTCTGGAGGTGGAAGGAGTCGTCATCGTAATGCCCTTCTTCTTTGGGGCCATCAACGATGAAGAAGACAGTGAAGAAACTGAAGATGTTGATGAAGTTGATGAATCTGACGCGCAAACTACTGATTCAGGTTCGCGCAATCGATCCCCCTACCTTGCGCGCCAAAGATGTCATGCGTACGACCATCTATGGGGCCATCTAGCCCCTTTGCGGTTTGACTAGCGGGACACGCGAGCACAAAGAGCAGAACCAGCAGAAATGCAAGAGATTTACCTAGGTTCAGGCCACCGTGAGGTGTAAAACCCTACTCCTACTTTGATTGTATTGGATGTGTATGAGCACAAGTACAAGGAGCGCTTCTTGCTGGCGAAGTGCAGGAAGAGCAGCTACGCATGCATGTTGTGCCAAGGGTCAATCCTTGTAAAGGTTGCCCTGGTCCTCCTTTTATAGCTCAAGGGGTCACCACAGTGGCAAAACAGTCATTACAAGTTGATTAGATAGCAAACAGTGCTATCATACCTAACTCTGCCGGATTACGACAAAAGCATTAAATGCGCCGTTAGGTGTCGTGTGGAGAAGGAGCCCCGACAAGGATTCTGCACCGCTCACCCAGCTACCTCTTATTATTTCGACACGCCTCCTGGACGGGTGTCATTAAAGTTAAATCTTCTTCCAGCGGGCAGACATGTGCCCCGACAAATCTCGCCAAACTGCCTGCGCGGTCGACACCTCACCGATTAGCGACTAGCTGCTCGGTGTGGTGGAGCGCTGACGAACTGGCGAAGCCCTGCCGGGCACGGAGCTTGCCAGGCCTTCACCTTGCCGGTTCAGCCTTGCCGGCAAGGGCCACATTTTATCTTTAACGCTTGATGAATGTCTTCAATGTTGATCTAGATGCTTCTCCATGGTTTTCCAACCACTTTGGATGTTTAATCTTGGTGACCTCCGGCAAGCCCTGGCCTCCAGTTGTGCTACCACTGTCTGTGCATATGTCAGGGTATAAAAGCACCCATGTTTTTATACACCTACAAGACGTATCAAGCATCCCCAAGCTTAATTCCTGCTCGTCCTCGAGTAGGTAAATGATAAAAACAGAATTTTTGATGTGGAATGCTACCTAACATGTTTCATCATGTAATCTTTCTCTTACGGTATGAATAATAAGATCCGAATGATTCAAAGCAATAGTCTATAGTTTGATATAAAGACATCAATACCCAGGCATACTAATAAACAATCATGTCTTTCAAAATAAAAATGCTAAAGAACGTTATCCCTACAAAATCATATAATCCTGTCATGCTCCATCTTCTTAACACAAAATATTAATCATGCACTACCCCGATGACAAGCCAAGCAATTGGTTCATACTTTTTAACGCGCTTCAGCTTTTTCAACCCCCACGCAATACATGAGCGCAATCCATGGATATAGCACATGGGTGGAATATAGTATGGTGGTAGAGATCAATAAGGGGAAGTCAAAAATAAGAAGATAGTCTCACATCAACGAGACTAATCAACGGGCTATGGAGATGCCCATCAATTGATGTCAATGCGAGGAGTAGGGATTGCCATGCAACGGATGCACTAAGAGCTATAAGTGTATGAAAGCTCAACATGAAAACTAAGTGGGTGTGCATCCAACTTGCTTGCTCATGAAGACCTCGGGTATTTGAGAAAGCCCATCATCGAAACATACAAGCCAAGTTCTATAATGAAAATTTCCCACTAGTATATGAAAGTGACAAAATAGGAGACTCTCTATATGAAAAACATGGTGCTACTCTGAAGCACAAGTGTGGAAAAAGGATAGTAACATTGCCCCTTCTCTCTTTTTCTCTCATTTCATCATTTTTTTTCGTGGGCTCTTTTAGGCCTCTTTTTTTTAGAACGGTCTCATGGACCTCATCCCCACTTTTTTGAGGACTCATTAGTCTCCACCATTCTTTTCTCACCGGGAAAATGCTCTAATAATGATGATCATCACACTTTTATTTACTTAAAACTCAAAATTACAGCTCGATACTAGAACAAATATATGACTCTATATGAATGCCTCTGGCAGTGTACCAGGATGTGCAATGATACTAGCGTAACATGTATAAAAATGATGAATGGTGGCTGAGCCACAAATACTATGTCAGCTATATGATCATGCAAAGCAATATGACAATGACGATGTGTGTCATAAAAACGGAATGGTGGAAGTTGCATGGCAATATATCTTGGAATGGCTATGGAAATGCCATGATATGTAGGTATGGTGGATGTTTTGAGGAAGATATAAGGAGGCTTATGTGTGATAGAGCGTATCATATCACGGGGTTTGGATGCATCGGCGAAGTTTGCACCAACTCTCGATGTGAGAAAGGGCAATGCACGGTACCGAAGAGGCTAGCAAATTGCGGAAAGGTGAGAGTGCGTATAAACCAAGGACTCACATTAGTCATAAAGAGGTCACATACTTATTGCAAAAGTTTATTAGCCCTTGAAGCAAAGTACTACTATGCATGCCCCTAGGGGGATAGATTTGTAGGAAAAATCCATTGCTCATCCCCGACCGCCACTCATAAGGTAGACAATCAAGAATAAATCCTTCTCCAACTTCTTAGCATAATGACAGATCATACGTGCATGCTTCAGGAATTACAAACCTTAACACCAATATTCTTACTAAACCACAATTATCTACTAGCACCTCCCACATATTACCATCTTAATATCGCAAAACTATTGCAAGGAATCAAACTTATCATGTTCAGTGATCTACACGAAACTTTTTATTATATCCCTCTTGAATACCTATCATATCAGGACCAAATTCATAACCCGTGCATATTACCATTGCTAATTATTAGACTCTCAAAAATAAATAAGTGAAGCATGAGAGTGCAACTCTTTCTTTAAAATATAACCACCGCCGTGCTCTAAAAGATATAAGTGAAGCACTAGAGCAACTGCCTAGCTCAAAAGATATAAGTGAATGTGGCGCCCCGCCTGAATACCACTATAGCCAGACGGTCACCGCACACACCAGCCCAGGAAATCACTCCGGCGTGTGCGTTTACAACAAGTATCATGAACATAGGCACAACTGTAATAAGAATATATTTATTAGCCATTGTGGCTGGAATAAATACATCATGGTTACAAAGATGGGGCAGCGGAAAACACTAACTAAGGCAACACGGTCTTGGAGAGGCTCCAATCCACAGGGACCTGACTGGGTTACTCTTCTAGCTCGTGAACGCTCCCGCTCCTCGATGGATCCTTAGCTGAACCTGGCCACGTTGAAGGACGCTGAGTACTTTTGAATGTACTCGCAAGCAAACCAAACCCCATATACACCAAGCAAAGCAATCCATGGCATTCAAGCATGTATCAATTCTTATAGCAATATTAACTATTGTGGTTTAGCTATCTAGCATTATTAACTATCATGTCATAGCAGGATTATCTAGCAATATTACTACTGAAGTAAAAATAGCATGACGAAGATAAAGCATATTGGGTAATGAATTCATACTCCAAATATTCTCATGATCTAATCCAAATCATATCCAATCCCGATCTAACTCTTGCGGTCATCTGACCACTCACCTCATAGCCATCGCATGGCTAACATTCATATTCCGGACATCATCCGATGTCCAAATATTCACACTGCAAGTCTGATAAGCTTAGCTTGCTCAGGTTCATTCTTAGCAATTATCCAGTTGACTCCTCCAGACTCGACACAGACCAAATAGTGTGACCTAGTACGAACTGTGTCCCATGACCGAGGACGCGGCTATTCGAATAGATTTACACTCTGCAGAGGTTGCACACTTTACCCACACTATGGAGCTCCCGGCCTCGTACTTTAGTACATGTTCCCATTCGGGTAGACCGGTGCTGCTCCAACAAAACTTGTCTATTGCCCGGCACTCTTACGGCCCCACCGACAATCGTACCCCTTCCGGGTCAAGTCCTGGGTGGCCCCTGTGTCACTCCTGACACTTGCCACTGTCGTGGCCAGACTAAACTGTCCCAAACAGGGACCCGCGCGCAAATAACCTGGGCTCACAAGGTTATCGTCGCCTACTTGATCAGGGTAGCACGCACGCATAACCTTCCCTCTTTGGTGGTACCGATAAGAGGCAAGACAATTGACCAAGTCAAGGCCGTCCCATACCGGCAAGTGTGGTTGCACTTGGAAAGTTCGGTTCAGTGGCATTATGACTCGATCCAGCCGACGGAGGAGGTTGTCATTATTAAGTCACATTTCCTAACATTGCAATATCAGTAACAATGCATGATGTAACAACTATGGAAACATAACTACATATCTCCACATAATATCACAATGAGTCATTAGTGCAACAATGTTTAAATGGCAAGTTTATCACTTTACAAGTTTTAGTTGTAGGCTACAACCATCCGAACCCTTGCATGAAACCGGCAAATAAACCAGTAGCCACCAGAACGGTCTTTACAACTCAGATCTGGGACGTTACTGGAATAACTCAACCCTGGCTCAAGACGGCTGAAAAGCAGCTTAGAGCATAAGACGGTGTTGATAAAAAGAAGGTAGCAGTTCCCTAAGATGGCCGGAAAGCAGCTCAGAGCATGGGGTCACTGCTACAAAAAGAAATTCAAAAACTGCACGAGACGGCCGAAAGCAGCTCAGAACTCGGGACAGTTGTTGAAAAGAGAAATATAAAGTCGGCATCCACCCTAGACAGCCAGAAGTAGCACAGAACACAAGCGTGGTGCCGTGACCAAAGAAAGGGCAAGCAAGGGTTCATCAGAATCGCATACAGCTTACTACTACGCATACGAGCATAAGCATACTCATTTACATGCAAGTACTTACACATACAAGAACAACAGAGAAGCAATACTTTAGGGCATATATTAGATGGTCGGCTTGCCTGGGGGTCGAAGAGTGCACCGGAAAGGAGTGCGATCATCTCGCGGAACGATTCGCCGGAAAAAGTTCTCTCTCGAAGGGCTGAATATAGGGCGGGGGCAAAATGGGCATTTTCAGAATGTGTCAACATGGTCAAAGTGATATCATCGGAACGGGCTCGACAAACAAAGAGCGTGGGCATTGGAATCACCTGAATCGGAGTTACGGTTGAAGAGGAATGGCCGTTCGTTCGTTAGGCAGAAAAACAGACAAAATCTGTCCGTTTCTGTCCTTAACGGGTGAACGTTCACAAAGTAACTGTTTCGGATGCGGGTCTGAGGCCGAAGGCATATTTCAGCGTTTACGCTTTTGCTGTAGTGAAAGCGCATTTCCTCCTGAAGCCGCGGCTGAGTATGCTTTGACCACGAGAAAGCGTATTTTAGCAAATGCGCTTCCACTTAAAACAGGTGGGCCTGGCTGCGGTCGCTTACACGCAGGACCCACCCTATCCTCTCTCCCCTCTCCCCTGGGTCATCTTCCAGCCCCCGACTGGAGACAGGGGCGGGCCGGCCGCTGGCGTAGCCGTCGCCTCACCGCTCCAGAGGGCTGGCCGGCGAGCGAGGGGGCATGGCCGCTCCTTACCGCGCCCAAGGGTGGTCGCACGGTCGCCTGGGACGGCCCGCAGCGCCGGCGCCGCGGCTCGGGGCGCGGTGGCCGAAAAGCTGCAGGGGGGTGCGCTGGCAAGGCTTCCCCGGTGGGAATGGAGACGGTGGCGGCTCGCGGCCACTTAGGGAAGGCCGAGGGCGCAGACGGAGAGGAGGGGAAAGAGCCAGGGCGCTGTGCGGCCGAGCGGAGCGAGCGGCGGCCGTCAGCCATGGGAGAGGAAATGGAGCTCCTTGAGCTCGAGGGAGGGGCTGGATTGGTAGCTGGTGAGGAGGGCAGGCTAGGGGACTCCTTAAATAGCCGAGGAGAGGGCTACACGACGCCGGACGGAGCTTCCAGACGCGCGGCGAGGTGGCGGCACTTTGGTGGAGCATCGGTGGTCGGCATGGCCTTCCACGGGCTAAGGGACGAGGGGGAGAGGTGACCAGACGGCATACGTGTGCGGTGGGGAGCTCGCCGACACTCTCGGACGAGCCGGAGCTGCTGGAAGCGAGCTCCCGAAGGCTCTAATGCACAGGGCACCAGGTTGGCGTACTCTGGCCATGGTCACCGCGTGGCCACGGCATTGCCACGCCCTACACAAAGCCAAACCATGTCCAGGGTGTTCTACAACCTCCAGCTAGATGATCTGTGTGGCTCAAATGCAATAGACGACTCTGGTGTGACCACACACTGCTCAAACATTTAATGGCAGCAAGGTGTTGACATGTGTTGTGGCCACCACAGTACTCCTCTTGGCCTGATCTTTGGCAAAGGTTAATAATCCACCAAGGTGACCATCTTGGCCAAAATTCAGCACAAATGGGCAAGGGTATCTGGCACTTCCTTTGCAACCTTGCAAACTGGCCAGAAATGAAAATGAGGATGCTGGGAAAGAATGGCTAGATGTATTTGGCTGATTTTTGGTGTAGTGTGATGATTTGGATGCAAGAATGCACTGGTAAAATTTCATACCATTTGGATACTTCTAAATGGTACTTCCTTCATAGTGCTGCAATCTGGACAGAAACTTAGTTAATTTCTTGAGTAAGATTGGCTAGATGAAATGGGCTGGTTTTTGAATTACGTGAGTGATTTGCCAATGCCAATCACCGTGAAAATTTTCAGCCCAAAAGGATCAAGGGAGCAAGCACTTCCTTTGAAAATTGGAAATCTGGACAGAATTTGCAAATTGATGTTGTGCTCAAAATTTGAATTGTGGAACCTGATATTTTGATGGAAATGGTGAATATATATATAGGATAAGCTCCACAAATTAGTTGGGATTTTTCCTAGCTACCAAAATGGTAGTTCCTTTGGAAAGGCCCCAAATTGAAATATTGGCTTTAAATAGGAAAATGCAATTTCCCTTATTTAATTATGGCCAAAAAATTTATGAGAGCTCAATATGATCACAATTAATATCTCCACAAGTTTTCATGAACTTTGGAGATGGGTAGATATTTTTCTGGATTTAATTCCTTTAAACAGCAGAAAAAGGAATTAATTTTAAATGAAAAATATTGCAAATGACTTGGCAATATTTTTTACATATCCAGGGTTGATAGATATAGGAAAGTCACTAGGAAAAGTTTGGGAGGCAACAGATCAAAGGAAAGTGGGGTTCCTTTGTAAATGCAGGAGTTAGGGTTTCCCTTCCGGTAACTCGGAAGATAGGGTTTCGATGGCAAAACCCTGGGAACATAGTTTGCGTGGCCAAGTTGGGTTGGAGAAAATCTCTGGTTTGATAGGAAAGGCAAGGCTATATAACCTTCCTCATATGCCCAAAGGCGAGAGAAAATCCAATAACACCGAAAAAAAGACGGGAATCAAATCCCTCAAAGCAAAAAAAATCGAGGATTGAAAACTAGGGTGTCACAGTGAAGCACATAGAGTATTCTAACAAATCACGAATAATGTGTGTCCCTCTCAAAAAGGTGTGTTCAGAAAGATGATTGTGACAAACTAAAAATCAAACAAAAGCAAACAAACTATATCACAAGATGCTCCAAGTAAAACACATATCATGTGATGAATAAAAATATAGCTCCAAGTGAGTTACCGATAGATTGTAGACGAAAGAGGGGATGCCTTCTAGGGCATCCCCAAGCTTAGACACTTGAGTCTTCCTTGAATTTTACCTTGGGGTGCCTTGGGCATCCCCAAGCTTAGGCTCTTGCCGCTCCTTATTCCTTTATCCATCGTAGTCTCACCCAAAACTTGAAAACTTCTGCACACAAAACTCAACAGAAACCTCGTGAGATATGTTAGTATAACAAACAAATCTTAAACTTTAGGTACTGTTGTAAATTGATTCATATTTAATATTGGCATAATGCTACTGTACTCCAACTTCTCCATGACTCATACCCCCCGATACGATCCATAGATTCATCAAAATAAGCAAACTATGCAACAAAAACAGAATCTGTCTAAAACAGAACAGTCTGTAAAGATCTATTTAAAATCCATACTTATATAACTCCAAAAATTCTGAAAAATTAGGACAACGTGGGCAATTCATATCCCAATACTCTTTAAAAATATCAGATTTGTCTGAGGCTCCTGTACAGAACTAAAATTCCAGCACTGGACACAAAACTTTCTGTTTTCCAAACAGCATCAATTATACTATCACCAACATCATCCCAAAGGCATTACTTGGCACAAACACTAATCATAATAGAGGCTATAATTTTGTAAACACACAAGAACAGAAATTAAAAACAAAAAATTATTTTATTCATTGGGTTGCCTCCCAACAAGCACTATTGTTTTATGCCCCTAGCTTGGCATAATGCATAGTTTCAAGTGTTATCATCCTTGGTTTCCAAATCCTCAATTACACACCCACTCTTTCTAAGAGAATTAGCATAGGAATTTCTCATCATCACAGTTCTAGGCACAAAATCAAGAATTTTGCTTCTATGGATAGGTTCCTTCATTATATCAATGAAATTGGGGTGCACGCTAATCATTTTAAGATTCTTGCTCCCTTTACTAGAAGTAGCACACTTAACCTGAGGAACACATATAAACTTACAATTTTTATTGGGAGGAGTCCTATCAATGCTTTTAGCGGAGGAAAAAGCGGAACCTAAGTTGTTTATAATCTCTTCTAACTTATCAATTCTAGCGGGAGTTTGTTCTGTCCTTTCGTTAATCATTTGTTCTTTTTCTTTTAAGGTTTTCAAAGCAATTCCCACCTTAGAACCAAATTGAGTGATATGATTGTGGAACTTTTTATCTAAATTCTCAAAATGTTCAATAGTAGGCATCCTATTTTCAATAGCTTCTAACCTTTGCATAACATGCTCCAAAGTCAATGCCGTTTCATTAATAATGATAGGGGGTGAACCCACTAAATTTCCCATAGCATTGAAAGCACCCAAAGTGGGACACATTAAGAAATTTCCTTCGGTAATAGTGTTGAGCACAAATCTATACCAAGTAGTAATTCCCACATAAAAATTTCAAAGAAGAACGGTAGTGGACTGCTTACGAGTTGATCTATTTTGAGCATCGCAAATTCTATACCAAGCATCTTTTAAATTCTTTCCTCCCCTTTGTTTAAAATTAAGCACTTCATTTTCAGGGGTAATTGTAACAAGAGAAGAACTAGCCATAGTGGTGAAGCAAACAAGCAAATAAAAATATTTTTTTGTTTTTGCAAAAAAAATTAGAAGTGGGGGAGCTGAAAACAAGAGGCAAATGCAAATAAAAAGGAAAATAAAATAAATGCAAGTGGATGATAGTTTCTGCGAAGGTACTTGGTAATTTTGATGATGTCTCCCCGGCAACGGCGCCAGAAATTCTTCCTGCTACTTGTAGACTGCGTTGATATTTCCCTGAAGAGGAGAGGATGATGCAGTATAGTAGAGATAAGTATTTCCCTCAGTTAAGAACCAAGGTTATCAATCCAGTAGGAGAACCAAGAAAAATCCCGTTAAGCGCACCTGCACACACAAAAGCAAACACTTGCACCCAACACAAATAAGAGGGTTATCAATCCTCTTAGCGGTTATTTGCAAGGATTAATTCTGATAGTGATAAATAGATAAACTAAAATACTAAATAAAATAAAAGTAAATAAATTGCAGCAAGGTATTTTTGATTTTAATATATGATAAAGTAGACCCGGGGGCCATAGTTTTCAATAGAGGCTTCTCTCTCGAACGCATAGCATACGGTGGGTAAACAAATTACTGTTGGGCAATTGATAAAAAAGCGAATAATTATGACGGATTCATGGCAATGATCATGTATATAGGCATCACGCCCGAGACAAGTAGACCGACTCCTGCCTGCATCTACTACTATTACTCCACCCATCGACCGCAATCCAGCATGCATCTAGGGCATTAAGTATGAAACAGAGTAACGCCTTAAGCAAGATCACATGATGTAGACAAAATAAACTCAAGCAATATGATTAAACCCCATATTTTTTATCCTTAATGGCAACAATACAAATACGTGTCATGCCCCCTTCTATCACTGTGATTGAGCACCGCAAGATTGAACCCATCACAAAGCACCTCTCCCATTGCAAGACAAATCAATCTAGTAGGCCAAACCAAATTGATGGATCAGAGAGAAATACAAAGCTATAATAATCATGCATAAAAGAGTTCAGATAAGACTCAAATATTTCTCATGAATAATATGATCATAAACTCACAATTCATTGGATCCCAACAAACGCACCACAAAAGAAGATTACATCGGATAGAACTCCAAGAACATCGAGGAGAACATGGTATTGAAGATCAAAGAGAGAGAAGAAGCCATCTAGCTACTAGCTATGGACCTGTAGGTCTGTGGTAAACTACTCACACATCATCGGAAGGGCAGCAAGGTTGATGAAGAAGCCATCCGTGATCGATTCCCCCTCCGGCAGAGTACCGGAAAAGGCCTCCAGATGGGATCGCGAAAGAACAGAGGCTTGCGGCGGCGGAAAGGTTTTCTCTTATGTCTCTCTGGTATATTGGGAATATTTGGGAATTTATAGCGTTGGAATTAGGTCAGGAGGGGCTACGAGGGGCCCACCAGCTTGGGGGGCGCGCCCTCCAAGCTTGTCGCCTCCTCGTGGCTCTTCTTGTCTTCTCCCGAAGCTTCGTGGGTCTCTTCTAGTCCAGAAAAAATTAATCCAATTTTTTTTTCTCGTTTGGACTCTTTTTGATAATGATTTTCTGAAAAGGCAAAAACAAGCAGAAAACAGCAATTGGCACTGGGCATTGGGTTAATAGGTTAGTCACAAAAAATGATATATAATGGCATATAAAACATCCAAGATTGATACTATAATAGCATGGAACAATAAAAAATTATAGATACGTTGGAGACGTATCACGGAGCAGGGTATCAACTGGGCTGTGAGGGGGCTGTACCCCATCTAGCCCAGGCTTTTATTTTCTGTTTACCACATGACCATCCCAGTTATTTTTTTTCTTTCTGAAAATGGCTAGCCCACTTCTATTTTTTTTGCAGAATACCCAACCGAGGCCTACTTGCTTAAACCGTCCCTGATGGGCTGCAAATCTTTCAAGACGAGGAGGGATGTATTCGAGGCTTGCCCAAAAATGGGCTGTAAATTTTAAAAACAATACAACAAACCGGCAATTAGTTTCAAATTATGGTTTTTTTATGATTTCCAAATTTTAAATTTCATTGATTTTTTTGCAGGAAAATTTCATTGGATTTTAAATTAAAATATATTTATTTTTCAAATTAGTTTGAATCTGACTCAAAATTTTGGGATTAAAAACAGTTCGGACCCCACCGAAATATGCAAAATTTTGTTGAATTTTTTAACCGTGGCCAGAATATGGGCGGTAATGCTAGCAAAAAGTATATGGGCTTCAAAAAAATCCGTAAGAATTAGAAATGGGCCATAAATTATTAAAAATAATGGCAATGGGCTATATACTGTTTGCCATAGATTTGGAGGCTAACTTGTGGGCCTACTATGTTGACGCGTACGCAGGGCTTTGTGAACTTAGTCAACATCCAACGGTCGTGCTGCTTCTTCAATCTCTGATCTTCTTGCTCTAGCCGCCCAAACCAGCGCCGGCGGGACCGCCTGCTCCCGCCTCCCGTGGCTGGCTGTACTGCCACGTAGGCCTCACCGCCCCCTCCTACTCCCACCGCTGGCTAGGCCATCCCTCTACTCAGCCACACCTCCTGTTATTCACCTGCGACACAGGCCTCACACCGCAGCCGAACCAATCAACCCTCATACTCCCCTCAGCATGGGCAAACACTGCTATGGCTTCGCCAGCTCCGGGTCGTTCCCTTCCTGGGCCTCGCCGTCGTCCACCGCATTGGTGCTCTCGGCGCGGCATGGTCGGCGTGGTCAACAAACGACAACCATTGGAAGAGAGATGTACATGGAGAGGCTGACAGTAGGGACCCACATGGTCCATGGCCACACGCAAGCAAGTGCCTCCTTATTACGCGAAAAAATGATTCCTCCCCCTGACAGCTGGGACCCACCAGCTATTTCTTCGCACGGAAGGAAGTGCCTCCTTATTATGTGAAAAAATGATTCCTCCCCATGACAACTAGGACCCACCATATTTGGAGGCTGACTTGTGGGCCTACTAAGTTGACGCATACGCAGGGCTTTGTCAACTTAGTCAACAAACGATTCTAGCAGCAGCGACTATTGGATGTTAATCCAGCGGCCGTGCTGCTTCTTCAATCTTTGATCTTCTTGCTCCAGCCGCCCAAACCAGCTCTGGTAGGACCGCCTGCTCCTGCCTCCCGTGGCCGGCTGTGCGGCCGCGCAGACCTCACCGCCCCACTCAACTCCCATCGCTGGCCAGGCCTTCCCTCAACTCACCCACATCCCCTATTATTCTCCGGTGACAGCAGCCTCACACCACAGCCGAACCAGTCAACCCTCGTACTCCCCTCCGCATGGGCATCCACTGCTGCGTCTTCCCCGGCTCCGTGTAGTTCCCTTCCAGGACTCACCGTCGTCCACCGCCTTTGTGCTCTCGGCACGGCGTGGTCAATGTGGTCAATGTACGACAGCCATCGGAAGAGGACTGTCCGCAGTGAGGCTGACAGCTGGACCCACCAACTACATCTTCGCACGCAAGGAAATGCCTCCTTATTATGTGCAAAAAAATGATTCCTCCCCCCTGACAACTGGGACCCAGCAGCTATATCTTCGCACGCAAGGAAGTGCCTCCTTATACTCCCTGACAGCTGGGACCCACCCGATCGAAGCATACATAGCGTTGTCTGCCTAGTCGCGAACATGTACGCACATACAGGTCGATCGGTCTCTCTGCAACGATGAACCGTGGGCGTGTAAGGAGCAGCACGTGTCGTAGTAGAGCCCCCGACGTAGCAGTTCAGGCAGCCCCGTCTAAATCGTGTACATGTACGTATAGCCACACGGCAAATAATACGGGCACGTACATAAATATACGGGCGGGGTCTTGAACGCGTACTCGCGCATACATATGGCCTGGGCTCGTGTACATGGAGAGAGGCAACGGACGGCAGCAACGATGTCGTGTTCATCGGCAGCCAACTGGCTGGGTCAGAACGGAGGAAACAACGTCGTGTTCCTCAGGAGCCAAGCGACTGGGTTGGAACGCGTCCTGTTCATCGGGAGCCAACCGGCTTGGACGAAACAGCTGAAACGGGGTCATGTTCATCGACTTGGGGTCTGGCGTACCGCAAAACAGAGGAAACAACCTTCTATTCGACCGCCTATGATCGAAACGGGGTCCTGTTCATCGGATGGCGGTCTGGCGTACCACAAAACGGAGGAAACGAACTTCTGTTTGAGCGCCTATGGTCGAAACGGGGTCCTATTGATCGGGAGGGGTCTGGTGTACCGCAAAACGGAGGAAATGGACTTCTCCCCAACTGCCTATGGTCGAAACGGGGGTCATGTTCCTTGAGAGGGGTGTGGTGTACCGCAAAACGGAACTCCTCGGGCTACTGTTCATCCACGGTCGACCTCCTCTTGCCTCCACCAGCTACTGTTCATCCACCGTCGACTTCGTCCAGCCTCCACCGGCTACTGTTCATCCAGCCTCCATGGGGTCCTATTCATCCACCCCCAGCCGGCTGGGGTGTGGCGGCCTCCTCGAGGTCCTGTTCATCCAGCGCCAACCACCTTCACACGGCCAGGGTAGTGTTCATCCACAGCCAACCCATCGGCTTGAGTGGGGCATACGAGCGGGCGGCAGCAACGGGAACTGTTCATCCACAGCCAACCAACCGGCAAGGTCAACTCACCATGTCTCGCGCAAGGGGCTCGATCATTGCGTCTCGACTCGTTCTATGTATCGCGCGCGCGGCAGCCACGGGCACTGTTCATCAAGAGGCAACCCAACACCGGCTACGTCTCGCACATACGGGGGCTCTACCGGCTTCAGTTAGCAGCGAAGGAATCGCTCGGGTTCAGTTAGCAGCGAAGGAATCGCTTGGGTTCAGTTAGCAGCGAAGGGATCGTTCGGCTTCAGTATGTAGCTAGTGCAATCTCTCGGGTTCAGTAAGCGAACGCCTCGCTCGGGTTCAGTTTGCGAACGCCTCGCACACACGAGCGCATAAGAGAGAAACGCGCAAACCACACTGCATCGCTCGGCCCCGACCACCCACCGTAACTAGGCATTCCCTGAAAATTTCCTCGGCCTCACTTCTACCACGATTTTTTACGTCATGGATGGCCCAAAGAATGTCATGCGGGTGTGTCTCCGGCCCGCCCAGGACGAAAAGCCCATTTTCTGTCATACTTTTTGTCATAGAAGTAGGAGCCCACCACATTTATGATGATACATGTTTTTGTCACAGTTATTGTCATAGAAGTGTCACAACCATGACAAAAAGTTTTTGTTCAGGCCATAATGTCATGGCTGTGTCTTTTTTTTGTAGTGGCGGCAGGGAGCGGGAAGGCGCCGGGGCGTCTTCGGCGGCGTTGACGAGCTCGGTGATGCGCGCGAGCCAGGCGTCGTGCCCGACGTCGGCGGGACAGTAGCATAGCAGTTCGCACGCCATGAGCAACGCGGCCTGTGGAGCCGATGAGTCGCGGCGAGTGAGCGAGGACGCGGTGGCGGTGCGGTCAGGCAGCTAGGCCTGCACAGACGGGTGGAGGGAAGAAGCTTGCTCCTCCCCCGCCGCGGGCTCGGTAGCGGCATCGGCTCGCCCACGGCGGTTGGTGTTAGCGAGGAGCTCTGTGCGGACCCTGCCGCCCTGCTCAGGGCGCACTCACGTCGAGCGTTGGCCATGTCGATGTCGAGGTTGAAGGCAGAAGACAAGCCCCCCTACCTGGCGCGCCAAATGGCGGAGATGGTGATTTGGGCTGAGGGAAACTGTCGGTCCTAAATCCGGCATATCTCGTAGTAGGGGTCCTAAGCTAGGCATCTTGGAGCGATGGTAACATGGACACAGGTTTTTACCCAGGTTCGGGCTCTCTCAAAGAGATAATACCCTACGTCCTGCTTTTGATTGTATTCATATGGGGTGTAGTACAGAGTACATGTATCTACCATGAGATTGTTCTAATGAATATCAGATCATCTATTAACTAGCGTGGCCTCGGTTTATATAATGTACCGGAGGCCTAGGGTTTTAGAAGAGTCCTCATCTTGGGCGCCAAGTCTTGTGGAATCTTCCTCCTGGTGCACGGGGTCGTCCGCAATCCGGCCTTCCTTCAATGAGTTAAGAGCGGTCTGTTAGTCCGGCCTATAGGAGATAGGCCGGCAACTCGAATACCCCCTAGTCCGGGATACCCTTAGTAGCCCCCTGAACCGGTCTTCAAATTGGGGACGCTGCTCGGTTCTTCCGAACTGTTCTTCGTCTTCGGTCGTCGGTCTTGAAAACTGGTTCAACAAATCTTCCCATCTCCGATCTTGAGGATCGCTGAGGTGTATCCAAAGAGTTCATACGTCGGGTATCCGAGGAGTCCTTTAAGTTCTCGGCCTCTATCAATGCATTGTTATTTTTACGCCGCACTTCGGGTTCGAAGTTTTTCCCGAGTGGCGGTGTCCTCTTGCAGCCGAGCTCCAATGTCGGATTGCATCCGAGGTGTCATTTTGCAGCCAAGCTCCAACGCCGGTCTGTATCCGAGGTACATTTTAGCAGCCGAACTCCAACGCCGGACAGCATCCGAGGTACATTTCAGCAGCCGAACTCCAATGCCGGTCTATATCCGAGCTCCAGTGCCGGACTGCATCCGAGGAGGCATAGAGTACCTCGTCTTTGAAAAAGTTTGAAGGAGGTTATCCGAGCTTAACGCCGAAAAAGTTCTTTATGGAGCCAGCCACTCGCAGCCGAGCTTTATGCCGAACTGCTTCAGAGGTGGTGCACCACCTCGGCCGTGAGCTGGTTTTTTGTGGATTGGTGCAATTTATTCTCTGCCGAGATGTATAGCCAGCAGCCCTCAAGGTGTGTGTCGGCCTAAAATCCGAGATGCACCTGAAGGAAATCATAAAACCGCTGATCCCAGTAGACCCTGAGACTCAGGTCGATTCGCGAAATCGGCCTGAGGATCAACTCCTAGCTCGGCAACATACTTAGAAACATAAACGCGGTGTGGATAGTTCTCGAGACTCAGGTTGGGTGCGGCCGACCAACCTGAGGATCATAATCTCCTCGGAAACTGTTTCGCACTTTGCAAATTGTCTGCATTGAATCGTCGATGCAGTAACCCCCGAGACTTGGGTTGGGCAACATGGCCGACCCTAGGATCGTATCTCCTCGGGAACTAGTTCAACTACCATGTACGTTCTAACAACGCCAAGGTGCAGCTCGGCAGGAAAGATGCCGAACTACAGGTCGGAAAAATTCCCCGAGCAAAACCATCACGCAGAACACCTCGATCAAGAGGATGCCCCGCCTCCTGAAAAAAGCATAAAAATAGGTTAAAGGTGCCATAAGCTCGGAAAACCAAAAAACTTACGTGAAAACTTTACGTCCGAAGTAAATCAAGTTTTTTCGTGCCAATCCGAAAATTGATCTTAAAATTAAATTATGCTTCTGTCGTGCTTTAACATGATACGTCCGATCTCTAGACTTCAAGCGGGTCAGCCTTCGGCTTCAACCTCCTATCCCGAAGGCGAAGTGTTTCTCAGGCCAGTTTAGCGAACTAAACTCGAGTGGCTTTAGAGAGAAACCAGGCAACCTGGCTATTGACCACACACTCGCGTCGAAGAAGGAGTAGTAGAAAAAGACTTTGCAACGACTAAGAAGAAAACACTTATTATAACGGCTCATATAAATTTAAGAGCCCCCAGTAAAGGAAGTGGTTTTAAACGAACCTCGTTTTTAACAAACAGATTTTATTTAACATAAATATAATGCTTGGTCGAACCGAACAAAAAAAATTAAGAATTTAGAAAATTTAAGCATGAAAGCGACTTAGCTGGTTAATGTGCTCGGTGTTGATGACGTAGTCCGGGCTTGCAACGGATCGAGATCCCAGGCCCCAAGCCGGTCCTGGAGTGGCCGAGCGAAGAGCTCGGCTGATGAAGTGGCAGCACAAGACTGCCGATGTGCCGAGGCGAACCCTTGGTCCAGCCGAGGAGACAGAGTAGGTCGGCAGGGTGACGCCGGAGTAGGTCGATGAAGTGATGGCGAAGCCCCCGGTCCGGCCGAGGTGTCCGAGCGAAGAGCTCGACTTGATGAAGTGGTAGTACAACAGTGCCGATATGTTGAGGCGAAGCCCCCGGTCCGGCCGAGCTGACAAAGCTGGTCGGCTGGTCACGCCGAAGTCCCCAGAGTAGGTTGATAAAGAGATAGCGAAGCCCCCGGTGTAGCTGAGCTGACGGAGCAGGACGGTAAGGTGACGTTGCAGCCCCCATGCCAGCCGAGGTGTCGAAGCAGGTCAGCAAGGTGGACGTCGGCTCGAAGAAGCAACGGCGTGGCGATGCCGACGCAGGTACCAAACTTTGTGATGCGCTCAATGCTGGCTTGAGAAGTGACCGCGCGGCGATGCTGGCGAGCCCGACCCATGTAATCCGTAAGGTGACGATGTTATCTTGACGATCATTAGGGAGAGCGGTGCCGAACTCTTGGTCGGCTTGCTGAGGTGATGATCCGAGGTGGTTGTCGTCGGCTCGATGAAGCGACGGCGCAGTCGATGCTGGCGCAGGTCGGCAGCCATGGAGCAACGTGGCCAGGCTGGTTTGACACCGGCGCGACGACGAAGATCACCTCGGAAAAGACTCAAAATTTGTAGGCACGTATTTGTGAGCAACACACAATACCCTAGAAAAAATTTCCTTCAAAAAGGATGTCCAATATCCCGTTCATGAAGAAAGATGAATTCGGGTCAGATTCGTTTTCGTGCAGGAAAAAGATCCGAAAATTGATGCACTCATCGGACGCTTCCCGGAGTTTGAACGGTCGGATCAAGCTAAAATTTTGAGGGGTGGTAGATATGGGAATTCCTCAGCCGATGAATGGTTGGATCTTCCAAAGGACGTCCGAGCTGACTGCTGGACTCCTCGCCCTAAACTCGTCCAGATTCCCGTCCAGATTCGACAGGGCTCCGGTATATCAAAGATCGCCGGAGATTCCTCCATCGGAACGCGACGAAATTTTGCAGGGTTGTTCTAGACTCAATTCCGCACAATTCCACCGAAGCAATCGTCAAAGCGACGCTCGAGGAGACGGGGACGGCGGACACGAATCCGCTGTCTAGAAAAAACTGCATGATCGCGCGAGGGCAATGTTGACGTTGAGCCCCCGAGCACCATGGACGATTTTTTCATGATCCCGGATGAGATCGGAGTTGATGATGACAAAGACATCCATCCGAACATGATGATCCAAAGAGAAGCCTAGTCCTCGGCCTAGCCGAGGTGACCAGTCGAGCCGGCGACGAAGATGCCGACGTTGACGATGTAGCTCGGTTCCGACGCGTAGATCGCGGTGGAGCCGATCCGAATTCCCATCGCACCGCGGAGACTACCCAGCAGGCTTTAAATGAAAGCACCAATGTCGGTCCTAAATCCGGCATATCTCATAGTAGGGGTCCTAAGCTAGGCGTCTTGGAGCGATGGTAACATGGACACAGGTTTTTACCCAGGTTTGGGCTCTCTCGAAGAGATAATACCCTACGTCCTGCTTTTGATTTTATTCATATGGGGTGTAGTACAGAGTACATGTATCTACGATGAGATTGTTCTAATGAATATCAGATCATCTATTGACTAGCCTGGCCTCGGTTTATATAATGTACCGGAGGCCTAGGGTTTTAAAAGAGTCCTCATCTTGGGCGCCAAGTCTTGTGGAATCTTCCTCCTGGTGCACGGGGTCGTCCGCAATCCGGCCTTCCTTCAATGAGTTAAGAGCGGTCCGTTAGTCCGGCCTATAGGAGATAGGCCGGCAGCCCGAATACCCCCTAGTCCGGGACACCCTTAGTAGCCCCCTGAACCGGTCTTCAAGTTGGGGACGCTGCTCGGTTCTTCCGAACTGTTCTTCGTCTTCGGTCGTCGGTCTTGAAAACTGGTTCAACAAATCTTCCCATCTCCGATCTTGAGGATCGCCGAGGTGTATCCGAAGAGTTCATACGTCGGGTATCCGAGGAGTCCTTTAAGTTCTCGGCCTCTATCAATGCCTTGTTATTTTTACGCAGCCCTTCGGGTTTGAAGTTTTTCCCGGGTGGCGGTGTCCTCTTGCAGCCGAGCTCCAATGTCGGACTGCATCCGAGGTGTCATTTTGTAGCCTAGCTCCAACGCCAGTCTGTATCCGAGGTACATTTTAGCAGCCGAACTCCAACGCTGGACTGCATCCGAGGTACATTTTAGCAGCCGAACTCCAACGCCGGTCTGTATCCGAGCTCCAGTGCCGGACTGCATCCGAGGAGGCATAGAGTACCTCGTCTTTGAAAAAGTTTGAAGGAGGTTATCCGAGCTTAACGCCGAAAAAGTTCTTTATGGAGCCAGCCACTCGCAGCCGAGCTTTATGTCGAACTGCTTCCGAAGTGGTGCACCACCTCGGCCGTGAGCTGGTTTTTTGTGGATTGGTGCAATTTATTCTCTGCCAAGATGTATAGCTAGCAGCCCTCAAGGTGTGTGTCGGCCTAAAATCCGAGATGCACCTAAAGGAAATCATAAAACCGCTGATCCCAGTAGCCCCTGAGACACAGGTTGATTCGCGAAATCAGCCTAAGTATCAACTCCTAGCTCGGCAGCATACTTAGAAACATAAACGTGGTGTGCATAGTTCTCGAGACTCAGGTTGGGTGCGGCCGACCAACCTGAGGATCATAATCTCCTCGGAAACTATTTCACACTTTGCAAATTGTTTTCATTGAATCGTCGATGCAGTAGCCCATGAGACTTGGGCTGGGCAACATGGCCGACCCTAGGATCGTATCTCCTCGGGAACTAGTTCAACTGCCATGTACGTTCTGAGAACGCCGAGGTGCAGCTCGGCAAGAAAGATGCCGAACTACAGGTCGGAAAAAATTCCCCGAGCAAAACCATCACGCACAACACCTCAATCAAGAGGATTCCCCGCCTCCTGAAAAAAAGCATAAAAATAGGTTAAAGGTGCCATAAGCTCGGAAAACCAAAAAACTTATGTGAAAACTTTACGTCCGAAGTAAATCAAGTTTTTTGGTGCCAATCTAAAAATTGGTCTTAAAATTAAATTATGCTTCTGTCGTGCTTTAACATGATACGTCCGATCTCTAGACTTCAAGCGGGTCAGCCTTCGGCTTCAACCTCCTATCCCGAAGGCGGAGTGTTTCTCAGGCTAGTTTAGTGAACTAAGCTCGAGCGGCTTTAGAGAGAAACCAGGCGACCCGGCTATTGACCACACACTCGCGTCGAAGAAGGAGTAGTAGAAAAAGACTTTGCAACGACTAAGAAGAAAACACTTATTATAACGGCTCATATAAATTTAAGAGCCCCCAATAAAGGAAGTGGTTTTAAACGAACCTCATTTTTAAAAAACAGATTTTATTTAACATAAATATAATGCTTGGTCGAACCGAACAAAAAAATTAAGAATTTAGAAAATTTAAGCATGAAAGCGACTTAGCTGGTTAATGTGCTCGGTGTTGATGACGTAGTCCGGGCTTGCAACGGATCGAGATCCCAGGCCCCAAGCCGGTCCTGGAGTGGCCGAGCGAAGAGCTCGGCTGATGAAGTGGCAGCACAAAATTGCCGATGTGCCGAGGCGAAGCCCCTGGTCCAGCCAAGGAGACAGAGTAGGTCGGCAGGGTGACGCCGGATTAGGTCGATGAAGCAATGGCGAGGCCCCCGGTCCGGCCGAGGTGTCCGAGCGAAGAGCTCGGCTTGATGAAGTGGTAGTACAACACTGCCGATATGTTGAGGCGAAGCCCCCAGTCCGGCCGAGCTGACGAAGCTAGTCGGCTGGTGACGCCGAAGTCCCAGAAGTAGGTTGATAAAGAGATAGCGAAGCCCCCGGTGTAGCCGAGGTGACGGAGCAGGTCGGTAAGGTGACGTTGCAGCCCCCATGCCAGCCGAGGTGTCGAAGCAGGTTAGCGAGGTGGACGTCGGCTCAAAGAAGCAACGGCGTGGCGATGCCAACGCAGGTCGTAACTTTGTGACGCGCTCAATGCTGGCTTGAGAAGTTACCGCGCGGCGATGCTGGCGCGCCCGACCCATGTAATCCGTAAGGTGACGATGTTATCTTGACGATCATTAGGGAGAGCAGTGCCGGACTCTTGGTCGGCTCGCCGAGGTGATGATCCGAGGTGATTGTCGTCGGCTCGATGAATCAACGGCGCAGTCGATGCTGGCACAGGTCGGCAGCCATGGAGCAACGTGGCCAGGCTGGTTTGACACCGGTGCGACGACGAAGATCACCTCGGAAAAGACTCAAAATTTGTAGGCACGTATTTGTGAACAACACACAATACCCTAGAAAACAATTTCTTCAAAAAGGATGTCCAATATCCCGTTCATGAAGAAAGATGACTTCGGGTCGGATTTGTTTTCGTTCAGGAAAAAGATCCGAAAATTGATGCACTCATCGGACGCTTCCCGGAGTTTGAACGGTCGGATCAAGGTGAAATTTTGAGGGGTGGTAGATATGGAAATTCCACAGCCGATGAATGGTTGGATCTTCCAAAGGACGGCCGAGCTGAGTGCTAGACTCCTCGCCCTAAACTCATCCAGATTCCCGTCCAGATTAGACAGGGCTCCGGTATATCGGAGATCGCCGGAGATTCCTCCATCAGAATGCGACGAAATTTTGCAGGGTTGTTCTAGACTCAATTCCACACAATTCCACTGAAGCAATCGTCAAAGCGACGCTCGAGGAGACAGGGACGGCGAACACGAATCCGCTGTCTAGAAAAAACTGCATGATCGCGCGAGGGCAATGTTGATTGAGCCCCCGAGCACCATGGACGATTTTTCCATGATCCCGGATGAGATCGGAGTTGATGATGACGAAGACATCCGTCCGAACTTGACGATCTGAAGAGAAGCCTAGTCCTCGGCCTAGCCGAGGTGACCAGTCGAGCCGGCGAGGAAGATGCCGACGTTGACGATGTAGCTCGGTTCCGACGCGTAGAACGCAGTGGAGCCGATCCGAATTCCCATCGCACCGCGGCGACTACCCAGCAGGCTCTAAATGAAAGCACCAATGTCGGTCCTAAATCCGGCATATCTCGTAGTAGGGGTCCTAAGCTAGGCGTCTTGGAGCGATGGTAACATGGACACAGGTTTTTACCCAGGTTCGGGCTCTCTCAAAGAGATAATACCCTACGTCCTGCTTTTGATTGTATTCATATGGGATGTAGTACAGAGTACATCTATCTACCACGAGATTGTTCTAATGAATATCAGATCATCTATTGACTAGCCTGGCCTCGGTTTATATAATGTACCGGAGGCCTAGGGTTTTAGAAGAGTCCTCGTCTTGGGCGCCAAGTCTTGTGGAATCTTCCTCCTGGTGCACGGGGTCGTCCGCAATCCGGCCTTGGCGAGGCTACAGTGAGATATGCCGGCAGCCCGAATACCCCCTAGTCCCGGACACCCTCAGAAATCCTACAAAACCCTGGTTCGAACACTGGGGCCCTTTCGCTGCCTATCAACCGGATGGTGACCTTGGCGAGGCTACAGCGAGCGAAGCACAGCGAGAACACGCACACACAAGGCACGATAGGGAGACAAGGAGCTACCTAGGTTCGGGCCACCAAGCGGTGTAAAACCCTACTCCTGCTTGTCTAGGATTGCTCTGAGGATAGTGCACTGGTGCTACAAGGTAGAAGAAGATGGAAATCGATCCCCCCTAAGGTGGCAGCACTGTCCCTTATATAGCTGCCTTGGTCCTCTTCCCCAAAAGTATTGGCGGGAAGGGTTGCCACACAATGGCAATTCAAATGGGGATAGGCGCTCAGCCCTATCCTGACAAAAGCAGTCTTCGTCTGGAAAAGGCACCATCCATGACGAGCTTGTGGGCTCGCCGATGACATCTGCCCTAGCGCGCCGTGTCATCGTGGTCTTCTTGCATCGAAGTGGTACGCTTTGGAACTTGCTTTGGGGGTGGCAGCCGCAGCTGCTCCTTTATCACCAAAGAGGAAATCTTCTCCGACCGCGCCTGCTGGCGCGGCCTCTGCTGTTGTCGTCTTGTGCAGGCGCGTCACCCACATGGCGGGCACGCAACCAGCGTCACGCGTCTCCCCCGCTCGGATTGCCTCGCAGGAGGTCGCCTCACGAGAGGGGCCTCGCGAGGCTGCCGGCTGCAGGAGGTGGTCTTCAGTAGGGCCTTCCCTCGTGGGGAGGGTCCTCGCGAGGCCTGGCCCTCGCGAGGTGTCTTGCTTCGCGGTGCCCACATCTGGGCCGGCTCTTGAGCTCTTCGCCATGTGTCTCTTCCTGGACCGCAGGTAGACGGCCCATGGTACCCTGGTTCCCACTTGGCCGACACTATCGCCGACGGTCTCTGGGTCGTGTGGGATGGACCGCCCCTATCGCACACACAGGCAAGGCGATGGTTTAAAACTCTGTCGCGGAGAGGGGGTAAAAACCGTTTGTATAGCACGTAACGGTACCAGTGGGCCTCCAGATGGGATCGCGGAAGAACAGAACCTTGCAGCGGTGGAAAAGTTATTTTAGGTGGCTCTCTGTTGGTTTGGGAATATTTGGAAATTTATAGAAGTGGAATTTGGTCAACCGGAGCTGCGTGGGCACACAAGCTCAAGGGGCGCGCCTACCCCCCTAGGGCGCACCTTGCGAGCTTCTGGCTCTCTCGTATCTCTTCTGACCTCCTCCCAAACCTTCTACGGCCCCTTCTGGTCCAGAAAAAACCATTTTAAAGATTTTATTCCGTTTGGACTTCGTTTGATATTGATTTTCTGAAAAGCCAAAAACAAGCAAAAAAACAGGAACTGGCACTACTGGGCACTGGGTTAATAGGTTAGTCCCAAAAAATGATATAAAATAGCATACAAATGCATATAAAGCATCCAAGATTGATAATATAATAGCATGAAATAATAAAAAATTATAGATACGTTGGAGACGTATCAGGCATATTTCCAACAGTCTCCCACTTGCACTAGAGTCAATAATCTAGTTGCATGCTTTTCTAACACCCATGGCTATCTGGTGTTGTTCATGCTTTGCTAGTGGTAGAGCCTTCATCACTGGATCTGATACACTTCAAATCCTAATGTTATTTGTGTCGGTAATATCTAGTTTTTCTGTGTAATTCTTATGTTACTTTAATGGCAACACTATATCTCCATATAGCCCATTTTATAGTAACACTATATCTCCATATAGTCCTTTTACTATATCTTCATATAGTCCTTTTTCATTTGGAACTACACCATAGTCTATCAATAAACTTTTAATTATCCAGATTATATTCTATTTAAAACTTCTCAAGCCTCAATCTATATCATTTATAAAATCCACAATTATGTTCGTTTTCTGAAAACTATTTCAAAACTTATAGCCCGATAGTTTATCAGTCATGAAGTTGTTTTGTGTAACTCTTACAACAAATAAATTGTGTAGCTACTTACAACAATCTCTTCATCTCTGCCATGGACAAGAAGCAAAACCTTCATCCAAGTGAGGTACTTAATCTTGAAGCAATCACCCTAATGAACCTCTCTAGGATCACTTTGGTACTTACTACTAACATTTAGTACATACAAAACATATGGCTTTGTACATTTGATAGCATACATGATGAATTCAATCTCTGAAGCAAATTGAACTCTATTCATCCACACATGCTTATCAACTTATTGATTTTTGTACAGTGTGTGACATTATGAGAAAATATTTTCTCCTTTTAAACTTCTTTAAAACTTTGTCACAGTACATGTCTTAGCATAATCAGATGTTTCAATCTATCTATATAGATTTTCATCCAATAATTCTAAGTCCTTTTAGAAACATGATTTTAATCGTTTGTGCTAATATACTTTAATTTATTTATGATCAAGTGATATGTCATACATATGCAAGATCAGAAATGCCATAGAGCTCCCACTAAACTTCTGGTATCCATAAGTTTCTTTGATAAAGTTTAAATTCTAATTACTTCATCAAATTCCAGCTACTTGATATTTTATTTCAAATCATATACATGGCTTGAAATATTTATATCATTCCAGTATTCCTAACAAAACCTTCTGGTTGTATCTTATATACATCCTGTTTGAAATCTCTTCAAAATAGTTTTGTTACTCATTTGTTATATATCAATAATATACAACACTCACCATTGTAATCCATTTATACTTTTAGTATAGCTACTAACAAGAAGATTGGACAAGATCAACTCCTCCATTCCTACAGAACTCTTTTGTAAAACTTTTCTTTCAGGATCACTATCCATGAATATTCGAAGATCTATTTACATTTTTGTGCCTAATACACCTTTTGAAGGTTTCACCAAGTTCAAAACTTGTTCCTTGTATATGGGCTTCACTTTGGATTTCAATGGTTTAAGCCATACCACTCTAGCTGGGCACCATCACTTCTTCCTCGTAGTGTGCGGGTTTCATCTTCTTCTAATATGAAGTATTCAGTAGATTCGATAATCTTTCTTGACCTGCGCATTTTGTTACAGTCTTAACTGAAGCTCCTACATCTAATGTAGTAGTTTCTTTGCTCAGTTTTACAGACAAAAATACTCCAGAACATTTCTGGTTTCGTTTTGTTTTAACTTAAGCCAGAGATACAATAATCTCAATAAGCTGTATCATCCTCCCACTTACCCTTTAACGAGTAAAATATTTCTCAAAAAATATTCATTCTCATACAAACATTTTTGTCCTTGAATTTTTTGGTAGGAACACAAAAACCTTACAATCAAGTATTGGTCTAAATATACTATAACTCTTTATAGTTTTATCAGACTTTTAGATGGTGCATCTATTTAGTGAATATTTTGCTGTTTCATTTATAAATCCCCAAAATTTTAATAAGAGCAGATTGGTAATTTTAATAATTCCACAATTATTCAATTGCTTGCTAAACTTATGACTTAGATATATTTCTTCATGAAACAAGAATCTTGTTTATCTTTTGTCATAATGATATTATATCTTCATCCTGAATTTCTTTGAACTATTTCAAATATTCCATTCATTATGTTTTATCAAGTAAATCATATTTACTCATAACATTTGATGAAGTATAAATATTCACCGCGCCCTGTTATCCATCGGACTTCATACATCACAATGCATTCAGTCAATTCAAATAAAAGACTTTTATACTTCATCTCTATGAAGATTAATTATCTGATATAACCAAGCAGTGCTACGCACAAGTGGTTTTACAGTCTTCTCAAGACGTTTAGCTTTAATGTTATAGATCACAAACTTCAAGATTCATCCTGAATAAACCATCACAAAAATAGAGGTTTAATCAAAAACCATATTCTTATAATAATCTGAACAACTATTGTTTAAAACTTATAAGAATATTCGTCGCATAACCCATAGGATAATGCTTTACATAATTTCGAAGAAAAATAACTATTATTTTAGTTCTAAGATTAATCTTAAAGATAAACTAAAGACATGACTTTGACGGTCTCCGAGCAGCGATGCCATCACCATTACCGACTTGTATCATCACTTCATTTCTTCTGTCCTTGCTAGCTCTCTGAATTCCCTGTATCGGTTTGCAAAATGAGAGCAACTGATCAGTATCAAATACTCATGACATACAGAAGAATAACATTAACTTTGTATAACGATTATACCTTTACCGGAAGAACCGTTCTTCTTATCCGCCAAATACTTCTTGCAGTTACGCTTCCAGTGTTCCTTCTGCTTGCAGTAGAAACATTCAGTCTCTTTAGTGGCTCCGCCCTTGTTCCTCTTTTGAGACTCGATCTTACCGGATCCTGTAGATTTTTTCTTCTTGGACTTGCCCTTCTTCTTGAAACTGGCAGTCTTATTGACCATCAACACTGTTTTGTTTTTCTACATTCCAGCTTCCGCAGTTTTGAGCATAGAAAACAACTCATTTGCACTCTTCTCCATCCCATTCATGTTGTAATTCATGATAAAGCCATCGTAAGATGGGGGGAGTGATGCAAGCACAATATCTATACCGAGTGTTGGAGGAATTCCAAATTCCAAAGAAGCCAGTCTATCAACATAGCCAGCAAGCTTTACTATATGATGTGGCACCCTAATCCGCATGGAGCAGGGGGCCTTCGCACGTCAGCCCAGGATAACACCTGACGCACGACAGGTACATGGTACAGCATTCCAAGCACAAAATATATTTCATTTGCATGAAATAGAGTATTACATCACTGATGAATACAATGGTTTGCATAGCGCTAAGGCTATCTAAATGGCGGCGGAAGTCTTGGTTTGACGGCACGTCGTCTCTGGCTGGGCTCCACAACTCACAAGACTGGCATGGTTACAGTCTAGCACGACAAGTCTTCTCCTGCAATCTGGCCACGTGCAAGGCGAAGTGAGTACTTTGAATGTACTCGCAAGACAACCAAATACATAGCATCCAAACAAGCAGATGACAAAGCAAGCCCTATGCCCATACATAAATTTATCTCATGGCAAAGATAAGCATGGCATGATACTAGCAAGTTACATGGATCAAGTACATCTTTAACATACCAAAGCATACCATGGCATATCAAAGCATAACATGGAATATCATGGCATGGCATAGTTGTATCTACAAGATATGCATGAAACTAGACTGAAAAGTAAACTACACTGACCTTCCGTGAAGAGTTATCTATTGTTCATCAATCAGATTTACTGCCACTGCCCCTCTGGGCTAAGTCATGACTCACCGAGATCTCATCTCGTGATCATGTCAGAACAACATGGTGATTCCCCACGACTATCTCATAGTCCAAGTCACCACACTTACTTTATAGCACATTCTTTAACAAGTTTATTATATCAGGTTTATCCTCCATGTCGAGAGAGACCAGATAGTGTGACCTATTACGAACTGTGTCCATAACCGAGGACGCGGCTATCGATAGATTATACATTCTGCAGAGGTTAGTACACTGTACCCACACTACGGAACTCATGGCCTCGTGCTCCCATTCAGGTGGACCAACGGCATTCCAACAAAACCAATCTATTGCATGACACTCTCCCGGCCACTCCGACAAACTCCCCTTTGGGCTATGTCATGGGTGACTCCGATGTCAACGCGTGACATCCTGCCACCTCGTGGCTGCCACCGTCGTGGCCAAACAAAACTATCCCAAACGGGGACCTGAGCTCAATACCAAAACCGGGTACACAAGGTTATGGCCGCCCACCGGGCCAGGGTAGCATGCGCACATAACCTTCCCTGGTTGGAGGTACCGGCGAGAGGCATGGCAATAGACTGAATTAGGGCCTCCCCATCTAGGCAATTATGGCTGCACTGGTGAGCTCGATTCGGTGGCACTATGTTCTTGTCATCTCCATCATTTTACCGTATCATCAAGATTATAAGCATGAATATCATGAATGCATTAATAAACAAGTTTACCAAACATGGCAGTAACATGATACCGATACAGTATGACAGGATCACAATAGCATTGTCAAACATGGTATGAGATATAGGCACAGTATTAACATGACATTATTATTAAAAACATTATCGCCAACATGGCAAAAGATAGTATGAAGTCTGGTTTTGACATGGCAAGCAATACTAACATATACCACAATTGCCGACAGAAACATCATATGAATATACTGCAGCCACACACGCGCAGGGTTCAAGCAAAGTCAACATGCAAGTCTGGTGCTCATGATAAGAGGTTGGCTTGCCTTGGGGTGGACGAATACACCGGGTGAAAGTGTGACGATCCACTGGAAACGAGTTGTCGGAACCGGTGCTCTCGGGAGAGGCCTAGATTCGAGGAACGGCAAATATGGTATTATCAACATGTGACAACATTATGAAAATGTCATCATCGTAACGGGCTCGACGAACTGAGAACGTGGGCTTTGGAATTACCTCAATCGGAGTTACGGTCGCCAAAATATGGCCGTTCGTTCGTTAGGCATAAAAACAGACAAAACATGTCCGTTTCTGGCCTTAACGGGCGAACGCCCGCAAAGTAACCGTTTCGGCCGGAAGGGCTGAACTGAAAGCATACTTTACAGAATACGCTTCCGCATAGGCAAAGCGCATTCCCTCGCATAGCCGCGGCAGAATACGCCTTCGCAAGGGGAAAGCGTATTTCTCGAAATACGTCTTCACTAACCCCAGTCAACGGGCAGGCCTGGTCAGCGACTGAGAGTATGACGTGCGGGGCCCACCGCATCTCCTTCCCGGTCGTCTCCTTCCTCGCATCGTGGAACAGAGGAGGTTCGGTCAGCGACGCTGCCGTCACCTCACGGCTCCCCAGGGCCGGCCGACGAGCGGAGGGGCTCCGCCACTCCACGCCGCACTCGTTGGTGGCCGCGGGGCTGCTCGAGGTGGCCCACAATGCCGGGGCCATGGGAGGACGTGGTGGCCGAAGGCTGTGACGGGGAGGGCTGCACCGGTGGGGCTACTCCACCGGAGAGGAGGGCGGCGGCGGCGCGCGAACGCCCAAGGGAGGGCTAGGGAGCAGAAATGGGGGAGGTGGAAGGGCCACGGGCCGGAATGGCCGAGGGGATGGGTGGCGGCCGCCTCGGCCATGGAGGGGATGGGAAGCTCTAGGAGCTCGGGGAGGGGTTGAGGTGGCGAGGGGCAGCTCGGGAGCACGCCTAAAAGGCCACGGAGAAGACTCGGGAAGGGAGGGGAGGTGGCACGCGGTGTGGAAATGTGGCGGCACTCCGGCGACGGACGCGGCGTCGGCACGCGCGGCCAAGGGCTACGGGACGAGGAGGGCAGGGGCATAGGCGACGTGGGCGAGGGCGTGGCGCGCTGTGGCGAGCTGGGCGACCATGTGGACCTCCCAAAGGGGTCCAGAAGCACAGGGCACGCGGTGTGCAGGCAACGCACACGCTCTCCGTGTGGTCACCGCGTGACCACAGTGTTCCCACGTGCACTGGCCGGCCCAGGTATGTCTGGCGTAAGGCACTCCCCCAGAAGCTGCTCGGCGCAAAGAAACGATACCCATGGCCCACGATATGACTGCACGGTGCACAAATCCAAATTAACAGCAAAGTGTTTGATGGAAAGATTAGGCAGTACATAGCTCCATTAGGCCTAGGATTTGGGTGAGGGTGGTCATCTACTAAGGTGACCACTGTGCCATAATATCAGCCCAAAAAGATGAGGCTAGCTGGTACTTCCTATGCAAAGTGCCCAACTAGCCAGAAATGCAAATGAGGGTGCTGGGGAAAAATGGCTAGATGGAAATGCCCCAAATTTCGTGGAGACCAATTATTTAGGCATATGAAGGCACTGTAAAAATTTCATACCATTTGGATAAATAAAAATGGTACTTCCTTCACAATGCTTCCCACTGAACAGAAACTTTGGGAATTTGCTGAGGAAATTTGGCTAGGAAACTAGATCTGAATTTTGGCATGAGGCAATTATTTGGAAATGAAAGAGTGCTCAAAAAGTTTGAGGGCAATCAAGCAAATATAAATATCACTTCCTTCACACAGATGAAATCTGAACAGAAACTTGAGAAAATTATAGGAAAAGATTGGATAGATGAATTGAGCTGATTTTTGGTTTTCAGTAGTAATATATCAATATTAACTACGCTGCAAATTTTCAGCTCAATTGGATCAAGGAATCAAGCACTTCCTTCACAAAGTTTCAGACAAGGCAGAAACTTGCATTGGATCATGTGCTCAAATTTTAAACTATGGAACATGGGGTTTGGATGGAAATGGTGAAGATATATCCAGGAGAAGCTCCACAAATTATTTGGGAATTTTCCTGGCTACCAAAATGGTAGTTCCTTTGGAAAGTGGCAGAGAGGCAATATTGGCCTTGTCAAGAAAAAAAAAGGAATTTTCCTTGTTTAAATTTGGCCAATATTTTGACCAGAGCTTGGGATAGTCACAAAGATCATCTCCACAAATTTTCATGAAATTTAGAGACTTCTAACTATCCTTCTGGATTTAATTCCTCAGAAAGGCATGAAAAGAAATTAATCCCAGATGAAAAATATTGCATATGACTTGGCAATATTTTTGCACATCCAGGGTTTATAAGTGTAGGAAGATCTCTGGGAATTTTTGGAGGATCAGCAGAGCAAAGAAAATGATGGCTCCTTTGTAATCACAAAGGCAGGATTTCAAATTCCAAATATTGGAATTAGGGTTCTGATGGGGTTTCGGGTGATGCAGATAGGTCTTGGCCAGCATCAAAGACATGGACAAGGTTCTGAAAAGTTGAAGATTGCCTGGATTCACCTGATCATCCAGCAAACTCCAGAGAAAGATTTTGAAAAAGAAAGCTTGGAAGGAATAACAGCACAAAAATTGATAACCCAATTTTTGGGGTGTTACAAACCTTCCCCCCTTAAGAGAATCTCGTCCTCGAGATTCCTAGGGTTAAAGCAAAATTGTTTCTACTCCAGGAAAAACCTCTGGGTTAGCTGTTAACCCTTCGGTCAGACACAACTGAGTTGGGGTACCGATAATTGATACACCCAGGGAGAGACACGGGTAAAGCGAGGCTATATCCACTGCTGGGGTCACTTTGGATCAAATTTAAAAAATGCTGGAGGCACCCCAATGAACAGTGGTTTCTCCTGTTGACCGGTGGGTCCGGGGCCCACTGGTAGCCTCCTTCTTCTACCTCCAGCTCTCGGCCTCTTCCTCGCTGCTGCTCCACGTGCGGCTTCGCACAACGCACATCTAGCCCCTAGGGCACTAAGTACCCTAGTTGTCGTAGTGCGCGGCATGCACGGGGCCGATGCAAAGAGCACTCACGTCGCGGGCCAGCACCTTGTCGGCACTGCTCATGGATTCGCCTCCTGGACGCCGGTGATCAAGTGATGCGCGGTTCTCCTAGACCTCGCTCACCGTACACCGGACTCGGGCTATAAAAGACAGCAGCACGGTGCTCCCCAACTCACACAATGCCGCTCTTCCATCTCTTCGGTTTGGATGATATCGAGCCGAGGTCCTTCGGCGAGGCTGTGTTCTTGGTGGGGCTACGGTGGTTCCTCACCGCGCTACTGGCCATACTGATCGGTTCGTCGCTCTGCCTGCTGCAGCTCATCTTGCAGGAGTGGCCTCGCAACAACGAGGATCGTGCCGCGGCAGCTGGAGGGGCTGATGGTGATGGTGAGGTGGCTGGTCCTCCGCCATGCTTGCTTCTCCGCCGCTTTGCGCCGGTGGAGTAAGCACGTGTTGCAGTGGGTCGGGACGGCGACTTGTCCGGCGTGATGCCAGATAGTGACGGCGACGCCGTTGGTTCCGGGGAATTACGTGATGCAGAAGAGGTGGCTCCATCAGCACTGGAATCATGCTGCTGGTTCCATAGAAGAAAAACTTTGCGGATAGCTCCACGAAGAGTAGGCATCGAAGTAGAGTCGGGGTCGAATCTGTACTGGGGTATTTGTACTGGTTTGTGTGAAATAAAGCTGGCAGTGTTCCTCTAGAAATGCAAACGGGAGCTCTGGAAAAAGATTAGGGATGAAGAATTGCTAGGAGGAACTGCCTCTATGAGGCCCTGGATCTGGGAATCTGGCACACAGGGTATGCACAGAAAAGAGGTAGGCAAGTGGCTTTGCATTCCCTCGGGTACTGCTCAATCATACTCGGGGGTGAACCATGTATGCGTGCATTATGTAGTACATTCTGAAACAACATATATGCAAAATACAAAATACAGGTGGAGGAAAACACATCAAGCAAATTATACTAGGTGTTTTAATGCCAGTGGGTATATGTACTCCTGGTATACATATACCTACACCGGCTCGCGTTTTATTTGGGGCTCGGGGCGAGTACAAAGTTGTAGGTGTATGTGTTCTACCATTTAAAATCTTGTTAGAAGTTCACTGCCAACTCTGTCAAATATTTCTACTTAACAGAGAGGCAGATGAATCACAAAGCAAAGGAGCATACATAGAATATTACCACAACACACAGGCTACAAGCAGTACAAGCATACAACAAGCACAACCCTACTACGCATCAAAAAGCAACAACTCACTCCAGGATACATGGTTCTATCCTCCTAGTGAGGATGAACAGGCGGACTCGGCATACTAGCAGCATCGCCTGACTGCGCGATAGGGGTTACACAAAGGCCTTATCTTGCTGGGGCTCTCCAGGGGGACGCAGGATGAGCCAATCCTTATCCTCATCGTCGGGCACCTCTATCGGTTGGGGCTCAACTGCTGGGGCTCTCCAGGGGGACGCAGGCTGAACCATGTATGTTTAAATTTGGCCAATATTTTTACCAGAGATTGGGATAGTCACAAAGATCATCTCCACAAATTTTCATGAAATTTAGAGACCTCTAACTATCCTTCTGGATTTAATTCCTCAGAAAGGCATGAAAAGAAATTAACCCCAGATGAAAAATATTGCATATGACTTGGCAATATTTTTGCACATCCAGGGTTTATAAGTGTAGGAAGATCTCTGGGAATTTTTGGAGGATCAGCAGAGCAAAGAAAATGATGGCTCCTTTGTAATCACAAAGGCAGGATTTCAAATTCCAAATATTGGAATTAGGGTTCTGATGGGGTTTTGGGTGATGTAGATAGGTCTTGGCCAGCATCAAAGACATGGACAAGGTTCTGAAAAGTTGAAGATTGTCTGGATTCACCTGATCATCCAGCAAACTCCGGAGAAAGATTTTGAAAAGGAAAGCTTGGAAGGAATAACAGTAGAAAAATTGATAACCCAATTTTTGGGGTGTTACATATGCTCACTCATTGAGGAACCTCTTTCATCTTGCATTCAATCAAGGCCTTGGTTAATTCAAAATGTTTGGTCGTTGCCTGCTTCTTGTATAGAACTTCCAGTGACCCAATTATAAATTGAATAGTTGATCATTCAAAATGCTTTTGTAGTTCAGGATCCATGCAAGTTAGCATGAGGCACTGGACTGAATCATAGTCATCACTACGAGCAGCATAAGCAGCAACTTCTTCCGGTGGTGCATCCTTTGTAGGAGCATCACCCAGAGGCTGATCCAGCACATACTCCTTCTTCGCACTCCTGAGAACAAATCTCAGGTTCCGGATCCAATCCGCATAGTTTCCACCATTAGCAGCCAAATTTTCTTTCTCTAACATAGGGGCTAAGTTGAACATATTGCGAGCCATTGATGTACAACGATAGACACAGAATACTTGAAGGGTAACGTTGCATGAAAATAAAAAAATCCTACGAAACACCCAAGATCTAATCTAGGAGATGCATAGAAACGAGAGGGGAGTGTGTCTATGTACCCTTGTATACCGAAAGCGTTAGTGTATGTAACGCAGTTGATGTAGTCGTACTGTTCGCGATCCAATCATGATCCAATCCGATCTAATGCTGAACAGATTGCACCTTCGAGATTAGCACACATTCAGCTCGATGGCGTCCTCTCCTTCTTGATCCAGCAAGCGAGGGAGAGGAGGTAGATGAGATCGGGACCAGCACGACGGGGAGGTGGTGGTGGTCGCAGCGGAACTCCGGCATTGCTTCGCCAAGCGAGTATGTCGTTTGTCCTTGAGTTCCTTTCTACGATCAACATACCCCCTCAAATGCTCTGTGTTCAAACTTGGCTCTTTTCCGGGCTAATTTACTATATTTGGGCCATCATGTGCATTTTATTGGCATTAATGTATATAATTCAATTTCGCACAATCGGTCCATGAAAAAGTGCACAAAAACGGTTTGGAAAATCATGCTTGTGGTATTTAGTATTTTTTTTCATGCCTTTTATGAGGAATGGGGAGAGATTTCAAGGACATGTGTGGCAGGAGTCAACCACAAACGTGACGTTTATTGGTTTTTCAACTCTAGAAAATTGAAAAACATGCCTGAAAAAAATGATACCAGGCATGGTGCCATGGTATGACCTCAGCATGCTGTGGTAATTTTTTGAGAAAGTTCGGCTAATGTCATTAGACACGCTCTTCATAAATCGAACCATCACAAAGGAAGTTTCGTGGTTCGAAAGGGAAATCACCAAGTTTGAAGGGAATCCAAATTACCTTCGTCGTTTGTTATTGAGTTTTTTCTACGATCAACATACACCCTTTAATGCACCATGTTCAAATTTGGCACTTTTCTGGGTTAATTTACTATATTTGGGTCGTTATGTGCATTTTCTAGGCATTAATGCACATAATTCAATTCCGCACAATCGGTCCATGAAAAAGGGCACAAAAACGGTTTGGAAAATCATGCTTGTAGTATTTAGTAAATTTTCATGCCTTTTACGAAAATGGGGAGAGATTTCAAGGACATGTGTGGCAAGAGTCAACCTCAAACGTGACGTTTATTGGTTTTTCAACTCTAGAAAATTGAAAAACATGCCTGAAAAAGATGATACCTAGCAGGCTGCCATGGTATGACCTCAGTATGTTGTGGTAATTTTTTGAGAAGGTTTGGCTAATGTTGTTATACACACTCTTCATAAATCGAAACATCACAAAGGAAGTTTTGTGGTTTCGAGAGGGAAATTGTGGCACCCTGGCTCAGAGAGACCAGAACACCCCACATTCTAGCCCAGAGATCAAGTCTTGTTACGGCACTGCTTGGCATATAACAAATCAACTCTTTATTACAAATAATACGGGGAACAAGGTCCGATTGTTACAAAGGTTACAAGGGCACGGCGACACTTCGCCTGCTAAGGTAGATCTATGCAAGCAGCGGAACATCTCGAAGCGGAATAAATTCTAGCAGCGGAACAACAATGATGGTGATGAACTCCACTCCGCAGGTACTCTGGCTGGGACGCATCCTAGAGCGCAACCTCAGGATCCTCGACAAACAATCACTCACGGCATCACCTGCAATCTGGCATGACACGCCAGGTGAGTACTTTGAATGTACTCGTAAGCTCACAGCAACCAAAGCAATCAAGACAAACAACAACATGGCATTTACAAGTTAATTATCATTGATGAACATGATCCTACTAGAACAACATGAGAGTGAGCATGGCATGTACATGTTAATCATGATATGAACATAAACATGATGCTATCATACATGGTGTGTACTAGGATTGTTGTCGTGGTCCCTTGGACCAACTTACCATCTCGGGGTTACCTCGTAACCACCGTCAACATCTTAGCATCGTGATCCTCACTTGATCACAGCAATACCAATCATAGTGATCATCACACAATCACCACCTTCTGCATGTGCCATCTTGTTGTTCTTAGTGTGCAGGTTTATTATTTCTGTTGACCCACAGTGTGACCTACTACGAACTGTGTCCATGACCGAGGACGTGGCTATCGATAGATTATACACTCTGCAGAGGTTAGTACAATGTACCCACACCACAGAACTCATGGCCTCGTGCTCCCATTCGGGTGGACCAACGACATTCCGACAAAACCAATCTATTGCATGACACTCTCCCGGCCACTCCGACAAACTCACCTTTGGGCTATGTCATGGGTGGCCCCGATGTCAACTCGTGACATCCGCCACCTTTGTGGCTGCCACCGTCATGGCCAAAACAAAACATCGTTCCAAACGGGGACCTCGGTACCGTAAAACTCGGGCACACAAGGCTATGGCCGCCTACCTGATCAGGGTAGCGCGCACCCATAACCTTCCCTAGTAGGAGGCACCGGCAAGAGGCATGACAATAGACCGCATTAGGGCCTCCCCATCCACGCAAGTGTGGCTGCACTGGTTAGCTCGATTCGGTGGCACCATGACTCAACCAATAGATTTGTTCAAGTTCGATTAATGTCAGGTTCAACTTGAATGGTGGTGAGCTGAGTCATAATAAAATAACAATGCATATGAGCATGATATCAGTGTAACCATGGATGAGTAACATAACCATTTAACATCATAATCTCAACAATGATAAATCATTAGGTCTACGAGATGCAAGCGAGCATGGCATCACGATGATCATGAATATCACAAGTAGTTTCATATCAAACCGTAACTACTCATGTGAGCATATCATTATCACTAGTATCGGAAGTGATTACAAGAATAAAGCATGATAATAATAACAATAGCACTAATAATGGAGAAGAATCATATATGCACAAGAACATAGCATGGACATGGATTCACGAGCATATTCGAAGCATTACCAAAATCACTAAATGAGCACACAAATATTTAAATATTCAAGTGGAAACCATGGCTACTGCAATGCCATCATGCAAGTGGCTGTTGTGGCTTGCCTGGGGATGAAGGAACCAATGGGGAGAAGTGTGAGACACTCGTGGACAATTTTTGCCGAAAACATTTCCCTCTCGAAGGGGGCTTTTTAAAGGCAAGGGTAAAATGGTCATTTTCAGAATGTTACAATATGGTGAAAATGAGACCATCGGAACGGGCTCGACGAACAGAGAATGTGGGCGTTGGAATCACCTCAATCGGAGTCACGGTTAAAAATTGTGGTCGTTCGTTCGTTAAGCAGTGAAATGAATAAAAACTATCCATTTCAGCCGCTAACTAGTGAACGCCCGCAATATAAGGGTTTCAGCTGGCGGGGCTGAAAGCAGAAGGCGTATTTCGGAAAATACGCTTTCCATCAGGAAACATGTAATCTGGCCCGAAGACGAACCAGGATGCGCTTTTGAGAAGGGAAGACGTATTCTGACGAATACGCCTCCACTTTAGTGGCGGGCCCGGCCGCTGGCTCACTGACACGCGGGCCCCGCATTGACCTCTCTCTCCTCCCGCTCCTCCTACTTCTTCCCCACGACAGAGGAGGTAGAGGCGAGGCCATGCAGCGTCGACATGCGCCCGGCCGGCCACCTCCGGTGGAGCTCGGACCA
This sequence comes from Elymus sibiricus, assembly GCA_039707655.1. Classification (NCBI taxonomy): domain Eukaryota; kingdom Viridiplantae; phylum Streptophyta; class Magnoliopsida; order Poales; family Poaceae; genus Elymus; species Elymus sibiricus. Next base: position 126,823,049 of record CM077668.1, read on the forward strand.
TCGGAGCGCTCAGGAGAGTGAGCCGCACCCCGCCTAGGTGCAGCCTTCACGCCGGGGAGGGCCACAGCAGCGGCGGCTTGGGGTGGCCGCGGATGGGGGCGGCGGCCGTTCTTGTAGATGCGCCCATGGGTACTCTGAGGACGAAGAGAAGAGGTGGGGAGGCTCACTGGATCTCGGGGAGGCGGCTGGTGGCGACAGAAGTGAGGGAGGGGCTCGGCATTGCTCTAATTCGAGCTGGCCGAAGCGGCGGCCACGGTGGCCATAGGCGAGGAGGAGGGCTCCGGGGACAAATGGAGAAGTCTGGGCGAGCGCTGGGAGGGTGGTGAGGAGGTTGATGAGCTCGGGAGGCCTTGGGGAGGGCTTATATACCCATGGCGAGGTAACGGCCGTGGCGACGCGTGTGCCGCGCTCCGGGGCTCGGGGACACGTGGAGGGGAGGGAGAGAAGGGCCAGGGAGGTTCACGCGGTGCGGAGAGGCCACGAGGGTGCTTCGGGAGAGATCGGGGATGGCGTGGCCGACCAGCCATGGTGGAGCAGATGCGGTCTGCTCCCGGACGTGGTCGCCGCGACGCGTCGGGCGAGAGAGAGGAGGAGGAGAGGGGCCAGGGGGTTACATGGGAGGAGGAGGGAGCTGGACGGCATGAGGGACACGAGAGAACGGGCAGAAGGAAGACGCCCGAAGCAAAACAACGAACAGAGCACGAAAATGGCCTCCCAGCCTCGTGATCACCACGTGCACAGGCGCACGCGGTGCGCTCTGGCCAGCAAAAACATGTCTAGCATGTAGTCCTTACAAAGTAGGACCTCTCTGAAGTGATGGCTCAACAAAAGGAGCTTTGGGTTGATTGGATAGCTCAGAGAAAGTTTGCTGTAGCAAACTTGGGTATGAAGCCGTGGTAAAAATGAAGGGGATAAGGATAAGCCAGGATGTCACAGATGTTTAGGGTAGGAAGATCTACAATCCTGTGAAGTATGAAAGGATTTGGACAAATATTTATCATAGTTGCTTCACAACCACATATTTGGTCCAGAAAATAGATCTTGAAGTTGTACTCACATGGATGATTGGATTGAGCTAAAAGATTGTGAAGGATGATGATTTGGACATATGAAGGCACTGCAAAAATTTCATACCATTTGGATACACCAACATGGTACTTGCTTCACAATGCTTCCCTTTGGACAGAAACTTGGGGGAATTTTGTAGAGCAAATGGATTGGCAAAATAATGTGAATTTTGGCATGCTCAAAGGATATACGGATACTTAGGTCCTGGATTAATTTTAGAATTTTTGAAATAATATAAAATATAGTTGCTTCACAAACTGAAATTATGACCAGAAAGAAAATTTTGAAGGTGTGCTCACATAGATTGTTTGATGGAGATGAAATTTGGTGGAGAGTAATGATTTGATCATATGAATGATCTGTCTAAATTTAAACTCATTTGGATAAGCCTAACTAGTACTTCCTTCACAAAGCTTCTCTTTGGTCAGAAACTTTGGAAATTTTCTGAGGAAGTTTTACTAGGCAAATGAAGTTGAATTTTGGCATGGGGCAATTATTTGGATATGAAATAGTGCTCAAAAATTTTGAGGGCAATCAAGAAAAGATAAATACCACTTCCTTCACAAAGTGCCATTCTGGACAGAATAGGAAATGAATATTCCTGAATTATTTTTGAACTAGGCCAGGATGGGTTTTGACACATTTATGGAAGATATGATACAAAGAATTTATGAGAATTTTGTGGGAATTTTGGGAAAGACAGAAATATAGGCTGTTTCACAACCTAGGGCAAACAGGGTTATTCCTTTAATAGAAAAGGAATATTCCCAAGAAAAAGAATTTGGAGTTGGGCTAAGATGGAAATGGCATGGCCTTGGGATGAATTTGAGAATGACAAGACACTTGGGAGGGGAAGAAGAGATGATCTTCCCAGGTTTCAGGACCACAGAGCCACAGAAAAGAAATTCCAAATAAAAATCCAAAGAAATCCAAAAGAAAAAAGGGCCAAAAATCGGGGTGTTACAGAAATCACCAAGTTTGAAGGGGAATCCAAATTTCCTTCGTCATTTGTCCTTGAGTTTTTTCTATGATCAACATACACCCTAAAATGCACCGTGTTCAAATTTGGCACTTTTCCGGGCTAATTTACTATATTCGAGCCGTGTGCATTTTCTAGGCATTAATGCACATAATTCAATTTTGCACAATCGGTCAATGAAAAAGTGCACAAAAACATTTTGGAAAATCATGCTTGTGGTATTTAGTAAATTTTCATGCTTTTTACGAAGAATGGAGAGATATTTCAAGGATATGTGTGGCAAGAGTCAACCACAAACGTGACGTTTATTGGGTTTTTCAACTCTAGAATATTGGAAAACTTGCCTGAAAAACATGATACCTGGAATGGTGCCATGGTATGACCTCAGTATTCTGTGGTAAAAAATGGTAAATTCTGGCACAAGTTGTAACGATAACTCCTTCAAAACGGAGCATCTCACAAGAAGAATCACCGTTTCCAAAATGATAAAATGGCAATTTGGAATTGAATTTATGGTGACTTCATCATTTCGCATCCAAACTATTTACACGATGCGCGAGCACCATCAGACGCTATATTTGATTATTAGTTTTGGGCATTTCAGGACTCGTTTGCTATATTTAAGCACTTTATAGCATTTAGCTGACATTTAGCGCATAGGTCAAATCCCAGCTATAGCAACACGGGTGTGATGGGAGGGACGTGGATTGCCGTTCGATCGCGGTGATCCGCGTGGCTGGGGTTCCGGCCAATCAAAACGCAACGCACAATAGGGTTAGTGCACACAGTTCTCATAGACAATCAGTGCTCTAAAAAACCACCGCACTATACGGTTGTCCGGCCACTCCGTCCCAGAGCTCTCTCCAAGCATCGCCGTCATTGCCACCGCGCCACACACTAACCGGTAAGCAATGGCATCTCGCCACGTCGAGTTCATCGCCGCCCGCGACCACACACTAACTGGTAAGGAAGCGATGGCATCCCGCCACGCAGAGTTCATCGCCGCCTACGACTGCACACCTACGTGGGCGGACTTTGAAGCTACCATGGCCGAATGGGCGGTGGAGCAAGAGGAGGCCAAAGCCGCTTAGAAGGAATGGAAAAGGTAGAAAGCACTCAAGAAAAGAGTGGCCCACCGCCGCAAGAAAGAAGTGGCCACACGCGCAGCTGAGGAGAGCCGGGCGGAGATCCAAGCATAGTGGGCTATCGCCGACAAGGCCGGGAAGGAGAACGACAACATTTGGGTCTGGTCAGCATGTGAGAAGTAGGTAGTGTGTGTGTGTCAGCCGTACATTTGTTTAATTAATTATGAGCATATACCAGTACTACCTACTAGTTTTTTTAGAGCAAATTAGTGCCTGGTCAAAAAAAGTTGACCCAACCGAGTCATAGCGGTCCCACCTGCAGCCACCCCGGAGCTCCTTCCTCTCTCATCTCTGCACAACCGGGTAGGAGATGAGCTCGCCGGAGCTGGTTTTTAGTCCCACCTCGCCACGCGGGGCGGACGCAAACCGACTTAAATAGCAGTGCCGGCGGAAGGCAGCAAGCATATCTCTTGTTGCATAAGTCGATCAATTCTTGTTGTGTGAGCAAGGCAGGTTGACACTTGATTGCATTTCATAATCTTATTTATGATTGTTCATCGAGTGTCAACTTCGCCTCGTTCATGTACGTTGATAGCCCTACTACAATGAAAGAGATTTTTAAATTTGCAGGTTGCAGCTCTAGATGTTGATAGATATAATAATTATTAGAAGACCACAAAACACACGGTTGCTATGGTGTACCGTGTGCGTTACTAATCCATAAGTCAGTTAGAAAACATAGCACATGTACCATCACATCTGCCCATGACTGATCTAATCAACTACACATGTACATTTTTTTTGGAGACGGGATCCGCCAGTTTTCTCTTTTCTCGCACACAAGTTTTTTATGCGCTTCGTCTGCGTTGTGTGTTTCCCCCCGTAAGTTTCGAGTCTCGCAGCAAATTTTTAAGTAGGTGTGCAATTTCAGAATTTATTCCTCCCACCCCATCCCCACCCATCACATATCCGCCGTATCTCCCCACCCTTCCACCCCTCCCGGCAGGTCAAACCGCCGCCGCCGCCGCTGCAACCACAACTTCAACCAAATCTACATTCTGCCCGAGCCTCGTCGATCCAGTCAGGTAACCCACCGATCTCAATCAATGCCTTGGCCTGATTGCTTAGATGGCACCTGCGAAACACCCTCATGCCTCCTAATCCCCACCCCGACTCCAGAGCATCACCACGTAAGCCCAACCACATATCACACGGAGGTTGAGGAGTTGATGGCGGTCGATGCGCAGTGGCCGCTGTGCATGTCGACCCGGAGGAACACCTCGCCTTTGACGCCGCCGACTTTCTGTTGGCTCTGGCCCAGATGAAGTGCCCCAACAACTACACCTCAGGACTTACCAAGTATGAACTGTCCAGTTCAATTTTACGAGTAGTTGCAATGGCTATATTTTGTACGGTTGATGTATTAAGCACGTTGTAAAAAACACGCCTAACCCGTCTTAGCTATTTTTCCTACCTTGTTCTACACAACTGGGCCATTCTCTGCTCTAGCAGCACTTGCCTAGCGATGTTTAACTCTGTCAATTTCAATTTCATCAGCACCAGTTTCAATGGCTATATTAGGTTGCCTGTAGTTAACACGTGCCTTGTTTATTTCAGTAATGCACACTGTGATGTTCAAGTATGAACTGTCCAGTTCAATTTCACCAATACCAGTTACGAACTTACAATGCCTGACTTAGGTTGCTGTTAAGCATGTTGTAGTAAACAGTTCTATCCATTTTTTACTCTGTCCCTTTGCTACCGTGCTACTCTTCACAATGATGATATCACTGGAGATGCTGTCATTTACTAACCATTGCTATTTCTGGTGGATGTTAACCCTGTTGTAGTTAACATGCCTTTCCATGTACTTATGCAGGGCCATAATGCCCGATGCTATTGTTTACCGTCGAGGTTAGTTCTATTCCAATGTCTTATAATATTTTACATCATTTGTGCAATTGCAGTTTAGCATCACTACAAAAAAAAGACACATCCGTGACATTATGGCCCAAGCGAAAACTTTTTCGGTCATGGTTGTGACACTTCTATGACAATAATTATGACAAACACGTATCATCATAGAAGTGGTGGGCTCCTACTTCTATGACAAAAAATTATGACAAAAAATGGGCTTTTCGTCCTGGGTGGGCCAGAGACGCACCCGCATGACATTCTTTGGGCCGTCCATGACGTAAAAAATCATGGTAGAAGTGAGGGCGAGGAATTTTTCGGGGAGTTCCCAATTACGGTGGGTGGTCGGGGCCAAGCGATGTAGTGTGGTTTGCGCGTTTCTCTCATACACGCATGATTCCTTCGCTGCTAACTGAAGCCGATCGAGCCCCCGTACGTGCGAGACGTAGCCGGTTGGGTTGCCTCTCGATGAACAGTGCCTGTTGTTGCCGCGCGCGCGATACGTTGAACGAGTCGAGACGCACCGATCGAGTCCCTTGCACAAGACGTGGTGAGTTGACCTAGCCGGTTGGTTGCCTCAGCATGAACAGTTCCCGTTGCTGCCGCCCGCTCGTACGCCCCACCCCAGCTGGTGGGTTGGCTGTGGATGAAAAATACCCTGGCTATGGGACCCCCGTTTCGACCGTAGGCAGTTGGGGAGAAGTCCGTTTCCTCCGTTTTGCGGTACGCCAGACCCCCAGCCGATGAACAGGACCCCGTTTCGACCGTAGAAGGTCGAACAGAAGGGCGTTTCCTCCGTTTTGCGGTATGCCAGACCCCGAGTCGATGAACAGGACCCCGTTTCGGCTGTTCCGTCCAAGCCGGTTGGCTCTCGATGAACAGGACGCGTTCCGACCCAGTCGCTTGGCTCCCGATGAACACGGCGTTGTTTCCTCCATTCCGACCCAGCCGGTTGGCTGGCAATGAACAGGAGGCTGTTACTGCCGTCCGTTGTCTCTCTCCATGTACACGAGCCCTGGCCGTACGTATGCGCGAGTACGCGTTCGAGGCCCCGCCCATATATGTATGTATGTGGCCGTATTTTTTGTAATGTGGTTGTACGTACGTACGTGCACACGATTTAGATGGGGCTGATTGAATTGCTATGTCGGGAGCTCTACTCCTTACACGCCCACGGTTCATCGTTGCAGAGAGACCGATCGACCAGTATGTACATACACGTTCGCGAACAGACAGACAACGCTACGTACACTTTGACCGGGTGGGTCCCAGCTGTTAGGGAGGATAAGGAGGCACTTCCTTGCATGCGAAGATATAGCTGGTAGGTTCCAGCTGTTAGGGGGAGGAATCATTTTTTTGCACATAATAAGGAGGCACTTCCTTGCTTGATGAAATGCTAAGGTATCCTAGGAGACTTTGTTGGAAGTGAGGTTTGGCAGGATGGTGTCTCTTTAGATGGTGGAGATGATGGTGTGGTTGGTTTGACCAAAGGAAAAACTTGCAAGTGCAAGTTTTACTGAAATTCTTTTCTGGACAGAAACTGCAGGGAATAATTTGGTGGACTAAAATGATGAGATTGGGGGTGAGCTCCTGGACTTAAGGGTTTGGTTGGAAGGACTATAAGGTGAAATAATTTCAGAATTTTTGGAGCAATAAAAATTGAGGTTGTAGTTCAAAGCTGAATCTGGACCAGAAAAGAAAAGAGGATGTTTTGCTCAAAATTTTCAAAAGACCAAATTGGGTTTTTGCATAAAAGTGATCTATAGGCATCACATGACCCTCATAATTTTTGTGGAATTTTTAGAGAATTATTTAAAATGGTTGTAGCGCAACAGAAGCATTTTAAGAATAAAAAATGTTGTTAAAAGAATTATTTTAGGGCAAATTTTATTATGAAAATATTTCCTACTATTATTTAAAATATAAATGAAATGATTTAAGGAACTACCACAGTCCACAATATTTTCCAAAAAAAAATTCTATATGGAGGGAAGAATTTTGGAAAACAGAAAACAGAAATTACTCTGAAATTAATAAAAGACCTAATATAATTCAAAATTTTATTTCTAGCCAAATTTTACTTAATAAAAACATGGTTAAATTTTTGGCGTGTTACAAACTCTACCCCCCTTAAGAAAATCTCGTCCTCGAGATTTGTTAAGGGCGGAAGAATTAAATGCATATCACAACAAATGATCATATGCAGAATGCAACATAGCAATGCTTATAATATACGCCCTAAAATACATCGCAAAGATTGCATCATGAAAATAAGTGCTAAACACAACAACAACCCTACTTATGACCATCTACGGCTCGAAGGTAAGATCTACAGGGTCTTGCAGAAGAGTTTCTGGTGCTAGAGCACATTCTTCTTCTTCCGGAGGAAGTGGAGGAAGCAGACGAAGAACAAGTCCCTCCTGAGTTGGCAGAGGGGGTCCGCCAATGGCGATCCGGGGATTCAGAACAGCAAGATAGTGGAGATACTCCAGTAATTGCTGGGTGAAGCGCTCCTGGGCCATCACATACTGAATGAGATAGACCAGGGCAGGATCGCTCTCTATACGTTCACAGCGGAACGTAGCTTCTGCTCCAAAAGTTGCGCGGCTCAGAAAATAGCAATATTCCCTTTCGCTGGCATAGGGTACCACGGATCGAAGACGGGTAATTGCTTCATAAGCAGTAGACTCAATGGCCATGCCTGAGGTTGGCATGGATCTCCCGATGAAGATAACATTTGGAGGGCCTTGGTTTAAATCTGCTGGTGGGATGTGCACAACTGCCCAGTATTTCGAGAGACCAGGAGTGATCCTCGGTTTGAACAGCTCATACTGGGGTGGGTGGGTGGAGCCAAGAGTATTGCGGGTAAAATCCCACAATATCTTAACAAAACTACCAGGGCTTGCATCGGGGGTTCTCAGCTAAGCTCCGGGGTGAGACATGGATGGATGGATGGGGAAAGGCAGTGCTCGAAGTTGATGGTGGCCGGTGTGGAGTGAAATATGGCCGCTTATAAAGTGCCTGGGTTAGGAAACATGAGGCGGCGCCAGTACGACTTGCGTATTGGCTCCGTCATAGGGCTGTCTGAGTCAAAATCTCAGTCCTTGATCCCAACAAGGAATGTGACGTATTACTGTGCGTGTCGGTTAGGGGGGGTTCGGCCGTCACGTTTAGAATTTACTCAGCCACCACCCGTCAACAATTTATGCTAGAGCACGCATACTACTATTGAGACGATGGCACACAGGTGGTTTACAAACTTATTACGCCACACAACCACTACTACAAAAATACAGGAAAACCGGGCCACTAAGGCTCGACAACAATTCTGGTGGACTCAGTCCACCTCGTCGACATCTAGCCGGGCGTGTCTTGTGGATGTCCAGGCCTCTCCGTGTGCTCCAGTGTCGGAGTTGGCCGGGGTCGGATGGGGAGCTGCAGGGATGGGGTAGTGGTGGTGCCCCTCGCGGGGTGTCGAGGTCACCGTCCCGTTGGAGTAGGGCTCCAAGAGACGACGGAGTTCCTCTGGGGAGGCGAAGGCATTACCCGGGTAGATAACAGGGGCAGAACTTGGGGGCTCAACAGGCCTCCCAAGCAGCACTATCAGGGTGTCGCTGGCAGGTGCAGCTTCACTGGGGTCAGGAGAGCGAGCGTCCTGCGGGTCGCAATCAGATCAAGGGTGACCTGATCGAATAGTGTCTCTTGTGCTCTCAGGTAGCGCACCAGATGCACCAGGGCAGGATCCGACTCATGGTCTCCGTTAGCAACCTGGGTCGGGCTACCATAGCCTTCACGACTAGGGTAGTAGTAGAAGGGGCGGATGTTAACTCTCGGTGACAGATGCCGGAGTTGAACTACAGCCTCTCGGGCTGCAAGTTGGATGGCTTGGGGCTCGTCGGAGGTCGTCCTCCCGGTGAACCGGTAGGGGCGTTCCGATGTGGTGCCCCTCCCGTAGATGTGCACCGTAGCCCAGAAGTGGTGGATGGCATCACTCGTGTGATCCTGGTACACAACATACTCAGGCGGCTCCTCTATGCCAAAAGCACGACGGGTGAGATTGGCGAGGATGACCACAAAGTCTCCAAGCTCGGCTACGGTGGTCTCGTTGTGAACGATGGGGCCACGCATCTTGGTGGTTGGATATCGAACTGAGAGTGAGGCTGTGATGTGCTGAGTTGGGACAAGGCTTTCTTTATAAGCCAGCAGAGTCTTCCATCGCACGCTTGTGGATGGGACAACTCAAGTGCTGGCCACAGGCACACGGCCTATGGGCATGGCTGATAGGTTGGGCACCGACTGCCAAAAGGTGTCGGCTGGCTACTGTGCAGACTTGTCGGATGAGATGGGCTTGGCTATGGACAGGAAAGATTTGGACGGTGTGGAAACCTAAGTATAATGACCAGGCTAAGATAGGATTAGCCAGTGGTCAGCCTGGCTCTGATACCAAGGCTCTCGGGGCCGGATTTCCGGGACATGATATCCCAAAAATTAACCCCTCGTGTCGTCACCAGCCCCAGGATTACTATTGCTGGTGGGCACGTCCTTGTTACAGATTACCAAGCAATTACAAGAATTGGATACAAGACCATAAAGGTCTAATGATACAAAAATGATTTCTAGTGACGGGTGACGGAAGCGACTCGTGGTTCTCCAACGTCGATGGGGCTCCATTCCTACAGGAACAGCTGACCCGGATAATTCCTATCCCGCGTGGCAGTTATCCTAGGCTCCACATGGACGTCGTTGTGGTACTCCCCGTTGAACTCCTGACCTGGCCAATTAAATAGCCAGGGACAAGCCTGTGAGTACGTTTGAATGTACTCGCAAACATAATGAACAAAAGATATACTGAATGCATATGATCATGATGGGTTAAACTATATGCAAATGCTGAACGAAATTTAAAGCATGGCATGACGAATATTACTACGGTACTGAAGAATAAATATGAATTGTTACTGACAAACAAAGAAAGTTAATGGAGAATCGGGCGAGACAGGACCGCCTGAGAATCCAAAAGAAAATATAAAAGTAGAGAATCGGGCGAGACAGGACCGCCCGAGAATCCAAGAGAAATGCCAAACGGGTGTCTAAAAGAGAATCGGGCGAGACAGGACCGCCCGAGAACTCAAGCGACGCCACGAGAGGTCTTGAAAAGAAATGCTAGTCGGGTGTCTAAAAGTGACGCCACGGTAGGTCTTGAAAAGAAATACAAACGTGTTTCTAAAAGAGAATCGGGCGAGACAGGACCGCCCGAGAACTCAAGCGACGGCACGAGAGGTCTTGAAAATAAACTGGGTGCTCGGGGTAGTCTAGCCAGCCCCTGAGACACTTGGGAATTAAAATAAGAGAAACGGGTTAGTCCACAATCATATGTATAGTAACAACAATATTCACAACCATAATATTCATGATAACAAAAATATTCATGACAGCGTTAGTGATGAAATAATAATATTCAGTAAAATAATTGAAGCTCAAATTAATTATTTCCGCCGAAGACCGACACCGGACTGACACTTGACCCTTCCCAGCTAATGTCCTTGACCGCGGACACGGCTATTCGAATAGGTATAACTCTGCAGAGGTTGTACTCTTTACCCACGTGCATGGGATTTCTTTAGTCAACACCGTGGCACTGACAAATTCCCACTACGGTCTTTGGGTTGACAACACACCTGACCAACACACACCAGAATAACTTTCTGGATGCTAGGAATCACCCAAAGCATATTTCAAGATAAACTTTAAGTCAGGGAGACTACAATCTCGAATAGCATAGGATCACTATATTTATATCGGCGCGCAAACATGGGTGCTACCCCCTCGGTCCCAGACCGGATACACCCATGCCCCCTGACCTGATGACGGGCATTAGTCCATGGCCATGGAAACCCTCATCATGGCCCTCTATGTGGTGTGTACACAGACAGGGGTTAGCAACTTACTAAACCGTACTTCCCTCGCGGGAAGATCCGTGGCAGCACGGTGTTTAGCTAGGTGTGATGGAACAAGACTCGATCTAGGTCGACTCAGGAGGTGTTGTTATTATGACCGGTATACTCCACATATGTCACTGTGACACCACCGTGTCAAAACGTGACCCGTGCCCACTGGCACGTCCAAGGCAGGAGTACACTCCTGGTTCTTACCATATCCACCCGTTAGCAAGATACCATGATGCATGCAAGAAATCCACAAGGTGACATGACCATGCATGCATACACTATTACTACATATGCGGTGCAATATCAAACCGATGCAATCATGCATGCAATTCACCATATCCCAAGTTCAAAAATGCTTGCCTTGATCATGCAGAAATATTGGGTGCACTCCAAAAGTTTTGAAAATTTTATCTTCCCTCCATTTCCAATTTTCAAAAATATAGAAATTACCACACAAAGCAAAAACAATAATAAAAAGTTGATTAGAATGTTTTTAAATAAATACTAAAATAAACTAGATGAAAAATGAGGAAAACCGGAAAAAGAATCAAATTATTTGGAGTCCAGATGATTTTTCTAGGGATTTTCTAAGCTGAGATAATTAAGGAAATGGACTATATTAAAGATCCAGTAGAGAAAAGGCTTATGAAAAATGTTCACCATATCTAGAATAATAGAGCATGATTTTAGAAGTATTTAGAAATTAAAATCATTAGATTTGTATTTGACATGGCTATTGGGGGATTATTAGAAATCTTCTGGAAATGGATAAGGAAAAAGGCAGAAGTGCGCCTGAGCGCGAAATAGTCGTCTGGCGCTACTGGGCCGAGCCCAGTCGTCCGGCTGCGCGGAAGATCCGTTGACGTCGAAAGCATATTCGCGATTGTACGCCTTAAAGAGGAGAAGACGTAATCTCCGAATTACGCCTCTACTTAACAGCGCTCTGGGTGTGACCGTGGGTCACTGACGGTGGGTCCCACCATGCCCACCTGTCATGTTTGACCGGTCCACCCCGCCCTTCTTCCTCATGACAGAACAGAGGAGCGCCGGCACTGCTCGCCGCCGTTGATGGAGGGCTCGGCGGTCTCGGGCGATGGCGGGGATGGATTCGCCACTCCATCCCGTGCCCGTAGGTGGTTTGGGAAGCGCCGGGGATGGCTGGAGTGGAGTGCGGCGAGGTTCTCGATGGACGGCGGTGTCGGGCAGGATGGAGTTCTCGCCTACGGCGGCTCCCGAGAGCAATTGAGAGAGGGTTTTGGTTCGTGGGGTCCAGGGTGAGCTAGTGGTGGAGAGAGTGGAGAGGGGGAGGCCGTGGCTGGCTCGGATTCATCCGTGAGGTGGCGGCGGCAGAAGTTGCCGGAGACGAGGAAGATGGCCATCTCCGGTTGATTGGGTGCTCGGGGAAGCTCACAAGAGGGAGTAGGAGAGGTGTGTGTCGCGAGGCGAGCTCGGGAGGTCTTCTTATAGCTGGAAGAGGTCGGTCCCGTGGCTTCCCGAACAAGGCTCGGCGGCGGCGGCCATTACTACGCTGTTGAAGTGGTTGTGGTCGGTGGCGAGGGTCAGCGGGGCTGGTAGGGGGTCGGTGGGGAGCTGGTGAGCTGCGGATAGGTTCGGCCGTTGGCCATTAAGAGAGAGAGGTCCGGGAAACGACGTGGCGGAGACACACTCGTCGGGCGGCGGTTTGGACGGCGGTGGTCGGCGGTGGCCGGTGCTAACGGCCAAGGGAGGGTGTCGGTAGGGCTCAGGGTGGACTGGGTGATCCAGCGGAAGACTAGGGCGAGCAGGAGAAGCAGCAGGGGCGCGGGAGTAGCTCGATGCCAGCGGTGCAAAACACGTGTTCTGGACGCGCTCTCTGCACGCAGGCATAGTGTTCGACCAAATGCCAGAGCACACTAGGTGGATCTACTCGAGCTGATTTTTGGTAGGGCTATGCTTACAATGATGGCAATGCTACTGGACACGCTGGTTCGGATTGGAGAGCAAGTGGTATTTGTAGTTCAGAAAAGTGCAACAATTCTGTCATGCACACAGATTGCTTGATGAAATGCTAAGGTATCCTAGGAGACTTTGTTGGAAGTGAGGTTTGGCAGGATGGTGTCTCTTTAGATGGTGGAGATGATGGTGTGGTTGGTTTGACCAAAGGAATAACTTGCAAGTGCAAGTTTTACTGAAATTCATTTCTGGACAGAAACTGCAGGGAATAATTTGGTGGACTAAAATGATGAGATTGGGGGTGAGCTCCTGGACTTAAGGGTTTGGTTGGAAGGACTATAAGGTGAAATAATTTCAGAATTTTTGGAGCAATAAAAATTGAGGTTGTAGTTCAAAGCTGAATCTGGACCAGAAAAGAAAAGAGGATGTTTTGCTCAAAATTTTCAAAAGACCAAATTGGGTTTTTGCATAAAAGTGATCTATAGGCATCACATGACCCCTCATAATTTTTGTGGGATTTTGAGAGAATTATTTAAAATGGTTGTAGTGCAACAGAAGCATTTTAAGAATAAAAAATGCTGTTGAAAGAATTATTTTAGGGCAAATTTTATTATGAAAATATTTCCTACTGTTATTTAAAATATAAATGAAATGATTTAAGGAACTACCATAGTCCACAATATTTTTCATAAAAAAATTCTATATGGAGGGAAGAATTTTGGAAAACAGAAAACAGAAATTACTCTGAAATTAATAAAAGACCTAATATAGTAAAAAATTGTATTTCTGGCCAAATTTTACTTAATAAAAACATGGTTAAATTTTTGGGGTGTTACAAACTCTACCCCCCTTAAGAAAATCTCATCCTCAAGATTTGTTAAGGGCGGAAGAATTAAATGCATATCACAACAAATGATCATATGCAGAATGCAACATAGCAATGCTTATAATATACGCCCTAAAATACATCGCAAAGATTGCATCATGAAAATAAGTGCTAAACACAAGAACAACCCTACTTATGACCGTCTACGGCTCGAAGGTAAGATCTACAGGGTATTGCGGTAGAGTTTCTGGTGCTGGAGCACATTCTTCTTCTTCCGGAGGAAGTGGAGGAAGCAGACGAAGAACGCGTCCCTCCTGAGTTGGCAGAGGGGTTCCGCCAATGGCGATCCGGGGATTCAGAACAGCAAGATAGTCGAGATACTCCAGTAATTGCTGGGTGAAACGCTCCTGGGCCATCACATACTGAATGAGATAGACCAGGGCTGGATCGCTCTCTATACGTTCACAGCGGAACGCAGATTCTGCTCCAAAAGCTGCGCGGCTCGGAAAATAGCAATATTCCCTTTCACTGGCACAAGGTACCACGGATCGAAGACGGGTAATTGCTTCATAAGCAGCAGACTCAATGGCCATGCCTGAGGTTGGCACGGATCTCCCGATGAAGATAACATATGGAGATACTTGGTTTAAATCTATTGGTGGGATATGCACAGCTGCCCAGTATTTCGAGAGACCAGGAGTGATCCTCGATTTGAACAGCTCATACTGGGGTGGGTGGGTGGAGCCAAGAGTATGGCGGGTAAAATCCCACAATATCTTAACAAAACTACCAGGGCTTGCATCGGGGGTTCTCAGGTAAGCTCCGGGGTGAGACATGGATGGTTGGATGGGGAAAGGCAGTGCTCGAAGTTGATGGTGGCCGGTGTGGAGTGAAATATGGCCGCTTATAAAGTGCCTGGGTTAGGAAACACGAGGCGGCACCAGTACGACTTGCGTATTGGCTCCGTCATAGGGCTGTCTGAGCCAAAATCTCAGTCCTTGATCCCAACAAGGAATGTGACGTATTACTGTGCATGTCGGTTAGGGGGGGTTCGGCCGTCACGTTTAGAATTTACTCAGCCACCACCCGTCAACAATTTATGCCAGAGCACGCATACTACTATTGAGACGATGGCACACAGGTGGTTGACAAACTTATTACGCCACACAACCGCTACTACAAAAATACAGGGAAAGCGGGCCACTAAGGCTCGACAACAATTCTGGTGGACTCAGTCCACCTCGTCGACATCTAGCCGGGCGTGTCTTGTGGATGTCGAGGCCTCTCCGTGTGCTCCAGTGTCGGAGTTGGCCGGGGTCGGATGGGCAGCTATAGGGATGGGGTAGTGGTGGTGCCCCTCGCGGGGTGTCGAGGTCACCGTCCTGTTGGAGTAGGGCTCCAAGAGACGACGGAGTTCCTCGGGGGAGGCGAAGGCATTGCCCGGGTAGACAACAGGGGCAGAACTTGGGGGCTCAACAGGCCTCCCAAGCAGCACTATCAGGGTGTCGGTGGCGGGTGCAGCTTCACTTCTCACCGGGTTCAGGAGAGCGAGCGTCCTGCGGGTCGCAATCAGATCAAGGGTGACCTGATCGAATAGTGCCTCTTGCGCTCTCAGGTAGCGCACCAGATGCACCAGGGCAGGATCCGACTCATGGTCTCCGTTAGCAACCTGGGTCGGGCTACCATAGCCTTCACGGCCAGGGTAGTAGTAGAAGGGGCGGATGTTAACTCTCGGCGACAGATGCCGGAGTTGAACTATAGCCTCTCGAGCTGCAAGTTATATGGCTTGGGGCTCGTCGGAGGTCGTCCTCCCGGTGAACCGGTAGGGGCGTTCCGATGCGGTGCCCCTCCCGTAGATGTGCACCGTAGCCTAGAAGTGGTGGATGGCATCACTCGTGTGCTCCTGGTACACAACATACTCAGGCAGCTCCTCTATGCCAAAAGCACGACGGGTGAGATTGGCGAGGATGACCACAAAGTCTCCAAGCTCGGCTACGGTGGTCTCGTTGTGAACGATGGGGCCACGCATCTTGGTGGTTGGATATCGAACTGAGAGTGAGGCTGTGATGTGCTGAGTTGGGGCAAGGCTTTCATTATAAACCAGCAGAGTCTACCATCGCACGCTTGTGGATGGGACAACTCAAGTGCCGGCCACAGGCACACGGCCTATGGGCAGGGCTGATAGGTTGGGCACCGACAGCCAAAAGGTGTCGGCTGGCTACTATGCAGACTTGTCGGATGAGATGGGCTTGGCTATGGACAGGAAAGATTTGGACGGTGTGGAAACCTAAGGATAATGACCAGGCTAAGATAGGATTAGCCAGTGGTCAGCCTGGCTCTAATACCAAGGCTGTCGGGGCCGGATTTCTAGGACATGATATCCCAAAAATTAACCCCTCGTGTCGTCACCAGCCCCAAGATTACTGTTGCTGGTGGACACGTCCTTGTTACAGATTACCAAGCAATTACAAGAATTGGATACAAGACCATAAAGGTCTAATGATACAACAATGATTTCTAGTGACGAGTGACGGAAGCGACTCGTGGTTCTCCAACGTCGATGGGGCTCCATTCCCACAGGAACAGCTGACCCGGATAATTCCTATCCCGCGTGGCTGTTATCCTAGGCTCCACATGGACGTCGTTGTGGTACTCTCCGTTGAACTCCTGACCTGGCCAATTAAATAGCCAGGGACAAGCCTGTGAGTACATTTGAATGTACTCGCAAACATAATGAGCAAAAGATATACTGAATGCATATGATCATGATGGGTTAAACTATATGCAAATGTTGAACGAAATTTAAAGCATGGCATGACGAATATTACTACGGTGCTGAAGAATAAATATGAATTGTTAGTGACAAACAAAGAAAGTTAATGGAGAATCGGGCGAGACAGGACCGCCCGAGAATCCAAAAGAAAATATAAAAGTGGAGAATCGGGCGTGACAGGACCGCCCGAAAATCCAAGAGAAATGCCAAACGGTGTCTAAAAGAGAATCGGGCGAGACAGGACCGCCCGAGAACTCAAGCGACGCCACGAGAGGTCTTGAAAAGAAATGCCAGTCGGGTGTCTAAAAGTGACGCCACGGTAGGTCTTGAAAAGAATTGCCAAACGGGTGTCTAAAAGAGAATCGGGCGAGATAGGACCGCCCGAGAACTCAAGCGACGCCACGAGAGGTCTTGAAAATAAACTGGGTGCCCGGGGTAGTCTAGCCAGCCCCTGAGACACTCAAGAAATAAAATAAGAGAAACGGGTTAGTCCACAATCATATGTATAGTAACAACAATATTCACAACCATAATATTCATGATAACAAAAATATTCACGACAGCGTTAGTGATGAAATAATAATATTCTGTAAAATAATTGATGCTCAAATTAATTATTTCCTCCGAAGACCGACACCGGATCGACACTTGACCCTTCCCAGCTAATGTCCTTGACCGCGGACACGGCTATTCGAATAGGTATAACTCTGCAGAGGTTGTACTCTTTACCCACGTGCATGGGATTTCTTTAGTCAACACCGTGGCACTGACTAATTCCCACTACGGTCTTTGGGTTGATAACACACCTGACCAGCACACACCAGAATAACTTTCTGGATGCTAGGAATCACCCAAAGCATCTTTCAAGATAAACTTTAAGTTAGGGAGACTACAATCTCGAATAGCATGGGATCACTATATTTATATCGGCACGCAAACAGGGGTGCTACCCCCTCGGTCCCAGACCGGATACACCCATGCCCCTGACCTGATGACGGGCATTAGTCCATGGCCTTGGAAACCCTCATCATGGCCCTCTATGTGGTGTGTACACCGATAGGGGTTAGCAACTTACTAAACCGTACTTCCCTCGCGGGAAGACCCGTGGCAGCACGGTGTTTAGCTAGGTGTGATGGAACAAGACTCGATCTAGGTCGACTCAGGAGGTGTTGTCATTATGACCGGTATACTCCACATATGTCACTGTGACACCACCGTGTCAAAACGTGACCCGTGCCCACTGGCACGTCCAAGGCAGGAGTACACTCCTGGTTCTTACCATATCCACCCGTTAGCAAGATACCATGATGCATGCAAGAAAAAGTTGATTAGAATTTTTTTAAATAAATACTAAAATAAACTAGATGAAAAATGAGAAATACCAGAAAAATAATCAAATTATTTGGAGTCCAGATGATTTTTCTAGGTCTTTTATAAGCTGAGATAATTAAGGAAAGGGACTATATTAAAGATCCAGTAGAGAAAAGGCTTAAGAAAAATGTTCACCATAGCTAGAATAATAGAGCATGATTTTAGAAGTATTTAGAAATTAGAATCATTAGATTTGTATTTGAAATGGCTACTGGGGAATTATTAGAAATCTTCTGGAAATGGATAAGGAAAAAGGCAGAAGTGCGCCTGCGCGCGAAATAGTCATCTGGCGCTACTGGGCCGAGCCCAGTCGTCTGGCTGCGCGGAAGATCCGTTGACGTCGAAAGCGTATTCGCGATTGTACGCCTTCCAGAGGAGAAGACGTAATCTCCGAATTACGCCTCCACTTAACAGCGCTCTGGGTGTGACCGTGGGTCACTGACGGTGGGTCCCACCGGGCCCACCTGTCATGTTTGACCGGTCCACCCCGCCCTTCTTCCTCAAGACAGAACAGAGGAGCGCCGGCGCTGCTCGCCTCCGTTGATGGAGCGCTCGGCGTTCTCGGGCGATGGCGGGGACGGATCCGCCACTCCATTCTGCGCCCGTAGGTGGTTTGGGCAATGCCGGGGATGGCCGGAGTGGAGTGCGGCGAGGTTCTCGGTGGACGGCGGCGTCGGGCAGGACAGAATTCTTGCCTACGGCGGCTCCCGAGAGCAATTGAGAGAGGGTTTGGGTTCGTGGGGTCGAGGGTGAGCTAGTGGTGGAGAGAGTGGAGAGGGGGAGGCCGTGGCTGGCTCGGATTCATCCGTGAGGTGGCGGCGGCAGAAGTTGCCGGAGATGAGGGAGACGGCCATCTCCGGTTGATTGGGTGCTCGGGGAAGCTCACAAGAGGGAGTAGGAGAGGTGTGTGTCGCGAGGCGAGCTCGGGAGGTCTTCTTATAGCTGGATGAGGTCGGTCCCGTGGCTTCCCGAACAAGGCTCGGCGGCGGCGGCCATTACTACGCCGTTGAAGTGGTTGCGGTCGGTGGCGAGGGTCAGCGGGGCTGGTAGGGGGTCGGTGGGGAGCTGGTGAGCTGCGGATAGGTTCGGCCATTGGCCATTAAGAGAGAGAGGTCCGGGGAGAGACGTGGCGGAGACGCACTCGTCGGGCGGCGGTTTGGACGGCGGTGGTCGGCGGTGGCCGGTGCTAACGGCCAGGGTAGGGTGTCGGTAGGGCTCAGGGTGGACTGGGTGATCCAGCGGAAGACTAGGGCGAGCAGGAGATGCAGCAGGGGCGCGGCAGTAGCTCGATGCCAGCGGTATAAAACACGTGTTCTGGACGCGCTCTCTACACGCAGGCATAGTGTTCGACCAAATGCCAGAGCACACTAGGTGGATCTACTCGAGCTGATTTTTGGTAGGGCTATGCTTACAATGATGGCAATGCTACTGGACATGCTGGTTTGGACAGGAGAGCAAGTGGTATTTGTAGTTCAGAAAAGTGCAACAATTCTGTCATGCACACAGATTGCTTGATGAAATGCTAAGGTATCCTAGGAGACTTTGTTGGAAGTGAGGTTTGGCAGGATGGTGTCTCTTTAGATAGTGGAGATGATGGTGCGGTTGGTTTGACCAAAGGAAAAACTTGCAAGTGCAAGTTTTACTGAAATTCTTTTCTGGACAGAAACTGCAGGGAATAATTTGGTGGACTAAAATGATGAGATTGGGGGTGAGCTCCTGGACTTAAGGGTTTGGTTGGAAGGACTATAAGGTGAAATAATTTCAGAATTTTTGGAGCAATAAAAATTGAGGTTGTAGTTCAAAGCTGAATCTGGACCAGAAAAGAAAAGAGGATGTTTTGCTCAAAATTTTCAAAAGACCAAATTGGATTTTTGCATAAAAGTGATCTATACACTACTAGAATCTGGCAATTTGCCATCTGTCCCCTCTTTGCCGTCTGCCAGCTGACGGCAAAGATCCTATTTGCCGTCAGCTAGCTCTTTGTCGTCTGCCAGCTGACGACAAAGAGGCCAATGGCAGACGGCAAAGAGGCCTGTGGGCCCTAGGGGGGCTCGGCGCTGGCTAGGTCACCTCTTTGCTGTCTGCTGGCAGACGGCAAAGAACGGCTAGGCAGACGGCAAAGGAGGGATGTCGGGCCCACCAAAGCACGGCGTGGGCTAACCTAACGGCTGGCCTCTTTGCCATCTGCTAGCAGACAACATATCCATCTTTGCCGTCTGCTAGCAGACGGCAAAGGAGCGATGTGCCTTAACGGCTAGCCCGCGCACGCCCGGCCCCCACTACCCCACTCTCCTCCCCTGCACCCCTCTCTCGCTCGCTCCCTCCGCCATCGCGCCCGTCGCCGCCGCCGGCCCGCCGCTCCGCCGCTCCGCCGGCCCGCCACCCCTGCCCCCCTGCCCCCACGCCCCGCCGCCCCTGCCCACGCGGTCCACCGCCCCTGCCCACGCGGTCCGCCGCCCCCTGCCCGACGGCCTCGTCTCCTCGCCGCCGGCCGCCCCCCTCCCGGCGGCCTCCTCTCCTCGCCGCTGGCAGCCCCCGGCTGCCCCGGAGCTTCACCCCCGCCCCTCGCCGCCCCCTGGTGAGTGCCCCACCCCCGTCTTTTTTGTTTTTTTTCTATTAAATTAGTTAGTTAGTTTATTAGGTAGAAAAAACTTAGATAGAAAAGAAGAAAAGAAAAAACTTAGAAGAAAAAGAAGAAAAGAAAAAACTTAGAAGAAAAAACTTAGAAGAAAAAGAAGAAAAGAAAAAACCTAGAAGAAAAAAAAATAAGAAAAGAAGATGGAAAAAAAAGGAAAAAGAAAAAAGGTAAAGAAGAAAAAATAAGAAGAAGAAGACGAAGAAGAAGAAGAAGAGGAGGAGAAGAAAAAAGAAGAAGAAGAAGAAGAAGAAAGAGGAGAGGAGGAGAAGAAGAAGAGGAAAAAGGAAAGGAAGAAGAAGAAGAAGAAGAAGAAGAAGAAGAAGAAGAAGAAGAGGAGGAGGAGAAAAAAGAAAAAGAAGAAGAAGAAGAAGAAGAAGAAGAAGAAGAAGAAGAAGAAGAAGAAGAAAAGGAAGAAAAGGAAGAAGAGGAAGAAGAAGAAAAGGAAAAAGAGGAAAAAAAGAAGAAGAGGAAGAAGAAGAAAACGACACCCCGACCCCGACACGACACCCCGACCCCGACATGACACCCCGACACCGACACGACACCCCGACCCCGACACGACACCCCGACACCCCGACAGCCCGAGACCCCGACACCCCGACACCACAACACCCTGACACGACACCCCCGACACTCCGACACCCCGACACCACGACACCCCGACACCACGACACCCAGACACGACACCCCCGACCCCCGACACCTCTTCGGCCTCCTGTTGACCGAAAAGGTGCTCTTCGGCCTTCCAGAGGCCAACGGGGTCATATATTTGTGAATTATGAGTTAGGTCATATATTTTTCGATTTTGTTATAAAAAACATCATATTTGTGTTGATAAGGCCTCGTCCACGGCCAATGGAGCTCCAAATCGAGGTTAGTTATACAGACTCAGATACCTTTCCTCCATTACATTATGTGTGCGGCCGTCGATGATTACAATGCTAACGAGGAGTGGTGTTGCAGGCTGCTCTTGAGAAAGAGAGAGCGAAGACCCAGGAGCTTCTGGCGGAGGCAAAGAGGCAGGCGGCGGAGAGGGAGAGGGAGTTGGAGGAGAGGACTGCTACGCTGTTGGAGGAGGAGAGGAACCGGAACGACGCGTCTCACCGGGCCTTATATGAGCTCTTCGTGGTAAGTTTCTTCTGCATATTAGCCAAATCATGCACGTAATCTTCGTTTCATTACTAACTAATATGACTGACTCGTGAAAACCAAATGTGCAGACCATGTGCCAGAGCAACGGTCAGACCCCTCCGCCGATGCCAGTCATTGCTCCGGCGGGCACGGTGAGTTTCATTTGAATGGTCATTAGTTACTAGTCTTCACATTTGAGTTGCATCATGCTAACGAGACATTGCAAATGATCTTTGGTGCAGCGTAACTCCCGACAAGCAGCGACCGATCCTTCTGCGTCTGCCACTGCCGCGACCGGTCCTTCACCTCCGTGATGACGGTACGTTTTCCCTAGTGTTTTGCTTAACAAATGCATACTTAGCTTAAGAAATGACCTATTTAGCTCCAAAATGTCATATAGTTAGCTTATTTTCCTCGAAAATGACATAATAACCTTACTTAGCTCCAAAATGACCTATTTTACCTAGGCTAGCTCAATAATGACCTATACTTAGCTTAATTAGTTCATTTATTGCATAATTAGCTTACTTAGGTCAAAAATGGCATAATAACCTTGGTTTAGCTCCAAAATGTCATATACTTAGCTTATTTTCCTCGAAAATGACATAATAACCTTACTTAGCTCCAAAATGACCTATTTTACCTAGGATAGCTCTAAAATGACCTACACTTTGCATTTTTTCCTCCAAAATGACTTAATATGCTTAGTTAGCTAAAAAATGGCATAACTACCTAGGCTAGCTCAAAAATGACCTATACTTAGCTTAGCTAGTTCATTTATGACATACTTAGCTTACTTAGGTAAAAAATGGCATAATAACCTTGGTTTAGCTCCAAAATGACCTATTTACCTAGGTTAGCTCTAAAATGGCCTACACTTAGCATTTTTTCCTCCAAAATGACTTAATATGCTTAGTTAGCTCAAAAATGGCATAATTATCTAGGTTAGCTCAATAATGACCTATACTTAGCTTATTTAGTTCATTTATGACATACTTAGCATACTTAGGTCAAAAATGGCATAATAACCTTGGTTACCTCCAAAATGTCATATACTTAGCTTATTTTCCTCGAAAATGACATAATAACCTTACTTAGCTCCAAAATGACCTATTTACCTAGGTTAGCTCTAAAATGACACAAGTAAGCAATAAGAAGAAGAAAAAGAAGAGGAGAAAAAGAAAGAGAAGAAAAATTCTTCTTCCTCTTCTTCTTCTTCTTCTTCTTCTTCTTTTTCTTCTTCTTCTTCTTCTTCTAGTCTTCTTCTTCTTCTTCTTCTTCTTCTAGTCTTCATCTTCTAACTTTCTTCTTTCCCATTTTGCAGATTTGCTTCAGATCATGGAAGCTTGCGTTGATGGAGTCTACTCTTCTCCTTGTCCTTCCTTTTTGTTTTGATTTTGTAGGATGAACAATGTGAAACTTGCTACCTATATATGTATGTATGGATGAAACCATTGTATATGGACTTTTGCTTAATTGTTGGATATGTTGGCTATATATATGTTGGATATGGACTTTTGATTTGGTATATATATGTGTTGGATGATCATATCCATATGGCAGGGATATGTATGCATGTTGAAAGTATTTTCAAATGAATATATATATATATATATATATATATATATATATATATATATATATCTGTGAAATTGATTGAATTTAAGAAAAAACAGAATTAACAGGGGCAATACAGGCACTTTGTCGTCTGCCAGTCGACGGCAAAGAGCTTTGTCGTTCGCCAGCGGACGGCAAAGCTGCCACGTGGCAGCTACCTGTGCAACTTGGGGGCACCTGGGCTAGCCTATTTGGGCACTTTGCCGTCTGCCAGCAGACGGCAAAGGCTGGTGTGCTTTGCCGTCTGTTGGCAGACGGCAATGGGCATGCATTGGCCCCAGCTGACGCCTGATGTCAGCTGACGTCAGCTGGCAGACGGCAAAGTACGCCGTTAGCCACCTAACGGGCCTAACCCTATCCCTCTGTCGTCCAAGGCATTTGCCGTCTGCTTGCTTAGTATGGCTGACGGCAAACTTCTTTGCCGTCCGCTTTATTTAAGCAGACGGCAAAGCAACCCTCTGTCGTAGTTCATTCAGCCGGACGTGGGGCCGTCTGCTGGCTGACGGCAAAGGGCTTTCCGTCCACCAGACATTCCTTTGCCGTCTGCCATGGCAGACGGCAAAGTGCCTGATTCCTGTAGTGATAGGCATCACATGACCCCTCATAATTTTTGTGGAATTTTTAGAGAATTATTTAAAATGGTTGTAGTGCAACAGAAGCATTTTAAGAATAAAAAATGCTGTTAAAATAATTATTTAGGGCAAATTATATTATGAAAATATTTCCTACTGTTATTTAAAATATAAATGAAATGATTTAAGGAACTACCACAGTCCACAATATTTTCCAAAAAAAAATTCTATATGGAGGGAAGAATTTTGGAAAACAGAAAACAGAAATTACTGTGAAATTAATAAAAGACCTAATATAATTCAAAATTTTATTTCTGGCCAAATTCTACTTAATAAAAACATGGTTAAATTTTTGGGGTGTTACAGTGAGTAGAGGGATTGCTTGGCTAGCGGTGGGAGTAGGGTGGGGCGGTGAGGCCTGCGCGGCAGCACAGCTGGCCATGGCAGGCAGGAGCAGGCTGTCCTGCCGGTGCTGGTTTGGGCGGCTGGAGCTAGAAGATTAGAGATTAAAGAAGCAGCACGGCCGTTGGATTAATATCCAACGGTCACTGTTGCTAGAATCGTTTATTGACTAAGTTGACAAAGACCTGCGTACGCGTCAACTTGAGGCCCACAAGTCAGCCTCCAAATCAGGTAGGTCCCAGCTAGCAGGGGGAGGAATCATTTTTCTTACGCGTAATAAGGAGGCACTTCCTTGCGTGCGACCATGGACCTCGTGGGTCCCAGCCGTCAACCTCTCCACGTACAGTCCTCTTCCGATGGCTGTCGTTCGTTGACTGCGTTGACGACGCCGTGCTGAGAGCACCAAGGCGGTGGACAATGGCGAGGCCTAGTAAGGGAACGACCCGGAGACGAGGAAGACTTGGCAGTGGTTGCGCATGTGGAGGGGAGTACGTGGGTTTACTGGTTCGGTTGAGGTGTGAGGCTGCCGTCGTCGGAGAATAACAGGAGGTGTGGGTGAGTAGAGGGATGGCCTGGCCAGCGATGGGAGTTGGGTGGGGCGGTGAGGCCTGCGCGGTAGCACAATCGGCCATGGGAGGCGGGAGCAGGCGGTCCTATCGGCACTGGTTTGGGCGGCTGGAGCAAGAAGATCAAAGATTGAAGAAGTAGCACGGCCGTTGGATTAACATCCAATGGTCACAGTTGCTAGAATCATTTGTTGACTAAGTTGACAAAGCCCTATGTACGCGTCAGCTTAGTAGGCCCAAGTCAGCCTCCAAATCTGTGGCAAACATCATACAACACATTTGCTATAATTTTTAATTAATTACAGCCCATTTGCTCATTCTTAAGGAATTTTTTGCAGCACATATTCTTTTTGTTAGCATTACAGCCAATCTTCTGTACACGGTTAAAATTTTCAATGAAATTTTACATATTTTGGTGGGCTCCGAACTATTTTTCATCCCGATATTTCGAGTCTATTCAGACTAATTTGAAAAATAAAATTATATTAATTTATAATCCAATGATATTTTCATCGCAGAAAAATCCAATGAAATTTAAAATTTCAAAATCCGGATGAAACAAAAATTTAAACTAATTACCGGTTTGCTGTGTTTTTTAAAATTTACAGCCCATTTCTTATTGCTTGTGGGCCATTTTCTTTTTTTAGGTTGTTGGGCTAGTGGGAACCAGGGTACCACAACCCGTCTGCCTGCAGCCCAGGAAGCAACGCCTGGCGTAAGGCCCAAGAGGCGGCTCGGCCACGGGCGCCGCGAAGCAGGACACATCGTGAGGCGCCAGCCTCACGAGGACCCCCCCGCAAGGAGCGGACCGCCAAGACTTAGCAGCAGCGGCAGGAAGCCTCGCGAGGCCCCCTCGTGAGGCGGTCTCCCGAGGCGGCCTCTTGAGGCAGCCTCCCGAAGCCACTCAGGCAGGGCTCCGCCCGGTGCTAGCCTGGCGGTCTCGTGCCCAGCACATGGATGACGCACCCTCGCAAGACGACGACAACGATAGGAGCCGTACCAGCAAGCGCGGACAGGAAGGATTTCCTCTTTGGTGCTAAGGGGGTAGCGCCAGCTGCCCACCCCCAAAGCAAGTCCCAAAGCCTACCCGTTTGGTGTATGAAGACCAGGACAATAAGGCGCGCAGGGCGGAGGTCATCACCGAGCCCACTGGCACGTCATGGATAACACCTTTGAAGGCGGAGACCGCCTT
The DNA here is from genome assembly GCA_039707655.1 of Elymus sibiricus. Classification (NCBI taxonomy): domain Eukaryota; kingdom Viridiplantae; phylum Streptophyta; class Magnoliopsida; order Poales; family Poaceae; genus Elymus; species Elymus sibiricus. The sequence goes on from CM077668.1 coordinate 126,849,063, forward strand.
TTGTCAGGATAAGCCTGGGCGCTTGTCCCCTTTCAAATAGCCGTTGTGTGTGGCTACCCTTCCTGACAACATTTCGGGCGAAGAGGACCAAGGTGGCTATAAAAGGGGCAGTGCTGTCACCATAGAGAGAGACTTTGATCGATTCCATCTTCTCCTACCTTGTACACTTGTACTCACCAGAGCAATCCAGACCACAAGCAGGAGTAGAGTTTTACACCGCAAGGTGGATAGAACCTGGGTAGCTGTTGTGTCCCTTGTCGTGCCTTGTGCGTAGCGTGCTCTCGCCGTAGCCTTGCTGTGGTCACCGTCTAGCCGGTAGGAACGAGCGTGCCCCCAGTGTTCGAACCAGGGTCCCCGGAGCCCCGATTCCGACATTTGGCGTGCCAGGTAGGGGGCGTGCTTCCGTTCCATCCGCTTCAAAATCGCCATGGCCGACGCTCGACGTGAGCGCGCAGAGCGCAGGGCGGTCAGGGTGGCCGAGATGGAGCGAGTCGCCCGTGACAACTGTCGTCGCCGCGCCGGTGCCGCCACCGACCCTGCTCCTAGGGAGCAGCAGGCCTCCTCCCTCCACCCATCCGTGTAGCCGACTGGCCACAGCGCCACCGCCTCTCGCCCGCCACGAGCCGTCGGGCCCGCAGGCCACGCTGCTCATGGCGCGTGTGCTGCTGCGCTACCACCCCACCGAGGCCAGCTATGATGCCTGGCTGGGCTGCATCACTGAGCTCATCAACGCTGCCGGAGATGCCCCTGCGCCCTCTCACTCACTCCACCCTCTGTTGCTCTGCGCCGGGGAGGTGGCACACAGCGCGCCCCCACCGCCTCCTCCATCCAACGACAATGAGAGCTGCTAGATCGTCAAGAGCGCGCCGCCCGACGCGCGCATGCTCCTCGAGCAGCAGCGCCCACGCCAGGACCACACTATCCAGGAGGTCGCGGCCGCCGGTCGCCAGAACCGTGCCGCCCTCGCTGGCGGCGTCGCCTCCAGCACCGGGGGCTGCCGTGTCTTCACCCGTGAGCTGCGCCGCGTGGTGTGGCCTATGAAGTTCAAGCCAGACCTGCCTCCTCCCTACGACAGCACCCCCAAACCCACGGAGTTTCTGCAGCTCTACACTCTGAGCATCGAGGCGGCGAACGGTGACGACAAGGTCATGGCGAACTGGTTCCCCATGGCCCTCAAGGACGCGTCGCGCTCTTAGCTCATGAACCTTCCCGAAGCGTCGATTTCTTCATGGGCCGAACTGTGCCGGCAGTTCGTCGCCAACTTCAAGGGCACGCACGAGCGTCCCCTCACGCTCAACGACTTGCGCGCTGTGCGCCAGTGTCCTGATGAGACTCTCCGCAAGTACATCCAGCGTTTCAGCCAAGTGCACAACAAGATTCTGCGCGCCTCTGACGCTGCCATCATCTCTGCGTTCTCCTCCGACATCACAGACGTCTGGATGCACGAGAAACTCGCCATCAATGACGAGCTTGACACTGTGGTTGAGCTGTTTGACCTCGCAGATAGGAGCGCCAAGGCTGAAGAGGGCCGCCTCTTCATCCACAACGACCCGGATGTGGTGCTCGATGCTGCCAAGGCCAAGAGCAAGGACGCCAAGCGCAAGAGCCCCGCCGTGCTTGCGGCGGAGCCTGAGCAGAAGCGCCGACGCGACCGCGACAAGCCCAAGAAGGATGGCCGCCCATACTGTGCCTACCACAACATGTTCTCCCACAACACCGAAGACTGCCACGAGCTCAAGCTGCTTCGCGAGAGCCGCCAGGACGGGCGCGGCGGCCGCAATGATCGCGGCGCCGGCCGCAACAACAACTGCTGGGGAGATTGCAGCAACAACATCAACAACAACTTTCGGCAGGGCTGGCGCGACCAGCCACGGCAGGCCAACCCTTAGGCCAACGCCGCTTTGCCGTCGCTGTCCCCACCGCCTCGAAGGAACAATGGCAACCAGCCTGACGAGGGCACTGGGGGCTACCAGGAGCCTCGCGAGGCAGCTTGCATCCTCAGCGGGGCCTAAGCCCCCCCGTCCAACCGCCACTTCAAGCAGTTCTCTCGCTAGGTGAACGCAGCTCTCCCGAGGCCAGAGGCCTCTCAGCCCCTCAAGTGGTCGCAGTACGCCATCTCCTTCGACTCCAAGGACCACCCCAAGTCCACGGAGGTTGTGGCCACAATCCCCATGTTGTGCACGCCCTCCATCAGCAACGTTGCTGTCACCAAGACGCTTGTCGACGGAGGCGCAGGCCTCAACGTGATCTCCATCGAGACCTTCGAGAAGCTCCAAGTACCCTACGAGCAGCTGATGCCGACGAGGCCCTTCTCATGCGTCACTGATGGCTCCACGCTGCCTCTGGGGTAGGTGCGCCTCCCCGTCACCTTCAGCACCCGCAAGAACTACTGAACTGGCCTCATAGACTTCAACGTGGCGCTCATCGGCCTGCCGTACAATGCCATCCTGGGCTACGCCGCGCTCACCAAGTTCATGGCAGTGACCCATCAAGCCTACAACGTCCTCAAGATGTCGGGCTACAGCAACATCATCACTGTCCACTGCGACGAGAAGGATGCAGTCCGCTCCCTCGAGCGCGCCTACAAGGCTGCCGCCATCGCCTATCGTGCTGATGAAGATGACATCGAGCCTCCCGAGGCCGCACCCCCGAAGAAGAAGCAGTTGTTCTCTCAGGCGCGCACCGAGACGAAGAAAGTGTCGGTGGATGGCAGCGGCTCAGGCCCTGCCTTCAACATCGGCAACGGCCTTTCTCCCGCATAGGAAGGCGTGCTCGTCACCTTCCTTCGGGCAAATGTGAATGCTTTCGCTTGGATGTCATCTGATTTGTTCGGTGTGCCGAGGAAGGTGATCGCGCACCACTTAGCGGTGTGCCCCAAGGCACGCCCCACGAAGCAGAAGGCATGACGCCAAGCGCTAGGGAAGCAAGAGTTCATCGTCAAAGAAGTTTAGAAGCTACAAGAGGCAGGAGTCATCCATGAGGTGCGCCATCCTGATTGGCTCGCCAACCCATTCGTAGTACCCAAGAAGGGCGGCAAGGAGCGAATGTGTGTCGACTTCACAAGCCTCAACAAGGCCTGCCCTCAAGATCCTTTCTCGTTGCCTCGCATCGACCAGATCGTGGACTCCACCGCCGGGTGTGAGTTGCTGTGCTTCCTAGACGCCTTCTCAGGCTACCACAAGATCAAGATGGTGACGGAAGACATGGAGAGAATGGCCTTCATCACCCTCTGCGGGATATACTGCTACATCTGCATGCCCTTCGGCCTAAGGAGTGCCGGAGCCACCTTCCAGAGGCTGATGCGCATCGCCCTAGGGCCCCAGACACTACAAAAAAAACACTTCTGTGCTGATACGTCTTTGTCACAGTAGGTCAAGTTTTCTGTCATGCATGTACATCCATGACAATTTTATGACAGAATCAAGTTAGTCATATATGTGCTGTCGTAGAAGTGTTCCATGACCATACTGAAATTATCATCACGGAAGTGTCCACTTCCATGATGATAAATGTCGCGTCATGGAAGTGTTTTCATCAAGGGTGACTGTTGGGGATATTCCCCACGGTTTGACCCGGCCAGGAGGTATAACCCGGCCCATCGCTTGGCGGCTCATGGGTCACCTCGCTTACCCGGGCGACCAGGATGACAAGGACTCAGGCCCAGTGTGCAACCCGGCAGGAGGCTGGCTCACGAAGAGACCAAGGGGCCAGGGCGAGACCCGGCTTAAGGGGAGCCCAATGGGCTGGCTCGCGGAGAAGGTTCAAGAAGAGGAAAGTTCCTTGACAAGGGAAGCAAGACCCGGACTAGGATTCGACTTGTAATAGAAAATAGATTAATCCTATTCCTATTAGGACTCTACATGTAAGCCGCCCCTTCAACTTATATAAGGAGGGGCAAGGCACCCCAAGAGGGACAAGTTTTAGACAAGATCAAAGTAGAAGCTCTCGAGACTAGAGGTAGCGAAACAGCACCCTTGTAATCGAGATCATCATCATCAATGACAATCAAGAAGGATGTAGGCTTTTACCTCCACCGCGAGGGGCCGAACCTGGGTAAAAAACTCGTGTCTCTCGATTCCAACCAACCCCGTTCAGGCTACCACCTAGTTGCGATGGCCTCACCACTAAGTCCTTTTCACGAGGACATCTTGCCGTGACAAAACCACGACAGTTGGCGCCCACCGTGGGGCCCGCGCACGGTGGTGTTGAGTTCTTGGAGGGAACCCTACCAGGGATCGAGGAGATCGCGATTAAACCGGATGAAGAAGAGCTGGCAGATAAGGATTTACATCGGCTCCAAATTCATCGGTCGAGATGAGAAAAAGTTCTGGCGGTAGCATCGACGAACAGCGTTCGGAGGTTGGCCAGATCTAGTTTCTATGACGATTGGCAGAAGAATCTTTTTATCCAAGAGCGACAAAATTGATCAAGTCGGCCGCCGCCCAGACGTACGAGAACCAATCCGATTCATTACATAAAGAGGCTGCAGTACGGATAGCCATCAGTCTGATTCAATTGCATACAAGTCCAGCCGGCAGAGTGGCCGTTTGACCCGGAAAAGCACGTCCAGATGAGTCCTGGAGGAATCTGTAGGTAGCAGCAAAAGCAAGGCAAGCCGTAGCTGGCGGCACCTCCCGCTCGCAAAGCCAAAGGCACTGCGTCCATCAGTACAAGAAGGATTAAAAAATTCAAGAAAAGGAAAGTTACCAGACTTGGGTTAAAAATGGTTGGCTAGGTTGATTCTAGTGTGGAGTAAAACTATGAGCGCAGCTCCCAAAATCCCTGTACTAGCATTACCTTGTGTTGTCTGCACAAATTTCAAAATTAATGAGCACCACGGGTGGACCAGGAGGCCATGCCAAAATCATTGGGGGCTACTAGTGCAACTAGTACTAATACACATTATGAGAACCAGATCAGTTTCAATCAAGTGAGGCCGGCCGGGATCAATTTACGTACATCCAAAATCTACGTCCACCGGATAAAATGATCAGGTGATAGCTGTCTAGTCTATTTTCATTAGCACATATTATTTTCTTCAAAAAACAATTACTTTGGTATGTATATTTTAATACGCAGGACAATTATTCACTACCAAAGTGGCGTTATATCGCGGATACGGAGCACGCACCAGCATCATTCTACACTGGCGTTCGTCCGTGCCGCACTGCTCAACAGACACGCGCGTAAGCCGCCGCCTCCGCGGTTCAGTCTACATCAACACGCCAGGCGACTCCCTCGTCCGTGCCAGCTTAAACGCCGCGGACCGACTCGCGCGCCCGCGTCGGCTTACAACGCCGCGGCTGACTTGCGTGCCCACGCTGGCTTACAAACGCCGCGGACCGACTCGCGCGCCCACGCCGGCTTACAACGCCGCGGCCGACTTATGCGCTCGCGCCAACTTACGATGCCTCAGCCGACTCGCGCGTCCTCACCGGCCTCCAACGCCACGGCCGACCCGAGCGTCCGCATCGGCTTACAACGCCGCAGCCGACTCGCGCGCTTGCGCCGTCTTACAACGCCGTGGCCGACTCGTGCATCCGCGGTTTCCAATGCTGCAGTCGACTCCCACGTCTTCATCAACACACCAGGGCTGCACCTGCTCGCCTGAACTACCCAACGGACGCGCGCAAGCCGCCGCCCCCGCAGTCTGGACTACATCAACATGCCAGGGCCATGCCCGCCCATACAAGCAGCTTAACGGACGCGCGCAGGTCGCCATCCCTGCAGCCTGGTCTACTCCAACAAGCTGGAGCAAAAAAAATATATTATCAGCCTCCGAGGGCATACAACGAGCATTGCGAAGATCATCAACTCGCCACGCACCATTGGCTTCAATAAATTTCATCTTTCGGCTGTCAACTCTACGCCGGCTTATGCCACAGCCAGGTATAATGAATCTCAAGCCGATTCCTCGAGTCGTGTTAAGACTCGGGGGCTACACAGACATGACTCGGCAGATTCGGCCGGTTTCAATAAATACAAAAACCCCGGGTCGTTACAGGGAAGACAACCCGGTGCCCGGGGGCTGCTGCCATATTGGCGAGAAAGAAAGGTTACCAAAGAAGACTAGTTGCCATGATGCGCAGTCTAAACATTGGTATTGTAAGGGGAATTATCCGCGGTCAAGACCCAACCTGCTACAAGACCTGGCCTCAAGGATGACCCGGCCTGCTACAGGACCTGGCCTCAAGGATGACCCGGCCTGCTCAATAATGATCAAAGGAATGCCGGCTTACCTGGACCCCAGATGTTTTGCAGTAGTAGCATTGTCTCCTGTATATCCTATGCCGAGCTTTTCCATGATCATATGGTTACTTGGGGGCTTCCAACTTATCGAGTTTAGCTTACAAAACCCTTTTAACCCGGCGAAATGCCAAACTATAGTTGGTTAAACCTGCCTGTTAGCAAGATGCTAGTCCCTAAAAAGCGACCCAGCGTATGCCTGATGAGTCAATCACAAAGGTGACACTGAATTCATCAGAGTTAAAATGTTCGATTGGTTGCGTGAGAGCCGGCTTTCAGAGAGATAGGACAAACCAAAAGAGGCCAAAAAGCCTGCTTCCACAGGAAGCGAAACCAAGACTCGAGCCTTGAAAGCCGGTCTTATGCCATGCCTCGAAAGCCGGCGTTTTTATACTCTGTTATCATACACATACATTATCATACATTGCATCATCATACATTGCATCATCATACAATGCATCATTTATGGATATCTATATTTGTTTATGTCACAGGAGCCGGTCTTCAAACCGGGTTACATTGTGACTCCACAGGAACAAACGAATCTTTGATAGCCAAAATGGCTGGATCTTCATCATGGTTTATCATAACCAGTATTAAATGATTGAGATATCAATTATTCTAAATTCCCAGGTTACAAATCCAGCAGGGTCACATATAATACTTGGTCATTTAATTGACCGGGTTTTGGGTTATTCAACATGTGCTTTGTAGAAGACTACAACACTTATGGATTTTTTCACACATATTTGCCGGGTTGCACTGCAACCACGGCCAAGGGTTTCTTTCATCGTAAAAGCATCATCAGTTCACAGGCAAAATATTAAAGTGCTTGATGGCATTGGCGGACTATGCAGTTTCACACTCAAAAACTATTACAAGCCACGATTGGGATATTTTCTATCAAGTTTTTCAAAGCAAATTCAAGCTTGCAGAGTGATTGATGGTTGTGACCCGGTAGGTGGATCTGCCAGATTAACATTGGTTTGTTCTCCTTCTGCGTCAATTGTCGCCGGGTTGTCACTTGCCGGGTCACCAGGATTTATTTGGTGAGTTGATAATACAAAAGTGTCTACTATGCAGCCAGGTAACCCGGTTCTTGGAGGCTACAGTGGATCTGAGTTTATTCTACAGTGGAAGGAATAGTCCCGAGTCGCCACAGGCAATACGACCCGACACTTGGGGGCTACATCATTCAAATCAAGATTACATTCAGTATGAAAGTCCCATGTCGCTGCAAGCATGCACCACGGCACTTGGGGGCAAATGCATTGTCATTTTAAACTATTTTCATCGAAGACCCGGCTCACTATTAATAGTGACCCGGCCCTTGGGGGATACAGTCATTGACTACAGATAGTTCAAGTTCCAGATTGATAAGAACAACTAACCCAGCACTTGGGGGCTACATTATTTGTAGTTATACATCTACAAACATCAAAAGTTAAAAGTTCAAAGTCCCAGGTTGCTGCAGGCAAGACAACCCGGCCCTTGGGGGCTACCGCATTCAGTTGTTTAATCAGATTATAAGGTCCAAATTGAAGACCCGGCCCATCACATACTGATGAGCCGGCCCTTGGGGGCTACACATGTGAAATGCAAACATTCAGTGACTCAGATGAACAACCGAGATTTCTCCAAAGTTGCAACATTTATATTTAAGCAAGTCTTAAGCTATCACTATGTTCTACTCTTAAGACTTGGGGGCTACAGGTGATATGGATATAAGGGAGGAACACCTTCAAGTTTTCAAGTTTTGAGCGAACTGGGTCACATATTCTTGGTGGAGAAATTTGCAAAATTTATCTCCTCTAAGGCTACTCATAGAAAGGCCCGAAAAGCCGGTTCAACATCATATGGATTTCTTATTCCCAAAAATTTCATCAAGCCAAAGCACTGGAAGCCGACTCAATGGCAGATGGGTGTTTTATTTCCCAATATTTTTCCGCAAGGAACCAGCGTGAGCAAGTTAATTGTGAAGCGAGCTTGTCGATGACAGAGGCCCAAAATTTCTAGGAATCCAATTCCATGACCCGGCGGTATCAACCTCCATGACCCGGGAACCTCGACGCTCGTAACTCGACAAGTTCTATATCTACAAGACGGAAGATGACATCGACATGTTGAAGCTTTTGAAAACCGGTTCAATAACGGATGGATTATTATTCCCAATATTTTCCTACAAAGGACGCGCATCAACATGTTGATTGAGAAGCCGGCTCGAAATTATGAGGAAGAAGGCCGGATTTTTCCAGAAACTGGTTCATTGGATAAAGGCGGCCTTTTGGGCGAGCCATTTTCTCTTAAATATATTTTTGTTTTAAGCTAACCTGGGGGCTAATGTTGGGGATATTGCCCACGGTTTGACCCGGCCAGGAGGTATAACCCGGCCCATCGCTTGGCGGCTCATGGGTCACCTCGCTTACCCGGGCGACCAGGATGACAAGGACTCAGGCCCAGTGTGCAACCCGGCAGGAGGCTGGCTCACGAAGAGACCAAGGGGCCAGGGTGAGAGCCGACTTAAGGGGAGCCCAATGGGCCGGCTCGCGGAGAAGGTTCAAGAAGAGGAAAGTTCCTTGACAAGGGAAGCAAGACCCGGACTAGGATTCGACTTGTAATAGAAAATAGATTAATCCTATTCCTATTAGGACTCTACATGTAAGCCGCCCCTTCAACTTATATAAGGAGGGGCAAGGCACCCCAAGAGGGACAAGTTTTAGACAAGATCAAAGTAGAAGCTCTCGAGACTAGAGGTAGCGAAACAACACCCTTGTAATCGAGATCATCATCATCAATTGCAATCAAGCAGGATGTAGGCTTTTACCTCCACCGCGAGGGGCCGAACCTGGGTAAAAAACTCGTGTCTCTCGATTCCAACCAACCCCGTTCAGGCTACCACCTAGTGGCGATGGCCTCACCACTAAGTCCTTTTCACGAGGACATCTTGCCGTGACAAAACCACGACAGTGACCGACACGTGGCATCCACCGTAACGGGTCGCCGTTAAGCTATCGGGTCTGGTTTTAGATCCAATAACCTGTTAACAGCCCTGACCAATGAGGATTTTCCACGTGTAAAATTCTCATTGGCCGAAGGAACCACGTGTTAGCTGGACGTCATGACAGATGTCATTCCTCCAATGGACGAGACGGGCCTATGGAAATGTTACACGTGGCACGGCCCAACAGTGGCCCATTTAGGTTTAAAAGGCCGGCCCAGTCAAAGGCCCATAAGATTTACTCAGGTACTAGTGGGCCGGCCCACTAGCGGCCTGCTTAAACATGGCCCATTTACGGCCCACCGCCAGATCGGGCCCGTTAATTGTTTGCTCAGTCTTTGGGCCCCATTAGCCATTACGGCCCAGTGAGTTTTCAGCCTGTTAAAGGCCCGATGTAGAAATGGGCCCATTTCAGCCCGGTGTGCCTTTCGGCCTGTTAATGGCACGTGCTACACATGGGCCATATATGGTCCGACGTGACATTCGGCCCCTTAACGGCCCGTGATCTAGTGGCAAAATTCCAGCCCAACCTGACTTTGGGCCTGTTAAAGGCCCGTCGTACAATTCGGCCCGTTGGTCCTCTACTAAGCTTTCGGCCTACTAAAGGCCCATGATATGATTGGGCCAACCAAGGCCCGAGATATGATTTGGCCTGGTAGCGGCCCCCATCATGTAACTGGGCCAATAATGGTCCGATGTATATTTCAGCCTGCTAAAGGCCCGTGGTCGACTCATGAAAATTGAGGCCCAACAAGCTTTTCGGCCTGCTAAAGGCCCATGCTGTCTTTTGGGCCATAACAGGCCAGCAGAATATTCAGCCTGTTAATGGCCCGAAGCTACATGGGCCCAACTAAAGTTTGGGCCCACTAGAGGCCCATGTGAGTTATGGGCCTGGGCATACCGTATCCATGAAGGGCCCATACGGCAGGTCCGCGCAGGCCGGAGTAAAGCCTGTTGCGTGGAACCCATTAATGGCCCACTAAAATGCAGGCCCATAAGAGGCGCATGTTTCGGCCCGTTCGCCTGAATCAGATTTTCACCCTTTTTTCTGATAGCGAATGATGACATATACGGTAACTACGAATTAAGAACAAAACTACACTATACAATAAAGAAATTATGGCATAGTAACTTAGAATAAACCTACACTATATAATAAAGAAATTAGGGCATATTACATCCACTAGGCATCAAAGTTCGCCACCAGTGATCTTAAAGCGCAACCAAGAAGTAGATTACAAAACCTGGGCATCCAAGGCCCTGCCATTGCAGTGCAACAAAATAATACTGAACCAAGACTACTTAAACACAGTTCAAGAAACATTAGCCTTGCGCGGGAGCTGCTGCGCAAGCAGCTGAGCAAGGCAGTGAGAATGGCCTAGCATGTCGGTCATATCTTCCAGCTCTAGCTGTTTACCAATGAGGTTCTCATTGGAGTTCTCTGCGATCTTCCTTGGAGATTGGACTTCAAGTCGAAGTTGAGTTGCATTATGCCTTTCTGCTTGAAGCTGAGACTGAAGAAATCGAATTGATTCAGGCAGTGACTTCTGTAAGCTTGTGTAACTGCTAGTCTCAAGTAACTTGAACACTGCATCGACAAGATTTTGGGGTTGTCTCACTATCTTCAAGATGTTTTGCCTTCTTTGCTGCAATATACGTTGGGTTTGTCTCAGAGTCTTCAGCAGACTTGTGCATGCCATCAGGCTTATCACCCTGAAACAACAAGACAGATGACAGGTTTTGCACGTATATAAACAAAGATGGTAACTGCACTATCAATTCCATCCAGTTTCATATTACAAAATAAAGAGACGATTCAAAATGTCAAGAGCATAATTTGGCATTGTGTTGACACCAGATTTTGGCACGGTCAAGAACTTAATTAAGATGGCCTCAAGTGGGGAAGTGATCTACATGAAAAAGTTCCGTATTGTCGACATGAACATCTTTGAAGTTTGGGCCATCGCCATCCGATCTCATCTCTAGGGCCTAAACTATGCTCAAAGTACTAAGATTTTGTATTCAGAGTATTGTTCGGCCAATTAAACCTCCAAGCCGGCGTCATATGAGAAAAGTTTCTACATGGATTGTTTTCGTCTCATCGAAACGGTCGATTTTGATATAAAAAACATCTCAATCGGAGTTCGTATGCAAAAGTTAGAGCCAAAACGGTGTGCTGCAGAAGTCTGCCCCAGAAGTTCCGGGCAAAACTTCCGCGGAGGTTCCGGGCTAAACAGAGAATTTGCACGCGGTGCACCCCGAAAACTGGAGTTTCAACATTATTTGCAGATTTGCGGGCCCGAATTCAATCTCAAGATGGCCTCGGATGAGAAAGTGATCAACTAACGAGTTTTTCTCCCTTTCAAGATCTACAACTTTGCTTTTCGGATCATCGTGATCCGAATCCATATGCGACCTGCAGGAGCAGTGCAAGAGGGCTACTTGATGTAATTTTAGCCCGGAAGTTCCGGGCCGACCGGAAGCTCCGGCCCCCCTAGTCCAAGTTAGGTTAACTTTTAATGTTTTGGATAGGATTTGAGTCCTTTTCTTGTACGGAAAGTCCAGCCGCCTCATATATATGTAAGAGGTGACGGCCGATTGAAGAACAACACACAATCGATCAATCAATCTACTACTTTTTACGTTTATCTTTATCTCTCTCCCTTGTTCTTCTTCTTCTTCCTCGTTCTTCGTTCGTTCTTCGTCTTGGAGGGCAGCGATCCACGAGGCCCTAGGGGCGATCAGGTCGACCTAGGGCAGCCCATAGCCGCTGTGCGCCCTGACGGGGTCTTTCCCGGGCGTGTGGGGTTTTGGGTCTACAAAAGCACCCACCGGATTGCTTGCGTACCGCGCTTCCGGCTGGGTCTCCTTCGACGTGAGCAGCGGTGCATCACCCTCGACGTTGGAGGTACACGGTGACATGTTCATGTGCGAACACACTTTTTTGGCGACTCCGCTGGGGACGAAGCTTTGAACGGTCTCCGGCCCATTCTTGCTACAAAGAAATCGTCATCTAGGGTTTGCAATCTAAAAAGGTAATATGAATACCCAATTCACTTATGTAGATGCAAATAATGCATATGTTGTTGCTAGATCGTTTAATGAGCATAATGTATCGGCTAGCCCTAGTTTTATCAATCATGCATCTAATTATGTGCAACAGCCGATTCAGAATAATCTCCATGGTTCAACTTCATATAATTTTAGCAACATGCAACATATGTATCCCAACTCTCATGCATCGGCAACCCCACAAATCTATATGCCGATGAACAACATGATGAGTTCAGCTAATCAAGTTGAGACACCCCATGTAGGAACTTCCAATAGTATGCAACAAAGTGTTTCAACTTTTTATTCATCGGCAAATAATTTGCAGTATGTTAATCCAAACATGCCGGTGGATAGGGGAATTGGCCATGCTACTACCAGTTATTCAGCCAATTACCCTCAAACATCATATGCTACACCTCATGCTACTAATTTTTTGGCACCATACGCAACTGTTGATGTCCACAATTCGGCTCCTCACCTTCACGGTCATGGCCAAATAACTGAAACTTTTGCAGGGGCACAAATGCCTTCACCTACTACCGTGGCATATCATGTTCCCCCTACACAATTATAGAATTTTGGCAACATCTCATTGCCGAAAGAGTCTAAAAGCATTGGGGGGCAACCATATCCAGACTGGGTAATTGAGAACAAGCTTACATTCTCTTGGGATTTGTGCAACGCTATTCGCCAGGAACTAATAGAAGGCGGGAAGCCTCATGATTTCGCTGCTGTAAAGGCTAGAGTTGTGCAAATGATGCATTCACCCAGTACTGTAGCATTCAGTGTACCCCCTAAACAATTGCAAAGTTTCGGCAACTCATTGCCGAAAGAGTCTCAAAGCATTGGGGGGCAATCTCATGAGGAGTGGATGGAAATTGAGATGAGAAAGTTTAAAGCTCGCCAAACTGAGATGTGGGCTAAAATAAGATAAGAGCGAGATGCCTTACAAATTCAAAAAGAGAAAAATATTGATTCAGGTAACAAAGAAAATTCGGTTATTGAAAAAGCCGAATCAAGTAGTATGTGTATCGAATCTATCGAAGAAAAAGAGGACGCCAAGGCATTGGAGAGTCATTCAAAAGTGGATCAAAGTATTATTCAAGTGATACAACCATCATGCTCTCCCAACGTGTATGTAGAGGTATGTCTACCAAGTGATTTACCTATTTTCAGATTTGGTCACAACTTTATTGTTGATGCATCTGTTAGGAAAAATCTTATAAGTAATTTTGAAAGACCAATGATGAAGGGTAATTTACTTGTTGGCAATAAAATTATTACAAAGCATATCGGTCAACACATTGTACCATTCGAGGAGACCAATAGAGACTTATTATTGCAACCAAAGTTTTTCCCATTGTTTTATGTGAAGTATATATCTAAGTGGGTAGCTTTGCTTGTTTCTTACTTGGCTTACACTTGGTCTCAATTGAGACATATGTGTTCTAACTATTTTCATTTCAGAAATTTAAAGCCAAGGTTAAATTCCATTGAGAAAACCGATGCTAGTATAATATCTTATCCAAAGACATCGGAGATAGGGTGCAAAACACAATGCATAGCTGAATGGGGTGATGCAAAATCTGAACCATTCCTTTACTTAACTCCAAAGCCGTTCTCACAGCAAGATCGGCTGGAAAATAAAAAAATTACCTTCAATTCAAGCATGTGTGATCGAATATTTGATTTGTTGCTGAAAAATAATTACATTAGAATTCTTGATCACCATGTCAAGCCATCAATCCAAGGACGAATGTATTGTAGGTTGCATCATTCATTCAAACATAATTTTGAGGATTGCAATATGTTTCGTCAAATAGTCAAATCGGCCAGTGATAAAGGACGATTGAGATTTGTTGAAACACCAAAGGATGACCAATCTATTCCGATTGGTCCTGATGGCAAAAAGCTTTTGCATCGGCTGCTTCAAGCTGATCCATTTAAACATGAGAAGGTAAACACTGCGGATAATGGGATCAAGCTTTCAAGAAAGAAAGTTGTTCAAGAGCACAATGATAATATTCTTGAGGGCGAAAATTCCATCAAAGTTGCAATGAAGACACCAAGTACTGGGGGGCAACACGAAAATCGAAAGATTGATGCAAGCACAACCAACGAAAGCAAAGGCCGAGGTAAGCACAAAGGTAAAAAGCCAAAAGTCACTTTTGCGCAGCTATTGGAAAAATATCAGAAGATAAGTGAGGAGAAGATTGCTTATCGGCCAAGTAATTCAAAAGCATCAAGATCACCCCGTAGGCGCAAATCTGAGGACCGGCATTGGCAAAGGGGAAATTTCAATGAATCATATTCATATCCATATTTTGGGCCGCCAATGCCGATGCCATGGATACCTCCCTTTGCTAATTTTTATCCATATTCATCATGGGACAGGTATGATTCAAGTGCACATTCTCCATCTTATTTTAGACCATCTCACAAACATTATGCAGCTCCAAGAGGATCAACATTTGATGAACAATCACATGTCAAAGACCGTTTCAATCATAAGGAATCGGTCCAGAGCTCAAGGAAGAATAAAGAGGTGGTCAAGCATGTTTATCGCGTTAAAAGAGATGGTCGTAAGAGTGCTACTTCAGATTTGATCTCAAATGAACAAGAGCCAATTAAAATGTTGACATTGGCTACAAAAGGCAATGAGGCAAGTCAATCAAGTACCAAATCTAAAGAGAAGAAGTTGAGAGTGCACAAGGTAAAACAAGAATTGCCAGTTCAAACAAAATCGCAGCCGGGGTGCCCACTCGGCTTATCGTATTGGCAAAAGAAGAAGTTGCAAAAGCTTAGTGCACAAGAACTTGAAAAGAGGAACATGGCATGGGTTCCCAAAGGAGTCACTCAAAACAAGGATGATATGCAAGCTTCTATTACAAGAAGTACATCAAAGGTGAAGAAAGAGAAGAGTGAACGTTATGAACAACCAAGCCAAAGATTTCAACATCTTCGGTCCACACATTATCCACATTCTCCAACTATGCCATTGTTGCCGATACCATGGAATTCTTCCTTAGGTATGAGTGGTTACCTCCCATGGGCTTATTTCGGTCCATGGATGCAATATAATTTCATACATCATGAAAGGATTTTACCACATCATCATGCATTCGATTAGCTGCATTTTGTTGCTGATCCAAATGGCCGATACACAATTATCGCCCTAAGCATAAACATGGCCGATACAAATTTATAGCCCTAAGCACATACAAATGGCTGATGGAGTGTTGACATCGTGCTTAGAACCAGCTCCGTGCAAATTATTTTTCGGCACACAAGCTTTGCCGAAAAACAGGGGGGCATGTGTTGACACCAGATTTTGGCACGGTCAAGAACTTAATTAAGATGGCCTCAAGTGGAGAAGTGATCTACATGAAAAAGTTCCGTATTGTCGACATGAACATATTTGAAGTTTGGGCCATCGCCATCCGATCTCATCTCAAGGGCCGAAACTATGCTCAAAGTACTAAGATTTTGTATTCAGAGTATTGTTCGGCCAATTAAGCCTCCAAGACGGCATCATATGAGAAAAGTTTCTACATGGATTGTTTTCGTCTCGTCGAAACGGTCGATTTTCATATAAAAACATCTCAATCGGAGTTCGTATGCAAAAGTTAGAGCCAAAACGGTGTGCTGCAAAAGTCTGCCCCGGAAGTTCCGGTCAAAACTTCCGGGGAGGTTCCGGGCTAAACAGAGAATTTGCAAGCGGTGCACCCCGAAAACTGGAGTTTCAACATTATTTGCAGATTTGCGGGCCCGAATTCAATCTCAAGATGGCCTCGGACGAGAAAGTGATCAACTAACGAGTTTTTCTCCGTTTCAAGATCTACAACTTTGCTTTTTGGACCATCGCGATCCGAAGCCATATGCGACCTGCAGGAGCAGTGCAAGAGGGCTACTTGATGTAATTTTAGCCTGGAAGTTCCGGGCCGACCGGAAGTTCCGGCCCCCCTAGTCCGAGTTAGGTTAACTTTTGATGTTTTGGACGGGATTTGAGTCCTTTTCTTGTACGGAAAGTCCAGCCGCCTCATATATATGTAAGAGGTGACAGCCGATCGAAGAACAACACACAATCGATCAATCAATCTACTACTTTTTACCTTTATCTTTATCTCTCTCCCTTGTTCTTCTTCTTCCTCGTTCTTTGTTCGTTCTTCATCTTGGAGGGCAGCGATCCACGAGGCCCTAGGGGCGATCAGGTCGACCTAGGGCAGCCCATAGCCGCTGCGCGCCCTGACGGGGCCCCTCCCGGGCGTGTGGGGTTTCAGGTCTACAAAAGCACCCACCGGATTGCTTGCGTACCGCGCTTCCGGCTGGGTCTCCTTCGATGTGAGCTGCGGTGCATCACCCTCGGCGTTGGAGGTACATGGTGATGTGTTCATGTGCGAACACATTGTTCATAATGCGGTGAGTTACACCACACTACTGGATTACAGATCAAGAACACAAGCATAGATGCAGGGTAAAAGAAAATCATGGTATCTCTTTTCGTTAACGTGCATGCCATGTTCATATCATCAGCCAGATCAGTTAAGACAAAGCAGGAAATGACAAGGTGCAAATGTGGGCAGCTTCACCACACACTGGATTACAGATCAACAACACAAGCATACATGCAGGGCTAAAGAAAATCAATGGATCTGTATTGAATAATGTGCATGGTATGAATAAGGAATTTGGTTTCACGACTAAAACTTGAAACTTGCAGTTGTTGCGAACATGCATTTCGATAGAAACAGCAAACTAAACAGCAGTTGACAATAGGGAGTATGAGAAAATTAAAGAGCAGTTGAGGAGAAAGGCTTTAGAAGGACGGACTTACAATAATAGTTAACACCGGCTCTATAATGCCCTTCTCCATGTCAAGGGAGGGATAACTCAAGAATTTCAGCACAGAAACATCTTCATAAGCATTGCCTATACTCTACATTTTGTAGAGAGTAACTATTGATATGATAATACTGGAAGGGATAAAGGATAATGAAGATAAGATGCACAGTGATGCTACATAATCAACTACCTATCCATGTAAGTACAACGTTACAGGACAAAATGTACTGACAAGAGCAATGGGTTACATTTCTGCACTGGCATTGTCTGTGTATTCAACTTTTTGGTAAGATTAAGTATAGATCTGATAATTTTTAGGAAATGGCTGGCGAGGGAGACAAGATGCAGAGTAATGCAACACAATGAACTACTCACTCCGTCCCATAATATAAGTGTTTTGTACACTAGTGTAGTATACAAAACGCTCTTATATTATGAGACGGATGGAGTAGCTGTTAATGTAAGTATAGTGATACAAGATGTTCGGTCCTTATAAGAGGACTGCAGAGCTAAACTTCTTCAGAAGCATTGGGTTGATTCTAAATTTATGTAAGAGTCAATACAGATCTAATAATGTCCACCAAATGGAGGATAAGGAGGCTAACATGTGCAGTGATGCTACATAATCAACCAGCTATGAAAGTAAGTATGGTGATACAAGGCAAGAGGAACTCACAAGAGCAATGCAGTGTGTAGTATAGTTGCGAGATCCTGTGGTTCCTTGAGAATGGATATTCTCCTGCAAACAGTTTTCATACAAGTGAGACGGTAAGGCACATGCAGAAATGTAGTTCAAATTGTGATGTGATATCATAGACAGTACCTTACGCTGCAGATGAGACCAGTGTGTAACAAGCTTATTCCAGTCACTGTCTAGTAAATGAAGCACCGGAGACTTTACAGAAATTTCGTTTAGAGGCTTGCCATTGAAGTGTGCTTGCCTCAGGTAGCAACGATACTTCCTCAAAGCGTGCTTGAAAAGCGCAACCAAGCTTTGCTTGTCTTGACTATCCAGTTTGGTCCTCGTCTATTTAAATGAATGAAATCTTTTGAGTTCTTCCAGTAGAAACATAGGCACTAATTACCATGAATAACATTAGTACATTACTTACACGTAAGTTGCGGAAGAAGATTGGAAATTGTTGTTTGTCTGTAGTATAATCTTTCCATGAAGGAAAGATGCGCACAAAGTTACTGACAACAATAAAAGCTTCGTCTTCTAAACTGGGAAGAAGTGGAATAGGGGTCCTATTTGCTGCAATTTGGGCTCTCTCCAGTTCGAAAAGGGATTTGGCAACTGGAGTTGGTGTACTCTTTGCTGGAATGGGGGTTTTGCGTCGTAGAGCTGGTGCTATGTCAACTGGAATCGTCATACTTTTTGCTGCAGTTGGGGTCTGCTGAGTTGGGGCATCTGAGATGGCCAGTGGGATAGGGGTAGAGTCTGCTAGAGTTGGGGCTGTGTTTTGTGGGTCTGGTGATATTGCCACTACACCTAATGGGCTATTTTATTTATCAGGTGTCACTACCTTTTCCAAATACTTCATTCATGCTCCATCGCGATCAGCAATCGCCCTCTTCCTTTTGAACATCTGATACACAAGAACAACATTTGAATGGAGAAAGATGGTATGATGACAGATGGAATATGTACTAAAAATGGATAGGCATGGCATATTCACATATATGATGTGTAAACTAAGCAAATGGTGGTGTAACAAAGTAGAAGCAATGCAAAGCATCATTTGCAAGATATGTGCGACCAATATAACCTTGCCAAGTTAGAGCAAGCACCTTGATGGGTGAATAAGATAGGGCATTTGCCTCTGACTCCTCCACTAGGGAGCTACATTGACTTAGGTCTCCCTCTAGCTCACAATCATTGTTAGGATCATATTCTGAACACGAATCTGTAGGTGGAGAGCATGCACATTACATTGCATCCAGACTGGATCTCAGTCCCTTAACGCCAAGTTTGATAGCCATGTCATTGTTCTGCTTTATTCTTCTCATGCGCCCAAGCTCATAATCATTATGATGATCTTCAGTATCTGAGATTCACGAAAACATAAAAAGTAGTCAGATTATCTTTGGAATGCATTGCGGATTCTACTCCAATAGTGTCTCCCTACAAACCCCTGCGTATACAAATTTCATCCTCCAACCGTGTTTACCAGACCACACATAGAAATACAAACCTCTTATGTCTCTATAAGGGGCGGACACACATTTCAAAACTGAAGTACGAACATTAGCATCATATCAAATTCGTATTTGGACAAATAAACTTCGAAATTATGAGTGGCATAATGTTTAGCTTCAAGGGTGGAGTACTGGTAGTGCGACACAAAGCACGTAGGCAGATTGTATTCTATGTAAAAGATCGTAGTCTATGTAAAAGGTGGATATAACACTTTTCTTTCTATACAATGTAGTGTTCGTTGCCCACACATGATGGATGAGATCATACAGAGAAATACTATTCGCTCATGTCTGCGGTTCTAGGATTTTGAAATAGGGTGGTCCACCCTAAAAATATATTGACAACAAATATGACAAGGAAAGCATAAAGCTAGTGAATCAATCATTACTTGTGAGCTTACTAGGACAAGTATGCAGAATCGTAACTGCAGTAAGAGACCGTCCAAAATCTAAATCAAGAAGTTGTCTAGAACTTATTGTTTGCAATTAATCGAAGTGAATAATTGGATATCATATCGAATGAGTAATAAAGACTAGTAAAATTGTCAACAAACCTAGCATGCGGTAGTAATCTGGGTCAATGTCACTATGACCAACAATCCAACATGACTAGTGTTTGTTCCTAGGCGAGGAATTTTGAAACCCTGTCAACTCTACAGGTGCTAAAGATTACTGAAACATCTGAACCATTAAATGTAGGTAGCACTCAGTACACAACAAACCCTAATGAGAGTCCTGCCTAATGAGTGATGAATCAATTAGAAAATGGTGGGTGATGGGAAGTGGCTGCTGAGTGTTGAGGACGGCCTCAGGATAAATCGGGTTGGCTGAGTGGGTGCTGCACGCCTGAGCCCTGAGCGGACTGGGAAGCTGGGCACGCCGGCGCGGCTGGGCAGCGGTGACGCTGTTCGGTGAGTGGCTCCTGACCTCCTATTAGTCCGGCGTCTCCTCCTAAAGTCATGGCATCCGGCGACGGCAAGTCGCCAGCGAGGCAGGCGGCTGGCGGAGAGTAGAGATCAGAAGCGGAGAAGAACAGAGGGGAATCGTGGTCTGGAGGCATTGGTTTTTTTGTTTTTTAGCAAAGGCATTGGCTGGCTGACCATGTTCTAATCTCTTATGGTATACAGGCCGACCCAAAATCCCAGGGGGGGCCGCGGCCCACGCTGGCCACCCTGTAGATCCGCCCCAGCAGCGCACATGCATTTTGAAATTAAATTAGGAACACTTAGCTGACCAATTAAATGACTCTGTTTTACTAATAGCATCATATCAGATTCGTATTTGAACAACTAAGCTTGGTTAGATTGATGGGTGGAGCAGTACTATTATGACACGAAGCACATAGGCTGATCGTATAGTGATCATAAAAGGAGGGAAACCCTAAGCATGATCAATTAAACCCTATTATGACAGTGCCATGGCAGATCTGAAGCTGCAAACCGCACATAGGCTACTTAGCAACCAATGTTTGCGTTGAACTAACAACTAAGATTCTAAGAGCTGAAAAGAAAGTATAGTAAACAAGTGACAATCTATTTTCTGGTTGAGATCAAAAAGTTGAGCAGATATGAAAGACTAGGACCTCTCTTGCGGCGCCATGTAGGCATTGGGGGTGCCATGGCTGTCGGCGGCGTGGAAGCAGATCTGCGATGGTAGACAGAGGCATCATGGGATAAGTCCCGTTGCGGTGGACGAGAAGGTCGTCGGAGCGGCCCTGACAAGGTGGACGACGGCGCGGATGAAGTGAGAGGACGTGATGCAAGGCTCCTGGTCCGGCGCTGTGGATGAGGAACGTCGATCTCTTGTAGTGGACGACACGGTCTGGGTAGGCGCTCCGGCATGGTGGAGGAGGGCGGCGATCAATGTGGTGGCGGACGGAGGAGGCTGCTGTGGAGATGGTGTTCTGGCGCCGACAGTGTATGAATGGGAAGATGGAGGGAGAGGGGTCGGGGGAACCATGTCTTTGGGATGCGCTTGTCTGAAATGTGGGGAAGTTACCAACTTAGCCCCCGTTTAAAATTTCAGACGTCTCGTCGGTTGGGGATAGGACGGTAATCTCGCATCTCCCCAATATTTGCCGAGAGCGATTTCGGGCGAGGAGAGGGTGTTTTGGCGCCCACGGTTGGCGCCCACGGTGTATGAACGGGGCTGACAGGTAGGGCGGTTGTGTCACGTATGAGTGAAGTTACAAACCTGCCCCTACTTAAAATATTTGCCTAGATCGATTTCAGCCGAGGAGAGTTTGTTTTGCCGCCCACCGTGTATGAATGGGGAAATGGAGGGAGAGAGAGAGGTCTTTGGGACGAGCTTGAATCAAATATGTTTTTCCGCCCGCGTTTGGCGCCCACCGTGTCTGAATGGGGTGAGAGGCGGTCGTGTCATGTCTGAGTGAAGTTACAAACCTACCCCTATTTAGAGCAGTGGAAATCGGGCCGATAGGTTCTGCGTGTCAGGGGTAGATAGTAATTTCCATCTCCCAAACACTGGTTTTGGGCAGCCGACATGGGAGTGGGTGTTTTGCCGCTTCTTTCGAATCTTGGGGGAATAAGCATTCACGTTTACCCTGGCAACTAAATTCGAACCCATTTTGTATTCGATTATGAATCTTTATAAATCATTCTATGTTTTTTTTATATATCTTCAAAAGAACAACAAAGATGTATTCCACCTTTATACATGAATATGATTTACAAATGCCATGATACTCGAATTCAGAAGGTTGAATCCAGTTTAAGGTGAATACGAGTATTTGAAACAACTTTATGTTCAACTCAATTGTAACATGTATGACACAAGCAACATATAGTGTACTTGCATTTAGATATGAATTTTAGAAGCCAAGCGATGTCTCAAAATTCAAAATACTGAGCCAACCAACCAATAATACAGAAAACTAACAGACATATGACCACATATAGAGTATATGGATCAATAATATGAACTAACATACATAAGCTAGGCCGCTGTACTGTTTTTGGCTAGAAGAGCACCTTTTTTTGTACCAAAGCTAGTACAACATCTTGGCCCTTTCAGATGTGTGCCACTTAAGGCCAATCTATACTACTATTTTTGCTGAATGCACAATCAGCCCGATTAGCATATTTTGTTGGCCTCGCATAGCAAACAAAATGAAATGTCTTTGCCTCAACAAAAAAATGAAATGTCTCATGTTCTTACCAATTATTACAGACTCGTGCTCAAAAAAAATATAGACCAAAAAACAATTATTACATGATCTCTAAAACAAATGGTTCCAATCTATTACATGAACAAACAACACAAAGGTAATTCAACAATGGAAAAAACACTTCACCTATGATTTACCAAGTGGGATTTTAATTCACTTTTTTCCTCCAGGACCTTAACAATGCGGTCAGTCTCAGCTTGCTTCGTTGTGAAATCCACCAAATATTTAATGGTTTTCATGAGTACTGCTTCTGATTATGATGTTTGCTTCCACAACATGTCAACTTCATCTCTAAGTGCAGAAGCAGACTCTCTTTCTACCAACAGTTTAGCCTCTACAGCATCAACAGTTGGCAATTCACGATGCACGATTGGGCCGGTGCCACTGCTCTAGGATAATCCAACGTCCATGGGGACCTCGCTCTTTGATCTTGGGCTAACCTGTTTTACCATTACAGTTCTGATTGGATTCGGAAAAGTTGAAGTTAGCAGAACATCTCAACCGGGAGTTAGAACAGCAACCCAATTAAACAAACAAGGATTTAAAGAGTTGCGATTGGATGCTGAAAAGTATAAGTTATTAACATCAATAGAGCAACCGGTTGCAGCAGCAAAGCAGTTAAACAAACAAGTTTTATAAAAGGGACCTGTTGTGCCATTAGAGTTTATCTTGGATCCTGAAAAGTTGAGTAGTCAGTAACTTGATTAGAGCAACAAGTTACAGTAGCAAACCTGTTACACAAATAAGTTTCGAAAATGTACCTGCTGTGCAAATGGAGTTCCAATTGGATCCTGAGAAGTTGAAGTTGGTAACATGATTAGAGCAACAAGATATAGCAGCAAACCAGTTAAACAAGGAAGTTTTTCAGAACATACCTGTTGTGCCATCGGAGTTTCAATTGGATCCTAAAAACTTGATAGTTAGCAAGCATAAATAAAGTGTTGCAAGAGCCATAAAAAACTAACATCAAACTAGTAAAACTAACTAGTTTTGGCAACGTATTTAATTACACATGAAGTAGTAAAACTAACAAGTTTTTGGTAACGTATTAAAGTAACAAGTCGGTAGAGTTTACCAGCAACACATACATCTCGAAATTTCATTCATGTAAGCAAAATGATTCTAACACATATATATATATATATAAGTTAAAAAGACGGTGTCCCTCATATAAACCTGACAGTTGTCTCTCCATTAACATGCAAACATTACTAGTGCTAGAAGTCATAAGCGCAAACAAGATAAACAAACAGGGTATCAGAAGGTAAATTACACATGAATTTTGTTGCACCCTAGAAGTAGATATGACCAGCTATCTACATGCTTAAGTAGCTATTGAAGTTCAGGCACATGTAACAGTAAGTAACAAACACATAGACAGGCGCAGTCTATAATAGGATTAACAGGCTATGGCATTATGTAATTAGTAGCAAACTAAATTAAGGCTAGCAAGGTAATTGAACAATTTTTTAATCAGTGGCTAACAAAAATTCCGAGAAGCAGGTAAATGAACTTACGCTAGCTCTTTCTACATGCACACTGCAACTAATTCTTTTTCGCTTGTGAGGTTCTACGAAGGAGTCCTTGACACTTGCTTGGATACGCAGTCCCAATACTCCTTCCTTCCCACACTGCATTTTGGTAAGTCGAATGGTTAATCTTATAAGATGATGCGACCTTGTTATATTATATGAGGACAGGTTGTCAGAGTAGTTGTAGCAATACACACCACACTGACTTTTACTGTATAATTCATGTGATTATATTTGGCCTATTGAGATCTAAGCAATCTATAATATGATTAAAAGACTGACATCCTCCTCATTATTGGCCAACTCAGTTCATAGAAACAAGAAATTCAACCATTATGTGGATAAATCAAAAGCGCCATTGGAATACATTTCACTGCCCCAATCATACACGCAAATCATACACACAGGGCAGTACGAATTAAATGAAATGCAGGGACATATGCTAGCTCGTTGTATAGGCTCACTGCAGCTCTGCTTGCGCTTGGGATGTTCCATGAAGAAGTCCATGTTACCACTTGCTTGGATGTGTAGGCCGTGTACTCCTTCCTTCTCCCTCTGCATTTTTGGTACGGCGAATGGTTATTCTAATGAGAGGAATCGACCTTGCTGTTGTATCGAAGGACAGGTACTTACAAGGTTATACGAGCATGCAGGATGTGTACCAGATCCCGTAGCGCCGTCATGCTTCGCTGAAAAATGGTTTTGCTTGTTTCAGATGATAGCTCCAGAAGAAATAAGAGTTGAAGTCAGAGTTGCATAGGCGTATAAGCTAAGAGAGCAGTAAAAGGATATCCAAGCATCGTCGGAATAGGGCACAATGCAGTGATATGTGGATACCTAGTTTGGGCCGGCATTTGGGCATACTCGCCTAGAGTGCGGGTCACTTCAGAGCCGTTGAGGGTGATGCACTTGCATTGGCTGGCCGCCTACGGAAGCAGATCTTGAGCGGTGGCGGAGCCCTACGATGCGGTGGACGAGGCCATTGGTGAAGCACCAGCAAGGGGGTGGAGGTGCGACGATGTGCTCGGTGAAGTAGCCCCAGTAAGGTGGAAGACGGTGTCGGTGAAGCAGACCTGATGCGGTGGAAGTCGGTGTCTATGAAGCACGTCGGCTGCGGCGGCCAACGTTGTCGATGGACCACCCTGTGCGGTGGACGAGGGCGTAGATGAGGTAGCTCTGGTGTGGTGGTGCAGCGCAACCATTGTCTTCGTTGTCGTTGTCCGGTACGGAGGTCGGGAACGAGACGAGACGAGGGGCGATTCGAATTTTGCTTGGGTGGCGGCGAATTAGGGAGAGCGCTCTGGGCGCGGAAGGGGGCGAGGGAGAAGGGGGATTTTGTAGGGCTGTAATTCGGGCCGCCAGATATTTCAATCCGAAACATGGAGGCGTGAAGTTTATAATGTCCGTACGACACATGCCACCACCATGACACGACCGTGGACTACCTGGTGCGCCTACATTTGAGAATGCAAAAGAACCTTTTTTTCATTGGCAAACGAATCTATATGTATTACCATGCCCGTGTTTTCCTTGCAAATAATTAGTCCTTCGAAACGACATACTAGTAATTAATTAATGGTGAGTTCTTTGAATTAGAGTGTGTTTGTGACATAGCGATCTCCAATTCTAACGTGGATTTCGCATTTCATGGTATCCACGCTAAGTTTTTGAATGCAAATTCATATGTATAAGATTAACACTATGGTGGTGAGAAAACTTTGGATGTATTCAAGCATATGACCACACACATACAAAATACCACGACAATCGAGTCAATATTAGTGCATCAACTTTTCCAAACCATGCATGTATGGCACGAATTCGAAAAAATTATAGAAGCCATATGCATGGTCCTCAATTCAAATTTTATAATGTGCACTAAATTGAAACATCAATATTAAGTCTATTACTATCTACATTCAAATGTTGTGTTTACCCCCCCCCCCCCCGACACACACACTACATACTTCCTCTATCGATCAATCTTCCACTCTTAACCACCTTATAGAGCTATTGTTTTCTGACACCCGCTCATTCCTTCTCTCCATGTTTCGATCTCTAATTCTCTCAAGTACACAAACCCCTTTCCCCAACTCCCTCAACAAATGTATTTCTCTCACACACCCGCCATTGCACTCCATGCCGAGCTCTCTCTCTCCCCCTCCCACCCTATCGCTAGATACATACATTGGCTCTCTAGACCCCCCCCTCTCGCGCACATGCACGCACGTTGTCTATCTAGATCACTCTCTCCACACCGTCTCACTCTTTCGACCACACAGCGGGCCACACTCGCTCAATCTTTCTCTCTCTCTCTCTTTATCTAAGTCTCGATTAACCTTGCTTTCTCTCACACACAAACGTTATATTTCCCTGTTTGGGCCTCGATCGACACACTCCATACTCTGTCACGCAGATTATCTATCTAGGTCACTCTCACCAAACCGTCTCACTCTTTTGACCATTTGGCGGCCCACACTCACTCAATCTCCCCCTCTCTCTTTATGTATGTCTCGATTGACCTCGCTTTCTCTCACACACAAATGATACATCTCCTTGTTTGGGCCTAGTTTGACTTATTGTATATACTCTCTCACGCACATTATCTATCTAGGTCACTCTCTCCAACCCGTACTTCTCACTCTTTCGACTGCATGGTGGCCCACACTCGCTCAATCTCTCTCTCTCTTTATCTGTGTCTCGATTAACCTTGCTTTCTCTCACACACAAATGATATATCTCTCTGTCTAGGCCTCGATCCACACTCTGTATACTCTGTCACACACATTGTCTATGTAGGTCAATTTCTCAAGATCTCCCTTACAGCCCTCACCCTCCCCAAAAGCTCGATCGCACGATATCTCTCCAGAGCATATCTCTCTTTTGACCGAATGTCAGGCCACACTCACCCTATATCCCTATCTATCTATGTCTCGATTGACCTCGCTTTCTCGCGCTGTCTCTCCCACACATAGACGTTACCTCTCCATCTCTCGCAGGGCCGGAGCTATTTACATTGCCAGGGGGACTATGCCTCTATCCTTGGATTAATTTGTGAATGCATTTATTTCGGAGGGTTTAAGTTACTTTTTTTTCTAGCATTTGGCCCACAACCACTCCAAACACCGTTGGCCCCCCTGCGGCCGTGCCCCTCCCCCAATTATTTCCCTCTAGCTCTGTGACCGCTCTCTCGCACGCTCTTTCTCACCTTTCCCGTCGCACCAAGGTATTTTTGCAAAAAACACTCATGTTTTCTTTAATTATTACAAACAACCCACAAACTACACACTGGGGGTCCACCTGTAATGGAACAAATTTTTCCCCATAAATTAAAATGCTACAAACTACACATCGGGGGACCAACCTGTCATGGAACAATTTTGGACCCATATAAATTAAAAATTAAAAAGATGAGGATCGAACAGGCAACCAGGCCCTTCCAGGTGCACGTCAGCGATTCAGTGCCCAGGCACATCTGCACCCGGTCAAGAAAAAATTCACAAAAAGTTCAAAATAATTCAAAAAATTCACAAAAAATTCAAAAAAAGTCAAAAAAATCCAAAATTTTTGTGCGTGCTAGATAATTCGTTGCGTGAGGTCCGCTCCAATTTTAAGAGCATTTGAACATCTTAGTAGCTCTCAGCAAAAAAGACAAATTTGGTCAGAACAGTACATGAACAGTACACTATTTTACAGACCCCAAATCTGTCTTTTTTGCCGAGAGCTACTCAGATGTCCAAATGATATGAAAATTGGAGCGGACATCACGCACCAAATTTTCTACCATGCAAAAAATGGATTTTTTTGAATTTTTCTAGTATTTGTTTTCATTTTGTTCTTCAGTGTGGGTGCAGATGAGCCTGGACTCAGAAATGGATTGTCGTGTTTGTTGTATCTTTAATGGATAACATGTTTTTATATTACTTTCAGTACATTGGTGGGACCGGCTCGTCAGCATGTACTACTCCCCTTCGTTGAGCCACTTACTGGTGTGTCCCATGTCTGCACTCTCTCCCTCCTCCCCTTCTACGTTTAGACGCATGGGCAAACACGAAGAACGAGCGAGCAGTAAACATGGCGCGCCACCCGGGGCAGATGCCCAATGCCGTCGACCATATCTGGACGCGTTCACAAGTTATGGCACTTGTTTCACCTACTAGTACTATTTTACAAGTATAGGAAAAAAGTGACCGTGATGGACAAGTTCAGGCACCCGTGGTGTATTTAACTAGTAGTAATAATTAAATGCGTGGATAAATGTATGTATCACCTAGTGCTCGAAGGGACCTGCTCGCACCCTACAAGTATTTGGAATTGACGTAGGTATTTAATATGAAATGTTTGGGATGAGAAGGAATACATGTCGCTTGATGACTTTTTTTATTTAATTTGATAGGGCTCTAGCAGAACACTCAATCGATCAAACCATAGATTTCATTCAGTCTGACTGTGACTTTACATTCATACCACAATCGAACTAAAAAAATAAATGATTAAAACTAATTGCAGCGGCGGTGGGTGCGTCTTGCGGCGGGAAGCGGCTCCTCTGCCGTGCCCTGTGTGCTCTTGGGCCACTGGCCGGCGGCGACGGCGGCGTCTTGCACCGGCATTGGCATACTCCTGGATGTTGGCCCAAGCATCAAGGAAGGCCAGTATGTTCTGGACTTCGGTCTCCAGGAGCTAGTCAACAGGCGGGAGGTGGCGACTGGCATTGCTCAAGGAAGAGGTCGACGGTGGCGACCCATGCCGCTGAGGGGGCACTGGCACCGGTGCGGGAACAGGTGCTGGCAACGGCGTAGCGAAGACATTCGTGTGCACGTGCACCGGCACGGGCACGTACGCCTGCGCATGCAGTGACACACGCGCTGGTAGGTGCACGGGCGCGTGCAAGTCAGCGAGGACCTCGTGGATCCCCGCGGCTTCAAGCTGGGTGACAGTGTGCGGCTCCCTGCCCATCAATGCCACGGGGATGGGCGCTGGCGCTGGTGTGGCGACGAGAGCTGGAACGGGCGCAAGGGCAGACGCGGCGACTTCCCGCATGGCCAGGTCAAGCTCGTCCGAAACCTCATTAGGGTCTTCCTTAGGAAACTGGAAGACTAGGGGTAGCCCATCGTGATGTGCCATGGCGTACGGCGAGGTCAGGCTGATTGGAGGCAGACGGCAGGAGAATCGGAGAGGCAGAGAGAAGATTGTAGCGAGAGCGGGGAGTGTGGCGGTGATTTAAACTGTGGCGCGGGCACCATTAAAAGTGGGTGTGGTTGGGATGAAGGTGAGTGGCGGAGGCTGGTCAAAGGGCTCGCCTCCCAGTGAGCCTGCGCAGCGGCCTGCTCGCACGCCTCGCGTTGACTCACACGCTTGCTCGGGCGGCACCGGCCTATGAGAAGCGAGACGCGTGGCGGCACGCTGGTCTAACGCCCACGGTTTGAATACAATAGTGAACCATTCACGTTAACATGATAGCTCTTTGTTCCAAAATACCTTGGTTGTTCATGTGTGCAACTTTTCATAAGTAGCTTGTCTCAAATTGTACAAAAAAATTACCACAGCCTATTTGTGCCGTATCACGAGACCATGCACAGTTTCATGAATTTCAGGTGAGTTTTAGATTTTCTGGAATTTAAAAACCAGGATTCGAAACAATATCATTACATGCATCATGAAATAAACTTTCAGGCGATACATCTTTAGTGTTGTAGTAGATGTTCATATTTTTAACATAGAATTTGGTCAAACACTGCTTAGTTAGACTTCAAACAAATTATATATGCAGAGTAAAAAGACACTCCTTGCGTACCAGTGCATTGCGTCATACTCTAATAATAATGCATGTCACCAAAAATTATGTCGTTCGACTCATATTTGAACATAGTTTCCACTGATATTATTTTGGTTACATGCATTAACATTTTGTTAGTTAAATGTAAGGTCAAAATTTAGCACAAAATGCGTAGAGGACCAATAAACCAGGACGGAGGTAGTAGGCATGAACAAACGAAGCTCCATTCTATACTCATCCTAGTGTAGTAGGCAATGGAGTTGACGGGTGACCTTGGGTAGTGGCGACCGAGGGGCTTGAACGTGCTTGGTATGGTAGATAACGTGGGCTAGTTACTAAAGCATCCCTCCAGTGTTCATCGGTAGTAGTAGGAGTAGTCATTATGGATAGGAGACATAAGGGGAATTTCACAGGGCTGGAATTCTAGCCACCAGATGTTTCGATTTGAAACGCGGAGGCTTGAGTGGAGGCACAAAGTTTTATCGTGGTTCTTTTGGTTGGGGTTGGCTAGCGTACCACGCACGCAACCACCACGACACGAGCCTGGTCTGGCTAGTACGCCGTTGGGTTCTACCATTCGAGAATGCGAAAGGAATATTTTTTAAAATTGGCGAACAAATATATATGTATTACAATGCCCGTATTTTCCTTGCAAATAATTGGTCATTCCAAAAGGGACGGTAATTGATTTATGATGAGTTCTGGAATTAGAGTGAGTTTGTGATATAGTGATCTCAACGTGGATTTCACATTTCATGGTATCCAGACTAGGTTTTTTAATGCACATTCAAATTTAAAGATGAACGGTATGGTGGTGAGAAAACTTTGTATGTATTCAAGCATATGACCACACACACAAATACAACAACAAACGAGTCAGTATAGTGCATCTACTTTTCCAATCCATGCATGTATGGCACGAATTCAAAAATAAAATGTAAGCCATACATGGTCCTCAATTCAATGTTTACAATGTACACTAAACTGAAACGTGAATATTAAGTCTACTACTATGTACACTCAAATGTTGTGTTTAGGTCTGTCCATCACCACCACCCCCCTTCGCCACACATACTTCCTATATCGATCGATCTTCATCTCTTTGTTAATAGAGCTATTGGTATCCGACACACGCTCATTATTTCTCTTCATGTTTCGATCTCCATTTATCTCACACCCACCCTCACGCTCTCAACAAATGTATTTCTCACACACAACCTCGTCGGGCCCTCCATGACGGGCTCTCTCTCTCTCCATCTCTATCGCCCTCCCTCTCTCCCTCTAGACACATACGTTGCCTCTGTAAAAAAACTCCATGCACGCCGCGCGTACAAACACAAAGTCTATCTAGGCCACTCTCTCGGTAACTATCTCCCTCCAGCCCTCACTATAGCTTCATCGAACGATATCTCTCTGTATCGTCTTTCTCATTCGAGTGTACGCTAGCCCACACTAACTCGATCTCTCCCTCTATATATGACTCTATTGACCTCGCTCTCTCACACATAGATTGTCGGGGGGGGCGGGTAACCCCCCAGTTAGGCCCAACCTTAGATAAAATTGTGATGGTCCTTTTTTAGGAGGGTTTAGATTATATTTTTTAAACATTTGGCCCCACCCTCCCAAACACCGATGGGTTGTGCCCCCCCCCCCCCGGGAGAATATCAGGTGCTCCCACCTTAGATGCTATATGGTGATACAAGTTCTTATGTACCATTAGATCTGAGATCCAACGACTCACACGAGGTCTGGATATTTTTGCAAAAAAACATTCATGAGTTTGGGAATTGCACACAATTAGTACAAAAACTACTCAGATGCCATTGGATCCCAGATCCAACGGCCTCAAAGCCCGTATCACCGTAGCATCAAAGATGCGGGAGCACCTAATATTCTCTCGTCTATAAGAATATCATGTGCTACCACACCTTAGATGCTGTGGTGATACAAGCTCCTCAGAGCCGTTGGATCTGTCCTAGTAGGTCCGAATGGTTTTTGCAAAAAAAACATCAAAGAGTTTGGGAATTGCTCACAAGTACAAAGACTATACTCAGATGCCATTGCATCTTAGATCAAACCGCCTCGATGCTCGCATCACCATAGCATCCAAGCAGCGAGAGCACCTGATGTTCTCTCGCGTGGGAGAATATGAGGTGCTCCCATACCGTAGATACTACGGTGATACAAGCTCCCGGGAGATCTAACGGCTCCCATTAGGAGGTCTGAATGTTTTTGCAATATAGGCCTCAAAGAGTTTGGGAATTGTGCAGAAGTACAAATACTACGCACATGGCATTGGATCTCAGATCCAACGGCTGCTAGAAGCTCATATCGCCGTAGCGGCTAAGCTGCAGGGAGCACCTTATATTCTCTCGTACATGAGAATATCGGGTTCTCCCACACCTTAGATGCTACCGTGATACGAGCTCCTGGGAGCCGTTGGATCCAAGATCCAGCGGCTCACAGAGGTCTGTATGTTTTTTTTGCAAAAAACCCCTCAAAGAGTTTGGGAATTACGCAAAGTACAAAGACTACTCACATGCCATTGGATATCAGATCCAACGATGTAGAATCTCGTATCACCGTAGCATCTAAGCCGCAGGGAGCACGTGATATTCTCCGCCGCTGTCACTTTTGTTCCTGAACATGTAAAATATGTGTAACTAGTGCCGTAACTTGTCTAACCGCGCAAAGTGTTTGTGCAAAAAATCCCTCGTACACAGAAATATCGGAACAACACAGGGGGTCCCACTCATCATGGAACAAATTTGGACCTAAAAATAAAAAAATCAATTGGACGAGATTCGAGCCAGCAACCTGGACTACAAAGCGTACGTCGATAGCCAGAAATAGCAACGGTTGTTGGCTTTGTCGCATAACTTGATTTTATACTATATCACGTTCAGTACAGTAGAGGGAGTGGCTCGTCAGCACATGCATGACCGTTGACTCACTTACTGCCTGGTCCCATGTATGCGATCTCTCTCTCCTCTCCATCTACAACCTTTAGACACACGAGCAACACAAAGAGCGGTGTGAGCTGGCCGTGGTGTTATTATAACTAAAAAATGCCTGGAAAATAAATGAATCACCTAGGAACAAGAGACCTCGTGGCTGGTCGAGACGGAGCTAACCACACCTATCCTCCGTGCCACGTTAGCACGATGAAGTTGTGTGGCTAGTGGGGTGTTTTCGACCCACTGGCTGGGTCCTGAGTTCTTATCATAGCTACATCTCAAATATTTTTACACGCACATTTTCCTCCGTGTAAAGACATGGCACACCCTACCGTGCGGTTTCTGGGTCCTCCCCGGTGGTGCATGCATATTTTCTTCCTTACTGAGACGTGGGACCGTGCGAGTGTGGGATGCCCTACCGCGCAGTTTCTGGGTCCTCCTCGGTCGTAGCGCCGAAGTAATGAGTCGTCAAATCACAAAACCCCACCTTTCCTGCCGAGTACAATTACGGTGGCTAGCTAGTTGGGCTAGTGTGACCGATCAGCTAGGCCACCGCCACATTTGTTTTTTCAAGCATTTTTCCTTCCTTGCCGCTAGGTAAATTAAAATACTATCCACCGCTGTGTTGCTTTGTTCCTTGGGCACGGCAGGATTCTTTTTTTGTTTGACGGGAGCTGGCGCAGTAGGAATTAGTCATGGTGAAAACCAAAAGATTTACCCCGATCCCTCTGCCTTCCCGTAGATTGCATTGCCTTCCAGCCGTTTCGCCCCATTGCTTCTACCGGGTTCCATGGCGGCGCACCAGATCACGGAGTCTGAGGTGAGGCGCCTGACAGAGGAGCTCCAGGCCAAGGATGCAGAGCTCAGGGCCAAGGACATGGAGATCCGTGAGCTCAGGGAGGAGAAGAGTGCCATGCTCCTCCATTATGAGCGGGAGTTCATGGAGCTTCAAAAGCGACAGGAGTCCACCACAAAGATGCTTCAGGCGTCGGCGGCGTTGTTGTAGAAAGTGGGAGATACCCTAGGCGGCCAGGTTGCCCTGATGGCAAGCCGGCTGGAGCGCGAGTGGGCCGATCGTGACGAGGTCTAGGATCGCCTCAACCACTTGCTGGACCATGTTGCGACGCAAGTGTTGCAGCTGTGCGATGCCTACCGTCGTGCCAGTGCGACCATGCCGGCCGGCGGGCTAAACCCGTTCGACCACCCGGCTGCGGCTTCCTGACCTAGTCTCCTTCTTCACCTATATCTCCGAGGAGCTGAATCATCTCCGCGTGGTGGTGGGGGCGGTGTTGGACAAGGAAGAGGTACGGGTGGCCGTCGCCATTGCCGGGCGAATCCTCTCTGGGCTATGTCACCGGAATCCATTTGTGCCATTGGACGCCGTCTTTGATGAGTTGGCTCCCGTCGACCGGGAGCGTGCTCTATGGGCGGTGGCACCCTGCATCACCACCGCCGTGCGCCTGGAGAAGCAGAGGGACTTCGGTGCTGTTTAGGCATCCTCTGCATGGGCATGTCATGGCGTAACATGACCGTTGGATCAAACTCAGACGGTCCAGAACAGTCACTGTAGCAGAGAGCACTATAGAGGCAT
Organism: Elymus sibiricus; assembly: GCA_039707655.1. Lineage (NCBI taxonomy): Eukaryota > Viridiplantae > Streptophyta > Magnoliopsida > Poales > Poaceae > Elymus > Elymus sibiricus. The sequence continues at coordinate 126,883,445 of CM077668.1, forward strand.
GCTTCGTAGGGTTCCTGTCCGGACGAGCACTATAGCAGCATACTCTCCATGCACTGTACCCTAAGTACTGTTGACATTGATCTCACTGTTCATTCTCGACGTTTAAAAAAATGGGCATGTTACACTACTGTTCATAGGTGACATGCGCACAGCATGCCACTGGATGTGAATCCTCCGGAGACACCCTTCCGAAGCGGCTGCCGCCTCCATCCCTTGATTCTACTTCTCCGGTTGCCTTGTCTGCTAAAAATAATAGTACTCCACCACAGGTCGACTGTACGTCGAGGTAGCATGGGATAGAAGGCACGTACACGCAGGGGACCCACCCAGGACCGTATTCATGAATACTAGCAGCGATGTAAACCAAAAATATGCTGAAACACTCACAATAATATCCCTCACAACAGATTTATTTATAATCAGTTACTTTTCTTCGGGTGGTATAATCAGTTTACTATACATAAATTTTTATCGTCATATCTTACTACACTGGCAACAAGATAAGACTGTTGTATGAACCACTGCACATGCCTAGTAGTAGGAGTACTAGTAGTGTAAGTTCATGTGGCTGCCGTGTTTCGCACTCCTCCGTCGTAAGAGTGGAAATGCTTGCTGTAATCAATTTTTTTTTAAGAAATAGTGGAGACTCTCTACCGCGCGGATCCTCCACCATAGTCGTCGGGAACCTTGCTACTCACTTTCACCGATCTGTGGGACAGCCAGCATCGAGATCCACTTGCCAGGCACCAAATTACTCCGCACTAGATTGCACAACTGCACGGTGGACTTACCGCGGTCGTAGTGTCGCAGTAAAGCCCCATGAGGCGTCAAATCACAAAACCCCGCCTTTCCAGCAGTAAGGTCGACGGACGAAGCAACCATCATTTCATTCTTCTTCCTCATCTTCCTCTCTTCAAGAAAACCCCACTCACTTCTCCCTCATCTTGTTCCTCATTTCTTCAAGAAAACCTCAACTCACTTCTGCCATTGTTCTTCTCTCCCAAAGAAGGAAAGGAGAGCGCATCAATGGTGCTGCTATACTTCTGATCTAGTCATCTTTTGCAACCCTGCGACCGATCCTAACTCCCTCTCTGTTCTTCTTTTGGGTTTCTGATTATCGTTTTCTTTCCTTTTATTTCTATTTGACAGTTTCTGGATGGACCCTTGAGCACCGGCCAAAGTGATGTCTATGGCTCTGGCCAAAACCGTCAAGGCTCAGAGTCTGAAGAAGCGCAAGCACCCCACCGAGACGACCACAGACAAGCTCAAGGCCACCTCTCCGGGATCCCTCGTTAAGCCGGTCGAGGTAATATTTCTTGTTGACAATCTTTTTGGTGATCTTGATCGTGTTTTTTGATCTAACTTGCAAAGTGCTTGCCAATATGTGATGTTTGTGTAATGTACACATAGTACTAGTAGTATAACTTTTTGGGCGATCTTTCATGTGGTTTTTGTGTGCCAAATGACGGTTCTAAATGTCTCTTTTGACCAAAACATGGGAGAGGTTGACATGCATATGATTTTTGCACATAACACAGATTTCTTATTGATTACTTTCAACTACTTTATGAACATCAATGCTAGTTGTAGGAAGAGAATATAGTACCCTCAGTAACTTGTGTTATGGGTATTGTAAGTAATCGCTCTGTTCACAGATATAAGATGTTCTAACTTGTTTGTGTATCTGATGTAGACATGTTTTAGTGTCTTTATTCACTCATTTCTGTGCTTATATGTAGTCTTATATGGAGTAAAATATAGAAAATCATCTTATATTTGTGAACGGAGGCAGTAATAAAATATTGGTTTCTGTTTGAATTAGAACCAGGTCCGCTGTGGAGATGAAGTTCTCAAAGTCATGCTGTGTGAACTGGAAGACCTGAGGATGTGCACTACTAAACTATCCAGCTGCCGTGTCCTTGTAGCCACATGTCGTGAACAAGTGTTTTCTTATAGCATTGTTGCTAGGCGTGTTCTCGAGGGTGTACTTCACCACAACAATTTTGTAGCTGTGCCTGCGATTACGAAGGGTGTGGTTCTTGTAAAGCTTCCCAACAAATCTGACGCGGCCTGTCTTCGTCGGCATGTTTATGAGTGGAAAGACCACACTGTTATGTTCTCCAAGGTTGGCGGGATGGCGAAGGTGCCGATAGACATCTCTCACGATGTCCATGGCCTAGTCAGTTATATGGGGCACATCCCATAGGTCGGTGGCAAGAAATAGTCTGCAGAGTTTAATTAGTGCAACTTGGCTTGTGTGTAGTAAGTAATATTGTTCAGTAGTTGATTTGTGTGTGTGAACCATGTATGGGTTAGTACTGCCGCTTTTGTTTTGTGGTGAACCCTGAGAACACTCTATGTTAACGTTTTAGAAATGGTGAACCTATAATACCAATTTCGGTTGTTTGATATCTGTGTTTTTTCATGCCAGTACAGTACTCCCTCTGTTCAAAGACATAAGATGTTTACATTTTTTATGAATTTGATGTATATAGAGTTAGACACGTTTTGTTGTGTTTGTCCACTCAATTCAGTCCGTATATTTTGAAGTATCCAAATCATCTTATTTTTGTGGACGGCGGGAGTATACATCAGTTATGGTTACACTCCAATATATGTATGCATTGCAGGGTTTATCGCACCCACCAAGATTTCCATTCCCGCGGATGTTCGCTCCATACGAGTTGCCACGACCTTTGGACTGTTCTGCTTGTGGGAGTAAGGAGGGGCCCTGCATGCCACCCGTAATTGGACGAACAACCTTCAATTTAGAACTTGAAGATAGTGATTTCCTAGTAAGGATTAAATCGTGTCACATAAAGTAAATCTCATTGATTAACTGTCATGTTTTCTTACCTTTGCTGCTATTTTACGATGCAGGTTTTGCCATGTCACATTCGTTACAGAATAAACCGTTTGGTTTGCTCTATGATGGTTATTTTAGCAGGTTTCACTTCTTATGATGTGTCAATAACGAAGGCACTGTCCATCACTAATATTAGTGGACACAATTGGATCATCTGTTGTCTGAGTACAATCTGAAGCCCTCTGATCAACTGCAGTTTACTTTAACAAACACACCAGAATTAGTCCTTGTCGCCTTTAAAAGAAGGAAAGAAAAGGATTGGATCTGGGTCACGGAGCCGGAGGAAGTTCGAATTGCTCATGTGCACTCTTGCTTAAGAAGGATGTGTAGCAAAGTTACAAAGCTGTAGTCTGAAATCAAAGCAGACCAGAGACGAGCGTTGCTGTCTCACACATCGGTACCACCTCCAGCATCGGCAGCCGCAGCGGATCAAACACCGGCACCTGCTCCAACACCGGCACTGGCTCTAGCACTGGCAACTGCAGCATCTCAGTCTGATCCAGCAGAGGATTGGGCACCGACTGTGTCAGCGGATGAGGCTGATGTACCAGAGGATCGGGCACCGACACCGGCACAAGCTCCAGAAGGAGCACCGTCTCCGGCAACAGCGGCGGCACTACCAGTCGCACCGCCACAGGCACCAGCAATAGCTCCGGCACCTACACCAACACTTGAACTTGCACTTGCATCTGCTCCGGCCCGTGCAGCAGCAACGGAACCAACACTTGCACCGGTAACAGACTGGGTTGCAGTTCACACTGCATATTCCAAAGTCCTTACAAAAACCGACATCTCCACCTCCTTGGTAAGCACTGGCATCCCAAGTGCTTTGTTCTTTTGTCTTTCCATGTTGTTTCACATGATTCACCGTGTTGATCTAACTGTTTGCGTATGTCATCTTGTTTGCAAACAGAAAATTCCTAGAGCAATGAGGGAGTCGTTCAATAATCCGGGCGACCGTGGCCAAGTTTCTCTTACCATGCACAGCCTTGGTGCGAATGAACCTGCGCAATATACCGTAAGTAGAAAGGATGGTCGCATGACGATTGATGCTAAAGGATGGTCAAGGTTAAAAACTCAATCAAATCTTGCGGATGGGGATGATGTCAGAATCGAAGTTTCTCAGCAAGGAGATCTGGTCCTAATCAACTCTGAAATTCCTCAGTAGCAGCACGCAACTGCCGAACTGATCTATCCTCCGAGAGCTTTTAATGTAATATATGCCATGGTGAAACAAGTGTCCTGTGTGTATAAGTAGTACTAGCGTATATCACGTTGGACATCCAGAAAGAATTGCAACTCTGATTGCTGGTTAGGAACTATAGTTCGATTTCAGTCTAACAGTTGCCGTGCTTTATTCAATTTTCTGTCTTCTCCTTGCGACAGCATCTAAAGCCAGCACTGTCCCTATCGGATGCAATATTTATGGGATGAAATGCGCTGACTTAGAACACATGGGCCCCCAAACATGCATGCCCACCGGCCTGTGGCCCAAAGTCAAGAACCGTCAGCCTTTCTGAGTATTTTATTCTAAAGAATATATATATATATATATATATATATATATATATATATATATATATATATATATATAGGGTGGGTCTATTCTACCAACCCCCTTAAGACCTTATTCTACCAACATTTGGGCTTATTCTACCAACACCAAACAGACTACGCCGCCCACCCGAACTCGCCGCACCGACCACCCCCCAGAACCACCTTCCCAGCCGCCCACCCCCCACCCCCATAAGCACCCACGCCATGACCTCTCTCCTCCCACCTTCTTCCCTCATCCCCCACGCCCCACCACCTGCGGCAGTACGCGCCGACGCCCGCAGCCCCACCCATCGCCAGGCCGCGCTGCCCAGCACCACGACGCCGCGCGCCCGTTCCCCTCCTTCCCCGGCGAGATCCGTGCGTGCGCCCATGGCATCGCCGACCGCCGCCCTCCACGGCCTCCCTCGCCGCCAGATCGGTCCGCCCCCGGCCTTTGACTACCGGATCCATAGGGCCATGGCCTCCCCCGCCCGCCTCCTTCCACCATCCTCCGGCGCCGCCACCGGCCACCCTCCCACCCACTAGCGCTGCTGGAGCTCTTGTAGGGCATGGATCCGCACCCTCCTGCGCGTGGTGGCTGGATGGGAGGTCCGACGAGGTCCATGTCTTCCTGTGCTCCTCCTCCAGTGCCACCACTTCTTTCTTCCCCCCCGGCCGCCCTACCTACGCGGCCCTCCTGCTGCTCCATGGATCCCGCGCCGGATCCGAGCTCTTCTGGCCCCCATCCCCCATGTTCAAACCTCATCGCGCGGCCTTCATCCCCTCTCTGGTGCACAGGATTTAGACCGACCCCCGCCGAGCGCCACCACAAACTCCTCCCGACCACGGATCCAGTGGGTGGATGGTGGCCAGCACCACTCAGCACCAGTCAGGTCCAAGTCAGGTCCTCCCACCCCACTGGCTTCCTGTACGGGCAGCGGCGCCGCCACCACTCCACCATCTCTCCCCACCCCCCCGGCGGCAGTCACCCCCGCAGCTCACTCCTCCCCTACCTGCAGTTCGTCTTCTCAACTCTCTGAATCGGCAGTCACCCCCGTAGCTCACTCCTCCCCTACCTGCAGTTCGTCTTCTCAACTCTCTGAATCGGCAAGTTTTGCCTGCCTGTAATTAGCTGAGCCATTTGTACATTCTATGATTAGTTAAGTTCACTTCAGGTGTTGAAATTCTTTGCAGTTATTTCTCAGTCAACTGCTATCTAGCTCCGCTGCTCACCGGCGTCTACGTCAACAATTCACACCAGAGAAAACACAGGGGGGTGCCCTGCTCCAGTTCGGCTAGGGTAGAATTGCGGTTTAGAGTTTAAAAGTACATTTTCAGATTTGCAGTGCACTGCTGCGTGTGTGCAGTGCAAAACTGGTGTTTGATCTGGTGTAGTCCAAAACTGGGCTATGCACACAACTCAGTTCTGTTGCGCAATGCTATTCAAATGGCGACAGCGACGCGGTTCCCTTTTGTCAAAATTGCACTGCGGTTCCCTTTATCAAAAAATGAGAATAAAAAGACAAGAAATAATAGTGCAGTTCCATTTGTCAAAATTGCAGTGCAGTTTCTCATCTGATGTAGTTCATGCATAAAAAAGATAAACAGAAACTTCGTCGATTTTATATAAACCCGTGCAGTTTCCTTTGTCAAAATTGCAGTGCGGTTTCTCGTCTGATGTAGTTCATGCATAAAAAAAGATAACAGAAACTCATGATGTTCGCTTTTGAAAGTGTCGCGGTTCGCTTTCGGTAGTGTCGCGGTTCATGTCTCCCATTGTGAAGTGTAGAAAAAATATTATGGAAACGACAAAAAAAGTAATGCGGTTAACTTCTCGATGGTGTTGCGGTTTACTTACACTCGATGTGAAGCATAGTGCACTTCCTCGCCTGAGAAAATTTACATCTGAATAAAAGAAATCATGCAGTTCGCTTGCCTGTCGAATGCAGTGCGGTTTTCAGTCTGAAGCAGTGCGGTTTTCTGTTTGATGCAGTTCCCTCGTCGATTTTGGTGTCGCGAAAAACAGAGTGTCCGCATTTCGGTAAAATCGAAACTGCTCTTAAACCGTAAGGAATTAGAGAGAGTGTACTACATGAAAAAGTTGCGCCTCATCGATATCATTCCAACGGCGCATCATTTGAATCATTCCGACCAGCGGTTTGTGAAAATTCACAAAAAAATGGCCGCTGTCACTCGTCGTCCGTCGCACCATTTTCAAAATTAATTTAAAACCATAAGGAATCTCAAAATAATTTCTACAAATGAAAGGTGCGCCTCATCCTTAGCTTTCCAACGGCGTATCACACGCCTCGTTTCGACAAACGGTTAAAAAACAGGAGCGAAAACAATATCGAAAAATTGCAAAAATTTGAAAAACAGAATTCCGTGATTTAGTAAATTTGAAACTGCTCTTAAACCGTAAAGAATTAGATAAAGTAATATATATATGAAAAATTTGCACCTCGACGATATCTTTCCAATGGCGTATCATTTGCTTCATTCCGACAAGCGGTTTGCAAAAAAAACGTGAAAATACGCTCGCTGCCACTCGTTAGGCGCCCACCGTTTTCGAAACTGCTCTTAAACCACGAAGAATCTCGAAAAAATTTCAACATGGCAAAGTTGCACCTAATCCATAGCTTTCCAACGGTATATTATACGCCTCGTTCTGACAAACGGTTAAAAAACTGGATCAAAAACAGTAGCGGAAAACACCGCGTGCAGTTTTTTATGACGTGAAGTTCACTAGTCTCTGTACTGCAGTACCTTTGCTTCAGAAAATGCAGTGCCCTCGCGCTGAGTGTGCAGTTCGGAAGTGTGGGCAGAATAAATATTCTACCAATATTGGCGGAATAACTATACGAACCCCATACTTATGTATATATATTCCCCTTGATCTTTCTTATTTATAAAGTTGTGATATAAAAGATTTTTATATTTCTTTACAGAGGAAGTATCTCTCTTATCAAAAATATATTTATGTGTAACTAGTTACTCCTGCCTTTCTACTTCATTTCGCTGATATGCGGGACATCCAGCAACCAGGTCCACGTGCCATGCACCAAATTAGAGTGCACAACTACACGGTAGACTCACCCCGGTCGTAGCGCCGCAGTAATGCTCAATGAGCTGTCAAATCACAAAACCCCACCTTTCCAGGATAAGCAGTAAGCTCGACGGATGAAGCAACATTATTTCACTCGACCTGAATCCTCTTCACCCTCGTCTTCTTGTTCAGAGAAAACCACCTCTCGGCGATTGCTTAGGGTTTTCTCATGGAGAACAAGGTACGAAATCTTCATCCATCCCTGATAAATCCTTGTCCCTTTGTCGCCGGTAATCCTAGGATGGCAACCGCCGCCGTTGATGCATTTTTCTTCGTACTGAATCTAGTGTGTTTCATTTGCAGTGCCCAAAGTGTGAGGACCCTACCGGTTTCTGCTCCCTTGGCGAGACGCCAGACTTGCTCCTTCTCATCCTAACATAGGATTTCCAAAATTGCATGGTATGTTCCTAGAATCTTCTTTTCTATCCGATAGGGTTGGGGTTTTTTAACATGCTGTCGACTAATTTGGAAATTTGGATTGCTATATTTGGATAAAAGGTACTAGTACCATGCTGAACACTGACATGAAAGAGGAAATTATTTCTAGATTTGGATAGCGAATAAATTGTGTTCTCATATTATTTTTCCTGCAGTGCATCCGTTGCTCTGCCAGAACACATGTACTCAAGAAGGTCGGCCTTGCCATAACTGAATACACCAGTATAATGGTCACATTGGAGACATGCCATGGATATAAGTTCATAGTTGGGTTCATTAACCAAGAAGATCGCTCCTTTTTATGGCCAAACATGGATAAACTTTGTCAAGTGTTACGGACTGAAAGTTGGCACACCAATGTTCATGGAAATAGCAGAACCTGGTCTTATCTTCCCTGTGACCTTCCACCCCGACGTCATTCCAGTGGTTCATCCATGTTAGTTTTGTATCTGGTTCTTGCATGTCGCCTCTTTTACTTTGTAATCCACCTATTCTAACTAACTGATCACAATTTGACTTTAGAAGTAGCAACAATTTGTGATTCTGTTCTCTCACAATGATACTACTTCTAACTAATATTTCTTATAATTGGTGACACGCGTAGGTTATTACAAAGTGCAGGACACTACTCGTCTGTTATTTGATAACAACTCGACGGTTACTGATGGCACCGAAGTTGACTGGGAGGACATCCACCAATTCCTACACTTTATTGATCGTCTTGAGGACCTTGTGGGGCATTTCAATGGTGGAAGGCCACGTGGGATATGTGTGCCATTGGTGAACACGTTGAACAGGTCCAACTGTGTCAAGAAACTGATGGTACGAGCTGTTTTCTGTTATACATGTTGTTCATAAACTCTTGCTTATACACAGTTTTACAGCTGTGTTCTTCTTCTTGAAATAGAAACTGCCCAGTTTTATTGTTCCTATACAGATGCCTGGCCATGGTCGACTCAGACTTGCGCTTGGTCACAACATGATGTTTATGTCGACCTACTCCATTTCCCTTAGAGGTGAAAAGATAATTATTCATGGGTGGTCTCAAATCATGAAGGCCCGTCGATCTTGGAGAATAGGACAGAAGGTTATGTTCATGCTTTTCCATGGCTCTGAAGCGAATATCATGTTTATTGACCACATTGCGAGATGAAGCCGCTTTCAGAAAGTTGTGGATGCACGAGGTGGCGCTTGGGCCTTGTTCTGGGGCTTGGTGGCCTCACCCTTCATTAACAGTAGGCAAAGTAGCACTGTTCGAGGCGTGCTTTGTACGGTTGAACCTGTATAACTACTCATACTGCTTTCAGCTCTGGTTGTTAAGTGCTCCTGCTGCTTTCAGTTAACATTGTTAAGTACTCCTGCTGCTTGTACACTCTGTCGTGTTTCTTCAGTCTATTCTTCCTCCAGCCGCCAAAACCAAACCAGCGCTGGCGGGGCCGCCAGATCCCGCCTCCCACGGCTGGCTGCGCCTCGGCGCAATCATCGCCGCCCTACCACCTCCTAAATCGTTAAAGGCGACGTCAGCCCCACCCCGCACCCAAACCAGTCAACCCTCGTACTCCCCTTTGCCCGCGACTTCATTGCCGCATCTTCCCCGGCTCCTGTTCGTTCCCGTCCGAGGCCTCGCCGTCGTCCACCGCGCGCCTTGCTGCGCTCACCGCATCGCCGCCATCTGGCGTTGTCAACATGGTCAACAAACGAGAGGAATCGGGAGAGGACTGTACATGGAGAGGATGACAGTAGGGGACCCACCATGTCCATGGCCGTACGCAAGCAAGTGCCTCATTGTTACAAGCAAAAAAGAAAATGCTTCCTCCCAGTAGTTTGCTGACATCTGGGACCCACGACATTGTCAGCATATAGTCAATAGACAAGAGAACTGCACAAGAGCGACTGACACCTGGGACCTAGCAGCTCGAGCAGTTTTTTTTGTTATTGTTGAGATGGAGCAGGGTGTCAACTGGGATGTGGCCCGTCTAGCCCAGGCTTTTATTTTACGTTTACCACATGACCAGCCCAACTATTTTTTTCTTTGTGAAAAAGACTAGCCTAGTTTTTTTTCTTCTGATGAATACCCAATCAAGGCCGACCCAACCCAGGCCAACTTGTTTTTCTCCGCCCTGCTGGGCTGCAAATCTTTCAAGACGGCTACAAATCTTAAAAGTAATATGAAATGGGCTGCAAATATAAAAAACACACAACAAATTGGCAATTACTTTCAAATTTCTAATTTTTTTTCACATTTTTAGATTTCAAATTTCATTGGTTTTTAACCTAATTTAAATATATTTTGAAATTACTTTAAATCTGGCTCGAGATTTTGGGATTAAAAATAGTTTGGACCCCACCGAAATATGCAAATTTTCATTTACATTTTTAGCCCTGGTCCTGGCCAACAAAAAGAAAATGGACTGCAATAAATTGCCTAAGAATTTGCAAATGAGCTATAAATTATTGAAAAAAAATAGCAAATGGGCTGTATGCTGTCCGCCACAGATTGGGAGGCTGACTTGTGGGCCTATTAAGTTGACTCGTATGCAAGAATTCTTTACTTATTATATATTAGTAAACAAACGATTCTAGTAGAAGTGATCGTTGGATGTCAAGCCAATGGCCGTCGTGCTACTTCAATCTCTGATCTTCTTGCTCCAGCCGCACAATCCAGCGCCGGCGGGACCGCCAACTCCCGCCTCCCGTGGCCGGCTGTGCTGCCGCGCAGGCCCCACCGCCCCCTCCTACTCGCACCGCTGGCCAGGCCATCCCTCTACAAACCCACACCTCCTGTTATTCTCCGGGGCACAGGCCTCACACCACAGCCGAACCAGTCAACCCTCGTACTCCCCTCAGCGTGGGCATCCACTACTGTGGCTTCGCCGGCTCTGGGTCGTTCCCTTCCTGGGCGTCACCGTCGTCCACCGCGTTGGTGCTCTCGGCGCGGTGTGGTCAACGTGGTCAAGAAACGACAGCCATCGAAAGAGGCATGTACGTGGAGAGGCTGACAGTAGGGACCCACATGGTCCATGGTCGCACGCAAGCAAGTGCTTCCTTATTACACGAAAAAATGATTCCTCCCCCTGATAGCTGGGACCCACCAGCTATATCTTCGCACGGAAGGAAGTGCCTCCTTATTACGGGAAAAAAACGATTCCTACCCATGACAACTGGGACCCACTAGATTAGGAGGCTGACTTGTGGGCCTACTAGGTTGACATGTACGCAGGGCTTCGTCAACTTAGTCAACAAACGATTCTAGCAGCAGCGACCGTTGGATGCTAATCCAACGGCCGTGCTGCTTCTTCAATCTCTGATCTTCTTGCTCCAACCGCCCAAACCAGCGCCGGCGGGACAGCCTGCTTCTGCCTCCCGTGGCCGGCTATGCTGCCGCGCAGGCCTCACCACCCCACCCTACTCCCACCACTGGCCAGGCCTTCCCTCTACTCACTCACATCCCAAGTTATTCTCTGGCGATGGCAGCCTCACACCGCAGCCGAAACAGTCAACCCTCATACTCCCATCCGTGTGGGCATCCACTGCCGTGTCTTCCCCGGCTCTGCATTATTCCCTTCCTAGGCCACGCCCGTCTAAATTGTGTACACGTACGTACAACCACACGGCAAAAAATATGGGCACGTACATAAATATACGGGTGGGGTCTCAAATGCGTACTCGCGCATACGTACGGCCAGGGCTCGTGTACATGGAGAGAGGTAACGGACGGCAGCAACGGCGTCGTGTTCATCGGCAGCCAACCGGCTAGGTCAGAATGGAGGTACAACATCGTGTTCATCGGGAGCCAAGCGACTGGGTCGGAACGCGTCCTGTTCATCGGAAGCCAACCGGCTTGGATGGAACAACCGAAACGGGGTCCTGTTCATCGACTCGGGGTCTGGTGTACCGCAAAACGGAGGAAATGGCCTTCTGTTCGACTGCCTATGGTCGAAACAGGGTCTAGTTCATCGGCTGGGGGTCTGGCGTACCGCAAAACGACGAAAACAGACTTCTGTTCGAGCGCCTATGGTTGAAACGGGGTCCTGTTGATCGGGAGGGCTCTGGCGTACTGCAAAACGGAGGAAACAGACTTCTCCCCAACTGCCTACGGTCAAAACGGGGGTCCTGTTCATTGGGAGGGGTGTGGCATACCGCAAAACGGGACTGCACGTGCTACTGTTCATCCACGGTCGACCTCCTCCAGCTACTGTTCATCCACCGTCGACTTCCCCCAGCCTCCACCGGCTACTGTTCATCCAGCCTCTACGGGGTCCGGTTCATCCAGCCTCCACCGGCTACTGTTCATACAGCCTCCACGGGGTCCTGTTCATTCACCCCCAACCGGCTGGGGTGTGGCGGCCTCCTCGGGGTCATGTTCATCCAAGCGCCAACCACCTTCACATGGCCAGGGTACTATTCATCCACAGCCAACGCACCGGCTGGGGTGGGGCGTACGAGCGGGCGGCAGCAATGGGAACTGTTCATCCACAGTCAACCAATCGGCTCGATCGATGCGTCTCGACTCTTGTCTATGTGTATCGCGCGCGCGGCAGCAAGAGGCACTGTTCATCGAGAGGCAACCCAACACCGGCTGGCTACGTCTCGCACGGGGGCTCGATTGGCTTCAGTAAGAAGTGAGAAGGATCGATTGGGTTCAGTTAGCAGCGAAGGGATCTCTTGGGTTCAATTAGCAGCGAAGGGATCGCTCGGGTTCAGTTAGCAGTGAAGGGATCACTCAGCTTTAGCACGCAGTGGGATCGATCGCTTGGGTTCAGTACGTGTAGTAGTGCGAGGAATCGATCGATCGCTCGGGTTCAGTAAGTGAACGCCTCGCTCGGGTTCAGTTAGCGGACCCCTCACACACGCGCGCGCGTACGAGAGAAACACGCAAACCGCACTGCATCGCTCGGCCCTGACCACTCACCGTAACCGGGAACTCCCCAAAAATTTCCTTGCCCTCACTTCTACCATGATTTTTTACGTCATGAATGGCCCAAATAATGTCATGTGAGTGCGTTTCCGGCCCACCCAGGATGAAAAGCCCATTTTCTATCATAATTTTTTGTCATAGAAGTAGGAGCCCACCACATCTATGATGATACATGTTTTTGTCACAATTATTGTCATAGAAGTGTCACAACCATGAAAGAAAAAGTTTTCGTTCGGGCCATAATGTCACGGATGTGTCTTTTTTTTGTAGTGGGATGGGAAGAAATGCGGAGGCCTACGTTGACGACATCGTTGTCAAGACGCGCGAGGCCTGGTCCCTCATCGTGGACCTCGAGGAAACGTTCGCCAACCTGCGCAAGATCAACCTCTAGCTCAACCCCGACAAGTGCGTCTTTGGAGTCCCTTCCGGCAAGCTGCTTGGCTTCCTGGTCTCCCACTGCGGCATTGAGGCCAGCCCTGAGAAGATCAAGGCCATCGAGAGGATGCGCCCTCCCCAGAACATCAAGGAAATGCAGTGCCTGGCAGGATGCATGGCCTCGCTTGGGCACTTCATCTCCAAGTTTGGCGAGCGAGCCCTGCCATTCTTCAAGCTCATGAAGAGATCCGGCCCCTTCAAGTAGACACTTGAGGCTGACGCGGCCTTCGCGGACCTCAAGAGGTACCTGACGAGCCTGCCCATTATGGTCGCGCCCCGCTCTCACGAGCCCCTGCTCCTGTACTTGCCAGACACCCCCAGACGGCTAGCGCGGCCTTGGTGGCGGTACGAGAGGAGCGCGCCTGCATCCACAAGAAGCCTGCTGAGGCCGCATCGGCGCCTGCCAGGCCGCGCCATCACCTGCCGAGGGCCCTCCTCTGGAGGCCCCTGACGAGCCGCCTCCCAAGCCCTCTGAGCCTCATGAGCCTCTTGGACCCTCTGGAGAGCAAGCTGCCACCGCAACTACGCGCCTCGTCGAGCACCCCGTGTACTTTGTCAGCACGGTGCTCCTCTTTGCAGAAGCTCCTCTTCGCTGATGAGGAGCTGACGAAGTACAACATCACGGAGTACGAAGGCCTCATCACTGGGCTTAAGGCTACCTCTGCTCTGGGCATCAAGCGCATCATCATCAAGGGCAACTCTCAGCTCCTCGTCAACTTCTCCAACAAATGCTACAAGCCCAAGGATGAGCACATGGCCGCCTATCTGGAAGAGGTGCACAAGCTCGAGAAGTGCTTCCTTGGCCTGGAGCTCCAGCACGTCCCTTGAGGCAGCAACAAAGAAGCAAACGACATCGCCAAGCGGGCATCTCGCCGTGAGCCGCAAAGCCCTAGCGTCTTCGAGGAAAGGCTCCTGAAGCCATCAGCCGCACCACCTGCCGCAAGCGCCACGATGCCTCACGGGGAGCTCCCCCCCCCCCCCCCGCACCACCCACAGGCACACCTGACTGCAGCCCATCTTTAGGCGCTCGCCTGCTCCTGGCGCTGGAGCATCAAGCGGACAGCTGGGCCGCAGAGTTCAAAGCCTACCTGCAAAGTGGCACCCTCCCGGAGAAGGACTCGGAGGCAGAGCATGTGGCCCGCCAGGCCACCACTTACTGCTTAAAGGATGGCAAGCTCTACCGCAGGCGCCCCAACGGCATCGCGCTGCGATGCATCTCCGAAGAGCAAGGGTGCGAGCTACTTGCCGACATCCACGGTGGAGACTGCGGCCACCACTCTTCGTCGCGCACTGTCGCCCGCAAGGTGTTCCACAACGGCTTCTACTGGCCCACAGCGCTTCAAGACGCCACCGAGCTGGTCCAATCTTGCCAAGCCTGGCAGTTCCAGGCCAAGCAAATCCACCAGCCGGTGCAAGGCCTCCAGACGATCCCACTATCTTGGCCCTTCGCGGTCTGGGGGCTGGACATCTTGGGGCCCTTCCCTCACGTGGCAGGCGGCTACCGCTACCTCTACGTCGCCATCGACAAGTTCACCAAGTGGGCGGAGGTCGAGCCTGTCCGCACCATCCTGGCAGGATCAGCCGTCAAGTTCATCAAGGGCCTCGTGAGCCGCTTTGGCGTCCCCAACCACATCATCACTGACAATGGCTCGTAGTTCACCAGCGGCCTCTTCAAGTCATACTGCGCCAGCCTCGGCATGCAGATATGCTATGCCTCCGTGGCGCACTCGTGAAGCAATGGCCAGGCCGAACGCGCCAACGCTGAGGTCCTCAAGGGCCTCAAGACACGAAGCTTCAAGAAAAAGCTTGACTCCTGCGGCAAAAGCTGGCTTGACGAGCACCAGTCCGTGCTATGGTCAATCCGCACAACTACAACCAAGCCCACTGGTGAAACTCCTTTCTTCCTCATCTACGGAGCAGAAGCGGTCCTCCCTTCTGAGCTCAAGCACGGATCTCCGCGAGTCCTCGCCTTCAACGAGGCTCATCAGGATACTAGGAGGAAGCCCGTCGCCAGGCCGCTCTATGCACTGCCCAATACCAGGAGGCTTTGTGTATCACAGCCGCAACATACGCCCCCGCACCCTCGAAGCTGGCAATCTCATCCTACGAAGGATCCTCTCCAGAGAAGGACTCCACAAGCTCTCACCCATGTGGGAAGGCCCATTTACGGCTGCCCATGTCTCCCGGCCTGGCGCCGCTCGGCTGGAGAAGGAGGAGGGTGTTCCAGTGCCCAACACATGGAACATCCAACACCTCCACAAGTTCTACCCGTGACCTCATGCGTACGAACGAAATGGAGTTGTACATGCTCCGGAGCCTCTCTTTGTGCTTGCCTGATGGGGCCGCGAGAGCTCCCTCCACTAGTGCAGCGACCTGCTATACAAACGGTTTTTACCCCCTTTCCGTGACGGAGTTTTAAACCGTTGCCTTGCCTGTGTGTGCAATAAGGGGGGGTCTTCCCACACGACCTAGAAACTGTCGGCGATAGGGAGCACGCAAGCAAAAGTTTCGCAGAACTACGCATATGTGATGCCCGCATCTTTCCCAAACGCTCCATCCTTGCTACTCGTTTGTGCTCACATTACCATCGCACTCGGTATTTTGTGCTACAATGTTTGCGATGCTCACTCCATCACAAATAGTTCACAATTGTACACTGTATGCGAAGCTTGAATATCCCACACATTTGTATGTGCATAAATATTTGAGATGTACAAAATGTCCCAAACAATTAATCCATATTACCCATGTCGGATGAAGGCCTACCACACGCGTTCTTCTATGAGCAAACGTTTGCGATGCAAACAACATCATAAACAGTTCATAATTGCCTAGCGTGTGTGATAAGGTGACTTTCACAAACATTTATTAATAAGGAACTGTGTGCGTTGTTGTTGTTAATCTCACATGTTTTTTCTTGTCTGATCGTGTGTGCAGTAGAGTTTCATCGCACACGTACTGATCTAAGAAACATGCCTGATCTTGACGTTTATCATAGACGTTTTGCTTTCGCAAACCGTGTGCAGTGTAATGGCATGCAGATCATAATTTATCCCTAATTTAATCCCTGCATTTAAAATTGACAGAATTTTAAATTGAAATAGATTTTCAATATGAAAGTAGGCAATCACTTATTTCATATCGAACCATGTTTATTACAAATACAAGTTCAAGGATGACTAAATAATTCGATGCACACGTACATATGCTGAAGAACTAGAGAAGCAGCAAGGTAAGAATGATGAACCACAGTTGTACTAAAGACTGTAAAGAGAGAGGTGGAAGACATTCTGGTTGCTGGAGAAGGTGAAGCGGAATGCCCATATTGTGCCCTCCTCCATGCCTAATTCACGCACGACTCTAGGCCAACCCCTTGTGATGGCCGCCTGCCCATCCTTCACTGTCTTCATCAGGACTTCTCGATGCTCATTGTAGTCTCGATGAAATACTTTAACCTTCATTGCATGTCCACTAATCATGTACTTTGCGAGGTAATCTTGAGTAAACTGCTTTGGGAACCACTGCAAACAAAAAAGATTCAGACATTGTTGTCTAACAACTCATTATGGGCAGTAAAAAGAGAAGGCTACAGAGTTCGTAGTTACCATCCTACAACTCACTATTGTGTTGGATAGAGCATAGACAAATAATTTAATTGTCATCGGTCGTATCTTTTTGCTAATAATTCTTATCAGTTTCCTCACTTGATGCTGGTTCATGAATATCTCATTGCCCCATACGCAAAAAGGGTCGAGGCGTGGATCTTTGCCTAGGACATATGTACCTACAAGCAACAAGTCAATATTAGAAGCTAAAAAGTGTCCAGCCATGGATTTGTATGCACTACATTATGGAACGGAGGCAGTATAAGCCGAGGGATGAAACTAACCTCGGTGGAAAATGCTAGCCACTCCCGTTGTTGTCCTGTGTAAGTACATGGAAAGGCATGATAAGTACTACAGGCTTAACATGAACCAAATATAGCCATGGTAAACAACAACATCTCAAAATGACAGCTTGAATGTGTTGGTTTCAGCATGATGTTAAAGCAGATAAAAAATGGAAGGGAATGTTAAGTACAATAGGCTTAACAGGGACCAAATATTGTAATTCAAACTGGTACAGTTGAAAATGAATAGAACATAGTTCATGCTTAAACATCACACTGCATAAATGTGTAAAACTGAAATAAAGGGCATGTGTTAACTTCACCAGGCATAACAGGAACCAAATATAGCCGTTCAAACTGGTATTGATGAAATCGAACTGCACAGTTTGTACTTGCACATAATGAACATCACATGGTGAATAACTGAAATAAACAAGGCATATATGCTCACTATAACAACCTAATATAGCCATTGAAAACTAAACAGAGGCTCACTTCAACCAACCTAACAAGCAAATACAGATAAACAAGGCACCTGCTTGAAAACTAGACAAAGGATCTCTGCAACCAACCTAGCTAACAAGCAAATACAGATAAACAAGGCATCTGCTTGAAAGCTGGACAAAGGCTCACTGCAACCAACCTAACAAGCAAATATAGATAAACAAGGCATCTGCTTGAAAACTGGACAAATGCTCTCTTCAACCAACCTAACAACCAAATACAGATAAACAGGGCATCTACTTGAAAACTAGGCAAATGCTCACTGCAACCAACCTAACAACCAAATACAGATAAACAAGGCATCTACTCACTATAAACAACCAAATATAGCCATTCGTGAAACTAAAGTGGACAATTCATACTTAAACATCAGATAGCCCTATTGAACATTACATTTTTGCATAACTGAAATAATTAAACACGACACAGTTAAAACATCGCGTGGCAAAAGCTACTACGACAATGGGTACGAGTTGGCTAGCTAGAAAAAGTAAGATTTTCTTATAGGATATTGCCTCACTTGTCATGGACGGGATCCTTCCACTTGGAAGAGCACAGACCCAGGGTGCAATCACTGATGTTGCAGATGGGCTGTCTCACCTTGGAAGAGTCGTAGTGGGTGCCCTTCGCATGGTCGTGGTCGATGAGATCTGACTTGGTAGCTGAGGATCCCAAGCCACCGCCGTAGAACGTGTCCTTCAGAAATGACATAATGGGCTTGATGGCATACAAGGATTGCAAATCCTTGACCGCAAGGTGGAGGAGATCAGTGGCGGGGCCTTCGAAGAGATCGACGACAGTTGAACTAGAGGCATTGGGGATGGACCACTTAACCTGTGACATGGGCCCATGTGAAGCCTTCGCTATCGATGAGCTTGATGTCATTGCCAGCTGTCCTAAGATTTAGTAATACGTGAGCCCGCTGATGTGAAGCCTTCGCCATGGCGACGTAGTCAACATCCTTGCCGGCTTATGTGACGTGGTGTTCCTCCAGGATCGACAGGTCGCCACAAACGGCGGCCACCCCGACATCGTCCAGCGGAGAGGCCATGATAGACCTCCTTTTGGCCGTACGCTCCTCGGGCTCCCCGGGATATGTGGTCGGGCTTAGGCTGTGACTCTCTGGAGTAGGGGATGGGGATCTTGGGGGAGGGACACCGCAGGCCTCATCTAGAAACTCAGGGCGGCGAGGGTATGGGAATCGGTGGGTAACCTGAACTTATCTAAGCTAGGAGGCACGGGCAGACTGGCAGGGGTTGGTGGCGGCGGCAGCTTCGGCTTTGGCGGCGGCGGCAAGCTAGGGTTCGAGCTGGGGGAGGGGGTGTAGACTGTTGAGAGGGAATGGGGTTAGGGTGGGTGGTGTTTGAGGATATGCCGCGGATACTGAAAATTTTAGTAATGGTGGGTGGAGATGGTGGTGGATGAGGAAGGGCGACGGTTCAAATGCCTCGGCTACTGGAATTTTACTATGAGGTCGGTGGTGGAGGAGTGAGGGCGACGGTTGAAATACCGCGCCAACTAAAATTTGGGTAAAGGAAATAAAGCGGGGTGGGAGCAACCAGATCGCACACGGTCCAAACATAATAATTGTGGATGATAATAAGGAAAAGCCGCGGAACCACCAATTTTTGCATCGCTCAAGGTGGGTAGCTTTTTTTTCAGATTTCTAGCTAGCTGGTTTATCACACACGGTTCGTCCTAATTTTCAGACGCATACGTGGAATTCATCCCGAATATCCTGTACACATTACCCCTTCACCCTTGCTGGCGCTTGCGAAGTCATGGAGAAATGGCCGGTGTGTCGCCGCCTAGCCTCCTATGCACACTAACAGTGGCAGCGGGAAACCGATGGGGGGGAGTGGCGGGAAACCGATTGGGGGGAGTGGCGGGAAACCGATTGGGTGAGTGGCAGGAAATGGTAGCGTGTTTGGATATATAACACCATTAATATGGAAAACTTGCGAAAGAAGGAAGCGCGAGCTAGCACGACGTGTGCGCACAGTGCTTACCCACAGGTGCCAGATGGTTGAACAGAACTGCTTTAAATTATTCAGGGTTCGTTTGGCATTTTTTTATACATTATAATAGAGTTTTCTAGGCATTTAATGTGCAAAATTCAAATTTGAACTACAAATACATGCTCCAGTGCACCAAAATGGGTTGAAAAATCATATATGTGTCCTTGGGTGCATGTTTAGGTCCCATGCAAGGAATGGGGATGAATTACAAACATCTCGGCGTCCTGGCTCGGCCTCAAACATTGAGAATCTTGGTTTTTAAATCCCCATAAATCCAAAACTCACCTGAAATTCATGAAAGTTTACATGGTGTCATGACATGGCACATATATGCCATGGTAAAAAACTGACCAATTTGGGGCAAGTTTTGGTACAAGCCTCTTACAAACCGGAGCTTCTCGCAATAAGCCTCCGATAGGGAACGTGTCACCCTTGTGGACGAAACGACAATCGCTGCTTCGTCTCGCCGTGTATTTTTCTTCTACGGGCAACATAGACCAATAGGAGATTTGTGCAAAAATATGGAATTATTCAGGGTTCGTTTGGCCTTTTTTATACATTAATTGAGTTTTCTAGGCATTTAATGTCCATAATTCAAATTTGAACTACAAGCACATGATCCAGTGCACCAAAATGGCTTCAAAAACCATACATGTGTCCTTGGGTGCATGTTTGGGTCCCATGCAAGAAATGGGGATGAATTACAAACATCTCGGTGTACTGGCTCGGCCTCAAACATTGAGAATATCGGTTTTTAAATCCCCGTAAATCCAAAACTCACCCGAAATTCATGAAACTTGTCATCGTGTCATGACATGGCACATATATGCCATGGTAAAAAATTTGTCCAATTTGGGGCAAGTTTTGGTACACGCCTCTTACAAACCGGAGCTTCTAGCAAGAAGCCTCGTGGTTCTGATAGGGAACGTGTCACCCCTGTGGGTGAAACGACAATCGCTGCCTCTTCTCGCCTTGTATTTTTCTTCTGCAGGCAACATAGACCAAGAGGAGATTCGCGCTGAAATATTGAATTATTCAGGGTTCGTTTGGCCTTTTTATACATATATTAATTGAGTTTTCTAGGCACATAATTCAAATTTGAACTACAAGCACATGCTCAAGTGCACCAAAATGGCTTCAAAAACCATACATGTGTCCTTCGGTGTATGTTTAAGTCCCATGCAAGAAATGGGGATGAATTACAAACATCTCGGCGTACTAGCTCGGCCTCAAACATTGAGAATCTCGGTTTTTAAATCCCCGTAAATCAAAAACTCACCCGAAAATCGTGAAACTTGGCATCGTGTCATGACATGTCACATATATGCCGTGGTAAAATTTTTGTCCAATTTGGGGCAAGTTTTGGTACAAGCCTCTTACAAACCGAAGCTTCTACCAAGAAGCCTCATGGTTCCGATAGGGAACGTGTCACCCTTGTGGGCGAAACGACAATCGTCGATGCCTCTTCTCGCCTTGTTTTTTTTTTCAACAGGTAACATAGACCAACAGGAGATTCGCGCTGAAATATGGAATTATTCAGGGTTCGTTTGGCCTTTTTATACATTAATTGAGTTTTCTAGGCATTTAATCTCCATAATTCAAATTTGAATTACAACCGCATACTCTAGTGCACCAAAATGGCTTCAAATACCATACATGTGTCCTTGGGTGCATGTTTAGGTCCTATGCAAGAACTGGGAATGAATTACAAACATCTCGGCGTCCTGGCTCAGCTTCAAACATTGAGAATCTCGGTTTTTAAATCCCCGTAAATCCAAAACTCACGCAAAATTCATGAAACTTGGCATAGTGTCATTATATGGCACATATATGCCGTGGTAAAAAAATTGTCCAATTTGAGACAAGGCGCACACATTAATAGCCAACGTAGGCATTTTGGAACAAATAGATGACACATGCGGCCACGCGTCCCTCTTTTTATTGGAGAGTACTACCTCGGTCCTGGTTTATTGGTCCTCTTTGTATTTTGTGCAAAAATTTGACCATACTAGGTGGCGTGCGTGTATCTGTTTGATTAGACGGGTCGAGTGCGAGAAGTTCGCCGCGCGGCTCGACGGGACGCGTGCGAGCAGTCCGCCGCGCAGGCTCGATGGGACCCGTGCGAGCTGTCTGCCCTGCAGGCTCACCGGGAAGCGAGCTCTTTGACCTCCACCCGCCGCCTCGCTCCCAACTTCTCCATTAATGGCGGCCAAGTAGGCTCACTGGGAAGCGAGCTCTTTCACCTCCACCCGCCGGCTCACTCCCAACTTCTCCATTAATGGCGGCCGAGCCACTATTTAGCATGCGGTTAATGCACCTGGACGGAAGGTGTTAGCTTGTGATCCCATGGCCCCGCTCAACACTAGCTAGCATTGTTTTGTTCGTGCCTCACTGAGAACGTGACTTTTAGCCTTTTTCTGACTCGTATACATGTACCTACGAGGTTACGAATGAAATAATACGACGACAAATTGACAATGGCAACGGATAATAATTGTCTTACATATCCCGGATAATTTAAAATGCGACATGCCGCAACGCTCGAAAGACACAGGGGAAAAAGAGATGAAGAAAAAAAAGGAAGAAGGAAGTCGTTGCTCTCTACTTCTCGATGGATCGCTGGGCGAGGAGTTCTTCCAGCTCCTTCTTCACATCCTCATGACTTTGCTTGACGGCAGCCACGGTTCCGCCACCTGCAGCTCGCGCTCAATGCAGAAATTCTTCAAGTCATCCCCAAGTTCATGGACGACAGTTGTCAGCGTCATCCGCGAGGCAACGCTCTTCTCATACAACTCCCTCCAGCTAGCGGCCTCCTCCTTCTGCTTGTCGAGCTCCTTGTGGAGCTTCGCATTGTCACCCATGAGTTTCACGACGAGGCCGGTCACCTTATCAACCGAGGCATCGCTAATCTCGAGCAGCTTCTCCAAGCCGGCGAGCAGCTCCTGCTGGTTAATTAGGTCAGCGAGAATGTCGTCGTCGCTGGCTAAGGACTTCAGCCCCACCAGCTCGTCGAGTTCGCCGACGCGGTGAGTGCGCTTGTGAGAGCCCTCGCCTACCCGTGAGAGCTCGTTCGAGGGCCCCGCGGCGCAGCAGGACATCTCTGCTGCAGCTGCCGTGTTGCGGCACGACCTCTCTAGGGCTTCCGTGGCCTTGGTCTTTGCTCCCTGGTTATATGTCGACCTAGAACTCCTCCTACCAGCCATGGCAGACGCAAGGAACGATTTAAGAAGAAAGGCCTATTTTTTTGGTGATGAGGAGAGGAATGTGCAATAATTTTTGAGTGGGTACTAGTTTTTATAGCCCAGTGCTAAGTGGGAACACGTTTAGGTTTGATCGGTGTGAACAGATTTGCAATTACTCATTGCGAGGTAATTTGATCGGTATGAACATGTTTAGGTTTGATCAGTGTGTAAGCGTGTCCGATGGATGGGCCATCTCGCCTCCCACGCGTGCCAGATGGTTGACCAGAACTGCTATACGCAGGTGGTTGCTCGTCATTTAGGCGGCCGCGGCGCGCTATGCTCGCATCCCTTCATGCGCTCTGCTCGACGTTGAGGTGGCCGCGGCGCGCTCTGCTCACGTCCCTCTGCACTAGCTCTTTCAGTGGTTGGGGCCGGTGCACGATCATGTTTTGGGTGCCATGTGCATGCGGTTGCGTCCGCGTGCGTCGCCACGAAGCAGTTAATACATGCGCCACAATGCAGTTACGCGCTGCAACAACTGCCATCCGCGTGCGCCGATACTCCAGGCCGTTCGGCCTCCCCATTTATTCCCACGGCCATTATAACCTTAGTCTCTTCAACCTTCCGATCGCGCCCCACAACACAACAAGCACACCCACGACGACACATAGAGAGAGGATATCCAGCGGCGCTCCAATGGAGTTCGGTAAGCATCATGTGGACACCCACGTGAGGGGGAAGGAACTCTCGGTGGTGTACACAATTGACCCGGCCATGGTGGAGGACTCCATCAACACCATGGAGCAGTTGCTTGCTAAGGACGACAAGTACAAAGTGGTCGGCTTCGACCTCCAGTACACCGCCGGTCGTCCAGAGGTTGATCAGGCGGTTGCCATCGCCTAGTTGTGCATCGGCCATCACGTCCTTGTCTACCACTACTGCGTGGCCACAAGGCCATGCGAGCATTTCACCAGGTTTGTCAAGAGCTCCGACTACAAGTTCGCTATGGTGGACACCGTCGATGATGTAAAAGCGCTCCAGATTTTGGGCTTGGCCTGCCCGAAGCTTGTCGACATTCGTGGCCACTATAGGGTCTGGGGCAGCATGAAGAAGGACTCCCTGGTTGAACTCGCCGCGGTGATCATCGATCCCTACTATGAAAACATGAAGGAAGGTTCCAAGAGAAATCCTGGAACCTGGCACGTTGCCTGGGTGCGGAGACTGGATGAACCTCACCTCAAGTTTGTAGCCAAGAATTTGTACACATGCTATGAGATGCACAGGCGGATCATCGACATGATGGAGTGCCTCCTTCCTGTAGATGACGAGGGATCGAGCCACCAGCAGAGCAGCAGCGGCAAGCTTCACAAGAAGAAGTAGATGATGATTAGATATGATCGTTTATCCTAGTTTATTATGCATGTAATTGTTTACTTTGGTGTGTGCAAATGTTATGTGTGTAGTCAGTTATGTAATTGGATGTTTAATTTGGTTATGCAGTCATGTCCTTATAAGTATATATGTTGTTATTCTATAGACACAGAGCATAGATGTTGTGTAGACTAAGCAAATCACATCGCACACGGATTAAATTATGTAACCCGTCGGTGATGATTTCATCAATCGCTGAAAATTGTTTACCAGCAAGCATTTGCCCACAACACACATGGGTTATTAGCAGGAATCATCTGTGTTGTTATCGGTCTTCCCACACATTTCTGATTACTCACCTGTTTGCCGCGTATCACACACATCTTGTTAAGTTGAACCATTTTTGTTGTGTTGGGTAATTGCAAACAGTTCATCCGAGTGAACCGCATGCTTTATATCACACACACCTCGATCTGCCTGACCGTTTCTGTTGTGTTGGGTAATTGCAAATAGTTCATCCGAGTGAACTGTATGCCATGTATCGCACACACCTCGAACTGGCTGTCCGTTTCTGTTGTGTTGGGTAATCACAAACAGTTCATCCGAGTGAATTGTATGACGTGTATCACACACACCTCGAACTGGCTGCCCATTTTTGTTGTGTTGGGTAATCACAAACAGTTCATCCGAGTGAACTATATGCCGTGTATCGCACACACCTCGAACTGGCTGTCCATTTCTGTTGTTCTGGCTCATCACAAATAGTTCGTATGGATCAACTGTATGCCACATATCGCACACGCATCTCTAATCTGAATCATTTTTTATGTCACCGGCATCGCACACAGTTCGTCTTATTGGCGATGGTTTTATTACGACACCGTTTGTGATGCATGCATCGCACACAGTTTGGTCGCGGGGTCTCTGATTCATGTGTCGCGTTAGCGGTCGCCTGCAGTAGTGCCCCCACAACCCAGTGGAAGCCCCATGCTCAGCGCTGGCGGAACGATCGAACTGAGGGCTCCGCCTCGCTGCACCATCCTCAAGCTGTCTCGTGTCCGTCACGACAGCCTCTTCTTTTTGGATGTGAAACTGAGGGCGCCACGTGGCTGCACCATCCTCAACTGACCCGTGCCGGACACGGCAGCCTCATCTTTTTGGTTGTGTAATGAACCTTATTATTATGCTGCAGTAAAGTTCTACTTCCTAAGTATCATGTGTGTCTGGTAATTTGCCTGCTTCAGGAGTCGTGCGCGCCCGCAATCTCCCTCCAGTGCATCACGCGAGCGGGGGCTGGACACGGTGCCTGTGCTCAGGTTAGTCCCAGCAACGCTGCAAAACCCAAGTGACTAAGCTCTGGCTCGCGGGCCTGCTCCCGTGCACGTCACCTCACCAAGGTTCTTGGTGCCTTGTCTCCTCGCGTGACACCCACGAGCAAACTAGCAAGCGTGCACTGCTCCTCTATTTGTGAAACTTGTCGGCATGCAGTTGTCACAGGAACAAGGCACACAGAAGGCATTGCGAGCGCTGCCTCGCGAGGAAACCCACGGCAAGGTGCCTCCTTAAGAAGCCAATAGGAAGCCTCGCGAGCGCCACCTCGCGAGGTGGCATGCGGCGGCCATCTTCGCCAAGTACCAGCGAGAGGTCTCACGAGCAAGAGCCCCACGAGGCGCACTCCACAGCCACGGCACGGCAAGCGCCACACTCTGCGAAAAAGCTAAGTCTAAAAATGCCTCGCGAGCTCCTCTCAGCGCCCCTCAAGCTCTCCTCTTCCTGCAACCTCGTCGAGTGCCGATGTTTTCTCCTTTGCGCAAGCCGTTTGCACGTCAAAGGGGGGCTTCCTGAGCATCGCGCCTCAGGAACCCCTACCACCCCTCATAGCCCTACACCCTCTGGACTTGTCTAGGCATGCGTCCTAACATACCAGCGACGGTCGTAGCCCGCTCGGGGGCTGGGTCCTGACGACGTAGAGCACCAAGGCATGCAAGAAGAGAAAAACAAGCCTCACGAGATGGCCTCACGAGGAACACGAATTACATCAAATCATTAAGTACTTAATTTAAACACAGAAGTCATGTTTTCACGCCCCCACGGGGCTACATCAATCTTGCCACATGATAAATGGAAGAGAAAGGGCCTAAGAGGACGCACCGTCGCCATCGCCTTCGCCATCTTCAGCCTCGTTGGAGCTCTCGCTGCCATGGGAGAACTTCTCGAGCAGGGTGTCCACATGGTCCTCCACCGCCTTCCTGAGGCTGTCGCGGAGTTCCTCAGGGATAGGGGCCATCACCCTGTCGAAGTCGAAGTTGGCGTCAGCGTGAAGGAGATTGCTGAAGATGCGTGTCGCCGCTTGGCTGAGGAGGTCGCGGCATTCGTCTTCGATTATGCCATTCACCCGCTTGGCCCCGACCTCAAGCCGCTCCACGAGCTTGGTGAAGAAGTCGAGGTAGCTGGCATCGTGGGTCTCAAGGGGGCCCCCGAGCCTCTCCTGGCAGATGTTGGTCAGGGCGCCACGGGCTCGGAGCTGGAGATAGTGGAACATCTTGGCGCGCTCATGCTGCCGTCCCCGCACCCAGGCCACCTCAACCCTGGCCTGCTCGACCACGTTGGAGAAGCTGCCCACCTGTTGCTGGAGGGAGGCCAGCTCCCCCTCCACGTCAGCCTTGGCCTTGAGAGCGGCCTCCCGCCTGCTCTCCGCCTACGTCAGCACCTCCTTAAGACCGGTGATCTCCTGCTGGAGCTCCTCATGCTTCTTCTTGTAGCGGTCCTCCTGGGCCTTCAGCTTCTTGATGTGATCCGCGGCAAGCGCCTGGTGAATCTTTTCGGTCTTCGCGTCAGCGTCCGCCTGGGTCTTATTCTCCTTGGCCTCTAGCTGAGCGTTGGCCCTCTCCATGCGCTGGTCATAGGAGGCCTGGGCGGCAGCCACCTGGTGATCCAGCGTCTCCAAGAGCTCGCGATCCGTGTCCAGCTCGGCTGTCATCCTCGTGAGCTCCCACTCAAGGAGCGTGAGATCCGCCCCGTGGCCTGCAAGAGCCTCGGCGCGCTTGTTGAGCTCGCCCTCCCGCGCCTGGAGCAGCTGCACCTGAGTAGCGTGCTGCTCCTGGAGCACCCTCGCACGTGCCTCCCCCTCCTCGCGGCGCTTATCAGCCGCGTCGGCCTCCCGGATGGCGTTCTCAAAGATCTCCTTCGGGTCCAAGGCGGCCTTCTCACGCTTCTCCCGCGTGGCTTCGTCTTGGTGCTGGCCCAGCTTGACGGCGATGTCGAGTTGTCGCCACCCCTCCGCGAGGCGCAGGCGCTCCTCGACGACGCACGTCTCCTCCGCCGGAGTTCCGCCTCAAGCTGGCCCAGAGCCGCCCTGGCACCCGGCAGAACCCCGCGCTTGAGCAAGCCGCTGGTGTTCACGAGCTGCAGGGCCCAGTCCGAGCTCGACTCCGCGTCGCCCTCTGCTGTCACAGCCTGGGAGGGCCCGACGTCGGGCACCCTCCGGGCCTCCGCATCCGCGCTCCCTTCTAGAGCCACGTTGTTTGTCAGGAGCAGGGGGCTCGCCGGGGTCTCCTCCTCCTCTCACCATGGCAGTGCACTCCACGGGCTCGTCACGCCCGCGGCAGGAGCCTCGCGCACTGGCGAGCACTGAGGGCTGGCCGAGGCGCCGTCGGTAGCTGCAGTCTCCTTGGCGGGGGTAGAGCTCGGCGGGGGATTTGGCGCCTCAGCCTCCTCCATCGCTGCATCCCCTCCTGCAGTGGGTGCCTCTGGAGGCACGACCCCTCCTCTGGAGGCTGCCTCCAGAGGCTCGTCTTCCTTGGCCTCAGGAGCCGTGTCTATGCGTGGGTCTGGAGGAGTCACCTACTCTTCCTCCACTTCCGTGTGCCCCGTTTCAGCTTTTGGGCGGCGGGTGGCCTCTGCATGCCCTCCGGCACCTACGATAGGCGTCGGGGACCCATTCGAGCTAGGGGTCTTCGACTTCTTCTTCATGGGCCTCTTGCGCGAGCGAGGGTTCAGCCCCAGACCTCGGGAGGAAGAAGAGAAAGCACAAAGGAAAGAGAGCAGGTGCAGTGACTTACTCGTCGTTGGGGACCCATTTCCTCTTCTTCAGTATCGACAGCGGCCGGCTGCCGCTGCTGCTCTCGCGAGGCTCCCTTGTGTCGCCCCCGAAAGGTGTGGTGCGAGGCTCGGTAGACCCGACCTTGGCGCTGTCCGTCTTGGCGGGAGGATCATTGGTCCCGCCATCTGGGCCGGTCTTCTCCGCAGGGGGCTCGGTGACCCCGCTGCTGGCGTCGGTCTTCTCCACGCGTGGCTCGTCAGCCATCGCGCTAGAGCTCCCTTCACCTCCCATGCCAACGGGCCAGGAGGGCCCAACCCTGAATTGGGCGCTATCGTCGTCGTCCTCAAGATTGCACATGAGCTGGCGGTGGCTTCGCGGGGTCGGCCCGCCATCGCTCCCTTCCGCGGCGCTTGCCGAGGCCTCGGCGTCGCCGCGGTCTCCCGAGCCGGGGACCACCACGAGCGGGTTCTCGCGAGGCCCCTAGAAGCCCTCTAGCACCAGGCCCCACTGGTCGAAGATCGGCATCTCCGCGACCAGGTCCTCCCTTTCCTAATAGTTGTACAGCAGGACCGCATCCTGGGCGGATCCTTCGCGCTGCCACCGACCAAGATCTGCATGATCTCCTCCAACACCTCCGATGTCAAATTGTCGACACTCGGCCTCATGGGGTCCTTCGAGCCAGTGATCTCCCACACCGGATGCGAGCGCCTCTGGAGAGGCGCGATGCATCGCCGCAGGAACTCCTTCATGACCATTGTCCCTGTGAGCCTAGCATCCTTCAACTCGGCCATCCACCCCCACACGGGCGCCAGCCTCGGGTTGGTGAGCTTCTCGTGCTCCCAGCCAGAGCTCTTCGCGGCGGGGTCTGTCGGGATCATCAGCAGCGAGCTTTGTTGGCGCACGTCCACATAAACCCAGCGCTGCCTATAGCCCTCCACCTTCCTCGAGATCTTCAGGTTGATGGTGTCCTCCTTCGTCCCCTTGACGCTGAGGAACAAAGCGCACGCCGAGTGATGGTTCGCCGCGGTCACCCGCAGGCTGAAGAAGTGGCGGAAGAGCGCCACCGAGGGCATCACGCCAATGAAAGCCTCGCAGAACAAGGTGAAGGTGGAAAGGAGGAGGACAGAGTTCGGTTGGAGGTGGAGCGCGTGGATCTGATAGTGCGAGAGAATGGCATTCAAGAAGTCGAAGAACGGCGGCACCAAGCCGGCATAGACGCTATGGAGGAAGAGGGGGAAGGTCGTCGCCTCTAGCGTGCTCGGCGGGCGCGAGCCCGGCCATATCTACGTCGCCTTCCACTCGTTGGTGGCGGCGGCGGTCATCAGAATCACCTTGTCCAACCCCTCTCTGTTGGCGATGATGGAGCGCAACAGAGCCGGCTCCAAGGCCGGCGCTTTCGGGGCCGCGGCCGCTGCCCTGCCCTTCTTACCAGTAGGCGCCATTGGTGTGCGAGGAAGCTTTGGAGGCGGGAGGAGGAAGAGGATTCAAGGAGACGGGCGCTAGGAGGCGGGGAGGAGTGGATGAATGCAATGATGATTCTGCGCCACGCGCGGGTCAGTTTTATGGCAGGGCGGACGGTTACCAAGGCGTAGTGGGGAAGCGGGGGCGTCCCCCGTCCCATCATGCGCCACGCGTCCTAGCCTGGGCCCCGCAGTCTGTTAGGGCCCGCGCTGTTTCGTCCCCAACGGGCGGGAACGTGCGCGCCACGGGCCCGGGGGCTACTGTCGGGCAAGTGGGAACCAGGGTACCACGGCTCGTCTGCCTGTGGCCCAGGAAGTGACGCCTGGCGTAAGGCCTAAGAGGCGGCCCGGCCACGGGCGCCGCGAAGCAAGAAACCTCGCGAGGCGCCAGCCTCATGAGCCCCCCCTGCAAGGAGCAAACCGCCAAGACTTAGCAGCAGCGGCAGGAAGCCTCGTGAGGCGGTCTCCCGAGGCGGCCTCTTGAGGTAGCCTCCTGAAGCCACTCAGGCGTGGCTCTGCCCGGCGCCAGCCTGGCGGTCTCGTGCCCAGCACATGGATGACACACCCTCGCAAGACAACGACAGCGATAGGAGCCGTCACAGCAGGCGCGGATAGGGAGGATTTCCTCTTTGGTGCTAAGGGGCCAGCGCCAGCTGCCCACCCCCAAAGCAAGTCCCAAAGCCTGCCTATTTGGTATATGAAGACCAGGACGATAAGGCGCGCAGGGCGGAGGTCATCACCAAGCCCACCGGCGCGTCATGGATAACACCTTTGCAGGCGGAGACCGCCTTTTGTCAGGATAAGCCTGGGCGCCTGTCCCCTTTCAAATTGCCATTGTGTGTGGCTACCCTTCCCGCCAACGTTTTCAGGGGAAGAGGACCAAGGTGGCTATAAAAGGGGCAGTGCTGCCACCATACAGAGAGACTTCGATCGATTCCATCCTCTCCAACCATGTACACTTGTACTCACCAGACCAATCCAGACCACAAGCAGGAATAGGGTTTTACACCGCAAGGTGGCCTGAACCTGGGTAGCTGCTGTGTCCCCTGTCATGCCTTGTGCGTAGCGTGCTCTCGTCGTAGCCTCGCCATGGTCACCGTCTAGCCGGTAGGAACAAGCGTGCCCCCAGTGTTCGAACCAGGGTCCCCGGAGCCTCGATTCCGACATAGGGAAATATGCCATTTTGTGGGCAAGCCGAATGCATCCCTCCTCGTCTTGAAAGATTTGAAGCCCAGCAGGGCTGAGAAAAGCAAGTAGGTCCCGGTTGGGTATTGTGCAAAAAAAAATAGAACTGGGCTAGTGATACGTCTCCAACGTATCTATAATTTTTGATTGTTCCATGCTATTTTAGTATCAATCTTGGATGTTTTTATATGCAATTATATATCATTTTTTGGGACTAACCTATTAACCTAGTGCCCAGTGCCAGTTGCTATTTTCTGCTTGTTTTTGGTTTTTCAGGAAATCAGTACCAAACGAAGTCCAAATGCCACGAAACTTTTTGGAGATTTTTGTCTGGACAAAAGAGACCCTGGAGACTTGGAGAGGAGGCTAGAAGGTTCACGCAGCCTCCACAAGGCAACAGGGCGCGGCCCTAGGGGTGGGCACCCTGATGCCTTGTGGGGCCCTTGTGGCTCCATTTGACCTAATTCCACTTCTATAAATTCTCAAATATTCGGAAACCAACAGAGAGGAACCCCGAATAACTTTTACGCCGCCGCAAGCCTCTGTTCTTCCGCGATCCCATCTGGAGGCCTTTTCCGGTACTCTGCCGGAGGGGGAATCGATCACGGAGGGCTTCTACATCAACCTTGCTGCCCTTCCGATGATGTGTGAGTAGTTTACCACAGACCTACGGGTCCATAGCTAGTAGCTAGATGGCTTCTTCTCTCTCTTTGATCTTCAATACCATGTACTCCTCGATGTTCTTGGAGTTCTATCCGATGTAATCTTCTTTTGCGGTGTGTTTGTTGGGATCCGATGAATTGTGAGTTTATGATCAGATTATTCATGAGAAATATTTGAGTCTTCTCTGAACTCTTTTATGCATGATTATTATAGCTTTCTATTTCTCTTGGATCTATCGATTTGGTTTGGCCAACAAGATTGGTTTATCTTGCAATGGGAGAGGTGCTTTGTGATGGGTTCAATCTTGCGGTGCTCAATCCCAGTGACAGAAAGGGACATGTTTCCATTAAGGATAAAAAGATGGGGTTTAATCATATTGCTTGAGTTTACTTTGTCTACATCATGTCATCTTGCTTAAGGCGTTACTCTGTTTCATACTTAATACCCTAGATGCATGCTGGATAGCGGTCGATGGGTGGAGTAATAGTAGTAGATGCAGGCAGGAGTCGGTTTACTTATCTCGGACGTGATGCCTATATACATGATCATTGCCATGAATCCATCATAATTATTTTCTTTTCTATCAATTGCCCAATAGTAATTTGTTTACCCACCGTATGTTCTGCGCTCGAGAGAGAAGCCTCTAGTGAAAACTATGGCCCCCAGGTCTACTTTTATCATATATTAAAAATCCAAAAATACCTTGCTGCAATTTATTTACTTTTATTTTATTTAGTATTTTAGTTTATCAATCTATCACTATCAGAATTAATCCTTGCAAATAACCGCTAAGAGGATTGACAACCCTCTTATTTGCGTTGGGTGCAAGTGTTTGCTTTTGTGTGTGCAGGTGCTGCTAACGGGATTTTGTGTGGTTCTCGTACTGGATTGATAACCTTGGTTCTTAACTGAGGGAAGTACTTATCTCTACTATACTGCATCATCCTCTCCTCTTCGGGGAAATACCAACGCAGTCTACAAGTAGCAGGAAGAATTTCTGGCGCTGTTGCCGGGAGACATCATCAAAATTACCAAGTACCTTCGCACAAACTATCATCCACTTGCATTTATTTTATTTGCCTTTTTATTTGCATTTGCCTCTCATTTTTCATCTCCGTCACTTCTAATTTATTTTACAAAAACACCAAAATATTTTCGTTTGCTTGTTTGCTAGTTTGCTTGCTTTGGCGTGATGTCTCAAGAAAATACAAAATTGTGTGACTTTTCCAATACTAATAATAATGATTTTATTAGTACTCCTATTGCTCCTCCCGCCACTAGAGCGGAGTCATGTGACATTAATGCTGCTTTGCTCAATCTTGTTATGAAAGAACAATTTTCTAGTAGTCCTAATGAAGATGCTGCATCCCATCTAAATACTTTTGTTGAACTTTGTGATACGCAACAGAAAAAAGATGTGGATAATGATATTGTTGTGGCACCCTGGCTCAGAGGGACTGGAACACCCCGTATTCCAGCCCAGAGATCAAGTCTTCTGGCATACGGCACTGCTTGGCATAGAACAAATCAGCTCTTTATTACAAATAACTGAGATACAAGGGTTTGGGGTGTTACAGAGGGTTACATCGGCAATGCTACGCTAGCTATGGTAGCTCTATGCTAGCAGTGGCACAACTCCTAGCAGCGGAACCACGACAACGGTAATGGACTCCACTCCGTAGGGACTCTGGCTGGGACACGTCCAAGCTCGCAACTCGGCCTCGGGCTATGCAAACATGGCAGCACTTGCAAACTGGCATGACACGCCAGGTGAGTACTTTGAATGTACTCGCAAGCTCATAACAAACAAGAGCATCATAGCAAAGCAATATCACAGCAACCATGATTGTCTCAACATTAGTTGCTATTAAAAGGGTGGAAGAAAATTATAAACATGCTATCTCCTAATGGGCTGCAATAGCTACTATTACAGAGACCGCCTTACTCTTGGCTATCCAGTCAAACCATCGATTCTCGTGACCAGCTCCTGGTCACCTCAAGATAATTCAACAATTAATCTCGAGATCATCTCCAAGGTTATCGACAGCCTTCTGCCAAGCAATTACCCATTATACCAAGACGAGTTCTTCCACCATTAACACGTCATTCCCTCATTGGTGTTGATCAGACAGTGTGACTTAGTGCGAACTGTGTCCAATACCGTGGACTCGGCTATTCGAATAGATTCTTACACTCTGCAGAGGTTGCGCCCTTTACCCACACCATGGACCTTCGTCCAACAAAACTTGCCCAACCCGAGACTCCTCTACCGTACCACCGACATGTCCTCTCTGAGGTCATGCCCTGGGTGGCCCCTGTGTCACTTCTGACACCTGCCACCGTTGTGGCCAAACTATCCCAAACGGGGACTTGAGCTCAATAACCAAACCAGGCTCACAAGATTATCGCCGTCTACCTGATCAGGGTAGCACGCACGCATAACCTTCCCACTTTGGTGGTACTGATAAAAGAGCGTGAGGTTAGACCAAGTCAAGGCCGTCCCAATCCGGCAGATGTGGCTGCACTGGAAAGCTTGGTTCAGTGGCACTTGATCAATGAATGAAGGAAGTAATCCCCAAGTGGCTTCTCTGTCATAACTGCTGCTTCGGGATTGTAGTGATCCAGGATATAACAATAGCCAACTAGTAATCCAATGAGTAACATGATCAAACTACTACTACTGATTCCATAGACAAAATACCGGACAGAATCACAAAGTAATGATAGACGGTAATCTCGGAATCCAACAGCATCTTGGCATCATCAAACCTGTAGACTACTAGTCAACATCAATCCAATCATCAACATGATAGTAACATAACAAGCATTTCCCCAAGGGTTGCATGAATAAACTATTTATGAATAATTCAGATCTTAGCCTAAATAGTTGTTTAAACCATGGCATTGCAATGCAATAATGCAAATGGAAGTTGTGGCTTGCCTTGCACCAAAGGAGTGTGGGAGTACTCCTAGCCTCCACCTACCGCTCAAAACACTCTGAAAAATATTTTTGAAAACATTTGTAAATATCACATAGAGCATTTTCCTCTGTCCAGAAATTCTAGACAGTAGAGAAAATACCAAAAATTTCCAACAAATAGAGGAGCTCATAAGAAAAATAATGCAAAAAAGAATGAACTCATTTGGACTTATGGTTTAAAAGATGTTGCTGATCAAAGTTGAGTCAAACTTCTGATTTAAAATGAATTTAAACAGAAATTTTGGAATTTCCAAAGAGGGCCATGTCGATGGCGTAAACCCGG
Source organism: Elymus sibiricus (assembly GCA_039707655.1). Taxonomy (NCBI): domain Eukaryota; kingdom Viridiplantae; phylum Streptophyta; class Magnoliopsida; order Poales; family Poaceae; genus Elymus; species Elymus sibiricus. Next base: position 126,918,321 of record CM077668.1, read on the forward strand.
TTTACGCCTCCACTAGCGTACCGCTTCGGGGGCGCGCGAAGTCGCTGACAAGTGGGGCCCCCTGTCAGTTTTAAATTGAGAAAGAGGGAACAGAGGATGGTGGAGCTCACCGGCGACGTTCACCGGCATAGAAGCCATGGCGGAGCTGGGAGATGGTCGGGATGGATCGGGCGGACGACGACGAGCACTCCCATACTAGTAACTCGACGGGAGATGGCCGGACGGCGTCGACTCTTTCCTCTCAGGCGGTGGCAAGCTTCGGTGGTCGACGAAATTGGCGATTTCGGCGAGCACCCGAGCAGAGGAGGGGTGGGGAGGATCAGTGGAGCACCAGGAGCACGGGGGTGGGCTTGGTTGGGGCGGAGGGCAACTGGAGCGACCTGGAGAAGCAAGGGCAGAGCGGCAGAGCTCCTCGCCGGAGTTGGGGAAGGAGGGCCTCCCGGCTTGCTCTGGTGCTGCTGGGGGTCGATTGGGAGGTGCAGGAGGCTAGTGGTGAGGAGAGGGAGGCTCGGGGCTGGCTTTTATAGCCGGTCGGGAGGTGGCCGCACTGATCGGCGCCGCGGGGATGCGAACAAGCTCCGGGGTGAGCTCGCCGTCGCGCTGGCCTGCGAGGCGTGTGGGGAGGGGACGTGAGCACGCAGAAGTGACGAGAAGGCTCCTGAGCCATTAAGGGTGTGCGGACAATGGCGGCGACCGCGGTGCACTGTTCTGCCCATGGGCGAACTTGGCTGTGAGCGGCGGTGAGCCTCGCCGGAGAAGGTAGAGGGTTCTGGAGGGGGTACGTGGGTGGAGGCGATGACATCGGCATGACAGGACATGGAGGGGCAATGCGGGGTGGCCGGAGTGGTCACGTCCGAAGCGCCTGGGCGCGCAGAGCGCGACTTTGGCCCTGGCAGACGCGTGGTCACCGCGTGCACTGACGCACGCGGTGCGCTCTGGCCCATCCGGTCATGTCTACGCGGTAGTGTTCCCAGCCAGTGACTTCCCTGTGCATCTGGTTTGACATGAGATGGCTTGGACAACTGGCCAACCTCCAGACAACTTTCTGGATAGCAACTTGGGCAGGTTATGGGTGAAAATGGCTAGGGTTTTGAGAGGGAAAATTTGTCACACTGAAGTTTAGTAGGAAGGTGCCCATTCTGGGAAAATTTCAGACCAAATGGACAAGGTTTGGATGTAGTTGCTTCACAACTGCTTTTCTGGTCCAGAAACTTGTTGAAGATGATGCACTCACATGGATAGGCTTCTGGAGTTGAAACTTGGTATTTGTGGGCTATTTGGTGGTGGCAAGATTCTATAAAAATTTCATACCGTTTGGGTAAGTATAAATGGTACTTCCTTCACAATGCCTCCCACTGGACAGAAACTTGGGGGAATTTTGTGGAATAAATGGCATGACAAAATAGTGTGAATTTTGGCATGCTCAAAGGATATAATGATATCTAAGTCCTGGATTAATTTTAGAATTTTTGGAGCAATATAAAATATAGTTGCTTCACAAACTGGAAATATAACCAGAAACAAAGATTCGATGGTGTGCTCACCATAAGAATGGAATCTTGAGTATTTTCACATATCCAACGTTCACATGGCCCAAAGAATTTATGAGAATTTTCTTCGAATTTTTGGGAGGACAGAAATGTTGGTTGCTTCACAACCTAAAGGAAAAGGGCTATTCCTTTTAATAGAAAAAGGAATATTAAATTGAAATAAAGGTTGGGATTAGGCAAGAATGGGAATGACATGACTTGGGAGAAGTTTTTAGAAGCTTGAGTCACTTGGGAAAGGAAAGTAAGAAAGATTCCCAAGTTTTAAGTCCATAGAGCCATTCAATTCAAAATCCAGACCAAATTCCAAATAAAATTCATATGGGTTTTCGAAAAGAAAAGTTGGGAAAAACCAGGGTGTCACAAACCTACCCCCCTTAGGATAAATCTCGTCCTCGAGATTTGGTTGCTCATGGAACAAGTTTGAATATTCTGACTTAAGGAAACCGGTTCCAACTCGGGTATCCTTTTTCTTTATATAATGTTCCCACTGAATCTCATATGACCTGACTGTCTTGCTCTGGGGTGGTTCGCTTCACCGTATCCAACACTTCGACAGGTCTTCCCTTATATATTCATCTTACACTGGCTCCAATTCCCTTATGCCTGCTGGCTTTGCTGCTATGCTATCCTGACTGGAATATGTGATCTTCCACACGATTCCGGAAGTGATTTTCGATGGACGTGTCATTTTTTTCCATCCAGCACCGATAGGGGTTATGAACAACTTCCCTTGGTGGATACAACCATCTGATCATTGCATCGGGTTACAATGTTGAGAATCACAACGTTTCTCCTGGCGGGGTCTGACTACTTGCAGGGAGTCCGAATCATCTGGGCTGACTTCTTTGTCTTAAATCCGTACCGGCGATTCGACTGTCATCCATCATGACCAGCATAAAGAAGTAATACCCTATAACAATAGCTTCTAGAGACTTGGCTGATGGTGGTTCTGGCGGAAGAATCTTGTTCATGCCAGGGTATCACATGCGAGAGGGCATGGTTCGAGACTGTTGTTTAGCATTTCGAGTACTCATCCTGTCAGTATATCCATAAGTCTTACAATGCTTTAACATGGTCGCTAGAGTCAAACTGCTGAACGGACTAAGGAGTTTTTGACTTGACACGGCGGACTTGGATATCCCATGCCGACAGTGCTGGGCATATACATTTAGTCAAGCGGGTCACCTTAATATGCGGCCCTTACAGAACAGAGTAGACCACTTGGGTGTATACTCATGATGATCGATATGAAACCAGCCTGTCTTGGGTATCCGTACCATGTTGTTCCTGTAGTGATCACACCTGCATTGTCGGTCTTGCTCTTCATCATTGTTCTCTTTCCTGAATCCTTTGCCGCAAGAACTTGGCCATATATATCCTTAACTCTTCACCTGGTCATGGGTGCTGTCGGGTGCAATTTTCCGGCAAGCATACCTTAACCTTAACCTAGTGCAATCACACTTAACTGGCAAGCTTATCATCCCACGAGCTGTAACTATAGGGCAATGATCATCCAAACTCTTGCATGAAATCGGCGAATAAGTCAGTAGCCACCAGAACAGTCTTTACAACTCAGATCTGGGACATTACTGAAATAACTCAACCACTGCTCAAGACAACTGAAAAGCAGCTCAGAGCATGAGGTAGGGTTGATAAGAAGAATGTAGCAGTTCCCTAAGACGGCCGAAAAACAGCTCAGAGCATGGGGTCACTGCTACAAAAAGAAACTTAACAGCTGCCCGAGACGGCCGAAAGCAGCTCAGAACTCGGGATAGTTGTTAAAAAGAGAAATATAAAGTCGGCATCCACCCCAGACGGCCGAAAATAGCTCAGAACACAGGCGTGGTGCCGTTACCAGCAAGGGTTCATCAGGATCATATACCAGGTTCACGGGTGTGAGGGGACTAGCCTTGACGACTACTGCCAAGATTGGTGTCCCAAATTGTCTTTCTCCATAGCTTGTCAGTCCTTGCATCACACTGAGATGTGTAACTGGCTTTCTTCCCTTTGCATAACTTATGTGGTTGTTGGATTTTCACCTTCCTTCGGTGGATCTGCTTAAACATAGTTGCTCCTTGTACGAGCGACTTACATGACCTGAACAGCATGCCCTCACTATGTATGAGAGTGTGTGTAGCTGAACATCTTATTCCCGAGGCAGACACTTGTGTCCTGACTAGCTCGGGTTTTTGGCCGAGCAGTTGTGGGCTTGACTCTTGTGATGCACTGCCAACGCACTGCGCAAGTGCGGGTACCAATGTTGCCAGCTATTTGTAGTGTCGTACTGACGAAGGTTGGATAGCTTGTATGGGAAGCCATCGAGAGTATCATGCTGAGGAAGACTAGGTAGCTTATGCTCAAAGCTTCTGCTGAGATAGCATGCTGAAGAAGGCTGGGTAGCGTACCTCAGAAGCTTCCCCTCTTGGTTACTTACCGGGGAAGATTCGGTGCCTTATGCCGGAAGCTTTCTATGGTAGCTTTTCGAAGAAGACAGGGTATCTTATGTTGGAAGCTATCCACATATTGTACTATGGAAGATTCAAGGAGCCTTGCACCATAAGCTTCTCTGGTAGCGTGCGGAGGAAGACGGGATTGCTTACACTAGAAGTTTCTTTCTATGATATGCTGACTGAATGCCATATACAACCTCACAACTCCTGTTGTTGATTACTTGCACGAAAAGAATTTGCCTGACTATCCTTCTTGCTGACTACAGGATACATGGCACATTCTTGTTTGCTTCTAGGTATACCCTGTTTCACATCTTACTCAAGCGGAACCGAACTTCGTATATGCATCATACCTTGGACTGCAAGTGTACTGTTGGCCTTGCACACCTCTGGTCTTCCTGCTAGTTTCCTTACGGTTGTAATGGTTACACACTGAGGCAGACTTGATGCTGGTAGCCAATCCAGGATATCCTTTGCATTCAAACCAGATATTCCCAAAGTAATGCAGTCCCGGGAATTCCATACTGCTTAGTTGGGCTTCCAAAATACTTGGAATCCTCATTGATTCTTTGATTCTGATGATGGTTGATGAGCAACTTCCATAGGGAAAAAACATATTGTGACACCGAGGAGCCAAATGAAAAGGCAAATAAAAACTACTCAATGAAATGCACCAAGCTTACCAAAACCACACTTTATTGCTACTCAGGGCAATTTACAACACTCGGTATTACTACAACTTATGCGGCATGAACCTCGCAGATGCTTAGGTACTATGATCGTGTGGCTGATTACAAGAGAGCGACGGAGCTGGTGGAGGGGTTGACGGAGCTAAAGCCACACCAAGCGCTCTTCCGGCACGGGTTGCATCTCTGACCAGTTCGGCGATGAGGACGTACTCTGCAATCATGTAACGGGACATGTATGCCATAGCTGGTTCGTCGTCTGAGCGAACAGGAGGAAATCTAACCCGTCTGGGAGTGGTGGTCATAGTGGGATAGTAGTGGAAGGCACGATTCTCTTGCATCGTGCTCTCCTGATGACGAAGAACAGTAAGGCCTGCCAAGGCGGCAAGTTGGATAGCACGTTCTGGCATGGAAGCATAACCACCATGGAGACTATAGGTGTGTTGCCCCATAGGTAGAGCGACTGATAGGAGGACATTGGCGTGATACTCAAACACCAGTCCTGCAAGCGGGGTTTGGAACACTTGGTACCTTGGCATCTCTCCACTGGGATAGAGAAGACGCCAAACATCCCGAAACAGGGATGCGAAACTGAGTGGTGCAGGGGCTGAGTCATAGTCAGTCGGAACGGATGCCATCTACAAAATCAACTGGTTAGTGAGCCAACTCTATATGCATGCTATGCGGCAAACAAGTGCAGCAACCAAATGCGTCACACAAGCAAGCCAGGCCCTATACTATACGTTTCTAGCGCTTGGGTTGACTAGGGTGTCCTACAGCCAAACCTGCTCTGATACCAAACCTTGTGGCACCCCGGCTCAGAGGGACCGAAACACCCCGTATTCCATCCCAGAGATCAAGACTTCTGGAATACAGCACTGCTTGGCATAGAACCAATCAGCTCTTTATTACAAATAGCTAAGATACAAGGGTTTGGGGTGTTACAAAGGGTTACATTGGCAACGCTACGCTAGCTATGGTAGCTCTATGCTAGTAGCGGCACAACTCCTAGCAGCGGAACCACGACGACGGTAATGGACTCCACTCCGCAGGGACTCTGGCTGGGACACGTCCTAGCTCGCAACTCGGAATCCTCGGGCTATGCAAAGATGGCAGCAGCTGCAAATTGGCATGACACGCCAGGTGAGTACTTTGAATGTACTTGCAAGCTCACAACAAACAAGAGCATCATAGCAAAGCAATATCATAGCAACCAAGATTATCTCAGGATCAGTTGCTATTAAAAGGGTGGAAGAAAATAATAAACATGCTATCTCCGAATGGGCTGCAATAGCTACTATTACAGAGACCGCCTTACTCTTGGCTATCCAGTCAAACCATCGATTCTCGTGACCAGCTCCTGGTCACCTCAAGATCATTCAACAATTAATCTCGAGATCATCTCCAAGGTTATCGACAGCCTTCTGCCAAGCAATTACCCATTATACCAAGAAGAGTTCTTCCACCATTAACACGTCATTCCCTCATTGGTGTTGATCAGACAGTGACTTAGTGCGAACTATGTCCAATACCGTGGACTCGGCTATTCGAATAGATTCTTACACTCTGCAGAGGTTGCGCCCTTTATGCACACCATGGACCTTCGTCCAACAAAACTTGCCCAACCCATGACTCTTCTACCGTACCACCGACACGTCCTCTCTAAGGTTATGCCCTCGGTGGCCCCTGTGTCACTTCTGACACCTACCACCGTCGTGGCCAAACTGTCCCAAACGAGGACCTGAGCTCAATAACCAAACCGGGCTCACAAGATTATCGCCGTATACCTGATCAGGGTAGCACGCACGCATAACCTTCCCTCTTTGGTGGTACTGATAAAAGAGCATGAGGTTAGACCAAGTCAAGGCCGTCCCATTCCGGCAGATGTGGCTGCACTGGAAAGCTCGGTTCAGTGGCACTTGATCAACGAATGAAGGAAGTAATCCCCAAGTGGCTTCTCTGTCATAACTGCTACTTCGGTATTGTAGTGATCCAGGATATAACAATAGCCAAGTAGTAATTCAATGAGTAACATGATCAAACTACTGCTACTGATTCCATAGACGAAATATCGGACAGAATCACAAAGTAATCATAGACGGTAATCTTGCAATCCAATAGCATCTTGGTATCATCAAACTTGTAGACTACTAGTCACCATCAATCCAATCATCAACATGACAGTAAAATTACAAGCATTTCCCCAAGGGTTGCATGAATAAACTATTTATGAATAATTCAGATCTTAGCCTAAATAGTTGTTTAAACCATGGCATTGCAATGCAATAATGCAAATGGAAGTTGTGACTTGCCTTGCACCAAAGGAGCGTGGGAGTACTGCTAGCCTTCACCTACTGCTCAAAACACTCTAAAAAATATTTTTGAAAACATTTGTAAATATCACATAGAGCATTTTCCTCTGTCCAGAAATTCTAGACAGCAGAGAAAAATACCAAAATTTTCCAGCAAATAGAGGAGCTCATAAGAAAAATAATGCAAAAAGAATGAACTCATTTGTACTTATGGTTTAAAAGATATTGCCGGTCAAAGTTTAGTCAAACTTCTGATTTAAAATGAATTTAAACAGAAATTCTGGAATTTCCAGAGAGGGCCACGTCGATGGCGTAAACCCGGTTTACGCCTCCACTAGCGTACCGCTTCGGGCACGCGCGGAGTCGCTGACAGGTGGGCCCCCCTGTCAGTTTTAAATTGAGATAGAGGGAACAGAGGACGGTGGAGCTCACTGGCGGTGTTCACCGGCGTAGAGGCCATGGCGGAGCTGGGAGATGGTCGGGATGGATTGGGCGGACGACGATGAGCACTCCCGTACCAGTAGCTCGACGGGAGATGGCCGGACGGCGTGGGCCCTTTCCTCTCAGGCGGCGGCGAGCTTCGGTGGTCGACGGAATCGGCGATTCCGGCGAGCACCCGAGTAGAGGAGGGGTTGGGGAGGATCAGTGGAGCACCAGGAGCTCGGGGGTGGGCTTGGTTGGGGCGGAGGGCCACCGAAGAGAGCTGGAGAAGCAAGGGCAGAGCGGCGGAGCTCCTCGCCGGAGTTGGGGAAGGAGGGCCTCCCGGCTTGCTCTTTTGCTGCTGGGGTCGATTGGGAGGTGCAGGAGGCTAGTGGTGAGGAAAGGAAGGCTCGGGGCTGGCTTTTATAGCCGGTCGGGAGGTGGCCGCACCGATCGGCGCCGCGGGGATGCGGACAAGCTCCGGGGTGAGCTGGCCATCGCGCTGGCCCACGAGGCGCATGGGGAGGGGACGTGAGTGCGCTGGAGCGACGGGACGGGTCCTGAGCTATTAAGGGCATGCAGACAATGGCGGCGACCGCGGCGCACTGTTCTGCCCATGGCGAACTTGGCCGTGAGCGGCAGCGAGCCTTGCCAGAGAAGGTAGAGGGTTCTGGAGGGGGTACGTGGGTGGAGGCGACGACGTCGGCACGACAGGACAAGGAGGTGGCTGGAGTGGTCGCGTCCGAAGCGCCTGGGCGCGCAGAGCCCGAATTTGGCCCTGGCAGACACGTGGTCACCACGTACACTGACGCACTCGGTGCGCTCTGGCCCGTCCGGTCATGTCTACGCGGTAGTCTTCCCAGCCAGTGACCTCCCTGTGCATCTGGTTTGACATGAGATGGCTTGGACAACTGGCCAACCTCCAGACAAGTTTCTGGATAGCAACTTGGGCAGGTTGTGGGAGAAAAATGGCTAGGGTTTTGAGAGGGAAAATTTGTCACACTGAAGTGTAGTAGGAAGGTGCCCATTCTGGGAAAATTTCAGACCAAATGGACAAGGTTTGGATGTAGTTGCTTCACAACTGCTTTTCTGGTCCATAAACTTGTTGAAGATGATGCACTCACATGGATAGGCTTCTGGAGTTGAAACTTGGTATTTGTGGGCTATTTGGTGGTGGCAAGATGCTATAAAAATTTCATACCGTTTGGGTAAGTATAAATGGTACTTCCTTCACAATGCCTCCCACTGGACAGAAACTTGGGGGAATTTTGTGGAATAAATGGCTTGACAAAATGGTGTGAATTTTGGCATGCTCAAAGGATATAATGATATCTAAGTCCTGGATTAATTTCAGAATTTTTGGAGCAATATAAAATATAGTTGCTTCACAAACTGAAATTATAACCAGAAACAAAGATTCGATGGTGTGCACACCATAAGAATGGAATCTTGAGTATTTTCACATATCCAACGTTCACATGGCCCAAAGAATTTATGAGAATTTTCTTCGAATTTTTGGGAGGACAGAAATGTTGATTGCTTCACAACCTAAAGGAAAAGGGCTATTCCTTTTAATAGAAAAAGGAATATTAAATTGAAATAAAGGTTGGGATTAGGCTAGAATGGGAATGACATGACTTGGGAGAAGTTTTTAGAAGCTTGAGTCACTTGGGAAAGGAAAGTAAGAAAGATTCCTAAGTTTTAAGTCCATAGAGCCATTCAATTCAAAATCCAGACCAAATTCCAAATAAAATTCAAATGGGTTTTTGAAATGAAAAGTTGGGAAAAACCAGGGTGTCACAATTGTCAAATTGAAATTATTTCCGTTCTGACTACGAGATCGTGCTAAAACTTGGTTTTCATTCTTGCATAGAAATAGTATTGATTCTTGGGATAAGTGTAAGGATGCTTTTATTGCCAAGTATTTTCCTCCCGCTAAGATTATTTCTTTAAGAAATGAAATTATGAATTTTAAGCAACTTGAGCATGAACATGTTGCACAATCTTGGGAGAGAATGAAATTAATGATAAGAAATTGCCCAACACATGGTTTAAGTTTATGGATGATCATACAAAAATTTTATGCGGGACTAAACTTTGTTTCTAGAAATTTGCTAGACTCTGCCGCAGGTGGTACTTTTATGGAAATTACATTGGGAGAAGCTACAAAACTTCTTGATAATATTATGAAAAATTACTCTCAATGGCACACTGAAAGAACTCCAACTAATAAGTTGGTAAATTCTGTTGAAGAAATTAATACTTTGAGTGATAAGATGGATGCTCTTATGAAATTGGTTGCTAGTAAAAGTGCTCATATTGATCCTAACGATGTGCCATTGTATACTTTGATTGAGCAAAATAATAATGATGCTATTGATGTGAATTTTGTCTCTAGAAATAATTTCAACAACACTGCTTATAGGGGTAATTTCAATCCTAGACCGTTTCCTGGAAATTCCTCCAATAATTATGGTAATTCATATGGTAATCCTTATAGTAATAATAGGATACCCTCTGATCTTGAAAGTAATATTAAAGAATTTATTAATTCTCAAAAGAATTATAATGCTATGATAGAAGAAAAATTGAATAGAGTTGATGAATTGTCTAGGAACATGGATAGAATTGCTCATGATGTTGAAAATCTCAAAATTAAAATTTTGCCACCCAAGCATGATATAAATGAGTCTATTAAAGCTATCTATGTCTACATTAATGAAAGTAAAGAAAGGAACGCTAGGTTGAGAGCTAAGCGAGAATTTCTAGAAAAAGCTATTCCACCCGGTTTCTATCGTAGTAATGATGAAGATATTAAAATGATTGGTGTCTCACCTATTGAATCTCTATTTAGTAATATAAAACTTGATGAAAAAGGGACTGAAGAAGAGTCAACTTTAGATAGAAGGAGTCCCAATTGCTTGGGAGGTGATAATCTTAATTAAAAAAGTGACAAAAGTGGGTTTGGAGAGGTCAAAACTTTAAATAGTAATTCACCCACTACTTTGGACTACAAGGACTTTAATTATGATATTTGTTCTTTAATTGAGTGTATTTCCTTGTTGCAATCCATGATAAATTCACCAACTGCATATGAACAAAATAAAGCTTTCACTAAACATATTGTAGAAGCAATGATGAAAGCTCATGAAGAAAAACTTGAGTTGGAAGTTTCAATTCCTAGAAAATTACAAGATGAATGGGAACCTACCATTAAAGTCAAAATTAAAGATTATGAATATAATGCTCTTTGTGATCTTGGTGCTAGCGTTTCTATTATACCAAAATCTTTGTGTGATGTGCTAGGTCTCACCGATATGGATCCTTGTTCCCTTAATTTGCATCTAGTAGATTCCACTATTAAAAAGCCATTGGGTAGAATAAATGATGTGCTTATTCTTGCAAATAGAAATTTTGTGCCCGTGGATTCTATTGTTCTTGATATTGAATGCAATCCTTCTTGTCCTATAATACTTGGTAGGCCTTTCCTACGAACCATAGGTGCTATTATTGATATGAAAGAAGGTAATATAAGATTTCAATTTCCATTAAAGAAAGGGATGGAAAACTTCCCTAGAAAGATAATTAAGCCACCTTATTAATCTATTATGAGGGCCACCTATGGAATTAATTTGAAGGATGACAACACTTGAAACTATGCATTACGCCTAGCTAGGGGCATAAAACAATAGCGCTTGTTGGGAGGCAACCCAATGAATAAAATAATTTTTTGTTTTACCTTCTGTTTTTGTGTGTTTACACAATTATAGCCTCTGTTATGATTGTGTTTTTATATTTTAATTAGTGTTTGTGCCAAGTAATGCCTTTGGGATGATTTAGATGATAGTATAATTGATGCTGTTTGGAAAACAGAAAGTTTTGCGTCCAGTATTTGTTTTTTGTTTCTGTACTGGAGCATCAGAAAATTCTGAAATTTTTACAAAGTATTTATATATGAATTTCCCGCGTTTTCCTAATTATTCAGAATTTTTTGAGTTACAGAAGTATAGATTTTAAATAGATCTTTACAGACTGTTCTGTTTTAGACAGATTCTGTTTTTTGCATAGTTTGCTTATTTTCATGAATCTATGGATCGTATCGGGGGGTATGAGTCATGGAGAAGTTGGAGTACAGTAGCATTATGGCAATATTAAATATGAATCAATTTACAACAGTACCTAAAGTTTATGATTTATTTGTTATACTAACGGATCTCACGAGGTTTCTGTTGAGTTTTGTGTGCTGAAGTTTTCAAGTTTTGGGTGAGACTATGATGGATAAAGGAATAAGGAGCGGCAAGAGCCTAAGCTTGGAGATGCCCAAGGCAACCCAAGGTAATATTCAAGGAATACTCAAGCGTCTAAGCTTGGGGATGCCCCGAAGGCATCCCCTCTTTCGTCTACAATCTATCGGTAACTCACTTGGAGCTATATTTTTATTCATCACATGATATGTGTTTTACTTGGAGCGTCTTGTGCTATAGTTTGTTTGCTTTTTAGTTTTCACAATAATCTTTGCTGAACACACGTTTTTGAGCGGGATACACATTATTCGTGATTTGTTAGAATAATCTATGTGCTTCACTTATATCTTTTGAGCTAGGCAGTTGCTCTAGTGCTTCACTTATATCTTTTAGAGCACGGTGGTGGTTATGTTTTAAAGAAATAGTTGCACTCTCATGCTTCACTTATATCTTTTTGAGAGTCTAATGAATAGCAATGATAATATGCATGGGTTATGAATTTGGTCCAAATATGATAGGTATTCAAGAGGGATATAATAAAAACTTTCATGTAGACCACTAAATTTAAGCACCGCTATTTGCAGAAATAAGCAGCCTGCAATGCCTCTTGTACGCGCACCTGACCCCAAAACCTCCGTGCAGCTGTGCAAGCTCGTTCTTGGGCCATCCTTAAATTGGGAGTGAGTGTAGTTCACAGCACAGATGCACTTCTTGTTTTCTCCGCCACACATGACAGGCTCGTTCCTGCACTGCAATCAGGAAGTCCATGTATGAATCAGCTTCTTTTAGCTTGCGTTGGTCATTCTAGCTAGTTATGAATGTAGGAATACCTAGAATACGGGTGGCTAGAGGACGGCAGGTAGGAACAGCCATTTGATTTTGTGCAGTTCTACTAAAATTGAGGTGTGTGCTTATGATTGCACAGATAGAAACGATATGGAGATAGACATCCCTGTTTGCACAAATATGTAATATGGTTATTTAAGCAGTGGCAGTTATTTGCTGTGGCATATGATTAACAACAGCATCTCTTGTGTTATGAATGGCATTACATTGACAGTATGAAAAAGTTCCATTAAGTAAGAAGTAGCATCACATCACATCAACACTGGCACTAGATTAACATGCAAAACAACGACACTAGTATTACTGTCATGAGAGTAGCACATGGTCAGTATCTCCGTGCACGGTGCAATCAAATTTGTGCAGTTCCACTGGGATGAAGCAATGTTAGCGGTGTGAGATTTAAGTGTAACTAGCAAAACAAAATTCATGGGAAATAAAGCAAGACAGAAGCACTTCATAAAATGGTGGTGTCATTGCTTCAATTTATCGATGGCACTAGACTGACAGCAGCATTACTTAGAAGTGACATTAGGCTAATAGTGGCATTGCTTCATTTTTCCTCTGATATTAGATAAACGGTAGCGATAAGGGAAAAGGGACAGCAGGGGCATAAAGTGGTGAAGCAGATCTGGTTACCGAGAGCGGCAAAAATTCAGGCAGCATGTTTGCATTTGTCCAAATTTTTATCTCCTCGGCGACCTTTTCCTATGTGAGCACAGTAAATCTAGATCTGCTCGTTCTCAGTTGCGTTGTCCCCTCAACACCCCCTCACTTTCTTTCATTTTTCGACCAAGAGACCGGTGTGGCTAGTATCTTACTAGTACTTCCCCCCACCCTTCGCTATCCACCCCACTTTCTTCCCCTTTTCAACCAAGAGACCGGTTAGGTCTCTACTACTTTCCCCCCCTTCTTTCCTCTTTGAACCAAGTCCTAGATTCATGCTACAGCTTTCCCCCCTTTATTCCCTTTTGAACAAAGTCCTAGATTCAACTGCATAAAGTAGGTTTACCTCTAATAATAGTAAAAATTTAGGTGGCTTTGGAACAGCCGAAGGAAGTAGAAAAAGATCCACATGCAGCCACGTGGTGAGCTGGGGCAGTAGAGCAAGGCCAGTTTTGAAGGAAGTTATACCTAAGGGTCGTCCGGATGTGGCTAGGAGGGCGGTGGGAGGCCGGATCTGCCCACAATACGACAAGGAGGAAGAAGGGGTCGGAGGCCCTCCCGAGCCGGCGCTGTGTCGGACAGAACGACACGGGCCGCTGATCGGGACGCGCCGGCAGCTGTGGGTCTCCTCCCTCGCCGCCGACGACCGCGTGAACACTGCACCTTCTCCGCTTCGCCGGCGGAGGGGATCCGGCCGAAACTGTGACCAGCGGTGAGAAGAGAAAGGGTGTGGCCGCCACTGTCTTGTTTAGATCTGGAGAGGATGATAGAGTGAATGAGAGCAACCCTAGTAAAGCGAGCACTGAAGCTCCTGCTTATATATATAGTGGAGTGATTTTCTTGTAGCAATCATTTTTTAAATGAATACGCGTGAACCACTATTTTCATTTAACATTCCAGTAAAAAAAACTCGATCAATAACATGCCACCGCGTCCAGGTCGCACTATGTACACATGTGGTCCCTGACCCTCCATGAAGTTGAAAACTGCACGAGTCAAATTGTCACTTGGGATGCCTCTTTGTAAACAAATGCGCTCGTATGTGTACCCACTCGTGGGTGTGAGAGAACTGGTGCATGCATGCGCCGCTTCTCTTCGTGTACTACGTACTCCACCTAGAGTAAGATGTATACGTGTGTGACGTCTGAGTTACAAAAAAAAATATGTGTGACGTCTTTTATTTTTTAGAAGTTCTTAGGGAAGGGTGTGAAGAGCACATATATGTGTGTCATGTCTATCTACAGAGTACAGATAGATGGTGTGTGCGAGAAGTCTCGAGAGAGTCATGAGGTGCATGTGTGCGTGAGAGGGAGGGTTAACGTGTCAATGCAATGCGTGTGTCCGTAAATCATATCTGGCGAACGTTCACCACAAGACGTTTCCTAGCGAATGCCCAAAGAACCGTCAGATCTGCATCTGACGGTGGCAGTTTTGCCATGGCATTTGACAGAACAGCCACTGCTCCAACACATAAAGTTTCCACGTGAGCGTTCGCAACTGCCGTATGCTCCCTCATTCCAAAATATAGTGCATATAGCTTTATTGAAAATTCAAACCTCACGAATTTTTACCGAGTTTTCGTAGAACAACATGCACATATAGAAAACCTAGCATATATCATTTCATTCATCATCGAGAGATATCTATAGAAATGGGGGAGGAATGTACGAGTGTGTCTTCGATAAAGAGGGGCCGTATGTGTGTGTGTGTGTGTGTGTGTGTGTGTGTGTTCTGAGAGAGAGCGAGAGACATCGTAGGATTGAGTCCTCTAACTAAGGAGAGACAAAGAACGATCGGGATCAGTAGAGAGATGAAATATACTGTGTTCCTTCAGTAGAAGAACCAGGCAAATTTTTTGCTGAGTTCTAAACTCGGCAATGTCCCATCGAGTAAGGACTCGACGCATGGCACTGCTCTATTGCCGAGTGCCACACTTCGCCAAGTTTGTTAGCCGAGTCTCCGTTAGCCGACACTCGGCAAAGGAAGACCGCCCTATCACCTACAGCAATTTCAAGCCTCCTTTGGTGTGGAGGAATATCATAGGAATTCCATATGATCGGATTTTTATAGTAATTTT
The DNA here is from genome assembly GCA_039707655.1 of Elymus sibiricus. NCBI lineage: Eukaryota > Viridiplantae > Streptophyta > Magnoliopsida > Poales > Poaceae > Elymus > Elymus sibiricus. The sequence continues at coordinate 126,933,569 of CM077668.1, forward strand.
TCTTTAGAGCCATTTGGTTCATAGGAATGGATTCCTATACTCCACATTTCAGAGGAAATAAAAATTAATACTCAATGGAAAAATTCATATGATGTGAACCAAATGACATCTCTTTTCCTATCCCTACTCATAGGATTTGAGATTCATGTCGGCCTCCTTTGGTTCATAGGATAGGAATATCATAGGAATAGAAAAACATAGGAAGTGAGATGACATGCATCTCAATTCCTATAGAGAAAGAAATGTCATTTGATGCATAGGATAGGAATTTTTCCATTGAGTCTAGGGTAATGGTTTTTTTCCTTAAAATGTGAAGGAATGGTTCCTATCCTACATAGGATTAGGAATCCATTCTTACAAACCACAGGGCTCCATAGGAATCTTTCCTTTGAAAATCCTATCCTATGAAATTCCTAGAAACCAAAGGAGGCCGTACGTCATCTCTTTTCCTACAACTTTCATATTCCTATAATATTCCTACCCTGTGAACCTAAGGAGGCCGCGGGTATATCAAAATGCGGGACCCACGCGTCACTGCCTTTGGGTCGAAGCTACGTCCACAATTTTTTGTACTCCCCTGCTCCGTCCAGCTTACTGCAGGCAAGGTGGGGCTTTGTGATTTGACGCCTCATTGCTCATTTACTAGTACTGCGGTGCTACGACCGGGGTGCCTCCCCCCGCTGCTCCGAACTTTGGTGCATGGCATGCTCCCACATGTCGGCGAAAGGCGTGCTGTTAGTGTGTCGCCATTTCGTGTGCGGATTGACTCTGCGGACTTGCGACGTGAACGCGACAGTCGTGCTGGAAGTGTGCCGCCATTTCGTTTTGAACTATAAAGTGTACCACTTGGTTTTTCTTCTTGGTGCGATATATACAAATCTCGATTATATTGATCTAAAAGTAGATATCCAGATTAGTAAAAAGGAGGTGCTTTTGCCGAGCAGTGGGTGGGGGAGCTTGGCCTGTCGGTTTGCTAATATGCGGTCACACGTGTCAGTGATGTACCAAGCCGATGCGCGTCCCTCATGAAAAATCAGAACAATTGCAGAAGCAACACGTGGTTTTCTTGAAGAAGATGATGGAGAAGCTGATTCAGCGAAGAGTGAAATGATGGTTGGAAACGTGTGGCTTTGTGATTTGACACCTCATTGCTCATTACTACTGTGGCGCCACGACTGGGGTGCGTCCCCCCTGCTATTCTCCACTGTTATTTGGTGCATGGCACGTGGACCCAGATGCTAGATGTCCCACATGTTGGCAAACAGAAGCAAAACATTTATGAAAGTGAGCGTCTCCACTCTTACGACAGAGGAGTATAAGACACAGCAGCCCAGTGTACTTTAGTACTACGTAGTAGTAGTCTTGTAACACTTGGTTTTGCTGCTTCGCGCGATCCATCGATACAAAACCCGATTAAAAAAGCGAGGGCGAGTCTTTTCCCGCACAGTAGGCAGGGGAGTTTGGCATAGTCGGTTTGACAGAGAGAGCGAGAGAACGATGTGAAATGCTTGAATGTGTAGTGGGCGATAATCCACTTATGAGCGAGGCTCATCTGCACCCGCGCTGAAGAAAAAAATCAAAACAAATACTAGAAAAATTCAAAAAATTCCAATTCTTTTTTGCATGGTAGTTAATTTGATGCGTGAGGTCCGCTCCAATTTTAAAATCATTTGTACATCTGAGTAGCTCTCGGCAAAAAAGACAAATTCGGGGTGTGTAAAAAAGGTTTACTGTTCATGCACTGTTCTGACCCGATTTGTCTTTTTTACCGAGAGTTGCTAAAATGTCCAAACGACTTGAAAATTGGAGCGGACCTCACGCATCAAATTTTCTACAATGCAAAAAAAAACTGGAATCTTTTGAATTTTTTTTAAATTTTTTGTGATTTTTTTTCTGACCGGGTGCAGATGAGCCTTGGCACCGAATCGCCTTTCTTTCTTTTTTGAAGTGGGCCCTTTCAGATCACTAGATGATACTAGCCTGCACGTTGTTGAGTACATTTCAATGTAATTTTAATGGACATGCAACATGAATAATTGAAGTAACAATATGTTCCGGCCCGCCGCTCAACGCCCATTGACAAGGCATATCAGTAACATGTGGGACTGCATGTGAGCAAAACCGACGATTGGCCAAGCTGGCAAACTCCCCCTCTTATCGCATGGGAAAATCCCCGTCCTAGTGTTTTCGATCGTTATTTGTGTCTATCATCGCTGCAAGGAGCAGAAGCAAATGTTACAACTTATGAGTTCAAAATGAAAAGCCTACCGCATTCGCGTCGCACCTCCACACGGTCGGTCCGGCACGCCGCTAAGGCTAGGGAACGCGTGTTGTCTTGCATTTTCACTGACATTTGGGACCATTGTTGAGCAAACCAACTATCGGCAAACCCTCACCCTGCCCACCGCGCGTCGGCTGAGTTTAGAGGAATGAGGAGGGAGAAGTGCTAGCTGTAGCACGGACTCCAAGAAAATTGGTGTCCGATGGGACTCGTACTGGTTTGTACTCTACTACCACTATACTACTCCTGCTCCTACTGCTCTACACTAGTACTAGTACAAACTAATATGAGGCCATTCAACTGTGTCCCGACAAAATACCCCGGACACCGATTATTCATTGATATTTAAATTTGTTTTCGCACAGCAAAATATCCCTGAAAACAACAACACACAGCAAAATTTCGCGGCAAATGAGGGATTTGAATGTGCTGGGCAGGGTTGGGCAGGAAGTTAACGCAGAGGCTCGGTTTGCATTTTCTGACGAAATGTAGAGGCTCGGGTTTTGGCGCCAAACTGGAAATTTTGCAAATATTTGTCATCTTTTATTCCCAAATGAGGCGCACCGGACGGCGCGCCAACCGCGTGTGGTTGTCTGGTGGCGTGTGCGGTAGACTTGAATGCTTGTGACTGAGCACCCCACTCCAGCACATAGTGGTCCCACCTGCAGCAATGCTGAGGTGGCATATAACTAAATGAAGAAAGAGAGGGTTGAGTATCATATCATGATACCCTATCATAATAAACATATTTAGGAACGGAGGGAGTACTATGCATGATAGTAGTTATGATACTGACCACTATAAGAAGCCTTTATATCACAGAGAAGATTAATACTATTAACAATTCATGTCCTTAACAAAGGGTGCAATGATGACTGCAGCTTATCGCTTCTGGATGACCCGGCTATTTAAGCCGGTCGACCAGCTCCTCACGCGGCGAGGTGGGACTAAACATCCGAAACCCGCCGGCCCAATACGGATGTGAAAATCATAATTACAAATTGCACTCAGTTGACTAGTCAAAAAGTCTATGTGGCACTCTATTGACTGGTCAAACTGGCCACGTGGCTTGTGGGTCCCATCTATCAATTGGTAAACAAAAATTTACGCAGGCACGTGAGGGGTCGAACCTGCGACCCCGCGGAACTGGCCCTTGCGCGTGAACCACCCTGGCTGTGTATATGTCTGCATGCACATGTAGGTTGAACACTTGAGCGTGAGCGTGTGTGTTTCGTCTTGTGTTGTGTGCATGCATGTGTGCGTGTGTTCGTGCGAGTGTTGCGTGCGTGCATGTGTACATGTGAGTGTTGCATGCATGCTTGAGTGCGTGTGTTCGTGTGAGTGTTGCATGCGTGCATGTGTACGTGTGAGTATTGCATGCAGCCATGCGGGCATTGCATGCGTGTTTGTTCGCATGTGCGATGTGTGTGTATTCACCACAGTAGCTCCTGTGTATTAAAAGGCCGGCTCAGCATATCATCACTAGGCGACCTTGTCCGCTGTGGTTATCATGCGCGGACTACCAACCTGAGGTCTCGACTTCGAATCCCCACCGAGCACTAATTTATTACCATTTGTTTCTTTCTTATACCCGCTGATAGGTGGGCCCTACGTTAGGGAGATAATGTGCGCTTCTGATGCAACACTAGTTACGCCACGTGGATTGTTTGATTGGTCAATTGATCATGTCATCAACAAAATACGTAGCTGTACGGTGAGCCAGTGATTGTATAATCACCACAAAATGTATATGCTGACCGTATCGTGCTTTCATTTCAAATACAATGACCGTCAGTGTCACCATCAAAATACGGAGCTGTACAGTGAGCTAGTGACCATATAATCACCAGAAAATGCATATGTTGACCGTAATGAGCTCATTCTAAAGTCCAGAGACCGTATTGCGCTTTTGCTTGAAATACAATGACCGTCACGCGTGAATGGGTATGGGGGCGTACTTTTAGAGGGCCGAGAGATAGTCTGTGTGCATACGTGAAAGGGGCGTAGAGAGAGGGGGTGTGCGATGGAGAGAGTGAGAGAGAGAGAGTGATGCCCTTCGCTCTCTCTATTGTGACTAATTTTATTGGATAAAAATGTAAACATTCACAATACGGAACAAATATCATTGGATGCACCATACAATTAACTTTCATATATAACTTTGTAGTATTGTATATGTAGATTTTCTTAAATAATTTTTTTGTCACAATCTGTGTAGTTTTAATTCAAAAAAATCTTGTATGTGGAGTAAAAGTGAACGGATGCCTTTTTTAGATCATTGGGAGCACATGATAATGATATGTAACATGCGTGAATGTGTGGTTGACGTATTTTGGAGGGCCTGGAAAGGGTATGCGTACGTATTCGAGAAAGGCGTGGATACGAGGGCGATGGGAGAAAGAGAAAGCATGAGAGATGAGAGAGAGAGGGAGAGAGAGAGAGAGAGAGAGAGAGAGAGACGAATAGGTTGTCTCAACGAGAGATGGTGAGTTTGTGTATGCAGAGGAGAAGGGGAGAGAGGCATGAGCAGAAATAGTGTGTGTGTTGGTATGTGTGGGTGTGAGAATATAGTGAGACCTTGGGGGGTAGAGAGTGTGCGAGGTGTGGTGGTGGCACATCGTTTTTTAATCTAGTGGGTCGAGGTGAGGACCCCTAGGTTGGTTCTGTCCTGCATCACATAGATCGGCCCGAGACACGTTATACGAAGACCCATGGAGGACTTGACGTACAGGACGAAGATACCAGAGCCATGGAAGACTCTATCTCCACTAACGAAGTGGACTATGATTTGTAACCCTAGGCCCCGGGTATGTTATATAGGCCGGGGGCCTAGTTCATCGATAGTATATATACACACAATCCCTTGGTATTAACATGTACTTTGTACACACCCCAATCAAAGTATACACGACCAGGAGTATGGTATTATCTCGATCTCAAGGGCCCCAACTTGGGAAAATCTTTGCCTCTTATCACCATCCACTTTAACCATCAGGGATATCCTACCGAATGATCTGATGGAATCATATCTGTCAACTAGTAAGAGAGGTGGAGACAATGCGTGCAAGAGAGGACTAAAGAGAGTGTGCATGCGGGAGACACGAGGCAAAGATATGTACAGAGGGGGGGCGGCGGAGACCATGCGTGCGCATGCATGTGAGAGAAATAGTGTTTGTGACAGAGATTAGTGAAAAGAGTCGTAGATAGTAGTAAGAGAGAGAGGGAGATATATAGAGTGTTTGTGCGTGAGGGTGAGCTTTGTGAGAGAGAAAGGCCGATGGATATATAGTGTGTGCGTGTATGCGTGAGAGAGAAAAATAGCATGTGTGTGAGGAGGGGCCAAGGGAGAGTGCATCTATGCGTAAAGGACTGTTCTACCCATTAAATTAAAATATAAATTTTATTTAAAAAATTGGATGAGATCATGAAATTTGCAATTCGCATATGAATGAACATTGGTCTAGCAAACATCCATACTCTATCGAATTCGAGCATGTGTATGGTATTATTTCACATTATTGATCCATAGTCAGTAGTTTGAAATCCAGACAATGCATGGCTCTTGCAATTCATATATAAACGTGAGTACACTCTGTTGTGAGTGTCAAGCACATTATACATAAGAAACATACATGGTATACATTCCAAATTGCTAGCAACGAACTAGAATACATTTTGAATTCAACATAAAAGTGGTTTCAAATATTCGAATTCATAGGAAGTGCATTCAACTATTTGTATTCGAGATAATGACTTTTGTAAATCACATCTAAAAGGGGCATCAATCTTTGTTGATAATACATAGGCCTGTTTCCGAAATAAATCACAGAAAAGCCCCAAGTCACACCAGCCCCAAGATCAGAACAACTGGAGGACTCCCTTGATATAGATAACCAGTACATACATAATATTACACAGGGTTGAGCCAGAGTGCTCAACAATTATTACAAACTTGTCAATATATGACGGTGGCGGAATAAGATAGTGGTGTGGGGATATTACAACACTGATACAATAAAGTAAAGTCAAGCGTCAGTGTGACGCTTGACTATTTTATTAGTGTAGCGGAAGCACTGCGGATGATACACGTGGTAGACTCCAAGACCACAAGATGACTGACTGGGAACACCTCTAAGCGTCGGGCTCGCCAGCGCACTCTTCCTCCAGAAGCTCGTCTTCCTCTGGGTCTGGCCAAATTAACAAGCCAGGGACAAGCCTGTGAGTACGTTGGAACGTACTCGCAAACAATATGAACAAAAGATATACCGAATGCATATGGTCATGATGGATTATAGTATTTCCATATGCTGACCAGAATTAAAACATGGCGTGATAAATATTAACATGGTGCGGATGAATAAATATATTACTTAGCAATAAACCAAGGAAATAGAATGGAACATCGGGCGCTGGACCGCCTGAGGAATTCCAAGAAAAATGCCAAACGGGTGTCTAAATGCGACGCCTCGAGAGGTCTTGAAAAGAAATGAGTATCCAGGTGGACTAGCCATCCCAAGTGATACCCAGAAAAATATAAATGAGTATCCAGGTGGACTAGCCATCCCAAGTGATACCCAGAAAAAAAAATGAGTATCCTGGTGGACTAGCCATCCCAAGTGATACCCAGAAAAATATAAATGAGTATCCAGGTGGACTAGCCATCCCAAGTGATACCCAGAAAAATATAAATGTGTATCCAGGTGGACTAGCCATCCCAAGTGATACCCAGAAAAATATAAATGAGTATCCAGGTGGACTAGCCATCCCATGTGATACCCAGAAGAATATAAATGAAACTGAGTATCCAGGTGGATTAACCATCCCAAGTGATACTCAGATTGCACATAGAAGAACAGAGTTAGTCCACAATAATATTTATGATAACAATAATATTCATGATAACATCAGTGGTGACAATAATTATCCTGCAAAATCAATCATGCTCAATTCAATTATTTCCTCCGAAGACCGACACCGGGACCGACACTTGACCCTTCCCAACTAACGTCCTTAACCATGGACACGGCTATTCGAATAGGTATAACTCTGCAGAGGGTGTACTCTTTACCCACAAGTAAATGATTTCTTTAGTCAACACCGAGACGCTGACTAATTCCCATCACGGTCTTTGGGTTTAAAACACACCTGACCAGCACATACTAGATTAACCTTTCGGATGCCAGGAATCACCCAAAGCATCGTTCAAGAAAAACTCTAAGTCGGGGCGACCATCGTCTCGAATAGCATGGGATCACTATTTATAATGCGCGGATTACAAGGGGTGCCCCCCTCTTGGCCTAGCCGGATACACCCATGCCCCCTGACCTGATGACTGGCATTAGTCCATGGCCATGAAACCCTCATCATGGCCCCTCTAAGTGGTGTGTACACAGAAAGGGGTTACCAACTTACTAAGCCATACTTCCCTCGCGGGAAGACAAGTGGCAACACGAATTTTAGCTAGGCATGACGGAACAAGACTCGATCTAGGTCGACTCAGGAGGTGTTGTTATTATGACTGGCATGTCTCTCATGCCACGTTGACACCATCGTGTCATGATGTGCTCCGTGCCCACCAGCATGACAAAGCGGGGGTACACCCCTGATTTTCTCACCACTTCAACCCTGTTAGAATGATCCTTGAGTGTATGCAAGAAATGCACAAAGAAATGATATGACCATGCATGCACTCCTATCCACTACATATTCGGTGATATTTCGAACTTATGGAAATATGCGTGCAAACACCATATCCCAAGTTCAATATGCTTGACTTGATCAAAGTAGGCAGAAGGTGATCCCTCTATAAAAATAAAAACTGCCAGCGGGTCCCTGCTGTAAATAACAGAAAGCGCCTCGGGAAACAATACGCCTTCCCGTTCAGAAAACGTAAAATAGCAGAAGGCGTTTTTGAAATAACAGAGAAAGAATAAAACGCTGACGGGTGGGCCCCACCCGTCAGGTTTAAATTTCAAACGCGCCTCACGCGCGTGTACAGAGGAGGTGTGGTGGTCACCGGCAGCGATCGCCAATGTTTCAGAGGGCGGCGATGGTCGGGATGTGCTCAGTGAGGGATTCCGCGTCGGTGGGTGGTGGTGGTGGTCGTCGGCGAGCACCGGAGCGACGACGAGGTCAACTCCGGCGGACGGCGGTGTCGGGTGGTGAGGGATCTCGCCGGGGAGAGCTCCGAACGTCAAATTGACTCGTGGAACTGATGAGTTGGTGCACGAGGGGGTGACTGGCTGGTTTTTAGGGGCGGAGGTGGGCTAGCGGCGTCGTGGTGCTCGTGCTGACATAGGCGGATCGGGCAGCCGGAGTTGGGGAAGAAGACCTCCCCAAGGTCGTCCGACTCCTCTGGGGGTCGATTGGGAGTGGTTGGAGATGGTGCAAGTACTGAACGGAGCTCAAGGGCTCCTCTTATAGGTGGGACGGAGTTGACCGAGGCGGGGTGGATCACGGCGGAGTAAATCCGGCCGGTGAGGTCGGTTTGGGCGGCGGGCGCGGTCGGTGGATGATTAGTGAGGTCGGTGGAGCTCTCTGGAAGTGTCAGCACGACATCCTCGAGCTTTATCACCTTATCCCGAAGTTGAGCTCCCGTACGGGCATGGCGGCGGTGAGCTGCACCGGCGACTGACAGGCGCGGTTGGGGCGGCATGGACGGTGCGGGGAGGTCATAGAGAGGCTGCCGCGTGGAGAGGAGTTAGGAGAGGGAGCAGTGGAGGAAGTGATGGCAGCTGGTGGCCGCGCTGATCCTCTCGGCCGCCGCGGCCGAGGACAGCAGTCATTGCACCGGCCAGCTCCTGTGCTGTCCACGGCAAGAGGCTGGCAGGAGGGGTCCACGGCGACATATTGATGATCACCAGGAGTGTGGATGAGGAGGAGATGGAGTGGAGCGCACCGCACGGCGTCGATCTCCCCCTCTCTGAACTTCACTGTTTTTCTGAATTTTTTTGACAGTAGCTACAATGCACACCAAGTGTTTGATGAAACGCTAGATGGCCACTGGCATTTTTCGAATTTGTGAGAATTTTTGTGGTGAGGTACTGATGCATAATAGAGATGCTGGCAAAATTTCAGAATTTTTGGAGTAATTAAAATTAGGTTTTGAGCAGGGAGTTTGAATCTGGTCCAAATTTCAATTGAATGAAATTTGAAAATTTTGAACTGTGGAACAGAATGTTTTTGGGGAAATGGAGTGTGGGTACTGTCAAGTAGCTGGGATAATTTTTGTGGGTGCAGAAGAGTTGGATAAAATATAGTTCCTTTGTAAATCAAAGGAACTAAGAATAAATGAAATTCAAACTTTGGAATTTACTAAATATGATAAAAATATTTTTTTTATGGAGGGGAGAGGTATTGGGTACTGTCCTAGGGTGTGAGGATGACTTGAATGATAATGTAAAAGTGACAGAATAATTTTTGGGAGAATTTTCTATGTGTTAGAGGAGAAATGAAATGGATCATTTCATTGAAATAATTCAATTACCCAAAAAGTTTTCTAAGGGAAAATATTTTTGATCCTATAATATATTTACTCAAATAAGAACCCATGAAATCAGAAATCATTCTTAAATTTTTTAGAAACCCAATTAAAACTCAAAATAGTTTTCAAAACAGAAGAAAAAGAAAAATAGGGTCATAGTGATCCAAAGAATTTATTTTTAAAGAAAAGATTTTGAAAATCCAAAGAAAATATTTTTGGGGTGTTACAAAGAGTTCTGTAAACGCGAATGCATCTGGTTCAAAATTTTGAACGAAGCACCAAAAGATCCTCTCCTCGCCCGAAATCGCGCCATACCAATGTTTGGTAGAAGGAAATTATCGTCCTAACTGTGACCCGTGAAGCCTACCGGCCTGACGTCCACAAGTCTAAACCGGGGTATGTTTGTAACTTCACCGAGACGCCACACAACTGCCTGCTAAAAACATTCATATGCAGTGGGCGCCTAAACGCCGATGCGCTCGGCCGAAATCGCTCCCGCCCACTATTTGGGACATGTGAGTTTACCGTCGTACCCCCGACCCGCAGGATGTCCGAAAATTTAGATGGGGGCAAAGTTTGTAACTTTCCCCAAATTTCAAACAAGCACGTCCCGGAAACATGGTTCCCCCTTAGCTTCCCCCTCCCCCGTCCGATTCCCCATTCATACTCCGTGGGCGCCAAAACTCCCTCTCCACCAGCCGAGAAACCCCAGCCTCCTCCGTCTGCCACCCCATCGCACCGATCCACCGCCTCCCTCCTCCATCACGCTGGAGCCGATACCCCGACGTCGTCGTCCACCGCAACCTCAACCGCAGTGCCCTCCATGACTTAGCAGTTGAAGCCGAGGCAGAGCTACCTCCACGACGCGGACGTGCGCCGTACCCGAGCCACTTCAACCCCTCCGTCCTGCGCCTCACCACTGCCGCTCCAACGTCGCAACCGTCCACCACACCGGAGCTATTCCCGCTACGCCATCGTTCACCGCCTCGGATCTGCTTCCCCCCCCCCACCCGCCGACAGAGGGTCACTACACCACACTCAACTACTTGGCCATGGGTTCGTCCAAGGCTCCACCGTCCTCCACAACATCTGGTTTCCAGTGAACCACAAGAAGATCATCGAAAAAATAGAAGGAGGACACAGCATCACCAGCCGGTATTCATCCCACGAAGGAAACTAGTTGACCGCACGGTATTCATCCCACGAAGGACACTAGTTGACTGCTTCTTGCAAATCTTACATGTCTGATAATTAGTTGACCGCTTCTTACTGCACATTCTTCCTGATACTAGATGTTCCAAGTAGCTCACGATGCACTAGGTTTCCCCCATTTACTATTTCACTTTAGCTAGATGTCCGTCGCCTGCCTGGATTTCAATTCAGTGTCAGTTGATTTCCAATTAAAGGAAGCACCACCCGCGGAGGTGCGCGGAGCACCTAGTCCGCCTGTTCGCCGGGGAAGCAGCGCCTCGGTGTCTATCTTAGAGGTATGTGTGGCGCAGGAGCTACTTGCGCACGATCTGGAGGTCCGCCAGGCTTAAAGGGATGGCCGGAGGGCGCTGCCAAGCACGGCGGTGGGGTGAGGTCAAGGGGAGGGCGTGGTGGCGGAGGCAGGGGTCTGGGCCGGTGGTCGCTGGTGGTTCGAGGAAGATCGTCAATGGTGACTAGCGGGAGGTATATGAAGGCCATCTGCCCATTCCTTGTAGATCGGACGGTGTAGAAAAAATTGACTGACTGATTTGTTTTCAGTCGATTGTTATTTTCATAGGATCACATCCCAGCCATCCCTGTGCTCATATTTCAAAAGCCTAGAATCTAATTTCGTGTGCCATGCATGTTGTAGAGCTATCATATGTCTGCCTTCATTTATTTTTGGCCCACCTACTATCTGATACTTTTACACTGCACTACTTGTACACAAACTACACCCATACTCTCACTATTGTTTTATCATGCATGGGTATTTTAGAATCTCAAACACAGTATTCTAAAAAGAAAACAGAGCAGTCGCTCCAGTCTGCATCGAGGATTGGAATGACGCGGTTTGAAGCTCTAAAGAAGAGTGTAGTGTCATTCGATGAAGACTGTCAACGTAGCTCTGTAGCTGATGACCCCATTCAACATATACCAGCATCGCAGGTGCTTGCTTTAACTTAGGTGTCATATTTGGTTGCATGTTGCATATGGTGTCTACCTTGTATTGCTTCTAAATTGGTTAAATTGCATCTGCTTAGCCATATACTGTGAATACGACATGCCTTCCTGTTTTTGGTACATACTGCATCTGTCTATTAACCATGTTCTTACATCAAACTAATGTTCTTGTGTATCCCTCATAAATCACTTATGATGGGACAATCACACCCGTGGGTTAGTGTGAGATGCGCTAATCTCTTAAAGAGTGCAGATTCATCCTCCCCACATGGTTCTCAAGAAACAGGAAGGCAAGATGAAGATAGTCAACGTAGCTCTGTAGTTGGTGACCGCATTTCCCCTACACCACCATCGCAGGTGCTTGCTCTAACATGGCAGTGTGATATGTGGTTGCATGTTGCATATGGTGTCTAGCTTGTAATTCTTCTAATTTGGTTAAATTGCATCTGCTAAGTTTACACATTATAGCTGTGAATATGACATGCCTTCCGGTTTTTGGTACATACTGCATCTGTCTATTAACCATGTTCTTACATCAAACTAATGTTCTTGTGTATCCCTCATCAATCACTTATGATGGGACAATCACACCCGTGGGTTAGTGTGAGATGCGCTAATCTCTTAAAGAGTGCAGATTCATCCTCCCCACATGGTTCTCAAGAAACAGGAAGGCAAGATGAAGATAGTCAATGTAGCACTGTAGTTGATGACCACATTTCCCCTACACCAGCATCGCAGGTGCTTGCTCTAACTTGGCAGTGTGATATGTGGTTGCATGTTAAGTATGGTTTCTAGCTTGTATTGCTTCTAATTAGGGTAAATTGCATCTGCTTAGTTTACACATTATACCTGTGAATATGACATGCCTTCCTGTTTTTGGTACATACTACATCTATCTATTAACCATGTTCTTACATGAAACAACTATTCTTGTGTATCCCGCATCAATCACTTACGATGAGACACCTTTATTCGTTGCATATTGCATATGATTTCTAGCATGTAGCTATGTATTGTTTCTAATTTGTTGAAATACCCTTATGAGTCCGCCCTTTTAATTTGGCAGAGTGATATTGGTTGCATCTTTCATATGGTGTCTAGCTTGCATTGCTTCTAATTAGTTGAAGTGCCTTCTGCTTAGTTCACACATCATAGGTGTGAATATGCAATGTTGTCCTTTTTTCGTACATATTCCGTCCTCCTATCATGTTGTTGCCTTACATCAAAGTAGTGTTCATCAGTATCATGGATCAATGAGTTCTGAAAAGCAAATTTTATTCCTTTTTCTTGTGGGTTTGCCTTTACAAGGCAAAATCAAAAAAGAGGAAGGAAAAGAGTAAGGAAGGGGATGATGGTGGTGCTCTGCAGCAACGTAAATGGAGCATCTCTACAGATTCTCCTTGTACTGCTAGTGCATTACAAGTTCCAATTCTCATCTCCCCTACTCCACCATCCCAGGTGCTTTCTCTAACATGGCAGTGTGATATCTGGTTGCATGTTGCATATGGTATCTAGCTTGTATTGCTTCTAATTAGGGTAAATGCATCTGTTTAGCTTACACATTATACATCTGAATATGACACGCCTTCCTGTTTCTGGTACATACTATATCTGTCTATCACACAATGTTCTTACATCAAACTACTGTTCTTGTGTATCCTGCATCAATCACATATGATGAGACACTTTTAAGTTGGCAGTGTGATATTGGTTGCATCTTGCATTCATTTCTAGCTTGTACAGCTTCTAATTTTTCGAAATTGCACTTATGAAGAGACACTTTTAACTTGGCAGAGTGATATTTGTTGCATCTTTCATATGTTGTCTAGCTTGCAGTGCTTCTAATTTCTTGTAAATCCTTCTGCTTAGTTTCCACATCATAGGTGTGAATATGTCATGCGGTCCTGTTTTGTGTCCATACTCCATCCTCGTATCATGTGTTTGCCTTACGTCAAAGTATTGTTCATCAGTATCACGCATGAATGAGTTCTGGAGAGCGAATTTTATTGTTTTTTCTTGTCGATTTGACTTCACAATGCAAAATCAATACAGAGGAAGGAAATTAGTAAGGCAGTGGATGATGGTGGTCCTTCCGAGCAACTGAAACAGAGGGTCTCTACAGATTCTACTCAGCCTTCCTCCCAACAAGATTCGCAAGACAACGCAGGGCTACACAGTCAACGTAGTTGTGTAGATGACGAAGACATGTCCCCTACTCCACCATCACAGGTGCTTGCTCTAACTTGGCACAGTTATATGAGGCTGAATTTCGCGTATGATGTCTAGTTTGTATTCCTTCTAATTTTGTTGATTTGCATCTGCTTAGTTTACACATTATACTTGTGAATATGACACGTGTTCCTGTTTATAGAACATACTAAATCTGTCTATCACACCATGTTCTTACATCAAAGTACTGTTGTGTATCCTGCAATAATCACTTACCATAAGACACATTTAACTTGGGAGTGTGATATACGTTGCATTTTGCATTGTCTTCTAGCTTGTACTGCTTCTAATTTGTTGAAATGGCACTTATGACGAGACACTTTTAAGAGTGATATTGGTTGCATGTTCATATGGTGCCCAGCTTTCATTTCTTCTAATTTGTTGAAATGTCTTTTGCTTCATGTTTTTCAAGCATATTACATCCTCCTATCATAGGTGTGAAGATGCAATGCTGTCCTTTTTTCGTACATACTCCGACCTCCTATCATGTGGTTGCCTTACATCAAAGTAGTCTTCGTCTGTATCATGCATCAATGAGTTATGCAGAGATATTTTTATTCCTTTTCTTGTGGTTTTGACTTCAGAAGGCAATATCAAAAAAGAGGAAGGAAAAGAGTAAGTTAGGGGATGTTGGTGGTCCTCCGGACCAACGCAAACGGAGGCTCTCTAGATTTGCCACTGCTACTCGTACTGTAGTTGAAGTTTCAAGTCTATATGATGACTCCATCTCCCCTACTCCACCATCGCAGGTGGTTGCTCTAACTTGACAGTGTGATAATTGGTTGCATGTTGCATATGGTGTATAGCTTGTATTTCTTCTAATTTGATTAAATTGCACTTGCTGAGTTTATATGTTATACATTTGAATATGACATGCCTTTCTGTATCTAGAATACACTTCATCTATCTATCACAGCATGTTCCTACATCAAACTACTGCTGTTGTGTATCCTGCATCAATCACTTATGATGAGACACTTTTAAGTTGGAAGTGTGATATTGGTTGCATCTTGCATTTATTTCTAGCTTGTACTACTTCTAATTTTTTGAAATTCCACTTATGACTAGACAATTTTAACTTGGCAGAGTGATATTTGTTGCATCTTTCATATGTTGTCTAGCTTGCACTGCTTCTAATTTCTTGTAAATCCTTCTGCTTAGTTTCCACATCATAGGTGTGAATATGTCATGTGGTCCTGTTTTTCATACATATTCCATCCTCGTATCATGTGTTTGCCTTACATCAAAGTATTGTTCGTCAGTATCATGCATGAATGAGTTCTGGAGAGCGAATTTTATTCCTTTTTCTTGTCGGTTTGACTTCACAACGCAAAATCAATACCGCGGAAGGAAATTAGTAAGGCAGTGGATGATGGTGGTCCTTCCGAGAAACTGAAAGAGAGGGTCTCTACAGATTCTACTCAGCCATCCTCCCACCAAGATTCGCAAGACAACGTAGGGCTAGACAGTCAACGTAGTTGTGTAAATGACGAAGACATGTCCCCTACTCCACCATCACAGGTGCTTGCTCTAACTTGACACTCTTATATGAGGTTGCATTTCGCGTATGATGTCTAGTTAGTATTGCTTCTAATTTTTTTGATTTGCATCTGCTTAGTTTACATATTATAGTTGTGAATATGACACGTGTTCCTGTTTCTAGAACATACTAAATCTTTCTATCACACCATGTTCTTACATCAAAGTACTGTTGTGTATCCTGCAACAATCACTTACCATAAGACACATTTAACTTGGGAGTGTGATATACGTTGCATCTTGCATTGTCTTCTAGCTAGTACTGCTTATAATTTGTTGAAATGGCACTTATGACGTGACACTTTTAAGAGTGATATTGGTTGCATGTTCATATGGTGCCTAGCTTTCATTTCTTCTAATTTGTGGAAATGTCTTCTGCTTAGTGTTTTTCATACATATTACATCCTCCTATCATAGGTGTGAATATGCAATGTTGTCCTTTTTTTCATACATACTCCGTCCTCCTATCATGCGGTTGCCTTACATCAAAGTAGTCTTCGTCTGTATCATGCATCAGTGAGTTATGCAGAGCTATTGTTATTCCTTTTCTTGTGGTTTTGACTTCAGAAGGCAACATCAAAAAAGAGGAAGGAAAAGAGTAAGTTAGGGGATGTTTGTGCTCCTCCGGACCAACTCAAACGGAGGCTCTCTAGATTTGCCACTGCTACTGCAGTTGAAGTTCCAAGTCTATATGATGACTCCATCGCACCTACTCCACCATCGCAGGTGGTTGCTCTAACTTGACGGTGTGATAATTGGTTGCATGTTGCATATGGTGCATAGCTTGTATTTCTTCTAATTTGATTAAATTGCACCTGCTAAGTTTATATGTTATACATTTGAATATGACATGCCTTTCTGTATCTAGAATACACTGCATCTATATATCACACCATGTTCCTACATCAAAGTACTGCTGTTGTGTGTCCTGCATCAATCACTTATGATGCGACACTTTTAAGTTGGCAGTGTGATATTGGTTGCATCTTGCATTGATTTCTAGCTTGTACTGCTTCTAATTTTTCAAAATTCCACTTATGACGACACACTTTTAACTTGGCAGAGTGATATTTGTTGCATCTTTCATATGTTGTCTTGCTTGCATTGCTTCTAATTTCTTGTAAATCCTCCTGCTTAGTTTCCACATCAGAGGTGTGAATATGTCATGCGGTCCTGTTTTTCGTATATATTCCATCCTCGTATCATGTGTTAGCCTTACATCAAAGTATTGTTCGTCAGTACAATGCATGAATGAGTTCTGGAGAGCGAATTTTATTCCTTTTTCTTGTCAGTTTGACTTCACAATGCAAAATCAATACAGCGGAAGGAAATTAGTTAGGCAGTGGATGATGGTGGTCCTTCCGAGCAACTGAAACAGAGGGTCTTTACAGATTCTACTCAGCCATCCTCCCAACAAGATTCGCTGGGCTAGACAGTCAACGTAGTTGTGTAGATGATGAAGACATGTCCCCTACTCGACCATCACAGGTGCTTGCTCTAACTTGGCACTATTATATGAGGTTGCATTTCGCGTATGATGTCTAGTTTGTATTGCTTCTAATTTTGTTGATTTGCATCTGCTTAGTTTACACAGTATAGTTGTGAATATGACATGTTTTCCTGTTTATAGAACATACTAAATCTGTCTATCACACCATGTTCTTACATCAAAGTACTGTTGTGTATCCTGCAACAATCACTTACCATAAGACACATTTAACTTGGGAGTGTGATATACGTTGCATCTTGCATTGTCTTCTAGCTTGTACTGCTTATAATTTGTTGAAATGGCACTTATGACGAGACACTTTTAAGAGTGATATTGGTTCCATGTTCATATGGTGCCTAGCTTTCATTTCTTCTAATTTGCTGAAATGTCTTCTGCTTAGTGTTTTTCATACATATTGCATCCTCCTATCATAGGTGTGAATATGCAATGCTGTCCTTTTTTCATACATACTCCGTCCTCCTATCATGCGGTTGCCTTACATCAAAGTAGTCTTCGTCTGTATCATGCATAAATGAGTTATGCTGAGCGATTTTTATTCCTTTTCATGTGGTTTTGAATTCATAAGGCAATATCAAAAAAGAGGAAGGAAAAGAGTAAGTTAGGGGATGTTGGTGGTCCTCCGGACCAACGCAAACGGAGGCTCTCTAGATTTGCCACTGCTACTGCTACTGCAGTTGAAGTTCCATGTCTATATGATGACTCCATCTCCCCTACTCCACCATCGCAGGTGGTTGCTCTAACTTGACGGTGTGATAATTGGTTGCATGTTGCATATGGTGTATAGCTTGTATTTCTTCTAATTTGATTAAATTGCACTTGCAGAGTTTATATGTTATACATTTGAATATGACATGCCTTTCTGTATCTAGAATACACTGCATCTATTTATCACACCATGTTCCTACATCAAAGTACTGCAATTGTGTATCCTACATCAATCACTTATGATGAGACACTTTTAAGTTGGCAGTGTGATATTGGTTGCATCTTGCATTGATTTCTAGCTTGTGCTGCTTCTAATTTTTCGAAATTCCACTTATGACGAAACACTTTTAACTTGGCAGAGTGATATTGGTTGCATCTTTCATATGTTGTCTAGCTTGCATTGCTTCTAATTTCTTATAAATCCTTCTGGTTAGTTTCCACATCATAGGTGTGGATATGTCATGCGGTCCTGTTTTTCGTACATATTCCATCCTCGCATCATGTGTTAGCCTTACATCAAAGTATTGTTCGTCAGTATCATGCATCAATGAGTTCTGGAGAGTGAATTTTATTCCTTTTTCTTGTTGGTTTGACTTCACAATGCTAAG
This sequence comes from Elymus sibiricus, assembly GCA_039707655.1. NCBI lineage: Eukaryota > Viridiplantae > Streptophyta > Magnoliopsida > Poales > Poaceae > Elymus > Elymus sibiricus. Next base: position 126,952,078 of record CM077668.1, read on the forward strand.
TCAATACAGCGAAGGAAATTAGTAAGGCAGTGGATGATGGTGGTCCTTCCGAGCAATTGAAACAGAGGGTCTCTACAGATTCTACTCAGCCATCCTCCCAACAAGATTCGCAAGACAACGCAGGGCTAGACAGTCAACGTAGTTGTGTAGATGATGAAGACATGTCCCCTACTCCACCGTCACAGGTGCTTGGTCTAACTTGGCACTGTTATATGAGGTTGCATTTCGCGTATGATGTCTAGTTTGTATTGCTTCTAATTTTGTTGATTTCCATCTGCTTAGTTTACACATTATAGTTGTGAATATGACACGTGTTCCTGTTTATAGAACATACTAAATCTGTCTATCACACCATGTTCTTACAACAAAGTACTGTTGTGTATCCTGCAACAATCACTTACCATAAGACACATTTAACTTGGGAGTGTGATATACGTTGCATTTCATTTCTTCTAATTTGTTGAAATGTCTTTTGCTTCATGTTTTTCAAGCATATTACATCCTCCTATCATAGGTGTGAAGATGCAATGCTGTCCTTTTTTCGTACATACTCCGTCCTCCTATCATGTGGTTGCCTTACATCAAAGTAGTCTTCGTCTGTATCATGCATCAATGAGTTATGCTGAGCTATTTTTATTCCTTTTCATGTGGTTTTGACTTCATAAGGCAATATCAAAAAAGAGGAAGGAAAAGAGTAAGTTAGGGGATGTTGGTGGTCCTCCGGACCAACGCAAACAGAGGCTCTCTAGATTTGCCACAGCTACTGCTATTGCTACTGCAGTTGAAGTTCCAAGTCTGTATGATGACTCCATCTCCCCTACTCCACCAACGCAGGTGGTTGCTCTAACTTGACGGTGTGATAATTGGTTGCATGTTGCATATGGTGTATAGCTTGTATTTCTTCTAATTTGATTAAATTGCACCTGCTGAGTTTATATGTTATACATTTGAATATGACATGCCTTTTTGTATCTAGAATACACTGCATCTATCTATCACACCATGTTCCAACATCAAAGTATGGTTGTTGTGTATCCTGTATCAATCACTTATGATGAGACACTTTTAAGTTGGCAGTGTGATATTGGTTGCATCTTGCATTGATTTCTAGCTTGTACTGCTTCTAATTTTTCAAAATTCCTTTTAACTTGGTAGAGTGATATTTGGTGCATCTTTCATATGTTGTCTAGCTTGCATTGCTTCTAATTTCTTGTAAATCCTTCTACTTAGTTTCCACATCATATGTGTGAATATGTCATGCGGTCTTGTTTTTCGTACATATTCCATCTTCGTATCATGTGTTAGCCTTACATCAAAGTATTGTTCGTCAGTATCATGCATGAATGAGTTCTGGAAAGCAAATTTTATTCCTTTTTCTTGTCGGTTTGACTTCACAATGCAAAATCAATACAGCGGAAGGAAATTAGTGAGGCAGTGGATGATGGTGGTCCTTCCGAGCAACTGAAACAGAGGGTCTCTACAGATTCTACTCAGCCATCCTCCCAACAAGATTCGCAAGACAACGCAGGGCTAGACAGTCAACGTAGTTGTGTAGATGATGAAGACATGTCCCCTACTCCACCATCACAGGTGCTTGGTCTAACTTGGCACTGTTATATGAGGTTGCATTTCGCGTATGATGTCTAGTTTGTATTGCTTCTAATTTTGTTGATTTGCATCTGCTTAGTTTACACATTATAGTTGTGAATATGACACGTGTTCCTGTTTATAGAACATACCAAATCTGTCTATCACACCATGTTCTTACATCAAAGTACTGTTGTGTATCCTGCAACAATCACTTACCATAAGACACATTTAACTTGGGAGTGTGATATACGTTGCATCTTGCATTGTCTTCTAGCTTGTACTGCTTCTAATTTGTTGAAATGGCACTTATGATGAGACACTTTTAAGAGTGATATTGGTTGCATGTTCATATGGTGCCTAGCTTTCGTTTCTTCTAATTTGTTGAAATGTCTTCTGCTTAGTGTTTTTCATACATATTGCATCCTCTTATCATAGGTGTGAATATGCAGTGCTGTCCTTTTTTTCATACATACTCCGTCCTCCTATCATGCGGTTGCCTTACATCAAAGTAGTCTTCGTCTGTATCATGCACCAATGAGTTATGCTGAGCTATTTTTATTCCTTTTCATGTGGTTTTGACTTCATAAGGAAATATCAAAAAAGAGGAAGGAAAAGAGTAAGTTAGGGGATGTTGGTGGTCCTCTGGACCAACGCAAACGGATGCTCTCTAGATTTGCCACTGCTACTGCTACTGCAGTTGAAGTTCCAAGTCTATATGATGACTCCATCTCCCCTACTCCACCATCGCAGGTGGTTGCTCTAACTTGACGGTGTGATAATTGGTTGCATGTTGCATATAGTGTATAGCTTGTATTTCTTCTAATTTGATTACATTGCACCTGCTGAGTTTATATGTTATACATTTGAATATGACATGCCTTTCTATATCTAGAATGCACTGCATCTATATATCACACCATGTTCCTACATCAAAGTACTGCTGTTGTGTATCCTGCATCAATCACTTATGATGCGACACTTTTAAGTTGGCAGTGTGATATTGGTTGCATCTTGCATTGATTTCTAGCTTGTACTGCTTCTAATTTTTCAAAATTCCACTTATGACGAGACACTTTTAACTTGGCAGAGTGATATTTGTTACATCTTTCATATGTTGTCTAGCGTGCATTGCTTCTAATTTCTTGTAAATCCTTCTGCTTAGTTTCCACATCATAGGTGTAAATATGTCATGCGGTCCTGTTTTTCGTACATATTCCATCCTCGTATCATGTGTTAGCCTTACATCAAAGTATTGTTCGTCAGTTTCATGCATGAATGAGTTCTGGAGAGCGAATTTTATTCCTTTTTCTTTTCGGTTTGACTTCACAAGGCAAAATCAATACAGCGGAAGGAAATTAGTAAGGCAGTGGATGATGGTGGTCCTTCCGAGCAACTGAAACAGAGGGTCTCTACAGATTCTACTCAGCCATCCTCCCAACAAGATTCACAAGACAACGCAGGGCTAGACAGTCAACGTAGTTGTGTAGATGATGAAGACATGTCCACTACTCCACCATCACAGGTTCTTGCTCTAACTTGGCACTGTTATATGAGGTTGCATTTCGCGTATGATGTCTAGTTTGTATTGCTTCTAATTTTGTTGATTTGCATCTGGTTAGTTTACACATTATAGTTGTGAATATGACACGTGTTCCTGTTTATAGAACATACTAAATCTGTCGATCACACCATGTTCTTACATCAAAGTACTGTTGTGTATCCTACAACAATCACTTACCATAAGACACATTTAACTTGGGAGTGTGATATACGTTGCATCTTGCATTGTCTTCTAGCTTGTACTGCTTCTAATTTGCTGAAATGGCACTTATGACGAGACACTTTTAAGAGTGATATTGGTTGCATGTTCATATGGTGCCTAGCTTCATTTCTTCTAGTTTGTTGAAATGTCTTCTGCTTAGTGTTCTTCATACATATTACATCCTCCTATCATAGGTGTGAATATGCAATGCTGTCCTTTTTTTCGTACATACTCCGTCCTCCTATCATGCGATTGCCTTACATCAAAGTAGTCTTCGTCTGTATCATGCATCAATGAGTTATGCTGAGCTATTTTTATTCCTTTTCATGTGGTTTTGACTTCATAAGGTAATATAAAAAAAGAGGAAGGAAAAGAGTAAGTTAGGGGATGTTGGTGGTCCTCCGGACCAACGCAAACGGAGGCTCTCTAGATTTGCCACTGCTACTGCTACTGCAGTTGAAGTTCCAAGTCTATATGATGACTCCATCTCCCCTACTCCACCATCGCAGGTGGTTGCTCTAACTTGACGGTGTGATAATTGGTTGCATGTTGCATATGGTGTATAGCTTGTATTTCTTCTAATTTGATTACATTGCACCTGCTGAGTTTATATGTTATACATTTGAATATGACATGCCTTTCTGTATCTAGAATACACTGCATCTATATATCACACCATGTTCCTACTTCAAAGAACTGCTGTTGTGTGTCCTGCATCAATCACTTATGATGCGACACTTTTAAGTTGGCAGTGTGATATTGGTTGCATCTTGCATTGATTTCTAGCTTGTACTGCTTCTAATTTTTCAAAATTCCACTTATGACGACACACTTTTAACTTGGCAGAGTGATATTTGTTGCATCTTTCATATGTTGTCTAGCTTGCATTGCTTCTAATTTCTTGTAAATCCTTCTGCTTAGTTTCCACATCATAGGTGTAAATATGTCATGCGGTCCTGTTTTCCGTACATATTCCATCCTCGTATCATGTGTTAGCCTTACATCAAAGTATTGTTCGTCAGTTTCATGCATGAATGAGTTCTGGAGAGCGAATTTTATTCCTTTTTCTTTTCGGTTTGACTTCACAAGGCAAAATCAATACAGCGGAAGGAAATTAGTAAGGCAGTGGATGATGGTGGTCCTTCCGAGCAACTAAAACAGAGGGTCTCTACAGATTCTACTCAGTCATCCTCCCAACAAGATTCACAAGACAACGCAGGGCTAGACAGTCAACGTAGTTGTGTAGATGATGAAGACATGTCCCCTACTCCACCATCACAGGTTCTTGCTCTAACTTGGCACTGTTATATGAGGTTGCATTTCGCGTATGATGTCTAGTTTGTATTGCTTCTAATTTTGTTGATTTGCATCTGGTTAGTTTACACATTATAGTTGTGAATATGACACGTGTTCCTGTTTATAGAACATACTAAATCTGTCGATCACACCATGTTCTCACATCAAAGTACTGTTGTGTATCCTACAACAATCACTTACCATAAGACACATTTAACTTGGGAGTGTGATATACGTTGCATCTTGCATTGTCTTCTAGCTTGTACTGCTTCTAATTTGCTGAAATGGCACTTATGACGAGACACTTTTAAGAGTGATATTGGTTGCATGTTCATATGGTGCCTAGCTTCATTTCTTCTAGTTTGTTGAAATTTCTTCTGCTTAGTGTTCTTCATACATATTACATCCTCCTATCATAGGTGTGAATATGCAATGCTGTCCTTTTTTTCGTACATACTCCGTCCTCCTATCATGCGATTGCCTTACATCAAAGTAGTCTTCGTCTGTATCATGCATCAATGAGTTATGCTGAGCTATTTTTATTCCTTTTCATGTGGTTTTGACTTCATAAGGTAATATTAAAAAAGAGGAAGGAAAAGAGTAAGTTAGGGGATGTTGGTGGTCCTCCGGACCAACGCAAACGGAGGCTCTCTAGATTTGCCACTGCTACTGCTACTGCAGTTGAAGTTCCAAGTCTATATGATGACTCCATCTCCCCTACTCCACCATCGCAGGTGGTTGCTCTAACTTGACGGTGTGATAATTGGTTGCATGTTGCATATGGTGTATAGCTTGTATTTCTTCTAATTTGATTAAATTGCACCTGCTGAGTTTATATGTTATACATTTGAATATGACCTGCCTTTCTGTATCTAGAATACACTGCATCTATATATCACACCATGTTCCTACATCAAAGTACTGCTGTTGTGTATCCTGCATCAATCACTTATGATGCGACACTTTTAAGTTGGCAGTGTGATATTGGTTGCATCTTGCATTTATTTCTAGCTTGTACTGCTTCTAATTTTTCAAAATTCCACTTATGACGAGACACTTTTAACTTGGCAGAGTGATATTTGTTGCATTTTTCATATGTTGTCTAGCTTGCATTGCTTCTAATTTCTTGTAAATCCTTCTGCTTAGTTTCCACATCATAGGTGTAAATATGTCATGCGGTCCTGTTTTTCGTACATATTCCATCCTCGTATCATGTGTTAGCCTTACATCAAAGTATTGTTCGTCAGTTTCATGCATGAATGAGTTCTGGAGAGCGAATTTTATTCCTTTTTCTTTTCGGTTTGACTTCACAAGGCAAAATCAATACAGCGGAAGGAAATTAGTAAGGCAGTGGATGATGGTGGTCCTTCCGAGCAACTGAAACAGAGGGTCTCTACAGATTCTACTCAGCCATCCTCCCAACAAGATTCACAAGACAACGCAGGGCTAGACAGTCAACGTAGTTGTGTAGATGATGAAGACATGTCCCCTACTCCACCATCACAGGTTCTTGCTCTAACTTGGCACTGTTATATGAGGTTGCATTTCGCGTATGATGTCTAGTTTGTATTGCTTCTAATTTTGTTGATTTGCATCTGGTTAGTTTACACATTATAGTTGTGAATATGACACGTGTTCCTGTTTATAGAACATACTAAATCTGTCGATCACACCATGTTCTTACATCAAAGTACTATTGTGTATCCTACAACAATCACTTACCATAAGACACATTTAACTTGGGAGTGTGATATACGTTGCATCTTGCATTGTCTTCTAGCTTGTACTGCTTCTAATTTGCTGAAATGGCACTTATGACGAGACACTTTTAAGAGTGATATTGGTTGCATGTTCATATGGTGCCTAGCTTCATTTCTTCTAGTTTGTTGAAATGTCTTCTGCTTAGTGTTCTTCATACATATTACATCCTCCTATCATAGGTGTTAATATGCAATGCTGTCCTTTTTTTCGTACATACTCCGTCCTCCTATCATGCGATTGCCTTACATCAAAGTAGTCTTCGTCTGTATCATGCATCAATGAGTTATGCTGAGCTATTTTTATTCCTTTTCATGTGGTTTTGACTTCATAAGGTAATATCAAAAAAGAGGAAGGAAAAGAGTAAGTTAGGGGATGTTGGTGGTCCTCCGGACCAACGCAAACGGAGGCTCTCTAGATTTGCCACTGCTACTGCTACTGCAGTTGAAGTTCCAAGTCTATATGATGACTCCATCTCCCCTACTCCACCATCGCAGGTGGTTGCTCTAACTTGACGGTGTGATAATTGGTTGCATGTTGTATATGGATTTCTTCTAATTTGATTAAATTGCACCCGCTGAGTTTATATGTTATACATTTGAATATGACATGCCTTTCTGTATCTAGAATACAATGCATCTATCTATCACAACATGTTCCAACATCAAAGTACGGCTGTTGTGTATGCTGCATCAATCATTTATGATGAGACACTTTTAAGTTGGCAGTGTGATATTGGTTGCATCTTGCATTGATTTCTAGCTTGTACTGCTTCTAATTTTTCAAAATTCCACTTATGACGAGACACTTTTAACTTGCCAGAGTGATATTTGTTGCATCTTTCATATGTTGTCTAGCTTGCATTGCTTCTAATTTCTTGTAAATCCTTCTGCTTAGTTTCCACATCATAGGTGTAAATATGTCATGCGGTCCTGTTTTTCGTACATATTCCATCCTCGTATCATGTGTTAGCCTTACATCAAAGTATTGTTCGTCAGTATCATGCATGAATGAGTTCTGGAGAGCAAATTTTATTCCTTTTTCTTGTCGGTTTGACTTCACAATGCAAAATCAATACAGCGGAAGAAAATTAGTGAGGAAGTGGATGATGGTGGTCCTTCCGAGCAACTGAAACAGAGGGTCTCTACAGATTCTACTCAGCCATCCTCCCAACAAGATTCGCAAGACAACGCAGGGCTAGACAGTCAACGTAGTTGTGTAGATGATGAAGACATGTCCCCTACTCCACCATCACAGGTGCTTGGTCTAACTTGGCACTGTTATATGAGGTTGCATTTCGCGTATGATGTCTAGTTTGTATTGCTTCTAATTTTGTTGATTTGCATCTGCTTAGTTTACACATTATAGTTGTGAATATGACACGTGTTCCTGTTTATAGAACATACTAAATCTGTCTATCACACCATGTTCTTACATCAAAGTACTGTTGTGTATCCTGCAACAATCACTTACCATAAGACACATTTAACTTGGGAGCGTGATATACGTTGCATCTTGCATTGTCTTCTAGCTTGTACTGCTTCTAATTTGATGAAATGGCACTTATGACGAGACACTTTTAAGATTGATATTGGTTGCATGTTCATATGCTGCCTAGCTTTCATTTCTTCTAATTTGTTGAAATGTCTTCTGCTTAGTGTTTTTCATACATATTGCATCCTCCTATCATAGGTGTGAATATGCAATGTTGTCCTTTTTTTCATACATACTCCGTCCTCCTATCATGCGGTTGCCTTACATCAAAGTAGTCTTCGTCTGTATCATGCACCAATGAGTTATGCTAAGCTATTTTTATTCCTTTTCATGTGGTTTTGACTTCATAAGGCAATATCAAAAAAGAGGAAGGAAATGAGTAAGTTAGGGGATGTTGGTGGTCCTCCGGACCAACGCAAACGGATGCTCTCTAGATTTGCCACTGCTACTGCTACTGCTACTGCTACTGCAGTTGAAGTTCCAAGTCTATATGATGACTCCATCTCCCCTACTCCACCATCGCAGGTGGTTGCTCTAACTTGATGGTGTTATAATTGGTTGCATGTTGCATATGGTGTATAGCTTGTATTTCTTCTAATTTGATTAAATTGCACCTGCTGAGTTTATATGTTATACATTTGAATATGACATGCCTTTCTGTATCTAGAATACACTGCTTCTATATATCACACCATGTTCCTACATCAAAGTACTGCTGTTGTGTATCCTGCATCAATCACTTATGATGCGACACTTTTAAGTTGGCAGTGTGATATTGGTTGCATCTTGCATTTATTTCTAGCTTGTACTGCTTCTAATTTTTCAAAATTCCACTTATGACGAGACACTTTTAACTTGGCAGAGTGATATTTGTTGCATCTTTCATATGTTGTCTAGCTTGCATTGCTTCTAATTTCTTGTAAATCCTTCTGCTTTGTTTCCACATCATAGGTGTAAATATGTCATGCGGTCCTGTTTTTCGTACATATTCCATCCTCGTATCATGTGTTAGCCTTACATCAAAGTATTGTTCGTCAGTATCATGCATGAATGAGTTCTGGAGAGCGAATTTTATTCCTTTTTCTTTTCGGTTTGACTTCACAATGCAAAATCAATACAGTGGAAGGAAATTAGTAAGGCAGTGGATGATTGTGGTCCTTCCGAGCAACTGAAACAGAGGGTCTCTACAGATTCTACTCATCCATCCTCCCAACAAGATTCGCAAGACAACGCAGGGCTAGACAGTCAACGTAGTTGTGTAGATGATGAAGACGTCTCCCCTACTCCACCATCACAGGTGCTTGCTCTAACTTGGCACTGTCATATGAGGTCGCATTTCGCGTGTGATGTCTAGTTTGTATTGCTTCTAATTTTGTTGATTTGCATCTGCTTAGTTTACACATTATAGTTGTGAATATGATACGTGTTCCTGTTTATAGAACATACTAAATATGTCTATCACACCATGTTCTTACATCAAAGTACTGTTGTGTATCCTGCAACAATCACTTACCATAAGACATATTTAACTTGGGAGTGTGATATACGTTGCATCAATCACTTATGATGAGACACTTTTAAGTTGGCAGTGTGATATTGGTTGCATCATGCATTGAGTTCTAGCTTGTACTGCTTCTAATTTTTTGAAATTCCACTTATGACGAGACACTTTTATCTTGGTAGAGTGATATTTGTTGCATCTTTCATATGTTGTCTAGCTTGCATTGCTTCTAATTTCTTGTAAATCCTTCTGCTTAGTTTCCACATCATAGGTGTGAATATGTCATGCGGTCTTGTTTTTCGTACATATTCCATCCTCGTATCATGTGTTTGCCTTACATCAAAGTATTGTTCGTTAGTATCATGCATGAATGAGTTCTGGAGAGCGAATTTTATTCATTTTTCTTTTCGGTTTGACTTCACAATGAAAAATCAATACATCGGAAGGAAATTAGTAAGGCAGTGGATGATGTTGGTCCTTCCGAGCAGCTAAAATAGAGGGTCTCTACAGATTCTACTCAGCCATCCTCCCAACAAAATTCGCAAGACAACGCAGGGCTAGACAGTCAACGTAGTAGTGTAGATGATGAAGACATCTCCCCTACTCCACCATTGCAGGTGCTTGATTTAACTTGATAGTTTGATAATTAGTTGCATGTTGCATATGGTGTATAGCTTTTATTTATTCTAATTTGATTAAATTGCACCTGCTGAGTTTATATGTTATACATGTGAATATGACATGCCTTTCTGTATCTAGAATACACTTCATCTATCTATCACACGATGTTCCTACATCGAAGTACTGTTGTTGTGTATCCTGCATCAATCACTTATGATGAGACACTTTTAAGTTGGCAGTGTGATATTGGTTGCATCTTGCGATGATTTCTAGCTTGTACTGCTTCTAATTTTTCGAAATTCTACTTATGATGAGACACTTTTAACTTGGCAGAGTGATATTGATTGCATCTTTCATATGGTGTCTAGCTTGCATTGCTTCTAATTTCTTGAAAATCACGTGTACAACGAGCTGCTATACAAACGGTTTTTACCCCCTTTCCGCGACGGAGTTTTAAACCATCGCCTTGCATGTGTGTGCGATAGGGGGGTCTTCCCACACGACCCAGAAACCGTCGGCGATAGGGAGCACGCAAGCATACGTGTCGCAGAACCAAACGTATGCGATGCCCGATCTATCCCAAACGCGACTCGTCACACAACTGTTTGTGATCTATCAAATATCCCAAACACTCCATCCTTGCTACTCGTGTGTGCTCGCATTACCATCGCACTCGGTATTCTGTGGTGCAACGTTTACGATGCGTGCCCCATCACAAACAGTTCACGATTGTAAAACGTGTATGATAAGGAGACTATCACACACATTCACTTCTCTCGAACCGTATGCGATATATAATCAAGAAGATTAGTTAATGATTGTACAAGTGTCGGATAGGATTATGAAACGTCAGACTGTCGTACCAGTGTCGTACAGGATAACTATCACACACACTATTCTGTGGTGCAAACGTTTACGATGCGTACGACATCAGAAACAGTTCATGATTGTAAAGCGTGTACAATAAGGCGACTATCACAAACATTTAGTTTGCTCGCACCGTTTGTGATATAGTCTGACATCACACACGCTTTGCAAACGGAAACTATGTGCATGGTCGCACATGTTTCCTCTCTGTGAACCGTGTCGGATTATGATGTATATCACACATGATGTGCTTTACAGACCGTGTGCGCCGTAATGACCTACAGAGCATATTTTCACCCTAGTTTAACCGCTGCTATTTAAAATTGTACCGAATTTGAATTTGAAAGTAGGCTATAACTTTATTCATATCCATCAGGTTCAACAACCAATGCATTATTCGATTCACAGGTACATATGTTCAAGAGTTACATCAAAAAAAAGAATTACATATGCACCAAATAAAGAATGATGAACCAGGGTTGTATACTTGTACTATTAAAGATGGTAAAGAAAGAGGCGAAAGACATTCGGGTTGCTGAACAAGGTGAAGCGGAATGCCCATATTGTGCCCTCCTCCATGCAGAAGGCATGCACGACTCTAGTCCAACCCCTTGTGATGGCCGACCGCCCATCCTTCACTGTCTTCATGACGACATCTAGATAGTCATTGTGTTCTGGTAGAAATACTTTAACCTTTGAATGCCCACCAATCATGTAGTTTGAGAGGTAATCTTGAGTAAACTGCTTTGGGAACCACTGCAAAGGAAAAAGATTCAGACATTGTCATCTAACACAACTCATTATGGGCAGTAAAAAGAAGGTTGCAGAGTTCTTACTTGCCATCCTGCAGTTCATTGTTGTCTTGGATAAAGTGTAAACAAATAGTTTAATTGCCATCTTTTGACCCATTTTACTAACAATCTTTATCAGTTTCCTCACTTGATGCTGGTTCATGAATATCTCATTGCCCCATACGCAAAAAGGGTCGAAGCGCGGATCTTTACCAATGACATATGTACTTAAAAGCACCAGGTTAATATTAGAAGCTAAACAGCAATTGTACAATGATGTAGTACAACACTCCCTCCGTCCCATTATATAAGATCTTATTACATCAAATATACTCACATATTGGATGAATTAACATCTTATATTATGGGGCGGAGGGAGCTTATTACATTGTTACAAATATCGGCCGATTAACTTTAGTTAACTGCTGCTGTGTTGTTGCTGTTGCTGCTCTTCTATGTATATCTAGACATCATCAGAACATTAAGGTAACACTCTTCCTTGTTTCTATGTATCCTAGGATTGCATATTTAGACATTCAGTACAATGCATGTCGCTATGTAGCCTCAGATATATTAGATATGGCCCTAGTTAACCTACCGATAAATGGGTTACAGATATATTCAGTTGAATGTTCGATTCGCCGATTAATCCCTTATCAGCCCCCGGCCTATATGGTACCAGCTACCGATATCCTGAACAGTGAGTATATATAAGCCATGGGATGAAACTAACCTCGATGGAAAACAACAGTCGTTCCCAATATTGTCCTGTGTAAGTACATCGAAAGGCATGTTAAGCACAACAGGCTAAATATCAACCAAATATATCCATGGTAGACAACATAATCTCCAAATGATACCTTCAGTGTGCAGGTTTAAGCACGCTAGTTAAGCAAAACAAGAAGTGGAAAGGTGTGTTAACTGCAAAGTTCATACTTGCACATATAGAACATCACTTTGTGAATAACTGAAATAAACAAGGCATACTACGAACAACCAAAGATAGCAATTGAAACTGGACATATGATAACTACAAACAACCGAACAACCAAAACCGTTAAAAGAGGCATATGCTCGCTACAACAGGCTTAACAGCAACCAAATAGTCATTCATATTGGTATTGTTGAAACTGGTATTGATGAAATTGAACTGCACAGTTCATACTTGCACATATAGAACATCACTTTGTGAATAGCTGAAATAAACAAGGCATACTACTAACAACCAAAGATAGCAATTGAAACTGGACATATGCTAACTACAAACAACCGAACAACCAAAAAACATTAAAAGAGGCATATGCTAGCTATAACAAGCTTAACAGCAAGCAAATATAGTCATTCATATTGGTATTGTTGAAACTGGTATTGATGAAATTGTACTGCACAGTAAATAGTTGCACATATAGAGCATCACACTGTGAATAACTGAAATAAACAAGGCATACTGCAAACAACCAAACACAGCAATTAAAACTGGACATATTCTCACTACAAAAGGGGCTCGACAAAGCAAATCATGGGTTCCCCCCTGTGAAGAGGCACGGCAAAACAAATCATAGGTTTCCTCACTTGTCACAGATGGGCTCCTTCGCATGGGAAGAGCGCGGACTCTGGGTGCGCTCCATGTTGTCGCCGATGGGATCCTTCCCCTTGGAAGAGCACGACTGTAGGGTGCCCTCCCTGATGTCACAGATGTGCTCTTTCCCCTTGGAAGAGGCGGAGAGGGTACCCTCCTCGTGGTCGCCGTCGATGAGGTCCAACTTGGCAGCTGAGTATCCCAAGCCAGCGTCGCAGAACGTGTCCTTTAGAAATGACAAAAGGGGCTCGATGGCGATGTAGGATGGCAAATTCTTGACAGCGAGCCAGAGGAGATCAGCGGCGGGGCCATGGAGGAGATCGACGGCGCTTGAACCCGAGGGGTTGGGGGTGGGCCACTTAACCTATGACATAGCCCGCGTCAGGCCGTCGCTGTCGACGACCTCGATGTCGTAGCCTGCATCCATGACATGCCAGCATACTCTAGACCGCTAATTGAGAGCCTGCGGCCAGTAATCGTCGTCAGCTTCCTCGGCGGCCACCTCGCCAACGTCGGGCGAAGAGTCCACGATAAACCTCTTTTGGGCCATTAGCTCCTGGGGCTCCACGGGAAGCATAGCCGGGCTTAGGCTGCGACGCTCTAGAGTGGGGGACGGGGATGGGGATCTGTGGGAAAGGGGGCGTTTGGCAGGCATCATCTAAGAAACTCAGGGCGGCTAGGGTATGGAGATCGTTGGGTAACCTACACAGGTAAACCGGCAGATGTTAACGATGGAGGCGGCGCGGCGGTGGTGGCGGCGGCGACCTTGCTAGGGTTTCGAGCAAGGAAGGGGTGGTGTGTGTGTGTGTGTGTGTGCGAGCGCGCGGAGTTTTTGGGATGTGTGTGTGGAGGGCGGGCAAGGTGGTGTTTGAGGAAATGACGCGGGTACTGAAAATTTTACTAGGCGGGAGTAAAATGCCGGGGCTACTGAAAAATTGGATGGAGGGATTGAGCAACAAACATCGCACACAGTCCAAACATAACAACCGTGTGCTATCAAACAGAAAAACCCTCCAGGCGGCTAGATATTTTTGAGGGATGCAGGCGGGAGCGGGAGTGAACAACATCGCACATGGTCGGAACATAATAACCGTGTGCTATCAAATAGAAAAACCCTCCACGCGGGTAGATATTTTTGAGGGACGCGGGCGGGAGCGGGGGGGCGGGGGCAAACAGCATCGCACACGGTCGAAACATAATAATCGTGTGCTATCAAATAGAAAAAACCCTCTAGGTGGGTAGATATTTTTGAGATTGCGACGGAAGCCTTGTGGAGCCCAATCTACTGTGCTAATGTGGGTGACAGGGGCACGGGCATGGCACACGGGTAGTCTGAGGGAACCGTGTGTGTTGCGTGGCCAAAAAAAGTGGGAAAGGGTTAGAACATGAACACACTTGCATGTGGACCAAATATATGTATGAAAAGGCTGGTTTGATGTTCAAATACCCTATGCACAACTTTGATGTGGAACCTGTCTCACAAAGCCCACATTATTGTTAGTCCCCCCCCCCACTTCGTGTCGGTGGGAGGGGAATCCTAGCTATGAATGCATGCCCCCAGATAGCTAGGTCTGACATAGCACACCCTACCGTAACACTAAACCTATAGGAGTCCATCATGGTCAAACCCCCCTTTTGCTTCCGGTCAAAGGTGGACCGTGTGCGGGCCCACAAATGTGTGCTTGTGGCATGAGATGGGTGAGACCACATATGAACCACCTGCGAGTGACCCAACTATATGTCTGAAAAGGGTGGTGTGATATTTAAATTCCCAATTCACAACTTTGATGTGGCACATGTGCCTCGCAAATTAACCGGACATTCCCGACCCCATGGAGGTTCAGGAAGTGCGAAGTACCCCCACACCCCACCCACACAAACACACACTTTGAGTCAGTGGGAGGGGGCATCTCACCAAGACGTAGTGTAACACGGACCAAGAAGAATCCACCTTGGTCGTATAACCTCTCTCTTGTTGTTGGTCAAAGTGATGGACATCCACGCGACCCCACAGATATGGGCTAGCTCGCCGATAACCACGCAAGGGAGTAGTTCCCGAAGTCAACCACTGCCTGCATTTGGCCCAAACATATATATGGAAGTGTTGTGTGGTGTGTTTGAATACCCAATGCACAACCTTGATGTGGCACGGTACCGTGCTTTGGAACCAGAAAGTCCCCACACAGAGCAAGGGTCCACGATGCGTACTATGTATGTCACCCCACTTCGAGCCGTTGGCGGAGATTCATGCGTATGCATGCGCTCAAACTTAGGTCTCGAATCTCATCACCATGACCTACTACATGGTAACACGAACCAAAGAAGAAGAATCCACCCTCGTAACCTCTCTCGATGCCGGTTGAAGTGATGGACGTCCACGCGGGCCCATGAATATATAGTCTTGCCGCCGATAACCACGAAAGAGAGAGTACTATCCGAAGACAACCACTGCATGCATGTGTCGGGCCTATTTCTGGAATAAATCACGGAATAGCCCCAAGTCACACCAGTCCCAAGATCAGAAAAACTGGTGGACTCCCTTGATATAGATGACCAGTACATACATAATATTACACAGGGTTGAGCCATAGTGCTCAACATTTATTACAAACTTGTCAATATATGATGGTGGCGGAATAAGACAGTGGTGTGGGGATATTACAACGCTGATACAATAAAGTAAAGTCAAGCGTTAGTGTGAAGCTTGACTATTTTATCGATGTAGCGGAAGCACTGCGGATGATACACATGATAGACACCAAGACCACAAGTTGACTGACTGGGAACACCTCTAAGCGTTGGGCTCGCTAGCACACTCTTCCTCCACAAGCTCGTCTTCCTCCGGGTCTGGCCAAATTAACAAGCCAGGGACAAGCTGGTGAGTACGTTGGAATGTACTCGCAAACATATGAACAAAAGATATACCGAATGCATACGCTCATGATGGATTATAATATATGCATATGCTAACTGGAATTAAAACATGGCATGATAAATATTAACATGGTGCGGATGAATAAACCTATTACTTAACAATAAACCAAGAAAATAGAATGGAACATCGGGCACTGGACCGCCCGAGGAATTCCAAGAAAAATGCCAAACGAGTGACTGAAAGCGACGCCACGAGAGGTCTTGAAAAGAAATACCAGACGGGTGTCTAAAAGCGACGCCTCGAGAGGTCTTGAAGAGAAATGCCAAATGGATGTCTAAATGCGACGCCTCGAGAGGTCTTGAAAAGAAATGAGTATCCAGGTGGACTAGCCATCCCAAGTGATACCCAAAAAAATATAAATGAGTATCCAGGTGGACTAGCCATCCCAAGTGATACCCAGAAAAAATATAAATGAGTATCCAGGTGGACTAGCCATCCCAAGTGATACCCAGAAAAATATAAATGAGCATCCAGGTGGACTAGCCATCCCAAGTGATACCCAGAAAAAATATAAATGAAACTGAGTATCCAGGTGGATTAACCGTCCCAAGTGATACTCAGATTGCACATAGAAGAATAGAGTTAGTCCACAATAATATTTATGATAACAATAATATTCATGATAACATTAGTGGTGGCAATAATTATCCTGCAAAATGAATCATGCTCAATTTAATTATTTCCTCCGAATACCGACACCAGGAACGATACTTGACCCTTCCCAGCTAATGTCCTTGACCGTGGACACGGCTATTTGAATAGGTATAACTCTGCAGAGGGTGTACTCTTTACCCACAAGTAAAGGATTTCTTTAGTCAACACCTAGACGCTGACTAATTCCCATCATGGTCTTTGGGTTGAAAACACACATGACTAGCACATACCAGATTAACTTTCTGGATGCCAGGAATCACCCAAAGCATCGTTCAAGAAAAACTCTAAGTCGGGGAGACCATTGTCTGGAATAGCATGGGATCACTATTAATAACGCGCGGATTACAAGGGGTGCCCCCCTCTCGGCCCTGCCGGATACACCCATGCCCCCTGACCCGATGACTGGCATTAGTCCATGGCCATCGAACCCTCATCATGGCCCCTCTAAGTGGTGTGTACACGGAAAGGGGTTAGCAACTTACTAAGCTATACTTCCCTCGTGGGAAGACAAGTGGAAGCATGAATTTTAGCTAGGCATGACGGAACAAGACTCAATCTAGGTCGACTCAAGAGGTGTTGTTATTATGACTAGCATGTTTCTCATGCCATGGTGACACCATCGTGTCATGATGTGACCCGTGCCCACCAGCACGTCCAAGGCAGGAGGTACACTCCTGGATTCTCACCACTTTCTTCGCGTTAGAAAGATTCTTTGATGCATGCAAGAAGGACACAAAATGATTTGACCATGCATGCACTTGCTTTTCACCACATAACCGGTGATATCTCGAACTAATGCAAACATGTATGCAATCACCATATCCCAAGTTAAAAAAATGCTTGCCTTGATCAAAGTAGACAGAGAATGAACCCTCGAAATTTTTGTCAAAATTCCCCTCCTCGTTTTCTATAAAATGGAAATTCAAATTCACATCAAAATTTTGTAACAGTACAAAAAATTGTTTCAAAATATTTTCAAATAAATAGTAAAAAAACTAGAGTGAAAAATAAGATTTTTAGAAAAAGAATCAATTAAAAAGGAGTTATGGTTAAAATTAATGAAGGTTTTAAAACCAGGGACTTTTCTGCAAAATAAAATTTTGCCAGCGGGTCCCTGAGCGGTAAAACAGAAAACGTTTCGGGGAAGAATACGCTTTCCAGTGCAGAAAGCGTAAAGAGACAGAATACGCTTTCGATTAAATCAGAAAAAGATTAAAACGCTGACGGGTGGGCCCCACCTGTCAGGTTTGAATTTCAAACGCGCCTCACGCGCGTGTACAGAGGAGGTGCGGTGATCACCGGCGACGATCGCCGGCGTTCCAGGAGGCGGCGATGGTACGGTTGAGTTCGGGGAGGCGTTCCGCGTCGGTGGGTGCTACTTGTAGCTTGCGTTGGTATTTCCCCAAAGAGGAAGGGATGATGCAGCACAGTAGAGATAAGTATTTCCCTCAATTATGAAACCAAGGTTATCGAACCAGTAGGAGAATCACGCAACACCTCGTTAGCAGCACCTGCACAGAAATAACAAATCCTTGCACCCAACGCTAACGAGAGGTTGTCAATCTCTCAGCGGTCAATTGCAAGATTAAATTGTATGTGATAGATAGATAGAATGAAACAAAAATACAAAATAAAATAAATAAAAGAAAATGGCAGCAATATTTTTAGGGTTTTAGTAATATGATTTAGATAGACCCGAGGGCCATAGATTTCACTAGAGGCTTCTCTCAAGAAAATAGCATACGGTGGGTAGACAAATTACTGTTAGGCAATTGATAGAAAAGCAAATAATCATGACGATTGTTGACACACGAACACGTCACCGTGTACCCTCGACGCCGGGGGTGATGCACCACAGCTCACGTCGAAGGAGGACCGTCCGGCAGCGCGATACGCAAGACAGCCGGCAGACGCTTTTGTAAACTCGAAGCCCCGCTCACCCGGGAGGGACCCCGTCAGGGCTCGCGGTAGCTATGGGCTGCCCTAGGTCGATTCGCTCGCCCCTAGAGCCTCGTGGATCCGCAGCCCTCCGGCGTGGAAGGCTAGCGAAGAACGAGAAAGAAAGATACAAGGGTAGGAGATAAAAAGTAGATGAACATGAAAAAGTAGATTGATAGATTGGTTCGATTGGTGTTGTTTCAATCGGCCGTCACCCCCAACATATATAAGAGGCGGCTGGAATTTCCGTACAAGCAAAGGATTCATCTAAGCTTTCCTTACAAGAAAATTACATCAATTCACGTCCTAGAGTCCTAGTTCTGGTCCCACTCGGATTCAGCCCGAATCTGGTCCAATCTTCTGTCTTGCTCCTTGCATGGGCCGTGGAATCTGCATATTTCTTCCGATGGAGACGGTTCAAATACCAATTTTGTGCGCTTCGACGAGACCGACAATCCGTATGTTGATCACTTTTCCAAATAAGGCCATCTTGAATACTCCCCGGGGTCATCTTTAATTTCGAGTCGGACTCGGTCATGTAGCTGACTGTACCGTCCGACTCTTGTAGCGCCTCTGCAGGTCGTATACTACGTCGGATGATGATGACTCCAAAAGAAAAGTTGACCGTTTCGACGTTACGAACAACTTTGATGTTGAACACTTTTTCATCCGAAGCCATCTAGATAATCTTTTGAGCCCAACTTCAGCTTCTGGTCGGATTGGCCTTGACAGTTTCCACCCCGGCAAGCTTTTCCCGGCAAGCTTTCCACCCCGGGAAGCTTTCGCACCGGCAAGGTTTCCACCCCGGCAAGCTCTTTGCCTGGCAAGCTTTTCACCCGGCAAGCTTTTTGCCCGGCAAGCTTTTCACCCGGCAAGCTCTTTGCCCGGCAAACTTTCTGGCTGCACCTTGCGGGTCTTTTTTGGGACAGTAAACGACCTCGGATGAAAATGCGTCCAAAAGCAAAGTTGACCATTTCGACGAGACGAACAACTTTCATATTGAACGTTTTTCGATTCGAGACCATCTTCTGGGCCAAAACGGTCGCGCAAAACATCTGAATTGTGGCGCTACCCATCAGACGTGTATGGTGGGGCGCGCCATATTTCGCCTCCTGACAGGGCTGCCTTCCGATAGCTCTAACTTTTGCATACGAACTCGGATTGAGACGATTTTTATATCAAAATCGACCGTTTCGACAAGACGAAGACAATCCGTGTAGAAACGTTTCTCATATGAGGCCGTCTTGGGGCCGTAATCAGCCGAATAGTGTTCTGGATACAAAATATCAGTACTTCGAACACAACTTCAGCCTTAGAAATGAGATCGGATGGCTATGGCCCAAATATCAAAGTTTCTCCTTTCGACGATTCGGAACTTTCTCACTTTGAGCACATTTTCATTTGAGGTTGTCTTAATTATGTTTTTGACCATGCCAAAATCTGGTGTCAACAACGATATCCAAGGCAATGATCATGTTTTATTTTTGCCGGTACGGAGCTTGCCGGGTCTTCACCTTGCCGGTTTAGCCTTGCCGCCAAGGAATGTCTTCATCTTCGGTACTAGTTAAGTGCTTGTTGATGTTTCGTCTTTTGCTTCTCCCCGGTGGCTTCCGCAACTGGGTTCTGAGTCTTGGTCTTGGCGGTTCCCGGCAAGGCATGGCCAGTAAGGAGGCTGCTACTGTCTGTGCATAAGTCAGGGTATAAAATACCCATGTTTTATACACCGACAGTAAACAAATTACTGTTGGGCAATTGATAGAAAAGCAAATAATCATGACGATATCCAAGGCAATGATGATGTATATAGGCATCACGTCCGAGACAAGTAGACCGACTCCTGCCTGCATCTACTACTATTACTCCACACATCGACCGCTATCCAGCATGCATCTAGTGTATTAAGTCCATAAAGAACGGAGTAACGCCTTAAGAACGATGACATGATGTAGACAAGATAAACTCATGTATGAATAAACCCCATCTTTTTACCCTTAATAGAAATGATACATACGTGTCATGTCCCTTTCTGTCACTGGGATTGAGCACCGCAAGATCGAACCCATTACAAAGCACCTCTTCCCATGGCAAGATAAATCAATCTAGTTGGCCAAACCAAATCAAT
Organism: Elymus sibiricus; assembly: GCA_039707655.1. NCBI lineage: Eukaryota > Viridiplantae > Streptophyta > Magnoliopsida > Poales > Poaceae > Elymus > Elymus sibiricus. The sequence goes on from CM077668.1 coordinate 126,972,986, forward strand.
AGATCGGAGAAGAAATACGAGGCTATAATAATCATGCATAAAAGAGATCAGAAAAGACTTAAATATTTTCATGGATAATCTGATCATAAACTCACAATTCATCGGATCCCAACAAACACACCGCAAAAAGTGATTACATCGGATAGAACTCCAAGAACATCGAGGAGAACATTGTATTGAAGATCAAAAAGAGAGAAGAAGCCATCTAGCTACTGCCTATGGACCCGAAGGTCTGTGGTAAACTACTCACGCATCATCGGAAGGACAGCATGGTTGATGTAGAACCCCTCCGTGATCGATTCCCCCTCCGGCAGATTACCGGAAAAGGACCCCAGATGGGATCTCTCTGGAACAGAAACTTGCGGTGGCGGAAAAAGTATTTTGTGGACTCCCTTGAGGGTTTCTGATTTTTTCTGAATTTATAGTGGTGGAATTAGGTCAAACGGAGCAAAGGGGGGCCCACGAGGCACCAGGGCGCGCCTGCCCCCCCCCCCCACCAGGGCTCGTGGCCACCTCCTGGGTCTTCTGGCCCTCTCCCAAAGCTTCTAGTGTTTATCTTGTCCAATAAAAAATCTCCAAAAAGTTTCGTGGCATTTGGACTTCGTTTGGTATTGATTTTTTGTAAAACAAAAACAGGGCAGAAAACAGCAACTGGCACTGGGCACTAAGTTAATAGGTTAGTCTCCAAAAATGATATATAAATTCTGTAAATGATTATAAAAACATCCAAGATTGATAATATAACAGCATGGAACAATCAAAAATTATAGATACGTTGGAGACGTATCAGCATCCCCAAGCTTAATTCCTGCTCGTCCTCGAGTAGGTAAATGATAAAAACAGAATTTTTGATGTGGAATGCTGCCTAACATATTCATCACATATTCTTTTCTTTTGTAGTATGGACATTGGACTTGAATGATTCAAAGCAATAGTCTATAATTTGACATGAAAATATAAATACTCAAGCATGCTAACAAGCAACCATGTCTTTCATAATATCAACGCTAAAGAAAGTTATCCCTAGCCCATTATGCTCAATGATTGATCCATTCATGAAACACACTCAAATATTAGCTACACACAATGCACAAGTATGACAATAGTGCTCTCTAGTTGGTGCTTTATAAGAGAAGATGGAGACTCAAAGTAAAAATAAAAATTGCATAAAAGTAAATAGATAGGCCCTTCGCAGAGGGAAGCAGAGATTTGCTAATGTGCCAGAGCTCAAAGCTAAAATTAAAGAGATAATAAATATTTTGAGAGGCATGCTTTTCCTGTCAATGAAAACAACTGAGAGTTCCCAATATTTTCCATGCTAGACACATCATAGGTGGTTCCCAAACAGAAAGTAAAGTTCATTTCCTTTCCACCATTCTTTCACAATCCATGGCTAGCCGTATCCACGGGTGCCCTCCAAACCAACACTTTCCAAGGAATTTTGTTGTTATTAATTTTGATTTCATTGTGGTACTGGGCATCCCTATTACCAACCATCCTCTCGTGCAATGACAAGTGAATAAACACTCATCGTGAGAATAACACACCTAGCATGGAAAATAATGGCCACCCCCTGCCGCTTCATGAGCGGTACGGGCACACAAAACGGGAAAATTATTTTGAAAATTAGAGTTGGCACACGCAAATTTACTTGGAACGACATTGAAATACCACATATAGGTAGATATAGTGGACTCATTTGGCACAACTTGGGTTTAAGGATTTTGGATGCACAAGCAGTATTTCCGCTTAGTACAAATGAAGGCTAGCAAAAGATTGAGAAGCAACCAACCAAAAAACGAAAACGGTCATAAACATGCATTGAACATAACTAACACCGAATAATGCACCATAAGTAGGATATAATTTCATTGCATAACTATTGACTTAATGTGCATGCATAGGGAATCACAAGCCTTAACACTAATATTCTTACTAAATCACAATTACTCACTAACATGACTCACATATGATCATTTCCATATCGCAAAACTATTGCAAGGAATCACACTTATAATATCCAATGATCTATATGAAAGTTTTTATTTATATCCCTCTTGAATATTCGTCACTTTGGGAACAAATTCATATCTTGTGCAAATTACCATTACTATTATCAACTCTCAAAAAGATTTAAGTGAAGCATGAGAGTGCAAATATTTCTTCAAAATTTTAATCTTATAAATTCTCAAAATAATATAAGTGAAGCATGAGAATTTATTTCTTCAAAATTTCAATCAACTCTCAAAATAATATAAGTGAAGCATGAGAGTTTATTTCTTCAAAATATAGCAACCACCGTGCTCAAAAAGATTTAAGTGAAGCACTAGAGCAACTGCCTAGCTCAAAAAATTTAAGTGAAGCACATAGAGTATTCTAACAAATGATGATAAACGTGTGGCTCTCTCAAGATAGGTGTGTTCAGCAAAGATGATTGTGACAAACTAAAAAGCAAACAAAGCAAAGACTCATATAATACAAGACGCTCCAAGCAAAACACATATCATGTGACGAATAAAAATATAGCTCCAAGTAAAATTACCGATGGTTGGTAGAAGAAAGAGGGGATGCCTTCCGGGGCATCCCCAAGCTTAGACGCTTGAGTCTTCCTTGAATGTTACCTTGGAGTGCCTCGGGCATCCCCAAGCTTAGGCTTTTGCTACTCCTTATTCCATCATCCATCGTGATCTCACCCATAACTTGAAAACTTCAATCACACAAAACTCAACAAAACCTTCGTGAGATCCGTTAGCATAACAAAATAAATCACTACTTTAAGTACTGTTGAAAACCCATTCATATTTTATTTTTGCATTATACCTACTGTACTCTAACTTCACCATGGCTTATACCCTTCGATACAACCCATAGATTCATCAAAATAAGCAAGTAGTGCATCAAAAACAGAATCTGTCAAAAACAGAATCGTCTGTAGCAATCTATTTAAAATCCATACTTCTGTAAATCCAAAAATTCTGAAAAATTAGGAAAACGTGGGAAATTCATCTTCCAATACTGTGTAAAAATTTCAGATTTTTCTGATGCTCCAGTACAGAAACAAAATTCGGGCACTGGACGCAAAACTTTCTGTTTTCCAAACAGCATCAATTATACTATCTTCCAAATCATCCCAAAGGCTTTACTTGGCACAAACACTAATTAAAAACACAAAAACACAATTATACCAGTAGCATAATTGTGAAAACACACAATAACAGAAACAAATAACAAAAATTTATTTTATTCATTGGGTTGCCTCCCAACAAGCTCTTTCTTTATAGCCATTAAGATAGGCTTGAGATTTCAATGATGCTCACATGAAAGATAGTAATTGAAACACGAAGAGAGCATCATGAAACATGTGAAAAACACATTTAAGTCTAACATACTTCCTATGCATAGGAATTTTATAAGCAAACAAATTATCAAGACAAGCAACACCTAGCATATGCATAAAAAGAGAATGAAACATTAATAATTCCAACACAAAGAGAGATAATTTAGTGACATGAAGATTTCTATAACCATATTTTCCTCTCTCATAATAATTACATGTAGGATCATAATCAAATTCAACAATATAACTATCATATAAAATATTCTCTTCATGATCCACATGCATAAAATTTTTATACTCTTCCAAAATAGTGGGATTGACATCAACTAAAGTCATGACCTCTCCAAACCCACATTTAATATTATAGCAAACATTATTATCGATAAAATATTCATCATGATGCTTAAATAAATTTTCAAGATCATACAAAGCATTATCACCCCAATCATGATCATTGCAATAAGTAGTGGACATGACAAAATTATCATCCCCAAGCTTGTGGTTTTGCATATCATTAGCACAATTGTCATTAATAGAATTTATACTAACATTATTGCAATCATGCTTTTCATTAAAGGAGCTATCATGAATCACTTTATAAATTTCTTCTTTCAACACTTCATCACAATTTTCTGGTTCATGATTTTCAAGCAAAACTTCATAGAGATAATCAATTACACTCAACTCACTAGAAATTGGTTCATTATAATTGGATCTTTTGAAAAGATTAGCAGGTGGATGAGGATCCATATCAATGGATTTTTAGCAAGCGAAGATGCAAGCAAATAGAAGGCACATGTCAACACAAGCAAAGATAGCAAACTAGCAAAAAGGCAAATGGAAAATATTTTTGTATTTTTGTAAAAACTTTTTAGAAGTGGGGGAGATGAAAACGAGAGGCAAATGGCAAATAAAATAAATGCAAGGAGATGAGAGTGTATGCAAAGGTACTTGATAGATGTTGATGATGTCTCCCCGGCAACGGCGCCAGAAATTCTTCCTGCTACTTGTAGCTTGCGTTGGTATTTCCCCGAAGAGGAAGGGATGATGCAGCATAGTAGAGATAAGTATTTCCCTCAATTATGAAACCAAGGTTATCGAACCAGTAGGAGAATCACGCAGCACCTCGTTAGCAGCACCTGCACACAAACAACAAATCCTTGCACCCAACACTAACGAGAGGTTGTCAATCTCTCGGCGGTCAATTGCAAGATTAAATTGTATGTGATAGATAGATAGATTGAAATAGAAATACAAAATAAAATAAATAAAAGAAAATGGCAGCAATATTTTTAGGGTTTTAGTAATATGATTTAGTTAGACCCGGGGGCCATAGATTTCACTAGAGGCTTCTCTCAAGAAAATAGCTTACGGTGGGTAGACAAATTACTGTTGGGCAATTGATAGAAAAGCAAATAATCATGACGATATCCAAGGCAATGATCATGTATATAGGCATCACGTCCGAGACAAGTAGACCGACTCCTGCCTGCATCTACTACTATTACTCCACACATCGACCGCTATCCAGTTGCTTAACTCACTATCTTTTGGGGTAATACACTGTATAGATAGGAAAGAGATAAATGAAAGAAATAGCGTGAATGCGCGCTTATTTCTTTGCAGGATCCATTGTTCTAACACTTCTCAACTGGTTGTTTAGCACTCTACGGTGCCCTTCAATCTCATTTTTCAGTTGCTCCGTTTATCTAGTGTATTAAGTCCATAAAGAACGGAGTAACGCCTTAAGAACGATGACATGATGTAGACAAGATAAACTCATGTATGAATAAACCCCATCTTTTTACCCTTAATAGCAATGATACATATGTGTCATGTCCCTTTCTGTCAATTGGATTGAGCACCGCAAGATCGAACCCATTACAAAGCACCTCTTCCCATGGCAAGATAAATCAATCTAGTTGACCAAACCAAATCAATAGATCAGAGAAGAAAAACGAGGCTATAATAATCATGCATAAAAGAGATCAGAAAAGACTCAAATATTTTCATGGATAATCTGATCATAAACTCACAATTCATTGGATCCCAACAAACACACCGCAAAAAGTGATTACACTAGATAGAACTCCAAGAACATCGAGGAGAACATTGTATTGAAGATCAAAAAGAGAGAAGAAGCCATCTAGCTACTGCCTATGGATCCGAAGGTCTATGGTAAACTACTCACGCATCATCGGAAGGGCAACAAGGTTGATGTAGAACCCCTCCGTGATCGACTCCCCCTCCGGCAGATTACCGGAGAAGGACCCCAGATGGGATCTCTCTGGAACAGAAACTTGCGGCGGTGGAAAAAGTATTTCGTGGACTCCCTTGAGGGTTTCAGATTTTTTTTCTGAATTTATAGTGGTGGAATTAGGTCAAACGGAGCAAAGGGGGGACCACGAGGCACCAGGGCGCACCTGCCCCCCCCAGGCGCACCCTGGTGGCTCGTGGCCACCTCCTAGGTCTTCTGGCCCTCTCCCAAAGCTTCTAGTGTTTATCTTGTCCAATAAAAAATCTCCAAAAAGTGTTGTGGCATTTGGACTTCGTTTGGTATTGATTTTCTGTAAAACAAAAACAGGGCAGAAAACAGCAACTGGCACTGGGCACTAAGTTAATAGGTTAGTCTCCAAAAATGATATATAATTGCTGTAAATGATTATAAAAACATCCAAGATTGATAATATAACAGCATAGAACAATCAAAAATTATAGATACGTTGGAGACGTATCAGTGGGTGGTGGAGTTGGTCGCCGGCGAGCACCAGAGCGACAACGAGGTCAACTCCCGCGGACGGCAGCGTCGGGTGAAGGTGGATCTCGTCGGGGAGGCCAGCAACCGTCAAATTGATGTGCGGTTCCGATGAGAGGGAGCACTAGGAGGTTACTGGCGGAGTTTGGGAGGTGTCGTGGGACGACCATCTATGGGGCCATGCAGCCCCTTGTGGTTCGGCGGGGAAGGTCGACGTGCACAAAGAGCATGAACAATGGAACGTGAGGGATTTTACCCAGGTTCGGGCCGCTGAGAAGCGTAAAACCCTACTCCTGCCTTTGGTGTATTAGTGGTGTGGAAGCACAGTACAAGGAGCGCTTCTCCCGGCAAGGTGCGGAGAGAGCAGCTACTTGAGAGGTGCTTGTGTTTGAAAAGGGATCCGAATCCTCTAAACTGTTAGCCCGGCCCTCCTTTTATAGTTCAAGGGGTTACCACAGCGGCAAAACAGTAATTACAACGTGACTAGATAGCAAACAGTGCTATCATACCTAACTCTGCCAGTTTAGGACAAAGGCATTAAATGCAATGTTTAGGTGTCGTGCGGAGAGGTAGTCCCGGCAAGGTTTCTGCACCGCTTGCCCAGTTACCTTGTATTATCTTGACACGCCTCCTGGATGGGTGTCTTTAGAGGCAAATCTTGTACCAGCGTGCTGACACGTGCCCGACAAGCCTCACCAACCACCCTGCGCGGTCGACACCTCGCCTGTTGGCGAACACCTGTGCGGTGAGGCGGAGCGCTGGAGGGCTGGCATAAGCTTGCCGGCATGGAGCTTGCCGGGTCTTCACCTTGCCGGTTTAGGCTTGCCGGCAAGGAATGTCTTCATCTTATGTGCTAGTTGAGTGTCGAGCCTTGAGCTTCTCTCTGGTAGCCTCTCCGGCTGGACTTGCAGTCTTGGTCTTGGCAGTTCCCGGCAAGGCCTTGGCCGGCAAGGAGGCTGCTACTGTCTGTGCATAAGTCAGGGTATAAAATACCCATGTTTTATACACCGACAGGAGCCCCCGGGCCTGGGCCATACGCGTGTCCGAAGCATCGTTGGGCTAGGCCCAAGTAATGCACAGACACGCGGCGGGAAACTGTCGTTACGATTTTTGCCATGATGGCCTTCATTCTTTGAGATCTTCTTTGCTTCTTCACTGATCTGGACTTGAGTGTGTCCTCAGCCGTCTTCCGGCAACCCTTGCCATCGGGCTAGGCATGAACCGGCGCGCGGCTACGCGTGGCAAGGAGTAACTGCCATATCTGTCTTTACTCCTCCTTTTTGGAGAAGAGGGGCGGTCGTTGGAGTGGTGTGCCTCGCTTTGTACGAAGGGTTACATGTCTTGCTGACAAGGCTTGTACAAAAGGGGTTGCCGGGAGATGTCCCGGCAACTGCGCCTCACAGGTAGAACTTGCGAAGATGCTCAATATTCCATGAGTTTTGCACTAGGGTGCCATCTTCGGTCTCCAGCTGGACTGCGCCAGGCCTGGTGACTCGTACTACCCGGTAAGGGCCTTCCCACTTTGGCGTCAACTTGTTTGATCCCTTGGCGGACTGGGCGCACCGAAGAACAAGGTCACCTTCCTCAAGGCTCCGGGCATGCACTTTGCAGCTATGGTAGCGGCGCAAGGCTTGCTGGTAGCGTGCAGCTCGCACAGCCACCCGAAGACGATCTTCCTCAAGGAGCAACGCATCGGCTTGCCGCAGTTGCTCTTGCTCAGCTTCATCATAAGCGAGTACTCAAGGTGACCCGTATTTGAGTTTCCTGGGGAGCACCACCTCTGCACCATAGATTAGGGAGAAGGGTGTCTGGCCGGTAGCTCGATTTGGTGTCATCCTGAATGACCAAAGAACCGCCGGTAACTCATCAATCCAGCGCTTTCCGCACTTGCGCAGCTTGTCGAAAGTTCTTGTCCTGAGACCACGCAGCACTTCAGCATTCATCCTTTCTGCTTGGCCGTTGCTTCTCGGGTGAGTGACAGACGCAAAACAGATTTTGCTGCCAAGGTCTTGAATGTACTGCATGAAGGTGCGGCTCGTGAATTGCGTGCCATTGTCGGTGATGATCCTGTTAGGAACCCCGAAATGGCAAACTAATCCTTTGAAGAACTTGACGGCTGATTGCGCTGTCACCTTCCTCACTGGCTCCACTTCTGGCCACTTCATTAACTTGTCGATGGCGACGTACAAGTACTCGAAGCCCCCGGCAGTGCGGGGGAAGGGGCCCAAGATATCGAGCCCCCAGACCAAAAAGGGCCAGGAGAGAGGGATCGTTTCTTTGAATGGAACTGGCATGCTTCACACTTGGTTACTAGCTCAGTCGCATCCTGGAGGGCGGTGGGCCAATAGAAGCCTTGCCGGAAAGCTTTGCCGGCAAGTGCCCTTGATCCTATGTGAGAGCCACATATGCCTCCATGTACTTCCGCCAATAGCTTTAGTCCGTCTTCCCGGCAGATACACTTCAATTTCACACCATTTGGTCGTTTTCTGTATAGGATGCTATCCACAAACTGATACATACTTGACTGGCGGGCTACTTTATCAGCTTCTTCTTGCTCATCGAGAAGTTCTCCTGTTTGAAGGAAATGGACTATCTGCTGCACCCATGCCGGAGCCTGTGGCTCGATGACAAGGACTAAAGGCTTCTCTTCGGCCATGGGAGCGCTTGCTTCTGCGGCAAGAACCTGTGGTTCTTCGCTAAGCCGCTGCTCATCACCAACCGTGTCGTTGTTCCCGGCAGCATCCTTGCCGGTGGCTTCTGGGAGCTCTGCCGGAAAGTACTTGTTGGTACTCAACTTTCTTCTCTTACTGGCCTGCGTCGATGGAGTAACTGTGGGTTGATTCAAATGGAGCACAAAGGTTCCCAGTTCCACGAGAAGCTTTTGCGCGGCACACTTTGATAGGCTATCAGCAATGCTGTTTTCCGCACGAGGGATGTGCTCTGTTAGCAGTCCGTCAAAGTGTTCCTCCAATTAACTCACCTCTTCCACATATGCTCTCATCAATGGGCTCTGGTAATCCTTATTCACTTGCTTCACAACGAGCTGCGAGTCACCGCGGATGATCAATTTCTTGATTCCAAGGTCCACTACGATCCAAAGACCGGCAAGGAGCCCTTCATACTCAGTAGTGTTGTTTGTGGCTTGCTCCCTGGGAAAGTGCATTTGGACCACGTACTTGAGGTGCTCTCCGGTGGGTGTGACGAGCAGCACTCCGGCACCGGCGCCTTGCAGCGAAAAGGCACCATCAAAGTACATAATCCATTCTCTTGTTGTTTCCTTGCCGGGGAGAGCTATTTCTTGAATCTCTTCGTCTTGCGTTGGCGTCCATTCAGCAATGAACTCTGCCAAGGCTCTGCTCTGGATTGTTGAAGTGCTTTCAAACTTGAGTGCAAAGCTTGACAACTCCAACGCCCACTCCACTACTCTGCCGGTTGCCTCTGGATTTCTCAAGATGCGTTGCAGCGGGAAGCGAGTGACGACAGTGATCTCGTGTGCTTGGAAGTAGTAACGTAGCTTCCTCGAGGCCATAAGGAGGCTGAAAAGCAACTTCTGCACTCCAGAGTATCTCGACCTAGCCCCCTGCAGAAGGGAACTAACAAAATACACCGGTCGCTGCACCATTTTCTTCTTCGGCACCACTTGCTGATGAGCTTCATTTGCTTGCGCTGTATCTGCCTTTTCGGCGTTAGACCTTGCCGGTGAAGATTCTGGTTTGTCGCTAGATGGGCTTGCCGTGGTTGCTTCCTCGTCATTGATTTCCCTCTATGCCACTAATGCAGCACTAGCCACTTGATTCGTTGCTGCTACGTATAGCAGCAACGGCTCTTGTGGTCTAGGCGCAACTAGTGTTGGCGCGGAGGAGAGGTATCTTTTCAAGTCTTGCAGCGCGGCCTCCGCTTCCGGAGTTCATTTCATTGGACCTGCCTTTTTCAAAATTTTGAAGAATGGCAAGGCGCGCTCGGCAGATCTTGAAATGAACCTACTCAAAGCAGCAACACAACCGGCAAGACGCCGCACATCCTTGACGCTTTTTGGTGCTTGAATCTGTTCAATTGCCTTGATCTTGTCGGGATTTGCCTCAATTCCCCGCTGAGATACAAAGAACCCGAGAAGCTTGCCGGACGGGACGCCAAACACACACTTCTCGGGGTTGAGCTTCAGGTTAATCTTGCGCAAGTTTGCAAATGTCTCCTCCAAGTCTTGAACGAGGGTTGATTTGTACTTGGTTTTGACCACTATATCATCCATGTAGGCTTCTACATTCCTGTGCAGCTGGGGCTCAAAACAAACCTGGACTGCTCTTGCAAATGTAGAACCGGCACTCTTTAATCCGAAAGGCATACGCATGAAGCAGTACGTGCCACATGGAGTAATGAATGCGGTTTTCTCCTCGTCTTCCTTGGCCATGAATATCTGATGGTATCCAGAATATGCATCAAGGAAGGAGAGCAGATCGCAGCCAGAGGTGGAGTCCACAATTTGATCGATGCGCGGCAATGGGAAAGGATCTTTTGGACAAGCTTTGTTGATATCAGTGTAGTCTATACAAAGTCTCCACTTCCCGTTTGCCTTGCGCACCACCACTGGATTTGCCAACCACGTGGGATGTAACACTCCTCTGACCAGGCCTGCCGCTTCGAGTTTCTTGATTTCTTCGGCAATGAACTACTGCCGCTCCAAAGCTTGCTTTCGGACTTTCTATTTGACAGACCGAGCGTGGGGACAAACGGCAAGGTGGTGCTCAATTACCTCCCTCGGAACGCCGGGGATGTCAGACGGTCGCCATGCGAACACATCGACATTTGCCTGCAGGAAGGCAACGAGCGCGCTTTCCTATTTGCTGTCGAGGGTGGCGCTGATGGTGAAGGTACCGTCAGCGCCGTCCTCCCTCGCCGGCACCTTCTTGGTTGCCGGTGCAGTGGCCTTGGATCTCTTACCGGCAGAGCATTCCGACAAGTCTTCAACGGGTGCGCAGCACTCCGAAGAGGTGTGCTTCCTGGAATCCTTGCTAGAGGTCTTGCCGGAGTTCTTCTTTTCCTTCTTCTTGGCGGGAGCTGGCGCCTTGGCTGCCTCTGCTGCAACCGCATCCCTGTACATCTTGTCGACGCAAATGACTGCATCTTTCTTGTCGGAGTTGATGGAAATGACACCCATCGGCCCTGGCATCTTCAATGAGTTATAAGCGTAGTGAGACGCTGCCATGAATTTTGCCAAGGCTGGGCGGCCAAGAATTCCATTATACAGCAGGGGGATCTTGACGACATCAAAGACAATCTTTTCTGCCCTGTAATTCAGTTCCCCGCCAAATGTCACCGGCAATGTGATCTTCCCCTTGGGCTGGCTTCTTCCCAGGTTCACTCCCTGAAACGTGCCCGTTCCCTCGAGTTCCTCGTCGGGGATCTGCAGCCTCTTGATAACTTCTGGAGAAATCAGGTTCAGGCCGGCCCCACCGTCAACTAACATCTTTGTTACCCAGAGGATGCGAATTGTTGGCGAGACCAACAACGGCAAGCACCCGACCGCAGTTATGCGATCAGGGTGGTCCTCAGCATCAAAGATGATAGGCGTGTGTGACCATTTGAGTGGTTTTTGAGAGCCCATTGCCGGCTCTGCCGCGTTAACTTCACGAGCCCACTGTTTAAGTTGGCGGTGGGATGAATGCAAAGATGCGCCTCCGTCAACGCACATGGCATCAGTTGCCTTCTGGAATTCTTGTTCGCTGGTCTCATCGTCATCCTCTTCTTCTTTACTTCCATCATCTCCCTCTTTCTTTTCACGGCCCCTAGCAGGCTTTTCCTTCTGCTGCTTGGCCTTGCCGCGGCGGCCTCCTCGACCACCGCGGCCTTTCTTGCCGGACCCACCAGCACCATCTTGACCCTTTTCCTTGTCGCGTTTCTCATATTCAGCCTTCTGCTTCTCGACAAGGTGCTCGACTTGCCGGCACTCTTGGAGATCATGGCCCTTGGTGTGGTGGATCTTGCAATACGGCCCATCGGTCTTGCCGGCCTTCTCATTTGCCGCCGCCTCCCGACAAGCGGCGCATGCAGCTGCCTCCTTGCCGGGACTCTCTGTTTTGGCTTTCTTGGCGGGCTCAGAGTTGCCGGAACCTTCGACGGCCATCACAGTTTTGCCCTTGCGCTTCCTGTTGCGCTTTCGGCCCTTCTTCCCCGGGGTGGCAGCATCATCGTCCTCAAAATCTACTTCGGCGCCAGCATCCTCCCCGGGAAGCCTTCTTCCTTCCTTGGCACGTGCACACTTATCCGCCAGCGTGTAGAGCTCGTTGACGGTCTTGGGCAACTTGACGTTCATTTTCTCCCGCATCCTTCGATTGCGCACATTCGTGTGAAAGGCGGCAATCACGGCTGCAGGGTGCACGTCTGGAATGTTGCGGCGCACACGGCTGAATCTCTGGATGTACTTGCGCAAGGTTTCACCGTCTCTTTGCGGGATCACCTGCAGATCGCTGGGCTGTCCAAGAGTCTTGTGGTCTCCGGTAAAGGCACCAACGAACTCGTTGCAGAGGTCTGACCATGAAGAGATGGAGTTCTTCGGCAAGTTCATCAGCCAAGACCTCACGTTGGGTTTCAGTGCCAATGGAAAGTAGTTGGCGAGGATTTTCTCATCTCTTCCTCCGGCAGCTTGTACGGCAATCGTATAGATGCCCAGAAATTCTGCCGGGTTCAGCTTGCCGTCGTATTTTTCTGGCACTTCTGGCTTGAAGGCTCGAACGGACGGCCACCGGACTTGCCGCAGCTCACGAGTGAAGGCAGGACACCCAACCTCGTAAGGTAGGTATCCGCCAACCCCTGGCGCAGGCTCATCAGCGACGGGGCCGTTACGCGCGTCGGATTGTCGGCTGGTGCGGGCATCTTCAGCCCGCCTGTCTTGCAGCACTTGCCGTTGATCTCGCCGCGCTCGTGGATCCGAAGACGCGATCAACATCTTGTAGGGTCCAAAAGACTGCTGGGCTTGTCGCGGCGGTTGGCGTTGCTGCTGTTGAAGCTGTTGCCGCGGCGGCGACTGGACCGTTAGTGTAGTTCCGTCAGCGCGGCCACCAGCTGGAGATGCCCGCGCCAGTCGCGGACGCCGTGAGGGTTCCGCTTGCTGTGATTTACTGGCTTCCGCGAATCCAATCAAGCTCTGGATGGTGGCTCTCCACTCGTCCATCTTCTCTGCTGCTGGAGGGAGGTTTAGCAGCATCTGAGCTCGCGCCATTGCTTCTGCCGCTGTGGCTGGCATGGCCGGGAGCGAAGAGCGCGACGTCGCTCTACTCCTGGCAGAGCCAGTAGGAGCACCATCGCGGTTCTGCTGCCGCGACACATGATCAGCAGCGGGTCGCTGTGGCGGAGGCGGTGCCTGAGGATCTGGGATTTGGTCCACAGGTGTCTTGCCTTGAGGTCGCCGCTGCCCGGAGTCATTGGCGCCGCTTGGGGTCGTACCGCGCCCATCGCGTGAGGGGCGCGGCGTCTGTCCTGAAGCAGCGTCCTTGGACGTCGCCGCAGCGGGGTCTCGGCTCGCGTCGGCCCGAGCGTTGCTGCTCCGGTGGCTACGCTCGTCGTCGTGGCGAGGAGGAGGAGGAGGAAGGCGCCCGTCCGCTCCGCCTACGCCGTCGCGGCTCCGTTCGCCAGAGGACCGAGGAGGTCGACCGGCTCCGTCGTGCTCGTCCCTTGCGCCGGCCGCGGTGGGCGTAATGACCGCGCCGCCCACACTGGTCGTGCCGACCGCAGTACCCGCGCCGCCCGCATTGGCCGCGCCGCCTGCGGACGCGTGCGAGGTGGCCGTCATCGTGATGCCCTTCTTCTTGGGTGCCATCGATGACGAGGAGGATGGTGATGAAGTTGATGATGAAGATGAAGAAGATGCGCGGTCCGCTGATCAAGGTTCACACAAACGCCACTCTCCCCCTACCTGGCGCGCCAAAGATGTCGTGGGACGACCATCTATGGGGACATGTAGCCCCTTTCGGTTCGGCGGGGAAGGTCGACGTGCACAAAGAGCATGAACAATGGAACGCGAGGGATTTTACCCAGGTTCGGGCCGCTGAGACACGTAAAACCCTACTCCTGCCTTTGGTGTATTAGTGGTGTGGAAGCACAGTACAAGGAGCGCTTCTCCCGGCAAGGTGCGGAGAGAGCAGCTACACGAGAGGTGCTTGTGTTTGAAAAGGGATCCGAATCCTCTAAACTGTTGCCCCGGCCCTCCTTTTATAGTTCAAGGGGTTACCACAGTGGCAAAACAGTAATTACAGCGTGACTAGATAGCAAGCAGTGCTATCATACCTAACTCTGCCAGTTTAGGACAAAGGCATTAAATACAATGTTTAGGTGTCGTGCGGAGAGGTAGTCCCGGCAAGGTTTCTGCACCGCTTGCCCAGCTACCTTGTATTATCTTGACACGCCTCCTGGACGGGTGTCTTTAGAGGCAAATCTTGTACCAGCGTGCTGACATGTGCCCGACAAGCCTCACCAACCACCCTGCGCGGTTGACACCTCGCCTGTTGGCGAACACCTGTGCAGTGAGGCGGAGCGCTGGAGGGCTGGCATAAGCTTGCCGACATGGAGCTTGCCGGGTCTTCACCTTGCTGTTTTAGGCTTGCCGGCAAGGATGTCTTCATCTTTGGTGCTAGTTGAGTGTCGAGCCTTGAGCTTCTCTCTGGTAGCCTCTCCGGCTGGACTTGGAGTCTTGGTCTTGGCAGTTCCCGGCAAGGCCTTGGCCGGCAAGGAGGCTGCTACTGTCTGTGCATAAGTCAGGGTATAAAATACCCAAGTTTTATACACCGACAGGAGGTGGAGGTGGTCTAACGGCGACGAGAGGTTTGCAGGGACAGTGGCGGATCGGGCGGCCGGAGTCGGGGAAGATGACCTCCCCGAGGTCCTTCGACTCCTCTGGGGGTCGATTGGGTGTGGGTGGAGGTGGTGCAGGTACTGAACGGAGCTCGAGGGCTACTTTTATAGGCGGGACGGAGTCGACCGAGGCGGGGTGGATCCCGGCGGAGTAAATCCAGCCGGTGAGGTCGGTTTGGGCAGCGGCCGCGGTCGGTGGATGATTAGTGAGGTCGGTGGAGCTCTCTAGAGGTGCCAGCGTGTCGTCCTCGAGACCTATCACCTTACCCCGAAGTCAAGCTCCCGTACGGGCATGGCGGCGGTGAGCTGCTCCGGCGACTGCCTGGCGGGGTTGGGACGGCTTGGACGGCGCGTGGAAGCTCCAGAGGAGGGCGACGCGTGGAGTGGAGGTAGGAGAGGAAGCGGTGGAAGAGTGATGGCGGCTGGAGCCGTGCTGATCCCCTCGGCCGCCGTAGCCGAGGACAGTGGCCGTTCCACTAGCCGGCAACAGTGCTGTCGGTGGCGAGAGGCTGGCGAGGGGGACCCCTGGCGATGCATTGATGTTTACCAAGAGTGTAGATGAGGATGAGATGGAGTGGAGTGCACTGCACGGTGCCGATCCCCTCCTCTCTGAACTTCACTATTTTAACTGAATTTTTCGACAGTAGCTACAGTGCACATGAGGTGTATGACAAAATGCTAGATGGCTCTAGGCATTTTAGAATTTTTTTAGAATTTTTGTGGTGAGGTACTAATGCATAACAGAGATGCTGGCAAAATTTCAGAATTTTTGGAGCAATTAAAATTGGGTTTTGATCAGAGAGATTGAATCTGGTCCAAATTTTAACTGAATGAAATTTGAAAACTTTGAACTATGGAATAGAATGTTTTTGATGAAATGGAGTGTGGGTACTGTCAAGTAGCTAGGATAATTTTTGTGGGTGCAGAAGAGTTGGAAAAGTATAGTTCCTTTGTAAGTCAAAGAAACTAAGAATAAATGAGATTCCAATTTTGGAATTTTGTTAAATAATATAAAAATATTTTTATGGAAAGGAGAGGTAGTGGGTACTGTCCTAGGGTGTGAGGATGACTTGGATGATAATTTAAAATTGGCAATTAAATTTTTGTGAGAATTTTCTAAGTGTTAGAAGAAAAATGAAATGGATCATTTCATTGAAATAATTCAATATTCCAAAACTTTTCTAAAAGAAAAATATTTTTGATCCTTCACAAATAATTCTTCAAGTGAGAAATCATCAAATCAAAACCATTTTAAAAGTTTTGAAACCCAATTGAAAACTCAAAATGATTTTCAAAACAGAAGAAAAGAGGAATAGTGCCATAGTGATCCAAAGAATTTTATTTTAAAGAGAAGATTTTAAAATTCAAAAGAGAATATTTTTGGGGTGTTACAACACCTACCCCCCTTAAGAAAAATCTCGTCCCCGAGATTTCAGCTGTCCCTCAAATAGGTACGGGTACTCAGTCCTTAGGTGATCCTCTCTTTCCCATGTTGCCTCTTCTTTGGTGTGATTACTCCACTGAACCTTGTAAAAATTTATCACATTTTGACGGGTTTTCCGTTCTGACTATTCCAAAACATTTATAGGACGTTCCTATATGTAAGGTCTGGCTGGATATCCAGGTCTTGATGTTGGACCTGCTTTTCCGGGTTACTGACACATCTCCTCAGCTGTGACACGTCAAATACATCATGAACATCTGACAATTCTGCTGGTAGCTCCAGCTGGTAGGCAACCTTGCCTCTCCTTGCAATTATTTAGAATGGTCCAATAAATCGCGGTGCCAATTTCCCTTTGACTTTAAATCTCTGTAGTCCTCTCATTGGGGATACTCTGAGATACACATATTCATCGGGTTCAAAACTGATCTGACGGTGTTTCTGGTCATAGTAGCTCTTCTGACGGCTCTGAGCTGCTTTCAGTCTGTCTCGGATAAGTTTTACTTTTGTTTCCGCTTCTTTGAGAACTTCTGGGCCGAAGATTCGGCTATCTCCGGTTTCAGACCAATTGAGAGGGGTACGGCACCTTCGTCCGTATAGGGCTTTGAAGGGTGACATTTTTAGACTGGCTTGATAACTGTTGTTATATGAAAATTCCGCATATGGCAAACTGCCCTCCCAGCTAACTCCATAAGTAAGAACACAAGCTCTCAGCATGTCCTCCAATATCTGATTTACCCGTTCAGTCTGTCCTCCTGTCTGTGGGTGGTATGCTGTACTGAATACCAGTTGAGTTCCTAAGGCTTGCTGCAGGTGATCCCAAAACCTAGAGACAAACTGTGTGCCTGTATCAAAGACTATGGTCTTGGATACTCCGTGTTAGCAAACAATTTGGGAGAGGTATAACTTGGCAAGCTTCTATGTTGAATATGTTGTTTTTACCGGAATGAAATGTGCCACCTTGGTTAATAAATCTGTGATACCCAGATAGCATCATTCCCGTGTCGTGACCATGGTAATCCAACAATAAAATCCATCCCTATCTCATCCCATTTCCATTCAGGCACTCTGAGTGGCTATAACAATCCTACTGGCCTCTGGTGTTCTGCTTTTAAACGTTGACAAGAGTCACAACGTGCGACATACACGGCTATATCCCTTTTCATCCTGTGCCACCAAAATTTGTCCTGGAGATCTTTGTACATCTTGGTTCCCCCTGGGTGAATGGAGTATGGAGTGGTATGAGCTTCTGCCAAGATTTGTTGCTTTAGCTCTTCATTATTGGGTATGCATAATCTTTTCCCGTACCACAGAATTCCTTGGGTGTCAATGGTAAATTCAGATGCCTTGCCTAAATTTACTTTCCTTTTAATTCCTTCGATGCTGGGGTGTCCTTTCTGGGTTTCCTTGATCTGATCCTCCAATGTTGGTTTTACTTCTAGGCGAGCAATAGTTCCTTCCGTGACCAGAACCATGTTAAGTTTGGCAAATTCCTGGTTGAACTCATGCTGTGAGAATTGCACACTGTCATTGTCGGTGCATGGGTTTCGGCTGAGGGCGTCTGCCACAACATTTGCTTTACCCGGATGGTAATGAATTCCCACATCATAATCCTTGATTAGCTCAAGCCAGCGACATTGTCATAAATTTAGCTCCGGCTGGGTAAAGATATACTTAAGACTTTTGTGATCCGTGTAT
This sequence comes from Elymus sibiricus, assembly GCA_039707655.1. Classification (NCBI taxonomy): domain Eukaryota; kingdom Viridiplantae; phylum Streptophyta; class Magnoliopsida; order Poales; family Poaceae; genus Elymus; species Elymus sibiricus. Next base: position 126,991,061 of record CM077668.1, read on the forward strand.
ATCTCACATCGATTACCAAGAAGGTAATGTCGCCATTCCTTGAGTGCATGTACTACAGCTGCTAATTCCGAGTCATGGGTAGGATAATTTTCTTCATGTCGTCGTAGTTGTCTTAAAGCATATGCTACGACCTTTCCTTCTTGCATTAATACACATCCAAGGCCCTTTCTGGAAGCGTCACAGTATATTTCAAAATTCTTGTGCACATCTGGCACGGTCAGAACAGGTGTCGTTGTTAACCTCTTTTTTAATTCCTGGAAACTTTTCTCACATGCTTCGGTCCATTCAAACTTTTTATCCTTCTTGAGCAATTGTGTCATGGGTTTGGCTATGGTGGAGAATCCTTCAATAAATCGTCGATAGTAGCCAGCCAAACCAAGAAAACTCCTGATCTCAGTCATGTTGGTGGGTTGCTTCCATCTTAAGACATCCTTTACTTTACTTGGGTCCACTGCTATTCCATCCTTTGTCAGTACATGCCCCAGAAAACCAACTTCTCGTAACCAAAATTCACACTTACTGAATTTGGCATATAGTTGATTTTTTCGCAATTCTTCCAGGACTATTCGGAGATGTTGCTCATGTTCTTCTGGTGTCTTGGAATAAATAAGTATATCATCAATGAACACAACCACGAACTTGTCCAAATATTTCATGAAAACCTTGTTCATGAGATGTACAAAATATGCAGGAGCGTTGGTTAATCCGAAAGGCATCACAGTGAACTCATATAATCTGTATCTGGTGGTAAAAGTGGTCTTGGGTATGTCTGAGGATCGGATTCTTAACTGATGGTAGCCTGATCTCAAGTCTTTTTTTGAGAAAACCTTGGCTTCTACCAGTTGATCAAACAAGTCGTTGATCCTTGGTAGTGGATATTTATTTTTGATAGTAACCATATTGAGTGCCCTGTAATCAATACATAACCTTAGGGTCCCATCCTTTTTCTTGGCAAATAAAACCGGTGATCCCCATGGTGATGAGCTGGGTCGGACATAACCCTTTTCCAATAATTTCTTAATTTGTTTCTTAAGCTCAACCAATTCTGTCGGAGCCATTCGATAAGGCTTCTTGTAAATGGGTGCTGTTCCGGGTGCTAGTTCAATAACAAATTGAATTTCATGATCTGGTGGCATGCCTGGTAGTTCCTTTGGGAATACATCGGGGTATTCGCATACCACAGGAACCTTGCTTAATTCTATCATGTCCACTTGATTTAACTTTCCTTGCGAGGTAGAAATTCCCCTTGTACCAAACTTTACTGTCTTCCCTTGACAATTGGTGAGAGTCACTGTTCGATTGTAGCAGTCTATAAAACCTTTATTTGTGGTCAACCAGTCCATTCCCAAAATAACATCCAAATCGACTGCTTCCAATACAATAAGATTGGCTAGAAACTTCATTCCTTTTATTTCAATGTTCACATCCTGGCAGTACCATTGTGTGCTTTGGTTTGATCCCGGGGACTGAATAACCATTGAATTTTTCAAATTCGAAAAAGAAAACTGATTCTTCAAGGCAAATCTTTTAGAGATGCACGAATGGGAAGCTCCAGGATCAAATAAAGTTGTAGCATTAATTGTGTTGACAGGGAACGTACCAAACGCGATGTCTGGTGCATTCTGTGCTTCCTCAAATGTCACGTGGTTAACCTACCCCTTTTTGTGATTGTTGTTGAAGTTGTTGTGTCGCGGAGCTGCATTAGTACCGCGGCCATTGTTGTTGGGATTGGGGGCGTTATCCCCGGCTTTGGGCATTGCCTAGCATAATGCCCCTCTCCTCCACAGGCGTAACAGGCGATGCTAGGACGGAATATTGCGTCCTTGGCCCTGTTGTTGAAGGTACTGCGGTTTTGTTGCGGTCGTGGCGTTGGAATTGCTGGTCGAGGTGCCACAGGCCTCTGAAATTCATTTCGGGGCCTGTTGTTGCGAACCGGTACCGACTGGTTCATACGGCGCTTGTGAATCTCATTCATATTGCGGTGCTCATTTTCCAGAATAATAGCCTTGTCTACCAGTGTCTTGAAATCCGGAAAGGTGTGAATCACCAGTTGGCACTTTAAAGATGGAACAAGTCCGTCGAGAAATTTCTCCATCTTTTTGCTTTCTGTCATATATTCATCATTGGCATAACGGGCTAGCTGAGTAAACTGGTCGAGGTACTGAGTTACCGTTGTGCCCCGTTGCTTGAGATCCTCAAATTCTCTTTTCTTTAATTTCATGATGCAGTTGGGAATATGGGCTCCTCGGAAGCTTTCCTTGAATTAGTCCCAGGTGATGTCCCTTCCATTGGGATGCGTGTGGCATAAATTTTCCCACCATGACGCTGCTGTTCCAGAAAAGTAATGCGGAGCATATAGTACTTTTTCCTGGTCCGTACACTGGGCTATAACCAATTTTCTTTCAATATCACGCAGCCAGTCGTCTGCCTCCAAAGGCTTATCTGTGTGAGAGAAGACAGTTGGATTGGTCCTCTGGAGTTCAGATAATTTTGATCTGGGTTGGTGCTGTCCTTGGTGATTTCCCATATTTATTAAATGTTGCATCATTTCCTGGTGCTGTTGCTGGCTTTGTTCATAAAGATGGCACACTTGGGAGAATGCAGAATCATTGCTTTGCTGACTTGTTTGTCCTGGCGTGAAATTATTTCCCATCTGTGCAAAGTTGTCCTCGGGTGGACTGGGCATAGAACGAGTCCAGGGACGATGCATTTTCTTTCTGGGGTATTTGTGTAAACACAGATGAGAAAAGAAATTATAAAGGAGGAAAATAAATTTTTAAGAGACTGGAAATAATCTCCCCCCAAAAACGTAAGTACATAAAAGTAGCGGGTTATGTTATACATGCAGGATTTAATTATACATGCAAGATTTAATTATACATGCATGATTTAAATATACAATATGCTCGTTGTAGCCGTGATGCTTACATGACCGCTTATTTAGAATAGTGCACTACTCCATCCTCTTAGCATGCTGCGGTCCAAGTCTACTACTCGCCATATTACAAAGAAGAAAAGAAACAGAAAATAAATATTTTACAGCTACACTCTCATAAAAGGCGACTGCGGTGCTGATGTCTAGTATGCTATCACGGAGTGTCTGGAACGTCGTAGGCCCTGCTGAGGGTAAGTCCCAGACAAGGTGCTGAAGACTCGACCTCCTCCTCCTCCTCGGGTAGGGTCTCCAGTCGGGCAGCTGTCGATGCCATGCCTGCTCGTGGTGGTACTGTGCTCGTAGGCGGTGAAGCTCTAACCAGAGTGGGAACAGCCAAGCGACTAGACTCATCGCTCAGAGAGGAGCGTCGAATCGTGGAATGAGTAGGAGGATCATATGGTGGAGTCGGAATGCGAGGAGCGCGTGGTGAAGGAGAACGGAACTCACTCCTGCGAGGAGCACTCGCACGAACCAAGTCCATCCGTGCAGCAAGATAGTCGTCCACAATTGAGGTGAAGATTGACTCTAGAGCCATGATGTACTGAACAAGGGGCTCAATCGCCTCATCCCTTTCTCCCGCAGTGCAGGAGAAAGCATAGTCACTAGTGTATGGAACATGGCATGGAAGGTAATGATAGGGACGTGTCTGCATGACTGGAAGGATGTCGCTAAGACGAGCGATGGCCTCTTGGGCAGCCATCTGGATAGCATGCCTCTCAGTAGGCATGACTCTCCCCACAAAGCGATAGTTGCGATGTGGCGCGGCATCTCCACCCAGAATATATATCGAGGCCTGGTACATAGTCAGGGTGTCTGAGATCCTGTCAGGATAAACGGTGTACTCCGGACGACTAGGAGATCCCATCACGACTCTGGTGATGTAGACGAGAAGACGGGAAAATCCTGTAGGCTCGTTGGCGAAAATCTGAGTCGGGCAGCTGCCGCCAGACATCTACAACAGTAGACAAAAAATCCAAATAGTCATATCATAAGGATGACCAAGGAAAATTTGTTACAATGCATGAGATGCTGCTAAAAATTGTTAGGACTGACTCTATTGCTAGCGATCGCACCTAGGGCTTCCTACAGTCAGCCTGGCTCTAATACCAAGGTTTGTCGGGCCTATTTCCGAAATAAATCACAGAATAGCCCCAAGTCACATCAGTCCCAAGATCAGAACAACAGGTGGACTCCCTTGATATAGATGACCAGTACATACATAATATTACACAGGGTTGAGCCAGAGTGCTCAACATTTATTGCAAACTTGTCAATATATGACGGTGGCGGAATAAGACAGTGGTGTGGGGATATTACAACGCTGATACAATAAAGTAAAGTCAAGCATCAGTGTGAAGCTTGACTATTTTATTGATGTAGCGGAAGCACCGAGGATGATACACGTGGTAGACTCCAAGACCACAAGTTGACTGACTAGGAACACATCTAAGCGTCGGGCTCGCTAGCGCACTCTTCCTCCACAAGCTCGTCTTCCTCCGGGTCTGGCCAAATTAACAAGCCAGGGACAAGCCTATGAGTACGTTGGAATGTACTCGCAAACATATGAACAAAAGATATACCGAATGCATATGCTCATGATGGATTATAATATATGCATATGCTGACCGGAATTAAAACATGGCATGATAAATATTAACATGGTGCGTATGAATAAACCTATTACTTAGCAATAAACCAAGAAAATAGAATGGAACATCGGGCGCCGGAGGAATTCCAAGAAAAATGCCAAACGGGTGTCTGAAAGCGACGCCTCAAGAGGTCTTGAAAAGAAATACCAGACGGGTGTCTAAAAGCGACATGTCGAGAGGTCTTGAAAAGAAATGCCAAACGGGTGTCTAAAAGCGACACCTCGAGAGGTCTTGAAAATAAATGAGTATCCAGGTGGACTAGCCATCCCAAGTGATACCTAGAAAAATATAAATGAGTATCCAGGTGGACTAGCCATCCCAAGTGATACCTAGACAAAATATAAATGAGTATCCAGGTGGACTAGCCATCCCAAGTGATACCCAGAAAAATATAAATCAGCATCCAGGTGGACTAGCTATCCCAAGTGATACCCAGAAAAATATAAATGAAACTGAGTATCCAGGTGGATTAACAATCCCAAGTGATACTCAGATTTCACATAGAAGAACAGAGTTAGTCCACAATAATATTTATGATAACAATAATATTCATGATAACATCAGTGGTGGCAATAATTATCCTGCAAAATGAATCATGCTCAATTTAATTATTTCCTACGAAAACCGACACCGGGACCAACACTTGACCCATCCCAGCTAATGTCCTTGACCGTGGACACGGCTATTCGAATAGGTATAACTCTGTAGAGGGTCTACTCTTTACCCACAAGTAAAGGATTTCTTTAGTCAACACCGAGACGCTGACTAATTCCCATCACGGTCTCTGGGTTGAAAACACACCTGACCAGCACACACCAGGTTAACTTTCCAGATGCCAGGAATCACCCAAAGCATCGTTCAAGAAAAATTCTAAGTCGGGGAGAAAATCGTCTCGAATAGCATGGGATCACTATTAATAACGCGCGGATTACAAGGGGTGTCCCCCTCTCGGCCCAGCCGGATACACCCATGCCCCCTGACCCGATGACTGGCATTAGTCCATGGCCATGGAACCCTCATCATGGCCCCTCTAAGTGGTGTGTACACGGAAAGGGGTTAGCAACTTACTAAGCCATACTTCCATCGCGGGAAGACAAGTGGTAGCACGAATTTTAGCTAGGCATGACGGAACAAGACTCAATCTAGGTCGAATCAGGAGGTGTTGTCATAATGACTGGCATGTTTCTCATGCCACGGTGACAGCATCGTGTCATGATGTGACCCGTGCCCATCGGCACGTCCAAGGCAGGAGGTACACTCCTGGATTCTCACCACTTTCTTCACATTAGAAAGATTCTTTGATGCATGCAAGAAGGACACAAAATGATATGACCATGCATGCACTTGCTTTTCACCACATAACCGGTGATATCTCGAACTGATGCAAACATGTATGCAATCACCATATCCCAGGTTCAAAAATTCTTGCCTTGATCAGAGTAGGCACAGAATGATCCCTCGAAATTTTCGTCAAAGTTCCCCTCCTCGTTTTCTATAAAATAGACATTCAAATTCACATCAAAATTTTGTAACAGTACAAAAAGTTGTTTCAAAATATTTTTCAAATAAATACTAAAAAAAACTAGAGTGAAAAATAAGATTTTCAAAAAAAGAGTCAATTAAAAAGGAGTTATGGTTAAAAAGTAATGAAGGTTTTAAAACCAGGGACTTTTCTGCAAAATAAAATTTTGCTAGCGGGTCCCTGAGCGGTAAAACAGAAAACGTTTCGGGGAAGAATACGCTTTCCAGTGCAGAAAGCGTAAAGAGACAGAATACACTTTTGATTAAATCAAAAAAAGATTAAAACGCTGACGGGTGGGCCCCACCCGTCAGGTTTGAATTTCAAACGCGCCTCGCGCGCGTGTACAGAGGAGGTGCGGTGATCACCGGCGACGATCACCGGCGTTCCAGGAGGCGGCGATGGTCGGATTGAGTTTGGGGAGGCGTTCCGCGTCGGTGGGTGGTGGAGTTGGTCGCCGGCGAGCACCGGAGCGCTGGCGAGGTCAACTCCGGCGGACGGCGGCGTCGGGTGAAGGTGGATCTTGTCGGGGAGGCCGGCAACCGTCAAATTGACATGCGGTTCCGATGAGAGGGAGCACTAGGAGGTTATTGGCGGAGTTTGGGAGGTGGAGGTGGTCTAACAGCGACGAGAGGTTCACGGGGACAGTGGCGGATCGGGCGGCCGGAGTCGGGGAAGATGACCTCCCCGAGTTCCTCCAACTCCTCTGGGGTCGATTGGGTGTGGGTGGAGGTGGTGCAGGTACTGAACGGAGCTCGAGGGCTCCTTTTATAGGCGGGACGGAGTCGACCGAGGTGGGGTGGATCACGGCGGAGTAAATCCGGCCGGTGAGGTCGGTTTGGGCGGCGGCCGCGGTCGGTGGATGATTAGTGAGGTCGGTGGAGCTCTCTAGAGGTGCCAGCGCGTCGTCCTCGAGCCCTATCACCTTACCCCAAAGTCGAGCTCCCGTACGGGCATGGCGGCGGTGAGCTGCTCCGGCGACTGCCAGGCGGGGTCGGGACGGCTTGGACGGCGCGTGGAAGCTGCGGAGGAGGGCGATGCGTGGAGAGGAGGTAGGAGAGGGAGCGGTGGAAGAGTGATGGCGGCTGGAGCCATGCTGACCCCCTCGGCCGCCGTGGCCGAGGACAGTGGCCGTTGCACCGGCCAGCCACTGTGCTGTCGGCGGCGAGAGGCTGGCGAGGGGGACCCCTGGCGATGCATTGATGTTTACCAAGAGTGTGGATGAGGAGGAGATGGAGTGGAGTGCACCGCACGGCGCCAATCCCCTCCTCTCTAAACTTCACTGTTTTAACTGAATTTTTCGACAGTAGCTACAGTGCACATGAGGTGTATGACAAAATGCTAGATGGCTCTAGGAATTTTAGGAATTTTTGAGAATTTTTGTGGTGAGGTACTGATGCATAACAGAGATGCTGGCAAAATTTCAGAATTTTTGGAGCAATTAAAATTGGGTTTTGATCAGAGAGATTGAATCTGGTCCAAATTTCAACTAAATGAAATTTGAAATTTTTGAACTATGGAACAGAATGTTTTTGATGAAATGGAGTGTTGGTACTGTCAAGTGGCTGGGATAATTTTAGTGGGTGCAGAAGAGTTGGAAAAAATATAGTTCCTTTGTAAATCAAAGAAACTAGGAATAAATGAGATTCCAATTTTGGAATTTTGTTAAATAAGATAAAAAATATTTTTATGGAAAGGAGAGGTAGTGGGTACTGTCCTAGGGTGTGAGGATGACTTGGATGATAATTTAAAATTGGCAATTAAATTTTTGTGAGAATTTTCTAAGTGTTAGAAGAAAAATATTTTTGATCCTTCACAAATAATTCCTCAAGTGAGAAACCATCAAATCAGAACCATTTTAAAAGTTTTGAAACCCAATTGAAAACTCAAAATGATTTTCAAAATAGAAGAAAAGAGGAATAGTGCTGTGACACCCTGGTTTTCACTCCTTGTTTTTTTTCCTTCGCGGGGTTGGGCTCTCGCCTTTTTTTTTATGTTTGAATACCCACTGCACAACTTTGATGTGGCACATGCTTCGCAAACCGGAAATGCCCTACACAGAGGTTCACGACGTGTCGTAGCCCCCCTCACTTCGAGCCGGTGGGAGGGATTCATGTGTACGCACGCGCGCTCGAACTTTGATCTGGAATGTCACCATGATCCACACTGTAGCTAATCCCAAAATGAATCCACCTTTGGTCAAATGCTTCTTGATGTCAGTGAAAAGTGATAACCTTCACGGGCTAACGAATGGGCGCATCGCTGATAACCGCACGAGGGAGTGTCCGAGGACCACCATGCATGCATGTGGCCCAAACATGTATGTATGAAATGGCCGTGTAATGTTTTAAATAACCAATTCATGACTTTGATGTGGCACCTGCCTCACAAAACGGTAAACCCCACACGGTGGCTCACGACTCGCAGTGTACTGCCGGACCCCCCCCCCTCGATACACACACACCGCACCACCACCGCCACTACGAGGCATGTTAAACTTTTTCCGCGGTGAACATATGTGACCAAAGGAGTGTCGTGTTAAAATTTGGAAGGAAAAGAAAGTCAGAGATCGTCATTCGGACGTTTTTATACATAGATTGATTGCCTAGGGATATAATGTGCAAAAATCAAATTTGAGCTACATGCACACGTGATAGTGCACCAAAATGGATTGAAAAATCATATGTGTGTCTCTGGGTGCATGTTTAGTCCCCATGCAAGAAATTTCAAACATTGAGAATCTTGATTTTTAAAATCCAGTAAATCCAAAACTTAGTTGACATTCATGAAACTTATCGTGGTGTCATATGGACACCAATAGACTGTGATATTGTATTGTTTTTTCAAATTTGAGACAAGTTTTGATATATTATTCTTACAAACGGGAGATTATTAATAATTGGCAACCAATATCGCAAATGGATTATTTATTCGTACCATGGGCGTTAGACCAACAATGTACGTGCCATGCTTCGGTTAAGTAATAAAGCGGCAGAATTAATCATCAAAAAACAAAAACAATATACGTGCCACCGCGCGTCCCATGTACCGTGCGAGCATGCGTGAGTTGATGGGACGCATGCGCGCAGTCCGCCACGCAGGCAAACCGAGAGGCGTGCGGGCAGGTGTGTGAATTGACAGGAGGCGTGTTCGCTGCGTAGTGTCACCGGGAGGCGTGCGAGTAGCTGTGTGAAATGAAGGTAGGCATGCGAGCAGTCCACTGCACAGGCTCACCGGGAGGCGACCCAGCCTTTTGACCGTCGCCCACCTCGCTCCCACTGCTCCATATTAATGGCGCGCCCGAGCTGCTGGTTATAATAGGCGGCCGCACCCCCCATTCTCGCTACACACACAATCCTCTCTCTCCGCCCGCATCCTCGACGCCGCTCTCAGTCGTCACCGCCGTCAGTGTATGAGGATGCCGCCGAAGCGCACCATCAGAGGGAGTGGTGACGCGGGGCTGCTGAAGCACCTGAGCACAGCATGAAGCTGGAGATAGAGGTTGCCGTCGCCGCCGCCGAGGTCTCGCGCGGGCAGAAGCGCGTCGGTGACGGCGTCGTTCTTCCACTGCCGGAGCCGGAGGTCCACAGCGGCGACTCCGACGACCACTCCGGCGATGACTCCGACAACGACGGAGACCCGGTTAGTCATCTATACCCATTTATGTGGCAAATATATCCAAGGGTTTCTCTGGTTAGTCCTGCCTCCCCTTTTTGGAATAGAAATCCTATGGTTATGTTCTCTCAATCCATGAAATCTGAGTCAGATTCGATAGATCTATGTAGTGTATTGATTGTTTGAATGGTACAAATGATAAGTGATTAATTGTTTCTTCTGTACAAATGATTTCTGCTAAAAATCCGACTAGGGACCCCTTTGGGGCGCAGGATAACTTGTAATCCTCATACTTCCGTCGTTGTGTATTTCCCTTTAGCTGTTGCTTTCGAACATCTCCTCTTAGTGAGCTAATGTATGACAGTATGAGGGTTTCATTCGAGTAATGGAACCGGGGAGGAGCCTCCCTGTTCTTCTAAAAAATAATCCGACTAGGGTTCGTGTTGCTAATAATTCCTAGCCAGGTCTTGACAATTGATTTTGATGCCAAAAGTCGTCGGCATGCCAAATTTTGGCAACTCCCAAATGTTTGCTAGAGATTAGTTTGCATTCCATTGTTCATTGCCAATCTCACAAAAGGTTGCCAAGTGTTGGCAACTTTTGATTTTGCCAAATGTCGGTAGCAAACCAAACTTTTGATTCTGCCAAATGTTGGTAGCAAACCAATCAGAATCTTAATTTTGTTGCACTAAGTTGTGTGCTCTCTATTTATGCATTTCTTTCATCAAGATCATTTGATGATTTAGGGTTCACGCTGTCACAGGAAATATTATGTTTCATAAACTCTGCCTGCTGAATTCGCATTATTATAAAATATACTGACGCCACAATTTTTACTATATGTATAGGTGCTATCTGACTATGTCGACAGCGAGGACGAAGATGCCCAGAGGAGGTACAAGAGGCACAAGCTCAGGGAGCTTTATGCGGGACTGCATAACAGGCGTGTGAGGACCTGGAATATGGGTTTTGGATGCCTGTTTTGCAACCAAAAGCTTCATCACGAGTATGAAAGTGTTCTGGCACATGCAAGAGGACGAGCCATTAGCTCCTTCAAGCAGAAGTATTCTCGCAGGGTGGCGCACGCCGCGTACGCTGAGTACCTGGAGAAGCTTCACCTTCGTGCAGGCCTGCCGGCAGATGAGATGTGGGATTGAACTATGGCTATGTAGTGTCTTAGTTATATGCTTGAGTATGCTTAAAATCGGTTGAACTATGGTTGACCAATGCTTGAGTATGCTTATTTTCTATGCATGAGTATGCTTAGGGTGGGTCTATTCTCATAACACCCTTAAGACCTTATTCTCCTAACACTAGTCCTTATTCTGCTAAACACCACCCCCCCCCCCCCCCCCCAACCCACCCCACCCCACCCCGAACCACACACCAAAAAAAAAACACCGCACCCTTATCTCTGACCCGTGCCCCACGAACCACCCATGCTCCTCTCCTCTCTTCCCCATCACCACGAGCACAACTCCCTGTGCGCCTCGCCGCCGTTGCCTACCTCCCACCACTCCGGCGCGCTCCCCCACCATCTTCGCCGGACACCACCCGTCTCACCACCACCGGCACCTTCTTCCCCTGTGCTGCCAGCGACAGAGTGACACGCCGTCGCAAATCCCTCCCGCACCTGCCCCGGCCTCCCTCCACCGCGTCGGCGACTGTGCCATCTCGCTGCCCCACCTTCCCCTCCCCATCACCTCCCCATCCCGAGCTCCCACACCACTAGATCGACGTCGGCCCGCCGCCCCTACAAACTTCACCTCGGTTCCCGAGCGGCCATGGGGCTCCCCGCCAGCGCATCCAGTGGCCGTGGACGCCGGCGACCGTCGGATCTGGCCACCACCATGCCTGTAGCCACCGGATCCATGGTGCCCCCCCTCTGGCCCGCGTGTGTGTTCCTTCGCCCGCCCCACCGCGCCGGCGGTGCCCCACTCTGCCAATCCGACGCGCCTAGGCTCCCTTCCCTCTCACTACTCGGCCCGTGTAGTTCGGCCGGCGAGTCCGTGCAGTTCACGGTCGACGGGATTGCAGCTCGGCCGAGCGACACGAAGCTTGGTTGCGTGGCATGCAGCTCATTGTGGCTCATCATGCAGTTCGCGGCCGTCACAGCCGGCGCCGCCGCTGCTGTCCTCGGCGTCCAGCGCCGCCGCCGCTATTGCAGGTCGCGTTGACGGAGGATGGTGACCGTGGCAGTGTTGCGGTTCACCTCGCGATAGAATGCGGCCCAGGTAGCCGCTCGGTGCAGTCCACCTTGCCACGCGGTGAGGTCCACCGGCAACAAGAGCTCAAAGCAGTTCCGTGCACTTGCGCGTGCAGCCAAGAAAATCCAGGGGGGTTGGTTGTGCTTTTTTTTAGAAAACGTCAAGTGTATTGCAGTTCGCTGTTGACTATCCTAGATTCAATTTGCTGTTAGTTAAAAATACGGTTCACTGCACAAAAAGGAACACAAATTAAATGTGGTTCCTTGCCGCCAGGAGAACGGCGGCCTACTCTGGCGGCACGGATTGCAGTACTTGGGCGCGGGATGTGCGGTCCGCTGTGTGAGCAAGTTCAGTCCGACGGGTTCTGCCCCTGCAGTGCTCTTGCTGGGTGCGTCCAAAATTTGTTTGAAGAAAAAAAAATGTAGTTCACTTTATTTGTGTAGCAGCTCATTACCCCCCTACAAAGTGCAATTTGTTTCGCGCGTTTCAAAATTCAGCCGACTACATCAAAATCTGCAGTGCGTTTTGGTCCTCGGATGTGGTTCACTTTTAAGAGTGATGTTGTTCACTTGTGCCCAACATGAAAGTGCGAAAAATTTAGCGAAACAACAAGATAGTAATGCGGTTCACTTCGATATATGTCGTGGTTCACTTGCCCCCGTCTCTGCGGTCCACTCTCGTTCATAAAAAATGTTGAAAAAAAGAGAACAAAAACTCACAAAAACTCATCTGAGAAAATTTACGTCCGACAAAAGAAATCATGAAGTTCACTTGACTGTCCGATGCAGTGCGGTTTTCTGTTTGAAGCAGTGCGTTTTTCTGTCTGATGCAGTACACACGTCGATTTTGGTGTCGCGAAAAAACAGTGTCCGCATTTCGATAATTTTAAAATTTCTTTTAAACCGTAAGGAATTGGAGAGAGTGTTCTACATGAAAAAGTTGCGTCTCGTCGATATCTTTCCAACGGCATATCATTTGAATCATTCCGATGAGCAGTTTGTAAAAATTCGCGAAAAAACTACCGCTGCCACTCGTCGTACGCCGCACCATTTTCAAAATTAATTTAAAACCGTAAGGAATCTGAAAACAAAATCTACATATGAAAGTTGCGCCTCGTCTATAGCTTTCCAACGGCGTATCACACGCCTAGTTTCAACAAACAGTTAAAAAACTGGAGCGAAAATAGTACCAAAAATTGAAAAAAAATTGAAAACTAGAATTCCGTGATTTAGTAAATTTGAAACTGCTCTTAAACCGTAACGAATTAGAGAAAGTAATATATATATATATATATATATATATATATATATATATATATATATATATATATATATATATATATATATGAAAAAGTTGCGCCTCGACGATATCTTTCCGACGGCGTATCATTTGCTTCATTCCGACTAGCGGTTTAGAAAAAAAAAACGTGAAAATACGCTCGCTGCCACTTGTCGGGCGCCGCACCATTTTCGAAACTGCTCTTAAACCGTGAAGAATCTCGAAAACATTTCTACATGACGAAGTTGTGCCTAATCCATAGCTTTCCAACGGTATATTACACGCCTTGTTCCGACAAACGGTTTAAAAAGTGGAGCGAAAACAGTACCGAAAAAACTGCATGCAGTTTTTTGCGACGGGAAGTGCACTCGCCTCAGTACTGCAGTACTCTTGCTTCAACAATGACGTGCAGTTGCATTGAGCGTGCAGTGCGGAAGTGTTAGGAGAATAACTATTCTTCTAATATTAGGAGAATAGACCGTCTGTATATATATATATATATATATATATATATATATATATATATATATATATATATATATATTGGGATGAGTATGCAATTAGTCTGGTTGATGCAATTTTATGCTTCCCTTATACCAACATATGATTGCCCACACCCAGTGGCGGACCTAAAAATAAAATAGAAGGTGTGCACACTTTAAAAAAATTGAGAATATTTCAATTAGCTTGCATGGGCCTTAAAAATCAGCTAATTTTGACATGGTGAAAAATGTTTTCCAAAAATCTGGGTGTGCCATGGCACACCTGGCACACCCCCTGGGTACGCCACTGCCCACACCACACACAAAGTGATGTTAATCGCACATGGTTGAGGCTACCAAACCGTTGCCTCCGAAACGCATTCTGGCCTCTAGGACAGAAAACCCTCACCACCCAATTCAAAAAGGAAAAAAGAAAACACTCACCACCCCCAGTCGCACCTGCACTCCTTCGCGACTCTGCATGTCACTACCTATCGCCGCGGCAACCACTTAGCTCGACGCCTGTCGCTGACGCCGGCTGCTGGCAAACCCCACCGCATTTCGCCACTGCCGCTTGCCGCCGCCTATCGCCACGGACTTTCTCGACGCGGCTCGCCGTCGACCCAGCTCTGCCTAATTGGGAAATCTGCGGTATTGGAGCTTTTTCTTATGGAGAACCAGGTAACTAATTTACTGAAATATTTGATCATCTCTTATCCCAGTCCATATGCCCCTTTTAATCACCCGGTCAAAATCGCCGTGGATTCATTTTTCTTCTAGCAGATTCGAGGGTTTTCTTTCATTCATAGAGTGTACAGTGCAAGGAGACATCAGGCCTATGCGGCCTTGGCCAGATAGCCGAGAAGTTCCATCTCACCGTACCAGTTGGCTTCAGGAATCGCATGGTATGTTCAATCTCACCCTTCCTCGGTTGGCATGGCCTACTTTTCTGAACATATAGTATATATTGCTACATTTGGATAAAAGGTGCCACATGCAGTATATACGTCAAAGGGGATTTTCTTCTTCCTATATTAGGCAAATTAATGCTATAATGTTCTTTCGATTACTCTCATATTTGCATGACATCATGGTTACACTATCTGTTTAACTATAAATTTGTGTCCTTTGATTTCAACTATTGTGTACTGTTTTTTCAATTACTCCCATATTTGCATGTTACCCTATTCTTTAACAATCTTATCATTTCCTGCAGTACATCCCTTGCTTTGCAACAGCAACTGTAGTACACAATCTTGGCCTTTACATAACTGAAGACTCCAGGAATGTCATATTGAACACAAACCATGGATTTACAATCATTGCTTCTGTAAAACTTGATGAACATGGTCACTCCTATTTTGGCGCGGGCCTTTGGACAGAAATTTCAAAGTTTTATGTAGTGAAAGCTGGCACTAAAATTGCACTGCACCTAAAAGAGCCTGGTAATATGATATATGCTAACTTCCCCGACGATATCATCCGTCCGGACTTTGTTCCTAGTAAGTGTTCTTTTCAAGTATCTGCATGTTGACTTACCTAGCAATATCAAAGTAATTGTGTAGTATTTAAGCACCCAATAGGGATTCCATTTTCTGACTCTGTTAAGTCTGTTCCTACCTAGTAACTTCTAGTTACCAATACACTTTTCTTCTACCCTGTTCTAACTTAATATTCCCTATCCTCCCACTCCTCCAGTCCTATCAGATAGCGCGCCTTCGAGGAGACTCCGGAGGTGGAGGACGAGGCTGCCAACAAGCGGAGACGGGTCGAGCAAGAACCGCAAGCGACTCTGGCGGGCCTAGACTTCATCAGCAGCCTCCCCGATGATATGTTGATCGTCATCATCTCCCTCCTCCCAATCAAATATGGCGCGCGGACAACCGTCCTTTCCCGGCGGTGGCGCCCCCTATGGCATTACACCCCTCTTGACCTCATCGACGTCCACAAGCTCTGCCATGGCTATCGCAAAAGCTTGGACGCATTGTCCCAGATCCTCGGTAGGCACCTTGGCCCAATCAGAGGCCTTATCACGGGCAAGTTCTGTTCCAACGGCAAGGACCGAGCCAAGCTTGATGAGTGGTTCCGATCCCACACCCTAGATCACCTCGAGGAGCTTAGTTTTAATGATGGACATATGCGCTTGCTGCCACCGTCCGCGCTCCGCCTCGCGCCCACGCTGCGGGTCGCCAGGTTCATGAACTGCCATTTGCCCCCGATTAATGACGCGCCCGCTCTTTTTCTCCCTCGACTGAAGCACCTCGAGCTCGTCGCCGTCTGCATCCCCAAGGATGACATGGAGCGCCTGCTCCGCGGCTGTACTGCACTCGAGTACCTTCGTCTTCAGGTGATCAATGGGTTGAGTAGCTTCCACATCACCTCCATGACTCTCCGGACAATTTATGTGTGTTGCTGGTGGTGCAAAAAGAGATCACAGAAGGTGTATCACAGTATGGTCATTGAGGACAAACCTTTACTTGAGAGATTACTTGTAGTTGATCAACAAGGTCCAACAAGAATCAGTGTCATTTTTGCACCGAAATTGATAGTGGTGGGCTACTCGTCTGTCAAATTCTCTGAACTTGTTATTGGATCCACAACCGTTCAGGTACAACATTCGCCTTCTTCTTCTCCTTCTTTAATTAACATTTTTTCTAATTTTGAAGATGTGTGTTCGTCTGTCATCCAAGGTTGACATCGTATCTGCGCACAGTGAAGGTCTTCGCAGTAGAATCTATCGGCCCCAACCTGGATGAAGTTGTCAGTTTCCTGAGATGCTTTCCGTGCCTGGAGAAGCTATATATCGAGGTGATGCTCCTTTCCTGTTAAATGTTAACCATAAGGGAGTTCAATTTTTTGGTACCTTTTCCCAAGTTTACAGTGACGAATGTACTACGATTTCTGAAGGAATTTTGGAGGATTTCAGTACATTGATGTTTTTTTCCCTACAGTGGTTGCTTGATTCATAAGGTTACAATCCATATGCATTTCTCCTTTCGATTCATCTGTACTAGTTTTCGTAGGTAAATTTCCATCCACTCCAACCTCTTGGGAAGAAGCCTACGTTTTTCTAGATTGTAATCAAATGCCCATGTTAATCATGTAGGATCAAAGATGGCATGTCACTCTATTCGTGTATTTTAGAAATCCCGCAAATCAAAGAGGCCTGTAGTAGTGTTCAAAACTGCATGTAGGCACTAATACGTTCTCTTCTTTTGCAGATAAGATTAGGCCCGGTAGTGGATAATGTGATACAATATAACAACCACATCGAATGCCTTGATCTGCATCTCTCAGAAATTACTTTGAGCTCCTACCGAGGGACCTTACCGGAGATTATATTTGCCAGGTTCTTTGTTGTGAGAGCAAGGGTGCTAAAGCTAATGAGGCTTGCCCTACATTTGTTTCGCAAAATTGAATGGCTTGCTGATCAGCGCCGGCGGCTATGACAGAATGGAAAATGCTCTGCAGAAGCTGAATTTCATTTTGGAAGATCAGCTGACAGAGTAATCGGAAGTCATTATGTCAAGCCCATACATGACTTGTTAGTGGCTGATCCCTTTGCAGAAATGTTGAGGTTTCGAAACGGGTGTTACAAGTTGTAATATCAGTTTGAACCTCTCATATGTACAAGTTCAGCTGAACAGCGTGGGCGTCTGCAGCTGCATGAGCTGAATTTCATTTCTAATATCAGTTTGAACTTTGTAATTAATATTTGAATTTGAGCCTTCTAACTCTGGAAGTTGAACCTTGTAATATTTCGGGTTTTTGTGCTACAATCGTTGAAATGGCATCATATGAGACTCGTATATTGGTAGTACTATTTTGACATTCATATGCAATGGATGATTAATATCTGGACCTCAATGGACTTGATTTTATTTACCATTCTCGAATGTGTTTCCCCTGTCGATCTCAATCGTAAACGATCTATATTGCGGACATGACGGCGATCTTCGACATTATTGTACACAGTTGGTTTCCTCAACTGTGTGCCCAGAATTATCACACTCGAGTGTCCATCATTACCCGTCTGTGTAACTTTGACCTCATCACCCACGGGTAAACATGGCGCCTCTTCGAGCCCACGTGTGGTCAAACGAAATGCATGTGGGGTGCCCAACAGCTCAAGTGTGCACTGGAATCCTCCGCTAGAAACGCTGTGACAAGACGTGACGATTACCGGCCGTCCGGCCCCCATTTATTACAGCAGCCATTTAACCCTTGTGTCTCTTCAACCTTTCGATCGCGCCCCAGTGTTGCAAAAAGTACACCCACATTGACAAATACAGAGAGGGTATCCTGCGCGGCTCCAATGGTGGTCCCAGCGGCTTCCGACGACGAGCGGCAGTTCACCATGCATGCCGTAGTGGACACCCACAGAAGGTTCACAGAGCTCTCGGTGGTGTACACCAACAACCCGATCTGGGTGGAGAACTCCATCCACACTATGGAGTTATTGTTTGCTGCGGAGAAGTACAAGGTGGTCGGGTTCGACCTCGAGTACACCCGCGCTCGTGCTGGGTCTCATCACAAGGTCGCCGTCGCCCAGATGTGCGTGCGCAATCACGTCCTCGTCTACCACTACTGCCTGGCCACAAGGCCTTGCGAGCGTTTCGCCAGGTTTGTCAACAGCCCCCACTACGTGTTCGCTACGGTGGACATCACCAATGATGTAAAGGTGCTCAAAAATTCGGGCATCGCCTGCCAGAATCTTGTCGACATCCAGGGCCAATACAAGATCTGGGGCAGCAAGAAGCATGAGAAGGAGGACTCACTGGTTCACCTCGCCGAGGCCATCATCGACCCCTACTACAGAGACATGAAGGATTCCTGCAAAAAGGACAAGCATGCCTGGCACTCGGCCTGGATGGAGAAACTCGACGAAGCTCACGTCGTGTACGCAACCAAGGAGGCGTACATGAGCTACGAGATGTACAGGTGGATCGTTGACATGAGGAAGTGCCTCCTTCTTCCCCAAAACGGCTAGGGATCTAGCCGGAAGCAGAGCAATGGAAAGCGTCGTCACAACAAGAAGTAGATGATCGTTTCTCCTAGTTTAGTGTGCATGTAATTGTTTACTTTGGTGTGTGTAGTCACTTATGTAATTGGATGTTTTATTTGGTTATGCAACAATGTTCTTATAAGTATATATGTTGCTGTTGCGTAGAGAGAGCATAGATGTTGTGCGGACAGAGCAAATCACATCGGCCACAGGCTAAACTAGGGAACCCGTCGGTGATGATTTCGTCAATCGCTGACAATTGTATACCAGCAAGCGTTTGCCCACAACACACACGGGTTATTAGCAGGAATCGTCTGTGTTGTTATCGGTCTTCCCACACATTTCGGATTACTGACCTGTTTGCCACGTATCACACACATCTTGTTAAGTTGAACCGTTTCCATTGTGTTGGGTAATCGCAAACAGTTCATCCGAGTGAACTGCATGCCGTATATCGCACACACCTTGATCTGCCTGACCGTTTCTGTTGTGTTGGGTAATCACAAACAGTTCATCCGAGTGAACTGTATGCCGTGTATCGCACACACCTCGAACTGGCTGCCCGTTTCTGTTGTGTTGGGTAATCACAAACAGTTCATCCGAGTGAACTGTATGATGTGTATCGCACACACCACGAACTGGCTGACCGTGTTTGTTGTTCTGGCTTATCACAAATAGTTCGTATGAATCAACTGTATGCCACGTATCACACACGCGTCTCTAATCTAAATCGTTTATGATGTCTCCGGCATCGCAAACAGTTCGTCTTATTGGGGACGGTTTTTTTACGACACCGTTTGCGATTCATGCATCGCACACAGTTTGGTCGCGGGGTCTCTGATTCATGTGTCGCATTAGCGGTCGCCTGTAGTAGTGAATCCTTCTGCTTAGTTGACACATCATAGGTGTGAATATGTCATGCAGTCCTATTTTTCGTACATATTCCATCCTCATACGGTTGTCTTACATCAAAGTATTGCTCCTCTGTATCATGCATCAATGAGTTCTGAACAGCGAATTTTATTCTTTTCTGCTGTGGGTACGGCTTGACATGGCAAAGTCAAAAAAGAGCAAGGAAAAGAGTATGGTAGGCGATGCTGTTAGTCGTCAGGTGCAACGGAAAAGGAGCTTCCCTCGAGATTCTGCTGGTACTTATAGTGCAGTAGAAGGTCAAAGTCCACTGGTTAAATCTACAAACACAGTATCCCCTGCTCCACCAGCTGCAGCACCTCCTTCCATAGTACCGACATCTCACCGAGTTACTCGTTCGAATGCTCCACAAGTGGCAGGTTCCCAAGCCACCTTCCCACCTAACACTACTTCTGAAGGACTGCTGACACTACAGGACTTGGCAAGATCAGATGAACCTCATGAGCATCAACACCAACATGGTACGTGACCGAGTCAAGTTGAAGTTGCATGCTCCTTTATATGTACTCTCATAGTTTGATGTGCACTAACACTTTCCATATTCGTTGTTGAACTAGCACCTCGGCGCAAGAGGAAATAGACATCAGGGATAATGCTTGACAGGTTAACAAAGTCTAAAGGAGGAAGAATGGAGATCCATTTTGAGGCAGGTTTAAAAAGGCCACGTGATGCTACAGAGTCAGCCAAGTTAGTATCAGAGGCAGCCGTTGCCGTTAGGTGTCATGCACGTATCCTCCCAACGTGGATCCAGTACAGGAATGACAAAGACAAAACCAGTTTAACACCTTCCTTGACCATTTATCCGTAAGTAATGTTATTCATCGCAATTTGTAATATTGTCTTGCTCTGTCCCATACTTTCTAGCTTGCTCCTAATGAGACTCCCATTCTTTTTTGAACAGATGAGGTTCAAGTTGGATCCGAAAGATGATGCAACCAAACAAGCATGCACTCATGTTTTTCAATCTGCTCTGCGACAATATCGGTATCACCTTAGAAAAACTCACTTTGAAGGCAAGGCTAACAATGAAATCGCCAAAACATCTCTAGTAGAATATATTACGGACGAAGACTGGACAGCCCTTGTTAAACACTGGTCTGATCCAAAGTATCAGGTAGGGTATATGTATGTGATCAGATCACATATTGAACTCTGTGACACCCTGGTTTTTGCCTTCTTTATTTTATTTGGATTTATTGAATATTTAATTTGCATTTGGGTTTTCTGTCAATTCATTTGGACATATCACATGGAATTATTTTTGATTTTCATCCAAGTGAAGCCAATAATCTTGAAACCCTCCCAAAACTACATCTCTCTCATAATCTTGCCATGCCATAATTTTCTTTTATGGCATTATATTAATTTTCCCTCTGAAAATGAATATTTTATCTTTATGCTATGAAGCAACCCTCATTTTTTTTTGCTCAGAAAATTCCCAAATATTCTTTGGGTCATGTCTCACCTCCCCATGCAAAATTATGCCATGGTCATTTGGAAATTTTCAGCTAGGGAAAATATTTTTGCTTCTGGTCAGAAATGGCACTTTGTGAAGCAAGTATATTTTTCCTTGATCTATTGGAGCTGAAATTTTTACCACATGACTACCTTCCTAGGAGATTCTTAACCCCCAAGTTTCAGCCTTTAGCTCCAAGCCGTTTGCTCCCAGCTTTCTTCCCAAGTTTCTGTACAGAAACTTGCAGCACGCTCAAGTCTCATCCATCGAGCTAGGTGGCAAACAAAGAGCATTTTCTGGCACCGCGTTAAAGGGACTACACACTAGACACGGTCTGCCTCCTCCTAAAGCACCACATATGCCAGAGCACGCGGTGACCACGTGGATGCGGGGGGTTCGTCGTGCACTCGTCGTGCTCTGGGCATCGGGGCCCTCTGCCGCCGCCCATTTCTCCTCCTCGCGCCACCGCAGCTTGCCCCCGCCACTCAGCAGCCTCTCGCACTTCCACCTGGCCTCGCCCTGTTCCTCCCCGAAGCTGGCAGGCAGCACGCCGGAAGCAGCCGAAGCGCAAACGGGCGAAACAGTGCGCGCGAGTGCGCCGCCTGCCCCACTTAGTGTGCCGCACTGTGTCCGCGTGCATGCACAGCCTCTCTGAGCTCCTCTACTTCCTCTCCATGTCTCGCCCGAGCTCATCTCCCTCTCAGTTTGCCGGCAGCTCCTCTCCGGCGGAGCTCAATGTGCTGTCACCCCTCCGCCTATAAATAGAACCCTCCCCGAGCCATTCCAACCATCGCAATCAACTTCTCTGGCCACAAATCGATCCCCAGCAAGCGGCACAAGGCTGGGAGGGCCTCCTGCCACTGAACCTCGCTGAAGTTGGCCGCAGATCCACCTCGGTCATCCACTCGCTCCGGTCATCCTCTTCTTCATTCTCTGCCTCCGTTGAGTTCGTGGTGACCTCCTGAGTACGCTCGTGGTGCTAGTTCGTTGGATCATCGCTGGAATCGCCATATCCGACGAGCTCCACCGCCTGCCGTCTCTGGAGAACAAGCCCACGTCACCGTCCGTCCATCTCAGTCAACGTTTCGGGTACGTGCGTGATCGCCAGGATGTGCCGGATCGATCCCCCTCCCCTCCGGCGGCCACCGTGGTCACCTCGCCGGAGAACCACCGGCAACAGCGCCGCCTCCTCTAATTCCCTCTCTCTCTCTTTTAACCCTGACAAGGGCCCCACCTGTTAGCCTCTCTCCCTCTCGCCCAAAGCGGTATGAGTGGAGACGTATTCTGAGAATACGCCTTCGACGTGGCCCTCTCTGGAATTTCTGTAAATTCATTTAAATTCATATTTTGACCAGAACTTTGACCAGCTCTAGATTCTATTCTATAAGTCCAAATGAGTTGAATCTTTTCGCATTAGTTTTGTCTTGAGCTAAAGTTTTTGTATGCCAAGTTTGAGATTTTTTTTTGCTGTTTGGAATTTCTGGTGCAATAAAATGCTTTATGTGACATTTTCTTTTTGCATTTTAAATTATTTTCAGAAGCTCCTACTTGTGTTGAAGAAGGCCAGGAGTGGTGTGACACTCCTCTGTACCAAGGCAAGCGACAACTTTCAAATGCAAGGATGGCATTTCAATGACAATGGTTTTATTTGAATTAAATTCATTATATGCTTCTCTATTAAAATGATTTGCTACATATAACCCATTGCTACATAGTTGTTACATGTCATATTGTTATTATGCAGAAGAGAATATGCTATCATGTTATTGTGTGTAGTAGAGATCATGTCATATACTCTCATGGTAGCATGATGCATTCGTTACTCATTTTCATATGATCATGACCCGTGCACCTCATTGCATACTGTGGCTCGAATCATATTCCTTCAAGTTAAACCTGATGTTAATCCAACTTGAACAACTGTTGATCGAGTCATGGTGCCACCGAATCGAGCTCACCAGTGCAACCACACTTGCCTGGATGGGGAGGCCCTAATTCGGTCCATTGTCATGCCTCTCGCCGGTGCCTCCAACTAGGGAAGGTTATGCACTTGCACTACCCTGGCCCGGTAGGTAGGCATAACCTTGTGTGCCGAAGTTGTATGGTACCATTGTCCCCGTTTGGGACCGTTTGTTTTGTTTTGCCACAATGGTGGCCGGCCACGAGGTGGCAGGATGTCACGAGTTGACATCGGGGCCACCCATGACATAGCCCAAAGGGGAGTTTGTTGGAGTGGCCGGGAGAGTGTCATGCAATAGATTGGTTTTGTCGGAATGTCGTTGGTCCACCCGAATGGGAGCACGAGGCCATGAGTTCCGTGGTGTGGGTGCAGTGTACTAACCTCTGCAGAGTGTATAATCTATCGATAGCCGCGTCCTCGGATATGGACACAGTTCGTAGTAGGTCACACTGTGGGTCAACAAAAATAATAAACCTGCACACTAAGAACAACAAGATGGCACATGCAGAAGTTGATCGTGTGAGGATCACTATGGTAAGATGTTGACGGTGGTGACGAGGTAACCCCAAAATGGTAAGTTGGTTCAAGGGAGCATGGCAACTATCCACGTACACTTCATTACTGGTAGTATTATGTTCATGTTCATGCATTAAACTTGTTAACTGCCTTGTTATTGTTTGTCGTATTTGCTTTGTTTTTTGTGAGCTTGCGAGTACATTCAAAGTACTCACCTGGCGTGTCATGCCAGATGCAGGAGAAGCTGTGCAAGGCATTGATGTCGATCGGTACGTCGTGATCTTGGCCGTGTCCCAGCAGTGTCCCTGTGGAGTGGAGTTCCGCTACATCGTCGTTCCGCTGCCACATAGTAGTTTCCCTTATCGTCGAGGCCCCTGAGATGTCTACTAAATAATGTACATAAGTGCAGCCGCACCGTGGGTGCCGCTTGGCCTCACTTATCTTGTAATATTCAAACCTATGTATCCGCAAGAGATCAATAAAGCGGTTATCTTCTGTACCAAGTTGTTGTGTGTTGCTAGAAGACTTGATCTCTAGGCTGGCAATGCAAGGTAAACCGGTTGCTCTGAGTCAGGGTGCCACAATGCTTGGTATCAGAGCCGCGCTGACTGTAGGACGCCCTAGATAGCCAACGCGTTAGAAAACGGTAGTTTTAAGTCTTTGTGGTGGTTTGAGTATGCCTCTGCACTTGGGTGTTGCATTGCATGTATATAGTTTACTTCTGATGCTGATCAGGTAATATTATGAGTGTAGATGGCACCAGTTCCCTATCCGTATCAACCTAAGCTGGCACCTTCCACTTTTCTGCATCTGCTTCGCAACGTGTGGCGCCGACTCTACCCCGATGGTGATGACACTGTGTACCAGGTGTATCGAGAGCAGCTTGCAGACGGTGTGTACAAGTATCACGCGGAGGTCATCATGCACAACAGCAACTTGGTGGGCACCTACACCCGCTCCTCCAAGGGTGGGATAACTTCTACACCTGACCAGGTGATCCAGTTTGCAGCGTTCGAGGCTCTCACTGACTTGCACTACAACGAGGTTCAGATGCAGACTCATCCTGGTTTCTACTTCTATCCGTCCATGTTTGACACAAGACAAATCCATTTCCCTTTTATTGATCCGGAGTGTGACCGTTCAGCCAGGCACATGTATCGTTACATAACGGGAGGATATCTTCTGATCGTTAGCTTAGCCCAGGAGCTGAACCGCACTCGAGACGCGCTAGCTGCCGCTCGATCTGCGTTTGTTCCACCTTCACTTACTTATGCACCTCTCATTCCTCCAGTTACTTTACCTCCACCTACACCCGTGACTCCCGCACCTTCTCAGAGTAACTCGGATACCTCGACGGTGACTCCTCAAGAGTCTCCAGCCGAGTGGGCTTTACTTCTCGCTACCCCAGCTGCTCCAATGCTGCAGAGCCACCCTCCACCCGACTCCGAGGGAGAGCCATCCCGTCAGCTTCGTCGTGTTTCCTTTGCCCCGGAGGTTTTCGTTAGTATTATCAGTTCTGATTCAGAGTCCGATTCCGAGGAGACACCAGCAGGACCATCAGAGTGCCAGTGCGATCACTGCCGTCACGAGTAGACGATGATGATGTGGTGTTTGGTTGTATGTGTGTAGTAGTACTATCCATGATGTAGAATGATGTATGATGTTATGTATAATTATGTTGTCTTCTTTTATTCGCAGTGGTTTTTCCTTGCTTTCTTTTGGGGTTTGTTGCTTCACCTCCTCATTTTCCCTTTATGGATGTTGCTCATCTCGATGCTTCATATTGGGAAACATATATAGGATGACAAGGTGTGGCAGCAGCTATCATGGTGGCGACGATACCCCAGTTCGTCGATCCGCCAGGCAAGCAGGACATTCTCCAGAACCATATCAGCCACCCCCTCCTCCACCTCAAGCACCCACAACAGAGCAGATTATGCGAATGTTTGGGGAGAAGAGAAATCAAGATCTGATGGAAGTCTTGAGAGGCTTGCAGACTATGGTTGGACAGAATAATCATAATGGTAATCATTCCAAGTTGTCAGATTTTTAGAGGACCAAGCCGCCAAGCTTCAGTCAAGCAGTAGATCCGATGGAAGCCGATGACTGGTTGAGGACCATTGAAAAGAAGCTAGAAATTGCCCGTACTGAAGAAGATGACAAGGTACCTTTTGCCACTCATTATTTGGAAGGACCAGCTGCTATATGGTGGGCGAATACCAAGCTCATGTGGCCTACGGAAGATGAGATTACTTGGGAAAAACTTAAAGATAAATTCCGTAAGTATCATATTCCCGCCGATATCATGAAGGTCAAGCAGCAAGAGTTCCTCGCCCTTACTCAAGGGAATTTGACTGTAAGTGAGTATTTAAACAAGTTCAATCACTTGGCCCGTTATTCCACACATGATATAGCCACCGAAGAACGGAAGATAGATCGGTTCCTCGGAGGGCTTAACCATACCCTTCGATGTGCACTCAGTATGCTGGATTTCCCAGACTTCCAAACTTTGGTGAACAAGGCACTCATTGCCGAAAGGGAACACAAGCTTGTTAATGATCATAAGCCTGCATATGAATACCGCAAACGCAAGTTTGAACCTAAGAAGGAAGGACAAGCTTTTCAGAAGATTCGTACTTGGCAGCAGCCATGGTTCAAGTTTAAGCCAACATGGCAGCAGGGGAACACCAAGACTGAAAATCAGTTCAAGACTGTGGTTACAAAACCAGTAAAGGAAGACTGTCAGCGTAACAATGCATGCTACTCATTTGGTCAAATTGGGCATTACGCTAGGCAGTGTCCCAAGAACGGAAAGCCGCCAACCAACCTGAAACCTCAAGTCAATCATGTGGGACAATTCCCCAACCGGAAGTATATTCAAGGGCAAGTTCATCATATCTCCGCAGAAGAAGCCTAAGAAGCATCAGAGCTGGTCATTGGTATGTTTCCTGTTAATAACATACCTGCAACAATTTTATTTGATTCCGGGGCTTCCCATTCTTTTATTTCGCGGAGTTTTGTTGCCCAGCATCAACTTTCCTATACTCTTCTAGGCAAAGTTATGGTGGTACAATCCCCTGGATCCATGCTCGGGACAAATATTGTATGCCGAGGATTGGAAATATCAATCAATGGAATTATCTTTCCCGCATCGCTGATATCCATTGAATCTCCAAAATTGGATGTTATTTTGGGGATGGATTGGTTGACAAAACACCAGGTCTGCATCAACTGCGCAACAACAGAAGTCACGTTAATAAATCCCTTGGGCCAGCCAGCTCGGTTCTTTGCCGGTAAAGCCATGCCAAAGAAGGGGATGGTTTATGCTGCGATTGCTACAGATATGAATTTAATCCCAGTGGTCTGTGAATTCCCAGATGTGTTTCCAGAGGAATTGCCAGGCATGCCACCCAATCGGGAGCATGATTTTTCAATTGAGCTTGTGCTCGGGACAGCGCTGATTTACAAGAAATATTATCGAATGTGTTCATCCGAATTAGTAGAATTGAAGAAACAGTTGGATGAGATGCTTCAAAAAGGGTATATTCGCCCCAGCTCATCTCCTTGGGGTGCACCTGCCATATTTGTGGGCAAGAAGGATAGCAGGCTCCAGATGTGTGTTGACTACCGCGCTCTCAATGACATCACTATCAAGAATAAATACCCGCTTCCCAGGATCGATGATTTGTTCGATCAACTTAGTGGAGCTCAAGTGTTCTCCAAGATTGATTTGCAAACCGGGTATCACCAGCTGAAAATCAGAAAAGAAGATATCCCCAAGACAGCCTTCACTACTCGATATGGTTTGTATGAGTATACGGTCATGTCATTTGGACTGACCAATGCTCCTGCATTCTTCATGCACATGATGAACACAGTGTTCATGGACTTTTTGGACAAGTTTGTGGTAGTATTCATTGATGATATCCTTATATATTCCAAAGGTGAAGAAGAGCACAAACATCATCTCCGTGCAGTATTAGAGCGATTACGAGCTCATCAACTCTACGCCAAGTTTAGCAAATGTGAATTTGGCCTTAAAGAAGTGGGGTTCCTTGGGCATACTCTTTCCGCTCAAGGAGTGGCCATGGACCAAAGCAAGGTCACAGAAGTATTGAATTGGAAAACACCTGTTTCTATGTCAGAGATCAGAAGTTTCTTGGGGCTGGCAGGATATTACCGTCATTTCATTGAAGGTTTCTCAAAGATTGCCAAGCCAATGACGGAATTGCTTAAGAAGAATCAGAAGTTCATATGGACAGAAGCATGTGAGAGCAGTTTCAATGAGCTGAAGACATCTATTGTGATGCATCCAGGCGTGGCATTGGGTGTGTGCTTATGCAAGATGGAAAGGTCGTGGCCTATGCATCCAGACAGCTACGGCCGCATGAGGAGAACTATCCGATGCATGACCTGGAAATGGCAGTTGTGGTTCATGCCTTAAAAATATGGAGACTTTACATTATTGGGAAGAGATGTCAAATCTTCACCGACCACAAGAGTCTCAAGTATATATTTACCCAACCGGACTTAAATCTCCGGCAAAGAAGATGGCTTGAATTGGTCAAAGAGTATGACCTTGGTATCAACTACCATCCAGGAAAAGCCAATGTGGTCGCCGATGCTCTTAGTCACAAACCGGCCACAGCAAACTCATTAATCGAGCCTTTGCACCCAGCACTTCGAGAAGAAATAGCTCAGCTCAATATGATCATTTATGATGCAACATGCTCGGTTACCTTGGAAGTCACCCCTACTCTGGAAGACGAAATTCGTAAGGCTCAACCTGGTGACCCAATGTTACTCAAGGTAATGGCCCAAGTACGAGAAGGGAAGACACAAGATTTCAACATTGATGATCTAGGTACCCTCCGATTTCGGAATCGAGTCTGTGTACCTGACCTTGGGGAATTAAAGCAATAAATTCTAAAGGAAGCTCATGAGTCTGCATATTCTATTCATCCCGGAGGCACTAAAATGTATCAAGATTTGAAGCAAACATTCTGGTGGGAAGGTATGAAGAAAGATATCGCCTATTACGTCGCCTGTTGCGATATATGCAATAAGGTGAAGGCTGAACATCAGAAACCCGCCGGTTTACTTCAACCCTTACCAGTTCCACAATGGAAATGGGATGATATTTGCATGGACTTCATCGTAGGATTGCCAAAGACGCCACGTGGAAATAATGCTATATGGGTTGTGGTCGACATGCTTACAAAGGTGGCTCACTTAATTCAAATAAGGACAACCTACCGTGCAGACCAACTCGCTCAACTTTACATATCTAGGATTGTCAGTCTACATGGAGTACCCAGGACTATCACTTCAGACCGAGGATCTTTGTTTACCTCGGCGTTCTGGCTATGTCTCCACCAAGCCTTGGGGACCGCTTTGAAACATAGCACCGCTTATCACCCTCAGATAGATGGACAGATAGAACGGGTTAATCAAATCTTAGAAGACATGATGCAGGCATGCGCTCTTGCCTATGGAACCAAGTGGGAAGACAGTCTGCCTTACGCCGAGTTTTCCTACAACAATGGCTATCAAACTAGTCTCAAGATGTCACCCTTTGAGGCTATATACAGACGTAAATGTCGCACCCCGCTGAACTGGTCTCAGACAGGAGACAGCCGAATCTTTGGGACTGATTTGATGATGGAAGCAGAAAAACAAGTTAGAGAAATTTAGGACAGATTGCAAGTAGCGAAATCTCGTCAAAAGAGTTACTATGACCCAAAGCATAGGCAGATCAGCTTTGAACCAGGTGAATATGCATATCTCCGAGTTACCCCCATGAAAGGAGTTAAAAGGTTTCATACTTGGGGAAAGCTCCCACCAAGATACATTAGTCTGTTTCCAGTCATGACCAGAGTGGGCAAAGTGGTTTATCAGTTAGAATTACTTCCAGAGCTATCCGAGGTTCATGTGTTCTTTCACGTGTCTCAGCTACGGAAATGTATCGCACCGCCCACAAAACAGGCAGATATGGCAGAACTAGAGCTCGCCAAAGATTTAACATATGAAGAGAAACCCTTAAGAATCTTGGATGAAATGGATAGAGTTACCCGCAGCAAAGCTATAAAATTCTATAAAGTGCAATGGGAGCATCACACCGAGGATGAGGCCACCTGGGAAAGAGAGGATTTCTGAAGGACTGCATACCCATATTTGTTTTCTGAGCAACTGAATCTCGAGGACGAGATTAATCCTAAGGGGAGGAGGTTTGTGACACCCTGGTTTTTGCCTTCTTTATTTTATTTGGATTTATTGAATATTTAATTTGCATTTGGGTTTTCTGTCAATTCATTTTGACATATCACTTGGAATTATTTTTGATTTTCATCCAAGTGAAGCCGATAATCTTGAAACCCTCCCAAAACTTCATCTCTCTCATAATCTTGCCATGTCATAATTTTCTTTTATGGCATTATATTCATTTTCCCTCTGAAAATGAATATTTTCTCTTTATGCTATGAAGCAACCCTCATTTTTATTGCTCAGAAAATTCCAAGAAAATTCCGAAATATTCTTTGGGTCATGTCTCACCTCCCCATGCAAAATTATGCCATGTCATTTGGAAATTTTCAGCTAGGGAAAATATTTTTGCTTCTGGTCAGAAATGGCACTTTGTGAAGCAAGTATATTTTTCCTTGATCTGTTGGAGCTGAAATATTTACCACATGACTACCTTCCTAGGAGATTCTTAACCCCCAAGTTTCAGCCTTTAACTCCAAGCCATTTGCTGCCAGCTTTCTTCCCAAGTTTCTGTACAGAAACTTTGCAGCACACTCAAGTCTCATCCATCGAGCTAGGTGGCAAACCAAGAGCATTTTTCGGCACCGCGTTGAAGGGACTACACACCAGACATGGTCTGCCTCCTCCTAAAGCACCGCGTATGCCAGAGCATGCAGTGACCACGTCGATGCGGGGGGTTCGTCGTGCACTTGTCGTGCTCTAGGCATCGGGGCCCTCTGCCACCGCCCATTTCTCCTCCTCGCACCACCGCAGCTTGCCCCTGCCACTCAGCAGCCTCCTGCACTTCCACCTGGCCTCGCCCTATTCCTCCCCGACGCCGGCAGGCAGCACGCTGGAAGCGGCCGAAGCGCAAATGGGCGGAACAGTGCGCGCGAGTGCGCCGCCTACCCCAATTAGTGCGCCGCACTATGTCCGTGTGCATGCACAGCCTCTCTAAGCTCCTCTACTTCCTCTCCACGTCTCGCCCGAGCTCATCTCCCTCTCAGTTCGCCGGCAGCTCCTCTCCGGTGGAGCACAACGTGCTGCCACCCCTCCGCCTATAAATAGAACCCTCCCCGAGCCATTCCAACCATCGCAATCAACTTCTCTGGCCACAAATCGATCCCCAGCAAGCGGCACAAGGCCGGGAGGGCCTCCTGCCACCGAACCTCGCCGAAGTTGGCCGCGGATCCACCTTGGTCGTCCACTCACTCCGGTCATCCTCTTCCTCATACTCTGCCTCCGTCGAGTTCGTGGTGACCTCCTGAGTACGCTCATGGTGCTGGTTCGTCGGATCATCGCCGGAATGGCCATATCCGACGAGCTCCGCCGCCTGCCGTCTCTGGAGAAGAAGCCCACATCGCCGTCCGTCCATCTCAGCCACTGATTCTGGTACGTGCATGATCGCCAGGATGTGCCTGATCCATCCCCCTTCCCTCCGGCGAGCGCCGTGGTCTCCTCACCAGAGAACCACCGGTGGCAGCGCCACCTCCTCTGTTTCCCTCTCTCTCTTTTAACCCTGACAAGGGCCCCCACCTGTCAGCCTCTCTTCCTCTCGCCCGAAGCGGTATGAGTGGAGACGTATTCTGAGAATACGCCTTCGACATGGCCCTCTCTGGAATTTCTGTAAATTCATTTAAATTCATATTTTGACCAGAACTTTGACCAGCTCTAGATTCTATTCTATAAGTCCAAATGAGTTGAATCTTTTTGCATTAGTTTTGTCTTGAGCTAAAGTTTCTGTATGCCAAGTTTGAGAATTTTTCTTGCTGTTTGGAATTTCTGGTGCAATAAAATGCTTTATGTGACATTTTCTTTTTGCATTTTAAATTATTTTCAGAAGCTCCTAGTTGTGTTGAAGAAGGCCAGGAGTGGTGTGACACTCCTCTGTACCAAGGCAAGACACAACATTCATATGCAAGGATGGCATTTCAATGGCAATGGTTTTATTTGAATAAATTCATTATATGCTTCTCTATTAAAATGACTTGCTATATATAACCCATTGCTACATAGTTGTTACATGTCATATTGTTATTATGCAATAGAGAATATGCTATCTTGTTATTGTGTGCAGTAGAGATCATGTCATATACTCTCATGGTAGCATGATGCATTCGTTACTCATTTTCATATGATCATGACCCGTGCACCTCATTGCATACTGTGGCTCGAATCATATTCCTTCAAGTTAAACCTGATGTTAATCCAACTTGAACAACTGTTGATCGAGTCATGGTGCCACCGAATCGAGCTCACCAGTGCAACCACACTTGCCTGGATGGGGAGGCCCTAATTCGGTCTATTGTCATGCCTCTCGCCGGGGCCTCCAACTAGGGAAGGTTATGCGCTTGCGCTACCCTGGCCCGGTAGGCAGGCATAACCTTATGTGCCCAAGTTGTATGGTACCATTGTCCCCATTTGGGACCGTTTGTTTTGTTTTGCCACGACGGTGGCCGGCCACAAGGTGGCAGGATGTCTCGAGTTGACATCGGGGCCACCCATGACATAGCCCAAAGGGGACTTTGTCGGAGTGGCCGGGTGAGTGTCATGCAATAGATTGGTTTTGTCGGAATGTAGTTAGTCCACCTGAATGGGAGCACGAGGCCATGAGTTCCGTGGTGTGGGTACAGTGTACTAACCTCTGCAGAGTGTATAATCTATCGATAGCCGCGTCCTCGGATATGGACACAGTTCGTAGTAGGTCACACTGTGGGTCAACAGAAATAATAAACCTGCACACAAAGAACAACAAGATGGCACATGCAGAAGTTGGTGATCGTGTGAGGATCACTATGGTAAGATGTGGACGGTGGTTACGAGGTAACCCCGAAATGGTAAGTTGGTCCAAGTGACCATGGCAACTATCCATGTGCACTTCATGACTGGTAGTATCATGTTCATGTTCATGCATTAAACTTGTTAAATGCCTTGTTATTGTTTGTCGTATTTGCTTTGTTTGCTGTGAGCTTGCGAGTACATTCAATGTACTCACTTGGCGTGTCATGCCAGATGCAAGAGAAGCTGTGCAAGGCGTTGATGTCGATCGGTATGTCACGATCTAGGCCGTGTCCCAGTAGTGTCCCTGTGGAGTGGAGTTCCGCTACATCGTTGTTCCGCTACCGCATAGTAGTTTCCCTTATCGTCGAGGCCCCAGAAATTTCTACTAAATAATGTACATAAGTGCAGCCGCACCGTGGGTGCCGCTTGGCCTCGCTTATCTTGTAATATTTGAACCTATGTATCCGCAAGAGATCAATAAAGCAGTTATCTTCTGTAAAGTTGTTGTGTGTTGCCAGAAGACTTGTTCTCTGGGCTGGCAATTCAAGGTAAACCGGTTGCTCTGAGCCGGGGTGCCACAAACTCGTATTGACATATGTGCCTTACAAGTCTATCTTCTTCTAGGCTAACTGTTTGAAGAACAAGATCAACCGTTCTAAAGTGAAATTCCAACAGACAACAGGATCTCGTAGCTATATTTCACACTGCGAGGCTCTTGTAAATAATTGCTATTTCCTCCTTTTTGTTGTGCCGTATTATCGTATCTATATTGACTTGTTCCAAATACAGAGGAAAGCCCGTGCGGACCAAAAAGAACCTGAACCGAATGCAGTGCAAATCTTCAAGGATTGTCACACCAGCAAGATGAAGGGCATGACTACACCAGTCCAAGCCACTGTTGTAAGTCCTTACTCCTCATGCCCTTGAACTGCTTGTTACTGTGACGTGTTCATTTAACTGCTTGGTTTGCAGCCAATGTCAGTTACTCTATTCACTCTTATACACAGTTGTCTTAACGTATCATTTCACCTTACACGGTTTAAAAGAAAGGAAGAATATTCTTTTGGTCTTGATCTGTAATCTAGTTGTGATGTTCACGTGTCCACAGAATGATACAATAGCCTGTTTGTTTGATATTCGTTTGCCCGTGATATGAATGATGTCATACTATGTTCATCGTATTTTAAACCGTGTCTCTTTATCCTTAGATAGATGTCAATAAATGTGAGGAAATAGACAATACATTAGGCATGCTACATGGACATATGTTTTGAACGTTATTTTATTATGTACTTACCACTAAAATACATGCTAAAGTATTTACAGTGGTTCACCAAAATAAGTTATGTATAAACATGAAAGCTATTTTGTTTGTTTTTGTCTCATTAGTAACTTCTTATCTGATACACTAATCTACAAAATTCAAACTTTCAGCAAGCTATGGAACAAATGATTGAACAGCCACAACCTCTTGAAGGTGACAAGGCTACCACAGGCACAATGTCACCTCTTGCTGCAGTGCGTCAGTATCTCTCCACTAACAGTGCAAAAAGCACCTTCCTGAGTAATTCTGGGTTGGTTGTTAAGGTAACCTCATCTAAATCGCCTACTGAACAAAATCCTCCGGCTAAACAGAGTGATATATCTGTGGTCCAGACACAAGTCCAATCCCTAATGGAGGTCGTTTCTGAAACAAGAATATTGGTTGACAAATGTCATCAAGATATGAATGGTTTTGAAACCAGACTATCAGACATTTGCTTCGTTATTCAAGAGGAATGGCCAAAAAGGGGGAAGGTCATGCTGCTCCATCAGATTCTACAGCCTGAAACATTACCACTCTGCTCAAATGATCTCTGCTTCTATACATCTCATGGTACATTTATGTGCAAGGACTGTAAACTTTTATGCCAACATGCCTTTTGTTGTATGGCTGTAATTCATTTTGTTGCGACACAACATTTATCCTGCTGCCAAAGGCCGTACAAATTAGCAAGCTATTTTTGTATAGTATAGGTTTATTCTTAGTAATGTATTCGCCATCATCGGCCTCCTTTAGGCCAAAAGCATCGTAGGTGCCCAAAGGGCCAATATTCGTCTGGCCCACAACTAGAATGGAGCTAAAAATGATTACGAGCCGTTATCGGTATGTAGCCCACAGAAATTGACTGGGCCAAAATCAGCGTAAGCTCTTCTTATTTCTGATCGTTCCATTTGTAGGCCCATGACCATAGTGGGCCATTAATAGGCCTAAACATAATATGGGCCCATTGTATTAACGGGCCGTTAATATGTCTAATTATCACGCAGGCCTTATCTGGCCCATAAATGACACGGGCCGTTAACAGGCCGAATCGTAGACTGGGCCTTCATAGGGCCAGTATATTCCTAGGGCTTGTTGCACACCGAAAGATGATTGGGCCTAAAATGTGCCAAATAGCCCACTGGTCATTAGCAGGCCGAAATGTAGCTCAGCCCATGGTGGCCCATTTACATGCCGGATCGTTAACAGGCCGAAAGTCAGCACGGGCCGTAATTGTGCCGACCTACTACACGGGCCTTTAACAGGGAGAAAGTGCTGGCGGGCTGGATTTGTGTCATCGAGAATATGGGCCGTTAATAGGTCGAATGTGACGTCGGGCTACATATGGCCCATGGGTTGCGTCGGCCATTAACAGGCCGAAAGTCAGACCGGACCGAAAATGGCCTAATTCCATCACGGTCTATTTATGGGCCAAAAATTTCATCGGGCCACATATGGGCCCAAATGTAGCAAGACCTTAAACAGGCCGGAAACACACCGGGCCGTAATTGGGCCCAAATACAAAGCGGACAGTTAAAGGGCCAGAAGTGACCATGGGCCGCAATGATGAGAAATCCACAACGGGCCGGTGACGGGCCAATTTAACACTATTCAAATGGGCTATGTGCAACCAGGCCTTTAATGGGCCAGCACACTAACTTTGACTGGGCCGGCCTTTTTACCTAAATGGGCCACTGTTGGGCCATTCCACGTGTCATCGTTTCATAGGCGCGTACTGTCTAATGAATGGATGACATCTGTCGTGACGTCGAGCTGACACGTGGATCAGCTGGCGAATGAGAAATTTACACGTGAAAAATCGCCATTAGTCATGGCTGCTAACTGGTTATCGGATCCAAACCCGCACCCGATAGCTTAACGGCGACCTGTTACAGTCGATGCCACGTGTCGGTCACCCTTGACGAAAACACTTCCATGATGCGACATTTATCATCATGGAAGTGGACACTTCCGTGATGATAATTTCAGTATTGTCATGGAACACTTCTACAACAGCACATGTATGACTATCTTGATTCTGTCATAAAATCATTACGGATGTACATGCATGACAGAAAACGTGACCTACTGTGACAAAGACGTATCATCACGGAAGTGTTTTTTTGTAGT
Source organism: Elymus sibiricus (assembly GCA_039707655.1). Taxonomy (NCBI): domain Eukaryota; kingdom Viridiplantae; phylum Streptophyta; class Magnoliopsida; order Poales; family Poaceae; genus Elymus; species Elymus sibiricus. The sequence goes on from CM077668.1 coordinate 127,027,067, forward strand.
GAATGTAACATTTACTTGTTGCTTGTAGGTACACATGCCAGCGGCAGTGAAACACGCTTCGACCTATAGGAACACCTCGCCGCCGCCGACTTGGCACGGGCTCTGGCCCAGATGAAGTGCCCCAACAACTACCCTCGGGATTTACCAAGTAGAAACTATCCAGTTCAATTTTACCAATACCAGTAGCAATGGCTATGTTTTGTACGGTTGTTGTATTAAGCCTATTGCGGGAAACACTCCTAACCCATCTTAGCTATTTTCCCTACCTTTTTCTAGACAACTGGGCTATTCTCTGCTCTCTAGCAGCACTTGCCCTGCGATGTTTAACTCTGTCAATTGAAATTTCATCAGTACCATTTTCAATGGCTATATTAGGTTGTATGTAATCAACACGTGCCTTGGTTGTTTCAGCAATGCACACTGTGATGTTCAAGCATGACCTGTCCAGTTCATTTTCACCAATACCCGTTACAAACTTACAATGCCTGACCTAGGTTGCTGTTAAGCCTATTGTAGTAAATAGTTCTATCCATTTTTTCCTTTGTCCCTTTGCCACTGTGCTAGTCTTCGCGATGAAGAGATCATTGGAGATGCTGTCATTTTATTACCATTTGCTCTTTTTGGTGGATATTAGCCCTGTTTTAGTTAACATGCCTTTCCATGTACTTATGCAGGGCCACAATGGGCGATGTTGTTGTTTACCGTCGAGGTTAGTTGCATCCCATGTCTTATAGTATTGTACATCATGTGTGCAATTGCAGTTTAGCTTCTAACATTTACTAGTTGCTTGTAGGTACATATATCAACGGTACTGATCCACGCTTCGACCCCTTTTGCGTACGGGGCAATGAGATATTCATGAACAAGTGTCAAGTGAGGAAACTAAGAATGATTGTTAGGCGAAAGAGACGGGTGATGGGAATTAAACTCTTTATTTACACTTTATCCAAGACAAGAGTGAACTTTAGGATGGTAAGTAATCTGTTGCCTTTTTTCCCTGCCCACAATGAGTTACTCTATTAGACATGAATATCTGAAAGTTTTCTCTTTTCAGTGGTTTCCGAAGCAATTTACTCGTGATTACCTTGCAAACTACATGACCAGAGTGGAGGCAACTAAGGTTAAAGTATATAATTCATACCATGATAATCATCTAGAAGTCTTCCTAAAAGTGGTGAAGGATGGGCGAGCAATCTTCACAAGGGGTTGGACAAAAAATTTGCGTGCCTTTGGCATGGAGGAGGGACCATTATGGGCATTCCGCTTCTTCAACACCATCGGCAGCCAAAATGATTTACAGATCTCTCTTCACCTTTACCGCCTCTAAATATTGTGGTTCATCATAGTTAATCTGATGCCTAAATCTGTATTTATTGAGCATATTGTACTAAGATTTTGATTTATGGATTGGTTGCTGAACCATTGTGAATAGGATATGTGATGGATGTGAAATATTAGAATTCCACACTTCATAATTCAAAATTCAAAATTTCCAATTCGAACAATAAATTAGCAGGAAAAATAAAATAAAATAGCAGGGAATAAAATACTTTACACACGGTTAGAAAGAGAATAGTGTGTGCGATGGAAAAATATAGTACACATGATTCTTTGATGGGAAACGTGTGCGATTCTCAAAGGTAAGCCACACGGTTCCGTCTCATATGCGTGTGCGATTGCCAACAGTACCACACACGTTTCCATACCAAATGCGTGTGTGATTCATGGTAATACCACAAACCTTTCAAACCAGATTGTGTGTGTAATAACAGACAAAAAGAAGATGGTTTACATATGGACCGCATGAATCGCACACACGTTGGCGATAGTGGAGACACCGCACACATTTTACAATTTTGAACTGTGTGTGATAATGTACGTATCGCAAACATACCGGTAGAAATAAATGTTTGTGATATCCACATTTTGCACACGAGTATATCTGCGTAAACGTTTCGGATGTCTCGAGGATCACAGACGTACCATTAGTCCTTAATGTGTGGGATAGTTCGCGACTTCGCATGCGATTACTTTATGAAAATCATCAGCAACGAGTCACCCTATCGCCGATGGTCTCTAGGTCGTGTGGGATGGACCCCCCTTATCGCACACACAGGCAAGGCGACGGTTTAAAACTCTGTCGCGGAAAGGGGGTAAAAACCGTTTGTATAGCACGTAACGGTACCAGTGGGCCTCCAGATGGGATCGCGGAAGAACAAAAGCTTGCGATGGCGGAAAAGTTACTTTAGTGGCTCTCTGTTGGTTTGGGAATATTTGGGAATTTATAGAAGTGGAATTAGGTCAAACGGAGCTACGTGGGCCCACAAGCTCAAGGGGCGCGCCTACCCCCCTAAGGCGCGCCCTGTGAGCTTCTGGCTCTCTCGTATCTCTTCTGGCCTCCTCCCGAACCTTCTAGGGTCCCTTATGGTCCAGAAAAAATCATTTTAAATATTTTATTCCATTTGGACTTCGTTTGATATTTATTTTCTGAAAAGCCAAAAACAAGCAAAAAAACAAGAACTGGCACTGCGCACTGGGTTAATAGGTTAGTCCCAAAAAATGATATAAAATAGCATATAAATGCATATAAAGCATCCAAGATTGATAATATAATAGCATGAAACAATCAAAAATTATAGATACGTTGGAGACATATCAGGCATATTTCCAACAGTCTCCCACTTGCACTAGAGTCAATAATCTAGTTGCATGCTTTGCTAACAGCCATGGCTATCTGGTGTTGCTCATGCTTTGCTAGTGTAGAGCCTTCATCACTGGATCTAATACTCTTCAAATCCTAATGTTATTTGTGTCGGTAATATCTAGTTTTTCTGTGTAATTCTTATGTTACTTTAATGGCAACACGATATCTCTATATAGTCCATTTTATAGTAACACTATATCTCCATATAGTCCTTTTACTATATCTTCATATAGTCATTTTTCATTTGGAACTACACCATAGTCTATCAATAAACTTTTATTGATCCAGATTATATTCTATTGAAAACTTCTCAAGCCTCAATCTATATCATTTATAAAATCCACAATTATGTTCGTTTTCCAAAAACTATTTCAAAACTTATAGCCCGATAGTTTATCAGTCATGAAGTTGTTTTGTGTAACTCTTACAACAAACAATTTGTATAGCTACTTACAACAATCTCTTCATCTCCTCCATGGACAAAAAGCAAAACCTTTGTCCAACTGAGGTACTTAATCTTGAAGCAATCACCCTAATGAACCTCTCTAGGATCACTATGGTACTTACTACTAACATTTAGTATATACGAAACATATGGCTTTGTACATTTGATAGCATACATGATGAATTCAATCTCTGAAGCAAATTGAACTTTATTCATCCACACATTCTTATTATCAACTTATTGATTTTTGTACAGTGTGTGACATTTTGAGAAAATATTTTCTCCTTTTAAACTTCTTTAAAACTTTGTCACAGTACATGTCTTAGCATAATCAGATGTTTCAATCTATCTATATAGATTTTCATCCAATAATTCTAAGTCCTTTTAGAAACATGATTTTAATCGTTTGTGCTAATATACTTTATATTATTTTTGATCAAGTGATATGTCATACATATGCAAGATCAGAAATGCCATAGAGCTCCCACTAAACTTCTTGTATCCACAAGCTTCTTTGATAAAGTTTAAATTATCTAATTACTTCATCAAATTCCAGCTACTTGATATTTTATTTCAAATCATACATATGGCTTGAAATATTTATATCATTCCAGTATTCCTAACAAAACCTTTTGGTTGTATCTTACATACATCCTGTTTGAAATCTCTTCATAATAGTTTTGTTACTCATCTGTTATATATCAATAATATACAACACGCACCATTGTAATCCATTTATACTTTTAGTATTGCTATTAACAAGAAGATTGGACAAGATCAACTCTTCCATTACTACAAAAATCTTTTGTAAAACTTTTCTTTCAGGATAACTATCCATGAATATTCGAAGATCCATTTACATTTTTGTGCCTAATACAGCTTTTGAAGGTTTCACCAAGTTCAAAACTTGTTCCTTGTATATGGACTTCACTTTGGATTTCAATGGTTTAAGCCATACCACCCTAGCTGGGCGCCATCACCGCTTCCTCGTAGTGCGTGGGTTTCATCTTCTTCCAAGATGAAGTATTCAGTAGATTCGATAATCTTTCCTGACCTTCACATTTTGTTACAGTCTTAACTGAAGCTCCTACATCTAATGTAGTAGTTTCTTTGCTCAGTTTTACAAACAAAAATACTATAGAACATTTCTGGTTTAGTTTTGTTTTAACTTAACCCGGAGATACAATAATCTGAATAAGCTGTATCATCCTCCCACTTACTCTTTAACGAGTAAAAAATTTCTCGAAAAATATTCATTCTCAGACAAACATTTTTGTCCTTGAATTTTGTGGAAGGAACACAAAAACCCTACAATCAAGTATTGGTCTAAATATATTATAACTCTTTATAGATTTATCAGACTTTTAGATGGTGCATCTATTTAGTGAATATTTTGCTGTTTCATTTATAAATCCCCAAAATTTTAATAAGAGCAGATCGATAATTTTAATAATTCCACAATTATTCAATTGGTTGCTAAACTTATGACTTAGATATATTTCTTCATGAAACAAGAATCCTGTTTATCTTTTGTCATAATGATATTATATCTTCATCCTGAATTTCTTTGAACTATTTCAAATATTTCAGTCTTTATGTTTTATCAAGTAAATCATATTTACTCATAACATTTGATGACGTATAAATATTCACCACGCCCTGTTATCCATCAGACTTCATACATCACAATGCATTCAGTCAATTCAAATAAAAGACTTTTATACTTCATCTCTATGAAGATTAATTATCCGATATAACCAAGCAGTGCCACACACAAGTGGTTTTATCAGTCTTCTCAAGACGTTTAGCTTTAATGTTATAGATCACAAACTTCAAGATTCATCCTGAATAAACCATCACAAAAATAGAGGTTTAATCAAAAACCATATTCTTATAATAATCTGAACAACTATTGTTTAAAACTTATAAGAATATTCTTCGCATAACCCATAGGATAATGCTTTACATAATTTTGAAGCAAAATAACTATTATTTCAGTTCTAAGATTAATCTTGAAGATAAACTAAAGACATGACTTCAACGGTCTCCGAGCAGCGATCCCATCACCATTACCGACTTGTATCATGACTTCATTTCTTATCTCCTTGCGAGCTCTCCGTAGTCCCTGTATCGGTTTGCAAAATGAGAGCAACCAGTCAGTATGAAATACTCATGACATACAGAAGAATAACATTAACTTTTTATAACGATTATACCTTTACCGGAAGAACCGTTCTTCTTATCCCCTAAATACTTCTTGCAGTTACGCTTCCACTGTCCCATCTGCTTGCAGTAGAAACATTCAGTCTCTTTAGTGGCTCCGCCCTTGTTCCTCTTCTGAGACTCGGTCTTACTGGCTTCAGTAGATTTGTTCTTCTTGGACTTGCCCTTCTTCTTGAAACTGGCGGTCTTATTGACCATCAACACTATTTTGTTTTTCTGCATTCCAGCTTCCGCAGTTTTGAGCATAGAAAACAACTCATTTGCACTTTTCTCCATCCCATTCATGTTATAATTCATGATAAAGCCATCGTAAGATGGGGGGTTGAAGCAAGCACAATATCTGTACCGAGTGTTGGAGGAATTCCAAATTCTAGATAAGCCAGTCTATCAACATAGCCAACAAGCTTTACTATATGCTCACTCATTGAGGAACCCTCTTTTATCTTGCATTCAATCAAGGCCATGGTTAATTCGAAATGTTCGGTCCTTACCTGCTTCTTGTACAGAACTTCAAGCGATCCAATTATAAATTGAGTAGTTGATCATTCAAAACGCTTCTGTAGTTCAGGATCCATGCAAGTTAGCATGAGGCACTGGACTGAATCATAGTCATCACTACGAGCAGCATAAGCCGCAACTTCTTCCGGTGGTGCATCCTTTGCAAGAGCATCACCCAGGGGCTGATCCAGCACATACTCCTTCTTCGCACTCCTGAGAACAAATCTTAGGTTCTAGATCCAATCCGCATAGTTTCCACCATTAGCAGCCAAATTTTCTTTCTCTAACATAGGGGCTAAGTTGAACATATTGTGAGCCATTGATCTACAACGATAGACACAGAATACATGAAGCGTAACGTTGCATGAAAATAAAAAAAATCCTATGAAACACGCAAGATCTAATCTAGGAGATGCATAAAAATGAGAAGGGAGTATGTCTACGTACCCTTGTATACCCAAAGCGTTAGTGTACGTAACGCGGTTGATGTAGTCATACTCTTCGCGATCCAATCACGATCCAATCCGATCTAGTGTCGAACGGACGACACCTCCGAGATTAGCACACATTCAGCTCGATGGCATCCTCTCCTTCTTGATCTAGCAAGCGAGGGAGAGGAGGTAGATGAGATCGAGACCAACACGACGGTGAGGTGGTGGTGGTGGTGGTGGCAGTGGAACTCCGGCAGGGCTTCGCCAAGCGCGTACCGTAGATAGGTGGGAGGAGTTGGGAGAGGCAACGTCCAAGGGAGAAGGGGTTCTACCCCCCATGCGCCTCCCCACTATATATAGGGGTGAGGGAGGGGGCGGCGACCAAAGGGGGAGGAGTGCCCTTTAGGGTTTCCCTTCCCCAGGCACATGGGCCTTGTAGGGGCTGGTGCGCCTGGCCCAAGATGGCCATGGCGCCCCCCTACAGCCCATGTTGGCCTAAGGGACGTGGTGGAACCCTCTATGGACTTCCAGACCCCTCTAGAATCCTTCGGAACCTTCTGGAAGCTTCCCGGTACTTTACCGGAAAAAACCAAACTTTTTTCGGAACCCAAAATATGACTTCCCATATATAAATCTTTACCTCCGAACCATTCCGGAGATCCTCGTTATATCCTGCATCCCATCTGGGACTCCAAACAACCTTCGGACTTTCCACTATTAATGTCTCAACATTACCCTAGCGCTACCGAACATTAAGCGTGCGACCCTACGGGTTCAGGAACATGCAGACATGACCGAGACTCCTCTCCAGTCAATAACCAATAGCGGGACCTGGATGCCCATATTGATTCCCACACATTCAACGAAGATCTTTATTGGTTGAACCATGATGTCAAGGATTCAGTTAATCATGTATGCAATTCCCTTTGTCTCGCGATATGTTACTTGCCCGAGATTCGATCGTAGGTATCTTCATACCTAGTTCAATCTCATTACTGGCAAGTCTCTTTACTCATTCCGTAATACAAGATCCCCATGACTAAACTCATTAGTCACATGAGCTTCATGTGATGTTGTATTACCGAGATGGCCAAGAGATATCTCTCCGTCACATGGGGTGACAAATCCCAGTCTCGATCCGTGCAACCCAACAAACACTTTTGGAAATACCTGTAGAGCACCTTTATGATCACCTAGTTATGAAGTGACGTTTGATAGCACACAAAGTATTCCTCTGGTATCCGTGAGTGGCATGATCTCATGGTCTAAGGAATAGATACTTGACATTATGAAAGTTACCGCAAAGTGAACTTAGTGACACGATCATATGCTAAGCTTACGGTTGGGTCTGTCCATCACATCATTATCCTAATGATGTGATCCCGTTATCAAATGACAAATCAAATCTATGGTTAGAAAACCTTAACCATCTTTGATCAATGAGCTAGTCTAGTAGAGGCTTACTAGGGACACGGTGTTGTTTATGTATTCACACATGTATTTAAGTTTCCGGTCAATAATTCTAGCATGAATAATAAACATTTAGCATGAACAAGGAAATATGATAATAACCATATTATTATTGCCTCTAGGGCATATTTCCAATAGTCTCCCACTTGCACTAGAGTCAATAACCTAGTTTACATCATAATGTATCTAACACCCATAGAGTTCTGGTGCTGATCATGTTTTGCTCGTGGAAGAGGTTTAGTCAACGGGTCTGCCACATTCAGATCCATATGTACTTTGCAAAGTTCTATGTCTCCCTCCTAGATGTAATCATGGATGGAGTTGAAGTGGTGTTTGATGTGCTTGGTCTTCTTGTGAAACTTGGGCTCCTTGGCAATGGCAATGGCACCAGTGTTGTCACAAAAGATAGTCATTGGATCCGATGCACTAGGTATCACTCCTAGATCGGATATGAACTCCTTCATCTAGACTCCTTCCTATGCTGCTTCCGAAGCAGCTATATATTCCGCTTCACATGTAGATCCCGCTACGACGCTCTACTTGGAACTGCACCAACTGACTGCTCCACCATTCAAAATATATACGTATCCGGTTTGAGACTTTGAATCAGTGTCAAAGCTAGCATCAACGAAACCCTTTACGGTGAGCTCTTCGTCACCTCCATAAACGAGAAACATGTCCTTAGTCCTCTTTAGGTACTTAAGCAAATTTTTTGACCGTTGTCCAGATCTACTCCTGGATAACTCTGGTACCTACCTGCCAGACTTATGGCAAGGCACACATCAGGTCTGGTACACAGCATGGCATACATAATAGAGCCTATGGCTGACGCATAGGGGACGAATTTCATCCTTTCTCTTTCTTCTGCCGTGGTCTGGTTTTGAGTCCTACTCAACTTCACACCATGCAACACAGGCAAGAACCCGTTCTTTGACTGGTCCATTTTGAACTTCTTCAAAATCTTGTCAAGGTATGTGCTCTGTGAAAGTCCTATTAGGCATCTTGATCTATATCTATAGACTTTTATGCCTGATGACCCACAATTATAGGGGATCAATCGTAGTCCTTTCGATAAATAAGAGTGTCGAACCCAACGAGTAGCAGAAGGAAATGACAAGCGGTTTTCAGCAAGGTATTCTCTGCAAGTACTGAAAGTAGCGGTAATAGATAGTTTTGATAGCAAGATAATTCGTAACAAGTAACAAGTAACAAGTATAATAAAGTGTAGCAAGGTGGCCCAATCCTTTTTGTAGCAAAGGACAAGCCAGAACGAACACGTATAATAAGCAAAGCGTTCTTGAGGACAGATGGGAATTTCATCTAGTCACTTTCATCATGTTTGTTTGATTCGCGTTCGCTACTTTGATAATTTGATATGTGGGTGGACCGGTGCTTGGGTGCTGTTCTTAATTGAACAAGCCTCCCACTTATGATTACCCCCTCTCACAAGCATCCGCAGCTACGACAGAAGAATTAAGATAACTCTAACCATAACATGAAACATATGGATCCAAATCAGCCCCTTACGGAATAGCACATAAACTAGGGTTTAAGCTTCTGTCACTCTAGCAACCCATCATCTAATTACTACTCCATAATGCCTTCCCTTAGGCCCAAAGATGGTGAAGTGTCATGTAGTCGACGTTCACACGGCACCACTAAAGGAAGCAACAACATACATATCATCGAAATAATAAACGAATACCAAATTCACATGATTACTTATGACAAGACTTCTCCCATGTCCTCAAGAACAAAAGTAACTACTCACAAATCATATTCATGTTCAAGATCAGAGGGGTGTTGAATAGAATTAAAGATCTGAACATATAATTTTCCACCAAATAAACCAACTAGCATCAACTACAAGATGTAATCAACACTACTAGCAACCCACAGGTACCAATATGAGGTTTTGAGACAAAGATTGAATACAAGAGATGAACTAGGGTTTGAGATGAGATGGTGCTGGTGAAGATGTTCATGAAGATTGGTCCTCCCACGATGAGAGGATCGTTGGTGATGTCGATGGCTTCGATTCCCCCCTCCCGGAGGGAAGTATCCCCGGCGGAATCGCTCCGCCGGAGAGCAAAATAGCTGCTGCCCAAGTTCCGCCTCGAGACGGCAGTGCTTCATCCCAAAAGTCTTCTCTTGATTTTTTAGGGCAAATGGCTTCATATAGTAGAAGGAAGGGGCCAGAGGCCTGCCAAGGGCCCCACAAGCCAGTGAGGCGCGCCCAGGGGGGTAGGCCGCACCCCCCAGGTTTGTGGCTTCCTAGTGGGCCCCCTTCTGTTGATTCTTTCGCTAGTATTTTTTATATATTCCAAAATAATTCTTCATAAATTTTTAGGTCATTTAGAGTTGTGCAGAATAGCTATCTCTGTTTCACCCCCTTTAGGTCTAGAATTCCAGCTGCCAGCATTCTCCCTCTTCATGTACATGTTGCAAAATAAGGGAGAAACGGCATAAGAATTGTACCATAAAGTGAAATAATGATCAAAAACATAATAATTATTAGTAAGAAATCATGATGCAAATTGGACGTATCAACTCCCCCAAGCTTAGACCTCGCTTGTCCTCAAGCGAAAGTCAAAATTGATAATCATGACCACATGTTTAGAGAGAGAGACGTCGATAAAAATAAAATACGGACATGGAGCATCATGATCTTTATTATAACAGCAATATATCATCATAAAACTTCTCATGAAAAAGTGACAATTCATCCACAAGTTAAAGTATGAACCATAAACCAAATTGAAAACTAACAAACTATGATCTCAGTCGCTGAAGCAATTGCAATTCATCATATTATCAGAAAGAGTCTATGTAAGAGCTTTGTTTAGCAAGTTCACATACTCAACTATCATTTTGTCTTCTATGATTGTTGACACTCACGACATACTTATGGAGCAAAAGTTTCAGTCGGACACATAGAAAGATAGGGGCTTATAATTTCGCCTCCCAACGTACTTACCTCAAGGGTAATGTCAACAATAATAACTCATGATCACCTACATCCGACTGGATATATATGCCTGGATCAATCCCCACCACATGGTGCTTGCCAAGAGAGAAAATAAAAATAGAATAGAGAAGAATACTATTGACTCTTGCATGAAAGTAAATACATAAAGTAAAAGATAGGGCCTTCGCAGAGGGAAGCAGAGGTTGTCATGCGCTTTTTGTTTTTGGATGTGCAAGCTCTTAATGTAAAGGAACGTCACTTTATATTGCCCCTTGTGATAGCGACCTTTATTATGCAGTCTGTCACTTTTATTCTCCACCATCACCAGATCGTACAAAGCTTATTTTCCCTTACAATAAAAGTTCATACATGTTTAGGAGCAATTTTTATTGCTTTGCACCAATGACAACTTACTTAAAGGATCTTATTCAATCCATAGGTAGATATAGTGGACTCTCATGGCATGAAACTGGGTTTAAGGGTTTTTGGATGCACAAGTAGTATCTCTACTTAGTACAGAATTTTGGCTAGCAAAAGATAGGGGGCAAACACCACATGTTAGAGGATCCAAAACAATATAACTTCTATGTGAATATAGGCAAACATAAAACATTACGTTGTCTTCCTTGTCCAACATCGACTATTTGACATAGAATATTTGATGGGGGCTCACAATCATAAAAGATGTCCAAGATAGTGTATTTATATGTGAGACCTCTCTTCCTTTATTAGTTTTTCATGAATTGCCCAATGACCAATGCTATGTTTGTCAACTTCCAACAAGTTTTATCAATTATACTTCCTTTATGTGAAGTCATCACTCCCCATGGGATTAGCATATGATCTATTTTTTCTTCTTTATTTATTTCTAGGATTGGATCATCAAAAGCAAAACACTCAACTCAACTACTCTTTATTATATAACTTTCACACACGATTACATAGATAGATAGATCACAAAGCAAGCACTCGAAACTAAATCATACTAAAACTTTATTCTTCTCAATCACGAAATGACTAAGGATCGAACTAAGATAGATAATGATGATGAAAAGTGATGGTGATACGATACCAGGGCACCTCCCTCAAGCTTGGCACAAGCCAAGGGTGGTTCCCATACCCATGTACTCAATTCTCCATCTTGGGTGATGGTGGTGATTGTCGGAGTTTAGGATCTGCGTCCAAGAAACTTCTCCAAGAACTTAGGATTCGAACTCTGGGGGACTTTGCTTGGTAGCCTACGACGGGACTACGGCGGGGACACGACGGACTCGCTGGCTCTCACCGGACACGAAGGGCACGCGCGAGCTACCCAGGTTCAGGCCACCGTGCGGTGTAATACCCTACTCCTGCCTGTGTTGGATTGCTCTATGGTGGAGAGCTCATGCTCCAGGTACAAGAGGTGCGGGGGAGAATGGGTCGATCCCCTTACATGGAAGCAGCCCTGCCCCTTTTGTAGTGCCTTGGTCCTCTTCCCCGAAAATATAAGCGGGAAAGGGTTACCACAGGGCGGCAATTCAAAAGGGGGACAAGAGCACATGCTTATCCTGACTAAAGGCGGTCTTCGCCTGCTAAAGCACCTCCTCGTGACGCGCTGGTGGGCTTGGCGATGACCTCCATCCTGGCGCGCTGATCCATCCTGATCTTCTATCACCAAAGAGGAAAGCCTTTGGGACTTGCTTTGGGGTAGGCAGATGCTGCTGCTCCCTTATCACCAGAATGGAAGCTGGGCTTGGTCGCGCCCCGCTGTCCTTATCCTGACAGCGGGACGTCACCCATGTGCTGCGCGCGAAGAACTATGGCTGGCGCCGTACGACTTGCTTCATGAGAAGGCCTCGCGAGGGAACCTGGTGCTTGGCGGAGTCGGCAGGGCCTGGCCTGGTGGCGAGGGGCCTCGCGAGGCTCGCCCCTCGCGAGGCGGCATCCTCCGGAGCGGCTGAGGCAAGGCCGGTCTCATGGGCCGGCCCAAGTGTCGCCTTCTGGGCCAGAGGTGGACGGGCCGTGGTACCCTGGTTCCCACTGGGCCGACAGTAGCCCCCGGGCCAGCGGCGCGCATGTTCCCCCATCAAGGATGAAACAACGCGGGGCCCATTGAGCCGCCGGGCCCAGAGGTGACGCATGGTGGCTTTCGCGGGGTGGGTCACCCCCACTCCCCACGATGCCTCGGTAACCGCCGTCTTGGTGATAAAGCCTGCCCATGCGGGGCACAGGCACGTCATTGCTCCTCATCCCAGTCTCGCCCTTTGCCTCGCGCGAGCAGCTCCTCCATTACTCCTCCCCCAACTTCCAATCTCTCCGCCGCCATGGCCCCTGGCAGGAAAGGGAAGAAGAAAACCACCGAGCCGGGGGCGTCGGTCCCGCCGGGGCCGGGGCCCGCGCTGCTGAAATCCGTGATTCTCAACGAGGAGGGCCTGGACAAGGTGTGGCCAATGATGGCCAGTTCCCACAATGGGAACGGGGCGACGAAGATCTGGTCGGCGTCGCGCCCCGCGGCGCAGCGAGGGGGCACGACCTTCCCATTCTTCCTCCACTCCGTCTTCGCCGGGCTGGTGCCTCCCTTCTCCGACTTCTTCGACGCCGTGCTCAGCCACTACCATGTTCATGCGCTGCACCTGCACCCGAGCTCGGTCCTCCTCCTCTCCGTCTTCGCCTACCTCTACGAGGCCTTCCTGGGGGTGCTGCCATCCGTGGCCTTCCTCCGGAAAATTTTCCGCCTCCGACTGACCGAGGCAGACCAGTGCTCGGGCTGCGTGTCCTTCCAGATGGTCGCGGGCATGCGCAAGAACATCATCGACATGCGGATCCCCGAGGAGGTGGAAGGCTTTAGGGAGCGCTGGGTCTACATGGATGCGTGCTAGTACAGCCCCTTACTCAAAATCCTGGAGGCGCCAGCGATGCCGAGCTCCGGGTGATGGCCCGCCGAGCTGACCGAGGCCGTGCTGGGGCCAGTCATGGTGAGGATGCGAGTGCTCCAAGCCGGCGGGCTTACTGCGAGCATGGTCATCAAGGAGTTCATGCGCAAGCGCATTGCCCCCCTCCAGAGGCGCCCTCGCCCGGTATGGACCCACTCAAGCCTGGGGGACCCCATGAGGCTGAGCTCCGATCGCCTTGCCCCGGAGGTGGTGGAGGGGCTGGTGAACGTTCTCCTTGCCGCGGCGACGCCGTTCCCACCACCAAACGCGGCTCCAATTTACTGCTTCGGAAACCAGGAGGACGTGCATGATGGCATGCCACTGTTCAATCAGTGGGGGCTTGTGCCCCCGGGTCATGTGGGACCCCGCGACAATCCGATCCAGGTGCTGCCGCTTCCCGGAGGCGAAGGCGACGCCAAGGTGGCGATCGTGGATGACGCCTGGAGCGAGGCGACGGCCTCCGAGCCGACTCGCCGCCTGTCGACGGCAGGAACCGGCAGCGGTGGCGGCAGTGACGCTGGGGGGCCTCGAGTTGAGCCCCTGCGGTTTGCGCCCCCGATGGAGGAAACCCTTGGCGCGGAGAACCTTTTGCCTGGAAGGGTGGTCCCGCCTGTCGAAGCCTCCAGAGGGGGCCTAGACAGGCCTCATGACGGGGCCTCAGGAGGGGCCCCCAGCGAGACCCGAGGGGGCGGAAGTGGCAGCCGCCCAGGAGGGAAGCTAAGGAAGCGGCGATGGGTGCCCAGAGACGAGTAAGTCCCCTTGCCCCGCGCACTCCTTGCAGCTATCTCTTCATCCTGCACGGCGCGGCCTGATCCCCAGTTATGCAGGAGGGGCTCCCCGCCAAAGAAGAAGAAGGAGGGGACCCGAGACGAGGATGTCGGCGAGCCGTCCCGGGCTCAATGGGAGCTGGGGGCTGTTGGCGCACCGGTGCCCCCAATGAGCCCCGCAAAGCGTGCCGGAGTCATGGAGGAGGGGTCTGCGGAATCTGCCTAGCCTCCTGAGAAGGCCTTCCCCCCTGCCGGAGAAAGGGTGTCGCCGGAAGAGGCCCGCCCCGAGGGGGAGGCAGGCGCCGACGCGGCGTCCACCACAAGCCTCGAGCAATCACCAGGGCGCCACGAGCCGGAGGCAGCCGCGCCCGATCCTCCCCGTGCGGCCGAGCGGCCGGTAGGGGCGGAAGCCGAGGCGGAGGCCGAGGAGGACCCTGGCTGCCTGGAGGGGAATGAGGCCTCCTCGGGCGGGGCCCTGGGCGGATCCGATGACGCAGCAGCCCCCGAGCCCCCAGAGCCACGGGGGGCGGAGGCGGAAGGGCCGGACACGCCCGGGACCCTGGCCTTGGTGAGCCGCAGCATCCTATCGTGGATCGGGACTCTCCGCCATGCCCGGTCGGCCCTCAGCTCCCTAGAGGCCGAGCTCGTGGCCGAGGAGGAGAACCTCCGCCTGGAGCAGGGGCGCGTCGCGGCCCGTGAGGCCCGGCTAGCCTCCCGTGAGGAGGCGGTCACCCGGCGCGAGAGCATGGCGGCGGTCCTGGAGATGGACATGGAGATCCGGGAGCGCGAACTCCTGCGGACCACCATCGAGCAGGAGAGGGAGCGAGAGTGCTTGGAGAATCTGGACCATATCGTGGCGGCCGGTGAGGCCACCTACCAAGAACGCCTCGCGAAAACCAACACCATGCTTGAAGAAAGAGCTGGGAGGTATAGGGCCGAGATCGACAAGCGGGGCCAGGAGGAGGTTGCGCGGAAGGCAAAGGCCCTAGCCAACACTTACTCCAACAACCCGAAGAAGCAAGAGGACCGCTTCACGAAGAGGCGCGGCGAGCTCGACGCCAAAATTGCCAAGCTCAAGCGGCAGCTCGCGGCGTCGGAAGCCAAGAGGCGGAGCACGGCGGAGCTCCACGCCACGACTCGCCGTGAGCTGGAAGACCTTCACGCTTAGGTGGGCGAGGTTAGCGACGAGGCACAGCGGACCCGCGACGAGGCCGCCTGAGGGCGTGGGGAGCAGCTCCAGCGCTCCAAAATGTTCCGCGAGCTCATGGGGCGCGCTCGCAGCGCCGTGGCTGCTTTCTCGGTCGAGAGGGTGGAGGATTCCCTGGAGACCGATGACGCCAGCTACCTGGCCTTCTTCACAAGACTCGTGGAGCGGCTGGAGGTAAGCTCCACCCGATGGGACGAGATCCGCGACGCTGAGTGCCGCGACCTCCTGCGCCAGGCGTCGACCTGCGTCTTCAACAACATGCTGCGCGTCGATGGCAGCTTCAACTTTGACCAGGTGCTGTCTTCGGTTCCCGAGGAGCTCTAAGGCAAGCTTGCGAGGGCGGTGGAGGACCATGTGGCGAGCCTGCTGGAGTGCTTTGCGCCCGTCGGGGAAGGGTCTGGCGACGACGACAATCCAGTAGTCGACGACGCCGACGGTGGCTCCGCTGCCTGAAGCCCTGCGCTCACCTTCACGTAACAGAGTGGATGCAGCCCCGAGGGGGTGTGAAGACATTTGTACGACACTTTTTGTTGTCAAGTACTTAATGATTTATGCGTTTTTGGTTTTCCTCCCGAGGCCTTTATTTCCCTTTTACATTGCCTTCGTGCCCTGTGTCGCTGGGACCAAACCCCCGAGGTGGTCTACACCATCGTTGGGATGCCCAGAGCGTGCGCTCGGCAAGGCCAGAGGGTGTAGGGCTCTTAGGGCTGGTAGGAGTCCCTGAGGCGCGATGCTCAGGGTCCCCCCTTGACGTGCAGGCAGCTCGTGCCAAGGAAATCAGGAGGCCACGAGAGAGAAACGAAAGGGAAAGGACCGAAGGGGTGCTTTAGACTTAGCTCCTTTGAGGCATGCGGCTTGGGGCGAGTCCTTCGCAGGGCACAACTCGTGAGGCGCAGTGCCTCGTGAGGCCCTCCATCCGTAGGACCCGCCGTGAGGCCTCCCGAGGGGGGCTCCTGAGGCCTTCGTATCCTGCACCAGGGAAACTGCCAAGTTTTTGCAAATAGCATAGCAGGGCGCGCTCGCGAGGCCGCCTGTGGGTGCTACGCAAGGAGACAAGAGCACCAAGGACCTGGTGAGGTGACGTGCACGGGAGAAGGCCCGTGAGCCAGAGCTCAGTCGCTTGGGTTTCTCAGTGCTGCTGGGACTGACCCGAGCACAGACACCGTGCCCAGCCCCCGCTCGCGTAATAGGCACGGGCGAGACCATGAGTGCGCGCCCCGCAGCTGCAAGCACACAGGGTTTTGAAGGAAATAAGCTTTACTGATGCATGAAGCAAGTTCATTACTTAACAGAAAGATACATGCTGCCGTGTTCGACACGGGTCAGCTTGAGGATGTGACGGCCGAGGGCCCCTCAAGTAAGCCGCCAGCGCGGAGCATGGGGCATCCGCCAACACTGAGCATGGGGCTTCCACGAGAGTCAGAAGGAGCTCTCATGTGCCGGAGGCAGCGTGGGTAGAGAGAGCCCCGGAGCGTGTACAGCTCCATGTCGCTCATATCCGTGGGGCACGGATAGAACTTACGGTGATGTCGGGCGTTCCATGTGTTTGGTACCGGAACACCCGCTTCCGTCAGGAGTGGGGCCGTGGCGGGCCGGTGGGCGAGTGTTAACCACCTCCTTATTCCGTGCGATGTGGGGCTCCAGGCTCATGCGCATCAGCCTCGCGAAGGTGGATGCGGCACTCTCCAGGCCGAACGGCATACGCGTGAGCCAGGGCGAGCATGCGGCGTTGTGCGGAGGAGGGAAGGGGCCTGCGGGGCAAGCCTGGTTGACGGCGACGAAGTCGACGCACATGCGCATGCTATCGTGTGGCCTGGTGACCGGGGTGAGGCTGGCAATCCTCTTGGGGTTGGGAGGCTTCACGGGCGATTCCAGCATCCTGGGGCTTGTTGACCTCTTGGGTGACGACTTCCTGCTTCTTGGGTGCTTGACGATATTCCTCATGCTTGACGGGCCGCGCGCTCCGACACGCAGCTGAGTGTTGCTCGATCACCTCCCTCGGCAGGCTGGGCACGCCTAATGCTGTCCAAGCCAACGCATCAGGGCATGCCCAGAGGAAGGTGACAAGCACGCCTTCCTATTTGGGGGAGGGCCCGCCGGCGGCGGTGAGGGAGGGGCCTGCTTCGCCCCCATCCAGCAATGCCTTCTTGGACTCGACCCGCTCCTGAGGGAGCAGGGGCTTCTTCTTCACGGGCGTCTCCTCGACAGGACCAGGCACGTCCTCATCGGCCGGGTACGTGACAGAGGCAGTCTTGTAGGCATGCTTGAGGGTTTGCAGCGCATCCTTCTCGTCGCAGCGGACTGTGAGGGTACCGCGGCAGCCGGGCATTTTGACGAGGCCGTAGGTGTGGTGGGTTGCGGCCATGAACTTGGTGAGCGCTGGGTAGCCCAAGATGGCGTTGTAAGGCAGGCCGATGTGAGCCACATCGAAGACGATGAACTTCGTACGGTAGTTCTTGCGGGTGCCAAAGGTGACGGGAAGGCGCACCTACCCCAGGGGGGCCGTGGAGCCATCGGTGACGCCCGAGAAGGGCCTGGTGGGCATCAGGCGCTCGTAGGGCACTTGGAGCGTCTCGAAGGTCTCGATGGAGATCACGTTGAGGCCGGCGCCTCCGTCGATGAGGGTCTTGGTGACGGCGACGTTGCTGATGGTGGGGGTGCACAGCAGGGAGACGGCGCCCACGCCCTTCATGGACTTGGGGTGGTCGCTGGCGTCAAAGGCGATGGGGAACTCGGACCACTTGAGGCGGCCGGTGGACTCGAGCGACGGGAGGGCCGCATTCACCTCCCAAGAGAATTGCTTGAAGTGGTAGTTGGATGGAGGGGCCTGGGCCCCACCGAGGATGCAGGCCACCCGGCGGGGCTCTTGGTAGCCCCCAGCGTTCTCAGTGGTAGGGGAGTCGTTGGAGCGTTTTGGGGCGGCGTCGACCGAAGGGTTAGCCCGCCGCGGCTGGTTCTGCCAGCCCTGACGGTTGTTGTCGCCAGCGCCACTGTTGTGGTTGTCACCCCAGCGGCCACCTCCGCTGCCGCCATCGCGGTCCTTGCCACGCTCCTTGCGGCGCTCGGTGTGGCCCTCGCGAAGCAGCTTGAGCTCGTGGCAGTCTTCCGTGTTGTGGGAGTTCATGTTGTGGTAGGCGCAGAAAGGGCGACCGTCCTTCTTGGCCTCGCCGCGGTCGCGGCCACGCTTGTAGTATGGCTCCGCCGTGAGCATGGCTGGGCCCTTGCGCTTGGTGTCCTTGGCCTTGGGCTTCGCCGCGTCAGGCTCAGCGTCAGCGTCGTTGTGGAGGAAGAGGCATCCCTCTTCGGCCTTGGCG
Organism: Elymus sibiricus; assembly: GCA_039707655.1. Taxonomy (NCBI): domain Eukaryota; kingdom Viridiplantae; phylum Streptophyta; class Magnoliopsida; order Poales; family Poaceae; genus Elymus; species Elymus sibiricus. The sequence continues at coordinate 127,046,006 of CM077668.1, forward strand.
CAGCGGTCAGCAAGGACGAACAGCTCTGCTGCGCAGTCAAGCTCGTCCCTGACTGAGAGCTTCTCACGCATCTTCACGTCCGTGATGCCGCTGGTGAAGGCGGAGACGATCGCGGCATCGGAGGCCTTCGGGATCTTGTGGCGCACCAGGCTGAAGCGCTGGATGAACTTACGAAGGGGCTTGCCAGGGTGCTGGCGCACGTTCCGCATGTCGTTAAGGGTGAGGGCGCGGTCGCTCGTGCCCTTGAAGTTGGCGACGAACTGCTTGCACAGGTCCTCCCACGAAGAGACGGACGCCTCAGGGAGGTTCATGAGCCACGAGCGCGCAGTGTCCTTGAGAGCCATGGGGAACCAGTTCGCCATGACCCGATCATCCCCCCTCGCGACTGGATGTTGATGGTGTAGCGCTGAGGGAGCTCTGGCTTGAACTTGTCGGGCCACACCACGCGACGTAGATCGGGGGCGAGGGCCAGGTGGCCCCCGTTGCCGATGGCTCCACCATCGAGGGCTGTGCGGTTCTGACGCCCAGCCATGGCGACATCATGGAGGACGCGGTCCTAGCGGTTGCGCGCTCTCTCGAGGGCCACACGCGTGTCCGGGGGCGCACGGTGGACGATCTGGCAGCTGTCGCCATCGCCGCCCGGCACGAGCGAGCCGCGTGATGGCTCCGGGGCTCGCGCAGCGGGGCGGCGGTCGGACACGTCGCGGTCCGAAGGAGGAGTAGGAGGCGCGTCGTGCCCGGCCCGGTCCGCGCGGGACGGCGGGGCAGGCGGGGAGTGGGAGGGCTCTTGGCCATCGCGCGCGGCATCGACGAGCTCGGTGATGCGCCCAAGCCAGGTGTCGTAGGCGTCCTCGGTGGGGCGGTAGCGTAGTAGCTCCTGCGCCATGAGCAGCGCGGCGCGCGGAGCGGGGGGATCGCGACGCGCGAGCGAGGTGGTGGCGGCGGAGGGGCCGTGCGCCTGCTCATTCACCGACGGGTGGGCGGAAGAGGCCACGCGCTCCCCAACAGGCTCGGTGGCGGCGCGAGGGCGTCGCCTAGGGACACCACGCGCGGGAGCCCGGACCTTGGCGGCGGCTCGGCGCTCAGCGCGCTCCCGGCGAGCGGCGGCGACGTCCATGTCGGTGTTGGTGTCGAGGTCGAAGGTGCGGAGACGGCAAGTCCCCCTACCTGGCGCGCCAAATGTCGGAGTTTAGGATCTGCGTCCAAGAAACTTCTCCAAGAACTTAGGATTCGAACTCTGGGGGACTTTGCTTGGCAGCCTACGACGGGACTACGGCAGGGACACGAAGGACTCGCTAGCTCTCACCGGACACGAAGGGGACGCGCAAGCTACCCAGGTTCGGGCCACCGTGCGGTGTAATACCCTACTCCTGCCTGTGTTGGATTGCTCTGTGGTGGAGAGCTTGTGCTCCAGGTACAAGAGGTGCGGGGGAGAATGGGTCGATCCCCTTACATGGAAGCAGCCCCACCCCTTTTGTAGTGCCTTGGTCCTCTTCCCCGAAAATATGAGCGGGAAAGGGTTACCACAGGGCGGCAATTCAAAAAGGGGACAAGAGCGCAGGCTTATCCTGACTAAAGGCGGTCTTTGCCTGCTAAAGCAGCTCCTCGTGATGCGCTGGTGGGCTTGGCGATGACCTCCGTCCTGGCACGCTGATACGTCCTGATCTTCTATCACCAAAGAGGAAAGCCTTTGGGACTTGCTTTGGGGGAGGCAGATGCCGCTGCTCCCTTATCACCAGAATGGAAGCTGGGCTTGGTCGCGCCCCGCTGTCCTTATCCTGACAGTGGGACGTCACCCATGTGCTGGGTGCGGAGAACTGCGGCTGGCGCCGTTTGACTTACTTCATGAGAAGGCCTCGCGAGGGAACCTGGTGCTTGGCGGCCTCGGCAGGGCCTGCCCTGGCGGTGAGGGGCCTCGCGAGGTGGCGTCCTCCGGAGCGGCTGAGGCAAGGCCGCTCTCATGGGCCAGCCCAAGTGTCGCCTTCTGGGCCAGAGGCGGACGGGCCGTGGTACCCTGGTTCCCACTGGGGCGACCGTGATGAGGTGGTAGGCTTGTCCTTCATGACATTAATTAGGATATCCCTTAGGCTCTGAATTTCCCAGAGCACATGCTGTATCATCTCTGTATTCTTTTGGACTTCGGCCATAATATGCTTATTCTCTGGCCCCCAAGCATTCTTTCCTGCATCACTTTCACTTGGACGAGAGATGTCCCAATTGGAAGGTATGTGCATACGAGGAGTATTTTCAACCCCATAATTGTGAACCAAATTATGAAAATTGTTCCGATGTAACCTGTGTAAGGGTCTCCTAGGAGGAAGCCCTTCTTGTACCTCTGGACTCCCATGGCTTGTAGTGCTTCTTCTAGCTTGATGAGGATTTGGAGTTGTGGAGATGCCGGCAAGGGTACCCCTCTCGGAGGCCGGGGGGTGGACTTCCAGCGAATCTCCATCATCTTCTTCCATGGTAACTTCCTCCTCCTCCTCTCTCCTGAGTTCCATCTGTAGCAACCAAGTGTTGTCTCCCACGTTGTTGGAGGACGCGGAAGACATGATGCCCGGCCTAAAAAATCTGACAGGAAAGAGCACGAAACAAGAACAGAGGAGCAACTTGCGATGCGGTGGTCAAAACACCCGTGAGTATATATAATGAAATTTTCCCATGCAAAACAAGTAATATGGAAGAAAAACGGAGTCGGGAAAGTCCACGAGGGCGCCACAAGCCTGGTAGGCGCGCCCTGGGGGGTAGGGCGCGCCCCCCAGTCTTGTCGCCTCCTCGTGCACTTTTCGGACTGTTTATTATTTTCCTAATTTTTATATATTCCAAAACGGACAGAAAGTACTTTTATGGAAGTTTTGGAGTCGGTTTACTTACCGTACTACATACCTACCCCTTCTCAGGGTTCTGGAGCGTTCCGGAAGGTTTCCTCTCTGTGCTCTTCCGGTGTAATTGTTTCAATAATATTAGTTTCAACATTGATGGGCGTACCTGAGATATAATGTTTAATTCTTTGCCCATTAACCACTCTCGGATTATTGCCTTTGGAGTTGTTTATTTTGATGGCTCCGGAGCGATAAACTTCTTCGATGATATACGGTCCTTCCCATTTAGAGAGAAGTTTTCCTGCAAAAAATCTTAAATGAGAATTGTATAATAGAACAATGTCACCTACTTTGAATTCCCGTTTTTGAATTCTCTTGTCATGCCATCTTTTAACTTTTTATTTAAACAACTTGGCATTTTCATAGGCTTTGGTTCTCCATTCATCTAGAGAGCTAATATCAAATAACCTATTTTCACCGGCAAGTTTAAAATCATAGTTAAGTTCTTTAATTGCCCAATATGCTTTACGTTCTAACTCAAGAGGTAAATGACATGTTTTTCCATAAACCATTTTATATGGAGACATACCTATAGGATTTTTATAAGCAGTTCTATAAGCCCACAGTGCATCATCAAGTTTCTTAGACCAATTCTTTCTAGATCTATTAACAATCTTTTACAAAATCAATTTTATTTCTCTATTAGTTAATTCAACTTGACCACTAGACTGAGGATGATAAGGAGATGCAATTCTATGGTTCACATCATATTTAGCAAGCAATTTATGGAAAGCACCATGAATAAAATGTGAACCACCACCAGTCATTAAATATCTAGGGACTCCAAATCTTGGGAATATAACTTCTTTAAGCATTTTAATGGAAGTGTTATGATCAGCACTACTAGTTGGAATAGCTTCTACCCACTTAGTAACATAATCAACATCAACCAAAATATCAGTATACCCATTGGATTTAGGAAAAGGTCCCATATAATCAAAACCCCAAACATCAAATGGTTCAATAACAAGTGAATAATTCATAGGCATTTCATGATATCTACCAACATTACCAATTCTTTGACATTCATCACAAGAAAGGACAAACTTACGTGCATCCTTGAAAAGAGTAGGCCAATAAAAACCAGATTGTAATACCTTGTGTGCAGTTCGGTCTCCCGCATGGTGTCCTCCATATGCCTCGGAGTGACACTTACGTAGGATTTGTTCCTGTTCATGCTCAGGTACACAACATCTAATAACACCATCTACTCCTTTATATAAGTGTGGGTCATCCCAAAAGTAATGTCTTAAATCAAAGAAAAGCTTTTTATTTTGTTGGTATGTGAAACTAGGTGGTATATATTTTGCAACAATGTAATTAGCATAGTTTGCATACCAAGGAGTATTATGAGAAGCATTTATCACAGCTAATTGTTCATCAGGAAAATCATCATTAATAGGAAGTGGGCCATCAAGAACATTTTCCATTCTAGACAAGTTATCAGCTACGGGATTCTCAGCTCCCTTTCTATCAACAATATGCAAATCAAATTCTTGTAGCAAAAGAACCCATCTAATAAGTCTAGGTTTAGCATCTTTCTTTTCCATAAGATATTTAATAGCAGCATGATCAGTGTGAATAGTAACTTTGGAATCAACAATGTAAGATCTGAATTTATCACATACAAATACAACTGCTAAAAATTCTTTTTCAGTAGTAGCATAATTTCTTTGAGCACTGTCTAGGGTTTTACTAGCATAATGGATAACATTTAATTTCTTGTCAACTCTTTGTCCTAGAACAGCACCTATAGCATAATCACTAGCATCACACATAATTTCAAAGGGTAGGTTCCAATCAGGTGGTTGAACAATAGGTGCAGAAATTAAGGCTTTCTTAAGTAGTTCAAAGGCTTCTATGCAATCATCATCAAAAACAAATGGAGCATCTTTTTGCAAGAGATTAGTAAGAGGCCTAGAAATTTTAGAGATGTCTTTTATAAACCTTCTATAGAAACCAGCATGACCGAGGAAACTTCTTATACCTTTGATATCATTAGCACATGGCATTTTCTCAATAGCATCAACTTTAGTTTTATCAACTTCAATACTTCTTTCAAAATTTTATGCCCAAGGACTATACCTTCATTCACCATAAAGTGGCACTTCTCTCAATTCAAGACAAGATTAGTTTCTTCACATCTCTGCAAAACTTGATCAAGATTGCTCAAGCAATCATCAAAAGAAGTTCCGTAAACGAAAAAATCATCCATGAAAACCTCAACAATCTTTTCACAAAAGTCAGAGAATATAGCAGTCATACATCTTTGAAAGGTAGCAGGTGCATTACATAAACCAAAAGGCATACGACGATAAGCATAAGTTCCAAAAGGACAAGTAAAGGTGGTTTTCTCTTGATCTTCAGGTGAAACAGGTATTTGAGAGAAACCAGAATAACCATCTAGGAAGCAAAAGTGTGTATGCTTAGATAATCTTTCTAACATCTGATCAATAAAAGGCAAAGGGTAATGATCTTTCGTAGTAGCTTTATTTAATTTCCTAAAATCAATTACCATCCTATAACCAGTTACAATTCTTTGTGGAATAAGTTCATTTTTATCATTAGGACAATGGTAATACCTCCCTTCTTAGGAACACAATGAACATGACTTACCCATCTACTATCAGCTATGGGATAAATTATACCTGCTTCCAGAAGCTTTAATATTTCAGTTCTTACCACATCCTTTATTCTAGGATTCAGCCTTCTTTGATGATCAATAACGGGTTTAGAATTTGGCTCCATATGATTTTTATGCTGACATAAAGTGGGACTAATGCCCTTAAGATCATCAAGAGTATATCCAATAGCAGCACGGTGCTTCTTTAGAGTTTTAAGTAATCTCTTTTCTTCATGCTCTGAAAGGTTAGCACTAATAATAACAGGATATATCTTCTTTTCATCAAGATAAGCATATTTAAGAGTATCAGGTAATTGCTTTAATTCAAACACAGGATCACCCTTGGGTGGAGGTGGACCTCCCAAGGTTTCAACAGGCAAATTATGTTTAAGGATAGGTGCTTGTTTAAAGAACAACTCATCTATTTCATTTCTTTCATTCATATCCATATCATCCTCATGGTCTAGCAAATATTGTTCTAAAGGATCAGTAGGAGGCACAGCAATAGAAGCAAGACCAATAATTTCATCTTTACTAGGTAATTCTTTATCATGAGGTTGTCTACGAAACTTAGAGAAATTAAACTCATGAGACATCTCACCAAAATTAACACTGACAATTTCCTTACTGCAATCAATCTTGGCATTAACATTATTCAAGAAAGGTCTACCAAATATAATGGGACAAAAATCATCTTGTAGTGATCCAAGAACAAGAAAATCAGTAGGATATTTGATCTTACCACACAAGACTTCAACATCTCTAACAATCCCAAGTGGTGAAATAGTATCTCTGTTCGCAAGCTTAATAGTAACATCAATATCTTCAATCTCAATAGGTGCAATATCATTCATGACTTCTTCAAAGAGAGTAAACGGAATAGCACTCACACTAGCACCATTATCACATGAACCATGATAGCAATGATCTCCAATTTTAACAGAAATAACAGGCATGCCAACTACAGGTTTGTTTTTATCTTTAGTGTCTGGCTTAGCAATTCTAGTTGCTTCATCACGGAAATATATGACATGTCCATCAATATGATCAACCAAAAGATCTTTAACCATTGCAATATTAGGTTCAACTTTAATTTGTTCAGAAGGTCTAGGTGCTCTAATATTACTCTTATTAACCACAGTTGATGCTTTAGCATGTTCCTTAATCCTAACAGGGAAACAAGGTTTCTCAATATAAGTAGTAGGCACAATTGGATCAACATGGTAAACAATTGTTTCTTCTTTAACACTAATAGGTTCTTCATTCAATTCAATAGGTGGATGATATTTAAACCAATTCTCCTTAGGGAGATCAACATGAGTAGCAAAAGATTCACAAAAGGTAGCTACTATCTCAGAGTCAAGTCCATATTTAGCACTAAACTTATGAAAGACATCAGTTTCCATAAAAGATTTAACACAATCAAACTCAAGATTTATACCTGACTCATTACCTTTGTCGATTTCCCAATATTCAGAATTACGTTTAATTCTTTCCAGAAGATCCCATCTGGATTCAATAGTTCTCTTCATAATGGAACCAGCAGAAGAAGTATGGAGCGTGGATTGATCATTATGAGAAAGCCGAGCATAAAAGTTTTGAAGAATTAATTCTCTTGAGAGCTCATGATTGGGGCATGTGTACAACATATACTTAAGCCTCCCCCAAACTTGAGCGATACTTTCTCCTTCAAGAGGCCAAAAATTATATATATAATTTCGATCACGATGAACCAAACGCATAGGATAAAATTTCTGGTGGAATTCCAGCTTTAACCGGTTCCAGTCCCATGTTCCAGTATCATCACATAGCCTATACCATGTCAATGCCTTTCCCTCCAAAGATAAAGGGAATACTTTCTTCTTAACTCCATCTCCGGATAGACCTGCAAGCTTAAACAATCCACAAATTTCATCCACATATATCAAGTGCATATCAGGATGTACCGTTCCATCTCCTGCATAAGGATTAGCTAGCAGTTTCTCTATCATACCCGAAGGAATTTCATAATAAATATTTTCAGTAGGTTCAATAGGTTGAGGAGCAGCTCTCAATGCTTCCGGTCGAGGTGAAGATACCCCGAACAAACCCCTCGAAGGATTACTTTCCATAGTGACAAGTGACAGTAAATTTTAGCACGTAATATAAATGTTTCCTTACCAAATTCCACTCACCAAAGGCACTTCACTCCCTGGAAACGGCGCCAGAAAACAGTCTAGATGACCCACAAGTATAGGGGAGCAATCGTAGTCCTTTCGATAAGTAAGAGTGTCGAACCCAATGAGGAGCAGAAGGAAATGACAAGCGGTTTTCAGCAAGGTATTCTCTGCAAGTACTGAAAGTAGCGGTAATAGATAGTTTTGATAGCAAGATAATTTGTAACAAGTAACAAGTATAATAAAGTGTAGCAAGGTGGCCCAATCCTTTTTGTAGCAAAGGACAAGCCGGAACGAACTCGTATAATAAGCAAAGCGTTCTCGAGGACACATGGGAATTTCATCTAGTCACTTTCATCATGTTTGTTTGATTCATGTTCGCTACTTTGATAATTTGATATGTGGGTGGACCGGTGCTTGGGTGCTGTTCTTAATTGAACAAGCCTCCCACTTATGATTACCCCCTCTCACAAGCATCCGCAGCTACGACAGAAGAATTAAGATAACTCTAACCATAACATGAAACATATGGATCCAAATCAGCCCCTTACGGAATAGCACATAAACTAGGGTTTAAGCTTCTGTCACTCTAGCAACCCATCATCTAATTACTACTCCACAATGCCTTCCCTTAGGCCCAAAGATGGTGAAGTGTCATGTAGTCGACGTTCACATGACACCACTAAAGGAAGCAACAACATACATATCATCGAAATAACAAACGAATACCAAATTCACATGATTACTTATGACAAGACTTCTCCCATGTCCTCAAGAACAAAATTAACTACTCACAAATCATATTCATGTTCAAGATCAGAGGGGTATTGAATAGCATTAAGGATCTGAACATATAATCTTCCACCAAATAAACCAACTAGCATCAACTACAAGATGTAATCAACACTACTAGCAACCCACATGTACCAATCTGAGGTTTTGAGACAAAGATTGAATACAAGAGATGAACTAGGGATTGAGATGAGATGGTGCTGGTGAAGATGTTAATGAAGATTGGTCCTCCCACGATGAGAGGATCGTTGGTGATGTCGATGGTTCGATTTCCCCCTCCCGGAGGAAGTATCCCCGGCGGAATCGCTCCACCGGAGAGCAAAATAGCTCCTGCCCAAGTTCCACCTTGAGACGGCGGCGCTTCGTCCCAAAAGTCTTCTCTTGATTTTTTTAGGGCAAATGGATTCATATAGTTAAAGGAGGGGCCCAGAGGCCTGCCAGGGGCCCCACAAGCCAGGGGGTGCGCCTAGGGGGGTAGGTCGCGCCCCCAGGCTTGTGGCTTCCTGGTGGGGCCCCTTCTATTGATTCTTTCGCCAGTATTTTTTATATATTCCAAAATAATTCTCCGTAAATTTTTAGGTCATTTGGAGTTGTGTAGAATAGCTATCTCTGTTTCACCCCCTTCAGGTCCAGAATTCCAACTGCTGGCATTCTCCCTCTTGATGTAAATCTTGCAAAATAAGAGAGAAAAGGCATAAGAATTGTACCATAAAGTGAAATAATGATCAAAAACATATTAATTATTAGTAGGAAATCATGATGCAAATTGGATGTATCAATGCCTAATATGTAAGCAGCTTCACCCACGTCTTTCATTGAAAAAACTCTTGTTCAAATAACCCTTTATGCTTTCCAGAAATTCTATATCATTTCCAATCAATAATGTGTCATCCACATACAATATTAGAAATGCTACAGAGCTCCCACTCACTTTCTTGTAAATACATGCTTCTCCATAAGTTTGTATAAAAACCAAAAGCTTTGATTACCTAATCAAAGCTTATATTTCAACTCCAAGATGCTTGCACCAGTCCATAGATGGATCGCTGGAGCTTGCATCCTTATTAGCATCCTTAGGACCGACAAAACCTTCCGATTGCATCATATACAACTCTTCCTTAAAAAAACCATTAAGGAACGCGGTTTTCACATCCATCTGCCAGATTTCATAATTGAAAAATTCTTGCGGACTATATTGCGTCGGTGGGCCTCAAGATTAACTTTCACAAATCAACTCTCGTGCCAATCAACACCCCTTCTGAGAAATGCAATGATCTTGCCACTCTGTTTGGCTGTGCTACGGCTGGTATGCCCTTCACATACCTAGGCCTGCCACTTGGTACCTCTAGACCCACAGTACAAGATATGACCCCACTTGTCTGCAAAACCGAGAGGAAAATCACGGCCGCCATGTCTTTGATGTCATACACCGGCAAATTGGCGCTAATGAATTCCCTCATCACATCCCTCACGATGTACGCCATGGGTACTATTAGGCTCCCCCCGAAAATTCTTGCCCAACTTGACAAAATCAGACGCCACTGTCTTTGGAAGAAGAAGACTGATGATGGAGACCAATGTAACTCACTTGCGGCCTGGAAAATGGTCTGTCGTCCCAAAAAAAATGGTGGTCTTGGCGTGCTCAATTTGCGAGTTCAAAATGATGCACTCCTGCTAAAGTTCTTACACAAATTCTACAACCATCATGATATACCCTGGGTTCACCTAATATGGAGCACGTACTACAGCAACTCTGTTCCGCATGCTACTAATCCGTGCGGATCCTGCTGGTGGCACGATCTCATCCACCTTATGCCAGCGTTCCGTGGGATCACCAAAGTACAGATTAACAATGGCACTTTGGCACTTTTTTGGAAGGATGATTGGAACCAAACCATTTATGCGGAATCTTTCCCAAGAGCATACTCTTACACCACGGCTGAGGACGCCTCGGTCAGGGAATTACTTACTGCCACCAGTCTACAGACGACATTCCAGCTCCCCCTCTCGGTCCAAGCTCATGAGGAGTTGAAATAGATCCAAAATGAAGTGATCTCCACTGATATATCTGATTCAAAGGACGTCTGGACAAATATTTGGGGGGCTGTAACCTTCAAGACCACAGCCTACTACGCCTTCTACTTCAGAGAGGTGATAGCTCATGAGGCCTTTAAATGGCTCTGGAAGACCAAATGCATATCCAAGATCAAGGTGTTCGGGTGGTTTTTGTTGTCAGATCGTCTCAACACAAGAAACATGCTTAAGAGAAGGCACTATAATATTGGGAGCAACCTGGATTATCTGCTCTGCGGTGAACATATTGAAGAAACATTGCAGCACCTATTCTTCCACTACAGCTTTAGCAGGGCATGCTGGAATAAACTAAATGTCCAATGGGCCCCACATGGAAATATGCTCAACCTCATCAAACAAATGAAGATGCTACACCCCCGAAAAATGATCATGGATGTATTCTTGGTAGCTGCTTGGAGTCTATGGAAAGAACGCAACAATAACCATTTCAGGAAGGTCACCCCCACCATTTCCTCCTGGCAACAGAGATTCGAGGCTGACTTTGCTGATATATGCTTTAGGATTCCTATCCACAAGAGACAGATTGTAACAGCTATAGTTGAAGCCATCTCATAGTACAACCCCCCTAGGGGGTGCATATATGTAACAAATGCTCACTATGTAACCCACCCCCCCAAACACCATTGTACATTGTATCATATTTCCTTTGATCATATAATAGACATGCAGTAGGAGCCTTTCCTACTGTTCTTGCTGTCAAAAAAAATGCAGCAATTGCTAACATAATCCTAACAGACTTCAGCATCGCTATGGGTGAGAAATTCTCATCGTAATCAACCCCTTGAATTTGTCGAAAACCCTTTGCGACAAGTCGAGCTTTATATACGGTAACATTACCATCAACGTATGTCTTCTTATTAAAGATCCATTTGTTCTCAATGGCCTGCCGGTCATCGGGTAAGTCTACCAAAGTCCACACTTGGTTCTCATACATGGATCCTATCTAGGATTTCATGGCCTCAAGCCATTTATCGGAATCCGGGCTCATCATTGCTTTTTCATATTTCGTAGGTTCGTCGTTGTCCAACAACATGACTTCCAAGACAGGATTACCGTACCACTCTAGTGCGGTTCGTGTCCTCGTTGACCTACGAAGTTCCGTAGTAGCTTGATTCGAAGTTTCATGATCATCATAATTAGCTTCCTCTCCGGTTGGTGTAGGCATCACGGGAACTTGTTTCTGTGATGCGCTACTCTCCAATTCGAGAGAAGCTATGATTACCTCATCAAGCTCTACTTTCCTCCCACTCACTTCTTTCGAGAGAAAATCCTTCTCTAGAAAGGATCCATTCTTGGCAACAAAGATCTTGCCCTCGGATCTGTGATAGAAGGTATGCCCAATGGTCTCTTTAGGGTATCCTATGAAGACCCACTTCTCCGCTTTGGGTTCGAGCTTATCAGGCTGAAGCCTCTTAACATAAGTGTCGCATCCCCAAACTTTCAGAAATGACAACTTATGTTTCTTGCCAAACCATAATTCATACAGTGTCATCTCAACGGATTTAGACGGTGCCCTATTTAAAGTGAATACGGCTGTCTCTAATGCATAACCCCAAAATGATAGTGGCAAATCAGTAAGAGACATCATAGAACACACCATATCCAATAGAGTACGATTATGACGTTCGGACACACCATTACGCTGTGGTGTTCCAGGTGGCGTGAGTTGTGAAACAATTCCACATTGTCATAAATGCGTGCCAAACTCGTAACTCAAATATTCACCTCCACGATCAGATCGAAGAATTTTTTTTTATTGTTACGATGATTCTCTACTTCACTTTGATACTCCTTGAACTTTTCAAATGTTTTAGACTTGTGTTTCATTAAGTAAATATACCCATATCTAATCAAATCATCTGTGAAGGTAAGAAAATAACGATATCCACCGCGTGTTTCAACGCTCATTGGACCGTATACATCGGTATGTATTATTTCCAACAAGTCACTTGCCCGCTCCATTGTTCTGGAAAACGGGGTTTTAGTCATCTTTCCCATGAGGCATGGTTCACATGTTTCAAATGATTCATAATCAAGTGATTCCAAAAGTCCATTAGCATGGAGTTTCTTCATGCGCTTTACACCAATATTACCTAAGCGGCAGTGCCACAAGTATGTGGTACTATCATCATTCACTTTGCATCTTTTGGCATCAATATTATGAACATGTGTATCACTACGATCGAGATTCAACAAGAATAAACCATTCACATTGGGTGCATGACCATAAATGATATTATCCATATAAATAGAACAACCATTATTCTCTGATTTAAATGAACAACCGTCTCGCAATAAACAAGATCCAAATATAATGTTCATGCTTAACGCAGAGACCAAATAACAATTATTTAGGTTTAAAACTAATCCTGAAGGTAGACGTAGAGGGAGCATGCCGACGGCGATCACATCAACCTTGGAGCCATTTCCAACGCACATCGTCACCTCGTCCTGGGCTAGTCTTCGTTTATTCCATAGCTCCTGTTTCGAGTTACAAATATTAGCAACCGAATAAGTACCAAATACCCAGGTGCTACTACGAGCACTTGTAAGGTACACATCAATAACATGTATATCAAATATACCTTTGTTGACATGCCATCCTTCTTATCTACCAAGTACTTGGGGCAGTTCTGCTTCCAGTGACCATTCCCCTTGCAATAGAAGCACTTAGTCTCAGGTTTGGGTCCAGCCTTGGGTTTCTTCACTGGAGCGGCAACTAGCTTGTCATTCTTCTTGAAGTTTCCCTTCTTTCCCTTGCCTTTCTTGAAACTAGTCTTTTTGACCATCAACACTTGATGTTCCTTCTTGATTTCTACTTCCACAGTCTTAAGCATCGCGAAAAGTTTAGGGATCATCTTCTCCATCCCATGCATATTATAGTTCATCACGAAGCTCTTGTAGCTTGATGGCAGTGACTAAAGAACTCTGTGAATCGCTACTTCATCCGGAAGATTAACTCCCAACTGGTTCAAGCGATTGTAGTACCAAGACATCTTGAGTATGTGCTCACTTACGGAGTTGTTCTCCTCCATCTTACAGCCGAAGAACTTGTCGGAGATTTCATACCTCTCAACTCGGGCATGAGCCTGAAATACCAATTTCAGCTCCTGGAACATCTCATATGCTCCATGGTGCTCAAAACGTCTTTGGAGCTCTGGTTCTAAGGTGTAAAGCATGGCGCAGTGAACTATCGAGTAGTCATCAGAACGTGCCTGCCAGATGTTCACAACATCTACAAACGACACTGGAGGGGGTGCATCACCAAGCGGTGCATCAAGGACATATTGGTTCAATAACCTTGGTTCTCTACTGAGGGAAATACTTATCCGCTACTATATTGCTTCACGCTTCCTCTTCGGGGAAAATCCCAACATAGCTCACAAGTAGCACCCTCTCATCGCGACAGAAGAATGTTGATGAAGCTCTGATAGTGCAAGCCGGTAAGCACTTCAGACAATGCAGATGCCATCATGTTCCGAAGCCCTTGTCAAAAGTCCTCACCAATGCGTGGAGTAGGTTTGATTTCACTGGTACAGTGCGCTGCTATACAAACGGTTTTTAACCCCTTTCCGCGATGGAGTTTTAAACCGTCACCTTGCCTGTGTGTGCGATAGGGGGGTCCTTCCCACACAACCCAGAAACCATCAGGGATAGGTCCTCCGGTCACACACGCTGGGCAAAATGAGCTCGTGTGCGATCGGGCGAGCCATCGCATACAATTATACAGGCCCAATCGTTTCCGTTCGTATGTACATCCCACACAGTGGATCCCAGACAAATGTTTCCGTTCGTATGTACATCCCACACAGTGAATCCCAGCCAAACGTTTTCGTTCATATGCACATCCCACACAGTGAATCCCAGACAAATGTTTCCGTTCATATCTACATCACACACAGTTTTCTGTATAGCCTCGTCTGTGATAGGTGTAACGATCACACACGCTCTGCCTCTGTAAACCGTTTGCGTTATTCAAGTATATCACACACGCTTTTGCTGCTAGAACCATTTGTAAAGTTCCATGACCCATTTAGCAGGTTTATTAGTTTACTATTAATAATTCCAGTATTAAGCAAAATCACATTTCATATCAAACAGCTGTTTGCCATTTTCATATCAGGCACATAAATATATTATAACATCGCAGTATGATAGGTACGTGAAAACAGCATAGTACAACATATAGCTAGTTCACCTTCATAAGCACAATATTAGAACAATATATTAATTTCCCTAATCGACTGATGCATGATCAGCCAAATTAGTCTTCTCCACCTCTGCTTTCAGTTCAGTAAGAACCTGTTTTTCACTGACCAACTAGGAAAGTGCCTCCTCCTTCGCAAACACCATCTTAGCAAAGCCTAATTTAAAACATCTGAGCTCATTCTCCATCTTCCTCTTTTTTTCCAGTACCTTGAAATATTCTTCAGCGTTGACAACATTTTCTCTAAGCCTATCTCTATTCTCTTCCTCAAACATGTTCCAGAGCTTTGCTAGGCACATCTTCAAAGACGGTGGCCACTCTTGATCAAACCACTCCAGGTAAGAACACTTCCGTTCATCCTATAATATTTAAAACTAAATCAGTTACAGTTGTAGGGAAAATGGGTTTCTAGCAACATAGAAAATCACCACATACATATTTTGAAAAACTGCAAAAACACGTTTATTATGACATATCTTCTCAAAAAGTTCAATGTGCAAATGAATTAATTGCTACTGAGACAACAACCAAATTCAGGAACATCACAAGCTATAATTAAGTTCTTAGTTAGGTACTATAATAACAAATTGACCATTTTATGAGGAAGCTAAATATAACTGCAACAGCACAGCGACAGTGTTTCAATGCCATCAAATTAAGAGAAAAGTCCATATTTCAACCTCAAACTAACCACTTGGTTTGATTTACAACCCTTATCTTTGAAACCGGACGTACTGCACCCTCAACTTACCACAAAATTCAAAAGACAACCCTGGTCTTGGTTTTGGACTGGTCAACCGGTTTTGGCCGAAGTCAAAGCTGACTGGGCGTGCCAACTCACGCATGCAGCATCTAAACCTAGCCCGTCTCTCTCGATTCAGTCCACCTGTAGCTGGCCCAGTCCACGCCGCTGCCGCCCTGGACGCCTCACGGCCAAGATCCACCGGCGACCGGAGACCGGCGCCGCCGCCAGACCGCCCCCACGTGCTGTACCCGCGAGCCATATCCAGCCCCGAGCCGCTCCAACCCACTTGAGATGATGCCACCCAGAGGAAGGGGACGAGCTCCACGCCCGGCGCATCTGCGGCTCTGCCGCGGTTGTTCGTGCATGGACAGAACATGGGCGGTGCGAAGGAGGTGCTGCGGTGCGGTTGGACGAGGAGGACGCGCTGACGCCGCTGCTGGAGGGCCTCTCCTGCGCGCGCTCGCACGGGTGCTGCGATGACTTCGGCGCAAGAGGTTCTTCCCATGGTTCGACTGCTCCGGCAGCCGCAAGGTCCCGGCCGACATCGGCGCTGCAGTGCAAGGGTGCGGAGGAAGATGTGTGGTTGTCCGATGCGGCCAGTGCAACGAGAACGCCTCGTGCTCTTCCGCATCTGATCCTGATCAGTTCGATCTCGCCTCCCTCCATCGCTCTATAGTTTCAATTCGACTTCCCTTTTCAGATCGATGCTACTAATTGTAACTGAGACTTTGGTGGATCAATTGAGTAGTAGTCCTCTGATTTCATGTATGAATTTCAATTACTCGGCATGCATTCAGAAAACAAGGCTTGTAATGATGGCAATGGGCATGCGTGAACAGTAATTATGCATCTGAACCTTTGGTGCAGACAGGCAGCTTACGTTTTTGGAGGGGCGAGGCTCGATCCTCTCCACGCGCGGCTCCATGTCGATGGGGAGGAGCTCGTAGCAGGCAACGCCGGCCTCCTCCAGGCACAACAAGACCGCCCATCTCTTTCTCTGTCATCAGCTCATGTCCAGTCAGCGCCTTGTCAGCTTTGAGTTTGGTCAAAACCGGTTGACCAGCCCAAAACCAAGACCAGGGTTATCTTTTGAACTTTATAGTAAGTTGGGGGTGCAATACGACCGGTTTTAAAGATGAGGGTTGTAAATCAAACCGAGTGGTTAGTTTGGGGTTGAAATGTGGACTTTTCTCTCAAATTAATACTAACAGGTGTGTACATGCACAAATTTAATAACATAGAACTAATACCAATAAAGGCCCTCCACTGTGTAGGCCAAAACCGTTGTCAAATCAACTGTTGCTACATTTGGCACCGGTATCCTGCACTGCCGAATCGTTGCCAGAGGAAAAATTTAGGGAACTGGAGCACCTAGTTGCTCCGATGCCCAGTTCCTTCCTACCATAAAGTATTAGTATTTTATTGCTTGACTGCTCGGATGTGTGGAGCAAAGTTGGGTGCACAAACTACTGAAGCGGTGCCAAATAATTTTCTCAGGGCATCGCTGATGAGATGGCAACATTTTTAGATACTAGGTAGAAACTTTGATAGTGTCTTAATCACATCCATATTAACATAGCACAGTGACAGTGTCTGAATCACATCTAACGAATGATTTGTAACAACGAAAGTGGGGCTAACCTTCTCGGCACATGCGAGAAAGTTCCTCCCACTGTTGATACGTCTCCGTCGTATCTATAATTTTTTATTGTTTCATGCCAATATCCTACAATTGCCACATACTTTTGGCAACATTTTATATGATTTCTTGGACTAACATATTGACCCATTTCCAGTGCCAGTTCCTATTTTCTGCTTGTTTTTTGTTTCGCAGAAAATCCATATCAAATGAAGTCCAAATGCGATAAAATTTTACGGAGAATTATGTTGGAATATATGTGATTTTTGGGAGGTGGAATCAACGCAAACGGAGGCCCACAGGCTCCATAAGGCAACAGGCCACGCCCACCCTAGGCCGCGCAGTGATGCCTTGTGGGCACACCGTAAGTCGGTTGGGGCTCTTCTTCGGCCGCAAGGAAGCTTATATCGAGAAAAAAATCGTGTTAAAATTTCAGCGCAATCGGAGTTACGGATCTTCGGATATTTAAGAAATGGTGAAAGGCCAGAAAACAGGGACGCGAAACAGAAGAGAAACAGAGAGAGAGAGAGATCCAATATCGGAGGGGCTCCTGCCCTCCGGGAGCCATGGTGGCCATGGACCAGAGGGGAAACTCTCCTCCCATCTAGGGGGGAGGCCAAGGAAGAAGAAGAAGAGGGGGGCTCTCTCCCCCTCTCTCCCGATGGCGCTGGAACGCCGCCGGGGCAATCATCATGACGGCGATCTACACCAATAACTTTGCCGCTGTCAACACCAACTCTCTCCCCCTCTATGCAGCGGTGTAACCTCTCTTTTCCCGCTGTAATTCTCTACTTAAACATGGTGCTTAATGCTACATATTATTATCCAATGATGTGTGGCCATCCTATGATGTTTGAGTAGATTCTTTTTGTCCTATGGGTTGATTGATGATCGTGATTGGTTTGAGTTGTATGTTTTATTTTGGTGCTGTCCTATGGTGCCCTCCGTGTCACACAAGCGTGAGGGATTCCCGCTGTAGGGTTTGCAATGCGTTCATAATTATCTTATAGTGGGCGACTAGAGTGACAGAAGCTTACACCCGAGTAAGGGGGTTGTTGCGTATGGGAGTAAAGAGGACTTGTTACTTAATGCTATGGTTAGGTTTTACCTTAATGATCTTTGGTAGTAGCGGATTCTTGCTAGAGTTCCAATCATAAGTGCATATGATCCAAGTACAGAAAGTACGTTAGCTCATGCCTCTCCCTCATATAAAATTGCAATAATGATTACCGGTTTAGTTATCGATTGCCTAGGGACAAATCCTTCTCTTGTGTTACAAAAGCTTTCTACTAAACAACTAACTTTTATTAGCTTGCAAATTACTCATAGTTTTATTATCGCAAAGTACTCCTAGTTTTATTCTTGCAAAGTAGTTCTAGCATTACACCTACAAAGTACTTCTAGTTTCATACTTGTTCTAGGTAAAGCAAACGTTAAGTGTGCGTAGAGTTGTATCGGTGGTCGATAGAACTTGAAGGGAATATTGATTCTACCTTTAGCTCCTTGTTGGGTTCAACACTCTTATTTATCGAGAAAGGCTACAACTGTTGCCCTATACTTGTGGGTTTTCAACTATCTACAGATTCAAAAGCCACTAACTTCACGTATGGAGATTGATGGTGACAACAAGCAGGCAGATCTTCAGCTACCCCACTCCATTCCTTGCAAGTGATGGTCCTAGGGAGCTACAAGAGGAACAAATGGCTCAAATCGGTCTCTGGGTTAAAATCCTTTATTACAAATCAGAACCCTAAGCCTAGGGGGCGAGAGAGAGGTGAGAGGCATACCCGGCTGGTGACATACTCGTCTGAGGAGGAGGAACCGCTGGAGAGGTCAAAGAAGACCATGGCGTCCGCGGTGGTCGGATGTGAGACGGCGAGAGTGAGGAAAGCATGCGAGGAAGCGGCTATAGCTTGGGAAGGAAGGAAGGAGTAAATAGGGGAAATGTGGCTCATGGTCGGGGAGAAAAGAGGGTGGGAAGGGGGGGAAGAGTTAGATATTCCGGCGGTAGGCAAAAAAATTCAAAAGGTGGGGGGGGGGGAACTTGGCGCAAAGTGTCATCAGACACCTTTCACTTTGAACAAATGTGTGCATCGCAAACGATTCTTCTGCTTTATGCGCATGCGATGAGTTTGAGCACTCGAATTTTGGTGGAAATTTCCCTGGGTACAGTGCTCATCCAAGTCATTGCATATTTAACATCACTTGCTAATTTTGGGGGGTACACAAAAGAGCCTACAAAACACGGAACACCCTTACTGAATCGAGCAATTTTAGTAATTAAACAAAGCCAGTAGACCTAAACATTGCTCTAACAAAAGACCAGCATTATAAACAAAGGCTAAGTACGCATAATTTAAACAAAGCCGCTGACGTGCCACCGCCCTATGCCTCGCCGGTGTAAGATGAGATGTCGATGACTTGTCCTGGCGACATGCCACCGCTGGTGGACTCCGCGTTCCCCAGGCTGAAGTCGACCGCGTCGTCGTCCTCGTCCTCGTCCTCGGCACCGCCCTCAGGGTTGTAGTACTCATAGTAGTGGCGGCGCCAGAGCTCACGTTGGTACTCCACTGCCAATTCCTCGACGGACAGGTGGCTCTCTACCTCCTCCTTAGCCACGCGCAACTCCTCCTCCCAGCACTCCTCGATCTCCGCCGCCTCCTGCATCTCCAGCTCCCGCTCGGCGAGCTCATGAGGAAGCAAGGGCTCCATGGCCTCCACCGCCGCATCATCGATAAGCATCTTCGCCGCCTTTTCGGACGTAGGGTGCATGCTGGATTCCGAGGAGGCCTGGAATATCTTGGCGTGGGCGTCCTCGACCTGGGCGTGGATGGCCTCGACCCGGGACAGGGCGACCTCCGCGTCACTGATGGCTGGTCGAGCGCTCTCGACGTTTGCAGCCGCCGTCGCAGTAGCTGCTGCAACCGTCTCGGCTGCTGCAGCTGCCCTATCGGCTGCCGCATACACGCTCTTGGCGGATGCGGCCGCGCTCAATGCGGATGCAGCCGCTCTCTCGGCATAGGCGACCGCGCTCTCGGCGGAGGCGGAGCCACTCGGGGAGGACTCGGCGACCGTACGGGCCCTCACGAAGCGTCTCCACGGTGTCATTCTTTGCAAGAAGGGGATGGGAAATGGGTATCGGGATCTCGAGGATTCGGGGGTGAACAACGCTTGGGCAGACGAATCCGGCGAAGCTTATGGAGGAAGACATAAAAAGACCCGCGAATTTTCATCGCAAACGGTTCTTATAACCAACTATGTGCGATGTAGTCCATTTTTAATTACCTGCGGCAGACTAATTTGGAGTACACTGGCAACGGATGGTGATGGAAATTGTTCGAGATTTTTTGTACCATTAACATGCACTGATACAACTATCATGTTAAAATTTGGAATTTTTCAGGGTTCATCTGACCTTTTTAAGACATTAAGTGAGTTCCTAGCCATATAATGGCCGTAATTCAAATTTGAACTGCATGTACATACGAAGGCAAACCATCATGGGTTGGAAAATCATATTTGTGTCCTTGTGTGCGAGTTAATGCCCTGTACAGTAAATTGGAAGGAATTTTCAAACATATTGGTGTCACGGCTTGCACACAAACAGTGAGAACCATGGCTTTTAAATTCCAAAAAATTCAAAAATGATCAAAAATACATGAAACCTTGCTTGATGTCATGAAATGGTACCAAGATGTAGTGGTAAAAGAATTGGCCAATTTGACGAAAGTTTTGACACAGGCCTCTCACAAATCGGAGCATCTCACGAGAAGACACGTGGTTCCGAGAGGGAACAATGCATGTTTGATGACGAACCGGCGCTCGCTTCCTCGTATGACCCTGAATTTTTTTTCTACCGTTAACATGCCCTAATGCAATGGTCATGTTAACTTTTTGAAATTTTCGGTGTCGATTTGACCTTTTTAAGACATTAAGTGAGTTCCTAGCCATATAATGGCCGTAATTCAAATTTGAACTGCATGTACATGCAACGGCAAACCATCATGGGTTGGAAAATCATATTTGTGTCCTTGTGTGTGGCGCCCCACCTGAATGCCACTATAATCAGATGGTGGCCGCACACACCAGCCCAGGAAATCACTCTGGCATGCGCTTTTACAACAAGTATCAAAAACACTGGAATTTCTATTAATGGATATATAAGTTTTACATGATAATTTACAAAGGTGATGGCAGCGGAAAAACTCTATCTAAGGCAGCATGGTCTTGGTGTGGCTCCAATCCACAGGGATCTGACTGGGTTACTCTTCTAGCCCGCAAACACTCCGGCTCCTCGCTAGTGGACGTCGGATCCTTCGGTGAACCTGGCCACATTGAAGGCCGCTGAGTACTTTTGAATGTACTCGCAAGCAAACCAAACCAACATATACACCAAGCAAAGCAATCCATGGCATTCAAGCATGCATTTGTTATCTTAACAGTATTAATTATCAGGTTATGGCAGGATTATCTAGCAAGATTAATCATTAATCATCATGTCATA
This sequence comes from Elymus sibiricus, assembly GCA_039707655.1. Classification (NCBI taxonomy): domain Eukaryota; kingdom Viridiplantae; phylum Streptophyta; class Magnoliopsida; order Poales; family Poaceae; genus Elymus; species Elymus sibiricus. Next base: position 127,067,648 of record CM077668.1, read on the forward strand.
GCAGCATTATCTAGCATGATAACTATTGGAGTAAATACAGTAAGGTAAAGCATATCACGTAAATAATCCATACTCCGAATATGCTCATGATCCAAATCTGATCCAAACTTTGCGGTCATCCGACCGCTCATCTGATGTCCATGCATCTGTACAGCAAGTCTGACAAACTTTACCTTTCTCTGGTTCATTCTTGGCAATACATTATATAGTTTATTCCTCCGGACTCGACACAGACTAAATAGTGTGACCTAGTACGAACTGTGTCCCATGACCGAGGACGCGGCTATTTGAATAGATTTACACTCTGCAAAGGTTGCGCACTTTACCCACACTATGGAGCTCCTGGCCTTGTACATCAGTACATGCTCCCATTCGGGTGGACCGGTGCTGCTCCATCAAAACTTGTCTATTACTGGGCACTCTCACGGTCCCACCGACATTTATACCCCTTCTGGGTCCTGTCCTGGCCTCCTGGGTGGCCCCTGTATCACTCCTGACATCTGTCACCGTCGTGGCCAAAAAACTGTCCCAAACGGGGATGCCGGCTAAACAACTTGGGCTCACAAGGTTATCGCCGCCTACCGGGCTAGGGTAGCAGGCACACATATCCTTCCCTCTCTGGTGGTACTGAAAAGAGGCACGACAATAGACCAAGCTAGGGCCTTCCCATAAAGGAAAATGTGGCTGCACTGATGAGCTCGGTTCGGTGGCACTATGTCTCGATCCAGCCGACGGAGGAGGTTGTCATTATTAGGTCACATTCTTTATCATTGCAATAATAGTAACTATGCATAATGAAAACATAACAACCTAAATCCATACTGTCATCTACGAGTCACTAGTGCGATAATATGATGAATACTAGCAAGTATTGCAAACAGTAATACAAACTATCAGGGGTTTAATTATTTCTAGCACAAGCATATTCATTAATTAAACATGCAAGAATAACATAGAGCAATGCTTTACGGCATATATTAGATGGTCGGCTTGCCTGGGGGTCGATGAATTCATTAGAGAGAAGTATGATCACCTCGCGGGAAAATCTGCCGGAAAAGCTCCCCTCCGGGAAAGGCCAAATTGAGGGCAGGGGAAACATGGTCATTTTAAGAAAGTGTCAACATTGTGAAAGTGATGTCATCGGAACAGGCTCGATGAACAGAGAAGGTGGGCTTTGGAATCACCTCATTCGGAGTTACGGTTAAAAAGTTGTGGCCGTTCGTTCATTAGGCCGAAAACAAACAAAAATATGTTCATTTTTGCCCTTAGCCGACGAACATCCACTATTTAAGGGTTCGGTGCCGGCGGCTGAAAACAGATGACGCACTTCTGGAAATACGCTTTCGGTGAAGTGAAAGCATATTTTGCCCTGAGGTTGCAGCCTGTTACGCTTTCACAAAAGAGAAAGCGTATTCGGTGAGGGGCGCCTCCACTTATCCAACGTGGCGGGGCGGGGCCGGGCTAATGCAGCTGACTGGCGGGTCCCATCTTCTTTCTCTCTCCTCCCTCCATCTTCTTCCTCCTCCTCCCAACAAAGAGCAGCAGAGGGCTTCGGCCTTGCCGGCGCCGGCGACTGGAGGCCACGGTGGGCTTGGGCGCTGTCGGGGATGGATGCGCCGCTCCACCTGACGCCCGTGGGTGGTGGAGAGGGCGCCGAGGGTGGCCGGAGTTGGCCGCGGCAACGGTGACTGAGGGCGGCGGCTCCATGGAAAGGAAGGTGCTCCGACGGTGGAATTGGCCGGGAGAGGGCGTGGGGGTGACCGCCGTGGAGTCGAGAGTCCAGTGGGGAGCTCGGGGGAAGAGGAGAAGGCCGGAGTGGCACGAATTTGAGAAGAGGGCAGCGGCGGCCATGGGCGGAGCTCACCAGAATTCGAGCACCAGAAGGTGCGGTCGCTCGGGGCTGGGCTTGGAAGGGTCCCAGGGAGGGAGAGGGAAGTGGTGTGAGCTCGAGGGAGGCCCAGGCTGGCTATTTATAGCCGGGGCGACGGAGGGGATAGGCTCGGCCGCCGTGGCGGCCCTAGCCACGTACTGGAGCTCACGACGAGCTAGCGAGGCAAAGGGTGGTGCCGACCTGACGAGCTTCAGATGGACGAGACGACTCGGGAGGGAAGAAGCCAACGGAGAGGAAGGCGACGGCGGATCACGGGGCAACGGTGGCCATGGCGGTGTTTGCCGTGGCGCGAGGAGGAAGAATCCGAAGGGGAAGAAGGGTCCAGAGATGAGACATGGGTGCTGCGGAGCCGCTAGACATGCTGGGACAAGCCGGAGCTGACCGGAGCGAGCTACCCGACGAGGTCAGTACACAGAGCGCCGTCTCCGCGCGGCCGCTGCGCGGTCACCATGTGCATAGCACACTCTGGTGCCAGTCTAGCCATCACACCTTGTCCGACAGGTTGCTCACTGCTCAAATGGGTAAGATATGGCACTGGATAGACCAAGAAAGGTCTAGGTTGATTGAGGGGATCCAAAACAGTTTCTGGACAGAAATTTTGGAGGCATTACTGAGGTGAAATGGTTTGGTAAATGGGACCGGGATGTTACCATATTGAAATGTGGTAGGAAGGTGCAGGTGCTGGAAAAAGTTGAAGCAATTTGGACCTTGTTTGCATGCACTTCCTTTGCAATGAAAAATTTGGTCCAGAAAATAGACTTTGAAGTTGTGCTCAAATGGCTGAATGGATTGGGCGAAATTTGGTGGAGGGAGGTTATTTGGCTATATGGAGGCACTGGTAAAATTTCATACCATTTGGACACTCCTACATGGTACTTTTTTTTGACCAAGAAACAGTAGGAGAGGCTCCTACTGTGTTTGTATTACTTATATCACAAGTAAAGAGTTACATGTTTACAGCTACACAATCACTCCCCTGCCACTTTGGGCAGAGTGGTTAGGTAGAAGAAAATGAAAAGTGCTAGTGAAGGAAGGCTACAAAGGAGGTCACTAGAGGCCTATGTGTCTCTTTGACCCTATGCTGGAGATGTTCAAAGTCTTCCTTGAACCTACGAATCCAAGACCTGACAGTGGGGTCCACAGCCCTGAAATGTTTATTGTTTCTTTCGTTCCATAGACTCCAAGCAGCCACAAGAAAAATTTTGAAGAAGAGAGGGCCATGCCAAGTGTCTTTAACAGTCTGTATGAGTTGGAGCCTGCAGCTGCTCATCGGCCAATCTATGTTGAGTTTAGACCAACACCGTCGACTGACGGTGCAAGTGAAAATCATGTGATCAACCGTCTCTTCAATGGGCAGGCCGCAGAGAAGGCAATCATGGTCATCTCGAATGTTATAGTGTCTGCGTAACAGCATGTTGTGGGTGTTCAGTCTATCATTGAGGAGTAGCCAGCCAAAGACTTTCATTTTCATGACACATTTGGATTTCCATAGCCAAGAGAAAACTTGGTGAGCCTGCACATCTCTAAAGAAGAAGCGGTAGTAGTCTACAGAGTTATAATGGGCCTTGCCCCACACATATTGCTAGACATCAGAGGTGGCAGACACGGGCCGCAAGTGTGTCGTAACAGCCTGCAGATTTCTTACTTCTGCATGGGCTTGCGGAGATAGTGGCAGGTGGAAAGCCTCAGCCAGTGATGTGATCTCTAGGAACTCCTTGACCGAAGCATCTCCATTCAGAGTAAACGAGAACGCTCGTGGGTGTGATAGTTCAATGGTTTCTTGTAGCCACAGATCTTTCCAGAAGAGGGCCGTAGACCCACACACAATATTTATTTGGGAGATCCCTCTAAAGGTTGGAGTGAGCTTCAAAGTGTCGCGCCACCAGAATGAGCCCACCAGATCGGACGCATGTGGTATTTTGTTACTGTAGAATGTGTCCCAAGTTAGCTGAATCCAAGGAATGTCCTTCTTGTTATAAAACTTGTGGAGTAATTTCATGAGTAGAGCTTTGTTTTGTATCTTCAGATTGATGACACCAAGGCCTCCATTCTTTTTGGGCTTACACACCATATCCCAAGCTGCAAGTGAATTCACTTGATCTGTATTCTTAGTGCAGAGGCATCTCCTTCTGATCTTGTCTAGCATTTCATCGAGCTTAGGGGGAAATTTAAGTGTACACATGGCATAGATCAGCAGGGAGGTCACCGTGGAGTTGAGTAATGAAAGTTTTCCTCCGTAGGACATCAGGGACCAGGTAGAGGTGAGGCGTCTTTCCATAGAGCACACAAGGGGCATGAGGTCCTAAATTATGGGATGGGATGTGCCCATTGGCAGTCCGAGATACGTAAAGGGAATTGAACCAATAGAACATCCAAATATGGCGGCGATGATAGCACTAAGATTGCAATCCACGTTGATTGGGATAAGGGTTGACTTGTGGAAAAATCTTGAGACCCACCGAGGATGCGTAGTCAGCCAGGATGTTTTTGATGATCACAGCTTGTCTAGGGCATGCTAGCATCGCCAAAATGGTGTCATCGGCGTACTGGATGACAGGGTAATCAGTTTGACCAATGCATGGAAAGGGAAGTTGAATGTGTCCTTTTCTGAAAGCATCATTAATTGCTGCCTGGAGTAGGTCTGCTGGTAAGACAAAGATTAGGGGCGAGAGAGGGTCCCCTTGACGGACACCGTAACGGCAATGGAATTGGCGGCCTGGGACCCCATTCAGAAGAATGGAGGATCTACCAGATGAGAAGATGCATTTAATCCAGGCAAGCCACTTGTCATTGAATCCCATGTGCCTCATAATTTCGATCATAGGAGCGTGTTCGATTGTGTCAAAGGCTTTTGCAAAGTCAAGTTTCAGAAGAACAATTTCCCTTTTTGATGTCTGGCATTGGTGAATATATTGGAATGCCCAAGCGAGGCAATCTTGTATCGTTCTCCCCTTGAGGAAGCCGTACTGATTACGGTGCACAATTTGTAGAATAGTTTTCTGTAGGCGATTGGCGAGAAGTTTGGTAATCAGTTTGAGGCAGCAGTTAAGCAGGGTGATCGGGCGATAGTCATTGACCGTCTCAGGATAGCGAACTTTGGGGATGAGAGTAATGAGTCCATCATTGATACTTTGTAGGTCTAGATTACCATCGTGGAATTGAGCACAGAGATTGTAAAAATCGTGCTTGATTATGTGCCAACATCTTTTGAGAAAAATACCACTGAAACCATCAGAACCCGGAGCACGGTCAGCCGGCATCTCTTTGATTACATCATCGATCTCCGAGTGTGAAAATGGAGCAGTGAGGTGCTCGAGGTTTAGCTCAGACCGGATGATAGAGCGCAGGTCAAATTTCATTTCAGCGGGTGTGGGTTTGCCCAGTCTCTCTGTATATGTTTGAAAAAGAAGTGCTTCCTTGCCAGTGTGATCATCAACACAGATTCCATCTGGAGTAGTTAAACTGGCTATGTTATTTTTTCCATATCTTTCAGTGGCAACTACCTGGAAGAATTTAGTGTTTTCGTCGCCGAATTTAACCCAGCGAATGGTACATCGCTTTTTCCAATATTGCTTTTGATACTCAAGGAGACGCAGGAGGTGTCCTTTGATGATGTTGCGGCAGTTCGATTCTGGGATAGTCAAATTCCTCTTGTTTTCAATCTCATCCAAATCAGCGATTGTTTTGTTGCAGTTTTCAATGGCCACTAAGAGGCGTGATATATTCTTGCTCTAGGCCTTTAATTCATGTCTGAGCATTTTAAACTTGCGGCAGAGGACAGTAGCTGCATTGTCAGATTGTACTTGTTTTGCCCAAGTATTTTGGACCACCTCCATAAAGCCTGGATGTAGCAACCAGAAGGACTCAAATTGTAAGAGCTTGGAGCGAGGGATCTTGGTTTCAATGTTGACAACACAGGGAATGTGATCGGATACTGGCTTGCCCAGAGGCGTAACAATTGTTTTGGGATAAACATTAGTCCAATGCAGCGAAGTAAGGAATCAATCCAACTGTTCCATCAGAGGATTTTGTTGCATATTACTCCAGGTATAAGAACGCCCTTTTATTGGAATTTCAATGAGGTTCTGCTTGCGGATGATATCATTGAAAGTGCACATATCATTGACATCCCCTCCTGGTTTGTTACGGTTATCCGGGGCACGAATATAATTAAAATCACCGAGTAGTAACCAGTCCTCATTAGCCGGAATGTCCAAATTATAGAGCCAGTTCGTGTAGGTAATACGATCATCACCTGCACATGGCCCATAGATATTCACAAGAGTCCATGCATGGGACGACTGAGTGCTTGTAAAGCGTATGGCCAAGGCAAAATCCTCTGTGGCAATGACATCGCCATTAAAAACTGAACTATTCCACACAGTAAGTAAACCTCCCGAAGCACCATGAGAAGGAACATAGGAAAATTTATCAAAGCGTCTCGGACAGCAAGACTTAATAAAAGCAAGGTCGATCACATTTTTTTTCGTCTCTTGCAAGCAAATTATGGAGCAGCCACTGATAGAGAGAGCATTGGATAAGGCTAATTGTTTCTTATCAGAATTTAGGCCATGAATGTTCTAGCATAGGACATTCCAACTACGCAAAAGGGACATAAAATAAAAGCAGATTTAGGCCGAGGAGGAGGATCCCTCCTCCATGCCGGCATGAGAAGCACTTGCATCAGCATGATTGACGTTGTTAGGAGCAGCAAGCAGAGCTTCAGCAGACAATTCCTCCGATGGGACGGCACATCGATTGATTCCAATGGATTGCATGACCCGGATTGGGGTTGGGGGAGGAGCATCCTCCACATCAACATCAGCGGCCATGGAGGAGGACCGGGCTTGAGCAGCAGACGGCAATTGGCGAGGCTTCACCTTGGACTGCAGAGGGCGCGTGTCCGTGGGTTGGGGCACCCTGAAACCAACATATCTATTGGAGCATGTGCTGCGTCTAACCTCAGTGGTAACTGTGGGGGCCTTGGCCTTAGAGCGACGACCACTTATAGTGGGAGGTCCAACAGGGCCCAACTGAGTAACTTGTGCCAGACCGACTGCAGATATCTCCTCAGCTGCGTTGTTAGCCAGAGTTCGGCCCAGATCATTGTTTAGGGTCCCAATTGGCACCATTTCCATAGTGTCAGTACTCAGATCCTCAATGTCACCAGAGATAATATTGGTCTCAGAAGGAACCAAGACTGGGTTCATAACAGTGTCATTGCCAAATGGATCATTCTCAGAGCCTATTTCAGTCAATGTGACCATGGATGGAGCTACTTCAGGACGATCACAGATCCCCGGAGTGAATTGCACTAAAACCAGGGAATTATTCAGGTTAACATCATAGCTGACAGGAGGCGTTGTATACTGAGCTGAGAGTGGTGGTAGACCATATCCCGCACTCCAAGGGCCAGAACCAGACACTACAGACATGATGGATCTTGATAGGTACCTGGGAAAAGTGTTCCTTGGGATGGAATCATTAAGATACACATTTGTGAGGACATTGCCTTGGACAGAGATGCTCACGTGCAAATTGACAGGAGAGATAGCCTCATCCACAATGACAGTATTCTGAATAACAGGAGGTACATCCAGCGTGGCCACTATCATACCTGCATCTCCTTGTGTAGATGAACTATGATTGGTAGCTGAGAGTGAATCATTCCATGCAGATGCCAAGCTGTCAGATAAATTATCTTCTGGAACTAAACCATCTTGCACCTAAAGACCTTACGCTGCCAGCTTGGGTTGCCATTGCCACCTCTGGGCCCATCGTTCCTTCCAGCAAGATTTTGCCAAGTGTCCATAGTTGCCGCAAGAGGCACATCTGACGATGGAGGGTGTGCGACGAGGTGTACGCTTCGGAGGGCAAGTGATTTCATAATTTTTGGTAGTGTTGATTTTATGCCCAGAGTCAGAAGGATTGACCAAACCCTGAGATTTTGCCGTCTTTAAGGCCACACCCATAAATTGAATCTCAGATATGGAGGGGCAGCAATTAGCTTTATGACCCGGAGCAAAACAGTTTAGGCAAATGATCCGGGCTGGGCAGATTGATTTGTGGTGGCCCCATTGCAAGCATTTGGCGCAAAGTGTGCCCCAAAATTTGGTTATAGAATTGACTTCATCCTGGTCATATCCGGCACGTAGTAATTCCTCTTGTCTAGATTTAGAAAGAGTTGGGGGCCAAGCCATATGTTTCGGGGCGTACCTTAGGGCCGAGCTAAGAAAGCATTGAGGTGTTTCCGGGTAGACAATATCAGCAAGAAAACGGAAACTTCCAATCACAATAAACTCCTCATTAATATCCAATAACTCAGGAATCTTGGTCGGGGCTGGCGCCACAGGTTGAACTGAGGAAGAACATGAAGCTTCAGTACTGTTCTTGTTTTGAAAATTCATGGAGGACAATGGGACCAAACCAAATTTACTCAATTCTTTAGCAGAAGATGAATCCACAGTAGCACTTTTCTCGAGGAAATTGGTGTTAATCCGAACAGCAATAGGACTTCGGGATGCAATAGTGTCAATCACTTCATCAGCATGCCATTGATTTTCAAACCTCTTGAGACCATTGTACCGGCCATTAAAAAGATGGAAGTGACAGATAAAATCCGGCCAAATGCGATCTTTAAGCCCATGAATAAAATGCCCGACCTTATTTCCAGCAACCGAGAAGCGAAAAGATCTTTCACTAATTCGCGAGACCTTGAAACCCTTAGGGTGACCACCGATGCAGCATTGGAGAGCCACACCCACAGAAGCTTCAGAGAGGGGGAAGGATGCCGAGGAAAAAGAAACCACCAAAAAGAATTATTTGGTGTTGCGAGAAGGAGAAAAATGGACTGTTTCCCCAAAACGGCGACGCACCTGATCCACAACCGCGAGGCCGGGGTTGAAGTCCCAATGTAGGAGGCCCTCCATGGTGGCCAAACCTAGCTAACTCCATTGGAGGAGGAGGTGGAGAGGAGGTGGGAGAGGAGAGGAGAGGAGAGGAGGCCCTCCATCGTAAGGCTGGGTATTGTACCTCAGAAGTTTTGTATGGAGCTCACTCTTGTGGTCAATCATTCCTACATGGTACTTCCTTCACACTGCTTTTCTCTGGACGAAAATCAGATGGAATTTTTGGAGAAATTGGCTTGGCAAAATGATATGAATTTTTGCATGCTCACATCATATAGGGAATGTGAGGTCCTGGATTAATTTCAAGAATTGTGGAGCAATATAAAATATAGTTGCTTCACAACCTCAAAATGGGTCCAGAAACAAGAACTGGATGATGCTCTCAAACTTTGAACTGTGGAACTTGGGTTCTTGATGGAAATGGTGAAGATATGGATAGGAGAAGCTCCACAAATTATTTGGGATTTTTCCTGACTACCAAAATGGTAGTTCCTTTGGAAAGTGCCCAAGTTGCAATATTGGCTTTAAATAGGAAAATGCAATTTCCCTTATTTAATTATGGCCAATATTTTTATGGGAGCTCAATATGATCACAGAGAATATCTCAACAAGTTTTCATGAACTTTGAAGATGGATAGATATTTTTTTGGATTTAATTCCTTTAAACAGCAGAAAAAGGAATTAATTTTAAATGAAAAATATTGCAAATGACTTAGCAATATTTTTACATATCCAGGGTTTATAGATAATAAGGTGATCAGTGGGAAAAGTTTGGGAGGCAACAGATCAAAGGAAATTGGGGTTCCTTTGTAACTGCCGGAATTAGGTTTTCCCTTCCGGTAACTCGGAAGGTTGGGTTTCGGCGGCAAAATCCTGAGAATATGTCTTGGGTGGTGAGGTTGGACTGGGGAGAATCTTTGGTTGGATAAGAAAGGCAAGGCTAAGTGACCATCTTCATATACCCAAGAGCGAGAGAAATTTCCTTTAACATCAAAAAAAAGACGGGAGTCACATCCCGCGAAGGAAAAAATCGAGGAGCGAAAACCAGGGTGTCACAAACCTACCCCCTTAAGAAAATCTCGTCCTCGAGATTTCCGGGCTTACCTCCCGGCTAAGGGGGAACATACCTGTGTGTGACTTGGATCCATCAGCTGTCTTGTCTTCATTCGTTCATTGGCCCTTTCAACTATCTCTTCTGATGGCTCACATGCTTTCTTTTCCAACGACTACAGTGAATCCTTCTCTTTCCTGTCAGGTGGACCTTTTGTTCAGGTAGTTTGTTGCCTAGGCTTAGTGGGTAGCACGTAGCGCCGACAAATAGCTTGGTTTCCATGGCCTAGAGCTAGCTGCTTCGACCAGAGGTCTGAGCTGACATGGGATGTATCATAACAAGTGATTCCCCATGTCCCATACCATATTTCTGCTTTACTTTCGGGACTGAATGATTATTTCCGTATCACATTGTTTCCACATAGACAGTCAGACTCTGTCGATTGCTGAGGTAGCTCTGTCATATGTATCCTTTGCAGTCCTTGCTATGATCACTGAGCTGAACATAGTTTGGCTATCATTCGGCGCATCTTACGGAGTATAGCTTCCTATCTTGGTTGATGGCCCATGCTCATGCTTGCTGCATTGTTGTGGCCGTATATGCAAGAGTCTGACAAGGATTGGCAATATCACCTAGTATGTGAAGCTTTACTTTTATTGACCGTCACGGAGGTTGTGTATCCAAAACTTCTTTGTTCTTGAGGGTTCCTTTTTGTGGACCCGTCATGACCGGCCAACACGGCTCCTTGACCATATCATAACTTACTCTTGCATATCTCCTAGGGATTGCTGTATTCATATCCTCCTTTGAAATATGGGGCCAAAGTTTCTCTGAGCACAGTCATTCCCATATACGGGTGGCTTGCATGAACTGATGAACCGGACTGTATGCTCACAACATATGCAAAGTAGGAAAAATCTATTCATAACTATTGAGTTCTAAGGCGGATGTGTGTCTCGGCTAGTTTGTGCTTCTGACAAGATTGTTGTGGCCATGACGGCATGCCAAAAAAGGCTGAATACCTTACGCTCGAAGTTTCTGCCAGGGTTGTGTGCCGAACAAGGCTGGGTATCGTACCTCATAAGCTTTCCCTAATGTGGCTTACTGCGGAGGGTCAGGTGCCTTATGCTAGAAGCTTTCCGCGGTAGCAGGCTGAGGAGGATGGGGGTGCCGTGCCCCAGAAGATTTTCCCCTAGTGGCGTAGCGAGGAAGATTGGGAGTCTTGCGCCATAAGCTCTTTTAGATAGCTTGCGGAGGAAGGCTGGGTTCCTTATACTGGAAGCCTTTCACTGTGATATGCGGTCAGATCTATGGCCGATTCGGGCTTCCTTCCGAAGTATCCGAAATTTATCCATAGTGAAGCCACAACTTGGTATAGGCCACACCTTGACGGAAGATATTCCGTTGGTCATGCACACCGCTTGTCCTTCTGTTGATCTGATCATTGTTGTTATAAAGGTTGCACAACTGATTCAGACTTCATGTTGATAACTAATCCGGGATACCAGATGTTGCCAGTAGTAAGCAGTTGATGGATAATTTCATTTGGTTTAGTTGTATTTCCTGGTATTCAAAATTCTCACTGATTCCGGATAGCCGTGGACTTGTCCATATGTCTCACAAACCTTGTTCATCATGACCAAAATTTTTTATATACACCGGTGAATTCCAGAATATGCTTTGTATCAACATACCAGAGTTTTGTTGCTGCTCCCGGCACGTTCACATTCTTGAAACATGACTTCCGTGGGTAATAAATGATTATTGAGTCCATTGAGAAAAGAATCAAGGTCCACCCCACTGACTAAAATAATCCTTGTATCGAGGATGGAATAACTTGTTCTTACTAGTGTCCATTCCTGATAGCTCATCTCACTATTCCTTTGGTGTGATCAATTCTGAGGCAAACTCCCTTAGGTATAGTCTGGCCTTGTCGGTTGCACTCAGATTCTGCTTCTGACCCGTTCTTCATTTGGCAGATCCGATGTTGGTGTTCTGACTATCAGGCAGTTGACTTGGCTCTTATGCAACTTGGATTATTGGGTATTATCCAAGTTGTGTGTTGATCTTCTTTGGTAGCTCTTACAGATGGATCCAGTCAGAGCGACGGAACGGAATCGACAAAAAGAAGCAAGAACTGCAAAAAACCCAAAAATACCAAAAAGCAAATAAAGCTCAAATTTTGCGGACTTTACGCATGTGGCCAAAGATTCACTAGTATAACTAATGTAGCGCACTCGATGCACCTCTAAGGATTTAGAAGCAAAACCACACAACGCTCCTAGTAGCAATTGGTGTCAAGCTCCTACTACTTCCATAGGAAACATCAAACTCGACGCACGACCATAGCCAAAGTGGCTTAGTCAGCGATCCTAGGGTTGTCGGGACAAGGTGGAATTGATAAGCGTTTCCCAAAGGAAACTGGATTTGAGGAGAGAAATGCCATGGTTAGCAAGCAAGGTAGGGATATCTGGTTTGCCTAGGGGTTAAGGGCTCACGGGTTATTTCCTGGTGCGGCCATTTCCCACCGGAGGCAAATGCCATGAGAGTTGGGGGTATAATGGAGCCAAAACCTATGGGATTGCCTTATGATCAATAGTAGCTGTGCCTGTTTGGCAATGATGGCTGAAATCCATCCGGGCTTTATACTGAGCAGAAGACAATGAAATCTGGCTAGGGTAACCTATAGTCAGCCTGGCGGCTCTGATACCATCCATTGTGGTGCCCCGCCTGAATGCCACTGTAGTCAGACGGTCGCCGCACACACCAGCCCAGGAAATCACTCTGGCATGCGCTTTTACAGCAAGTATCAAAAACATAGGCATTTCTATTAATGGATATATAAGTCTTACATGATAATTTACAAAGGTGATGGCAGCGAAAAAACTCTATCTAAGGCAACATGGTCTTGGTGCGGCTCCAATCCATAGGGATCTGACTGGGTTACTCTTCTAGCCCGCGAACACTCCGGTTCCTCACTAGTGGACATCGGATCCTTAGGTGAACCTGGCCACATTGAAGGCCGCTGGGTACTTTTGAATGTACTCGCAAGCAAACCTAACCAACATATACACCAAGCAAAGCAATCCATGGCATTCAAGCATGCATTTGTTATCTTAACAGTATTAATTATCAGGTTATGGCAGGATTATCTAGCAAGATTAATCATTAATCATCAGGTCATAGCAGCATTATCTAGCATGATAGCTATTGGAGTAAATATAGTAAGGTAAAGCATATCACATAAATAATCCATACTCCGAATATGCTCATGATCCAAATTAGATCCAAACTTTGCGGTCATCCGACCACTCATCTCCTAGCCATCGCATGGCTAGCATTCATACCCCTGACATCATCCGATGTCCATGCATCTATACTGCAAGTCTGACAAACTTTACCTTTCTCTGGTTCATTCTTGGCAATACATTATATAGTTTATTCCTCCGGACTCGACACAGACCAAATAGTGTGACCTAGTATGTACTATGTCCCATGACCAAGGACGCGGCTATTCAAATAGATTTACACTCTGCAGAGGTTGCGCACTTTACCCACACTATGGAGCTCCTGGCCTCGTACATCAGTACATGCTCCCTTTCGGGTGGACCGGTGCTGCTCCATCAAAACTTGTCTATTGCCGGGCACTCTAACGGTCCCACCGACATTTATACCCCTTCCGGGTCCTGTCCTGGGTGGCCCCTGTGTCACTCCTGACACCTGCCACCGTCATGGCCAAACAAAACTGTCCCAAACGGGGACGCTGGCTAAACAACTTGGGCTCACATGGTTATCACTGCCTACCGGGCCAGGGTAGCATGCATGCATAACCTTCCCTCTTTGGTGGTACCAAAAAGAGGCACAACAATAGACCAAGCTAGGGCCTTCCCATAAAGGCAAATGTGGCTGCACTGATGAGCTCGGTTCGGTGGCACTACGACTCGATCCAGCCGACGGAGGAGGTTGTCATTATTAGGTCACATTCTTTATCATTGCAATAATAGTAACTATGCACAATGAAAACATAACAACCTATCTCCATACTGTCATCTACGAGTCACTAGTGCGATAATATGATGAATACTACCAAGTATTGCAAACAGCAATACAAACTATCAGGGGTTTAATTATTTCTAGCACAAGCATATTCATTAATTAAACATGCAAGAATAACACAGAGCAATGCTTTAGGGTATATATCAGATGGTCGGCTTGCCTGGGGGTCGATGAATTCATCGGAGAGAAGTGTGATCACCTCGCGGGAAAATCTGTCGGAAAAGCTCCCCTCCGGGAAAGGCCAAATTAAGGGCAGGGGCAAAATTGTCATTTTCAGAAAGTGTCAACATTGTGAAACTGACATCATCGGAACGGCCTCGAAGAATAGAGAAGATGGGCTTTGGAATCACCTCATTCGGAGTTACGGTTAAAAAGTTGTGGCCATTCGTTCGTTAGGCCGAAAACAAACACAAATATGTTCATTTTTGCCCTTAGCCGACAAACGTCCACTATTTAAGGGTTTCGGCGCCGGCGGCTGAAAACAGATGGCGCACTTCTGGAAATATGCTTTCGATGAAGTGAAAGCATATTTTGCCCGGAGGTTGCAGCCGGTTACGCTTTCACAAAAGAGAAAGCGCATTCGGTGAGGGGCGTCTCCACTTATCCGACGTGGCGGGGCGGGGCCGGGCTACTGCTGCTGACTGGCGGGCCCCATCTTCTTTCTCTCTCCTCCCTCCATCTTCTTCCTCCTCCTCCCAACAAAGAGAGCAGCAGAGGGCTTCGACCTTGCCGGCGCCAGCGACTGGAGGCCACAACGGGCTTGGGCGCCGCCGGGAATGGATGCGCCGCACCACCCCGCGCCCGTGGGTGGTGGAGAGGGCGCCGGGGGTGGCCGGAGTTGGCCGCGGCAACGGTGACCGAGGGTGGTGGCTTGGCGGCGAGGAAGGTGCTCCGACGGTGGAATTGGCTAGGAGAGGGGCGTGGGGGTGACCGCCGTGGACTGGAGAGTCCAGTGGGGACCTCGGGGGAAGAGGAGAAGGCCGGAGTTGCACGAATTTGAGAAGAGGGCGGCGGCGGCCATGGGTGGAGCTCGCCGGAATTCGAGCACCAGAAGATGCGGCCGCTTGGGGCTGGGCTTGGAGGGGTCCCAGGGAGGGAGAGGGAAGTGGTGTGAGCTCGAGGGAGGCCCAGGCTGGCTATTTATAGCCGGGGCGATGGAGGGGATAGGCTCGGCCACCGTGGCGGCCCTAGCCACGCATTGGAGCTTGCGGCGAGCTAGCGAGCGAAGGGTGGTGCCGACCTGACGAGCTTTAGATGGATGGGACGGCTCGGGAGGGAAGAAGCCAACAGAGAGGAAGGCGATGGTGGATCACGGGGAAACAGTGGCCATGGCGGTGTTCGCCGTGGCGCGAGGAGGAAGAATCCGGAGGGGAAGAAGGGTCCAGAGAGGAGACGTGGGTGCTGCGGAGCCGCTAGACATGCCGGGACAAGCCGGAGCTGGCCGGAGCGAGCTACCCGACGAGGTCAGTACACAGAGCGCCGTCTCCGGGCGGCCGCTGCGCGGTCCCCACATGCATAGCACGCTCTGGTGCCAGTCTGGCCATCACACCTTGTCCAACAGGTTGCTGACTGCTCAAATGTGTAAGATTTGGCACTGGATAGACCAGGAAAGGTCTAGGTTGATCGAGGGGATCCAAAACAGTTTTTGGACAGAATTTTGGAGGCATTACTAAGGTGAAATGGTTTGGTAAATGGGACCGGGATGTTGCCATATTGAAATGTGTTAGGAAGGTGCAGGTGCTGGAAAAAGTTGAAGCAATTTGGACCTTGTTTGCATGCACTTCCTTTGCAGTGAAAAATTTGGTTTAGA
Organism: Elymus sibiricus; assembly: GCA_039707655.1. Classification (NCBI taxonomy): domain Eukaryota; kingdom Viridiplantae; phylum Streptophyta; class Magnoliopsida; order Poales; family Poaceae; genus Elymus; species Elymus sibiricus. Next base: position 127,083,364 of record CM077668.1, read on the forward strand.
AAATAGACTTTGAAGTTGTGCTCAAATGGCTGAATGGATTGGGCTGAAATTTGGTGGAGGGAGGTTATTTGGCTATGGAGGCACTGGTAAAATTTCATACCATTTGGACACTCCTACATGGTACTTCCTTCACAGTGCTTTTCTCTGGACGAAAATCAGATGGAATTTTTGGGAGAAATTGGCTTGGCAAAATGATATGAATTTTTGCATGCTCGCATCATATAGGGAATGTGAGGTCCTGGATTAATTTCAAGAATTGTGGAGCAATATAAAATATAGTTGCTTCACAACCTCAAAATGGGTCCAGAAACAAGAACTGGATGATGCTCTCAAACTTTGAACTATGGAACTTGGGTTCTTGATGGAAATGGTGAAGATATGGATAGGAGAAGCTCCACAAATTATTTGGGATTTTTCCTGACTACCAAAATGGTAGTTCCTTTGGAAAATGCCGAAGTTGCAATATTGGCTTTAAATAGGAAAATGCAATTTCCCTTATTTAATTATGGCCAATATTTTTATGGGAGCTCAATATGATCACAGAGAATATCTCCACAAGTTTTCATGAACTTTGGAGATGGATAGAAATTTTTCTGGATTTAATTCCTTTAAACAACAGAAAAAGAAATTAATTTTAAATGAAAAATATTGCAAATGACTTGGCAATATTTTTACATATCCAGGGTTTATAGATAATAAGGTGATCAATGGGAAAAGTTTGGGAGGCAACAGATCAAAGGAAATTGGGGTTCCTTTGTAACTGCAGGAACTAGGGTTTCCCTTCCGGTAACTCGGAAGGTAGGGTTTCGGCGGCAAAATCCTGGGAATATTTCTTGGGTGGCGAAGTTGGACAGGGGAGAATCTCTGGTTGGATAAGAAAGGCAAGGCTAAGTGACCTTCTTCATATACCCAAGAGCAAGAGAAAATTCCGATAACATCGAAAAAAAAGACGGGAGTCACATCCCGCGAAGGAAAAAAAATCGAGGAGCGAAAACCAGGGTGTCACATTGTGTGCGAGTTAATGCCCTGTGCAGTAAATTGGAAGGAATTTTCAAACATATTGGTGTCACGGCTTGCACACAAACAGTGAGAACCATGGCTTTTAAATTCCAAAAAATTCAAAAATGATCAAAAATACATGAAACCTTGCTTGATGTCATGAAATGGTACCGAGATGCAGTGGTAAAAGAATTGGCCAATTTGACGAAAGTTTTGACACAGACCTCTCACAAATCGGAGCATCTCACAAGAAGACACGTGGTTCCAAGAGGGAACAATGCATGTTTGATGACAAACCGGCGCTCGCTTCCTCGTATGACCCTGATTTTTTATCTACCGTTAACATGCACTAATGTAACGGTCATGTTAAATTTTTGAAATTTTCGGTGTTGATTTGACCTTTTTAAGACATTAAGTGAGTTTCCAGCCATATAATGGCCATAATTCAAATTTGATCTGCATGTACATGCAACGAGAAACCATCATGTGTTGGAAAATCATATTTGTGTCCTTGTGTGCGAGTTAATGCCCTGTACAGTAAATTGGAAGGAATTTTCAAACATATTGGTGTCAAGGCTTGGACACAAACAGTGAGAACCATGGCTTTCAAATTCCAAAAAATTCAAAAATGACCAAAAATACATGAAACCTTGCTTGATATCATGAAATGGCACCAAGATGAAATTGTAAAAGAATTGGCCACTTTGACGAAAGTTTTGGCACACACCTCTCACAAATCGGAGCATCTCACGAGAAGACTCGTGGTTCCAAGAGGGAAGAATATGCATGTTTGATGACGAACCGACAGTGGATTCCTCTTATGGCTTGCCTTTTTTTTCTACCGTTAACATCCACAAATACAACTTTCATGTTAAAATTTGGAAATTTTTAGGGGTTATTTGACATTTTTAAGACATTAAGTGAGTTTCTAACCATTTAATGGCCGTAATTCAAATTTGAACTACATGTACATGCAATAGAATATCATCACGGGTTGGAAAAATCATTTATGTAATACATTTTCAAACAATATCATGGTAACATGAAATAAGCATTCATGCAAAACATTTGGAAAGAATATGTAAATATCTGGCAAGACAACTGGGCACCAATGATTGGCACACTGTTTCGCGCCGCGAGGTATGGAAGGTGAGTGGCGCGGGTTATTAATCAGACGCGGTTCAGTCTTGGGAACCGTCAGTGATTTATTTCACACACAGATTTTGAAGATGGTCATTTAGCTTTGCCTTTCCTATCAAACTAGAGATTCTCTCCAACTCAACTTGCCACCCAAAACATAATCTCAGGATTTTGCCACCGAAACCTTGCCTTCAGAGTTACCGGAAGGGAAACCCTAATTCCTTCCGTTACAAAGGAACCGCAATTTCCTTTGGTCTATTGCCTCCCAAACTTTTCCCAGAGACTCTCCTGGATATGCAAAAATATTGCCAAGTCATTTGCAATATTTTTCATTTAAAATTAAATCCTTTTTCTGCCGTTTAAAGGAATTAAATCCAGGAAAATACCTATCCAGCTCCAAAGCTCATGAAAACTTGTGGAGATATTCTTTGTGATCATATTGAGCTCCCATAAAAATATTGGCCATAATTAAATAAGGGAAATTGCATTTTCCTATTTAAAGCCAATATTGCATTTTGGGCACTTTCGAAAGGAGCTACCATTTTGGTAGCCAGGAAAAATCCCAAATAATTTGTGGAGCTTCTCCTATCCATATCTTCACCATTTCCTTCAAGAACCCAAGTTCCATAGTTTAAAGTTTGAGCACATCATCCAATTCTTGTTTCTAGACCTATTTTGAGGTTGTGAAGCAACTATATTTTATATTGCTTCAAAATCCTTGAAATTAATCCAGGACCTCGCACTCCCTACATCATGTGAGCATTCCAAAGTTCACATCATTTTATCTAGCCAATTCCTCCCAAAAAATTCCATCTAGTTTCTGTCCAGAGAGAAGCACTGTGAAGGAAGTACCAGTTGGGTATGTCCAAATGGTATGAAATTTTACCAGTACCTCCATACCACTAAATAATCCCTCTAAACCAAGTTTGAGCCAAATTCATTTAGCCATGAGATCCCAGCAAGTTCAAATTTATTTCTGTCCAGTTGGGCAATTTGCAAAGGCAGTGCTAGCTAGGGTGATTCATTTGGCCTGAAAATTGGCCAGGGGACTCACCTTAGTAGATCACTGCTACCCACCAAAAACCAGCTCATCACCCCAAGCCATCTTCCCACAGAACCGCACAAGCACCTGCTGTTCAGAGAGCTTTCTGGACAAGATTCATCACCTCAGAGCCGCCTAGTTGATTCCAGCTGTTTAAGTCACCTCTTGGAGCAGTGCTGACCGCGTTTGACAAGGCCTCCCGCCCAGACGTGTGCTAGAGCACAGGGTGCACATCGTGACCGCGTAAACAACGTGCTGGGACTGTGCTCTATGCGGTCGTCGCGTTAGCCAGCTAGTTCCGGCCAGCTTCGGCTTGTCCAAACGTGTCCGACGGCTCCACATCGTCCGCGTGCCCCCTCTCCCATAGGTTCCCCCTCCGTTTGCGCCCTCGCCGGACGACGACAAGGACCACCGTACAAGTCACCGTACACGTACGTGTTCCCGTCGTCGTCCTCTTCCCCATTGGCTCCTTCCTCACACCGCGTCGCAGCAGTGGCAGTCAGGTCAGCACCGCTACAGGCCGAGCCGTCCCCTCCTCACGAGGCCAAGCAAATCGCCGCGGCCACCGCGTCGCCTCGGCCGAGCTCATCCACGGCCATCCTTATCCCGCGCCCTCCCCAGCTATATAAGCCGTGGCCCGAGCCCTCCTCGAGCACCCCAGCAACCCCCTCTCCCTCCTAGATCTTCCCCTGCCCGAAGGAGCACGCCCCCTTGCCCAATTCCTCCTCCACGGCCACCGCCATCCCCTCGGCCATAGAGAGCTCTCCAGTGCCCCCCCCCACTCAACCCCTTCCTCCTAGAGTAGGCCAGAGGGATTGCGGACCCGTAGCCCTCTAAAATTTCGTCGGTGGAGCCCTGTAGGCGAGGTTCTATGGCCGTCGTCGCCGAATCATACTGGGCGTCTATGCGGCACCGCTGCGACCTCGTCCTGGTGTGTGCGCTGCCCCCTCGAAGTGTGGGAAGTCGCCGGAGCACTCCCCGGTGCTCGGAGTCCCGCGGGGCGCCCCCCATCGCCGGCTATGGCCAGAGCCGAGCCGCTCCCTTCGGTTCCCTGGGCGCCAGGCGGGAGGAGGAGGAAGGAGTGGAGAGAGAGAGACCTGCCGGTGGGCCCCGTTGTAAGAGAGAGAGAGAGGAAGGGTACCCCGGGCCCGCGGTGACTTAAGTGGAGGCGCCCTTCACTGGAGTATGCTTTCCCTTCAGTGAAAGCGCATTCAGTCATGACCTCAGAGCAGAATGCGTCTTCCCTTGACCGAAAGCGTATTCTGCAGAATGCGCTTTCTATTTCAGCCCGGTCCCGAAAAGGTTAAGTTGTGAGCATTCACCGGTTTGCGGCCGAAGTGGACACTTTTTGTTCATTTCACCGTTTAACGAACGAACGGCCACAACTTTTCAACCGTAACTCCGATTCACGTGAATCCAACGCCCACGTTCTCTGCTCATCAAGCCCGTTCCGATGAGGTCACTTTCATAATGTTGACACATTCTGAAAATGACCATTTTGCCCCTGCCCTATATCCAGCCTCTCCGACAGAGAAACCTTTCCGGCGAATTCTTCCGCGAAGTGACCGCACTTCTCTCCGGTGCATTCCTCGACCCTCCCAGGAAAGCCGACCATCTGATATATGCCCTAAAGCATTGCTCTGTGTTATTCTTGCGTGATTAATTAATAAAAATGTTTGTGCTAGAAATAATTAAACTCCTGATAGTTTATATCATTGTTACATTACTTGCTAGTAATCATCATAACATCGCACTAGTGACTAATTAATAAAAATGTTTGTGCTAGAAACAATACGGAGATAGGTTGTTATGTTTCATTGTGCATTACTACTGTTATTGCAATGTTTAAGAATGTGACTTAATAATGACAACCTCCTCCGTCGGCTGGATCGAGTCATAGTGCCACTGAACTGAGCTCATCAGTGCAGCCACATTTGCCTTTATGGGAAGGCCCTGGCTTGGTCTGTTGTTTTGCCTCTTATCGGTACCACCAAAGAGGGAAGGTTATGCGTGCGTGTTACCCTGGCCCGGTAGGCGGCGATAACCTTGTGAGCCTAGTTAAGCTATTTGACGGCGTCCCCGTTTGGGACAGTTTTGTTTGGCCACGATGGTGGCAGGTGTCTGGAGTGAAATAGGGGCCACCCAGGACAGGACCCTAAGGGGTATGGTTGTCGGTGGGGCCGTAAGAGTGCCGGGCAATAGACAAGTTTTCTTGGAGCAGCACCTGTCCACCCGAATGGGAACATGTACTAAAGTACGAGGCCGGGAGCTCCATAGTGTGGGTAAAGTGCGCAACCTCTGCAGAGTGTAAATCTATTCGAATAGTCGCGTCCTCGGTCATGGGACACAGTTTGTACTAGGTAACACTATTTGGTCTATGTCGAGTCTGGAGGAATGAACCAAATGATGTTGCTAATAATGAATCAGATAAAGGTAAGCTTTGTCAGACTTGCAGCAAAGATGCATGGACATCGGAAGATGTCAGGAACTTGAGATGTTGGCCATGGATGGCTATGAAGGAGACGGTCAAATGACCGAAGAATCTGAATTGGATTTGGATCGGATTATGAGAACATTTGGATATGAACTCATTACTTGATATGCTTTATCTTCGTCATACTACATTTACTTCAGTAGCTACCCTGTTACATAGTTGAGCTATGCCATGATAGATAATATTGTAAAGATCATATATGCATGCTTGAATGCCATGGATTGCTTTGCTTGGTGTATATGTTGGTTTGGTTTGCTTGCTAGTACATTCAAAAGTACTCAGCGGCCTTCAATGTGGCCAGGTTCACCTAAGGATCCGACGTCCACTAGCGAGGAGCCGGAGTGTTCGCGGGCTAGAAGAGTAACCCAGTCAGATCCATGTGGATTGGAGCCGCACCTAGACCATGCTGCCTTAGATAGAGCTTTTTCCGCTGCCATCACCCTTGTAAAATATCATGTAAGACTTATATATCCATTAATAGAAGTGCATGTGTTCATGATACTTGTTGTAAATGCGCATGCCAGAGTGATTTCCTGGGCTGGTGTGCGCGGCGACCATCTGGCTACAGTGGTAATCAGGCGGGGCACCACACACGGCGCAACCTACACCTCCCTTGCACAGAAATAGGACCCCGGTGACAGTGTCCTGGATCAGGGGATGGTAGCCCAGCTGGCCCGTCTCCTCGGATGGGCCGGTGGGCCCTCGTACGTGACCAAGATGGACTCCGGAGGACATACACAGGAAGCGTGATCAAGACTATCTCTACCGAAGACTTGACGTATACTCCAAGATCTCTCTTGCCGCCTTTCTCCTAGATACCGACCTTGTAACCCTAGATATCCTCCTTGGCGTGTATATAAGCCATCGGGTTTAGCTCGTAGGGGGGATCAACACAATATCTCTCACCTAGCCCTAGAAGTTAGACACATCACGATCTGGAGGCAGATCAACTCTGTATACGATACATCTCCATTAATATAAATAGAAGCAGGACGTAGGGTTTTACCTGCATCAAGAGGGCCCGAACCTGGGTAAACATTGTCTCCCTTGTCCTTGTTACCACCGATCCGAGATCCACAGCTCGGGACCCCCTACCCCGAGGTCTGACGGTTTTTACACCGACACTAGTGCTTTCATTGAGAGTTACGCTGTGCTATCACCAAAAGGATCGATGGGATCGCCGGTTAACGGCCTCAGGCCCATGGAGCACGTCTCCACATCTGGAGCTTTGGTCACAGAGATGCCTCCACGTAATGTGGAAGCGAACCGTGACCCTTCTTTGGTTCCAACAGAGAATCCCCTCACGGACGAGGGGCTAAGATACTTCTTGGAGAGCGGATCGGACAGCGACCTACCGGCGACCGACCTTCAGATCAATTCGGCTAAACCGGTAACTACGGATCCGGCGTCACGTGAAAATAACGAGGTCTTGAGCCCACGGTCTTTAGAGATCGGAGCTGGTCCACTCACCTCCCATATAGAATATCGCCCCGATAACTCCGGCCCACCTAACGTCTAGGACTTGGCCTACGTACCGCAGTTCCCCGATGAGCCGATCAGACGATACTGGGCCAGATTCTTGTTTGTCAAGAACAAGATGCTGGATTACCGAGACTCTGACATAATTGCCGCTTTCGAGCGCGGATGCAAGGATAAAGGCATCTCGAACATCCTCGCTCATCGTTGTGTCCAAACATTCCCTGAATTAACCAACCTAGTAGCACGATTTTGCACCATCGAAGACGCCTAGCGGACCGAGGAAAACATGGACTCGATCTGTGATGACTAGCCAGAACGCGACCGGGAGACACTTCGGCGCGAAAATCGCAAACGGAACACTTCGGGCGATCGACCCCGGAAGAAGAAGAAAACCTCTGGTCACCCCGGAACGGCTTTGGACAGCTTTTTGGATAAACCATGCCCGATCCATGCCGTATTGGTTAACTCCTGCCCGACTCACAGCCTTCGCGACTGTTGGGTGTTGATGCAGGTGGCAAAAGGGGGACCCGCCCTCCTGGCGGGCACCTCCAGCCACCTTGAACAGACCTCGGACGAAGATGAGGTCCTAATGATTTACGAGACCTTTACGTCTAACAACCAGCACAAACGGGCCTTGCGAGAAATCAATGCCGTCCGGCAAGTACCACCTCGGGGCGTGTGGATAGACACGCCGATCACCTTCAACCACCATGATCAGCCGAAGTCGGCCCTAGACAGGTGCCCCGCCGCGCTAGTCCTCAACCCCATCGTGGACCACTGCCGCCTTCATAAGGTCCTTATGGACGGAGGCAGCAGCTTGAATCTAATATACGAGGACACTCTGGACAAAATGCACATCAATAAATCACGCATAGAACAGAGCACCACCACCTTCAAAGGAATAGTCCCTGGCCGAGAGGCACGCTACAGCGGAAAGATAACCCTGGACGTAGTCTTTGGGACCCCGGATAATTATCGCTCCGAGGAGATTACGTTCCACATCACGCCTTTCAAGAGCGGATACCACGCCATCCTCGGACGGGACGCCTTTTCAAGATTTCAAGCGGTGCCGCACTACGGCTACATGAAGCTCAAGATGCTGGGCCCGAAAGGGATCATTACCATCTCAAGCGATCCCGACAGGGCACTCAAAGCTGAGAATAAAACGGTGTCCCACGCCCTTGAGACTCTGGCCGAAGCTTTCGCGGCCGAGGAGCTGACCGCGCTACGCGCCGAGGTCGACCGGGACGATGTTGTTCTCGACAAAAGATCAAAACCTATTTCTTTCAAACCGGCCGACGAGAGAGTCAAATTCCAGGTTCACCCAGCAGACCCTGCTAAAATGGCGTCCATAGGGGCTAACCTCGACCCAGAAGTTGCCGAAGCCCTGCGCGCTTTCCTCGAAGAAAACTGGGACATATTCTCCTGGCACCCCTCCGATATGCCAGGGATACCCTGTAGGCTTGCAGAGCATAGCCTAAACATATTAACAGACTATAAGCCTGTTAAACAAACACTTCGGCGTTTCTCCGAGCCCAAGTGTCAAGCAAGGGCGAGGAACTAGCAAAGCTGCTAGAGGCAGGATTCATCAGGGACATAAAACACCCTGACTAGCTAGCCAATTTGGTCATGGTACCAAAAAAGGACAGGTCCTGGCGGTTGTGTGTCGATTTCAAAGATCTCAATAAAGCTTGCCCCAAAGACCCTTCCCCTTACCCCATATTGACCAAATTGTGGACGCCACTGTGGGCCATGATGCATTGTGCTTCCTAGACGCCTACTCCGGATATCATCAAATAAAGATGAAGGAATCTGACCAGGCAGTAACGGCATTCATCACGCCCTACGGGCCATTTTGCTTCAACATGATGCCTTTCGGACTAAAGAACGCTGGTGCTACGTACCAACGTATGATTCAAACATGCCTGAAAAAACACATCGAAAAGACCGTTGAGGCCTACGTAGACGATGTAGTTGTCAAAACTAAACACGTCGACCAGTTGGTGGACAACCTCCGAGATACATTTGCCAGCTTACGGGAATATCAAATAAAACTTAATCCAGAGAAATGCGTTTTCGGAGTCCCGGCCGGCAAACTCCTCGGTTTCATCATATCTAGCCGAGGAATTGAAGCCAATCCAGCTAAAATTCAAGCCTTGGATCGCTTGGAGATTCCAACAGAGCTCAAGCACGTACAAAAACTAGCGGGTTGCGTAGCAGCCTTGAGCCGCTACACATCACAGCTCGGAGAAAAAGCCTTACCCTTGTACAAGCTGTTAAAGCAGACCAAAACATTCAAATGGACCAAGGAGGCCGCGGCGGCCCTGGAAGACATCAAGACCCTCCTCACCACCAATCCCATCCTGGCAGTGCCAGGTGTCTGCGAACCGATGCTATTGTACATCTCGGCCACAAACCAGGTGGTTAACGAGACAGGGAAGGTCACAAATTCTAGGTCCAGAAGCCCGTGTATTACGTCTCCGAGGTCTTAACCCCATGCAAGTCACGCCACCCTCATTACCAAAAAATAGCCTACGCGGTTTTCATGGCGTCATGAAAACTCCGACACTACTTTCAAGGGTGTTCGGTGACCGTGGCATCTGACGTCCCGCTAAGTGACATCATCAATAATAGGGACGCGACAGGGCGCATCGCCAAATGGGCCATAGAGCTCTTACCTTTTGAAATCACCTACAAACCACGCCGGGCCATTAAATCCCAGGTGCTGGCGGACTTCGTAGCCGAATGGACCGAAGCCGAACTCCCCCATGAGTACAGTATTTACTCGCATTGGACAATGTATTTCGATGGTTCCAAAATGCTCGCCGGCCTAGGGGCTGGCGTGGTGCTCACGTCACCGACGGGAGAAAACATTAGATACGTGTTACAAATCATGTACACAGACTCTAATAATGCGGCTGAATATGAAGCCCTCCTACACAGACTTCGAATAGCAGTCTCTATGGGTGTTAAATGCCTGGAGGTCCGAGGTGATTCTAACCTCGCCATCTCACAAATCAACGGCGAGTTTGACGCCAAAGACCCGAAGATGACAGCTTACCAAAACACCGTCATAAAGATCTCGGCCAGGTTCGAGGGGCTGGAGTTTCACCACATACCCCGAGACAGCAACCAGGCCGCAGATGTGCTCGCCCGGTTGGGCGCAAAATGGGATAAGGTTCCCGAAAACACCTTCCTCGAATGGCTTTTCAAGCCATCTGTAGTCTGGCACGATAGCAAAGGAATGTCAAATCCAACCGACGTCGGGCAACAGGCCCCGCCCGAAGAAGATGACGGTATCATAGGCGGCTCAATGATCCAGAAGACTGCTTCAGCGCATCAGGTCATGGCAGTCATCGCACCGTGGACCGAGCCGCTCCTCGCGTACTTGCTCCGAAAAGAGCTCCCCGATAACCAAACCGACTCCCGCCGGATTGTAAGGCAGTCTAAAGCCTACAAGGTTCATGAAAAGGAACTTTATAAAATGAGCACAATGGGCATCCTTCAGAGATACATATCCGAGGAAGAAGGAAAACTCCTACTTCAGGAGATACACTTCGGCATGAGCAGACATCACACCGCTGCTCGGACCTTGGTTAGTAAGGCTTTCCGAGCCGGTTTCTATTGGCCAACTACAGGCGCCGATGCCGAGGCATTAGTACAGCATTGCCTAGGCTGTCAGGTATTTGCCAAGCAGAGCCACATGCCCCCCACGGCCCTTCGTACCATCCCCATCACTTGGCCTTTTGCGGTCTGGGGGCTCGATATGGTCGAGCCACTTAAGGGTGGATCAAACAAAAATAAGTACCTCCTCGTCATGGTCGACAAATTTACTAAGTGGATCGAAGCTAAACCGGCCACCTCGGCCGAAGCCGTCCAAATAATCGGATTCATTTCGGGGGTAGTACATCGTTATGGTGTCCCCCACAGTCTGATTACAGACAACGGAACCAACTTCACGGCCAGGGAGGTTAAGGCATGGTGTAAAAAAAGGGCATTAAGCTCGACTACGCGTCCGTCTACCACCCACAGCCTAATGGGCAGGTGGAGCGAGCCAATGGACTAATCCTTAGCGGAATTAAGCCAAGGTTAGTTCGCTCCCTTAAAAAAGCCGACTGTAAATGGGTTGAGGAACTTGATTCCGTACTATGGGGCTTGCATACGACACCAAACAGGTCCACAGGATACACCCAGTTTTTCATGGTGTACGGCGCTGAGGCGGTCATCCCCTGCGATATCATACACGACGCACCTCGAGTACGCATGTATGAGGAGCTAGAGGCCGAGCTGGATCGGCAGGATGCCCTAGATGCTCTTGACGAAGAGCGCAACGTCGCACGAGCGATATTAGCTATTTATCAGCAGCAGGCCCGGCGCTACCATGGAAGAGAGGTTCGCGCCAAAGAATTTAACGTCGGGGATCTCGTAATGAGACTACACCTCGAAAAACAAAAGCACAAACTATCCCCTAGATGGGACGGGCCGGTTATCATTGACCAAGTACTCATTGGAGGAGCCTATCGAATCCGAGATCCAGAGGACGGCCGATTAGAGCCCCATCCCTGGAATGCGGCGCTACTCCGATGCTTCTACGCTTGAAACCACGCATACGGTCTGTGTAAATACCTTGTGCATTTTTCTTTGAATTAATTTTTTACTCATTATTTATTTTCCCACCTCGGAAAGTTATTCAATGACCCCGAGGACAAAATAGCATGTTCTTTTCAAACACAAGAACTATTCCACCTCTTATGTACTATCGTAGTTCGAGCCACCATATGCATCGATTCGCTTTAAGATTTGGCCAAGCTGGGTTGCCCGCTCCTGTGCTTTCCCCTTACATTCCCGATATTTCAGCTAGGGGGCAAAGGGAGCACCGCTATGATTGTCACTCCCGGATCAGCTGGTGTAGTACCTCAGATGGATAAAGCCGAAAGCTAGCGTTCTTACAATGCGAATCGGTCGGCCTTGACATAGGACTAACGTGGCAGGGGTCGTTTTAAACCCCGACTAGGGGCTTCACCCCCGAGGTCATCTGTCTTCGGACAGATGTGTTAGACACAACGACCCGAGCAAAGGAACTGTTGGAAGAACTATTTTCCTCGGAAGATGTTTCTTACATTAAATAGTAATATAACATAACTTTCAGTTGCCCTCTTGTCCTTCGAGCCGCATAGCCCGATTGCCTTGTCACCTAAAGCACCTGGTTTGATAACCTCGGCCAGTAGTAGGGGCCACTCGGAGTTTATCCGAGGAGGCGGAAGTCGAAGGCTGGCTGACAGAGTTTGGATACACGGATTGAAAACAGACATAAATACTTCGGTACATAAAGTCATACAAAGTTTTCATGCGCGGTCTAGCCCGTCTATCAGGGTGTCCAATGCGCAATCCTTCTACGTGAATCGCACCGCAGGCATTACACTATCATACGCCTGGCTAGAGGGGATTTCCTTCCCGTCAGATCCCATGGGTCCCACCTCTGCTAATTCCCTCGTCTTCAGACCGGTGTAGTGGGTCTTCACCTTGGCCCAGGCCTCCCTCGCACCTTCTCGGCAAGCTGATACTTTCCAAGCTTGGATCTGGCGCCGAGTTCTCTTAAGCTGTTCGGGTAGCACAGCCATGTCCTCGGGGACCGGCACCACCTCGGGCCATAAAGCCTGGTGCACATCCTTCATCGATTTCCATGCCCTTTCATGCACCCTGGATAGACGAACGCTCATGTCTTCGGACATCGGACCCCGAGATTCCGGAGGAAGGCCAGACAAACAAGCTGCCGAACAAAACAACATTCACATGACAAATCACCTAGGACAAGTTACATGACAAGCATTCCTCGAGACCAATAAACATACCATAAATCATGTCGTCCGTTTGCCGATTCTTTGCTTCCGCAACAGCGAGGCGAGCTTTTAAGATCTCAATCTCCAGGGCCTGACGAGCGTTCTCAGCCCTAAGCACATTCACACTGTCCACTCTTTGAGTAACCACGTGTTGATTTGCCTGACGTTGCGCTTCCACATACGCCAGATCCTCGCGGGCCTGCTCAGGTCTCTTTCAAGATGGCCTAGGGCTTCCGCTGCTACAAGGGATTCTGGCGTCAACTCTAGTTTCATTGGCATTACCCAATTTAAGCACAAAGCACTTACCGTGCACCTCTCTGGTGAATTTCTTCACCTGTTCAACCTCGTACAAAGCCGCGTCAAGCTGCACCTTTGTTTGGGCCAATGCCGAGGTCAATTGCTCGTTCTTCAAGCGAGCTTCCTGTTCAAGACAGTGATTGCTGGTTAGTATTTAAGTCTTGATTCGACCCCAGGGGCTCGTACCAAGCCTTAGGGGCTACTACCATACTTGGTAGTCATATTTGTCTTTAAAAACTTACCCGCAGCCCACGTGACAAGACATCCAACGATTCGTCAAAGGCACCTCGGGTTGCCCAAAGGTATGCATCCACCGTGCTGAGAGCATTCAACTCCCTGTCCGAGAAAGCTGGATTGTTCAGAGAAGCTTTTCGCCAGCGATAATTCGCGGCGCATTGAATCTCGGACGGAGTGGCCGATGTCGCCGAGTCCTCGGGCTGGGCGGCTCCAGGGTCAACTCCCGCGGGATCTTGGGCACCCGTCTCCCTGGGCGGGGCCTTGGCTCCCTTGACCTCAACATTTGCTGGGGTGGATGAACATTGTCTGCAAATAATCGGGAACGTTAAAATCCGAAGTGTCTTCACAGCGGCATAGATCAAAGTATTACCCGGTGATGGAGGGGGCACTTTCGCCTGCCCCCGTGACCTCGGCTTGAACCTCTTGTGCTTCTACCGGAGCTCTTCCCAGTGAAGCCGTCTCTCTGCGTAGGCGTTGGGTGCACTGCCCATTTGGAGGAGATGTCAAATGGCTGGAGGCTAGAGGACGAGGGGCTCTCTTTCATTTAGAGGACGGGAGTGTTACAGATGAGGCTGGCCTCGTCCCCGGCGTGTCAGGGATGACAGCTACTTTTGAGCCGTCAAGGCTCTCCAGGAAAAAACTCCTCCCTTCATAAATAAGGCCCAGGTCTTCGTCCTCATGGTAAAGAGGGTCTTTTGCATGGCAGTGCAGCTCCGGCTCAGGGGCCGGACTGCTCACACCCTCAAGCCAACGCCTCCACCTCTGTTCAAGGAAGGATGTGAGGCGGGTTAATGTTAAAGATCCCGAGGTAAACAAAAGAATTCGGAGGGGAGACTTACTATGTCGGTAGGATTGTTGTATGATAGCCCGTCTTGGAACTAACGATTAGCAAACTTCTCCATGGATCCCTGGTACATGCTGGCCAGTACGGCTCTGAGGGTCATTTGGTCCATAAAAGCTCCCTTGATGGATCGGGAGGCGTCATTGGACCCATTATATTCGCACAATAAGTGCTGACGCTGCGGGAGGGGTTGGACTCTTCGGTCTAGGGCCACCGCCATCACATCAATGATGGTGAGGCCAACGCTCGACAATAGCTTCACTTTGGCCGCTAGACTGGTCACGGCCTCGTCTTCCTCTTGCGCCAAGCTCTGCGGCCTCCAGCTGTAACGTTTCCTCGGTGGGTCCAATGAGAAGGGCGGGGGGCCTGACCGGGCGGGCTCGTACAGTGGGACGTCGTTAATATAAAACCACTCGGAAGGCCAGTAATCGGCGTCTTCCCGAGGTGTTCCCGCTGGGTAGCCAGTCTTGTCGACTCGACAGACTTCGGCTCCTCCAACCTTGAATAGCTTGTCGAGCGAGGAGCAGGGCACAATACAGAAGTACTTTCACCATAATCCGAAGTGCACCTGAGAGCCGAGGTGTAGCTCGTAGAGCGCGACGAACCCCACGATGTGCAATATTGAATTTGGGGAGAGATGGTGTAGATGCAGCCCGTAAAACTCCAGGAGGCCGCGGAGGAAAGGATGGATGGGGAGCCCTAAACCGCGGAGGAGGAAAGGCGCGAAGCATACCCGCTCATCTCCTCGTGGTGAGGGGTAATTCTCGGCGTGGGCCTAGCCATCGATGGATGTTAATCCGGGATGGCTTGGGGCTAGATCCGCATCCGGTAGATAGCCTTGCATTGCCAAGCGCTCTAGTTGAAGGCGCACGATGGAGCAGCTCCCCCAGTCCCCTCTATCAGGGCCGTGAGGGCGCCTTGACGATCCTTCACCACTCGCCATTGTTCAGGCTCTCGAGCTTGGGCTGGAATGGAAGGGGGATTTTTGCTACGATTGCGGTTGATGCATATGGCCGCTAGCAAAGGCTGCGCATTTGTTAAGTAACGGCAGAAGGTGCTGACGCTTCAACACTTTTTCCATAAAGGGGCCTGATTCCCTAGATAACACAATTCTCGAAATCTGAAGTTGGGCCCCAACGGAATTTTAATGGTTGGCTGAGGTCTTTAAGTTTGGTTGGAGAACGAAGCACAGGAACTTGTCTATCGAGCCAAGACTCTGGAAATTGAAAGCCGTCGACTTTGGCATCGAAGACTAGTTCAGGGGCTACTGACGGTGTCCTGGATCAGGGGGTGCTAGCCCAGCCGGCCCGTCTCCTCGGATGGGCCGGTGGGCCCTCGTACGTGACCAAGATGGACTACGAAGGACGTACACAGGAAGCGTGATCAAGACTATCTCTACCGAAGACTTGACGTATACTCCAAGATCTCTCCTGCTGCCTTTCTCCTAGATACCGACCTTGTAACCCTAGATATCCTCCCTGGCGTGTATATAAGACATAGGGTTTAGCTCGTAGGGGGGATCAACACAATATCTCTCACCTATCCCTAGAAGTTAGACACATCACGATCTCGAGGTAGATCAACTCTGTATTCGATACATCTCCATTAATATAAACAGAAGCAGGACGTAGGGTTTTACCTCCATCAAGAGGGCCCGAACCTGGGTAAACATCGTCTCCCTTGTCCTTGTTACCACCGATCCGAGATCCACAGCTTGGGACCCCCTACCCCAAGGTCTGTCGGTTTTTACACCGACACTCGGCTATATGATGTGGTATCCACTGGTCACACCATATACGTACTGCCTCCCCATTACCAATGCGCCAGATTAAGCCTTGCTTCCAAAGATCAAGGCCATGAACGATAGCCTGCCATGTTTGCGACCTATTCCCTGAAAAACCATATCTTCAAATCTTCCCATTGGAAAGTATCACGCCTTGGGAACTTACGAGCATAAGCTATCAGGAAACATAAGTGTGCGGCCTACCGTGCAAGGAGGGCCTGATCGAAGAGCCTAAAATCCTTGAACTCCATTCCACCTTGCATCTTGGGTTTGATCATATTATCCCAGGCATGCCAGTGTGTCTTCCTTTTACCTTTTTTTGACCCCCACCAAAAGCTCCTCACCATCCTCCCTAGATCATCATAGATTGTCCTCGGTAATTTGAAGACACTCATATAATATGTGGGAATAGCCTGAGAGATAGCCTTTATTAAAACTTATCTTCCACTCTGGGCTAGAAGACTCTCACACCATTCAATAATGAGCTTTGTGAGGCATTCCTGCATATCTTTGGAAGTTTCCCTTAACCATGCGACCACTTGGGGTGGGCAGCCCCAAGTATTTTTCCTCAAAGCTTGAACTTTGCACTTGCAAAATTTGTTTCATGTCATTTTGGACCTCCACTGGGCAATGGTCCCCAAACATAATAGAACCCTTTGTCGGAATAATAAACTGTCCTGCAGCATGAGCATACGACACAAGCACAAATTTTATGACCCGAGCCTCTTCCCCTATGGCCTTGAAAAAATAGTAGGGTGTCGTCCGCAAACAACAAAAGAGAGATCCCTGGTGCATGCGGACATACACGGACCAGGGAGAGCAAAGCTGACCTCGTCACCTGCTATAACAGATTAGCAAGACCATCAGCGATAAATAGAAAAAGAAAGGGTGAGAGGGGGTCTCCTTGCGGTAGCCCACGAGACAGTGTGAAGGAATCTGAGGTTGATCCATTTAGCTTGATTGTATATCTCACAGAGGTCACACACGACAGAATCCACTGAACCAACTGCTGAGAGAAGCCAACCTGTTGCATCGCTCACTTCAGAAAAACCTAATCAATCCAATCATAAAGTTTGCAAAGGTCAAGCTTGTAAGTGAAAAAGCTCGTGTCCGGATCTTTTTTGTGGCACCCCGGCTCAGAGAGACCGGAACACCCCGCATTCCAGCCCAGAGATCAAGTCTTCTGGAATACGGCACTGCTTGGCATAGAACAAATCAGCTCTTTATTACAAATAATACGGGGAACAAGGTCCGATTGTTACAAAGGTTACAGGGGCACGGCGACACTTCACCTGCTAAGGTAGTTCTATGCAAGTAGCGAAACATCTCGAAGCGGAATAAATTCTAGCAGCGGAACAACGACGACGGTGATGAACTCCATTCCACAGGGACTCTGGCTAGGCGCATCCTAGAGCGCAACCTCGGGATCCTAGACAAACAATCACTCACGGCATCACCTGCAATCTGGCATGACACGCTAGATGAGTACTTTGAATGTACTCGCAAGCTCATAGCAACCAAAGCAATCAAGACAAACAACAACATGGCATTTATAGGTTAATTATCATTGATGAACATGATCCTACTAGAACAACATGAGAGTGAGCATGGCATGTACATGTTAATCATGATATGAACATAAACATGATGCTATCATAGATGGTGTGTACAAGGATTGTTGCCGTGGTCCCTTGGACCAACTTACCATCTCGGGGTTACCTCATAACCACCGTCAACATCTTACCATCGTGATCCTCACTTGATCACAGCAATACCAATCATAGTGATCATCACACGATCACCACCTTCTGCATGTGCCATCTTGTTGTTCTTAGTGTGCAGGTTTATTATTTCTGTTGACCCATAGTGTGACCTACTACGAACTGTGTCCATGACCGAGGACGCGGCTATCGATAGATTATACACTCTGTAGAGGTTAGTACACTGTACCCACACCACGGAACTCATGGCCTCGTGCTCCCATTCGGGTGGACCAACGACATTCCGACAAAACCAATCTATTGCATGACACTCTCCCGGCCACTCCGACAAACTCCCCTTTGGGATATGTCATGGGTGACCCCGATGTCAACTCATGACATCCGCCACCTTTGTGGCTGCCACCGTCGTGGCCAAAACAAAACATCGTCCCAAACGGGGACCTCGGTACCGTAAAACTCGGGCACACAAGGCTATGGCCGCCTACCTGATCAGGGTAGCGCGCACCCATAACCTTCCCTAGTAGGAGGCACCAGCGAGAGGCATGACAATAGACCGCATTAGGGCCTCCCCATCCAGGCAAGTGTGGTTGCACTGGTGAGCTCGATTCGGTGGCACCATGACTCAGCCAACAAATTTGTTCAAGTTCGATTAATGTCAGCTTCAACTTGAACGGTGATGAGCTGAGTCTTAATAAAATAACAATGCATATGAGCATGATATCAGTGTAACCATGGATGGGCAACATAACCATTAAACATCATGACCTCAACAATGATAAATCATTAGGTCTACGAGATGCAAGCGAGCATGGCATCACGATGATCATGAATATCACAAGTAGTTTCATATCAAACCGTAATTACTCATGTGAGCATATCATTATCTCTAGCATCGGAAGTGATTACAAGAATAAAGCATGATAATAATAACAATAGCCCTAATAATGGAGAAGAATCATATATGCACAAGAACATAGCATGGACATGGATTCACGAGCATATTCGAAGCATTAACAAAATCACTAAATGAGCACACAAATATTTAAATATTCAAGTGGAAACCATGGCTACTGCAATGCCATCATGCAAGTGGCTGTTGTGGCTTGCCTGGGGATGAAGGAACCATCGGGGAGAAGTGCGAGACACTCGTGGAAAATTTTTGCCGGAAACATTTCCCTCTCGAAGGGGGGTGTTTAAAGGCAAGGGTAAAATGGTCATTTTCAGAATGTTACAATATGGTGAAAATGATACCATCGGAACGGGCTCGACGAACAAAGAACATGAGCTTTGGAATCACCTGAATCGGAGTCACGGTTAAAAAGTTGTGGCCGTTCGTTCGATAAGTAGTGAAATGAATAAAAACTATCCATTTCAGCTCCTAACTAGTGAACGCCCACAATATAACGGTTTTGGCCGGCGGGGCTGAAAGTAGAAGGCGTATTTCGAAAAATACGCTTTCCATCAGGAAACACGTAATCTGGCCCGAAGAGGAACCAGAATGCACTTTTGAGAAGGGAAGATGAATTCTGACGAATACGCCTCCACTTAAGTGGTGTGCCCGGCCGCTGGGTGACTGATAAGCGGGCCCCGTGTTGACCTCTCTCTCCTCCTACTCCTCCTTCTTCTTCCCCGCGACGGAGGAGGCAGAGGTGAGGCCGTGCGGCGCCGACATGCGCCTGGCCGGCTCCGGCCACCTCCGGTGGAGCTCGGACCACCGGAGCGCTCAGGAGAGTGAGCCGCACCCGCCAGGGAGGGCCGCAGCAGCGGCGGCATGGGGTGGCCGCGGACGGGGGCGGCGGCCGTTCATGTAGACATGCCCAAGGGTACTCCGAGGATGAAGAGAAGAGGTGGGGAGGCTCACTGGATCTCGGGGAGGCGGCTGGTGGCGACAGAAGTGAGGGAGGGTCTCAGCATTGCTCTAATTTGAGCTGGCCGAAGTGGCGGCCACGGCGGACATAGGCGAGAAGGAGGGCTCCGGGGACAAATGGAGAAGTCTGTGCGAGCGCTGGGAGGGTGGTGAGGAGGTTGATGAGCTCGGGAGGCCTTGGGGAGGGCTTATATAGCCGCGGCGAGGTCGCGGCCGTGGCGACGCGTGTGCCGCGCTCCGAGGCTCGGGGACACGCGAAGGGGAGGGAGAGAAGGGCCAGGGAGGTTCACGCGGTGCGGAGAGGACACGGGGGTGCTTCGGGAGAGCTCGGGGACGGCGTGGCCGACCGGCCATCGTGGAGTAGACGTGGTCTTCTCCCGGACGCGGTCGCCGCGACGCGTCGGGCGAGAGAGAGGAGGGGAAGAGGGGCCAGGGGGTTACGTGGGAGGAGGAGGGAGCTGGACGGCACGAGGGACACGAGAGAACAAGCAGAAGGAAGACGCCCGAAACAAAACGACGAACAGAGCGCGACAATGGCCTCCCAGCCGCGTGGTCACCACATGCACAGGCGCACGTGGTGCGCTCTGGCCAGCAAAAACATGTCTAGCGTGTAGTCCTTACAAAGTAGGACCTCTTTGAAGTGATGGCTCAACAAAAGGAGCTTTGGGTTGATTGGATAGCTCAGAGAAAGTTTGCTGTAGCAAACTTGGGTATGAAGCCATGGTAAAAATGAAGGGTATGAAGCCAGGATGTCACAGGGGTTTAGGGTAGGAAGAAGTACAATCCTGTCAAGTATGAAAGGATTTGGACCAATATTTATCATAGTTGCTTCACAACCACATATTTGGTCCAGAAAATAGATCTTGAAGTTGTACTCACATGGATGATTAGATTGAGCTGAAATTTTGCGGAGGATGATGATTTGGGAATATGAAGGCACTGCAAAAATTTCATACCATTTGGATACACCAACATGGTACTTGCTTCACAATGCTTCCCTCTGGACAGAAACTTGGGGGAATTTTTTAGAGCAAATGGTTTGGAAAAATAATGTGAATTTTGGCATGCTCGAAGGATATAGGGATACTTAGGCCCGGGATTAATTTTAGAATTTTTGAAGCAATATAAAATATAGTTGCTTCACAAACTGAAATTGTGACCAGAAACAAGAATTTGAAGGTGTGCTCACATAGATTGTTGGATGGAGATGAAATTTGGTGGAGAGTAAATATTTGATTATATGAATGATCTGACAAAATTTCAACTTGTTTGGATTAGCCTAGCTAGTACTTCCTTCACAAAACTTCTCTCTAGTTAGAAAATTTGGAAATTTACTGAGGAAGATTTACTAGGCAAATGAAGCTAAATTTTGGCATGTGGCAATTATTTGGATATGAAAGAGTGCTCAAAAAGTTTGAGGGCAATCAAGAAAAGATAAATAGCACTTCCTTCACAAAGTGCCATTCTGGACAGAATGGAAAATGAATATTCCTGAATTATTTTTGAACTAGGCAAGGATGGGTTTTGACATATTTGTGGGTGATATGATCCAAAGAATTTATGGGAATTTTGTGGGACTTTTAGGGAAGACAGAAATATAGGTTGATTCACAACCTAGGGCAAACATGGTTATTCCTTTAATAGAAAAAGGAATATTCCCAAGAAATAAAAATTGGGGTTGGGCTAAGATGGAAATGACATGGCCTTGGGAAGGATTTGAAAATGACAAGCCACTTGGTAGAGGAATAAGAGATGATCCTCCCAGGTTTCAAGACCACAGAGCCACAGACAAGAAATTCCAAATAAAAATCCACAGAAATCCAAAAGAAAAAGAAAGGGCCAAAAATCGGGGTGTCACATTTTTCTTGCCTAATGGAACATATGCACTCAAAGCCCACACGCACGTTGTCGGTGATCAATCTCCCAGGAACAAAGAGACTCTGATTTGGAGAAATGATTTCCCCCAATAATGGCCTTAAGTAATTATCAAGACATTTGGCAATAACCTTGCAGATGACATTACATAAACTTATTGGCCGAAATTTAGTCATGCCTTTAGGATCATCAACCTTGGGTATAAGAACAGTAGTAGTGGAGTTGACCCCTTCCGATATGATCCCTATATCAAAAATTAGTCTGATAGCAGTGATAATTTCATCATGGAAGACAGACCAACGGCGTTGAAAAAACCTGGCAGGAAACCCATTCGGTCCAGGAACCTTCAGAGCGCCGATTTGGAACATAGCATCCCCACTTTGTTTATCCAAAAAGCTTGTGCAAAGTGTTTTATTCATGTCTTCTGTAACACATGTGCTAAATAGGCTCACCACCGGATCCTGGTCCAAGCTAGTACCCCCTTGAAAAAGTTGCATAAAATAGCTTTGTGCCGTCCCCAACAACTCCTTTTTTCTGAGTGCCAATTTCCATCATCATCAAATAAACCCTTTATGTTATTTTTGTGTGGTCTCCAAATTGCTTTTCTATGGAAGAATTGAGTATTACGGTCACCCTCCTTCAACTATGCTATGCCAGATCTTTGTAACCATAGCATTTTCCCGCGGTACATACCATCTGCATTGCCGCTTATACTCTTTCCCACCCTCATCAACCGTGGCCTCAGTGCTCATACAATTACAACGCGTTTGAATCTGGTCAATTGTAAGGCGTCTTTTTCTGTCTTGGCATATGATGAGAAATCCGCATTCTTTTTTCCCTTTGAGGTTTTGCCGAGGCGTGCATGCGTGGTTATACATGGTTTCTTTCGTTTCCAATCTGGTTTCGTTGAAGTGTTCATTTGTAATGGATCGGCACCTGTACGAAAGATAGATGGATCATGCAATATTGATTAAGATTGCATCCTAAATAGCATTTTAAAAATGGTTAAAAGTTAAAATAATATAATATTCAGATTCTACACATTTTTCTAATCAAATTCAATATATGACATGTTAAAATTGGAGTTAGGGTTTAAATATGGATATCTTTGAGAAGCATTTGATATGGACTACGGGTTGATTAACTCAAATATCAGGGGGTTTTCTACAAGAGCGAAACATTTTCTGGATTTACTTAAAGCTGGACTGCGAGTTGATTTCAAGAAACGTCAAGGGGTTTTCTGCAAAAAAATGAAATGTTTTTCTGGACTCACTTAAACATGGACCGCGGGTTGATTTCAAGAACCATAGGGACTTTTCTGCAAAAAAGCGTGACACATGGGTAGTAGCTTTCCTCCCTTTATTAGTAGGTATTGATTAATTAGGTAAAGATATAAGGCCTATTACGTATTTGATATTAAATTTCACCAATTTATGAGATGTATGCCATACAAAAAAATACAATTGAAAACACCTTCCAAATACTAATTCAATTGTAAAGTTTTAACATACACATAATAAAGTATTGGTCTAATAAATGGTTAAAATAAATCATGAAATGCGTATTAGGCCCTATATATATGAATGAAGGGGG
Organism: Elymus sibiricus; assembly: GCA_039707655.1. Lineage (NCBI taxonomy): Eukaryota > Viridiplantae > Streptophyta > Magnoliopsida > Poales > Poaceae > Elymus > Elymus sibiricus. The sequence goes on from CM077668.1 coordinate 127,106,572, forward strand.
TACGTGGTATGCAATTTTCTCTAGAGGGTGTGTACTAGATCAAAGCTTTCATGTGTATGCGAATTTTCAATGAGGCCAGATGAAAAGGCAAAACAATTAAATTAAATTCAAGCTTTCATACATGCCATGTTGCAAAATGTACCCCACAGATAAGAACAATTAGAAAAATGGGAAATAAAATGTGATACACCAGCCTAAATTATTTTTTAATAAAAATAAATTGTGTTATGAACTAAACTTCATGACTTTAACCACTATGATTAAAATTGGGTTCTATAGTGGCTTGCAGGTAATGGCCCCATCCAACATGGCATGTATGGGAAAGAACATTCAATCTCGTTCTTCCCCATTTTAATATGGCCCAAATTCCGAACCTTCAAAGTGTTCACATGGTAGGCCATTACATCGTCGGTCGATTCAAATTGGCACTACAAAAAAAAGACACATCCGTGACATTATGGCCCAAACAAAAACTTTTTCTGTCATGGTTGTGACACTTCTATGACAATAATTGTGACAAAAACATGTATCATCATAGATGTGGTGGGCTCCTACTTCTATGACAAAAAATTATGACAGAAAATGGGCTTTCCATCCTGGGCGGGCCGGAGACGAGCCCGCATGACATTCTTTGGGCCGACCATGACGTAAAAAATCATGGTAGAACTTAGGGCGATGCAGTGTTGGTTTGCGTGTTTCTCTCGTACGTGTGCGTGTGTGCGAGGCGTTCGCTTACTGAACCCGAGCGATCGATCGATCCCTCACACTACTACACGTACTGAACCCGAGCGATCGATCCAACTGCGTACTGAAGCCGAGTGTTCCCTTCGCTGCTAACTGAACCCGAGCGAAACCTTCGCTGCTAACTGAACCCGAGCGATTCCTTCGCTGCTATAACTGAACCTGATCGATCCTTCTCGCTGCTTATTGAAGCCGATCGAGCCCCCATGTGAGACGTAGCCGGTCGGTGTTGGGTTGCCTCTCGATGAACACTGCCCGTTGCTGCCGCGCGCGCGATACACGTAGACACGAGTCGAGACTCATCGATCGAGCCGGCTGGCTGGCTGTGGATGAATAGTTCCCGTTGCTGCTGCCCGCTCGTACGCCCCACCCCAGCCGGTGGGTTGGCTGTGGATGAACAGTACCCTGGCCATGTGAAGGTGGTTGGAGCTGGATGAACAGGACCCCAAGGAGGCCGCCACACACCCCAGCCAGTTGGGGGTGGATGAACAGGACCCCGTGGAGGCTGGATGAATAGTAGCCGGTGGAGGCTAGAGGAAGTTGACGGTGGATGAACAGAAGCTGGTGGAGGCTGGAGGGTGGTCGACCGTGGATGAACAGTAGCCGGTGGAGGCTGGAGGAAGTCGACGGTGGATGAACTGTAGCTGGTGGAGGCTGGAGGGAGGTCGACCGTGGATGAACAGTAGCCCGTGGAGTCCCTTTTTGCGGTACGCCACACCCCTCTCGATGAACAGGACCCCCGTTTCGACCGTAGGCAGTTGGGGAGAAGTCTGTTTCCTCCATTTTGCGGTACGCCAGAGCCCTCGCGATCAATAGGACCCCGTTTTGACCGTAGGCGCTCAAAGAGAAGTCCGTTTCGTCCATTTTGCAGTACGCCAGACCCCCAGCCGATGAATAGGACCCCGTTTTGACCGTAGGCGGTCGAACAGAAGGCCGTTTCCTCCATTTTGCGGTATGCCAGACCCCGAGTTGATGAACAGGACCCCGTTTCGGCCGTTCCATCCAAGCCAGTTGGCTCCCAATGAACAGGACGCATTCCGACCTAGTCACATGGCTCCCGATGAACACGACGCTGTTTCCTCCGTTACGACCCAGCCGGTTGGCTGCCGATGAACAGGAGGCCGTTTCTACCATCCGTTGCCTCTCCATGTATACGAGCCCTGGTTGTACGTATGCGCGAGTACGCGTTCGAGACCCCGCCCGTATGTACGTACGTGCCCATATTTTTTGCCGTGTGGCTGTATGTACGTGTACATGATTTAGACAGGGATGCCTGAACTAGTACGTCGGGGGCTCTACTATGACACGTGCCGCTCCTTACACGGCCACAGTTCATGAGACCGATCGACCAGTATGTACTTACACGCTCGCGACTAGACAGATGACGCTACGTACGCTTTGACCTGGTGGGTCCCAGCTGTCAGGGGATAAGGAGGCACTTCCTTGCGTGCGAAGATATAGCTGGTGGGTCCCAACTCTCAGGGGGAGGAATCATTTTTTTGCATGTAATAAGGAGGCTCTTCCTTGCGTGCGAAGATGTAGCCGGTGGGTCCCAGCTGTCAGGGGGCGAAACAATTTTTCTGCGTAATAAGGAGGCACTTCCTTGCGTGAGACCATGGACCTTGTGGGCCCCAGCTGTCAGCCTCTCCACGTATAGTCCTCTTTCGATGGCTGTCATTCGTTGACTGCGTTGATGATGCCGTACCGAGTACAACAAGGCGGTGGATGATATGTCTCCATCGTATCTACTTTTCCAAACACTTTTTCTCTTGTTTTGGGCCCTAATTTGCATAATTTGAATGGAACTAACCCGGACTGACGTTGTTTTCAGCAGAATTGCCATGGTGTTGTTTTTGTGCAGAAAATCAAAGTTCTTGGATTTGGATGAAACTTTTTGGAGAATTTTTCTGGAATATATAAAAATTATTGGCGCAAGAATCAATAGAAGGGGGGCCACCCAGTGCCCACGAGGCACCAAGGCGCGCCACCCCCCTAGGCGCGCCCTGGTACCTCGTGGGGCCCTCATGGCTCCGTCTGACCTAATTCCAATGCTATAAATTCAGTTTCCCGAATAAAAAAATAACAGAGGAAGTTTTATTGCGTTTCACGATACGGAGCCGCCGCCACCACCTGTTCTTCATCGGGAGGCCAGATCTGGAGTCTGTTTGGGGCTCCGGAGAGGGGGATCTTCCGGCATCATAATCATCAAACATCCTTCATCACCAATTTCATGATGCTCACCGCCGGGAGTGAGTAATTCCTTCGTAGGCTTGCTGGACGGGGATGAGTTGGATGAGATTTATCATGTAATCGACTTAGTTTTGTTAGGGCTTGATCCCTAGTATCTACTATGTTCTGAGATTGATGTTGCTATGACTCTGCTATGCTTAATGCTTGTCACTAGGGCCCGAGTGCCATGATTCCAGATCTGAACCCTTTATGTTTTCATGAGTATATTTGTGTTCTTGATCTGATCTTGCAAGTTATACGCACTTGCTATGTGTTATGATCCGCATACCCCAAGGTGACAATAATTGGGATTCTTTCCGGTGATTGCCATAGTTTGAGGATTTCATGAATTCACTAAGTGTTAATGCTTTGTTCTGGTTCTCTATTAAAAGGAGGCCTTAATATCCCTTAGTTTCCTTATGGACCCCGCTGCCACGGGAGGGTAGGACAAAAGATGTCATGCAAGTTCTTATCGCAAGCACGTATGACTATATTCGGAATACATGCCTACATTACATTGATGAATAGTCGCCCTAGGTTATGACTATTACACGATGAATGTTATCCAACGTATATCACCGATCCAATGCCTATGAGTTTTTCATATATTGTTCTTGCTAAGTTACTACTGTTGCTACTACTGTTACAATTGCTACTACTATTGCTGTTATCGTTACTGCTACTGTTACTATTATTGCTACTACTATCAAACTATCATACTACTGTGCTACTGATCACTCTGCTGCAGATATTTAGTCTCCAGGTGCGGTTGAATTGACAACTCAACTGCTAATAGTTGCAAATATTCTTTGGCTCCCCTTGTGTCGAATCAATAAATTTGGGTTGAATACTCTACCCTCGAAAACTGTTGCGATCCCCTATACTTTTGGGTTATCAAGACCTTTTTCTGGCGCCATTGCCGGGGAGGATAGTTTTATTTGCTAAGTCACTTGGGATTTATATCTGTTGATCACTATGAAGAATCTGAAAGACGCTAAGACCAAGATCGTTCCCTCTAAGATGAGGGAAGGTAAGGAACTGCCATCTAGCTCTGCACTTGATTCACCTTCTGTTTTGAGTAAACTTGCAACACCACAACATGCTATTAATTCTGATATGTCGCAAGTTATTGATGATACCACTTCTGCTATGAATGATACTCATGATGATGCTAGTACTATGCCTGATAATGTTGTGCCACTTGGTGAATTTCTTACTGAACAAATTGCTAAAGCTAAAGAAATTGAAAATGTTGAATCTCTTGAGAATTATGATTCACCTATTATGCCTAGCTCTCCTACTAGAGTTAAAACACCTGATGAACAATGCTTTGATAGGGAGACAGCCATAGCCATTCTTGCTTGTAATGATAGACATGAAGTTATAAAACTGGTTCCTCAAATGAAAGAAAAATCTATGCGGGGGAAAATGAAATGTGATCCTAAGTTTGCTACCTCTCCCATATTTATTACTGATAAGGATTATGAATTCTCTGTTGATCCTGGGTTAATTACCTTGGTTGAATCTGATCCTTTCCATGGCTATGAAACTGAAACCGTTGTGGCACATCTCACTAAATTAAATGATATAGCCACCCTATTTGCTCATGAGGAAAAAATTTGCTATTACTATATTCTTAAGTTGTTTCCTTTCTCATTAAAGGGTGATGCTAAAGAATGGTATAATACTCTTGCTCCTGGATGTGTGCGTAGCCCCCAGGATATGATTTATTACTTCTCTGAAAAATATTTTCCTGCTCATAAGAAACAAGCTGCCTTACAGGAAATATTTAACTTTGTGCAAATTGAAGAAGAGAATCTCCCTCCAGCTTGGGGGAGGCTTCTCCAATTACTTAATGCTTTGCCTAATCATCCTCTTAAGAAAAATGAAATACTTGATATCTTCTATAATGGACTAACCGATGCTTCTAATGACTACCTAGATAGTTGTGCGAGTTGTGTTTTCAGGGAAAGGACTATTGAACAAGCTAAGGAATTATTGAATAATATATTGAAGAATGATAATGATTGGACACTTCCTGAACCACCGCCTAAACCTACTCCGAAGAAGAGGGGTATTTTATATCTCAGTCCTGAAGTTATGCAAGAAGCAAAGAAATGCATGAAGGAAAAGGGTATTAAAGCTGAAGATGTTAAGAATCTACCACCTATTGAAGAAATACATGGTCTTGACACACCGCCACAAGTAGTAGAGGTGAATTCTCTTATAAAATTTGATGAAGGTGATATTCCTTATAACAAACCTCCTAGTCAATGCTTGTATGAATTTGACAATTATATTATTAAGCAAGATCATTTCAATGTAAATGTTATGAAACAACTGAAATGAAATGCCTACATGATTGATCGCTTGAGTGACTTGTTATTGAGAATTGCTAATGATGTCAAAGGTGTGAGTAAACATGCATCTATGGCACAAATTCAATTAGAACAAGTTGCTAAATCTCAAGGTGAATTGCTCAATGAGGTGAATATCAATTTGAATGATCAGGTTGTTAGAGTAATGACTAGAGGAGGTAGAATGACTCAGGCGCCACTTTATCCTGAAGGTCACCCAAAAAGAATTGAACAAGACTCTCAAAGAATTAATGCTGATACACCTAGTCCATCTAAAAAGAAAAAGAAAAAGACAAATGATAGGACTTTGCATACTTCTAGTGAACCCGAGGTAGAAAAAACCCTTGGAGGATAGTAACGATGTTTCTATCTCAGATGCTGAAACACAATCTGGTAATGAGCAACCACCTGATGGTAATAATAATGATGACGCTCACGTGGATACCCAACCAGATAATGAAAAAGAACCTGATAATGATGTTGAAACAGAACCTACTATTGATCTTGATAACCCACCGTCTAAAAATAAACGTTATGATAAAAAAGACTTCGTTGCTAGAAAACATGGCAAAGAAAGAGAACCATGGGTTCAAAAACCCATGCCCTTTCCTCCTAAAACATCTAAGAAAAAAGATGAGGAAGAATTTGAATGCTTCGCTGAAATGCTTAGGCCAGTCTTTTTGAGTACTCGTTTGACTGATATTATAAAGATGCCTCCCTATGCTAAATACATGAAAGACATTGTCACAAATAAAAGAAAGATACCTGAAGCTGAAATTTCCACCATGCTTGCAAATTATTCTTTTAAGGATGGAGTACCTAAGAAACTAGGAGATCCAGGAATACTAACTATACCATGCTCCATTAAGAGAAATTATGTCAAAACTGCTTTGTGTGATTTAGGAGCCGGTGTTAGTGTTATGCCTTTCTATTTATATAAAAGACTTGATTTGAATAAACTCACTACCACTGAAATACCATTGCAAATGGCTGACAAATCAACCGCCATACCTATCGGTGTTTGCGAGGATGACAACATGTCGATTATCCTCGGTAGACCCTTTTTGAGTACTGCAGGGGCTGTTATTGATTGCAACAAAAGCAAGGTCACTTTTCGTATCAATGGTAATGAACATACGGTACACTTTCCGAAGAAACAATTTCAAGTAAATGGTATTCATATTATTGAAAAGACTCCGACAATTACTATTGGAAGTTTTCAACTCCCTCTTCCTACTGTTAAAAAGAAATATGAAACTCTTATTATTGGGGAGATGAATATCCCCGTTGAGGTAACTTAGTGTTATACGAAAGTTCTTCGGTTTCATGTTGCTCGGAAATGGTTTGTTAAAAAGACCTGATCAACCTTATTAATGGATTCTTTTTGAGAGGCATGTGCTTGATGAATTTAGCAAGCACAACCTTCTGTACTCACTTTTTGTTTTCTGTTATTTTTAGTTAAATGCAATAAAAGGCCATGATTATCCTGTTTTCTGATTTATCCGTGCAATAAAAAATGTCCAGAAATGAAAGTGCTCAGAATGTAATAAAATTTTGAGATGATTTTTTATATAATATTTAAGAATTTTTGGCACTGGACACATACCAGGGGGAAGCCCTAGGTGCCCACGAGGCACCAGGGCGCGCCCCCTGGCCCGCCCAGGTACCTCGTGGGCCCCACAGGGACCCCCTCACTTATCCCTTTAGCTCACTTCGTCTCTTACCTCTAGCAAAAATTCCTGGTAGCTCTCTCTCTCGTGTTCTTGCTCACAAACCTGAAATTTTCGATCTCTTTGCTCGGAGCTCCGTTTCCGAAACTGTTTTGGGAAATTGCTCCTTGGTATGTGACTCCTCCATTGCTCCAATTAGTTTTTGCTCTAGTGGATTATATTTTGCATAATTAGCTGCTCTTCGTGCTACAGAAAATGAGCTTGCATGTTGAATTCTTTGAGTTCCAAGTAGTTTGAATGCTTGATATAGCCTCAAGACATCCATATGAGTAGTTGCTATCAATTTTGTGAAGTTTTATTGATATCATTTTTGTGACCCAAATTTTTTCATAAATTGTTCTTAGGAAAATGAATATCTTTCGGAGGAGTTCCTCGAAGCGGAACGCCAAGGGAGTCCTTGGGGAGTCCTCGGACAGTGACCTCAACATCCCGCGTAGGACGAAGGTCCGGCCGTGCGAATGGCCACACAATGCCTTCATGAACGAAGCAGGATTCTATCAAGAGTTCGCGCAATTTGTTGCTAATGCCGGATTGACCGACTTCCTCGCAGATGAGTGTGACCAGTACCACATCCTTACAAATTCCTTTGTGCAAAACTTTCATTTTCTGAATAGGCTCGAACCCCCTGAGGTGCGCTTTGATTTATATGTTGAACATTATCAGATACCTCTGGCTGAATTTTGTGAGATATGTTTGATCCCCTTTGATGGGGAAACTAGAGAGCCTCGACCGGAGGAGTTTGAGGGTTTCCTCCGCACTTTGACCGTGGGAGAGGAAAGGGGCATGTCAAAAGCCCGAGCCACTAGCTTGCAATTTCCCTCTGTTCATTACTTCGCTTTATTCTTAGGGAAATGCTTGATTGCTATGGAGCAAGGTAGTGCGCTAGCTGCACCTGACTTTGCCATTTTATGCCGCGCACTACATAATGATAACACTTATAGCCTCAGAGCTATTGTTGCATGCTGCCTGCACACTAATAGGACTAGGGGAAAAATTCATGGCGGTATTTATGCTACTCGTTTAGCGAGACATTTTAATGTTAACATATGCCCTCATGATTATTTGTTGCCCAGAGTTTACTTAGATCACTAGTCCATGAGGGACCACCACTTTATTAATGCTCCTAAACCCCCTCACAACATTCGTTATAACTTGGTTTTTAGTGAGGATACTCGTGATATTATTCTGTTGCCTGCACCTGCTTTGTTTGATTCTCATGCCAGGAATGGATATACTATTATGCCACCGGACATAGTTGCATACCGGAGCGCACTGGCAGCAGCAGTGGAGGAGGCCCAGGATTGGGACGCTCAGGTGCCGCCTCCTCAGGAGTTTCATATGGGACCGGATGGCTACTACGGATGGCCGTAGACCAAGCTAGGCAAAAGCCTAAGCTTGGGGGAGTATGTATTTCTCACCAACGTTACATTCATGCTCACACATTTCATTTCAGTTGTCGGTGTTCATACTTTTTCATTGTATAATCCATGCTAGTTTTATTTTCTCGTTTTCTTCTTATGTGTTTGAAAAACTTTGAGAAAATCCAAAAACATTTCTTGCTTCTTTTCCTTTTTTCTTTCTAGTTTAATTAATTATAGTTTCGTAGTAGTAAAAGAAAACCCAAAAAGATTTCTCGTTTCTTCTTTTGCTTGTTGGGAGTTCTCCCGTGTAAATAGTTTTCTTTTCTCGTTTTCATTTTTCTTCTTTAATTTGCTTTCTTCAGAAAAATTAAAAACTCCAAAAATATTTCAGTGTGTTTCTCTAAAATTCTTTTCTTTTGTTGAGTCATTGTAAGGAGAAGACCACGATGAAAATGTTGAGTGGCTCTCATATGCATTATTGTTGACCTAGCAAAGAGCCCATTTTACCTTGTCTTCTCCTTTGAATAAAATGCTTGCAGATTCCAGCTTAGTCCACGACACTCTTGCACTATTATTATTTTCATATCATTCGGTTGTGCAAGTGAAAGGCAATAATGACGACGATTTGATGAAGTGACTGTGGCAAGGAAAAGCGGGTATGAACTCAACTTGTTCTTTGTTTTTGTAAATATGTTTAACTCGGTATCCATGATTCAGCATGTTATGATTAAACATGTTTATGATGACAATTAGAGATTATAGTTGCTCATGCCATGCTTAAGTAGCTAGGAGTGGATAATGATTTATCTTGAGTGTCAACATGCATTAAAATGATTGTGATGTGGTATGATGATATGGTATCCTCCTCTGAATGTTTCAAGTGGCTTGATTTGGCACATGTTCACACATGTAGTTGATTCAAAACCAACATAGCCTTCATGATATTTATGTTCTTGGTGCTTATATCCTACTCATGCTAGTATTCAAGATTGATTATTCATAATGCATGATTATGACCGTTTTCGCTCTCTAGCTGGTCGCTTCCCAATCTATTTGCTAGCCTTCGCCTCTACTAAGCGGGAATGTTGCTTGTGCATCAAAACCCTTAAACCTAAAGTCATTCCAAATGAGTCCACTATATCTACCTATATGCGGTATTAATCTGCCGTTCTAAGTAAATTTGCATGTGCCACCTCTAAATATTCAAATGAACATCTGTTTTGTGTGCCCGTACCGCTCATGGAGCAACAGGGGGCGGTCAGTATCTTCCATGCTAAGCGGGTTATTCTCATGATGAGTGTTTATTCACTCGTCCTTGCACGAGAGGGGCTGGTAATCGGGATGCCCAGTCCCATTATTAAAATTGTAAAATTATAAAACAAACTCCCCCGAAAAGTGGTTGGCATGGAGGGCACCCGAGGATTCGGCTAGCCATGGCTTGTGATTGTTGGTGGAGGGGGAATAAACTTTACTTTACCGCTTGGGAACCACTGCTAATGTGTTTAGCATGGAAGATATTGAAAACTCTCGGTCGTGACGTTGACAGGAAGGGCATACCTCCCAAAATTTTACTTATCTCTGATTTAAGCTTCGAGCTCTGGCACCTCTGCAAATCCATGCTTCCCTCTGCGAAGGGCCTATCTATTTACTTTTATGTTATTTTACTTTTATTGTTGAGTCATAACCTTCTCAAATAAGCACCAGTCCTGAGAGCACTATTGTCATTCTCGTGCATTGTGAGTAGTTAATGTTGTGTGCATCATGACTGGATCTCTTCTACCATGAATTACAATGTTTAGTCACTGCTTGAACTTTGGAGGTGCTCTGCATTTATGTTTCGCGGTCTCAGAAAGGGCTAGCGAGATACCATGTTGTCATATTATATCATAATTGTTTTGACAAAGTGTTGGCATTTGAGATATCTTATTATTGCTCGCTAGTTGATTATGCCATTGATATGAGTGAATAAAATTTCTAAGAGTTATCATTTGCATGGTTAGTTATAATCTTTGCTGAAAACTTGGGTGCTATTTAAGCATATATATAGATACAAGAACAAAAGAGTTTGTAAAAGTTTTTCTTTGTCACTTTCAGTTTGTCAACTGAATTGCTTGAGGACAAGCAATGACTTAAGCTTGGGGGAGTTGATACGTCTCCGTCGTATCTACTTTTCCAAACACTTTTGCTCTTGTTTTGGCCCCTAATTTGCATGATTTGAATGGAACTAACCCGGACTGACGTTGTTTTCAGCAGAATTGCCATGGTGTTGTTTTTGTGCAGAAAATCAACGTTCATGGATTTGGATGAAACTTTTTGGAGAATTTTTATGGAATATATAAAAATTATTGGCGCAAGAATCAACAGAAGGGGGGCTACCCAGTGCCCACGAGGCACCAGGGTGCGCCACCCCCCCCAGACACGCCCTGGTACCTCGTGGGGCCCACATGGCTCCGTCTGACCTAATTCCAACGCTATAAATTCAGTTTCCCGAATAAAAAAATAACAGAGGAAGTTTTATTGCGTTTCACGATACAGAGCAGCCGCCACCTCCTGTTCTTCATCGGGAGGCCAGATCTGGAGTCCGTTTGGGGCTCCGGAGAGGGGGATCTTCCGGCATCGTCATCATCAACCATCCTTCATCACCAATTTCATGATGCTCACCTCCAGGAGTGAGTAATTCCTTCATAGGCTTGCTGGAAGGTGATGAGTTGGATGAGATTTATCATGTAATCGAGTTAGATATGTTAGGGCTTGATCCCTAGTATCCACTATGTTCTGAGATTGATGTTGCTTTGACTTTGCTTTGCTTAATGCTTGTCACTAGGGCCCGAGTGCCATGATTCCAGATCTGATCCCATTATGTTTTCATGAATATATTTGTGTTCTTGATCCGATCTCGCAAGTTATACGCACCTACTATGTGTTATGATCCGCATACCCCAAGGTGACAATAATTGGGATTCTTTCCGGTGATTGCCATAGTTTTAGGAGTTCATGTATTCACTAAGTGTTAATGCTTTGTTCCGGTTCTCTATTAAAAGGAGGCCTTAATATCCCTTAGTTTCCTTATGGACCCCACTACCACGGGAGGGTAGGACAAAAGATGTCATGCAAGTTCTTATCGCAGGCACGTATGACTATATACGTAATACATGCCTACATTACATTGATGAATTGGAGCTAGTTCTGTGTCGCCCTAGGTTATGACTATTACATGATGAATATTATCCAACGTATATCACCGATCCAATGCCTACGAGTTTTTCACATATTGTTCTTGCTAAGTTACTACTATTGCTACTACTGTTACAATTGCTACTACTATTGCTGCTATCGTTTCTGCTACTGTTACTATTATTGCTACTGCTATCAAACTATCATACTACTGTGCTATTGATCACTCTGCTGCAGATATTTAGTCTCCAGGTGTGGTTGAATTGACAACTCAACTGCTAATACTTGCAAATATTCTTTGGCTCCCCTGGTGTCGAATCAATAAATTTGAGTTGAATACTCTACCCTCGAAAACTGTTGCGATCCCCTATACTTGTGGGTTATCAGTGGACGACATCGAGGCCTAGGAAGGGAATGACCCAGAGCCGGGGAAGACAAGGCAGTGGTTGCCCACGTGGAGGGAAGTACGAGGGTTTACTGGTTCGGCTGCGGTGTGAGGCTGCCGTTGCCGGAGAATAACAGGAGGTGTGGGTGAGTAGAGGGATGGCCTGGCCAGCGGTGGGAGTAGGGTGGGGCGGTGAGGCCTGCGTGGCAGCACAGTTGGACACGGGAGGCAGGAGCAGGCGGTCCCGCCGTGCTGGTTTGGGCGGCTGGAGCAAGAAGATCAGAGATTGAAGAAGCAGCACGGCTGTTGGATTAACATCCAATGGTCACTGCTGCTAGAATCATTTGTTGACTAAGTTGACAAAGCCCTGCGTACGCGTAAACTTGGTAGGCCCACAAGTCAGCCTCCAAATCAGGTGGGTCCCAGCTAACAGGGGGAGGACTCATTTTTCTTGTGTGTAATAAGGAGGCACTTCCTTGCCTGTGATCATGGACCTCGTGGGTCCCAGCTGTCATCCTCTCCATGTATAGTCCTCTTCCGACGGCTGTTGTTTGTTGACCGCCTTAACGACGCCGTGCCGAGAGCACCAAGGTGGTGGACGACGGCGAGGCCTAGGAAGGGAATGACCCGGAGCCGGGGAAGATGTGGCAGTGATTGCCCATGCGGAGGGGAGTATGAGGGTTCACTGGTTCGGCTGCGGTGTGATGCTGCCATCGCCGGAGAATAATAGGTGGTGTGGGTGAGTAGATGGATGGCCTAGCCAGCTATGGGAGTAGGGTGGGGCGATGAGGCTTGCGCGACAGCACAGCCGACCACGGGAGGCGGGAGCAGGTGGTCCCACCGGCGCTGGTTTGGGCGGCTGGAGCAAGAAGATCAGAGATTGAAGAAGCGGCATGGTCGTTGGATTAGCATCCAACGGTCACTGCTGCTAGAATCGTTAGTTGACTGTAAGTTGACAAAACCCTGCTTACGGGTCAACTTAGTAGGCCCACAAGTCAGCATAACATCTGTGGCGGACAGCATATAGCCCATTTGCTATTTTTCCTAAATTTACACACCATTTGCTAATTATTACGTTATTTATTGCAGCCCATTTTATATTTTTAGAATACTTGACCATTTTCTCACAAGGACAGGATTAAAAAATTCAACGATATTTCATTGAAATTTCCAAACTATTTTTAATCCCGAAATTTTGAGCCCGATAGAAACTACATTTAAAATATATTTAAATTATGTTAAAATCCAATGAAATTTGAAATATCAAAAATAAAAGAAAATTCGCAATTTGAAACTAATTGCCCATTTTCTTTGTTTTTATATATATACAGCCCATTTCATATTACTTAGAAGATTTACAGCCCTTTTTGTCTGGGCAGGCCGAATGTATCACTCGTCGTCTTGAAAGATTTACAGCCCAAGTGGACAGAGAAAAAGAAATCAGCCTGTGTAGGCTATTCTACAGAAAAAAAGATGGGCTAGTCATTTTCTCCGAGAAAAAAATAGCTGGGCTCGTCATGTTGTAAACATAAAACAAAAGCCTGGCCTAGACGGGCCACAGACACCGCACAACCTAGTTCATAACCTACTCCCTCTCAACAACAACAAAAAACAACAACAACAAAACTGATCGAGCAACTGGGTCCCACGTGTCAGCCGCTCCATGTGCAATTCTCTCATTTATTGACTACGTTGACAATGTCGTTGGTCCCAGATGTCAGCAAACCATTAGGAGGAAGCATTTTTTAACGTAATAAGGAGGAGCTTCCTTGCATGCGAAGATGTAGCTAGTGGTTCCCATCTGTCAGGGATTGGAATCATTTTTCTTCCGCGTAATAAGGAGTCACTTCTTTGCGTGCGACCATGGACCTCGTGGGTCCCAGCTATCAGCCTGTCCACGTACAATCCTCTTCCAATGGCTGTTGTTCATTGACCACGTTTATGACGCCGTGCCGAGAGCACCAAGGCGGTGGACGACGGCGAGGCCTAGGGAGGGAACGACCCGGAGCCGGTGAAGACTCGGCAGTGAATGCCCACACGGAGGGGAATACAAGAGTTTACTGGCTCAGCTGCAGTGTGAGGCTGCCATAGCCGGAGAATAACAAGTGGTGTGGGTCAGTAGAGGGATGTCCTGGCAAGCGATGGGAGTAGGGTGGGGCGGTGAGGCCTGTGCGGCAGCACAGCCGGCCACGGAAGGTGGGTGCAGGCAGTCCCGCCGGTGCTGGTTTGGGTGGCTGGAGCAGGAAGATCAGAGATTGAAGAAGCACGCCGGCTGTTGGATTGACATCTAACGGTCTCACGCTGGTAGAGTCGATTTGTTGACTAAGTTGACATACCCTTGCGTACGCATCAACTTAGTAGGCCCACAACTTAATATATAAACTAATAAAACTATATATAAATAAAGTAGAGATGAGAAAAATAGAAGTGGGCTGTGCGTTTTCTTTAGTAAAAACAAGCTGGGCTGGTGATGTTCTAAGAAAAAATAAAACCAAGACTGGGCGGCCCAGAGGCCAGTTGATACCTGCTAGATACTTGTGGCCGCATATCGTCATGGGCTGCGCCTATTAATAAACAAAACATAACCTGGGCAGTCTACAGCCCAGTTGATATTTGCTCGACTTAAAAAAATATACTTCCTGCTGGATCCCAGTTGTCGGTCTCTCCTTCTAGAATTCTCTCGTTTATTGACTACGTTGAAAATTTCATGGTTCTAAGACGTCAGCATATTTTTTCCATCGAGATAATAAGTGTATGCACTTGCTTGCGTACGGCCATGGACCTGCTGGGTCCGTACTGTTAGCCTCTGTATGGACAGCCCTCTTCTGGTTCCACAGACGAATTTCATGCAGATCGGATGATTTTCATTGAAACTGGACCAAATTCATTACATTTTACATGTTTCTTTTTTCTTATGGAACATTTTACATATTTCAACTAAACGATAACCGAGTAGGCCTTTTTTTATTCCAAAAATGATCGCTAGAAGTGGCGGCTCCCGTTTCTCACACCTGTAAAAAAAAATTGGTTAAATGAGAACTCGAACTAGAGAACATGTCGTATGCGGGGTTTTTTAGTGGTATGTGGTATGTGGGTTAGAGGGATGGCATGGGAGGCGCTTCCCGCGATCGAGTTCCGAACACTTAACTATTCTTGAAGGCCTAAATCCATCACTCCTCTGTTTAACAATTTGCAGTTGGGCTTGGTGTGCCACAGCCCAGTCCCAACGTGTTGCGTCCAACTGCCAGCCTGTGTAATGTGGCACCCCGCCTCAGAGAGACCGGAACACCCCGTATTCCAGCCCAGAGATCAAGTCTTCTGGAATACGGCACTGCTTGGCATAGAACAAATCAGCTCTCTATTACAAATAATCGTGGTACAAGGGTCCGATATTACAAAGGTTACAGGGGCACAACGACACTTCGCCTGCTAAGGTAGTTCTATGTTAGCAGCGAAACAACTCGTAACCGCGGAAGATCTTCTAGCAGCGGAACAACGACAACGGTGATGAACTCCACTCCGCAGGAACTCTGACTGGGACGCATCCTAGCGCGCAACCTCGAGATCCTCGACAAACCAGCAATCACGGCATCATCTGCAATCTGGCATGACACGGCAGGTGAGTACTTTGAATGTACTCGCAAGCTCACAGCAACCAAAGCAATCATGGCAAACAACAGCATGGAATTTACAGGTTAATTACCATTGATAAACATGATACTACTAGCATCAACATGAGAGGGAGCATGGCATGTACATGTTACTCAAGATATGAACATGATGACACTAGCACTAGCATGCAAGGGGGTCGAGGTTTAAGGTCTCATGGACAAACATACTCTGCTCGGAGGTTATCTCGTAACCACCATAGGTAACAAACTTACCATCGTGAACATCAAACGACCATCTCAGGATCAACCAAGCTTGGTATCAACTATACCATCGTGATCATCACATGACCACATGGAGCTTGATCTCTACCTGTGATCATCGCATGACCACATAAAGATCAACTTCTTTTCTCATCGAATCGGGGTTGTTATTATTCAAGTTATTATTTCTGTTGACCCATAGTGTGACCTACTACGAACTGTGTCCATGACTGAGGAAGCGGCTATCGATAGATTATACACTCTGCAGAGGTTAGTACACTATACCCACACCACGGAACTCATGGCCTCGTGCTCCCATTCGGGTGGACCAACGACATTCCGACAAAGCCAATCTATTGCATGACACTCTCCTGGCCACTCCGACAAACTCCCCTTTGGGTTACGTCCTGGGTGGCCCCGATGTCAACTCGTGACATCCGCCACCTTTGTGGCTGCCACCGTCGTGGCCAAACAAAAACATCGTCCCAAACGGGGACCTTGGTATACCATACAACTCGGGCACTCAAGGCTTATGGCCGCCTACCTGATCAGGGTAGCGCGCGCACATAACCTTCCCTAGTTGGAGGCACCGGCGAGAGGCATGACAATAGACCAAATCAGGGCCTCCCCATTGAGGCAAGTGTGGTTGCACTGGTGAGCTCGATTCGGTGGCACCATGACTCAGCCAACAGATTTGTTCAAGTTCGATTAATATCAGGTTCAACTTGAATGGTGATGAGCTAAGTCACAATAAAATGACAATGCATATGAGCATGATATCAACATAAACATGGATAGGCAATATAACCATTTAACAACATAACATCAACAATGATAAATCATTTAGTCTACGGGATGCAAATGAGCATGGCATAATGACGATCATGACTATCACAAGTATTTTCATATCAAACCATAATGATCCATATGAGCATATCATTATCACTAGCATCAGAAATGATTACAAGAATGAAACATGATAATAATAACATTAGCAATTAATCATTTCACTCACTAGATGAAAATGAACATGGCATAAGCAATGAGCATGGATTCACAAGCATATTCGAAATATGAACAAAATCATTAAATGAGCAAACAATTATTAAATATTCAAGTGGAAACCATTGCTACTGCAATGCCATCATGCAAGTGGCTGTTGTGGCTTGCCTGGGGGTGAAGGATTCAGCGGGGAGAAGTGCGATGAACTCGCAGAAAGAATCGCCGAAAAAGTTTCCCTCTCGGCGGAGCTGATTAGGGGGCAAGGGCAAAATGGTCATTTTCAGAATGTTACAGCATGGTGAAAATGATACCATCGGAATGTGCTCGATGAACTAAGATCGTGGTCTTTGGAATCACCTGAATCGGAGATACGTCCGTTCGTTCGTTAGGCAGAAAAACAAATAACGTGCTGGAGTACGCTTTCCGTGGAGGAAGACTGTGGCACCCCGGCTCAGAGTCACCAGAGCACCCTGTATTCCAGCCCAGAGATCAAGTCTTCTGGAATACGGCACTGCTTGGCATAGAACAAATCAGCTCTTTATTGCAAATAGTTGGGGTACAATGGTTTGAGATATTACAAAGTGCTCGGCACAGCTACGCTTGCTAAGATAACTTTATGCTAGCAGCAGCTCGACTCCTAGCAGCAGAATCACGGCGTCGATAATGGACTCCACTCAGCAGGGACTCTGGCTGGGACACATCCTAGCTCGCAACTCGAACACGTCCACTATGCAAACATGGCAGCACCTGCAAACTGGCATTACACGCCAGGTGAGTACTTTGAATGTACTCGCAAGCTCGCATCAAGGCATAACAATGTCATAGAAATCATGATTAACTCAGATTTAGATGTTACTAAAGGGTGCAAGAAAAATAATAACATGCTATTGCTACAACTATCACTCTGGTTACCACTACGGAACTACTTTGCTTTAAGCCACTTGATTGAACCACTTACTCTCGTGACCAACTCATGGTCACCTTGAGAATATCTGACAATCATTCCCGAGATCATCCTCAACAATTACCGGTGATTCTCAACAAATCGGTCACCTAACCATGCTGAGAAGAGTTCTTCCATCATTAATGTCGGAAGTGGGGCTCCGGGGACCCAAAGGTTCGAACACTGGGGTGAGCTCGTTCTACTACTTCTTCCCCTACCATGGCAACGCTACGGCAAGACTACGGCGAGAGCGCGCTAGCGTAGGACGGGCGAGGGCACAGCGGTTTACCCAGGTTCGGGCCACCTTGCGGTGTAAGACCCTACTCCTGCTTGTAGTTGGGATTAATGTGGGTGAGAGAGTTCTCGCGAACAAGGTTGAAGATGATGGAATCTAGAGCCCTCGTCTCTCGTCCCCTATGGTGGCTACACTGCCCCTTTTTATGCCAGCCTTGGTCCTCTTCCCCCTGGAAACTTAGGCGGGAAGGGTTGCCACACTTGGCGGTTTGAAAGGGGACAGGCGCTCAGGCTATCCTGACTAAAGGTGGTCTTCGCCTGCCAAAGCATGATCCATGACGTGCCGGTGGGCTCGGTGATGACCTCTGCCCTGCGCGCCCGCCGTCTTGGTCTTCCTTCGCCTATCGGGCAACCTTTGGGGTTGCTTTGGGGAGTAGATAGCTGGCCCTGCTTCCCTAACACAAAAGAGGAAACCATCTGCATCCGCACCTGCTGGCGCGGCCTCTGCTACTGCTCGTCGCCGTGCGCGTCACCCACGTGATGGGCTCCAGACCACGCGACACGCTGAACGGCCTTCATCTCGAACGCCTGCGGGAGGGGGCCTCGGAAGGCCACCTCGGGAAGCCGCCTCGTGAGGCAACCCGGGAAGCCGCCTCGTGAGGGGACCTCGCGAGGCCGCCTTGTGAGGGGACCTCGCGAGGCCGTTGATGGTGGTGCTGAGCGTTGCCTGCTACTCCCTGAGGAGGGGGCCTCAGGAGACCAGGGCCCCATGAGGGGTCTTGGTGAGACACTTGGTGGCGACGGCCCGCCGGGCCCACTCCAGGCGTTGCGCCCTGGGCCAAAGGCATACGGACCTGGATACCCCAGGTTCCATGGGCCCGACAGTAGCCCCCGGGCCCGCGGCACGCACGTTCCTGCCTGCAGAGGGGCGAAACGGCGCGGGCCCTAACCGCCTGCGGCCAGGCGCGACGCGTGGCGCACGATGTGATGGGCGACGCCCCCACTTCCCCATGACGCCTCGGGAACTACCGCGCTGACATAAATCTTGGCGCCGGAGAAGGTGGAGCGACAAGGGGAGCCCCGCACCGAGATAAAGGGGGAAAGGGAGAGCTGAAGCCCCCTCACCCATCGTCTCCTTCCTCCAGCTTCCTTGTCTCCTTGCTAGAACTGCCGAAGAGATGGCGAGAGGACGAGGGCGTGGCCGTGCTTCCGCCACCGCATCGCAGGTCCCGCCCCGAGGGCGCGGTCGATCCTCGACGGCCGCCGGTGCCGGGCCTAGTAGTCGCGGAAGGGGCGCCGCTCGCGGGCACGGTGGGCGAGGTGCGCAAGGCCGAGGCAGAGTGGCCGCGCTTCCACCCCAGGCAGGGAGCCACTCGGCGGAGGCGGCACGCGAGTTCATCGTGAACATGCACCGCAGCCCTTGCACCTGGCTCTGGCTCCCAGACTCCTTCGCGGTAGCGATGGCGGACCTCACGCCCTTGGGCCTGTGGGTGCAGGCCGACGGTTGCTGCAACGGCCCCTCCTGGGTGGCGACGGAGCTCACCGCCTCGAGCTTCATGTTCCTAAGGCAGGGGTAGAAGTCGTTCGCCCTCGCCCGCGGCCTGAAGTGGGGACACGTCCTCCAGTTCAAGTACGACGCGGCTGCCACGCTCTTCGTGAAGATCTTCGGGCTCTCCGGTAGCCACCTGGCGTGCTGCGCAGAGAGTGAGGACAACTACAACGGCTCCTCCAGCGAGGACGACTCCTCCGACGGTGTCGCCCCCTCCGGTGGGGGCGGAAGCGGCGATGACTCCCCCCGCGTCAAAAGCGAGGACGAGGACTCCGACTAGGCGCGCGCGACGATGACTCCGGAGCTGGGACCCCGCGCGCACGGTGACGGGGCCGCACTCGCCTGCGGCGCCTTCTCCGGAACGCGTGCGGCACCCGCGTTGGAGTCTTGGGGGTGACGGCGCCTCGCCTAGGACTTTTCTTTCTTTTCGTTTTCCTGCATTGAACCGATGTAGCCCCGCGGGGGCGTGAAAACAGTATCTTCTGTGTTTAACTTAATGCTTTTGTGGCATGGGGATGTACGCGTTCTCTCCCGATGTCCTCTCGTGAGGCTGTTGTTTTTTCTTTGCTCGCCTCAGTGCTCTACGCCGTCAGGACCCAGCCCCCGAGCGGGCCTCAGCTGTCGCTGGTATGTCCGATCGCGATGCCGGGACAAGGCCAGGAGGTGAGGGGCACCGTGAGCTAGTGAGGGCTCCTGAGGTGCGATGCTCAGGAAGCCTCCCTTTGGCGTGCAAGCGGCTTACGCAGAAGAAAAACGCTGGACCCACGGAATCGCGAGGGGAGAGAGCTTGAGTGATGGCAAGGGCGCCTCATGAGGCAGTCACACTTAGCTTTTGACGATAGCGGTGTCGGGTGAGCCACGGCTCATGAGGGGCTCACGCAGCTCGCGATGCGTGCTCGCGAGGCTTGGTGTACGGAGCATCTTCGCCTCACGAGACCGGCTCGTGAGAAGCCGCCCGCGAGGTCTTCGCGCAGCTCGACTCCTGAAGGGCTGCATGTCGAAAAATCTCACGATAGGGGGAGCGGCACGCGCTTACTAACTCACCCATGGCCGTTGCGTGAGGAGATAAGTCACCAAGGACCTTGCTGAGGTGACGTGCGCAGGAGCAGGCCCGCGAGCCAGAGCTCAGTCGCATGGATTTGGCAGCGCTGCAGGGACGGACCCGAGCACAGGCACCGTGCCTAGCCCCCGCTCACGGAATTGGTCAGGGGAGGGGTCGCGAGCGTGAGGCGCTCTCGGGCGGCATCAAATTTATCATAGAAATTAGCAGGCAATCGAGTATGTAATATAATTCATCAAAGTAAAAATCAGTAAAATCCATTGCACGGCCAAAAGGATAAGGTTCCGAGAGCGGAGCTCAAGAGGCGTGGCGGGAAGGAGTGAGGGTCGCGCCGGGCGATGTGCCGGGCGCACCCGGCAGGACCGCACTATAGTGACGTCAGACCACTCGGCGAGGCGCGCCAAGGGAGTCTGCTCCTTCGAAGCCAGGGGGCTCGCGAGGCGCTGGTAGCTCGCGAGGCGCAGGAGGCTCACGAGGCCCAGGCGCGAAGGGCGCCAGCCTCTGGAAAGAGGCGCCGG
This sequence comes from Elymus sibiricus, assembly GCA_039707655.1. Classification (NCBI taxonomy): domain Eukaryota; kingdom Viridiplantae; phylum Streptophyta; class Magnoliopsida; order Poales; family Poaceae; genus Elymus; species Elymus sibiricus. Next base: position 127,127,727 of record CM077668.1, read on the forward strand.
CGTTCCTCAGCCCGAAGGGCATGCACGTGCCGCCGACGGTGTGGCCAACGCCCTGGCCACCTCGCGGCAGCTGGAAGGGGTCACGAGGGCAGGGCTGGTTGAGGCTGGTGAAGTCGACACATATGCGCTCCATGCCGCCCTTCTTGGGAGGGACGATTGGGTTGGCGAGCCATTCGGGATGGCGCACCTCACGGACGACTCCGGCTTCGTGGAGCTTCTGAACTTCATTGATGATGAACTCTTGCTTCTCTGGCGCCTAGCGCCGTGCTTTCTGCTTGACTGGGCGTGCATTGGGGCACACCGCTAGGTGGTTTTCGATCACCTCCCTCGGCACACCGGACAAGTCGGATGCTTTCCAGGCGAAAACATCCGAGTTTGCCCGAAGGAAGGTGACGAGCGCGCTTTCCTATGCAGGAGGGAGGCCTGTGCCGATGGTGAAGGCGGGGCCGGAGCCGCTGCCGTCCACCGACACCTTCTTCGTCTCGGTGCGGTCCTGAGAAAACAACTGCTTCTTCTTCGCCGGCGCGGCTTCGGAAGGCTCGGCCGCATCATCGTCGGCTGGGTGTGCGACAGCGGCAGCCTTGTAGGCGCGCTCGAGGGTGCTGGCCGCGTCCTTTTGTCGCAGGTGACGATGATGATGCCGCTGCAGCCGGGCATCTTGAGGACGTTGTAGGCGTGATGAGTGGCCGCCATGAACTTGGTGAGAGCTGGGTAGCCCAAGATGGCATTGTAGGGCAGGCCGATGTGCACCACGTCGAAGTTGATGAGCTCGGTGTGGTAGTTCTTGCGGGTGCCGAAGGTGACGGGGAGGCGCACTTGCCCCAGCGGAATGGTGGAGCCATCGGTCACTCCGGAGAAGGGCCTGGTCGGCATCAGCTGGTCGTAGGGCACCTGGAGCGTCTCGAAGGTCTCGATGGAGAGCACGTTGAGACCGGCACCCCCGTCGATGAGGGTCTTGGTGACCGCGACGTTGCTGATGGTGGGAGTGCACAGCATGGGGAGCGCGCCTGTGGAGGCCGTGGACTTGGGGTGGTCCTTGGAGTCGAAGGTGATGGCGTACTGCGACCACTTAAGCGGCCGCGTGACCTCAGGCCTCGGGAGGGCGGCGTACACCTCGCGAGAGAGTTGCTTGAAGTGGCGGACGGACGCGGGGGCTTGCGACCCGCCAAGGATGCAGGGGACCGCACAAGGTTCCTGGTAGCCCCCAGCGCCCTCGTCAGGCTGGTTCACATCGTTCCTCCGAGGTGGCGGAGGCAGCGGCGGGAGAGCGGATTTAGCTTGAGGATTCGCCTCACGAGGCTGGTCGCGCCAGGCGGCCTCACGAGGCTGATCGCGCCAGCCCTGGCGGTAGTTGCCGTTATTGTTGCGGCTGTCCCAGCGGTTGCCGCTGCGGCCACCTCCGCGGCCGGCGCCGCGGCCGTTGCGGTCGTCTCGGCGGCTCTGGCGCTCGTCGCGGAGCAACTTGAGCTCATGACAGTCTTTGGTGCTGTGGGAGCGGACGTTGTGAAAGGCGCAGAGTGGCCGGTTGTCCTTCCTGGGCTCGTCGAGGTCGCGGCCGCGCTTCTGCTCGGCCTCCGCCGCAAGCACGGCAGGGCCCTTGCGCTTGACGTCCTTGCTCTTGGCCTTGGTGCCGTCGAGCGCCGCGTCGGGGTCGTTGTGGACGAAGAGGCGGCCTTCTTCAGCCTTGGCGCACTTGTCGGCGAGGTCAAGCAGCTCGAGCAGGGAGTCGAGCTCACCGTTGATGGCAAGCTTCTCGCGCATCTTGATGTTCGTGAGGCCGGTGGAGAACGCGGAGATGACGGCCGCGTCGGAAGCGCGCGGGATCTTGTTGCGCACCTGACTGAAGCGCTTGATGTAGTTGCGAAGGGTCTCGTCTGGGCGCTGTCGAATACGCCGCAGGTCGTTGATGGTGAGTGAGCAGTCCTGCGTGCCCTTGAAGTTGGCGATGAACTAGCTGTAGACCTCGGCCCACGACGAGATGGAAGCCTCGGGGAGGTTCATGAGCCAGGAGCACGGGCCGTCCTTGAGGGCCATGGGGAACCAGTTCGCCATGACCTTGTCGTCGCCGTTCGCCGCCTCGACGCTCAGCGCGTAGAGCTAGAGGAACTTCGTGGGGTTGGGGGTGCCGTCGTAGCGCGGAGGCAGCTCAGGCTTGAACATCGCGGGCTAGACCACGCGACGCAGCTCGCGGGTGAAGGCACGGCAGCCCACGCCGCTCGAGGGGACGCCACCAGCGAGGGCGGCACGGTTTTGACGCCCGGCCGCTGCAACGTCTTGAACGGCCTGGTTCTGGCACTGGCGTTGGCGCTCGAGGATCACTCGCGCGTCAGGGGACGCACGGCGGATGATCTGGCAGCTGGGCTCGCGGTGGTCCGGAGAAGACGCGCCACGGGACGGCTCACAAGCCCGCACGCTGCGCTGGGGCCCGGCGCGCTCATCACGCAGAGGAGGCAGCGGGGGAGCGCCGTGCGCCAAGTCCCTAGCACGAGATGGTGGAGGGCGGAGCGAGTGAGAAGGCGCCGGAGCGTCCCCGGCGACGTTGACGAGCTCGGTGATGCGACCAAGCCAGGCGTCGTAGCCGGCGTCATCAGGACGGTAGCGGAGCAGCTCGCGCGCCATGAGGAGCGCGGCCTGCGGGTTCGGCGGCCCACGGTTGGCGAGGGAGGAGGCCGTGGCGGTGTGGCCGTCCGCCCGCATGGAGGGGTGCAGGGAGGAGGCCTGCTGCTCGTTGGCAGCGGGGTCGGTGGCGGCGGCAGCCTCAGCGTCTGGGCGGCGGCGATTGCCGCGGGCCACCGGCTCTGTCTGGGCCACGCGGCCAGCCCTACGCTCAGCGCACTCGCGACGGGCGTCGGCCATGGGGCTGGTGGAGCTGAGGGCGGAGCAGAAGAACTGTAGCACACCCCTACCTGGCGCGCCAAATGACGGAAGTGGGGCTCCGGGGACCCAAAGGTTCGAACACTGGGGTGAGCTCGTTCTACTACTTATTCCCCTACGACGGCAACGCAACGGCGAGACTACGGCGAGAGCGCGCTAGCGTAGGACGGGCGAGGGCACAGCGGTTTACCCAGGTTCGGGCCACCTTGCGGTGTAAGACCCTACTCCTGCTTGTAGTTGGGATTAATGTGGGTGAGAGAGTTCTCGCGTACAAGGTTGAAGATGATGGAATCACGAGCCCTCGTCTCTCGTCCCATATAGCGGCTGCACTGCCCCTTTTTATGCCAGCCTTGGTCCTCTTCCCCCTGGAAACTTAGGCGGGAAGGGTTGCCACACTTGGCGGTTTGAAAGGGGACAGGCGCTCAGGCTATCCTGACTAAAGGTCGTCTTCGCCTACCAAAGCATGATCCATGACGCGCCGGTGGGCTCGGTGATGACCTCTGCCCTGCGCACCCGCCGTCTTTGTCTTCCTTCGCCTATCGGGCAACCTTTGGGGTTGCTTTGGGGAGTAGATAGCTGGCCCTGCTTCCCAAACACAAAAGAGGATACCATCTGCATCCGCGCCTGCTGGCGCGGCCTCTGCTGCTGCTCGTCGCCGTGCGCGTCACCCACGTGATGGGCTCCAGACCGTGCGGCACGCCGAACGGCCTTCGTCTCGAACGGCTGCGGGAGGGGCCCTCGGAAGGCCACCTCGGGAAGCCGCCTCGTGAGGCCACCTGGGAAGCCGCCTCGTGAGGGGACCTCGCGAGGCCGCCTCGTGAGGGGACCTCGCGAGGCCGCCTCGTGAGGGGACCTCGCGAGGCCGTTGATGGTGGTGCTGAGCGTTGCCTGCTACTCCCTGAGGAGGGGGCCTCAGGAGGCCAGGGCCCCATGAGGGGTCTTGGTGAGACACTTGGTGGCGACGGCCCGCCGGGCCCACTCCAGGCGTTGCGCCCTGGGCCAAAGGCAGACGGGCCTGGATACCCCGGGTTCCATGGGCCCGACAATTAACACGTCATTCCCTCATTGGTGTTGATCAGACAGTGTGACTTAGTATGAACTGTGTCCAATACCATGGACGCGGCTATTCGAATAGATTCTTACACTCTGCAGAGGTTGCGCACTTTACCCACACTATGGAGTTCCTGGTCCCGTACCTCGGTACACTTCCCTTCTGGGTGGACCGGTGCTGCTCCAATGAAACTTGCCTAACCCGTGACTCCTCCACCGTACCACCGACAATCATTCCCCGTCCGAGTCATGCCCTGGGTGGTCCCTGTGTCACTCTTGACACCTGCCACCGTCGTGGCCAAACAAACTGCCCCAAACGGGGACTTGAGCTCAATAACCAAACCGGGCTCACAAGGCTATCGTCGTCTACCTGATCAGGGCAGCACGCACGCATAACCTCCCTTCTTTGGCGGTACCGATAAAAGAGCATGCGGTTAGACCAAGCTAAGGCCGTCTCATTCCGGCAGGTGTGGCTGCACTAGAAAGTTCAGTTCAGTGGCACTTGATCAACGATGAAGGAATTTATCCCCAAGCAACTATAGTCATTACTGATACTCCGACATCCACGTAATCCAAGTTACATCAATAGCTAACTGGAAATACAATGAACAATATGACCACTACTACCACTGATCCCATATAAGCAGTACCGGACCGAGTCACAAAATAAGCATAGACGGTAATCTCACAGTCCAGCAGCCTTATACCAACATCAAACTTGAAATCTACTTCTAATCTATAATCCCATCATCATCATGACATTAACCTATCCAAGATTTTCAAAATGTGATATAAATTGACTTAAACAATTCATATTTATGACTAAAATAATTAGTTACACTATGATATTGCAATGCAATTATGCAAATGAGAGTTGTGGCTTGCCTTGCACCAAGGAAGTGTGGGATAATACTCCTGGTCTTCACCAACTACTCAAAACAATCTGATAAGCATTTTTGAAAGCATTTTCAAATACCACATAAAGCATTTTCTTTTGACTAGAAATTCTAGACAGCATAGAAAAATATCAAAATTTTACAGCAACTAGAGGAACTCAAAAGAAAAATACTGCAAAAAGAATGAACTCATTTGGACTTATGGTTTAAAAGTTATTGATGGTCAAAGTTCAGTCAAAGTTTCTGGAATTATTTGAATTTAACCAAAAAATAGAAAAACCCTGGAGCGGCCACGTCGAAGGCGTAAAACCGGAGTACGCCTCCACTAGCGTACCGCTTCGGGCGCGAGGGGAGTCGCTGACATGCGGGGCCCGCCTGTCATATTTAAAGGAGAGAGAAAGGAACAGAGGTTTGCGGCGATGACGACGGCGGCGAGCTTCGGGCAGACGATGACACACACTCCCGTACCCGCAGCTCGTCGGGAGATGGCCGGACGGCGTCGCCCCCTTCGTCTCAGGCGGCGGCGTGCTTCGGGGGTCGATGGATCCGGCGACTCCAGCGAGTACTCGAGCAGAGGAAGGGCTGGGGATGATCAGTAGAGATTCACGAGCTCGTTGGTGGTCTCAGCTAGGCCTGGGGTGGACGGAGGCGAGCAGGTGGAGCTGGGGTAGAGCGGCGGAGCAGCTCGCCGGAGATGGAGCAGAAGAGCTCTCCGGCTCGCTCTGGTGCTACTGGGCGGCGATTGAGAGATACAGAGGACGATGGGTGAAGAGAGGGAGGGCTGGGAGGCAGCTTTTATAGCCGGGAGGTGATGCCAGCACCGGATCCCGCCACGGGGAAAATGCCGGCGATGGCGCTGCGCTGGCCGTCGCGCTGGCACCCGAGCCGCATAGGGATGTGACGGGAGAGGGCAGAGACTTAATGGCGCTGGCGCGGCGCGGCGAGGAAGACGCCAGCCAGCGCGGCAACAGTGCCCGTATGGCACACAGGGGTGGAGCTTGGCCGCGTCTGCCGGCGAGCTTCGCCGGAGAGGGAGAGGGTTCCAGACGGGCCAGGTGGACGACGGCGACGAAGTCGGCATGCAGGGACAAGGAGGGACAGCGCGAGGTGGCCTGCGCGAGCGTGTCCGACGCAGACGATGTGCAGAGCACGACTTTGGCTCGGCCAGACACGTGGTCACCGCGTGCATTGGCGCACACGGTGCGCTCTGGCCCGAGTGATCATGTCCACGTGGTAGTCTTTTCAACATGAGGCCTCCCTGTGCCCTTGGTTTGACAAGAGCTGGTCTGGCCAGCTGGCTAGGTTCCAGGCAAGTTTCTGGATAGAAACTTGTGTAGCAAGTTGAGGAGAAATGTCTAGGGCTTTGGGAGTGAAAGTTTGCCATGCTGGAGTGTAGTAGGAAGGTGCACACGCTGGGAAAAATTCCGACCAAATGGACCAGTGTAGAGCATAGTTGCTTCACAACTGCCTCTCTGGTCCAGAAATCTTATTGAGGATGTTGCACTCACTTGGATGGGTTCCTGGAGTTAAAACTTGGTACTTGTGGGTGATTTGGGGATGCCAACATGCTATAAAAATTTCAGTCCAATTGGGTTAGTGTACATGGTACTTCCTTCACAACACTTCCCACTGGACAGAAACTTGGAGGAATTTCATAGAGAAATTGGCTGAATGGAAGGAGCTAAAAATTGGTGGAGACAGATAATATGGATAGGAGAATGTCCTGGATTAATTTCAGAATTTTTGAAGCAATATAGAATATAGTTGCCTCACAAACAGAAATTATTGCCAGAATCAAAGATTGGATGTTGTGCTCACCATGAGGAGTAAATCTTGAATATTTTCACACATCCAAGGTTCACATGGTCCAAAGGATTTATAAGAATTTTCTTGGGATTTTTGGAAGAACAGAAATATAGGTTGCTTCACAACCTAGAGCTCAAAGGGTTATTCCTTTAATGGAAAAAGGAATATTAGGTTGGGATAAAGTTGAGATTGAGCAAGAATGGGAATGACATGACATGAGAGAAGTTTTTGAGAGCTTGAATCACTTGGGAAAGAAAATCAAAAGAAATTCCCAAGTTTTAAGTCCATAGAGTCATTCAGAAACAAATCCGAGCCAAATTCCAAACAAAGTTTTCAAACAAATTTTTGAAAAGAAAAGCTGAGAAAACCAGGGTGTCACAAAGACGTATTCCAAGGAATATGCCTCCACTTATCCACGTCAGCGGGTCCCGGGTAAACGCCCGCTGTGGCTGACTTGTGGGGCTCGCGGGAAGGTGGGGCCGCTGGCTGGATCATGAAGTAGCACTCACATGGATGCTTGGATTGAGCTGAAATTTGGTGTAGGATGATCATTTGGGCATATGAAGGCACTGCAAAAATTTCATACCATTTGGGTACGCCAAAATGGTACTTGCTTCACAATGCTTTCTACTGGACAGAAACTTGGGGGAATTTTGTGGAGCAAATGGCTTGTCAAAATAATGTGAATTTTTTTCATGCTCAAATGATATAGGGATGTTTAGGTCCTGGATTAATTTCAGATTTTCTGAAGCAACACAAAATATAGTTGCTTCACAAACTGAAATTGTGACCAGAAACCAATATTTGAAGGTGTGCTCACATAGATTGTTGGATGGGGATGAAATTTGGTGGAGAGTAATTATTTGATCATATGAATGATCTACCAAAATTGCAACTCATTTGGATTAGCCTAGCTAGTACTTCCTTCACAAAGCTTCTCTCTGGACAGAAACTTTGGAAATTTGCTGAGGAAGATTTACTAGGCAAATGAAGTTGAATTTTGGCATGTGGCAATTATTTGGATAGGAGAGAGTGCCCAAAATTTTTTAAGGCAATCAAGAAAAGATAAATAGCACTTCCTTCACAAAGTGCCATTCTGGACAGAATGGAAAATGAATATTCCTGAATTATTTTTGAACTAGGTAAGGATGGATTTTGGCATATTTGTGGGAGATATGATCCAAAGAATTTATGAGAATTTTGTGGAAGACAAAAATATAGGTTGCTTCACAACCTAGGGCAAACAGGGTTATTCCTTTAATAGAAAAAGGAATATTCCCAGGAAATGAAAATTGGGGTTGGGCTACGATGGAAATGACTTGGTCTTGGGAAAGCTTTGGGAGTGACAAGCCACTTGGGAGAGGGAGAAGAGATGATCTCCCCAGGTTTCAAGACCACATAGCCATGGAAAAAGGTATTCCAAATAAAAATTCGAAGAAATCCAAAAGAAAAAGAAAGGGCCAAAATCGGGGTGTTACAAACCTACCCCCCTTACAATAAATCTCGTCCTCGAGATTTGGTTGCTCAGGGAACAAGTATGAATATTCTGACTTAAGGAAACCGTTTCCAACTCGGGTATCCTTTTCCTTGATGTTCCTGCTGAATTTCATATGACTGACTGCCTTGCTCTAGGGTGGTTTGCTTCACCATACCCATCATTCTGACAGGTCTTCCCTCATATGTTCATCCTTATGCTGACTCCAATTCTTTTATGTCTGCTGGCTTATCTGATATGATCATGACTGGAATTTCCATAAGTCCGGGAGTGATTTCCAATTGACTTGACATTCTTTTATCCGGCACCGATAGTATCAATGGAGTCGTGAACAAATTTCCTCGGTGGACATGAAGCATTTATTCCTTGCATCGGGTTACTCGAGTAGCTGCATGTCCTCTGGGTTCAAAACAATGCTGAGAATCATAATCGTTCTCTTGACGAAATTTGACTGCTTGTAGATAGTTCTAAATCTTGTTGACTTCTTTGTCTCAGATCCGTACCGACGATTCAACTGTCACCTTGATATGAGGTCCTTACAAACAGAGTGGACCCTTTGGGTGTGTGTTCATGATGATCAATACGGAATCAGACTGTCTTGGGTATTCGTACCATGTGGTTCATGCCACAATTATCATACCTGTATTGCCGGTCTTGCTCCTTCATTATTGTTCCTTTTTTTCTGAATCCTCTGCTGAAAAGAGCTTGGCCATATATTTCCTTAATTCTTCGTGTGACCATAGGTGTTGTCAGGTGCAATATTCTGGCAAGCATACCTTATCCTTATCCTATGACCGTGCAACAACGCTTAACTGGCAAGTTCACCATCTCCTGCGCTTTAACTGTATGGCAATGATCATCCGAACCTTTGCAAGAAATCGGCAAATAAATCAGTAGCCACCAGAACGGTCTTTACGACTTAGATCTGGGACATTACTGAAATAACTCAACCATGGCCCACGACGGCTGAAAAGCAGCTTAGAACATGAGGCAGTGTTGATAAGAAGAATGTAGCAGTTTCCTAAGACGGCCGAAGAATAGCTCAGAGCATAGGGTCACTGCTACAAAAAAGAAACTCAACAGCTGCCCGAGATGGCCGAAAAGCAGCTCAGAACATGGGCCAGTTGTTGAAAAGAGAAATATAAAGTTGGCATCCACCCTGGACGGCCGAAAGCAGCTCAGAACACAGGCGTGGTGCCTTTACCAGGAAGAGGTAAGCAAGGGTTCATCATGATCATATACCAGTTTCACAGTTACTTGTATAGAGCTCACTGTTGTGGTCAATCATACATGGTGGTGACAAGGGTTAACGATATCACCTTGTCGGGCGTGAGGAAGCTGGCCTTGGTAACCACGTGCTTGCATCATCATACGAGTGACTGGCATGACCTTGGCCGCATTTTCACAATATATCTGGAAGCATGTGTGTCTGAGCATTTGATTCCCAAGGCAGGCACTTGTGTCTTGACTAACTCGTGCTTCTGACCAAATTGTTGTGAGGTTGACTCTTGAGATGCACTGCCATCTGCTGCCAACTCACTGCGTAACATCTTGTACCAATGATGACCGTTGGTAGTGCCATACTGACGAAGACTGGATAGCTTGTGTTGGAAGCTATCGAGAGTATCGTGTTGAGGAAGGTTGGATAGCTTATGCTCGAAGCTTTTGCCGGGATAGCGTGCTAGAGCAGACTGGGTATCGTACCTCAGAAGTTTTTCCCCTGGTTGCTTACTGAGGAAGATTTGGTGGCTTATGCCAGAAGCTTTCTGCAGTGGCTTACCGAAGAAGACTGAGTATCTTATGCTGGAAGCTATCCACATGTCGTACCAAGGAAGACTGAGGAGCCTTGCATTATAAGTTTCCCTGGTAGCGTGCGGAGGAAGGCTGGGTTGCTTACTCCAGAAGCTTCTCACTATAGTGTGCGAACTGAATGCCATATATATATCCTTGATATTCCCTTGCCTGGAAATGTACTATTGTCTTGCACACAAGTTGTCTTCTAGCTGATTCATTATGATTGTGATGGTTGCACACTGATGTAAACTTGATGTTGATAATCAATCTAGGATGTCATTTGCATTCAGATCAGATATTCCCAATGCACTGCAGTCGGCTGAGAATTCCATAATGTTTAGCTAAGCTTCCAAATATTTGAACTCCTCACTGTTTCTTCGGGTCTGGTGTCGGTTAATGAGCAACTTTCATAAGGGAAAGTAAGGCAACACAGAAGGCCCAAAGAAAGAAGCAAAAAAAAATGACTGAACAAAAGCACACAAAGAATCAAGATTGCATACAAGCAACATCACATTTCACAGCTATTCACAACAATATGCATGCCTACTTAAGCACACAAATATATATCTCGCAGAAACTCCGGTACTATGAGCTAATATGATGTGGCGGTGTGCACGAAATGGATCAGCATGTAGAGGGGTTTGTGTAAACGGAGCTACACCAAGCACTGGCTCAGCGCCGGTTGCATCTGGACGGGCTTAGCGGTGAGGACGGACTCAGTGATCATGTAGCGAAACACGGATGTTACGGCCACATCATCATCAAGCGGAAGTGAACCGTACCCGTCCAGGGAATGCGTGATAGGAATAGCGGTGGAAAGAAGAGTCTGCTGGCATTGCCCTTTCCTGATAACAAAGACTAGTAAGGGTTGCCAAAGCGGCGGGTTGGAAGGCAAGATTCGGGGTAGAAACATGTGGTAAACATGTCTACCACCGAAACGATAGGTGGCTGGTGGAAAGATATTTACGCGATACCTACAAGTGGTGTCTGGAACACTTGGTACCTTGACATCACTTAGCTGGGATGGAGATGACATCAAACACCGAAAAGCAGGTATGCAAAGCTGGAGGGTGCAGGTAGTGGATCGAAACCGATGCCACCTACACTCACAAGATCAACCGTTAGAGACAATATAATAAGTCTATATGCATGCTATGCAGCAAACAAATGCAACAACCAAATGCAGCAAACCGACTAGACTCAATACTACCGATTTCTAACGCTCGCGCGGACTAGGGCGTCCTACAGCCAGACCTGCTCTGATACCAAGCGTTGTGGCACCCCGGCTCAGAGAGACCGGAACACCCCGTATTCCAGCCCAGAGATCAAGTCTTCTGGAATACGGCACTGCTTGGCATAGAACAAATCAGCTCTTTATTACAAATAATCGTGGTACAAGGGTCCGATATTACAAAGGTTACAGGGGCACGGCGACACTTCGCCTGCTAAGGTAGTTCTATGCTAGCAGCGAAACAACTCGTAACCGCGGAAGATCTTCTAGCAGTAGAACAGCGACAACGGTGATGAACTCCACTCCGTAGGGACTCTGGCTGGGACGCATCCTAGAGCGCAACCTCGAGATCCTCGACAAACCAGCAATCATGGCATCACCTGCAATCTGGCATGACATGCCAGGTGAGTACTTTGAATGTACTCGCAAGCTCATAGCAACCAAAGCAATCAAGGCAAACAACAACATGGCATTTACAGGTTAATTACCATTGATAAGCATGATACTACTAGCATCAACATGAGAGGGAGCATGGCATGTACATGTTACTCAAGATATGAACATGATGACACTAGCACTAGCATGCAAGGGGGACGACATTTAAGGTCTCATGGACCAACTTACTCTGCTCGAAGGTTATCTCGTAACCACCATAGGTAACAAACTTACCGTCGTGAACATCACACGACCATCTCAGGATCAACCAAGCCTGGTATCAACTATACCAACATGATCATCACATGACCACACGGAGCTTGATCTCTACCTGTGATCATCGCAAGACCACATAAAGATCAACTTCTTTTCTCATCGAATCAGGGTTGTTATTATTCAAGTTATTATTTCTGATGACCCATAGTGTGACCTACTATGAACTGTGTCCATGACCGAGGATGCGGCTATCGATAGATTATACACTCTGCAGAGGTTAGTACACTGTACCCACACCACAGAACTCATGGCCTCGTGCTCCCATTCGGGTGGACCAACGACATTCCAACAAAACCAATCTATTGCATGACACTCTCCCGGCCACTCCGACAAACTCCCCTTTGGGCTATGTCCTGGGTGGCCCCGATGTCAACTCATGACATCCGCCACCTTTGTGGCTACCACCGTCGTGGCCAAACAAAAACATCGTCCCAAACGGGGACCTTGGTATACCATACAACTCGGGCACTCAAGGCTTATGGCCGCCTACCTGATCAGGGTAGCGCACGCACATAACCTTCCCTAGTTGGAGGCACTGGCGAGAGGCATGACAATAGACTGAATCAGGGCCTCCCCATCCAGGCAAGTGTGGTTGCACTGGTGAGCTCGATTCGGTGGCACCATGACTCAGCCAACCGATTTGTTCAAGTTTGATTAATATCAGGTTCAACTTGAATGGTGATGAGCTGAGTCACAAGAAAATGACAATGCATATGAGCATGATATCAACATAAACATGGATAGGCAATATAACCATTTCACAACATAACATCAACAATGATAAATCATTTAGTCTACGGGATGCAAATGACCATGGCATAATGACGATCATGACTATCACAAGTATTTTCATATCAAACCATAATGCTCCATATGAGCATATCATTATCACTAGCATCGAAAATGATTACAAGAATAAAACATGATAATAATAACATTAGCAATTAATCATTTCACTCACTAGATGAGAATGAACATGGCATAAGCAATGAGCATGGATTCACAAACATATTCGAAATATGAACAAAATCATTAAACGAGCAAACAATTATTAAATATTCAAGTGGAAACCATGGCTACTGCAATGCCATCATGCAAGTGGCTGTTGTGGTTTGCCTGGGGGTGAAGTATTCACCGGGGAGAAGTGCGATGAACTCGCGGAAAGAATTGCCGAAAAAGTTTCCCTCTCGGCGGAGCTGATTAGGGGGCAAGGGCAAAATGGTCATTTTCAGAATCTTACAACATAGTAAAAATGATACCATCGGAACGGGATCGACTAACTGAGATCATGGGCTTTGGAATCACCTAAATCGGAGTCACGGTCGCGGAGATACGGCCGTTCGTTCGTTAGGCAGAAAAACAAATAAAAAGTGAGCTTTTCTGCCGCTAACAAACGAACGTCCGCTATATAACACTTTCAGCACTGGGCTGAGAAACTGAAAACGTATTTCTCAAAATACGTTTTCACTGTCTGGAAACGTATTCTAGCCCGAAGAAGTGCTGGAGTACGGTTTCCGTGGAGGAAGACGTATTCCGAGTAATACGCCTCAACTTATCCACGTCAGCGGGTCTAGGTCAACGCCCGCTGTGGCTGACTCGTGGTGCCCGCGGGGAGGTGGGGCCCGCTGGCTGGGTCTCCTTCAACCTCGTGCTCGCCCGAATACCAGAGGGAGCCACGCGCTCCGGCGATGAGCCCCGGCGGCACGGGCCACCTCCAGCGAGGCTCCGGCCACCGGCGGACTCAGTGCGGAACGCCGCATCCACCTGGGCACGACGCAGTCGTGGGGGAGCTACAGAATGGCGGCGGCCTTGCTCGCGGCGGACGGCGGCTCGGCCATGATGGGCATGGGCACTACGGCCACGGAGAGAAAGGAAACGAGCCGCGGGGAGGATCTAGGGGGTGGTGGAGGTCCTCTAGAGGTGGAAGAGTGGGGAGGTAGGAGCCGAGGCGCTCGAATTTGAGTGGCGGCTGGCAGCGGCCATGGTGGCCGTGGCGTGCAAGGAGGAGCTCCGGGGCGATTTGAGAGGGCTGGGGGTGTTGCTGGGAGCGAGGAGAGGAGGATGGTGAGCTCGAAGAGGGTCGGGAGGGGCTTATATAGCCGCGGCGAGATGCCCGTGCTCGGGTTCCGCCAAGGGCACGCGGAAGGTGCTCTGGCGCGACCGCGTACATGTGCGCATGCGCAGAGGGGTAGAGAGGCCAGGGGGTTCACGCGGTGCGGAGATGCCACGGGGGGGAAAGAGGACAGGGGCAAGGCGACGACGGCCACTGGCAGGCGACGCGGCGTGGCTCACCGGAGAGGAAAGAGGAGGGGGAGAGGGGTCCAGAGGGGACGTGTGGACGCAGGAGAGGGAGGGCTACGCGGCGGACATGGTGCGGTGGCGAGGCCACGGCGTTTGGGCGGTGGCAGAGGGGCCCCGGCGTCCAGAGCGCGCTTTTGGCACACCAGGCCGAGTGGTCACCACGTGCATTGGCGCACCCGGGACTTTAGGGCCGCCCAAGGCGTGTCTAGAGTGTAGTCCTTCCAAAGTGGGACCTCCCTGAGGCGATGGATCGAAGAAAACAACTGTGTGCTGATGGGAATGATCAACTATAGTTTGTTGTTGCAAACTTAGGCATGAAACTGTAGTCAAATAGGATGGGGTAAGGGCTAACCAGGATGTCATAGAGGATTAGGGTAGGAAGGACTATGATCCTGTGAAATATGAAATGATTTGGACCAAAATTTGTCATAGTTGCTTCACAACCACATAATTTGGTCCAGAAATGTAACACCCCAAAATAATTTCTCTGGATTTTCAAAATCTTTTCTTTAAAATAAAAATGCTTTGAATTATTATGGCCTTTTCCTTTTCTTCTTATTCTGTTCTGAGAATCATTTTAATTTTTTAATTGGGTTTCAAAAAAAATTTAAATGGTTCTGATTTGGAAGGTTATTTATTTGGAAAATTATTTTTGGAGGATCACAAACAATTTTCATTTAGAAAAGTATTTGGAATAAATTTTTTGATGGAAATGGCCTTTTCAAATCTTCCAAAGCCTTCTAAATTCTCTCAATTATTTTTCTGTCACTCCTAAATTATCCATCAAGTCACTCACACCTTCTAGGACAGTATCCAACCCCTTTCCACAATACAAAAATATTTTTACAATATTTACTAACTTCCAAAGTTGGAATTTATTTTATTCATGGTTTCCTAGTTTACAAAGGAACCATACTTTCTTCAAGTCTTCTGCTCCCACAAAAATTATCTTAGCAACTAGACAGTACCCACAACCCATTTCACCAAAAACATTGGATTCCACTATTCAAAATTTTCAAATTTCATCGAGTTCAAATTTGGACCAGAAAGAATCTCTCTGATACAAACCTATTTTTAATAGCTCCAAAAATTCTGAAACTTTGCCAGACTCTCTTATATGCATCAACACCTTACCACAAAAATCCCCACAAAATCCTAAAATCCCTAGCACTCTCTGGCATTCTGTCATACACCTCATGTGCACACTATTCACTATCGAACAAATTCAGTTAACTAAATTCGGTTCAGTGGCAGAGGCGATCGACGCCGTGCACCACACTCCACCACCTCTCCTCCTCCACGCCTCCTTTGTCCATCAATGAGCCGTCGCGGGACCTCCTGGTCAGTAGCTCACCGCCGACAACACAGTACTCGGCCGGTGCAGCTACCTCCGAGCTCATCCACGGCGACCGAGCGGACCGCCACGGCGCCCGCCATCTTCACTGCGGCTGCTGCCCTCCCTCACATAATCTCCTCCACGCGTCACCCTCTTTGCGTCATCGCCGCACCGTCCAAAGCCCCTGGAGCCCGCCTGGCAGTCGCCGGAGACGGATGACGCCGCCGCACCCGTACGCAGACCTTGCCGTGGATAAGGCACTCGAGCTCGAGTTCGTCCACGCAGAGGCTTCTGGACAGCTTCATTGACCTCCCCGATCATGCACCGCACCTGGCCGCCGCCCATAACCTACCTCGCCGGCGGAATTAACTCCGGCGTAATCCACACCGCATGGCCACGCTCGACGCGCCTATATAAGAGCTCCTCAAGCTCCATCCAGTACTTGCGCTGCACCCACACCATTCCAATCGAGTTCCCGTGCACTCATTCGACCTCGGGGAGGTCGTCTTCTTCCTATCAGACCACCGACCCGCCGCCACCTCCGCTGATCAGCGCATCACCACCACTCCATTTCCACTGCTCAAACCTTGCCAGTAGCCTCATATCACTCCCTCTCGTCGATCCCGCGCTTCAATTCCACCTCCCGAGCTCTCTCCGGCGAGATCCCGACACACCCGAACCACCATCCGCCGCCGTCGACCTCGCCGTCGTTCTGTTGCTCGCCGGCGACCACCAACGCCACCCACCGACGTGGACTGACCCGCTCCGATCATCGCCGCTCACTGAAACCCCGGCGATAGTCGCCGGTGATCACCGCCGTCTCTCTGTTCTTGCGCGCGAGCACATCCAAATTTGAACCTGACGGGTGGACCCCACCCGTTAGTGTTTTATTCTTTGCCGTTTAAAACAGAAAGCGTATTCTATTGTTTACGCATTCTGAGTTGGGAGGCGTATTTCTGGCCGAACCGTTTTCTGTTTAAAACAGCACAGGGACTGGATTTTTGCAGAAAGGCGCTTGGATTTGAAAGTTTAATAACTTTTTAACCACAACTCTGATTGAGTCGATTCTTTTTTTGAAATTATTATTTTTCTCTCTAGTTTTTTTAGTATTTATTTGAAAACATTTTGAGACACTTTTTGGTACTGTTGCCAAAATTTGAATTTGAATTTTTTAGAAAACGAAGAGGGAAACTTTGCCAGGAATTTCGAGGGTGCTTCTTCTGACTACTTTGGACAAGGCAAGCATTTTTGAACTTGGGATATGGTGAATTGCATGCATGATTGCATCGGTTTGATATTGCACCACATATGTAGTAATAATGTATGCATGCATGGTCATGTCACCTTGTGGATTTCTTGCATGCATCATGGTATCTTGCTAACGTGTGGATATGGTAAGAACCAGGAGTGTACTCCTGCCTTGGACGTGCCGGTGGGCACGGGTCACGTTTTGACACGGTGGTGTCACGGTGACATATGTGGAGTATACCGGTCATAATAACCACACCTCCTGAGTCGACCTAGACCGAGTCTTGTTCCGTCACACCTAGCTAAACACCGTGCTGCCACGGTTCTTCCCGCGAGGGAATTATGGTTTAGTAAGTTGCTAACCCCTGTCTGTGTACACACCACATAGAGGGCCATGATGAGGGTTTCCACGGCCATGGACTAATGCCCGTCATCAGGTCAGGGGGCATGGGTGTATCCGGCTGGGCCGAGAGGGGGGCACCCCTTGTAATCCGCACGTATGAATAGTGATCCCATGCTATTCGAGATTGTAGTCTCCCCGACTTAGAGTTTTTCTTGAACGGTGCTTTGGGTGATTCCTGGCATCTGGAAAGTTAATCTGGTGTGTGCTGGGTAGGTGTGTTTTCAACCCAAAAGCCGTAGTGGGAATTAGTCAGTGCCACGGTGTTGACTAAGGAAATATCATACACGTGGGTAAAGAGTACACCCTCTGCGGAGATATACCTATTCGGATAGCCGTGTCCGCGGTCAAGGACGTTAGCTGGGAAGGGTCAAGTGTCGGTCCGGTGTCGGTCTTCGGAGGAAATAATTTAAATTGAGCATAAATTATTTTGCAGGATAATTTGGTCACCACTAATGCTGCAATGGATATTTTGTTATCATGAATATTATTGTTATGTATATTATTGTTGCAAGCATAAATATTATTGTGGACTAACCCGTTTCTCTTATTTTTTTCTGAGTGTCTCAGGGGCTGGCTAGACTACCCCGAGCACCCAGTTTTATTTTCAAGACCTCTCGTGGCGTCGCTTGAGTTCTCGGGCAGTCCTGTCTCCCCTGATTCTCTTTTAGACACCCGTTTGGCATTTCTCTTGGATTCTCGCGCGGTCCTGTCTCACCCGATTCTCCACGTTATTTATTTTCTTTTGGATTCTCGGGCGGTCCTGTCTCGCCCGATTTTCCATTAACTTTCTATGTTTGTCACAAATATTTTATTTACTCATACTTCTGCACATGCTAGTATTTATCATGCCATATTTTAATTTCAGTCAGCATGAGCATATCATTTAATCCAGCATGAGTATATGCATTCGGTATATCTTTCGTTCATAATGTTTGCGAGTACATTCCAACGTACTCACTGGCTTGTCCCTGGCTATTTCATTGGCCAGACCTGGAGGAGGACGAGCTTGTGGAAGGAGATTGCGCTAGCGAGCCCGACGCTTAGAGGTGTCCCAGTCAGTCAACCTGTGATCTTGGAGTCTACCACATGTATCATCCGCTATGTTTCCGCTACACCAATAAAATAGCCAAGCCTCACACTGACGCTTGACTTTATTTTATTGTATCAGTGTTGTTCTACCACCACACCACTGTGTTATTCCACCACCGTAGTATATTGACAAGCTTGTAATAATTGTTGAGCCCTCTGGCTCAACCCTGTGTAATATTAGATTTGTACTGGTTATCTATATCAAGGAAGTCTACCAGTTTATCTTGGGGCTGGTATGACTTGAGGCTCTTCTGTGATTTATCCCAGAAATGGGCCTAACAAACCTTGGTATCAGAGCCAGGTTGACTGTAGGAAGCCCTAGGCACGGACGCTAGTAATAGAGTCAGTACTAACATTTTTAGCATGCATCTCATGCATTGTAACAATTTTCCTTGGTCATCATATACTTATGACATGACTATTTGGATTTTGTCTACTGCTGTAGATGTCTGGCGGCAACTGTCCGACCCAGATCTTCGCCAACGAGCCTGCGGGATTTTCCCGTCTTCTCGCTATCATCGCTAGAGTTGCGATGAGGTCTACGGGCCGTCCGGAGTACACCGTTTTCCCCGACCGGATCACAGACACTCTGATTATGTACCAGGCCTCAGTATATATTCGGGGTGGATCAGCTGAGTCTCACCGCAACTATCGTTTTGTGGGGAGAGCCATGCCTACTAAGAGGCATGCTATCCAGATGGCTGCCCGAGAGGCCATCGCCCGTCTTAGGGACATCCTTCCGATCATGCAGACACGTCCCTACCACTACCTTCCATGCCATGTTCCATACACTAGTCACTATGCTTTCTCCTGCACCGTGGGATCAAGGGATGATGCGATTGAGCCCCTGGTTCAGTACATCATGGCACTAGAGTCAGTCTTCACCTCAGTGGTGGACGACTATCTTGCTGCACGAGTGGACTTGGCTCGTATGAGGATTCCTCACAGGAGTGAATTCCGTTCCTCGTCACCACGCGCTCCTCGCATTCCGACTCCACCATATGATCCCCCTACTCCATCCGTGGTTCGACGCTCATCCCCGATTGATGAGGCTAGTCGCTTGGCTGCACCCATTCCAGTTAGCTCTTTACCACCTACGAGCACAGTGCCACCACGGACAGGTGTGGCATCGACCTCTGCCCGACTGGAGACCATTCCTGAGGATGAGGAGGAGGTCGAGTCAGTAGCACCTCAGCTGGGACTTACCCTCAGCGGGGCCTTCAGCGTCCTGGACACCCCGTGAGGGCAGATCGAGCCTCAGCACCGCAGTAGTATTTTTCTGAGATGTGGTTGTAAAATATTTATTTTCTGTTTCTTCTTTTTTTTTGTAAGATGGCGAGTAGTAGACTCGGACCGCAGCATGCTGTTGTAAAATATTTATTTTCTGTTTCTTCTCTTTTTTTTGTAAGATGGCGAGTAGTAGACTCGAACCGCAGCATGCTGAGAGGACGGAGTAGTATACTTTTTAAATAAGTGGTCATGTAGTATACAGCTACGGCAAGCATGTTCTATAATTAAACCATGCATGTATAATAGGCCTTGCATGTATAATTAATCCTGCTTGTATAATTAAATCTGCATGTGTAATATAATCTATTATTTTTATGCACTTACATTTTGGGGGGGGGATATTATTTTTAGTCTCTTAAAAATTTATTTCTTTCCATTATGATTTCTTTTCTCATCAAATACCCCAGAAAGAAAATGCATCATCCCTGGACACGTTCCATGCCCAGTCCGCCAGAGGACAACTTTGCACAGATGGGAAATAATTTCACACAAGGACAGACAAGTCAGCAGAGCAACGATTTAGCATTTTCACAAGTATGCCATCTGTATGAGCAAAGTCAGCAGCAGCACCAAGAAATGATGCAACACTTAATAAATATGGGAAATCACCAAGGACAGCATCAACATCGGTGAAAATTATCTGAGCTCCAGAGGACCAATCCAACGGTCTTTTCCCACAAAGACAAACCTCTGGAGGCAGACAATTGGTTTCGTGATATGGAGAGGAAATTGAACATCGCTCAGTGTACGGACCAGGAAAAAGTGTTGTATGCTCCGCACTATTTTTCTGGTACAACAGCATCATGGTGGGAAAATATATGCCACACTCATCCCAACGGAGCAGATATGACATGGGAACAATTCAAGGAAAATTTTCGGGGAGCGCATATCCCCAACAATATTATGAAATTGAAGAAAAGGGAATTCGAGGATCTCAAGCAGCGAGGCACCACGGTAACTCAGTACCTGGACCAGTTTACTCAGTTATCTCAGTACACAAATGATGAGTACATGACAGAAAACAAAAGGATGGAGAAATTTCTTGATGGGCTCGTTCCATCTCTGAAGTGCCAACTGGTGATCCACACCTTTCCAGATTTCAAGACACTGGTAGACAAGGCAATTATACTGGAGAACGAGCACCGCAACATAAATGAAATTCGCAAACGCCGTATGACCCAGTCAGTACAGGTTCGCAGCAAAAGGCCCCGGAATGAATTTCAGAGGCTTGTGGCACCCCGACCACCAATTCCAACACCACGACCGCAGCAGAGTCGCAGCACCTTCAATAACAGGACCAAGGACACAACATTCCGTCTTGGCATTACCTGTTATGCCTGTGGAGAAGAAGGGCATTAAGCCAGGAAATGCCCAAAATAGGGGAACAAAAGTTCAGAAGCCCAAAAACAACGGCCGCAGTGTTAATGCAGCCCCACGACACAGCAACCCCAACAACAACCAAAGGAAGGGACAGGTGAATCACGTGACCTTTGAGGAGGCACAAAATGCACTGGACATCGTGTTTGGTACGTTCCCTGTCAACACAATTAATGCTACAGTTTTGTTTGATTCTGGAGCTTCCCATTCGTGCATTTCCAAAAGATTTGCTTCGGAGAATCAGTTTTCTTTTTCGCCTTTACAAAATTCAATGGTTATTCAGTCCCCGGGATCGAAGCAAAGAACACAATGGTACTGCAAGGATGTGAATATTGAAATCAAAGGAATGAAGTTTCTAGCCAATCTTATTGTTCTGGATGCAGTCGATCTGGACGTTATTTTGGGGATGGACTGGTTAACCAAAAATAAAGGTTTTATAGACTGCTACAACCATACCGTGACTCTCACAAATTGTCAGGGGAAGACAATAAAATTTGGCACAAGGAAGATTTCTACTTCACAGGGAAAATTAAATCAAGTGGATACGACAGAGTTGAGCAAGGTTCCTGTGGTGTGCGAGTACCCTGATGTATTTCCAGAGGAGCTACCAGCCATGCCACCGGATCATGAAATTGAATTTGTTATTGACCTAGTGCCTGGAACGGCACCCATTTATAAGAAGCCTTATCTTATGGCTCCGACAGAATTGGCTGAGCTAAAGAAACAAATTAAGGAATTAATGGATAAAGGTTATGTTCGACCCAGCTCATCACCATGGGGATCGCCAGTTTTATTTGCTAAGAAAAAGGATGGTGCCCTGAGGTTATGTATTGATTACAGGGCACTTAACATGGCTACCATAAAAAATAAATATTCACTGCCAAGAATCAACGACCTGCTCGAGCAACTGGCAGAAGCCAAGGTATTCTGAAAAATAGACTTGAGGTCAGGCTACCATCAATTAAGAATCCGATCGTCAGACATACCCAAAACTGCCTTTACCACCAGATACAGATTATATGAGTTCACAGTGATGCCCTTCGGTTTGACCAATGCTCCTGCTTATTTTGTGCATCTCATGAACAAGGTCTTCATGAAATATTTGGACAAGTTCGTGGTTGTGTTCATCGATGATATACTTATTTATTCCAAGACGACAGAAGAACATGAGCAACATCTTCGGATAGTCCTGGAAGAATTACAAAATAAATCAACTATATGCCAAATTTAGCAAATGTGAATTTTGGTTACGAGAAGTTGGTTTTCTGGGACTTGTACTGACACAGGATGGGATAGCAGTGGACCCGAGTAAAGTAAAAGATGTCTTAGGGTGGAAGCAACCCACCAATGTGACCGAGGTCAGAAGTTTTCTTGGTTTGGCTGGCTACTACCGGCGGTTTATTGAAGGATTCTCTGCCATAGCCAAACCCATGACTCAGTTGCTCAAGAAGGATAAGAAGTTTGAATGGACCGAAGCTTGTGAGAAAAGTTTCCAAGAATTAAAGAAAAGGTTGACCACGGCACCTCTTCTGATCGTGCCAGATGTGCACAAAAATTTTGAAATATATTGTGACGCTTCCAGGAAGGGACTTGGATGTGTACTAATCCAGGAAGGAAAGGTCGTAGCATATGCCTCAAGACAGCTACGACGACACGAAGAAAATTACCCTACCCATGATTTGGAGTTAGCAGCTGTGATACACGCACTAAGGGAATGGCGACATTACCTTCTTGGTAACCGATGCGAGATATACACGGACCACAAAAGTCTTAAGTATATCTTCACCCAGCCAGAATTAAACTTGAGACAGCGTCGATGGCTTGAGTTAATTAAAGATTATGATGTGGGAATTCATTACCACCTGGGTAAGGCAA
Organism: Elymus sibiricus; assembly: GCA_039707655.1. Classification (NCBI taxonomy): domain Eukaryota; kingdom Viridiplantae; phylum Streptophyta; class Magnoliopsida; order Poales; family Poaceae; genus Elymus; species Elymus sibiricus. The sequence goes on from CM077668.1 coordinate 127,150,503, forward strand.
ATGTTGTGGCAGATGCTCTGAGTAGAAATCCATGCACCGACAATGACAGTGTGCAATTCTCATAGCATGAATTCAACTAGGAATTTGCCAAGCTTAATATGGTCTTAGTCATGGAAGGAACCATTGCCTGTTTAGAAATAAAATCAACATTGGAGGATCAGATCAAAGAAGCTCAGAAAGGACACCCCAGCATCGAAGGAATTAAAAGGAAGGTAAATTTAGGCAAGGCATCCGAATTTACAATTGATAGTCAGGGAATCCTATGGTACGGAAAAAGGCTGTGCGTACCCAACAAGGAAGAGCTAAAGCAACAAATTTTGGCAGAAGCCCACACAACTCCGTACTCCATTCACCCAGGAGGAACCAAGATGTATAAGGATCTACAGGAAAAAAATTGGTGGCACGGAATGAAAAGGGATATCGCCGTATATGTCGCACGGTGTGACTCCTGTCGGCGTATAAACTCAGAACATCAGAGGCCAGCAGGATTATTACAGCCACTCAGAGTGCCTGAATGGAAATGGGATGTGATAGGAATGGACTTTATTGTTGGATTACCGAGGTCACGACACGGAAATGATGCCATCTGGGTTATCACAGATTTATTAACCAAGGTGGCACACTTCATTCCGGTGAAAACAACATACTCAACACAGAGGCTTGCGAGCTTATACCTTTCCCGAATTGTTTGCTTACACGGAGTACCCAAGACCATAGTCTCTGACAGAGGCACTCAGTTTGTCTCTAGGTTTTGGGAACATCTGCAGCAAGCCTTAGGGACTCAACTGGTATTCAGTACGGCATATCACCAACAGACAGGAGGACAAACTGAACTGGTAAATCAGATATTGGAGGACATGCTGAGAGCATGTGTGCTTACTTATGGGGTCAGCTGGGAAGATAGTTTACCGTATGCAGAATTTTCATATAACAATAGTTATCAAGCCAGTCTGAAAATGTCACCCTTCGAAGCCCTGTACGAACGAAGATGCCGTACCCCACTCAATTGGTCTGAGACGGGAGATAGCCGAATCTTCAGCCCGGAAATTCTCAAAGAGGCGGAAACAAAAGTGAAACTTATTCAAGACAGACTGAGAGCAGCTCAGAGCCGTCAGAGGAGCTACTACGATCAGAAGCACCGCCAGATCAGTTTTGAGCCTGATGAATACGTGTACCTCAGAGTATCCCCAATGAGGGGACTATAGAGATTTAAAGTTAAAGGAAAATTGGCACCAAGATTTATTGGACCGTTCAGAATAATTGCAAGAAGAGGCAACGTTGCCTATCAACTGGAGCTACCCGCAGAATTATCAGATGTTCATGATGTATTCCACGTGTCACAACTAAGGAGATGTGTCAGTAACCCGGACAAGCAAGTACAACATCAAGACCTGGATCTTCAACCGGACCTCACATATAGAGAACGACCTATAATTTTTTTGGAGGAGTCTGAACGGAGGACCCAGCAGAATGTGATAAAATTTTACGAAGTTCAGTCGAGTAATCACACCGAGGAAGAAGCAACATGGGAAAGAGAAGATCATCCGAGGACTGAATATCCGTACCTGTTTGAGGGACAGCTGAAATCTCGGGGACGAGATTTTTCTTAAGGGGGGTAGGTGTTGTAACACCCCAAAATAATTTCTCTGGATTTTCAAAATCTTTTCTTTAAAATAAAATTGCTTTGAATTATTATGGCCTTTTCCTTTTTTTCTTATTCTGTTCTGAGAATCATTTTAATTTTTAATTGGGTTTCAAAAAAAATTAAATGGTTCTGATTTGGAAAATTATTTTTGGAGGATCACAAACAATTTTCATTTAGAAAAGTTTTTGGAATAATTAATTTTTTTTTATTTTATGGAAATGGCCTTTTCAATTCTTCCAAAGCCTTCTAAATACTCTCAATAATTTTTCTGTCAATCCTAAATTATCCCTCAAGTCACTCACACCTTCTAGGACAGTATCCAACCCCTTTCCACATTACAAAAATATTTCTACAATATTTACTAAATTCCAAAGTTGGAATTTATTTGATTCATGGTTTCCTGGTTTACAAAGGAACCATACTTTCTTCAAGTCTTCTGCTCCCACAAAAATTATCTTAGCAACTAGACAGTACCCACAACCCATTTCACTAAAAACATTGGATTCCACTATTTAAAATTTTCAAATTTCATCCAGTTCAAATTTGGACCAGAAATAATCTCTCTGATACAAACCTATTTTTAATAGCTCCAAAAATTCTGAAACTTTGCCAGACTCTCTTATATGGATCAACACCTTACCACAAAAATCCCCACAAAATCCTAAAATCCCAAGCACTCTCTGGCATTCTGTCATACACCTCATGTGCACACTGTTCACTGTCGAACAAATTCAGTTAACTGAATTCAGTTCAGTGGCAGAGGCGATCGACACCGTGCACCACACTCCACCACCTCTCCTTCTCCTCCACGCCTCCTTTGTCCATCAATGAGCCGCCGCGGGACCTCCTGGTCAGTAGCTCACCGCCGACAACACAGTACTCGGCCGGTGCAGCTACCTCCGAGCTCATCCGCGGCGACCAAGCGGACCGCCACGGCGCCCGCCATGTTCACTGCGGCTACTGCCCTCCCTCACCTAATCTCCTCCACGCGTCGCCCTCTCCGCGTCATCGCCACACCGTCCAAAGCCCCTGGAGCCCGCCTGGCAGTCGCCGGAGACGGATGCCGCCGCCGCACCCATACGCAGACCTTGCCGTGGATAAGGCACTCGAGCTTGAGCTCATCCACGCAGAGGCTTCTGGAGAGCTTCGTTGACCTCCCCGATCATGCACCGCACCTGGCTGCCGCCCATAACCTACCTCGCCGGCGGAATTAACTCCGGCGTAATCCACACCGCACGACCACGCTCGACGCGCCTATATAAGAGCTCCTCGAGCTCCATCCAGTACGTGCACTGCACCCACGCCATTCCAATCGAGCTCCCGTGCACTCATTCGACCTCGAGGAAATCGTCTTCCTCCTCTCCGACCACCGACCCTCCGCCACCTCCGCTGATCAGCGCATCACCACCACTCCATCTCCACCGCTCAAACCTTGCCAGTAGCCTCATATCACTCCCTCTCGTTGATCCCGCGCTTCAATTCCACCTCCCGAGCTCCCTCCGGCGAGATCCCGACACACCCGAACCAACATCCGCCGCCGTCGACCTCGCCGTCGTTCTGTTGCTCGCCGGCGACCACCACCGCCACCCACCGACGCGGACGGACCCCCTGAACACGCTCCGATCATCGCTGCTCGCTGAAACCCCGACGATCATCGCTGGTGATCACCGCCGTCTCTCTGTTCTCGCGCGCGAGCGCATCCAAATTTGAACCGGACGGGTGGACCCCACCCGTCAACGTTTTATTCTTTTCCATTTAAAACAGAAAGCGTATTATGTTGTTTACGCGTTCTGAGTTGGGTGGCGTATTTCTGGCCGAACCGTTTTCTGTTTAAAACAGCACAGGGACTGGATTTTTGCAGAAAGGCCCCTGGATTTGAATGTTTAATAACTTTTTAACCACAACTCTGATTGAGTTGATACTTTTTTTGAAATACTTATTTTTCTCGCTAGTTTTTTTAGTATTTATTTGAAAATATTTTGAGACACTTTTTGGTACTGTTGCCAAAATTTTAATTTTAATTTGTATTCGAATTTTTCAGAAAACGAAGAGGGAAACTTTGCCTGGAATTTCGAGGGTTCTTCTTCTGACTACTTTGGACAAGGCAAGCATTTTTGAACTTGGGATATGGTGAATTGCATGCATGATTGCATCGGTTTGATATTGCACCACATATGTAGTAATAGTGTATGCATGCATGGTCATGTCACCTTGTGGATTTCTTGCATGCATCATGGTATCTTGCTAACGTGTGGATATGGTAAGAACCAGGAGTGTACTCCTGCCTTGGACGTGCCGGTGGGCACGGGTCACGTTTTGACACGGTGGTGTCACGGTGACATATGTGTTGTATACCAGTCATAATAACAACACCTCCTGAGTCGACCTAGATCGAGTCTTGTTCCGTCACACCTAGCTAAACACCGTGCTGCCACGGGTCTTCCCGCGAGGGAAGTACGGTTTAGTAAGTTACTAACCCCTGTCTGTGTACACACCACATAGAGGGCCATGATGAGGGTTTCCATGGCCATGGACTAATGCCCGTCATCTGGTCAGGGGGCATGGGTGTATCCGGCTAGGCCGAGAGGGGGGCACCCCTTGTAATCCGCACGTATGAATAGTGATCCCATGCTATTCGAGATTGTAGTCTCCCCGACTTAGAGTTTTTCTTGAACGGTGCTTTGGGTGATTCCTGGCATCCGGAAAGTTAATCTAGTGTGTGCTGGTCAGGTGTGTTTTCAACCCAAAAGCCGTAGTGGGAATTAGTCTATGCCACGGTGTTGACTAAAGAAATCTCATACACGTGGGTAAAGAGTACACCCTCTGCAGAGTTAAACCTATTCGGATAGCCGTGTCCGCGGTCAAGGACGTTAGCTGGGAAGGGTCAAGTGTCGGTCCGGTGTAGGTCTTCGGAGGAAATAATTTAAATTGAGCATAAATTATTTTGTAGGATAATTTGGTCACCACTAATGCTAGAATGGATATTCTGTTATCATGAATAATATTGTTATGTATATTATTGTTGCAAGCATAAATATTATTGTGGACTAACCCGTTTCTCTTATTTTATTTCTGAGTGTCTCAGGGGCTGGCTAGACTACCCCGGGTACCCAGTTTTATTTTCAAGACCTCTCGTGGCGTCGCTTGAGTTCTCGGGCAGTCCTGTCTCGCCTGATTCTCTTTTAGACACCCGTTTGGCATTTCTCTTGGATTCTCGCGCGGTCCTGTCTCACCCGATTCTCCACGTTATTTATTTTCTTTTGGATTCTCGGGCGGTCCTGTCTCGCCCGATTTTCCATTAACTTTCTTTGTTTGTCACTAATATTTTATTTACTCATACTTCTGCACATGCTAGTATTTATCATGCCATATTTTAATTTCAGTCAGCATGAGCATACCATTTAATCCAGCATGAGCATATGCATTCGATATATCTTTTGTTCATAATGTTTGCGAGTACATTCCAACGTACTCACTGGCTTGTCCCTGGCCATTTCATTGGCCAGACCTGGAGGAGGACGAGCTCGTGGAAGGATATTGTGCTAGCGAGCCCGACGCATAGAGGTGTCCCAGTCAGTCAACCTGTGATCTTGGAGTCTACCACATGTATCATCCGCTGTGTTTCCGCTACACCAATAAAATAGCCAAGCCTCACACTGACGCTTGACTTTATTTTATTGTATCAGTGTTGTTCTACCACCACACCACCGTGTTATTCCACCACCGTAGTATATTGACAAGCTTGTAATAATTGTTGAGCCCTCTGGCTCAACCCTGTGTAATATTATATTTGTACTGGTTATCTATATCAAGGAAGTCTACCAGTTGATCTTGGGGCTGGTATGACTTGAGGCTCTTCTGTGATTTATCCCAGAAATGGGCCTGACAAGAAACTAGATCATGAAGTAGCACTCACATGGATGCTTGGATTGAGCTGAAATTTGGTGTAGGATGATCATTTGGGCATATGAAGGCACTGCAAAAATTTCATACCATTTGGGTACACCAAAATGGTACTTGCTTCACAATGCTTTCTACTGGACAGAAACTTGGGGGAATTTTATGGAGCAAATGGCTTGTCAAAATAATTTGAATTTTTGGAATACTAAAATGATATATGGATGTTTAGGTCCTGGATTAATTTAAGATTTTATGAAGCAACACAAAATATAGTTGCTTCACAAACTGAAATTGTGACCAGAAACCAAGATTTGAAGGTGTTCTCACATATATTGTTGGATGGGGATGAAATTTGGTGGAGAGTAATTATTTGATCATATGAATGATCTACCAAAATTGCAACTCATTTGAATTAGCGTAGCTAGTACTTCCTTCACAAAGCTTCTCTCTAGAGAGAAACTTTGGAAATTTGCTGAGGAATATTTCCTAGGCAAATGAAGTTGAATTTTGGCATGTGGAAATTATTTGGATAGGAGAGAGTGCCCAAAATTTTTGAAGGCAATCAAGAAAAGATAAATAGCACTTCCTTCACAAAGTGCCATTCTGGACAGAATGGAAAATGAATATTCCTGAATTATTTTTGAACTAGGCAAGGATGGATTTTGGGATATTTGTGGGAGATATGATCCAAAGAATTTATGAGAATTTTGTGGTAATTTTGTGGAAGACAAAAATATAGGTTGCTTCACAACCTAGGGCAAACAGGGTTATTCCTTTAATAGAAAAAGGAATTCCCAAGAAATGAAAATTGGGGTTGGGCTACGATGGAAATGACATGGTCTTGGGAAAGCTCTGGGAGTGACAAGGCACTTGGGAGAGGAAGAAGAGACGATCTCCCCAGGTTTCAAGACCACATAGCCACGGAAAAAGGAATTCCAAATAAAAATTTGAAGAAATCCAAAAGAAAAAGAAAGGGCCAAAATCGGGGTGTTACATGAAACCTGATGGATCCCCTGCGTACTGGAAGATGTTACTAAAATTTTGGAAAACTGGGAATTCCAACGGCAGGTGCTTTTGCTACTTATATCAGGTGCCTGAAAATTCGTTTCGTAACAATTGCTTCAGCTTTATATCCACGTCGACCCTCGACATGATGGTTGGAAAGAAATGCCAAGTTCAGACCGAAAGATCTTTAACAACAATACCAACTTGCAGATGACCAGGTAGAACAAGTACTACCAAACTAACTTATAATCTTTTTAGTCTTGGCCCTTGTTTTTGTCTGGTAGAAGATCTTGCAGACGACCAGCTCCCGCTCCTTCTCTTGCTCGAGGTCCCAGAGGTGGTAGTGGTGCATCACCCAGTTGGTCCTCTGCTGGTCGAAGTTCTTGTTGGTGTGCAGCACCAGAACCTTTTTGCTACCCCTCTGTCAGCCATTGACCATCACCAGCATGGTATTGCCGGTCTTGTGCCACATCGCGTGCATGCCGCACTCCGATTGTATCTTGCCACGCATCCGCGTACCCCTTTTGAACACCTTAGAGTTGCACTGGAAGAAATGCTTGCTTAGGCCACTCAGTGTGATACCTGCAGTATTGGTGAAATACAATCCCAGGCCGGGTAGCATACATCAGAAATTTGCAAAAAGAAAGGAATATATTTTGTGCAAGTAGACGGTCGATCGGTGTCTCACCTGGAAGTTTCTCGGGATGGGTGGAGCATATGCCGTGCTCGCTGTCGATGGTCTGTATGAACAAATCGATGAGAGGGTGAGATCTCGCGCTGTCAGCACCCACTTTAGCCTCAGGGTGCTTGATCAGCTCCTGATTCATGGGATCGAACTTGATGCCAGCCGGCAGCACCGGCCAATCCTTCTTGGACTTGCAGCGGTTAATTCCAGTTAAATGGTACTCAATGTATGATCAAACAACTGTTTAAGTAAATGATGAAACATTTTTAGACAGATAAGTGCTACTCCAAATCGAAAATCCATGACACCCAAACAAACTGGGGTCTCGCCTTTCATTACTAGATGCATACTCTAAAGACTTGAAAACCCCCATAAAGATCGAAATCATCATATAGGGTGACGGGACGAATACTCATAGGAGCAGCCGCGCTGGTTCCACCCTTCATGCGGCTAGCTTGAAGAGCTTCCTTGTTGAGATCAAATTTCTCAGCGTCTTCCTTTTTGACAACTTGCAATGAAGTATAGCAGCTCCACTAGCTCATCGCCCATCGTACCAACTGGATCGGAACAAGGCAATGGATGGGAGGTAGGGAGACCAAGAGAGAATGGGGGAGAGAATGGGAGAGTGCTGCTGGACTACCAGAGGGGTGAGGCTCACTTTGGTGAAACGAACACGTGGCCGGGACTCTTGTGTCACCTCACGTGCAGCATGTTGTCACGTCAATTCAATGTGAGGACATGATGAATAATTTGACCGACGTGTACAAGTACTATTAGTCGTACAAGTACTACTTACCTAGTATGAGTAGCGCAATATACGGTATAGAGGACCACTAGTAATACAAATTTTAGAAATGGTGTACATTCATCCAATCTCCAGGTTGCTTCCATATTGCTTTAAATAATATGAGAGGGGCGTTGCTAAAGGCTTAGTTTTAAGGGCATTATGCAAGAGTGTTTAGAAGGAGCTTACAAACAGGTGCCTACAAAGTTACAAGGGTGTGCGACAGACTTTGTAGGCTACATGAGTAATACAAAATATAATTCCCATTGGACAACACTTTCACCAACAAGTACGCACTTGAAGCCTAATTGCTATATATGGCTTCTGCACAGCATCCCCATAGGTGATGTAGGATGCACTTGATCCCAGAAAGGTATTTATCCTTCAAACTAACTACAGTACAAAATAACCAACAAAACAGGATCATGCGACACCAGCAGGATACATGGCTCAGTCTAGATATCACTATGAATCAAGTTGTGCATATTAGCTGTTGGCATGAACCACATCGCCGCTTGTCGGGTTTGCAAAAGCCATTCATCGCTTGGAAGCTTGATGCCTTTCACACACTGAAGTTCATCTGGCAACAAGCTGTGTCGGCGAATCTCTGGATATGATGCTTCATGAAACCCATGGTACGATGTGTAAACAAAGTTCCCCCTGGCGAATGGAACTTGCATAGCACGATAATCATCGCCGGTGATATGTTCGATGATTGGTTGGACGATCGGATAATTGAGCCAGAGGAACAGGGAGTGGTTGCAGAGGCTGTAAACCCGCCTCCAATTGAATACGCCTAGCCCAACAGAGTTGGGATCTTTCTCGAACTCGAAGCAGCCATAGCCATCATAGTCGCGAACGCCCCACGCATTGTACTGCATGTGGTTTGATGAAATGGTTTGGTCACTTTGGTACGTTCGAATGAGCATCAAATGCCCACCGCCAGTTGAACGAGCGATAAACCACCACCCATTGACATTTATATTTCTAGGTCCTGAAATTATAAAGGCCAGCGCATTTGCGTCTGCTACAACAAATCAAATTGGAGACCAAAAGGACAAAAATATACAATCATGTTTAGAGTATGTGTGGAATTAAGATTATTATAAAAGTGACAAAGATCATAGCCAGAGAATTACAATGCCGTGGTCATAATCATACCCTAATTTTTTTTAAATGCCAATGGCTTTCATATTCTAGCAATATGTCATGGTTCAATGATCATGTAAAAATGAGAGGAAAACAGTTATGCCAGGGCCTACTCATATTCTACCATAACAGTTAGATGCCAACAGTTCTCGTATCAACTCTAACAATAACATGCATGGTTATAAAAATCTTGGAAATGGGAGTAACATATAGCAATCATGTGGTTATACTCATAATATCTATTCTAACAATCATTAGATGCCGATTGTTCTCATATCAACTCTACCAATAACAAGTGTGGTCATAAAAATCTAGGAAATGAGAGGAACATATAGCAATGATGTGGTTATAGTCATACTATCTATTCTAAATTTCTAACAATCAACAGGCAGTCGTATTCATATGGTAAAGATGAGATGAGATAGAACAATTACACGACGATAGATTCCTCCAGTATATGCAGCCAATCTGTCCATCCACCGCGTAAATGATGCCATCATGCACTATATCATCAGATAGAAATGGAGGGTAAACAGGATTGATGATGAGCCATAACCAGGTATGGCGACCGGATTCCAGATAGGCTAATCCCCCATTGAACAAGGCAATGAGCTTGTAATCCATGTAGTCTTCTGATGGTGTGGGCACTTCGCAGATTACAACCTTCAGCAAACGGAGCTCCAACCAAGTGCCCGACGCCTCTTGTGCGTAGTAGGCAGGAGTGTCCGGCGATCCGCGAGGCTCGATGTTTGCAGTATCCAACGATGGAAGGGTGATCTCTTGCTGGGTGTAGATATCCACGAGACGCCATGGACTACCTGATTGGTGGATGAGGACGATCCAGTTGGTCTTCATGCCCGCCCAGTAGTGGCGGCGCATGAAGGGCAGGTGGGCAGGGAGTGGTAGCATGTGGAGGGGCACGACGGCAACCTCTGTAGGATCATCACGTCGGTGTCTGGGCCACTTGCGAGGATCGGGCATCAGCAAGCAGGGTGTCTTGAAAAGGGCCGGCCGGCTGCCGACGAGTAGACGGTGCATAGACACCGAGCATGCGGCCAGACGCACGGTGCTGAGCAGGTCCATATGATTATAGATCTGCTCCAAGAGAACATCGGGGAGGGAATTCCAATCGCGGCTCTGCATGTCAGTCAGTTCTGCCATTGGGTTTTTAGGGCGCTTAGTGATTGGGGTTTTCGGTGCGTGCGGGCGAGCGGGAAAGTGGATGCGGGCAGGCGAGCGAAGAAGATGGCGTGTGTGGGCGAGCAGTGAGCTGGGGGAGATGGTGCGCGCGAGCGACCGAGGAAGATGGCACGGGCGGGCGAGCAGTGAGTGCTGGAAAATGGTGTGCGCACGAAGATGGGGAAGGGACGTCCATGGGGAACAGAGGAGGAAGAAGAGGGAGAGATGGGGAAGAAGGTGCATTAAATCTCAATTCAACTAGTACTACTAGTATACACCATCCTTCGGAGTGTAAATATTTAAGCGGATGACATGTGGGTCTACGTCAAGCAGGCCCATATGTCAGTCAACAGAAGAGAGAGGTGCATATGTGTAATTGTGGAAGCGTGCTCCACTGGCAGACATGATGGCACTATAGGGTAAGGCTGATTTAGTAACACCAGCATGCTGGCTCAGCTTATTAATAAAGTGTGCCATCTGCTGCAGCTTGTATTGTCACTTTACTGTGAAGACTAGTTGAATATTATTCTCTGACCGATGGGGAATAATGGATCGCCAAGACTTCCTATCTATGCCTCTACTCTCATCCTGTCCAACAACAAGAACCATTGGCCAAGGCTCCCGGCGCCGATTACGTAGTACTAGTACCTACTCCCTTCTTCCGGTTTATATACAGCTCAATAAAAAAGATTCATCAACCAAGGTAGTAGTAGATGATGAGTGCCAGAAGAATTTTTTGTAGTAGTACTACTGTAGTACTTTGCAAAAGTACTCAATTAGTGGGCTCATTTTCCTCAAGAAAATTGTGTTTACGAACGTATTAATTGCAATGCATGCGTGCATGCGTGAACAACAAATGACTAGGACTTTTACATGCATTGGAGTAATTCTTGCTTGCAACGTTTTAATGAAGCTTGAAATATGAACATGTGAATGGGAGGGACTAGAACCCTCACGCATGCATGCAACACTCACACGTACACATGCACGCACGCAACACTCACGCAACCATGCATGCGGCACACCGCACACGACGCAACACACATGCTCATGCTCAAGTGCTCAACCTACACGTGCATGCACACACATGCACAACCAGGGTGGTTCGCGCGCAAGGGTTGGACTCCTGTCGTGCCTACGTAAAGTTTTGTTTAACTTATTTCTTTGCTCTGCCAACTGACAGGTGGGACCCAGAAACCACGTGCCAATTTAACCAGTCAACAAAGTGCCACGTACACTATTTGGCCGGTCAGCAGAGTGCAATACAGTGCTCTACGGTGAACTAGTGACCGTATAATCATCACAAAACGTATATAGTGACCGTAATGAGTGTATTATGACGTCTAGTGACCATATTGTTACAAATACAGTGACCGCCGGTGTATTTATCTCGTTTCAAATTAAGCCATATTAACCGGAAAGGAGGCAGTATGGACTACTAGTACTACTGTGTCCATTCAAGCCGTGCCAGTCCGGAAGGCCGATCCCAATGTTGGACAAGTGGTCTATGGGAACGGCCGCACTGCTGTGGATGTTGTGCAAAATGATGGAGGTATCCGACCTAAGGTATGCAAGCCAATCTCCATTGGCACCTGCTACTTGTGAGCTACGTTGGTAATTCCCTGAAGAGGAAGGGAGATGCAGTGCAGTAGAGATAAGTATTTTCCTCAGCTAAGAACCAAGGTTATCAATCTAGTAGGAGAACCAAGCAAAATTCCTTTAAAGCGCACCTGCACACACAAGAGCAAACACTTGCACCCAACGCAAATAAGAGGGTTGTCAATCCTCTTAGCGGTTATTTGCAAGGATTAAATCTTATCGAGGTAAATAGATAAACTAAACTACTAATTAAAATAAAAGTAAATAAATTGCAGCAAGGTATTTTTAGGTTTTTTATATGATGAAGATAGACCCGGGGACCATAGTTTTCACAAGAGGCTTCTCTCTTGAGCACATAAACATACGGTGGGTAAACAAATTACTGTTGGGCAATTGATAGAAAAGCAAATAATTATGACGGATTCATGGCAATGATCATGTATATAGGCATCACGTCCGAGACAAGTAGACCAACTCCTGCCTGCATCTACTACTATTACTCCACCCATCGACCGCTATCCAACATGCATCTAGGGTATTAAGTATGAAACAGACTAACGCCTTAAGCAAGATGACATGATGTAGAGAAGCAAATTCAAGCAATATGAATAAACCCCATCTTTTTATCCTTAATGGCAACAATAAAAATATGTGTCATGTCCCTTTCTGTCACTGGGATTGAGCACCGCAAGATTGAACCCATCACAAAGCACCTCTCCCATTGCAAGATAAATCAATCTAGTAGGCCAAACTAAACCGATAGATCGGAGAGAAATACAAAGCTATAACAATCATGCATAAAAGAGTTCAGAGAAGACTCCAATATTTCTCATGAATAATCTAATCATAAACTCACAATTCATTGGATCCCAACAAACACACCGCAAAAGAAGATTACATCGGATAGAACTCCAAGAACATCGAGGAGAACATTGTATTGAAGATCAAAGAGAGAGAAGAATCCATCTAGCTACTAGCTATGGACCCGTAGGTCTGTGGTAAACTACTCACACATCATCGGAAGGGCAGCAAGGTTGATGTAGAAGCCCGCCAAGATCGATTCCCCCTCCGGCAAAGGACCGGAAAAGGCCTCCAGATGGGATCGTGGAAGAACAGAGGCTTGCAGTGGCGGAAAGGTTTTCTCTTCTGGCTCTCTGGGGGTTTCCCAATATTTGTGAATTTATAGAAGTGGAATTAGGTCAAAAGGAGTCACGTGGGCCCCACAAGGTACCACGGCGTGCCCCCCTGGGGCACACCCTAGTGCCTTGTGAAGCCCCCGTGGGGCTTCTGGCCTCCTCCCGAAGCTTCCCAGGTTTCTTTTGTCCAGAAAAAAATCTCCAAAAAGTTTCGTGGCGTTTGGATTTCATTTGTTACTGTTTCTCTAAAAATTCAAAAACAAGTAGAAAACAACAACTGGCGCTAGGCACTGGGTTCATTGGTTAGTCCCAAAAAATGATATATAATTGCATACAATTGCATATAAAAACATCCAAGATTGATACTATAATAGCATGGAACAATAAAAAATTATAGATACGTTGGAGACGTATCAAGCATCCCCAAGCTTAATTCCTGCTCGTCCTCGAGTAGGTAAATGATAAAAACAGAATTTTTGATGTGGAATGCTACCTATCATATTCATCATATATTCTTTTCTTTGTAGCATGGACATTTGGACTTGAATGATTCAAAGCAATAGTCTATAGTTTGACATGAAGACATAAATACTCAAGCATACTAACAAGCAACCATGTCTTTCAAAATATCAACGCTAAAGAAAGTTATCCCTAGCCCATTATGCTCAATCATTAATCCATTCATGAAACACACTCAGTATTAGCTACACACAATGCACAAGTATGACAATAGTGCTCTCTAGTTGGTGCTTTGTAAGAGAAGATGGAGACTCAAAATAAAAATAAAAATTGCATAAAAGTAAATAGATAGGCCCTTCGCAAAGGGAAGCAGAGATTTGTAAATGTGCCAGAGCTCAAAGCTTAAATTAGAGAGCTAAAATTATTTTGAGAGGCATGCTTTTCCTGTCAACGAAAACGACCGAGAATTCCCAATATCTTCCATGCTAGACACATTATAGGCGGTTCCCAAGCAGAAAATAAAGTTTATTTCGTTTCCACCATTCTTTCACAATCCATGGCTAGCCGTATCCACGGGTGCCCTCCATACCAACACTTTCCAAGGAATTTTGTTATTATTATTTTTGATTCATTGTGGGATTGGGCATGCCTATTACCTGCCACTCTCTCGTGCAATGACAAGTGAATAAACACTCATCGTAAGAATAACACACCTAGCATGGAAAATATTGGCCACCCCCTGCCGCTTCATGAGCAGTACGGGCACACAAAACGGAAACTTATTTTGAAAAAATTAGAGTTGGCACATGCAAATTTACTTGGAACGGCGTGGAAATTCCGCATATAGGTAGGTATGGTGGACTCATTTGGCACAACTTGGGTTTAAGGAGTTGGATGCACAAGCAGTATTCCCACTTAGTACAAATGAAGGCTAGCAAATAGATTGAGAAGCGACCAACCAAAAAGCGAAAACGGTCATAAACATGCATTGAACATAACTAACACCGAATAATACACCATAAGTAGGATATAATTTCGTTGCATAACTATTGACTTTATGTGCATGCATAGGGAATCACAAACCTTAACACCAATATTCATACTAAATCACAATTACTCACTAACATGACTCACATATTATCATCTCCATATCGCAAAACTATTGCAAGGAATCAAACTTATCATATCCAATGATCTTTCATGAAAGTTTTTATTATATCCCTCTTGAATATTCATCACTTTGGGACCAAATTCATATCTTGTGCAAATTACCATTACTATTAACAACTCTCAAAAATATATAAGTGAAGCATGAGAGTGCAAATATTTCTTCAAAATTTAATCTTATCAACTCTCAAAATAATATAAGTGAAGCATGAGAGTTCAAATATTTCTTCAAAATTTTAATCTTATCAACTCTCAAAATAATATAAGTGAAGCATGAGAGCTCAAATATTTCTTCAAAATTTAGCCACCGCCGTGCTCAAAAAGATTTAAGTGAAGCACTAGAGCAACTACCTAGCTCAAAAGATTTAAGTGAAGCACATAGAGTATTCTAACAAATCATGATAAACATGTGGCTCTCTCAAATAGGTGTGTCCAGCAAAGATGATTGTGACAAACTAAAAAGCAAACAAAGCAAAGACTCATATAATATATGACGCTCCAAGTAAAACACATATCATGTGATGAATAAAAATATAGCTCCAAGTGAGTTACCGATAGATTGTAGACGAAAGAGGGGATGCCTTCCGGGGCATCCCCAAGCTTAGACGCTTGAGTCTACCTTGAATATTACCTTGGGGTGCCTTGGGCATCCCCAAGCTTAGGCTCTTCCCACTCCTTATTCCTTCATCTATCGTGATCTCACCCAAAACTTGAAAACTTCAATCACACAAAACTCAACAAAACCTTTGTGAGATCCGTTAGTATCACAAAACAAATCACTACTTTAAGTACTGTTGCAAACCCATTCATATTTCATTTTTGCATTATGCCTACTGTATTCCAACTTCTCCATGGCTTATACCCCCCGATACAATCCATAGTTTCATCAAAACAAGCAAACAATGCATCAAAAATAGAACAGTCTGTAGAGATCTATTTAAAAGCCATACTTATGTAACTCCAAAAATTCTGAAAACTTAGGACAACGTGGGAAATTCATATACCAATACTGTGTAAAAATTTCAGATTTTTCTGATGCTCCAGTATGGAATTAAAATTCTAGCACTGGACGCAAAACTTTCTGTTTTTCAAACAGCATCAATTATACTATCTTCCAAATCATCCGAAAGGCATTACTTGGCACAAACACTAATTAAAACATAAAAGACACAATCATAATAGTAGCATAATTGTGAAAACACACAAGAACAGAATAAAAATTTATTGGGTTGTGTCGGTGAATAAAAATTTATACCCTGACTTATGCACAGACAGTAGCAGCCTCCTTGCCGGCCAAGCCTTGCCGGGAACCGTCAAGACCAAGATTCAGAGTCTAGTCGCGGAAGCTACCAGAAAGAAGCTCAAGACACAACACTCAACCAGTACCGAAGATGAAGACATCCCTTGCCGGCAAGGCTAGGCCGGCAAGGTGAGTACCCGGCAAGCTCCGTACCGGCGAGCTCCTGCCAGCCCTCCAGCGCTCCACCTCACCGCACAGGTGTTCGCTAGTGGGTGAGGTGTCGACCGCACGGGCTGGCTGGTAAGGCTTATCGGGCACGTGTCAGCACGCTGGGACAGGATTTGCTTCTAATGACACACGTCCGGGAGGCGTGTTAGGATAATACGAGGTAGATGGGCAAGCGGTGCAGAAACCTTGCTGGGACTACCTCTCCACATGACATCTAACGGCGCATTTAATGCCTTTGTCCTAAACTGGCAGAGTTAGGTATGATAGAACTATTTCCTATCTAATCGCTATGTAATTACTGTTTTGCCACTATGGTAACCCCTTGAGCTATAAAAGGAGGGCCAAGGCAACAGTTAGAAAGGTCGGATCCCTTTTCAAACACAAGCACGTCTCGTGTAGCTGCTCCTCCCACCTTGCCGGGAGAAGCGCTCCTTGTACTGTGCTGCCACACCATTAATACACCAAAAGCAGGAGTAGGGTTTTACGCTTCTCTGCGGCCCAAACCTGGGTAAAATCCCTTGCGTCCTCCATTGTTCATGCTTTTTGTGCACGTCGATCTCCCCCGCCGAACCACAAGGGGCTGCATGGCCCCATAGATGGTCGTCACACCACGCCATCTTTGGTGCACCAGGTAGGGGGAAGCGTCGCTTGCACGAACCTTGATCAGTGGATTGCGCGTCTTCTTCATTGTTTTCATCAACTTCCTCGTCGTCCTCCTCGTCGTCGATGGCGCCCAAGAAGAAGGGCATCACGATGACGGCCACCCCGCACGCATCTGCAGGCGGCGCAACCAATGCGGGCGGCGCGGGTACTGTGGTTGGCACGACCAGCGCAGGCAGCGCAGTCGTCATGCCCACCGCGGTCGGCATAGGAGACGAGTGTGCTGGAGGTAGTCGACCTCCTCGATCCTTTGGCGATCGGAGCCGCGACGGCGCGGGTGGAGCGGACGGACGACCTCTTCATCCTCCACCTCCTCGCCACACCGACTAACACAGCCACCGGAGCGGCAACGCCCGGGCCGGCGCGAGCCAAGATCCCGCTACAGCAGCGTCCAAGAATGCAGCTTCAGGACAGACACCGCGCCCCCTCGCACGATGGGCGTGGCACAGCTCCGAGCGGC
Organism: Elymus sibiricus; assembly: GCA_039707655.1. Classification (NCBI taxonomy): domain Eukaryota; kingdom Viridiplantae; phylum Streptophyta; class Magnoliopsida; order Poales; family Poaceae; genus Elymus; species Elymus sibiricus. The sequence goes on from CM077668.1 coordinate 127,167,799, forward strand.
GCCAACGACTCTGGGCAGCGGCGACCTCACGGCAAGACTCCTGTTGATCAAATCCCAGATCCTGAGGCACTGCCTCCACCATGACGACCTACTGCTGATCATGTGCCGCGGCAGCAAGACCGCGATGGTGCTCCTACTGGCTCTGCCAGGAGTAGAGCGACATCGCGTTCTTCGCTTCTGGCCATGCCAGCCACAGCAGCAGAAGCAATGGCGCGAGCCCAGATGCTGCTAAACTTCCCTCCAGCGGCAGAGAAGATGGATGAGTGGAGAGCCACCATCCAAAGCTTGATTGGATTCGCCGAGGCCAGTAAATCACAGCAAGCGGAGCCCTCACGGCGTCCGCAAATGGCACCGGCAAACCCAGTTGATGGCCGCACTGACGGTGCCGCTCTAACGGTGAAGTCACCTCAGCGGCAATAATCTCAGCAGCAACAATGCCAACGACCGCAGCAACCTCAGCGATCCTTCGAGCCCGACGAGGTGTCGATGGCCTCTTCGGATCTGCGAGCGCGGCAAGATCAGCAGCAAGTGCTGCGAGACAAGCGGGCAGAAGACGCCCACACCACCATCGAACAGCGTCGGGAGGCGTGTCGTCAATCCGACGCACGCAACGGCCCCATCGTTGATGAGCCCGCCTTCACCCGTGACCTGTCGCAAGTCCGATGGCCGTCCGTTCGAGCCTTCAAGCCAGAAGTGCCAAAAAAGTATGACGGCAAGCTGAACCCAGCAGAGTTTCTGGGCATCTACACGATCGCCGTGCAAGCTGCCGGGGGAAAAGATGAGAAAATCCTCGCCAACTACTTCCCATTGGTACTGAAACCCAACGTGAGGTCTTGGCTGATGAATTTGCCGGAGAACTCCATTTGTTCATGGTCAGATCTCTGCAACGAGTTCGTTGGTGCCTTTACCGGGGGCCACAAAGCCCCTGGACAGCCCAGCGACTTGCAGGTGATCCCGCAAAGAGATGGTGAAACTTTACGCAAGTACATCTAGAGGTTCAGCCGTGTGCACCATAACATTCCAGATGTGCACCCCGCAGCCGTGATTGCCACTTTTCACACGAATGTACACAATCGGAGGATGCGGGAGAAAATGAACGTCAAGTTGCCCAAGACCGTCAACGAGCTCTACACGTTGGCGGATAAGTGTGCACGTGCTGAGGAAGGAAGAAGGCTTCCTAGGGAGGATGCTGGTGCCGAAGTAGATTCTAAGGATGATGATGCTGTCACCCCGAGGAAGAAAGGCCGGAGGCGCAATAGAAAGCGCAAGGGCAAAACTGTTATGGCTGTCGAAGGCTCCGGCAACTCTGAGTCCGCCAAGAAAGCCAAGACTGAGAACTCCGGCAAGGAGGCTATTGTATGCGCCGCTTGCCAGGAGGCGGCGGCAAACGAGAAGGCCGGCAAGTCAGATGGGCCTTACTACAAGATTCACCGTACCAAAGGCCACGATCTCCAAGAGTACCGGCAAGTCGAGCATCTTGTTGAGAAGCAGAAAGCTGAATATGAAAAGCGTGACAAGGAAAAGGGTCAAGATGGTACTGGTGGATCCAGAAAAAAGGGCCGTGGCGGTTGAGGGGGCCGCCGCGGCAAGGCTAAGCAGCAGAAAGAGAAGCCTGCCAGAGGCTGAGACAAGAAAGAAGAGGATGATGGAAGTGACGAAGAGGACGATGATGAGACCAGCGAGCAAGATTTCCAGAAGGCAACCGACGCCATGTGCATTGACGGAGGGGCATCCGTACACTCCTCTCACCGCCAACTTAAGCAGTGGGCGCGTGAGGTTAATGCGGCGGAACCGTCGATGGGCTCTCAGATGCCACTCAAATGGTCACACACGCCTATCATTTTTTATGCAAAGGATCACCCCGATCGCATAACTGCGGTCGGGTGTTTGCCGTTGTTGGTTTCACCAACAATTCGCAACCTCCAGGTAACAAAGATGTTAGTTGACGGTGGGGCCGGTCTGAACCTGATCTCTCCAGAAGTTATCAAGAGGCTGCAGATCCCTGATGAGGAACTCGAGAAAACGGGCACGTTTCAGGGAGTAAACCCGGGAAGAAGCCAGCCCAAGGGAAAGATCACATTGCCCGTAACATTTGGCGGAGAACTGAACTACAGGACAGAAAAGATTGTCTTTGACATCGTCAAGATCCCCTTGCCGTACAATGGAATTCTTGGCCACCCAGCCTTGGTAAAATTTATGGCAGCATCTCACTATGCTTACAACACGTTGAAGATACCAGGACCGATGGGTGTCATTTCCATCAACTCCGACAAGAAAGATGCAGTCATTTGCGTCGACAAGATGTACATAGATGCGGTTGCAGCAGAGGCCGCCGAGGCGCCAACTCCCGCCAAGAAAAAGGAAAAGAAGAAGTCTGGCAAGACCTCTAACAAGGATTCTGGGAAGCGCACCTCTTCGGAGTGCTGCGCGCCTGTTGAAGACTTACCGGAGTGCTCTGCCGGTGAGAAATCCAAAGCCGCTGCACCGGCGACCAAGAAGGTACCGGCGAGGGAGGACGACACTGACGGTACCTTCACCATCAGTGCCTCCCTTGACAGCAAATAGGAAAGCGCGCTTGTTGCCTTCCTGTGGGCGAATGTCGATGTGTTTGCATGGAGACCATCTGACATCCCCGGCGTTCCCAGGGAGGTAATTGAGCACCACCTTGCTGTCTGTCCCCACGCCCGGCCCGTCAAGCAAAAAGTCTGGAAGCAAGCATTGGAATGGTAAGAGTTTATTGCCGAAGAGATCAAGAAGCTTGTAGCAGCAGGCCTGGTCAGAGGAGTGCTACATCCCACTTGGCTGGCAAATCCAGTGGTGGTGTGCAAAGCAAACGGAAAATGGAGGCTTTGTATCGACTACACTGATATTAACAAAGCATGTCCGAAGGATCCTTTCCCTTCGCCACGCATTGATCAAATTGTAGACTCTACTTCCGGCTATGATTTGCTCTCCTTACTTGATGCCTACTCTGGATACCATCAGATATTCATGGCCAAGGAGGATGAGGAGAAAACCGCATTCATTACTCCCTGTGGCATGTACTACTTTGTGCCTATGCCTTTCGGGTTAAAGAGTGCCGGTTCAACATTTCCAAGAGCAGTCCAGATTGGTTTTGAGCCCCAGCTGCACAGGAATGTGGAAGCATACATGGATGACATTGTGGTCAAGACCAAGGACAAGTCTACCCTCATTCAAGATTTGGAAGAAACGTTTGCTAACTTGCGCAAAATCAACTTGAAGCTCAACCGTGAGAAGTGCGTGTTTGGCGTTCCATCCGGCAAGCTTCTCGGGTTATTTGTATCTCATCGAGGAATTGAAGCAAATCCCAACAAGATCAAAGTGATTGAGCAGATTCGAGCACCGAAAAGCGTCAAAGATGTGCGGCGTCTTGCCGGTTGTGTTGCTGCCTTGAGTAGGTTCATTTCAAGATCCGCTGAGCGCGCCCTGCCGTTTTTCAAGATTTTGAAAAAGGCAGGTCTGATGAAATGGACTCCGGAAGCGGAGGCCGTGCTGCAGGACTTGAAAAGATACCTCTCCTCCACGCCAACACTAGTTGCGCCAAGACCACAAGAGCCGTTGCTGCTATACGTAGCGGCAACGAATCAAGTGGCTAGTGCTGCGTTAGTGGCGCAGAGGGAACCCGATGACGAGGATGCAGCCACGGCAAGCCCATCTAGCGACAAGCCGGAACCTTCTCCGGCAAGGTCCGACGCCAACAAGACGGAAACAGCGCAAGCAAATGGAGATAACCAACAAACAGTGCTGAAGAAGAAAGTAGTGCAGCGACCAGTATATTTCATCAGTTCCCTTCTGCAGGGGGCTAGATTGAGATACTCTGGGCTGCAGAAGTTGCTTTTCGGTCTTCTTATGGCCTCGAGAAAGCTGCGTCACTACTTACAAGCGTGCGAAATCACCGTCGTCACCCGCTTTCCATTGCAACACATCTTGAGGAATCCAGAGGCAACTGGCAGGATAGTGGAGTGGGCGTTGGAATTGTCAAGCTTTGCACTCAAGTTTGAAAGCACTTCAACTATTCAGAACAGAGCTTTGGCAGAATTCGTTGCAGAATGGACACCAACGCAAGACGAAGAAATTCAAGAAACAGCTCTCCCCGGGAAGGAAACGGCAAAGGAATGGGTCATGTACTTTGATGGTGCCTTCTCGCTGCAAGGCGTCGGTGCCGGAGTGCTGCTTGTCACACCCACTAAAGAGCACCTCAAGTATGTGGTTCAAATGCACTTCCCCAGGGAGCAAGCTACAAACAACACTGCTGAGTATGAAGGACTCCTTGCCAGTCTTAGGATCGCAATGGACCTTGGTATCAAAAAATTGATCGTCCGCGGTGACTCGCAGCTTGTTGTGAAGCAAGTCAACAAAGATACCAGAGCCCGTTGATGGAAGCGTACGTGGAAGAAGTGAGGAAATTGGAAGAACACTTTGACGGGTTACAAACATAACACATTCCTCGTGCAGAAAACAGCATCACTGACAGCCTGTCAAAATGTGCCGCTCAAAAGCTTCCCGTGGAACCGGGAACTTTTGTGCTCCATTTGAAGCAACCGACGGTCACCCCATCATCACATGCCAGTAAGAGAAGAAAGTTGAATACCGGCAAGTATTTTCTGGCAGAGCTCCCGGAAGCCGCTGTCGGCGTACGACACCTATGGGACCGTGTGGATCCCTTTTACGGTTCGGCTGGGGAAAAGATGTACACAAAGAGCGGATCCAACGATCAACGCGGGGATTTATTACCCATGTTCGGGCCGCTGAGTAGCGTAAAACCCTACTCCTGCTTTGGTTTATTGTGGGTGTTTAAGCTCAGATACACGGAGCGCTTCTTGGTGAACAGTACACAAGAAGGGCGGCTACGCATGCAACTGGGCCAGAAAGCTTCCTCTCCCCTGTACCTTCACCTTGGGCCTCCTTTTATATGACAAAGGGGTCACCAACAGTGGTGAACAGTATGCACAAGAGGTGTAAAGTTACTGCAGTGTTTACATGCTTATCACTGACGACTTAGGACAAACGCATTAAATGCTCCACTTAGGTGTCCCTTACTTTCTTGGGGATGGAAAAAGAGCCCGTCCCATCAGCACCGCTTAACCCCATCCGCCGCTATAGCCATGACACGCATCCAGGAGAACAAACCCTAAAGGACAAGCTGGTCGCTGCGCTGGAGCGGTGGCAGGGCGGTGGGATCTTGCCGGGTGCGGGGCCTTGCCGGGCCTTCGCGAGCTTTCCCGGCAAGTATCTTGCCGGGAATTCAGCCTTCGGTCTTCCGTCTTTTGATCATTAGCTTGAATGCCATCTTGATAATCTTGTATTTGTTTCGAGCTGTTCTCCGGCAGGCCTTGCCGCTGGTATGGCTACAACCGTTCGTGCACAAGTACGGGGTACTAAAAGACCCAAACTTTAGTACACCGACAGGAGCCCCCGGGCCTAGGCCATACATGGGTGCGAGGCGTTGTTAGGCTAGGCCCAAACAGTGCACGGGCACGCGTGGTAGGAGTTAACTGTCGTAATCATCTTATTTACCGCACTCCCCCATGACGCGCGTTAAATGCGGGACGTGGGATACGTGCGCGGAACGGCCGCAGTAATAGTGCGCTCGTAAAAAATGCATTCACATTGGTTAGTAAAGAGGCAGCCCCGCGCCTTCCCCATAAAAGGGAATCCGCAGAGGCGCTGCTCATTTACCTCTCGTCTTTTCCAATCTGGAAACCACCGTCGCCTTCTTCCTCGAGCTTGAAACAGAGCCTCTCCCATCCATCCGCCACCCCCACGCCCTCATCATTCTCGGCCTCCGCTTCCACAGTCGTCATGCCGCCCAAAGCAAGCAAGGGCAAAGCGGCGAAAGCCGTCGACTCGGATGCAGAGACGGAGAAGATCGATCTGGTGGAGATGCGGAAGGAACACACCGTCTTCGCCCCGACGCTCGACATGCGCGCCCTGATTGAGCGGTACATGTGTATGTGGGGGAAGAAGACGAGGGCTCACCCTGCAACTCGCGTGCTCCCAGCTTCCGTCAAGGGCGGTCCAGATAAATTCCCCTTCTTCGTCGCTTACTTTTACTGCGGGCTCTGCCCTCCGTTTTCTGATTTCTTCATCGACATCATGTACACATACGGCTTCCGTCTCTTGGATTTCACGCCGAATGCCGTGACATGCATGTCAGTCTTTGCCCATCTCTGTGAAAATTTTGCCGGAGTAGTTCCCCGCACAGCCCTCTTTCGTCACTATTTCATTCCCCGTATCGAAACAGGAGACGCCCTTTCTGGTTCTATCACCTGGATTCCAAGGGCATGGAATAAAGAGATATACCCAGACGGTCTCTACCGTAAGAAGTGGGATGAATGGCGGGCCGAGTGGTGCTGGATTAAGGAGAAAGATCCTCAGCCATTCTGTTCGCCCCGACAAACGAAAGTGGTTCGTGGCAAGGACTGGAGCGGCCTCGATCCTCAAGATGAGAAGCTCACAATCGCAATTACCAGGATCCACCGTCTCAGGGTTGCCGGGCTCACAATAGAAATGATTGGCGCTGATTTCCTCCGCCGCCACATCGCTCCTCTGCAGAACAAAGGGAGACCAGCCTGGGAGTTCCAGAATGCAGCAGATATCATGAGGCTGCGCCATAGTCTGAACAACAACTTAACAGTCTTGCAGCACACAGCTCTCTGCCACAAACTGTTCAGGCCTAACGGGAAATATACGTTGCCGGCTGGCGTAATTCCCCTCTGCAACAACTCCGCTTTGAGCTCAATCATCGCCATGATGCCGGTGTGTAATGCTCATGGCCTTGACGGAACTTGGGATGAGCCATCCTCAGAGCGCGCACAGGAGTTCTTTGACAACTTGTCGGAGAAAACCATCCGGGAAGAGCCAACCCTGATCCGCCCCACCACTGATGAAGAAGTGGCTTACATCGCCAGCAGGGTGGAAGAAGCGAATCTAGCCGCGAAGGCGGACAGCTTTGGCTTCGCGGAAGAGGAAGCCAGTGAAGAAGAAATAATGCTAGAGGAGACCCTTGCCGAGCAAGGTGAAGTTGCTGGGGAGTAGAGTGGCATGGTTGTCGGGAGCTCTTCTGTCGAAGACACAGCCGAGGAGCAGCTGCACGAGGAGCCCCCAGCTCCAGAGAAGAAAAAACGTGTTCTTTGGAAAGCTCAACCGCAACCTGTGCGACGTTCGAGATGCACAACCGCTGCAGCAACTGGAGCGGCGGGGGCGTCTCATACGACGGCACCAACGGCTGGAGCAGCAGGATCATATCAACCTACTGCTTCTGCCGCAGCCAAGCGTCCCAGGACCCCTTCTCCACCTCCTCACACGGACATTGTAGTGGTGGTTGACTTTGACATCTCCGCTTTTAGTCCGGAAAGAGAAGAGTAAGGGTCCTTGCCGCGTCTTTCAACTTCTGAATTCCTGGTCTTGCTTAACTCATTTGTTTTGCTTTGGCCTGTCCCCACAGAGATACGGAAACGTTGGCACAAAGGATGGCGAAGAAGGCGAAGACTTCAACGGGTGATGAGCCTCCGGCGAGCACCGTAGGTGCGCCAGAGCGCATCGTCATAAGCCCGGAGCCCAGCCCTCAACGCAGCCTCCAACCCAGCCCTCAGCGTGAGCCCACTACCCATTTTCCACTGGCGAGCGTTGGGGATAATATCTTCGCTATTGACATCACCGGGCTTGTAGGAGAAGAACGGCAACAAGGAGAGCCATTGGAGGCCGTCCCTGACGTGCCGCCTCTGTCGACCACGCCGCCCAGAGATGAACCTTCGGCAAGGGCTTCCACTGGCGAGCCCATTCGTGTTGAAGAGGAGCCGGCAAGCACGGGCACTGGCAATCCTACATCGGCAACCAATGTTGCCAGGAAAGGAAAAATCACCTCTCAACAGCTCGACACAGGTAAACCGTTTGCCTTGGTGCACTTGTCATTCTTTCTTTATTTTTGTCTTCTTGAACTTCAACCTCGGTCTCATCTTGTTTCCTTTCTTGGTCTTCAGATCTCCCTTCGATGGAACAAATGGATGTTGATATTGTCATCGAAGAGACCACCAAGGACGCTGCCGTCGAAGCCGACAGGGTCGCAGCCGACGAGGCCGCCAAGGCCGCACAGGAAGAAACCACCAAGGGGTCTGCTGAGGGGGCCGGCAAGGAGACCAGCGACCATACTGACGGCATTCCTGCCGCAGGAGCGCCTGGCGCTACACCGGTCGCGGAGCCCCCAGTTGCCGGCGAGGCGGTTGTCGAGGATCAACCGTCAACATCCGACGCCCCCCCGTCAAGCAGATACCTTTAGGTTGGCGACAACCTGTTCGTCAGCATACCAGGGACGGCAAGCACTAGGGTGTCAACCGAAGGAGAAATTTTTGATGAAGACGTCATCGCCACCGCTGGACTCAAGATCGTTGATGAGCCACGCGCTAGCAGCAGTGGGTCTAGGGAAGAACAGCTCCTCCAAGCCATGAGCGACGACTTTCAAAAGCTTCAGGCCCTTCACCGCACCCGAAAGGAGAGGTTGGACTCCAGGGTGGCAGTTGTCGAGGCGGCAGAGGCAGATTTCCAGAAGCGTGTCGAAGAGACACAAGTTTGGTACGCCGAGGCTTTCCAAGAGCTGATTGCTGGCCGGGAGCAACTGAATCAGAGTTGGAACGAGTTCCTCTTAAAGCAGTCCGACGCCGAGAAGGCACAGGAGGAGGCTGCGCAGCAGGCCGCTGCAGAGGAAGCTCGCTTAACGGAACGCCGCGTTGGGCTCGATGCTTATGAAGAAGACCTTGCCGCTCGCGAGGAGGCGCTTGCCGCCAAGCTTTGCAGCAAGGACGAAGAGATTGAGAAGCTTGTGGCGCGGCGGACCCAGGAGCTGGAGCAGAGACACAAGGAAACACTAGAAGCTCTGGCCATAGACCATGCCGGCAAGTTAAAGGGAGCCATCGATGCCGCCGAAGCTGCAGAGGCCGGCAAGAACGAGCTGGGCGATAAAGTGAAGAGGCTGGAAGCAGATCTCGAGGGCCATGGCAAGGAAATCTCAACGCTCAGAGCCGACAGAGAGAAAACTCTCTACAGCCTGGCGAAGATGCAAACCGCCATGTCCGACAAGACCAAGGAGCTCATCTCAGCAAATGAATCCATCGCTGATCTGAAACTAAAGCTGGCAACGCTGGAGGAGTCCCTTGAGAACAGCAAAGCTCGCGAGAGGGCTTTGATCAAAGATCTCCAGAGTGAGAAGAGCCTTCTCAACAGTGCCGCCGCCACTTATAATGACTTTGAGAAAGGTGTGAAGATCTGGACTGAGTGCCTTGTCGACGTCGCGGAAAGGCTTGCCGCAGAACTGTCCACCATGGGCCTGCAAGACTTCAACTACTCTTCTGACGATAGGGTGTTTGCGAGCGCCAGGCTGACCATGTTCTTCGAGAGCATCATTGACGCCCTCAAGCTGCTCCAGTCTGACCGAGCAACCCATCTGGCCAACGAATCCCGCAAACTCTGCCGGGCCGTCCACCTCAAGGTGCTCGTCAAAGTGGTGCACAAGAACCCTGGCATCAACCTCACCAACGTTCTCGCTAGCTTGCCGGAAGATGTAGACCTCAAGGCACTCGAAAAGCTTGTCGCGCCCATCGTTGACAGAGTGAGCCAAGTCAAGAGGGTCGAAGGCCAGCGCAGGGACTAGCCACTCCACTCCATTTTGTCGCCACCATTCCATGCCAAAGACAGTTTTATCTTAAGTTAGAATCGCGGCGACCATCAATGTAATATAACTTGCTATGTTCTGGATGAATGTATGCTATTTCTCTTGTCTGATTTCTTTTTTTTGTATGGTACATGCCCTACGCTTATTGGAAACTTGCCGGTGCGCGCACCCTTGCCGCGAGCGCTTTGAGGAACGGATCCTTAGCAGCCTGCTGGAGGTGTCGCTGCCGACAAGATACCTTGACGTTTTCAGTGCAGCCACTTAAGCTGTTGAGCGGACTCGAAACAAAGTAATGGAGCAACCAATCACGACGAGGTTCCTTCGCGTGCAGGTTTTCCATACAAAAGCCGAAATCGTTCAAGGAAAATAAGTCTATGATAAAAATTTGCTTAAAATTTTTGCAACTTAGCTTTTCGTTGCTGTACTCCTTATTGCAAAATGTCAACTTGAACGTCGCCTGTCGGTGTCCATACCATCATTCCCCCCCGGCAAACTTGCGCGCGAGGAAACCTTCTGTCTTTCAATAAGAAGAGAAAACGGAGATATGGAAGCTTGGCGGTTCATTAATGCTTACCGGAAGCAGGTGTAATACAATATCTTAGACAAGCATGCATATAGATTGACATGAAAATCGACAAGAATTGTAAAACGCTTAAGTTTATTCAACTATGCACAGGGTCTGCGCCTGGCTTTGTACAAAGGATCATATGCCTTGCCGGCAAAACTTGTACAAAAGGTGGTTGTCGAGGGACCCGACAACCGGGCCTTATGGGTAGAACTTATGAAGGTGTTCGATATTCCAGGAATTGCTCACTGGAATGCCATCTTCGGTCTCCAGGCGGACTGCGCCGGGCCTGGTGACTCGTACTACCCGATAAGGGCCTTCCCACTTCGGCGTCAACTTGTTAGAATTCTTGGCCGACTGAACGCGCCAAAGAACAAGGTCGCCTTCCTCAAGGCTTCGGGCATGAACCTTGCGGCTATGATAGGCCCTTTGCCAGGGTTTATCTCGAGTGCGAAGAGGGCAAAAGGCGCGCCTAGGCGGAGTCCGGCTTGTTCCCGGAAGGCCAGATGATGGTGGTGCTACCGGCGATCAGCCAGACTCTTCGTCGTCGTCTTTGATCTTCATGCCCGGAGAGCCGTCGTCATCGCCGTCATCATCGTCATCCTCAGCATCGCTGGAGGAAGCGGTGTCGCTGCCGCTCGAGCTCTCCGCGCAGCACTCCAGACGAGCGCCTGAAGCCCCGAAGAACTTCACGACGAGCATATCTGGTCCATCTAGCCTGAAGTGAAGGAGGTGCCCCTGCCCCAAGCAACGGGCACGGGCAAAGGATTTCCACCCACGCATGAGGTACATGATGCCGTTGTTGGAACTCTGAATGGTCACCCGGACCGGGCCGTTGCAGCAACCGTCCACGCGCAGCCAAAAGCCGTGCAGGTGGCGGCCTTCCATCTCCCTAGCAAAAGTGCGAGGGAGCCGTAGCCAGCTCCGCGGCTGGTCGCGCAGCTCCAAGACAAACTCTTCCGCCGTATCCACCGTGTGGCCTTCTGCCGGTGGAGGAAGGGCCAAAGACGGAGCGGCAAGCGCCCTGACGTGGCTGCCCCGACCACGGGCGCCACATCGCCCACGGCCACGGGCCGCGGCCCTCCCTTGAGCACTGGAGCCAGCCTCCGCAGCTGCATCCGAAGCATGAGCTTGGAGCCGAGAAGAAGCTCTCACCGCGGTGGCGGAAGCACGACCGCTACCCCTTCCCCTCGCCATGCCGTCGTCGGATGCGGAGGAAAAAGATACAAGAAAGAGGCAACAGTCGCTGGAGATTGAGGCAGAAAGAGATGAGTGAGCATCGCATCCCGCGGTCCCCTCTTTATAGAGGGAGTACGGGAGGCTGGCTCCTCACCGTCTTCGGGCGGCCGCCCACGTTCGCCAATCCCACGACCTGCGCTCTGGCCGGGCGCATTACTCCAGCAACCACCCACGATCGCCAATCCCGCGACCTGCGCCCCTCGGCCCGGCGCGTCACTCCAACGGTCGCCCTCCTCCACCAATCCGCTGCCTTGCATGCATGCAAATGCACGTGATGGAGAGGCGCAGAAAAAGGAGGAGTAAAGACGGACATGGCAGTTATCCTTTGCCATGCATGGCCGTGTGCTGGTACAGTTTGAACCTCCGGCGCTCCACCTATGAGCACACCAAGCAGCCGCTCGTTCGACGGCAAGGGTTGCCGGAAGACGACCGTGAACACACCCGAATTCAGATTAATGACGAAGCAAAGAAGATCTCAAAGAGAGAGGATAACCATCATGACAAAATTACAGCGGCAGTTTCCGCCGCGTGTGTGTGCATTGTTTGGGCCTAGCCCAACGACGCTTCGAACGCGCGTATGGCCCAGGCCCGGGGGCTCCTGTCGGTGTATAAAACATGGGTATTTTATACCCTGACTTATGCACAGACAGTAGCAGCCTCCTTGCCGGCCAAGCCTTGCCGGGAACCGTCAAGACCAAGATTCAGAGTCCAGTCGCGGAAGCTACCAGAAAGAAGCTCAAGACACAACACTCAACCAGTACCGAAGATGAAGACATGCCTTGCCGGCAAGGCTAAGCCGGCAAGGTGAGGACCCGGCAAGCTCCGTACCGGCGAGCTCCTGCCAGCCCTCCAGCGCTCCACCTCACCGCATAGGTGTTCGCTAGTGGGTGAGGTGTTGACCGCGCGGGCTGGTTGGTAAGGCTTATCGGGCACATGTCAGCACGCTGGGACAGGATTTGCGTCTAATGACACACGTCCGGGAGGCGTGTCAGGATAATACGAGATAGCTGGGCAAGCGGTGCAGAAACCTTGCCGGGACTACCTCTCCACATGACACCTAACGGCGCATTTAATGCCTTTGTCCTAAACTGGTAGAGTTAGGTATGATAGCACTGTTTGCTATCTAATCGCTATGTAATTACTATTTTTCCACTGTGGTAACCCCTTGAGCTATAAAAGGAGGGCCAAGGCAACAGTTAGAAAGGTCGGACCCCTTTTCAAACATAAGCACGTCTCGTGTAGCTGCTCCTCCCACCTTGCCGGGAGAAGCACTCCTTGTACTGTGCTCCCACACCATTAATACACCAAAAGCAGGAGTAGGGTTTTACGCTTCTCTGCGGCCCGAACCTGGGTAAAATCCCTTGCGCCCTCCATTGTTCATGCTCTTTGTGCACATCGATCTCCCCCGCCGAACCACAAGGGGCTGCATGGCCCCATAGATGGTCGTCACACCACGACAGGTTGTCTCCCGACAAGCTCTTTCTTTATAGCCATTAAGATGGGCTTGAGATTTCAATGATGCTCACATGAAAGATAGTAATTGAAACATGAAGAGAGCATCATGAAACATGTGAAAAACACATTTAAGTCTAACATACTTCCTATGCATAGGAATTTTATAAGCAAAAAAATTATCAAGACAAGCAATATCTAGCATATGCCAATAGGAAGAATGGAGCATTAATAATTTCAACATAATGAGAGGCAATTTAGTAACATGAAGATTTCTACAACCATATTTTTCTCTCTCATAATAATCACATGTACGATCATAATCCAACTCAACAATATAGCTATCATAAACAATAATCTCCCTATGATCCACATGCATATAAAATTTATAATCTTCCAAGATAGTGGGATTAACATCAACTAAAGTCATGACCTCTTGAAACCCACTTTTGTCAAAAATTTCATAAGATTGATAATTCTCCAAAGTAGTGGGATCAATATTACCTAAAGTTGACGCTCTTCCAACCCCACTTTTAATAGTATTGCAAACATTATTATCAATAACATATTCATCATGAGGTTTAAATAAATTTTCAATATCATAAGAAGCATTATCACCCCAATCATGATCATTACAATAAGTAGTGGACATAGCAAAATCATCATCCCCAAGCTTGTAGTTTTGCATATTATTAACATAATTGACATTAATAGAATTTATAATAAAATCATTGCAATCATGCTTTTCATTCAAGGAGCTATCATGAATCACTTTATAAATTTCTTCTTTCAACACTTCATCAAAATTTTCAGATTCATGATTTTCAAGCAAAACTTCATAAAGATATTCTAGTGTACTCAACTCACTAGCAATTGGTTCATCATAATTGGTTTTTTTTGAAAAGATTAGCAAGTGGATGAGGATCCATCTTAATAGTTTTTTAGCAAGCAAAGATGCAAGTAAATAGGAAGCACATGGCAACACAAGCAAACAAACGAGCAAATAAAAATGTTTTTGTGTTTTTGTGAAAAAATTAGAAGTGGAGGAGATGAAACCAAGAGGCAAATGCAAATAAAAGGTAAATAAAGTAAATGCAAGTGAATGATAATTTGTGCGAAGGTACTTGGTAATTTTGATGATATCTCCACGGCAACGGCGCCAGAAATTCTTCCTGCTACTTGTGAGCTGCGTTGGTAATTCCCTGAAGAGGAAGGGAGATGCAGTACAGTTGAGATAAGTAGTTCCCACAGTTAAGAACCAAGGTTATCAATCTAGTAGGAGAACCAAGCAAAATTTCTTTAAAGCGCACCTGCACACACAAGAGCAAACACTTGCACCCAACGCAAATAAGAGGGTTGTCAATCCTCTTAGCGGTTATTTGCAAGGATTAAATCTTATCGAGGTAAATAGATAAACTAAACTAATAATTAAAATAAAAGTAAATAAATTGCAGCAAGGTATTTTTAGGTTTTTTATATGATGAAGATAGACCTGGGGACCATAGTTTTCACTAGAGGCTTCTCTCTTGAGCACATAAACATACGGTGGGTAAACAAATTACTGTTGGGCAATTGATAGAAAAGCAAATAATTATGATGAATTCATGGCAATGATCATGTATATAGGCGTCACGTTCGAGACAAGTAGACCGACTCCTGCCTGCATCTACTACTATTACTCCACCCATCGACCGATATCCAGCATGCATCTAGGGTATTAAGTATGAAACAGAGTAACGCCTTAAGCAAGATGACATGATGTAGAGAAGCAAATTCAAGCAATATGAATACACCCCATCTTTTTATTCTTAATGGCAACAATACAAATACGTGTCATGTCCCTTTCTGTCACTGGGATTGGGCACCGCAAGCTTGAACCCATCACAAAGCACCTCTCCCATTGCAAGATAAATCAATCTAGTAGGCCAAACTAAACCGACAGATCGGAGAGAAATACAAAGCTATAACAATCATGCATAAAAGAGTTCAGAGAAGACTCAAATATTTCTCATGAATAATCTAATCATAAACTCACAATTCATCAGATCCCAACAAACACACCACAAAAGAAGATTACATCGGATAGAACTCCAAGAACATCGAGGAGAACATTGTATTGAAGATCAAAGAGATAGAAGAAGCCATCTAGCTACTAGGGATGAACCAGTAGGTCTGTGGTAAACTACTCACACATCATCAGAAGGGCAGCAAGGTTGATCTAGAAGCCCTCCATTATCGATTCCCCCTTCGGTAGAGTACCGGAAAAGGCCTCTAGATGGGATCATGGAAGAACAGAGGCTTGCGGCGGCGGAAAGGTTTTCTCTTCTGGCTCTCTGGGGGTTTCCCAATATTTGTGAATTTATAGAAGTGGAATTAGGTCAAAAGGAGTCACGTGGGCCCCACAAGGTACCACGGCGCGCCCCCTGGGGCACACCCTAGTGCCTTGTGAAGCCCCCGTGGGGCTTCTGGCCTCCTCCCGAAGCTTCCCAGGTTTCTTTTGTCCAGAAAAAAATCTCCAAAAATTTTCGTGGCATTTGGACTTCATTTGGTACAATTTCTCTGAAAATCCAAAAACAAGCAGAAAACAACATCTGACACTAGGCACGGGGTTAATAGGTTAGTCCCAAAAAATTATATATAATTGCATACAATTGCATATAAAAACATCCAAGATTGATACTATAATAGCATGGAACAATCAAAAATTATAGATACGTTGGAGACGTATCAGCACCAACCCAAGCCTGTGGGACGGTGGGCAGTGAAGAAATTATGGGATGGAATAACTAAGTATATTTAGAATATACACTACATGATCAAACACCATGACTGACCTTCTCATCGGACCAAATCCGACTACCTCTCAACGTCGGAAACTCAAGCGGCGTCAAGATGTAACTGCGGCCACGTTGCGGTGAACTGGAGTCCCATTGAATAACCTTCTCCTCGAGGACGCATGGAAGACCAACAAGCATGGCCTTCTCCCAAGCCTGTTTACGCACCGTCTTAAAATAGTTGGTGCAGGAAGCACCGAGTCTTGCGGCGGTGAGGAAGTCAGAGCGGCGAGCAGTTTCTCCCAGAGAATCGTCATCCAAAGTCTCCTAGCCCCGACGAGGAGGAGAACCACCTGGCGAATCCATGGCAGCAGCGACGAACTACCTTGGTCTGTTCGGGAGGGGAACTGGCGAGGAGGAGATAAGAGCGTAACCGCCGGGCCTCGTCCCTTCGTGAAGGAAGTTATGCGGGCACGCATTAGCGGTACTGCGATGGTGCAGTTACGTATTATTTAATATAGGAGTACTAGTACTACTAGTACTAGTACTCCAATGGTCGTATGATCATCGTTGGTAAATCTGCCACGTAGACTGTTTTGGTGAGGTGGCGTAAAATAAAAGAAGAGAGAGAATGAGATTGTATGATCCTGAACCAACTTTCCTGGCACAAGCTCTGAGATAATTACATTCATTTCTGTGGGCCCTGAGTGACCTGGTGAGAGCTGCGGCAGCTGGCTCCCCAATTTCCTTCTCTCGGGCGTTGGTCATCTGGTTTTGTTTATTGATTTAATGTGTGTGGTACCCATCAGAGTACGATTCATTGGAGAACTTGTATGACACACTGATGACTGCTCCCTATACCAACGAATCTATCATCTATACCACTATATAGTGTGGGAATAACTATGAATGTAGGCCGTCCGATCTACAGATACAACGGCCAGGATGTGGAAAATCCCTACAATGTGAGCCGTCGATTTTGGCATCTAACGGCTGAAAAGCATAGCACCTATCTCACTCTCCCAGTGTGCTCGCCTTCCTCGTACTGTATGACCTTGCCTCCTCGCCCACTAGCCACAGCCATTTCTTCTTCCATGGCATCATTGTCATCCAACCCCGCCTTGATAAATGAACCCTCATGACACATATGCTTTGTGCTACCTTAGGATCCATTGATTCGGAATTACCTTGCTTTGTTGCCCAAGATTATTCCCAATTGCTATTGCACGAGCAAAATTTCACGCTGATCAGCCGCCCGCTTGCCCAGCGTACACATTTCCCATCTAGAGGGTCTACCCAAATGTTGTCGTCACGTGAAACATAGCATCAGCCAAAGCCATGGTGGCCGGAAACGGCTGCCTGGGAGGCCCAGTCCTTTGAGCGCTGACCAGGTAACACCGATATGGTGAGGACTGAGGAACAGTAGCGATAGGAGGATGTGGTAGAGAAGATGTGAAGAAGATGTGCTGAAGATCTAATACACAGAATGAGAGACGAGAAGCAGCGAGGATAGAAGAAGAGACACGAGAGTTCGAGAGATGCATTTTTTTAGGCAAGTTCGAGAGATGCGTAGAATAAGAGTAGGGCGTTCATGAGCCTGCTCGGATGGGCAAGTGGGCCATAGTGGAATTGCTATTATGACATGGTACAATATTGGCATGAAACTGCTCCACATATGAAAAAGCTTGGATGATCTGTGGACGACCTTCTTATCCAACGGTTGGTTGCTTGACAGGGTATGAGATTCTTCGGCTAGATTTAAACATCGTGCGCATATCGTTCAATATGTGTCGTTCGCATAGCACGGCTCATATTGGCATGCATGAATGTCCTGAATGATTCGCTCACGGACCCCTAAAAGAAAATCTCACGCCCTTAAATTAAAAAAGGAAATCTCACTGTAGGCTAATGTACAGCCTCAGAAAACGTGACATAAAAGGAACACATGACATAATATTGTTTTTCTTTTTTGTGAAAATGATATAAAAGATTTCACAATACACACCCAGAAAAGAAGGAAAATGTGACATAAGAAAGTCTATATAAGCATACATGATATTCTAAATCAATTGTTACAGATTTATCGTGCATATTTTACACTTTATGAAATGCCAACATGAATCGTTGACATGCATGCTATGACGTGCAAAGCACGTGCCACTTACTAGTATGCTCTTAGTGTACCAGTTTTGAACTTTTGAATCTCAAGGCCAAGGAGCTACAGTAGCAAGTGGAGGGTAGTACATTCAAATTTGAATCCAACAATATAATTTTCGGTGACATGCATTAACATTTTGCTAGTCAAATATGTGGTCAAACTTTAACTCAAAATACGATAGGGACTAGTAAACCAGGCCGGAAGTAGTACTAGTAGTACTGTTCTCTAGAACCATCGATGTACTATCAATGCAGGGAAAGTACACCTACGTACGGCAGACCTGCTTGCTGCTCTATTCATGCGCGTAGTTAGCCTGCTCAGCCGCTCCTCTCACGCACACACTATTACGGGGGCAAAACATTTGAGTTCTTTCATACCATACAAATTTTCCATGATTTTTGCAAAAGAAAGAAACAATCACATGGCTCTAGAAAAGTCTAACAAATCAACTATTCTACTCCCTCCATCCCATATTATGAAAACGTTTTTCAAGCTAATTTTGTACTATAAGGAGCAAAGTCCATGCGTGCAACGCTACAAGCTACAGAGTACTTTAGGTCCAGGTCCAGGGCCATGTTGCACTGTTCCCAATGCGGCGCCAGGCATTTCCAGCTCCTCCGGCTTAATTGGGGGGTGCCATTAAAGATGGCAGCTAAGGAATCATCAAGTGAGGGGCGGTTGCTACTCTACGTGAGCCACGAGATGATGGCGCGTGCAAAATTATACGGGAGGGAAAACCCGTGCACGTGGCTGGGCTATCCGCGACCACTAGTGCTCCCTCCGTTCCTAAATATAAGTCCTTTTAGAGATTCCACTATTAACTACATACAGATGTATACAGTCCTATTTTAGAGTGTAGATTCACTCATTTTACTCCGTATGTAGTCCATAGTGGAATCTCTAAAAGATCTTATATTTAGGAACAGAGGGAGTACAACGCAACGTAGAATTCCTATTTGTTGTTAGTAGATTGTTCCTTATACATATTGGAGTATTTCACAAAAAACTACCACTTTCGAACTAGCCATACCAAGAAACCACCACTCTACAAATATTAGCAAAAACATACCAAAAATTCTTAATCCGTCACAAAAAACTACCAAGTGCCGATTAGGCTCGTTTAAACCCATGTGGCACCTTAAGTCAATGTCGTCTGTTTGACCGGCAAGTTAGGCGTTATGACTTGTGGGACCTACATGTCAGTCTCAAAAAAATCCCCGATTCACCTCCTACCTCCGGCCTGTCCACCTAGTCATCCTCGGTCATGGGAGGCAGCCACCGCCACCGGCTGGAAGCGAGGTCAAAAGCGCCGGCGGTGCAGAGCCCATCCTGCGGCAGCCGGAAGCCAGCTCGACGTGGCGCTCGCGGCCGCTAGCTAACCAAACTAGCACACAACCTGTTGGATGCATCTAGCTGCTTGTGTGCAAGCTTTGCTAGCTAAGCTTGGCACGGCGGTGCGGCGGCTTGCTCGCGTGTGCCACGCTAAGGCCAGCCATCCGGCTCGGGTAGATGCCGGCACGGCAGCTTGCTAGCGCGTGAGCCGCTCTCGGACCAGCCATCCGGCTTGGGTGGAGGCCGGTGTAGTGGCTTGCTTGCGTGCGAGCTGCGCTCGGGCCAGCCAGCCAGCCCGTGTGGAGGCTAGTGAGGTGGCCGGCCCGTCCGGCGGAGCGGCGGCCAGCTCGCCCATCACCGGCTCCGGCGACGAACATGCATACGAACTATTTGAAGAAGAGGATAGATGCTCACATGTGGGTCCCACCTGCCGTAACAGTCAACACTATGGTCAAACATACCACTAGTACAGTGAGCTGCTATACAAACGGGTTTTAACCCCTTTCCGCGACACAGTTTTAAACCGTCACCTTGCCTATGTGTGCGATAGGGGGGGTCTTCCCACACGACCCAGAAACCGTCGGCGATAGGGAGCACGCAAGCATACGTTTCGCAGAACTAAGCATATGCGATGCCCGATCTATCCCAAACGCGACTCGTCACACAACTGTTTGTGATCTATTGAATATCCCAAATGCTCCATCCTTGCTACTCGTGTGTGCTCGCATTACCATCGCACTCGGTTTTCTGTGGTGCAGCATTTACGATGCGTGCCCCATCACAAACAGTTCACGATTGTAAAACGTGTATGATAAGGAGACTATCACACACATTCACTTCTCCCAAACCGTATGCGATATATAATCAAGAAGATTAGTTAATCATCATATGAGTGTCGGATAGGATTACGAAACATCGGACTGTCGTACCAGTGTCGTGCAGGATAACTATCTCACACGCTATTCTGTGGTGCAAATGTTTACAATGCGTACGACATCAGAAACAGTTCATGATTGTAAAGCGTGTATGATAAGGCGACTATCACAAACATTTAGTTTTCTCGCACCGTTTGTGATATAGTCTGACATCACACACGCTTTGCAAACGGCAACTGTGTGCATGGTCGCACACGTTTCCTCTCTGTGAACCATGTCGGATTATGATGTATATCACACACGATGTGCTTTACAGACCGTGTGTGCCATAATGACCTGCAGAGCATATTTTCACCCTAATTTAATCGCTGCTATTTAAAATTGTACCAAATTTGAATTTGAAAGTAGGCTATAACTTTATTCATATCCATCAGGTTCAACAACCAATGCATTATTCGATTCACAGGTACATATGTTCAAGAGTTACATCAAAAAAAGAAGAATTACATATGCACCAAATAAAGAATGATGAACCAGGGTTGTATACTTGTACTATTAAAGAAGGTAAAGAATGAGGTGAAAGACATTCTGGTTGCTGAACAAGGTGAGGCGGAATGCCCATATTGTGCCCTCCTCCATGCAGAAGGCACGCACGAGTCTAGTCCAACCCCTTGTGATGGCCGACCGCCCATCCTTCACTGTCTTCATGACGACATCTAGATAGTCATTGTGTTCTGGTAGAAATACTTTAACCTTTGCATGCCCACCAATCATGTAGTTTGAGAGGTAATCTTGAATAAACTGCTTTGGGAACCACTTTAAAGGAAAAAGATTCAGACATTGTCATCTAACACAACTCATTATGGGTAGTAAAAAGAAGCATGCAGAGTTCTGACTTACCATCCTGCAGTTCACTGTTGTCTTGGACAAAGTGTAAACAAATAGTTTAATTGCCATCTCTTGACCTGTTTTACTAACAATCTTTATCAGTTTCCTCACTTGATGCTGGTTCATGAATATCTCATTGCCCCATATGCAAAAAGGGTCGAAGCGCGGATCTTTACCAATGACATATGTACCTACAAGCACCAAGTTAGTATTAGAAGCTAAACAGCAATTGCACAATGATGTAGTACAACACTCCCTTCGTCCCATTATATAAGATCATTGTACATCCAATATACTCACATATTGGATGAATTAACATCTTATATTATGGGGCGGAGGGAGTTTATTACATTGTTACAAATATCGGCCGATTAACTGCAGTTAACTGCTGTTGTGTTGTTGTTGTTGCTGCTCTTCGTATACGGTCTTGACTTAAGGTGCCTCGTCAGCACGGACGTGTGGGCCAACCCTATCATAAACAGGTTTAAACGAGCCTAATAATCGGTACTTGGTAGTAGTTTTTTGGCACGGATTAAGAAATTTTTGGTATGTTTTTGCTATTTTTTGTACAATAGTTTCTTGCTAGGGCTGGTTCAAAGTGGTAGTTTTTTGTTAAATACTCTACATATTACAAGTAGGAGTGAAAGTTATGTTTCAAACTCAATAAGCATGGCTAGTTACATAGTATGTATGTGTACGTAATTCCAACTAAATATCAACCATGGGTGACTAATATCTTGATGGAAAACTCGAAACTATGAAAGTACAAACGTATTATTGATACTTGTTTCCATAAACTTGGATGTATGTTCTATTCAACGGCTGAGCATGTGGGGCCTTAGCACGATGACTTCCCGACTGTCTAAAACAAGGTTTTCCCGTCTCCGGTAAGGAGGAGGATGACTGCGGCGCGCCGTCCGCTCGCTCTAGTGCTCGTAGTCATCGCTAGGTGGTCTACGAACGTGTAGATGTATTTTTTTCACGTCTCGTGTTCGTTGTACTGCCACGACTGTTGATGAATAGATCGTAAGTATTTTGCAACAAAACCTTGGTTGAGCATGTGTGCGAGCGAGAGATCGTGCGTGTGTGTGATATGGAGAGACTAGGGCGGAGATAAGAGAGTCATTGTGTGTTTGTGTGTGTGTGGAAGATAGAGAGAGACCTATGGGGCTATGTGTTGTGTAACATGGAGGCAAATAGACATAGTCACAGAGTGAGTGTGTGAGATACACATGCAGACATAGGGAGAGAGGTGTGAATTAGATAGAAGGGGAATTTTGGTGTGCATGTGAGTTAGAGAGAGAGAGAGAGATAGGGATATATATACCTAGAGTTGGAGAGAATATACAAGGGTGTGTGTCTTAAAAGAGGGATCCAGATAGATGGCATGGTGTGCGAATCACGTCTGTTTTGTGTGCGCGCGTGTGTGAGACAGGAAGAGTGTGTGTGTGTCACTACAAAAAAAACACTTCCGTGATGATACGTCTTTGTCACAGTAGGTCAAGTTTTCTGTCATACATGTACATCCGTGACAATTTTATGACATAATCAAGATAGTCATACCTGTGCTGTCGTAGAAGTGTTCCATGACAATACCGAAATTATCATCAAGGAAGTGTCCACTTCCATGACGAAAAATGTCGCGTCATGGAAGTGTTTTCGTCAAGGGTGACCGACACATGGCATCGACCGTAATGGGTCGCCGTTAAGCTATCGGGTGTGGGTTTGGCTCTGATAACCCGTTAGCAGCCTTGACCAATGGCGGTTTTCCACGTGTAAAATTCTCATTTGCCGAAGGAACCACGTGTCAGCTGGGCGTCGCGACAGATGTCATTCCTCCAATGGACGAGACGGGCCTATGGAAATGTTACACGTGGCACGACCCAATAGTGGCCCATTTAGATTAAAAAGGCCGGCCCGTTTGACTTGGTCAAAAGTTAACAGGCCGGCCCATGGAAAGCCTGTTAACGGCCTGTTCGCATACAGCCCATTTACGGCCCGGGTACTGATGGCTCGTTATGGCCTTTCAAAATTCGGTCCAGTAGCATCATGTGGGCCGTCCCATATGATTCCAGCCCGTTCTCACTTTCGGCCCATCTACGGCCCGTGACGTCTTTCGGCCCATATGAGGCCTTTTGTATCTTTGGGCCCTTTGATGGCCCGTGGTGATTCTGGCCCATCATGAATAGTAAACAGCTTTGAGCCCATTAACAGCCCATGATTCTGTTGGGCCGTTTCCAGCACGTGTTCTCTTTCGGCCTAATAAGGGCCCATAAATTTTTGGGCTCATTCCGGCCCTCGATTACTTACGGTCCGTTACTGGCCTGTTATGCTAATGGGCCAAATTCAGCCTGTGGTTATAATCGGCCCGTTTGTGGTTTGTTAACACATTGGGCCATTTTCAGCCCGTCATGTTTTCTGGCCCATTAGCAACCCGTTATACCTGTCGATAAAATTAAGCATGTGATGACTTTTGGCCTGTTAACACCCGTTATGCTATAGGCCCTTAAACCGACCGTTCCCAAATTGGCCCTTTTACAGCCCATATTGCGGTCCGGTTTTAGCCCACGAACAGTACGGCCCATGGATCATACAGCGCGTACAAGGCCCATGGATCCTACGGCTCGTAGGAGGCCCATGAATCCTAAAGCCCGTAGGAGTCCCATGGATCCTACGGCCCCGTATTTGGCCCATGGTTATTGCGGCCACTAGCAAACCAAGGAAAAAGAACTGGAGTGACTACAAGCAATAAACATGACTATAAGTAAATAAATAAGCAATCAACTAACGCTAGGCTATTACGGCGATTACATACATTACATCCACTGGGCATCAAAGTTCACCAGCAGTGCAAATAAAGGGAACAACAAAGCAGCATATTACAAACACCGGGCGACTAAGTTGGCCACCAGTGCAAATAAATGCCGCAGCAAAACAAGTCCATAAATGAAACCACTTCAAAAGAGCTCAAGAAACGATATCCTGGGCACCCACCATGCTGGAAAGAAGCTTAGCAAGCTTATTAGCTTTATCTTGTCTAGCGCTAAACTCCTCCAACTCTTACTGTTGCACCAGAAAGTGTGCATCTGAATTCCGCAGGGACTTCCTCAGTCCTTCGGCTTCTTATCGCAGCACAGCTGATCGTTGTCTTTCAACTTGTAGTTGAGACTCAAGAAGCCGAACTGATTCAGGCAGCGAGTTCGAAGAGCTTGTGCCAGCGGTAGTGGCCAGTAACTCGGACACTACATCAAGGCAGGACTTTGGAGTTGTCTCACTGTCTTCAAGATTGTTTTTATCATCTTTCTTGGAGACCAATAGGGTTGTCTCACTATCTTGAACCTTGTCTGCCTTACTTCCTTTACCATTGCATAATGGGGTACTCTTCTCCAATATTCTGGCGGCATTCTAAAAGAGGAACAAGCAGACACATCACATGTTCAGCATGTAGTATATGAAACTCATTTTGGTAAACCAGTTCAGTGGTAATTTTGACAGGATAACAACATGAAACAAACATATATGAATGTACTATGGTCACTATATTGTCTATATCATCCTAGTTTATGTTGCCAAATCAAGATAGAGATGCAGTTCAAATCATATATGTTTAAGACAAAGCGGCATAGACTGAATATAAGTGTGGGAAACTAACAACACTAACAACACTTGTAATGTGCATGACATGACAACATGACTGTTTATACAATTGAAACTGAAATCAACATAGAGCAAGAAGTTACAACAGCAAACCAGTTAAAGAAACAGGTTTAAAACATACCTGTTGTGCCATTGAAGTTTCAATTGGATCCTTCAAATTTGAAATTAGTTGGTATGAGTAAATACAGCGATGCAAGAGCAAAGGAGTATGCACCATAGCTACGGAATCTTACCTGAGAACAGTTGTTCTTCTACTTTAAGCGTTGAGTTGGGGTTCGCAGTGCTGGTCCTCGTGCTTTGGGCACTGTAGTTGCCTTACTAACTGCTCGTGTTTGGGTGCTCTGTGGTGGAGATGGTGTTGTGTCAAGTTGAACTGGGTTACTATCTGCTCGGGTTGGGGTTAGATGGGGTGTAGCTGGTTCTCTGTCCAACTGGGTAGGGGTACAATCTGCGAGAGTCTGGGTTATGTGTGGTGGGGCTGGTTCTTGGACAAGTACAACTGTGGTTCTATCTGCATCGACGGGTAGCACTGCCTTTTCTGAAGACCGTGTTTTTACTCCCTTAGATACTGCCATCACCCCCTCCAATTCAAATGGCTGATAAACAAGAAAAGTAATTTAATGTACAAACATTGTATGATAGACATGTGCAATGGATAGTGGGGAATAAAAGAGGGCATGAAATAATTCACATATATGTTATCTTACCAAACAGGATAGCATGACACAATTTCACATATATGATGGCTAACTAAATAGGATAGAATGACATAATTCAAATATGATGTCTTTATTAAATAGGTTGGCATGCCATAATTCACATACATGTTGTCTATGGAAACATGATGGCATGATATAATTAACAGATAGAATGACATAATTCAAAATATGATGACTATGTAAATAGGATGAGATGATATAACTACATGATGTCTTTATTAAATAGGTTGGCATGCCATAATTCACATACATGCTGTCTATGTAAACATGATGGCATGATATAATTCACATATATGATTTATATACTAAGCAAGTAAGTAGATGGCAATCGCATATATGATGTCTAAACTAAGCAGATGGCATTCAATTTTGTTGTTATTAATTTTTGATTTCATTGTGGGACTGGGCATCCCTAATACCAGCCACTCTCTCATGCAATGACAAGTGAATAAACAACCATCGTGAGAATAACACACCTAGCATGGAAAATATTGGCCACCCCCTGCCGCTTCATGAGCGGTACGGGCACGCAAAATAGAAAAATTATTTTGAAAATTAGAGTTGGCACACGCAAATTTACTTGGAACGGCATGGAAATACCGCATAGAGGTAGATATAGTGGACTCATTTGGCACAACTTGGGTTTAAGGAGTTTGGATGCACAAGCAATATTTCCGCTTAGTACAAATGAAGGCTAGCAAAAAATTGAGAAGCAACCAACCAAAAAATGAAAACGGTCATAAACATGCATTGAACATAACTAACACCGAATAATGCACCATAAGTAGGATATAATTTCGTTGCATAACTATTGACTTAACGTGCATGCATAGGGAATCACAAACCTTAACACTAATATTCTTACTAAATCACAATTACTCACTAACATGACTCACATATTATCATTTCCATATCGCAAAACTATTGCAAGGAATCACACTTATCATATCCAATGATCTATATGAAAGTTTTTATTATATCCCTCTTGAATATTCATCACTTTGGGACCAAATTCATATCTTGTGCAAATTACCGTTACTTTCATCAACTCTCAAAAAGATATAAGTGAAGCATGAGAGTGCAAATATTTCTTCAAAATTTCAATCTTATCAACTCTCAAAATAATATAAGTGAAGCATGAGAGTTTATTTCTTCAAAATTTTAATCTTGTCAACTCTCAAAATAATATAAGTGAAGCATGAGATTTTATTTCTTCAAAATATAGCCACCGCCGTGCTCAAAAAGATTTAAGTGAAGCACTAGAGCAACTGCCTAGCTCAAAAAATTTAAGTGAAGCACATAGAGTATTCAAACAAATTATGATAACGTGTGGCTCTCTCAAAATAGGTGTGTTCAGCAAGGATGATTGTGAAAAACTAAAAATCAAACAAAGCAAAGATACACGACGCTCCAAGCAAAACACATATCATGTGACGAATAAAAATATAGCTCCAAGTAAAATTACCGATGGTTGGCAGAACAGAGAGGGGATGCCTTCCGGGGCATCCCCAAGCTTAGACGCTTGAGTATTCCTTGAATATTACCTTGTGGTGCCATGGGCATCCCCAAGCTTAGGCTCTTGCCACTCCTTATTTCTTCATCCATCGTGATCTCACCCAAAACTTGAAAACTTCAATCACACAAAACTAAACAAAACCTTCGTGAGATCCGTTAGTATAACAAAATAAATCACTACTTTAAGTACTGTTGCAAACCCATTCATATTTTATTTTTTAATTATACCTAATGTATTCTAACTTCTCCATGGCTTATACCCCCCGATACAATCCATAGTTTCATCAAAACAAGCAAGCAACACATCGAAAACAGAATCTGTCAAAAAACAGAACAGTATGTAGAAATCTATTTAAAAGCCATACTTCTGTAACTCCAAAAATTCTGAAAAAGTAGAAAAACGTGGTAAATTCATATACCAATAATTTGTAAAAATTTCAGATTTTTCTGACTCCCCAGTACAGAAACAAAATTCCAGCATTGGACGCAAAACTTTCTGTTTTCCAAACAGCATCAATTATACTATGTTCCAAATCATCCCAAAGGTTTTACTTGGCACAAACACTAATTAAAAACATAAAAACACAATCATAACAGTAGCATGAAAGTGAAAACACACAATAACAGAAACAAATAATAAAAATTTATTTTATTCATTGGGTTGCCTCCCAACAAGCGCTATTGTTTTATGCCCCTAGCTAGGCATAATGCATAGTTTCAAGTGTTGTCATCTTTCAAGTTGATTCCGTAAGTGGCCCTCATAATGGATTAATATGGTGCTTTAATTTTATTCCTAGGGAAATGTTCCATACCCGTTTTTAGTGGAAACTGAAATTTTATATTCCCTTCTTTCATATCAATAACGGCACCTATGGTTCGTAAGAACGGTCTACCAAGTATTATCGGGCATGAAGGATTACATTCAATGTCAAGTGCAATAAAATCAACGGGCACATAGTTCCTATTTTCAAGAATAAGAACATCATTAATTCTACCCAAAGGCTTTTTAATAGTAAAATCCGCAAGATGCAAATTAAGAGAACATTCATCTATATTTGTAAAACCTAGCACATCACATAGAGATTTTGGAGTTGTGGAAACGCTAGCACCCAAATCACATAAAGCATTTCACTCATAATTTTTAATTTTAACTTTAATGGTGGGTTTCCATTCATCATATAATTTTCTAGGAATTGAAATCTCTAGTTCTAACTTTTCTTCTAACGCTTTCATCATAGGTTCTACGATGTGTTTAGTAAAAGCCTTGTTTTGCTCATAAGCGTTGGGTGAATTTAGCATGGATTGTAACAAAGAAATGCACTCAATCAAATAACAACTATCATAATTAAAATCTTTGTAATCCAAGAGAGTGGGTACATCGCTATTTAAAGTTTTTACCTCTCCAAACCCACTTTTATCAATTTTCTTATCAAGATTTTCACCCTCCGAATTATGGGGACGCTCTTTAGCTAAATTTGACTCTTCTTTAGTCCCCTTTTCATCAAGTTTAATTTTTCTAAACAAAGAATCAATAGATGAAACACCAATCTTTTTAATATCCTCATCATTACTATGATAAAAACCGGGAGGAATCGCTTTTTCTAAAAATTCTCGTTTAGCTTTTAGCATGGCGGTTCTTTTCTTACTCTCATCCATGGAGACATATAAAGATTTAATTTATTCATTAATATCAATTTTAGGTGGCAAAATTTTAGTCTTAAGATTTTCCACATCATGAATAATTCTATCAATGCTCCTAGACATATCATCAAGTTTACTCAATTTTTCTTCTATCGTAGTGTTGAAAACTTTTTGAGCATTAATAAATTCTTTAATATTACCTTCAAGATCAGAGGGCATCCTATTATTATTATTATAAGAATTACCATAGGGATTGCAATAATTATTAGAGGAATTTCCAGGAAATGGTCTAGCATTGAAATTACCTCTATAAGCATTATTATTAAAATTGTTTCGCGAGACAAAATTCACATCTATGGGATCATTATTTTGATCAATCAAAGTGGATAAAGGCACATCATTAGGATCAATAGGAGCATTTTTTCTAGCAACCAATTTCATAAGCGCATCAACTTTATCACTCAAAGTATTAATTTCTTCAATAGAATTCACTTTTTTACTAGTAGGAACTCTTTCAGTATGCCATTGTGAATAATTTGCCATAATATTATCAAGTAATTTAGTAGCTTCTCCCAAAGTAATTTCCATAAAATTACCACCCGCGGCGGAATCTAAGAGATTTCTAGAAACAAAATTTAATCCCGCATAAAAAATTTATATGATCATCCATAAATTTAAACCATGAGTAGGGCAATTTCTTATCATTAGTTTCATCCTCTCCCAAGATTGGGCAACATGTTCATGATAAAGTTGCTTAAAATTCATAATTTGATTTCTAAGAGAAATAATTTTCGCGGGAGGAAAATACTTAGTAATAAAAGCATCTTTACACCTATCCCAAGAATCGATACTATTTCGTGGTAAAGATGAAAACGAAATTTTTGCACGATCCCGCAATGAGAATGGGAATAATTTTAATTTCACAATATCATTATCCACATATTTTTTCTTTTGCATATCACACAATTCTACAAAAGTGTTAAGATGGGATGCAGCATCTTCATTAGGACTACCAGAAAATTGATCTTTCATCACAAGATTAAGCAAAGCGGTATTAATATCACAAGTCTCCGCACTAGCGGCGGGAGGAGCAATTGGAGTACCAATAAAATCATTATTATTAGTATTGGAGAAATCACACAATTTTGTATTTTCTTTAGACATCGTGATTACGCAAACAAGATAACAAGAAAGCAAAAAAAGCAAACAAGAAAAAGGCAAACGGAAAATATTTTTGTATTTTTGTAAAAACTTTTTAGAAGTGGGGGAGATGAAAATGAGAGGCAAATGCAAATAAGTAAATAAAGTAAATGCAAGGAGATGAGAGTTTTATGCGTAGGTACTTGATAGATGTTGATGATGTCTCCCCGGCAACGGCGCCAGAAATTCTTCCTGCTACTTGTAGCTTGCGTTGGTAATTCCCTGAAGAGGAAAGGAGATGCAGTACAGTAGAGATAAGTATTTCCTTCAGTTATGAAACCAAGGTTATCAATCCAGTAGGAGAATCACTCAACACCTCGTTAGCAGCACCTGCACACAAAACAACAAATCCTTGCACCCAACGCAAACAAGGGGTTGTTAATCCCTCGGCGGTAAGTTGCAAGATTAAATTGTATGTGATAGATAGATAGATTGAAACAAAAATACAAAATAAAATAAATAAAGAAAAAGTGCAGCAAGTATTTTTAGGGTTTTAGTATATGATTTAGATAGACCCGGGGGCCATAGTTTTCACTAGAGGCTTCTCTCAAGAAAATAACATACGGTGGGTAGACAAATTACTGTTGGGCAATTGATAGAAAAGAAAATAATCATGACGATATCCAAGGCAATGATCATGTATATAGGCATCACGTCCGAGACAAGTAGACCGACTCCTGCCTGCACCTACTACTATTACTCCACACATCGACCGCTATCCAGCATGCATCTAGTGTGTTAAGTCCATAAAGAACGGAGTAACGCCATAAGAACGATGACATGATGTAGACAAGATAAACTCACGTATGAATAAACCCCATCTTTTTACCCTTAATAGCAACGATACATACGTGTCATGTCGCTTTCTGTCACTGGATTGAGCACCGCAAGATCGAACCCATTACAAAGCACCTCTTCCCATGGCAAGATAAATCAATCTAGTTGGCCAAACTAAATCAATAGATCGGAGAAGAAATAGGAAGCTATAATAATCATGCATAAAAGAGATCAGAGAAGATTCAAATGATATTCATGGATAATCTGATCATAAACTCACAATTCATCGGATCCCAACAAACACACCGCAAAAAGTGATTACATCGGATAGAACTCCAAGAACATCGCGGAGAACATTGTATTGAAGATCAAAAAGAGAGAAGAAGCCATCTAGCTACTAACTATGGACCTGAAGGTTTGTGGTAAACTACTCACGCATCATCGAAAGGGCAGCAAGGTTGATGTAGAGCCCCTCCATGATCGATTGCCCCTCCGGCGGAGTGTCGGAAAAGGCCTCCAGATGGGATCTCTCGAGAACAGAAACTTGCAACGGCGAAAAAAGTATTTCGTGGAATCCCCTGAGGGTTTCTTATTTTTTGGGAATTTATAGTGGATGAATTAGGTCAAACGGAGCTCTGTGGGCCCCACGAGGTACCAGGGCGCACCTGCCCCCCCCCCCCAGGCGCGCCCTGGTGCCTGGTGGGCACCCCCTTGGGCTTCTGGCCTCCTCCTGAAGCTTCTAGTATTGTATATGTCCAAAAAAAATCTCCAAAAAGTTTCGTGGCATTTGGACTTCGTTTGGTATTGATATTCTGTAAAACAAAAATAGGGCAGAAAACAGCAACTGGCACTGGGCACTAAGTTAATAGGTTAGTCTCCAAAAATGATATATAATTGCTGTAAATGCATATAAAACATTTAATATTGATAATATACTAGCATGGAACAATCAAAAATTATAGATACGTTGGAGACGTATCAAGCAGCAGCAGCACGGCCAGCGACAGCCGGAGCCGCAGCAGCAGCAGCTCCTGCTGATGTGGGTGTCGCCGTTGAGCGGAGAGACGCCATGGAGGATGTGGCTGGTGATGCCGCCGTCGATGGAGCCGCGCCATGGCGGCTCGGGATCGAGCAGTGGCAGCACCGTGAGATCAAATAAAGGAGAAAATGCAGCGATTAGTGTTTAACCTCTTTGGTGGTGCCAACTAGGCCTCAGCTTCATCCGAGGAATCGGTGATGGTGCTGCGGTTCTGGTGGTGCAGGGAAGATGGCATTGTGGGAATGGAGGTGGCGCGATAGACGAGGCGAACGTCGGGGCAGCTCCTTGGAGGTGGAGGATGGGGCGGCTGAATCGGCGGGACGACGAGATCGACGACAGATCCTCATCCGGTACGGTGGATGAGGGACATCGAGCTGTTGCAGCGGATGATGTCGTCGGGGAAGAGGCTCCGGCTGGGCGGCGGTCGGGTGGCGGACGGAGGAGCGTGGGGTTTCATGGGTTTTGGCGGCCTCGGTGTATGAATGGGGTGGGAGGGGGTGGGAGGGGGAACCATGGCTAAGGGACGCACTTGTCCGAAATGTGGGGTAAGTTACGAAAGTGCCCCTATGAGTTTGGACCATGGGACGTCGAGGCGGGATTTTCGGCTGAGGGATAGAAGGGGGATTTCGTGTGTCGGGGCGGCGCGACCGATTTCGGAGGAGGGGGGAGTTTTCGCGCGTGTTGAAATTTCGGGATAGCAAGGCGTGGGTTGAAGGAGTGGGAGTTTCGTAGCACAAGAGACAAAGAGATAGCTTCAAATTTTGGGATAACAAGGCGCGGCTTGAAATTTCGGGAGAACAAGCTTAACGTGTAAAAAAAAAAAAAAAAAAAACAATTCGCACCACACAAGAGAGAGTCATGTCCTGTTTTACTATATGAATTACTACAAATTCCATTCAAAAACAACAATGAACAACTTAAAAATTCGGGAGAACAAACTTACCGTGTACGGTACCATATCAATTCATACTTCCCTCAACAACAACAACAAAAAACAATTTGTCCCGTCTACCGTATGGACTAAAATTGAGTCCATTTTCCGTATTTGAGTGGGATTGTTGTCAGGTTAGTTATGCCATCATCTAAATATTATCTTCACAACACACGACATGAATATAGTACTAAATTCCCATTTAAATATGAACTACATGTACCATATGATCTCGAATTAAAATATGTGTATCCATTTTATGTTGAATTCAAATCATAGTACATGTATGCTCTAGCTAGATATTCGGAATCTAAACGATGTTTGATATGTATAATGTGTTTAATACACAACACACACACACAACATTTAGATGTTAGCTGCCAAAGCCACCCATTATCTCCAATTTGAATAGTTCTGTCCATGCATGGATGAAATATGGTCAAACGATGCCTACTAACGGTATATCAAATTCAAATCAATTTGGCCTTGTTCGATGTGTATATAGATAGCATGCTCGATTCAAAACCACACCACTACATATCTCCATTATATCATGCATGCATGGGTTTCAAACATCATGATCTCTTATTCAAATATTTGAATTCACTTTTATATTGATTATGATCTCACCAAGTCTTTTACACCCACACAGTCGTCTTCTCTTTATCGTTGTACCACTAACTTTCTCTCGTGCATGCATGCACACACACTCCCAGTCGGCATTATCCATCGCACACATACACACACAGTATCTTTTTCAGGTCTGTCTTCCACGATCTCTCAAGCTAGGTAGATCTCTCCATCGCCCTCTCTTTCAGTGGCGGATCCAGGACCCGGGGCGTGAAGAACAAACAATGTGTTCATTTTAGCATCTCAGGTACTGTAGCACTAATGTAGCGCACTGTAGCACGCCTGGGCCCGGGGCTTGGCCCAATCCTGGGTCTGCCCCTGCTCTCTTTCCCACACACACACACACCGATTGATATACCCCTCTAGCTAGTAGGTCTGCCTACCACAGACACATGTACACACAGTCCCTTCCCCCTCTCACCATCCATCCCTTACGCCCCAGCTATGAGGCATGCAAGCCCACACACGCATGCGCGTGAGCGCGCTCTCGCCCCCTCATCTCTTATTATCGATCTCGCACTCGTACATTACCTCTAGTTAACTAGGAGAACTCTCTCACCCACCCACACACACACACCTCCCCCTCTTCGTCACTTCGGGCCTTCCTTAATTATCTCTCACATGCATGCGCACCGATAGATATTCCTCTCTGTATATATAAAGCTAGGTCTTTCCTTGTTTTCCACACAAAGCGATCGATCTATATCTAGTCAGGTCTCGCCCTTTTTCCCACGTACACATCGATCAATCTACCTCTCTAGATAGGACTACCTAGCTGCCACACACACATTGTCTATCCATCGTCTCACCCCTCATCAGCATCTATGCCTTCCGCTTCATCTCTCAAACGCGCGCAACCGCGCACGTTCTCGCCCCCTCTCTTAAAATATCGATCTCGCACTTGTACACTCCTTCTGAGTCTCCGTCCAGTTGGCCTCTCGCACCATCTCCCAACGGCCCCTCTCCCAGTGCTTGTAGGCTCGTAGAGTTCTTCCCTCCATCTGTCTCTATCGATATATCGCGCAGACGACCCCTCCCCTTCCTTCTCGTATATCACCCGCATGAACATACATATATGTATAATATAGGCCTCTCTTTCACACAAATTACATCATTGACACATACTCCATCTATATTTCCCACCCCCTCCCCCACACAAATTCACGAATCTCCCATGATTTCTTGCACACACCATCTCTCTCTCTCAGACACACAAACTATGTGTACGAAAGAGAAGAGGTGCACGCACGCACTCGTTCTCACATACAAATGCATGGGTACACGGTGGAGCACATTTGTATAAGAAATGTGCGTGTGTAGAAAGGCATTAGATGATGTGGCACTAGTACTTCCAGTATGTGCAAAAGCACGTAAGTTAGAATTCCAATGGCATGCTACAAAATGTCCCTCTTTTTTTAGTCAATATATTATGATTAATATGATGTGGGTGCACCCATGAGGCCACATGGCACATGGGGGAGGGGTGTTGCGAGCTTCTTCTGTGGATTGATCACAATGACGTGCTGCTGGTTCCAGAAGAATGTTGTAGACACAATAGGGTACACACGTGAACGATTGAAAATTTCAAAGCTGATTATATAGAAAATAGATTCATAAAAAAATAGCCAGCAGCGGGCTCCTTGCTATCGCTACAAGAGGTTGGCGGGCATCCGGCTCCGCCACGTACGCATCCGAGAACGCGGGCCCACGTACGCCTCCGACAAGCGTAGTAGTACTGCTCACCACTTTGACTTTTGCAGTGCCGGGTCCATTCCATTGTAAAAAAAAACTACCACGCCTCCCGCACGGCAAAAACGCTGCCCTACCCTTTCTTAATCGGGATTTTTATCTACCAATCTCGTCAAGGAGTAGGCGATGAACTTACAGCCTGTCGCCTTCGCGTCGCACCAACGCACGGTCGGTCTGGCCCACGGCTCACCGAAGGGACGCGCATCGACTTGGTACATCACTGACATGTGCGACCGCATGTTAGCAAACCGATAGTCCAAGCTCCCCGCCTACCGCCAAAAGCCCGGCCTATCGGGATTTCTAGCAAACCGGCAGTTGCGAACGATCGCGTGGTAGTTTCATGTGTTGGGAAGGGGCGTGGTGTGGCAGTAAAAAGAAATGCCATGGCATTTCTTTTTTTAGTGTTGTTTTTGTCCAATAACTTCCACCGTCGAATGCAGATCTTATGTTATTGGGGTGTTCGCCAGGAATAGTCTCGTGGAAAACTATTGACTAGCCTCTTTTTCACATGCACTGCGTTGACACATAAGTATCATCTCTCTCCCTCCTCCCCACGCACACACCTACACTGACGACTCTCTCGGGACTTCTGGCACACACCATCTCTCTATAAGTCGATGTCACACACATACACTTGTACTTAGGTTTAGTACGTACACAAAGAGGAGAGGTGCACACATGCACTCGTCCTCTCTCACACTGTCACACACACGCACGGGTACTCTTTCCGACACACACCACCTCTCTCTTTTTTGCGGGGACACACCATCTTTCTCTAGGTCTATGTATACCACGCTCTCCCCCCCCCACCACACACTGGTGGAGTATGTGCACGAAGAGAAGATGTGCATGCATGCACTCATTCCCTCGCACACACACGCGGGTACATGGTGGAACGCATTTTTGTATGAAGAGCCACCCCACGTGATAATTTGACGCGTGTAGAGTCGTTCACTTAATGGATGGTCAATTAATATAGCGCATGCAAATTGAGTGGCGTGACCACGTGAGGGAGGAAGTACTCAATTTGCATGACATTACTATCATCCACTTCATGCATGCGAGTAGTTAAATCATGGGTTGCTAGTACTACGAGGCAACATCATCAATTTTTGCCTCGATTACTATTGGTGGCCTTCGTATTTAAAAATGGATGGAGTGGAGTACTACGCTCGCCTACTAGGGCTCTCCCACCGCCTACGCTCGCCTCCCTGCCTCGACCATCCGATTCTGCCATGGATAATCCCTTAGATCCCAGCATCTCGCGGGCTTCCCTCTCCCTGCGGCCCGCAGCACTGCCGCCTTTGAGAGAAACCCACATGTGTTTCAGTGGGGATCCATTGCTCTGGAATCACAAATCGGTGGCGTCGGAGGACATGCCGGGGCTGCGTTTCAGGTGGTGGGCAGCAAGGGCAAATCGGATCGAGGAAGCGTCGCATCGATTGGAGACAAGTTCGAAGGAGCTACGCCTGGTGAAGCACAAGGCGGAGGCGCATGTCGATCTTAGGGGTGAGATGCTGAGGGATGTCAGTATCTGGCAGCGTCGCGTTGATTTCGAGTTGGGGCTAATGGCAGAGATCATATTCACAGAGTTGACTGCGGAGGAGAGAACGCGCATGCCTGTGGAATGGCATGAGAAGCCGGTGCAACTGTTCAAATGGGTGGTAGGAGAAGCCAAATCGCTCAACCAGCGGCGGCGGCGGCGCTGGGGATGCATCGTAGGCGACGTAACCTGCCCTCCTTCCCCGCCAGCGATGGACTGACCTGCTCAGTTGCTGTAGCAGTGAACACGCGGCGCCATGGCGGTTTACAACCGTAACAATCACTCCATCTATGTATTGTATTTCTATGAAAATACTCCATCTATATATGTTGTATTTCTATGAAAATAGTTGGTCATTTGGAAAAACATGGTCATTGATTTATCACGAGTTTTTGAATGCTTGGTCGTGAGAACTCATCGGGAGCCGTTCCAAAACCATCAATAAATTTCGAGCTTGTTTCCCGTCACATTCCAATGTACCATGCTATAATTAATTGCAAACCTGTTCACACCGATCAAACCTAAACGTGTTTCCACTTTGCAGCATATTAGTACTAGGTTATAAAAAGGGAAACTAACTACTCGAATATTACAGCACATTCCTCCCCATAAGCCTTTCTTGTTCGTCATTCCTTGCATCTGCCATGGCCGATAGGAAGAGCTATGGGCCGAGAAATAACAAGGGAGCGATGACCCAGGCAGCAAAAAAAAGAGAGAGGGCCCGCCGCGCTGCGGAGGCCTCGAAAGATCTCTCATGGGCAGGAGCGGGCTCTCAGAAGCGCATTCGCCGCGGATGCGAACATGCCGAGCGGGCAATGCTGAAGTCGTTAGCCCGCGACGACATGCCCGCTCAGCTCAACAAGCAGAAGGAGTTGATCGCCGGCTTGCTGAAGCTGGTGAAGGAGAGCAATGCCTTGGTTGATAAGGCAACCGGTGAAATCATGGAACTTTGGGAGGACAAAGCTAAGCTTTGCCATGAGCTTGACCTGCGGAAGGAGGAGATCGCCGGCTGGGAGAAGCAGCGAGAGAAGAGCAGTGCCTGGTGATGATGCTGACCACCATCATCGGGGAACTTATGTAACACCCCAAAATTTTAAACATGTTTTTATTAAGTAAAATTTGGCCAGAAATAAAATTTTGGAATTTTATTAGGTCTTTTATTATTTCAGAGTATTTTCTGTTTATGTTTTCCAAAATTCTTCCCTCCATATAGAATTTTTTTTAAATACTGTGGGATTTAGTAGCTCTCTTAAAACATTTCATTTATATTTTAATAACAGTAGGAATTGTTTTCATAACAAAATTTTGCCCAAGATAATCATTTTTATAGCGTTTTCAATTTTGGCAATGCTTCTGTTACACTACAACTATTTTAAATAATTCTCTAAAAATTCCACAAAAATTATGAGGCTCATGTGATGCCTATAGATCACTTTTATGCAAAAACCCAACTTGGTCTTTTGAAAATTTTGAGTGAAACATCCTCTTCTCAATTCTGTTCCATTCTTGAGTTTCAACTACAACCTCAATTTTCCTTGCTCCAAATTTTTTGAAATTACTCCACCTTATAGTCTATCCAACCAAAACCTTAAGTCCAGAAGCTAACCTCCAATTTCATCATTTAAATCCACCAAATAATTCCCTCAAAATCTGGTCCAGAAATGAATTACAGTAAAACTTGCACTTACAAGTTTTTCCTTTGGTCAAACCAACCCTACCATCCTCTTTACCATCTAAACAGACACCATCCTGCCAAATCTCACTTCCAACAAAATCCCCTAAAAACCCCTAGCATTTTGTCAAGCAGCTTATGTGCATGACAGGGATTTTGCAAATTTCTAAGCTACATTTGGAACTTGCCCATATGGCCATACCAGCATGTCCAGTAGTCTTTCCTTCCTTGTAAGCATCACCCCACCAAAAATTAGCTCAATTAGACTAGCCTAGGATGCACTAGTAATTCATCGAGCACATTTCGTGCACGTTCAGAGCGCGTGCAGAGCGCTCGTTGTGCAGATTTTGGCATCAAGCTGCTGCTGCTCCGGGTGCTCCCCTCGCTCGTCCTGATCTTCTTCTGGATCAACAAGTCACCCCTAGTCCTCGCCGACACTCCACCCTGGCCTCTTGCGCCGGCCACCGCCGTCCACAGCGACCAAACGCGCCGCCCGATGAATCCCTCCTTGCCACGTCTCTGCCAGCACCGCCTCTTGCTTAATTGCTAATGGCCGAGCTCATCCGCGGGCAGCCACCGTCCTCACCAACCCTGCTGACCCCTGCCACCGACCGCAATGGCCTCAACCACCGCCGTAATGGCCGCCGCCGTCGTGACTTCTCTGGGAAGCCACGGGAACCGACGTTCAATGCCTATAAAAAGGGACCCGAGCTCGCTCAGCTCCGGAACACCTCTCCTGCTCCCCTCTGCAAGCCACCTAGACAGCTAGACGGCCGGGAGAGGTCGTCTTCTTCCTCTCCGGTAGCTACGGCCACCGTCACATCCTCGACAATTCCGACGCCACCCGAGACTCCCCCTCTCCACTCTCTGCACCAGAAGCCCCCTCGCGGTCCCGCAAACCTATTCCCCCACCCAATTTTGCTCGGGAGCCACCGTGGTCGAAGACCCCGATTCGCCATCGCCGGAGTTCCGCGGGAGAGCTCGCTGCCGATGACTAGGTGGACCCCGGAGACCGTGCCGTACCTCACCACGATCGCCAGGAGTTCCTGAGCATGGCGGTGTGCTTCTCTCCTGGAGCCATGCCTCCAATCGCCGGTGAGGCTCGCCGAAAGCCGCTCCTCCACTCGGTCAGAGGAGGGAGAGGCCGGATTGACCAGGGTCAAACCCGACAGGGGGCCCCTCTGTTAGTGACCCTGGCCGCACTGTTTTGACGGTTAAGTGGAGGCGTAATTCCGAGGTTTACGCTTTCTTCTCTGGAAAGCGTATGGCCAGCAATACGCCTTCAGCGTCGGCAGCTTCTTCGCGCAGCCGAACGGCTGGGCCCGGCCCAGTAGCGCCAGACGACTAAATCGCGCTCAGGCGCACTTCTGCCACTTTTCCTTTTTCATTTCCAGCAGATTTCAAATATTTTCACAGTGGCCATTTCTAATCCAAATCTGATGATTCAAATTTCTACATGCTCATAAAATCATGCTCTATAATTCTAGCTATGGTGAACATTTTGCCTAAGCTTTGTCTCTACAGGATCTTTTAAATACTCCATTTCCTTAATTATCTCAGCTTAGAAAATTCCTTGGAAAATCATATGAACTCCAAATAATTTGATTCCTTTTTTGAAATTACTTATTTATCAACTAGTTTATTTTAGTATTTATTTCAAAAAAATTCCAAACAACTTTTTAGCACTGTTTTGGCTTTATGTGGTAATTGCAACATTTTTGAAAATAGGAAATGGAGGGAAGATAAAAAATTTCAAACTTTTGGAGTACACCCCACACTTCTGCATGCTCAAGGCAAGCATCTTGAACACTTGATATGGTGATTGCATGGTTAAATGTTTGCAAGAAATAATTGAATCATGCATATGTTGAATTCAGATAAAAATTTGCATGCATGTAGTGTTGGCATGTTTCCTCGTACCGTGCATCGTGCGCTTGTTATGAGTAACTTGCAGGAGCAGGTATAAGAGAAATACCGTTACCGGCAGAAGGGTGATCACATCGGAGCGTGATCATGCCTTGTTGGTTATGCATGTTGGGACATGCAAGGGCTGTGGCCCTGTTTTGGTGTTACTGTTGAAAGAACACTTTATTGGGCTAACCACTGCAGGAAAACTTAAACCTCCTGAGTCGACCGTAGATCGAATCTTGTTCCGGTAACCCCCATACTTGTTTCGTGCTACCACTTGTCCCTGCCACAGGTAGGGTATGGTTCAGTAAGTTGTTAACCCCTTTCCCTGCAGACACCGTACAGAGAGGCCGCGATGAAGGTTTCCAGATATCGGTTATAATGCCAGTCATCGGGTCAGGGGGCATGGGTGTATCCGGCTGGGCCGAGAGGGGGGCACCCCTTGTAATCCGCGCATATTAATAGTGATCCCATGCTATTCGAGATTGTAGTCTCCCCGTCTTAGAGTTTATCTTGAACGATGCTTTGGGTGATTCCTGGCATCCGGAAAGTTAATCTGGTGTGTGCTGGGCAGGTGTGTTTTCAACCCAAAGGCCGTAATGGGAATTAGTCAGTGTCTCGGTGCTGGCTAAGGAAATCCTTTACTTGTGGGTAAAGAGTACACCCTCTGCAGAGTTATACCTATTCGAATAGCCCTGTCCACGGTTAAGGACTACAGTCTGGGTTGGTCAAGTGTCTGTCTTAGTGTCGGTCTCCGGAGGAAATAATTAAATTGAGCATAAATTATTTTGCAGAATAATTTTTGTCACCCAAATGCCATCATGGATATTTTTGTTATCATAAATGCTATTGTTATAAATATTATTGTTATTGTGCACTAACCTGTTTCTCTTATATTTTATTTTCTGAGTGTCTCAGGGGCGGGCTAGACTACCCCGGGCACTCAGTTTTCTTTTCAAGACCTCTCGTGGCGTTGCTTGAGTTCTCAGGCGGTCATGTCTCGCCCGATTCTCTTTTAGACACCCGTTTGGCATTTCTTTTCAAGACCTCTCGTGGCGTCGCTTGAGTTCTTGGGCGGTCTTGTCTCGCCCGATTCTCTTTTAGACACCCATTTGGCATTTCTCTTGGATACTCGGGCGGTCTTGTCTCGCCCGATTCTCCACTTTATATTTTCTTTTGGATTCTCGGGCGGTCCTGTCTCGCCTGATTATCCACTTTTAACTTTCTTGGTTTGTCACTAACATTTTATTTACTCATACTTCTGCACATGCTAATATTTATCATGCCATAATTTAATTTCAGCCAACATATGCATCTCATTTAATCCAGCATGAGCATATGCATTCGGTATATATTTTGTTCATAATGTTTGCGAGTACATTCAAATGTACTCACTGGCTTGTCCCTGGCTATTTAATTGGCCCGGTCAGGATTTCAACGAGGAGTACTACAACGACGTCCATGCGGAATCTAGGGTAGCAGCCACGCGGGATAGGAATTATCCGGGTCAGCTGTTCCTATGGGAATGGAGCCTCACCGACGTTGGAGAACCACGAGTCGCTTCCGTCATCCTCACTAGAAATCATTGTTGTATCATTAGACCTTTATGGTCTTGTACCCAATTCTTGTAATTGCTTCGTAATCTGTAACAAGGACGTGTCCACCAGTAACAGTAATCCTTGGCTGGTGACGACACGAGGGGTTAATTTCTGGGATATCATGTCCCGGAAATCCGGCCTCGACAGCCTTGGTATCAGAGTCAGGCTGACAACTGGCTAATCTTATTCTAGCCTGGTCAATATCCTTAGTTTTCCACACCGTCCAAATCTTTTCCTATCCGTAGCCAACCCCATCTCATTCGATAAGCCTACACAGTGACCAACCGACACCTTTTGACAGTCGGTGCCCAACCTATCAGCCCTGCCCATAGGCCGTGTGCCTGTGGTTGACACCTGAGTTGTCCCATCCACAAGCGTGCGATGGAAGACTCTGCTGGCCTATAAAGGAAGCCTTGCCCAACTCAGCACATCACAGCCTCACTCTCAGTTCGATATCCAACCACTAAGATGCCTGGCCCCATTGTTCACAATGAGACCACCGCAACCGAGCTTGGAGGCTTTGTAGCCGTCCTCGCAAATCTCACCCGTCATGCTTTTGGCATCGAAGAGCCGCCTGAGTATGTTGTGTACTAGGAGGACACGAGTGATGCCATCCACCAGTTCTGGGCCACGGTGCACATCTACGGGAGGGGCACCGCATCAGAATGCCCCTACCGGTTCACCGGGAGGACGATCTCTGACGAGCCCCAAGCCATCCAACTTGCAGCCCGAGAGGCTCCGGCATCTGTCGCCGAGAGTTAACATCTGCCCCTTCTATTACTACCCTAGCCGTGAAGGCTATGGTAGCCCGACCCAGGTTGCCAACGGAGACCATGAGTCGGATCCTGCCCTGGTGCATCTGGTGCGCTACCTGAGAGCGCAAGAAGCACTATTCGATCAGGTCACCCTTGATCTGATTGCGACCCGCAGGACGCTCGCTCTCCTGACCCCGGTGAGAAGTGAAGCTGCACCCGCCACCGACACCCCGATAGTGCTGCTTGGGAGGCCTGTTGAGCCCCCAAGTTCCGCCCCTGTTATCTACCCCGGCAGTGCCTTCGCCTCCCCCGAGGAACTCCGTCATCTCTTGGAGACCCACTCCAACGGGACGGTGACCTCGACACCCCGTGAAGGGCACCACTGCTACCCAAGCCCTATAGCTCACCATCCGACCCCGGTCAACTCCGACACCGAAGCACATGGAGAGGCCTCGACATCTACAAGACGCGCCCGGCTAGATGTCGATGAGGTGGACTGAGTCCACCAGTATTGTTGTAGAGCCTTAGTGGTCCTGTTACACTGTATTTTCGTAGTAGCGGTTGTATGGTGTAGTAAGTTTGTAAACCACTTGTGTGCCAATGGTAGTATGCGTGCCCCGGCATAAATTGTTGACGTGTGGTGACTGAGTAAATTCTGGACGTAACTGCCAAACCCCCGTAACCGACACGCACAGTAATACGTCACATTCCTTGTTGGGATCGAGGTCTGAGATTTTGACTCAGACAACCCTGCGCCGGAACCGGTGCACAAGTCATACTGGCGCCGCTTCATGTTTCCTCACCCAGGCATTCTATAAGAGGCCATATCCGCAAACCACACCAGCCATCATCACCTCGAGCACTGCTTTTCCCCACCCACCCATCCATGTCTCACCCCGGAGTCTACCTGAGAACCCCCGATGCAAGCCCTGGTAGATTTGTTAGGATTTTGTGGGATTTTACCCGCAATACCCTTGGTTCCATCCACCCACCCCAGTATGAGCTGTACAAGATGAGTATCACCTCTAATTGCTCGAAATACTGGGCAGTTGTGCACATCCCACCAGCGGATTTGAACCAAGGCCCTCCGTATGTTGTCTT
Source organism: Elymus sibiricus (assembly GCA_039707655.1). Classification (NCBI taxonomy): domain Eukaryota; kingdom Viridiplantae; phylum Streptophyta; class Magnoliopsida; order Poales; family Poaceae; genus Elymus; species Elymus sibiricus. The sequence goes on from CM077668.1 coordinate 127,211,205, forward strand.
CATCGGAAGATCCATGCCAACCTCAGGCATGGCCATCGAGGCTGCTGCTTACGAAGCAGTTACCCATCTTCGATTTGCAGTACCCTATGCAAGTGCAAGGGAATACTGCTATTTCCCGAGCCGCACATCTTTTGGAGCAGAAGCTACGTTCCGCTGTGAACGTATAGAGAACGATCCAGCTCTGGTCTATCTCATTCAGTACGTGATAGCCCAAGAGCGTTTCACTCAGCAACTAATGGAGTATCTCCATTATCTTGCTGTTCTGAACCCCCAGATCACCATTGGTGGACCACCTCTGCCAACTCAGGAGGGACGCGTTCTTCGTCTGCTTCCTCCACTTCCTCCACTCCCTCCGGAAGAAGAAGAATGTGCTCCAGCACCCGGAACCCTTCCGCAAGACCCCGTAGATCTTACCTTCGAAACATAGACGGTTATGAGCGTGGTTGCTACTGCATCCAGCACTTATTTTCGTGATGCAATTTTTGCGATGTATTTTAGGGCGTATGTCATAAGCGCATTGCTATGTTTGTATTCTGCATAATATTGTTTGTTGTGATATGCATTTAATTCTTCCGCCCTTAACAAAGCTCGAGGACGAGATTTTCTTAAGGGGGGTAGAGTTTGTAACACCCCAAAAATTTAACCATGTTTTTATTAAGTAAAATTTGACCAGAAATAAAATTTTGGAATTTTATTAGGTCTTTTATTATTTCAGAGTATTTTCTGTTTCTGTTTTCCAAAATTCTTCCCTCCATATAGAATTTTTTTTTAAAATATTGTGGGATTTAGTAGCTCTCTAAAAACATTTCATTTATATTTTAATAACAGTAGGAATTATTTTCATAATAAAATTTTGCCCAAGATAATCATTTTTATAGCATTTTCAATTTTTGCAATGCTTCTGTTACACTACAACTATTTTAAATAATTCTCTAAAAATTCCACAAAAATTATGAGGGCTCATGTGATGCCTATATATCACTTTTATGCAAAACCCCACCTTGGTCTTTTGAAAATTTTGAGTGAAACATCCTTTTCTCAATTCTGTTCCATTCTTGAGTTTCAACTACAACCACAATTTTCCTAGCTCCAAAAATTCTGAAATTACTCCACCTTATAGTCTATCCAACCAATCCCTTAAGTCCAGAAGCTCACCTCCAATTTCATCATTTAAATCCACCAAATAATTTCCTCAAAATCTGGTCCAGAAATGAATTTCAGTAAAACTTGCACTTACAAGTTTTTCCTTTGGTCAAACCAACCCTGCCATCCTCTTTACCATCTAAAGAGACACCATCTTGCCAAATCTCACTTCCAACAAAATCCCCTAAATAGCCCTAGCATTTTGTCAAGCAGCTTATGTGCATGACAGGAATTTTGCAAATTTCTAAGCTACATTTGGAACTTGCCCATATGGCCATACCAGCATGTCCAGTAGTCTTTCCTTCCTTATAAGCATCACCCCACCAAAAATTAGCTCAATTAGACTAGCTAGGATGCACTGGCAATTCATCGAGCGCCATTTCGTGCACGTCCAGAGCGCGTGCAGAGTGCTCGTTGTGCAGATTTTGGCATCAAGCTGCTGCTGCTCCGGGTGCTCCCCTCGCTCGTCCTGATCTTCTTATGGATCAACAAGTCACCCCTAGTCCTCGACGACACTCCACCTTGACCTCTTGCGCCGGCCTCCGCCGTCCACAGCGGCCAAACGCACCGCCCGACGAATCCCTCCTCGCCACGTCTCTGCCAGCACCGCCTCTTGCTTAATTGCTAACGGCCGTGCTCATCCGCAGGCAGCCACCGTCCTCACCAACCCTGCTGACCCCTACCACCGACCGCAACGGCCTCAACCACTACTGTAATGGCCGCCGCCGTCGTGACTTCTCTGGGAAGCCACGGGAACCGACGTTCCTCGCCTATAAAAAGGGCCCCAAGCTCGCTCAGCTTCGGAACACCTCTCCTGCTACCCTCTGCAAGCCACCCAGACAGCCAGACGGCCGGGAGAGTTCGTCTTCTTCCTCTCCGGTAGCTACGGCCACCGTCACATCCTCGACGATTCCGACGCCACCCGAGACTCCCCCTCTCCACTCTCTGCACCAGAAGCCCCCTCGCGGTCCCGCAAACCCATTCCCCCGCCCAATTTGGCTCAGGAGCCACCATGGGCGAAGACCCCGATTCGGCGTTGCCGGAGTTCTGCGGGAGAGCTCGCCGCCGACGACTAGGTGGACCCCGGAGACCGTGTCGTACCTCACCACGATCGCCAGGAGTTCCTGAGCATGGCAGTGTGCTCCTCTCCCGGAGCCGTGCCTCCAATCGCCAGTGAGGCTCGCTAGAAGCCGCTCCTCCACTCGGTCAGAGGAGGGAGAGGCCGAATTGACCAGGGTCAAAATCGACAGGTGGGCCCCTCTGTCAGTGAGCCTGGCCGCAACGTTTTGACGGTTAAGTGGAGGCGTAATTCCGAGGTTTACGCTTTCTTGTTTGGAAAGCATATAGCCAGCAATACGCCTTCGATGTCGTTGCTTCTTCGCGCAGCCGAACGGCTGGGCCCGGCCCAGTAGCGCCAGATGACTAAATCGTGCTCAGGCGCACTTCTGCCACTTTTCCTTTTTCATTTCCAGCAGATTTCAAATATTTTCACAATGGCCATTTCAACTCCAAATCTGATGATTCAAATTTCTACATGCTCATAAAATCATGCTCATTCTAGCTATGGTGAACATTTTTCCTAAGCTTTGTCTCTACTGGATCTTTTAAATAGTCTATATCCTTAATTATCTCAGCTTAGAAAATTCCTAGGAAAATCATATGAACTCCAAATAATTTGATTCTTTTTCTGAAATTCCTTATTTATCATCTAGTTTATTTTAGTATTTATTTCAAAAAAATTCCAAACAACATTTAAGCACTGTTTTGGCTTTATGTGGTAATTGCAACATTTTTGAAAATAGGAAATGGAGAGAAGATAAAAAAATTCATACTTTTGGAGTACACCCTACACTTCTGCATGCTCAAGGCAAGCATCTTGAACACTTGATATGGTAATTGCATGGTTAAATGTTTGCAAGAAATAATTGAATCATGCATATGTTGAATTTAGATAAAAATTTGCAAGCATGTAGTGTTGGCATGTTTCCTCGTACCGTGCATCATGTGCTTGTTATGACTAACTTGCAGGAGCAGGTATAAGAGAAATACCTTTACCGGCAGAAGGAGCAGGTATAAGAGAAATACCTTTTCCTAAGCCTTGTTGGTTATGCATGTTGGGACATGCAAGGGCTGTGGCCCTGTTTTGTTGTTACTGTTGAAAGAACACTTTATTGGGCTAACCACTGCAGGAAAACTTAAACCTCCTGAGTCGACCGTAGATTGAGTCTTGTTCCGGTAACCCACATACTTGTTTCGTGCTACCACTTGTCCCTGCCACAGGTAGGGTACGGTTCAGTAAGTTGTTAACCCCTTTCCCTGCACACACCGTACAGAGAGGCCGCGATGAAGGTTTCCAGATATCGGTTATAATGCTAGTCATCGGGTCAGGGGGCATGGGTGTATCCGGCTGGGCCGAGAGGGGGGCACCCCTTGTAATCCACGCGTATTAATAGTGATCCCATGCTATTCGAGATTGTAGTCTCCCCGTCTTAGAGTTTATCTTGAACGATGCTTTGGGTGATTCCTGGCATCCGGAAAGTTAATCTGGTGTGTGCTGGTGAAAGCACATTTGCTCCCTTGGTGGTTTTGGTAATTCATAACAACATATATCTCATTGAACTAATGACCATTCAAGATTAAGATTTCAGGATGTTCAATGATTGGCATGGCATGGACTAGAGAAGTGGACCCCTCAAAATGCTAAGGACAAGGATTGGCAAAAGATCAAGACTCTACATTTTTGGTTTAGTGATCCAAGATCACATTGAGTCCATAGGAAAGCCAATACTATTAAAAGGGGATGAGGTGTTGCTTCATGGTCTGTTTGCTCAAGTGCTTAGTGACAGTATTCCTAAACCCTCAACCACTCTCTCTACCCAAATATGTCCTAAACCTAAAGTCCAACTCGGCCCCACCGATTTTTCCTATCCGGCCCCACCGAGTTGATCCAAGACTTAGCCACTGCCAAACCCTAACAAATCGGATCCACCAAAATGGATCTCGGTCCCACTGAGAGGGCCTTGCCAACTCTCTGTAATCGTTTGCATTTACTTCGGTCTCACCGAGTTTGCAAATCGGTCTCACCGAGATGGCTTGCCAAGTCTCTGTTGCCTTATTGCTTCACTTCGGTCCAACCGAGTTGATGCAATCGGTGCCACCGAGATGAGGTTTACCCTAAGCAATTACACTTCGGTCCATCCGAGTTGTCCGTATCAGTCCCACCGAGATTCCTAATGTTCATATCTTTTACACAGTTCGGTGCTACCGAGATGATCGTTTCGGTGCCACCGAGTTGGGTCAAAAGTGTGTAACGGTTGGATTTTGTGTGGAGGCTATATATACCCCTCCACCACATCCTTCTCAGTGAGGAGAGCCATCAGAACGTGCCTACACTTCCACCATTAATTTTCTGAGAGAGAACCACCTACTCATGTGTTGAGATCAAGATATTTCATTCCTACCATTTGAACCTTGATCTCTAGCCTTTCCGAAGTTGCTTTCCACTCAAATCCTTCTTCCACCATAGCCAAATCAGTGAGGAGTTGTTTGAGTGCTAGGAAGACTATCATTTGAAGCACAAGAGCAAGGAGTTCATCAACAACACACCGTCTATTACCTTTTGGAGAGTGGTGTCTCCTAGATTGGTTAGGTGTCACTGGGAGCCTCCAACCAGATGTGGAGTTGAACCAAGAGTTTGTAAGGGCAAGGAGATTGCCTACTTCGTGAAGATCTACCCCGAGTGAGGCTAGTCCTTCGTGGACGTAAGCCATGGTGGAATAGACAAGGTTGCTTCTTCGTGGACCCTTCGTGGGTGGAGCCCTCCGTGGACTCGCGCAGCCGTTACCCTTTGTAGGTTGAAGTCTCCATCAATGTGGACGTACAATAGCACCACCTATCGGAACCACGCCAAAAACCACCGTGTCTTCATTGCGTTTGAAATCTCCAATCCCTCCTTTACATACATATGCAATTGCTTACCTTCCGCTGCTATACTCTTAGAATTGCATGTGTAGGGTGATGCTTGACATGTACTATTGCTAAAATCTGCCGACAACTAAAATTGGGAAAAGGTTAGGTCTTATTTGGTCAAGTAGTCTAATCACCCCCCCTCTAGACATACTTTCGATCCTACAAGTGGTATCAGAGCTTTGGTCTCCGTAAGCCTTGATTTCCATAGCTTTGGTGATCATAGGCTTGGTTTCACAACCTAGGAGAGTATGGCGTCTAGTGAGGGTAACTATCACCGTAGAGGTCCATATTTTGATGGTACAAACTTTGCTAGTTGGAACCATAAGATGAAAATGCATATTCTTGGTCATAACCCCGCCGTTTGGGCTGTTGTTCGTGTTGGCTTGCAAGGTGACTTCTTTGAGGATGGCAAGGAACTAGATCGTGAGGCAACTCCGGAAGAATTGAAGATGTTGCAATACAACGCTCAAGCTTGTGACATTCTATTCAATGGTCTATGTGCCGAAGAATTCAACAAAATCAGCCGCCTTGAGAATGCAAAGGAAATTTGGTATACTTTGGTTGATATGCATGAGGGTACCGAATCCGTCAAGGAATCTAAGTTGGATGTGCTCCAAAGACAACTTGACAAGTTCAAGATGAAGGATGGTGAAGGAGTCACTGAGATGTACTCTAGGCTTGCTCTCATCACAAATGAGATTGCCGGCTTAGGAAGTGAAGAGATGACCGACAAATTCATCATCAAAAAGATACTTAGAGCTTTGGATGGAAAATATGATACCGTCTGCACATTGATCCAAATGATGCCAAATTACAAAGATCTCAAGCCCACTGAAGTCATTGGAAGGATCGTTGTTCATGAAATGTCACGCAAGGACAAAGAGGAGCTGCACAACAAGTCAAGTGGTGCTTACAAAGCCTCAATCGATGCTCCAACAACTCCAAGTGACAAGCTAGTATCCAATGAAGAGATAAGCCTAATGGTGAAAAGGTTCAACAAGTTCTACAAGAATAAAGGGAAAGAAAGAAGCTCTAGCTCAAGACACTATGAGAAAAGATCATCAAGTCGTGATCGTAATTGTTACAATTGTGGAAAGCCCGGACACTACTCAAATCAGTGTATGGCTCCCTACAAGAAAAGAGACGAATCACCAAGAGGAAGACATAGAAGAGATGAATGACCTCATAAAGAGAGAAGGAGTAGAGATGATTATTATGAACGAAGACACTCTCAAAGAAGTAAGGATTCGGAGAGGAAGGACAAGTCATCAAGGAGCTACACAAGAAGAAGACATCAAGCTCATGTTGGTGAATGGGTTTCCGGCTCCGACTCCGACAACCACTCCGAGAGAAGTTATCACTCCAACTCCAACTATAGTCAAGATGAAGGTGTTGCCAGACTTGCACTTGTGTCATCCAACTCCTATGATCTATTTGACTCACCAAATGAAGGAATTGGAAGATGCTTCATGGCAAAAGGGCCCAAGGTATCACACCCCGAGTATCTTGATTTCAATAGTGATGAAGATGATTTGCTTGGTGATGATGATTTACTTGTTGATAGAGATACTAATGTGAGCTATGATGAAAATGCTAGTAATCATGATAGTCAAGAGGAAACGAGTGACAATGCTATGAAGGAGATTGAGCGTCTAACTGAAGAACTAAATGCTCTTAAGTTAGCTCATGAAACAACTCAAGAGGATCATAGAGAACTTCTAAGAACTCATGAGAAGCTATGCTTTGAGAAGCTAAATTTAGAGCAAGAGCATGAGTTTCTTAAAGCTATCAATGATGATCTTCGAAAGAAGAGTTCTTCATATCTTGCCAAGCATTTACTCTTGTCTACCTTTATGCCACAAGTTAAATCTAAGCAAACTAGCAACAAGGGTAAAAATGGTTCTACCTCTAGAAGTAACAATAACAATGCTAAATGCAATATTGTTGCTTCTAGTAGTTCTATTGATTCCACTAACGATTCTCTTAGCCAAGTTACACTTGAGCAAGAAAATATGCTATTGAAAGGAATTATAGAAAAAGGTGTCTACAAGAGTCTTGCCGGGAGTAAGCAATTTGAGGAAATTGTACGCAAGCAAGGAAGGCACCGGAAGAACCAAGGTGTTGGTTTTGAACGAAAGTTCAATGCCGATGGAGTTGAGTGGGAAGAAGGTCAATACCCCAAGACGAAGTTTGTTCCTCAACAAGAGAAGTATGATCCTACTTCCTTCAAGGGAACACAAGCTCAAGAAGACCTTCCACCACAAGACGACAAGATAAAAGGCAAGGACAAGCTTCAAGAAGAGATTGATTCATTTGAAGAAGCTCCTCAAGCCATGGTCAAGTGGGTTCCCAAGACTTCATCAAGTTCTACTTCATCAAGTGCTACTACAACTCCAAGAATTCCCATCAAGTTGATGTGGGTCCAAAAGAAGAAGAACTAGAGAGTTCTTAAGGGTGACTCCGCCAACAAACTTCACTCATATTATTCATGGCAAGGACTTGTTCAACCAACTTCCACACTTTGCACTAGTTCATGGAGTCACAAACCCTCTTGTTGGTAAGGCAAGGGACAAGGTAATCAATGCATTCATGGACATCATCATATGTGTATTTCACTCTATGTCTATGGATATCCTTGTATGTTCCTTGTGTGGCACTAATCCATGTAGGTATTGAAAGCACAAAACTCCAAAGGATTGCTCCCAACTCTTGATGGTCTACATCAACATTGAGCATCCACGTCTTCAACATCTACATGAAGTCATCATCGACAAAACCCAAGGTTAGTTCATCCCTCTTAGGGGGGACATCACATCTAGGGGGAGCTTTGCTCTAAACAATTGAGCTAAAGCAACTCTAATGGTGTGAACACATTAATGCTTTATGTAAAAGTGGTAACCCCACTCATGCTTAAACGATGAGTATGACCTATGATCAAATGTTCTCATTTGGCTCCTAAGTCAACATACTCATATATAGATGACCTAGTCATCGCCATTGCTTGATAGATGCTAGAATTGGTTGTGCATGTTTGACACATATTTCTTTTGCTATCTTATTGTGTGAGCATGTTGATTTGCATGTTTTCATCATTCGAGGACATCCATTTGTTGTTTAGATTGTCTTGATTTTTCTGGCCAAGTGGATGTACAAGAATGCCTAAGAGCCTTCTCTAGCTATCTATGCTTTCTTGTCTCAAATTATATTCTTGCTGCATCACAAAAATTGAACAAGTCTTTTTCGGACCCTCCGGGTGAGGAGCACTCGGAGCCACCGATCTGAAAGGGCTGAACCTCCAAAACCTTCTAATTGATTTCGGCCGAACCAACTCACTCAAACTCGGTCGAACCGAAATCACTTAGACTGATCTTGGTTTTCATCTCGGTGCTACCGATTAGACCAACTCGGTCGGACCGAGTTGATGTAACTGCAAGTAGTTCACGTCTCGGTGCTACCGATTTGTTCCACTCGGTGCCACCAACAGCACATGGGTATATATATCCAGCGGCCCGTACGGTTGAAAATTACTTCAAACGTCACGCGCCCGCGCCCCATTGCTGCCGCCCCTTTGGTCTCCGGATCGTCGCCGTCGTCGCATGTGCGCCTTCGCCGCAGGACTCCGTCACCGTCAACGGCAATCTGCCCCGCCGTTGCCGCCGTAGAGGATCTCCACCGAGTTAGGGTGAGATTCGATCCCTTTCGTGCTTCCAATTTCCGATTCAATGCACGTTAGGAATGCCATGATTCTTGCCACGAATGCAATACTCTTTCCACCATATTAGTTCGTAAGAACAAGATTCGAGCAAAAAATTTAGGGTTAGGTTTCCACCGAATGCATCTCGGACTGACCGATTCGAAATTTTCGGTCCTACCGATTTGGCCTCTGGCCATAGCACTAGTACATCTCGGTGTCACCGAGTTGTGCGAATCAGTGAGACCGAAAGTAACGTCTCAGTGAAACCCTAGCATCTTGGAGCCACCGAAACCCATATCGGTCTGACCGAAGTGGCGTGCAAGGTGTCTGTAGTGTGCTTCGGTGTCACCAAGATTATCAACTCGGTCCATCCGAACTGCATTCTGTGAAAACCTAAGACTAAAGTTTGAACTCAATTCTTAGGAAAAACTATCTGCTTTTTGTGACTCATCTACTCTACCCATACCTATCTATTCACAGGGTCAGCTCAGCAATATGTCAAGTGGCAGTGACAGTCAGAACAGGTCTGAACAGCAGGCAGAGATGAAGGGTCAAGCCATAATGAAAGTTTCTATGAGGGAGAGAGGAGCTCTCCAGATCTTCCCAAAGCTGCAACCAGAACAAGGAATAAGAAAACCTCTGACAGTGAGGATGAGGACTTTGTTGCAAGTGAAGTTGCACCCAAGAAAAAGAGAGTAGTGCTTGCTAAGGAGTACAACACAAAGCCTACTTCTGCCAAAGAAAGAACTGCTGTGAGGAAAGTTCCCAAACAGACTATGCAAGAGCCTAGTGACACAGAGGCAGTTGCAGGAGCTAAGAAGAAGAGAGTGAGGAACTCATTTGCCCGTGTGATTGGCAGACCCTCCATGATGATTGAAGAGGAGGAAGAGGAGGAGGATGAGCCAGCTGCTGCACCCCCTGCAAAAGCTCAGAAGCTCATGTCTGATGCAATCAAGACTGCTGCCCCTCCCAAGTCCAAGCCAAAGGCATCAGCACCTAAGAGGTCAACCAGAAACATATCAGCTGCAGAGAAGAACAAGGCCCCAGTGCCTGAGTCAAATGTTGATGAAGAGCCTCTAGTGCTTAGAAAGTTGAAGCCAAAGATTCCAGACCATGACAATGCACAGCCAGTAGCGGAGAACATGATGTTGAGAAAGGATAAAGGACTGCATCAATGGAGACAGTCAGATCCTTATGCTATCAGAAGAAGGACAGCGTGTGATTATCGCTTTCATACTCGAGAGCAACATGATTTTTATGAGACAGTTTTGCTTGACAAGAAGCCCATAGTCAGTGACATGAAGTGGGTGGACTGGGAATACATCGATGAGAATGAGGATTACTTTCCCCATGTCCATGAAAGCTTCAGGATTGCAGGTGTTGACGAGTTTGTTGGAAAGAAGTTGACCAAGTGGAATGATGAGATGATCATGCAATTCTACTCTACTGCTCATTTCTATCCAGATGGCAGAATAGTGTGGATGAGTAAGGGTATAAGATACCAGTCTACCATCTCTGAGTGGGCAAATCTTCTTGGTGCACCCAAGGAAGAGGAGGATGATATTGAAATATATGCCAAGCTCAAGATGGATCACAACTCAATGGCCAACATGTATACTGCAATTCCTCAGAAGGACCTTGATACACACAAGCTTGGATCAGTGAAGCATTTGCTACCAGGACTGGCCACATCGAACACTATCTTGCGGTACACCTTGTTACCCAAGTCGGGCGATGATAAGATGATTCGTGGCCACTCCATAAATTTGCTGCATTTATTCGATACACTCAGAAATTCAAGGTGATGAGCCTGATAGTAGAGACTATCAAGAGGACTGCAGCAGATCAGAAGAGATCGTGCGGATATGCTCCACATATTCAGCTGTTGATCAATTCCAAGGTTGGAACCAGCACATATCTTCTTGATCGCGAGCACTTGCCATTGCGTCCAGATTTTGAAGACAATGTCATAGTGATGGATCCTTCGCATCCCACCTCTGCACAAGCTCAAGAGGAAATCCGCAAAGCCGCAGAAGCTAAAGCAGCTCAGGAGGCAGCAGCTCCCAATGCTCAAATAGCCAGTCTCAAGACACCAAAGGATCAAATGCAATATCTGCTTGAAGCCACTCTGAGGATTGAGCGAAGTTTGGCCAACCTCACCCAGACCCAGGCTAGTTTTGAGCGGATCATTGAGACTAAATTTCATGATTTGGATGTCAAAGTGACTGAGATTCAGACTTCAGTGGAACAGCTGCAAGGTGATGTTGATACTGTCAAGCTTGCCAGATCAGATGACAGTGGAGATGATGGACCAACCACAGAGAGATTCTAGTCAATGCCTAGGGCAGCTAGATCTGCTGTGATACGAGTTGTGGATCCACGGACCACAGTATCTGCACCAGCCGCTACAGCCACAGTGCCACCACATGTCTCAACTCCACCAGCTCAACAGACATCGTCAGAAGCATTCGCGGACGCTCTCATCTCAACGCCATCTACGCACACCGGAGCTGCCAGCAGGAGGTCGCCTTCAGGAGCTTCAGAGGACCGTGCCTAGAGAGTCGATTAGTGCTATACTCATTTGAACTTTTTGGTACTTGTTGCCAAAGGGGGAGAATCTGTATAGATCGTAGGCTTCGAGAGAGAGAGTTTCTTGCTTTTGATTTGCTTCAAGAGTTTCTTGTGCTACTTGTTTGTTTGTTGCTACTCTGTTTTATGTGCGCTTGCTACAGTATTCTGTCATTTATGCTTGTGAGATACTATGTTGATTGATCATACTATGCTCATTGTGATGATTCATGTTTATCTTTTTCATTATCTTGTATGATCAATTACTTATGCTAGTGATGCGTGCCTATTATTCCAATCTTATCATTTTGCGCGCTCCACCAAGATGTATGTGACATGAGAGAGTAACCCATGAGCCTAATCGATTGTGCATTTGCATTCAAACGCAAATTTTTTAATAATGCACAAATTTAGGGGGGGCTCTCGCTAATCACATACTTCTCAAAGCGACGATGTATTTCATTCATTTAAATCATTTGTCGAAGCTTTGATCTATATGTTGTCATCAATTACCAAAAAGGGGGAGATTGAAAGCACATTTGCTCCCTTGGTGGTTTTGGTAATTCATAACAACATATATCTCATTGAACTAATGACCATTCAAGATTAAGATTTCAGGATGTTCAATGATTGGCATGGCATGGACTAGAGAAGTGGACCCCTCAAAATGCTAAGGACAAGGATTGGCAAAAGATCAAGACTCTACGTTTTTGGTTTAGTGATCCAAGATCACATTGAGTCCATAGGAAAGCCAATACTATTAAAAGGGGATGAGTTGTTGCTTAATGGTCTTCTTGCTCAAGCGCTTAGTGACAGTATTCCTAAATCCTCAACCACTCTCTCTACCCAAATATGTCCTAAACCTAAAGTCCAACTCGGCCCCACAAATTTTTCCTATTCGGCCCCACTGAGTTGATCCAAGACTTAGCCACTGCCAAACCCTAACAAATCGGATCCACCGAAATGGATCTTGGTCCCACCGAGATGGCCTTGCCAACTCTCTGTAATCGTTTGCATTTACTTCGGTCTCACCGAGTTTGCAAATCGGTCTCACCGAGATGGTTTGCCAAGTCTCCGTTGCCTTATTGCTTCACTTCGGTCCAACCGAGTTGATGCAATCGGTGCCACCGAGATGAGGTTTGCCCTAAGCCATTGCACTTCGGTCCATCCGAGTTGTCCGTTCATATCTTTTACATAGTTCGGTGCTACCGAGATGATCGTTTCGGTGCCACCGAGTTGGGTCAAAAGTGTGTAACGGTTGGATTTTGTGTGGAGGCTATATATACCCCTCCACCACATCCTTCTCAGTGAGGAGAGTGATCAGAACGTGCCTACACTTCCACCATTCATTTTCTGAGAGAGAACCACCTACTCATGTGTTGAGATCAAGATATTTCATTCCTACCATTTGAACCTTGATCTCTAGCCTTTCCCAAGTTGCTTTCCACTCAAATCCTTCTTCCACCATAGCCAAATCTGTGAGGAGTTGTTTGAGTGCTGGGAAGACTATCATTTGAAGCACAAGAGCAAGGAGTTCATCAACAACACACCGTCTATTACCTTTTGGAGAGTGGTGTCTCCTAGATTGGTTAGGTGTCACTTGGGAGCCTCCAACCAGATGTGGAGTTGAACCAAGAGTTTGTAAGGGCAAGGAGATCGCCTACTTCGTGAAGATCTACCCCGAGTGAGGCTAGTCCTTCGTGGATGTAAGCCATGGTGGAATAGACAAGGTTGCTTCTTCGTGGACCCTTCGTGGGTGGAGCCCTCCGTGGATTCGCGCAGCCATTACCCTTCGTGGGTTGATGTCTCCATCAACGTGGACGTACGATAGCACCACCTATCGGAACTACGCATAAAACAACCGTGTCTTCATTGCATTTGAAATCTCCAATCCCTCCTTTACATACATATGCAATTGCTTACATTCTGCTGCTATACTCTTAGAATTGCATGTGTAGGGTGATGCTTGACATGTACTATTGCTAAAATCTGCCCACAACTAAAATTGGGAAAAGGTTGGGTTTTATTTGGTCAAGTAGTCTAATCACCCCCCCTCTAGACATACTTTCGATCCTACAGCTGGTCAGATGTGTTTTCAACCCAAAGGCCGTAATGGGAATTCGTCAGTGTCTCAGTGCTGGCTAAGGAAATCCTTTACTTGTGGGTAAAGAGTACACCCTCTGCAGAGTTATACCTATTCGAATAGCCGTGTCTGCGGTTAAGGACTACAGTCTAGGTTGGTCAAGTGTCGGTCTTCGGAGGAAATAATTAAATTGAGCATGAATTATTTTGCAGGATAATTTTTGTCACCCTAATGCCATCATGGATATTTTTGTTATCATAAATGCTATTTTTATAAATATTATTGTTATCGTGCACTAACCCGTTTCTCTTATATTTTATTTTCTGAGTGTCTGAGGGGCAGGCTAGACTACCCCGGGCACTCAGTCGTCTTTTCAAGACCTCTCGTGGCGTCACTTGAGTTCTCGGGCGGTCCTGTCTCGCCCGATTCTCTTTTAGACACCCGTTTGGCATTTCTTTTCAAGACCTCTCGTGGCGTCGCTTGAGTTCTCGGGCGGTCCTGTCTCGCCCGATTCTCTTTTAGACACCCGTTTGGCATTTCTTTTCAAGACCTCTCGTGGCGTCGCTTGAGTTCTCGGGCGGTCCTGTCTCGCCCGATTCTCTTTTAGACACCCGTTTGGCATTTCATTTCAAGACCCCTCTCATGGCGTCGCTTGAGTTCTCGGGCGGTCCTGTCTCGCCCGATACTCTTTTAGACACCCGTTTGGCATTTCTTTTCAAGACCTCTCGTGGCGTCGCTTGAGTTATCGGGCGGTCCTTTCTCGCCCGATTCTCTTTTAGACACCCGCTTGGCATTTCTCTTGGATACTCGGGCGGTCTTGTCTCGCCCGATTCTCCACTTTATATTTTCTTTTCGATTCTCGGGCGGTCTTGTCTCGCCCGATTATCCACTTTTAACTTTCTTGGTTTGTCACTAACATTTTATTTACTCATACTTCTGCACATGCTAATATTTATCATGCCATAATTTAATTTCAGCCAACATATGCATCTCATTTAATCCAGCATTAGCATATGCATTTGGTATATCTTTTGTTCATAATGTTTGCGAGTACATTCAAACGTACTCACTGGCTTGTCCCTGGCTATTTATTTGGCCAGGTCAGGATTTCAACGAGGAGTACTACAACGACGTCCATGCGGAACCAAGGATAGCAGCCACGCAGGATAGGAATTATCCGGGTCAGCTATTCCTGTGGGAATGGAGCCTCACCGACGTTGGAGAACCACGAGTCGCTTCCGTCATCCTCACTAGAAATCATTGTTACATCATTCTTTATGGTCTTGTACCCAATTCTTGTAATTGCTTGGTAATCTGTAACAAGGACGTGTCCACCAGTAACAGTAATCCTGGGCTGGTGATGACATGAGGGGTTAATTTCTGGGATATCATGTCCCAGAAATCCGGCCTCGACAACTTAGGGATGACATGGCGAAGCTCCGCACCGAGAACGTGGCTTCTGTCAAGCAACATCATGCAGACGTGAAATGGATCATCCATGCTCACCTCGAGAAATCCCGCGCCATGGAAGCAATGAAGAAGATGGCGGACGAGAGGCGAGAGGAGATGAAGGTCGTGGAGGCAATGAAGAAGCAGTTAGAAATCCGCACCCAGCAACCCTTCATGAAGTAGAGAGCAGCATCCAGACCGTTGTCTGCATCTTCCTTCTCTTTTTTTTGCGGGTAATCTTCCTTCTTCTCTTGCCCCTCTGTCTTCTTCTTCTTTTGCCATCGTGCATGTGTCCTTCTAAATTATCCTGAATAGGTTAGACAATTATTATCCGTTGCCATTGTCATCATATTATTTAGTTTGTACTAGGCTGCAAGGCACGACTAAAACAGTGCTAAAGATGAGCGGTGCCGTGGGATCACAAGCGAACTAGATCATTTTTTAGAGCCATATCGCACTGGGCTGCCGTGTGTCGCACTCCTCCGCGTCGGGCTAGTACTCTAGTGGAAAACTAGAGTATACCGCACGGTTCTTTGCTCCTCCTTAGGTCGTCGGCAATAATTATACCTCCTTTCGCTGACATGTGGGACAGCCAGCATCCGGGTCGATGTGTCATGCACCAGATTAGAGTGGGGAATGGAAGGGGAGACTTACCCCTCGCAGTAATAAGGACTATAACGAGCAGTCAAATCACAAGGCCCCCCCTTCCAGTAGTAATGAGCCGTCAAATCACAAAGCCACCTTTCCCGCAGTAAGTTGAGTCTGCTACTCCCTCGCCCTCCTCGCCTCTCTGTCAAACCGGCCAGGCGAAACTTGCCCTGCCCTCGCCTTTTAAATATAGTTTTGTAAGTATCGATGGATTGCGCCATGGAGCAAAACTAACAAGCTCAAATTAAATAAAAAGGTGGCACATATACAGCACGCTACTCGCGTTCGCGTCGCACCTACATGGTTGGTCCGGCATGCCGCTCACGGAATGGAACGCGCGTCGGCTG
Organism: Elymus sibiricus; assembly: GCA_039707655.1. Taxonomy (NCBI): domain Eukaryota; kingdom Viridiplantae; phylum Streptophyta; class Magnoliopsida; order Poales; family Poaceae; genus Elymus; species Elymus sibiricus. The sequence goes on from CM077668.1 coordinate 127,227,106, forward strand.
AGTTACTACTAAAGTAGAAAAGAAAGAACAACAATACTAGTACGTACGTAGTACTACTATACTAGTATATGATGGTGGATGAGGGACAGCTAGCATCTGGATCGACGTTTCATGCACCAAATTATGCATAGTACTAAGTCTTTGTTTGACAAAACTCCTTCATGCGTTGCGTAAACTTCTCTCATTTAAGTGTTTTGCATAGGTCCGCGCGCTTCGCATTCGTTCTTCCTGGGGTCACCAAACTCCTCTCTCTTCTCTTTACTCCTACCTTGTGACATCAGATTTTTTTGCATATGTCGCATGCTTAGCACCTGTACACCATGGAGGGGGAGACTCACCCCGGTCCTAGTGCCACAGTAATAATGACTATAATGAGCAGTCAAATCACAAGGCCCCACCTTTCCATCAGTAATGAGCCGTCAAATCACACAGCCCCACCTTTCCAGTAGTAAGTTGAAGCTGCTACTCCCTCATCCTCCTCGCCTCTCTGTCGAACCGACTAGGCGAAACTGCCCCGCCTAACACGCGGGAAAAGCCCCGCCCTCCACTTTTCAATATAATTTTGTATCGATGTATTGCGCCATGGAGCAAAACAAAAAGAAAATGGTGGTACTACATGTATACAGCACGCACATCGCGTTCGCGTCACACCCCACACGGTTGGTCGGTCCGGCACGCCGCTCACGGAATGGAACGCGAGTCATCTTGCGTTTGCACTCACATGTGGTACCGCAATTGAGCAGCCGACCATAGGCACACTCTCCCCCGTCCCTCAGGCCCCACACGTCGGCTGAGTTGTACTAGAAGAGGGACACCAGCGATAGTAGTACTAGAGTATTGTTGTACATACGTCGTTGCTTGGACGATCCCTGCACGACAGGGGAGATCAGTTCGTCCATCCATGTGACCAGAGTCCAGCAGATGGCTGGATTGGCTATCATGTACATATCGTGAAGGCTGTGTCGTACTAACATACGGCTGTAGTTCTATTGATAAATTTAAAAAAAAGGAGGAGCACTAAGTATATTGCAAGACCAATAAAATTTGAATCCATTCTCGGTATGAATACAAATCTAGTCCACTCACCCCAGGCGGCTAGGGCAACCTCTCCCTTCCCTGCTTCACCGATGAGCTGGTGGATTCACCCCTCCCCTCTTCCCACCACTCCATCGACCGGTGGAGGGGAGGGGAATCCCGGTGCCTATGCTCCGGTTATTAGTTTATGTTCGTGGTTTTAGTCCTCGCACGTGCAATGCCCAGGCGGACGATGTCGGCGCTTCTTATTCCGAGTCTATCTTCCGAGCTCTGATCCTCCTTGAGTTCATTCATCTAGACATAGTCGATGGAACTCCAGTGTAGATTCTTGTTGTCTCCTTTGGGGCGGTGAGGTTAAGGTTTCTTGTCAGCCGGCGAGATTTGGTGTCATGTGCTTCGGATCAATGCGAGGGTTAAACAACGACAACAGCGTTCCTCCAGGGTGCTGGTTATTAGGGGCACATCCACGAAGACTACTCGGTTGCCATCAAGAAGGTGAAGCCAGCTACGTTAGGACATCAGCGACATCGATTGACGCCTTTTCTACTAGTTTGGTCTTTGAGCTTTGATCCTTGTCGAGTTTGTCTCTCGGGACGTAGTTGATGGTGCTCCGGGGTAGATTCATGTTGTCTCCTTGGGGCAGTGAGGTTAGCGTTTCTTGTCATATGGGAGAATTTGGTGTTATATTAATTAGGTGCCTTAGATCAATGATGACAACTACACCTCCGGGGCGCTGCTCCTTAGGGGCACGTGCACCAAGACTCCCCGACAGTCATTGACGAGGTTAAGCCGGCTCCGGTAGGATAGTAGCGTCAACGACGCGTCGATGGCTCTTTCTGACTATAGTTGGTTGTTTGCTGCTCTCGGAATTTGGATGTATTTTTTTATCAGAGATGCTATGTACTTGCAAACATTTACAATAGACCCGGTCTCCCTCAAAAACGGTTGCATATAGTTTATGTTCAAAATCAGAACAAAGATTTATGGCTCTTACATTTTTTTGCAAATGCTAAGATCACGAATTTTTAGAAATTTGATTTCCCTTTATGTTGGAAACAATACATTTCAAGCTCTAGCTAGCTATTGGAAATGTAAATTGTGCATGTTTTATAAGTAAAGCATGGTAAGCAAACAAAATGTATGGTGTGCCCCCATTTAGATGTGAACTGCAAAAGCCACACATTACCTCAAATTCAAACTACTTACTCCATGGATGCAATGTGTTCAAACGGTGCCATCGACATCTCAAATTCAAAAGAGTTCGAGCTTGTTCATTCTATATTTTCACCTGTGATAATTTGACCCACGTGGTTGTTCAATTAACAGAGGGCCGGGGACCAGAAGTGAACAATACAAAGTGCGACCTGGCTCGTACACAATTTTAAATGATTGTTCTTATGGAGAGAAAAAAAGAAAACTACTCCACTATATTATATATGAGCAGGAGCCTCCGCTAATGCTTGCTAGGGTTCCTCGCTTCACACACTCATCATCTCCAGATCTAAACATGACAGCGGTGGCCACACTCTCTCTCTGCTCACCACTGGTCACAGATCCGGCCGGATCCTCTCCGCCGGGGAAGGGGTGAAGGTGCAACGTTCACGCGGTCCTCGTCGGTGACGGAGCAAACCCACTGCCGGCGTGTCCCGATACGCGTGCCTTGCCATTCTCTCCCACACAGCGCTGGCTAGGGAGGGCCTTCGACCCAGTCTTCCTCGCTGCTGTTGTGTGGGCAGATCCAGCCTCCCGCCACCGACCTAGCCAAATCCCGATGAACCTCAGATATAACTTCCTTCGAAACCTACCTTGCTCTACTGCCCCAGGTCCCCACATCGATGCATGTGAATCTTTTTCTATTTCTCAGCCCGCCTCATAGATTGGCTCGATCTGCTGTTCCAAAGCCACCTAAATTATTACTATTAGAGGTAAAGCTACTTCATGCAGTCGAATCTACGACTTGGTTCAAAGCAGGAAGAACGGGGGAAAAGTTCTAGCATGACTCTAGGACTTGGTTCAAAGAGGAAATATTGGGGGGGTGGGGGTAGTAGAGACTGGCTACCCAACCGGTCTCTTGGTTGAAAAGGGAAATAAAGGGAAAACAAAGTACAATCTGGATATAGAACCGATCTACTGGTTGAAAAAGGAAAGAAAGTGGGGACTAGGGGACAAGTCAACAGAGTATTTCCAGCACTAGATTTGCTTCCCTCACATAATAAAAGGTGGCTATAGTGTACAAAAATGGGACCAACCCAGATATCCTGTTTGGATGTTTGTTTGCATCACGACTTTATGCATCGGTGGACATACATGGTGCTGGTGCACCCACTGTCCGATGCCCTTATGGCAATTTTTAGCTGTTGTTAATCTAATGCCGCTGGTAAAATGCAGCAATCTCACTGTTATAGTAAGGACATGTTTAACCAATGTTGTTTTTTAATGTAACTAGCAGAGTGGCCCGCTCTAATGCGCGGGCATCATTCTAGTAGTGTATTTATTTTATATTCTAAATTATTGTATGTAGTAGTTTGGAAATTTTACTTGTTGAAATGTGATTTTACTTAAGTACAGTCATAAAATATTATTGTTGAACCATCTTTGGAATGATGGATTTTTAGTACTCCATCCGTTCCAAAATAATTGAAGTTCTAGGTTTTCTCTAAGTCAAACTTCATTAAGTTTGACCAAGTTTATACAAAAAATATATATCAACAACTAAAGCACTGAATTTGCTTCATTTGGTTCTTAATGATATATATTTTCATATTTATATATTTGATGTTGTTCTTTGCGGACTTTTTTATAGACTTGGTCAAACTTTAAAAAGTTTGACATAGGAGAATCCTAGAAGTTCAATTGTTTTGGAATGTAGGGAGTATTTTGTTGTTATTGGTGCTCTTTAAATATATAATTTGGACCTATGAAATGTCTTTGAATAGCTTTTCTTGAGTTTAATTCTATGGGTTCTTGGAGAGTGATTAAGCATCATGGGTTCTGTTAAATCATTTTGTTATATATAGTCATGTGATCTAAAGGAGCACTATATATTTTATAAGCATATGCTTTAGAATATATAGCCTCTAAGGTTTTAATCACTGTATATACATAACCATCATCCATTCTACACTATAACCATTCTTACGAAACAGAAAGCTAGATCGTATATAAACATCATCACATAGTAAACTCCAAAATTTAATAGTATGCACTTGAAAGCAATAGATTCCGGTGAAAAAATTCTACTAAAAATCCTATCTAAATGGATTATAATTCATGGACCTGGTAATATCGGGTGCAATCACTTACTGTTATCTCTCACAATGTTTGTAGTTGATATTAAAATCTTAACTATTGTATCTCTTCCCTTTTAAATAACGCATAGTCCTTTATACCCTAACATATATTTCTGTCTTTACATGTCTCCCATGTGTCTAATCCTTGGGTCAGATTTGTAAAACCCTATTGTGTGCAGCAGGCATGCATGTTCCAACACCTTCGACGCTCGGTACAACATATGATGATGTTGTTTTGATGGCATGCATTCTCCAGATATACAGAAACCACTGTGGTCAGGTCGGATGGTCGTAGTACCTTTTTTGTGTGGTGGTGGGGTGGGGTGGGGGTTGTAGAATGTTGACATGTACACTTGACACAATTTTCACGTTAAGATATTTGAGTTTGGAGTATACCAATTTTTGTTTTGAGAAAAGGGTCAAGTAAATTTAGTGTGCGCAAGCAACATCATAAAGTTTGTCACTTATTTTTTGATGTTTATATAAAATAATAGCACATACATTCTAAAAAATGGTAAGATTTGCTAATTCTTTAATTGATAATTGTTATTACTAACAATAGTGTTTTCTCTTTCTTATACAGAAACAAACTAACTCTAGAAAATATGGTAGATTTCACGTAGGTAAGTTTTAGCAAGTCGAGATTAAAATATCTTGAAAATTGTTTGTTTATATTAACCTACCTATATATCTTTTACTTTGGAAATTTACAATTAAGTTAGGCTGTAGCTGTTGGCATAGAATGTTCTCCAATGTAATTGTATTTGGGTCAAGCTTCTACTCTAACGGCGTCTACTATTTACTGGTTTATCTTTATTTACTTATAGGGTACTGATTGATCTTTAAATATGAGATATATCTGGTTTAAATTTTCAGAATAACTTGATATATTTCCTTTTCAAGATGATATTAGTATTACCTATATATGTATTTGTGACCAGAACTATTGTATTTGTATCAACATTCTGCTGTTTTCATGTCTTACTTCCGCATTGAAATAATTATATATAACTATTCACATCTTTTCTATATTTTCCTCCTATAACATGTACCACGATTCTAAATAATTTTGGTATTCTTAGTATTTCGAATTACAGATTAACCTGCAACTACTTCAAGCTGATGTACCTTGATGTCCCATTTTGTATGCCGGACCGGTTCGATTACAAAATGTTTGCCTTGCATTGCACTAAAGGGAATCAAAGAAAACGGGATGAGTCAGAGGAAGCTGGACAGGGGGAATACCCACCGACCAATATAATTTTGAGCTTGCCACATCTGGAGGTGCCGCCTTTGTTTGTCTGGTGCTTTCACTCACCGATGGAAGAGCGGTTGGAGCTGTCCATAGAGAACATGACCTGAGGAATCGTGTGCAACAGCCAAACGGGACCAAAGGTACTGATCGAGACAATGCACGCCAGTGGTTTTTCATGCGTCAATGTACTCGCTCCTTTCTTTTTACTCTACGTGGTAGGTTTGTCTGAAGTCAAATATTTCGCGGTTTGACCAAGTTTATATAAAAAATATAAACATTCCAAATTCAAAAACAACATTATTAGATGCATAATGAAATATATTTTTATATTATTATTATTATTATTTTGAGGGGATATATTATAATTATTTGGCAATGTAGATGTTGATATTATTATTATAAATTTGTTCAAACTTTTACAAAGTTGGCCAGAGAAAAATGTAATACGCGGAGTAATGTCAAGTGAAAAATGCATGCATGCATGTAGGAAGGAATCGACTCATGTCTTACGTTGCTTTATTTTATTTTATTTTTATGAAATGTGTAGTCCATGCATATAGGAAGGAATCAAGCCACGTCTGCTTTTTAATTTTGATGGAACGTGTAGTCCATGCATATAGCAAGGAATCAACCCAAGTCACCTAGCTTCTTTTACAACAACATAGCTTTTTTATTATAATGGCAATGGTGGGTAATTTTACACTTAAAGATTTATCTAATGTCTATTGATTTAAATAGGGAAGATGACCCGTGTAACTATAACGATACAGGGCCGGAGGACCCGATCGGAGCAATGCATGTTATGCTTCTTTCCATGCTTCCATATATCAAGAAAAGAATGCATAAATGCATATAGAATGGCATGAGCGGACTTAAAGATTTTTTTTTCCAGCATGGGGGTGTTAGAGCATGTTTTCTGAAATCACTCAAAAATGATTCTTAAAAGTTTCAAAAAAAGTTGTATTTTTTACAAAAATATATATGCATGTGCTCTAAGTATCTGTTGATTTTCGTTCAAAATATGTTGTGGTATACGCTGCGCAAAAATATATTTGCATGTGCTCTAAGTATCTGTTGATTTTCATTCAAAATATGTTGTGATATACGCTGCACAAAAATATATATGCATGTGCTCTAAGTATCTGTAGATTTTCGTTCAAAATTTTGGCCCAAACTCAGCAGAATATTTGTCTTTTTTTATCTCTTACATGCAAGCGCGTATATTGATGAAATTTTGCACAGCTATAGTACTATTATATATATGCACATAAAAAAAAGATGAGATTTATCCATACTGTAAAAGTAAGTTTGCTTGAACTTTAGAAAGGGGTCATAGTGCCCATGCTCCAAAGTTATTTTTTGTGAGCCCACGTCCTATTCTAGTGTTGTTTTTAATATAATAAGGAAGTTTATTTAAAAAAAATTGCATGCGTCCCTGTAAGTGAAGAATGCATCCATCCAAAAACAGAAGGCATCAGCCTACGAGATGCTAGATTTGTTTTCTAGGGAAGTCCTACCCTAAGGCATGGGTGCATATAGAAAGGAATCAGCCCACGTAGTCTTAGATTTTTCTTTTGGAGGATGCTAATGCATGCGTGCGTATAGAGGAAACAGCCTACGTCATGATAGCTCTTTTTAAGCGAACTCCTACGCTAGTTTTTTTTTTGAGGAAGCCAGATTTGTTCTTTTATTAAAGGCAATGTGAAGGAAACATTTGTTGTCATATAGACAACGTTGGGTATGAAACGTTTTTTGTCATAATGGCAATGGTGGGTAATTTTTTCCATGTAAAACACATCTAATGGCTATAATTTTTTAGTGTACTAAATAAATGGTCGGATGTTTCTGATTTTTCTGCAATTTTCTTGCATATTTCTCTTTTTTCTGATGACCCCGTCAAGCACTTTTTATATATAATAGATGCCCCCAGTAATATGAAGCAATGGCCATGTTTTAATGTCCTGCTATATTTCCCGTTAAGATAAGTAAGTTGCTTCTTTTCGTTAGAAATGCAAGTGTCCTGGTCTGCCTACTATAACATGCCCTTATAGCAATTCTTTAGCACCTGTTAATCTAATGTAGCTGGTAAAATCAAGCAATGGCACCATTAAAGTAATGTCAAACTTAACAGTTCTCATTGTTAATCTTAATGCCCCCGGTAGTACGAAGCAATGCTGCAGCTTTAGAAATTGCTACTGTCCTTCTATGATTTCCATTAAGATAAGGACGATGATTCTTTTCATTTGACGTATGTTTCATCACTTGTTATTCACCCACCTTTCTACCTATTTGTGCAAACAGAGATATACATTTCACCTCGTTGCTATTGCGACCTTTTGGTGAACTGCACAAAACACTTCTTTTTTGGAAAGAGTGTCTTGTGCAGTTCTACTAAAATGTCACACGGGTAACATCTCTTGATTTTAGTGGAACCGCACAAAGGGTGATTGGAGTTCCTAACCTTCTCGTTGAACTCTGTGGTTAATCTCCTCCAATAGTTAATTAGCCTTTGCAAGATTAGCCGTCACTGTCACCACAATGTCACTTTGCACATATTTGTGTAACGAACTTGGACGCTTGATTTTAGTTGAACTGCACAAAAGCATATCCAAATTATAGTTGCACATTCCATGAGCTTGACTACCAACCTTGATGTTGCTCAGTTTTAGTTCAACTAATGAAGAAGCTGCCAGCTCATGGGACCAAGTACTTCTTGCTAACTGCATCATGCAAACATTGCTTCATTTTAGGTGAACTGCACAAAAAGGTCACATGAATATAATCATCCACGTTGCTGACTGGTGTCAACCTATCTACTATGGTGTTGACTGCAGATATGGTTCCCATGACGAGGTATGTTCCTTTTTGGTACTACCCTTTGCCAGAACGATCCTACATGTTGACCCTGCATGCAGCTAGTGATCTTGTCCTAATGTTTTGTCACTGCCATGAGAAAGCAATAATGTTATGTATTATTTCGCACCTTAATCTAATGCCACTAATAATTTGAGGCAATGTTTTGGCATCGCTAGTGCCATTGATAAAATGAAGTAATAATACAGTTAAAATAGAGCTACTGTCTTCGCTATCATTTCATTTCCAATGTAGATAATGAAAGTGCTTCTCTTTGTTAGTATATGTTTCATCAAACAGTCCCATTCTTAAAGTAATGACATGTTTAAGTATCTCTGCAAACAGGGATGCTTAATTTTAGTTGAACTGCACAAAAAAAGTGATTGGAATGACGCAAGCCCCTTCCTGGTTCATCACTTGTAGAAGGTGTATCCGAGAGAATTGGGTCGATGTGCCCTATGAGGCCTACCTTTGAGTCCACTCATCGGTTCCTATGACACCTACCGTCAAGGCGGTGCAGGGCCCCTCTCTCCCTGGCAGCACGGCGGGCGCCATAGTTTTAGTTGAATTGCACAAAACAAGAGATTGCAATGACTCAAGTCCCCTCCTACTGCCACACTGAATTTGTTCATAGTTTTCAATGAATTGCCTTCATGGCAAGATACGACGACCTGAAGAATAACTTGATCTCACTAAGTCATCTCACACAGGTCAGTCCTCTCCTTCATCCACATCATCGTGCTTTCTCATACTATGCTACTGTTGTATTTTCTTTTAATAAACTTATTGCATCACAATCTTTTCCCATTAAGAAAATGAAGTAGCTTCTATTTATTTGTGTATGTTTCATCAACTAGTGCCACTATTATATTAATCATGCTTTTTCCTTATCTGTGCAAATAGGGTTATTCTGCTACATTTTAGTGGAACTGCACAAATGTTTGGATGGAACCCGCATATGCAGAGTGTGAGTGCCACCATCTAAAATAACGTGGCTTCGAACGGGCACAGATGTTCAGATGGTTCCACAAGTTCTTGGCGACCAGCTTATGCAGAACATGTTAATCTGCCGGTGTTTGACATGCGTGCCCATAAACTGGACTGGTTTCAGTATTGCAGCAAATCCTTGAATCAAATAGCTTACATGAATTAGGTTTATGGTTTGCTGGATATATTGGCACTTCTCCAGGGATTACTCTTTTCTCAGAGAAGCATCAATCGATTTTTGTTTACATGTACACATTCTCACAACTTTGTTTTAGTTTTAAAGTTAATATTTGCTCTGATCTGTGAATCAATGACATGCATAGGCATCTTTGTTGTACTTATTATGGGAATCTTATGAGTTGGTTGTGAATCTTGGAAGCTGTGAAACTCGGCATGATGATGCAGGAGATAGCAACCCTATCAAGCTCTTCAATACTCCCTCTGTTTCTTTTGACTTTAACCAAATTTATATAAAAAAAGATCAACATCTACAATACCAAAGATATATGGTATATGAAAGTTAATTTCGTGATGCATCTAATAATATTGATTTCATATTGCGAATGTTGGTATTTTTTCCTATCAAGTTAGTCCAACATTACAAAGTTTGACTTTGACCAAATTATATATGCAAACTAAAAAGAAAGTTTTAGGGTGGTAGGCATTTTTGTAAGCCTTCCGTTGGTCAGTACTAGGTAACGTGGGGTCAGTACTCAAGTTTATGTGGGGTCGCTTCGTAAGTGATGGGTAAATTAGTTATTAGGATGGATCCACTGACAGCGCGCCGCTGCTCTCGTCCATTCCAAAACCGCCGCCCGCCGCTCCTCTTGCATTCCAAGACCACCACCGCTCCTCTCCTCTTCCATTCCAAAACCGCCGCCGCTCCTCTTCCATTCTAAAACCACCACCGGCGAGTGAAGGTGCTGTGGAGAAGTAGATCGATGGAGGAGTACAACCGATACGTGATGATCGCAGACGGCGACCCTATGAAGCTAGCCAGGATGATGGAGATACAGTCTTGGTTTGACAACCAGCGGCAATTAGCGGCGATGGTGATGGCGATGGCCAAATATCTGAAAAAGAGCGAAAAGACGGCGATCCACCCGAATGGAGTCGCGCGGGGGTCCATAGAGCTGCTCCTCTGGGCCATGGAGCAGACAGATTCGCCGAATCCGGTCATGAGGCGGAGGTGGTGGGAGTATTGATCCAAGATCGAGCATCCAGAGGATCAAGGGTCGAGCATCCACACGTTGTCGTTTGTTAGGGTGCCGTGTCAGAGCGAGCCGGTGGAGTCTTCGTCGACCGTACCCAACCGCAAGAGCAGAAAAGCAGTTAGCGCGACGATGCTTCCCCATCATTCACCTCGTCTCACGGGGCGGCGATCTGCCACCAAGGAATAGAGGGGAGTGCCCCGACGAATAATCATAGGAGGAGCTTAGGGCTATCAGTATTTGCAGGTTGTGAATTGTGTTTTGTGTTGTGTATTTTGGTTACTTTTAGATATGAATGTCTTTTGAATTTCAGATCTTTGCAGTATTGAGCATATGAAGTATTTTCGGAATTCCAGAGATCTATTTTTAGTACTTTTAAAAATGTAGTTTCATATAAAAGTGTAGACCATGTGATTTTCAGAGAAGAAACTGCATGTTTCAGTTTCAGATAAGAAACTGCAAGTTTCAGAGGCCGAGCATTTATATCAACATGCCCTTTTCAAACAGGGATAACAGCATGTTCCAAATTTTATTCATGGTCGAAAATGGAACAAACAGCAAGCTAACATCATGCTGATCAACATTCATGTATATCACATCTTCATATGATGCACAGTCAAAAAGATATGCTATTTTCAAAATGCCCAGACAATGTTGAGAGTGCGAAAAACAAAGAAAACTAGGGAAGAAATTCCGGCTAGTGTTGGAGGTGGTGTGTGTGGATGACAAGGGGAGACTCACATGTCAGTAATAGCTAAGGCAAAAAAATTGGGAACATAGGGGTAATCGATCCCGGGCCTAGCAGGTGCGGGTAAGGGGGTGTAGCTACTGGGCTACTGCGGCGTACTCAACACAAAGAAGGCGCGCAAACTACTACTACACTGCCCCATCTTCCTCGGCTCCGGTTCATTCCCGTCCTGTACATGGAGAGGCTGACAGTCGGGACCCACAAGGTCCATGGCCCTACGCAAGCAAGTGCCTCATTGGAAAAAAAAGCTTTCTCTCGGAAATGGATATTCGTTTCTCCTAATGTTATACTGACGTTGGGGCCCACGGGTCTGTCAACGTAGTCAATAAATGAGATAAATTTACAATGAAGACTGTCATCGGGGAGCTAGCAGGTATAATTTTTTCAGAGGGCAAACAAGTATCAGCTGGGTTGTGGCCTGCCCAGCCTAGGTTTTGTTTTTTAACATGCGCAGGGCGCAGCCCACGACATGCTGACACAGTGTTTTAAACTTATTGTTTTGAGCTCCAGCATGTATCTACTGGCCCATGGGCCTCCCAGCCTAGGTTTTATTTTGTCTTAAACATCCACAGCCCAACTTATGTTTTTTTGAAGAAAACGCAGAACTCTTTTCTATTTTTCTATATATAAGAATAAGAATGCCAGGTCCTTATGTCTTCCCTTCTAACTATATTATATATATTTGAATTTTTTATGTTATTATATATTATTATTATCATATATTTAATAGATACATATATATATACAATATCCCATGTCTTATTAACTTAGAAAAAATAAATGTTTAACAGAAGTTCGCAAGGAAAATCCTGGTTTTTTTCTACAATGAAAATCCTGGTGATTGCGTACAAAAGCTTGCTCGGATTTAAGGACCAATGTAATAATAACGCGCTCATTTTTTAGAGCAAAAACGCGGTAATTATCTAATTTTATATATAATCAAATGCCCAGCCCCGGTTTATTTTTTGATAACATTGCTCCATCCAACCCAACATTATATTTACAACAAGCCCAGCAAATTCGTGTATTTCAACAAAGTGCAAATGGGTTGTGATTTCTAAGAAAAAATTAAATGGACCGCATAGATGCTACATTATTTGTACAACGATCCCAGCAAATGGACTGTAAAATCTAAAAAACATGGGTTGAATATGTGCCACATTTTTGCAGGCTGACATGTGGGCCAATAGGTCGAAGCCCACACAAGGCGTTCTCAACTTGGTCAACAAATGATTCTGACATCCATAGCCATTGGATTTACATCCAACGGCCGGCATGCATCTTCAATCTGTCGTCTTCTTCCTCCAGCGCCGCCGGGAACGCCCGCTCCCGCCTCCGGCGGCTACCGGCTCTGCTTAGCACACCTCGCTGCAAAGCGCTACCCCACCACCGGCCAGGCCATCCCTCCAACCCTCCACACCTCCTGTTATTCTCCGTCGACTGCAGCCCCACGCCGCACCAGAACCAGTAAACCATCGTAGTCCTCTCTGTCTGTGACTCCACTGCCGCGTCTTCCCCATCTCCTGGTCAATCCCGTCTGGGGCCTCGCCATCGTCCACCGCCTTGGTGCGCTCGGCAAGGCGTGGTCAACGTGGTCAACAAATGAGAGTCATCGAAAGAGGACTGTAGGTGGAGATGCTGATAGTGGGGACGCACTAGGTCCATGGACGCATGCATGCAAATGCCTCCTTATTACGTGAAAAACAATTATTCTTCCCCCTAACAGCTTGGACCCACTAGCTACATCTTCTCACGCAAGGAAGTGCCTCCTTATTACGCGGAAAAAAAATGTTTCATCCCCCTGACAGCTGGGACCCAGCAGCTACATCTTCGCACGCAAGGAAGTGCCTCCTTATTACGGGCAAAAAAAATTATTCCTCCTCCTGATAGCTACGACCCACCAACTATATCTTCGTACGTAACGAGATTGACATTGTGGGCCAATAGGTCGAAGCCTACGGAAGGCATTGTCAACTTAGTCAACAAATGATTCTGACATCTGTAGTCTTTGGATGTACATCCAACGGCCGGCATGCATCTTCAATCTCTCGTCTTCTTCCTCCAGTGCCGGCGGGACCTCCTGCTCCCGCCTCCGGTGGCCAACGGCGCTGCTTCGCACGCCTTGCTGCGAAGCACTACACCACCGCCGGCCAGGCTATCCCTCCGCCCCTCCTGTTATGCTCCGCCGACTGTAGCCCTAGGTCGCACCAAACCAGTCAACCCTCGTACGTCGTACTCCTCTCTGTCTGCGACTCCACTGCCGCATCTTCCCAATCTCCTGGTCATTCCTGTCCGGGGCCTCGGTGTCGTCCACCGCCTTCGTGCACTTGGCCCGGCGTGGTTAACAAACGAGAGTCATCGGAAGAGGACTATACGTGGAGAGGCTGACGGCTGGGACCCACGAGGTCCATGGTCGCACGCAAGGAAAGTGCCTCCTTATTACGCTGGAAAAAAAGTTCCCCCCCCCCTGACAGCCGGGACCCACCAGCTACATCTTCGCACGCAAGGAAGTGCCTCCTTATCCCCCAGACAGCTGGGACCCACCAGGTTGAAGCGTACGTATCATTATCTGTCTGGTCCCAAGCGTGTACGTACATACTGGTCGATCGGTCTCTCTGCCATGATGAATTGTGGCCATGTAAGGAGCGGCACATGTCATAGTAGAGCCCCCGACGTAGTAGTTCAGGTAGCCCCGTCTAAATCATGTACATGTATGTATAGCCACACGGCAAAAAATAAGGCGACATACGTACATATACGAGCGGGGTCTCGAACGCGTACTCGCGTAGACGTATGGCCAGGGCTCATGTACATGGAGAGAGGCAACGGACGGCAGCAACGGCCTCCTGTTCATCGGCAGCCAACCGGCTGGGTCGGATCGGAGGAAACAGCGTCGGGAGCCAAGCGACTGGGTCGGAACGCGTCCAGTTCATTGGGAGCCAACCTGCTAGGACGGAACAGCCGAAACAGGGTCCTGTTCATCGACTCGGGGTCTGGCGTACCGCAAAACGGAGGAAAAGGCCTTCTGTTCGACCGCCTACGGTCGAAACAGGGTCCTGTTCATCGGCTGGGGGTCTGGCGTACCGCAAAATGGAGGAAACAGACTTCTGTTCAACCGCCTATGGTCAAAACAGGGTCCTGTTGATCGGGAGGGGTCTGGCGTACTGCAAAACAGAGGAAACGGACTTCTACCCAACTGCCTACGGTCAAAACAGAGTCCTGTTCATCGGGAGGGGTGTGGCGTACCGCAAAACGGGACTCCACAGGCTACTGTTCATCCACCGTCGACTTCCTCCAGCCTCCACTGGCTACTGTTCATCCAGCCTCCACGGGGTTTTGTTCATCCAGCCTCCACCGGCTGCTGTTCATCCAGCCTCCACGGGGTCCTATTCATCCACCTCAACCAGCTAGGATATGGAGTACCATGGCACGGCCTCCTCGGGGTCCTGTTCATCCAGCGCCAACTGCCTACACGGCCAGGGTCCAGTTCATCCAACCCCTGGGGTGGGGCGTAGAAGCGGGCGGTAGTAACAGGAACTGTTCATCCACAGCCAACCAACCGGCTCGATCGATGCAAGTCACGGCTCGTTCTACGTGTATCGCGCGCGCGGCAGCAATGGGCATTGTTCATCGAGAGGCAACCCATCACCGGTTGGCTACGCCTCACACGGGGGCTCGATCGGCTTCAGGAAGCAGCGAGAAGGATCGATCGGGTTCAGTTATAGCAGCGAAGGGATAACTCGGGTTCAGTTAGCAGCGAAGGGATCGCTCGAGTTCAGTTAGCAGTGAAGGGATCGATTTGGTTCAGTACATAGTGCGAGGGATTGATCGCTCGTGTTCAGTACATAGTGCGAGGGCGATCGATCGCTCAGGTTCAGTAAGCAAATGTACGCCTCGCTCGGGTTCAGTTAGAGAGCACCTCACACACACACGCGCGTACGAGAGAGAAACGCGCAAAATCACACTGCATCGCTTGGCCCGACCACTATGGGATCGAGGAGACAGGTCTAGAGGGGGGGTGAATAGACACTTAACCAACCAAAGTAGCAGTTTTAGTTTCTCTTGGAACTTAGGCAGATTCTGGCACAAGTTAAGATAGCACCAATCCTCCCTACACATGCATATCTAGAGATTGAGCAGCGGAAATAGTATAGCATGCAAGTGTACGGAAAGTAAAGGGGGTAGAGTATGGAAGATCAAATGCAATGAAGACACGGTGGTTTATGGCGTGGTTCCGATAGGTGGTGCAATTGTACATCCACATTGATGGAGACTTCAACCCACAAAGGGTAACGGCTACGCGAGTCCACGGAGGGCTCCACCCACGAAGGGTCCACGAAGAAGCAACCTTGTCTATTCCACCATGGCTTACGTCCACGAAGGACTAGCCTCACTCGGGTAGATCTTCACGAAGTAGGCGATCTCCTTGCCCTTACAAACTCCTTGGTTCAACTCCACATCATGTCAGAAGCTCCCAAGTGACACCTAACCAATCTAGGAGACACCACTCTCCAAAAGGTAATAGACGGTGTGTTGTTGATGAACTCCTTGCTCTTGTGCTTCAAATGATAGTCTCCCCAACACTCAACTCTCTCTCGCAGATTTGGCTATGGTGGAAGAAGTATTTGAGTGGAAAGCAACTTGGGAAAGGCTAGAAATCATGATCTCAACACATGAGTAGGTGGTTCTCTCTCAGAAAATGTATGGTGGAACTGTAGGCATGTTCTGATGGCTCTCCTTACTGAGGAAGAGGGGGTGGAGGGGTATATATAGCCTCCACACAAAATCTAACCGTTACACACTTTTGACCCAACTCGGTGGCACCGATCAGAAATCTCGGTGGCACCGACCTGTGTAGAAGATATGAACGTTAGGAATCTTGGTGGGACCGACTGGAACAACTCGGATGGACCGATGTGCAATGGTTAGGGCAAACCTCATCTCGGTGGCACCGATTGCATCAACTCGGTGGGACTGAAGTGAAGCAATAAGGCAACAGAGAGTTGGCAAGCAATCTCGGTGGTACCGATTGCAAATCTCGGTGGGACCGAAATAATTGCAACAAGTGACAGAGAGTTGGCAAGGCCATCTCGGTGGGACCATGATCCATATCGGTGGATCCGATTTATTAGGGTTTTGGCAGTGGCTAAGTCCAGATGAACTCGGTGGCTCCGGATAGGAATGAATCGGTAGGGCCGAGTTGGAATGTAGGTTTTGGACATATTTGGATGGAGAAAGTGGTTGAGGGTTTTGGAGCACTGTCACTAAGCACTTGAGCAAATAGATCATCAAGCAACACCTCATCCCCTTTTAATAGTATTGGCTTTCCTATGGACTCAATGTGATCTTGGATCACTTAACAAAAATGTAGAGTCTTGAGCTTTTGCCAATCCATGTCCTGAGCATTTTGAAGGGTTCCACATCCTCTTGTTCCTACCATGCCATTGTTGAACTTGTCTGAAATTCACTAGATAGAGGCATTAGTCCAACAACATGTATGTTGGCATAAATTACCAAAACCACCAAGGGAGCAAATGTGCTTTCAATCTCCCCCTTTTTGGTAATTGATGACAACATACATCAAAGCTTCAAATAGAGATTTATCAGAGGTTTGTATGAAAGCTTTCAAGGAAACATGTAACATGTATGAGCTCCCCCTACAGATGCGCATATAGAATGATGATATTACATGGGAAATATACATGCAACATGTATCTTGGCTACATGCATCAGAGCAATATATATGACATTTAGGTATCCACATGTTCATGATTTTCTTCTTGAAAACAATATATACTAGCAAAATCATGTACATGGGTGTGATGCATATACTTACCTTGAAGTTCTCGATCAAGTACATGAAGAAATACACTTGAGAAAGCAAGGTTAGATAACACAAGATAACTTCTTCAAGAAAAGACACAAGTTCATCAAGAAACCAAGATTGGGATGACATGTAGAAGAGAGTATCACTAGGTGAATACTTCTTTGAAGCAGACATATCCCCAAAAGAAAGAAATAGTTGTCTCCCCTTAAAGAACTTCCTCTCCCCCTGAATCTGACATAGGATATTGGGAGCAGGTATGGTGAGAAAACTAAAGCAATCAAAAACAGTAAAAACACTGAAATCATGTTTCTCCCCTCTTAGAAACATGTAACATTCTCTCCTCTTGTAAGGTGCATCTCTCTCTTGTAATGATAATCTTTGATGTATTCCTCTATCCCCCTTTGACATCAATTTCCAAGAAGGTACTTCAAGGTTATTGGTCAAGTGGGTTTGGTCCTTGAGAAACACATCTAGCCATTGAGTGGCTCTAGATGCAAGTAGAGGATAAGAATCATCGAGTCGAGCTGGAGCGGAAAATCTTAGAAAATATTTGACAGAAAACTCCTTAGAGTAGCAAAGTCGGTGACTCCGAGTTGAATCAATTCGGGGGAACCGAGTTTGGTGCATAGGAACATTTTGTCAACTCAAGTCACTAGGCAAAGGAATTCTCACAAAGATTTGCAATGAATTTGCTGCGAAACTAGCTAAAAGAAAAGAAACTCAGGAAAGAAACAAAGAAACATCTAGATGAAGTTTTTTTTTGAAAAAGAAACACTCTAGCAAGAAGAGAAACAACAAAAGAAACACTACAGAACTTCATCTAGGGGGGTCGGCGACTAGGTCACCTATGTTAGAGTATATTGACCTAGGAGTTGTAACACCCCAAAAATTTAACCATATTTTTATTAAGTAAAATTTGGCTAGCAATAAAATCTTGTATTATATTAGGTCTTTTATTTATTTTAGAGTATTTTCTGTTTTCTGTTTTCCAAAATTCTTCCCTCCATATAGAAAATTTTGGGAATAATATTGTGGCTTTGGTAGTTTTTCTTAAATCATTTTAATTATAATTTAATAACAGTAGGAAATATTTTGATAATAAAATTTTTCCCTAGATAATCATTTTTATAGGATTTTCAATTCTTTAATTGCCTCTGTTGCACTACAACTATTTTAAATAATTCTTTTAAAATTCCTCAAAAATTATGGGAGGTCATGTTATCCCTACAGATCACTTTTTTGCAAAAACCTAACTTGGTCATTTGAAAATTTTGAGTGAAACATCCTCTTTTCTTTTCTGGTCCAGATGCAGCTTTGAACTACAACCCTATTTTTCTTTGCTCCAAAAATTCTGTAATTAATCCACCTTATAATCCTTCCTAAGAAACCCTTAAGTCCAGAAGACCAGCTCCAATTACCTATTTTGAGTTCACCAAATTAATCCTCCAACTTTCTGTCCAAAACTGAAATTCTTCCCAACTTGCATTAGCAAGTATCTCTTTTTGTCAAACCAACTCCACCATCATCTTCATGATCTAAAGAGACACCATCCTGCCAAATATCACTTCCAACAAAGTTCTCTAGATAGCTCTAGCATTCTGTCGAACAACTTGTGGGCATGACAGAAGTACCTCGTCGGCGTCCGAGCTGCTACCGCTGCTCTGCTGCTCTTCCCTGGCTTGCCCCGCACGCTTTGCTAGCCGCCTGCACCAGCCGCAGCCTCCCCCGCACCGGAGCTTCCCCCCGGCGCCGCCCTCCATCGGCCAGTGCCGACGCTGCCGCAGCCTTCTCGGGGACGGCACCGCCCGAGCCGCTCGATCCCGCCAGCGCGTCTCTACTCCCTTAAATGCCAACCCCCTGACACCCCGCCGTCCTCACCGACCACCCACCGACCCCAATGGCCTCGCCACCGCCCACAACCACTTCGACGGCACCATGAATGGCCGCCCCGCGGTGTCAATCCTCGGGAGCCGAGGGAACCAATGTCGTACGCCTATATAAAGGCCACCCCGAGCGTCACTCCGGATCGCCATCGCCTCACCATCATCCTGGCCACCCTCCAGAACAAGCAAGGAGCCGAGGATGACCGTCTTCCTCCTCTCCGGCACCCACGGCCGTAGCCACCTTCCGGATGAATCCGACGTAACCACGGCCTCCCCACCAACAATCTCTTCACATCTAGCCTCCACTCACACCCGCACATCCATTCCCCCTTCCAATTTCATTTGAGATCGACCGTGGGAAAAGCCCCCTTTCGATTTCCGCCGGAGCTTCTCGGGAAGACCTCGCCGCCGGCGATCCCGTGCTCCCCGCCGACCAAGCCATACACAGGAGGGACCGCACGGAGCACCCGAGCATGCTGGTGGGCTCGGCTCGCGGCGGGAAGCCGTCGTTCGCCGGCGAGCTTCGCCGGAATCCCCGCCCCTGTTCTGCTGCGGGAGAAGGCGCGCGGCTGACCAGTCAAACCTGACTGGTGAGCCCGCGGGACCCACTCATCAGTGACTGGAAGTCACGGCCCGCGGCTATGAGTGGAAGCGTATTCCAGTGTATACACTTTCTTCTCTGGAAAGCGTATAACCTGAAGGCGTCTTCGATGTCGGCTACCCCTCCGCAGAGCCGATCGACTGGGCTCGGCCCAGTGGCACCGCACGAGTAAGTAGCGCTCAGGGCGCAGCTCTGTTCTTTTCCTTTTTCTTTTGCAGCAAATCTCAAATAATTCCACAGCCACCAATTCAAATCCAAATTTGATGATTCAAATTTCTAAATACTTATAAATTCATGCTTTGTTATTCTAGCTAGGGTGAACATTTTTGATAAGTTTAACTCTGCTGGATTTATTAAATAAGTCCAATTCTTTATTTCTTTCAGCTTAGTAATTCTCTAGGAAATTAATATGAACTCCAAATAAATTGATTCTTTTTCTGAAATTCCTTATATTTCATCTAGTTTATTTTAGTATTTATTCCAAAAATTTCCAAACAACTTTTTAGTACTTTTTTTGCTTTATGTGGTAATTGCAATATTTTTGAAAATAGGAAATGGAGGGAAGATAAAAATTTCAAACTTTTGGAGTGCACCCCACACTTCTGCATGCTCAAGGCAAGCATCTTGAACACTTGATATGGTGATTGCATGGTTAAATATTTGCAAAAATAATTGAATCATGCATATGTTGAATTCAAATAAAATTTGCATGCATATAGCATTGGCATGTTTCCTCGTACCGTGCAACGTGTGCTTGTCATGACTAACTTGCAGGAGCAGGTATAAGAGAGATACCGTTACCAGCAGAAGGGTGATCACGTCGGAGCGTGATCATGCCTTGTTGGTTATGAATGTTGGGACATGCAAGGACTGTGGCCCTGTTTTGGTGTTACTGTTGAAAGAACACTTTATTGTGCTAACCACTGCAGGAAATACATAAGCCTCCTGAGTCGTCCGTAGATCGAGTCTTGTTCTGGTAACCCCCATACTTGTTTCGTGCTACCACTTGTCCCTGCCATAGGTAGGGTATGGTTTACTAAGTTGATAACCCCTCTCCGTGCACACACCGTACAGAGAGGCCATGGTGAAAGATACCAGAGGCCTCTGGTAGGCATGTCACCTGGTCCGGGGGAATGGGTGTATCCGGTCTGGGACCGAGGGGGTAGCACCCCTGTTTGCACGCCGATATAAATATTGTGATCCCATGCTATTGGAGGCCGTTGAATGAGGCCTTCCCACTTAGAGTTTTACTTTATCATTGTCTTGGGTGATTCCTGGCTTTGGTGAGTTAAGCTGGTGTGTGTTGGTCAGGTGTGTTTTCAACCCAAAGGCCGTAATGGGAATTAGTCAGTGTCTCGGTGCTGGCTAAAGAAATCCTTTACTTGTGGGTAAAGAGTACAACCTCTGCAGAGTTATATCTATTCGAATAGCCGTGTCCGCAGTTAAGGACTACAGTCTGGGTTGGTCAAGTGTCGGTCTTAGTGTCGGTCTCCAGAGGAAATAATTAAATTGAGCATAAATTACTTTGCAGAATATTATTATCGTCACTAACGCATCATAGTTATTTTTGTTATCATGAATACTATTGTTGTGAATATTATGGTCATTATATTATTGTGGACTAATCCATTTCTCTTATTTCATTTTCTGAGTGTCTCAGGGGCTGGCTAGACTACCCAGGCACTCATTTATTTTCAAGACCTCTCGTGGCGTCTCTCAAGTTCTCGGATGGTCCTATCTCGTCCGATTCTCTTGTAGACACCCGATTGGCATTTCTTTTCAAGACCTCTTGTGGCGTTGCTTGAATTTTCGGGCGGTCTTATCTCGCCCGATTCTCTTTTAGACACCCATTTGGCATTTCTTTTCAAGACCTACCGTGGCGTCACTTTTAGACACCCGACTGGCGTTTCTTTTCAAGACCTCTCGTGGCATCACTTGAGTTCTCGGGCGGTTTGTCTCGCCCGATTCTCTTTTAGACACCCGTTTGGCATTTCTTTTATATTTCCTTTTGGATTCTCGGGCGGTCTAGTCTCGCCCGATTATCCACTTTTAACTTTCCTTGTTTGTCACTAACATTTCATATTTATTCTACAGCACCGTAGTAATATTCATCATGCCATGCTTTAATTTCATTCAGCATATGCACATAATTTAACCCATCATGATCATATACATTCGGTACATCTTTTGTTCATGATGTTTGCGAGTACATTCAAACGTACTCACTGGCTTGTCCCTGGCTATTTACTTGGCCAGGTCAGGATCTCTACAAGGAGTATCACCACGACATCCATGCGGAGCCTAGGATAGCAGCCACGCGGGATAGGAATTATCCTGGTCAGCCGTTCCTGTGGGAATGGAGCCCTTCGACGTTGGAGAACCACGAGTCGCTTCCGTCATCCTCACCAGAAATCATTATTGTATCATTAGACCTTTATGGTCTTGTATCCAATTCTTGTAATTGCTTGGTACTCTGTAACAAGGACGTGTCCACCAGTAACAGTAATCCTGGGGCTGCTGGTGACACGAGGGGTTAATTTCTGGGATATCTTGTCCCTGAAATCCGGCCCCGACAGCCTTGGTATCAGAGCCAGGCTGACCATTGGCTAATCCTATCATAGCCTGGTCATTATCACTAGGTTTCCACACCGTCCAAATCTTTCCTGTCCGTAGCCAAGCCCATCTCATTCGATAAGCCTACACAGTGGCCAGCCGACAACTTTTGACAGTCGGTGCCCAACCTATCAGCCCTGCCCATAGGCCGTGTGCCTGTGGCCGACACCTAAGTTGTTCCATCCACAAGCGTGCGATGGAAGACTCCACTGACCTATAAAGGAAGCCTTGCCCAATCCAGCACCCGGAACCCTTCCGCAAGACCCCATAGATCTTACCCTCGAAACGTAGACGGTTGTGAGCGTGGTTGGTGCTGCATCCAGCACTTATTTTCGTGACACAATTTTTGCGATGTATTTTAATGCGTATGTCATAAGTGCATTGCTATGTTTGCATTCTGCATAATATTGTTTGTTGTGGTATGCATTTAATTCTTCCGCCCTTAACAAATCTCGAGGATGAGATTTTCTTAAGGGGGGTAGAGTTTGTAACACCCAAAAATTTAACCATATTTTTATTAAGTAAAATTTGGCTAGAAATAAAATCTTGAATTATATTAGGTCTTTTATTTATTTTAGAGTATTTTCTGTTTTCTGTTTTCCAAAATTCTTCCCTCCATATAGAAAATTTTGGGAATAATATTGTGGCTTTGGTAGTTTTTCTTAAATCATTTTAATTATAATTTAATAACAGTAGGAAATATTTTGATAATAAAATTTTGCCCTAGATAATCATTTTTATAGCATTTTCAATTCTTTAATTGCCTCTGTTGCACTACAACTATTTTAAATAATTCTTTTAAAATTCCTCAAAAATTATGGGAGGTCATGTTATGCCTATAGATCACTTTTATGCAAAAACCTAACTTGGTCATTTGAAATTTTTGAGTGAAACATCCTCTTTTCTTTTCTGGTCCAGATTCAGCTTTGAACTACAACCCTATTTTTCTTTGCTCCAAAAATTCTGTAATTAATCCACCTTATAATCCTTCCTAAGAAACCCTTAAGTCCAGAAGACCAGCTCCAATTACCTCTTTTGAGTTCACCAAATTAATCCTCCAACTTTCTGTCCAAAACTGAAATTCTTCCCAACTTGCATTAGCAAGTATCTCTTTTTGTCAAACCAACTCCACCATCATCTTCATGATCTAAAGAGACACCATCCTGCCAAATATCACTTCCAACAAAGTTCTCTAGATAGCTCTAGCATTCTGTCGAACAACTTGTGGGCATGACAGAAGTACCTCGTCGGCGTCCGAGCTGCTACCGCTGCTCTGCTGCTCTTCCCTGGCTTGCCCCGCACGCTCTGCTAGCCACTTGCACCAGCCGCAGCCTCCCCCTCACCGGAGCTTCCCCCCTGGCGCCGCCCTCCACCGGCCAGCGCCGCCGCCACCGCAGCCTTCTCGGGCACGGCACTGCCCGAGCCGCTCGATCCCGCCAGCGCGTCTCTACTCCCTTAAATGCCAACCCCCTGACACCCCGCCGTCCTCACCGACCACCCACCGACCCCAACGGCCTCGCCACCGCCCACAACCACTTCGAGGGCGCCATGAATGGCCGCCCCGCCTTGTCAATCCTCGGGAGCCAAGGGAACCAACGTCGTACGCCTATATAAAGGCCACCCCGAGCCTCACTCCGGATCGCCATCGCCTCACCATCATCCTGGCCACCCTCCAGAACAAGCAAAGAGCCGAGGATGACCGTCTTCCTCCTCTTCGGCACCCACGGCCATAGCCACCTTCCGGATGAATCCGACGTAACCACGGCCTCCCCACCAACAATCTCTTCACATCTAGCCTCCACTCACACCCGCACATCCATTCCCCCTTCCAATTTCATTTGAGATCGACCGTGGGCAAAAGCCCCCTTTCGATTTCCGCCGGAGCTTCTCGGGAAGACCTCGCCGCCGGCGATCCCGTGCTCCCCGCCGACCAAGTCGTACACAAGAGGGACCGCACGGACGACCCGAGCACGCTGGTGGGCTCGGCTCGCCGAGGGAAGCCGCCGTTCGCCGGTGAGCTTCGCCGGAATCCCCGCCCCTGTTCTGCTGTGGGAGAAGGCACGCGGCTGACTAGTCAAACCTGACTGGTGGGCCCACGGGACCCGCTCGTTAGTGACTGGAAGTCACGGCCCACGGCTATGAGTGGAAGTGTATTCCAGTGTATACACTTTCTTCTCTGGAAAGCGTATAACCTGAAGGCGTCTTCGACGTCAGCTACCCCTCCGCACAGCCGATTGACTGGGCTCGGCCCAGTGGCACCGCACGACTAAGTAGCGCTCAGGGCACAGCTCTGTTCTTTTCCTTTTTCTTTTGCAGCAAATCTCAAATAATTCCACAGCCACCAATTCAAATCCAAATTTGATGATCCAAATTTCTAAATACTTATAGATTCATGCTTTGTTATTCTAGCTAGGGTGAACATTTTTGATAAGTTTAACTCTGCTGGATTTATTAAATAAGTCCAATTCTTTATTTCTTTCAGCTTAGTAATTCTCTAGGAAATTCATATGAACTCCAAATAAATTGATTCTTTTTCTGAAATTCCTTATATTTCATCTAGTTTATTTTAGTATTTATTCCAAAAATTTCCAAACAACTTTTTAGTACTTTTTTTGCTTTATGTGGTAATTGCAATATTTTTGAAAATAGGAAATGGAGGGAAGATAAAAATTTCAAACTTTTGGAGTGCATCCCACACTTCTGCATGCTCAAGGCAAGCATCTTGAACACTTGATATGGTGATTGCATGGTTAAATATTTGCAAAAATAATTGAATCATGCATATGTTGAA
Organism: Elymus sibiricus; assembly: GCA_039707655.1. Taxonomy (NCBI): domain Eukaryota; kingdom Viridiplantae; phylum Streptophyta; class Magnoliopsida; order Poales; family Poaceae; genus Elymus; species Elymus sibiricus. Next base: position 127,252,200 of record CM077668.1, read on the forward strand.
TTCAAATAAAATTTGCATGCATATAGCATTGGCATGTTTCCTCGTACCGTGCAACGTGTGCTTGTCATGACTAACTTGCAGGAGCAGGTATAAGAGAGATACCGTTACCAGCAGAAGGGTGATCACGTCGGAGCGTGATCATGCCTTATTGGTTATGAATGTTGGGACATGCAAGGGGTGTGGCCCTGTTTTGGTGTTACTGTTGAAAGAACACTTTATTGTGCTAACCACTGCAGGAAATACATAAGTCTCCTGAGTCGACCGTAGATCGAGTCTTGTTCTGGTAACCCCCATACTTGTTTCGTGCTACCACTTGTCCCTGCCATAGGTAGGGTATGGTTTACTAAGTTGATAACCCCTCTCCGTGCACACACCGTACAGAGAGGCCATGGTGAAAGATACCAGAGGCCTCTGGTAGGCATGTCACCTGGTCCGGGGGCATGGGTGTATCCGGTCTGGGACCGAGGGGGTTGCACCCCTGTTTGCACGCCGATATAAATATTGTGATCCCATGCTATTGGAGGCCGTTGAATGAGGCCTTCCCACTTAGAGTTTTACTTTATCATTGCCTTGGGTGATTCCTGGCTTTGGTGAGTTAAGTTAGTGTGTGTTGGTCAGGTGTGTTTACAACCCAAAGGCCGTAATGGGAATTAGTCAGTGTCTCGGTGCTGGCTAAAGAAATCCTTTACTTGTGGGTAAAGAGTACAACCTCTGCAGAGTTATATCTATTCGAATAGCCGTGTCCGCGGTTAAGGACTACAGTCTGGGTTGGTCAAGTGTCGGTCTTAGTGTCGGTCTCCGGAGGAAATAATTAAATTGAGCATAAATTACTTTGCAAAATATTATTATCGTCACTAATGCATCATGGTTATTTTTGTTATCATGAATACTATTGTTGTGAATATTATGGTCATTATACTAATCCTTTTCTCTTATTTCATTTTCCGAGTGTCTCAGGGGCTCGCTAGACTACCCGGGCACTCATTTATTTTCAAGACCTCTCGTGGCGTCTCTCGAGTTCTCGGATGGTCCTATCTCATCCGATTCTCTTGTAGACACCCGATTGGCATTTCTTTTCAAGACCTCTCGTGGCGTCGCTTGAGTTTTCGGGCTGTCTTATCTCGCCCGATTCTCTTTTAGACACCCGTTTGGCATTTCTTTTCAAGACCTACCGTGGCGTCACTTTTAGACACCCGACTGGCATTTCTTTTCAAGACCTCTTGTGGCGTCGCTTGAGTTCTCGGGCGGTCTGTCTCGCCAGATTCTCTTTTAGACACCCGTTTGGCATTCCTTTTATATTTCCTTTTTGATTCTCGGGCGGTCTGGTCTCGCCCGATTATCCACTTTTAACTTTCCTTGTTTGTCACTAACATTTCTTATTTATTCTGTAACACCGTAGTAATATTCATCATGCCATGCTTTAATTTCATTCAGCATATGCATATAATTTAACCCATCATGATCATATGCATTCGGTACATCTTTTGTTCATGATGTTTGCGAGTACATTCAAACGTACTCACTAGCTTGTCCCTGGCTATTTACTTGGCCAGGTCAGGATCTCTACAAGGAGTATCACCATGACATCCATGCGGAGCCTAGGATAGCAGCCACGCGGGATAGGAATTATCCTGGTCAGCCGTTCCTGTGGGAATGGAGCCCTTCGACGTTGGAGAACCACGAGTCGCTTCCGTCATCCTCACCAGAAATCATTATTGTATCATTAGACCTTTATGGTCTTGTATCCAATTCTTGTAATTGCTTGGTACTCTGTAACAAGGACGTGTCTACCAGTAACAGTAATCCTGGGGCTGGTGGTGACACGAGGGGTTAATTTCTGGGATATCTTGTCCCTGAAATCCGGCCGCGACAGGAGTCAAGTGAGAACACTTGATCATAGGTCATACTCATCGTTAAGCTCAAAATGGGGTTTCCATTTTTCCTTTAAGCATTTCAATGTATTCACATCTTGTTGAGTTGCTTTAGCTTATGTCTTTGAGTTATGCTTCTCTAAGATGTGAGACCTTACATTGGGATTTGGTGGTGATGTCCATCATGTAGTTGAACTTGAAGTGGATGCTCATGAGTTGAAGTTTGGAGCTATCCTATCATTTGTAGTTCATCTTCCTACATGGGTTAGATTTGCAAGGAACAACATGTATATCCAAAATGACAAGAATGAAGCAAAACTCAAATGTTGTCAAAGGATATGTTTAGGTTGTCTCGTTCCTTGTCCCACCAACAATTGTTGATACTTGGGTTATAAAAGATTGCTTATGATAAGAGTGAGATGCAATCTTGTGACATGAAGCTTGTCCAAGTACCTACAGAAGGTTAGATACAATACAAGGGAGCAAAATCTCCAAGATATAAAATGATCATGAAAGTATCATGGATTAGTCAAGAATGATCATGCCCTTGTATGCATCCACATAAACCTCTAGTTCATGTTTGAAGCATCAATGATGTTCAACTCACTTCTCAAGTGACTAAACACTTTCTCATCGAGAGGTTTGGTAAAGATGTCCGCCAATTGCTTGTCGGTACGAACATGTTTAAGGTCAATGTCACCTTTCTCAACATGATCTCGAATGAAATGGTGACGAACCTCAATATGCTTAGTTCGAGAATGTTGCACGGGATTGTGTGCAATCTTAATTGCACTCTCATTGTCACATAGTAATGGTACATGTCTCACATGCACACCATAGTCTTTAAGAGTTTGTGTCATCCATAGTAATGGAGCACAACATGATCCCGCGGCAATGTATTCCGCTTCGGCGGTAGATAGAGATACCGAGTTTTGTTTCTTGGAGGACCAAGACACAAGAGATCTACCAAGAAATTGACATGTACCCGAAGTGGATTTTCTATCAACCTTGTCTCCGGCATAGTCTGAATCGGAATAGCCAACAAGATTAAAAGACGATCCTTTGGGATATCAAATGCCAAAGTTTGGTGTATGTAACAAGTATCTCACAATTCTTTTCACGGCCTTAAGGTGACACTCTTTTGGTGCCGCTTGGTATCGTGCACACATGCACACACTTAGCATAATGTCGGGATGGGAGGCACATAGATATAGCAATGAACCAATCATAGATCGATAAACCTTTTGATCAACCGGTTTGCCATCCTTGGTCAAGTCAAGATGTCCACTCGTGGGCATGGGGTTTTTCATACCTTTACTTTCTTGCATGTTGAACTTCTTGAATAAGTCCTTGGTATACTTTGTTTGAGAAACAAAGGTACCCTCCTTAGTTTGCTTGATTTGCAAACCAAGAGAGAATTTGAGTTCACACATCATAGACATCTCGTACTTTTCTGACATCAACCTTCCAAACTTTTCACTAAAAGAGGGGTTAGTAGATCCAAAGATAATATCATCAACATAAATTTGGCATACAAATAATTCTCCATTAACCCTCTTAGTGAACAAAGTTGAATCAATTTTCCTAATTTCAAAACCTTTTTCAAGAAGAAACTTTGTCAAACATTTGTACCAAGCTCTAGGGGCTTGTTTAAGACCATAAAGAGCTTTACGAAGTTTGTAAACATGATTAGGTTTCTTGGGATTCACAAAGCCGGGAGGTTGTTTAACATGCACTTCCTCCTCAATTTCTCCATTTAAGAAAGCACTTTTAATGTCCATTTCGTAAAGAGTGATATCATGGTGATTGGCATAAGCAAGTAAAATGCGAATGGACTCAAGTCTTGCAACAGGGGCATAGGTCTCAACATAGTCCATACCTTCGACTTGTGTGTAACCTTGTGCTACGAGACGAGCCTTGTTGCGTACAACTTGTCCATCTTCATCTTGCTTATTACAAAACACCCATTTGGTTCCAATAATGTTTTGCTCATCTTTGGGCTTCTCAACCAATTTCCAAACTTGGTTCCTCTCAAAGTTGTGTAGCTCCTCGTGCATTGCATTCACCCTATCGGGGTCCTTGAGAGGTTCTTCTACCTTCAAAGGTTCAACACTAGAGATGAATGAGTAATGCTCACAAAAGTTAGCTAAACGAGATTTAGAGCGAGTGATTCTCCCGGATTGGATATCTCCAAGTATTTGTTCGACGGGATGATTCTTGTCGATTCTTGCTCTAACTCGAGGTAGCTTTTGCTTGGGTTGTGGTGAGGCTTCCTCATCATCATCGTCTTTCTTCTTCATTGATGTTGTCATTGTTCGCTTGTGGAGGTGGAGAAGGAGGTTGAGGTGGATCATCTTGTTGCACTTCCTCATTCCCATCGTCTTGACGTGTTCCACTTGTGGATGCCTCCATATCAGCTTGTTGTTCACCTTGATGTGAAGTTGGGGCTTCCACTTGAATAGACGAGGTACTCTCCTTTACTTCCACGGGGTGAATCTTGCAAATGGACAAGTCTTGGATTGCTTCCGATGGTTCTTGATCTCCTACATCAATTGGCAATTGCTCGACTTGCGAGCCGTTAGTCTCATCAAACTTCACATCTACCGTCTCTTCAACTTTTCGAGTGAAGTTGTTGTAGACATGGTAAGTGTGAGAGTTCGATCCATAACCAAGTAGAAAACCTTCATGAGATTTAGGAGCAAATTTTGAACGACGATACTTATCAAGAATGTAACATTTTGAGCCAAATACTCGAAAGTATCCAACTTGTGGTTTGTTACCGGTGACCAGTTCATACGCCGTTTTTTCCAAGAAGCTTGTGAAGGTAGAGTCGATTTGTCGCATGACAAGCTGTTTCAACTGCTTCCACCCAAAAGTGTTTTGGCGTCTTGTATTCATCAAGCATTGTTCTTGCCATCTCAATAAGAGTACGGTTCTTCCTCTCAACAACTCCATTTTGTTGAGGTGTGTACGTAGCCAAGAACTCATGTGAAATACCCTCCTCATCAAGAAAGGTGTCCACATTGGCGTTCTTGAACTCTGTTCCGTTGTCACTCCGAACCTTCTTGATCTTCACTTCAAATTGATTTTGGGCCTTTCTTGCGAAGTTCTTGAAGATCTTTTGTACCTGCGATTTGTCATCGAGAAAGGACACCCACGTAAATCTGGAAAAATCATCAACAATGACCAAACCAAAAGAGTTACCACCAAGACTCTTATAGGAGTTGGGACCAAAAAGATCCATATGAAGTAGCTCGAGTGGTTTCCTCGTGGTCATAATGTTCTTCACGGGATGGCTTCCTCCAACTTGTTTTCCTGCTTGACAAGCACTACAAAGTCGATCTTTGTCAAATGTAGCATCTTTCACACCAAGAATGTGATCTCCTTTAACAAGTCTATCAAGGTTACGCATGCCAACATGTCCAAGTCTCCTATGCCACAACCAGCCTTTAGAAGATTTAGCAATTAAACATGTACGAGGTTGGGCTCTCTTAGTGAAATCAACAATGTATAGATCACCTCTATGAATGCCGGTAAAGACCATATTATGATTATCTTGACGAAACACTTGGCAATCTACTTCGGTAAATAGAAGATTGAAACCAAAGTCGGCTAGTCTAGACACGGAAAGAAGATTGTAACCAAGAGATTCAACAAGCATAACATTTTGTATGGAGCTGTCATTGGATATGGCCCCTTACCAAGGCCAAGTACCTTACCCTTGGAGTTGTCTCCAAAAGTCACATAATTGCGTGGACCGTCATTTTTAGCAAGCTCACGAAACATGTTTCTATCTCCGGTCATGTGATCGGTACAACCACTATCAAGAATCCACTATTTTCCTCCGGCCATGTAATCTCGAAGATTTGCCATAAGACTAAGATTCCTCATGGTCTTCTCAAATTCAATATCAAATTCTTCGTCCTCATCATAATAGCCATGCTCAACATCATCATCAGCAGCATGTGTATGATCATCACCTAGGGCAATGAATTCATTAGTTTCATGATCATGACAATAATGTTCAAGTTTATGAATTCTAATGGCTTCCATGATAATGTTACTAATAGTTCCAACATCTCCTTTAGCACGCATAAGATCACAAATCTCAAACAAGCAATCATCAAAGTTAGGATCATTAGGACTCATCTTGTGAAAAGCAATAGTCTTATGAAGATTCTCATAAAGATTCTTTAAAGAGTAATCGGGATATCGCTTTGCCAAGTCATGCCATAGAGTATAAGCACATCCAAAGTTTTGCATACAATGGAGCACAACTATAGGTAATCCTCTAATGATAAGATTGACGGTTCTAAGATTACGAAGCATGTCAATTTCCTCTTCATGAGTAGGATGCAAGGGATCAATAGGGGGCACATAAGGATTATGAATATACTTGCTCAAGTTAAATTCATCAAAGATATCAAGCATCACATTTTTCCAAGCATTGTAATATTCCCCATCGAGAATAGGCACTCTACGTCTAAGACTCCCCAAAGTAGACACATCCATCTCCCTCCAATGGTGATTAAACCAAAGCAATGGAGACCAAAGCTCTGATACCAATTGTGGGATCGAGGAGATAGGTCTAGAGGGGGGTGAATAGACACTTAACCAAAAAAAGTAGCAGTTTTAGTTTCTCTTGGAACTTAGGCATATTTTGGCACAAGTTAAGATAACACCAATACTCCCTACACATGCATATCTAGAGATTGAGCAGCGGAAATAGTAAAGCATGCAAGTGTACGGAAAGTAAAGGGGGTAGAGTATGGAAGATCAAATGCAATGAAGACACGGTGGTTTTTGGCGTGGTTCTGATAGGTGGTGCTATCGTACGTCCACGTTGATGGAGACTTCAACCCACGATGGGTAACGGCTGTGCGAGTCCACGGACGGCTCCACCCACGAAGGGTCCACGAAGAAGCAACCTTGTCTATTCCACCACGGCTTACGTCCACGAAAGACTAGCCTCACTCGGGTAGATCTTCATGAAGTAAGCGATCTCCTTGCCCTTACAAACTCCTTGGTTCAACTCCACATCATGTCGGAGGCTCGCAAGTGACACCTAACCAATCTAGGAGACACCACTCTCCAAAAGGTAATAGACGGTGTGTTGTTGATGAACTCCTTGCTCTTGTGCTTCAAATGTAGTCTCCCCAACACTCAACTCTCTCTCACAGATATTTCTATGGTGGAAGAAGGATTTGAGTGGAAAGCAACTTGGGAAGGCTAGAAATCAAGGTTCAAATGGTAGGAATGGAATCTCTTGATCTCAACACATGAGTAGGTGGTTCTCTCTCAGAAAACGTATGGTGGAAGTGTAGGCACGTTCTGGTGGCTCTCCTTACTGAGGAAGAGGGGGTGGAGGGGTATATATAGCCTCCCCACAAAATCCAACCGTTGCACACTTTTGACCCAACTCGGTGGCACCGATCAAAAATCTCGGTGGCACCGACCTGTGTAAAAGATATGAACGTTAGGAATCTTGGTGGGAACGACTGGAATAACTCGGATGGACCGATGTGCAATCGTTAGGGCAAACCTCGTCTCGGTGGCAGTGATTGCATCAACTCGGTGGGACCGAAGTGAAGCAATAAGGAAACAGAGAGTTGGCAAGCCATCTCGGTGGTACCGATTGCAAATCTCGGTGGGACCGAAATAATTGCAACAAGTAACAGAGAGTTGGCAAGGCCATCTCAGTGGGACCGAGATCCATATCGGTGGATCCGATTTGTTAGGGTTTTGGCAGTGGCTAAGTCCAGATGAACTCGGTGGCTCCGGATAGGAATGAATCGGTGGGGTCAAGTTGGAATGTAGGTTTTGGATATATTTGGATGGAGAAAGTGGTTGAGGGTTTTGGAGCACTGTCACTAAGCACTTGAGCAAATAGATCATTAAGCAACACCACATCCCCTGTTAATAGTATTGGCTTTCCTATGGACTCAATGTGATCTTGGATCACTTAACAAAAATGGAGAGTCTTGAGATTTTGCCCATCCATGTCCTTAGCATTTTGAAGGGTTCCACATCCTCTTGTTCCTGCCACGCCATTGTTGAACTTGTCTGAAATTCACTAGATAGAGGCATTAGTCCAACAATATGTATGTTGGCATAAATTACCAAAACCACCAAGGAAGCAAATGTGCTTTCAACCACCCACCGTAACCGGGAACTCCCCGAAAATTTCCTCGCCCTCACTTCTACCATGATTTTTTACGTCATGGACGGCCCAAAGAATGTCATGCGGGTGCGTCTCCGGCCCGCCCAGGGCGAAAAGCCTATTTTCTGTCATACTTTTTTGTCATAGAAGTAGGAGCCCACCACATCTATGATGATATGTGTTTTTGTCACAATTATTGTCATAGAAGTGTCACAACCATGACAGAAAAACTTTTTGTTCGGGCCATAATGTCACGAATGTGTCTTTTTTTTGTAGTGTGTGGAGAAGAGAGACCACTGATGATGTAAACCTAGTAGGGGAGGGGGGTGGTATGGCATGTGTGTCCATGAGAGAGAGAGGCACATGTCTAGTAGCGGGATAGCGTGGGTGCGGGCAGGGGTGCGTGCTATATATTTGGAAGAGACATCGAGTGTGTGTGTGAGAGAGAGGGGTGCGAGAGAGAGAGAGAGATATGGAGGTCGATTGTGTGCGAAAGTGGCCTATAGATAGGGAGACGAGGTCGATGGTGTTCGAAAGTGGCCTATGTATGGAGACACAAGGAAAGCGAGTCATTGTGTGTGTTAGAGAGACTTCATGAGATATCTAAATAGATGGTGGAGAGAACATTGCGCGAGTTTGAGATCAATTATACGCTAGAGATCTATGGAGAGAGTAGCGACATATAGAGGGAAGGAGGGTCGGGTCTAAATGAGGAGAGATGGAAAGAGGAGAGAGGTGCACAAGGAGAGGGAGGGTGTTTGTGTGTAGTGGGGGTGGTGTGTGAGATGTGTATCAATGTGAGAGAGAGACAGAGAGATAGAGAGATGCATGGTGGAGAGCGTGTGAGAGCCAGATTTACCTAGGGAGAAAAACATTGGGGGCAGTGTGTTTTGTGTGTATGGGAAAGATACACGGCTATAGAGTGTGTGCTTGGGAAAGAGAGATGCCGAGAGACCTAGAGACTGGGGGAACAGATGTGTGCATGTCCGAGAGACAAAGAGATAGAGACCTATATTGGGGTTCAGAGCTAGAAGAGAGAGAGGGGATAATGTGTGCGCATGTTTGTGTCCGGGGGAGAGAAAGGCTTGTGCGTGGGAGGAGAGGGGCCGGGGTGGTGTGCTTCAGATAAAGAGTGAGGGGTGTATGTCTGAGAGACATAGACGTAATTAAAATACATGGTCAAGTGTGACACCCTGGTTTTTCCCAGTTTTTCCTTTTCAAAATTTATTTGAATTTTATTTGAGATTTGGCTTGGTTTTGTTTCTGAATGGCTCTATGGACTTAAAACTTGGGAATATTTTCTTGATTTTCTTTCCCAAGTGACCTAGGCCCTCAAAAGCCTATCTCAAGTCATGCCACTTTCATTTTGCTCAATCTCAATTTTATTCCAACCTAATATTCCTTTTTCCATTAAAGGAATAACCCTTTGAGCTCTAGGTTGTGAAGCAACCTATAATTCCGTTCTTCCAAAAATCCCAAGAAAATTATCATAAATCCTTTGCACCACGTGAACCTTGGATATGTGAAAATATTCAAGATTTACTTCTCAAGGTGAGCACAGCATCCAATCTTTAATTCTGGTCATAATTTCAGTTTGTGAGGCAACTATATTTTATATTGCTTCTAAAATTCTGAAATTAATCTAGGACATTATCCTACCCATATGATCATTCTGCACAAATTTTTGGATCATTTCATTCAGCCAATTTTGCTATAAAATTCCTCCAAATTTTTGTCCAGTGGGAAGTGTTGTGAAGGAAGTACCCTGTACACTAACCCAATTGGGCTGAAATTTTAATAGCCTATTGGCATCCCCAAATCACCCACAAATACCAAGTTTCAGCCCCAAGAACCCATCCAAGTGAGTGCAGCATCCTCTGCAAGATTTCTAGACCAGAGAGGCAGTTGTGAAGCAACTATGCCCTAAACTAATCCATTTGGTCGGAATTTTTCCCAGCATATGCACCTTCCTCCTACACTTCAGTATGGCAAACTTTCACTCCCAAAGCCCTAGCCATTTTACCTCAACTTGCTGCACAAGTTTCTGTCCAGATACTTGCCTGGAACCTAGCCAGCTATCCTAGCCACCTCTTGCCAAACCAGCTGCACCAGGAGGCCTTTGGAAGGAGGGACTATCGCACGGACATGACCGGGCAGGCCAGAGCGCGCCGCGTGCACCAGTGCACGTGGTGACCATACGTCTTGCTGGGCCAAAACCGTGCTCTGCACGTCGCCCGCGTCGGACACGCTCGCTCCGGTCACCTCTCGATGTCTCTCTTTGTCCTAGTATACCGACGTCGTCGCCGCCGTCCACCTGGCCAGCCTGGACCCTTCTACTCCCTTCGGCGAGGCTCGCCACCGCACATGGCCAAGTGCGCGCACGGGCAGCACAGTGGCCGTACGGGGATGAGCTGGCTGGCAGCTTCCCGGCGAGGCGTCGCCTTGCTCTTAACGCCCCTAACCTCTCTCGTCACTTCACCTCGCTCCACGACGGCCAGCTCACCGTCCTCGCCGCGCCAGCACACCCGTGGCGGGATCCGACTCGGCCACCCTCCGCCCCCCTATAAAAGGCCCCTCCCGGCCTCTCCATCCCTCACCACTCCACTCCTCACCCTCTCAATCGGCACCAGCAGAGCCAGGGCAGGCCGGAGAGCCCTCCTTCTCCGTCTCCGGCGAGGAGCTCCGCCGCTCTGCCCCTGCTCCTCCCACTCGCCTCCGCCCACCCCAGCTCCATCTGAGGCCACCCCCGAGCTCGTGGCACTCCACTGACCATCCCCAGCCTTTCCTCCGCCCGAGTACTCGCCGGAGTCGCCGGTTCCGTCAACCCCCAAAGCACGCCGCCACCTGAGACGAAGGGGGCGACACCGTCCGGCCATCTCCTGACGAGCTGCGGGTACCGGAGTGCTCATCAGCGTATGTTCGTTCCATCCCCGCCGTCCCCGAAGCTCGCCACCATCGCTATCGCCGGCAACCATCGCCGGTGAGCCGCCGCTCTCTGTTCCCTCTCTTTCCCTGTTCAAACCTGGCAAGCGGGCCCCACCTGTCGGTGACTCCACGCACGCCCGAACCGGTACGTAAGTGGAGGCGCGCGGCTGGTTTACGTCTTCGACGTGGCTGCTTCTGGGATTTTCCAGTTTTCCGTTTAAATTCATTTTAAATCCAGATTTGACTGAACTTTGACCAGCTATAACTTCTAAACCATAAGTCCAAATGAGTTCATTCTTTTTGCATTATTTTTTTATGAGCTCCTCTAGGTGCTGTATAAATTTGGTATTTTTCTCTGCAGTCTAGAATTTTTGGTCAAAAGAAAATGCTTTATGTGGTATTTGAAAATGCTTTCAAAAATGTTTTTCAGATTTGTTTTGCCTAGTTGGTGAAGACTAGGAGTACCCCCACACTCTGTTGGTGCAAGGGAAGCCACAACTCTCATTTGCATAATTGCATTGCAATATCATAGTTTAATTAATTATTTTTAATTCCAAATATGACTTGTTTACGCATGGATTAATTCATGACATACCTTGGAGATATTGAATAAGTTACTGTCATGATAATGATGAGATTTTGGACTAGTAGGAGATTTCCAGAGTTATGTCGAAATACTGTTGGACTGTGAGATTACCATCTATGATTATTTTGTGATTCTGCTGGCACTGCATATATGGGGTTAGTAGTAGAAGTTGATCATGATGCCCATTGGATTTCTAGTTGGTTATTGTAACAACCTGGTCCGAGATGCAACTCGTGCCCGGAGAGCCCTTGGTATGGCTTTAGCTCCGCCAACCTCTCCGCTAGCTCCTTCGCTCTCTAGCAACCCGCCATCCAACCCTAGTACCTAGGTACTTGCGAAGATCTTGTTGCATGAGTTGTGGTAGTGCCAAGTGCTATAAATTACCCTGAGCAACAATAAAGTGTGGTTTTGCAAGTTTGGTGATTTTCCTTGAGTAGTCTTTATTTGCTTTTCTTTGGTTCTTCGGTGTCATACTTCCTTCTCTATGAAAGTTGCTCATCAACTATCGGACGCGATGAGATAATGAGAATTTCATGTACTTGGAGGTTAAGTTGAGCAGTATGAAATTCTCAGGATCACATTACTCGAGGAAGCATGGGGTTGAAAGCAAATAGTATTCTGAATTGACTATCAGTGTCAAGCTTACATCAGCAATGCAATTAGCAGTAATGGTTAAACAAGCAGGAAGACTAGTGTGTGCAGAACCAGTAATATGGCTATAGTACAAGTTGGGATTCAAGAAGGATAGTCGGCCAAGCCTTTCGCAGGAAACCAACAAGCGGAGTTGTGAGGAAGTATACATAGCAGCATGGCACAGCAAGAAACTTCTGGTGTAAGTAATCCAGTCCTCCTCTGCACGCCACCGAAGAAACTTACAAGGTAAGGCTCCTTGAGTCTTCCTCAGTACGATATGTGAATAGCTTCCAGCACAAGTTACCCTGTCTTTCTCCAAAAGCTTCCATGGAAAAACTTCCAGCATAAGGTACAAAGTCTTCCTCGACAAGTAACCAGTAGGGAAAGCTTCTGGGGGACGCTACCCAACCTTCTTCCGCACGCTATTCCGGCAGAAGCTTCAAGCATAAGCTATCCAGTCTTCTTCAGCACGATACCCGATGGCTTCCACCATAAGCTATCCAATCTTCGTCGACACGGTACTACAAATAGTTGGCAGTATTGGTATAAGTTAGGACACGGTATGTGGGCAGTGCATATTGAGGAGCTAAGTTATAAATTGTTCGATTAGAAATTGAAGCTGGTCAGGACATAAAGATATGCCTCGAGGGCTCAGATGTTCAGTTACGCATGCTTTTATATACATTGTGGAGTATTACCCGAGTTGTGACAGCCACCCGTACGAAAGCAACTATGTTTGAGCCGGACTACCAAAGGAAGGTAAGGATCTAACACCTGCGTAAGTTATGCAAGTAAACCAAATGCTAGTATAACCATCAGCAGGTTAGGAGGACTCACAAGCTTGGAACTACAATTTGGGCAGTGGATACCAAGACACTCATGAACTTGGTATATGGTTCCGATGAACCCTTGCTTGCTTTTCTTTGGAAACGGCACCACGCCCGTGTTCTGAGCTGTTTTCAGCCGTCCGAGGTGGATGCCGACATTGTATTTCTCTTTTCAACAACTGTCCTGTGTTCTGAGCTGTTTTTCAGCCGTCTCAGGTAGCTGTTGAGTTTCTTTTGGTAGCGGTGACTCTATGTTCTGAGCTGTTCTTCGGCCGTCTTAGGGAACCACTACATTCTTTTTATCAACATGATCTCATGCTTTGAGCTGCTTTCCAGCCGTCTTGAGCCATGATTGAATTACTCCAGTAAAAGTCCTAGATCTGCGTTGTAAAGACCATTCTGGTGGCCACTGGTTTATTTGCCGATTCCATGCAAGGGGTTCGGAGGACCAATGCCTTACCATTACAACTTGAGAGATAGAAAGTTTGCCAGATGAGTGTGACTGCACTAGGTTAAGGACAAGGCACGCTTACAGGAATTTTGCACCTGATAACATCCATGGTCATATGAAGAGTTGAGGATACGTGACCAATTTCCTGTGACAAACGAAGCAGGAAAGAGAACAATAAAGAAGAGCAAGACCGAAGATGTAGGCATGATGATCAATATAGAACTCACATGATACGAATACCTTAGATGGGCGAATCAATTATCAGGAATACACCACCAAGTGGTCTGCTTTGCTCTGTATTGAAGAATTTCATATCAAGCATCGCAAGACTTATGGATATCTCGACAGGATGGGCGCTTGCAATGTTACACAACAACTTCGGATTAAATACCCACGCATACGCTCCCCTGTCATGAGCAAGGTTATTCTGCCAGGACCACCGCCAGTCAAGATATTGCTATAAGGTATTACTCCTTGGGACATGATGAATAGCAGCCAAAATGTCAATACAAAATAGAGACAAAACAGTCAGCTCGAAGGAATCAAGCACCTTGCAAGCAGTCAGACCTCACCCGGAAAAACATTGTGATTCTCAGTATGGTAACTCGATACAATAACCAGTTTGGTGGTGTCCACTAAAGGAAGTTGTTCATAATCCTTATTGGTACCAATGGGAGCAGGACATGCTCATCAAACATCGCTCCCGGACTTATGAAAGGATGACTTACTCCAGTCAGGAAAATATGCCAGATGAAGCAGTAGACATGGTAATAATGAAGTCAGCATAATGTTGGATATGCGAGGAAAGATCTGTCAAAATATGGGTGCTGAAAAGCAAACCACCCCAGAATAAGAAAGTCAGGTCCTATGAGATTCGTGGGAAAGCATTGTACCAAGAAAAAGGAATACCCGAGTTGGAACCGGTTTTCTCTAAAGGCAGAATACTCATACTGGTTCCCTGAGCAACCAAATCTTGAGGATGAGATTTATTCTAAGGGGGGTAGGTTTCTGACACCCCGGTTTTTCCTAGTTTTTCCTTTTCAAAATTTATTTGAATTTTATTTGAGATTTGGCTTGGTTTTGTTTCTGAATGGCTCTATGGACTTAAAACTTGGGAATATTTTCTTGATTTTCTTTCCCAAGTGACCCAGGCCCTCAAAAGCCTCTCTCAAGTCATGTCACTTTCATTCTTGCTCAATCTCAATTTTATTCCAACCTAATATTCCTTTTTCCATTAAAGGAATAACCCTTTGAGCTCTAGGTTGTGAAGCAACCTATAATTCTGTTCTTCCAAAAATCCCAAGAAAATTCTCATAAATCCTTTGCACCATGTGAACCTTGGATATGTGAAAATATTCAAGATTTACATCTCATGGTGAGCACAGCATCCAATCTTTGATTCTGGTCATAATTTCAGTTTGTGAGGCAACTATATTTTATATTGCTTCAAAAATTCTGAAATTAATCTAGGACATTGTCCTACCCATATGATCATTCTCCACAAATTTTTGGATCCTTTCATTCAGCCAATTTTTCTATAAAATTCCTCCAAATTTCTGTCCAGTGGGAAGTTTTTATAGCCTGTTGGCATCCTCAAATCACCCACAAATACCAAGTTTCAGCCCCAAGAACCCATCCAAGTGAGTGCAGCATCCTTTGCGAGATTTCTGGACCAGAGAGGCAGTTGTGAAGCAACTATGCCCTAAACTGATCCATTTGGTCTGAATTTTTCCCAGCATATGCACCTTCCTCCTACACTTCAGTATGGCAAACTTTCACTCCCAAAGTGCTAGCCATTTAACCTCAACTTGCTGCACAAGTTTCAATCCAGAAACTTGCCTGGAACCTAGCCAGCTATCCTAGCCACCTCTTAGCAAACCAGCTGCACCAGGAGGCCTCTGGAAGGAGGGACTATTGCACGGACATGACCGGGCAGGCCAGAGCGCGCCGCGTGCGCCAGTGCACGCGGCGACCACGTGTCTGGCTGGGCCAAAACCGTGCTCTGCACGTCGCCCGCGTCGGACACGCTCGCTCCGGTCACCTCTCGATGTCTCTCTTTGTCCTAGTATGCCGACGTCGTCGCCGCCGTCCACCTGGCCAGCCTGGACCCTTCTACTCCCTCCGGCGAGGCTCGCCGCCGCACACGGCCAAGTGCGCGCACGGGCAGCACAGTGGCCGTATGAGGATGAGCTGGCTGGCAGCTTCCCGTCGAGCCGTCACCTTGCTCTTAACTCCCCTGACCTCTCTCGTCACTTCACCTCGCTCCACGATAGCCAGCTCGCCGTCCTCGTCGCGCCAGCACACCCGTGGCGGGATCCAGCTCGGCCACCCTCCGCCCCCCTATAAAAGGCCCCTCCCGGCCTCTCCATCCCTCACCACTCCACTCCTCACCCTCTCAATCGCCACCAGCAGAGCCAGGGCAGGCCGGATAGCCCTCCTTCTCCGTCTCTGGCGAGGTGCTCCGCCGCTCTACCCCTGCTCCTCCCACTCGCCTCCGCCCACCCCAGCTCCATCTGAGGCCACCCCCGAGCTCGTGGCACTCCACTGACCATCCCCAGCCTTTCCTCCGCCCGAGTACTCGCCGGAGTCGCCGGATCCGTCGACCCCCGAAGCACGCCGCCACCTGAGATGAAGAGGGCAACGCCGTCCGGCCATCTCCCGACGAGCTGCGGGTACCGGAGTGCTCGTCAGCGTATGCTAGTTCCATCCCTGCTATCCCCGAAGCTCGTCGCCGTCGCTATCGCCGGCAACCGTTGCCAGTGAGCCGCCGCTCTCTGTTCCCTCTCTTTCCCTGTTCAAACCTGGCAAGTGGGCCCCACCTGTCGGCGACTCCACGCGCGCCCGAACCGGTACGTAAGTGGAGGCGCGCGGCTGGTTTACGTCTTCGACGTGGCCGCTTCTAGGATTTTCCAGTTTTCTGTTTAAATTCATTTTAAATCCAGATTTGACTGAACTTTGACCAGCTATAACTTCTAAACCATAAGTCCAAATGAGTTCATTCTTTTTGCATTATTTTTCTTATGAGCTCCTCTAGTTGCTGTATAAATTTGGTATTTTCCTCTACAGTCTAGAATTTCTGGTCAAAAGAAAATGCTTTATGTGGTATGTGAAAATGCTTTCAAAAATGTTTTTCAGATTTGTTTTGCCTCGTTGGTGAAGACCAGGAGTACCCCCACACTCTGTTGGTGCAAGGCAAGGCACAACTCTCATTTGCATAATTGCATTGCAATATCATAGTTTAATTAATTATTTTTAATACCAAATATTACTTGTTTATGCATGGATTTATTCATGACATACCTTGGAGATATTGAATAAGTTACTGTCATGATAATGATGAGATTTTGGACTAGTAGGAGATTTCCAGAGTTATGTCAAAATACTGTTGGACTGTGAGATTACCGTCTATGATTATTTTGTGATTCCGTCGGCACTGCATATATGGGGTTAGTAGTAGAAGTTGATCATGATGCCCATTGTATTTCTAGTTGGTTATTGAAAAAACCTGCATTACTTGAATATCGGAGTGTCAGTGATGACTATGATTACTCGGGGATAAATCCTTCGTCGTTCATCAAGTGCCACTGAACCGAACTTTCCAGTGCAGACACACCTGCCAGAATGGGACGGCCTTGGCTTGGTCCAACAGCGTGCTCTCTTACCGGTACCACCAAAGAGGGAAGGTTATGCGTGCGTGCTGCCCTGATCTGGTAGACGACGATAAACTTGTGAGCCCAGTTTGGTTTTTGAGCTCAGGTCCCCGTTTGGGACAGTTGTTTGGCCACGACGGTGGTAGGTGTCAAGAGTGACACAGGGGCCACCCAGGGCAGGACTCCAGGGGAGGATGATTGTCGGTGGTACGGTAGAGGAGTCATGTCGGGGCCGGATTTCCGGGACATGATATCCCAGAAATTAACCCCTCGTGTCGTCACTAGCCTAGGATTACTGTTACTGGTGGACACGTCCTTGTTACAGATTACCAAGCAATTACAAGAATTGGATACAAGACCATAAAGGTCTAATGATACAACAATGATTTCTAGTGAGGATGACGGAAGCAACTCGTGGTTCCCCAACGTCGATGGGGCTCCATTCCTACAGGAATAGCTGACCCGGATAATTCCTATCCCGCGTGGCCACTATCCTAGGCTCCGCATGTATGTCGTGGTAATACTCCTTGTCGAAATCCTGACCTGGCCAATTAAATAGCCAGGGACAAGCCAGTGAGTACGTTGGAATGTACTCGGAAACATAATGAACAAAAGATATACCGAATGCATATGATCATGACGGGTTAAATTATATGCATATGCCAGACGAAATTAAAGCATGGCATGATGAATATTAATACGGTGCTGAAGAATAAATATGAAATGTTAGTGACAAACAAAGAAAGTTAATGGAGAATCGGGCGAGACAGGACCGCCCGAGAATCCAAAGGGAAATATAAAAGTGGAGAATCGGGCGAGACAGGACCGCCCGAGAATCCAAAAGAAAATATAAATGTGGAGAATCGGGCGAGACAGGACCGCCCGAGAATCCAAAAGAAATGCCAAACGGGTGTCTAAAAGCGATGCCTCGAGAGGTCTTGAAAAGAAATGCCAAACGGGTGTCTAAAAGCGACTCCTCGAGAGGTCTTGAAGAGAAATGCCAAACGGGTGTCTAAAAGCGATGCCTCGAGAGGTCTTGAAAAGAAATGCCAAACGGGTGTCTAAAAGTGACGCCTCGAGAGGTCTTGAAGAGAAATGCCAAATGGGTGTCTAAAAGCGACGCCTCGAGAGGTCTTGAAAAGAAATGCCAAACGGGTGTCTAAAAGCGATGCCTCGAGAGGTCTTGAAAAGAAATGCCAAATGGGTGTCTAAAAGCGACGCCACGAGAGGTCTTGAAAATGAATGAGTGCCCGAGTAGTATAGCCAGCCCATGAGACACTCAGAAAAGAAAATAAAAAGTGAGTGCCCGGGTAGTCTAGCCTGCCCATGAGACACTCAGAAAAGAAAATATAAACTGACAGGGTTAGTCCACAATAATATTCATATCATCCATAATATTCATGATAATATCAGTAGTGGCAATAATTATCCTGCAAAATAATTCATGCTCAATTTAATTATTTCCTTCGGAGACCGACACTAAGACCGACACTTGACCAACTCAGACTGTAGTCCTTAACCGCAGACACGGATATTCGAATGGGTATGACTCTGTAGAGGGTGTACTCTATACCCACAAGTAAAGGATTTCTTTAGCCAGCACCGAGACGCTGACTAATTCCCATTACGGCCTTTGGGTTGAAAACACACCTAACCCGCACGCACCAGCTTTAACTTACCAAAGCCAGGAATCACCCAAGGCAATGATAGAGTAAAACTCTAAGCGGGAAGGCCTCATTCAATGGCTTCCAATAGCATGGGATCACAATATTTATAACGGCGCGCAAACAGGGGTGCTACCCCTCTCCGTCTACAACCGGAGACACCCATGCCCCTGGACCAAGTGAAATGCCTACCAGTGATCAGATGGTATCTTTCACTATGGCCTCTCTGTACGGTGTGTGCAGGAAAGGGGTTAACAACTTACTGAACTGTACCCTACCTGCGGTAGGGACATGTGGTAGCATGGTTCAAGTATGGGGGTTACCGGAACAAGACTCGATCTACGGTCGACTCAGGAGGTTAAGTTTTCCTGCAGTGGTTAGCACAATATATTTCCTTGGTAGTACCCAATAGGGTCACCACCTAGCATGTCCCAACATGCCCTCACTGATCAATCTCGTCACAACGAGATTTCAGTCTCACGGTCACATTTCTCGTGACTGATTCTTTCCTGCAGATTAGTCCAGACCAACATAGGCATATGTGACATGTGGAAATAACCATGCTCACTCATGTTTCATGTTTAAATGAAGATAGAATATTTCCAAGGGATCATGCATGCATAGCTAGCAATATGCAAATTTTATATGAATTCAACATATTCATAACTCAATTATTCTTGCAAACAAACTACCATGCATTCAGCATATCAAGTGTTCAAGATGCTTGCCTTGATCATGCAGAAATATTGGGTGCACTCCAAGACTTTGAAAATTTTCATCTTCCCTCCATTTTTCCTGTTTTCAAAATATTGCAAATATCACCTAATTTGAAAATAGTAGCAAAAAGTTGTCTGGAATTTTTTTTGAATAAATACTAAAATAAACTAGAGGAAGAATAATGAATTTCAGAAAAAGAATCAAATGATTTGGAGATCAGATGATTTTCCTAGGGGATTTCTAAGCTGGAATAATTAAAGAATTGGACTATTTAATTGATCCAACAAAATTAAGCTTAGGAAAGAATTTCACCCTAGCTATATTAATAGAGAATTAATTTAGAAGTATTTAGAAATTTGAATCATCAGATTTGGATTTGAAATGGCCACTGTGGAAATATTTTAAATTTCTGGAAAAGAAAAAAGAGGAAAGGCAGAAGCGCGCCCTGAGCGCTACTTAGCCGTGCAGTGCTATTGGGCCGACCCAACCACTCGGCCGCGCAAAAAACCAGCCAACGTCGAAGGCGTATTACATGGTATATTCTTTCCAGAGAAGAAAGCGTAAACATAGGAATTACGCCTCCACTTAAACACTTCGGCGCGTCTAATAGTCACTGACGGTGGGTCCTAGGCACCCACCAGTCAGGTTTGACTGGGCGCCGTCGTCTTCCCTCCTTCGACCAAACGGAGCGCGGTCTCCGGCGGACCGCGTCGGCGAACGGCGGCGCCACTCGAGGTGCTGTGCTCATGAGCGGGCTCCCCTCACCGAGGCGAGTCCAGAGAGATGTGCCTCGTCCACCGGAGACCACCGAGTCACCGGTGATGAGCTCCGTAGCGGATGGCAGCATCGGCCAAATCGGGGCTTTTGCCCCTGGAGTTCCTCTGGTGGAATTGGGGTGCGGGATGGATTCGCAGGGTCACGAGGGATCTTCTGGTGCCGAGAGTGAGGGAGGGGAGCTCTGGTTGTGTCGGATTTAACCAGAGATGGCAGCGGCCGAACCTTGCCGGAGTTGAAGAAGACGGCTTCTCTGGTGGTGTGGCTGCCTCGGGCTCTTCTTGGGAGGTGGGTGATCAGCGGAGCGAGTTCGGGGTGGAGTTTTATAGCGCCGGAGAGGCGGTTCGTGGCTTCCAGTGGATAACCATCGCGGCAGTCTCCATTACTGTGCCGAAGAGGTGGTTGCAGGCGGTGGCCATGGTTGGTGGTGGGCGGCAGGGTTCGGTGAAGGTGGTGGCCGTCCGCAATTAAGGCGAGGCGTGTTGGCTTGCTCAGAACAGAGCCACGCGTCATGGGCGGCGCAGGGACAGCGACGGGTGGGGAGGCAGCGGCGGCGCCAGGGGGAAGCTCCGGGGTGGGGGAGGTCATGGCAGGTGCGGGTGGCTAGTGGAGTGTGCGGGGCAAGCCAGGGGAGGGCAGCAGCGGGGCGGTAGGGGCTCGCAGTGCTTGGGCGTGCAGGACGTGCGCGCTGGGCACGCCCTGGGCATGCACGTCAAATGCTCGGCAGAATGCCAGAGCGCTCTAGGTGGATCTTTTAGCTGTGGATCTTGGCATGGTGATGCTACTAGGGGTGGAAAGGATGATGGACATGTTCTTTTGGCAAGATGATCATGTGGGCAATGCAGGTTTAAGTGGTTGCAAAATTCTGTCATGCACATAAGGTGTTTGAGAGAATGCTAGGGGAAGCTAGTAGATTTTTTTGGAAGTGAAAATTGGCAGTATGGTGTCTCCTTAGATGATATATATGGTGGTATGATTGGTTTGGCAAAATGCAAATCTTGCTAGTTTAAGTTTGAATAAAATTCAGTTCTGGACAGAAACTTGGAGGATTTATTTGGGAGATTTCCAAGATGAAACTCGAGCTGATCTCCTAGACTTAAGGATTTGGTTGGAAGAACTACAAGGTGGAATAATTTCAGAATTATTGGAGCAAGGAAAATTAGGGTTGTAGTTGAAACTCAAGAATGGGACAGAATTGAAAAGAGGATGTTTTACTCAAAATTTCCAAAATACCAAGTTGGGTTTTTGCATAAAAGTGATCTATAGGCCTCACATGACCCCTCATAATTTTTGTGGAATTTTTAAAGAATTATTTAAAATAGTTGTAGTGCAACAGAGGCAATTAAAGAATTGAAAATGCTATAAAAATGATTATCTTGGGCAAAATTTTATTATGAAAATATTTCCTACTGTTATTAAAATATAATTAAAATGATTTAAGAAAACTACCAAAGCCCATAATATTTTTCCCAAAATTTCTATATGGAGGGAAGAATTTTGGAAAACAGAAAACAGAAAATACTCTAAAATAAATAAAAGACCTAATATAATTCAAAATTTTATTTCTGGCCAAATTTTACTTAATAAAAATATGGTTAAATTTTTGGGGTGTTACAAGTCACGGGTTAGGCAAGTTTCGTTGGAGCAGCACCGGTCCACCCAGAAGGGAAGTGTACCGAGGTACGGGGCAAGGAGCTCCATGGTGTGGGAAAAGTGCGCAACCTCTGCAGAGTGTAAGAATCTATTCGAATAGCCGAGTCCACAGTATTGGACACAGTTCGTACTAAGCCACACTGTCTGATCAACACCAATGAGGGAATGACGTGTTAATGATGGAAGAACTCGTCTCAGCATGGTTAGGTGACCGATCTGTTGTGTAACACCCTGGATTTCGCTTCTTATTTTTTTTCCTTCGCTGGATTTGACTCCCGTCTTTTCTCGGTGTTATCGGATTTTCTCTTGCTCTTCGGTATACGAAGATGGTCATTTAGCCTTGCCTTTCCTACCCAACCAGAGATTCTCTCCAGACCAACCTTGCCACCCAAGATATTTTCTCAGTATTTTTGTCACCGAAACCCTACTCTCCGATCTACCGGAAGGGAAACCCTAATTCCTTCCATTACAAAGGAACCCCAATTTCCTTTGATCTGTTGCCTCCCAAACATTTCCCAGTGATCATCCCACATCTATAAACCCTGGATATGCAAAAATATTGCCAAGTCATTTGCAATATTTTTCATTTAAAATTAATTCCTTTTTCTGCCAGTTAAAGGAATTAAATCCAGGAAAATATCTATCCATCTCCAAAGTTCATGAAAACTTGTGGAGATATTCTTTGTGATCATATTGAGCTCCAATAAAAATATTGGCCATAATTAAATAAGGGAAATTGTATTTTCCTATTTAAAGCCAATATTGCATTTTGGGCACTTTCCAAAGGAACTACCATTTTGGTAGCCAGGAAAAATCCCAAATAATTTGTGGAGATTCTCCTATCCATATATTCACCATTTCCATCAAGAACCCAAGTTCCATAGATCAAATTGTGAGCACAACATCCATTTGCAAATTCTGTCCAGATTTCCAGTTTGCAAAGGAAGTGCTTGAACCCTTGATCTTTTTGGGCTGAAATTTTTCAGGGTGGTTAACTATGATAAATCACCTAGGGATACCAAAAAACAGCCCATTTCATCTAGCCAATTTTCCTCAGGAAATTATCTAAGTTTCTGTCCAGATTGCATCTCTCTGAAGGAAGTACCATTTTGGTATATCCAAAGGAGCTGAAATTTTGCCAGTACCTCCATAATCCCAAATCACCTCCCTACACCAAATATCAGCTCATTTCATCAAGCTGGTTGAGCACAACATCATAACCTAGATTCTGGACCAAATTTTGCATTACAAAGGAAGTATATGCAAATGAGGTCCAAATTGCTTCAAATTTTGTCAGCACCTACTCCTTCCTACCCTATCTCATTGTGACAAGGATCCAGCTCCTCTCCTGCATCCATTTCTCCAGAAATGTCCACCCAAGTTTGCTGTTGGAATCTTCTTCTGCAAGTTTCTCTCACCTCAGGGCCTTCCAGTGGATTCTAGCCACACCTAGGATCTACTTGACCTCTGAGATACACACCAGACATGGTTTCGTGTCAATGACATGGCCAGAGCAAGACATGCACGTGGTGACCGCGTGGACAGCAGGCAGCGGCGGCGCTCCGCGTGCTGTCCTCGTCGGCTAGCTAGCTCCGGCCAGCTTCGGCTTGTCTTGGCATGTCTAGTGGCTCTGAGGAGTCCACCTGCCCCTCCCTAGACCCTTCTCCCCTCCAGCTTCTTCCTCCCAATGCCACGGTAACGCCGCCCTGGCCACTGTCCGCCCGTGACCGCCGTCGTTTTCCCTCTCCCGTTGGCTTCTTCTCCTCCGAGCCGTCGCATCCTCCTGCTCCTCGTCAGGTCGGTAGCGCCGCGACGCCGAGCTAGCCGCCATCCATTCGAGTCCGAGCACTGGAGCTCCGGCCAGCGCATCGCCGCGGCCGTGCTTATCTTCTCGGCCAATCGGGCTATAAATAGCCGTGGCCGGAGCCCTCCTTGAGCACCTACTCCACCCGCAGCCTCCTCCTCCTCCTAGAAACCATCCCCACCTCTCGACCGAGCCCGGGGATCCCTCCTCGCTCCACATCGCCGCCATGGCCGCCGATGGCCTCTGCTCGAATTCAAGCAAGCCAGGGCTCCTCTCTAACCCCTCTCCCCACTAGAGCATCCACTCGGCCACCGCGGAGCCCTGCCCAACCTCCTCCTTGTTCCTCCACTGCCATAGCCCCGAGTCCATCTTCGGCCGAAGCCGTCATCCGCCACCACCCACCGCAGTTCATGCTCCACCCGGTTGCGAGCTCGTCGGCAAGAGCGAGTGTCCCAGGCGGGTGCGCGCCGTCCAGCCGAGCTCGCCGGTAGCCGAGGCGTCGCCGGAGATGGCCTACCGCGGCGGCAATCGCTGTTGGGGCCGGCCCTATCCTCGGCCAGGCGCAGGCACGGAGGGAAGACGACGACGACCTCCAGCCGGCCAGTGGGTCCCACTTGGCGGCCTCACTTGTTGACTCAGCTGACCGGTGACGTGGATATGTGAAAGCGTACTTCCAGGTTTACGTTTTCTGTAGTTGAAAACGCATTTCCCTGCGGCTTAGAGCTGAAATGCATTTTTTGTGCAGGAAAGCGTATTTCCAGAAGTACGTTTTCTTTATTCAGCCGCCGGCCGAAATCCTTATTTGGTGGACGTTCACCGGTTAGCCGCAGAAAAGCATATTTTTTATTTGTTTTTCTGCCTAAACAACGAACGGCCACAACTTCGCAACCGTGACTCCGATTCAGGTGAATCCAAAGCCCACTTTCTAAGTTCGTCGAGCCCATTTAGATGATGTCACTCTCACCATGTTGACACTTTCTGAAAATACCCATTTTTCCCTTGCCCTATATTCGGCCCCTCCGAGAGGGAATCTTCTCCGATGAATTTTCCGCGAGGTGATCGCACTTCTCTTCGGTGAATCCATCGACTCCCAGGCAAGCCGACCATCTGATATATGCCCTAAAGCATTGCTCTATGTTATTCTTGTGTGTTTAATTAATGAATATGCCTGTGTTAGTAATAATTAAACTCCTGCTAGGTTGAACTTGCTATTTACATTACCTGCTAAGGCTCATCATATTGTCGCACTAGTGACTCGTATGTGATGGTATGGAGATAGGTCATTATGTTGATATACTAGTTTACATCTTGGATTATCATTATTATTGCAATGATAAAGAATGTGATATAATGATAACAACCTCCTCTGTCGGCTGGATCAAGTCATAGTGCCACCGAACCGAGCTCATCGAGTGCAACCACACTTGCCTGGATGGGGAGGCCCTAGCTTGGTCTGTTGTCTTGCCTCTTATCGGTACCACCAAAGAGGGGGGATTATGCATGCGTGCTACCCTAGCCCGGTAGGCGACGGTAATCCTGTGAGCCCAGTTTAGTTATATGGTACCAGGTCCCCGTATGGGACAGTTTGTTTGGCCACGATGGTGGCAGGTGTCACGGGGTGACACAGGGGCCACTCAGGACTTGACTCTGGGAGGGTATGATTGTCAGTGGGTCCGTAAGAGTGCCAGGCAATAGACAAGTTTTGTTGGAGCAGCACCGGTCCACCCGAATGGGAGTACGAGGCCAGGAGCTCCATAGTGTGGGTAAAGTGCACAACCTCTGCAGAGTGTAAATCTATTCGAATAGCCGCGTCCTCGGTCATGGACACAGTTCGTACTAGGTTACACTATTTGGTCTATGTCGAGTCTGGAGGAACAAACCATATGATGTTAATAATGGACCAGAGAAAGGTATGATTTGTCGGACTTATAGTGTAGATGTAGGGACATCGGATGATGTCAGGTATATGGGATGTTAGCCATGCGATGGCTATGTGATGAGTGGTCAGATGACCGAATGACTTGGATTTGATTTGGATCAAATTTGGATTGGATCCTAAGCTTATTTGGAGTATGGATTAATTACTTGATATGTTGTATCCTCGCCATACTATAGTTACTTTGATAGTTAACATGCTAGATAATCCTGCTAAGACATGATAGCTAATATTGTTAAGATAATGAATGCATGCTTGAATGCCATGGATTGCATTGCTTGGTGTATATGTTGGTTTGGTTTGCTTGTGAGTACATTCAAAAGTACTCAGCGGCCTTCAATGTGGCCAGGTTCACCTAAGGATCCGACGACCCCTAGCGAGGAGCCGGAGTGTTCGCGGGCTAGAAGAGTAACCCAGTCAGATCCCCGTGGACTGGAGCCGCACCAAGACCATGCTGCCTTAGATAGAGCTTTTCCGCTACCATCAACTTTGTAAAACATTTCATGTAAGGCTGATATATCCATTAATAGAAATGTATGTGTTCATGATACTTGTTGTAAAAGTGCATGCCAGAGTGATTTCCTGGGCTGGTATGTGCGGTGACCGTCTGACTACAGTGGTATTCAGGCGGGGCGCCGCATGTTGAGATTTCTGGTAACTGTGGGGGATGATTCTCGGGGATGATTATCAAAAGTTCTCAGGGTGACCAAGAGTTGGTCACGAGAGTAAGTGGTTCAGTTATGTGGCTCAAAACAAGGTGGTTCCATAGTAGTGGCAAGAGTGATAGTTGTATCCACAATATGTTATTATTTTATTTCCCTTTTTAGTAACATCTAAATATAAGTTAATCATGATTGCTGTGACGTTGTTATGCCTTGATGCTCTTGATTGTTGCGAGCTTTCGAGTACATTCAAAGTACTCACCTGGCGTGTCATGCCAGTTTGCAGGTGTTGCCATGTGTGCGTAGTGGAGGTGTTCACGTTGCGAGCTAGGATGTGTCCCTAGCCAGAGTCCCTGTGGAGTGGAGTCCATTTCGACGCCGTAATTCTGCTGCTAGGATTTGAGCTGCTGCTAGCATAGAATTGTCGTAGCAAGCGTAGCTTTGCCAAGGCAACCCTTTGTAATATCTCAAACCCTTGTACCCAACTATTTGTAATAAAGAGCTGATTTGTTCTATGCCAAGCAGTGCCGTATTCCAGAAGACTTGATCTCTGGGCTGGAATACGGGGTGCTCCGGTGACTTTTAGCCGTGGTGCCACATCAAGAGTGTGTGCACTCATGCTGGATCAACTTGTTTCATATTTTTTGACTATGAGATAGCGATACTTTTGAACATGCGAGGTATATTTTGAACTAAGATCGGAAATTCTGAGTTCGACTACATTATTAGCTTTTTTTAATTTATTTAAATGGGGGTACAATTTTCTGCGTGATTTCAAATTCATATATCAAACCTAGAGATATACACATACGATCGTGTTCAAACCTTATAATCATCCACTTTATTCATACACATACACATTTGCTTGTGTCATCATATTTAGGAGAAACACATTCAAAATTTCATTTGAATTGGAGCATATGATGGTATTTGCTTGCACTACCTCAATGATCCATATTTGAATTGAATGGACAATCTAAGTTTTGAGTTGGAGACATTGATTTTCGAAACTTGCGCCTTTTCTTCGCGTGCACAACAAATAAATACTCGGCCATGATATCATAGTCGGTTGTACAAGACGAGAACACATAATTTCAGCCGCCAAAAGCTTTCAAACTTCCCACTCACATCGAAATTTCTCACGCCCGAAATTTTAGCCCTGCGATATTCCTCGTTTACCCCTACCACATCAACGAAAAAGGGCTGCTTTGGTAACTCCATTGTTTTCCCCTCTTTGCCGCCAACATTCTAACCCAGAACCACTCCCCTCCCCGCCTCCCCCCTCCCCAAGCCGCCGAATCTAGTCCTCCGCCGTGGCGGTGCACCTCACACCCCGCCGGATCTAACTTCCGCACCTTGGAACCCCCAACTGCCAACTCACCACTGCATCAGAGCCTCTTCAGCGACTGGCTTGTCCACCGCACCAGATCTCCTTGACCGCCATCATGGTCCAGCGCACTGGATCTGCTTCACCGGTGCCCTCGCCCACCACAGCGTAGGCCCTTCACTGATCCCCTCGTCCGCCACATCGCTGGCCCTTCATAGAAGCCCTCGTCCGCTGCAACAGATCCGCCTCACCGAAAGCACTGTACACCGCGTCGGATGTGCTTCGCTAACGCCTTCGTCCACTGCACCGGACCCGCTCCACGAACGCCATATTCAACTCCACCGGCCTAGCTTTACTACCGCCGCCGCCTCATCAGGTTATTTCAATTAGTACTGCTTTGGTTTTTCTTGTCTTTATTGTATAACAGTTCACTTACCACAGATCAGCTTTCTTGGATGTCGACAGGCGCCGCACCTAAGCACTGGAGCCGCTTCACCAACGGCGACAGCCGACCCAACTCAACCACAACAAGAGCACCATCGATGACACTTAGCTTTCACGTATGACAACGATGCCCATACGCCGCCGAGAATCAGGTACTATTCTCCAACGGCCGGCGCCTACGTTCACCTTCTTAGCATAAGCACTACACCTTCGAATTTCTTTAGGGCAACATTCAATTTTTCATGAGAAGCGTTATTCTGCTTGCACCTGTAGGTCCAAACATGTGGTAGTGAACAGGTTATATGTGCTAAATTACAAATCAGTGCACCTGTAGTTACAATGCTTTTTCTTTGTCCTAAGTATTACTGTACTTCCTAGATATTACTGCCTCCTATTTTACTTCTTGCATGCTATATTTATGATAATGGTGTTGTTCTAATGTCACCTCTTGGTTACAATTATTTTACTGGACTGCTTCTATGTTCTCTATGCTAAATTACACATCAACAAACTAGCTTGTAGTTCGACTGCTTTTGGTTCGTCTTAACCTACATTTTTCAATGCTAGCTATTACCGCACTGTTTCGAGCCTCTGTTCATAACTTTTTTGTGTGTTATTGATCTTCCCAAGCTGCATGACTAATTTGTTGCTTTTATTCATTATGGAGCTGCCAACCGCATCAAGCAAAATGCTTTTTCTTTTGGGGCTGGCACCTCGAACAAGCTTAAAAATAGAGTGAAGCACACATATTGTCGTGTAAGCACACACCCTTCTTTCATTAGTTTAGATGAATCATTGATGTTCAATTTGAACAGTCCATGTGATTAAAATTAGTTTTACCAAAATAGAGGGGGAAGGATAAACTACAATGACTAGATTTGCATGCACAGGATGCTGACGACATCTTCAAAGAACATTGCAACAGCAGCGAGCCTTCACAGGGACATATGGTAAGCCAGTGTGTTTTAGTTACTATGATATGTCATGCGTGTGGGCTACTTTCTTGGCTTGTGCCCTCAACTTGTAATCCTACAGAATTACAAATAGTTCAGTTGCCTGCTTTGTTGTATTGCTTGATTAGAATGCTTGTTTGATACTCCCTCCATAAACTAATACTAGATCATTGAAGGCGCACGTTGTCGCGCCCGTCAATTTTGGCACTTTAATGTTTGTATTTGATACAACTATTTGGATCGGTAGTATTTTTAATGTTAGTTATTGAAAAAGAAAATATTTGGAATTTTTTTTATTTATGTGTCGTTCGAGCAAAATGTCAGATTGTAAGGAACTTAGGACGTTCGCTAAAAAAAGAGGTTAGTATGTTTTCGTGAGATACCTGAACTTTCATTTGGCTCCTCACCACATACGGACGTTTCCATGGCGTATGTTCAACAATGGCGAGGATTAGGTCGCTCACCTCATACGAATGGTTCTCCCACTTGTGAGTCCAGCAGGCAAGAATTGTTTTTCCCATTGTGAAGAGGAGATGACATTTACAGATCAATTGTTTTTCACATTGTGAAGAGAAGATGACATTCACAGATCGACTTGCGAGTATTACGATTGTGGTTCAGAAACGATTCACCCAACTGCAAGGCCCTCAGCTATTTATGATGCATTCTTTGGTTGCCGCTCACACACGAAGGCCCATAGAGTCCAAATAGCATAAGAGCTTCGATTTTGTTATGAGAGTAGCGGCCCAGCCCGTGTAGCATTCTCCGGTCAACTAATGCCCAGGCGGGATTGTGAGTTCATCAAACAGTCAAAAACGCCCAAAGTCCACTTCCGAGCACCCATCCATTAGTCCAATAAGTTTTTTTGGAATTGTCATATATTGGAAGAAGGAAAATTAAGTTGTTTTGTGGATATGTCAATTTACAATTGGGAATAGATTATAAGTACACACCTAATTGGGAATAGATTATAAATTCAGAAAATTATATACACGGTGTACTTGTATATTCAGAAAATCATGCATCTGTGTCTTCCATCTTGGTTCCTACTTTTTCTTTGGAGCATTTTCCTTTGCTTTCAGATCAATACATTTTCCTTTGAATATATTTGAGTTCTTGATCCTATCTTGCAAGTTATATGCACCTGTTACGTGTCATGATCCTCATACCCCAAGGTGACAATAATTGGGATTCTTTCCGGTGATTGCCGTAGTTTGAGGAGTTCATGTATTCACTATGTGCTAATGCTTTGTTCTAGTTCTCTGTTAAAAGGAGTCCATAATATCCCTTTGTTTCTGTAAGGACCCCGCTGCCACGGGAGGGTAGGACAAAAGATGTCATGCAAATTCTTACTATAAGCACGCATGACTATATACGGAATACATGCCTACATTACATTGATTAATTGGAGCTATTGTGTATCGCCCTAGGTTGTGACTTGTGGCACCCCGGCTTAGAGGAACTGGAACACCCCGCATTCCAGCCCAGAGATCAAGTCTTCTTGAATACGACACTGCTTGGCATAGAAGAAATCAGCTCTTATTACAAGGGTCCGATATTACAAAGGTTACAGGGGCACGACGATACTACGCCTGCTCAGATAGCTCTATGCTAGCAGCGGAACAACTCGCAGCGATGGAATAACTTCTAGTAGTGGAACAACGACGACGGTGATGGACTCCACTCCGCAGGGACTCTGGCTGGGACACATCCTAGCACACAAACTCGGGATCCTCAACAAGCAATCAATCACGGCATTACCTGCAATCTGGCATGACATTCCAGGTGAGTACTTTGAATGTACTCGCAAGCTCACATCAACCAAAGCAATCAAGACAAACAACAGCATGGCAATTACAGGTTAATCATCAATGATGAACATGATACTACTAGAACAACATGAGAGTGAACATGGCATGTACATGTTAATCATGATATGAACATGAACACGATGCTATCATACATGATGTGTACGTGGATTGTTGCCGTGGTCCCTTGGACCAACTTACCATCTTGGGGTTACCTCGTAACCACCATCAACATCTTACCATCATGATCCTCACTTGTTCACAGCAATACCAACCATAGTGATCCTCACACGATCACAGCAATACCAACCATAGTGATCCTCACACGATCACCAACTTCTGCATGTGCCATCTTGTTGTTCTTAGTGTGCAGGTTTATTATTGCTGTTGACCCACAGTGTGACCTACTACGAACTATGTCCATGACCGAGGACGCGGCTATCGATAGTTTATATACTCTGTAGAGGTTAGTACACTGTACCCACACCACGAAACTCATGGCCTCATGCTCCCATTCGGGTGGACCAACGACATTCTGACAAAACCAATCTATTGCATGACACTCTCCCGGCCACTCCGACAAACTCCCCTTTGGGCTATGTCATGGGTGTCCCTGGGGTTCACCGCGTGATCCCCCGATGTCACCTCGTGACATCCGGCCACCGCGTGGCTAAATAAAACTGTCCCAAACGGGGTACAGTGTTGTCCCAAATGGGGACAGTGGTATACCATACAACTTGGGCTCACAAGGTTATAGCCGCCTACCGGGCCAGGGTAGCATGCACATATAACCTTCCCTAGTTGGAGGCACCGGCGAGAGGCATGACAATAGACCGAATTAGGGCCTCCCCATCCAGGCAAGTGTGGCTGCACTGGTGAGCTCGATTCGGTGGCACTATGACTCAGCCAATAGATTTGTTCAAGTTCAATTAACGTCAAGTTTAACTTGAATGGTGATGAGCTGAGCCATAACAAAATATCATAATGAAATGCATATGAGCATGATATCAACATTTTCATGGATGGGTAACACAAGCATTGAACATATGAATATTAACATCGATAACGATCAATCACTTAGTCTAATGGATGCAAATGAGCATGGCATGGAGATTAACATGAATCTCACAAGTATTTTCGTAACCAACCAATAACTATTCATATGAGCATTTTATTATCAATAGCATCGGGAATGATTACAGGAATGAAACATGATAATAATAACATTAGCAATTAATCATTTAACTAGCTAGATGCAAATGAACATGGCATAGGAACGAGCATGGATTCACAAGCATATGCATAGTATTAACAAAATAACTGCATGAGCACACAATCATTCAATCATTCAAGTGAAAACCATGGCTATTGCAAGGCCATCATGCAAGTGTTTGTTGTGGCTTGCCTGGGGTTGATGAAATCACCGGGAGGGTGTGCGATGAACTCGCGGAAAGATTTGCCGAAAATGTTTCTCTCTCAAAAGGGGCTGAATAGGGGCAAGGGAAAAATGGTCATTTTTAGAATGTGACAAAATCATGAAAATGATACCAATGGAACGGGCTCGACGAACAGAGAACGTGGGCTTTTGAATCACCTGAATCGGAGTTAAGGTTGCAGAGATACGGCCGTTCGTTCGTTAGGCAGAAAAATAAACAGAATCTGTCCATTTCTGCTCTTAACGGACGAACGTCCGCAATTTAGAGGTTTCGGCGCCGGCGGCTGGAAAGAGAAAGCACATTTTGGGGAATACGCCTTCAGTGCAGGAAAGCGTATTTTCGGTCGAAGCCGCAACACAGTACGCTTTCCAAAGAGGAAAGCGTATTCCTCAGAATAGGTCTCCACTTAAGCTGACTGGACCGGGGCCGTAGTCGATGACAGGTGGGGCCCGCCTAGTCCTCTCTCTCCTCTCGCTCCTTCTTCTTCCTCCCGACGAAGCAGAGGGGGAGCGAGGCTAGGCTCGGTCGGCGTTGGCCCCGGCGTCTCCGGCCAACGTTCGAGGCACCCGGCCTACCGGCGAACTCAGGAGACCGAGGCGGTCCCGTCCAGGTAGGGCACGGCCGCCGATGAGCTTGGGGTTGAGCGGAACATCAGCTGCGGTGGACGGCGGCTATGGCGAGCTCGGGCTCTGTGCTACGGGGCACCGGAGGAGGAGGGGAACGTCGGGGAAGCTCCACCGTGGCCAGGGGGTCGTTGGTGTGGGTAGGAGGGAGGGAGAGGGCCCGGCTCGCTCGAATTTGAGCCAAGGGAGGCGGCGGCCATGGCTGCAATGGGAGGCGAGGAGGGACTCTGGGGAGAAATTAAGGGGTCCGGGAGGTAGCTAGGAGCGTGGTGAGGAGGATGAGATGCTCGGGAGGCCTCGGGGATGGCTATTTTATAGTCGGGCAAGTTCGCGGCCATGGCGACGCGTAGGCCGTGTGCTGGAGCAAGGAGGACATGCGGAGGGGAGCAGGAGACGCCGAGAGGGTTCTCGGGGAGAAGAGGGGCTTCGGGAGAGCTCGGGGGAGGTGGCCGACCGGCAATGGTGGAGGGCCCCGGAGCACAGTGCCACGGCAGGGCCGCCGTGGCGCATCGGGGAGGAAGGAGGAGGAGGAGCGGGGTCCAGAGGGGTGGCGTGAATGGAGAAGAGAGTGTGCGACGCTGTGGACATGCTGCGGTGGCACGGACGCTTCGTTTGGACGGCAGCCGAGGGCCCCGATGTCCAGAGCGCGTCGAACAACATGCCGTCCGCGTGGTCACTGCTGGCATTGCGCGCTCTGGCCCACTACTGGCTGAGAGGTCATGTCCAATAGGGTCCACATAGCTCAAAGATAAGAGCTAAACGGCTGGGATTGATTAAGAGGCTCTGGGTGATGAGCTGGGTGCAGAAAGTGATTTGGACAGCAAGTGTTTTAGTGTACTCGGGAAGATTGGCCTGGTGAAAGATGCTGAGATTTTGCTGGGGGAGGTTAGTCACTAAGATGACCATTTTGGCAAAGTATCAGCTCAAATGGATATATATAGCTAGCACTTCCTTCACAAACTGCCCCACTGGATAGAAAATGAAAATGGAAGCTCCACTCACATGGAGTGTTGGATTGAGCTGAAATTTGGTGGAGAGTTATGATTTGGTAATAGGAAGGCACTGTAAAAATTTCATACCATTTGGATAAATACAAATGGTACTTCCTTCACAATGCTTCCCAGTGGACAGAAACTTGGGGAAATTATTGAAAAATATTGGATAGATAAAATGAGCCCAAATTTGGTGGAGGGAAGTTACATAGGTGGTATAAGGTTCTTGTAAAATTTCAGAATTTATGAACCCATATAAAATATAGTTGCTTCACAAACTGAATTTCTGACCAGAAACAAAGATTGGATGGTGTGCTCACCATGAGCATGGAATCTTGAATATTTTTACATATCCAAGGTCAATATATTCCAAAGGAATTTTGAAAATTTTGTGGGAATTTTAGAAAAGACAGAAATATAGGTTGCTTCACAACCTAGGGCAAACAGGGTTATTCCTTTAATAGAAAAAGGAATATTCCCAGGAAATAAAGATTGGGGTTGGGCTAAGATGGAAATGACATGGTCTTGGGAAGTATTTGAGAGTGACAAGCCACTTGAGAGAGGAAGAAGAGATGATCTTCCCAGGTTTCAAGACCACAGAGACACAGAAAAGGAACTCCAAATAAAAATCCAAAGAAATCCAAAAGAAAAAGAAAGGGCCAAAAATCGGGGTGTCACAAACCTACCCCCCTTACAAAAATAACATCCTCGAGATTTGGTTGCTCAGGGAACAAGTATGAATATTCTGACTTAAGGAGACCGTTTCCAACTCGGGTATCCTTTTCCTTTATATGATCTTCCCGCTGAATTTCATATGATTTGATTACTTTGCTCTGGGGTGGTTTGCTTCACCGTATCCAACATTTTGACAGGTCTTCCCTCATATGTTCATCCTTACCCTAACTCCAATTTCTTTCATGGCTTCTTTCCATGGCTGCTGACTTAGCTGATATATTATCCTGACTAAAATATGTCATCTTTCCATAAGTCCGAGAGTGATTTCCAATTGACGTGACATTCTTCTATCCAGCACTGATAGTATTCAATGGAGTGATGAACAAATTCCCTTGGTGGACACGAAACATTTAATCATTGCGTCGGGTTACTAGATGCATGTCCTCCGGGTTCAAAATAATGCTAAGAATCGTAAATGTCCTCTTGGCGAAATCTTACTACTTGTAGGGAGTTCTGAAGCATCTTGGCTAACTCCACTGTCTCGAGTATCAAATTCATACCAAAGATTCGACTGTCGTCTGTCGTGACCAGTATAAAGGAGTATGGCCTTATAACAATAGTATTCCGAGACTTGACTGATGGTAGTTCTGGTGGAAGAATCTTGTTCACGGCAGGCTATCATTTCACTGGGTACCATATGTGAGGACACATGATTCGAGCTTGTTGTTCAGCATTTCGATTGGTCATTCTATCGGTGTATCCATATGTGGGTAGTAGGCCGTGTGATGCTTTAACACGGTCACTGAAGTCAAACTGCTGAGCTGGCGAAGGAATCTTTGATCTGACATAACAGACTTGGATATTCGATACTGACAATCCTGAGCATACACAGTTGGACAAGCGGGTTACCTTGATATGAGGTCCTTACAAAACAGAGTAGACTCCTTGGGTGTACATTCATGGTGAGCGATATGGAACCATACTGTCTTGGGTATCCATACCATGTCGTTCATGCAATGATTATCACACCCGCATTGTCGGTCTTGCTCCTTCATTATTATTTTCTTGGTCTGAATCCCTTGCTGAAAAAGCTTGGCCATATATATACATCCTTAGTTTTTTCGTGAGACCATAGGTACTATTAGGTGCAACCTTCTGGTAATCATACCTTATCCTTGTTCATGTCTCGTGTCATAGGATATATACCAGGTTCACATGTACTTGTATAGAGCTCATTGTTGTGATCCATCATAGTGACAAGGGTTAATGATATCACTTTGTCGGGCGAGAAGAAGCTGGCCTTGGTAACCATTGCCAAGATTGTTGTCCCAATGTTGTCTTACTACATAGCTTCTCAGTCCTTCCAGCACACTGAGGTGTATAACTGGCTTTCTTCTTCTTACATAACTCATGTTGTTGTTGGATTCTCACCGTGCTTGCATAATCGTACGAGTGACTTGCACGACCTGGGCAGCATGCTCACAATATATATGGAGGTATGTGTAACTAAACATTTTATTCCCAAGGCAGACTTGTGTCCTGACTAGCTCGTGTTTCTGACCAAACTGTTGTGGGCTTGACTCTTGAGATGCACTGCCATATGCTGCCAACTCACTGTGTAATATCTTGTACTAATGACGATGACTATTGGTGGTGTAGTACTGACGCAGACTTGATAGCTTGTGTTGGAAGCTATCTGAGAGTAGCGTGCTGAAGAAGGCTGGATATCTTGCGTTCGAAGCTTTTCCCAGATAGTGTGCTGAAGAAGGCTGGGTACCATACTTTAGAAGCTTCTCCTCCTGGTTGCTTACTGGGGAAGATTCGGTGCCTTATGCCGGAAGCTTTCTGCGGTAGCTTACCGAATAAGACTTAGTATCTTACACTAGAAGCTATCCATATGTCGTACTGAGGAAGATTGAGGAGCCTTGCATTGTAAGCTTCTCTGGTAGTGTGCGAAGGAAGACTGGATTCCTTACACCAGAAGCTTCTCACTATAGTGCGCAGACAGAATGGCATATTTACAACCTTAAGACTCCTGCTGTTGGTTACTTGTATGAAAAGAGTTGTTCGATTATACTTCTTGCTGGGTACTGGATCAATGGCACATTCTGGCTTTCTTCCAGGTATAACATGCTTCTAATTTTTACTCCAGACCGAACCAACCTTGTGTATTAGCCATACCTTTAACTGCAAGTGTACTGTTGGTCTTACACACAACTGGTCTTCCTGCTGGTTTAATCATTACGGCTGTGAAGATTGCACCACTGATGTAAACTTGATGCTGATAATCAATCTAGGATATCATTTGCAATCAGATCAGATATTCCCAATACATTGCAGTCGGCTGAGAATTCCATAATGTTTAGCTGCGCGCCCAAGTATTTGAAATCCCCATTGATTCTTCGAGTCCGATGTCGGCTGATGAGCAACTTTCATAAGGGGAAATAAGGTAACACCGAAGGCCCAAAGAAAGAAGCAAAAGAAACGACTCAAACAAAAGCACACAAGGCATCAGGATTACATACAAGCAACATCACATTTTACTGATATTCACAACAATATGCATGCCTACTTAAGCACACAAATCTCGCGGAAACTCCGGTACTATGATCTAACATGTTGTGGCGGTGTGCACGAAAGTGAATCAATGTGTGGAGAGGTTGCTGTAAACAGAGCTACACCAAGCGCTGGCTCAGCACCGGTTGCATCTGGACGGCTTATGGATGAGGATGTACTTGGTGATCATGTAGTGTGACACGGATGTGATACGTCTCCAATGTATCTATAATTTTTGATTGTTCCATGCTGTTATATTATCAATCTTGGATGTTTTTTATATGCGTTTACAGCAATTATATATCATTTTTTGGGACTAACCTATTAACTTAGTGCCCAGTGCCAGTTGCTGTTTTCTGCCTGTTTTTTGTTTTATAGAATATCAATACCAAACGAAGTCGAAATGCCACGAAACTTTTTGGAGATTTTTTTCAGGACAATACGAACACTAGAAGCTTCAGGAGAAGACTAGACGCCAGAGGAGGTGGCCACGAGCCACCAGGGCGTGCCTGGGGGGGCAGGCACGCCCTGGTGCCTCGTGGGCCCACCTCAGCTCTGTTTGACCTAATTCCACCACTATAAATTCCCAAAAAATCAGAAACCCTCAGGGGAGTCCACGAAATACTTTTTCCGCCGCCGCAAGTTTCTGTTCTCGAGAGATCCCATCTGGAGGCCTTTTTCGGTACTCCACTGGAGGGGGAATCGATCACGGAGGGGCTCTACATCAACCTTGCTGCCCTTCCGATGATGCGTGAGTAGTTTACCACAGACCTTTGGGTCCATAGTTAGTAGCTAGATGGCTTCTTCTCTCTTTTTGATCTTCAATACAATGTTCTCCTCGATGTTCTTGGAGTTCTATCTGATGTAATCACTTTTTGCGGTGTGTTTGTTGGGATCCGATGAATTGTGAGTTTATGATTAGATTATCCATGAATATTATTTCAGTCTTCTCTGATCTCTTTTATGCATGATTATTATAGCCTCATATTTCTTCTCCGATCTATTGATTTGGTTTGGCCAACTAGATTTATTTATCTTGCCATGGGAAGAGGTGCTTTGTAATGGGTTCGATCTTGCGGTGCTCAATCCCAGTGACAGAAAGGGACATGACACGTATGTATCGTTGCTATTAAGGGTAAAAAGATGGGGTTTATTCATACGTGAGTTTATCATGTCTACATCATGTCATCGTTCTTAAGGCGTTACTCCGTTCTTTATGGACTTAATACACTATGTGCATGCTGGATAGCGGTCGATGTGTGGAGTAATAGTAGTAGATGCAGGCAGGAGTCGGTCTACTTGTCTCGGACGTGATGCCTATATACATGATCATTGCCTTGGATATCATCATGATTATTTGCTTTTCTATCAATTGCCCAACAGTAATTTGTCTACCCACCGTATGCTATTTTCTTAAGAGAAGCCTCTAGTGAAAACTATGGCCCCCGGGTCTATCTAAATCATATACTAAAACCCTAAAAATACTTGCTGCAATTTTTCTTTATTTATTTTATTTTGTATTTTTGTTTCAATCTATCTATCTATCACATACAATTTAATCTTGCAACTTACCGTCGAGGGATTGACAACCCCTTGATTGCGTTGGGTGCAAGGATTTGTTGTTTTGTGTGCAGGTGCTACTAACGAGTTGTTGCGTGATTCTCCTACTGGATTGATAACCTTGGTTTCATAACTGAGGGAAATACTTATCGCTACTGTACTGCATCTCCCTTCCTCTTCAGGGAATTACCAACGCAGCTCACAAGTAGCAGGAAGAATTTATGGCACCGTTGTCGGGGAGACATCATCAACATCTATCAAGTACCTACACATAAAACTCTCATCTCCTTGCATTTACTTTATTTACTTGATTTGCATTTGCCTCTCGTTTTCATCTCCCCCACTTCTAAAAAGTTTTTACAAAAATACAAAAATATTTTCCGTTTGCATTTTTCTTGTTTGATTGCTTGCTTTATCTGTCGGAGTCTAGGATCTGCGTCCTAGAAACATCTCCAAGAACTAAGGATTCGAACTCTGGGGGACTTTGCTTGGAAGCCTACGACACGATGGCCACTACGGCGGGGACGCGACGGACTCGATGGCTCTCACCGGACACGAAGGGGACGCGCGAGCTACCCAGGTTCGGGCCACCGTGCGCTGTAATACCCTACTCCTGCTTGTGTTGGATTGCTCTGTGGTGGAGAGCTTGTGCTCCTAGTACACAAGGTCTGGGGGAGAATGGGTCGATCCCCTTACATGGAAGCAGCCCTGCCCCTTTTGTAGTGCCTTGGTCCTCTTCCCCGAAAATATGAGCGGGAAAGGGTGGCCACAGGGCGGCAATTCAAAGGGGGACAGGGACGCAGGCCTATCCTGACTAAAGGCGGTCTCCGCCTGTTAAAGCACCTCCTTGTGACATGCTGGTGGGCTTGGCGATGACCTCCGTCCTGGCGCGTTGATCCGTCCTGATCTTCTATCACCAAAGAGGAAAACCTTTGGGACTTCCTTTGGGGGAGGCAGATGCCACTGCTCCCTTATCACTAAAATGGAAACCTGACTGAGCTATACCCTGCTGTCCTTGCCCTGGCATCTGGATGTCACCCACGTGAGAGGCCAACTGGCACCGCATGTCACGCCCCGTGAAGCGGCCTCGTGAGCGGTTGCCTCGCGAGGCGATCTGGGGCCTGCCGGTCTCACGAGGGCTTGGCCTGGCAAGGAGGGGCCTCGCGAGGCTAGCTCTTCGCGAGGCGACTCCCTCCTGGGCAACGGCGCCAGGGCCACCTTGCCGGGGCCAGCCCAAGCGTCGCCTCCTGGGCCAGAGGCAAATGGGCCGTGGTACCCTGGTTCCCACTGGGCCGACAGTAGCCCCCGGGCCCGCGGCGCGCACGTCCCGCCCGTTGGGGGCGAAGTGCTGCGGGGCCCATCGAGCCGCCGGGCCCAGGCGCAACGCGTGGCGGCCTTTGCGGGCGCGACGCCTCCACTACCTGCGACGCCTCGATAACCGCTGCCTCGGCGATAAAACCTGCCTTGCGGCACTTCATTGCTCCTTCACTCCGTCCGCAGCCTGCCTTGCGGCAAGCTCCTCGGCTCCCCTCATTCCCCCCAACTTCCAATCTCTCCGCCCGTCACCACCGTGGCCATGGCTCCCCCAAGGAAGCTTTCCGCGGCTGAGAAAGGGAAGAGGACAGCAGTGGAGGTGGAGCCGCCGAAGCCGTCGGCGGTGAGGGGTAGAGGCCGGGCCCGTGTCTTGGTCGCGGCGACAAGGGTTCCTCCTCGGGGTCAAATGTGCCCCACGGCCGCCGGCGCGGAGGCCGGCCCCAGCACCCACGGAATGGGCGCGACTCGCGGTCGCGGGAGAGGTGCTGCTCGCGAGCGCGGAGGCCGCGGCGGCCGTGGCCGCGGCGGTTCCACCGCTCTTCCTCCCCAGGCGGGGAGGCACTTGGTGGAGGCAGCCCACGAGTTCATCCTGGACATGCACTGCTCGCCCTGCACCTGGCTTTGGCTCCCGGACACCTTTGCGAGGGCGATGGAGGAGCGCGCGCCCCTGGGCCTGTGGCTGCAGGCGGACGGCTGCTGCAACGGCCCCTCCTGGGTGGCGGTAGAGTTCACCCCCTCCGGCTTCATGTTCTTGAAGCAGGGGTGGAAGTCCTTTGCCCTCGCCAGGGGCCTGAAGCGGGGGCACCTTCTCCACTTCAAGTACGACGGAGCCGCCACCCTCTTCGTGAAGATCTTCGGGGTTTCTGGCAGCTGCCTGGAGTGCTGTGCGGAGAGCGAGGACGGCAGCTACAGCGGCTCCTCCAGCGAGGGCGGCAGCGACGACAGCGCCACCTCCCTTGATGGAAGCGGGAGCGATGACAGCTTCCCCCATGTCAAGGACAAAGACGAAGACTCCGATTAGGCGCGGGCGGGGCTCGTCGCGGACTCTTGGGGATGACGGCGCTGCGGCTGCCCCTCCCTCTTCTTTTTCTTTTTTCCTGCATTGGGTCGATGTAGCCCCGTGGGGGAGTAAAAACATCTTGTATGGCTCCGTATGTCTAAGTACTTGATGTTTCCCACGTTTCTTGCTTTCTTCCCGAGGCTCTTCGTCCCTTCTTACACTGCCCTTGAGCCCTGCGTCGCTGGGACCCAGCCCCCGAGCTAGCTACGACCGTCGCTGGTGTGCTTGGAGCGTACGCTCAGCAAGGCCAGAGGGTGTAGGGCTTGAGGACGGTAGGAGCCTCTGAGGTGCGATGCCCAAGGTCCCCCCCTTGACGCGCAGGCGGCTCATGCCAAGGAAATCATGTGCCTCGAGGGGAAAACGAGAGGAGGGAAACCCGAGAGTCGCTTAGACTTAGCTCTTTTGGAGATGCACGGCCCCTCACGAAGCCTTCTACCCACGGGGCGCTGATCGCGGGTCCTCCCGAGGGGGGCTCCTAAAGCCCTGCACCAGGTAAATAGCCAATTTTTTGCAAAAAATGTAGCGGGGTGCGCTCGCGAGGCCGCCTGTGGGTGTTACGCGAGGAGGCAAGAGCACCAAGGACCTGGTGAGGTGACGTGCGCGGGAGCAGGCCCGCGAGCCAGAGCTCAGTCACTTGGGTTTTGCAGTGCTACTGGGACTGACCCGAGCACAAGCACCGTGCCCAGCCCCCGCTCGCGTGAGACACACGGGGGGAGATCGCGAGCGCTCTTCCCAAGACAAACTCAGCTGCAAGGACACCGGTTATTAGGAAGCAAGCTTTACTGATGCATGAAATAGACTCATTACACAACAGGAAAGGTACGTGCTGCCATGTTCGACACAGGTCAGCTTGAGGATGTGACGGCCGTAGGCCCCTCAAGTATGTAGGCCGCCAGCGCGGAGCATGGGGCGTCCACCAGCACGGAGCATGGGGTATCCGCCAGCACGGAGCATGGGGCTTTCCGTCAGCGCGGAGTATGGGGTGTCCGCCAGCGCGGAGCATGGGGCTTCCACGAGAGTGGGGTGTCCACCAGCGCGGAGCATGGGGCTTCCACGAGAGTGGGAGGGAGCTCCCGCATGCCAACGACAGCGCCGGTAGAGGGAGCTCCGGAGCGTGTACAGCTCCATTTCGTTCGTATCCGTGGGGTGACGGATAGAACTTGCGGAGATGTTGGATGTTCCATGTGTTTTGTACCGGAACACCCTCCTCCGTTTCGAGCCGTGCCGCGTCGGGCCGGGAGATGTGCGTGACCCTGAAAGGGCCCTCCCACATGGGTGAGAGTTTGTGGAGTCCCTCTCTGGAGAGGATCCGGCGCAGGACGAGGTCGCCCGCCTCGAGGGTGCGGGGGCGTACGTTGCGGCCGTGATAGCGACACAACGCCTGCTGGTACCTTGCCGCGCAGAGGGTGGCCTGGCGGCGCGCCGCCTCGAGGAAAAGCAGGTCATCCTCCCGCAGGCCGTCATGATGAGACTCGTCGAAAGTCAAGACCCGCGGGGACCGGTGCTTGACCTCGGCTGGGAGAACCGCCTCTGCCCCGTAGATGAGGAAGAAAGGTGTCTCGCCGGTGGGCTTGGTCGCCGTGGTGCGGATGGACCAGAGCACTGAAGGGAGCTCCTCCAGCTAGCCCTTGCCGCATGCCGCGAGCTGCTTCTTAAAGCTCCTAGTCTTGAGGCCCTTGAGGACCTCAGCGTTGGCGCGCTCGGCCTGACCGTTGCTTCGAGGGTGTGCCACGGAGGCGAAGCAGATCTGCGTGCCGATGCTGGTGCAGTACATCTTGAACTGGCCGCTGGTGAACTACGGGCCATTGTCCGTGATGATGCGGTTGGGGATGCCAAAGCGGCACACTAGGCCCTTGATGAACTTGACCGTTGATCCTGCCGGAATGGTCCGAACAGGCTCCACCTCTGCCCACTTGGTGAACTTGTCGATGGCGACATAGAGGTAGCGGTAGCCGCCAGCCGCGCGAGGGAAGGGCCCGAGGATATCCAGCCCCCATACCGTGAAGGGCCACGAGAGGGGGATGGTCTGGAGCCCTTGTGCCGGCTGGTGGATCTGCTTGGCATGGAACTGGCATGCCTCGCATGCCTGAACCAGCTCCGCGGCATCTTCGAGCGCTGTTGGCCTGTAGAAACCGCTGCGGAATGCCTTACCTGCGAGGGTACGTGAGGACGAATGCTGGCCGTAGTCGTCTCCATGGATGTCGGCAAGCAGCTCGCACCCTTGCTCCTTGGAGATGCACCGCAGCGTGACTCCGTTCGGGCGGTGGCGGTACAGGTCACCCTCCCTCAAGTGGTAGAGGGCGGCTTGGCGGACCACACGCTCCACTTCCGCGTCGATCTTCGGGAGGGCGCCGTCCTCCAGATAGGCCTTGATCTCCGCGGTCCAGCTTTCAGGCTGCAGCTCTAGTGCCAGCAGCAGGCGAGCGC
This sequence comes from Elymus sibiricus, assembly GCA_039707655.1. Classification (NCBI taxonomy): domain Eukaryota; kingdom Viridiplantae; phylum Streptophyta; class Magnoliopsida; order Poales; family Poaceae; genus Elymus; species Elymus sibiricus. The sequence goes on from CM077668.1 coordinate 127,295,688, forward strand.
CCGAAGCTGGTCCGCAGTCTGGTGCGCCCATGGGTGGTGTGGGAGGGAGCTCTTCACGAGGCTTCGGGATGCTGGCGATCGGGGGCGCCGCTGAAGGCTTCAGGAGCCGCTCCTCGAAGATACCGGGGCTCTGGGGCTCGCGGCGAGAAGCACGCTTGGCGATTTCGTCTGCCTCGCTGTTGTCGCTGCGAGGGACATGCTGTAGCTCCATACCCATGAAGCGCTTCTCGAGCTTGCGCACCTCCTCCAGGTAGGCCGCCATGTGCTCATCCTTCGGCTTGTACTTCTTGTTGGAGAAGTTGACGAGGAGCTGCGAGTCGCCCTTGACGATGACGCGCCTAACTCCAAGCACGACGGTGGCCTTGAGCCCAGCGATGAGCCCCTCATACTCGGCGATGTTGTTAGAGACCTTGTCGGTGCGCCCGAAGAAGAGCTGCACTGCGTAGTAAAGCTTGTCGTCTGTGGGTGTAGTGAGCACCACCCTAGCCCCCACGCCTTGGCACGCGAAGGCCCTGTCGAAGTGCATGCTCCAGCCTCCGAAGGTAGCCTCCTCGGGCAGGGACTCCTCCTCCTGTGGCTTGCCCTGACGTGTGTCCGTCCACTGCGCCGCGAAGTCTGCCAAGGCCACGCCCTTCATGGTCCTGGTGGTGAGGAACTCCAGCTCGAAAGGCTGCAGCTCGATGTTCCACTCGGAGACGCGGCCGGTGGCATTCGGGCTCCGCAGGACTTGCTCCAGCAGGTAGGAGGAGATCACTCTGACTGGGTGACCCTGGAAGTAGTGGCGTAGCTTCCTGGAGGCCATGAGGAGCGCCAGGAGGAGCTTCTGCTGCATGGGGTACCATTCACGCGTGTCTCGCAGCACCGTACTGACGAAGTAGACGGGGTGCTCGACGAGGCGCGTGACCGTGGTATCCAAGTCATGCTCGCCGAGGGGCTCAGGCTGCTATGCCGCAGGGGCCTCCGGGGGCGGCGCCACGGGGGCCTCCGGAGGCTAAGCTCTAGAGGCCTCCTGAGGGGGCGCGGGGGCTCCAGCGATGCCTTGAGGGACTCCAGCGATGCCTCCGCGGCACACGCAGGCACAGGCTTGGCAGGCCTCTTCTTGATGCAGACTCACTCCTCCCGCTCTACCACAAGGGCCACGCTGTCCATTTGGGGAGTGGCCGCTAGGTATAACAACAGGCGCTCGCGTGGGCGCGGGGCGACCATGACGGGAGGGCTGGTGTGGTACCTTTTGAGATCCTCGAAGGCAGCGTCGGCCTCAGGGGTCCACTTGAAGGGGCCAGACCTCTTCATGAGCTTGAAGAACGGAAGAGACTGCTCGCCGAACTTGGATATGAAATGACCGAGCGAGGCCATGCATCCCGCCAGGCGCTGCATCTCCTTGAGGTTGCTGGGCAGCCGCATCTCCTCGATAGCCTTAATCTTCTTAGGGTTGGCCTCGATGCCGCAATGGGAGACCAGAAAACCTAGGAGCTTGCCGGAAGGGACACGAAAGACACACTTGGCGGGCTTGAGCTTGAGGTTGACCTTGCGCAGGTTGGCAAAGGTTTCCTTTAGGTCCTCGATGAGGGTGCGCGCCTCGCGCATTTTGATGACGATGTCGTCGACGTATGCCTCCGCGTTTCTCCCCATTTGGCACCCTAGGCAGATGCACATCAGCCTCTGGAAGGTAGCCCCCGTGCTCTTCAGGCCAAAAGGCATGCACACGTAGCAGAACACTCCGCAGGGGGTGATGAAGGCGGTTTTCTCCTCATCCTCCTTTGCCATCTTGATCTGATGATAGCCCGAGAAGGCGTCCAGGAAGCAGAGCAGATCGCACCCGGCGGTGGAGTCTACTATTTGGTCAATCCTGGGCAGCGGGAAGTGGTCCTTGGGGCAGGCCTTGTTGAGGTTGGTGAAGTTGACGCACATGCGCTTGCCGCCGTGCGGCTTGGCGACGACAACGGGGTTGGCGACCCACTCCGGGTGGAGCACCTCACGGATGATTCCTGCGTCTTGGAGCTTCTCGACCTCCCCAATGACGAAGTCCTGCTTCTCTGGCGCCTGGCGCCATACTTTCTGCTTGACAGGGTGTGCGTTGGGGCACACCGCCAAGTGGTGCTCGATCACCTCCCTCGGCACGCCAGGCATGTCCGAGGCTGTCCAAGCGAACATATCAGCATTCGCCCGAAGGAAGTCGACGAGGGCGCCCTCTTGCTCGGGGGAAAGGCTATTGCCGATGGTGAGGAAGGGGCCCGCGCCGTTCCCATCCAACGACACTTTCTTAGCCTCGGCCCGCTCCTGGGAGAACAGCAGCTTCTTCTTCGCGGGCGCCGGCTCGGCAAGCCCAAGGGTGTCCTCCTTGGCCGGGGATGTGGTGGCGGCCGCCTTGCGGGCACGCGCGAGGGCGCGCACTGCATCCTTTACATCGTAACGGATTGTGAGGGTGCCGCTGCTGCCGAGCATCTTTACGAGGCCGTAGGCGTGGTGTGTTGCGGCCATGAACTTGAAGAGTGCCGGGTAGCCCAAGATGGCGTTGTAGGGCAGGCCGATGCAAGCCACGTCGAAGACGATGAGCTCCGTACGGTAGTTCTCACGGGTGCCGAAGGTGACAGGAAGGCGCACCTGCCCTAGGGGGCAGTGGAGCCGCCGGTGACGCCCGAGAAGGGCCTGGTGGGCACCAGGCGCCCACCTGGCGCCCGGAGCGTCTCGAAAGTCTCCATAGAGAGCACCTTGAGGCCAGCGCCGCCGTCGATGAGCGTCTTTGTGACGGCCACACCGCCGATAGTCGGAGCGCACAGCAGAGGGATAGCCCCCGCAGCCCTGGCGGACCTGGGATGGTCGCTGGCGTCGAAGGAGATGGGGAACTCGGACCACTTGAGGTGGCCGGCGGGCTCGGGCGCCTGAAGGGCCGCGCTCACCTCGTGCATGAAGCGCTTGAGGTGGCGGCTGGACGGAGGGGCCTGGGCCCCTCCTAGGATGCAGGCCACCCCTCGGGGCCCCTGGGAACCCCCACTGGTGGCGGCGGCCTTGGCTGGGTGGTGGCCACCGGTGCCGCTCAGCACGAACGGGCCGCGGCCCGGAGGAGGAAGAAGACGGGGAGCGGTGCGCCCAGGTTGCTCAGCGCACCGTGGTGAAGTGAACACGGGGCGAGGGGGCGCCTAGCCTCCGCTGGCGGCGAAGACAAGCTCGGTGATGCGCTTGAGCCAGGCGTCGCGGCCGTCCTTGGAGGGGGGACTGTGCAGCAGCCCCCGAGCCATGAGCAGCGCGGCGCGTGGAGCAAGGGGGCCGCTCCCTGCGGGCGAAGACGCGGTGGAGGAGAGGCCGCGGTCCCGCCCACTCGCCGACGGGTGGATGGAGGAGGACGCCCGCACCCCAATGGGCCCGGCGGCGGCGGCCCGACGTGTAGCGCGCTCGCGGCGCGCAACGGCGTCGTCCATGTCGGTGCCGATGTCGAGGTCGAAGGCGCGAAGAGGGCAAGTCCCCCTTCCTAGCGCGCCAAATGTCGGAGTCTAAGATCTGCGTCCAAGAAACTTCTCCAAGAACTTAGGATTCGAACTCTGGGGGACTTTGCTTGGCAGCCTGCGACACGACAGCCACTACGGCGGGGACGCGACGGACTCGATGGCTCTCACCGGACACGAAGGGGACGCGCGAGCTACCCAGGTTCGGGCCACCGTGCGGTGTAATACCCTACTCCTGCTTGTGTTGGATTGCTCTGTGGAGGAGAGCTTGTGCTCCTAGTACACGAGGTGTGGGGGAGAATGGGTTGATCCCCGTACATGGAAGCAGCCCTGCCCCTTTGTAGTGCCTTGGTCCCCTTCCCCAAAAATATGAGCGGGAAAGGGTGGCCACAGGGCGGCAATTCAAAGGGGGACAGCGGCGCAGGCCTATCCTGACTAAAGGCGGTCTCCGCCTGTTAAAGCAGCTCCTTGTGACGCGCTAGTGGGCTTGGTGATGACCTCCGTCCTGGCACGCTGATCCGTCCTGATCTTCTATCACCAAAGAGGAAAACCTTTGGGACTTGCTTTGGGGGAGGCAGATGCCACTGCTCCCTTATCACTAAAATGGAAACCTGTCTGAGTTGTACCCTGCTGTCCTTGCCCTGGCATCGGGACGTCACCCATGTGAGAGGCCAACCGGCGCCGCATGTCACGCCCCGTGAAGCGGCCTCGCGAGGCGATCTGGGGCCTGCCGGCCTCACCAGGGCTTGGCCTGGCGGGGAGGGGCCTCGCGAGGCTAGCTCTCCGCGAGGCGACTCCCTCCTGGGCAACGGTGCCAGGGCCACCTTGCCGAGGCCAGCCCAAGCGTCGCCTCCTGGGCCAGAGGCAGACGGGCCGTGGTACCCTGGTTCCCACTGGGCCGACATTATCATTATGGCTAGTTCTTCACTCGTTACTATTACCCCTGAAAATGAAGTACTTAATTTTAAACAAAGGGGAGGAGAGAATTTAAAAGATGCTTGGTATAGGATTTGTGATGCTCATAATAGATCAACTCGTAAGCAATCCTCTACCATCCTTCTTCGCAATTTTTATGTGGGCATTACTACTTGTTATAGATTTGTGCTTGATACTATTACTGGAGGGAATTTCTTGATGTGTCCCTCTACGGATGCTTTTAATGCTATGGGAAATTTAGTGGGATCACCACCTATCACTATTAATGAAACAACTTTGACTTTGGAACATGTTATGCAAAGCTTAGAGGTTATTGAAGGTAAAATGTCTACTATTGAACATCTTGAGAATTTAGATAAAAAATTCCATAATCATATCACTCAATTTGGTTCTAAGGTAGGAATCGCGTTGAAAACCTTAAAAGAGAAGGAACCGGTAGTTAATGAAAGAATAGAACAAAGCCCCGCTAGAATCGATAAGATAGAAGAAATTATTACTAATTTGGGGTCGGCCTTTTCCTCCATTAAGAATATTGATAGAACTCCTCCCAATAAAAATTGCAAGTTCATATATGTTCCTAAAACTAATGGTGCCACTCCTAGTAAGGGAAATGAGGATCTTAAAATGATTAGCATGCACCCCAATTTTATTGATATAATTAAGGAACCTATTCACAAAAGTAAAATTCTTGATTTTGTGCCTAGAAGTGTGATGGTGAGGAACACCTATGTTAAATCTATTATAAAAAATGGATGTGTGATCGAGGAGTTGGAAACCAAAGATGACAATACTTGAAACTATGCATTATGCCTAGCTAGGGGCATAAAACAATAGCGCTTGTTGGGAGGCAACCCAATGAATAAAATAAATTTTTATTATTTGTTTCTGTTATTGTGAGTTTTCACTTTCATGCTACTGTTATGATTGTGTTTTTGTGTTTTTAATTAGTGTTTGTGCCAAGTAAAACCTTTAGGATGATTGGGAAGATAGTATAATTGATGCTGTTTGGAAAACAGAAAGTTTTGCGTCCAGTGCTGGAATTTTGGTTCTGTACTGGAGCATCAGAAATATCTGATATTTTTACACAGTATTGGTATATGAATTTCCCACGTTGTCCTAATTTTTCAAAAAAATTGGAGTTACAGAAGTATGGCTTTTAAATAGATTCCTACAGACTGTTCTGTTTTTGACAGATTCTATTTTTGATGTGTTGCTTGCTTGTTTTGATGGAACTATGGATTGTATCGGGGGGTATAAGCCATGGGAAAGTTAGAATACAGTAGGTATAATGCAAAAATAAAATATGAATGGGTTTGCAACAGTACTTAAAGTAGTGATTTATTTTGTTATACTAACGGATCTCACGAAGGTTTTGTTGAGTTTTGTGTGATTGAAGTTTTCATGTTTTGGGTGAGATCACGATGGATGAAGGAACAAGGAGTGGCAAGAGCCTAAGCTTGGGGATGCCCGAGGCACCCCAAGGTAATATTCAAGGAAGACTCAAGTGTCTAAGCTTGGGGATGCCCCGGAAGGCATCCCCTCTTTCTTCTACCAACCATCGGTAATTTTACTTGGAGCTATATTTTTATTCATCACATGATATGTGATTTGCTTGGAGCGTCATGTATTATATGAGCATTTGCTTTGTTTGGTTTTTAGTTTGTCACAATCATCCTTGCTGAACACACCTATTTTGAGAGAGCCACACGTTCATCATAATTTGTTAGAATACTCTATGTGCTTCACTTAAATTTTTTGAGCTAGGCAGTTTCTCGAGTGCTTCACTTAAATCTTTTTGAGCACGGAGGTGGCTAAATTTTGAAGAAATAAACTCTCATGCTTCACTTATATTATTTTGAGAGTTGACAAGATTAAAATTTTGAAGAAATAAACTCTCATGCTTCACTTATATTATTTTGAGAGTTGATAAGATTGAAATTTTGAAGAAATATTTGCACTCTCATGCTTCACTTAAATCTTTTTGAGAGTTGATGAAAGTAATGGTAATTTGCACAAGATATGAATTTGGTCCCAAAGTGATGAATATTCAAGAGGGATATAATAAAAACTTTCATATAGATCATTGGATATGATAAGTGTGATTCCTTGCAATAGTTTTGCGATATGGAAATGATAATATGTGAGTCATGTTAGTGAGTAAATGTGATTTAGTAAGAATATTAGTGTTAAGGTTTGTGATTCCCTATGCATGCACGTTAAGTCAATAGTTATGCAACGAAATTATATCCTACTTATGGTGCATTATTCGGTGTTAATTATGTTCAATGCATGTTTGTGACCGTTTTCGTTTTTTGGTTGGTTGCTTCTCAATCTTTTGCTAGCCTTCATTTGTACTAAGCGGAAATACTGCTTGTGCATCCAAACTCCTTAAACCCAAGTTGTGCCAAATGAGTCCACCATACCTACCTATATGCGGCGTTTCCTTGTCGTTCCAAGTAAATTTGCATGTGCCAACTCTAATTTTCACAATAATTTTTCTGTTTTGTGTGCCCGTACCGCTCATGAAGCGGCAGGGGGTGGCCAATATTTTCCATGCTAGGTGTGTTATTCTCATGATGAGTGTTTATTCACTTGTCATTGCACGAGAGAGTGGCTGGTAATAGGGATGCCCAGTCCCACAGTGAAATCAAAAATTAATAACAACAAAATTCCTTGGAAAGCGATGGTATGGAGGGCACCCGTGGATAGGGCTAGCCATATGGATTGTGAAAGAATGGTGGAAAGGAAATAAACTTTACTTTCTGTTTGGGAACCGCCTATGATGTGTCTAGCATGGAAGATATTGGGAATTCTCGGTCATTTTCGTTGACAGGAAAAGCATGCCTCTCAAAATATTTTTATCTCTCTAATTTAAGCTTGGAGCTCCGGCACATTAGCAAATCTCTGCTTCCCTCTGTGAAGGGCCTATCTATTGACTTTTATGCAATTTTTATTTTTTTATTTTTATTTTGAGTCTCCATCTTCTCTTCTAAAGCACAAACTAGAGAGCACTACTGTCATACTTGTGCATTGTGTGTAGCTAATATTTGAGTGTGTTTCATGAATGGCTCAATGATTGAGCATAATGGGCTAGGGATAACTTTCTTTAGCGTTGATATTTTGAAAGACATGATTGCTTGTTAGCATGCTTGAGTATTTATATCTTCATGTCAAATTATAGACTATTGCTTTGAATCATTCAAGTCCAATGTCCATGCTACACAAGAAAAGAATATATGATGAATATGATAGGCAGCATTCCACATCAAAAATTCTGTTTTTATCATTTACATACTCGAGGACGAGCAGGAATTAAGCTTGGGGATGCTGATACGTCTCCAACGTATTTATAATTTTTGATTGTTCCATGCTGTTATATTATCAATCTTGGATGTTTTTTATATGCATTTACAGCAATTATATATCATTTTTTGGGACTAACCTATTAACTTAGTGCCTAGTGCCAGTTGCTGTTTTCTGCCTGTTTTTTGTTTTACAAAATATCAATACCAAACGAAGTCCAAATGCCACGAAACTTTTTGGAGATTTTTTTCTGGACAATACCAACACTAGAAGCTTCGGGAAAAGACCAGATGCTAGAGGAGGTGGCCGCGAGCCACCAGGGCGCGCCCTGGTGCCTCGTGGGCCCACCTCAGCTCCGTTTAACCTAATTTCACCACTATAAATTCCCAAAAAATCAGAAACCCTCAGGGGAGTCCACGAAATACTTTTTCCGCCGCCGCAAGTTTCTGTTCTCGAGAGATCCCATCTGGAGGCCTTTTCCGGTACTCCACCGGAGGGGGGATCGATCACGGAGGGGCTCCACATCAACCTTGCCGCCCTTCCGATGATGCGTGAGTAGTTTACCACAGACCTTCGGGTCCATAGTTAGTAGCTAGATGGCTTCTTCTCTCTTTTTGATCTTCAATACAATGTTCTCCTCGATGTTCTTGGAGTTCTATCCGATGTAATCACTTTTTGCGGTGTGTTTGTTGGGATCCGATGAATTGTGAGTTTATGATCAGATTATCCATGAATATTATTTGAGTCTTCTCTGATCTCTTCTATGCATGATTATTATAGCTTCGTATTTCTTCTCCGATCTATTGATTTGGGTTGGCCAACTAGATTGATTTATCTTGCCATGGGAAGAGGTGCTTTGTTATGGGTTTGATCTTGCGGTGCTCAATCCCAGTGACAGAAAGGGACATGACATGTATGTATCATTGCTATTAAGGGTAAAAAGATGGGGTTTATTCATACGTGAGTTTATCTTGTCTACATCATGTCATCGTTCTAAAGGCGTTACTCCATTCTTTATGGACTTAATACACTAGATGCATGCTGGATAGCGGTCGATGTGTGGAGTAATAGTAGTAGATTGATGTCTACTACACAATTTATTCTTGTAGACTCGTGTTGGGCCTCCAAGCGCAGAGTTTTGTAGGACAGTAGCAATTTTCCCTCAAGTGGATGACCTAAGGTTTATCAATCTGTGGGAGGCGTAGGATGAAGATGGTATCTCTCAAACAATCCTGCAACCAAATACAAGAAATCTCTTGTGTCCCCAACACACCCAATACAATGGTAAATTGTATAGGTGCACTAGTTCGGCGAAGAGATGGTGATAAAAGTGTAGTATGGATAGTAGATATAGGTTTTTGTAATCTGAAAATATAAAAACAACAAGGTAGCAAGTGATAAAACGGAGCACAAACGGTATTGCAATGCTTGAAAACAAGGCCTAGGGTTCATACTTTCGCTAGTGCAATCTCTCAACAATGCTAACATAATTGGATCATATAACCATTCCTCAATGTGCGATAAAGAATCACTCCCAAGTTCCTATTAGCGGAGAACATAAGATAGAAATTGTTTGTAGGGTACGAAACCACCTCAAAGTTATCCTTTCTGATCGATCTATTGAGCCATTCCTATAAGTGTCACAAACAGCCCTAGAGTTCGTACTAAACTAACACCATATGATACACATCAACCAACTCTAATGTCACCTAGATACTCCAATGTCACCACAAGTATCCGTGAGTTGATTATACGATATGCATCAAACAACTTCATAATCATAATATTCAATCCACACAAAGAACTCCAAGGAGCACCCCAAAGTTTCTATCGGAGAAAAGATAATGAAAACGTGCATCAACCCCTATGCATAGATTACCCCAATGTCACCTCGGGAATCCGCGAGTTGAGTGCCAAAACGTATATCAAGTGAATCAATATAATACCCCATTGTCACCACGGGTATTCATATGCAAGACATACATCAAGTGTTCTCAAATCTGAAATATTCAATCCGACAATAACGAAACCTCAAAGGGAAAAGATTCGATTCATCACAACAAGGATAGAGAGGGAAGAAACACCATATGATCCAACTATATTAACAAAGCTCGCGATACATCAAGATCGTGCCATATCAAGAACACGAGAGAGAGAGAGATCAAACACATAGCTACTAGTACATACCCTCAGCCCCGAGGGTGAACTACTCCCTCCTCATCATGGAGACCGCCAGGATGATGAAGATGGCCTCCGGTGATGCTTTCCCCACTCCAGCAGGGTGCCGAAAAAGGGCTGTAGATTAGATCATGGAGGTACAGAGGCTTGCGGAGGCGTAAAAACTCATCTAGGTTCACTTTCGGGGTTTTCTGAATATATATGATTTTTTACCGTTGGAATCACACGAAGAGGGGCCACAGGGGGCCCACGAGGCACCAGGGCGCGCCTGGGGGGTGGCGCACCCTGGTGGCTCGTGGGGCCCCTGTGGGTCTTCTGGCCACCTCCCAAAGCTTCTAGTGTCTCTTATGTTCCAGAAAAAATCGTCAAAAAGTTTCGCTGCATTTGGACTTCATTTGATATAGATTTTCTGTAAAACCAAAAACAAGCAGAAAATAACAACTGGCACTGGGCACTAGGTCAATATGTTAGTCCATGAAAATCATATAAAATCCATATAAAAGTGCACCAAAATCATACAAAACTATAATAAACATGGCATGAATACTTCATAAATTATAGATACGTTGGAGACGTATCAGCATCCCCAAGCTTAATTCCTGCTCGTCCTCGAGTAGGTAAATGATAAAAGAAATAATTTATGAAGTGTGAATGCTAGCATAGTGCATAAGTTTGATCAATGATAATTTCAATCACTTTTTCTAGTATCAATATATATCATAATCAGTAGCTCATCTCATAAAACTTCTCATGATCAAGTAGCAAGCTATTCACATGTTTAAAGTATAGGCCATAAACTTTCTTGAAAACTAACAAACTATGTTCTCAGTCATCAAACAATTGCAATTCATCTTATTTTCAGGAAGGGTCTATGTAAGAGCTTTGATCTAGCAAATTCCACATACTCAACCATCATTTAGTCTTCCATGATTGCTGACACTCAAAGCATATTTTTAGAACAAACTGTTTTAGTCAAACACATAGGAAGATAGGGGCTTAATGTTTCGCCTCCCAACTTATTTATCTCAGGTATAATGTCAATAATAATAACTCATGATCATATATATTCAACTGGATATATGTGCCTGGATCTTTCCCTACCACATAATGCTTGCCAACTAAAGAATAAATAGAGCGGAATAGGGATGAACATTAATGACTCTTGCATAAAAGTAAATACAGAAAAGTAAATACAGAAAAGTAAAAGATAGGCCCTTCGCAGAGGGAAGCAGAGGTTGTCATGCGCTTTTTGTTGTTGGATGCACAAGCCCTTAATGCAAAGGAACGTCACGTTATATTGCCCCTTGTGATAGCAACCTTTATTATGCAGTCCGTCGCTTTTATTTCTTTACCATCACAAGTTTGTACAACGCTTATTTTCCCTTGCAATAAAAGATCATACATATTTTAGGAGCAATTTTTATTGCTTTTTGCACCGATGACAACTTACATGAAGGATCTTATTCAATCCATAGGTAGGTATGGTGGACACTCATGGCAAGAAACTAGGTTTAAGGGTTTTTGGATGACCAAGTAGTATCTCTACTTAGTATGAATTTTTGGCTAGCAAAAGATCCTAAGCAAGCACCACATGTTAGAGGATCCATGACAATATAACTTCTATGTGAATATAAACAAACATAACTCATTACGTTGTCTTCCTTTTCCAACGTCAACTACTTGATCAAGCTTGAAAATAATTAATGGGGGCTCACAATCATAGAAGATGTCCAAGATAGTATATTTATATGTGAAATTTCTCTTCCTTCAAAATTCTTTCATGAATTGTTCAAGTGACCAATGCTATGTTTGTTAACTTTCAATAAATTTTACCACTTATACTTCTTCTATGTGAAGTCACTACTCCCAATGGGACAAGCATATGAAGCATATAAATTTCAACTTTATGATATTCAATTCATTTCAACAATTTACTCATAGGATATAAGTGAAGAACAAGAGTAAATGACAAACTACTCCAAAAAGATATAAGTGAAGATCAAATGAGTATTTAAGTAAATAGGTAGCTATGTGAGGACTCTCTCTCATTTAAAAATTTCAGATCTTATAATTTTATTCAAACAGCAAGAAAAACAAAATAAAATGACATTCCAAGAATAGCACATATCATGTGAAGAAGCAAAAGTTTAGGCTCAACCAAAACTGACCGATAATTGTTGATGAAGAAAGGTGGGATTCCTACCGGGGCATCCCCAAGCTTAGATGCTTGAGACTTCTTGAAATATTATCTTGGGGTGCCTTGGGCATCCCCAAGCTTGAGCTCTTGTGTCTCCTTAATTCCTCTCATATCATGGCTTCCCTAAATCTTAAAAACTTCATCCACACAAAACTCAACAAGAACTCGTGAGATAAGTTAGTATAAATCAACTCAAAACCTTAACATTCTCTGCTGTAGCAAATCACAAAAATTATAATTAAACATTGCATACTAAATGCCTCTTCATATTTAATACTCCTATCCTCAAATAGAAACATTAAACACGCAAACATATGCAAACAATGCAACAATAACAGCAATCTGCCAAAACAGAACAGTCTGTAAAGGGTGAATAAGAATCCATACTTCCCTAACTCCAAAAATTCTGAAAAATTACCACGTGACATATAACTCATGCATGCTTACTGTGTAAATATTTCAGATTTTTATCATGTTCTGACTATTCAGGAATATTCTGGACATAACAGAAAACTTTCTGTTTTCAAACAGCAACACATGAACTTGCAAACTGAGCATGGTAAAGGCAATAATTGGCATTTTATTGAACTAAAAGATACAAAACATTATTATTCATAACAGCAAGCAAATCTCAACAAAAGAAAATGACGCTCCAAGCAAAACTCGTATTATGTGACGAATAAAAAAAAAGCTCCGAGTGAGGTTACCGATAGTGTTGAAGACGAAAGAAGCTTAGACGCTTGAGTATTCCTTGAATTTTACCTTGGGGTGACTTGGGCATCCCCAATATTAGGGTCTTGCCACTCCTTATTCTCCTCATATCGATATCTCACCCAAAACTTGAAAACTTCAATCACACAAAACTTAACGGAACTTCATCAGACAGGTTAGTATGATAAAAATAAATCATACACTTAGGTACTGTCAAGACAAGATTCATAATTGTTCTCACATAATGCCTACTGTATTCTATCATTTCCACAATTTATATTACTCAATATAAGCTATGGAAACACTAAAACAAGCAAACTATGAATCGAAAACAGAATCTGTCAAAAACAGAATAGCGTGTAGTGAGAGATTTAAAAACCATACTTATGTACATCCAAAAATTCTGAAAAATTAGGAAAACGTAAAAAAATTGTAACCCAATACTGTGTAAAAAATTCAGAATTTTCTCACGCTCCAGTACAGAACAGAAATTCCAGCACTGGACGCAAAAGTTTCTGTTTTTGCACAGAATCAAATCAACAAGCATCTACACTATCCCAAAGGCTTTACTTGGCTCATTATTGAAACAAAACATATAAAACATGATTACCACAGTAGCTTAATCATGTGAACACTCAAAAACAGAAGGTATAAGTATTGGGTTGTCTCCCAACAAGCGCTTTTCTTTAATGCCTTTTTAGCTAGCCATGATGATTTCAATGATGCTCGCATAAAAGTAAAGAATTGAAACACAAAGAGAGCATCATGAAACATATGACAAGCACATTTAAGCCTAACACACTTCCTATGCATAGGGATTTTGTGAGCAAATAATTTATGGGAGCAAGAATCAACTAGCATAGGAAGGCAAAACAAGCATAACTTCAAAACTTTCAACACATAGAGAGGAAACTTGATATTATTGAGATATGTAGAGGCATATGTTCCTCTCTCATAATAATTTTCAGTAGCATCATGAATGAATTCGACAATATAACTATCACATAAAGTATTCTTTTCATGACCTACAAGCATAGAAATTTTATTACTCTCCACATAAGCAAATTTGTTCTCATTCATAATAGTGGGAGCAAACTCAACAAAATAACTATCATGAGACACTTGATTGGCCTAATCCAATTGAAAATTAAAATCATGATGACAAGTTTAATAGTCATCCTTATTCTTTATAGCATACATGTCATCACAATAATCATCATAGATAGCAACTTTCTTGTCATAATCAATTAAAACCTCTTCCAAAATAGTGGAATCATCATTAAATAAAGTTGTGACCTCTCCAAATCCACTATTATCATTATAATCATCATAAATAGGAGTCATCCTTTCATCATAATAAATTTTCTCATCAAAACTTGGGGGACTAAAAATATCATCTTCATCAAACATAGCATCCCCAAGCTTGTGGCTTTGCATATCATTAGCATCATGGATATTCAAGGAATTCATACTAGCAACATTGCAATCATGCTTATCATTCAAAGATTTTATGCCAAACATTTTATTGAATTCTTCTTCTATCAATTGAGCACAATTTTCCTTTCCATCATTTTCACGAAAGATATTATAAAGATGAATAATATGAGGCAACCTCAATTCCATTTTTTGTAGTTTTCTTTTATAAGCCAAACTAGCGATAAACAAGAAACTAAAAGATTCAATTGCAAGATCTAAAGATATACCTTCAAGCACTCACCTCCCTGGCAACGGCGCCAGAAAAGAGCTTGATGTCTACGACACAACTTATTCTTGTAGACTCGTGTTGGGCCTCCAAGCGCAGAGTTTTGTAGGACAGTAGCAATTTTCCCTCAAGTGGATGACCTAAGGTTTATCAATCCGTGGTAGGCGTAGGATGAAGATGGTATCTCTCAAACAATCCTGCAACCAAATACAAGAAATCTCTTGTGTCCCCAACACACCCAATACAATGGTAAATTGTATAGGTGCACTAGCTCGGCGAAAAGATGGTGATAAAAGTGTAGTATGGATAGTAGATATAGGTTTTTGTAATCTGAAAATATAAAAACAGCAAGGTAGCAAGTGATAAAACGGAGCACAAACGGTATTGCAATGCTTGAAAACAAGGCCTAGGGTTCATACTTTCGCTAGTGCAATCTCTCAACAATGCTAACATAATTGGATCATATAACCATTCCTCAATGTGCGATAAAGAATCACTCCCAAGTTCCTATTAGCGGAGAACATAAGATAGAAATTGTTTGTAGGGTACGAAACCACCTCAAAGTTATCCTTTCCGATCGATCTATTCAGCCATTCCTATAAGTGTCACAAACAGCCCTAGAGTTCGTACTAAAATAACACCATATGATACACATCAACCAACTGTAATGTCACCTAGATACTCCAATGTCACCACAAGTATACGTGAGTTGATTATACGATATGCATCAAACAACTTCATAATCATAATATTCAATCCACACAAAGAACTCCAAGGAGCACCCCAAAGTTTCTATCGGAGAAAAGATAATGAAAACGTGCATCAACCCCTATGCATAGATTACCCCAATGTCACCTCGGGAATCCGCGAGTTGAGTGCCAAAACGTATATCAAGTGAATCAATATAATACCCCATTGTCACCACGGGTATTCATATGCAAGACATACATCAAGTGTTCTCAAATCTGAAATATTCAATCCGACAATAACGAAACCTCAAAGGGAAAAGATTCGATTCATCACAACAAGGATAGAAAGGGAAGAAACACCATATGATCCAACTATATTAACAAAGCTCGCGATACATCAAGATCGTGCCATATCAAGAACACGAGAAAGAGAGATCAAACACATAGCTACTAGTACATACCCTCAGCCCCGAGGGTGAACTACTCCCTCCTCGTCATGGAGACCGTTGGGATGATGAAGATGCCCTCCGGTGATGCTTTCCCCCCTCCGGCAGGGTGCCGGAAAAGGGTTGTAGATTAGATCGTGGAGGTACAGAGGCTTGCGGCGGCGTAAAAACTCATCTAGGTTAACTTTCGGGGGTTTCTGAATATATATGATTTTTCAGCGTTGGAATCACGCGAAGAGGGGCCACAGCGGGCCCACGAGGCACCAGGGCGCGCCTGGAAGGTGGCGCGCCCTGGTGGCTCGTGCAGCCCCTGTGGGTCTTCTGGCCACCTCCCAAAGCTTCTAGTGTCTCTTATGTTCCAGAAAAAATCGTCAAAAAGTTTCGCTTCATTTGTACTTCATTTGATATAGATTTTCTGTAAAACCAAAAACAAGCAGAAAATAGCAACTGGCACTGGGCACTAGGTCAATATGTTAGTCCATGAAAATCATATAAAATCCATATAAAAGTGCACCAAAATCATACAAAACTATAATAAACATGGCATGAATACTTCATAAATTATAGATACGTTGGAGACGTATCATAGATGCAGGCAGGAGTCGGTCTACTTGTCTCGGACGTGATGCCTATATACATGATCATTGCCTTGGATATCATCATGATTATTTGCTTTTCTATCAATTGCCCAACAGTAATTTGTCTACCCACCGTATGCTATTTTCTTGAGAGAAGCCACTAGTGAAAACTATGGCCCCCGGGTCTATCTAAATCATATACTAAAACCCTAAAAATACTTGCTGCAATTTTTATTTATTTATTTTATTTTGTATTTTTGTTTCAATCTATCTATCTATCACATACAATTTAATCTTGCAACTTACCGCCGAGGGATTGACAACCCCTTGATTGCGTTGGGTGCAAGGATTTGTTGTTTTGTGTGCAGGTGCTGCTAACGAGGTGTTGCGTGATTCTCCTACTAGATTGATAACCTTGGTTTCATAACTGAGGGAAATACTTATCTCTACTGTACTCCATCTCCCTTCCTCTTCAGGAATTACCAACGCAGCTCACAAGTAGCAGGATGTCACGGCCACATCATCATCAAGCGGACGGAAGGGAGCCGTGCTCGTCCAGGGAATGGGTGATAGGGTAGGATAGCAGTGAAAAAAAACAGGGTCTGCTGGCATTGCCCTTTCCTGGTAACAAAGACTAGTAAGGGTTGCCAAAGTGGCGGGTTGGATGGCAAGATCCGGGATAGAAACATGTCTATCACCGAAACGATAGGGTGGCTGGCGGAAAGATATTTGCGCGATATCTGCAAGTGGTGTCTGGAACACTTGGTACCTCGACATCACTCCGCTGGGACAGAGATGACGCCAAACATTGAAAAGCAGTTATGCAAAGCTGGAGGGTGTAGGTAGTGGATCGAAACCGATGCCACCTACACTCACAAGATTAACCATTAGCAACAATATAATAAGTCTATATGCATGCTATGCAGCAAACAAATGCAGCAAACCGACTAGACTCTATACTACTGGTTTCTAATGCTCGCGCTGACTAGGGCGTCCTACAGCTAGACCTGCTCTGATACCAAAGCCTGTGGCACCCCGGCTTAGAGGAACCGAAACACCCCGCATTCCAGCCCAGAGATCAAGTCTTCTAGAATACGGCACTGCTTGGCATAGAACAAATCAGCTCTTATTACAAATAATCGGGGTACAAGGGTCCGATATTACAAAGGTTATAGGGGCACGGCGATACTACGCCTACTCAGATAGCTCTATGCTAGCAGCGGAACAACTCACAGCGACGGAATAACTTCTAGCAGCAGAACAACGACGACGGTGATGGACTCCACTCCATAGGGACTCTGCCTGGGACACATCCTAGTGCGCAAACTCGGGATCCTCAACAAGCAATCAATCACGGCATTACCTGCAATCTGGCATGACACGCCAGGTGAGTACTTTGAATGTACTCGCAAGCTCACAGCAACCGAAGCAATCAAGACAAACAACAGCATGGCAATTATAGGTTAATCATCAATGATGAACATGATACTACTAGAACAACATGAGAGTGAACATGGCATGTACATGTTAATCATGATATGAACATGAACACGATGCTATCATACATGACGTGTACGTGGATTGTTGCCGTGGTCCCTTGGACCAACTTACCATCTCGGGGTTATCTCGTAACCACCGTCAACATCTTACCATCATGATCCTCACTTGATCACAGCAATACCAACCATAGTGATCCTCACACGATCACAGCAATACCAACCATAGTGATCCTCACATGATCACTAACTTCTGCATGTGCCATCTTGTTATTCTTAGTGTGAAAGTTTATTATTTCTGTTGACCCACGGTGTGACCTACTACGAACTGTGTCCATGACCGAGGATGCGGCTATCGATAGTTTATACACTCTGCAGAGGTTAGTACACTGTACCCACACCACGGAACTCATGGCCTCGTGCTCCCATTCGGGTGGACCAACGACATTCTGACAAAACCAATCTATTGCATGACACTCTTCCGGCCACTCCGACAAACTCCCCTTTGGGCTATGTCATGGGTGTCCCTGGGGATCACCGCGTGATCCCCCGATGTCACCTCGTGACATCCGGCCACCGCATGGCTAAATAAAACTGTACCAAACGAGGTACAGTGTTCTCCCAAACGGGGACAGTGGTATACCATACAACTTGGGCTCACAAGGTTATAGCCGCCTACCGGGCCAGGGTAGCACGCACATATAACCTTCCCTAGTTGGAGGCACCGGCAAGAGGCATGACAATAGACCGAATTAGGGCCTCCCCATCCAGGCAAGTGTGGATGCACTGGTGAGCTCGATTTGGTGGCACTATGACTCAGCCACCAGATTTGTTCAAGTTCAATTAACGTCAGGTTTAACTTGAATGGTGATGAGCTGAGCCATAACAAAATATCACGATGAAATGCATATGAGCATGATATCAACATTTGCATGGATGGGTAACACAAGCATTGAACATATGAATATTAACATCGATAATGATCAATCACTTAGTCTAATGGATGCAAATGAGCATGGCATGGAGATTAACATGAATCTCACAAGTATTTTCATAACCAACCAATAACGATTCATATGAGCATTTTATTATCAATAGCATAGGGAATGATTACAGGAATGAAACATGATAATAATAACATTAGCAATTAATCATTTAACTAGCTAGATGCAAATGAACATGGCATAGGAATGAGCATGGATTCACAAGCATATGCATAGTATTAACAAAATAATTGCATAAGCACACAATCATTCAATCATTCAAGTGAAAACCATGGCTATTGCAAGGCCATCACGCAAGTGGCTATTGTGGCTTGCCTGGAGTTGATGAAATCACTGGGAGGGTGTGCGATGAACTCGCGGAAAGATTTGCCGGAAATGTTTCTCTCTCGAAAGGGGCTGAATAGGGGCAAGGGCAAAATGGTCATTTTCAGAATGTGACAACATCATGAGAATGATACCAATGGAACGGGCTCGACGAACAGAGAACGTGGGCTTTTGAATCACCTGAATCAGAGTTAAGGTTGCAGAGATACGGCCATTCGTTCGTTATGCAGAAAAAAGAAACACAATCTATCCATTTCTGCTCTTAACGGACGAACATCCGCAATTTAGAGGTTTTGGAGCCAGCTACTGGAAAGAGAAAGCACATTTTGGGGAATACGCCTTCAGTGCAGGAAAGCGTATTTTTGGTCGAAGCCGCAGCAAAGTACGCTTTCCAAAGGGGAAAGCATATTCCTCAGAATACGTCTCCACTTAAGCTGACTGGATCGGGGCCGCAATCGATGACAGGTGGGGCCCGCCTAGTCCTCTCTCTCCTCTCGCTCCTTCTTCTTCTTCCTCTCGACGAAGCAGAGGGAGAGCGAGGCTGGGCTCGGCCGACGCTGGCCCCGGCACCTCCGGCCACCGTTCGAGGCCCCCGGCCTACCAGCGAGCTCAAGAGATCGAGGCGGTCCCGTCCAGGTAGGGCACGGCCGCTGACGAGCTTGGGGTTGAGCGGAACATCAGCCGTGGTGGATGGCAGCTATGGCGAGCTCGGGCTCAGTGCTACGGGGCACAGGAGGAGGAGGGGAAGGTCGGGGAAGCTCCACCGTGGCCAAGGGGGTCGTTGGTGTGGGTAGAAGGGAGAGAGAGGGCTCGGCTCGCTCGAATTTGAGCCGAGGGAGGCAGCGGCCATGGCGGCAATGGGAGGCGAGGAGGCACTCCGGGGAGAAATTGAGGGGTCTGGGAGGTAGCTAGGAGAGTGGTGAGGAGGATGAGATTCTCGGGAGGCCTCGGGGATGGCTATTTATAGCCGGGCAAGTTCGCGGCCGTGGCGATGCATAGGCCGTGCGCTGGAGCGAGGAGGACATGCGGAGGGGAGCGGGAGACACCGAGAGGGTTCTCGGGGAGACGAGGGGCTTCGAGAGAGCTCGGGGGAGGTGGCCGACCGGCAATGGTGGAGGGCCCCGGAGCACAGTGCCGCGGCAGGGCCGCCGTGGCACGTCGGGGAGGAAGGAGGAGGGGGAGCAGGGTCCAGAGGGATGGCGTGGACGGAGAAGAGAGTGGGCGACGCAGTGGACATGCTGCGGTGGAGCGGGCGCTTCGTTTGGACGGCGGCCGAGGGCCCCGATGTCCAGAGCGCGTCGAACGGCATGCCGTCCGCGTGGTCACCACTGGCATTGTGCGCTATGGCCCACTACTGGCTGAGAGGTCATGTCCAATAGGGTCCACATAGATCAAAGATAAGAGCTAAACGACTAGGATTGATTGAGAGGCTATGGGTGATGAGCTGGGTGCTGAAAGAGATCTGGACAGCAAGTGTTTGTAGTGTACTGGGGAAGATTGGCCTGGTGAAAGATGCTGAGATTTTGCTGGGGGAGGTTAGTCACTAAGATGACCATTTTGGCAAAGTATCAGCTCAAATGGATGTATATAGCTAGCACTTCCTTCACAAATTGCCCCACATGACAGAAAATGAAAATGGAAGCCGCACTCACATGGAGTGTTGGATTGAGCTCAAATTTGGTGAAGAGTTATGATTTGGGAATAGGAAGGCACTGTAAAAATTTCATACCATTTGGATAAATACAAATGGTACTTCCTTCACAATGCTTCCCACTGGACAAAAACTTGGGGAAATTATTGGAAAATATTGGATAGATAAAATGAGCCCAAATTTGGTGGAGGGAAGTTACATAGGTGGTAGAAGGTTCTGGTAAAATTTCAGAATTTATGAAGCCATATAAAATATAGTTGTTTCACAAACTGAATTTCTGACCAGAAACAAAGATTGGATGGTGTGCTCACCATGAGCATGGAATCTTGAATATTTTTACATATCCAAGGTCCATATAGTCCAAAGGAATTTTGAGAATTTTTTGGGAATTTTAGGAAAGACAGAAATATAGGTTGCTTCACAACCTAGGGCAAACAGGGTTATTCCTTTAATAGAAAAAGGAATATTCCCAGGAAATAAAGATTGGGGTTGGGCTAAGATGGAAATGACATGGTGTTGGGAAGCATTTGAGAGTGACAAGCCACTTGAGAGAGGAAGAAGAGATGATCTTCCCAGGTTTCAAGACCACAGAGACACAGAAAAGGAACTCCAAATAAAAATCCAAAGAAATCCAAAAGAAAAAGAAAGGGCCAAAAATCGGGGTGTCACATGACTGTTACATGATGAATGTCATCCAGCATAATTCTCCATCACTGATCCAATGCCTACGCTTTTCGCATATTGATCTTTGCTAAGTTACTTTCGTTGCTGCTGCTGTTACAATCACTACAAAACTGTTACTGTTACTGCCCTAGTTACTATTGTTACTATTACTACTGCTATTGAAACTATCATACTACTGTGCTACTAAACACTTTGCTGCAGATATTTAGTTCTCCAGGTGTGGTTGAATTGACAACTCAACTGCTAATACTCGCAAATATTCTTTCGCTCCACTTGTGTCGAATCAATAAATCTGGGTGAAATACTACCCGCGAAAACTGTTGCGATCCCCTATACTTGTGTGTTATCAAGACCTTTTTCTGGCACCGTTGCCGGGGAGCATAGCTCTATCTGTTGAGTCACTTGGGATTTATATCTGTTGATCACTCTGAAGAATCTGAAAGACGCTAAGAGTAAGATTGTTCCCTCTAAGATGAGGGGAGGTAAGGAACTGCCATCTAGCTCCGCACTTGATTCACCTTCTATTTTGAGTAAGCTTGCGACACCGCCACCTGTTATTCATTCTGATATGTCGCAAGTAATTGATGATACTACTTCTGCTATGAATGATACTTATGATGATGCTAGTACTATGCTTGATAACACTGTGCCACTTGGTGAATTTCTTGATGAACAAATTGCTAAAGCTAAAGAAACTGAAAATGTTGAAATTCTTGAAAATTATGATTCACCTATTATGCCTAGCTCTCCTACTAGAGTTGAAATGCCTGAAACATCTGATGGTCATGTTTTTGATAGAGAGACAGCTAGGGCAATTCTTGCTTGTAATGATAGAGATGAGGTTATAAAATTGCTTGCTGAGTTGAAAGAAAAATCTATGAGGGAGAGAATGAAATATGATCCTAAGTTTGCTACTTCTCCCATATTTGTTACTGATAAGGATTATGAATTCTCTGTCGATCCTGAGTTAATTACTTTGGTTGAATCTGATCCTTTTCATGGTTATGAAACTGAAACTGTTGTGGCACACCTTACTAAGTTGAATGATATTGCCACCCTGTTTGCTCATGAGATAAAAATTCGCTATTACTATATTCTTAAGTTGCTTCCTTTATCATTAAAGGGTGATGCTAAGAAATGGTTTAATACTTTTGCTCCTGGTTGTGTGCGCAGTCCCCAGGATATGATATACTACTTCTCTGAAAAATATTTTCCTGCTCATAAGAAACAAGCTGCCTTACATGAAATATTTAACTTTTTGCAAATTGAAGAAGAGAACCTCCCTCAAGCTTGGGGGAGGCTTCTCCAACTACTTAATGCTTTGCCTGATCATCCTCTTAAGAAAAATGAAATACTTGATATCTTTTATAATGGACTAACCGATGCTTCTAGGGACTACCTAGATAGTTGTGTTGGTTGTGTTTTCAGGGAACGAACTGTTGGACAGGCTAAAGTACTATTGAATAATATATTGAGAAATGCTGATGATTGGACACTTCCTGAACCACCACCTAAGCCAACTCCGAAGAAGAGAGGTATTCTCTTCCTCAGTCCAGAAGATATGCAAAAAGCTAAGAAATCTATGAAGGAAAAAGGTATTAAAGCTGAAGATGTTAAGAATTTACCACCTATTGAAGAAATACATGGACTTGACATCCCAACGCAGGTAGTAGAGGTAAATTCTCTTCATAGATTCAATGAAAGTGATATTCCGTATAATAAATCTGCTAGTCAATGCCTGTATGAATCTGATAATTACCTCATTAAACAGGAACACTTTAATATGTATGTTAGCAATCAACTAAAACGGAATGCCATCATGATTGAACGCTTGAGTGATTTGATGTTTAGAACTGCTAATGATGTTAAATGCTTGAGTAAACATGCTTCTATGGTTCAGCCACAGTTAGAACAAATTGCTAAGTCACAAAATGATTTGCTTGATGAGATGAATAGTAAAAATAATGATCATGCTGTTAGAGTTGTTACTAGAGGAGGTAGCATGACTCAGGATCCTCTATATCTTGAGGGTCATCCAAAAAGAATTGAACAAGATTCTCAAAGAATTAATATTGATGCACCTAGTCCATCTAAGAAGAAAAAGAAAAAGAAAAATGATAGGACTTTGCCTGCTCCTAGTGAACCTGAGGTAGAAAAACCTCCTGAGAATCATAATGATGTTTCTATTTCTGATGCTGAGACACAATCTGGTAATGAACATACACCTAGTGATAAGGATAATGATAATGATAATGATGATGTTCATGTTGATGCTCAACCAGATGATGATGTAGAAATAGAAACTGCTGTTGATCTTGATAACTGTGGGATCGAGGAGATAGGTCTAGAGGGGGGGTGAATAGACTCCTAACCAGCCAAATTAGCAGTTTTTAATTTCTCTTGGAACTTAGGCAGATTTTGGCACAAGTTAAGATCACTCCAATACTTTCTACACATGCATATCTAGAGATTGAGCAGCGGAAATAGTAAAGCATGCAATAGTACGAAAAGTAAAGGGGTAGAGTATGGAAGATCAAACGCAATGAAGACACGGTGGATTTTTGGCGTGGTTCCGATAGGTGGTGCTATCGTACGTCCACATTGATGGAGACTTCAACCCGCGAAGGGTAACGGCTGCGCGAGTCCACGGAGGGCTCCACCCACGAAGGGTCCACGAAGAAGCAACCTTGTCTATTCCACTATGGCTTACGTCCACGAAGGACTAGCCTCACTCGGGGTAGATCTTCACGAAGTAGGCGATCTCCTTGCCCTTACAAACTTCTTGGTTCAACTCCACATCTGGTTGGAGGCTCCCAAGCGACACCTAACCAATCTAGGAGACACCACTCTCCAAAAGGTAATAGACGGTGTGTTGTTGATGAACTCCTTGCTCTTGTGCTTCAAATGATAGTCTTCCCAGCACTCAATCACTCCTCACAGATTTGGCTATGGTGGAAGAAGGATTTGAGTGGAAAGCAACTTGGGAAAGGCTAGAAATCAAGGTTCAAATGGTAGGAATAGAATATCTTGATCTCAACACATGAGTAGGTGGTTCTCTCTCGGAAAATGTATGGTGGAAGTGTAGGCACGTTCTGATGAATCTCCTTACTGAGAAGGATGTGGTGGAGGGGTATATATAGCCTCCACACAAAATCCAACCGTTACACTCTTT
Source organism: Elymus sibiricus (assembly GCA_039707655.1). Taxonomy (NCBI): domain Eukaryota; kingdom Viridiplantae; phylum Streptophyta; class Magnoliopsida; order Poales; family Poaceae; genus Elymus; species Elymus sibiricus. Next base: position 127,320,202 of record CM077668.1, read on the forward strand.
TGACCCAACTCGGTGGCACCGAAACAATCATCTCGGTAGCACCGAACTGTGTAAAAGATATGAACGTTAGGAATCTCGGTGGGACCGATACGGACAACTCGGATGGACCAAAGTGCAATGGCTTAGGGCAATCCTCATCTCGGTGGCACCGATTGCGTCAACTCGGTAGGACCGAAGTGAAGCAATAAGGCAACAGAGACTTGGCAAGCCATGTCGGTGAGACTGATTTGCAAACTCGGTGAGACCGAAGTAAATGCAAACGATTACAGAGAGTTGGCAAGGCCATCTCGGTGGGACCGAGATCCATTTCGGTGGATCCGATTTGTTAGGGTTTGGCAGTGGCTAAGTCTTGGATGAACTCGGTGGGGCCGGATTAGAAATTTCGGTGGGGCCAAGTTGGACTTTAGGTTTTGGACATATTTGGGATTGAGATAGTGGTTGAGGGTTTAGGAATACTGTCACTAAGCACTTGAGCAAAAAGACCATTAAGCAACACCTCATCCCCTTTTAATAGTGTTGGCTTTCCTAAGGACTCAATGTGATCTTGGATCACTAAACCAAAAATGTAGAGTCTTGATCTTTTGCCAATTGTTGTCCTTAGCATTTTGAAGGGGTTCCACGTCCTCTTGTCCATGCCACGCCATTGTTGAACTTGTCTGAAATTCACTAGATAAAAGCATTAGTCCAACAACATGTATGTTGGCATAAATTACCAAAACCACCAAGGGAGCAAATGTGCTTTCAATCTTGGCTATATGTATGAAAGCTTTAAATAAAGATTTAGCAGAGGTATGTATGAAAGCTTTGAAGGAAACATGTAACATGTATCTTGGCTATATGCATCAGAGCAATATATATATGTGACATTAGAGTATCCACATGTACAAGATTTTCTCCTTGCAAACAATATATACTTAGCAAGAGGTGAACCATGTACATGAGTGTGATGCATATACTTACCTTGAAGTTCTTGATCAAGTACCTGAAGGAATACACTTGAGAAAACAGGGTTAGATAACACAAGATAATTCCTTCAAGAAAAAGACACAAGATCAACAAGAAACCAAGATTGGGATGACATGTAGAAGAGAGTATCACTAGGTGAATACTTCTTTGAAGCAGACATGTCCCCAAAAGAAATAGCTGTCTCCCCTTAAAGAACTTCCTCTCCCCCTGGATCTGACGTGGATATTGGGAGTAGGTAGGGTGAGAAAACTAGAACAACCAAAGAACAAACTTATCATGTTTCTCTCTCCCCCTAAAGGAAACATGTAACATTCTCTCCTCTTGTAAGGTGCATCTCTTTTATAGTGATTAGCTTTGATGTGTCTACCTCTCTCCCCCTTTGACATCAATTTCCAAGAAGGGACTTCAAGGTTATTTATCAAGTGGTTTTGGTCCTGGAGTAACACACTTGGCCATTGAGTGGCTCTAGATGCAAGAAGAGGGTAAGAATCATCGAGTGGAGCTAGAGCAGAAAAACTCAGGGAAACTTTGACAGAAAATTCCTTAGAGCAGTCAAAATCGGTGACACCGAGTTGTGACAATTCGGTGGAACCGAGGTTGATGCAATGGAACTTTTGTCAACTCAGCTCACTAGGCAAGGAAATCTCACAAGGATTTGCAATGAATTAACTGCGAGTAAAGAAAAAAGAAAAGAAACAGAAAAAAAAGAAAAGAAACGTCTAGATGAAGGTCCTTTTTTTTTTGAAAAGAAACACTCTAGCAAGAAGAGAACAAGCAGAAGAAACACTAGAGAACTTCATCTAGATGGGTCGGCGACTAGGTTACCTATGTTAGAGTATATTGACTTAGGAGTCAAGTCAGTACACTTGATCATAGGTCATACTCATCATTTAAGCTCAAAATGGGGTTGCCATTTTTCTTTTAAGCATTTGATGTATTCACATATTGTTGAGTTGCTTTTAGTTCATGTCTTTGAGTAAAGCTTCTCTAAGATGTGAGCACTTACATTGGGATTTTGTGGTGATATCCATCATGTAGTTGAACTTGATGTAGATGCTCATGAATTGAAGTTGAGAGCGATCCTATCTTCTGTAGTTCATCTTCCTACATGGGTTAGATTTGCAAGGAACAACATGTATATCGAAAATGACAAGAATGAAGCACAACTCAAATGTTGTCAAAGGATATGCTTTGGTTGTCTTGTTCCTTGTTCCACCATCAATTGTTGATACTTGGGTTATACAAGATTGCTCAAGATAAGAGTGAGATGCAATCTTGTGACATGAAGCTTGTCCAAGTACCTACAAAAGGTTAGAGACCATACAAGGGAGCAAAAATGTCCAAGATATAAACTGATCATAAAGGACATCATTGGTTAGTCAAGAAAGCTCATGCCCTTGTATGCATCCACATGAACCTCTAGTTCACGTTTGAAGCATCAATGATGTTCAACTCACTTCTCAAGTGACAAAACACTTTCTCATCAAGGGGTTTGGTAAAGATGTCCGCCAATTGTTTGTAAGTACGAACATGTTTAAGGTCTATATCACCTTTCTCAACATGATCTCGAATGAAATGGTGACGAACCTCAATATGCTTAGTTCGAGAATGTTGCACGGGATTGTGTGCTATCTTAATAGCACTCTCATTGTCACAAAGTAATGGTACATGTCTCACATGCACACCATAATCTTTAAGAGTTTGTGTCATCCATAGTAATTGAGCACAACATGATCCCGCGGCAATGTATTCCGCTTCGGCAGTAGATAGAGATACAGAATTTTGTTTCTTGAAGGACCAAGACACAAGAGATCTACCAAGAAATTGACATGTACCCGAAGTGGATTTTCTGTCAACCTTGTCTCTGGCATAGTCCGAATCGGAGTAGCCAACAAGATTGAAAGAAGATCCTTTGGGATACCATATGCCAAAGTTTGGTGTATGTATCAAGTATCTCACAATTCTTTTCACCGCCTTAAGGTGACACTCTTTTGGTGCCGCTTGGTACCGTGCACACATGCACACACTTAGCATAATGTCGGGTCGAGAGGCACATAGATATAGTAATGAACCAATCATAGATCGGTAAACCTTTTGATCAACCGGTTTGCCATCCTTGGTCAAGTCAAGATGTCCACTTGTGGGCATGGGAGTTTTCATACCCTTACTCTCTTGCATGTTGAAATTTTTGAATAAGTCCTTAGTATACTTTGTTTGAGAGACAAAGGTACCTTCCCTAGTTTGCTTGATTTGCAAACCAAGAAAGAATTTGAGTTCACTCATCATAGACATCTCAAACTTCTCCGACATCAACCTTCCAAACTTTTCACTAAAAGAGGGGTTAGTAGATCCAAAGATAATATCATCAACATAAATTTGGCATACAAATAATTCTCCATTAACCCTCTTAGTGAACAAAGTTGAATCAATCTTCCCAATTTCAAAACCTTTTTCAAGAAGAAATTTTGTCAAGCATTTGTACCAAGCTCTAGGGGCTTGCTTGAGACCATAAAGAGCTTTACGAAGTTTGTACACATGATTAGGTTTCTTGGGATTCTCCAAGCCGGGAGGTTGTTTAACATATACTTCCTCCTCAATTTCACCATTTAAGAAGGCACTTTTAATATCCATTTGGTAAAGAGTGATATCATGGTGATTGGCATAAGCAAGTAAAATGTGAATGGATTCAAGTCTTGCAACGGGGGCATAGGTCTCACCATAGTCCATACCTTCGACTTGTGTGTAACCTTGTGCTACGAGACGAGCCTTGTTGCGTACAACTTGTCCATATTCATCTTGCTTATTCCGAAACACCCATTTGGTTCCAATGATGTTTTGCTCTTCCTTAGGCTTCTCAACCAATGTCCACACTTGGTTCCTCTCAAAGTTGTGTAGCTCTTCATGCATTGCATTCACCCAATCGGGGTCCTTGAGAGCATCTTCTACCTTCAAGGGTTCAGCACTAGAGATAAATGAGTAATGCTCACAAAATTTAGCTAATCGAGATTTAGAGCGAGTAATTCTCCCGGTTTGGATATCTCCAAGTATTTGTTCGACGGGATGATCCTTGTCGATTCTTGCTCTAACTCGAGGTAGCTTTTTCTTGGGTTGTGGTGAGGCTTCCTCATCATCATCATCTTCTTCTTCTTCGTTGATGCTGTCGTTGTCTGTTTGTGGAGGTGGTGAAGGAGGTTGAGGTGGATCATCTTGTTGCACTTCCTCATTCCCATTGTCTTGACGTGTTCCACTTGTGGATGCCTCCATATCAACTTGTCGTTCACCTTAATGTGAAGTTGGGGCTTCCACTTGAATAGACGAGGTACTCTCCTTTACTTCCACGGGGCGAATCTTGCCAATGGGCAAGTCTTGGATTGCTTCCGACGGTTCTTTATCTCCTACATCAAGTGGCAATTGCTCGACTTGCGAGCCGTTAGTCTCATCAAACTTCACATCTACCGTCTCTTCAACTTTTCGAGTGAAGTTGTTGTAGACACGGTAAGTGTGAGAGTTCGATCCATAACCAAGTAGGAAACCTTCATGAGATTTAGGAGCAAATTTTGAACGACGATGCTTATCAAGAATGTAACATTTTGAGCCAAATACTCGAAAGTATGCAACTTGTGGTTTGTTACCGGTGAGCAGTTCATACGCCATTTTACCAAGAAGCTTGTGAAGATATAGTCGATTTGTTGCATGACAAGTTGTTTCAACCGCTTCTGCCCAAAAGTGTCTTGGCGTCTTGTATTCATCAAGCATTGTTCTTGCCATCTCAATAAGTGTACGGTTCTTCCTCTCAACAACTCCATTTTGTTGAGGCGTGTACGTAGCCGAGAACTCATGTGAAATACCCTCCTCATCAAGAAAGGTGTCCACATTGGCGTTCTTGAACTCCGTTCCGTTGTCACTCCAAACTTTCTTGATCTTGACTTCAAATTGGTTTTGAGCCTTTCTTGCGAAGTTCTTGAAGATCTTTTGTACCTGCGATTTGTCATCAAGAAAGAACACCCACGTAAATCTGGAAAAATCATCAACAATGACCAAACTGAAAGAGTTACCACCAAGACTCTTATAGGCGTTGGGACCAAACAGATCCATATGAAGTAGCTCGAGTGGTCTCCTCGTGGTCATAATGTTCTTTACGGGATGGCTTCCTACAACTTGTTTTCCTGCTTGGCAAGCACTACAAAGTCGATCTTTGTCAAATATAACATCTTTCACTCCAAGAATGTGATCTCCTTTAACAAGTTTATCAAGGTTACGCATACCAACATGTCCAAGTCTTCTATGCCATAACCAACCTTTAGAAGATTTAGCAATTAAACAAGTACGAGGTTGGGCTCTCTTAGTGAAATCAACAATGTATAAATCACCTATACGAATGCCGGTAAAGACCATATTATGATTATCTTGGCGAAACACTTGGCAATCTACTTTGGTAAATAGAACATTAAAACCAAAATCGGCTAGTCTAGATACGGAAAGAAGATTGTAACCAAGAGATTCAACAAGCATAACATTTTGTCTGGAGCTATCATTGGATATGGCCACCTTACCAAGGCCAAGTACCTTACCCCTGGAGTTGTCTCCAAAAGTCACATACTTGCGTGGACCATCATTTTTAGTAAGCTCACGAAACATGTCTCTATCTCCGGTCATGTGATCGGTACATCCGCTGTCAAGAATCCACTCTTTTCCTCCAGCCATATAATCTCGAAGATTTGCCATAAGACAGAGATTCCTCATGGTCTTCTCAAATTCAGCATCAAAATCCTCGTCTTCATCATAGTAGCCGTGCTCAACATCATCATCATGCATGTGATTAACAGATTCATTAGTTTCATGATCATGACAATGTTCAAGTTTATGGATTCTAACAGTTTCCATGATAATATTGCTAATACTTCTAACATCTCCTTTGGCACGCATGAGATCACGAAGCTCAAACAAGCAATCATCAAACTTAGGATCATTAGGACTCATCTTGTGAAAAGCAACAGCCTTATGAAGAATCTTATTAAGACTCTTTAGAGAATAATCGGGATATCACTTTTCTAAATCATGCCATAAAGTATAAGCACATACAAAGTTTCGCATACAACCAAGCACAATCTTAGGTAATCCTCTAATGATAAGATTGATGGTTCTAAGATTATGAAGCATGTCAATTTCCTCTTCATGAGTAGGATGCAAGGGATCAATAGGGGGCACATAAGGATTATGAATATACTTGCTCAAGTTAAACTCATCAAAGATATCAAGCATTTCATCCCTCCAAAAATTGTAATACTCCCCATTGAGAATAGGCACTCTACGTCTAATACTCCCGAACGTAGACATATCCATCTCCCTCCAATGGTGATGAAACCAAAGCAATGGAGACCAAAGCTCTGATACCAATTGTGGGATCGAGGAGATAGGTCTAGAGGGGGGGTGAATAGAATCCTAACCAGCCAAATTAGCAGTTTTTAATTTCTCTTGGAACTTAGGCAGATTTTGGCACAAGTTAAGATCACTCCAATACTTTCTACACATGCATATCTAGAGATTGAGCAGCGGAAATAGTAAAGCATGCAATAGTACGAAAAGTAAAGGGGTAGAGTATGGAAGATCAAACGCAATGAAGACACGGTGGATTTTTGGCGTGGTTCCGATAGGTGGTGATATCGTACGTCCACGTTGATGGAGACTTCAACCCACGAAGGGTAACGGCTGCGCGAGTCCACGGAGGGCTCCACCCACGAAGGGTCCACGAAGAAGCAACCTTGTCTATTCCACCATGGCTTACGTCCATGAAGGACTAGCCTCACTCGGGGTAGATCTTCACGAAGTAGGCGATCTCCTTGCCCTTACAAACTTCTTGGTTCAACTCCACATCTGGTTGCAGGCTCCCAAGCGACACCTAACCAATCTAGGAGACACCACTCTCCAAAAGGTAATAGACGGTGTGTTGTTGATGAACTCCTTGCTCTTGTGCTTCCGATGATAGTCTTCCCAGCACTCAATCACTCCTCATAGATTTGGCCATGGTGGAAGAAGGATTTGAGTGGAAAGCAACTTGGGAAAGGCTAGAGATCAAGGTTCAAATGGTAGGAATGGAATATCTTGATCTCAACACATGAGTAGGTGGTTCTCTCTCAAAAAATGTATGGTGGAAGTGTAGGCACGTTCTGATGGCTCTCCTTAGTGATAAGGATGTGGTGGAGGGGTATATATAGCCTCCACACAAAATCTAACCGTTACACACTTTTGACCCAACTCGGTGGCACCGAAACAATCATCTTGGTAGCACCGAACTATGTAAAAGATATGAACGTTAGGAATCTCGGTGGGACCGATACGGACAACTCGGATGGACCGAAGTGCAATGGCTTAGGGCAATCCTCATCTCGGTGGCACCGATTGCATCAACTCGGTAGGACCGAAGTGAAGCAATAAGGCAACAGAGACTTGGCAAGCCATCTCGGTGAGACCGATTTGCAAACTCGGTGAGACCGAAGTAAATGCAAACGATTACAGAGAGTTCGCAAGGCCATCTCGGTGGGACCGAGATCCATTTCGGTGGATCCAATTTGTTAGGGTTTGGCAGTGGCTAAGTCTTGGATGAACTCGGTGGGGCCGGATTGGAAATTTTGGTGGGGCCTAGTTGGACTTTAGGTTTAGGACATATTTGGGATTGAGATAGTGGTTGAGGGTTTAGGAATACTGTCACTAAGCACTTGAGCAAAAATACCATTAAGCAACACCTCATCCCCTTTTTATAGTATTGGCTTTCCTAAGGACTCAATGTGATCTTGGATCACTAAATCAAAAATGTAGAGTCTTGATCTTTTGCCAATTCTTGTCCTTAGCATTTTGAAGGGGTTCCACGTCCTCTTGTCCATGCCACGCCATTGTTGAACTTGTTTGAAATTCACTAGATAAAAGCATTAGTCCAACAACATGTATGTTGGCATAAATTACCAAAACTACCAAGGGAGCAAATGTGCTTTCAATAACCCACATCCTAAGAATAAAAGATATGATAAAAGAGACTTTGTTGCTAGAAAACATGTAAAGGAGAGAGAACCATGGGTTCAAAAACCTATGCCTTTCCCTACTAAACCATCTAAAAAAAAGGATGATGAAGATTTTGAGCGCTTTGTCGAAATGCTTAGACCTGTCTTTTTGGGCATTCGCTTGATTGATATGTTGAAAATGTCTCCCTATGCTAAATACATGAAAGATATTGTCACAAATAAAAGAAAGATATCTGAAGCTGAAATTTCCACCATGCTTGCCAATTATTCTTTTAAGGGTGGAGTACCTAAAAAGTTAGGAGATCCAGGAATACCTCCTATACCATGCTCCATTAAAAGAAGTTATGTCAAAACTGCTTTATGTGATTTGGGAGCCGGTGTTAGTGTTTTGCCTTTCTCTTTATATCGAAGACTTGATTTGAATAAGCTCACACCTACTGAAATATCTTTGCAAATGGCTGATAAATCCACTGCTATACCTATTGGAATTTGCGAGGATGTTCCCGTTGTAGTTGCAAATGTTACTATCTTAACAGACTTTGTTATACTTGATATGCCCGAGGACGACAACATGTCGATTACCCTTGGTAGACCCTTTTTGAATACTGTAGGGGCTGTTATTGATTGCAACAAAAGCAAGGTTACTTTTCATGCCAATGGTAATAAACATACGGTTTATTTCCCGAAGAAACAAAGTTCGGTGAAAGGTATCAATTGTATTGAAAAAGTTTCGACAATCACTATTGGGGGATTCAAATTTCCTCTTCCTACTGTCAAAAAGAAATATGAAATTCTTATTGTTGGGGAGATGCATATCCCCATTGAGGTAACTTAGTGTTATACAAATATTCTTTGGTTCCATGCCATTCGAAAATAGTTTGTTAATAAGACTTGATCAACCTTATTAATGGATTCTTTTTGAGGGACATGTGGTCGATGAATTTAGTAAACACAACTTTCTGTACCCACCTTTTGCTCTCTGTTATTTTTAGTAGAATAAAATAAAATGCCATGATTATCCTGTTTTCTGAATTATCCGTGCAATAAAAAATGGCCCAAAAATAAAAGTTCTCAGAATGCCATGAAAATTTAGTATGATTTTTTCCAGAATATTTACGAATTTTTGGCACTGAACACACCCCAGGGGGGTGCACCTATGAGCCACAAGCCCACAGGGCGCGGCCGCCCCCTGGGCGCGCCCAGCAGGCTTGTGGGTCCCATAGGGACCCACTAACTTATGCCAGACACCCATCTCCTTCTTCTTCCTCCAGAAAAAATCAAACTTGCTCCCAAGCCTGTGTTCTTGCTCATTTTGCTGTGATTTTTGATCTCCTTGCTCAGAACTCCGTTTCCGAAACTGTTTTGAGGAATTACTCCTTGGTATGTGACTTCTCCAATGCTCCAATTAGTTTTTGCTCTAGTGCTTTATACTTTGCAAATTTTTGCTGCTGTGGTGACCATGTTTATGAGCTTGCATGTTGAATTTGTTCGGTCCAAAGTAGTTTTGATGCATGATATAGCTTCTAGATACATGTGGGAGTAGTTGGTATCAATTTTGTTGAGTTTTGTTCACTTTTATTTTGAGTGACTAAAAATTTCAGAAATTTTTCAGAGAAGAAGAAAATGTGTAGGAAGATTTTCCATGGTGGTTCCTTGAGCAAGAGTGCTCCTAGGCCCGCAATACGTGAGCAGGATATCGAACCGCCGCGAGAGGCTTCGGTGCTACTATGCGAGTGGCCGTCGGATGCTTTCATGATTCGAGCCAGCATCAAAGAGGAGTTTGATATGTACGTGTGCAACGCCGAGCTCACAGAGTTCCTGGCAGACAGGTGTCCGCAATACTATGACTTCACAGATTCCTTTGTGCGAAGATTCAAGTATGTATATCAGCGCACCTCCCATGATATTATTTTCAACCTATATGAAAATCCTTTTCGCATGACTGTTGAAGAATTTAGTGAAGCATGCAAAATTCCATTCTGGGGGACTTGCACTGAACCTCATAAATCCGATTGCAATGAATTTCTCATGAACATCACTAAGGGTGAAACTAGGGGCATCACACAAGCTACTATGGGGAGCATTCATTTTACTGCTATACATTATTTTGCTCTGTTCATTGGTAGACGCATCAATGGTAAACAGGACCCTAGTCATTTATGTGCACCTGAATTGAGCATCCTTAAAAGTGCAGTGCTAGGAGATAGACAATTTAACATGGGGGCTATTGTGGCATGTTGTTTACATAACAATGCCCTTGTTGGTGATTTCTTTGGTGGAATATATGCCACTCGCTTAGCTGCTTATCTTGGTGTGCCCATTAAACAAAATGACACCCTTTTGCCACCTAGTTTTCTTGATTATGATGCTATGGAGTGCCACCAGTTCCTTGAGAGGGGTCTTCCCCCGTTTAGATACAGGCTATTCTTTAACAGGCGTCGTGTTTTCCATATTGTTTTGCCTGCTCCTGCCTTCTTTGATTTCCAAGGAAAACATAGACATTTTATACTTGAGGAGGAGGCTGAGGAGTATGAGAGGGCGGCAGAGACCGAGCGCCTTAACGAGGCAGCTCGCCAAGCTTTGACAGCTGCATTTCAGTATAACCCGAACTACCATCACGGGCATTATCCCGGCCAGGACTGGCCGTAGACCAACTTAGGCCAAAAGCCTAAGCTTGGGGGAGTACGTATTTCTCACCGACAGTACATTCATGTCCGCACATTCATTCTAGTTGTCGGTGTTCATCCTTTTTCATTGTATATCCATGTTCGTTTTATTTTCGCTTTCTTCTTGTGTGTTTGAAAAACTTCCGAAAATCCAAAAAAAAATTAGTTTTAGTTTCTTTCCTGTTTAATTAATTCGTAGTAGTAAAAGAAAACCCAAAAAGATTTCTCGTTTCTTCTTTTGCTTGTTGGGAGCTTTCCCATGTAAATAGTTTTTCTCATTTTTCATTTTTCTTCGTTAATTTGCTTTCTTCAGAAAAACCAAAAACTCCAAAAATATTTCAGTGTGTTTCTCTGAATTTCTTTTCTTTTCGTTGAGTCGTCGTAAGCAGAAAGACCACGATGAAATTTTTGAGTGGCTCCCATATGCTTTATTGTTGATCTAACAAAGAGACACTATTATTTTGTCTTCTCCTTTGAATAAATGTTTGCAGATTCCAGCTTAGTCCACGGCACACTTGCACCATTATTATTATTATCACATCATTCAGTTGTGCAAGTGAAAGGCAATAATGATGATATTTGATGTAGTGATTGCGGTGAAGAAAAGCTGGTATGAACCCTTCTTGTTTTTGTCTTTGTAAGTATGTTTAGCTCAGTATTCATGATTCAACATTATTATGAATAAACATATTTGTGATGACAATTAGAGATTATAGTTGCTCATGCCATGCTTAAATAGCTAGGAGTGGATAATGAATTATGTTGAGTGTCAACATGCATTAAAATGGTTGTGATGTAGTATGTTAGCATGGTATCCTCCTCTGAGTAATTTGAGTGGCTTGACTTGGCACATGTTCATACATGTAGTTGAATCAAAACCAACATAGCCTCCATGATATTTATGTTCAGGGTGTTGATATCCTACTCATGCTCGTGTTCAATGTTAATTATTCGCAATGCATCTCTATGACTGTTTTCGCTCTCTAGTTGGTTGCTTCTCAATCTATTTGCTAGCCTTCGCCTGTACTAAGCGGGAATACTGCTTGTGCATCCAAATCCCTAAACCAAAGTTGTTCCAGATGAGTCCACTATATCTACCTATATGCGGTATTACTCTGCCGTCCCAAGTAAATTTGCAAGTGCTGTAGGGGAACACAGCAGAAAACAAAAAAATTCAGTACTGCGAGCATGCCCAGGATCACTATGGAGATGCATACAAGGTTTGATCTGATCGTTACCGACTCGTAGCGCAGCGGAAGTAGAGTCAATGTAGATTGTCGGTGCAGATCCCCACAGCTAGGATTTACAACCTCCCAACCGCGAGGATGTACTCCCTCGTCTGCCCCCGGACGATGTCATGGACAGCCCTTCGGGAGGACCCTCGAAACTTGGACAGTAACTCGGACAACCCTTCGGGAGGCACTCTCGAACAGCCCCTCGGGCAAAAAGATCGAACCTACGACCTCTCTACGGGGTTGCACAAATACGGTGTCATCTATCCGGCAGGGCTTCGCCGTACAGAACTAGTTCCCACCGGAACCCAGACAGCCTTTCGGATCTACGAAACTGTTTCGTGTGAGGGAGAGAAGAAAGGCAGATCATGCATGCCATTTGGTGAGAGAGTTGGAGTGAATGTGGAGAGCTCCTCTCCACCTCTATTTATAGGAGAAGGAGGGGTGGAGGGGCTGAAAATTCAGCCACAAAAAGGGGTTCCTTCCCTCCCAAGCCTTCTCCAAGATCTTTTGCTAAAAGCCCCAAAAAGTGGCTTTCCAAAAAGCAACCAAAAAGTGCTTTTCACTATTCATGGAAACATTTTTCCGTGACCGTTAGATCCAAAAATATTTCTGTAGGTCTCAGAACATTTCCAGTACCCACTAAAATAATTTTGGATGCGTTCCGAAACAATTTTGGATTAGTGATTTTCATCTGCGAAAAGCAACCAAAGCGGTTCCGCCAGCTCCGGAACATTTCCGGGTTTTTTCTCCGGAAAAATCCCAGAAGTTCCCAGAACAATTCTGGCACCCTCTAAGAATTTCCAGGCATGTGCCAAAACCATTTTGACTTAATGGTATACTCCGAAATAACCTTTCGGTTTTAGCGAAACTATTCCGGCATTCTCTCACCGGAACTTTTCCGTTGTCTCCGAAACTTTTCCAGTGACTTTCTCTCAGAATCCCTGTCTAGTATTCAGCAGATAGATGACCCTTAAGCATGTGAACCTATAGGTTCGGTGAAGTATAGACATGACCGGAACACTTTCCGATCAATGATCAACATCGGAGCCGTGGACACCCATATTGACCCCTATACCCACACGAATAAATATTCGAGTGAACCTCCAGTTGCCGTGTACTATTCCTATTGCTTCGCGATATGTTACAAATACTCGAGGTGAGATTTATCGGCATCCCTGTGAAACAACACTTGTCCACAATGCCAGTTACCTCATTACCGGTTTTGTTCTCTTTTCTCGTTCCCGTGTTCCGGCATCCCAGTGATCAAATCACAATGTGTTTGGCCAGACGATGATGGATACCGTAACACCAAGAGGGCCCAAAGAATATCTCTCCATCGTCGGAGGAGAAAATCCCAATCTTGAGCTATCAAGTCCCTTGTCACACTTTCCCATGAACCCGTAAGCCGCCGTAATAGCCACCCATTTACGGATGACGCTTAACAAACCCCAAAGTTCATGAAGCAAGCATGAAGAAACTCGACACTCTCATGGTCTAAGGAATTATGCAAACATTAAATTTCTCTGTGTTATTAACCATTAACTTGTGACGAATGTATCTCATAGCATAACATCAATCGGGTCGATTCAACACAAGTGTTCTTCTAACGTCGTGTCCTCAAAGTTCCGGCATAGTCATGCCCATGATCAGGAAAACAGAACCATCATGCAACACTTGAGCTAGTCTTAGATGCCAAACTAGGAATACATTTTACCGTTTATTATTCCACACGTGCATATGAGTTTTCCTCCGAGCCTCGTGATTATTGCAGACTCGAGAACCATAGCGGTTATAGCACGGAATATAAACATAATTATGAACATGGAGATAAATAATAACATTTATTGTTGCCTCTAGGGCATATCTCCTACAGACTCCCACTTGCACTAGAGTCAATAATCTAGTCAATGCTAATGCACTTTACACCTATGGCATACTGGTGTAAAATATGCTTCGCATGTGGTATAGCCTGATGTCCAACGGATCTGACAACTTCAGCTCCGTGTGTATCTTTGCATATCCTCGCGTTTTCATGCTTTCACAAAATTCATATTTTGTGTGGACTTGGCTTTGTATATATGTGAATCACTGGTCGAACCTTGATTCCTCAGACTGAACTATGGAGCAACTATCTACAATAGTGTCCCATTGACCAAAGCCTTCTTGGAACCATACTAAGTTCATGAATGAACTATATGATTCAACATCTTCTTTGTCGCTTCCAAAGCGTCAACATACTTAGCATTTGTTATAGAATTCGCCACGGTAACCTGTTTGGAACAATTTCCAACTACCGTGACACCATATCGTGTATTACACAAAGACCCTTAAGTTAAATTGAAAATCGCATGGAGGATTGATGAAGACTGTGTCGATGTAATTACTTACAATGAGCACTTCATAATCTCTGCTTGCGAGAAAACATGTCATCAGTGCTACTCTAGTACACAATGACATTTTTCACTATTGTCCCATGATCATCACTTTGATCACTTTGGTATCTATACTCGTAACAACTTGGGAGTATTGGACATATCAGGTTATCTTACATACCATGGAATACATGATTAATCCAAAAACAAAAGTGTGTGGAATCTCCATCATGTATTTTGCTCATCAGTGTTTTAGGACACCGAGTCTTGCAAAACTCTTTCCATGTGACCTCGGCAAGAATCACTCCTTGGCGTTCTTATGCTAAACAGTTTTAGCATCTTGTCAATATTTATTTTTGGCTTTAGCCTATTAGGCAATTCTATCTCCGTAGATAATTATGCCTAATATCAAGGCTACTTAGCCCAAGCACTTCATCGAAAAACTATTTTCAATGAAGTCCTAATTCGTGTCAACAAATTTATATTATTTTCAATCAACAATGTGTCAAGCACACAAGGTTTTTAGAAATAATATTATGCTCCCACTAACTTTCTTATAACAACAAGCATCTTCGCTTTCCATTGATGAAATCAAACTCTTTTGACTATTTCATCAAAAACGAAGATTCCAACTCCATTTTGCTCTCTTCTGTCCATTGCTGGAACTCTGAAGTTTGCACACTCACTAGCATCCTCCGGATCGACAAAATACTTTGGACTGTATAACATACAAGTCCTAGTTTGTATTCCCATTTCATGGAAATCCTTTTGTCATCCATGTTTCATATCTCATGATTGAAATATGTATTAATTGCTAGTTTAATCCAAACCAACTTTAAGCATCGCTACGGTGAGACAATCTCATCGTAGTCAATTCCTTGAATTTGTTATTGCAACAAGTCAAGCTTTATGGATAAAACATTTTTATCCGTATCAGTTTATAGTTCCATTAATATTCGTTAGACTCCAAGTCTTCCGAAGGGTTCATCAAGATTTAATCTTGAATCATTTATATGGAAACTATCTCGGATTGTATTGGCATTTAGCCAATTCCAGAGTCAGGGCCCATCAACGCTTCCTTGTGTATCATAGGTATACTATTGTCTAGCAACAATATCTCATCTACGCACCTGAGAGGTTTGCACGAGTTTTGCCTACATGGTTCAGCTGCAAGTTCGACCGAAGTCCATACATCTCATGTAGAGGCTTCTGTATCAGTCACAGTAGGAAACTCTGGAATTACTTCCAAGGTTTCTTTCCTTTGATCTGATGACGAAGATACTGTTATCTCATCGAGTTGCATTGTCCTACCACTCACCTTTTTGCAAGAAACATTTTCTTTCAAAATTATACCGTTCTTTGTGGCAAAACCTTTTGCCTCGGTATATTGATGGAGGAATTCCCAATCCTTTGGGATAACCTACAAAGTAGCACTTGTCTGATTTGGAATAGGTTTGTAAATATTTTACACAAGCCCTATATTCCAAATGTTAAGAAAATATAAAACATGGTTGGGCGTACCATACCATGGCGTCATTTCAACAGATCTGATGGCGCTCTATTCAGTGTAAAAGCCGCAGTCTCTAAAGCATTACTTTAAAAAGGATAATGGCAAATTGATTTATGTCATCTTTGATCTTACCATGTCATAAATGGTTTGATTACATCTTCACGGACATTCCACTCACAGTGGTGTTCCGGGAGGTGTAAGTTATGAAACTCTTTTCACAACTCATCAGACATTCGCTAAACTTGTAACTCAAATATTCCTTTCTGCAATCTAGTTTGCAGAAACATAATTTTTCTTGTTACAATAATTTCTACTTCATTTTTGAAAACCTTTTGAAATATTTCAAAAGATCCAGACTTACGTCTCATCAAGTAAATATCCATATATCTACTTGAGTCATTTCAGAAGATAGATAAATCCACTACCAGCAACAACATTTATTGGACTACACACATCATAATGTATGATCACCAATAAGTTTGTTGCTCGTTCCTCATGGCATGTGAACGGTATTTCAGTCACTTCACTTTTCGGACAAAAGTTGCAAGTGTCAGATGATTCATAATGAAATGACTTCAAAAACCATCATGATGGAATTTTCCATGTGGGCTTCTCCAATGTGACCAAATGCTGTGCCACACATATGTGGTATTCTTTTAGTCTTGCGACATTTAGTGTCAGTGTTATGGATGTATCATATTACCATCAATATTCATAACATACATCCCATCCATGATGTAAGTATGGCCCTTATGTTATTCATAATACTGAACAACAATTGTTCTTTTATGAACAACACTCTTGCAACAAACATTATGCAAAGGGGCTAGAGTGTATAAAACTCTAAAATGAAAAATGAAAGTAAATACAGAGGTAATGTATTATTATCAATATTCATAACATACTCTCATTCATGATGAAAGTATGGCCCTTATGTTATTCATAACACCGAACATCAAAAGTTCTCTTATGAACAACCTTCTTGCAAGATACCTTATGCAATGGTCTAGAGTGTATGAAACTCCAAAAATGAATTGTGAAAATAAATACATAGGTAATACACCGATGGAAGGTATAGTAACATTTACTATGTTCCCAGCGCGTATCTAAACCTCATTCCCGGCAAGTCTTTTAGGCCATAGTAGTTCTTGCATCGAGTTGCAATAGAATGCAATCGAGCGGGTATCTCTGTGGTCAACTCACAATAGCCAAGAATCAGTGATTAACATGTTTAATCATAATTCTCAAGAACTATTTCTTTGACCAGCCTTATATACATCAATAGCTCGTATGACATTCATACGTGAGCTGGATATTCCAGTCTTCTCTCTTTTTGCCTTTATACTTCTAACAGTTTATCTTTCAGTATTTCTTCTACTCTCAGAAGAAGCACCCAACTTAAGAGTGGCATTAGCCCCGGATTTCCAAGACGTGTAAGTCACACTAACACCCTTTGGACATTTCCTTTCTCTTTTTGTTGCTGTTTTATTCACCTTCATTACATGACAGGCGTTCTTCTGGATCCCTCTTGTATTAGTCAAATGCATAGTAAACACTTTACTAATAATTTGCAAAACAAACATTGCTTTGGATATTTCATATCTTTTAGCCTTTGTTTGTATCTGAAACTAATTTTCAGTTCCATGAATATCACATAGCTATCCCAAACTTTTGAAGTTCGGGTCTCATGGAAGCAAACATATTGCACTTGACCGTAACGGAATTCTAGCTTTTGGATCGAAGGACGAGAGTCACATCATCCATAGCATTAGCGGGAGAATACTGAAAGCATGCGATAGGACAAAGTCCTTCTCGGCACTCTTGAGGACAATCCTCACATTACGTTACCAACCGTAAAGATTTAACCAGATATATAACAGCTTATTCAATTTTAACAGAGAAGGTGGAGACGCGAGCCATTCTTCTATAACTATTATGCATATAACACTTAGACAGTGTCCATAATTAATTGCACTAAGAATTAATTCTAAAGTGTGCTCCCACTCAAATTAATATCTCTCATAATTGATTTTGAGTGATACAAGATCCAGACTTCAATTCATCGCCATAGAATCATCATCTCATGACGGGAATTTTAATCGGTAGGCCAACTTGCCGATCACATCTCTATGTGACTCTTGTTCATCTTTCGATGTGTGTGTTCCGAGCTCAGGACGATCCTGCCATGAATGTCAAGACAACCAAGTGATCTTGCTGCGAGGTCTGACCTCACCCGCCTCACACTTCTCTAATCGTTCGTACCCATGCAACCATGGCGCACCCCGAAAAGATAGGTGCCGTGACGGTGCTACACTTGGGACAACACTAACTACTTGATATTTTGTGAGAGATCACCCTAATAATAGCGACTACTGCGCAATCAAGAAGGCTGCATCATAAGGGATAAACATCTCAGGCAATTCATAATAGCATGATATCGTATAGCCCTTTCTGACAGAGAAGTCTTGTATTTCTTCGTCTTCGGCATTTGCGTCGGTGTTCACCTTCGCGAAGATTGCCACCACCTTGTCGATGCACCATATAATATTGCTATCTCTATAGCTAATAAAATAAGTGCATTACATAAGGTTGACACGCAGGTCATTAAAGTGACAATCATATGGCTCCAGCCATCATGCCGAATCATGACACACAGGTCATGTTAATATACATTGTATAGTCATCTCATACATAATCAAATTAATATGAGCACTGCTATACCACATCACATACACATCCTGCAAAACCAAGTTAGACGCCTCTAATCGGTTTATGCAAAAATTTATTTTACGTGGCTTCTAAGGTTTCGAAACAAACCGAAGCTACCAACGTTCATCATCAAGTATGATTATTCAAGTCGCTAGATTAACTTTGCGGGGTGTATGAAACACGAGATAATAAAATCTTGAGCCCCATACTGAACTTAATCATACGCATGACCCCCGTGCAGATCATATCTGCATTGCCCTTTCGTCTGCGAAATTTCATCTTTCTTTTAACTATGGTGGATTTCAACGAACTGTTAGCACTTCGTTGATCAATCAGGATCGCGGATTGCCAGAACATTGAAAATCCACCATGCCGTTATCAAGATCAGAAATGCGCAAATTTCAGGGAAGCAACAAGAACATCAGGTAACAAATTTCATCTGCTACTCGCACAAATAATTTTCAGTAATAGAACTCATCTACTACAAATTATATTGTGCAACACCCATACATCTCATGTATTCTAGATCGTAACCTACATCTATGCATAGCATGGCTCATGATGCCACTGTAGGGGAACGCAGCAGAAAACAAAAAAATTCAGTACTACGAGCACGCCCAGGAATACTATGGAGATGCATACAACGTTTGATCTGATCGTTACCGACTCGTAGCGCAGTGGAAGTAGAGTCGATGTAGATTGTCGGTGCAGATCCCCGCAGCTAGGATTTACAACCTCCCAACTGAGAGGATGTACTCCCTCATCTGCCCTTCAGACAGCCCTCTGGGAGGCGGTCAGACAGTCCCTTGGACGATGTCATGGACAGCCCTTCGGGAGGACCCTCGAAACTCGGACAGTAACTCGAACAGACCTTCGGGAGGCACTCTCGAACAGCCCCTCGGGCAAAAAGATCGAACCTACGACCTCTCTATGGGGTTGCACACATACAGTGTCATCTATCCAGCAGGGCTTCGCCGTCTAGAACTAGTTCCCACTGGAACCCAGACAGCCTTTCGGCTCTACGAAACTGTTTCATGTGAGGGAGAGAAGAAAGGCAGATCATGCATGCCATTTGGTGAGAGAGTTGGAGTGAATGTGGAGAGCTCCTCTCCACCTCTATTTATGGGAGAAGGAGGGGTGGAGGGGCTGAAAATTCAGCCACAAAAAGGGGTTCCTTCCCTCCCAAGCCTTCTCCAAGATCTTTTGGTAAAAGCCCCAAAAAGTGGCTTTCCAAAAAGCAACCAAAAAGTGCTTTTCACTATTCACGGAAACATTTTTCCGCGAGTGTTAGATCCGAAAATATTTCTGTAGGTCTTAGAACACTTCCAGTACCCACTAAAATAATTTTGGATGCGTTCCGAAACAATTTCGGATTAGTGATTTTCAACTGCGAAAAGCAACCAAAGCGGTTCCGGCAGCTCCGGAACATTTCCGGGTTTTTTCTCCGGAAAAATCCTAGAAGTTCCCAGAACAATTCTGGCACCCTCTAAGAATTTCTAGGCGTGTGCCGAAACCATTTTGAGTTAATGGTATACACTGAAACAACCTTTTGGTTTTACCAAAACTATTTTGGTGTTCTCTCTCCGGAACTTTTCCGTTGTCTTCGAAACTTTTCCGGTGACTTTCTCTCAGACTCCCTGTCTAGTATTCAGCAGATAGATGACCCTTAAGCATGTGACCCTATAGGTTTGGTGAAGTATAGACATGACCGGAACACTTTACGATCAATGATCAACATCGGAGCCGTGGACACCCATATTGACCCCTATACCCACACGAATAAATATTTGAGTGAACCTCCAGTTGCCGTGTGCTATTCTTGTTGCTTCGTGATATGTTACAAATACCCGAGGTGAGATTTATCGACATCCCCATGAATCAACACTTTTCCACAGTGCCAGTTACCTCGTTACCGGTTTTGTTCTCTTTTCTTGTTCCCGTGTTCCGGCATCCCAGTGATCAAATCACAATGTTTCTGGCCAGACGATGATGGATACCATAACACCGAGAGGGCCCAAAGAATATCTCTCCATCATCGGAGGAGCAAATCGAAATCTTGAGCTATCAAGTCCCTTGTCACACTTTCCCATGAACCCATAAGCTGCCATAATAGCCACCCATTTTCGGATGACGTTTAACAAACCCCAAAGTTCATGAAGCAAGCATGAAGAAACTCGACACTCTCATGGTCTAAGGAATTATGCAAACATTACCTTTCTCTGCGTTATTAACCATTAACTTGTGACGAATGTATCTCATAGCATAACATCAATCGGGTCGATTCAACACAAGTGTTCTTCCAACATCGTGTCCTCAAACTTGCTGACATAGTCATGCCCATGATGAGGAAAACAGAACCATCATGCAACACTTGAGCTAGTCTTAGAGGCTAGACTAGGAATACATTTTACCGTTTATTATTCCACATGTGCATATGAGTTTTCCTCTGAGCCTCGTGATTATTGCAGACTCGAGAACCATAGCAGTTATAGCACGGAATATAAACATAATTATGAACATGGAGATAAATAATAACATATATTATTGCCTCTAGGGCATATCTCCTACAAGTACCACCTCTAAATATTCAACCGAACATCTGTTTTGTGTGCCCGTACCACTCATGGAGTGACAGGGGGCGGTCAGTATCTTCCATGCTAAGCGGGTTACTCTCAGATGAGTGTTTATTCACTTGTCATTGCACGAGAGAGGATGGTAATTGGGATGCCCAGTCCTATTGCTCAAATCATTATATAATGCAAACAAACTCCCCCGAAAAGTTGTTGGTATGGAGGGCACCCGAGGATTCGGCTAGCCATGGCTTGTGTTGGTATGGTGGAGGGGGAGTAAACTTTACCTTTCCGCTTGGGAACCGCCTATAATTTGTTTAGCATGGAAGATATTGAAAACTCTCGGTCGTGACGTTGACAGGAAAAGCATACCTCCCAAAATTATTTTCATCTCTAATTTAAGCTTCGAGCTCTGGCACCGC
This sequence comes from Elymus sibiricus, assembly GCA_039707655.1. NCBI lineage: Eukaryota > Viridiplantae > Streptophyta > Magnoliopsida > Poales > Poaceae > Elymus > Elymus sibiricus. The sequence continues at coordinate 127,341,668 of CM077668.1, forward strand.
TGCAAATCCATGCTTCCCTCTGTGAAGGGCATATCCATTTACTTTTATGTTATTTTATTTTTATTGTTGAGTCATCACCCTCTTATTTAAAGCACCAGTTGGAGAGCACTATTGTCATTTTTATGCATTGAGTATAGTTAATGTTGGGTGTGACCATGACTGGATATCCTCTACCCTGAATTACAATGTTTAGTCGTTGCTTGAATCTCAGAGGTGCTCTGCATTTATGTTTTGCGGTCTCAGAAAGGGCTAGAGAGATACCATGTTATTATATTATATCATGATTGTTTTGACAAAGTGTTGGCATCCGAGATATCTTATTATTGCTCGCCAGTTGGTTATGTTATTGCCATGAGTAAATGTGGGACCTAAGTGTTATCATCAATATGGTTAGTTCATAATCTTTGCTGAAAACTTGGATGCTAGTTAAGTATATATACAGACAACAAGAACAAAAGAGTTTGTAAAAGTTTTTCTTTATCACTTTCAGTTTGTCAACTGAATTGCTTGAGGACAAGCAATGAGTTAAGCTTGGGGGAGTTGATATGTCCCAAACGTATCTACTTTTCCAAACACTTTTGCTCTAGTTTGGACTCTAATTTGCATGATTTGAATGGAACTAACCCAGACTGACGATGTTTTCAGCAGAATTGCCATGGTGTTGTTTTTGTGCAGAAATAAAAGTTCTCAGATGGACCTGAAAATTTATGGAGAATTATTTCAGAATATATAAAAAATACTGGCACAAAGATCCACCAGAGGGGGGGTACTAGGCGCCACAAGCCTGGGGGGTGCGGCCACCCCCAGGGCGTGCCTGGCAGTCTTGTGGGCCCCTGGCAACTCCGTTTGACCTAACTCCAACGCTATAAGTACCTATTCATGGAGAAAAAAATCAGAGAGAAAGAATCATCGCGCTTTATGATACGGAGCCCCTGCCACCTCCTGTTCTTCATCGGGAGGGCTGATCTGGAGTCCTTTTGGGGCTCCGGAGAGGGGGATTCGACGTCGTCGTCATCATCAACCATCCTCCATCACCAATTTCATGATGTTCACTGCTGTGCGTGAGTAATTTCTTCGTAGGCTTGCTGGACGGTGATGGGTTGGATGAGATTTACCATGTAATCGAGTCAATTTGTTAGGGCTTCGATCCCTAGTATCCACTATGTTCTGAGATTGATGTTGCTATGGCTTTGCTATGCTTAATGCTTGTCACTAGGGCCCGAGTGCCATGATTTCATATCTGAACCCTCTATGTTTTCATGAATATATTTGAGTTCTTAATCCTATCTTGCAAGTTATATGCACCTGTTTGTGTCATGATCCGCATACCCCAAGGTGACAATAATTGGGATTCTTTTCGGTGATTGCCGTAGTTTGAGGAGTTCATGTATTCACTTTGTGCTAATGCTTTGTTCTGGTTCTCTATTAAAAGGAGGCCTTAATATCCCTTAGTTTCCTTAAGGACCCCGCTGCCACGGGAGGGTAGGACAAAAGATGTCATGCAAGTTCTTACTATAAGCATGTATGACTATATACGGAATACATGCCTACATTACATTGATGAGTTGGAGCTATTGTGTATCGCCCTAGGTTGTGACTGTTACATGATGAATGTCATCCAGCATAATTATCCATCACCAATCCAATGCCTACGCTTTTTGCATATTGATCTTTGCTAAGTTACTTTCGTTGCTGCTGCTATTACAATCACTACAAAACTGTTACTGTTACTGCCCTGGTTACTATTGTTACTATTACTACTGCTATTGAAACTATCATACTACTGTGCTACTAAACACTTTGCTGCAGATATTTAGTTCTCTAGGTGTGGTTGAATTGACAACTCAACTGCTAATACTCGCAAATATTCTTTGGCTCCCCTTGTGTCGAATCAATAAATCTGGGTGAAATACTACCCGCGAAAACTGTTGCGATCCCCTATACTTGTGGGTTATCACAACTCTATCATAAATATTTTCATGAATTTATTTTAGTACCAATAAAGGATTGATAGTGAGTAAATACTAAGTCCTACCTTTTCAGTAAATTCTATCAAAAGCATTAGCAAGCTGCAAAATCGGAGACCCAAATCTTGAATGCATGTGTGCTGCGTGTCAGAACTTTTGGTGGCGTCAACCCAAATATCTCTTCAAAAACATCAAACCTACTTTCTGTTAAAAATTAGTAATAAGGTGATACTTTGAAGCAATTCTATCAGTACGTTTTCATGCATCTCTATTACAATCAGTGGAGCAATAACAGTCAGTGCTAAGTCAAAAATTTCTAGGCATTTGTTTCAGTAAATTTAGCAAGGAATGTAGCATCAATTTAATCCCCATATCTCCAAACAGAATTATCTAACCAAGCCATGGATACTTTGGAACCACGTGTGCCCCTAAATTTTTTTACTGGAATTTGTGTCATAGTACCTTGCATTGGAGCGCTTGCATTCGGCCTCCTTGTGAGCCACCTCCGTGATGTGGGTGGGCAGCTCCTTGCGCTGCCTTTGCTTGACCAGACGGAGCCGCTCCTGCTCCTTAGTGGCCAGGTCGTGCTCCTGCCTCAGTTTGCCTGGCAGCTAGTTCGCTCCGGACGGCCTGGTCACTGCGCCGTGGACGGAGAGTGAGGGATCGAGGAGGAAAGGAACAGCCATTGGCCCACAGCCTCGGTCGTCACCTAGCCAGATGCGAGGTAGGAACGAGGGAATATATGGACACGGCGTGGAGTAACAGGAAGCAGGAGCGCCATGGTAACTGACCTACAATTAACCTTCGACGGCCAGTGGTGCGCATCAATTGCCATTAAATCCGTATAGGAGCGGTGAATCACTTCCTCAATCACCGGTGAGTGGTGCCGAATCGACAGGTGACGATTGGCTACCCCCGACCCGTCTCGGTCGGACACGAAGCGCAGTCGGCATGCGTTGCCATCGGTCGCGTCAGTCAGAACCCATGCGCTGTTGCCATGGGAATCACTCCCGCCCAGCGTCGGCCGCCACGCCGACGGCTGCGTCCGTGCGAACGGAAGGAGGGACGCGTAGGGACTTGTACTTTTTTCTGGCTGCACGGATTGAAAATGGTAGAAGCCCATTAGGCTCAATTCCACATCAGACACTCAAAAATGTTACCAGAGCAGCGGCCCAACATACATACGGCTCGACCATAGCGAACAAAAGGAGCAGACGCTGGATTAGATTAGGAGAAATCAGACGACCGAAACTGTCTAAAACTGATGATCCAATGGTTGCGAATGCTAATGGCCTGAGATGGCTGGAAAAGATCTCAATTATAATGTCATTAAATAATAGCGTTTAGATCACTACTTTAGTAATCTAAACACACTTATATTAGTTTACAGAGGGAGTACTTGTTAGGCTATACCTGAGGTTGCCAATGTGTCAGAAGTGCCTGCCGTACTATCACAAAGAAATGCATGCATACTTCATTTGACTCCTTAACTTTTCCTATGAACTCCATCACAAGACTGTCTTGCTAGTTTATATGAGGCCACACTGTTTAAGTGCTTTCTCAGAATTTTTCAACTGTTTATACGCTTGGGCAACTTAAATATAGCGGTGGTACATGCTACTTGTGAGCTGCGTTGGGATTTCCCCGAAGAGGAGGGGATGATGCAGTACAAGAGAGATAAGTATTTCCCTCAGTTATGAAACCAAGGTTATCAAAACAGTAGGAAAATCACGCAACAACTCGTAAGCAGTGCCTGCACACAAAATAACAAATCCTCGCACCCAACGCGAACAAGGGGTTGTCAATCCCTTGGCGGTTAATTGCAAGATTAAATTGTATGGTGATAGATAGATAGATCGAACAAAAATACAAAATAAAATAAATAAAGTAAAATTGCAGCAAGGTATTTTCGGGATTTTTAATATAGGATAAAAGTAGACCCGGGGGCCATAGTTTTCACTAGAGGCTTCTCTCTTGAAAATAGCATACAGTGGGTAAACAAATTACTGTTGGGCAATTGATAGAAAAGCAAATAATCATGACGATATCGAAGGCAATGATCATGTATATAGGCATCACGTCTGAGACAAGTAGACCGAAACGATTCTGCATCTACTACTATTACTCCACACATTGACCGCTATCCAACATGCATCTAGAGTATTAAGTTCATAAAGAACGGAGTAACGCCTTAAGCAAGATGACATGATGTAGACAAAGCAAACTCACGCATGAATAAACCCCATCTTTTTACCCTTAATAGCAACGATACATACGTGTGGGATTGAGCACCGAGATCGAACCCATTACAAAGCACCTCTACCATTGCAAGATAAATCAATCTAGTTGGCCAAACCAAATCAATAGATCGGAGAGAAATACGAAGCTATAACAATCATGCATAAAAGAGTTCAGAGAAAACTCAAATAATATTCATGGATAATCTGATCATAAACTCACAATTCATCGGATCCGAACAAACACACCGCAAAAAGTGATTACATCGGATAGAACTCCAAGATCATCAAGGAGAACATTGTATTGAAGATCAAAAAGAGAGAAGAAGCCATCTAGCTACTAACTATGGACCCGAAGGTCTATGGTAAACTACTCAAGCATCATCGGAAGGGCAGCAAGGTAGATGGAGAGCCCCTCCATGATAGAATCCCCCTCCGGCAGAGTGCCGGAAAAGGCCTCCAGATGGGATCTCTCGAGAACAGGAACTTGCGGCGGCGGAAAAACTATTTCGTGGACTCCTCTACCGGTTTCCTGATTTTAAAGTATTTATAGAGGTGGAATTAGGTCAAACGGAGCAGAGGTGGGCCCACGAGGCACCAGGGCACGCCACCCCCCCTGGGGCGCGCCCTGGTGGCTCGTGGCCACCTCCTCTGTCTTCTGGCCCTCTCCCGAAGCTTCTAGTGTCTCTTATGTCCAGAAAAAAATCTCCAAAAGTTTCGTGACATTTGGACTTCGTTTGGTACTGATATTCTGAAAAACCAAAAACAGGCAAAAAAAAAGCAACTGGCACTGGGCACTAAGTTAATAGGTTAGTCCCAAAAAATGATATATAATTGCTTGTAAATGTATATAAAACATCCAAGATTGATACTATAATAGCATGGAACAATCAAAAATTATAGATACGTTGGAGACGTATCAAGAATCCCCAAGCTTAATTCCTGCTCGTCCTCGAGTAGGTAAATGATAAAAATAGAATTTTTGATATGGAATGCTACCTATCATATTCATCATATACTCTTTTCTTTTGTAGCATGGACATTTGGACTTGAATGATTCAAAGCAATAGTCTATAATTTGACATGAAGACATAAATACTCAAGCATACTAACAAGCAACCATGCCTTTCAAAATATCAACGCTAAAGAAAGCTATCCCTAGCCCATTATGCTCAATCATTGATCCATTCATGAAACACACTCAATATTAGCTACACACAATGCACAAGTATGACAATAGTGCTCTCTATTTGGAGCTTTGTAAGAGAAGATGGAGACTCAAAATAAAAATAAAAATTGCATAAAAGTAAATAGATAGGCCCTTCGCAGAGGGAAGCAGAGATTTGCAGATGTGCTAGAGCTCAAGGCTAAAATTAGAGAGATAAAATTATTTTGAGAGGCATGCTTTTCCTGTCAACGAAAACGACCGAGAATTCCCAATATCTTCCATGCTAGACACATTATAGGCGGTTCCCAAATAGAAAATAAAGTTTATTTCCTTTACACCATTCTTTCATAATCCATGGCTAGCCGTATCCATGGGTGCCTTCCATACAAACACTTTCCAAGGAATTTTTTATTATCATCATATTTTTTTTTTCATTTTGGGACTGGGCATCCCTATTACCTGCCACTCTCTCGTGCAATGACAAGTGAATAAACACTCATCGTGAGAATAACACACCTAGCATGGAAAATATTGGCCACCCCCTGCCGCTTCATGAGCGGTACGGGCACACAAAACGGAAAAATATTTTGAAAATTAGAGTTGGCACATGCAAATTTACTTGGAACGGCATGGAAATACCGCATATAGGTAGGTATGGTGGACTCATTTGGCACAACTTGGGTTTAGGGAGTTGGATGCACAAGCAGTATTCCCGCTTAGTACAAATGAAGGCTAGCAAATAGATTGAGAAGCGACCAACCAAAAGGCAAAAATGGTCATAAACATGCATTGAACATAACTAACACCGAATAATGCACCATAAGTAGGATATAATTTCGTTGCATAACTATTGAGTTTATGTGCATGCATAGGGAATCACAAACCTTAACACCAATATTCTTACTAAATCACAATTACTCACTAACATGACTCACATATTATCATCTCCATATCGTAAAACTATTGCAAGGAATCAAACTTATCATATCCAATGATCTATATGAATTTTTTTGTTATATCCCTCTTGAATATTCGTCACTATGGGACCAAATTCATATCTTTTGCAAATTACCATTACTATTATCAACTCTCAAAAAGATATAAGTGAAGCATGAGAGTGCAAATATTTCTGCAAAATTTAATCTTATCAACTCTCAAAATAATATAAGTGAAGCACGAGAGTTCAAGTATTTCTTCAAAATATAGCCACCTCCGTGCTCAAAAAGATTTAAGTGAAGCATTAGAGCAACTGCCTAGCTCAAAAGATTTAAGTGAAGCACATAGAGTATTCTAACAAATCATGATAAACGTGTGGCTCTCTCAAATAGGTGTGTCCAGCAAAGATGATTGTGACAAACTAAAAAGAAAACAAATCAAAGACTCAAATAATACACGACGCTCCAAGTAAAACACATATCATGTGACGAATAAAAATATAGCTCCAAGTAAAATTACCGATAGTTGGTAGAAGAAAGAGGGGATGCCTTCCGGGGCATCCCCAAGCTTAGACGCTTGAGTCTTCCTTGAATATTACCTTGGGGTGCCTTGGGCATCCCCAAGCTTAGGCTCTTGCCACTCCTTATTCCTTCATCCATCGTGATCTCACCCAAAACTTGAAAACTTCAATCACACAAAACTCAACAAAACCTTCGTGAGATCCGTTAGTATAACAAACAAATCACTACTTTAAGTACTGTTGAAAACCCATTCATATTTTATTTTTGCATTATACCTACTGTATTATAACTTCTCCATGGCTTATACCCCCCGATACAATCCATAGTTTCATTAAAACAAGCAAAACAATGCATCAAAAACAGAATCTGTCAAAAACAAAACAGTCTGTAGAGATCTATTTAAAAGCCATACTTCTGTAACTGCACAATTTATGAAAATTTAGGACAACGTGGGAAATTTATATACCAATACTGTGTAAAATTTTCAGATTTTTCTTACGCTCCAGTACAGAATTAAAATTCCAGCACTGAACGCAAAACTTTCTGTTTTCCAAACAACATCAATTATACTATCTTCCAAATCATCCCAAAGGCATTACTTGGCACAAACAGTAATTAAAACATAAAAACACAATCATAACAGTAGCATAATTGTGTAAACACACAAGAACAGAAATAAAAAGCAAAAATTTATTTTATTCATTGGGTTGCCTCCCAACAAGCGCTATTGTTTTATGCCCCTAGCTAGGCATAATGCATAGTTTTAAGTATTGTCATCTTTGGTTTTAGTTCCATATGTTGCCCTCATGATTGATTCATATGGTGGCTTAATTCTAGTTCTAGGGAAGTGTTCCATACCCTTCTTTAATGGAAACTGAAATTTTATATTCCCTTCTTTCATGTCAATAACGGCACCTATGGTTCGTAAGAACGGTCTACCAAGTATTATGGGGCAAGACGGATTTCAATCAATGTCAAGTACAATAAAATCAACGGGCACATAGTTTCTATTTGCAAGAATAAGAACATCATTAATTCTACCCAAAGGCTTTTTAATAGTAGAATGCGCCAAGTGCAAATTAAGAGAACATTCGTCTATATTGGTAAAACCTAGCACATCACATAGAGATTTTGGAATTGTGGAAACGCTAGCACCCATATCACATAAAGCATTGCACTCATAATTTTTAATTTTAACTTTAATGGTGGGTTCCCACTCATCATATAATTTTCTAGGAATTGAAATTTCTAGTTCTAGCTTTTCTTCTAACGCTTTCATCATTGCTTCTATGATGTGTTTAGTAAAAGCCTTGTTTTGTTCATAAGCGTTGGGTGAATTTAGCATGAATTGTAACAAAGAAACACACTCAATCAAAGAACAACTATCATAATTAATGTCTTTGTAATCCAAGAGAGTGGGCACATCACTAGTTAAAGTTTTTACCTCTCCAAACCCACTTTTATCAATTTTTTATCAAGATTTTCACCCTCCGAATTATGGGGACGCCTTCTAGCTAAAGTTGACTATTCTTCAGTCCCCTTTTCATCAAGTTTTATATTGCTAAACAAGGAATCAATAGATGAAACACCAATCATTTTAATATCCTCATCATTACTAAGTGCTAATGATTCCGGCTTAGCTGCCATTTGATTTACTAGCGTAGCTTGCGCATCAGAAATTTTTCCTAGCAAATTTTCAGTAAGAGCAAATTGAGATTAAAGATTAGCAACTTCTTCACTAACATCATCGAGTTGTTTTGCAATAGCATCCAACAAAGTAGAGTGTTCTTTGAGTTCTTTGGTAAAAAAATTGTTGTGCTCAGACTGCATAGTCATGTAATCTTTAGTATTTTGCTCGATTTCGGTCAAAATTTAATGATAAGAGGTATCATGATAATTTCCTCGGGGCATCATGATTTGGCAAACAAGAATACAAGCAAGCAAAGAAGAAAACAAGAAAAAGGCAAACGGAAAATATTTTTGTATTTTTGTAAAAAAAAAATTAGAAGTGGGGGAGATGAAAACAAGAGGCAAAGGCAAATAAAATAAATGCAAGGAGATGAAAGTTTATGATAGATGTTGATGATGTCTCCCCTGCAACAGCGCCAGAAATTCTTCCTGCTACTTGTGAGCTGCGTTGGGATTTCCCTGAAGAGGAGGGGATGATGCAGTACAGTAGAGATAAGTATTTCCCTCAGTTATGAAACCAAGGTTATCAATCCAGTAGGAGAATCACGCAACAACTCGTTAGCAGTACCTGCACACAAAATAAAAAATCCTCGCACCCAACGCGAACAAGGGGTTGTCAATCCCTTGGCGGTTAATTGCAAGATTAAATTGTATGGTGATAGATAGATAGATCGAACAAAAATACAAAATAAAATAACAAAGTAAAATTGCAGCAAGGTATTTTTGGGATTTTTAATATAGGATAAAAGTAGACCCGGGGGCCATAGTTTTCACTAGAGGCTTCACTCTTGAAAATAGCATACGGTGGGTAAACAAATTACTGTTGGGCAATTGATATAAAAGCAAATAATCATGACGATATCCAAGGCAATGATCATGTATATAGGCATCACGTCCGAGGAGGGTAGACCAAAACAATTCTGCATCTACTACTATTACTCCACACATCGATCGCTATCCAGCATGCATCTAGAGTATTAAGTTCATAAAGAATGGAGTAACGCTTTAAGCAAGATGACATGATGTAGACAAAGTAAACTCATGCATGAATAAACCCCATCTTTTTACCCTTAATAGCAACGATACATACGTGTCATGTCCCTTTCTGTCACTGGGATTGAGCACCGCAAGATCAAACCCATTACAAAGCACCTCTCCTATTGCAAGATAAATCAATCTTGTTGGCCAAACCAAATCAATAGATCGGAGAGAAATACGAAGCTATAACAATCATGCATAAAAGAGTTCAGAGAAAACTCAAATAATATTCATGGATAATCTGATCATAAACTCACAATTCATCGGATCCCAACAAACACACCGCAAAAACTGATTACATCGAATAGAACTCCAAGATCAGCAAGGAGAACATTGTATTGAAGATCAAAAAGAGAGAAGAAGCCATCTAGCTACTAACTATGGACCTGAAGGTCGGTGGTAAACTACTCACGCATCATCGGAAGGGCAGCAAGGTTGATGGAGAGCCCCTCCATGATCGAATCCCCCTCCGGCAGGGTGCCGGAAAAGGCCTCCAGATGGGATCTCTCGAGAACAGGAAGTTGCGGCGGCGGAAAAACTATTTCATGGACTCCTCTATTGGTTTCCTGATTTTAGAGTATGTATAGAGGTGGAATTAGGTCAAACGGAGCAGAGGTGGGCCCATGAGGCACAAGGGCGCGCCACCCCCCGGGGCGTGCCCTGGTGGCTCGTGGCCACCTCCTCTGTCTTCTGGCCCTCTCCCGAAGCTTCTAGTGTCTCTTATGTCCAGTAAAAAATCTCCAAAAAGTTTCGTGGTTTTTGGACTTCGTTTGGTACTGATATTCTGAAAAACCAAAAACAGGCAAAAAACAGGAACTGGCACTAGGCACTAAGTTAATAGGTTAGTCCCAAAAAATGGTATATAATTGCTTGTAAATGTATATAAAACATCCAAGATTGATACTATAATAGCATGGAACAATCAAAAATTCTAGATATGTTGGAGACGTATCAAGCATCCCCAAGCTTAATTCCTGCTCGTCCTCGAGTAGGTAAATGATAAAAACAGAATTTTTGATGTGGAATGCTACCTATCATATTCATCATATACTCTTTTCTTTTGTAGCATGGACATTTGGACTTGAATGATTCAAAGCAATAGTCTATAATTTGACATGAAGACATAAATACTCAAGCATACTAACAAGCAACCATGCCTTTCAAAATATCTACGCTAAAGAAAGCTATCCCTAGCCCATTATGCTCAATCATTGATCCATTCATGAAACACACTCAATATTAGCTACACACAATGCACAAGTATGAAAATAGTGCTCTCTAGTTGGTGCTTTGTAAGAGAAGATGGAGACTCAAAATAAAAATAAAAATTGCATAAAAGTAAATAGATAGGCCCTTCGCAGAGGGAAGCAGAGATTTGCCGATGTGCCAGAGCTCAAGGCTAAAATTAGAGAGATAAAATTATTTTGAGAGGCATGCTTTTCCTGTCAACGAAAATGACCAAGAATTCCCAATATCTTCCATGCTAGACACATTATAGGCTGTTCCCAAACAGAAAATAAAGTTTATTTCCTTTCCACCTGTCGGTGTATAAAACATGGGTATTTTATACCCTGACTTAAGCACAGACAGTAGCAGCTTCCTTGCCGGCCAAGCCTTGCCGGGAACCGCCAAGACCAAGATTCAGGACCTAGTTGCGGAAGCCACTGGAGAGAAGCTCAAGACACAGCACCAACAAGGACTCAGCTAGTACTGAAGATGAAGACATTCCTTGCTGGCAAGGCTAAACCGGCAAGGTAAAGACCCGGCAAGCTCCGTACCGGCAAGCCTCTGCCAGTCCTCCAGCGCTTCACCTCACCGCACAGATGTTCGCTAATGGATGAGGTGTCGACCGCGCAGGGTGGTTGGTGAGGCTTGTCGGGCACGTGTCAGCACGCTGGGACAGGATTTGCCTTTAATGACACCCGTCCAGGAGGCGTGTCAGAATAATACAAGGTAGCTGGGTGAGCGGTGCAGAAACCTTGCCGGGACTACCTCTCAACATGACACCTAATGGTGCATTTAATGCTTTTGTCCTAAACTGGCAGAGTTAGGTATGATAGCACTGTTTGCTATCCAATCGCTATGTAATTACTGTTTTGCCACTGTGGTAACCCCTTGAGCTATAAAAGGAGGGCCAAGGCAACAGTTAGAAGGATTCGGACTCTTTACACAACTTGCATGTGTAGCTGCCTCTCCGCACCTTGCCGGGGAAGCACTCCTTGTCCTCGTGTTCATACACCCTCAATATACCAAAGCAGGAGTAGGGTTTTGCGCTTCTCAGCGGCCCGAACCTGGGTAAATCACCCTGCGCCCTCTGGTGATTCTGCTCTTTGTGCTTGCATCTCCCCTCACCGAACCACAAGGGGCTGGATGGCCCCATAGATGGTCGCTCCACCGCGACATCTTTGGGGCGCCAAGTAGGGGGGATCGCTGGTGCAAACCTGAACCATCAGAGTGCATGTCGATATCATCAACTTCATCATCTTATTCACCGTCGATGGCGCCCAAGAAGAAGGGCATCACGATGACAGCTCCTTCCACCTCCAAAGCTCCCTCACGAGCATCCACGGGCGGCGCAGGCGGCGCAGCTAATGCGGGCGGCACGAACACCGTGGTTGGCACGACCAGCGCAGGCGGCGCGGTCGCCATGCCCACCGTAGCTAGAGCAGGAGATGAGCGCGCTGGGGGTAGTCGACTTCCTCGACCCTCTGGCGAACAAATCCGAGACGGCGCGGGCGGGACGGATGGACGTCTACCTCCTCCTCGCCGCGTCGACGAGCGCAGCCACCGGGGCAACGATCCCCGGGCCGGCGCGAGCCAAGACCCTGCCGTGGCGACATCCAAGGACGCTGCATCGAGACACATGCTGCGCCCATTACTTGATAGGCGCAGCGTGACCCCAAGCGACGTCAACGACCCTGGGCGGCGGCGATCACACGGCAAGACCCCTGTCGATCAAATCCCAGATCGTCAGGCACCGCCTCCTCCACGACAACCCTCTGCTGATCGTGTGCCGCGGTAGCAAGATCGCGATGGCGCTCCTGCTGGCTCTGCCAGGAGTAGAGCGACTTCGCGTTCTTCGCTTCCGGCCATGCCAACCATAGCAGCGGAGGCGATGGCGCGGGCTCAGATGCTGCTAAACTTCCCTCCGGCAGCGGAGAAAATGGACGAGTGGAGAGCCACCATCCAAAGCTTGATTGGATTTGCCGAAGCCAGCAAATCACAGCAAGCGGAGCCCTCACGGCGACCGCAAATGGCACCAGTAGCCCTAACTAGTGGCCGCGTTGACGGTGCTACGCTGACGGTGCAATCGCCTCTGCGGCAACAGCCTCAACAGCAGCAACGTCAACAACCGCGATAAGCCCAGCAATCTTTCAGGCCCGATGAGATGTCGATGGCTTCTTTGCATTCACAGGCGCGGCAAGATCAGCGACAAGTGCTGCGAGACAGACAAGCAGAGGACGCCCGCACCACCATCGAACGGCACCGGGAGGCGCCCTGTCAATCCGACGCGCGCAACGGCCCCATCGTTGATGAGCCTGCTCCAGGGGTCGGCGGGTATCTACCTTACGAGGCTGGGTGTCCTGCCTTCACCCGTGAGCTGCGGCAAGTCCGATGGCCGTCCGTCCGAGCCTTCAAGCCAGAAGTACCAGAGAAGTACGACGGCAAGCTGAACCCGGCAGAATTTCTGGGCATCTACACGATTGCCGTGCAAGCTGCCGGGGGAAGAGATGAGAAGATCCTCGCCAATTACTTTCCGTTGGTACTGAAGCCCAACATGAGATCTTGGCTGATGAACTTGCCGGAGAACTCCATTTCTTCATGGTCAGATCTCTACAATGAGTTTGTTGGTGCCTTTACCGGAGGCCATAAGGCCCCTGGACAGCCCAGTGACCTGCAGGTGATCCCGCAAAGGGATGGTGAAACTTTGTGCAAGTATATCCAGAGATTCAGCCGCGTGCACCGCAATATCCCAGATGTACACCCTACAGCCGTGATTGCCGCCTTTCACACGAATGTGCGCAATCAGAGGATGCGAGAGAAAATGAACGTCAAGTTGCCCAAGACCGTCAACGAGCTCTACACGTTGGCGGATAAGTGTGCACGTGCTGAGGAAGGAAGGAGGCTTCCCGGGGAGGACGCTGGTACCGAGGTAGATTCTGAGGACGATGATGCTGCCACCCCAAGGAAGAAAGGCCGAAAATGTAACAGGAAGCGCAAAGGCAAAACTGTTATGGCTGTCAAAGGCTCTGGCAACTCTGAGTCTGCCAAGAAAGCCAAGACTGAAAACTCCGGCAAGGAGGCTGCTGTATGCGCCGCTTGCCAGGAGGCGGCGGCAAACGAGAAAGCCGGCAAGTCTGATGGACCATACTGCAAGATTCACCATACCAAGGGCCATGATCTCCATGAATGCCGGCAAGTCGAGCACCTTGTTGAGAAACAGAAAGCTGAATATGAAAAGCATGACAAAGAGAAGGGCCAAGATGGTACTAGTGGATCAGGCAAAAAGGGCCGTGGTGGTCGAGGAGGCCGCCGTGGCAAGGCCAAGCAGCAGAAAGAGAAGCCTGCTAGAGGCCGAGAAAAGAAAGAGGAAGATGATGGAACTGACGAAGAGGACGATGATGAGACCAGCGGACAAGAATTCCAGAAGGCAACCGATGCCATGTGCATCGACGGAGGAGCATCCTTGCACTCCTCTCACCGCCAACTTAAGCAGTGGGCGCGTGAGGTTAATGCGGCAGAACCAGCGATGGGCTCTCAAAAACCGCTCAAATGGTCACACACGCCTATCATTTTTTATGCTGAGGACCACCCTGATTGCATAACCGCGGTCGGGTGTTTGCCGTTGTTGGTTTCGCCAACAATTCGCAACCTCCAAGTAACAAAGATGTTAGTTGACGGTGGGGCTGGTCTAAATCTAATCTCTCCGGAGGTTATCAAGAGGCTGCAGATCCCCGACGAGGAACTCGAGAAAACGGGCACATTTCAAGGAATAAACCCGGGAAGAAGCTAGCCCAAGGGAAAGATCACATTACCGGTGACGTTTGGCGGGGAATTGGACTACAGAACGGAAAAGATTGTGTTTGACGTCGTCAAAATCCCCTTGCCGTACAATGGAATTCTTGGCCGCCCAGCCTTGGCAAAATTCATGGCAGCATCTCACTATGCTTACAACACGTTGAAGATGCCAGGGCCGATGGGTGTCATCTCCATCAACTCCGACAAGAAAGATGTAGTCATTTGCGTTGACAAGATGTATAGAGATGCGGTTGCAGTAGAGGCCGCCAAGGAGCCAGCTCCCGCCAAGAAGAAGGAAAGCAAGAAGTCCGGCAAGACCTCTAGCAAGGATTCCGGGAAGCGCACCTCTTCAGAGTGTTGCGCGATTGTTGAAGACTTGCCGGAGTACTCTGCCGGTAAGAAATCCAAAGCTGCTCCACCGGTGACCAAAATGGTGCCGGCGAGGGAGGACGGCACTGACGGTACCTTCACCATCAGTGCCACCCTTGATAGCAAATAGGAAAGCACGCTCGTTACCTTCCTGCGGGCGAATGTCGATGTGTTTGCATGGCGACCATCCGACATCCCCGGTGTTCCCAGGGAGGTAATTGAGCAGCACCTTGCTATCTGTCCCCACGCTCGGCCTGTCAAGCAAAAGGCCCAGAAGCAAGCTTTGGAGCGGCAACAATTCATTGCCGAAGAAATCAAGAAACTGGAAGCAGCAGGTTTGGTTAGAGGTGTACTACATCCAACTTGGTTGGCAAACCCAGTTGTGGTGCGCAAAGCAAACGGGAAGTGGAGACTTTGTATTGACTACACTGATATCAACAAAACATGTCCAAAGGATCCTTTCCCTTTGCCGCGCATTGATCAAATTGTAGACTCTACTTCCGGCTGTGATTTACTCTCCTTCCTTGATGCATATTCTGGGTACCATCAGATATTCATGGCCAAGGAGGATGAGGAGAAAACCGCATTCATTACTCCATGTGGCACATACTGCTTCGTGCGTATGCCTTTCGGATTAAATAGTGCTGGTTCAACATTTGCGAGGGCAGTCCAGATTGGTTTTGAGCCCCAGCTGCACAGGAATGTGGAAGCATACATGGGTGATATAGTGGTCAAGACCAAAGACAAATCTACCCTCATTCAAGACTTGGAAGAAATGTTTGCAAACATGCGCAAAATCAACTTGAAACTCAATCCCGAGAAGTGTGTGGTTGGCGTTCCATCCGGCAAGCTTCTTGGATTCTTTGTATCTCAACGAGGAATTGAAGCAAATCCCGACAAGATCAAAGCAATCGAGCAGATTCAAGCACCAAAAAGCGTCAAAGATGTGCGGCGTCTTGCCGGCTGCATTGCTGCTTTGAGTAGGTTCATTTCAAGATCCGCTGAGCACGCCCTGCCATTTTTCAAGATTTTGAAAAAGGCAGGTCCGATGAAATGGACTCCGGAAGCAGAGGCCGCACTACAGGACTTGAAAAGATACCTCTCCTCTGCGCCAACACTAGTTGCGCCTAGACCGCAAGAGCCGTTGCTACTATACGTAGCGGCAACGAATCAAGTGGCTAGTGCTACGTTAGTGGCGCAGAGGGAAGTTGATGACGAGGAGGCAGCCACGGCAAACCCATCCAGCGACAAACCGGAATCTTCTCCGGCAAAGTCTAGCGCCGACAAATCAAAAGCAGCACAAGCAAATGAAGTTGATCAACAACAGATGCCGAAAAAGAAGGTGGTGCAGTGTCTCGTGTATTTTGTTAGTTCCATTCTGCACGGGGCTAGATCGAGATACTCGGGAGTGCAAAAATTGCTTTTCGGTCTTCTTATGGCCTCGAGAAAGCTGCGTCACTACTTCCAAGCGCATGAGATCACCGTCGTCACCCGCTTTCCGTTGCAACGCATCTTGAGAAATCCAGAGGAAACTAGCAGGATAGTGGAGTGGGCGTTGGAATTGTCAAGTTTTGCACTCAAGTTTGAAAGCACTTTAACCATTCAGAGCAGGGCCTTGGCGGAGTTCATCGCCGAATGGACGCCAACGCAAGACGAAGAAATTTGAGAAACGGCTCTCCCCGGCAAGGAGACAGCTAAAGAATGGATTATGTACTTTGACGGTGCCTTCTCGCTGCAAGGCGCCGGTGCTGGAGTGCTGCTTGTCGCACCCACCGGGGAGCACCTCAAGTATGTGGTTCAAATGCACTTTCCCAGGGAGCAAGCTACAAACAACACTGCTGAGTACGAAGGACTCCTTGCCGGTCTTAGGATCGCAGTAGACCTTGGAATCAAAAAATTGATCATCCGCGGTGACTCGCGGCTTGTTGTGAAACAAGTAAACGAAGATTACCAGAGCCCGTTGATGGAAGCGTATGTGGAAGAAGTGAGGAAATTGGAAGAACACTTTGACGGGTTGCAAACAGAACACGTCCCTCGCGCGGAAAACAGCATTGCTGATAGCCTGTCAAAGTGTGCCGCTCAAAAGCTTCCCGTGGAACCGGGAACGTTCATGCTCCATTTGAATCAACCAACGGTCACTCCATCAACGCAGGCCGGTAAGAGAAGGAAGTTGAATACCGGCAAGTACTTTCCGGCAGGGCTTCTTGAAGCCGCTGGAAAGGATGTTGCCGGGAACAACGACACGGTTGTCGGTGAGCAGCAGCTTAGCGTGGAACCTCAGGTTCTTGCCGCAGAGGCAAGCGCTCCCGCGACCGAAGAAATGCCTTTAGTCCTTGTCGTCGAGCCACAGGCTGTGGCATGGGCACAGCGGATAGTTCGTTTCCTTCAAATAGGAGAACTTCCCGATTAGCAAGAAGAAGCTGAGAGAGTAGCCCGTCAGTCAAATATGTACCAGTTTGTGGATAGCATCCTATACAGAAAATGACAAAACAACATGAAATTAAAGTGTATTTGCCGGGAAGACGGACTGAAGCTGTTGGCGGAGATACATGGAGGCGTATGTGGCTCTCACATAGGTTCAAGAGCACTTGCCGGCAAAGTTTTCCGGCAAGGCTTCTATTGGCCCACTGCCCTCCAGGATGCGACTGAGCTAGTAACCAAGTGTGAAGCGTGCCAGCTCCATTCGAAGAACATACATCAGCCAGCTCAAGCTCTCCAAACAATCCCTCTCTCCTGGCCCTTTTTGGTCTGGGGGCTCGATATCTTGGGCCCTTCCCCCGTGCTGCCGGGGGCTTTGAGTTCTTGTACGTCGCCATAGACAAGTTCACAAAGTGGCCTGAAGTGGAGCCAATGAGGAAGGTGACAGCGCAATCAGCCGTCAAGTTCTTCAAAGGATTAGTTTGCCATTTCGGGGTTCCTAACAGAATCATCACCGACAACGGCACATAATTCATGAGCCGCACCTTCATGCAGTATATCCAAAACCTTGGCAGCAAGATCTGTTTTGCATCTGTTGCTCACTCGAGAAGCAACGGCCAAGCGGAAAGGATGAGCGCTGAAGTGCTGCGTGGCCTCAAAACAAGAACCTTTGATAGGCTACGCAAGTGTGGAAGGCGCTGGATTCATGAGTTGCCGGCGGTTCTTTGGTCACTCAGGACGACACCAAATCGAGCTACCAGCCAAACACCCTTCTCCCTAATCTATGGTGCGGAAGCGATGCTCCCCACAAAACTCATATACGGGTCACCTCGAGTGCTCGCTTACGATGAAGCTGAGCAAGAGCAGTTGCGGCAAGACAACGCGATGCTCCTTGAGGAAGATCGTCTTCGGGCAGCTGTGCGAGCTGCACGCTACCAGCAAGCTTTGCGCCACTATCATAGCTGCAAAGTGCACGCCCGAAGCCTTGAGGAAGGCGACCTTGTTCTTCGGCGTGCTCAGCCCGCCAAGAGATCAAACAAGTTGTCGCCAAAGTGGGAAGGCCCTTATCGGGTAGTGCGAGTCACCAGACCTAGCGCAGTCCGTCTGGAGACCGAAGATGGCATTCAAGTGCAAAACTGATGACCCACAAGTATAGGGGATCAATCATAGTCCTTTCAATAAGTAAGAGTGTCGAACCCAACGAGGAGCAGAAGGAAATGACAAGCAGTTTTCAGCAAGGTATTTTCTGCAAGCACTGAAATTATCGGTAACGAGTAGTTTGATAGCAAGATAATTTGTAACAAGTGACAAGTAGCAATAGTAACAAAGAGTGCAGCAAGGTGGCCCAATCCTTTTTGCAGCAAAGAACAAGCCGGAACGATCTCTTATAATAAGCAAAGCGTTCTCGAGGACACATGGGAATTTCATCTAGTCGCTTTCATCATGTTTGTTTGATTCACGTTCGCTACTTTGATAATTTGATATGTGGGTGGACCAGTGCTTGGGTGTTGTTCTTACTTGAACAAGCCTCCCACTTATGATTACCCCCTCTCGCAAGCATCCGCAACTATGAAAGAAGAATTAAGATAACTCTAACCATAGCATTAAACATATGGATCCAAATCAGCCCCTTACGGAATAGCGCATAAACTAGGGTTTAAGCTTCTGTCACTCTAGCAACCCATCATCTAATTACTACTCCACAATGCATTCCCTTAGGCCCAAAGATGGTGAAGTGTCATGTAGTCGACGTTCACATGACACCACTAAGGGAATCAACAACATACATATCATCAAAATATCGAACGAATACCAAATTCACATGATTACTTATGACAAGACTTCTCCCGTGTCCTCAAGAACAAAAGTAACTACTCACAAATCATAATCATGTCCAAGATCAGAGGGGTGTTGAATAGCATAATAGATCTGAACATATAATCTTCCACCAAGTAAACCAACTAGCATCAACTACAAGATGTAATCAACACTACTAGCAACCTGCAGGTACCAATCTGAGGTTTTGAGACAAAGATTGAATACAAGAGATGAACTAGGGTTTGAGATGAGATGGTGCTGGTGAATATGTTGATGAAGATTAGTCCTCCCACGATGAGAGGATCGCTGGTGATGTCGATGGCGACGATTTCCCCCTCCCGGAGGGAAGTATCCCCGGCAGAATCTCTCTGCCGGAGAGCAAAAGTGCTCCTGCCCAAGTTCCGCCTCGAGACAGCGGCGCACCGTCCCGAAAGTCTTCCCTATATTTTTTCTAGGGCAAAATGACTTATATACCAGAAAATGGGGGCCAGAGGCTGGCCAGGGGCCCCACGAGATACCAGGGCGCGCCTCGGGGGTGATGGGCCCTAGTGCCTCGTGGGCACCTGGGTGGCCCCCTCTGGTACTTTTTGCTTCCAGTATTTTTTATTTATTCCAAAATAAATCTCCGTAAAATTTCAGCCCATTTGGAGATGTGCAGAATAGGTATCTCTGACATAGCTTTTTCAGGTCCAGAATTCCAGCTGCCGGCAATCTCCCTCCTTGTGTAAATCTCGCATATTAAGAGAGAAAAGGCATTAGAATTGCTCCACAAAGTGTTATATTGATCAAAAACACTATAAATAACAGTAGCAAAACATGATGCAAAATGGACGTATCAACTCCCCCAAGCTTAGACCTCGCTTGTCCTCAAGCGAAAGCCGATATTGATAATCATGTCCACATGTTTAGAGAGAGAGGTGTCGATAAAAACAAAATATGGACATAGTAGCATCATGATCATTATTATAACAGCAATATTTATTATCATAAACTTCTCATGAGCAAGTAACAATTCATCACAACAAGGGAGTATAAGGCATAAACTTTCTTGAAAACTAACAAACTATATTCTCAGTCAACAATGCAATTGCAATTCATCATATTTTCAGGAAGGGTCTCATGTAGTTGCTATTTAGCAAATCCACATACTCAACCATCATTTAGTCTTCTATGATTGCTAACACTCACGACATATATATGGAGCAAAAAGTTTCAGCCAGACACATAGAAAGATAGGGGCTTGTGATTTCGCCTCCCAACTTATTCACCTCAAGGGTGATTTCAACAATAATAACTCATGATCACTCATATCCAACTGGATATATGTGCTTAGATCTTTCCCCACCACATGATGCTTGCAAAAGAGAAAAATAAAAAGGAAATAGAGGAGAACACTATTGACTCTTGCATAAAAAGTAAATACATAAAAGTAAAGGATAAGCCCTTCGCAGAGGGAAGCAGAGGTTGTCATGCGCTTTTTGTTGTTGGATGCAAGAGCGCTTAATGCAAAGGAACGTCACTTTATATTGCCCCTTGTGATAGCAACCTTTATTATGCAGTCTGTCTCTTTTATTTCTTTACCATCACAAGTTCGTACAAAGCTTATTCCCCTTACAATAAAAGTTCAGACATATTTAGAGGCAATTTTTATTGCTTTTTGCACCAATGACAACTTACTTGAAGGATCTTATTCAATCCATAGGTAGATATAGTGGACTCTCATGACATGAAACTGGGTTTAAGGGTTTTGGATGCACAAGTAGTATCTCTACTTGGTGCGGATTTTTGGCTAGCAAAGATATTGGGCAAGCACCATATGTTGGAGGATCTATAACAATATAACTTCTATGTGAATATGAACAAACATAATTCATTACGTTGTCTTCCTTGTCCAACGTCAACAATTTCACATAAAATACTTAATGGGGGCTCACAATCATAAAAGATGTCCAAGATAGTATATTTGCATGTGAATCTTCTCTTCCCTTATTAACTCTTTCATGAATTGCATCATTGACTAATGCTATGTTTGTTAACTTCCAATAAATTTTACCACTTATACTTTTATTTATGTAATGTCATTACTTTCCATAAGATTAGCATATGATCTTTTTCATTATTTTCATTTCTA
Organism: Elymus sibiricus; assembly: GCA_039707655.1. Lineage (NCBI taxonomy): Eukaryota > Viridiplantae > Streptophyta > Magnoliopsida > Poales > Poaceae > Elymus > Elymus sibiricus. The sequence continues at coordinate 127,362,979 of CM077668.1, forward strand.
GGATTGGAACATGAAAGTAAAGAAGCAAAAACTCAAACTACTCTTTATTATATAACTCTCAACTCGATTACATAGATAGATAGATCACGAAGCTAACACTCGAAAATAGATCATACTAAACTTTTATTCAACTAGATCATGAAATAACTAAGGATCGAACCAAAATAGGTAAAGATAATGAAAGTGATGGTGATACGATACCGGGGCACCTCCCCCAAGCTTGGAACAAGCCAAGGGGAGTGCCCATACCCATGTGCTCAAGTTTCCTTCTTCGGTGATGGTGGTGATGATGAAGTGGCAAACTTGTCCTTCAGCTGTAATAGGTACATCAATCTACGGTTGATGCTCCGGAGGGCGATGTTTTGCTCTTCCAGCAAAATAACTTCACTAGTGAGAGATGTATTCTGAACAGAAACTATTTCAAAGACTCTTAAAGCTTCAATTACGGATGGGGAAAGATGATCATATAAGGGTTGAAGTATATCTCCCTTCTCTGCGGTCTCCTCCATGGGAACCGCTTGCCCTTCTCCCGGAGCCTGGGCTCCTGCAACTTCCTCGACCTTGTCCTCCTTGCCATTGTCTTCTTCTCCCGACGACAACTCGTAGTAAACCTCGCTGTAGGGGCGTTTGCCCGGTGATGGTTGCACAATGCGGTGCTTGGCACGGAGCTTTTGGGGAGCCATGGCGATCTAAATCTGTCAGAAAAATAGCAAGAAAGAAGAACAGAGGAGATTTCTGCGATACGGTGGTCAAAACACCCGTGAGTATATATAAAGATTTTTTATCTTGCAAAACAAGTAATCCAGAAGAAAACGGAGTCGGGAAGGCTCACGTGGGGCCCATGAGCCACCAGGGCGCGCCTAGGGGGGTGGCGCGCCCTGGTGCCTCGTGGGCACCAGGTGGGTCCCCTCAACTGATTCTTATTTTTGTATTTTTTCTAATATTACAAAACTGACAGAAAATATTTTTATGGAATTTTTGGAGTCAGTTTACTTACCGTATCACATACCTCCTTTTTTTAGGGTTCTGGAGTGTTCCGGAATGTCTCTCTTATGTATTCCTCCGGTGTAATTGTTTCAATAATATTAGTTTCAACATTAATGGGGGTACCTGAAATATAGTGCTTAATTCTTTGCCCATTCACCACTCTCGGATTAGTGCCTTCGGAGTTGTTTAATTTGATGGCTCCGGAGCGATAAACTTCTTCGATGATATACGGTCCTTCCCATTTAGAGAGAAGTTTTCCTGCAAAGAATCTCAAATGAGAATTGTACAATAGAACTTGCTCACCCACTTTAAATTCCCGTTTTTGAATTCTTCTATCATGCCATCTTTTAACTTTTTCTTTAAACAATTTGGCATTTTCATAAGCTTGGGTTCTCCATTCATCTAAGGAACTAATGTCAAATAACCTCTTTTCACCGGCAAGTTTAGAATCATAATTTAGTTCTTTAATTGCCCAATATGCTTTATGTTCTAACTCAAGAGGTAAATGACATGCTTTTCCATAAACCATTTTATAAGGAGACATACCCATAGGATTTTTATAAGCAGTTCTATAAGCCCATAATGCATCGTCAAGTTTCTTAGACCAATTCTTTCTAGATCTATTGACGGTTTTTTGCAAAATTAATTTTATTTCTCTATTACTCAATTCAACTTGACCACTAGTTTGAGGGTGATATGGAGATGCAATTCTATGGTTGACATCATATTTAGCAAGCAAATTACGGAATGCACCATGAATAAAATGTGAACCACCATGAGTCATTAAATATCTAGGGACTCCAAACCTTGGGAAAATAACTTCTTTAAGCATTTTAATAGAAGTGTTATGATCAGCACTACTAGTTGGAATAACTTCTACCCACTTAGTAACGTAATCAATAGCAACTAAAATATGAGTATACCCATTGGATTTAGGAAAAGGTCCCATATAATCAAATCCCCAAACATCCAATGGTTCAATAGCAAGTGAATAATTCATAGGCATTTCTTGACGTCTGCCAACATTACCAATTCTTTGACATTCATCACAAGATAAGACAAACTTACGAGCATCCTTGAAAAGAGTAGGCCAATAAAAACCAGATTGCAATACCTTGTGTGAAGTTCTGTCTCCCGCATGGTGTCCTCCGTAAGCCTCGGAATGACACTTTCGTAGGATTTGTTCCTGTTCATGCTCAGGTATACAATGTCTAATAATACCATCTACTCCTTTATAAAGATGTGGGTCATCACAGAAGTAATGTCTTAAATCAAAGAAGAACTTTTTCTTTTGTTGGTGTGTGAAACTAGGTGGTATGTATTTAGCAACAATGTAATTAGCATAGTCCGCATACCATGGAGTATTACGAGAAGCATTTATGATAGCTAATTGTTCATCAGGAAAATCATCATTGATAGGAAGTGGGTCATCAAGAACATTTTCCATTCTAGACAAATTATCTGCTACGGGATTCTCAGCTCCCTTCCTATCAGTAATATGCAAGTCAAATTCTTGTAGCAATAAAACCCACCTAATGAGTCTAGGTTTAGCATCTTTCTTTTCCATAAGATATTTAGTAGCAGCATGATTGGTGTGAACAGTTACTTTAGAATCAACTATATAAGATCTGAATTTATCACATGCAAACACAACTGCTAGAAATTCCTTTTCAGTAGTAGCATAATTTCTTTGGGCACTGTCTAGAGTTTTACTAGCATAATGGATAACATTTAATTTCTTATCAACTCTTTGTCCTAGAACAGCACCAATAGCACAATCACTAGCATCACACATAATTTCAAAAGGCAAGTTCCAATCAGGTGGTTGGACAATAGGTGCAGTGGTTAAGGCTTTCTTAAGTGTTTCAAAGGCTTCTAGACAACCATCATCAAAAACAAATGGAACATCCTTTTGCAAAAGATTGGTAAGAGGCCTAGAAATTTTAGAGAAGTCTTTAATAAATCTCCTATAGAAACCAGCATGACCTAGGAAACTTCTTATACCTTTGATATCTTTAGGACATGGCATTTTCTCAATAGCATCAACCTTAGCTTTATCAACTTCAATACCTCTTTCAGAAATTTTATGCCCCAAGACAATGCCTTCATTCACCATAAAGTGGCACTTCTCCCAATTCAAGACAAGATTAGTTTCTTCACATCTCTGCAAAACTCGATCAAGGTTGCTTAAGCAATCATCAAAAGAAGTTCTGTAAACGGAAAAATCATCCATGAAAACCTCAACAATCTTTTCACAAAAGTCAGAGAATATAGCAGTCATACATCTTTGAAAGGTAGCAGGTGCATTGCATAAACCAAAAGGCATACGTCTATAAGCATAAGTTCCAAAAGGACAAGTAAAGGTGGTTTTCTCTTGATCTGGTTGTGATACGGGTATTTGAGAAAAACCGGAATAACCATCTAGGAAACAAAAGTGTGTATGCTTAGGCAATCTTTCTAACATTTGATCAATAAAAGGTCAGGGGTAACGATCTTTTCTAGTAGCTTTGTTTAATTTTCTAAAATCAATTACCATCCATTAACCAGTTACAATTCTTTGCGGAATGAGTTCATTTTTATCATTAGGAACAACGGTAATACCTCCTTTCTTAGGGACACAATGAATGGGACTTACCCATCTACTATCAGCTATGGGATAGATTATACCTGCTTCCAAAAGTTTTAATATTTTAGTTTTTACCACCTCTTTCATCTTAGGATTTAATCGTCATTGGTGGTCGACAACTGGTTTAGCATCAGGCTCCATATTAATTTTGTGCTGACATAGAGTGGGACTAATGCCCTTAAGATCATCAAGAGTATATCCAATAGAAGCTCAGTGCTTCCTTAAAGTTTTTAGTAATCTCTTTTCTTCATGCGCTGAAAGGTTAGCACTAATAATAACATGATATATCTTCTTTTCATCAAGATAAGCATATTTCAATGTATCAGGCAATTGCTTCAATTCAAATACAGGATCACCCTTAGGTGGAGGAGGGCCTCCAAGAGTTTCAACAGGCAAATTATGTTTAAGGATAGGTGGTTGATCAAAGAACATCTTATCTATTTCATTTCTTTCTTTCATATGCATATCGTTTTCGTGGTCTAGCAAATATTGTTCTAACTGATCAGTAGGAGGTACAACAATAGAAGCAAGACCAATAATTTTATCTTTACTAGGCAATTCTTTATCATGAGGTTGTCTACGAAACTTGGAGAAATTAAATTCATGAGATATATCACCAAACTTGACTCGAGCCTTTTCTTTAACACAATCAATTTCAGCATTAAAAGTATTCAAGAAAGGTCTACCAAATATAATGGGACAAAAATTATCTTGTTGTGAACCAAGTACTAAGAAATCAGTAGGGTATTTGATTTTACCACACAAGACTTCAACATCTCTCACAATCCCAAGTGGTGTAATAGTATCTCTGTTCGCTAGCTTAATAGTAACATCAATATCTTCAATTTCAACAGGTGCAATATCATTCATTACTTCTTGATATAAGGAAAATGGAATAGCACTCACACTAGCACCCATATCACACAAACCATGATAGCAATGATCTCCAATCTTAACAGAAATAACAGGCATGCCAACTACGGGCTTGTTCTTGTCTAACTTATCTCGTTCATTTCTAACAGGTTTAGCAATTCTAGCAGCCTCCTCGCAAAAGTAAATAACATGCCCATCTATATTATCGACTAAGAGATCTTTAACCATAGCAACATCAGGTGCAACTTTAATTTGATCAGAAGGTCTAGGTGCTCTAATATTACTTTTGTTAACCACAGTTGAAACTTTAGCGTGTTCCTTAATCCTAACAGGAAAAGGTGGTTTCTCAATATAAGCAGTAGGCACAACTGGATCAACATGGTAAACAATTGTTTCTTCTTTAACACTAACAGGTTCCTCAATCTTTTCTTTAACAGGGGGATGATATTTAAACCACTTCTCCTTAGGGAGATCAACATGAGTAGCAAATGATTCCCAAAAGGAAGCTACTATCTAAGAGTCAAGTCCATATTTAGTGCTAAAATTATGAAAAGCATCAGTGGCCATAAAAGATTTAACACAATTGAACTCAAGTATTATACCTGACTCATTACCTTTGTCGAGTTCCCAATCTTCAGAGTTGCGTTTAATTCTTTACAGAAGATCCCATTTGAATTCAATAGTTTTCTTCATAAAGGAGCCAGTCGAAGAAGAATCGAGCATGTTTCGATTATCATGAGAAAGCCGAGCATAAAAATTCTGTAAGATAATTTCTTTTGAGAGCTCATGGTTGGGGCATGTGTACATCATGTACTTAAGCCTCCCCCAAGCTTGAGCGATGCTTTATCCTTCACGAGGCCAAAAATATATATATAATTCCGATCACGATGAACCAAATGCATAGGATAAAATTTCTGATGGAATTCTAATTTCAATCGGTTCCAGTCCCATGTATCAGTATCAACACATAGCCTATACCACATTAATGCCTTTCCCTCCAAAGATAAAGGGAATACTTTATTATTAACTCCATCTCCGGATAAACCTGCAAGCTTAAACAATCCACAAATTTCATCCACATAGATTAAGTGCATATCAGGATGTACTGTTCCATCTCCTGCATAAGGATTAGCTAGCAGTTTCTCTATCATACCCGGAGGAATTTCATATGAAATATTTTCAGTAGGTGCAGTAGGTTGAGGAGCAACTATTTGTGTTTCCGGTTGAGGTGAAGATACCCCGAACAAACCCCTCAAAGGATTACTTTCCATAGTGACAAGTGACAGTAAATTTCAGCACGTAATATAAATGTTTCCTTACCAAATTCCACTCACCAAAGGCGCTTCACTCCCCGGCAATGGCGCCAGAAAAGAGTCTTGATGACCCACAAGTATAGGGGATCAATCGTAGTCCTTTCGATAAGTAAAAGTGCCGAACCCAACGAGGAGCAGAAGGAAATGACAAGCGGTTTTCAGCAACGTATTTTCTGCAAGCACTGAAATTATCGGTAACGAGTAGTTTGATAGCAAGATAATTTGTAGCAAGTGACAAGTAGCAATAGTAAAAAAGAGTGCAGCAAGGTGGCCCAATCCTTTTTGTAGCAAAGGACAAGCCGGAACGATCTCTTATAATAAGCAAAGCGTTCTCGAGGACACATGGGAATTTCATCTAGTCGCTTTCATCATGTTTGTTTGATTCGCGTTCGCTACTTTGATAATTTGATATGTGGGTGGACCGGTGCTTGGGTGTTGTTCTTACTTGAACAAGGCTCCCACTTATGATTACCCCCTCTCGCAAGCATCCGCAACTATGAAAGAAGAACTAAGATAACTCTAACCATAGCATTAAACATATGGATCCAAATCAGTCCCTTACGGAATAGCGCATAAACTAGGGTTTAAGCGTCTGTCACTCTAGCAACCCATCATCTAATTACTACTCCACAATGCATTCCCTTAGGCCCAAAGATGGTGAAGTGCCATGTAGTCGACGTTCACACGACACCACTAAGGGAATCGACAACATACATATCATCAAAATATCGAACAAATACCAAATTCACATGATTACTTATGACAAGACTTCTCCCGTGTCCTCAACAACAAAAGTAACTACTCACAAATCATAATCATGTCCAAGATCAGAGGGGTGTTGAATAGCATAATAGATCTGAACATATAATCTTCCACCAAGTAAACCATCTAGCATCAACTACAAGATGTAATCAACACTACTAGCAACCTGCAGGTACCAATCTGAGGTTTTGAGACAAAGATTGTATACAAGAGATGAACTAGGGTTTGAGATGAGATGGTGCTGGTGAAGATGTTGATGAAGATTAGTCCTCCCACGATGAGAGGATCGCTGGTGATGTCGATGGCGACGATTTCCCCCTCCTGGAGGGAAGTATCCCCGGCAGAATCTCTCCGCCGGAGAGCAAAAGTGCTCCTGCCCAAGTTCCGCCTCGAGACGGCGGCGCACCGTCCCGAAAGTCTTCCCTATATTTTTTCTAGGGCAAAATGACTTATATACCAGAAAATGGGGACCAGAGGCTGGCCAGGGGCCCCACGAGGTACCAGGGCGCGCCTGGGGGGGTGGCGCGCCCTCGTGCCTCGTGGGAACCTGAGTGGCCCCCTCTGGTACTTTTTGTTCCAGTATTTTTTATTTATTCCAAAATAAATCTCCGTAAATTTTAGCTCATTTGGAGATGTGCAGAATAGGTATCTCTGACATAGCTTTTTCAGGTCCAGAATTCCAGCTGCCGGCAACCTCCCTCCTTGTGTAAATCTTGCATATTAAGAGAGAAAAGGCATTAGAATTGCTCCACAAAGTGTTATATTGATAAAAAACACTATAAATAACAGTAGCAAAACATGATGCAAAATGGACGTATCAAAAACTCATGGAATATTGAGCATCTTCGCAAGTTCTACCCGTAAAGCGCGGTTGCCGGGAGACCTCCCGGCAACCCCTTTTGTACAAGCTTCGTCAACCAGACATGTAACCCTTTGTATAAAGCCAGGCGCAGATCCTGTGCATAATAAAAGCTAATTGTTTCGCAACTCCTTGAACATATTCATTTATATGTGGATGCATGTGATGTTCTGATTTACACTTTAGTTTGTATGGAATGACTGATGGACCGTCAAGGTTCCCAAACCACTCTTTTCTCTTCTTTCTTTTTCTTAAAAGGATAGAAGGATCCCTCGCGTTCAAGTTTCCCGGGGGGAGTGGAGATGGGGTACCATTTTAATGACGTTCAAGTGATCATTTCATACAATGAGAGAAACGACGCAAGGAAAAGCTAAGTTGAAAAGCTTTAAAAAAATTCCTTGTTACATTCGCGATTTCCCTAGAACGATTCAGTGCTTTGTATGAGAAACCTGCATGCGAAGGAACCTTGTCGTGGTCAGTCCGCGCTCTAGCTTGCCTCGAGTCCGCTCGGCAAGCTTAGCAGCTGCATTCTGGCCCGGCAAGTTACCTTGCCGGCAGCGGCACTTCCAGTAGGCTGCTAAGAACCCATTCCTCAAAGCGCTCGCGGCAAGTGTGCGCACCGGCAAGTTTCCGAACAAGCGTAGGGAACACAGTCATACAAAGGCAAAACAAAACAAGGGGAACGATGCACATGCATTCAAGCAACACAAGTTATATTATATCACAGAAACAGTGCGGGACTAACATAAGATCAAATGTATCTTTCACATGCAGCACAGTGATGGATATAACGGCAAACTCAATCCCGACGATCGCCCTGGACCCTGGGGATTTGGAGAACCTTGTCGGCGAGAGGGGCAGCGATCTTGTCGGCAGTAGTAACGTCGGTACTCGCTGGCAGCCTCCTGAAGACCCTGGAGAGATCAAGGCTGGGATTGCGATGAGCGATCTTGAGCAGCACCATGTATACAATTTCGCGCACAAACTTCCGGGATTCATTGGCGAATGAAGCAGACTTGTCCTCGTAGTACGTCTTCAAGGCATCGATAAGGCCCTCGAAGAACTTGGTCAGTCGGACGCTGGTGGCCTCCTTGTCGTTGACGGTGAAGCCCCAGCTCTTCATGTCCATCACGGCAATTTGGGAGCTGATGCGTTCGGCGGCATTGACAAGCCTGCCGGTCCAGAGGGAGAGGTTCACGTGCAGTTGGGCGTAGTTGTTCTCAGCCTCCTTCTTCAAGGCCTCTTCCTTCTCCAGCTTCTCCTTCAAGACCCTCTCCCTCTCCTTGGCGGATTCTGAAGCTGTTACCACGGTGGCCAGTTGGGATTTCAGATCTCCAATCATCTTGGCGGCGGCATCAAGGTCTTGGTTCTTGGATGACAGCTGCGTTTGCAAGTCCCCTAGAGTGCGGGCTGCCTTCAGCGCTTCGTCCTTGAGAGCCTCGATTTCTTTGCCGCTACTGACGAGATCTTCCTTCAATTTGGCCACCTGGGATTCCAGTTCTGCCTTGGCGGAAGCAGTTTTGGCGAGAGGAAGAAGATGAGGCAGGGGAAAGCAGGGGTGAATGAGCGGCGCCTCCTCGCGGTTGCCTTTTTATGGGGAAGGCACGAGGGGGGCTGGCTCTTCACTGTTTACCCTAGCCACGTTTTTTACAGGCGCACTACCGCGATATAACCGCAATAATCCAAGTTCCCACGACCCGCGTTTAATGCACAGATTGGACGTGCGTCAGGATAACCATCATGACGAAAAATTACAGCGGCAATTTTCCCGCCGCGTGTCTGTGCATTGTTTGGGCCTAGCCCAACGACGCTTCGGACGCGCGTATGGCCCAGGCCCGGGGGCTCCTGTCGGTGTACAAAACATGGGTATTTTATACCCTAACTTATGCACAGACAGTAGCAGCCTCCTTGCCGGCCAAGCCTTGCCGGGAACCGCCAAGACCAAGATTCAGGACCCAGTTGCGGAAGCCACTAGAGAGAAGCTCAAGACACAGCACCAACAAGCACTCAACTAGTACTGAAGATGAAGACATTCCTTGCCGGCAAGGCTAAACCGGCAAGGTAAAGACCCGACAAGCTCCGTACCGGCAAGCCTCTGCCAGTCCTCCAGCGCTCCACCTCACCGCACAGATGTTCGCTAATAGATGAGGTGTCGACTGCGCTTGCTGGTTGGTAAGGCTTGTCGGGCACGTGTCAGCACGCTGGGACAGGATTTGCCTTTAATGACACCCATCCAGGAGGCGTGTCAGAATAATACAAGGTAGCTAGGCGAGCGGTGCAGAAACCTTGTCGGGACTACCTCTCCACTTGACACCTAACGGTGCATTTAATGCTTTTGTCCTAAACTGGCAGAGTTAGGTATGATAGCACTGTTTGCTATCCAATCGCTATGTAATTACTGTTTTGCCACTTTGGTAACCCCTTGAGCTAAAAAAGGAGGGCCAAGGCAACAGTTAGAAGGATTCGGACTCTTTACACAACTCGCATGTGCAGCTGCCACTCCGCACCTTGCCGGGGAAGCGCTCCTTGTCCTCGTGTTCATACACCCTCAATATACCAAAGCAGGAGTAGGGTTTTACGCTTCTCAGCGGCCCGAACCTGGGTAAATCACCCTGCGCCCTCTGGTGATTCTGCTCTTTGTGCTTGCGTCTCCCCTCACCGAACCACAAGGGGTTGGATGGCCCCTTAGATGGTCGCTCCACCGCGACACTGCCATTCTTTCACAATCCATGGCTAGCCGTATCCACGGGTGCCTTCCATACCAACAATTTCCAAGGAATTTATTATTATCATGATATAATTTTTTTTTCATTTCGGGACTGGGCATCCCTATTACCTGCCACTCTCTCGTGCAATGACAAGTGAATAAACACTCATCGTGAGAATAACACACCTAGCATGGAAAATATTGGCCACCCCCTGCCGCTTCATGAGCGGTATGGGCACAGAAAACGGAAAATTATTTTGAAAATTAGAGTTGGCACATGCAAATTTACTTGGAACGGCATGGAAATACCGCATATAGGTAGGTATGGTGGACTCATTTGGCACAACTTGGGTTTAGGGAGTTGGATGCACAAGCAGTATTCCCGCTTAGTACAAATGAAGGCTAGCAAATAGATTGAGAAGCGACCAACCAAAAAGCGAAAACGGTCATAAACATGCATTGAACATAACTAACACCGAATAATGCACCATAAGTAGGATATAATTTCGTTGCATAACTATTGACTTTATGTGCATGCATAGGGAATCAAAAACCTTAACACCAATATTCTTACTAAATCACAATTACTCACTAACATGACTCACATATTATCATCTCCATATCGCAAAACTATTGCAAGGAATCAAACTTATCATATCCAATGATCTATATGAAAGTTTTTATTATATCCCTCTTGAATATTCGTCACTGTGGGACCAAATTCATATCTTGTGCAAATTACCATTACTATTATCAACTCTCAAAAAGATATAAGTGAAGCATGAGAGTGCAAATATTTCTTCAAAATTTAATCTTATCAACTCTCAAAATAATATAAGTGAAGCACGAGAGTTCAAGTATTTCATCAAAGTCTTTGATTTAAGTGAAGCACTAGAGCAACTGCCTAGCTCAAAAGATTTAAGTGAAGCACATAGAGTATTCTAACAAATCATGATAAACGTGTGGCTCTCTCAAATAGGTGTGTCCAGCAAAGATGATTGAGACAAACTAAAAAGCAAACAAAGCAAAGACTCATATAATACACGACGCTCCAAGTAAAACACATATCATGTGACGAATAAAAATATAGCTCCAAGTAAAATTACCGATAGTTGGTAGAAGAAAGAGGGGATGCCTTCCGGGGCATCCCTAAGCTTAGACGCTTGAGTCCTCCTTGAATATTACCTTGGGGTGCCTTGGGCATCCCCAAGCTTAGGCTCTTGCCACTTCTTATTCCTTCATCCATCGTGATCTCAATCAAAACTTGAAAACTTCAATCACACAAAACTCAACAAAACCTTCGTGAAATCCGTTAGTATAACAAACAAATCACTACTTTAAGTACTGTTTCAAACCCATTCATATTTTATTTTTGAATTATACCTACTGTATTCTATCTTCATGGCTTATACCCCCCGATACAATCCATAGTTTCATTAAAACAAGCAAAACAATGCATCAAAAACAGAATCTGTCAAAAACAGAACAGTCTGTAGAGATATATTTAAAAGCCATACTTTTATATTCCCTTCTTTCATGTCAATAACGGCACCTATGGTTCGTAAGAACGGTCTACCAAGTATTATGGGGCAAGACGGATTGCAATCAATGTCAAGTACAATAAAATCAACAGGCACATAGTTCCTATTTGCAAGAATAAGAACATCATTAAGTCTACCCAAAGGCTTTTTAATAGTAGAATCCGCCAAGTGCAAATTAAGAGAACATTCGTCTATATTGGTAAAACCTAGCACATCACATAGAGATTTTGGAATTGTGGAAACGCTAGCACCCAAATCACATAAAGCATTGCACTCATAATTTTTAATTTTAACTTTAATGGTGGGTTCCCACTCATCATATAATTTTCTAGGAATTGAAATTTCTAGTTCGAGCTTTTCTTCTAACGCTTTCATCATTGCTTCTATGATGTGTTTAGTAAAAGCCTTGTTTTGTTCATCAGCGTTCGGTGAATTTAGCATGGATTGTAACAAACAAATACACTCAATCAAAGAAAAACTATCATAAATAAAGTCTTTGTAATCCAAGAGAGTGGGCACATCACTAGTTAAAGTTTTTACCTCTCCAAACCCACTTTTATCATTATTTTTTATCAAGATTTTCACCCTCCGAATTATGGGGACGCCTTCTAGCTAAAGTTGACTCTTCTTCAGTCCCCTTTTCATCAAGTTTTATATTGCTAAACAAGGAATCAATAGATGAAACACCAATCATTTTAATATACTCATCATTACTAAGTGCTAATGATTCCGGCTTAGCTGCCATTTGATTTACTAGCGTAGCTTGCGTATCAGAAATTTTTCCTAGCAAATTTTCAGTAAGAGCAAATTGAGATTGAAGATTAGCAACTTCTTCACTAAAATCATCGAGTTGTTTTCCAATAGCATCCAACAAACTAGAGTGTTCTTTGAGTTCTTCGGTAAAAAAATTGTTGTGCTCAAACGGCATAGTCATGTAATCTTTAGTAATTTGCTCGATTTCGGCCAAAATTTTATGATAAGAGGTATCATGATAATTTTCTCAGGGCATCATGATTAGGCAAACAAGAATACAAGCAAGCAAAGAAGAAAACAAGAAAAAGGCAAACGGAAAATATTTTTGTATTTTTGTAAACAAAAATTAGAAGTGGGGGAGATGAAAACGAGAGGAAAAGGCAAATAAAATAAATGCAAGGAGATGAAAGTTTATGCGTAGGTACTTGATAGATGTTGATGATGTCTCCCCGGCAATGGCGCCAGAAACACTTCCTGCTACTTGTGAGCTGCTTTGGGATTTCCCAGAAGAGGAGGGTATGATGTAGTACTATAGAGATAAGTATTTCCCTCAGTTATGAAACCAAGGTTATCAATCCAGTAGGAGAATCACGCAACAACTCGTTAGCAGTACCTGCACACAAAATAACAAATCCTCGCACCCAACGCGAACAAGGGGTTATCAATCCCTTGGCGGTTAATTGCAAGATTAAATTGTATGGTTATAGATAGATAGATCAAACAAAAATACAAAATAAAATAAACAAAGTAAAATTGCAGCAAGGTGTTTTTTGGATTTTTAATATAGGATAAAAGTAGACCCAGGGGCCACAGTTTTCACTAGAGGCTTCTCTCTTGAAAATAGCATACGGTGGGTAACCAAATTACTGTTGGGCAATTGATAGAAAAGCAAATAATCATGACGATATCCAAGGCAATGATCATGTATATAGGCATCACGTCTGAGACAAGTAGACCGAAACGATTCTGCGTCTACTACTATTACTTCACACATCGACCGCTATCCAGCATGCATCTAGAGTATTAAGTTCATAAAGAACGGAGTAACGCCTTCAGCAAGATGACATGATGTAGACAAAGTAAACTCACGCATGAATAAACCCTATCTTTTTACCCTTAATAGCAACGAGACATACGTGTCATGTCCCTTTCTGTCACTGGGATTGAGCACCGCAAGATCGAACCCATTACAAAGCACCTCTCCTATTGCAAGATAAATCAATCTAGTTGGCCAAAAAAAATCAATATATCAAAGATAAATACAAAGCTATAACAATCATGCATAAAAGAGTTCAGAGAAAACTCAAATAATATTCATGGATAATCTGATCATAAACTCACAATTCATCGGATCCCAACAAACACACCGCAAAAAGTGATTACGTCGGATAGAACTCCAAGATCATCAAGGAGAACATTCTATTGAAGATCAAAAAGAGAGAAGAAGCCATCTAGCTACTAACTATGGACCCGAAGGTCCATGGTAAACTACTCACGCATCATCGGAAGGGCAGCAAGGTTGATGGAGAGCCCCTCCGTGATTGAATCCCCCTCCGGCAGAGTGCCAGAAAAGGCCTCCAGATGGGATCTCTCGATAATAGGAACTTGCGACGGCGGAAAAAGTATTTCATGGACTCCTCTGTTGGTTTCCTGATTTTAGTGTATTTATAGAGGTGGACTTAGGTCAAACAGAGCAGAGGTGGGCCCACGAGGCACCAGGGCACGCCACCCCCCTGGGGCGCGCCCTGGTGGCTCGTGGCCACCTCCTCTGTCTTCTGGCCCTCTCCCGAAACTTCTAGTATCTCTTATGTCCAGAAAAAAATCTCCAAAAAGTTTCGTGGCATTTGGACTTCGTTTGGTACTGATATTCTGAAAAACCAAAAACAGGCAAAAAACAACAACTGGCACTGGGCACTAAGTTAATAGGTTAGTCCCAAAAAATGATATATAATTGCTTGTAAATGTATATAAAACATCCAAGATTGATACTATAATAGCATGGAACAATCAAAAATTATAGATACGTTGGACACGTATCAAGCATCCCCAAGCTTAATTCCTGCTCGTCCTCGAGTAGGTAAATGATAAAAAAAAGAAATTTTTTATGTGGAATGCTACCTATCATATTCATCATATACTCTTTTCTTTTGTAGCATGGACATTTGGACTTGAATTCAAAATATCAACGCTAAAGAAAGCTATCCCTAGCCTGTCGGTGTACTAAAGTATGGGTCTTTCTTTAGTACCCCTTACTTGTGCACGGGCAGTTGTAGCCGTACCGCGGCAAGCCTTGCCGGGGAATAGCTAGGAGTAATCACGAGACTAAGATGCCAAGGAGACGTTCAAGTCAACGACCAGACAGAAGGCCAAAGGGTTGCGGAGGCCCGGCAAGACCCTTGCCGGCAAGGCCTCGCGCCCGGCAAGGCCCTTGCCGGCGAAGCTTCGCGCCCGGCAAGCCCCGGGCCCGGCAAGGATTCAGTCCCGGCAAGCCCCGGGCCCAGCAAGGATTCGGTCCCGGCAAGGCTCTGCATAGTGCAGCGCTATCGCTCCAGTGCAGCGGCCAGCCTTGTCGTTTAGGGCTTGTCCTCATGGTGACGTGGCGTAATGCTGGCCACGAGATGCTTAAGCAGTGCTGATGGGATAGCTGCTTTTGCCCATCCCCTGTAAAGCTTTTCCAAGCCCGAGACACTAAGGGACACCTCGACGGACACCTCACGGTGCATTTAATGAGTTTGTCCTAAGCCGTCAGGGTTAGGTATGATAACGCTGTGGTAACACTGTAGCTACTTTCCACCTCATGCCTTATCTCGTACGCCACTGTGGAAGCCCCTTTGACTTATATAAAAGGAGGCCCGAGGCGTACAGAGGGGAGGATCCGAAAGCCCATTCTGCATGCGTAGCTACTGAATACTGTAGCTCACAGAACTTGGCCAAGAACATCCACAGTAATACAATCAAAGCAGGAGTAGGGTTTTACGCATCCATGCGGCCCGAACCTGGGTAAATCCCCGTGTACTGTTCGTTAGTTCTGCTCTTTGTGCAATCCTCTCCCCTTGCCGGACCGTAAAGGGATCCGCTCGATAGCGATCCCATAGGTGTTCATTTCCCACGATATATTTGGCGCGCCAGGTAGGGGGATCGAGGTTGTGCGAACCTGATCCAGCGATCAGCGCGTCAGATCTTCGATCATCTTCACCACCATGGCTCCCAAGGAGAAGGGTTTCACGGCGGTTGGTCCATCTGCATCCGTCGTGCCTGATGCTACGCGCACAGGTGACGGGGTGGATGCGGGTGGAGGAGGTGGAGGCTCCGAGCTTCCACGGCGTTCCGGCGATCGGAGCCGGACGAGCAACAGGTCCAAGGATGGAGCTGCGCAACCTGCGGGTGGTGCAGCGACTTCCAAGGATGGAGCGGCGCCTTCCAGGACGAATACGCCGGCGCATGCACCGCGACCTTCTCAGGACGCGCGTGATGTGCGGCCTCAAGACGTTGGTGGTTCTAGGCGTCCGCATGGAAAGACCCCTGCGCATCACTCCCAGGGTGTGCAGGGCCAAGATCCGCGCCAGCACGCTGGTGGGAGCCACGCGTGGGTGCAGAGTCGTGATGGTGCTCCTTCTAACCCTGTTAGGAGTTTGAGCACCTCACGTTCTTCGCACCTGTCGCCGCCGCCTACGCCAGCAGAGGCGTTGGCGCGAGCTCAGCTGCTCCTAGACTTCCCTCCCGCCGCGGAGAAGCTAGACGAGTGGCGAGCCGCTATCCAGAGCCTCATCGGCCTAGCCAACAACGACGTACCGCAGCAGGGTGAACCCTCGCGGCTGCAGTCGTCTAGGCTGCTGCGTGGCGATGGAGAGAAGACCGGAGCTGGAACGACTATGTTGCGTTCCCCTCCACTGCGTCAAGAGCGGTCGTTAACTCGACGGACCAGTGCCCGTGAGGATGGTTCCACGGCGTCGTCTGATCCGCGGGTTCGCCGCGATCAACGTCACGTTCTTCGGGAACGGAAGAAGGAAGACGCTCGAACTATCATCGAGCGCCGAAGGGAAGCACGTCGCCAGTCTGACAAGCGCGCTGGGACTGCTGTTGACGAGCCCGCGCCAGGGTACCCTGGCTGCCTACCCTACGAGGTGGGTTGTCCAGCGTTTACTCGTGAGCTGCGGCAAGTCCAGTGGCCTAGCTCCCGCTCCTTCAAGCCGGAAGTACCGGAGAAGTACGACGGCAAGACCCATCCGTCCGAGTTCTTGAGCATCTACACCATCGCGGTGCAGGCTGCCGGGGCTCGTGACGATAAGGTACTGGCCAACTACTTTCCGTTGGTGCTGAAGCCCAACGTGAGATCGTGGTTGATGCACCTGCCCGAGAATTCCATCTCTTCTTGGGCCGACCTGTGTCATCAGTTTGTTGGCGCCTTCACCGGCGGCCATCAAGCTCCTGGCCAAGAGAGTGATCTGCACATCATTCCCCAGAAGGAGGGCGAAACTTTGCGCAAGTATATCCAGAGGTTCAGCCGCATCCAGCACAACATTCCTGACGTTCATCCCGCCGCCGTCATCAGCGCCTTTCATCAGAACGTGCGCAATCGTAAGATGCGGGAGGAGCTGGCGATGAACAAAGTCAGGGATGTCGCCGAGCTCTACGCTTTGGCCGATAAATGTGCTCGGGTAGAAGAAGGAAGGAGGCTCCCTGGCGAGAACGCTGGCGCTGGAGTCGACTCCGATAGCGAAGACGCTCCTGCCCCGGAAAAGAAGGGGCGGCGGAAGAACAAGAAGCGCAAGGGCAAGACCGTGCTTGCCGTTGAAGGTTCCGGCAACACCGGCACCCCCAAGAAGTCCAAGACCGACGACCCCGGCAAGGAGGTTGCCGGGTGTGCGGCGTGTCAGGCCTTGGCGGCTGCCGACAAGCCAGAAGGATCCGGCAAGCAGTACTGCAAGATCCACCGCACCAAGGGCCATGATCTCCAAGACTGCCGGCAAGTTGAGGAGCTTGCCGAGAAGCAGCGTGCCGAGTACGAAAGGCGCGACAAGGAGAGAGCCCAAGATGGTGCCGGAGGGTCTGGCAGGAAGCGCGGTCGAGGAGGTCGCCGCGGCAAGCCCAGGCAGCAGCAAGAGAAGCCTGCCCGGGGCCGCGCCAAAGAGCAAGGAGATGATGATGGTGATGCAGAGGGCGACGAATCTAGCGAACACGAGTTCCAGAAGGCTACAGAGGCCATGTGCGTCGACGGGGGCGCTTCGTTGCATTCCTCTCACCGCCAGCTCAAGCAGTGGGCGCGCGAGATTAATGCGGCAGAGCCATCCCTTGATGCCCGGAAGCCACTGAAGTGGTCCCACACGCCTATCATTTTTGACGCCGAGGATCACCCTGATCGCACAACTGCGGTCGGGTGTTTGCCGTTGTTGGTTTCACCAACGATCCGCAACCTCCAGGTGACGAAAATGTTAGTTGACGGTGGGGCCGGCCTGAACTTGATCTCGCCGGATGTCATCAAGAGGCTGCAGATCCCTAACGAGGACCTTGAAGAGACGGGTTCTTTCCAAGGGGTCAATCCGGGAAGGAACCAGCCGAAAGGCAAGATCACGCTGCCGGTAACATTCGGCAGCGAGCTGAACTTCAGGACGGAGAAGGTCGTCTTCGACGTCGCCAAGATTCCGTTGCCGTACAATGGAATCCTTGGCCGCCCAGCGCTGGCTAAGTTCATGGCGGCCTCGCACTACGCCTACAACGTCTTGAAGATGCCCGGTCCAATGAGCGTCATCACTGTCCACTCCGACAAGAAAGATGCGCTCATTTGCACCGACAAGCTCTACCGGGAAGCAGTTGCAGCGTCCGCCGCCAAGGCGCATGCTCCTGCCACTCAAGATCCCGGCAAGAAGAAGAAGCCCGGCAAGACCTCTGGTACAAACTCCGGCAAGCGCGCCTCTCCGGAGTGCTGCGCTACCGTCGAGGGTGCACCAGAGAGCTCTGCTGGCCAGACCAAGAAATCCAAGGCTGCTCCGCCTGAGACCAAGAAGGTGCCCGCCAAGGAGGATGGGACGGGGGGAACTTTCACTATAAGTTCCACCCTTGACGACAAATAGGAAAGCGCGCTCGTTGCCTTCCTGCAGGCGAATGTCGATGTGTTTGCATGGCAACCATCTGACATCCCCGGAGTTCCCAGTGAGGTAATTGAGCACCACCTAGCTGTCTGTCCTCACGCGCGGCCCGTCAAGCAGAAGGTGCGGAAGCAAGCTTTGGAGCGGCAAAAGTTTATTGCAGAAGAGATTAAGAAGCTTGAGGCAACAGGCCTGGTTAGGGGAGTCCTCCATCCTACATGGTTGGCCAATCCAGTTGTTGTGCGCAAGGCGAATGGTAAATGGAGGCTATGTATTGACTTTACAGATATCAATAAAGCCTGTCCAAAAGATCCCTTTCCCTTGCCGCGCATCGACCAGATTGTGGATTCCACTGCCGGCTACGATTTGCTGTCATTCCTTGACGCATACTCAGGCTATCACCAGATCTTCATGGCGAAAGAAGACGAAGAGAAGACCGCATTTATCACTCCGTGTGGTACATACTGCTTCTTGCGTATGCCTTTTGGGTTGAAAAGTGCTAGGTCGACCTTCGCAAGAGCTGTCCAGATTGGTTTCGGGGCCCAGCTGCATAGAAATATGGAAGCTTACATGGATGACATAGTGGTCAAAACCAAGGACAAAGCAACGCTCATTCAAGATCTGGAGGAGACATTTGCAAATCTGTGTAGGATCAACCTGAAGCTCAATCCCGAGAAGTGCGTGTTTGCCGTCCCATCCGGCAAGCTTCTCGGGGTCTTCGTATCTCAGCGTGGAATTGAAGCCAATCCCGACAAGATTAAGGCAATTGAGCAGATTGAAGCACCAAGACGAGTCAAGGATGTGCGCCGCCTTGCTGGCTGCGTCGCTGCTTTGAGTAGGTTCATCTCAAAGTCCGCTGAGCGCGCCCTGCCATTTTTCAAAATTTTGAAGAAGGCAGGTCCAATGAAATGGACTCCAGAAGCGGAGGCAGCGCTGCAGGATTTGAAGAAGTACCTCTCCTCTCCGCCAGTACTAGTCGCGCCTAGGCCATAAGAGCCGTTGCTACTATATCTGGCGGCAACGAATCAAGTGGTTAGTGCTGCGCTGGTGGCAGAGAGAAAAGCAGAGGAGGATGCAGCAGCAACGGCAAGCCCGCCAAGTGACTTGCCGAGGCCGGCCCCGGCAGAGTCTGGTGCCGACAAGGAAAGATCCGCGCAGTCAAGTCAAGCAGTGCAAAAGAAGAAGATGGTGCAGCGCCCAGTCTATTTCGTCAGCTCTCTGTTGCAGGGGGCTAGGTCGAGATATTCTGGTGTGCAGAAGTTGCTCTTCGGCCTTCTCATGGCCTCCAGGAAGCTGCGCCATTACTTCCAAGCACATGACGACACCGTCGTCACTCGCTTTCCGCTGCAACAGATTCTCCGGAACCCAGAAGCGACCGGCAGGATCGTGGAGTGGGCGTTGGAGCTGTCATGCTTTGGTCTCAAGTTTGAAAAATCTTCAACTATCCAGAGCAGAGCCTTGGCAGAGTTCATTGCAGAATGGACCCCAACACCAGACGACGAAGTTCAAGAATCAGCGATTCCCGGCAAGGAAACAGATCACGAATGGATCATGTACTTTGATGGAGCCTTTTCGCTGCAAGGCGCCGGTGCCGGCGTGCTGCTAGTCGCACCCACCGGAGAGCACCTCAAGTACGTCATCCAGATGCATTTTCCCCGGGAGAGATCGACCAATAACACGACAGAGTATGAAGGACTACTTGCCGGTCTCAGGATCGCGGCAGACCTTGGGATCAAGAAGCTCATTGTCAGAGGTGACTCCCAGCTCGTTGTGAGACAGGTCAACAAAGATTATCAGAGCCCGTTGATGGAGGCGTACGTCGATGAAGTGAGGAAGCTGGAGGAGCGCTTTGACGGTCTTCAGACAGAGCATGTTCCTCGCTCAGAGAACAGCATTGCCGATGACCTGTCGAAGCGTGCCGCACTCAAGCTGCCTGTGGAACCAGGGACTTTTGTGCTCCGCTTGACTCAACCATCCGTGTCGCCATCGACAAGGCCTGATAAGAGAAGAAAGTTAAGTACCGGCGAGTACTTCCCGGCAGGGCTTCCCGAAGCCCCCGGCAAGGATCTTGCCGGGAACGACCTGGTTGCCGGTGAGCAGCGGCTTCGCGCAGAACCTCAGGTTCTTGCCGCTGAAGCAAGTGCTCCTGCTGCCGAAGAAATACCGGTTGCCGGTGAGCAGCTGCTCCGCCAAGAACCTCAGGTTCTTGCCGTAGAAGCAAATGCTCCCGCAGCTGAAGAGTCGCCTTTAGTCCTTGTCGTCGAGCCACAGGCTCCGGCATGGGCACAACAAATAGTCCATTTCCTTCAGACAGGAGAACTCCTTGAATCCCAGGAAGAAGCTGAGAAAGTAGCCCGTCAGTCAAGTATGTACCAGTTCGTCGACGACGTCCTATACAGAAAGAGACCCAACGGCGCGAAATTGAAGTGCATTCCTCGGGAGGATGGACTAGAGCTGTTGGCAGAGATTCATGGGGGCATATGTGGATCCCACATAGGCTCGAGAGCCCTTGTCGGCAAGGCATTCCGGCAAGGATTCTTCTGGCCCACTGCCCTCCAAGATGCAACGGCACTAGTAACCAAGTGTGAAGCGTGCCAGTTTCATTCGAAGCAACTTCATCAGCCAGCTCAAGCTCTCCAGACGATCCCTCTCTCCTGGCCCTTCTCAGTCTGGGGGCTCGACATACTGGGTCCCTTCCCCCGCGCTGTCGGGGGCTTCGAGTACTTGTACGTTGCTATCGACAAGTTCACGAACTGGCCAGAAGTGGAAGCAGTGAGGAGGGTGACAGCTCAGTCAGCAGTCAAGTTCTTCAAGGGGATTGTGTGCCGTTTTGGTGTGCCGAACAGGATCATCACCGACAACGGTACGCAGTTCACTAGTCGCACCTTCATGCAGTACGTCCAAGACCTTGGCGGCAAGATTTGTTTTGCCTCTGTTGCTCACCCAAGAAGCAACGGCCAAGCGGAAAGGGCGAACGCTGAAGTGCTGCGTGGTCTCCGGACCAGAACTTTCGACAAGCTGCACAAGCATGGAAGACGCTGGATTGATGAGCTGCCGGCGGTTCTTTGGTCGATCAGGACGACGCCAAATCGAGCCACCGGCCAGACACCCTTCGCTCTGGTTTACGGAGCGGAAGCAGTTCTCCCCACGGAACTCATATACGGGTCACCTCGAGTGCTCGCTTATGATGAGCTTGAGCAAGAGCAGCTGCGGCAAGATGATGCGCTGCTCCTTGAGGAGAACCGTCTTCGGGCTGCTGTGCGAGCCGCTCGCTACCAGCAAGCTTTGCGCCGCTACCACAGCCGCAAGGTTCACGCCCGGAGTCTTGAGGAAGGCGACCTTGTTCTTCGGCGCGTTCAGTCGGCCAAGAATTCCAACAAGTTGACGCCGAAGTGGGAAGGCCCTTACCGGGTAGTGCGAGTCACCAGGCCTGGCGCTGTCCGCCTGGAGACCGAAGAGGGCTTGCCAGTGAGCAACTCCTGGAACATCGAGCACCTTCGCAAGTTCTACCCGTAAGGCGCAGTTGTTCGGGTTTGTTGTTGTGATAGCGATACAGCCAGCAGGCTGCTGACGACCCGAATCCAGCGCTCGCGGCAGCGTAACGCTCCGGCAAGATCCCGGCAACGCCATTCTGTACAAGTGTTGCCGCTGGCATGTAATCCTTTGTACAGAGCAGGCACACCCCTGTGCATATTTAATAAGATCTGTGTGCTTTACGTTTCTTGTGGATTTTCATGTCATTTTATATGCATGTATTATCTGAGATGTGTATTGCACCCGATCCCGGTAAGAGCTAACGAACCGTCAAGGTTCCATACATTTATTTTCTCTTCTTTCTTTTTCTCAAGAGATAGAAGATTCCCTCGCGCGCAAGTTTGCCGGGGGGGAAGGAGAATGGTGGTATGGATCCCAGACGACGTTCAAAGTTGGTGCCTTGCCGGAAGAAAAGGAATAGCGATGAAAAGCAGAGCTAAGTTGCTGAACCCCTTAAGCAGATTTTGATTTTTGTAAGGCTACTTTCCCTTGAACGATTTCGGCTTTGTATGGAAAACCTGCACGCGATGGAATCTTGTCGTGATCGGCTGCGCCCTTACTCTGTTTCGAGTCCGCTCAACAGTCTAGGTGGCCGCGCCGAAAGTGTGAAGATTTCTTGCCGTGAGCAGCACCGCCCGCAAGCTGCTGACGACCCGAATCCAGCGCTCGCGACGGGGTTATGCTCCGGCAAGTTCCCAGCAAAGCGTAGAGCATACGCCATACAGAAAGAAAATGAACAAAGGGAATAGCATGCCATAATTCAAAGAGAGCAAGTTATATTACATCTAGTGCTTGCCGCGTTTCTGACATAAGACAAATTGTCTTTTACATATGACGCCAGCGGCAAGATGGAGAAGAGATGAGGCGGATGTGGCTAGTCCCGGCGATCGCCCTCGACCCTCTTCACCTGGCTCACCCGATCGACGATGGACGCGACAAGCTCCTCGAGAGCCTTGACGTCCGCGTCCTTCGGCAAGCTCTTCAAGGCTTTGGAGAGGTCGATGCCAGGGTTCCTGTGCGCCACCTTCATCAACACCTTGCGGAGGACGAGCTGGCAGAGTTTCCGGGATTCGTCGGCCAGCTTGCTTGTCTGGTTCGCCTGGACTAGCTTGAGGGCGTCAACGAGCTTGTCGAAGAACACAGTTAGCGTGGCGCTTGAGGATATGTTGTCGTCGACAGAATATCCGAAGCCCGGCAAGTCCATGGCCTCCATCTCCGCGCCAAGCTTCTCAGCGACGTCCGCCAGCCTGGCAGTCCAGAGCTTCACGCTAGAAGCATACTCGTTGTGGGTGGTGGCGGCGCTCTGGAGCAACTCCTGTTCGTCGTGGAGATCTTGGATAAGAGTCTTCTCGCGAACTCGGGCGGCCTCAAGAGACTCCTCCAGCGTGGATAGCTTCAGCTTCAGATCTTCAATGGAGTCCTTGGCGGAGGAAAGCTGCTGGACCTTCTTGGACGCGGCAGCCTGCGTCTCCATCAGGCTATGGAGAGCCTTGTCTCTCTCGGCCTCGAGTGCTGAGACCTTCTTGCCGTGGTCCTCGAGAGCGCCCTCCAGCTGCTTCGCCTTCTCCTCCAGCAAGTTCTTGGCGGTCTCCGCAGCTCCGGCAGCGTTGAGGGCCTCCTTGAGCTTGCCGGCGTGGTCTTCAGTTAGAGCTCTGAGCGCCTTCAAGTGTTCCTGCTCAAGCCCCTGGACCCGCCGTGCGACAAGACTTTCGAGCTCTTCATCCCTGTTGCGAAGCTTGGCGGCAAGCGCCGCCTCGCGCGCGGCAAGGTCCTCTTCTTGGGCATCAAGGCTGATGCGGCGTTGCGTCAAGAGGGCTTCTGCCGCGGCGGCTTGCTGGGCGGCCTCCTCCCGTGCTTTCTCGATGTCTGATTGCTTCAGCAGGAGGATGTTCCGCTCTTCCGCCAGCTGCTCCCGGTAAATATTCAGCTCTTGGAGGGCCTCGCCATACCAAGCCTGTGTCTCCGCGACACGTTGTTGGAAGTCTTCTTCCGCGGCCTCGACGATTGCTGCCCGGGAGTCCAGTTTCTCCTTCCGGGCATGGTAGAGAGTTTGGAGCTTCTGATAGTTGTCATTCATGGCTTGAAGTAGCTGCTCCTCCTTGGGCTCACTGGCGGTGGCGGCGGTGATTTCCCCGTCAAGATGTTCTCCTTCAACCAGCTCTTCGATGCTTGCCGACCCCGGCATGCTGACAACGTTCTTGCCGCCCCTGATGTATTGGCTTGAGGAAGGGGCGTGGGACGACGAGGGTTGGTCTTCGGCAGTTGAGGGCCCCGCGGCAGTAGAAGCGCCTGGCGCTCCTGCGGCGGAAGTGCCGTCAGTATGGTCGCGGGTCTTCTCGCCGGCTCCCTCGGCGGACGTCTTGGCGGCCTCCTCTTGCACAGCCTTGGCGGCATCAGCGGCAGCGGCCTTGGCGGCCTCGGCAGCAGCGGCCTTGGCGGCCTCAGCGGCAGCAGCCTTGGCGGCCTCAACGGCAGCAGCCTCGGCGGTAGCAGCTTTGGCGGCCTCGGCGGCGGCATGCTTGGCGGCCTCCTCGGCGGCAACCTTGTCGGCTTCAGTGGCGGCATCCTTGGCAGTCTCTTCGATGACAACGTCAGTGTCCATGAGCTCTGTCAGAAGAAGATTGAAAGCCAAGGAGTTGATTAAGATGAAGCTGGGAAGGAAGTTCAAGAAGACAAAAAAAAGAAAAAAAAGAAGAAAAACCAAAACGACAAGAGTTCTTTGGGGCAAGTAACTTTACCTGCGTCAAGGAAGGGGTTGCCGGAGCCTGCGCTTGCCGGCTCCTCCTCATCGTCGTGGTAGAGCTCGCCCGAGGACTTGCCCCTGGGCTGTGTGGTCGACGGAGGTGGCATGGCAGAGGCAGCTCCCATCGTTGCTTCTCGCTGTTGCTCCGCTCCTGCACGCCCGGAGATGTCAGCAGAGAAGATGCACACCCCGGCACGCGCCACTGGGTAGTGAGTAGAAGACTCACGCTGGGGGCTGCGCCGGGGGCTGCGTCGAGGGCTGCATCGAGGGTTGCGTTCTGGGCTTGACTCCGAGCTGACGAGAACCGTTTCCGGCGCGCCCGAGGTGCTTGCCGGCGGCTCGACGCTCGTTGAGGTCTTGGCCCTCTTCGCCATCCTCTACGCCAGAGTCTCCGTATCCCTGAGGAGGCAAAAACAGAGCAAATTAATCAAGCAAAACTAGAAGGATAAGAATCAAGGCTGTGGCGGGACCCTTACTCTTCTTCTTCTTCCTCGGAGCTGATGGCGGAGAGGTCAAAGCCGACCCCCGCCACAGTTCCTGACGGGGGAGGAGGAGGATTGGTCCTGGGCCGCTTGGCAGTGGCAGTTTGCGGTGCGGCCTCGCCGGCCGCCCCTTTGCCGGAGGCCTCGCTGCTTGAGGAAGGTTGGCGGGCTGGAGCGCTAGAGGCGTTCTTCCGGAGGACGCGCCTCTTCCTGTGTTGAAGAGCTGGGGGCTCTTCCTCCTCCTCTTCTTCCTCTTCGGCGGCACCTCCGGCAGAAGAACTCCTGGCAGCGGCTCTGCTCGGCTCCCCGGTAGCCTGACCCCACCAGGCAAGATCTTCCCGCAGCAAGTCCTCGTCTCCGCTGGACTCGGTGCTGCCGGCTTCTTCGGCGAGGTTCGCCTCTTCCGCCCTGTTGGCGATGTAGGCGAGCTCCTCCTCCGTGGTGGCGCGGACAAGGTCCTCCCCGCGGATGGCCTTCTCAGTCAAGTTGTCGAAGAACGCCAGCGCCTGCTCCGCGGACGGCTCGATCCACCTCTCATCGATGCTGTGGGCATTGAACACCGGCATCATGGCGATAATGGAGGTCAGCGACGAGTTGTTACATAGTGGGACGACGCCTGCCGGCAAGTCTCCAACTGCTCCAGATTTGAACAGCTGTTGGCAGAGGGCCGCGTGCCCTATGGCTGTCAGATCATTATCCAGCCTAGGCCGCACCCTCCTGACGTCGGCGGCGTTCGCGTACTCCCAGGCAGGGCGCCCCTTGTTCTGCAGTGGGGCGATGCGCCGGCAAAGGAAATCCGAAGCAATCATCTCCACCTTCAACCCGGCAGCCCTGAGGCGCAGTATCCTGGTGATGGCGATCGTGAGCTTGCTGTCGTCAGGGTCCGCGGCGCCCCAATCCTTGCCGCGGACCACCTTTTGCTTTCGCACTTCGCAGAACGGTTTGGGCTCCTTTTCCCGGACCCAGCACCACTTGCCGCGCCACTCATCCCATCTCTCGCGGTAGAGCCCCTCTGGGTACGTCTCCTTGGTTGCCGACCTCGGAATCCAAGCGATGCTGCCGAAGAGGGCGTCGCCCTTTTGGATACGGGGATAGAAGTAGTGCCGGAAAAGTGCAGTGCTCGGGATGACCCCAACAAAATTCTCGCAAAGGTGCGCGAAGACGGACATACAAGTCACGGCATTCGGCGTGAAATCTAACAGCTGGAGGCCGTAGGTGAGCATGATGTGTACGAAGAAATCCGAGTACGGAGGACAGAGGCCGCATCAGAAGTAATCGGCAAAGAAGGGATAATCTCCTGGCCCTGCCTTACGAGAAGCTACACTCACTTTGGTGGCTGGATGCGCCGTGGTCTCAGTCGCCCATGCGAACTGGTACCTCTTCTTCAAGGTCTCCGCATCAAGCGTCGATGGGAAGACAGCGCGTTCCTTCCGCATCTTCACCAACCTGCTCTCCGCGGCGGCCGCTTCCGCCGCATTGCCCTTGCTCGGCTTAGGCGGCATGGTGGCTATGGAGGTGGGCGCTGAAGACGTCGAGAGCACGGTGGAGGAGGGTGGAGGGAGACAAGCTCTGCTTTGGGCGCGAGGAAGAAGACGACGGCGGCGGTTCTGAGATTGAGATTGGAAAAGCGGATGGGGGTAAATGAGCAGTGCCCTCTGCGATTCCCTTTTTATGGGGAAGGCGCGAGGCAGGCTCTTTACCGCCCGCTTTTGCAGCGGAGTTTCCGCCCACGTCTCCCACGTCGCGCGATTAATGCGCATAGTGGAGGGACGTGGTAAAAGAGATAATGATTGCGAGCAGTTATTCCCTGCCACGCGTGTCCGTGCACTGTTTTGGGCCTAGCCCAACAGGCCTGGCACCCGTGTATGGCCTAGGCCCGGGGGCTCCTGTCGGTGTACTAAAGTATGGGTCTTTCTTTAGTACCCCTTACTTGTGCACGGGCAGTTGTAGCCGTACCGCGGCAAGCCTTGCCGGGGAATAGCTAGGAGTAATCACGAGACTAAGATGCCAAGGAGACGTTCAAGTCAACGACCAGACAGAAGGCCAAAGGGTTGCGGAGGCCCGGCAAGACCCTTGCCGGCAAGGCCTCGCGCCCGGCAAGGCCCTTGCCGGCGAAGCTTCGCGCCCGGCAAGCCCCGGGCCCGGCAAGGATTCAGTCCCGGCAAGCCCCGGGCCCGCCAAGGATTCGGTCCCGGCAAGGCTCTGCACAGTGCAGCGCTATCGCTCCAGTGCAGCGGCCAGCCTTGTTGTTTAGGGCTTGTCCTCATGGTGACGTGGCGTAATGCTGGCCACGAGATGCTTAAGCGGTGCTGATGGGATGGCTGCTTTTGCCCATCCCCTGTAAAGCTTTTCCAAGCCCGAGACACTAAGGGACACCTCGACGGACACCTCACGGTGCATTTAATGAGTTTGTCCTAAGCCGTCAGGGTTACGTATGATAACGCTGTGGTAACACTGTAGCTACTTTCCACCTCATGCCTTATCTCGTACGCCACTGTGGAAGCCCCTTTGACTTATATAAAAGGAGGCCCGAGGCGTACAGAGGGGAGGATCCGAAAGCCCGTTCTGCATGCGTAGCTACTGAATACTGTAGCTCCCAGAACTTGGCCAAGAACATCCACAGTAATACAATCAAAGCAGGAGTAGGGTTTTACGCATCCGTGAGGCCCGAACCTGGGTAAATCCCCGTGTACTCTTCGTTAGTTCTGCTCTTTGTGCAATCCTCTCCCCTTGCCGAACTGTAAAGGGATCTGCTCGATAGCGATCCCATAGGTGTTTGTTTCCCACGACATAGCCCATTATGCTCAATCATTGATCCATTCATGAAACACACTCAATATTAGCTACACACAATGCACAAGTATGACAATAGTGCTCTCTAGTTGGTGCTTTATAAGAGAAGATGGAGACTCAAAATAAAAATAAAAATTGCATAAAAGTAAATAGATAGGCCCTTCGCAGAGGGAAGCAGAGATTTGCAGATGTGCCAGAGCTCAAGGCTAAAATTAGAGAGATAAAATTATTTTGAGAGGCATGTTTTTCCTGTCAACGAAAACGACCGAGAATTCCCAATATCTTCCATGCTAGACACATTATAGGCGGTTCCCAAATAGAAAATAAAGTTTATTTCCTTTCCACCATTCTTTCACAATCCATGGCTAGCCGTATCCACGGGTGCCTTCCATACAAACACTTTCCAAGGAATTTATTATTATCATCATATAATTTTTTTTTCATTTCGGGACTGGGCATACCTATTACCAGCCACTCTCTCGTGCAATGACAAGTGAACAAACACTCATCGTGAGAATAACACACCTAGCATGGAAAATATTGGCCACCCCCTGCCGCTTCTTGAGCGGTACGGGCACACAAAACGGAAAATTATTTTGAAAATTAGAGTTGGCACGTGCAAATTTACTTGGAACGGCATGGAAATGCCGCATATAGGTAGGTATGGTGGACTCATTTGGCACAACTTGGGTTTAGGGAGTTGGATGCACAACCAGTATTCCCGCTTAGTACAAATGAAGGCTAGCAAATAGATTGAGAAGCAACCAACCAAAAAGCGAAAACGGTCATAAACATGCATTGAACATAACTAACACCGAACAATGCACCATAAGTAGGATATAATTTCGTTGCATAACTATTGACTTTATGTGCATGCATAGGGAATCACAAACCTTAACACCAATATTCTTACTAAATCACAATTACTCACTAACATGACTCACATATTATCATCTCCATATCGCAAAACTATTGCAAGGAATCAAACTTATCATATCCAATGATCTATATGAAAGTTTTTATTATATCCCTCTTGAATATTCGTCACTATGGGACCAAATTCATATCTTGTACAAATTACCATTACTATTATCAACTCTCAAAAAGATATAAGTGAAGCATGAGAGTGCAAATATTTCTTCAAAATTTAATCTTATCAACTCACAAAATAATATAAGTGAAGCATGAGAGTTCAAGTATTTCTTCAAAATATAGCCACCGCCGTGCTCAAAAAGATTTAAGTGAAGCACTAGAGCAACTGCCTAGCTCAAAAGATTTAAGTGAAGCACATAGAATATTCTAACAAATCCTGATAAACGTGTGGCTCTCTCAAATAGGTGTGTCCAGCAAAGATGATTGTGACAAACTAAAAAGCAAATAAGCAAAGACTCATATAATACACGACGCTCCAAGTAAAACACATATCATGTGACGAATAAAAATATAGCTCCAAGTAAAATTACCGATAGTTGGTAGAAGAAAGAGGGGATGCCTTCCGGGCATCCCCAAGCTTAGACGCTTGAGTCTTCCTTGAATATTACCTTGGGGTGCCTTGGGCATCCCCAAGCTTAGGCTCTTGCCACTTCTTATTCCTTCATCCATCTTCCCAGGTTTCAAGACCACAGAGACACAGAAAAGGAACTCCAAATAATAATCCAAAAGAAAATAAAAGGGCCAAAAATCGGGGTGTCACATGACTGTTACATGATGAATGTCATCCAGCATAATTTTGCATCACCAATCCAATGCCTACGCTTTTCACATATTGATCTTTGCTAAGTTACTTTCGTTGCTGCTACTGTTACAATCACTACAAAACTGTTACTGTTACTGCCCTGGTTACTATTGTTACTATTACTACTGCTATTGAAACTATCATACTACTGTGCTACTAAACACTTTGCTGCAGATATTTAGTTCTCCAGGTGTGGTTGAATTGACAACTCAACTCCTGATACTTGCAAATATTCTTTCGCTCCCGTTGTGTCGAATCAATAAATCTGGGTGAAATACTACCCGCGAAAACTATTGCGATCCCCTATACTTGTGGGTTATCAAGAGCATTTTCTGGTGCCGTTGTCGGGGAGCATAGCTCTATCTGTTGAGTCACTTGGGATTTATATCTGTTGATCACTATGAAGAATCTGAAAGATGCTAAGACTAAGATCATTCCCTCTAAGCGAGGGGAGGTAAGGAACTGCCATCTAGCTCCGCACTTGATTCACCTTCTGTTTGGAGTAAGCTTGCGACAACGCCACCTATTATTCATTCTGATATGTCACAAGTAATTGATGATACTACTTCTGCTATGAATGATACTTATGATGATGCTAGTACTATGCTTGCTAACTCTGTGCCACTTGGTGAATTTCTTGATGAACAAATTGCTAAATCTAAAGAAACTGAAAATGTTGAAACTCTTGAAAATTATGATTCACCTATTATGCCTAGCTCTCCTACTAGAGTTGAAATGCCTGAAATATCTGATGGTCATGTTTTTGATACAGAGACAGCTAGGGCAATTCTTGCTTGTAATGATAGAGACGAGGTTATAAAATTGCTTGCTGAGTTGAAAGAAAAATCTATGAGGGAGAGAATGAAATATGATCCTAAGTTTGCCACTTCTCCCATTTTTGTTACTGATAAGGATTATGAATTCTCTGTCGATCCTGAGTTAATTACTTTGGTTGAATCTGATCCTTTTCATGGTTATGAAACTGAAATTATTGTGGCACACCTTACTAAGTTGAATGATATTGCCACCCTCTTTGCTGATGAGGAAAAAATTCGCTATTACTATATTCTTAAGTTGTTTCCTTTCTCATTAAAGGGTGATGCTAAGAAATGGTTTAATACCCTTGCTCCTGGTGGTGTGCGCAGTCCCCAGGATATGATATACTACTTCTCTGAAAAATATTTTCCTGCTCATCAGAAACAAGCTGCCTTACAGGAAATATTTAACTTTGTGCAAATTGAAGAAGAGATTCTCCCTCAAGCTTGGGGGAGGCTTCTCCAACTACTTAATGCTTTGCCTGGTCATCCTCTTAAGAAAAATGAAATACTTGATATCTTTTATAATGGACTAACCGATGCTTCTAGGGACTACCTAGATAGTTGTGCCGGTTGTGTTTTCAGGGAACGAACTGTTGGACAGGCTGAAGTACTATTGAATAATATATTGAGAAATGCCGATGATTGGACACTTCCTGAACCACCACCTAAGCCAACTCCGAAGAAGAGAGGTATTCTATTCCTCAGTCCAGAAGATATGCAAGAAGCTAAGAAATCTATGAAGGAAAAATGTATTAAAGCTGAAGATGTTAAGAATTTACCACCTATTGAAGAAATACATGGACTTGACATCCCAACACAGGTAGTAGAGGTAAATTCTTTTCGTAGATTCAATGAAAGTGATATTCCGTATAATAAATCTGCTAGTCAATGCCTGTATGAATTTGATAATTACATCATTAAACAGGAACACTTTAATATGTATGTTAGTAATCAACTAAAACGGAATGCCATCATGATTGAACGCTTGAGTGATTTGATGTTTACAACTGCTAATGATGTTAAATGCTTGAGTAAACATGCTTCTATGGTTCAGACTCAGTTAGAACAAATTGCCAAGTCACAAAATGATTTGCTTGATGAGATGAATAATAAAAAGAATGATCATGCTGTTAGAGTTGTTACTAGAGGAGGTAGCATGACTCAGGATACTCTATATTCTGAAGGTCATCCTAAAAGAATTGAACAAGATTCTCAAAGAATTAATATTTATGCACCTAGTCCATCTAAGAAGAAAAAGAAAAAGAAAAATGATAGGACTTTGCATGCTGCTAGTGAACCTGAGATAGAAAAACCTCCTAAGAATCATAATGATGTTTCTATTTCTGATGCTGAGACACAATCTGGTAATGAACATCCACCTAGTGATAATGATAAGGATAAGGATAATGATAATGATGTATTCATGTTGATGCTCAACCAGATAATGATGTAGAAATAGAACCTGCTGTTGATCTTGATAACCCACATCCTAAGAAAAAAAGATATGATAAAAGAGACTTTGTTGCTAGAAAACATGGAAAGGAGAGAGAACCATGGGTTCAAAAACCTATGCCTTTCCCTACTAAACCATCTAAAAACAAGGATGATGAAGATTTTGAGCGCTTTGTTGAAATGCTTAGACCTGTCTTTTTGCGCACTCGCTTGATTGATATGTTGAAAATGTCTCCCTATGCTAAATACATGAAAGATATTGTCACTAATAAAAGAAAGATACCTGAAGCTAAAATTTCCACCATGATTGCCAATTATTCTTTTAAGGGTGGAGTACCTAAAAAGTTAGGAGATCCAGAAATACCTACTATACCATGCTCCATTAAAAGAAGTTATGTCAAAACTGCTTTATGTGATTTGGGAGCCGGTGTTAGTGTTATGCCTTTCTCTTTATATAGAAGACTTGATTTGAATAAGCTCACACCTACTGAAATATCTTTGCAAATGGCTGATAAATCCCCTGCTATACCTATTGGAATTTGCGAGGATGTTCCCGTTGTAGCTGCAAATGTTACTATCTTAACAGACTTTGTTATACTTGATATTCCCGAGGATGACAACATGTCGATTATCCTTGGTAGACCCTTTTTGAATACTGCAGGGGCTGTTATTGATTGCAACAAAAGCAAGGTTACTTTTCATGTCAATGGTAATGAGCATACGGTTTATTTCCCGAAGAAACAAAGTTCGGTGAATGGTATCAATTGTATTGAAAAAGTTTTGACAATCACTATTGGGGGATTCAAATTTCCTCTTCCTACTGTCAAAAAGAAATTTGAAATTCTTATTGTTGGGGAGATGCATATCCCCATTGAGGTAACTTAGTGTTATACGAAAATTCTTCAGTTTCATGCCATTCGAAAATAGTTTGTTAATAAGACTTGATCAACCTTATTAATGGATTCTTTTTTAGGGACATGTGGTCGATGAATTTAGTAAGCACAACCTTCTGTACCCACCTTTTGCTCTCTGTTATTTTTAGTAGAATAAAATAAAATGCCATGATTATCCTGTTTTCTAAATTATCCGTGCAATAAAAAAAGGCCCAAAAATAAAAGTTCTCAGAATGCCATGAAAATTTAGTATGATTTTTTCCAGAATATTTAAAAAAAATTGACACTAAACACACCCAAGGGGGGTGCACCTATGAGCCACAAGCCCACAGGGCGCGCATACCCCCCTGGGTGCACCCAGCAGGCTTGTGGGTCCCACAGGGACCCACTCACTTATGCCAGCCACCCAACTCCTTCTTCTTCCTCCAGAAAAAATCAAACTTGCTCCCAAGCCCGTGTTCTTGCTCATTTTGCTGTGATTTTCGATCTCCTTGCTCGGAACTCCATTTCCAAAACTGTTTTGAGGAATTACTCCTTGGTATGTGACTCCTCCAATGCTCCAATTAGTTTTTGCTCTAGTGCTTTATACTTTGCAAATTTTTGCTGCTGTGGTGACCATGTTTATGAGCTTGCATGTTGAATTTGTTCGGTCCAAAGTAGTTTTGATGCATGATATAGCTTCTAGATACATGTGGGAGTAGTTGGTATCAATTTTGTTGAGTTTTGTTCACTTTTATTTTGAGTCACTAAAAATTTCAGAAATTTTTCAGAGAAGAAGAAAATGTTTAGGAAGATTTTCCATGGTGGTTCCTTGAACAAGAGTGCTTCTAGGCCCGCAATACGCGACCAGGATACCGAACCGCCGCGAGAGGCTG